>JARCFY010000018.1:53284073-55684073 GCA_029233225.1 Lepidodactylus listeri
TCCCAAGTAATCCCCAAATGTTCCCTTGTCCTTCTTACCCCACCCCAAACCCTCCCTGTCCCTAATTTCTCTACATCTCCCCCACCTTAAATAGCTGATCCTTTCCTCAAATCTTAACCCCCTCTTTGGAACCTCCCTCAGGGAGACCCTCCCCCTGTTCCCCCACCCACCCCAAGCCTCTTCTAACACTCTCCACTTCCCTTCCACTGTCACCCCTTTAATTTCTTCCCTTTCTGCCTTACCCCCATTCTCATTCCAGACTGCTTCCCACTTCCAATCCCTTCCAGGGCTTCCTTTTCCTCAAAGCCACTTTCATCAGCTTTTCCCCTGTTCTCTCCCTCCCAGTCCAGACCCAATAACCCCTCTCAATATCCCAATAGCCTCACCCACCCCCTTGAGGTTCTCCCCTTCTGCTAGGGTTGCCAACTTGGACTTGAGAAATTCCTGGAGATTTGGAGGATTGGTGGTGGTTGGGGAGGGGATTCAGTGGAGATGCAACGTTACTCTAGGAGTTCCATTCCTCCCAGGCTCTATGGTATACCACAGAGTTGGCTCTCCAAAGCTGCCCTTTCCTCCAGGGCAGGTGATCTCTGGACTCTGGAAATCAGATGTAATTCCCAGAGAACTTTATGCCCTCCTTTTATCCCCCTTCCTTTTCTGCCAACACCCCCAAGTCCTTCTCTCCCACCATTGTGGTCCCCTTGGACCCCAAAGTTCCCCACCACCACTACTACTCCAGTTCCCCTGGAGCTGCCCTCCCCATTCCCACCCCACAAGTGATCCTCTGTCCTGCCCAATCACCGCCCTCCAGGATCTTATTTCTGCCCCACCTGGTCCGTCCTGCACCCCACGACCCCCTCAAGCTCCTCTTACTTCGACAATCGACCCTCTGTCCTGCGACTCTCCACTCCGTCCAGCAAGCCGCTCCGCCACCATGCACCCGACTGCGTGAGTTGGGCAACCGCCGGACACGCCCCCGTCCTCCCGCCTTCCCATTGGCCGACTCCCCAGGCGCTCTCCGCCCCCTTCTCTCCCACCAACCCTCCATTGGATGCTCGCTTTCGGACGTCATTCCCCGGCCGCCGCATCATTGGTCACCCAGCGCTGCAACATGCTCCAGGACGCGTGAAGCGAAGCCTGTCCACAGCCAGGTGCCGCTGCCCCCACCCCGCAGCTCGTGACGCCTTTGCTCGCCTCGGATTGGGCGGCTGCGTGGCAGCATGCAACGGTACGCGTGCTCTGGCCGCGCCCTCCTTGGGTACCTATTGGCTGCGCCTTCCAATCCTGCTTCCTATTGGCTCGTCGAGGCCCGGCCCGCTGCTGGCGGAAACACACGTGCGGCAAGGATCGGCAAGAATCACGGGGCCGCGGCTGCTGTGTATGTTTACAGCCGCGGAGAGCGAGGGGGCGTGGCCCAGAGTGAAGGGGCGTGGCTTCGGCTGGAAAGCCGTTGGGGCTGACGGGACGTTGTTGGATCTGAGGAACTTTTTAAAAAATCCATCATTTACCTCATTTTTAAAATTTAAATATGAAAATTATCTCTTTCCTATGAATGATAGATCTTTAAAATGGAACAGTCTTTAATCTCATTTTATGGGAAATTGTCGCTTACATAACTCTGGCAATTTTGATGGGATTATAAAACATAAATGCCTGAGGCATGGTGAGCCACACAAAAATGTAACAGGGCACCCAAACGCATTTAACTAATTTATTTAATTCATTTAATGCACACTTCGGTCTTATACAGGGATTCAAAAGGAGTATAATTATTATTTATTATATTTTTACGCTTCGTTTCCATTCCATTGGGGTCAGCTAGGCAGCAAATTTGAAAACATTAAAACAATTCAAAATACAGCTAAAATTATAAAACATAATCAAAGACATGTCACACTAGAAGGAGGGCCAATTACTGCTACTGGGGGTATGCCAGACAAAACAAAAAAGTGTGTGCATGTATTATATTTGTTTACTTCATTTATACCCTGCCTTTCTTCTCAGTTGGGACCCAGAGCGGCTTGCACCATTCTCCATTTTATCCTCACAACAACCCTGCGGGGTAGGTTAGGCTGAGAGTGTGTGACTGGCCCAAGGTCACCCAGCGAGCTTCCCTGGCAGAATGGAATTCAAACACAGGTCACCTTGTTGTTGTTCAGTCGCACAGTCGAGTCTGACTCTTCACAACTCCATGGACCACATCACACCAGGCCCTCCTGTCTTCCTTGGTGCTCCAGAGTTTGCTTAATTTCATGATTGTTGCATCAATAACACTGTCTAACCATCTCATCCTTTGCCGTCCCCTTCTTCTTTGACCTTCAGTCCTTCCCAGCATCAGGGTCTTCTCCAGTGAGTGCTCCCTTCTCATCTGGTGGCCAAAGTATTTGAGCTTCAGCTTCAGGCATAGGCGTCAACTACGGGGGGGCTGGGGGGCTGGGGCCACCCCTAACATTTCTGGGGGGGACTGAGCCCCTCCCCGGCGAAACAGGGTGCCTCGCCGGCGCCGAGAGCCTCTCCCCCCCGCCCGACTCCCCTGCACTCTCTCCTTCCCAAAGGCCATCAGTGCAACGTGCCCAGCATAATAGCATCACCCAGAAATGACATCACGCCGGGCAAGTTGACGGGGCGACGCTCTAGCAATCGCCCCCAAAACTCTATGGCACCATAGAGTTTCAGGGTGATTGCCAGAGTGCCGCCCTGGCAACGTGCCCAGAATGATGACATCACTTCCAGGTGACGCCATCACGCTGGGCACATTGCCCTGATGGCCCCAGGAGGGAGTGCAGGGGAGCTGGGCTGGGGGGGGGGGGACATCCTCCTGGTGCGCGTGCTTTGCGCACGCACACAAGAGGACCCCCCCCTTGGAAAAATAAAAACTCGACGCCCTTGGCTTCAGGATCTGGCCTTCCAGGGAACAGTCAGGGTTGATTTCTTTTAGGATTGACCGATTTGATCTCCTTGCAGTCCAAGGGACTCTCAAAAGGCTTCTCCAGCACCATAATTCGAAAAGCATCTATTCTTCAGTGCTCGGCCTTCCTTATGGACCAGCTCTCACAGCCATATGTTACTATTTAGAATACCATGGCTTTGACCACACGGACTTTTGTTGGCAGGGTGATGTCTCTACTTTTTGTTATGCTTTCTAGGTTTGCCATCGCTTTCCTCCCAAGGAGCAGGCGTCCATTAATTTCATGGCTGCCGTCACCGTCTGCAGTGATTTTGGATCTCAGGGATATGAAGTCTATCATTGCTTCCACGACTTCCCCTTCTATTTGCCAAGGAGTGATGGGGCTGGATGCCATGATCTTAGCGGGTTTTATGTTGAGTTTCAAGCCTAATGTGGCGCTCTCCTCTTTCATTCGGAGCAAGATGCTCTTTAGGTCCTCTTCACTTTCTGCCATTAACAGGTCTCCTAGATACTAATTAAACACTCTACACCCCACTGCCACTGGTATATACACAATACAGTTGTGTGCAGTGTTCTCTCTAAGCTGAGTCAGTGTGAGCTAGCTCACAGTTTTTTAGCCTCCGGCTCACACATTTTTGTCTTGGCTCAGGAAAGATGGCTCCAGAGCCAGCTAATTTCTGCAGGAGCCAAATCGTTCACTCACAGCTTTAATGCCAGTAGCTCACAAAGTAGAATTTTCACTCACAAGACTCCACAGCTTAGAGGGAGCATTGGTTGTGTGTATATTTTATACCCCTCAAAAAATAACAACCCTGGTTTGTGCTTCCACTAATCCATTGAATAAAACATGCGGTCTTTCATAGAGTGATGAGCATGCATGTTTGACTGGGCACACACCCACTGATACAACTTTGAAAAAAAACCCTCAATTTCCAAAAAGACGTACCCAAGTCCTACCTACATCCCCGCCCCATGCCAGTTTGAAGATGGGTGCAGTTAAAGGAGGATTAGAAACATCTGGATGGTTGTGGAAGGAGGTGAAGGCAATGGAGAACGGAGAGGAGAAAGGGTATCCTCAGTCCCATAAACATTCATTCATAGTATGAATAACGTGAAATAGTCAGCCTGTGTGTTGGACTAGGATCTGCAACACCCAGGTTCAAAACCCCACTCTGCCATGGAAGTTTGCTTGGTGCTGAAGAACCAGCGCTGTCCAAAGATGTTTCTGTGGTCATGTGACCAGCATGACTAGACGCCTAGGCGCAAGGAACGCTGTTAACTTCCCACCGAAGTGATACCCATTTATCTACTTGCAATTTCTTGCTTTCGACCTTGGGCCAATCACACCTCAGCCTATCCTACCTCACCAGGTGAGTATAAAGAAGAGAAGAGGAGACTGGATTTATACCCTGCCCTTCACTACCCAAAGGAGTCTCAGAGCGGCTTACAAACTCCTTTCCCCTCCCCTCCCCACAAGAGACACCCTGCGAGGTAGGTGGGGCTGAGAGAGCTCTTTCCAGAACTGTCCTTGAGAGAACAGCTGTTCCAGGACTACGTCTTGCCCAAGGTCATCCAGCAGCTGCAAGTGGAGGAGTGGGGAATCAAACCTGGTTCTCCCGGATTAGAGTCCGCGCACTTAATCACTACACCAAACTGGAGGAGAGGAAAATTATGTAAGCCCCTTTGGATTCCCATTGGAAAGACAGATGGTATAAATGAAGCAAATAAATAATATGTATAGAAAATGTAATCAGTCCAGAGACAAGGTGGCTCGCCAATTAAAAATCTGAAATAAAAAAGAATAATATCAGAACAAAGCAGGCCATAAAAACAGCATAAAACAAGGTTCGGCAGCCTAAATGTGATCTTAAAATAGGCTAGAAGCAGACTGTTAAAAACAGCTGAAAAGAGAGAAACGGTCCCTCATCTAAAAGCCTGGGTAAATATAAACACTTTGGCCCAGTGCCTGAAGAACTATAAGGCAGATAAGCCTCTGGACTAATTTGCATGGACGTCATCGCCCTTAAGCTCCGGAGGACTTCCTTCTGAGGACACCTGCCAAGGCATTAGCCTCCAAACTCCCCTCCCCCGTCCTTTTACTTTTAGCAGTTGTGTGTCAGGCAGAAATTCAGCAGGTGGAGCTTTGCCCTGACTTGGAAACAAGGCAGCCACTCGGAGTCTTTTCTGTTTTGTCACCCAGATGTGAAAAGCAGAGCAGTCTGGGTGGAAACGGAGATATCCTAAACAGTTCTGAAGGGCAAAGACAAAATTGACTTTGGGTTGCCAATTTCCAGATGGGAAGTGGAGATCTCCCAGTTGTTTCCACACTACAGAGGTGAGTTCTCCTGGAGAAAATGGCTGCCCCAGATGGTGGGTTCTTAGGGTACTGTAATCCACTGAAGTCCCTCCACTCTTCCCAAACCCACCCTGCACCCCCAAATCTTTCCTGTTGGGGTTGTCATCTCCTCCATGGAAAATTCCTGGAGATTTGGAGGGGGGGGGGTGAGCCTGCGGAGGAGAGGGTCTGAAGAGAAGAGGGACCTCAGCAGGGTACAATGCCAGAGAGTCCACCCTCCAGAGCAGCCATTTTCTCCAAGGGAACTGATCTCTGTTGTCTAGAGATCAACTGTAATACCAGGAGACAACCAGGGGCTACCTGGAGGTTGGCAGCCTTGTCCCTCTACTTCCAATAGACATCAAGGCCCAGGGTAGCAGAGAAAACATGTCCTAACTTTCCTTTAAGAAAACCACACAAACAACCCCCGTGATATAGATGACATTTAGTAAGAATTATTTTCAAAACTTCACAAGATTGCAATTTGTCCAACATTCTCGACTTTACAATATTACAAAAAAGTCCCAACATTCTCAATGAGCGCCCAGTTATAAACTCATTTCAACAGCAGTCTTCCTCAGGGGTAATTTTATATTGTAATGAGGTGTTAGTCAGCTTCTTAATCCAGTTCAAAATTATAATAGGAGCAAACTTCTTTATTTCTTTATTTCCTTCAAAATATCCTTAAAAAACCATGGTAAATGAAAAGCAACATGAAGCTGAATGGAATATAATTATTTAGAACTTGTAATTATTTAATATATAACATATATTCCATTATGAGTGTTTATATTGGGAGCTAGCCAATACTCTCTGGGTGCGTAAAGCCTCCTCATTGTTGCTGGCTGATGCTCTCCATGAACACTATCCATTATTGTAGTAACTTTCCTTTAGACACACATGTAGAAGAAGATGAAGAGACTGGATTTATACCCTGCCCTTCACTACCTAAGGGAGTCTCAGAGCAGCTTACACTCTCCTTTCCCTTCCCCTCCCCACAACAGACACCTTGTGAGGTAGGTGGAGCTGAAAGAGCTCTTTCAAGAACCGCCCTTGAGAGAACAGCTCTGTGAGAGCTTGTGACTGACCCACGGTCACACCAGCAGCTGCATGTGGAGGAGTGGGGACTCAAACCCGGTTCTCCCAGATTAGATTACACCGAATCACACCCTTGGTCCATCAAGATCATTATTGTCTACTCTGATGGGCAGCTGCTCTCCAGGATCTCAGGCACGGGTCTTTTGCATCACCTGCCACCTGATCCTTTATCTGAAGATGCCGGGGATTGAACCTGGGACTTTCAGCATGCCAAGCAGAGCCCCCCAAGCCCTGGGGCCCTTCCTCCAAGTTGCCTCCCTGCACAGCTTCCCACCTCCCTCCCTCAGCCCCACAGCAGGGACTGCTGCCTGCAGCCTGACCCATGGCTCCACAAGGCACCACGCTGAACTCCTCCCGCTGCCCCATGGCTCACACCCTTGGCGGGAATGGGCTATTTCCAGTTTGGGGACAGGGATCCGCCTGCTGCAGGCATGCTCTTCCTGCTCTGGAGCACAGCAAATCACAGCCTAGAAAGCTGGGTCAGGAGGTGAGAACATTTTGTTCCCGTCAGACTGGAATTATTAATAGACCAGCTCCAGGGCCTAGCTGTTCTCTTTTCCACCCACACCAGCTGGAAAAGCAGTTCGCCACATCCTGCCATTGGCTGGAGCCACAGTGACTAGTACTTGAGCTTTCGCCACCATCCACACCTAGACTTGCTTAGTGGGGCAAAAAAGTGCTCTGGATCTTTCCGTGAAAAAAAAACTGGGCCTCCACCGGATTGGACGGACCAGCCTGCCTCTCCCTCTCTCATGCGCACCCCTGGTTGGTGCACACAGGCAGCTGGATCACTCATGCGCTTGCATTTATTTATTTGCATCCCGCTTTGCTCCCCGTTGGGACTCAAAAGCAGCTTTGATCATTCCCCACTCCTCTGATTTCTCACAACAACCCTGTGAAGCAGACCAGGCTGAGCCAGGTCAAAGGTCACCCAGTGAGCTTCCATGGGACAAGTAGTTTCAAGCCTCGGTCACCCAGGTTCCCAGCTGGCCATTCTCTCCACTGCAACACACTCAGTGCAGGAAGGGGCGTACAAAGTGGCGCTCTTCAGCTCCAACAAGTGCCTGAAGCCACAAGCTTTGGGGGGAAGCAGGAAATTCCCCCCACCCCACACTCAGATTGAGCATTTTTATTAAAGGCCACGAAAAATGAGAGCAAAGGCAATTTGCAATCTGAAGAAGGGAGCTTTGACTCTCAAAAACTGGCGCCCTGGAAAGCTCATCCCTTGAATAAAACTTTGTTGGTCTTAAAGGGTGTCCCTGGACTCTACATTTGTCCTGCTGCTTCAGACCAACACAGCTGACCACCTGGATCTATATTATTTATTATTATTAATTACAGTACTTTTATGAATCGCCCAACTCATCTTATTGCAGCGCCCTGGGCGATATACAACATGGTCAAAACATTAAAACTATAACATAAGTACAGACAGTATTAGTATTAATTTTAAAAAAAAAACACCAGGTGGCGAAATTTATACTTTTCTCCTGTTTCCGGCCTGTGATTACCTCGTTGGTGTGGGAGAGGAAATAAAAACAATCTGAGAGGGAGAATAGGCGGCGGAGGAGGGTGCCAGCCAAGATGTAAACCATCGCTGCCCTCAACCAAAAGCCTGGCAGAACATCTCTGCCTTACAGGCCACACGGAATTGCGTAAGGTCCTGCAGGGCCCTGATTGAGTTTGGCAGACAGTTCCACCAGGCTGGGGCCATGATTGAAAAGGTCCCGCCCCTGGTCAAGGACAGCTGGATATCCTTTGGGCTGGGGATCACAAGCAGATTGGTACCCGAGGAGTGTAATGCTCTCCCCGGGGACATATTGGAGATGGTCCCACAGATCAATGCAGACGTATGCTTTTTAAAAATTGTGTTATCCTGAAGAGGTTCTGGCTTAGCCCATCTCACTCGACGGCAGGACTCTTCACACACCAGGCTTTATTATCTCTTCTCGTGAGGGTTCCACAAAACCGGCACATCCGGGAGCGGTGCCGGCACCTCCTATTTGACTACTCGTGACTTGGCATATTGTCACCACCCGGAGTTTTTGGACTTGGGGGATGTCTGTAAATAAATGATCAAGCACGAACTCCTTGAGATCAGGGCCCTGCAGGACCCTTTACAGTTCCGCAGGGCCTGCAAGACGGAGCTCTTCCACCAGGTGTTCGAGTAGGAGTCACCCGACCATCACTACCATCATTACCAACAGTGACTGTATTCTGTCAGGACTCGAGAAGACCATTGAGTTGGTCATTGTTGGCCTGCCTGTGCTTTACAGAGTATCATCTGATGCACTTTGACCCCATTTCAAGGGATATCAGCCATTAGCACCTTATGATTTTAATGTATGAACTGTATTGACTTTTACCTATTTTTACGTTTTAATTGTATTATACCAATTATATAAGCTGCCGAGCCTGCTCGCGGGGAGGGTGGGGTATAAATTGAATAAAAATACATACATACATAAGATTACCCACATACCAGTAGGACTGATATCAATAGGGTGTTTCCATCATCTGACAGAGACCTCAAGTGCTGAGTTTGCAGTGGATAGCATGGACTCTAATTTGGAGAACCAGGTTTGATTCCCCTCTCCTCCACATGCAGCCAGCTGAGTGACCTTGAGTCGGTCCCAAGTTCTCTCAGAGGTCTCTCAGCCCCACCTACCTCACCGCGTCTCCGTTGTGGGGAGAGGAAGGGAAGGAGACTGTAAGCCGCTCGGAGACTCCTGAGTGGAAGGCAGGGTGTAAATCCAATCCCCTCCTTTTCTAAGAGAGAGAGAGCTTATCGGTATGTTTGGCTTGGCTTGCTTGAATGTAAACCACTTAGAGCAATTGGTGAACAAATGGCATGGAAATACGTTAAGTAACATAAATAAAGGCATATGTGCTATGAAGCGACTGTTAATGAAATGCTGCAAAGAAGTTCTTAATGTCACCTCAAATGCAATGCTATGGAATTGGGTTAATGCCCTCAAACACAATGCTGTAATGACAAAATATGGCAATCTTATGTGATGGGAAAGATTGCATATAAGAGTGCCCTATCTGATAATGCAAAGCAGAAAGCTCTGTTTCTGGCAACCTGGTACCCATTAATAGATGACATGACAACCAAGGATAAAGTGCCAAAAAATGTATACCCCATCGCTCTGTTCCTATTGTTAAGATTGTTATACTTGTTTAATTGCTGCAGTAGCTCAATAATTGTACCAAACCAACTGTAAAATGAGAAAACAGTAAGGTACCAAGTTAACGTTACGATTTAAAGTCTCGATGTTTAACAAAAAAATATTCAATAAAAAATAATGTTTTTAAAAATGCAATGCTGTGGAACTGGCTGACGCAGCCACCGGCAATGCTAAGTCCTCAACACTAAGATAATCAAGTACGAAGGAATGTGAGTGCTCGATGCACATGTGCGAGCCAGGATCCCATCTCTGAGGATTCAGTGGGACAGTTAACCACATATTTAGCTGACTCAAATTGTGTTCAGTCTTGCTTGGGGGTCATTTTCATGGAACCTCCCCCCCCCCAAAAAAGAGCACGCCCTCCCCACAGAAAAAAGCATACATGGCTTGTGTTCATAGATCCAGAGGAAAACGTGCCACCGAAGTGTTTTACGATGAATTCTGGTGTACCAAATGGGATCCACAGAAGTCCACTGCAAACCGGTCGCTTTGGGAGCTCTCTGATGTAATGGACAGTGTTCAAGTCTGCAAGAATTTTCGTCCAGTGGTACCGCAGAGAGCAACAAACAAATATGTGGGAAAGTGTGCCTGCACACAAACGCTCATCCCTTGAATAAAACTTTGTTGGGTCTTCAAGGTGCCACTGGACTCTAAAATAATATATAAGCCCTTGTACTTGGCAGTCGGCCGGTTGGGCCAATGGCTCATGTTTTCAGACTGTATCGAAGCATGCGTGCATGTGACCCAACCCCCTCCCTTTTGCCCCTATTTCATTATCAGGGAGGCCTGTGGGCCCCACGTGATCACCACCCCTTTTGCCACAGCTGTTTGCAGGGACCACTTAGAAACTCTGCTTGCCAAGCAAAAACACCACCACCACGCAACACAGAAGTTGGGCGTTCTCCACAGGACATTTATTGTACTTTTTTTTAAGTTTCAATATTTTTTTTTCACAGCATAGTCACTCCCGGTTCTGCCCATACTGAATCCGACCCCTTCCTGAATGAACCCAGGCCTGCTGAGGAAGAGGGAGGAAGAGGAGGAGGGTGGAGCCATAACCCCGAAACCCCCTAATCTAGTGTGTAGACTCGGCACACAAAAGCCATTCTACCCCTTCTTGGGTCTGTTAGGTCTGGCCAGACTCTCTCTTTGGGGAGCCGCCTGAAGGGCTGGAGAGCAGCAGTGACACCTGCCGTCCAGCTGAAGAAATGCGGCTCCTTCTCTCTTCCCCTCCCCTCCCCCCATTAAACGCATACACCCGTTTCACCTGAACAGGTATACTTTCCCCTTCTCAACAGCATATACAGAAGGGGGCAGGCTGAACGATCGCAGCCACTGGCTACCCAAAGGAGCTTCCCTCCCCCATCGATTGCACCCACAACCCTACACACCTTGAACCGTCTCCCCCAGCAGTTCACAAACCCAACCGCTCACTCCAAGAACGGGCCAACGCTATTCTTGGCAAGGGGGCAGAGGAAGGAAGGAGGCTGGTCATGTAGCCTTCTGGCTGCCATGTTCCCTCCACAGTGGCAGCTAGGACGTTACCAGACTTCTTCCCCCCCCCCCATACTCACACCCCTTTGGAGCGGGACACTCCATGCCAGTTCTTCCCTCCAAGCTGGCAAGGGTGCCCCCACCACCATTCCACACTATCATGCCACGAAAAAGCCACGCCTCTCTTCTCATTCCTCCTGCAATTCCTTGGCATCGGAGAGCGATCGGTACACAGAGAGAGTCGAAAGGGGAGAATTCTGTTTCTTCTTGGAGAGGGGGATTGGGGGGAGGGGGAGGAAGGGGGGAGGGAAAGATGTACCAAAAAATTAAAAAAAGTCACAAGTCACCGACGCTATAAACGGGCCAAGAAAGATGGCAGTTTGTGCTCGACAGAGAATTGGAGAGAGTCACTCGCCACGATAATCATGGTTATAACATTTGTGGAGCGGAACTGGCTGGCCTGGGACGAGGATGGGAAAGTGGGGTGGGTGGGGTGGGTGTTCCCAACCAGCCAGTCATCCGACTAATCATTTCAAGACCCACATCTCTCCCACCACACGCATGCATAACTAACCCCTTGGCTGCGAGTTCCAATCGGAAGCCAAAAGCGGAGACCCTAAACGGTTCCTTGGCCTTGGGGCTGAGGCAGGATTGGAGATGCAAGGGGTGTTTGGTGCGCAGCTAAAATCTAAACAGGACCGGCGAGAAAAGATGTTTTCTATTAGCCCTATGGGATTACACAGCCTCACTTTCATCCACCCCTGACATTCTTGTATTACTTCGTATCAAAGCGGCTTTGTTAACTACGCTTTCAGTAACTCCCTCCCCAGCACTTCCCCGAAGAAATGAAATCCCCTTGGCGGCCTTCCCTCCCACCCAACGCATTCACTCACACATACACACCAATTCCCTACTCACAGGCAGTGGATTGCTAAACAGAAGGGATCTAAAGTTATTCTGGGAACCACAGGGCAAGATCCCATTGCGTTTTCTTAAAATATCTCGCCTCCTTTTCCAGGAGAGGTGTGGAATGTACATTTCTTTTCTTTTTTTTAAAAAAAAAGAAAACGAGGCAGTTTCCAGACGGGATACTTATGGCAGGAAAGAAATTACCGGCATCGTCTTTTTTGAGCAGGGAGGGCTCCAGCAGGGTCCCCGTCCTCTGCCGTCCCCCTTCCTAATCACAGAGAGAGCTTTAAGGTGTAGTGTTGATTACTTGTCAAGACACATCACACGGCACAACTTCAGGAATGTTACAGAAGATCACAAAAAAAGGGGGGGGGTTTCAATGTTTCGTTTCACGGGGAAGGGAAGAGAGCGGGGCACAGAAATTCATGACAACCCGCCAGCGTGGCCCGGTCAAAAGCCGCACAGAGCACGGAGAAACCCAGGGCCGGCAGTGAAAGAGGCGCAGGAAACTGGCATGCTCCGGATCCCCCAGTCAATGAGTTTGCATTCTGAAAATTCCCAGGAGAAGAGGAAAAAAGCACAGGGGAGCCTCGGCTACAGGCCAAACACGAGCCGCCACAGGCATCCACATGACAACTGGGGGGGGGGGGTCGCAACAGCAGGAGGTGTCGTGGAATTTCTGAGCCCGACTACGGGGGAAGGGGGGGAATCCTTGGTCCTCGAAGATTGTAATTAAAAATCAAGACATTGAAAAAACACCGTCCGAGAGAGAGAAGGGGGGGGAGAGGAGTTGGGGGGGGGGGGGAGTCGGCAGAAGGTGGTCAGGGGGAGGGAGATTCCATGACACATGGAAAGTCTAGTAATAAATCTACAAACAGACAAAATATAATTATTATTAATATTATATATATATATGTATAAATAACAAATCAGGCTATTTACAAGACACCCACACGCAATGCAAACCCCACACACACACACACACAGGGGGAATGGGGAGGGGGGGAGGGAGGGTGTAAGGGGAGGGGGGGCGGGGCTGGAAGATATGGCTGAGATCTAGAGGAGGGGGGGATGCGTTGCCCCCTCGCGCCTCTCCCGGCCGCTGCTCCTGGATGGGAAATGGCTCCGTAGATTCCATTAGGTGCTGAAGTACACTGCAGGGGGGAGAAAAGCCAAAGGATTGTCAATGGAAAGGGGAGACCCAGCCTGGCTGCTTCCCTCTTCTCCCTGGAAAGGAGCTGTAATAATTTCATGTTTTTGGTGTGTGTGTTTCTTTAAATGTTTAGTGCGACTGCTGTAATGTAAGAAGAATGATAGGGGGAGATAAGTGTGATGTGATTGGCTGATGACTGAGAGTGTGGGAGGAGAGATGTCTCTGAGGAGATTCAGTGTTTTTGAAGAGACGAGTGTGAAGAAAGTTTAGCCTATGTGGCTATGAGCAAGAGTTTAGTCTGTGTGGCTATGAGTGGAAAGAGTTAAGCTTGTGTGGCTAATAGAGGCAGAGTTTAGCCTGTGTGGCTATATCAGAGCGAGATAAGCCTGTCAGAGTTGAGATTTGATGTTTGAGAGCCTGTGTGTGACACCAAGCTTTGTCAGTTATATTTTCTTTCTTCAACAGCAGTTCAAAAATACCCAGAAACCTATTTTGTTCTTGTATAAATAAATCCTTGTTTGTTTAAACTTATCCCAGCAATCAGATCAGTCCTTCCTCAGGGCCACAGAGTCCTCTGAAGTGCCCAGACACTGGGTCATTCTACCAAAATAGAGTTGGAATTTTTAATTCCTGGGGGCAGCATAAATCTACTAAGTTCATGTATGCAGAGTGTGTTTTAAAGGAGAAACAGTCTCCCCAATAAGCGAGGACATCACAGGCGCTCTTGACCATCTCAGCAGGTGGGAGCAGCTGCCCAGGAAACACATGGGGCGTCCTGACCCCTCCAGGTTGTTGCAAAACAGTTCCCAAAACCAGATATCCGGTGCAGGGGTGGGGGGAACTTACCAGCAGCAAATTGAGGCCTCGGCTTCTTTCACTGGCGACATGGAAATACTCTGGTCTTTAAGCAAAAACTCTATTGCAGAAGCTGTTTTTACCATAGAGTTTTTGCCCAGTTACCAGAGTGTCCACACATTGCTGGAGACATGATGATGTCACTTTCAATGCGTGCAGGAAGTGAACTTCACTGCATCACCCGTGACAGAGAGGCCTGAGCCTCAGTCTTGCTGCTGGTTAAGTCCCCTTGCTAGTTGGCTGAACAGTGCCAGGGAGACAGGCCCCAAAGAGGGGGATCGCCCATCCTGGCAGAGGTCTGGGAATCCTAATCTGTACTGGATGATCAGTGAGACCTGCCAGAACCTGGCCCCCAGAATCCCCCAACAATCCACTGTGCAGATTTTTTAAAAAGGTTGCTTGGGCAGCAGCTGCCACCACCGCTCAAGGACCTGGCTCTGTGTGACTGAAGGTCAGCCGCCGCAGCCGTCTGGTGACTCTCCACCCACAGAAGCTCTGCCGTGGCAGACATTTTGCAGCTGTGCCCACCTCGTTGTGTGGCAATCCCAAAGGTGTCTGCAGGCTCAAAACGGTCAGAGGCCCCTAACTTAAGCTATGGAGAAAACAGGCATAAGCGTATAGTAGAGTCCGCTGGCGAAGGCTGCCCACCTCCAAACAGACAATGCAGTCCTGGAAAAGCCACCACAAACAGCAACGAAAAGGGTCCAGGGCTGGGAGACTCCAACTTGGAGTACCTTTTCGACAATTAAAAGCGAACAGGCAGTATCCTCTGAATGCCAGTGAATTGGGGGGGGGGGGGGGCTACAACTTGGGGGAGGCTTTGGCCTCTGTAGCCAAGTGTACAGTCCTGGTCACCGTGTCTCCGAAAGGACACCGTGACTGCAGAGCTGGAAAAAGTACAGAGGAGGGCAACTGAGATGATGAGAGAGCTGGAGCCCCTTCCCTAGGAGGAAGGGCTGAAGAGTCGGGGGCTTTTCAGTTGAGAAAAGGGACGACTAAAGGGGGGGTGACATAGGCTTATAAAGTTATGCATGGGGTGGAGACAGTTGGCAAAGAGAACTTCTTCTCCCTCTCCCCAAATTCTAGAGCTTTAGGGCATCCAATGAAGCTGACGGGCAGTAGGTTCAGGACGGACAAAAAGAAATAATACTTTACACACACAGTGATTGAAATGCGGAATTGGCTGCCAGAGGATGTAGTGATGGCAACAGGAATAAACAGCCTTAAAAGGGGATTAGACAGATTCAGGGAGAAGTCTGTCAGTGGGCACTAGCCCTGGTGACTGAGGGGAACCTCCATATTCAGGGGCACTAAGCCTCTGAACTCCAGGGCCGGAAGACAACATCAGGGGAAGGCCTCGGCCTCTGTGCCCTGTTGCCGGCCCTGCAGAGGAACTGGTCGGCCACTGGGTGAGATAGGATGCGGGGTTAGGTGGACCCTCAGTGGTCTGATCCAGCAGGGCTCTTCTGATGTTCGTGTGCGGGTTTCTCAGGGCACTGCATTGGCCTGTGAGACAGGATTCCAGATGAGATGAACAGGAGGACTCGGCCAATGCTTGTGCTTTCTGACCGGAGCCCAGATTAAGAGCACCAACGAATAGGGCAGGGAGACCCTCCCCTCCCCCCTTACTCACCAATGATAATGATCAAGATAACGGTGCATATCACCCCCAGAATTATCATCATCTGCAAGAAGAAGAAGAAAGAGAGAAAGCAAAAATAAGGACCACTAATTTGGGAGAGGAGACGGGGTGGGCTATTTGGTGGAGATGCAGAGGTGCTGAGCCCTCCTTGGAAGAAAGGCCCTCAAAAAGACATTTCTACCCCAGTCCCCATAGGCATGGTGGCAGGCTAGGAGTCATTTGATGTGGATGGACTCTGTGCATGGCCAGAGGCCCCCACATTCAACAATCCATTTATATTTTTCAGGATTGAGACTGGATGGCTTTAAAAGAGGATCAGAAAGATGCACGGAGGAAAGGTCTATCAGTGGCCCCCAGTCATGGTGACTAAAGGGAACCTCCATATTCAGAGGCAGTCAACCTCTGAAACCCAGAGCCAGGAGGCAACATCGGGGGAAGTCCTCGGGCTCTCTGCCCTGTTGTTGGCCCTCCAGAGGAACTGGCTGACCACAATATGAGACAGGATGCTGGACTAGATGGACTCTCACTGGTCTGATTCAGCAGGGCTCTTCTGACATTCTTACCAGGGGAAGACCTTGGCTTCTCTGCCCTGTTGTTGGCCCTCCAGAGGAACTTGGTTGGCCATTGTGTGAGACCGGATGCTGGACTTGATGGACCACTGGTCTGACTCAGCAGGGATCTTCTGAGGTTACCAGGGGAAGGCCTCGGCCTCCTTGCCCTGTTGCTGGCCCTCTAGAGGAACTGGTTGGCCACTGTGTGAGACAGGATGCTGGACGAGATGGACCACTGGTCTGATCCAGCAGGGCTCTTCTTACATTCTTAACATTAGGGGAAGGCCTTGGCCTCTGTGCCCTGTTGCTGGCTCTCCAGAGGAACTGACTGGCCACTGTGTGAGACAGGATGCAGGACTAGATGGACCCTCACAGGTCGGATCCAGCAGGGCTCTTCTGATGTTCTTATGGAACTAAAAACAGATTTGGGGGCTGGGCACTTTCTGAGCACCCACTGTCCCTTGGGGAGGTGACCAGTTGGAGGGACTTGAGGGCTCCCCAATTTCGCATTACCTTTAGATTCTTCCACCAGTACTTGCGTTTGAGCTTGGCGGCACTGGTTTCGAACTGGGATGCTCCAGCCTGCAGGGCGTCTGCACGGTCATCCAGCTCCGAAAGCTTCTGATCTCTCTCGAGGACCTTGTCCACATTCACCCGCATGATGTCCACCACCTGGAACGAGGAGAGGAGGGGGAAGGAGCAGATGATCTACCAAGCATCCACAACATCCTTACGTCAAATTCTGGCAACAATCCCTCCGCCCTGCAAAACACAAAAGGCTCTTGACCCTTCAAACATCGCAAGGAACTCAAGAGAAGGAAGAGTCCCCATCTCTAACCATGCTGGGAGATGTCACCCCTATCCCTCTGAATCATCCAGCATGTGGAAAGGAGGGGCTGTGGCTGAGTGGGAGAGTATCCGTTTGGCATGCAGGAAGGTCCCAGGTTCAATCTCCGGCACCTCCAGTTTAGAAAGGACCAAGCAATAGGTGATGGGAAAGGCCTCTGCCTGGGACCCTGGAAAGCCAGGTCTGATTCAGGAGAAGGCAGCTTCATAAGTTCAAAGACCCTCCCAGGCCCTAAGGATGCCAGGCTGGCTGTAACTAGGGCCAGGGCTTTTTCGGTGGCGGCTCCGTACCAGTGGAATGAGCTCCCAGAGAAGATCAGGGCCTTGCGGGACCGTTTACAGTTCCACAGGGCCTGCAAGACGGAGCTCTTCCGCCAGGCTTTTATCTAGGAGCCACCACCATAACTAGTAATTGCCATCATTAGTAACCATCATTAGTTACAACTGTAGAGCCTGGTTCCTGGTGAATTATTGACAGCCTGTGCGCACTGAGTAGGATCAATGCTGGAATTGAACAACATATGGTATGCACCTGAATAGCAATGCTACTGTTATCTCAATAACATCATTAACATCGCTAGCACTTTAATATTGTATTATTTTACTGAATTGTTTTTATAGGTTTGGTGATTTGATTGTTTTAATGTGTATTTTATCTTGTGTAAGCCGCCCTGAGCCTGCTTTGGCGGAGTACGGCGGGATATAAATTTGAAAATAAATAAATAAAAAAGAAAGGGCAAGGTTGTTGCTTCTTGGTGTACTGTGCAATATCTGGAAAGGCTGCTCCTGAAGTGAAAGCCCTACTCCGCCCTTCCTCGTCCAAGCTGCACAGAAGGACAAGGGGAAAAGGCCACCGCAGGTGACTAGCATCACTCACCCAAGTCCACACAACAAATTGGTTGCAATCCTAACCATCAGCTTACTGCACAGCTTTGAAAAAGAACAAGATGGGCAGCCGTGTTAGTCTGTCTGCAGCAGTAGAAAAGAGCAAGAGTCCACGAGCCCCTTAAAGGCTAACAAAATCTATGGCAAGGTAGGAGCTTTCCTGAGTCACTGCTCACTGCAAGAGTCCAGGAGCACCTTAAAGACTAACAAAATATGTGGCAGGGTAGGAGCTTTCCTGTGTCACTGCTCACTGCAAGAGTCCAGGAGCACCTTAAAGACTAACAAAATATGTGGCAGGGTAGGAGCTTTCCTGCGTCACTGCTCACTGCTAGAGTCCAGGAGCACCTTAAAGGCTAACAAAATATGTGGTTGGGTAAGAGCTTTCCTGTGTCACTGCTCACTGCTAGAGTCCAGGAGCACCTTAAAGGCTAA
The DNA here is from genome assembly GCA_029233225.1 of Lepidodactylus listeri. Classification (NCBI taxonomy): domain Eukaryota; kingdom Metazoa; phylum Chordata; class Lepidosauria; order Squamata; family Gekkonidae; genus Lepidodactylus; species Lepidodactylus listeri. Next base: position 53,302,373 of record JARCFY010000018.1, read on the forward strand.
CAAAATGCATGGCAGCCTTTCATACCCTGCCACAAATTTTGCTAGTGCTACTGGACTCTTGCTCTTTCCTACTGCTTTTGACAAAGTCACCCAGTGGTTTACCCTACAGGCTAAGCCGCTTGCTACGAACAACCCACGCTGAAGAACATAAAACGTTACTGTGGAAAACTTCTAGACCGTTGTGAACAAACTCCACTGCTTCCTCTCTATAAGAAGTGGGGCCTCATTTGATGGGTTAAGGCACAGGGCGGTGAAATTCCTGCTCAGCTATGCATCTCCTGAGAAGCTTAAGGTCATTTCCTTCCAGTTTGGCCTACCTCAAAGGGCTGTCAGAAGGATGGTACACCCCAAGACACTTGGGGTGGGGTGGAATGCCCAGACAAGGGACAGGAGTAATGCAGAGCCTGAAGGATAATCAGAGCCATTTCTGCGCTCACTTGGCAACGGCATCCAGGCACGTGCGTTTCCAAGAGGGCATCCTCAGCCAAGCAAGATTTTTAAATGACCGGCCCAAGCACCAGCCAAGTTTCTTTCTTCGCCAGCATGATTCATGCACAGAGGTGGCCCAACCTTTTTGGCAGGGAGGGATAGCTGAAATTCCTAGGCATAACTGAAGAGCAAATGTTAGGCCTCGGTCCAGCACAGAGCTCAGCAGAAGAGGGGATGAGCCTGGCACGGTCCCAAGTTCAATCCCTGGCGTCTCCAGTTAGGAAGATTGACTGCAGCCGTGTGGGGAAAGGCCTCTCTCTGCCCAAGACTCTGAGGAGCTTTTGCCAATCGGAGTTGTCCAATGTTTCCCAACCTGTGGGTCGTGGGGCCAGTCACCCCTAATGCCGGCCCCTGCCCTTTTCCATTGCTCTCTTTTGTATTGTGGAAACCAAGCTCTGACCCTGGAAACACTATCTCCCATGTTGTACATCAGTTGGCATTTCTTCTTCACTGCAATATGTGTTGATCAAGGAGAAGGGATTGGGTTTATACCCCACCCTTCACTACCTGGAGGAGTCTCAGAGTGGTTCACAATCTCCTTTCCCTTCCCCTTCCCCTCCCCACACTAGACACCCTGTGAGGGAGGTGGGGCTGAGAGAGCTCTCTCAAGCACTGCCCTTGGGAGAACAGCTCTGAGAGAACTTGTGAATGACCCAAGGTCACACCAGCAGCTGCATGTGGAAGAGAAGTGGGGAATCAAACCCGGTTCTCTCAGATTAAGAGTCCACGCTCCTGACCACTACAGCAAACTGGCTCTCAAACATGTGCTGGTGGTTACTAGAGTTTCTTAGGCTCTTTGGGGGGCGGGAGATCAGAGGGAGTCAAGGAGCAAAAGCTAGGATGTGACCTCCATAGGCAAAGGCTGTGTGTGTCAGAATGCCACTTGCTTGGGGTTATATGAAGGGCAGCTGCACACTTTGTGTGATGGTTGTTGGCTTCTCAAAAACACCTGGTTAACCACTGCAGAAAACTGAATGCTAAACTACATGGGTGGGTACCAAGGTTACAGTTTACCCAGGGCGCCTAAAATTTTTTAGATCAGCCTTGGATGGGTCACCGGGCCAAGTAAATTTGGACTTGTGTGTCACCATACCAAAAGGCTGGGACTTGACAAACTGTAGAAGAAGAGGTTGGCTTTATACCCCACCCTTCACTACCCAAAGGAGTCTCAGAGCGGCTTACAATCTCCTTTCCATTCCCCTCCCCAAAACAGACTCCCTGGCTGTGAGGTAGGTTGGGCTGAGAAAGCTCTCTCGAGAACTGCTCGTGAGCAAACCGCTCCGAGAGAACTTGTGACTGACCCATGGTCACACCAGCAGCTGCATGTGAAGGAGCAGGGAATCAAACCCGGTTTTCCCAGATTACAGACTGCGCTCCTAACCACTACGCCAACCTGGCTGTGTTACCTAGTATGGGGCAGTTACAAGCACAACCAGAGCCTTAGTAAAAGAGACGGCCCATATATTGGACGTTCCGGCTATGAGCAAAGATCTCCCAGTACAGGAACTCTTAAGTGTCTTGTGCTGAATAGTATGCATTTTCATGCCATGCTGTTCCATCTTCCTCAATCCCTGTGTTAAATTTTAACCTCCTCAGGGCAGGGACCTGTAACTTGGAGAAGGACCATTCACCTTCACGCTGCTGTACAAAACACAAAACACCCAGAAGTGGCAAAGAAGAGCTGGACCACGGAGGTGCAATGCAAAGGGCTGCCAAGAGGTGGCGCAAGAGAGCCCAGCCATTGGATCCGGGAGAGCCAGGCAAAATGCACTCTTCCGGCCTTCCTTGGGGGGTAATCTTCCTAGGATCACAACTCTATGCCACTGCAGCACACCCACAGATAACAGCTGGGTCCCGTGTTCTGAGGCTAGACCCGTGTGCGTATACCCAGTTGGCCCTGAAGCTTATACACTTCCCCACTGCAGAATGAAGTCATCGAGAAGTTATCTTTTGGATCTCCAGGTCTTGTGCACGGCATAAACATCGGCTTCTCACCTCATCCACCTGCGCCTGTGTTTGCTGGAGTCGTCTGTTACTGGTGAGGTTGGGGGGTGGGGGAGGAGGGCCACCCCCCTCTCCTCCAGCGGCGGGGGGTGCAGCAGCAGCAGGAGCTGACCTGGTGGAGCAGGGCAGAAAGAAGAGAAATTTAGTCCCCCGGGACTGTGGTACAGCTTTCTTTTAGGAAGGGGATCACCCTGTAGAGAACACAAAGCATCCTGGGGGCCCTTTGGAAGACCTGCAGATTTAAACCGTTAGTATTCCCGCGATTAATCCTGCAAGACCGTGACACGTCTTAGTTAACGATCCATAAATAATGCCTACTGTTCACACCGATCTTACAAACTCCCCCAAAGTGACTAGCACTCACACATCCTGTGTGAAATGGATATACCGGTTTCCCAACTTATGCTCAAAAGTGGAGGGACAGGTAAAGTAAAGGTAAAAGTTTCCCTTGCTCGAAAGCTAGTTGAACACGACTCTAGGGATGCAGTGCTCATCTCCATTTCCAACACGAAGAGCCAGCACTGTCTGAAGATGTTTCCGTGATCATGAGACCGGCAGGACTAGACACGGAGGCGAACAGAACGCTGCTACCTTCACATCGAAGCGGTACCTATTGATCTACTTGCAGTTTCTTGCTTTCAAACTGCTAGGTTGGCAGGAGCTGGGGCCAGAGATGGGAGCTCACTCTGTCACGCACCACCTGGGTCTCGAACTGCCAAACTATTGACCTTCCGGTCTGCAGCTCAGCTTCTTAACCTCTGAGCCACCACAGCCCCTCTAATGATGGGTACATCAACAAGAAAAAAGAAGAAGAGATTGGATTTATACCCCGCCCTTCACTTGGGAGTCTCAGAGCAGCTTACAAACTCCTTTCCCTTCCCCTCCATACAACAGACACCCTGGAAGGTAGGTGGGGCTGAGAGAGCTTTTTCCAGAGCTGACCTTGAGAGAACGGCTGAGAACTTGTGACTGGCCCAAGGTCATCCAGCAGCTGCAAGGGGAGGAGTGGGGAACCAAACCCGGTTTCCCCAGATTAGAGTCCATGCACTTAACCACTGCACCAAACTGGTTCTCGTGTTATATCAACACAATTAAGATATAATTTTTTAAAAATGGAAAGGCATGACCAGTTTATTAAGCGGTGGTCAGACAGCATGCAGAGGAAGGGCATTCCAGAGTGCGGGGGCCACCGCAGGGAAGTCCATGCTTCTGAGTGAAACCCACTTTGGCCCCAGAACAGGGCTTCATTGGTGGTTTTCCAATTGTGGGCGGAGCTGTATAGGAAGATGAAGCCCCCAAGTGAGCCTTTCCATTCCAGCCAATGGTGGGGTAGGAATGGACCATCATCACCACTACGCCGGTCTAAGCTGAATTCTGCTGCCTCTGGCGGGAGCAGAGTTCTGTGTAGGACACCCTAAGTCACCAAGTGCCGCTTGCAGCATACGACTGTCCCTCAAAGAAAGCCGCACAAGGGGGTACCCGCAAATGACACACGGGCCTCCCAGGGACGCAGCACAGCATGACTTGGTTAGTTAACCGAACAAACAAAAAACCAGCGTGACGAGGACTGGGCAGGTTCTAGAAGGCAAGAAATTCTCAGCACAGCACAGAGTCATCAGCTGAAGGAGAAAAGGAGGAAGGGATTTCGCCTGGGAGTTCTTGAGAAGGTAGCGAATGCGAGGGGGGAATTTTCAAGCTGTTTCCTCTTCCCTTGCAGTTCCTTACAGGGACCAAGCCTGTGCATATGGAACTACAGAACACAGCAGATACATAATCGCGTACAAACCTTTCCGGGGCCCATCACAAATGCCGCCGCAGCCTCCCCACCACAACTTGCAGAAGGATTGAAGGAAAAAAAATTATCATGTGCCATTCTGAGAACAGAACATGCCAACCGTGACTCCCCCAAACCCTTTATTTATAAGAGGCAATTTTGAATTTCTTTTAATAATTTAAATGGAAGGCAGAAGCGGCAGCCGCCCCTCAGAATCCAGGCGCCCAGCAGCAAGAATGTCTTCTTGTTTGCCCTCAGGGGATTCCACAGGGTGTGGGGAGCTGACCAGGGGGAAAACAAGGGCTGTCGTTAGAGGGGAGACTTAAGAGAGAAGAATCGCTATTTAAGCCAGTTTGGTGTAGTGGGTAAGTGAGCGGACTCTAATCTGGGAGAGCCAGGTTTGATTCCCCACTCCTCCGCTTGCAGCTGCTGGATGACCTTGGGCAAGCCATAGTTCTGCTAGAGCTGCTATCTCAGGGGCAGTCCTCGAAAGAGCTCTCTCAGCCCGACCTACCGCCCAGGGTGTCTGTTGTGTGGAGGGGAAGGGAAAAGGAGTTTGTAAGCCGCTCTGAGACTCCCTTGGGTAGGGAAGGGCGGGGTATAAATCCAATCTCTTTTCTTCTCTTCTACTCCAGGAATCCCCAACGTAGTGCCCATGGGTGCTATGGTATCTGCCAAGCCCTTTCCTGGTGCCTGCCGAGTGTTTGTAGAAAGTGGGCAGGGGCCGGGGAGTCCTGCCCAGCGAAACTTCTTATTGGCCACTGGAGGTTTGATTGGCTGTGCAGCTGCCACCAAGGGACAAGAATCTGCACTACCAAAAGTAAGCTGCAGCAGCCGTTGCGTGCCTGGCTCCGCCTTCTGAGGCAGCCATTGCACGGCAGCCATTTCGCAGCTGCGCTCACCGCACCGTTTCAGAATTCCAAAGGGTGCTTGCCGGCTCAAAAAGGTGGGGGGGCCACCCCCACCCCCCAATTTAATCCCTGAAAAGGAGCCCTCCACAGAGACATGCAATCCAAGATCAGCCAGAGAAACTACCCACACTGAATTTTGGGGAGCACCGATTTTTTAGGTGCCCACAATTTTTCCAGCTTTGCCGAACACCTTTCCTTAGAAACACGGGTGTTTGCAAGACCAGGAATCTGAAGCCTGTCCCCTGTTTAACTCCTTGGGTTTAAAAACATTCTGAGTCAATAAGAAGGATATGGATCGCATCATGTTCAAGATGAAATGGGGAAGCCTCTACCAGCTCCGACAAAGCACATCTGCAGGAGCCGATACCAGTACGGTACACCAGGGGGCTGATTGAAAGGTGCCACTGGGAACGGAGCAGCAGCAGCCACCCCCGCAAAAAGAAAAATGGGGCGACACCCAAGGGTGACAGAGTTGCTCATCTTAGGACAGGAAATGGAGAAAGAGCAAAACGGAGCCCACAAACTGTGGTTGGGGGAAAGGTCTCTGTCAACACTGTCTCATCCCTAGAACGCCCCAAAAAACTTTTTAGCTCACTTCCAGACCCGCAAGGGACAAAAATATATATTTAAATATAAACTTCTACCCAAAGCCTGTCCCAATCCCACAGAAGCTAATCATCAACAGTGAATACGATGCTCAGTTATGCAAAAGAAAAGCAGCAAAAAAGACTGAAACCGAGGAGTGGGAAAATTCTGCATCCTAATAACCTTCTGTTTTATTTTTTGAAAAAAAGATGAAGCCTTTTTTAAAAGAAGAGAAGAGATTGGATTTATACCCCAGCCTTCAGTCAGAGTCTCAGAGCGGCTTACGATCTCCTTTTCCTTCCCCACCCTTCCACCCCACAACAGACACCCTGGGAGGCGGGTGGGGCTGAGAGAGCTCTGAGAGAACTGCTCCTGAGAGAACAGCTCTGAAAGAACTTGTAATTGACCCAAGTTCACACCAGCAGCTGCATGTGGAGGAGTCGGGGAATCAAACCTGGTTCTCCCAGATTAGAGTCCATGTTCCTAACCACTACACCAAACTGGCTCAAAAATGATAACCTTCAAGGCCTAGTTTTCACTGAGGCAAACCTGTACCTGGGTCATATCTACAGGTGTCAACTCCAGGTGGGGGAAATCCTGGAGATTTGGGGGTAGAGCTTGGGGAAGGACCTCAGCAGGGTATAATAGCCTTCACAGCACACCTTCTCTCCAGGGAAAAGGATCTCTGCGGTTCGAGCCCGGCCTTCTCCACAACATGAGAGTTTTCACTGCAGAGGGCATCCTTTTCAAGCAAGCTCCCCCACCTGTACTGTGAAGCAGTCCTGCCCACACACAAACTGACTCACGTTGGTGAGAACCACATCCAAGAGTCTAGGCTTCCGGTGGGCATGGAACAGAGAGGCTTCGGGACCGCACAAAACACTCCCCTCCCCTCCAGCAGTTATGGATCATGCAAAATGTGGCCGTTAATTTGCAAATGCACACACTAAACTGACCAATCTGAGTGTCCTCCAGAAACCATTCACTCCCCTGTCCCAGATACTGGATTTACTAAACCACAGAAAGAGTTCAAAAAGAAGAAGAGATGGGATTTATACCCCGCCCTTCACTTGAGAGTCTCAGAGCGGCTTACTTTCCCTCCCCCTCCCCACAACAGACACCCTGGGAGGTAGGTGGGGCTGAGAGAGCTGACAGAAACTGCCCTTTCAAGGACAGCTCTTGTGAGAACTATGGTTTGCCCAAGGTCATCCAGCAGCTGCAAGCGGAGGCGTGGGGAATCAAACCCAGCTCTCCCAGATTAGAGTCCGTGCACTTAACCACTACACCAAAAACCTCAGCTCTGCCGTCAAAGACAAGAGAGCTTGAAGTGGGAAAGGAAGCAGGGTTCGGGGTCTTTGATAGCCGGCTGTCCGTAACTGTCTGACCTGCAGCGAAGCCCCCCAACACAGCGGTAATAACTGGACAGAAAGGATAACCCTGGGGAAAGTGCCCAGAAGAGAACAGAGGTGCCAAACACATCGCTAGCAGGGGATGCTGGCAAACTAGCGGGACAGATCCCATGCTCAGGGAGTTCTGGAAGGACAAAATGAATGACAGGAAAGGGTGAAAAAACAAAACATGGTTTTGCCAGAAGTGCCTAGTGTTTGGCAGGGTACAAAAGACGCCAGCGGTTGTAGGCCAATCTTCCTAGGAGGAGACTTTCTGGATGGCTTGGAACATCTCAGCAGCTGCCTGTTTCTCCCACTGATAAGCAAAAGGCCCAATGTGGCCCATGACCTACCCTCCAAAGCCATCGCAGAGAGAAAGGGACCCCAAGCATCTATCCAGCAACAGCTTCTGCACAAACCGTCAAAAGACCAATGGCACACAATGCTGTCACTCACGTAAAACCCTACCTGGCTTGGGACTGGGGTATGTGAAGGACAGTCTATGTTCCTGTCCGGAAACTCAGATCACAGGGAGGGGCACTGTCCCATCAATCAACAAAGCTCCTTTGGTGGGCACACGAGACAGAGCCTTTTCAGTGGCAGGCCCATGATTATGGAACCACCTCCCCAGGGAAGGTACACATGGACCCCTCTTCAGGGGGCAGTTGAAGACTTCATTTAGGACTGTTAATTTACTTGAAGTCCTAGACTGCGATTTTTGATGGACTTTATATATTTTATTGTATGTCTTTTACCTATATTGCAAGCAGCCTTGAGCTCTATAAGGGGAAAGGGTGGCTAATAAATGTTTTAAATAAATAAAAAGATCACAGAATCACAGAATTGGAAGGGACCTCCAGGGTCATCCAGTCCAACCCCCGGCACAATGCAGGAAATTCACAAATACCTCCCCCCCACACACACACACTCCCAGTGACCCCTTTTCCACACCTCCAGGATTTCCAGCCAAACTGGCCTGGACAAAAAGATGAGACAGTATAAATTTCTACAATGATCGGGGGGGGGGGGTTACCAGATCCAACAAAATCCACTAGGATGAAAAGCTCATGATCTGATCCATCATATTTGAAGTTGCCTAAGAAGGTACAGGTTGCTAGCTTAAAATCAGAGTGGGGCGAGGCAGATAACCTAGGCTTGCTTTCTTGAGCTACATTATTTCCTCTTCGGCAGCTTCTTTCCGAATCTCTAGTCCTCATGATCATGGAGGAAACGAAGGGAAAGTTCTGGGCTGCTGCTGTCTGTTAAAATCAGCATACACAGCAAAAACAGCACACACTTCTTGCAAAAGCAGCTACTGAGAAGATCTTTTTCTCCATTCTGGAAGCGACTGGGGCACCAAATCCCACTGGATCACTTTACTGAACAGCTGGAGAGTAAGGAACCAAGGACTGGACCTCAAAATCAGTCCTGAAGGGCTCTAACTCACAGTTTCTTGGAACCGCAAGAAAGGCAAGGTACCAAAAACCAAGGCCTGGTTTTTGAGTGAAGTGCTCCAAAGCAGAGTGAATTGTAACAAGAGTTAACCTGCAACACGATTTATTTGTAACTGTTTATGTTACTATCTGTGTCTCTATGTTAATGTTAAAATTTCAATAGAGATTTTTAAAAAAAAGATTTAAATTTTAATAGGCGTTAAGACTGAATTTTATATATGCGTGTGAAACTGTGTTTTAAACTTTGTCGCACGCCACCCTGAGCAGGGCAGTACAGAAATACAAAAATGAATAAATAAATGTATTGTATTCGGTTTTAAACCACGCCCCCCCGCCTGGACAGGGCTCAGGGGTGGTGTACAACATAACAAATTCATACCATACACAATTAAAACGATTTGAAATGATAAAAACACAGTAATTCACCTAAAAGATGGCACTAAAAGCTCCAGTGGCGTCACTGCCTCACCGGGGACGGGTGCCAGGAGGGCGGAACAGTCGCTGTCCTCAACCAAGCGCCTGGCAGAACACCCTGCCCTTACAGGCCCCGCGGAACTGCATCAACTCCCGCAGGGCATGGAAGCTGTTCGACAGAGAGTTCCACCAGGACGGAGCCAGAAAACACCCTGGCTCTAGTCAAGGATAGCCGGATATCTCTCGGGCCCAGAATCCAGTATAAGGCAGTCTCATGCGTTCAACATCCAAACCTCGTGGCTATTAATATTTGGCAAAGAGGCAGAGAGGGACGGTAGAGATCGTGCACCAATTGGGCAGCCTTCAAGGTGAGGCCGGCACCAAAAGCAGGGGCCTCGGGATGAGAAATGTTCAACTCACAATTGCAAAGAGCCGTTCACCTGCGGCGGACAGGGCTCATCCCGAGGTGACCAGCCAGGATCGCTTTTCTACAAATGTGTTCTCCATTCAAGGGGGGGGGGGAGGAATTGATCTGGGACAAGCTCACTTGTGGGCTACACTGAGGGTTCCCAACCTTCAGGTGGCACCTGGAGATCTCCTGCTATTACAGTCAATCTCTGGACAATCCCAATTGGTTTCCCTGGAGTCGACTCTATGGCATGATCCCCTTCTGAGGTCCCTCAACAGGCTCCACCCCCCCCCCCCAAAATCTCCAGATAATTCCCAACCCAGGGCTGGCCAGCCAAGCCACACAAGGCCGGAATGACCAGCCCTTGGGGAGAATGACTTCACCCCAGATAAAAGGGCGATGATTCATCTCCTGACTAGGCCATTGTTTTAAACACAGCAAGGTCACACCAAGCCGGCTTTCTGCAGCTCCACTTGTTTACCAGTTAATTGGAACAATGGGATCTGTTAGGATCCCACTTCAGGCAGGGCCTCGAGGCCTTTCCCTTCTTTAAAGAAGAATAATAAAAAGATCAAGCATTTTGGTGAGGTGTTGTTTTGTTTTTTTTTGCAACTTCAAGCACATCTCACAGTCCTGGAAACAGAGAGTCTGGCAAGTTAAGGGCACTTTGCCCTCGCAAATAAAACAGGGTTTACTGCACCTCCGATGGATGACGCCCCTGATCCTTTCTTCCTTGGGGACCTTGCTGCCTAACGCGGGACCCGCTACAGAGAGGAACAGGCTAAAGTAGACTTCCAATGGGCACCCTTGGGTGAGGGAAGCTGCCCGTATGTGGCAACCAGAACAGCATGACTGGTTCACAGGGATGTATGGGGGGGAGAGAGTCCTTCATGCGGAGATGTGTAGTCCCAGACTGTGAAGGCTGCCGTACATAGGGCAGGGGATCAGGGAAAACCAAAAAAGGGCAAAGAATCCCATCTTATTGCCATACAGAAGTAGCTGCCCCTACACACACACACACCCCCGACTACCTCGTCTTCCCAATCACTCATGCCGCAGGAAGACAGACCGTTTCAAGCCGGGGCCATACCCACAGTGCTTTGAAACATAAATCCCAATAAGTGTAATTAAATCAACGGGAGACGCACAGCTGGTCAAGACACAGAGGGGAACCATTCGGGAAGGTTATTGTCCTGGCTGTAGCCCCATCCTTTCAATTGGATCAGCTGAGATCCACATTCAACTCAAGGAGAGGCCTCCAGAGAAGTGAATCCAGGGTTAACACTGGGCTGCGATCCTTCCAGGATTGGAAGGTTATTTCAAATTCCAACCATGTGTGCAGAAGCTTAAGGACCACTGGGATCCTTCAAACCCTCCCCCCCCCCAGGTTAATTCTGGGACAATTTTTTCCTCTGCTATTTTAAGACAAAGAACTGGGAGACGCAGGTCTCCCACCCTTTATTTAAAGGGGGGGGGGTATCACAGACCAAAGGCAATAACGGAATAGAGACAGCTGGCAGAAAAAACCAGCAAAACCTGAGGGGGGGGGGGGCTTTACCAGTCCATTCTGTGGCCTGTGCAGACAACATGGAGGTCCATGGGAGAGAGGTAACTGGAGGAGAAATGGGTGAATTGCGAGGGATTGGGGGCTGTGGGTGTCACACTGCTGTTCAACACACGCAAATAAAAAAGTAATAATCCATCTCTGATCTCTCTTAACTTTTTTCTGTACCCCCAAAGATCCATCCACACCCCCACCGTGGCTTCGACCTTCCTCTCTCCTCCAGAATGTGTTTTCCTTCCAGACCTAAAGAGGAGGGGCCGAGGTGCAGCTGACAAGACGGGAAAATGTCAAAAAAACGTCCAAATCCGAAGAGTTCTTGCATTAAGATGCCGAGGATAGCCGGAGCTCTGCTCAGAAGGAAAACATGAGCGCAACGTCTGTCGTCCCACCCTCCAAGGGAACAAACAAGACACCGCTCAATGGCAGGAGAAAGTGGCGGTACCACCTATTGCCAAAAGGGTATTTTTAGCGTCACCCATCTGCATTGCTTGCGTTGGCAAAACCTAAAAATATGCAAGAGGGTAAAGGGAGGGGGGAGAGAAGGAGCATCGGTTTCCAATGCACGCCCTCCGCCCCCCCCCCCTTCCAGTTCTTGTATTTCAGACACGATGGTGGCATTGGGGGTCATTTTGATCAAGGGGGAAAAAACCTGACCCGGATGTCGGGGGGCAAGGCCGCGTGCATGAAAGCAGATGTGGCCAGCAAACATCTGGCAGAGGATGCTTTGGAAGCCATCGATCTCGGGGGGGGGGCTAAATTCAATCGCCTGCGTGCACTGGAAGGGGAGCAGCAGACACGTCTAGCCCCCTCCCCAGCTTTAAATCCAGACTCACATCTGCACAGCCTAACAGGAGAGGAAGGTCGGAATCCAGGGAACAGGTTGCTATTTCTACCAGACACAGAGGGCTCGTTTTTCATCTCCTCCAGGTGTTCTGATAATAGGAAGAGATGCCAAAAAATAAAATAAAATAAATAAAAGACCAAAGAAGGGCGGAGGGGACGGAAAAGGAGAGCAGGTGGCTGTCTCACAAAACAGCACCTTCAGACTGGATACATTTTTAATGGCTGTTATGATTCGCCCATGCATACAAGTATTTTTTTTTTAATTGCAACGCAGCTTCGAAGCAAGCCGAGAGAGAGACTGCATGGTGGGGAAAGGCCAAGAAGGATGGGGTGGCTATCGTTAAACGCCCCCCCCCCCCCCAAGCCTACATCCCTTAGCTACAGAACCGGTTAAGAGATTCTGCAAATAGCCACCCAAGACTGGGAGGCGCTGACATCACTAACTCCCGGCGTTTAGGGGAGAGAAAACATGGCCAGCCACATTCCTCAGCCGGGGGCGGGGGGGGTGCATTAAAAAAAAAGGATGGAGAGCCTCAGTTTTCCAGATTCTATTAAGGGGGAAGAGGGGATTGCAGCAGGCGAGGAATGCAACCTTGCAACCAGTTGACCCCCCCCCCAAAGACAGACTGAGATCTAAAGGAATGCCCCCCCCCCCAAAAAAAATCTGGCTTCTGCCACCTACCCATTCCCCCCCCCCCCCCCACCCAGACCAGCAGGTGAAAAGCATTTCGGGCTTCCACTCCCACGCCCTGAAGCAGCAGAAGCCAAGCTCCTAAGACAGGGCGGGGAGTGGAGAACCCCGTACACACAGAGCCCTGAATGCAAACAGGGCGGGCGAGGGGGAGATTTAATTGCAAGCCCACCAATTTTCGGGCAACTATGCTCCCCCCCTCCCGACAAACACGCCGGCGGGCGGGTCGCGTGGGCAGGGGAGCCATTCTCGCCCGACCCGGCGAGGACAGAGGCGGCGAAGCCCCGACCTCGGGCGTGCACCTGCCCTTCTGCACCCCCGGGAGCATTGCACGGGTCCCTGCGCCTTGCATGGGTCGCTACTTACATCTCCGCGGGGGGCTGACGAGGCGGCGGCGGCAGGGGCGGCTGGGCTCGCGCTCACCGAACGGTGCGGGTCTCTCTGCTAAGGCGGCAAGATGGCGTCTGGGCTGCTCACATCCGGGCACTGGCGGGCGGAGGGAGGGGGGAGGAGGAGGAGGCGGAATGTGGGGAGGGGGAGCCGGCGCCATCTTGGTTGGCCTGTTTTTCAGAAGGCCTCAAGCAGCCGGCCCAGTCGGGGGAGGGGGGGGGGGGGTTGACCCTAAAAGGCACACCTGCTCGAAATAACCGCTTCAAAAAAAAGTCCAAAGCACCAAAACACACCCACACACCCCTTCCCTATATGAACCCCAAGGAGGGCCTGATTCTGAGTACAGGGTGGCCAGCTCTGGGGTAGGAGAGGCCTGGAGATTTCCAGCGACCACCTGGATGTTCAGAACAAATCCCACTTGGAAAAACACCATTAAAAATGGCCAAAAAAATAGACTCTGTTTTATGGTTGCCAGGTCTGGGATGGAAAATACCTGGAGACTTTGGGGGTGGATCCAGGAGAGGGTGGGGTTTGGGGAGGGGAGGGGAGGGGCCTCAGCCTGGTACAAGGCCATAGAGACCACCCTTCAAAGCAGCCATTTTCTCCAGGGGAGCTGATCTCTGTCAGCTGAAGATCACTTGTAAAAGCAGGAGATCCCCAGGCCCCACCTGGAGGCTGGCAACCCTACTCTATTTACAATTGTGCAGTTGATGGTGGTGAAGATCAGTGTTCCCTCTAAGCTGAGTCAGTGTGAGCTAGCTCACAGTGTTTTAGCCTCCAAACTCACACATTTTTGTCTTTGCTCAGGAAGGAGGGCTCCAGAGCAGTGCTCCCTCTAAGCCGATCTAGTGTGAGTTAGCTCAGGTTGTTAGCCTCCGGCTCACACATTTTTGTCTTTGCTCAGGAAGGAGGGCTCCAGAGCAGTGCTCCCTCTAAGCCGATCTAGTGTGAGTTAGCTCAGGTTTTTAGCCTCCGGCTCACACATTTTTGTCTTTGCTCAGGAAGGAGGGCTCCAAAGCAGTGCTCCCTCTAAGCTGAGCTAGTGTGAGCTAGCTCAGTTTTTTAGCCTCCGACTCACACATTTTTGTCTTTGCTCAGGAAGGATGGCCCCAGAGCAAACTAACTTATGCAGTAGTGAAAGACAGAAATCCTGTCTCTGGTGGTGTTTCCCCAGCCCGATTTGAGAAAACGCATGGCACAATCCTGTAGAGAAGAAAATTCCGAGAACTTTATGAATAAAGGGGGAAGCACAGGTGCATCAGGGCTTTGGACCCTTGAATCCCCTCCGGCTATCCCGAAGTTACAATGGGGGCCATAGGATTTTATACTCTCAGTATGGCACTTGCACATAAATCATAATTATTGGTTCCATCAAACTTTGTCAAACTTCTGTCATAACTTTCTGATTGAGCTCAGACCTGAGGGTTGGGTTTCCCCAAACAATGGGTCTTCTTGAAGCTCTAAAAAGTATCTATTGTAGCTGATGTATGTACAGAGTGCTGATATTCTTCATTTAACTAGGCTAACTGACCAGAAACATGCAGTTGTAGCTGTCCAGAACAAGGCCACAAGCCTTTAATAGAATTGCAGCCTTTCAGCATTTAGCTATTTCCCAGAATGCATTTAAGCAATGAACCAAAGTGAATATCCTGAATATATGTTCATGATAGATTTGTTTCTGTGATCATCAGTGACACTTAGCATATCTGTATGTCTATGTATGTTAGAGACTTTAAGTGTGCTCACTAAGGTTAACCTGCTAAGTCAGTGGCAAAGTACAGAGTGTATAACAGTGTTTCATAAACCGTGCGTACAACAGTAGCCAAATTGCTGGCTCACCACTTTAATGCCAGTAGCTCACAATGTAGAATTTTTGTTCACAAGACTCCACAGCTTAGAGGGAGCACTGGTTAAGACATTGAACTGCAGACCGCAAGGCTGGTAGTTTGGCAGTTCGAGACCTGAGTGCTGTGTGAGCTCCCATTCTGGCCCCAACTCCTGCCAACCTAGCAGTTCGAAAGCAAGAAACTGCAAGTAGATAAATAGGTACCGCTTTGGTGGGAAGGTAACAGCGTTCTGTGCGCCTCGGTGCCTAGTCCTGCCGACCACATGACCATGGAAAAAATCTTCAGACAGTGCTGACTCTTCAGCTTGGAAATGGAGATGAGCACTGCCCTCTAGAGTCAGATTTGACTGGCTTTCGAGCAAGGGAAACCTTTACATTACAACTATAAACGAGGCATAGAACACTATGTTTCCTCCTTCAAAGATAAATATTAGTCCATAAAGTCATTCAACTTAGGAGGAAACCACGTTTTCACAACATAGATAAAACAGCCTTTGCAAAGATCCCCGTTCCAGATACTTAAAGGAGATGTTTCCATCAACTTCTTCAGTTTGCCGGCTGCATAGTTGGAACCCGATTTCAACAATTTCTCCTGATGACAAAGTTCAGTGTGAAGAGCAAATCACAGATCGGCAACCTTAACTCTGAGGCACCCGCTGTCGCGTTCTGCCATCCCTCAGAAAGGCAGCGTTAGGTAGATGCATTATGGGGGATATTTTGGCATGACTGTGGCCCCACTTGTGGACTTTATGGCATCACATTTCTGAAAAACTCCCACCCCAGGCCTGTCTCCAGGGATTTCCACACCTCAAGTTGGCAACAGGGTCGCCAGCTCCAGGTTGGAAAATTCCTGGCTATTTGGGGGAGGAGCATGGGGGGGCAGAGTTTGGGAAGAACCCAAAGCAGGATGTCACAGGCCCAAAGTCACCCAGCAAACTGCCACGACAGGGTGAGAATTCAAACCTGGGTTGCCAAAAACGTAGTCCAATGTTTGCTACGGTACAATGCCGGCAGTGGTGGTAAGTGCTGGCAAGTTGCAGCCAATTTACGGTGACCCTCTACGGTTTTCAAGGTGAGTCCAGCAGAGGTGGTTGGCCATTGCCTGCCTCTGCATAGCGACCCTGGACTTCGTGAGTGGTCTTCTATCCAAGTATTAACCAGGGCTGACCCTGTTTAACTGGTACAACACTATTTCTCTTTAATGTGTTAATTCCACACTTTCCCACCCACATGGAACAAAGCAACTCACAAAACATTCTGCTTTGCCCTTCCCATTGGCCAACTGGATCTAAATCAAGTGTGTTGAGAAACAAGAAAAGAGATTGGATTTATACCCCGCCCTTCACTACCCGAAGTAGTCTCAGAGCGGTTTACAAACTCCTCTCCCTTCCCCTCCCCACAACAGACACCCTGGGAGGCAGGTGGGACTGAGAGAGCTCTGACAGAAATGGCTCTTTTTCAAGAACAGCTGTGCCAGAACTATGGCTTGCCCAAGGTCATCCAGCAGGTGCAATTGGAGGAGTGGGGAATCAAACCCGGCTCTCCCAGATTAGAGTCCACACTCTTAACCACTACACCAAACTGGCAACAAGAGAGGGACAGTGAGAAGCAAAACAGGCGTATGGTAAAGAGGTATTCCTGTAGGATCTCCCGAGGCACACATTCCAATAGTTTGTATTTGCTCCCAACTAAATTCCTGTCCCGTAACCTTGGCCCAGGCTCACCTGAGCTTGTCAGACCTCAGAATCTGAGCAGGGTTGGGGCTGATTAGTATGTGGCTGGGAGACCACCAAGGAAATCCAGGGTTGCTACGCAGAGGCAGGCAATCACAAACCCCCTCTCCTCATCTCTTACCTTGACCTGGATGGCCCAGACTACTCTGATCTCATCGGATCTTGGGAGCTAAGCAGGGTCAGCCCTGGCTAGTACTTTGGCTGGGAGACCACCAAGGAGGTCCAGGGTTGTTATGCAGAGGCAGGCAAGAGCAAACCACCTCGGAAACGGTCTTCCCTTGAAAAGCCTAACTCAGCGGGGACTTGAAAGCAGTTTTCCACTGCCACCAGAATGCAAGTGGTACCCCACAGATCAGAACTCCCCCCCCCCCCCCACTTCTCCTACCCTGTTTGCTTTATTTTTATCATGTTCCTTCCTGGATTTTGCCCTTTTTAGTTCTTGTTTTTTCCAGTCACAGTGGGCCGTGACTCTTCTGTGCTTGACTGCCTTTTTAGTTGCCCACCTGAGATGGATTGTTGGGCACCATCTGATTGACTGTCAGTTTAACTGTAGTACTTGGTTTTAAGACTGTAAAACACGGACTTTATTGTCCATTTAACTCTGGGGAGCCACCCAGAGCCCTGGCTTGCAGGGAAAGGAGTGGGATATAGGTTGAATAAATAAATAGATAAATATAGGCTTACTCCTTCACTGTAAAGTGCGTTTGTATCTCAGACCGGAGAACTGGTCAACTGCAAACATCTTCCACACACCTGGCACTGTTCGAATTTCTCCTTTCACCCAATCCCCCTGGATCAACCTCAGGGAGTACACAGAGGGAAAATGGAAGGCTTTCTCCACTTACCCTGAGCTTTCCCTTACAGATCTAAGGACTGTCCCACTCCCCAGCCACTGGGGAACCGCAATGTCTACCAGTCCCACCCCCCAAATTTCAGGCCAAGGGCTGCTCGCTACTGTCACCCGCATACGTGGTTATTAAGAAATGCCCGTCTGCAATTCCTTGCAAAATAATCATTAACGTTTATTGGGACAGAGACATACGGAACAGAGATAAATAGAAAAACCAGAGGATAAACAGTTCTCCCTCAGGAAAACACAGCTAGGCAACCAAAAGTTTTTTAAAAAGAGTATTTTTTAATCAAGTGTTCGCCAATGTTTCAGAACGGACCCAGCTAAAAGTTGCTTTTAAAAAGAGAACTGAAGGGTTTGTGGCCGGGCAAGGGGAAGTTCAGTTCCCAGGGACGCTGAGAAGAGCAGACCGGGTCCAGGGGCTCAAAAGAGAGCCCCGAGAAGGCAAAAGAAACGTGTGTTACAGGCAGCCCCCCTTCAGCTTCCAGCAGAGATCGTGGAGAGCAGAGGAAGCCCCATACAGCAACTCCTGTCCCTCAGCTGTATCCACGGTCGCCTTGTGAGTCTATGCGCTGCTAGTTCAAAGGTGCTGCACTGAAGGCCGGCGGCAGCACGCGCCGCGAGTTAGCCGTCACCCAGGGGTGCTCCTTCACGGCCCGCAGCGAGAGCCGCTCGGAGGGTTTCCGACGCAGCAGCTTGGTGATCAGGTCCCGGGCCCCTTCCGACACGAACGCTGGGAACTTGAGATCCACCTGCGGGGGGCAGAGCCAGAGGTCAGGGCTTGTCTGCATCCGAGATTGGGGAGGGAAGCAGGGGAGGAGACCGGCTGAGCTTCCCAAAGGAAATGAGATGCAAACACCAGGGGGGGGGGGCGGGGGGACCTGGCTGGCTGGCTTCTACATTCTGAAAGGTCTAGGCAACTTCTGCACAGCATGCTTTATTACTGCTGCTTTCCAGCGCAAAGAGTGGGCCCCCATTGAGGCCGCATGTCAGAATCTGAGTTCCAGTTTCTTAAAATGCACAGTGCCTTTGACCTCAATGTTCCACAGGGGACATACCGGAGATCCTTCGGTGGAGCTGTGTGCAATACACCTGGCTGCTGGAAGGTGAGGATCTCTGTGCTTTGGGACACCCCCCACCTCCTTGCACTTCCGTAGCTAGGCAAAGGGGCCAGACGCAGCAGAAGGGTGCCTGGCTGCTAATCCCAGCCCTGACAGGTATATGGGGTCATCAGCCTAAAATGCCAACAGCTTTCCAAAGCCCTTTCTTCCCACAAAGGCAAAGCAGTTATGGACAACACTGATGCCCTGTTCAAGAGGAACTGGTGAGCTTCCTCTAGGGCCAAGGGAGCAGAAAATGTCCCTGTTCTGGGTGTCTGATATCTTACATCCTCAAGAGCCATCTTCTTTATCATCATGGCACATCTGGGGGATGGGGTGCTACAAAATGGAAGCAGGAACTGCTATCCAATCACAGCCAACTTACGGTGGCCCTGTAGGGCTTTTGCAAGACAAGAGCTGTTCAGAGGTGTTTTGCAATTTCCTGCCTCTGTAGAGCAATTCTGGACTCCCTCAAGGGTGTCTCCCACCCAAGTACTACCCAGGGCAAACCCTGCTTGGCTTCTGTGATCTAACCAGTTTGGTGTGGTAGTTAGGAGCGCGGACTCTAATCTGGGAGAATCGGGCGTGATTCCCCCATCCTCCACATGCAGCTGCTGGGGTGACCTTGGGTCAGTCACAAGTTCTCTCAGAGCTGTTCCTTCAAGAGCAGTTCTTGAAAGAGCTCTCTCAGCCCCCACCTACCTCACAGGATGTCTGTTGTGGGGAAGCAGTGTTCCCTCTAAGGTGAGTTAGTGTGACCTAGCTTACAGATTTTTAGCCTCCAGCACAGATTTTTGTCGTAGCTCAGGAAGGATGGCTATAGAGCAAACTAATTTATGCAGCAGCCAAATCACTCGCTCACAACTTTAATGCCCAAAGTAGAATTTTTGCTGACAAGACTCCACAGCTTAGAGGGAGCACTGGTAGAGAGGGGAAGGGAAAGGAGTTTGTAAGCTGCTGAGACTCCAAGTGAAGGGAGGGGTATAAATCCAATCTCCTCCTCCTCCTCCTCCTCTTAAGAACAGGCTAGGGCTGGGCCATCCAGGTCAAAGCTGCAAAAAATCCACACATGCTTTCTTGGCAGGCCTGCCAAAAGCCAGTGCGTGCATTTCATATCGCTTGCCTTCCCTGCATACCGACAAATGCAACCTGAGCTAGGCCAAGAGATGGTCTCAGAGCATCGGAGAAGGTTTCAGAATGGGGCCTTCCCAGGGTGACTCTGGCCTGGCTCTCAAAGAAAGGTCGGGATTTCCTGGAAGTGTGGGTTGTGCGCAGCAACGGGGCACATGGGCACGGGCCTCCACCTTCCAGATGAAAGGGGCAGGAATGGAGGTGCGCCATCAAGTTGCCCCTGACTTAATGGGGGCCCTATTAATCAATGACCCCCAAAACGTCTGCAGCCTGGCTCAGGTCTTTGTGAGCGAAAGGGATGTGGAGTGGAGGATGAGGAGGCGGTGTGCCTGAAGGATGGCTTGGGTCATGCGGAGCACAGAAAACCAGGTTCATTTATAGGAGGCAAGCAGAGAAGCTCAGAACTAAAGAGACCTGGAAGCCCACGAACAAAAGAGCAGAAGACCCACTTGGTCCTACCCACTCCCCCCCCCCTGCACTTTGTGGGGTACAGCTGCCCCCCCCCCCCCCGCTGGGCAGAACCCACCATGCCATCTGCCCAGACCTAGAGGCACAAGTGGCTCGCAAAGCCATGCCTGGCTGAGGGCCAGCCTGCCCAGGAAATGTCCCAGCTCACCGCTACGATGCGACGGTACGTCTCGGAGTGGGAAGGGCTCTCAAAAGGCGGGTGCCCCACCAGGAACTCGTAGCAGAGTATTCCGATGCACCAGAGGTCGACCTTCTCGTCGTGAGATTGGCCTTCAATCATTTCGGGAGGCAGGTAGTCCAGAGTGCCACACATGGTCTTCCTCCTAAAGCAGGGAGCAGGAATTAAACCTGATGGAGCCCAACAGACCAGCGTTTCTTCAGCCAAGACTATAGCCTGGGCTGCTCGGACGAACACGTGGAGCTGCCTTATGCAGGAAACAGACCTGGGTCCGTCCAAAAGTCAGTCTTGTCTGCTCAGACCGGCAGCTGCCCTCCAGGGTCTCAGGCTGGGATTTGTGCTCCCTCTACGCTGAGTTAGTGTGAGCTAGCTCACAGTTTTTTAGCCTCTGGCTCACACAGTTTTGTCTTAGCTCAGGAAGGATGACTCCAGAGCAAACTAATTGATGCAGGAGCCAAATCGCTCGCTCACAACACTTAATGCCGGGAGCTCTCAAAGTAGAATTTTTGCTCACAAGACTCCACAGCTTAGAGGGAGCATTAGCTGAGACTCCACATCACCTACAATCTGATCCTTAAATGGCTCGAACCCTCCTGCGCGTTAAAACAGATGCTCTGCCCCTGAGCCACAGTTCCGCCCAATGGCAGCCACGATTACTCATTTTGAACATTCTACCCCACTTTCCCAATCCGCTCGGAGCAGCTGAGCTTAGCAGCACGTTCATGGAATAAAGACCCAACGGAAAAACAAACGGGCCCAGGAAAACACTGACCACCACGGGACCCCCCATGGTGAACAGTTTATCACTTGGATACGGTGTCCGCAGAGGTGTCAGGAAAAGGCTTTCAGATCAAGCCAATGGGGGGCCCTTTCGCAGACCAAAAGGGTTGCAAAAAGAGAGAGCGCGCACAGCCGCGTGTGAGGGCGCCTCTCACCTGAGTGAGGGGGCGTGGACCGACCAGCCAAAGTCCGCGATCTTCAGCTCCCCCTTCAACCCCATCAGCAGATTCTCTGGCTTGATGTCACGGTGGATCACCTTCTTCCCGTGACAGTAGATGAGCGCATCGGCCAGTTCTTCCATGTACTGCCGGGGCAAAAGCAAAAGAGGTGATGACTGAGCACCCGGCAAGACCGTTTCCTTGCTGTACAGAGGCAAGACAGATTAACCGTGCAAGCTGATGCAGAGCTGACCCTTGGGAGATTAGGATGTCGCTGTGGTTCAGCAAGTTCTCGGCCAACGGAAGATCACTGGCCTCTCCAGTTTAAAAGACAAGCTGGAGGAGGAGGAGATTGGATTTATACCCCGCCCCTCATTTGGAGTCCCAGAGCAACTTACAAACTCCTTTCCCTTCCCCTCCCCTCAACAGAGACCCTGGGAGGTAAGTGGGGCTGAGAGAGCTCTGACAGAAACTGCTCTTTTCAAGGACAGTTCTGACAGAACTATGGCTTGCCCAAGGTCATCCAGCAGCTGCAAGGGGTGGCGTGGGGAATCAAACAGATTAGAGGCCGCGAACTTAACCACTGCACCAAACAGGCTCACTTCCGCTGGTGAAGTGGAAGACCTTTGCTGGGGAGACACACCAAGCTGCCACATACTGAACCAGACCGCTGGTCAATCAGACTGCTCAGTGGCTCTCCAGGGTCCCACCACCCTCTGCCAGGCCCTCTAACTGGAGATGCCGGGGACTGAATTTGGGGACTTCCGCATCCCCAGCAGAGGCTCTTCCACTGAGCCGTGGACCCACCCTGAAGAGCCAACGCTGGCCAGAGTAGACCCCAAGAGCCCAGTGGTCTGACTCATTACAGGGCCATTTCATCTGCCTAGGATCACAAGCCACCTGCGCTACTCTCTTCGGAACCGGGGGTCCGTCAAGGCAAACACACGGGGGCCAGCCAGGTGCTCCCAGGAAGCCCACGAGCAGCGGATCATGGCAACGGCCTTCCCCAACGGCTGGTATTCAGGGGGAGCTAAACAATAGGGACCCCAAGTGTATGTAGTATGCAAAAATAAACCACAAGGGTAGACCATCAAAAGATTCACAACTTTCACAAGTAAACAGTAGGCATCAGTCTATTGAAACACAATCACAAAAGACCTCAAAGTCCACCAAAAAGGTATGCCGGACATTGGAGAACCACAGATTTCATGTGAGATATGAACTGTGCCTACATTACTGTGGAAACTGGGTTCCATTTTCAGCCGTACAACTGAGGAAGATTGCTTTGAAGTGCCCCCACATACCTGGGAAGGATGTTTTTGTCTGTTACAAGTTTGTTTATGCTTTTGGGACATGCTCTGCCTTTTCTGTGGACTTTGAGGTCTTTTTGGACACTATTCTATACAAAGGATATAGAGGAATCTCCTGTTGGATACTTTCCACTATCATCAAATTTGTATTTTGAATTCGCAAATAGTGTTTTTGAGTTGTGACCACCAATTCTATTGTATTTTCCATTTATTGTTATTGCATTTCAGTAGACTGGTGTCTACTGTTTACTTGTGAAAGCTGTGAATCTTTTGATGGTATTCAGTGGGAGGCTGCCTGCTGAGTACAAACGTGTCATTTTCCAAGCACAGCATACCGGCAGCGACAGATCTCTCCGACGCCAGTTTGCCCACCTAAGCCGGCAGGCATAACACGAGGAGGCAGCTCTGTACGCATGGCCCGTGAAACAGCAGCGATGAACAGGAGTCGCCTGCTCCAAGCCACCCCCTCCGAGAGACAGCCAAACATGGTCAAATACAAAAGGCAGCCATGCAACACCCCCCCCCCCGGCCGCCAAATTCAGCAGCCCTCTCTCCACAGACTCTTTGAAGTCAGAGATTCTTTGAAAGGGGGCAGAGGGGTGACTCCTCCCAAGCAAGGACTGGGGTGACGGGCCAGGGTCCGCTTCATCTCTCTCCAGTCCACAATCTTCTAGAGCAGGGGTGGCCAAACTGTGGCTCGGGAGCCACATGCAGCTCTTTCACACTTATTGTGTGGCTCCTGGAAGGGTGGCTGGGGAAGGGAAGGGGAGCCATGCCTTCCCGATCGGTCTTCCCTCCCCCAGGCAGTGTTCCCCTCCCTGGGTAGGCTTGAGGTGGGGGGAGCAAAGAAAGAAAGCAATTTTAACTTTAAATGCATTCTCAAAGCCCCTCCCCCAGCCTACAAATACCATTTGACAAATAGATATTGACATTATCAATATCTGTTTTTACCCCTTTTGTTTTTCTTCCTGGCAGTCTCGTTTAATGTTAATAAAAAACAAATCTGTGTATTTCCCAATAAAAACGTGTGAGCAGTATCTGGTCATGTCTTGTGGCTCTCAAACGTCTGACGTTTATTCTGTGTGGCTCTTACGTTAAAGCCAGTTTGGCCACCCCCGGCCTAGAACCTCACAACCGCTCCCTCGCCCAGTCACCAATTCCTGGCCTCTGGAGTTTCTTGACTGCATTTCTGTTACGCTACGTAGACCACGAGAGAGGCAGACTTATAAATAACGTACATAAAATAAAATAAATATAGTGGGGCGAGAAGCCGCCCGACCTCCCAGACTGGGGGGACCAAGCCGGAGCCCTCTGGGTGCTGCTGACTCTCACGTGCCCTGTGCTACGGGGGTAGAATGGGGGTGCTCGAAGCTGTGCCCTGCCAGACTGCCCTCCCTGGCCTACGGCTGGCCAAGTCCCAGAGAGCCCCTTCCTCGCAGCCCATGCCACCACCAACATTCTCCACACACACCCCACCCCCAGCAAGAGGTCCTTAACCCCACGCCGGCCCTTTCAATCTCCCCAAACCCCCTGCGGCTCACCGTGGCGCTTCTTGCCTCGTCAAACCGCTGGTACTTCCGCAGGTCCTTGTAGAGCTCCCCACGAGGGGCGTACTCCAGGATCAGGTACACGCGCTTCTTGTCATGAAAGTAGTTGTACATGCGCAGGATGTTGGGGTGTCTGCAGAGAAGAGGAAGGGCGTGGGAAGGGATCCGCCACCAGGGGGCAGCAGGCACAACCAAAGCAATCCTCTGGGTCAGCCGGTTCCCAAGGGAGGGGCTGAAACTCAGTGGGAAAAAAGTGAAGAAGAAAAAGTGGGGGGGGGGGGGGGGGGGGGGGCGCCGACCCAAAAAGTAGCCGCTATCTGAGAGGGTCAAGCTAACAAGTAAATTATTATAAAAAATACAAATATTTAGTAGGGTATTCACAAAAATATAACATAACGTTACAAGAAACCATCTAAATATCAGACTCTTAAAGCTTATTTCATTCAGAACTGTTTGTAATACATATCAAATTGATGGATAAAGTTTTTGACCTAAGGACCATACGCGTTTCGGCCCCTAGGGGCCTTCCTCAGCGGTTAATATTTCTTATTCTACAATGACACACATCCACAAATACACGCATAAAGAATATTGTATATGCACGTACGTGACCAGGTGTTGCTTTCTTAAATGCTATGCACTTGCTACAAATTTGCATGACTTGTAATTACCCCTTGATGGAAGCGACGCACATCCTGATGAGTGGGACATTTGGTACCAGAATAAGTTGGAGAATTTGTGCAGCTGCTCTTCAGGCAAATTTGTATTCCTGTTGATCTTTTTTTTTTTATAAATTTTTTATTGCTTTTTCTAATATCTACATCTAAACGCTATTTACTATGCTACATATATCTTATACAGAGAATACTTTAAAAAATGCTTAATTATATCTGATTATATAAAAAAACTGAAGCATTAATAAAACCATGGTTAACTACAGGTTACATTGTTACTGTTTCAACTATAAAAGCTATTTGGCAAGTATGCATACTTTAAAGAAAGCACTTAATAACATGGCTTATACATCATATTAGTGCACATGCTTAATATAACGATTTTAAAAAAATCATTTCTTCCTTTGTCCTCTTCTTGTCTTCCTGGTCTCAACTTGTACTTTTGGGGCTGCCGCCCCTTTTTCCGAGTCTGAAATATCTTCATCGCTTTTAGATCCATCGAAACCGTACATGCTTTCTTGCGAAGCTAGCGAGTCATCTGAGTCTCTGTCTTTTTTCTTTTCTTTATCAATTTCCAGAAATTTTTTCGCTTGTTCAACAGAGTCAATCTTATATTTCTTGTCTTTGATGCTGAAGCTTAGTCCCTCTGGAATATTCCAACGATACACAATAGACTCAGACTGAAGCCACGTTGTTAACTTTCTATAGGCTTTTCTTCTTTTCCTTATTTCAAACGGTATGTCCTTCAAAACTTTCACCTCTTCTTCTTGGATCTTTCAGAACAGCTTTGTTTGTGGTTCTTAAGACCACATCCCTTGTAGATTTTTTGGAGAACCTTATCATTATTTCACCAGGCAGGCTTTTCTTTTTAATATATTCAGGATAGGTCCTATAAACCATATCCATGTTGTTTTTTATATCTGCTGCTTTTAAGCCTGTTACTGGTTCCAGTGCTTCACTTAGCATGGTTTTGAGGTCTTCTCCTTTTTTTTCTGGTACGTTCTGAAGTCTTAGGAAGAAATTTGATCGTTCCATCTGCATTTTTAAGATTGAATCTTGTTGAAGAGCCTTCTCTTTTTCCGCTTTTTGTAGCCTTGAGTCTTGATTTTTAACTGACTTTTTAACTTCCATGAGGTCCAGCTGCAGCTTCTCTGTGGCTTTATTTGATTCTTTCAGTTCCATCTGCATTTTATCCATCTTAGTGTTGAGAGACGTCATTTGGTCCACTAGAGGTCACAATAACGAGGAGAACACCGTGGTCATCTCTGTGGTATCGACCTTTGCACTCGGAGCTGTACTTCCTAGTTTGGGGGAAGGTTTCGGTTTCCCTGCCATTGTTGAGACTACGCTGTTGTTTACGATTAGATAAGATGCGCAAAGAAAGCAGTTTTCTTAACGGCACTAAAATCGTTTTCAAGCTTATGCCTTCAAGTATGTGATACCGCCTGCAAGCAGTTCGTAGGAGCTTTTGTTTTTTCAGTAACGCCGTGGGATCGAGCCTCGTAAGTACGCCGATATGTACGGGGGGGGGGGGGTTCACTCCACCCGCCGCTTTCCCGCTAAGTTCTGCTTAGTTTTACTTCGAGACTCACTTTTTCACCGTGCGTATCTCGGATCTTGTGCTTCTCTACTTCATATTCTCTGCTGCTTCACGGCTTGCGCTGCTGCCATTACGGCTCCACGATGGGGGAACCTACGGGGGTGATGAGGGGGATCTCGATCTCGCGGTCGCCACCGCAGAGAGAAATCCCCGCTCGTGCCACCCCAGGCAGAGCCCCCTCACTGGGGTCTCAGCACCTGTCCAGAGCCCCTTCTTCCCATTGGGCACGGATCGCTTCCCCCGCTAGAGCGGAGGGAAGCGTCTGCCATTGCTTGCAAGTCTTCCGGAAGTCTGTATTCCTGTTGATCTTGAAGGGGTGCCACTGGATTCAGACTTTGTTCTTCCACTTCAGACCAACACGGCCGCCCCCACCTGGAATGGCTTTCCTTGAGGCTCTCCGTCAGCCCCCCCCCCTTTTCACTAGGGCTTCCAATCAGCGTTCACTCTGAGCTGAGTCAGTGTGAGCTAGCTCACGGTTTTTTAGCCACCGGTGCACATGATTTTGCCTTCGCTCAGGAAGGATGGCCCTGGAGCAAGCTAATTTACGCAGCAGCCATATCGCTCGCTCACAACTTTGATGCCAGCAGCTCACACAAGTAGAATTTTTGCTCACCAGACTCCACAGCTTAGAGGGAGCATCGGTTCCCATTTGTGTGAATATGGCAGCCATTTTATGGGGTTGCGCCCACCGCCCTGAGTCAGAATTCCAAAGGTGCCCACGGGGCTCAAAGCGGTTGGGGACCCCTCTTCCAGAACTCTGTACAAGCCAGTTGAATGAAGCCCCGTTTTGACCCTTCTCCAGGCCCCGCCCGCCACGCCCAGCCCACCTGAGGTGCGACTGGATCTCAATCTCGCGACGCAGCTGGTGCTCCAAGCTCTCCTTCTCCAGATGGGACTTGAACAGCACCTTGAGAGCCACAATGAACCGCGTATCCTTGACTCGGGCCAGGTAGACACTGCCAAACTTTCCTTTGCCGAGCGGCCGCCCGATCTCAAAGTCATCAATGGTGAAGATTTTCCTGCAAGGGCGGAGAGACCAGAAGGAGCGTCAAATCAAAGGCGAGAGGGATGGGGGGGAAACAGCAGCAGGATTGGCAGTTAGGACCCGCAGAGACACCCCACCCCTCTTGCGGAAGAGCCGCTCTTCTCGGAAACCGCCCAAAGAACTCACATGGCTGCCGCCTGCGCTGCTGGCTGGGCGCTGGTGCTGGGCTCAACGGGCACCCGGCCGGGGGCAGCTGTGGAGACAGAAACGGCAGAGGGACACATCAGTCCCCGGCCCCTCCAGTTCAATAAAAGGATCAGGTTAGGGGGAAAGGAGACTTTCTTACACTGCTGGTGGTCGTGCAAAATTATTCAAAGCTTCTGGGTCCAAATATGGTCATACATCAAATTATATACAAGACGTGAGGTCCCCTTAACCCCTGCAGCTCTACTTCTTAATCTCTAGGACACTAGGAAAGTATTAAGAGCTGGCAAAGAACATATTTTGATCATGCTAGCTGTAGCCCAAAGCCTTATCGCCCAACACTGGAAAAGGAATGTTTCCCCTACTATTGAACAGTGGTATGCTAAACTATGGGAATACCGTATTTTAGACAAGGTAACAGATTGTGTATCCAGAGCCAATGGTGGTCTAATAAGAGTTGACTTAAGTAAAAATGGCCCCCGTTAATTAAACATCTTTGGGGCTATTCATCTCAAAACACCGCTAAATGGAAAACTGATTATTTCCCTATTGTCTACTTGTATTGATCTCTTATATTTCTGAGGTGCAACACCAATATGTTATATTGCACCAAGTACTTAATGTTCTGGTTGACAGGTTATGTTCTCTTATAATTTCTGCCATGCTCAATCTGATTCCAAAGTGATACTTATAATTATGCTCTCTCCAACTGTTATGTTTATAGTTTTTAGATCACTTCAATTGTAGTATAATTGTTAATCCATGTATTAGAAGAAGAAGAGAAGAAAAGATTGAATTTATACCCCGCTCTTCACTTGGGAGTCTCAGAGCGGCTTACAAACTCCTTTCCCTTCCCCTCCCCACAACAGGCACCCTGGGAGGCAGGTGGGGCTGAGAGAGCTCTGAGACAACTGTCCTTGAGAGAACAGCTCTGACAGAACTACGGCTTGCCCGAGGTCATCCAGCAGGTGCAAGTGGAGGAGTGGGGAATCAAACCCGGTTCTCCCAGATTAGAGTCCGCGCACTTCACCACGACACCAAACTGTCTCTGGTATTAATGTTCTGAATGTATTTTCAACGGAATTACCTTAATAAAATGTCAAAAAAACTTTTCAAAAAAAGGATCAGGTTAGAGGTGATGGGAAAGACTGCTAGCCTGAGACCCCGGGGAGCAGGCAGGACTGGCTTCGACGGACCAACGAGGCAGCTTCGTGGCTTTGCAGCTGCCAGACCAGACCCCGGGTCCCTCACACTCAGTCTTGTGTAATTCAACTGGCAGAAGCTCTCCAGGAACTGCCTGCTCTTTGGTCCTTTCAGATTGGAGGTGCTGGGGACTGAACCCCGGGCCACCTCCATGCCAATCAGAGGTTCTGGTTCAGTCCATCCAGAAGTAGCCAGTGCGCCTCTGGCCTAGCAAAAAAAGTAAAATTGTGGAGGGACCAATTGGCAGGCCTTATTGTTAGCAGCCCCAGCCCCCACAACAATTGCTCCAACTCTGGGGGATATGAGCACACTCAGACCCACACGAAACTGCCTTCTACTGAATCAGACCCCCCTTGGTTCCTCAAGGTCAGTCTCGTCTACTCAGACTGGCAGCCGCTCTCCCTCCAGGGTCCCAGGCAGATGGCTTCTGTATCATCTACCGCCTGGTCCTTTTAACTGGAGATGCCAGGGATTGAACCTGGGACCTTCTGCGTGCCAAGCAGAGGCTCTGCCACTGAGCCACAGCCCCTCTTCACAGCTCTCCAGGGTCGCAGGTGGAGGTCTTTCCCATCACCTCCTGCCTGGTCCTTTTAACTGGAGATTCCGGGGATTGAACCTGGGACCTTCTGCGTGCCAAGCAGAGGCTCTGCCACTGAGCCACAGCCCCTCTTTGCAGCTCTCCAGGGTCTCAGGCGGAGGTCTTTCCCATCACCTCCTGCCTAGTCCTTTCAACTGGAGACGCCGGGGATTGAACCGGGGATCTTCTGCATACCAAGGAGATGGTCTGCCACTGAGCCACAGTCCCTCCCCAAAGAATGTACACATTAAGCTGCCTTATTCTGAATCAAATCAGACCACTGGTCTATCAAGGTCAGAATCACCTACCCTGATGGGCAGCCACTCTCCAAGATTTCAGGTGGAGATCTTTTGCATCACCTCCTGCCTGGTCCTCTCAACTGGAGATGCCAGGGATTGAACCTGGGACCTTCTGCATACCAAGCAGATGCTCTACCACTGAGCCACAGCCCCTCCCCAAACAGATCCTTGGTCTGTAAAGGTCAGTATTGCCTACTCAGACCAGCAGCAGTTCTCCAGATCTCAGGCTGAAGTCTTTCGCTCACCTTCCACTTGGTCCTTTTAACGGGAGATGCCGGGGATTGAACCTGGGACCTTCTTGCACGCCAAGCAGATGCTCTACCACTGAGCCATGGCCCCTCCCCAAAGAACATACACATTAAGCTGCCTTCTACTGAATCAGACCCTCGGTCCATCAAGTCAGTCTTGTCTACTCAGTCTGGCAGCAGTTCTCCAGGGTCGCAGGGAGACCCCTCCTCCTGGGGATTGAACCTAGGACCTTCTGCATGCCAAGCAGGTGCTCTATCCCTCAGCCACAGCCTCTCCCCGATATGCTTGGAATGTCTGGGTATGTTTGAAACAAAACTGCTCTCTGCAAGCTTTGCACACCCCCACACAAAACACTACCACCCAAAACGCATCCCTACCTATGCTCTGGCCACAAGAAGACTTCAGGTTGCTTTTTGCACTGTTGGTGATGGCTCTTTGCATCAAGAGGGACCCCAAGGGAGTGCTGGCCGGGGTGCCGCTGCTCTTGCTGAGAGCCCACTGAGAGCTCGTTGTGCTGGCGACCCGGAACTGCAGGAAAGGAAACGCAGGAAGGAAAACCAGAACGTACTTTTGGGTGACAGCATCAAGGACGCTTTCACTATCTTTAAAACCGAGCCCGCCCCCCCCTTTGAAAAGGAAGCTATGGCTCTGGTCCCTTTAAGGAACCTGGGTGGGGGGGATGGAAAGTGCTGTCAAGTCACAGATGACTTATGGCAACCCTGAAACCAAGGTGGCTGGCCATTGCCTGCCTCTGCGTAGCAACCCTGGACTTCCTTGGTGGTCTCCCACACAAGTACTAACCGGAGCCGACCCTGCTTTGCTTCCCAGGTCTGGTGAGATCAGGCCAGCCTGGGCCATTGAGGTGAAGGCAAAAGACATCCAGGGGTAGTTTGCCATCGCCTGCCTCTTCCATCCAAGTACTAACCACAGCCAACCCTGCTTAGCTTCCCAGATCTAACAAGAGCAGGCTGGTTTATCTATGCTGGTTAGCCCCTTTCAGCTGCATAAGAAAGGAAGACAGCTAATAAACATTTTGAACACATAAGAAATGTAAATAAATGCTAAGACGCACTGAAACTCACAGTCACCCGGCCCTTGGCTTGATTTAGAAGAACTGTGCACCACTACCACCACCACCCGGCCGCCCAGCGGAGGAGGCACAAACCCACCCAACCTTCTGGCAATAGTGAGTGAAATAAACAGAGCTTGGCTTACTTTGGAAAGGCTGCTGTAACTACTGGTTCCATTTTCCTTATTGGCCATCCTGAGAGCCAGAGGACCTGTCAGTGACTTCCTTCCCCGCGCACACAAGAGACCTTTGGATGGGAACACTCACAGAGGAAGAGGAGGCACAGCCTTGGTTTCCAGCACCAAGTCAGCAGTGAGGTCCCGAGAATCACTCAGCCCGTCGTAGAGCAGAGACCGCGTTCCAGATCTGCAGAGGAAACACCAGGCAAAGCAAAGACAGGCCGATCCAGTGAGCGAGTTGCACCTCCATGAGCCCAGTAAGGAATATTACTGTTACCTCCCTGTGCCGAATTGGCTCCTAAGCATGTTCTAGAACTTAAAGAGTGTTTTTTCATCCAACAACTACATCACTTAAACACACCAGCCAGCTTACCAAACACATCCAGAGGGCTGGCCAAATCAAAGAGACGCTTTCACTTGACTGCTATCAGCCTCCAGGGACTTCACACTACTTCTAAACCCACGCAACCCTGTGCCAATTCATCCCTCGTAGCGAGAGCCCAGATGAACCTGAGCTCACAGCCAACTGCTCAGGAACTAACAATACAGTTGGCAAGATTTCCCCCTTCTCTGGAATGCCATTCTCTCCACAGCACATGGCCAAACAGTCTGCCAAGGAAAAGGTTGGCCACAGTCCTTTTGCTCGGGCCTGGCCTTCCCCCCGGGGTGCTTTGTTTGCTCACTTGAATACAAAGATAGGATGAATGGTGAAAGCACCACATCTACTGACAGAAAGGAAAAGGACAAAGTCTTGTGTGGAGAGAATGTTGATTTTAATCAAACATGAATAATTAGCAGGTAAAGAGGAGAAGCGCTTCATGCACCTTGCCATAGTCACTAGAAAAACCTGAACACCCACTTTAGTAATGATTGGTTTTTTCCCCCCAAAGGACTTACTTTATGTCACCTTGGACACCAATGCAAACTGAGATACCCACCACCTCCTTATCTCAAGCAATAATAATTGTAATTGAGCACCTAACGTGTGAACCTGCCTTTCCACTGCTCTATGCAGCTTGGCTTTGTCTGCTTTGACCGGCAGCAACTCTCCCAGGTCACAGATGCAGAAAAAGGGCCTTTTCCAGACACCTGCCATATAGGGGCAAGTTTACACACCAAACTGGTGGGGCAGAGAGTTTGTGTGGCCATTTAAACTTTGAAACAATGAAAAAAAAAAAAGAGCTACATATGCTTAAGCTAATACATCATCCGGCAGCGCTGTGGGTCAGGGCTGCTACCCCCTTAAGTACATAAGAATATAAGAGAAGCCAATGTTGGATCAGACCAATGGCGCATCCAGTCCAACACACTGTGTCACACAGTGGCCAAAAACACCAGGTGCCCTCAGGAGGTCCAGCAGTGGGGCCAGGACACCAGAAGCCCTCCCACTGTTGCCCCCCCCCCCACAAGCACCAAGAATACAGAGCATTACTTGCCCCAGACTGAGAGATCCTATCTATACCTTGTGGCTAATAGCCACTGATGGACCTCTGCTCCAGATGTTTATCCAATTCCCTCTTGAAGCTGTCCGTGCTTGTAGCCGCCACCACCTCCTGTGGCACACCTTTCTCACAGCCCAGTTTACACACTCAGAGCTCACAGAAACTGTTAGTGGAGGATTTTAGTAGTGTTAATCCTCCCCTAACACAAACGTACACAGGAAAGCTGTTTGGGTCACATCTAAAACAGACACAGAGCACGCCACTGTATTAACAACTGCAGACAGCTACATTTAGTCAGGTCTGAGAGAACAAGCTCAACAACTCTGATGATAGGAAACAATTTCCCATCTGCATCAACACAAAACTCTTCACTGACCAACGCACAACCTGACCCTGTTTCTTTAAAACACTTACTAGCCCCCTTTCCTCCGCACAGAGATCGAGGCAGTCTACAATATAGACACAACCCAGTAAAAAATAGAAATTTAAAACCAGTTTAGGACATTTAGTAAATTCATCAAATGCAGTTCTATATAAAGCCCTATACAAGGCTCCTCACAAGTAAGCCTTACTGTGATCCAGTGGGGGTGGATACATTAACTCCATTAAGTGTTCCAATAATTGACATTTACAAGTAGGTCCTAACCAGCGTTCCCTCCAAGTTGAGTTAGTGTGAGCTAGCTCAGTTTTTTAGCCTCCAGCTCACACATTTTTGTCCTAGCTCAGGAAGGGATGGCTCCAGAGCAGACTAATTTATGCATAGCCAAATCTCTTGTTTACAACTTCAATGCCAGGAGTTCACAAGGTAGAATATTTGCTCACAAGACTCTAGGCTTAGAGGGTGCATTGGTCCTACCGTGATCCCATGGAGAGTGCACATTAACTCTACGATGCATCCGAATAAAAGGTATTAGGTGGATGGTGTTTTAGGGTTTTGGACTGCCCCCCCCAAAGTGAGTATAACAGCCTCACACCCTGAACCACATGTTACTTGTGACAGGAGACTAAGTCCTCCCCTAGGAGACTGTATTTTTAAAAATTGCAGACAGATGTGAGGCCTGATATTCACACAAACATGGACTTGCATCTTTCGCATTGAAGGTCTGCAAACATGATCGCTTTACATGTTCTAAAACCCAGAAGAGCAACAGTTGAACCAAATTTCATACATTGGCATTATATACTCGAGCATTTGGGGAAAATACCGGAACAAAGGCCTCTCAACCTCAAGATTTAAGTCACTGGGAAAAATTCAAGAAACTCTCATTAGCCTGAAACACAACAACTAAAGTCTGTACATATATTGGTTTCATCTCAGAGATTTCCGCCCCTGGTTTCACCTGACCTGCCCCCTCTATGTTAAATGAAATATTTTGCTACTTTTGAATTTCAAAACGCCTCGAAGGCCGTTTGAGTTGTTTCAAGCGGGCTCCTGAGCCTCCCCTTCCGACTCCAGCCACCATGTAACGGCAACACGTGCAGCTTAAAATCACGAAACAATTCAAGGATCAGCCGCTGAACAATGCTCAAAGGAGGCGCCTCCCCGGGCCGGCTTCCGAGCTCCGGTTCTCTACGTACCCGCACAGCGATCAGCACCCGCCGCGAGCTCCGCTCCGACTGCGCCTTTCAAATCTGCCCCCTCGAAGCCTATTGGCTGCCGCAGCATTCCGACAAAGCGCGCTCCCTGATTGGTGAAAAATTTCCTGCACGCACTGCCCGTCCCAGCCCCCCTGCGGGCGGGGCGTGACGTCTCGTTCACTTATTGGCTTTCCGCTCACGAGAGCTGTTTTGTCCTCTTCTATTGGCCAACGCGCTTCCCAGCTCAGAAAACCAGAGTGGGGCGTGGCCGAGTGAGCGAAATATCCGTAGGACTTTAAAGCGGCGTCGAGCTTCTTTTTTTTAATTTTTATTTTAACCGGGATTGGCTGGATTTCCGGACGCTGGCACGGAGCTTGTTCCTGATTCGCTAGACTCCGTAGGGCCGCGTGCGAGCCTTTTTTTTTTTTTTAAAGGACGCTTGGCGCCTGCGCAGATGAAGCCAATCAAAGGGCAGAGAAAGAGAGCGCGCCTGAGCGCGGCGGCCATTTTGTGAGCCGCTTATTCCGGGCACTGGAGAATGTAGCTGGATACGAACAACATGCATTAAAATGTTTTAAGTAGATACAGAATACACACACACATGTGCACACATAAAGCCCAGTAGAACCTTTAAGACTACCCTCTTCCGTCAGATGCCAAATGAAGAGAGCTGTGTTTCTCGAAAGCTTGTGCTACCATAAAGTTTGTTAGTCCTAAAGGTGCTACGGGGCTTTTTACTATTTAATAATTAAAATGAATACCATTCAATGAAAAAGGGGGAGGGAGGATAATAGGTCCGTCGCCGGCCAAAGGCAGCCAATCGTGGCCCAGGGGCTTCCGATGCCCGGAAATGCGCAGCCAGGTACTTCGTACGACTGAAGGGTGATTCTAACCAATGAGAAAAGAAAGGGGAGCAAGCACGACAGCTTTGATTGTTTAAACTGTCCCGAAGGTTTCAAGCAAAGCCTCCCTGGGAGAATTTCCTGTTAACGGATTACTGCAGTGGACGTTCTGCTATATTCAAGAGCCTTAAGAAAAGCTGTTATTATTAGCGCTAAAAAAGGGGGACAGAATAAAAAGATTAGAAACACACAGGGAAATAATTAGAGTTCTGCGGAGTACATTAACGAAAAACGTCAGCCATATTCCTTAAAGGAAACGTTGCCAATTAATGCACGCTTAATACTAAAAGGCTCGTCAGCGGCGATCAGAAAGGAGCCGGCCGAGGTGTTGCTGATCCTCGGCCGGGGAGACTTTAATCATGTCTCATGCGCCTCCATTCATCATATGCTGTTCTCCCGGAGGAGGAACAGGTAAGGATATACCTCACTGACGATACTGTAAATACAGCGACGCCAGAACCACTGGTTGAAGCAGGATCTTCCAGATCATGGTGGGGGTCTGTCTGAACCAGTTACGTGCTCAGGTTCTTTCTATCCTACAGGTCGCGCTTTTTCCTTTTACAGCTTCACACCCGGTACTAAAAAGCACCCTCATAGTTTCTGCGCCCGAAATATTAAAGAGCCAGTTGCTTTCCCACAAACCTTTGCGATCTGTCATTTGCATAGAGTTTCCCTATTGGTCGGGGAAAGAGCAATTAAAGCTCTTACCGTATTTAGTCAAAAAAAAAAAAAAAGGCAGGAAAAAATGTTCCATGGCTTGTGCCAAGCCAGAGTGAAGCATCAACAGCGGAAATTAACAAAAGTTTGATTCCAGGAAGAGAGCTGTCATGGAATAGAACCCACTTTTTCAGATACTATTGTCAGATCCTTGAAATTCATAAAAGCACCGGGTGAAACATAAAAGATGTTAGGAGCAATGCTCCCTCTAAGCTGTAGAGTCTTGTGAGCAAAAATTCTACCTTGTGATCTACTGGCCTTAAAGTCATGAGCCAGCAATTTGGCTACTGCATGAATTAGTTTGCTCTGGAGCCCTCCCTCCTGAGCGGAGACAGAAAGTGTGTGAGCTGGAGGCTAAAAGACTGTGAGCTGGCTCACACTAACTCGGCTTAGAGGGAACACTGGTTAGGAGTGAAACCTAATCAGGACAAATAAAGAGACTGCTCATATCTGTAGCAGGCAGGGTGGTCTCAGCTTTTGCAGTGGATGGGAAAGACTTCTGTGTCGTCCCAATTTTTTTTAAAAAAAGGGTGGGATTTTCTGATGTGATGTGTATTAAGGGACTGGAGAACAGGGAACACAACAGCGGTTCAGTTGGCTGCCACAAGGTAGAGACCCTGGGTCCCTGGTAGAGCCTCTGCTTGGCATGCAGAAGGTCCCGGGTTCAGGACCTGGCATCTCCAGTGAAAGGATCTGGCAACAGGTGAAGTGAAAGACCTTTCCCAGCCTGAGACCCCAAAGAGCCGCTGCCAGTCCCAAGTAGGCGATACTGACCTTCATGGACCAAGGGTCTGGTTCAGTATCAGGCAGCTTCATGTGAACAGACATTGAAGGGCACGGCTTCCGAGGATTGGGGTGGACTGGCTGGCCCTTCATCAGGAAAGTTCTAAGGGCTCTACTGGCCTGGAGCAAGCAGCAAGATGAATCTAGGGCTGCTAAGGTACTGGCGGCAGCGCTCAGTTTGACCCCGGGGGACGGGGACTGTAATCATGGGCGTCAGCGCTCTGGTCAGGTACACTTAGACATGCTGACATCACTGCCACCGCCAAGGTCTCAGCCAAGGGCACCCCAAGGTGCTACTGGTAGCGTGGGGACTGTAGGGTGGCTCCACTCACTCGAAGGTTGTTTCAACGACCCCATCGGCCCCTGACCGAATGCAGCCTCCTTTCCTATGGGTGCAGCCTCTGATGTGGAGCTTGCAAAAGTGTTTGCTCTTGATTCTTCAGAAGCTCCTACTCCCCCCCCCCCCCCAGATCTGGTTTCTCTGAAGGCCGGAGCACCCCAGCTGGCTTGCCCGTTACCCCAAGACTAACCATCCTAAGGACATTCTGCACCTCCACCTATTTATTTCTCATATGGATCTCCCACCCTCCCCCAAGGAACCAAAAAAGAACACACGAAGATGCCTTCTGCTGAATCAGACCCTTGGTCCATCAGGGTCAGTATTGCCTATTCTGGCGGGCAGCAGCTCTCCAGGGTCTTTCACGTCGTCTACTACTTGATCCTCTTAATTGGAGATGCCAGAGCTTGGACCTGGGACCTTCCGCATGCCAAGCAGAGGCTCTAACACTGAGCAACATCCTCTTTCCCAGTTTTGGTACATGAAAGTGCCTTACACTGAATCATCAGGGTCAGTATTGTCTGCTCAGATGGGAGAAGCTTGGTCTCCAATGTCTTGGGCAGAGAGGTCTTTCCCATCACCGGCTCCTTGATCCTTTTATCTGGAGACGCTGGGGACTGAACCTGGGACCTTCTGCATGCCAAACAGAGGCTTTGCCACAGAGCCACAGCCCCTTCCCTCGTGGGGCTACCCCATTATATCCTTGCAGCAAGCCTTTCGGGCAGCCTAGTCTGAAATATGGCAAGGGTGCAGGGATTTGAGAGCATAGGCACCCCGTGCTTTACACCACACTGTCTCGCTCTCACAGGCCTAGAAGACCAAGCCAAATTATGTTGCCAGCAGGGCCCACTGAGAGGGAAAGGACAACATTGGAACCATGTGCTTATTTGAAGCTACCAGAGCTCAACTAAATATTATTAGATCGAGATTCACATGCTCATATTCTAACATTGTATATGTCTTTAAATGCCAACAATGCCCTCCAGTTCTCTTCGTAGGACAAACAGGTGAAACCCTATGCAAAAGGATAAATGGGCACAAATCTGACATCAAGAATCACAAAATGAAGAACACTTCAACCTTCCAGGACATTCAGTGGGTGAGCTCAAAAGCAGCTGTTTTATTGCAAAGGAACTTCAGGAACAGACTAGAAAGGGAAATTGCTGAATTACAAATTATTACAACACATGGAACAAAAACATCCCCAGGACTTAACAAGGATATTGGCTTCTTATCTCCTGACCAATGCTCCCTCTAAGCTGCGGAGTCTTGTGAGCAAAAATTCTACTTTGTGAGCTCCTGGCATTAAAGTTGTGACTGAGCGATTTGGCTGCTGCATGAATCAGTTTGCTCTGGAGCCATCCTTCCTGAGCGAAGACAAAAATGTGTGAGCCGGAGGCTGGAAAACTGTGAGCCAGCTCACACTTACTCAGCTTAGAGGGAACACACTAAACTCATCCAGTCCTTACATATGTATTCTCACCAAGAAGGGCTATACATCCTCTTTATTTTAGTGAATTTCTTTAATAGTATTTCGGAATAGTGATTATAATATAATGCAATTAATATTGGAATGCATTTCTCTGATCTGGGGATAGAAGAGACATTCCATTTACCCCACCTCAAAGGAAAGGATGCTGTTAATTACCTCCATGCTTGAGAGGAGATTAATGAAGCATAAGAACATGGTATTTGACAAAGTGTGTGTGCCCACAAAAGCTCATACCTTGAATAAACCTCTGTTGGTCTGAAAGGTGCCCCTGGACTCAAACTTTGTTCAGCATGGTCTTTGTTAATTATTCTTAGCATCCCACAATTCAGAAGGATACTTTTACACAACTAGTCTCCTATTTTGACCTATTTATTGTGTGTCCCCCGTAATTAAATCCAAACAAATGCTGACCATGTAATCTTAATTTGTTATTCCTGTATCTGTTAAAACATCCTCATTATGCTGTATGCTAATTTGCTGTTCTGTTCACCCTCTACGTATATCAGTGAACTGTTACCTTCCACTTCAATGTACCTGAGGAAGTGTGCATGCACACAAAAGCTCAACCCTTTGTTCGTCTTAAAGGTGCCACTAGACTCAAAACTTTGTTCTCCATATGACTAGTTTCAACTACAGATTTTTGACAGACGGGCTCCGGCTCATTTAAATCTTACCCACTTGACAGCATTCCAGTGGCAACCCAAAAAGTAAGAGACTCAGCGCGCTTATAAGAAAGATACTGTTTTATTAAGGTAAAAAATAAGCAGGTGGTTTTCAGTAGACACCGCCATCCTGCCTAGAATTCATACATTCAGTGATTCACTCAAAGCAATGCAAATAGTTAATGCGATAGAAAAGTTATTTGGCCTTGCCGGGGTGACCAACAGCCCACCAAGCACTCATGCTCCATCTCCTCCCAAGGGCAGATTTTTGGCCCTGGAGAAGGTAGAGAACTGGCAGGTTTGTCATGTTGGGGTGCAACAAGATGCAATACCATAGTGCTGCCAGTGGAGGGAGCAAGGAGAACACAGCAGACCCTGGGAAAGGGCTGGCCAGAGGTTGAGCCCTTAAAGGGCAAGTGCTTCATACCCTCAGTCCGCGGTCAGAATGCTTTTGCGCCTCTCTTTCTGTCATTCTCTTCTGGGGACAAACTCCCGGTCATGGGCACAGTCCGTCACAGGGGCTTCCTCTTCAGCCCAAAGACTGAGATGAAAAGGAGGACCTCAACCGCAGCAGGTAAAGCACTGGAGGGGGAAAGAGACGGGGGAGGTTAGTCGTGGGGAGTGGGGCTCTGCCGGGCCCTCCTTACCCTTTCCTTGGAAGAAGACAAGCCCCTTCTCCCTTCAAAAGGCTTGCTCACTCTCTCTCTCTCTGTCACACACACACTACAAAGTGGTGCGGGTCTACCTGCAGAAGGCCATGATATACCAGTAGGTGACAATCTCCCAGCGCTCAGAGACGAAAAAGGAGAGGCAGACGGAGGCGCTGCAGTGAGCGGCCAGAGCTAGTGGGGAGCAGTCAGGGAAACAGTCGCTGTCAAAAGGGAAGCCTGCAGGGAGAAATCCTCAGGACGGGCATGAGCAGAGACTCTGCGAGAGGAAGGGCTGGGGGGGGGCGGTGTCTCCCATTAAAGAAGAAGAGGAGGAGATTGGATTTATACCCCGCCCTTCACTACCCGAAGGAGTCTCAGAGTGTTTTACAATCCCTTGAGAGAACAGCTCTGAGAGAACTAGTGACTGACCCAAGGTCACGCCAGCAGCTGCACGAGGAGGAGTGGAGAATCAAACCCGGCTCTCCCAGATTAGAGTCCACACTCCTCACCACTACACCAAACTGGTTCTCCTCTGGCTGCAGGGGGGTGGGGGGAAGGCTGGTCTCAGTCACAGCAGACAACATGTGGTTGATTAGGCCAAGGCTCTAATGGCATCGGGCAGGGGGCTCCGGCCTTCTTGAACCTGCGGGATTCTGACACAGGGTGGTTGGCGCAGCCGAGAAATGGCTGCTGGCCTGCAGCAGGCGGAGACAGGTACTAGGGGAGCCAACCACAAAATCACTGCAGCCGCCAAAGCCATGTTTTTAAAAATCTGCAGCCCATCCAATCTCCAACAGCCAATCAGAAGCTGTACCAGGCAAAAGTCCCACCCGCTTTCTAAAAACACCTGCTGGACACTGGGAAAAGTGTAAATGGATGCCATGCCATACCACCCACGAGCACCATATGCTGGGGACCCAAGGCATAGGGCACGACCACGTGACCCAAAGAGAAGAAGAAGTGATTGGATTTATACCCCGCCCTTCACTTGTAGTCTCAGAGCAGCTTACAATCTCCTTTCCCTTCCTCTCCCCACAACAAGCACCCTGTGAGGTAGGCAGGGCTGGGAGAGCTCTTTCCAGAACTGCCCTTGAGAGAACAGCCCTGACAGAGCTATGGCTTGCCCAAGGTCATCCAGCAGGTGCAAGTGGAGGAGTGGGGAACCAAACCCGGTTCTTCCAGATCAGAGTCTGTGCACTTAACCACTACACCAAACTGGCAAAAGACCTCCTCCATCACCAACCATTTTGGTTTACAGAGAAGGAGGAAACCACCCCCAGTGGTGGCTAGGGAGAACAGTCAGTCCCTGAGGATCTGCTAGATTAGCTTGGGGCTTTTATTTTTCCCAGCTTTGTGTGCCACAATCTAGATAAGCGCAGGTCAAGGGGAAGGTCTTACAGAGGATGTGAAAAGCCTTCCTGGCCTCCGGATGCCAGGAAACACGTCCTCCTTCTTGAACCTTATATTACTTGCTCCCATATCTTACAAATACATCCCAGCCAATGTTCCCTCTAAACTGAGTTTTTTAGCCTCCGGCTCGCACATTTTTGTCTCAGCTCAGGAAGGATGGCTCCAGAGCAAACTAATTTATGCAGCAGCCAAATCGCTCACTCACAACTTCAATGCTGGTAGCTCACAAAGTAGAATTTTTGCTCCCGAGACTCCACACCCTAGAGGGAGCATTCGTCCCAGCCATCCGGAATCTGCAGACGGTTGCACTTCTGCCCCGCTGTCTGTGCAGAGTGTGCACCTCCCTTGCAAAGACAGGCTCTGCCTCCAGAGGTCCCCATCCCCCCAACCAACCTGCAGAAAGCAAAGATCCACCAGTACTGGCTGCCTTCCCACTGTTCAAAGAGGAAGAAGAGCAACGCGATGGCTGCCGATGCGTGCGCCCCAGTGGCTGGAGCGGAGAGGATGCGTGGTCAGGGAGGAACAACAGTCAAAGGGCCTCCACCACCGAAGACCCGATGGGACGGCTGCCAGATTTCAGGGGCTGCCTGTATTGTGGCCCAAACAACTCCTACGTGTGTCCACTCATCTGATGCTTTTGCCCTGACCAGGCTGGCCCGATCTCATCAGATATCGAAAGCTCAGCAGGGTCGGCCCTGGTCAGTACTTGGATGGGAGACCAGCAAGGAAGTCCAGGGATCCTGCCTAGAGGCAAGCAAATGCCAGACCACCTCTGAACACCTCTTGCCTTGAAAATGGTGCGGGGTTGCCAGAAGTGGCCTGGGACTTGATGGCATCTTACAGAGGAAGGACCAAAACACACAAGATGTTTCCAAGGCTATTGGGAGGGCGCGTCCAGGTGTAAGTCTGTGCCACCGAGCATCATTCCCCATCTCCTTGTGGGCATCCAGGTGCAGATGTCCATGCATCCAGAACCTGGCATCGGTGTTCACCCTTTCCTCCCAGTCACACCTCTCTTACCCCCAAAAGAAATAAGAACATAAGAGAAGCCAATGTTGGATCAGGCCAATGACCCATCCAACCCAACGCTCTGTGTCACACAGTGGCCAGAAACACCAGGTGCCATCAGGAGCAGTGTTCCCTCTAAGTTGAGTCAGTTTGAGCTAGCTCACAGTTTTTTAGCCCCCAGCTCACACATTTTTGTCTTCGCTCGGGAAGGCTGGCTCCAAAGCAAACTAACTGATGCAGCAGCCAAATCGCTCGCTCGCAACTTTAATGCCAGTAGCTCACAAAGCAGAATTTTTGCTCACAAGACTCCATAGCTTAGAGGGAGCATTGATCAGGAGGTCCACCAGCGGGGCCAGAACTCAAGAAGCAATCCCACTGTTGCCCCCCAAACACCAAGAAGACTGAGCATCACTGCCCCAGACATAAGAACATAAGAGAAGCCATGCTGGATCAGGCCAATGGCCCATCCAGTTCAACTTTCGTGTCACACAAGGGCCAAAACCCAGGGGCCATCAGGAGGTCCACCAGTGGGGCCAGAACTTTAGAAGCTCTCCTACTGTAGCCCCCCAAGCACCAAGAATTCAGAGAACATAAGAACATAAGAGAAGCCATGCTGGATCAGGCCAATGGTCCAGTCAGTCCAACTCTCTGTGTCACACAGTGGCCAAAACTCAGGTGCCCTCAGGAGGTCCACTAGTGGGGCCACAACTCCAGAAGCCCAAGCACCAAGGAGACAGAGCATAACTGCCCCAGAAAGAGTGTTCCCCCTACACCTTGTAGCTAATAGCCACTGATGGACCTCTGCTCCATCCGTTTCTCCAAACCCCTCTTGAAGCTGTCCACGCTCGTAGCTGCTACCATTTTAATTACGAACCTCTTCCCCTCGCCCATCCCACTTGGCCTCTGTTTACAAAGGATACAGAGGAGGCTCTGCAGGTTGTTGAACATGGATACGCCGGAGAGGAAGCCAGCCAACTCGACCACGAAGAGCCCCAGAGTCACGGACAAGGCCACCACCATCCTGGAGAGGGAAAACCACAGGGAGGGTTAATGGCCAGGGAGGCTTTTTTGCCTTCTCAGCCAGAATTACGGTCGTCAGTCACCCACACACAAGCACTCTGCAGAGGATCACAGGGCAGCCAGCGTGCTG
Source organism: Lepidodactylus listeri (assembly GCA_029233225.1). Taxonomy (NCBI): domain Eukaryota; kingdom Metazoa; phylum Chordata; class Lepidosauria; order Squamata; family Gekkonidae; genus Lepidodactylus; species Lepidodactylus listeri. The sequence goes on from JARCFY010000018.1 coordinate 53,345,560, forward strand.
GTCTGCAACAGAACAATGAGGTTCGGGTCCAGGAGCACCATGGAGGCCCACATGACTTCCAAGGTATGAGCTTTTGAAAGGGGGCTTTGACTCTTGACATCTTATACCACCCCCCCAAAAAAATCTGGTAGGTCTCTAAGGTGCTACTGGACTTGCATCTAGCTGTTTCAGTCTACATAGTGTGGCAGTCCCTGAGAAATACATGGAGTGTTTTAGGATTACATAAGAACATCAGAAGGGCCCTGCTGGAACAGACCAGTGAGGGTCCATCTAGTCCAGCATCCTGACTCACAAAGTGGCCAACCAGTTCCTCTGAAGGACTGACAGCAGGGCAGAGAGGCCGAGGCTTTTATAAGAACATCAGCCCTTCTGGATCAGACGAATAGTCCATCTAGTCCAGCATCCTGCCTCACACAGAGACCAGCCAGTTCCTCTGGAGGACCAATAATGGCACAGAGGCCGAGGCTCTTAGAAGGACATCAGAAGAGCCCTGCTGGATCAGGCCAGTGGTCCATCTAGTCCAACATCCTGTCTCACACAGTGACCAACCAGTTCCTCTGGAACATCCCAGACCCAGCACTGTCTGGCCTAAGATAATGTTAAACTCAGGTCAGACCCTGATTTCTGCCACTTCACTCTGTCAAACCTGCAGTTTATGAACTATCAGAATGGATCAGACTAGAGCACTTTAGTGGTCACATGGTATGGAATTCCCCACTGCCAGAAGTGAGGCACCTGGTTCCCTGTCACAAAGAAAAGTCCTGTGACTGTGCCCTTATCGAAAACCAAAGTCAGAGCAACCTGCTCCCCAGTACAGATGTGCAGTTTAATACACCCAGGGCTCAGATGCTGGAGGTCACACGATAATCCGGACCCAGCTTCAAGGCTCTTCAGACAGGAGAAGGTGACATGAATTTGACGGGAGGGGGAAAAGATATGGTTTGGCACTGTTAGTCCTTCTCCCCTTCCTCGCTCCTGAAAGCTGGCCTGGGTTTATAGCCAGTGTCTGCTAGCCTGAGCCAAATGGTGGACCACCGAGGCCCATCTGCCGTAAACTAAGGATTTCCAGCTGGTGGTTAGCGATGCAGAGGTGCCACCATTTAATGTCGATCCTGCCAGAGCTTGTAAACAAAACAAAAAGGGAGGAGGGAAGGGAATAAGCGTTTTTGAGCAGACAGGGCTGACCGAACAGCTGCACCACACACACAAATGTGAGACACGCACCTATTTTTTTTTCCTTTTGGGCACACACTACTAGGAACGTACGTTCATAAAAGATATATATGGAAGTGTTTCGTTTAGGGGATGGGAGAGGGGACAGAAACACCATCAGGCAGTTCTGCCTTCCTCTCTATGTTTTAAAGCCAAGAAGTCAGAGAAGGGCTGAGGAGACGGCCCTGGGTGCAAGACTCACTCTGTGTCCTTCTTCTCATAGTCCTGCTGGGTGTACTGCAAAGGCAGGCATGCTTGAACGTTGTTCTCCTGCAATACGAAAGAGGGATAGAGATCAGTCCTCTGGCCAGAAAGCAGCAGCCTTTTCTTTCCCTTCCAACCACTCTGTTTTCCTTTTTCGATGATGATGATGATAAACCTTTATCGGCATTGAGAGCACAAAACTTTACGGAGAACAGCAAAATACCAAGATACATCAATCACTTGCACTTTGGCTATTTATGTCTTCTGATTGCACAATGTAAAGTTTTTGCAACAGCCCCCATTGTTTCACAATTAGAAATAAACAGAAGAAAGTGAATAACTGAGTCATCAGAATGCCAGCGCTTACCATCTAAGAATGGAGTAATAAAACGAGATCGAATATCCCTATAAAGGGACAATAAAGTATAATGTGAATAGCAGATTTGATATCTTTTAGAGAACAAGGGCAAAGTCTGTCAACATATGGTATCTGGTGGCACCTCCCTAAAAGCACCTCCGATGGCAGAACATTAAAGCATGCTAGTGTATATGCTCTGTGATGATGTGGGGCTGTTTTCTTTTTTCTCTCTTTCCACTCTATCCTTCCATGAAAACAGGTGAAGAAAGGTTAGAAGAGAAGAAGAAGAGAAGAGATTGGATTTATATCCCACCCTTCACTCACTTAAGAGTCTCAGAGTGGCTTACAAACTCCTTTCCCTTTCCCTCCCCACAACAGACACCCTGTGAGGTAGGTGGGGCTGAGAGAACTCTTTCCCAAGCTGTCCTTGAGGGAACAGCTGGTACAGAGCTATGGCTTGCCCAAGGTCATCCAGCCAGGGGCAAGTGGAGGAGTGGGGAATCAAACCCGGTTCTCCCAGATTAGAGTCCGCGCACTTAACCACTACACCAGACTGGCTCTAGAGGAGGAGACACATACACCAGCAGGGTAACAAAATGGAAAGAGAGAGAGAGAGATGTTAAAAGGGGGGCGGGGAATAGAATATAACAGAAATAGTACTGGAGGGGAAAGACTGTGGCTCAGTGGAAAAACTTTCCCTGCTGAAGGTCCCAGGATCAATCCCTGGTATCGCCCATTTTCAAAAAGACCAGGTAGTAGATGATGTGAAAGACCTCCACCTGAGACCCTGGAGAGCCACTGCCCGTCTGAGGAGACAACACTCACCTCAATGGACCAATGGCATGATAAAGCAGATTTCTGTGTGTGTCCCCAAAACCTCCTTTTCCCAGAGCTCACCTGTTGTGCGTAGCAACCAGCACCAGCAACTCTGCGAATGTTCAGTATTTATATCACTGGATAACAATTCTGGTTCTGTCAGGGTTCTTGGGAAAAGAACCAGAGTTCTTCCCACCCAGAACCCCTTGCTCCTAGCATTCCTCGAGTAATGTGCAAGAGATAGCTTCCCCCACCCTTCCACTGGGTAAGCGTGCAAGGTTGCCTGGGATGAACAAATGGCCTCTTCCACCCCACTGCCCATCTCAGCCAGCGCACCCCCAGAGCACCCCCACCCCTCTTGCGGAAGGCCAGCGAGGGGCATTCCTCTGTCTCACCCACCCCCAGGCCTCATGAACAGACTTCCCCTCCCCCTCTTCCATTTGCTCTCCTTCGAAGGCTACATTCCAGTCCAGTAGCACCTTAGAGATTAACAAGATAGTGGTAGATAAAAAGGCAAATGCGATTTTAGGCTTTATCAACAGAAGTATAGTGTCCAGATCACGCAAAGAGATAGTTCCACTTTACTCTGCTCTGGTTAGACCTTACCTAGAGTATTGTGCTCAGTTTGGGGCACCACAGTTTGGATATAGAGAAGCTGGAACGTGTCCAGAGAAAGGCAATGAAGATGGTGAGGGGTCTGGAGACCAAGTCCTGTGAGGAAAGGCTGAAGGAGCTCTGGGTAGGTTTAGCCTGGAGAGGAGACAACTGAGAGGTGATATGATAACTGTCTTCAAGAACTTGAAGGGCTGTCATATAGAGGATGGGGCGGAGTTGTTTTCTCTTGCCCCAGAAGGTCGGACCAGAACCAATGGATTGAAATTAAACCAGAAGAGTTTTTGGCTAAATGTTAGGAAGAACTTTCTGACAGTTAGAGCGGTTCCTCAGTGGAACAGGCTTCCTCGGGAGGTGGTGGGCTCTTCTTCTTGGGAGGTTTTTAAGCAGAGACTAGATGGCCATCTGACAGCAATGCGGATCCTGTGAACTTAGGCAGATCAAGAGAAGGGAGGGCAGGAAGGGTTGCCTCAGGGCTTAGATCTTGTGGCCCCTTTCTTACACGCCCAGGGAAATGCTGATTGCCACTTTGGGGTCAAAAAGCATTTTTTTCTCCAGGCTAGTTTGGCCAGGGATCCTGGCATTGTTGTTTTTTTGTCATCTTCTGGGCATGGAACAGCGGTCACTGCGGGTGTGGAGGGGAGGTATTTGTGAATTTCCTGCATTGTGCTGGGGGTTGGACTAGATGACCCTGGAAGTCCCCTCCAACGCTATGATTATAAGATTTTCAGGGCATGAGCTTTCAAAAGTCAAAGGTCCCTTCATCAGATACTATGTTTTCCAAGGCTGACTCAATATCACCAGGCCAACAGCCTGTCCTGGGCGGTCTAACCAGAGCTGGAGTTGGTGGAAGTGTTCTTTGCATGCCACACATGCAAATGCAGAGAAAGAACAACCGGAGGCATGTCGGAAAGACTTGGGAGGAACCAGCATTTTGTAGCTAGGGAAAAGTTTCTCACCCTGGACCAGAAGAGGGTGATGACGATGACAAGGTGGGCGGTGAGGGTCAGGAATCGGGAGGGCACCAATCCATTGACCAGAGGCATCCTTCTGGCACCCACTGGGTGATGAAATCCTGGAAGCAACAAGAAGTCAATACAAAAGTGCAACACAGACCATGGCGATAACCGTTTCATGCTTATGTGTGTGTCTCCGCTAGGGTTGCCAACCTCCAGGTGGACCCTGAAAATATCCCAGAATTGATCTCCAGACAACAATAATTAGTTTCCCTGGAGGGTGGTCTCTAAGGCATTCGACACTGCTGAGGGCCCTCCCCTCTCCACACCCTGCCATGCCCTCCCCAGGCTCCACCTTCAAATATCCAGGAATATCCCTAACCCAGAGTTGGCAACCTGGCACCCATTTCATAATGTCAGTTGCTGGATGCAAACTGGCTGATATTGAGAGTCATGGCTGCAAATAACCACTGCATGAAAAACACTTCGCAAAGCCGGGAGGGGGAGGGACACTTACCTACAAGGGCCTTAATAAAATATGGGTCGTTGGTTTACACCCATGGCACAAAGCCGATTTTCTCATAAAAAGATGATCCACCCAAACCTTCCCCGATCTAGACACAGATCCACCATGCACTTTGTGAAATTGGGGGGGTGGAAGCAATCTTCTCACACATTTTTGTCTTAGCTCAGGAAGGATGGCTCCAGAGCAGTGTTCCCTCTAGGCCGAGCTAGTGTGAGGTAGCGCAGTCTTTTTACCTCCAGCTCACGCATTTTTGTCTTCGCTCCGGAAGGAGGGCTCCTGAGCAAACCGATTCATGCAGCAGCCTAATCGCTCACTCATCACTTTAATGCCAGTAGCTCACAAAGTAGCATTTTTGCTCACAGGACTTCACAGCTTAGAGGGAGCATCAGGTGAAAGTGCATAATTTCTAACATTGCGGTTTTAAAAAGAAAGAGTTTTTTTCCACGAGCAACGATCTAAAATTCCTTGAAGGTAAATGAAGGCCAGATAATCCACAGCCAACCACGCCAAACAGGGGCTTCCCCAGCCTCCCACCCACCCTCCGGATTGCAACCCCCCCCCCCCCCGCCATACACAGCAATGCACTCACGTTACCCCTCCACTGTAACAAATATTTGCACCCTTTCCACGGATCTCCGACTGCATCCACTCCCCACCCCTTTTATCTTACACATAATAACTAATAATGGGAGAAAACACACACACACCCTTTTTTTGGGCAAAGCCGCCCCCAACTCCCAAATTCAGGCTTAAGGCCTCACCGCTAGGCCTCACCGTTGCCCGTAGCAACCGCTCCGGCCGCCCCTTTTCTCCAACGAAGCACCACATCGCGAAGTATCGCGAGATTTCGGAACGCGAAAGGGCTGGTCTCGGCCGCCATCTTGCTTCTGGGCAAGCTATCGTCTCCTTAACCTCTTCGTTACCGTTGTGGCCTCTACTGTCCTACTGGCCACGGAAAACAAGCACGCATGCGTCCTATTCAGGCAGGCGGAGCCTAAAAATCTCAAATATATTAAAAAGCGAAGAAACTAAAGGAGATCTTCCCTTTTGCTGTAAGGTTTTTTTTTGTTTTTTTTGCGCAGTGGCTAGGCTGAACAAAAATTATTTCCACTGGTTATAACTGTTAGGATCCTTATTGTTCCAGTTGGGTCGCCGTGGTGATCTGAAGCAGTAGAACCAAGTTTGAGTCCAGTGGCACCTTTAAGACCAAAAAAGTTTTATTCATGGTATAAGCGTTCGTGTCCATGCACACTTTCTCAGGCGCTGGGGAAGTATGCATACCCACGAAAGCTCACATTTTGAATTAAACTTCGTTGATCCTTCGTTATTGTTGCGGTTGATGATGAAGATGATTGTTATGGTCGTCGTTAGCCTACCTTACAGGGCGGTGGTTCTTATTACAAAAAGTAGCGCAGAAAAAAAGCGCAGACCTGTGCACTTTTGGAAATGGTAACAAGATATCATTAGCATCCAGCTGTGATGGCCGAGTGGTTAAGGCGTTGGACTTGAAATCCAATGGGGGTTCCCTGCGTAGGTTCGAATCCTGCTCACAGCGCATCTTTTGTCCCCGGGCCATCGCCTTATCCAGCCTCCGCCAGTGCCTCGTAGATGCTGCCCTTTACGCTGCACACCCGCTCTCGGACTTCCCATTGTCTCAAATTAGGAACAATACGGATCACCAGCACCACGACCCCTCCCCCTCCAAGTTAAGGGTCAGCAAAACAAAACAAAACAAGCCACGAGTTTTTAGGCGCCCTAAAAACCCAAGAGGCGCCTTTTACTGCAGCGTTTCGGTGCAGCCGCCGTATGCAGGCTGCGTGAGCGGAAAAGACCAAGAGCCCGGGCGGGGGGAGGCTGCAGCGCCATGCCGGGACAACAAGAGTGCCAACGTCGGAATGCAAAATTTCAGAGCCGGTCAGGGGGCTCCGCGGTTCTTCTGTGAACCGAGTTCACTCCTGACCAGGGGTCGGAGTTCTGCTGAAGCCCTTTGCGCCGGAATGAAGTCCGTGCCGATCATTAAAAAGACACCGCGAGCGAGACTCTGGTTTCTTTTGGGACCAAAGACCCCTCCGGCTTCGCCTAGATCTAATGCGACGTGGCTGCAGGGTGGGTTTCTGGAGGAGAACCCCCCCCCCCCCCGGTTCCCGCCTCAATTCCGCGGTGGGCTTCCAAAATGACAAGGGACGTTTACAAAGCAGGATCCTTACCCTCCACGCCACCCCACGCACCCGCCCGTTTTCTCTCCGTCCCCTTTGCAAAACGCAACAACGTGGAACACGGCGACCCAATTTGTAACTGAGGAGCAGCCCGGAAAAAAAAGTGGAGATGCCGGGGATTGAACCCGGGACCTCATACATGCGAAGCATGCGCTCTACCACTGAGCTACATCCCCTTCTTACGTTTACGTCTCATGTGTCGCTATTGTACTTTACGCTCCCACTTCCGGGTATTCTGTGGCCTCTGGTTGAGGTTTGCACACGGGTCCCGTTTCCAAATTGAAGCAAAGAGGAGCGGAAAGACGGTCCGGCGCTCCGGAGCCCGGGCAGGAGAGATTCCCCAACATGCTGCGAGGAATAACCAAGAGGCTGGGGGCCGGGGATGGCGTCTTAAAAAAAAAAATCCGGGCTTTATCCAGGTGGGTCTCCGTGCTGGTCTAAAGCAATGGAACAAAGGCTGAGTCCAGGGCCACCTTGAAGACCAACCAAGTCTAATCCGGGGTAGAAGCTTTCGTGTGCATGCACGCTTCTTCAGATACCTGCGTGCATGCACACGAAAGCTTCTACCCAGGATTAGACTTGGTTGGGCTCAAAGGTGCCACTGGACTTTAAACTTTGTTCTGCCAAGTTTTACTGTGGCAGAAGTTCCCGGGTGTGCCCGCTCCCTCGGGCTCATGCATGAAGGATGACATCCCGTATGCAAAGAGATGTATGCACAGAACTACAAACTATATTTACAGAACGGCACAGAAGGGGGAGCAATTTAAGGTTGCCGGCTACGGTTTGGAAAAATCCTAGAGATTCCTGCTATAGAGGCCACCCAGCCCGAGCACCGCTTTTCTCCAGAGGAGCTGAAGGTCTCTGTGGCCCGGGTATCAGTTGTCTTTCCGGGAGATCTCCAGGCCCCACCTGGAGGGCAGCCACCCGAATTACAGAGAGGACGCGGTAGGTGCCATTTGACGCTGCAGAGCCCAGATGGCAACAGGATCTGGTCTCCGCCCCCGCCCCCCCCCCGGTGCAAACGGCCCCTCTCCCGAGTCGGTGCAAGGCTCCCTGTAAGCTGTGGAGTCTTGCGAGCAAAAATTCTACTTGTGTGATCTACCGGCATTAAAGCTGTGAGCGAGCCATTGGGCTCCTGCATAAACTGCTTTTCTGGAGCCATCCTTCCTGAGCGAAGACAAAACTGGGTGAGCCGGAGGCTAACAAACGGTGAGCTAGCTCACACTGACTCAGCTTAGAGGGAACACTGGGTGCGACCCACCCTGAGCATAATGTGGCAGCTCCGAACAGGGCGATGACACATTTCTCCCCCCCCCCCCCCCGCCTTTCTGACTGCAGTCCCAAGCAGTTCAGTTGCAAAGAAACAGGTTGCTTCTGAGCCAGTGCAGAGTGCCTGGGCGCAAAGGCAGCATGCTTCCTGCCGTCCTTGTTGAGGCTTCTTTCTCTCTCGCCTTTGCGATTTGTACATCTGCCAACCGTTTCCCGTCCGAGCCTCTTCGCCCCTGGAGGTCTCCCTTTCGCGGGGAAGAGAGTAAAGATAGGCCGCGTTTCTGCGTCTATACATACTGAGAGGAGAGGGATCCCAACTAGTTTGCCAAGTGGCGCCGTGGCTTAGTTGGTTAAAGCGCCTGTCTAGTAAACAGGAGATCCTGGGTTCGAATCCCAGCGGTGCCTTGTTTTGAAAATCCTATTTTTATTTACGGCCTCAAGCATTTTGCTGTCAGCTTCTTCCGTTTTCTCTTGTTTAAACCAATAGAACCGGCGGGGGTGGGGGTGTAATCCTGTACTTCTAACATACAGGAACAACTGCTGGCCCCCTTCGATCTCCATTGCAAAGGGGTGTGTGCGGGGGAGTTTTCTCCGCGTTTGGGGTTTTAGGATTTTTGCAGTGTCCAATGACTTTTTTGCAGTTCTGCGCCTGCAGTTCTTTGGGAATCAGCCTCGGGAAGAACAAAAATGTGTGGGTTTTGTGTTTTAAATCCCCTGCCCTTTTCTTTCTCCGATGCACCGCGGTCCTTCATCAGCACCTTAGCAGACTTCCTCCCAGCTCAGCAGCAGCAGTTTCTGCAAACTGTCGCCAGAAAGGCGAGTCCTTCCCCACCCCGCCGATTTTCTACGTAAACACAATTCGTATCCTGTCAATTGCACAATCGGGAGGAGGAGGAGGCAGAGATGCCTGGGCAGCCATGTGTCTGTAATTTGTTTGGACTCTTTAATTCAGTGGCGTTATGCAAAGAAGAAATGAAGGTAAAATCCAAAGGGCGAACAAAGAGCGTGAAAAAATGTAGTTGCATTGGCCGGGAATCGAACCCGGGCCTCCCGCGTGGCAGGCGAGAATTCTACCACTGAACCACCAATGCAGCTGTAGAGAATTTCTTCTTTAAAGCAGGTATGTAAGACTATCAATAATCTGGTCACGTTTAAAAATAAAGACTGCCGTTCTGCAGCATTTTTTTAAAAATCCGTTTTATTACTGAAAATTTCTTTGACAAATACATCTTTTTCCCCCTCCCACCACCACCACTGGACATCTGAGGCTATCAACTGCTTTCCACCTGATCTTGTGTGCGTTTCTGTCTGTGGGATGCTACAGATGGTTTTGTTACAAGGGACAAGCCCCTTTGCAATGTGCCCCCCCCCCGCCCCACCACCCTGGGTAGATCACAGTGCAGCCTTTTCAAGACTGCATGATGCTTTCGCACTGCTTCAGCCAAAGGGACCCAGGTTGATGGCCCACTGGTGCAGACCCTGAGGGCTGTAACTGCCCAGGATTGCACAGGGGGCGGCAGGAGAGTTGTGGTATGTTAAATTGCAGTCCATGTATATATTAGTATGGCAGGATTATTCATCCCAGAATGTGAGCATGAACTATCATAGCCCATGGGATCATGAACTGTGAAAGAGTGCCCCTTAGCAATCCTTCTGAGGTGCATGTTGGCCAGTTCCCGCACTTTTGGTGGTCCTTCTATTTGATGAGCACAAATGGACCCCAGGGAGTAATCCTTGCTTGGGGTAGCATGAAAGGCCATTCACACATGCAGGTCACCCAGCAGCAAAACATCCATGCACACCTGTCTGAACCAGCCCAGAACTGAGTGTCAACCACTCTTAAAATACTTTATGCATTTTTAAAAAAATAATAATAATAATCATACCATGACCCAGGACATTACACCTTCAAAGTCTTTTTAGTCTCTTTTTAAAACCCATCCGTTGCTCATTTCAAAGACAGCTGGGATCGATAGCCATGTTGCCTTTCCAAACCAGCCCCCACTCTACAAAAATATACAGAAATTCAGAAGACCAAAAAAAAAAAAAAAGTCACGATGAAGAGAAACAAACCTCTTCATTCATTTATCACGATACACACTGGAGCTGCCAATTCCAGGTGGGAAAATTCCTGAAGATTTCGGGGCTTGGGGATGGTGTTGGGAGAGTCAAGTAACGAAAAATATATACTGCAAGAAACTTTTGTAAGTTAATGTGTTCTATTTGTAATTTATCGTTCTATAAAGTGCATTATGTGCTGTTTATAACATCCAAAGACTTGAGAATGACAGGAGTGCTCCATCCATGGATCTTAGCTGCACGATGTGTCTTTTGTAGGACCAGCAATAAGCATCAACACAACTATAATTGAAAGCTTCCCCCCCCACACACACACACCACGTTTTGGAAGATTTCGTGCAAGTAGAAGCAGGCTTGTCTTTCTGGAAACTCCCGTTGGGGTTTTATTTTTAAAATACTGATGCAGAATTGACTGGTGGTTGTTAAATTGAATGAACTGAATGTTATTGTTTACTGAATGTACTGAATATATGTACCTGACCAAGGATGTTATAAACAGCACATAATGCACTTTATAGAACGATAAGTTACAAATAGATGTTAATTTACAAAAGTTTCTTGCAGTGTATATTTTTCATTACTTGACCCACCTGGAAGTTGGCACCCCTCACGCACACGGGCACACACACACACACACACACACAGACTACACACACATTGTTGGATCAAGGTTCTCCTCGCTTCAGGGTTTTACGTTTAAAGTCTAGGTTCATTTGACTGGCACGCTCTACAAGATGTCAAAGGGAGATTTTTTTAAAAGAAATCCGTCTTTTGCTAATATGTACAAGAAAAATCAAGCACTTCCTCCTCCACCACCACCACCACCCTCAAAAAGAAAGAAAAAAAAGAAAAGACCAACACTTTGGTCGGGTAAAACCCATAATATACAATATACAGAGAATCTAAATATACCATTTACAAGGGGATAAGAGGGAAAGGGCTTTGTTCAAGGCCATGGCCTCCACACGTTCAGCGCTTGGGGAGACTGTACCGCGGAATTCCGTGTTTCGGAGAGTTTGTTCTGTTGAGACCGGGCGCAGCCGTCTTGCTGGGCTGGGCCGGAGCCCCGGGCTTGGAGTCCTTGGCTGGCAGAGTAACTAGCCGGGGGTGGGTGCAGGACGTAAGCTGGGCCACCCCCGAGAGGTGGGCTGCACCCAGCAAACACATCTGGACTGTACCGCTCATAGGTGGGGTTGGCAGCTGCCGGGGGAGGCCGGTGCAGCTCCCTCCGGGGGCTGGCAGTGATCTTCTCCATGCAGTGGCAGATGTGCTCCATCAGGTAGGCCTTTTTGCCCGTGCAGATGCCCGGGCTGGCTCGGAGAAAGTGGGTGGCCTGGGTGAGACACTCCCGGTAGCCACTGTGGTACTTCTGCAAGAGGGCATCCTCTTTGTGCTTAGTTGCTGTGGTATATTCAACGACAATAAAAAGAGAAAGCAACTTTTTAGTTGGACACTTGTCAAGAGGCCTCTCTCCAGCATCTCTGAACACTCCAGCTGTCCTACAGCTAACTTCTTCCCCAGTTTTGGCCCTATTTTTCCTGAATGGCCTATATTTGAATCCCCTCTTTGCTGTGGATGCTCACTGGGTGACAGTGGGCTAGTCACACGCTCTCAGCCTAACCTACCTCATGGGGTTGTTGTGAGTCAAATGGAGAAGGATGGAAGCCGCTCCAGGTCCCAATTGGGGAGAAAGGCAGGGTAGAAATAAAGTAAATAAACATACCAGCACTGACCCACCCCCACCCCCCGCCCTCAAGCAGGGCATCTTTTACAGCTGCAGGAGAAGCAGAAATGCAAGAAAAGCACCCGTTACAACTCCAGACTGGGACAAGATTCTCCTGCGGATGAATTTGGGATCATTCATCACACAGCAACCCCACTTCTGATTTCACCCCACAACTACAACTCTAAGGTCTGCTATGCCCCTAACCTGATTTCATTCTTTGCCCAGAGGACCCTGGGAAATGTGGTTCAAGGAGACAGTTCTCACTCGCAGAACTACGATTCCCAGAAGTCTTTGAATTGAAAAGTCTGTCCCCATGAGACCATTGCACCAAAGAGGGAAAGTGTGTCCCAGCCTTCCCTGGATTAGGGAGGCAAAATACCTTACCTTAGAGCAACCCTATGTAGAGTTGCCAACCTCCAGGTGGGGCCTGGAGATCTCCCGACATTACAACTGATTTCCAGATGACAGAGATCAGTTCCGCTGGAGAAAATGGATGCTTTAGAGGGTGGACTCTCTGGCATCACATCCCTGCTGAGCCCCGCCCTTCCCCAAACCGTGCCCTCCCCAGGCTCCCCTCCCCAAATCTCCAGGAATTTTCCAACCCAGAGGTGGCAACCCTATGCCATCACAGTAACACCCCCAGCAGTCCCCTTACTCTGTTTTGTCTAAAAATGGGCCAAACCAATCAACACACAGCTCTCCTTAATTTTACTGAAAAAATTAATTTGGCTTGGTTTATACCCAGGGGTCATTTCGAGCAGGAGCTCGGGGGAGCTCAGCTCCGGGAGTTGGTGCCAGCCCCCCCCCCCCCCAACTGGGGAATGCCTGCTTGTGTCATGGCTGCAGCAAAATGACCCCCGTCCCCTGGAAAGGTCCTTGTTCCTCCGACCAGCCTTCTGAAGGGTTCAGCCACCACTGAAGGTATCCTCCCAGAATAGTGGTATTTCTGAGGCTTGGATTAGTAGCTGTCCCCTCTCTGCCAGCTTTCTTTCTTTCTTTCTTTCTTTCTTTCTTTCTTTCTTTCTTTCTTTCTTTCTTTCTTTCTCTCTCTCTCTCTCTCTCTCTCTCTCTCTCTCTCTCTCTCGCCTTCTGACATACTTCTGGTGATGTCAGGTGGTGTAGCATATGCAAGTAAGTTATGCTAAAGAGTTATGCTAATGAGCTCCTGCACCGCTTTTTCTACGAAATGACCCCTGTTTATACCATATACGGACCTGTGCCGAACTGTTAACATGTGCTGTCCCAACATGTGGATTAAATATGTGCTGTAGCCACTTTGGTGTAGTGGTTAAGAGCGCAGACTCTAACCTGGGAAAACCAGGTTTGATTCCCCCACTCCTCCACATGCAGCTGCTGGTGTGACCTTGGGTCAGTCACAAGTTCCTTCAGAGCTGTTCTCTCAGGAGCAGTTCTTGAAAGAGCTCTCTCAGCCCCACCTCCCTCGCAGGGTGTCTGTTGTGGGGCGAGGAAGGGAAAGGAGATTGTAAGCCACTCTGAGACTCCTTTGGGTAGGGAAGGGCGGGGTATAAATCCAATCTCTCTCTCTTCTGTATTTCTCCCCTTCCCCAGTTATGAACAACTAGACCTCCTTCCTAATGGGGTCCAAGAGCATTTTTACTCCAGAAATGACATACTTGCTACGCCCCTACACCTCCCTGGTCTGGATGAACTGGGACCTCCTTCCACCAGCCTTGCAAAGTTCCTTCTGGTTCTGCTGCAAGACTTCCAGAAGAAGCTTCATTCAAGACCCACCCCAGTATTCTCTCTGAGATGCTCCCTGGGGTTCCAACCTACTTGGGAACTCTCAGGGGTTTATCTAATCCAGTTGTTTGGCACAGTCCTGAGCTCTGGAAAAATGTGGAGCAGTTATTCAGCCACACAGAATGACAAGGAACCTTCTGGCACATGGACACACGCACCCCCTGGCATGCTAAGTTGACTTACCCCGCACTGCGAAACATTTGAGATGGCATTTAAAGAAACCTTAAGCGATACGGCGGAAGGGAGGGGGGATTTGTTTGGAAGGGATGGGGGCAGGAGGAGAGAAAACAGAGAGAGAAAATACATAGATAAGCATTTCTTGCTGAAGATAATGTGATGTTGAAAGGCGGGAAGGGATGAAGTGAGGCAGGGGCCAAGCGTGAGGGGAGATGGGATTACTTTACCCGGGGCTAGCCCATATGGCAAGCCCATCAGTAGGACAGGGTCCATTTTTGTCTCGTATGGATGTAAGGGGGTCTCTACTGGGCCAGAGAAAGGCTGCTCAGACCCTGAAACAAGAGGAGTGGGGGGGGGGGGGTAAAACTCTTCCTGTTGGACTGGCAAGTTCCTGTGCCTTTAAACAGCTGCTGCAGGACATAGGGCATCCACCCCAGGTATCCACCACATTCCAAGAAAAGCAGCTTTGCCTGTTGAGTTTCCACCTGCTGGGCAGCCGTTAAAAGTTACAGGAACCCTGCCAAGAGAAAAAGACACGGCTAATCCTCTTGAGGAAATCCATGCAAATGTCACTGCAAAAAAATAAAACCAATCCGAGCAAGAAAGTCACAACCCTTCCATCCTAGATGCAAACAAAGGAGGCAAACAATATGATAGATGGGGATTTGAAGATAGGGGGGCAGAGAAGAGCACTGGATATGCTCAGAATGGGTTATGTGCGTGTGCATACACACACAAGGGCCTCTTTACACACACACACACATCGCACTGCCAAACACACACAGCCGCTAACTTGCCCCTATCTCTTGCCAAGGACCAATAGCACCCTGGACCTTCGCAGCTGCAGGGAGACGAGTTCATCAGGTGAAGCTTCACCCATAGATTTGCCAACTCATAAAGACAGGTCAGCTGCGTCTGTGGGAAACATGGCCGCTGCAGCTCAAAGGGGAGTTTCAGGTGATCCTCAGAGCCCCTTCTGCCTGCCCCAGAAACACCAACAAGTGGACTGAAACTCTGTAGTGGGGCTTGTGTTGCTATGGATGTTGTCCATCCAACTAAAGATCCATGGTCTAACACATCATGCTGCTTTTCACAAAAGCCACCTGCGGGTTTCCAAGACTTTCCCATGCACAGTTTGCAGGATATATCCAGCCATGCTGCTCCCCGACGCTCAGTGGTACATGTCTGAACATGGAGGATCCATTTAGACATTCACTGATAAGAACTCCTCTGTGAATTTGTCTAAACCGTTTGAAAACATCTCTGAGCTCGTGGCCGTGACTTCCACCAGTCTATTAGGCACTTCCCACACTGAGTTGCCAACAGGCCTGGAGAAAAAACCTTGAGTTGTCCTTTTAATAGAGGGTTAATGTGTGGAAATGAGCAGCTGGAAACTTTTCCAGGCAATGGAGGTAAATGAGATCATTTGAAGCCTCTATTAAAGGGATGGGACATTTTCCCCTTCTTGATGCAAAGAAATAATAAATGCCTTCAGTTCAGTCAGGCCTACAGTATCGGCACTTGGATTTCAGTAAAGAAGTCACAGGCCTAGAATATTTGCCCGGAAGAATGGAGATTTTGACCACGCCCCTGTCAGAAGTGCAAGATGGGAAAAGGACAGATACAGAAGAATTCAGAGGGATGGAGGGAACCCCATGGTCCGTGGCAGTGGATATCCAGCAGTGTGCTGAGGAACCGTCTGGCTCTCCAAAGAAAGACAGCTGGCCAGTTGCTCGCCTCTGCTCTTACCTTGCAATGTGCAGCCTAGGGGTGCCAACCTCCAGGTGGGGCCTGGAGATCTCCCAGCATTGCAACTGATCTCCAGAATACAGAGATCGCTTCCCATGGAGAAAGCAGCTGCTTTGGAGGGTGGACTCTATGGCATTAGGTCCCTTTCCTCTCCTCAACCCCTGCCCTTCCCAGGCTCCACCCCCAAATCTCCAGGAATTCCCCAACCCAGAGCTGGCAACCAGTCTTCCCTCTACGCTGAGTTAGTGTGAGCTAGCTCACAGTTTTTTAGCCTCCAGCTTACATCTTTTTGTCTTAGCTCAGGAAGGAGAGCTCCAGAGCAAACTAATTTATGCAGTAGCCAAATGGCTCGCTCACAACTTTAATGCCAATAGCTCACAAAGTAGAATTTTTGCTCACAAGACTACACAGCTTAGAGGGAGCATTGCTGGCAACCCAAACTTTAGATGGCACGAGGACATTTGGTCTGTTAGTCCTTGTAGTTGCCAGCCTCCCAGTGGGCCCTGGAGATCTCCTGGGATTACAACTGATCTCCCAACCACACCGATAAGTTCCTCTGGAGAAAATGGCTGATTTGGAGGGCATTATATTCTGCTGTTGGTCCTTCCCTTCCTCTCTCCCCTCCCCTCCCTTCCCCAAACCCCACCCTCCCCAGGCTCCATGCCTCCAAATCCCCAGGAATTTCCCAACCCAGAGTTGGCTACACTTTGGGAGTGTTGAGTGTGTTCCAGAAACCACCATCAGTTACCCCCAAGCAAGCAGGGCTTGGGGAGGGGAGTTTCTCCCAAGCAAGCAGGGCTTGGGAGGGGAGTTTCTGTCAAGTTACAGGTGACCTATGGCAAGCCCTCAGGCAGTCTCCAAGGCAAGCGATGAATAGAGGTGGTTTTGCCATCGCCTGCTTCTGCGCAGGGACCCTGCACTTCCTTGCTGGTCTCCCATCCAAGTACCAACCAGGGCCGACCCTACTTAGCTTCTGAAACCGGGCTAGCCTTGCTGACACTCTGTGCGAACTTTCCAGCCTCTAGACTAGAACACTCCCCCAGATTCTCGGCAATGCCCAGGGGTTCCACAGCAGAAAGGTTTGAGAAAGGCTTTGGACCTCACTACTAGTAGTGTTGCCAACCCCCAGGTGGAGCCAGGAGATCTCCTGGAGTGACAACTGATCTCCAGACTACATGAGATCGGTTTCCCTGGAGAAAAGGACTGCTTTGGAGGGTGGAGTCTATGGCATTATGGATCCCACCTGCTGAGGGCCTCCCCTTCCCAAACCCTGCCCACCCCAGGCTCCACAGCCCAGTCTCCAGGAATGTCCCAACCTGGAGTTGGCAACCCTACCCGGTGGTGTAAAGCAACCTTCCATACAAGAGAGTTGAGCTGGTCTTCAGACCCAGGGGTTACGGTGACCCTGCTTTCAGGGTCCCATGTCCCCTGAAGGCCCAAGAATCTCTTGGAAAGATTCTTTTTTTAAAAAAAAAGAAAGAAAGGATACAAGAAACATTATACCTGATAAAGGCTGCGTCTTCAAAAACTGGACTGTCTTTTGCAAAATTTCTGCTTTCTCCACTTTGGGGTTCTTAAGTCTCTGCAAAGAAAAAAACAAGACAAGAGAAGAGGGGGGAGAGAAAAAAAGGGGGGAGGAAAGGAGGGATGAAAATAAAATCTTCCTTTGTGTGATTTGCTTTGGGGGGGAAAGCTCTGGGCCCTGGGAAGGGGACCCTCCCTTACCTCGTCCTGCGTGGCTTCGAAGAGCAAGACGCGGAGGCGGTCCAGGCTCTGGTTCATCCGGTCCCTCCGCCGCTTCTCCATCAGGGGCTTCAGCAGCTGGAGAGAGAGAGAGATGGCAGACAGGAAAGGCAAGAGCCGCAGAAGCCACCAGGAGAGAGGAGAAGGAAGAGAGATTCTGAGACAGAAAACCCAACAGTCTGCACCAAAGTGGGCCAGGATTCTGCTCCTAGCACTAGCGGGGCGGGGGCGGGGGTGGGTGGGTTGGCTGTGAACCCATCCCTCTCCTAGGGTTGCCAACCTCCAGGTGGGGCCTGAAGATCTCCCGGAATTATGGCTGCTATCCGTTCCCTTGGAGAAAATACTTCAGAGGGTGACCGCGCAGTGCTCCCTCTAAGCTGAGTTAGTGTGAGCTAGCTCACCATTTTTTTAGCCTCTGGCTCACACTTTTTTTGTCTCAGCTCAGGAAGGAGGGCTCCAGAGCTAACTAATGTAATGCAGCAGACAAATCGCTCTCTCACACCTTGAATGCCAGGAGCTCACAAAGTAGGATTTTTACTCACAAGATTCCACAGCTTAGAAGGGGCACTGGTGACCAGTAGGGGATGACTTTACTTATTTTTATATTTCCATCACTTATACTTTGCCTTTCTCACACAATCCATTATACATTAGCCAGTCGACTAAACGGGACATTCAGTAACCAATGCATTCGGATTTCAGACTGGAACCACCAGAAAGTACAGAAGCCGGGCACAAGTATCAACATCACACATTAAGCAGTACATGAATTACATAACAGGACCCTACTTGCTATAAGCAGTATAAACTACAGTCCCAATAATTTATGAACCATTTTGTCTAGGGCCACCTTATTACCTGAGAAGAGAAGAAGAGGAGAGACTGGATTTATACCCTGCCCTTCACTACCAGAAGGAGTCTCAGAGCGGCTTACAATCTCCTTCCCTTTCCCCTCCCCACAACAGACACCCTGCGAGGTTGGTGGGGCTGAGAGAGCTCCTTCGAGGACTGCCCTTGAGGGAAGAGCTCTGCAAGAACTTGTAACTGACCCAAGGTCGCACCAGCAGCTGCATGGGGAGGAGTGGGGAATCAAACCCGGTTCTCCCAGATGAGAGTCCCTGCTCCTAACCACTACACCAAACTGGCTCTCAAGAGCCCCCTTGAATAATTCCATTTTACATATTGTTTTACAGGAGACTGAGAGTTTTTCTTACCTACCCTGAGGACCCTCTGCTGGCTCTATTCCCAAATCCACAGGAATTTCCCAATTTGGAGTTGGCAACCCTACATCCCCCCCCCCAAAAAAAGGGAACTAAGCACAGAATCCTCGGAGACCCCCAGCCAAACCAGGCTGGGTGCCACCGTTACCTTCTTGTCCTCTTTGCTTCCCCATTTCTGGCTTGTCATCTTCATAACTGGCGAGCCCCCGAGGACGGCTGGACGGCTGGAAGGATGCACGGATCCTCTGGCTGGCTCTTCCTGCAGACACAATGTCCCCCTTTCTCCCACTTCAAAGGCACGAGGGGTCCTTTTTATAGGGCTGTCCCCTCCCATTCCGCCTCTCCCAGCACCGACCGTCCCTACCCCCCCCCCCCCCCAATTCAAACACTTTCAAGCAAATTTCTCACCTCCCTCCTCCTCTCTTTGATCTTCCTTCATCCTGGGGAGAGAGTGTGGCTCGCACACTTGTCCCACAAAAGGGGGGACTGCCTTTCCCCCTGCCAACTGACCTCCTCTTCTCTTTCAGCTGCGGCACATGCCAAACAGGGAAGAGGGGGGGACATTATTTCATATTTAGATCTTGTCACTGCTGGATAGCTCCCGGCAGAGTACTATTGCCTCTGGGTACCAGGAGAATCAGACAGGGCCCTTGCCGGAGAAAACCTGTCTTCCCCCCACCAACATTTGCTGGGGTATCAACAAAGGAAAACAAAACAGAAGTCCAGCAGCTCCTTAAATACTGGCAACATTTCATTTTGGTTTTCAGCTTTCTGGAGTCACAGCTCGCTTCTTCGGAAAGAAGTCATTTCGCTTTTTGCATCATTCCCATGTGTCATCTGAACACTTCGCTTCTGTTCTTTTAGACTTCTGGGTGGTTCTACAACCTTAATCCTATCGCATGGTTTATTGAGCGTCCCATCCCAGTAAGAAAGGCAGACTGTAAGTGATATAAGGAAATGAAAATATCTAGTTGGTTCCCAGGAGTTGCTGATTCACAGAAGCTCATATTAAACCAAATGTTCAGGGGAGGGGGGGGGGTGTCACCGTGTCAGTCTGAAGCAACAGAACAAAGTCTAAATCCAGTGACACCTTTAAGACCAGCAGAGCCTGAACCCAGAATTCAGCTTGGTTGGTCTGAAAGGTTCCACTGGACTCAAACTTTGTTCTGAACCAAATGTTGTTCATCTTTAAGATGCCACTGGATTTTTGTTTTATTTTGCTAACACTGCTGCCCCTGACATGAAGATAGACCCTGGTGATCAGTTGTGTTGGGCTGAAGCAGTGGGACAAATTTAGAGTCCAGTGGCACCTTTAAGACCAACAAAGGTTTATTCAAGGTATGAGCTTTCCTGTGCATGCATGGACTCTAAATTTGCCCTACTGTTGTTACCCCTTGGGAATATTTAATAAAGGAAACATGTATTTTAGCCTTGTCTCACAAACACTCACAAACATACACAAAGCTGTTTTATACTGAACCAGACCCTCGGTCCATGAAGGTCAATATTGTCTACTCAGACTGTCAGGGGCTCTCCAGAGTCTCAGGCAGTGGACTTTCACATCACATCACCTACTCTGTGATCCTTTTAACTGGAGATGCCAGGGCTTGAACCGGAGACCTTCTGCATGCAAAGCAAAGATTCTACCACAGAGCCATAGCCCCTCCCCCTGCACCACCATGCATTAACCCAATTCCACTGTTATTATTTCAATTTATTTGAACCAAGTCTGTAATCTCATAACCTCCCTCGACACCAGTTGCTGCAACCTAGAAGGAAACATGTACACCAGCAAAGCATTTATGCACCTCTCTGAAGACTACGCCAACCATGATGCAGTACAACAGGTTAAATAATGAGTTTTCACATGGCTTTAAGACTAAAAAA
This sequence comes from Lepidodactylus listeri, assembly GCA_029233225.1. NCBI lineage: Eukaryota > Metazoa > Chordata > Lepidosauria > Squamata > Gekkonidae > Lepidodactylus > Lepidodactylus listeri. Next base: position 53,366,071 of record JARCFY010000018.1, read on the forward strand.
AATTGACGACACTCTGTTGATGGGAACAAAATTAGAACCGCAAGAATATACCATTGGCCGCCTTGAAGGTATGGCAGTGTTTATGCAACAAACAAAAACTTGAACAGGTGCAAAGCTTTCTGCATGGGAATCCTTTGTTTCAGGCTCACAAAAGAGGTCCGAATTCCACCTGCAGTGTTTTGCATGGCCTAAGTTCAGGTATTTGTCATATCATTTTTAAATAACTTTAGATTTTTAACTAAATCATTATGGGTTGGATCCAGCCAGCTTTTTTCACAGATGAAAAAGAGGCTGGATCCAACACATAACAATGCAGTTAAAATCTAAAGTTATTTAAAAATGATATGACGAATACCTGACCTCCTGGACTTAGGTCATGCAAAACATTGCAATTTTTCACTGATGAAGTTTTTCACATTGCAGTTTTTCACAGATGAAAAAGAGGCTGGATCCCCTTTGACCGCCAAAGAGACTGTGCTGTGGATCAAGGGGCCTGAATGAACTAATTTATATTTTTATTTATTTATTTATTTTTTCGATTTATACCCCGCCCTTCCCGCGAACGGGCTCAGGACGGCTACATGTGAAGGGTCCTTAAAGCTATGCGTGAAGGGTCCTTTATAAGAAGAGACATTTGGGGGGAGGGTTAATAACTGGGCTATAATGGGGCTACAGTCTGGAGAGAGAGGGCTTCTAGGGTAAGAAGAAATACCATCTGAAGAAGTGAGCAGTGACTCCCGAAAGCTCCTCCCCTGCCACAAATTTTGTTAGTCTTTAAGGTGCTCCTGGACTCTGGCTCTTTTCTACATGTCATAAGGAGAGATTTAATGGAAAAGTGGTCTGGATCCAATCCAATGACCTTTTGCCAGAGTGAGTTATTTGTTTACTTCATTTATACTCCACTTCCTCCCCAATGGAGATCCAAAGTGGCTTACAGCATTCTACACTTTATCTTCACAACACCCTTGCAAGGTAGGTTAGTCTGAGATTGTGTGACTGGCCCAAGGTAACCCAGCAAGTTTCCTCTGTAAAAACATCATTTACTAATACCCCATCCTTCCTCTTGGCTCAAGGAGGTTTACAGTAATAGAAGAAGAGATTGGATTCATACCCCACCCTTCACTACCCAAAGGAGTCTCAGAGCAGCTTACAAACTCCTTTCCCTTCCCCTCCCCACAACAGACACCCTGTGAGGTAGGTGGGGCTGAGAGAGCTCTTTTGAGGACTGCCCTTGAGAGAACAGCTCTGAGAGAACTGTGACTGACCCAAGGTCACACCAGCTGGCTTCACGTGGAAAAGTGTGGAATCAAACCTGGTTCTCCCAGATTAGAGTCCACACTCCTAACCACTACACCAAACTGGATCTCAATAGTAATTTACTAATAGTAAAACATGAGTTAAAACCAAAATCCAATAGCCAGTTGCAGTTTTCTGGGTTGTCTTCAAGGGCGGCCCAACAAAGAATGCTTAACAGTAGTCTAACCAACTGTGCACTTATGAAAGCATGAATAGGCATAGCTAGGTTGGGTGAGTCTAAGAAAGAATGGCCCAGGGTAGCCAAGTCTTGTCTACTCTTGGAAGCTACGCAGGGTCAGCTCTGGTTTGTACTTGGATGGGAGACCACCAAGGAAATCCAGGGTTGCTATGCAGAGGCAGGCAATGGCTAACCACCTCTCTTCATCTCTTGCCTTGACCTGGCTGGCCAAGGCCAGCCTGTTCTCACCAGATCTTGGAAGCTAAGCTGGGCTGGCCCTGGTTTGCACTTGGATGGGAGACAGCCAAGGAAGTCCAGGGTTGCAGTGGAGACTCAGGCAATGGCAAACCTCCTCTGAACATCTCCATCTCCAGCCTGGAAAAACATATGGGGGTCCCTATAAGTCGACTGTGACTTGGTTTCACTTTCCTCCAAGAAAGGAGAGAGACAGAGAACCACCAAGGGCAGCTGATAGAAAGTAGTCTAGCTTTGGGGGACCACACCATGCATTGAGTTCCTCTTCCTAATCATGCAGTTTCACTCACGCTGAACACAGTCAAATCCAGTTGCAAATTGCATTGAATGTTGACCGAAAGTACATTGTTCAGAGTGTGTGAAAATGTAAGGCAGACAGATACGTCCCTCAGGCTGACTTGACAGAAAGCAGCTTCATATTCTAGACATAGATAGGAACCTCAGAAGAGCCCTGTTGGATCAGACCAGTGAGGGTCCATCTAGTCCAGCCTCCTGTCTCACTCAGTGGCCAACCAGTTCCTCTGAAGAGGCCGAGGCCTTCCTCTAATCTAATGTCAACCCTTGGCACTGAGATTCAGAAGGTGACTGCCTCTGAAACTTACTTACCATGGCCAGCAGCCACTGATACATTTTGAGGAAGGGGCTGTGGCTAAGTGGCAGGCAAAGAGTGCCCACTTCCACCCCCAGTTCAAGACCCTCCAAGTCTGAGAGAACACATAAAGGAAGATGCTTCCCAGCCAGAGACCCTAGAGAGTGGCTGCAGATCGTAGCTAATACAGGGTCCAGAAGAGCAATTGTCTGATGGATTTGGGATCAGCTGGCAATCGCAGGGGAGGATGGAGATGATGGCGTGGGTCGGAGCCCTTCCTTGACAAAAGGGATCGACTGGGACAATGTCAGTGGCCGTGAGCTGAGAGATCAAGGAAGGCGCCCCCACCTCCCCTATTTAATTTAGGTAACCCCCCAAGGAAATCCATTCATTTTCTAATGTCGGGGCCTCAATTACTGAAAGGGATTAGGCACACCCAGGGCCTGCTTTCTAGGGGATTCCCTCCTCCTCCTTGGGAGAACAATGGTGCCATCAAAGCTCCCACACTCTTGCATATTTTATTCCTCCCCCCCCCCCCAGCCTTCCATTCCAAGGGATGCCGCAGTGGCCGAGATCCCCCTTGAAGGATCCATTCAGCCGGGTGGATGGCATTAGTGGGATGATGTTTGGCCTCCTTGACATGGCCGTGTTTGTCTCTTCCAGGGCTTCTTTGCTTAGAATACAGGCAGTGAAGTCAGGATATCCATGGTGCACAGAGGCAGGGCTGCTTTACCTGCCAGGTTTCTGCCTTAGTAGTAGCTGCGAAAGGAAATGGTGGGAAAGGCCGGAGGGGGGTGAGGTTGGCAGCCTGTATATGGGGCCATAGAAGATAGAGGACAGTAGTGAGATTCGAGTCCAGCATTGGGGAGCTCACGCCTCTGAAAATGTTGCTGGTCTCTAAGGTTCTCCTAGGCTCGGATTGGGGTCCTCTACTGCAGACCAACGCAGAACCCCTCGGAAACGATCTTCCCTCTTGAAGCTGTCCATGCTTGTAGCCGCCATCACCTCCTGGGGCAGTGAATTCCACATGTTAATCATTCTAGAGCCGGCCTGCTGGCTAGGCGGGGTATAAATGGAAACAAACACATAAATAAATAAATAAATAAATTCTTTGGGTGAAGAAGGACTTCCTTTTATCTGTTCTAACCTGACTGCTCAGCAATTTCATGGAGGGCCCACAAGGAGTTCTTGTCTTGTGAGAAAGGGAGGAGAGTACCTCTTTCTCTACCTGCTCTATCCCATGCATAACCTTATAAACCTTGATCATGTCACCCCTCTCCAAGCTAAAGAGCCCCAAGCGCTTCAACCTTTCTTCATAGGGAAAGTGTGCCCGCCCCTTTTATCATCCTAGTTGTCCTCCTCTGCACTTTTCCCAATGCTATAATATCCTTTTTTGAGGTGTGGCGACCAGAATTGTGCACAGTATTCCAAATGAGGTCGCACCATCGATTTATACTGGGGCATTTTGATACTGGCGGACTCTCTGCTGGCAGCTCAGGATTCCAGGAAGGGGTCCTTGGCGCCAGTCTAGTGTGGCAGGCAGGTGAGGCCACCGCAAGGAGTGGGCGCCAGCGCAGAGCTAGACAAGCGAAGAAGAGGCCCTTGGGCCGTTCCCAGGCCTACGTGTAGAGCCACGTGCGTCAGGATCCCTTGCACACTTGTACCACATACCTGGAGGCGGAGGCAGAGAATCGCTCAAGGCCAAGTGGCACATCCAGAGCAGAACTGGGTTTAGGGAAACAGCCGGCTTCATCTGTCACAGATGAAGCAGAAGGGTCCATTGGAACCACAGGGGCCCAACCCAATTCTGGTGCCTCTTGAACTGGCTGCTGGCCCTCTCCTCCTCTCCCTCTGCTAGATTTGAGGCCAGTTAGCACCTTAGACACCAGCAAAAATTTCAGGGTGTAAGCTTTGGAGAGTCAAAGCTCTTGTATCTGACGCAAGGAGTGTTGACTCTCAAAAGTTGATAACCCCCCCCAAAAAAAACTTCTTGATCTCTAGGGTTGCCAGATCCAGGCTGGGAAACTCCTGGAGATTTTGGGATGCAGCCTGGGGAGGACAACGATGTCATGAAGTCCACCCTCCAGAACATCTATTTTCTCCGGGGGATCTGGTCTCTGTACTTTGGAGATGAGCTCTAACAATACAAGAACTCACGGGCACTCCATGAAATTGCTGAGCAGTCGGGTTAGAACAGATAAAAGGAAGTACTTCTTCACCCAAGGAGTGATGCACACATGGAATTCACTGCCACAGGAGGTGGTGGAAGCTACAAGTATGGACGGCTTCAAGAGGGAATCGGATAAACATCTGGAGCAGAGGTCCATCAGTGGCTGTGAGCCATAAGTTAGAGATAAGAACTCTCAGTCTGGGGCAAGTGATGCTCTGTATTCTTGGTGCTTGGGGGGGCGGGGGGCAACAGTGGGAGAGCTTCTAGTGTCCTGGCCCCACTGCTGGACCTCCTGAGGGCACCTGGTGTTTTTGGCCACTGTGTGACAGAGTGTTGGACTGGATGGGCCACTGGCCTGATCCAACATTGGCTTCTCTTATGTTCTTATGTACTTAACTCCAGGGGATCCCCAGCTCCCACCTGGAGGCTGGCATCCCTATTGTCTCTAAGGGGCTACTGGACTTGTGGTCACACACTCTAAATAATCCACTTTCAGTCCATTTTCAATGCACTTTCCTACTGGATTTTGCCAGTTCACACAATAAAAATCCACTTTGAAAGTGGATTATTTAGTGAGCGTAACCACAGCTGCTCTGCTGCAGAGCAACATAGCTGTCTGAGAAAGGGCGCTTGGGCTCTCAGAAGCTGATACCCTGAAAGTCTTGTGGCTCTCTAAGGGATGACTGGACTTGAACCGAGCTCCTCTCCTGCAAGTTAACATGGCGGCCCTCTGAAACTGTCCCCTTCCACTGAACTCTTCACTTGTAACCAATGCTCCCTCTAAGCTGCGGAGTCTGGTGAGCAAAAATTCTAGTTTGTGAGCTACCGGCATTAAAGCTGTGAGCGAGCAATTTTGGTTACTGCATAAATTCCTTTGCCCTGGAGCCATCCTCCCTGAGCCAAGACAAAAATGTGTGAGCCGGAGGCTAAAAAAAACCCCATGAGCTAGCTCACACTAATTCAGCTTAGAGGGAACACTGCTTGTAACTGCCTTGAGGGCATGGGCCAGTGTTCCCTCTAAGATGAGTCAGTGTGAGCCTGCTCACAGTTTTTTAGCCTCCAGCTGACATGTTTTCGTCTTAGCTCGGGAAGGATGGCTCCAGAACAGACTAATTTACGCAGTAGCCAAATCACTTGTCCACAACTTTAATGCCAGGAGCTCACGAAGTTGAATGTTTGCTCCACAGCTTAGAGGGAGCATCGGCAGGGACTGATCATTCGTGTCAGTCCTCTGTCCAGTGCCCTGTGTATTAACTGCAATGGAGAGCCCGTGTCCATTTGGGCAAAGTCGTCTTGTCTGTAAGAATTCCCTCTCCTCCTTCCCTCCCCCTTCAGGTATATCGGATCTCTCCCCCCTCGATTGCTCCTTTCTGCTTCCCGGGGAAATGCTGGGGCCTCGGAAGACAGCAGGCATTTTATGATCTTTTATTGGGGGCCCCTGGCCTTGGGAGGAATGGCCAACAGCTTGTGGGAACCTGGGGCCAGCAAAGATTCCCAGTGCCATAAAAGCCGAGGTGTTAGAACTGACTGATAAGCCAGAAGGTGGGGAGGGGGGAGCCAGGAGTCAAAAGCACGCCCTGGCATAAAAAAGATGAGAAATTTCCCACAAGGAAGATGAGCAGAGCTATCTCCCCCCCCCCCCCTTACACCTCTGAGGGTTTGATGGAGTTTTAGCAAATGGTGACCAGTTTTCGCCCCTCTTTCCTGAGGCCAGAATTGGGGTTCAGCCAGGAAACCAACGGGTGGGACAGACAAAAGAGAGCATTTCGTCACACAAAAGGGGATTGATGAAGGGAATTCACGGCAGCAAGAAGAAGCCGCTGGTCTTGGTGGCTTGAGAAGACTGGAAAACGCTTGAGGGTGAAGAGCTCTGGCTATTTGCCATAGCCAGCCTCCAGGTGGGGCCTGGGGATCTCCAGGTCTTGCAACTGATCTCTAAGTTGGATCGCCATGTTAGTCTGTCTGTAGCAGCAAATACCCTAAAATAAAGAGGATATAATAAAGAGTACATTGTAAATAAAATAAAGAGGATATATATCTTGGTGAGAATACCTATGTAAGGAATGAATGAGTTTAGTATGTATAGTGAGACAGGAAACCAATATCCCTGTTAAGTCCTAGGGGGGTTATTCTGAGTTCTGTAATAACTTGTAATTCAGCAATTTACCTTTCCAGTCTGATTCCTGGAGTTCCTTTGCAATGAAACAGCTACTTGGAGGTCACCAACTGAATGTCCTGGAAGGATGAAGTGTTTTCCTACAGGTTTCTTATATGCAAAATTAAACAGTCTTAAAGGTGCCAGGGGACTCAGGCTTTGTAGCCCGCCTTCCTCACTTGGACTCAAGGTGGATGACAGAGCAAGTCAATGCCGTCGACAGGATGGGACATTCAGTAGCCAATGCAATAGGGTTTGGGTTGTAGGACTAGTTGGGAACAATGCTCCCCTCCCTCTAAACTGTGGAGAGCAAAAATTCTGCATTGTGAGCCACCGGCATTAAATTTGTGAGCGAGCGATTTGGCTCCTGCACAAATTAGTTTGCTCTGGAGCCCTCCTTCCTGAGCAAAGACAAAAATGTGAGAGCCGGAGGCTAAAAAACTGTGAGCCAGCTCACACTGACTCAGCTTAGAGGAAACACTGACTGGCAACTCTAAAAACAACAGAAGCAAAGCATAAATGTTAGCAGGACGTGTGGGAATGCTCCCATCTTGGCCAGTAACACCATCCTAGAAGCAGAGGGGAAACTGTCATCCGAGAGCTTTGGCAGTATACTGAAAATTATATGCTGGGGGGGGGGGGGGGAGAGAACTGTTTGGAAACTAACTTTCCAGAGGGTTGGTTGGTTGGATATGTGAAACTGGAGTGGGCACAGAGGCTGGGGCTCCCCTCCCATCAAGCCCTGGGAGTGAATGGAAAGTACCTGAAAGTAATGTTTGAACCTCTTGACTGAACATGCCCTGGACAAAGGAGGCAGCGGGACGGAGTGTTTAATTTAGCCCAAACTGGATAATCCCCCCTCCAGAAGCTCCACATCCGCAGGAGACCCTCAAAAGAAAGATTCCTGCTGGAGGGATTTGCCTGGCCAAGGGCCCTAATCCACTACACAAAGCACCCACCCGCCCCCATCTATTCAAGGGTGGGTTTAGCTCTTCCTCCCTGATCTGCCAACCCTGTCGGTGGGGAAAGTGCTGGACTCCAGATGTGCTTCCCAAAGACATCTGTTTGGAGGGGGGAAATGAGATGCCTCAGAGTGTCTCCTTTCCACCATGGCCTCTCCCGCTTCCCACCGCAGACGAAAATCCAACGGGGGAAGGCTTTCTTTCTGGCCCGGAAAGCTCCACTTGTCGAATGGCTGCCTGCCAAAGTGGGCTGGGGGGGGGGGGGGAGGGACAAAACCCTTTAAATTTTTTGGCTTTGCTTTGAAACCCAAAAGGGTTTGGCCAGCCTGCCTTGGGGGGGGGGGCTGCTTTGAAATTCGCCAGACCCCCCCCCCAGCCCCGGGCAGGTACTCAGCAGTCGCGTGGGCAGCAGAAGGCGAAGGGGGGCAGCCATGGGGGGGAGGGATTTGTAAACAGGCTGCAAGGTGCCAACCGCCTGGATCAAAGGCCTCTTTTGCAATTCTGCCATGGGGGGGGAGGCGGAGAAGTTGGAAAGGGTGCATTTTCCCAAGGGAGCAGAGGTTGCCGGCCCCGCCTGGAACAGCTGGATTGGGGAGGGTGTGATTTGTGGCTCCCCTCCCCTGTCCCTTCCCCATGGAGCCAACCTTGTCAATGTCAGAAGTCCCACACAAGGCTTGGGGGGGGGGGGGTGGCCCACGGGGGAGGCAAAGCATGTGCAGAGCGTCCTGCAACAGGTTCTCACCTTACCTGGGACCAATTGCTCCCTCTAAGCTGTGGAGTCTTGCGAGAAAAAAATTCCACTTTGTGAGCAAATGGGCATGAAAGTTGTGAGCAAGCAATCTGGCTACTGCAGAAATGGGTTTGCTCTGGAGCCCTCTTCCCTGAGCTCAGACAAAAATCTGTGTGCTGGAGGCTAAAAAACTGGCTCACACTGACTCAGCTTAGAGGGGACACTGTGTGGGACCATCTCGGGTTTTCAGTGGGAAAGGGGGGGGGGGGGGGGGGGGAGAGAGAGAGAGAGAAAAGATGCGCACGCAGGCGGAGCCCTGGCGGGTGGGAAAATTCTCCGGATCCGATCCTTGCTTGGTTTTGTTGAACCCCAGAGGGTTTTCTCCGGGTGCAAAGCCAGCGCTGGATGTCAAGAAGCCGAGAAACGCGGAGGCCCCAGTCTCCCTTACGCGTCAGGCCGGAAAGGGGAGTGTCCAAGAGGAGCCGGTGCCTCTGAGCGCGTGCAGAGTTTCATTTATTTTTTTACTAAAAGATCTGTAGCCCGCCTTTCCTTGGGGTTCAAGGCGGCTTACAAAAAGAGTCCGCAACATCTCCCCGAGTCGTGTTTCTGGCCGTTGTTGAGCAAGACTGCACATAATAGGACGAGAGAGCCGCCGCGCCTTGTCATCGCTATAACGAATAAAGATGAGGTTACCCGATGTCCTTTTTTGGGGGGGGGGGGGGGGCGGGGTGACTGTCCTCTTTTGGGATCCTTTTACAAAACTGATGAAAATGTCCTCTTTTGGGGTTGGGGGAGGCGGATCCTATTTATGCCCTCTAATCCGCCAGTGGAGGCCATTTTCAGCGTCAATAGATTCGGGGGGAGGGGGGGGGGTCGCAGTGTCGGTTTGGAGCAGCAGCACAGAGTTCGAGTCCAGGGGCACCTTGAAGACCAACGAAGTCTGTTGAGCCTGCCGCTGGCGGGGGAGGGCGGGGTACAAATCTCATAAATAAAATAAAAAATAAAAGTTTTATTCGAGATATGAGCTGTCTTGTGCACGCACGCTTCTTCAGGTTTTGCAAGGGAGGAAAGGGGGCCCGGAGCTCAGCAGCAAAAAAGAAGCAACATTCGGGAGGAGCGCGGCTTCTCCGGAGTTCCTCCTGGCTCGCAGCTCCTTTTGCACGGCTGCCTTCGCGCGGGCAGCCGGCGCCTTTTGAACCAAGCGATGCTGTGCGGGAAGATTTAAAACGCCCAGGAAAAGCACCCGCGAAAACTTCGGCCGTGCGCTGTGAGCAGGATTCGAACCTGCGCAGGGAAACCCTATTGGATTTCGAGTCCAACGCCTTAACCACTCGGCCATCACAGCCACCTGCTAAACTTAGACGAGCACATCTCTTTTGTGGTCTTCGAGAGTTCAGACTGCGCGGCTACAGACTGTAAATTGGGGGGGGGGGGGGTGTTTAACATTAGGGAGTGCAGTGCCTCTCAAATCGAAACCCCCCAACACAGAAAACTAGCCTGCCAGGGAGAAACCTAGGCTGGAGTGCTTCTCCTTGGCTCCTACATTTCTATGCAAGGAGTCTTTGATCACTTTTACTCTACCTGTCCTCCTCCCTCCCTCCCTCCCTCCCTTCTTCATTTATAATCCCCTTTCTCCCCAGTAGGGCTAAGAGTGGCATCTTCTGCTTTCCTCCATTTTGTCCTCCCAACAACCCTGCAAGGCAGGTCAGGCTGAGAGTGTGTGACTGGCCCAGGGCCACCCAGGGAGCTTTTCTGGTAGAGTGAGGATTCAAACTTGAGACCACCTAGAACTATGATGCACAAAACTGCTTATGGATTCAGGTGGGGCAGCCATGTCGGTCTAACGTGGCAAAACAAAGTCTGAGTCAAGTGGCAACTTTAAGACCAACAGAGATTAATTCTGGGTAGAAGCCTGTATCTGAAGAAGTCTGCATGCACACAAAAGCTTATACCTTGAATAAAATTTTGTTGGTCTTAAAGGTGCTCCAGAACTCAAAAATTACTTATAGCACAATATATAAAGAAAAGTGGTACATAAAGAACAGGCCTCTTGTCCTTGAGATGGAATTATGGACAGAGGTCTAAATTACATTAAGAAGCAACACACGTAAAACTGACGGGGACAAGGTTCAGGACAAACAGAAGAAAATACTATTTTACTTAGAGAGCGATTAAAATGTGGAATTCGCTGCCAGAGGATGTAGTGATGGCCACAGGAATAAGCAGCTTTAAAAGGGGATTAGATAGATTCACAGAGGGTAAGTCTGACAATGGCTACAATTCTATCAGTGGCCACTAGCCGTGGTGACTGAGAGGAACCTTCACATTCAGAGAGAGTCTTCCTCTGAATCCCAGTGCTAGGAGGCAACATCAGGGGAAGTCCTCAGCCTTTACACCCTGTTGCCAGCCCTCCAGAGGAACTGGTTGACCACTGTGTGAGACAGAATGCTGGACTAGAGGGACCATTGGCCTGATCCAGCAGCGCTCTTCTGAGGTTCTTATGAAGGCCTCAGCCTCTGTGCCCTGCAGCTGACCCTCCAGAGGAACTGGTTGGCCACTGTGTAAGAGAGGATGCTGGACTAGATGGACCATTGGCCTGATCCAGCAGGGCTCTCCTAGATGGACCCTCACTGCTCTGATCCAGCAGGGCTCTTCTGATGTTCCTCTAAAGGCCTCAGCCTCTGTGACCTGTTGTTGGCCCTCCAGAAGAACCAGTTGGCCACTGTGTGAGAGAGGATGTTGGACTAGATGGGCCATTGGCCTGATCCAGCAGGGCTCTCCTTACATTCTGATGTTATTAGCTAGTGGTGGTGGAGAAAGGCTCTGGGTCTCTCCCATGCACCTTCAGCCAAAGGCACAAGTGACTCCCACATTCACTTGGTAAACCCAGGCATGGCGGCCGTGCAAATAGATGTGGCTGTATCCACCATATGTCTTCCATAAAGTCTGAGCAGTGGTGTTTCTTCCCTATAGTTCGCTTTGAAAGTGGGGAAACGGGTGTATGTGTGGTCCCCCAGCCTTGCTTCCATTCCCCAACGAAGGCCCCAGATGGGGTGATCGGCCAAGGGTGGTGAGTCACGAGCCATGAAGATTAGTCCTTGGCTTCCACCCCCCACCAAGACCCCTGGAGAGGGGGCTCCACAGGGTTGCCCCATCCCTTTAATTAAGCCCCCCTCTCCCACCACTCCTGAAGCACAGGGCAAGCTTCACTGCCGGTGCCTAGGAGAGTCAAGGCCTTGGGCAGGAGGCCAGGAGGGAGCGCTCTTTGTTTGTGCCCTGGCAATATTGGGGCTGGGGGAGGCCATCCATGGGGCCTTTGTCCTGGGGAAATTGTCCCTCCGGGAGCGGCCCACCCTCCCCACATCCGCCTCGTTCTCATTAGCCACGCTTAGCTGCTCCACTAATCCCTCTCTGCTTTCTTTGGACGCCACTGAAAACCTGCGTGGCTCTTTCCCCCTTCCTGGCAGTGGAAGACTTGCACTCAAGGATGGCCTTAGAGGGGTTTTTTCCCCCTTTTTGTGCCCAATGCATAAAGTAATACACGCTCTACTGAGGTTCCTCTCTTAAATGGCACCTGGATAGTGGAGGGAGACAAATGGTGCACTCTCCAAACGCCCCAACAGGCCTTACAGAGCAGGTGAATTTTTCTGGCTCCTTTCCCTGGTTGAAGCCCTGCACAGATTTTGCCCTAACTGAACATAAGAACATCAGAAGAGCCCTGCTGGCTCAGACCAGGGAGGGTTCGTCTAGTCCAGCCTCCCATCTCACACCGAGGCCAGCCAGTTCCCCTGGAGGGCCAGCAACAGGGCAGAGAGGCCGAGACCTTCGCCTGAGAAGAACCTCAGAAGAGCCCTGTTGGATCAGACCAGTGAGGGTCCATCTGGTCCAGCATCCTGTCTCACCCAGTGGCCAGCCAGTTCCTCTGGAGGGCCAGCAACACAGCAGAGAGCCCGAGGACTTCCCCTGATGTTGCTTCCTGGCTCCGGGATTCAGAGGTTGACTGCCTCTGAATGTGGAAGACCCTTTTAGTCACTATGGCCAGTAGCCACTGATAGGACTATCCTCCATGAATCTGATGAACCCTCCTTCAAAGCTGTCTATGCCTGCGCCTGTCACTCCATCCTCTGGCAGCAAATTCCACGTTTCAATTACTTGCTGTGTAAAGAAGTACTTCCTCTTATCCATCCTGAACCTACTGTCCATCAGCTTCATTAGATGCCCTAAAGCTCTAGTATTTGGGGGAGGGAGAACAGTTTCTTCATCAGCTCTCTCCACCCCTCTATCCTGTTCCCCCCCCCCCCCCAAGTCTTCTCTTTTCTAAACGGTGGTGTCCCAGACTCTTTGGCCTTTCCTCACAGGGGAGGTGCTCCAACCCCCATCTTGGTTGCCCTTTGCTCCTCTGTACTTTTTCTAGCTCTGCAGTGTCCTTTTAGAGATATGGCGACTTACTCAACACATTATTCCAAATGAGGCCTCGTCGTAGATGCACACAGGGGCACTATAATATTGGCCATTTTATTTTCAAGCCCTTTCCTAATAATCCTAAGCACAGAGTTTCCCTCTCCCTGGAGAAGGTTTGTGTGCCTTCGTGACATTTTATGAACATGAGTGGCTACAACTGTCATTCTTCAAGATCCAAGCCAAGAGGTCTAAATTTCTCAGTGGCTGGCGTGGATGTCCCTTGCCTGGAGCTCATTAGCATGCAAATATATGCAAACAAACAAGTCACCATTCACACTGCAACTGCAGAGGTACAGTATGAACCACCAACAACAGGTGTAGGGAAATTCAGTTAAGATTATATGGAGGGGGGAGAAATTCTCTGCTAGGAATTGTTAGGAAAGAAACTGAAAAGACAAGGGTATTTTCTGCACAGGTGATAAGAGTTGCATTGTACATGATGGTTCACAAAGTTACTCGGAGAAACGCTTAGGGATTGTAATCTATACTACTGTGTATAGTTTGCTATAAATAGGATCCTGCTACGGAATTTTTGCATAGGTTAATACCGCCTGTTAATACTTCTGCTTTGCTGCAGTTATAGATTTTTAAGATTTCTGGTTGATTCCAGATGTCTGCATCCTAGCCCTAAAGCAAACTCTATGGTATACCCTAAATTCTAGGTGAAATCCCTCCCCAAATCCCCCCCCTCCACAGGCACTGACTCCAAATCTCCAGCTGTTTCCCAGAGCAGAGGTGGCTGCCAATCCTAGACAGCCCCCAGATGAGCACTCTAAGAAGAGGAGTAGCTGCCCAGAGCCCTGGAAAGTGCTGGTCCTGGCAGAGCAAATGTTTAGTTGGGCTGTGAGGTGGTTAAATAGCCGGTGAGATGACCTCTGGTTAGCCAAAGTCCCCTCCAACTGCGGGGGATTGTGCCCATTTCCCCGCCAGCACCGCCAAGGCAAGTCAGAACAGGCTCACAGCGACCTCTAGCCGACCTTCCGCGCACTGCAGGCCCCCGAACGTCCCCGGCCTTCGCCCCGCCCACGGTTTGGCGCTTTTGGGCATTATGAGCTGCGAAACCTCCTGGAAAGTGCGGCTCCGGGGGCCAAGGCTGCCTTTGAAGCTGGGTGTTTTTCCCACGATACGGGAGCACAGGAGCCCAAGGGAGGCGGCGGCGGAAGGAGCCGAAGGCGCAGGGCCTGGCCTGGCCTGCCAAGCCGAATTCCCACCCCCTCCCCCGTTTCTTTCATTGATTGACTGATGGATTCATTCATTCATTCATCAGTAGAAAAGGGCGAAATTCCAAGAGCACCTGAAAGACTAACATCTGTTGCAGGGCAGGAGCTTTTGTGAGTCACTCCTCACTTCTTCAGATACACCACAAAGTCTGAGTCCAGCTGGCACCTTTAAGACCAACGAACTTCAATTCTGGGAATCTGGGTAGAAGCTTCCGTGCACGCGCACTTCTGCACTTCATGATGCCTCAAACCAGCACGACCTCCCCACACCTGAATCTTTCTTCAGATGCAGTTAGAATGAGTCTATCAGTCCTTATATATGTCCTTATATCTTATGTCATTCCATCATCCCGTATATAGGACAGACGGACTCGCTGTATCTCGCTGTATCTGAGGAAGTGAGCAGTGACTCCTAAGAACTCCTCCCCTGCCACAAATGTTGTTAGTCTTTAAGGGGCTCCTGGACTCTTGCTCTTTTCTGCTGCTGCAGACAAACACGGCTTCTTTCTTTCCTTTCTTTTCTTTTCTTTCCTTTCTTTTTAATTACAGTCCGCCTTTCTCACCGGGACTCCAGGCGGCTTGCACGCCTTTAATTCTGGCAAAGGCTTGGAACAAGGCGGATCTGTTGCTACACTACTTTTATCTTGTCTTGCAAAAGGATTTTTTTTTAGGCTGCGCCCCACGGGAGCACATGACAGGCGCTTCACATCAGCTGCCACGTGGCAGAGCAGGGGTGCTTTTTCTCGGTCAGCTCCCCAGCCTCATCCCTTTTGGGGTTGCCAGCTCTGGCCGGGGAAATTCCTGGAGATTCGGGGGGAGGGGTGCCCATGGAGGGAGGGAGGCTGAGTCCTAGGGAGGAATTGCGCCTAGAATCTATGGCAGATCTTCGAGTTTGCTCTCTGGGAACTGCCATTTCTACCGGGGTACTGACCTCTGCGGTCCAGAGATCAGCTGTAATTCCAGGAGAACTCCAGGGCGCACCTGGAGACTGGCAACCACGTACCCTTTTCCAATTATTTATTTATTTTGCTTTTTTGCAAGTTCAATAATTTGGGATCAAGGCAGAAATTTCCCAACACAAGAAATCCAATTATTATTTTTTAAAAACCCGGCCAGTTCCGGAAATGTTTAAAATCCGCTGTTGCATGAGAAAGGTGGGCAATGTACCTGTTCCCAGGAAAGCGGAGAACAAATCCGAATAACCGTCCATCGCCCCCTAAATTTTTAAAAACTTAAATTTAGTTGTATTTCTTGTCTATTTTTGTCCATCCGCGGGGAATCGAACCGGAGCTTCTCCCGCGGCGACCGAGAGCTCTACCGCTGCGCCACCGATTGGCGGAGTCTGAAGCAGTAGAACAAATTTAGAGTCCAGTGGTACCTTTAAGACCAGCAAAGTTTGATTCCAGGTGTGAGCTTTCGTGCGCACGCACACTTCACCCGATGGAATGAAATGGAAGTTAGCAGCGCACCCTCTACCTCTATGTCTGGACCGGTAACTTCTGCTTCATTGTATCTGAGGAAGGGTGCGTGCACACGAAAGCTTACGCCTTGGATAAAACTCTGTAGGCCTCCAAGGTGTCACTGGACTCAAACGTTGTTCTCCGGAACTACCGAGGCTTTAAGACCCATCTGGAGGAGATCTCTCTTCCGATTGCAACCCCGGAACGACCGAGGCGCTCGCCATGCAACACAACGGAGGGACGGGGTGGGGGGCGTCGTGTGAACATCTGCCCCTGACAAACGGTGCCCATTCCAGACCCGTGGAGATCCCCGCCCCCCATGGCTCGATGTATCCCTCTCCCCTCTCCTTCTGCAGCCTCCCGCCCCCCCCCCCCGCGGGGGTCTCCGGCAGGTGCCCGGGAGTGCGAAGGCTCGTGGGCTGCCGACCCGGCAGGAGATTGGCACGTCGGAGGCGGATCAAAGGGCAGGCGAGGCGCGAGAGGCCCTTGACGCCCGGGCGTGTGGTGTGGGAGGCTTTCCCAGGGTCGTAAACTGGGGGAGGAGGAGGAGGGCCGAGGGACACCCGTGGGGGGAGCAGAAGGCAGCGCCGGGGGGGGGGCGTGCTTAGAGAGAAGAAGAACATCTGGAGCAGGCGGGTCTGCCCTGCCCGTCTCCGAGCCCTGCTTCCCCCCCCCCCCATCAGACCCCTCGCTTCACTTAGAGGGGCGCTCGAAGGGGAATCTGCAGCCCTCCTCCACCCCCCCAAACCGCGAGCCTGACAAACGATTTCAGGACTACCCTCCTATTATAGCATCTGTTTAAGAACCCAAAAAGTTTCTGGTTGCATTGGCCGGGAATCGAACCCGGGCCTCCCGCGTGGCAGGCGAGAATTCTACCACTGAACCACCAATGCAGCTGTTTTTTCGGTTCTCCAAATACTTTTATATTTTTGCCTCCGCCACAGCTGTTGAGCGGACTTTATTGTATTCATTCCTATCCACCTCCCCCCCCTCCGAACCCAAAGCAGTGCACATCTTTCTCCCCGCCTCCATTTTATCCTCACAACAACCCTGGGAGGTGGGTCCGGCTGCAAGTGCTTGACTGGATGCGTTTCTATGAAAGACTGCCCTCTTCCCAATGCAACGCGCTTGAGAAAGGGGGGCGCTCTCAGGAGTCTCAAAGGTAGCCCCCCTTCTCTCTCTAAGTCTTAGCGGTGGGGGCTGGTCAGCCTCCTGGAAAAGCGCTCTGCGCAGTCTTGCTCTCTTCCAGCCTCTCGCTGCGTCCTTTCTTTTGCGACAGAACACAGCTGGAGAGTCCAGGGGCACCTTAAAGAACTTGCAAAATTTTATTCTGGGTATAAGCTTTTGTGCGCACCTTATACCCTGAATAAAACTTTATTCCTTTAATAAAACTGTATTGGTCTCCAAGGTGCCACACCGGACTCGAACTTGGTTCTGCTGCTTCGGACCTACACGGCGCCCCCACCTGAAACCATTTTCCTTTTGCAAGTCGTCCCTCTGGCCCAGCGCCCGGCCCAGGTGCCCTCCGTGGGAATTCACCCTCCCGCCAGTCCAGTCCATGCCGGCACCTCTTTACTGCCTCTTCATCCGCTGCAAAAGACCTCCAGACAGCCCCCCCCTCCCCGCCCCCCAAGGGCCGTGGGAAAGCCGTCCACACGCCCAGGTGTCAAACGGCCCCCTGCGCCTCGCCTCCCCTTTGATCGCAACGTGCCGAGTTCGCACCTCCTGCGGGGGAGGGGGTGTCGACAGCATCTGTGGCCGGCCCACGAGCCTTCACGCCTCCAGGCGCCTGCCGCAGCCTCCTGCCGAGAGCCCCAGCCGGCCCGGGCTCTGGCACGGAACGGCAGCCCCCGAGAAACAGGCCTTGCCCGCGTGCAGCGTTCACCTGAGCGTTCACATCATGGCCGGGAGGCTAGCCTGCGTGTGCTGCGCATGCCCTGCGTGGATACACGAGGGGTGTTTTTTTAAGGCCGCTTTGCAATCTCTTTCCTTCGATGCACAACAGTCCGGGGGGGGGGGGGGGAGGGTTGGTTTTCAGAAACGTCCCCGCCTCCGAAGAATCTTCAGACGCTGCCCGCGACGAGGGGGGAAAATGTTTAAATATCACAAAGTTTGGGTCCAGGGGGTACCTTGAAAACCAACAACGTTTATTCTAGGTCTAAGCTTTGGTGTGCATGCTTATGCCTGCACACCAAAGCTTAGACCCAGAATAAAACTTTCTTGGTCTTCAAGGTGCCTCTGGACTCAAACTTTGTTCTGGTGGTTCGGACGAACACAAAGACCCTCCTGAATATAAAATACCAGGCCTCAGTTCGGCTTGCCTGCTTTATCCATGGACGGCCATCCAGCTGTGCACCAAGAAGCATTGGTGGTTCAGTGGTAGAATTCTCGCCTGCCACGCGGGAGGCCCGGGTTCGATTCCCGGCCAATGCAACAAGTGTTTTGCCAAATATTGAATTACTTATTCATGTGCTGGTTTTCTGTACCACCATTTCCAGGCGCTCAGCCTTTTTTGGGCTCCTTAAAAAAGGAGTCGGCGCCACGATGGCAGATAACAATCCCCCAAACAAAACACCAGGGACAATGTTGTAATACCTTTCAGTAGGACCAACGGGAACTACAAAGCCCAATAGATTCAAACACGGGTCGCCCTGTTGATCTGAAGCAACAGAACAAAGTTTTGAGTCCAGTCGCACCTTGGAGACCAACAAAGTTTGAATTCTGGGTGGAAGCTTTTGCCTGCATACATATTTGTGCGCATGCACAGGAAAGCTTCTACCCAGAATAAAAGGTTGTTGCTCTTTTAAGGTGCCCCTGGATTCAAACTTTCTTACACAGCCCAATGTAAAAAGCTTTCACTTTCTCCAGAACTCTTCATTAGGTCGGATAGTCCAGAAAGCTCGTGGGCTGTTCTGTGTTATTTGGGGCTCAGCTTAGTACAAACCACTCCATGGGATTTTTCGTTCTGTTCCCTGTGTCTATATTTGAGGAACAAAGGAAAGTGGAAAAAAAACGATCAGATTGTAGCTGAAACGATCTGAAAGAATCGTGTTAAATTTCCTGATTCTGGTGATGTAGACCATAAAGGACTTTTTGTATCTTAGACCAGAACAAAAGCAAAAATAAATAAATAAAATATGGCTGCATTGGCCGGGAATCGAACCCGGGCCTCCCGCGTGGCAGGCGAGAATTCTACCACTGAACCACCAATGCACTGCTGAAAACATCTGGCTGCTTCTGCCCAGTTGAAACCGATTCTCCCTGTTCCTTGATGTGCCTTGAGCTTTGAGTCATTCATTCATAAAATACCCTTCCCGTTCATTTCTCAGCCTCGATTCCTGTCCTGTAAACATTTGCTGGGGATTGCATTGTTATTACTTTTGAGCACTGAAATCACATCCATTTTAAACTGGTAAATACGGGGGGGGGGGGGGGGGGGAGCTTGCACTGAAGCCAAGGCGTCGGGGTTCGGAGACCCCTGCATTCCCTTTCTAGAACAGCCCCTTGTCTTAGCCGAAGAGCCTCCAGTTTCCGGCGCGGCTGTTCCAGAGGGGATTTCTCAGGCAGGCTAATCTAACACGGGGCCCAAATGGCCCCTTTTCCACCGCGAGGTGAGAATTCTTGGCTTCCCCCTCTCGCGGCTGGGATGGCCGCCATAAAGCCCTGGAGCAGCCCCCCCGGGCGGGGGGAGGGGGGCCCATTCGCTGAATGGGAGGCGGGAGACTTTCCGCCCCGGCCTCCGCCCGCCTTTCATGGTTGTCTGCGCGAGAAGCAATTCCCCCCCGCACGTGGCGGGCCCGTCCGCCCAGAACAATCTGTGCAGAGGACTTTACGAGCCGCCTCGGAGCCGCCCTGGCTGCTGCAATCCCCCCGCCCCCCGCCCGAGGGTATGAATCAGCCCCCCTTCGCCCTGCTGGAGATGGCTGAGGGTATTTCCAGACCTCTTCCCAAGTCCCTCTTTCTGTAACTTCCTTGATGAAAATTCCTGGGCAGGTGCACAATGGAGAGAGGCATGGCCTACCTCGCTGGACTGTTGTGAGGTCGGGGGAGCCGGCGTCATCCCGGGTGTTTCCTTCAAACGATTGTGGGGAGCGGGCTGCCCTTTGGAAAGAAAATGCTCCTGTCTCTCTTTTCCACACCAAGTTCTTGGGGGGGGGGGGGGGGGTCCTTTCTGCCCTCCCCATTTGGCGCATTTTTGCAGGGTCTCGGCCTGGGTGTGCCTGGCCCTCCCGCAAAACCCTCTGCTTCCCCTCTTAGCCGGCTTGCCAAAGGTGATGTATTTCATTGACCTCCTTCTCCTGGCTGCCTTTGGTCATCACAACAGCTCTGCGAGGTAGGCCAGGCTGAGAGAGTGTGCCAGGCCCCAGGCCCCCCACCAAGCTTCAGGGATGGAACCCCTGCTTGGCCCCCAGCCCCCAGGTTCATCATCCCTTGGAGGACCAGGCAGTGGGTGAGGCGGAAGACCCTGCTGTGCCTGAGACCCTGGAGAGAGAGCCGCTGCCAGTCTGAGTAGACTGGACTGACCCGGTAGGACCCCGGGTCTGGTTTAGAGTCGGGCCGCTTCGGGGGGGGGGGGGGTTCGTCGTGCGTGCTCAGCCCTCCGTGGCAGAACCTGAGATCCCAACCTGAATCTCCCAGATTCTAATCTTACACCCAATGAAGAAGTGCGGGCAGCGCAGGAAAGCTTATTATACCCAGAGAATCAAACTTGGTCGGTCTTTAGGTGGACTCGAACTTCCTTCAAAGCGTGCACGCACACAAAAGCATGCCCAGAATTCAACTTTTGCTGCATGCACACGGAAGTTGATACTCAAAATAAAACTTGGCTGGTCTTCCAGGCGCCACCGGACTCCAGCTTTGTTCTCTTGATCTCACCACGATACCACACACTCGCGCTTCGTCCGTGAAAGGCGTTTATTGCCTCCTAACGAGAGGTGCGGGGGGAGCCCTTCGGGAAGCCCCTCTGCCTAGTCCCCTAGGTATTCTGGGGCTTGCTCAACGATGAGGGGGAAAGCGCTCTGCGCAAGCTCAGAAACACGCCATCCGTTTCCCTGCGCCAGAACCAGTTCTCAGCGGAGCTTTGGCTGGGGTGACCAGTTCCCTGGGTTGGAAGGGGCCTCAAAGGTCATCTAGTCCGACCCCCTGCGCAACTCAGGAAATTGCCAACATCTGCTTGCGGGGGTTATTCCCCATGGCTGTTAACAGCTACACTTCAGGAAGAAAGCTGGCAGGAAAACCATTTCCCTGCATGGAGAGATGCAGAACAGAGGGAAGGCTTCACCCGCTGGTATTTTTTTTTGACAATTTAAAATGGAAGGATGACCCCCCCTCCCCCCGCCGCCCCATCGTCTTCGGACACATCTGCCCAAAATTAAGCTCTCCAGCTCGGCGAGTGTTTCTGGCTCTGCGGCAGCGAAGTCCCCGTTCCGCAAAGAGCGACATGTTCATCTCTGAAACGCGGGGTGACCTTGGGCCATTCACACGCCCTCAGCCTAACCCACCTCGCAGGGCTGTTGTGAGGATAAAAATGGAGGCCAGGAGAACCCATTGGGCAGGAACATATAAATGAAGTTAAATAAATAGATCTTTGCAGTCTGGCCAATCGCTGCAAAAAATGCAGTCTACCTCTTTTCGCAAGTTTCGCCGTGGAAATTCAGGGTTTTTTTGGGGGGGGGGGGGGGGGAATCGCTCGAGAAAGTCTGAACTCTCTCTTTGCAAACCCTGCACAAGTTTTGCGAAACTCAGCCAATCCCCCCCACACACACACACACACAACCAACTGGGGAATGTTGCGCTTGTGTGTGTGTGTGTGTGGCGGTCCCCGGGCCAGCCCTTCACACCTCTGGCCGGGGGGCAGCAAATGCCAACTGGGGGGTGGGGGGCAGAGCCGGAAGGGCCATGAAAGCAGGGGGCGGGGGCTGGCCCGACCCTCCCCCGGGGGAAAGGGAAGGCGGCGAGGCCAGGAGCCCGGGGCCTCAGAGGCGATGGTGACCACGGAGAGCGCGGAGCCCGGAGGGGAGAGAAAGGTAGATGGACGCCTGGAGGGGAGTTGCCCGCCGCGGGGCCGGCCGGCCTGGTCCCCAGCCAGCGCCAACCGACGGAGAGGGGCTCCGGGGGGCGGGGGGGACCCGCGCTGGGCGAGGGAGGCGCTGGGGCGCTGCACCGGGGTCTCTGGGACCCCGGAGCGGGAGGAGAGGCGAGCTGCTGTCGCGGGCCTCCTGTGGGAACAGCCGCTTGCTGCCCCGTGCAAAAGTCCAGCTTCAATGGAAAGGCACGCCGCGTTTCTTGCAACAATGCAAACTGATTGCCATAGGTTTATCGCAGTCAGTGCCGAGAGCAAAGCTCCCTCTAAGCTGTGGAGTCTGGGGAGCAAAGGCGTTAAAGTTATGAGCGAGCGATTGGGCTCCGGCATGAATCAGTTTGCTCTGGAGCCATCCTTCCTGGGCTAAGACCGAAAGGTGTGAGCGGGAGGCTGAAAAACGGAGCTAGCTCACACTTAACTCAGCTTAGAGGGGACACTGGCTGCGAGATCCCAAAACCCGGGTTGCCAGAAATGCTCCTGAGCGATCGGGAGAGCCGGCGTCGCGGAGAAGGCGGTTCTGGGCTTGGAGGCGCAGCGAGCCCGTCTGTTTGCTGCAGCGAGGAAAGCGGGCGGTGGCGGGAGAGGAGGAGGAGGGGGACTGCCGGCAAGTCGCAGCCGACGGACTGCGGCCCCTGGTGGCGGTTTTCAAGGCGAGCGGCGAGCAGAGGCGGGTGGCCCTTGGCTGCCTGCGCGAAGCAACCCTGGGCTCCCTTGGCGGGCTCCCCTCCGAAGACTCTGCAGGGCTAAACTGGTGGGTTCGCGCTAGCCTGGCTTGCTCAGAGGTCATGGCATTAACCGGCTGCCCCTTTGCAATCTATTCAATGCGCGAGGCAAATTCCCCCCTTCCTTCTGGCCCGTCAGATGCCCTGCGACGCGCGCCCCCTGCCTGACCCAGAGCTCCGCTGCAGAGGTCAAATGGGGGGAAAGCAAAATTCAGGTCAGGCGCTCCCCCCCCCCCCCCGGGGATGTGGATCGACTTGCCAGGGGAGAGACTGCCTAGGATCTGGAGCGCATTGGTTGTGCTTCTCTTGGGATGCCTTGCAGTCGTGGGTAGAGAAAGAGCAAGAGTCCAGTAGCACCTTACAGACTCTCAAAATTTGTGGCAGGGGAGGAGCTTTCCTGAATCATTGCTCACTTCTTCAGCTACAGCTAGACTGTGAGCCCATCTGTCTTGTATATTGGAAGGTGAAGTGATTTCAGATGCCACGTGACATTAGCAGGCATGAATGGATTAGGTGCAATATGCAGAGGGCTAATAGGAGGGCTGGAGAAATTAGCATCGGTAAGGAGACAGGAAACCTAAGTCTCCATTAAGTCCAGGAGGATGCACTGTCCTGAGCCTCGTTATCAGTTGCAGTTCAGCAATGGCAATCACTAGAGCAGTCTTCCCCCTGCCTAGGAAACTTGGATGGGAGGGGATCCTGGGATGGGAGGGGGGCGGGGCGGGTGGGGCGGTTTGAAGGAGGGGAAAACTTCAATCTTTGGCATTCTTTCCAGCAATTCTGTTCTAATAACGCTGTTTGTTTTGTTTTCTCTTAATCAGGGGGAAAAATAATTGCACACCCCAAAATGCCACCCCCCTTCTCAAGCTAGCAGGAGGCCTTGCGAGGCATTTGTGTGTCCCCCCCCAGGGGAAAGGTTTTTCAGGATGGACTGGGGCACTGGGGGGGGGGGGAGGTTTTCGTGGTGGGAGGAGGGAGAAAGCACATGGGTTAAGGCAGTGAACCAGGCAGATTTGAGCCTGGTTGAAGTTTCATGGGGGGGGGGGTGTCAGCGGCTTGCAACAGCTCCCCGCTGGCAACAGTGGGAGGGGGGCATTAGGATGGGAGGAGACCTGGAGGGCCTGACCGCCTGGCATTTGAGACTCCAGAGTCCCCTGTGAGGCACAAAGAGGCCATAGTGTTACCAACCTCCAGGTGGGAAATGGAGATCTCCCAGTATTAAAACTGATCTCCAGATGGCCAAGATCAGCCCCCCTGGGAAAAATGGCAGATCTGGAGGGTAGACTATGGCGTTATGTCCTGCTGAGGCCCCTCCCCACCAATGCTCCCTCTAAGGTGTGGAGTCTTTTGAGCAGAAATTATACTTGTGTGAGCTGCTGGCATGAAAGTTGTGAGCGAGCAATTTGGCTCCTGCATAAATTAGTTTGCTCTGGAGCCATCCTTCCTGGGCTGAGACAAAAATGTCTGAGCTGGAGGCTAAAAAACTGTGAGCTAGCTCACACTAACTCAGCTTAGAGGGAACACTGCTCCCCACCCTTTCCTCCTAGGGTTGCCAACTTTCAAGTGGGACCTGGAGAGTCCACGATGTTACAGTTGATCTCCAGATGACAGAGATCACTTCCCCTGGAGAAAATGGCTGCTTTGGAGGGTGGACTCTGACATTTGACCCTGCGGAGGTCCCTCCACTCCCCCCCCCTTGGCTGCACCCCCAAAATTTCCAGGTATTTCCCCACCCAGAGCTGGCAACCCGACTTCCTCCCCAAGCTCCATCTCCAAATATCCAGGAATTTCCCAAGCAGGAGTTGGCAAGCCTACAAGGTATGCTTGTTTTAGTTACAGTAGCGGGAGAGTCAAGTAGATGTATTGCCTACCTTTCAAATGCGAAGTGCTACGTCTGGAATCTTTCTTTGGAAGCCGGGAAGCCCTCTTATAACTGCAAGGCCCAAAGATCCCCTGATTCCCCCTTGTCTTTGCAGCTGGGGGGGGACCTACACGCCCTCAGTTCCATTGCTTCTTCACAGGTTTGAAGGGCTGAGCTCATTGAGAGTGGCTCTCAGGTTTAAGTTGTCACAAATGAATGAATTTCTTGAGGGGGCTCCAAACAACCAATCAGGTTCCTAGGGTTGTCAACCTCCAGGTGGGGGCTAGGGGGGTGGTCTCCTGGAATTTCAGCTCATCTCCAGACAACAGAGATCAGTTCCCTCTGGAGGGTGGACTCTGTGATCTCTCCCCTCCCCAAGCTCAGCCCCCCCCTAAAAAATATCCAGGAATTTCCCAACCTGGAGTTGGGAACTCTATTCCTAATGCTAAATCTATTACAGGAGTTCAACCCAAAAAAGTATTCTAATGGATAAAACCGGGAGCATTTTCCACATTGCATTTTCAAAGGAAGACACCCCTTCCCCCTGGGGGAAGGCTGTCTCCCCGCTCTGTGAAGTAGTGTGTTATTCTGCCTGCCCGTGTGCCAGGTTAGCCCCCCATGCAGGGGTCAACCCCCCATTGTTTCTCTGTTCAGATGCTGAAGCCCCTAGTGGAGAAACGGCGGCGGGATCGCATCAATAGAAGCCTAGAAGAACTTCGCCTCCTCCTCCTGCAGAGGACCCACCGCCAGGTCAGTGAGGGGGGGCCCCCTGCAGCTTCCCTCTACCTCCCTGCCCCCTGGAAGCCCCAAGGATATGAAGACCAGGCATGCAGGCCTGAACCTCTGCCCTGGGGGGCTTGAAGCACTTTGTGCCATTATTTCTTCAAGGGCCAGCAGGTGGAGCTATTGCTATGCTTGGCCCTACCTTTAAAGGCAGGACAAACTCAGCAGATGTTCTGCTGGGAGACAGGTGGCTCTGGGCATCGGATCCAGTCTGCTCCGTGGTCACTCCAGCGTGGCATGGCTTTGGCCTCAGACCTCCCCAGCGGTAAGCTGGTGCCCTCTCCGTGGCACGAGGAACATTTGGGGTTGGTGGCACCAGATGCAGGGACCAGCGTTCGATTAGTGGCATCTATCCTGGCAGGAGGTGAAGAGGCCGCCAGCTTTTTCAAAGCAAACCTGCACCTGGCTCCAATGTTCCCTCTAAGCTGTGGAGTCTTGTGAGCAGAAACTCTACTTTGTGAGCTACTGGCATTAAAAATGTGAGCGAGCGATTTGGCTGCTGCATAAGTTAGTTTGCTCTGGCGCCATCCTTCCTGAGCTAAGACAAAAATGTCTGAGCTGGAGGCTAAAAAACTGAGCTAGCTCACACTAACTCAGTTTAGAGGGAACACTGCCCGGCTCCTAAGTTGGCTTGCCCTGTAGGAATGAGGGCAATAAAGGAATGCCTTTATTGATTCATTCTTATTCATTTGCTTTATTTGTACCCTGCCTTTGTCCCCTCTGGGAACCCAAAGCGGCGTACATTGTTCTCTCCTCTTTTTTTTATCCTCACAACAACCCTGTGAGGAAGTTAGGCTGAGACCGTGCGACTGGCCTAAGGTCACCCAGCGAGGTTCCATGACATGACTAGGGATTCGAACCTTGGTCTCACAGATGCACAACACCACTCTGGCCTTCTGCCCAGCCAGTGGGGCTCAGTCAATGCTGCCTTTAAAGAAATGTAAAGAAAGAGAAAGGTCTTTTGCTCAAATTTGCACACTGCTTTCATTTCTAAACTCAACTACTGCTGGCACACTGGTTTACCTTCTCTCTGCGAGTCCTGATTTCTGAGCTCAGATATGTGGGTCTCCCGTTTGGTGGTGAAGAGGAGGTTCCTAATGGTAGGGTTACCAGCAATGCTCCCTCTAAGTTGTGGAGTCTTGTGAGCAAAAATTCTACTTCATCAGCTACTGGCAATAAAGTTGTGAGCGAGCGAGCTGGCTGCTGCATAAATCAGTTTGCCTCTGGAGCCACATCCTTCCTCAGCTAAGGCAAAAATGTGTGAGCTGGAGGCTACAAAACTGTGAGCTATCTCACTGTAACTCACCTTAGAGGGAACACTGGTTACCAGACGTCCTTTTTTTTTTTTTTACCTCTGTCGTCTTTTGGGCTCTTTTAAAAAAAACTGATAAAAATGTCCTTTTTTGGGGCTGGAACTTGGAAGGTTAGGAATATTCCTAGTTAGTAGCAATTATCACAGCTTAAATAGTCGGGGTATTAAAATGAGATTTGTCGTGGCGATCACTTATTTGAAGTAGTCAGTTGGGAAATATGTCCTCCTGTTTGCATTTCAAGATATGGTCACCATTTGTCTTCTTGGAACCATCGGCGTGCGTGCCTCACTGTAGCTATGCGCTTTTCCATCAGAGTACACCAGGCCAAGCGCGCTGCCTTCCAGATGCTATAGAAGGCCCGTAGCAGGCCCTCTGCTGTTGCCCCCAGCCCCTAGCAGTCAGAAGTCTACTGCCTCTGAATGTGGAGGTTCTTTTTCGCTAGAAGTGCTGATCGCTCGCATGCACCCTTGTCCCTTCCCAACCAAATTTCCCCTTCAGCCACCCTCTCGGACCTCTTTCTTTACAGACTCTGAAGAACCCCAAAGTGGAGAAGGCGGAGATCCTGGAGATCGCCGTAGGATACCTCCGAGAGATGAATTCCGCTAAACCCCAGGGTACAACTGACCAGCGGGGTGTGGGTGGGGGAGGGAAAGTGTGTGTATGGCAGGAGCTGAGCCGTCAGGGCGGTGAGTTGGGGGTATGTCTTGGCTACACGGTCAACAAAAAGCGGGGGGATTGAAGCCATTCCACTGCTTTTGTACCTATGTGGGTGGAGGGGGGAGAAGTGAGTGCTGGGCATGTGTCTTCTGCCCAAGTCTGTTTCTTTATAAACACACAGGGTGAGAAGCAGAACCCCAGAGGTAGGCCCCCCTAATAGCTCTGCTCACACGTGGTTGCTTCTGTAGGGCCAGCACCCAAGTGTACCATCTGCACAAGCGTGCCCCTTACAGGAGGACCAAAGCACACCCATCCCTCGAAGTCTCATAGCTGAATGTGTGACTCGCCTTGGGTTTCAGCTGGCAAAGGGATGTGCAGACTCCGCCGATCTTCAGTGGGTTACCCACGCCCGCGAGTACCTATTTGTTAACTATTTTACAAAACGTGCCTGTGATGTCCTCACTTATTGGGGAGACTGTTTCCCCTTTAAAACACACACTGTGTACATGAACTTGGTAGATTTCTGCTGCCACCAGGAATTAAAAATCCCAACTCTCTCTAATTTGGTAGAATGACCCAGTATCTGGGCGCTTCAGAGGACTCTGTGGCCCTGAGGAAGGACTGATCAGATTGCTGGGATAAGTTTAAACAAATAAGGATTTATTTATACAAGAACAAAATAGGTTTCTGGGTATTTTTGAACTGTTGTTGAAGAAAGAACATATAAATGACAAAGCTTGGCGTCACACACAGTCACTCAAACACCAAAACTCAACTCTTGACAGGCTTATATCTCTCTTTTTCATATAGCCACACAGGCTCAACTTTCTTGTTTATATACATAGCCACACAGGCTGAACTGTTTGTCTTATTCACACAGAACAGACTCAAACTGTTTCTTCTGTCATACAGACTCTCTCACAAACTCTCCACACTCTTCTCTTCAAGAACACTGAATCTCCAAATCACCTCAGACATCTCTCCTCCCACACTCTCAGTCATCAGCCAATCACATCACACTTATCTCCCTCTATCATTCTTCTTACATTACTGCAGTCAAACTAAACATTTAAAGAAACACACACACACACCAAAACATGAAATCATTACAGTGCCCAACCAAAAATGGCCCAACGTGCAGCCAGCGATCTCTAGAAGTAGGCAGGTCTGGTTCCAACAGTGTCTGCCTGACCAGCTCTCTGGCCTGCTCTCAACTTTCTCTCTTTCAGGTGCTGACCTCCCGGAAGACAGGACCCTGCAGGCCTGCTACATGATGGGATTCCGGGAATGTCTTCTAGGCCTGGCGGCTTTCATCCAGCAAGCCCACCCTTCGGTCCAGAGCCACCTGCTCGACACCTTGCATCTTTACCTCGCTTCCAAGCCAGAACCCCGCAACCACGACTGGAGCTGCGGGCCTCTCTCTCCCAGCTCTTCCTTGGGGGAGACACCTCCGAGGACCCCGGAGGCCTTCTGCTCCCCTGTGAAGCAGATCGACGAACCGTTGCGCAGCCCAGACCCGCCTTGCTCCAGCGGGGGACAACTCGGGAGTCAGCAGAGACACACCCACCAGGGCGCCGCCTCTCCCAAACGGTTGCCTCCACCACAGGTTTACTGGAGACCTTGGCCCTAGACCCAAGAGCATAAACACTCCCCTCGAGACCAGACCGGGGGGGATTCTTTTGTAGATAAAACCTGTAAAAATCTGTCAGTGGTGGGATTGCAGCAGCTGGCCTTGGAATGGATAATGTTGTGGAAATTTAGCCTTCTCACCTCTGAGACAAGGAGGTGGTTTCTGAGCAGCTAGTGCAGGGGCCCCCAACGTGGTGCTCTTGGGGCACCATGACGCTCACTGACACCTTCCCTGGTGCCTGCCAGATGGGGCTTTTGCCCCAGCAGGGCCTCTGATTGGCCGTTGGAAGATTTGTCCGGCTGTGCAGATTTTTTTAAACATTGCTCTGGCGGCAGCAGCCACCACAGCAGAAGGATCTTCCCTGTGTGACTGAAGGTAAGCTACGGCAGCCATTTTGTGGCTGGCCCCACCTCCTGTGGCAGCCATTTTGAGGCACCCATTGCCTGGTGTCATAATTCCAAAGGTGCTCTCAGGACCAGAAATGTTGGGGGGCCCTGCACTAGTGGCTTGGAATAAGGTGGGTGTCTTTCCCCCCAAGCCCAGACAGACCTCAAGGAGACCAGAGGGATCTGTACTTGGAGTTTGGGACTCCCAGGTAAGTAATGGAAGGGGTGCCGGCAACCAGATCCGCCAAGTTCTCGTGTTTTGCACAGTCTGTGCACATGCAAAACACGAGCGGCCCGATTTTTGTACACTTGTATATATCTCGTATCCAACGTAGAATCATGGCTAATTTCGGATGCCCAAGAGTTTGACCGTGTGCTTGAATTTCGATATTTGCATGTGTGCAAAAGGTACATGAATGCATGTCCTGGATGTGGTTAAAATCACAGGAAATAAAATGTTTTTGTTTTGTTTTTTCCTTTCAGCTCTTTCTATTAAAAAAAAGGTTTAATCTCACCTTTCCTTTGTGTCCAAAATTTCTTATATATATAATTATTATTATTATTTAGTTATGCCTTGTATTTGTGTTTTTCCTTTTTTTAAAAAAAATAGTGTTTGTGCTTGCAGAGGGATTCTGTGAAATCTATGTAATAAAATATATATCCGTTTAAAACACTGTGTTACTATTTCTGGTCAGCATACAGAAGATACCAACAATAACTAGGAAAGAGGAAAACTTAACACAGCATCAGCGTTATTTGCACACAGTGTAATTTGCAGGGAATTCTTTTTTTAATCTCAAGAGGGGCAGCAAAAAGTCAACCTTCCCCGCCAACCATCTAAGGTGGTATAGTCCATTGTACTGCTGCATTCCTCCACATGCAGCTGCTGGCATGACCTTGGGTCAGTAACAAGTTCATTCAGAGCTGTTCTCTCAAGAGCAGTCCTCGAAAGAGCTCTCTCAGCCCCACCCACCTCAGGGTGTCTGTTGTGGGGAAGGGAAAGGAGATTGTAAGCTGCTCTGAGACTCCTTCGGGTAGTGAAGGGCGGGGTATAAATCCAATCTTTTCCTCCCCCTCCTCTCCTTCTCCATCTTGTATCCCATCCCCATTTTGCTGTCTAAGCCTGGGCTAAATCCAGACTGTGACTAGGCAGCCACTTCCTCTATGGTTCATAGTTACACACCCAAGAAAAAGCACCGAGGTTTAATTTGTGTTATTTACTTATGAATGCAAGAACACGGAGCCAGGTCATTGCTGTAGACATCTCATTTGAAGAAATGCATTCTGGGCAGACTCCAGGAGGGCGGCAAAGTGTGTGTGTGTGTGGGGGGGGGGGTCCCGTCTGCAAAGCTTCCAGACACACACGTGTGGGAGCCCAATCTGAGCCTCCCACATGCCCCCTCCATGTTGACAAATGCTTCTCCATTTGGTGCTCTCTGATGCAAGCCCAGGATTTACGCACAGCCTGCTGTGCAAAGCGTGAATGCCTCACGAGGGAACAGGGCAGATGCTGTTCTTCTCATTGGGGGGGGGGGGGAGACAACACACAAGACAGAGAGAGAGAGAGAAACCAGAGCAGCTGAACCACAGTCGGAAGGAAACGGCCCTGGCTTCCACCCTCCCAACAGCTTCAATATTGCATTGCTACACTGTTCATTTCTTATGCATATATTACATTTAAACCTTCCCTTTGGTTTACTGCAGAACCAGTGTGGCCTACTTTGCAGGGGAGGGGAGGCATCTTAAGCAATACCATCTAGACACTGTCCAGTCTGGGCCCTGCAGAGTCCAGCAAGGGGTGGGAGGGGGGCTGAATTGGGTGTCCTCGGACCCTCCCCTGGACCACTCAGCCACTGCCCCAGAAGGAGGGAAGTGGGGGGGTGGGAGAGGGAGACGCCCCCACCTTGTGATCTATAAAGCGGGAATAACTTTTGCAAAGGTGGGTTCAGGTGGGCAGCTGTGCTGGTCTGAAGCAACAGAACGAAGTTCGAGTCCAGCAGCACCT
The DNA here is from genome assembly GCA_029233225.1 of Lepidodactylus listeri. NCBI lineage: Eukaryota > Metazoa > Chordata > Lepidosauria > Squamata > Gekkonidae > Lepidodactylus > Lepidodactylus listeri. Next base: position 53,396,986 of record JARCFY010000018.1, read on the forward strand.
TTGAGGCCGACCAAATTTAATTCTGGGTATCGGCTTCCGTGTGCGTTAATTAAACTTGGTTGGTCTCCAAGGTGCCACTGGACTCGAACTTTGTTCTGTTGCAAAAGATGGTGTGTGGAAGATAAAGAAGCAAGCGCCGGGAACTGAACAGAGTGGCAGACTGGGATCCTGGGCAACCGAGATTCGAATCCCCACCTCTGGCATAGAAGCTCGTGGGGGGACCTGGGGCTCGTGACAACACTCCGCCTGGCTTACCTCACAGGGCTGTTGTGGTGAGAAAAGCGAGGAAGGGGGAAACGGTGTTCTAAAGCCGCCTCAAGTCCCAGCCGGGGGAAAAAGCGGGCTATAAATAAATAAATGCATGAAAATGCAAATTCAACCACACATCTTTGTAACTTACAAATGCAAAGGAAATGACGCAGGCACAAAAGTTCAGCTCCTCCATAACAGTTCAAATGCACTCCCTATTTAACACGGCCCCCCCTTTTTAAAAATTACCCCTTTCTCCCCAGAGGAGTCTCCCACACCCCGAACAGTGGCTTCAGCCACTGTAGGGCCTATCACGGGGGGGGGGGGGGGGGGGGGGTGGCAGGAGGGACATTTGGGCCCTCACGTTCATGGTGGGCCTGAGACCTTCTGACCTTATCCCCAAGTGAGGTTATGCATACAATCGCAGAGATGCACTGAATGAAGGTGACATTCGTTGTACAACTTTAAACTTGTGTCCCAAAACTGGGCCACAATTCTTAATATACTGGGAAAAATTGTCCACACACCCGCACCCACACCCACACGTATGTTCTCCACTCCTTGTGTTTGACAGCTGGACTCCTGAGGGCCCAAGTCCTCACAACCGCTTTTGTGGCACAAGTCACCAAAAAAGCATCACCCTTTGGTCCACACAGCATGTGCCAATTCCTCCCCCCCGCAGCGTGTGCCAGTTCAGCTTACCAACTTCCCCTTCACCCCACCAAATTGTCCTGAAACAATTTCCCTCCACATAAGAGACACCATTTTGGATCAGGCAAACAGCCCATCCAATTCAACACTCTGTGTCACATAGAAGCCAAAACCCAAGCATCATCAGGAGGTCCACCAGTGGGGCCAGAAACCCCCAACCATGACTATTTCCACCAAGTCTCTGGAAAAAATGAGCTCTCTTGGCCACTGCAGAACTGGGAAACCAACTGATATTCCTGCATGTGGCAAAGTGTGAATTTACCACTGGCAACAGTTCATGGGGAAATTAAGGCGGGAAAGCCCCCCTTTTCATCTGTCACGTTCACATCAGTTGTTGAGAACAGGCCCTGAGGGTGCCTCAGAGACGAACAGGCAGTGAGGCAGTCCGGCTCCACCAAACTACGGTTACTTTTCTCATGCCACACTGGCTAGGTAGGCGCAGAGGGAGTCCCGGACCCTCTCGGACCTGGCCGCCGGTTTGATCCGAGCATCGGGCCGCTGGAGGGGCTGTTCGAAGGTGGCGGCCAACTGCCTGGCCTCAACCTCCCACATCTCCTCGTAAGCCTCCCCTTTCTCCTCACAGATGTTGTGCAAGACGCAGCAGGCCGAGATGAGGCGGGGAAGGTTCTCCACAGCACAGTCGTTGCGGCCTGTCAGGCAACGCCACCGGCCCTTGAGTCTGCTGAAGGCCTCCTCCAGGGGGCCCTGGCACCTCTTCAGGGTGGCGTTGAAGAGTTCCTTGGCCTCGTCCAGCTCTCCGTTGTAAGGAACCATCAGCCATGGAAGAAGGGGATAGGCCGGACCACCCAGGATGACCCTGGGGACAGACACCCCGTTGATGTCCACAGCGCCCGGGGTGAAGAGAGTCCCTTCTTGTCCTTTGGTGAACAAGGTGGACCTGTTGAAGATCTTGGCTTCATGAGTCTTCCCTGGCCAGCCGGCGCTCAGGTGGGTAAATCTGCCCCGGTGGTCCACCAAAGCTTGGAGGGCCATGGAGTAGTAGCCCTTGGAGTTAACATACTCTGCAGCCTGGTGAGGCGGGCACAAAATTGGCATGTGGGTGGTGCCCACCACGCCGGCGCAGTTGGGGAAACCCATGTTCTCAAACCCGTCGATGATCTCGGCCAGTCTGTTGCCCACGGTGACAGTGATTCGCATCAGCACCCGCTGGATGGCTCGGCACACCTCCAGCACCACCGAGCCGGCGGTGGACCTGCCGACCCCGAACTGGTTGCCCACGTCGCGGTAGCACACGGAGGTGGCCAGCTTCCACAGAGCAATGGCCACGCGCTTCTCCACGCTCAGGGGGATCCTCATCCGCGTCTTCTGGCGCTGCAGGGCTGGAGCGAGCCGGGCACACAGCTCCAGGAAAGTGGCCTTGCGCATCCGGAAGTTCTGAAGCCACTGGGCATCGTTCCACGTCTCCAGGACCGTGCGATCCCACCACTCAGTGCTGCGGGGTCGCGCCCAGAATCGCCTCTCTACAGAGCGGAGGCGGCCACTGCCACGCCGAATGCCAGCAGTGGAAGCCTGCCTGGGGAATAAGGCCTCCTCTTCCTCCTCCTCCTCCTCCTCTTCTTCCTCCTCCTCCTCCTCCTCTTCTTCCTCGCATCGTCGCTGTTCCAAGGTATGCAAGAATGCCCACCGCCGCCGGGAAGCTGCCGCCGCCGATGCCTCGCTGCTGGCTCTCAGGTACTCCATCATCAGTGTCCCGGACTGCACCACACACAAGATGGCGGCTTCTTTTTGGCCAGGATCCATGCTTTAAAAACGAGGAAAGCAAGACAGGAAGAAATAGGTTCTGATTTCGCAAGTACATAAGCAGTAAATACAGAGGACTGGGGGAGTGAGCAGCAAGCGATATCCAGAGTCTCAGCAGAATTTAAGGTCGTCCTTTGTGCAGAATGGCTGACCTGCCTGCGGTATCCCACAATCCTCAGCTCCTAAATGCCTCTACAAAGCAGAAGCTGCTGTGGAGGGGAGGGGGTAGGCAAACCACAAGGCCCGCTGGCAACCATGAATGGTCAGTGTGCCCTCGTGTGGCTGCTAGCTGGAAAGACAAGTCAGCTTGCCAGCAAAGAAATTTTGGGAACCTTTAGCCTGTGGGCGCCTCTACAATTCTGACACAGGGTGGTGGGCCCAACTGCGGAATGGCTGCTGCAGGGGGTGGAGTCAACCACCAAATGGCTGCCATGGGAGGCGGAGTCACACACAGAGGGAAGTCCAAGTGCAGGGGAGAAGAGGAGTAATTAAAAATACACTGGGAAAGAGGGGCAAGAGAGAATAAAGCCAACAACTGGTGGTCACTGCCACTGAAATAGTGTTACTTTAATCTGCATAGCCAACCAGATCTTCAGTGGCCAATGAGAAGCTCTGTTGGGCACGGGCGTCCACCTGCTTTCTTAAAACACTCGGTGGACACCGAATTAGATGTTGGCAGCGCGGTGGCGTCCCCGGGCAACGTTGCTGGGGACCCTGCTTCAAACTAGTTTCCACAGTGAATTGAAGCGCCGTGGAAAATAATACCTATGGATGACAACAAAGTGGAGGGATTTTGCAGGGTTTCTGTGTGTGGATGGAAGGTTGCATTCATTATTCTTTCCTCTACTTATTGGCTGTAATGGCTGATCTGAACTCTTTTTTTTAAAAATGTGTTTTTATGGGGGGTTTTGTTCTGTTTATATTGTAAGCTGCCTTGAGTCCCATAATGCAGAAAGGCGGCTAAAAAGGGTCAGAAATAAACTTGCGATTTCTGGAATGGCCAGAGGAAACTAAGGCAAACTAATTGATGCAGCAGCCCAGTCGCTTGCTCACAACTCTAATGCTAGTAGAATTTTTAATCACAAGACTCCACAGCTTAAGAAGTAGCATTGGCCAAAATGCTTCCTATCAAAGGGACTGGAACACCCCACCCGTCTTTGCCAAAGGCCACCTTTTTATGGGATGCCCCAAAGTACAGCACAGATCTGTTTCCTGGGACCGGCGGGCAGTGAACTGACCCCTCTGGCAAGCACTGTCAGCAACTAAAGGGCTGACACGTTTGGAGCTGGGAAGAACATCTGTACCCCCTGCGGCTAGATCTGCTGCGGCCCCACATACTGGGATTTCCGCCCCTTGAAGACTGTGCCTGCCCCAGCCGCGCCTGCAGCCTGCAGATAATTATACCGACCTTGCAGGAGCGTTGGTAAGCGCCTGCTTAAACGCTTGTCTGCAAAATAACACACCATGTCCTTTTTATTTTTTTAAAAAAGCAATTAATTTAATTAACCCTTTTTGCCTCTTTCATCCCATCTTCTCCCCTCTACTCCAAGCGAAGGCTGCAGAAGCTGAAAGAGCGCAAAACTAACCTGGCGCCGGTTCAGGCAGCTCCCCTCCGGGAAACCGTCCGGCTGCCTTCCAGGAGGTCTGGATCTGGAGAGGGGGACAAAGGGGGGGGGGGGGCGTTTGGGAGCGGCCCCAAAAAGAAAAATCGTGGGTGGGGAGAGTGACAAGGGCGCGGGCGCGAGAGGGTTAATGAGGATTAAGGCCTCCAATTAAAACAAGGGGAGTGGGTGGGAGGAATGAGCTGCCAATTGCTGGGAGAGGCGCGCGCGCCGCCCGGTTCCTTTGTTCCCCGCTGCAAAACGCAGGCGGGCGAAAGGACAGGAAATGCAAATAGCAGCCGTGATCCCAGCCTTCCCATTGGCTGGCGGAGCCTCCGCCTTTTTTCCTCCGCCCCCTTTTACAACCAGAGAATCAACGGCAGTTAACCTTTTCGCCAGGGAGGTTCCATGGTGTAATGGTTAGCACTCTGGACTCTGAATCCAGCGATCCGAGTTCAAATCTCGGTGGAACCTGCATGTAAAATCTTTTTCCCCTCCTAAGTAAGGGAGATTTTTCTCCTGCGCACATTGGTTTCCGTCTTAGTCTGCCGCAGCGAACAGCGCTCTGGTGTGCCCCGCATTGAGGACTCCCAGAACTGAGTGGCAGGGAAATCCTTATGAGTCAGTAGTACCAGTGGCCAGGCCACGCTGTGGGGTGATGACCAGCCATGGCCCGGGAAGGGACACGTCTGACCACCACAGGAAGCTAGATTCACGTGAGTAGCCAAGTTGGTCTGAAGCAGCAGAACTGAGTTTTGAGTCCAGTGGCATCTTGAAGACGAGCCAAGTTTTATACCCGGAATAAAACCAATCGATCTGGCATTTAATAGCTGGGGGAAGCACAGTCCTATCATCAGTGCTCAGTTGCAAACGGAAGAGAAGAAGGAGTCCCCGCAGGGTTGCCGGCCTCCAGGAAGTGGCTGGAGAGCTCTCAGAATTACAGCTACTCTCCCTGCAACAAAGATCAGTTCCCCTAGAGCAGGGGTGGGCAATTGTTTTGCCTCGGGGGCCACTTTGTGGGAGCGGAGATTAGCGGAGGGCCACACCTTTTAAAATGATTGCATTCATCAGTTAACTTTGCATTTCAGAAAAGGTATACATTGTATCATAGAAATCAATAAATATAAATTAAACAAAACAGCGGTAGTTTTAGTCAATGTATTTATTGTGCTAATTTCATATCATCTATAGCTGCAAGCACAATTTAATTTTAGAATCAGTTTAATGAGACAAATGTACCCTATCACACTTTTCTGCAATTTTTTTGAAATCAGGAGCGAGATTGCTTGTTGAGATTCTCATCACAGCCTGCAAGTTAATGTCTGTCAAAGAGCATCTATATTTACTCTTGTTGATCTTCATGCACGAAAAACTTTGCTCACAAATATATGTAGATCCAAATATAGAGAACATTTTCCCAGCAAATTTCTTCATACATGGAAAAGTTTTCAGCAGACAAAAATTTGTAAAAGTCAACTAATGTCACAGCATTAAACATTTCTTTCACAGTGTGATCTGACTGCGTGTCAATAAGTTCAAGCTGCAGCTCCTCAGGTGCTGTATCAATATCAGCAGTGATGGGATACGAGAGCAAAATGGATTTAGGCTCAGTTTTCTTGAAGTCCTGAAATCATCTTGGTGGGCCGCAAAAAACTCTGTGGAGGGCCGCATGTGGCCCCCGGGCTGCAATTTGCCCACCCCTGCCCTAGAGGAAAAAAAAGCTACTTTGGGGAGTGGGCTGTATGGCACTATACCTGGTAGAGGTCCCACCCAAGCTCCACCCATTCCCAGGCTTCCCAAGCTCCACCCTCCCCAGGCTCCACCTATCAAATCTCAGGGTATTTCCCAACCCCGACCTGGCCACCCTGACTCCCAGACTCCAGTTAGTTCCCATATCCTGGGAACCCTTGTCTGTATTGCTAAGGTTGACATCACCAATAACATCTGCTCTGCAAAGCTGCCAATTTGACAAGGGCCTTCATTGGATTGCCTGTAGAGACGGCTGCCAACCTCCAGGTAGAACCTGGAGATCTGAAATCACAACTTATCTCCAGACTACAGTGACCAGTTTCCCTGGAGAAAATGGTTGCTTCAGAGGGCGGATTCCGTGGTGTTATCTCCTGCTGAGGTCCCTCCCCTCCCCAAATCCTGCCAGGCTCCACTCCCAAATCTCCAGGAATTTCTCAACCCTATGTGGCTACAGTTTACATTTTTTTTAATCCCCTTTTAGAACAAGTGGTTCAACCCACAGGAAGTTGCACCATTGCTTTCTGAAGCCCCTAGAACAGTAAGAAATAAGTAAGTAATTAGATCTTTTTGATCCAGCATTGCACGACCAGACAGCTCGCCGGTGAATCGCTTTACTGCACATGACTCCGCATTGGATTGTCTAGACGGCATCCACCGTAAGGAGCCATGCGGCTGTTTTTTTAAAATTCCTGTTTGCGCATGCACATATGTGCCTCACTATCTATCTGTTTTTCCGTGCATGCGTGGACTAAAATGGTAAAAGCACTCCCAGCGGTACCTTCCTCTAGGTACCATTTCCGTTAACAAAGTGCATAAATATCACAGGACCTTCAGAAACATTAAATTCTTCGGATTGTTTGAGCGGAGTTCTGTGGACATCACATGTTTAAGTGGTTATGTGCACATCGCTAAGACTTTTTTAAAATGGCGGCTGTTCGGGATGGTCTGGAGACCAGCTGTAGCTCCAGGAGATGTCCAGGCCCCGCTGGGAAAGTGGTAACCCTGAAAAGAGGTAGAGCTATAAAACGCTAACTCCTTCCGCATTCTGAAGCAGCCGGATAGAACCTTTCACAGGGGAAAAGAGGCTCAGATGCACACATTGCAACACTGGCCTCCTGCTGGAGATCACTGCGCCAGCTCCCTTCCCAGCGCTTGATCTGCTGCTTGATAATTAATCGAAACATTCACACCCCTCCTTCTGCCCCACAGAAAAAGCCAGGTAGCCGGAGGCTCCGCTCCTTCTCCTGGAGGCCCAGATCCCAGTCCTGTGGGCTTTCGAAAGGCCAAGATGGTGTTTATTCTTTAGTCACGGCCAGCACTCCCTCTAAGCTGTAGAGTCTTGTGAGCAAAAATTCTGCTTTGTGAGCTACTGGCATCAAAGCTGTGAGCAAGCGATTTGGCTACTACATAAATTAGTTTGCTCTGGAGCTAAGACAAAAATGTGTGAGCCGGAGGCTAAAAAACTGTGAGCTAGCTCACACTAACTCAGCTTAGAGGGAACGCTGGTCATGGCTATGCCGGGATTCCAGGCCTGCTTGGAGCAGCAGTCTGTCCCACATATTTATTCATTCACTTCATTTATACCCGGCTGCTTTTCTCTTCAATGGGGACCCAAAGTGGCTTATGACTTTCTCCCCTCCTTCATTTTATCCTCACAACAACCCTGTAAGTTAGACTGAGAGTGAGTGAATGGCCAATGTCACCCAGCCAGCTTCCACGGCAAAGCAGGGATTCGAATATGTGACTCCCAGATCCCAGTCTGATGCTACACCAGACAGGCTCTCCCACTTGTGAAACAGAAGTCTGCAAACAAGGGATGTTGCCGGATTTTGCAACCACAGTTTCAATTCCTAAGTTCCAGGTTTCCCCACCGGTAAAAACTTGCATTCTCCCCACTAGGACAAAACTGGAGTCACCATCAGAACGGATGTCTGGTTTTGCAAATAAACAAGGTAAAATGTGTCCGGAATGGGGAAAGTAGCAAAAGAAAATGCATGGAATGAACACGCTCACATCCAACTAAAAGAAATGTGGCATTCTGGTTGATCTTTGCGCGTGTGTGTCTCACATGGGTTATGTGCAGCTACTCCGCTGTTCAGACAGTGCCCTCTGCAAAGCCCAGGAGAAGAAGCTGTCCCTTAAAGAATGACCACTTTTCAGGGCTGCCAACTTCCAGGTGGGGCCTGAGGTTGTCTCAGAATTACAGCTGGTCTCCAGACTACAGAGATGAGTTCCCCGGGAGGAGCTGTATCTGATGAAGCAGAGCCAGCATGGTGTAGTGGTTAAGAGCGACGGACTCTAATCTGGAGGAGTGAATGGAGAGTATCCGTTTACTTCCCACAATTAGAAAAGACACCTTTACACATTTATCTGCTCTTTTGACATATTTATTGCTTTACAGCTGTCGACCTTACAACCTTAGCTTCTGATCTAGTTTTGTTTTGTGTTATCTTAAAACATCTTCGTTGTGTTACGTGTTAATTTGCGGTTCAGCCCCTGTCTATAAGTTTGAACTGTACCGTTCCAATGTATTTGACAAAGTGTGTGTGCACATGAAAGCTCGTACCTTGAATAAACCTTTGTTCGTCTTAAAGGTGCCTCTGGACTCTAAATTTGTTCTTTAGATACAGCTAGAATGTGAGTCCATCTGTCCTTATATCTTGGAGAGTGGAGTGATTTCAGATGCCAGCCGACAATAGCAGGCGAACGACAATAGCAAATGTGATTGTCATTTGCCTGCTATTCTACAGAAATGGTACAGACTGACAACGGACCCGTTGTTTGAACATACCTTGGATTGTACATGGTTAACTATTTGGCATGTAATACTTTGCAGAACTGTTATATAAATGTTTGCTGTATTTATGGTTGCTAGTGTGATATATGTATATGGATGGTTTCCAGGACTCATTAGAGCCATGCCTTTTGTACCACGTCTTTTGGATAATTTAGGTGGGGCTACCTTCTCGTGCTTCTGCTATTGTTGTTCGGCATCTGGAATCACTCTGTTCTCCAGTTATAAGGGCAGATGGACTCACGTTCTAACAGTATCTGAAGTGAGCAGTGACTCACGAAAGGTGCTATGAGGACTCTTGCTCTATTCTGCTGCTGCAAGCTGAGTCACGTAATACCTTCATCAGCAGGGACCATTGCTGGCGAGTCCGGGGAGGGGATGCATTAAGTGGTGGCCCAATTGCTTATTCAGCCCTCATTACATCCAGGTGGCGAGTGAGGAAGTGACAGGGCTCCCCAAGGTTTCACGTGTGTGACAGGTGGGTGGCTCTCTCTGATCCTCCAGGGCGAGGAGAGGATTTAGCAAGAGGCGTTCCTGTCTCTGGGCTGGGTGTCATGGGAACCGAGCCAGCTTTCATGCATGTACAATTTGAAAAGGTGCTGGCTCCTCTTTTAAAGTCAAATATCTTCTCTACTAAAACCCAGGAGCTGGAGGGCATTCTCGGCACCTGGAGTATCTGGTGCTCAGTTTTCTCCCTTTTCCAGAGGCTTCTGAAAACAGGAACCATCCGGCACGGGCAGGCCAGGAAAGAGAGGTCAAACACAGACTTCTCCGTCACACCCTCCATCACATTTGCGCCGCAGAACTAAATTGGAGTCATTCTGGGGTCTTCCTCCCTCGAATCTCTGGACTTTTTCAGGGTGCTGAGAATTCAGATCAGGGAACTGAGAGGCTGACAGGGTTTTCGGGTTATCGGCTTTCGAGAATCAAAGCTCCCTTTGCCAAATACGAGCAGGCCTGTAGCCACGGTGGGGCATCTCGAGGCTAGGTTTGGATAGCAGAAGTCTGAAAAAGGAGCTGAGACAATGATGAAACAAAGCTTCAGTATTAACAGGGGTCACCCAGCGAGCTTCCTTGACACAAGCGGAGATTCAAACCTGCGTCATCCAGATCCTAGCCCAGCACTCTTGACCACTACAGCCCCCCAGCGGTGAGGGGAGGTATCACAGATAGCTACAGATAGCTACACTTTCCAGTGAACAACAGTGTGGTACAGTGAGCGTCATAGATTCTTGGGAGAGGGTGCCCGACGTTCATGACTACCTCTGTCTTCACTCTCTCTCTCTCTCTCTCTCTGTAGATATAAAGATATTGTATCCTACATTAGGGAAAGCATGGCTGTCTAATTAAGTTTAAAGGACCTAACAAAACGTGAGATACCATCTAACGACAAGGAGATCGAAGACAAATCGTCGGTTCTAATTCCCAGGAGAGACCTTCTGAGAAGCAATAAAGTTCACGGCTGAACAGGAACAAGCGGAAACTGAACCAGGACAAAAGGAAGGTGACGCTGGTTGGGACGTTTTGTGGCATTGTGCTTCCTACCTTTGACAGGGTCCAGGTGACCCTAGCTGCCTTGGTTAAGAGCCTAGAGGTTATACTGGAAGCTCTGGGTAGGGCAATATCTGGAGATTTTGAGGGTGGAGCCTGGGGAGGGCAGGGTTTGGGGAGGGGTGGGACCTCAGCAGGGTCAAATGTTATACAGCCCGCCCTCCAAAGCAGCCATTTTCTCCAGGGCAACTGATCTTGATTGTCTGGAGATCTGTGGTGGAATGGGCCCACTCTGGCCTGCAGGCCCTGTTCCACCCTGCCCTCCAAGGTTTTCCCAACACCTGGAGAAGCTTTTCTTTCACTCTCGGGTAACTCACTGCCACCACCTGACCTTTGCAAGGAATTGCCCGCTGGTAAGGTCAGGACTCCCAGCTTCCCTTCCAGGTTCTGAGGCCTTGCCGCTGTGTCTTCCACTTGCCCAGTGCCTGGTCACCACGGGGTCAGTTTACTGCCTTGTGCTCCCCTGGAGGAATAGCCACTTGCCAACTGCCTGCCTTTCCCCTGGTGCTCCTTTTAAAATAGCGTGTCCAAGATGACGGAGGTCTATGTGGTACAAAGAACCACTACCAGCATCCAAAGTTATAAAGTATTTATTAAAGAGAAAATGTTCACAAGCATACTTTTAGCACAGCACCAGATTGAGCAAGGGATTCAGAAGAAATGGGTAAAACACAAGTCCTCTGTCCCTCTCTCTATAGATGCTCTATCAGCTGTTAAAATACAGGACAGGCTCCTTAGCTTAGGACGTTATAGATCTCTACAGAGTTACCATTACATTGCAGCTTCCTCCAGCTCTTCAGGCCAGCTCATGGTTAATAGCCACCTCCTCCAGACCTCAGTTAAGAGTTCTGTCTGCTCTGATGGACTCAACACAAAAGAGGCCTCTTCTTCCTTACTTCCAGGAGTTTTATCACCTCTCTTTTCCCCACCCACTGACCAGGTGAGGCTGGGTCAGAGAAGCTTTTCCTGGAAATTCTTCAGAAATTCCTTCCCGAAATTTAACACCTCCAAGTCTCTGTTCCCTGCTTGAAGGGTGGGAGAGCCTGACTATCCCATTGTCTAGACCAATTAGCGTTTGTATGAAGCTGGGCTTTTAAAACTCAGGGTGAAGGTTTGTCCACAAGGTCAGTTGTAACAGTGGGAGATCTCCAGGCCCCACCTGGATGCTGGCAACCCTACTGGATCCAGCATTGCTCCTGGAGAAGTGAACGCAGCTGCAAAAAAACACTTCCTTCCAATTCAGTTCAGCCCAGAAGATGCCCCCCGCCCTTGACTCGGCTGATCTGACCACCTGGATCCACACCTCAGGAACATCGAGGCTAGACTACTGTAATGCAGTCTACATAGGTCTCCCCTCGAAGTCAGCTTGGAGACTCCAGTTGGTGCGGATTGCGGCAGTTCGATTATTATCAGGAGCTCTGTGGACTATGCATATTACTCCCATTCTTCAGTGACTTCATTGGCTGCCCCTCAGTTGCCAGGTTCAGTTTAAGGGACTAGCAGTCATATACAAACCCCTCCTTGGCCTTGACCCCTCGTATCTGGGGAACCACCTCTCCTGTCGTGTTCTGCCACAACAGCTTCGCTCTTTGAGGCAGGGCCTCCCACAGGTGTCACCCTGCAAATGGGCAAAACCAACAACTTTGACCTGCATCTCCTTCTGATTTCCCCCACGTCTTCTCAATATCTCAATATCAAAAAACAAGGATTGAGAAGACGCAGAGGAAATCGGGGGGGGGGGGGGGGGTAGCTGTGGGTCAAAATGTGGACGCACAGCAAAGAGTGTGGAACTGACCAATGCAACCCGGGCAAGCAGAAGAGCGAGGGCGGCACAGCTGCTTGTGAAAAATCGGTCTGGGTTATTTGAATGCTGTTTTGCTGTGGACTTAAATTGTCTCGACTTGAACACTGAAAGAAAATCTGGAGTGGTGGGCAAATGCGGAAAGGACCCCTGTTAATACTGAAGCTTTGTTTCACCATTGTCTCAGTTTGTGAGCCAGTTTGGTGTAATGGTTAAGTGAGTGGACTCTAATCTGGGAGAACAGGGTTTGATTCCCCACTCCTTTCCACTTGTACCTGCTGGGTGACCTTGGGCAAGCCATAGTTCTGGCACAGCTGTTCTTGAAAAAGAGCAGTTTCTGTCAGAGCTCTCTCAGCCCCATCTACTTCACAGGGTGTCTGTGGGGAGGGGAAGGGAAAGGAGTTTGTAAACTGCTCTGAGACTCCATTGGGTAGCGAAGGGTGGGGTATAAATCCAATCTCCTCTCCCTTCTTTTCTTCTTTTCTCCTTTTTCAGACTTCTGCTATCCAAACCTTTCTGCTTCATTTATTGAATGCCCCATCCTTTCAATTGCCTTTGACTTGCACTGTGTCATATGCCTTGAGGATAGATAGACAGACAGACAGACAGACAGACAGACAGACAGATTCCTGCAATGGTCCTGTGTGAATGCGCCATGATGCCCCCAACAGCCCTTGAGATGTTCTGCATTTTGAACATGGGATGTGGGAATCCATGGCATCCAATTAAGGTAAAACTGTGGAATTAAAATGCAGTTAAGACTCTCATTTCCTGAGGAAGAAACTAATCTCAGAGCATTAGCAGTGCAATTCGCTGCACAATACCTCCAACGTAAGTCCACTGAGTTCAGCGGGTTCAGGCTGGAGTGAGCCTGCCATAGGATTGCAAGACACCCACATTCAGTTGCAGTGATTAATTGGAGTTAATTGAGGGCTTCTGACTTTTGTCTTGGCGAGCCACACAATGGGAGCGCACAAGGTCTGGTTTGTGACTGTCACAGGCCAAGGATGGTTTTTCCGTATGTTCCGACCGGCAGCCACATCCCATAAGCAAAAACAAAAACAAGCTTTGTGGCACTTGAAGACCAACAAGACTTGTTGAAGGATTCAGGTGGGTAGCCATGTTGGTCTCAAGCAGCAGAACAAAGTTTGAGTCCAGGGGCATTTTTAAGACCAACAAAGTTTAATTCTGGCTGTTTCTGTGCACACGAAAGCCTACACGCAGAATAAAACTTTTTTAGTCTTAAAGGTGCCACAGGAGTCAGTCTTGTTGAAGGATAAGTTTCCACAGACTGACATTATGCAGTAGATTGGCTTGTGCCATAAGAATCCTCTAGATTTGGTTGTGGTGTCTGAAGTGAGGCTATGTTGCGGAACGGGCTAGATGGAGAAGCGATGTGGCATGAACCCCTGGGAGGAAGGGGAGGAAGTGGAAGAAGAAGGAGGAGGAGGAGGAGAAGAAGAAGAAGATGATATTGGATTTATACCTGGCCCTTCACTCCAAGTCTCAGAGTGGCTTAAAATCTTCTTCCTTTCCTCTCCCCACAACAGACACCCTGTGAGGCAGGTGGGGCTGAGAGAGCTCTGGGAGAACTGCTCTTGAGAGAACAGCTCTGAGGGAACTTATGACTGACCCAAGGTCACACCAGCAGCTGCATGTGGAGGCATGGGGAATCAAACCCAGTTCTCCAGATTAGAGTCTGCGCTTCTAACCGCTACACCAAACTGGCATCGGAGAAATAATGTGCAGTGACAGAGATGGATGAAGGCAGATGTCCAGAGTGAGGCAGATGTCCAGATGGCATTCCTTCTGACCCTCCGGCGGTAAAAACACACACTTAATAATTGTCCCACCCTGATTACTGTTCTCACCAGCCCAGAATCCAGGCCAAAATGAAATGCAAAAGCCCTCAGAGCTGGTGTGGACCAAAAGGCCACTTATTGTGCAAAGGCAGAACCAACCAGCGTGTCACAGGTCATCCCACACAACCCAGAGTGCAGCGAGATGGGAGACCTCTTCTGAAAGGAGGTTATGGAGCAAAAGCCTCCGGGCTCCTCACGTGGGCGGCTGAAGCCAGAGGACATAAACAAACAAACCCTTAGCCAGTCCAGTGACATGAGGAGAAGATATGCCTGTCAGTCAAAACCTCTCTTGAATTAAGCCATAAGTCATCTTGAGGTGAATTTAATTGGCTTTTCACCATCTCTCAACTTCCATTTCCTGGTTGTGTCACGTCTCAAAGAAAAATATGCAGCAGGGAGAGGACCCAAAAAAACATCTTGGAAGAGCATAGAACATAATGGTTGGTTGGTTGGTTGGTTGGTTGGTTGGTTGGTTGGTTGGTTGGTTGGGTGGGTGGATAGTTGGATGGGGGGGTGGGTAGATGGTTGGACGGATGGATGGGTGGGTGGGTGGGTGGGTGGGCGAATGGACAGGAGGATGGCTGGGTGGACAGGTGTATGGATGGATGGGTGGATGGATAGACAGATGAGGAAAGAAAATACACATGAAATTGTATTGAAGGACATTTAAGATTATGTGAATGGAAGGGAGACAGATAAACAGAGCGGTGAAGAATATTTACAGGCATTAATGCATTCCCCCCCCCACAACCGTTGACTTCTTTCTCTTCTTGAATTAAAAACACACACACACTAAGGTTCTGAAGTTTTTAAAAACTGACACCTGGTTGCCATTATTAATTAATCGTTTTGGAATGGGCCTTGTTTTCTGGCCAGACAGTGGAATTTCCCACACGCTTCTTTCAACAGAGGCAGCCTAATTCTGTGACACATCAAGGCAGGATCCTCAGATGGTGGTTGTCATCCAAGGAGAAAACAGACCTGATCCACAGGGTCCACATTCTACCAAGAAGTTCTCCTGCGCGAACCCCACTGAAATGGGGCCGAGCATAGGGTTGCCATGTCTGGGTGGAAAAATACCTAGAGACTTTGGGGGTGGATCCAGGAGAGGGTGGGGTTTGGTGAGGGGAGGGGCCTCAGCAGGGTACAATGCCATAGAGTCCACCCTTCGAAGCAGCCATCTTCTCCAGGGGAGCTGATCTCTGTCAGCTGGAGATCAGCTGTAAAAGCGGGAGATCTCCAGGCCCCACCTGGAGGCTGGCAACCCTAGCCGAGAAAGAGGCTTATGGAAGAGCTCCTTGTGGTGGATTGCGTCCCAGCTTAACGAATATAAGAAAAGGATGTCCCCTGAAGTTTCCACCCCCACCACCGAAATGCTCTGGCCTTTCAGCACCCTTAATCCAAGTCTATTTGATCAAAATCTTTCATCCACCCATCTAAAATCTCTAAGGTGCTTATAATGTAGTATGTTCTGTGTAACAACCGGCCTGCCATGTGCTCCCAGGTAATGGCGCCTGCCGCATGGCCAGAGCACATGGTCAGGCAGAGAGGGGAGCTTGAATCTGGAGGAACAATAGACATCCGGATTCAAAGCCTCCACCAATAGGTTCTCCCTGGGGAGCCAATGCAGCCAAAGGCTCCTCCAGGGAACCTATGACAAACATGCGCATATGTAAAGCCCCTATCCGGTCTTTTGGGAGCGGCCGGAGGTGTGGCTCCGGCCAGCATATAATGAGGGCTCTGAAAGCATGCTTGACCTGACCATCTACTGGACATGCTGAATCACTCAATAAAGGCTTCATGATTTCACTGTTCCTGGTCTCCCAAGTCCAGTACTCTTCAGTTCTACTGGACTGGAATCTAGCTGATCTGCTGCAGATGAACATGGCTGCCCTCTGAAGCCCTTTCCTTCCTTCCTTCCTTCCTTGCTAATTTAGTATAGAAAAGGGGAAGTCGTTTCAGGAAAAGCTTCACCACCTATGGAATCCCCCCCTCCTCATTTCAGTGATGTTGGGAAGGCTGAAAAACAGCATGAAATTTTTCCTTGTTCAGAGCAGGGCAAGGAAATATTGCCCTAACTCTGATTTGCTGTTATGGTGTCCTTACGTAGCCGATCTGACATGACTTCATCCCACTGCTTCTGTGATCCCTGATTGACTGGGACTGTAGAGAAAGAATCCTGACTTTTTTTGCTCAAAACGGTTGCACCAAAGTTGCGGGTCAGGGGAGGACACAGCAGCAAACAACAGGAATGGAGCAGCA
This sequence comes from Lepidodactylus listeri, assembly GCA_029233225.1. NCBI lineage: Eukaryota > Metazoa > Chordata > Lepidosauria > Squamata > Gekkonidae > Lepidodactylus > Lepidodactylus listeri. Next base: position 53,413,327 of record JARCFY010000018.1, read on the forward strand.
TGTTACAAAAGATGCGCCGAATGGGAGTTTCACGAAACTTTACTCGTACACAAACACCAAGACTCCCTGTTGATGGGCAACAGTCCAGCATTTCTCTCTCTCTTAATCTTTATTCATGCACTATCTCAGTCGATCAGATCTGTCCGTCCTACCTAATCCCTGCTAAGACGCATCCATCCTGGTGTGCGGTTGCCACCCACAATGGGGATACGGGTGAGAGACTGGCGGTTATCTTCCTCCCCACAGCCTTTTCAACTTTGGGAAGCGGAAGGTGCCTATATAAATGGTGGACTGAGTTGTGGGAGGCAGCAGGGAACTGGTGGCAGGAGAGAGAGAGAGAGAGAGAGAGAGAGGGTAGGCGGAGTCTGGACTTGACAGCTTGTTCGTTGCTTGAAGGCACCTGGGTGTAATTATCCAAAAGGGAGACGAGCCGGTTCCTAACACAGATGTTTGTCTCACCCGTGCACCACGCTAGGGAAGGATCTCCAGATCTTTCTCCAGCCCTTTCCGGCCTCTATCTGTCCCGATCTCCCGAGAGCCCCTTCGCGGGCAGGATGGAACCAACTGGGATCTTCTGCAGCAAACCGAGTGAACCGATCATCTACAAGATCCGAGTGACCACAGGCCAAGGGCTCCTGACTGGGACCTTTGACGTGGTCTCCATCACCTTGGTAGGCATCAATGGAGAGAGCCCCAAGCAAGTCCTGAACCGGGCTGGTACCAGTTGTTCCCGGGGATCGGTGAGTCTGGTGATGAAAGGTTCAAAGAGAAGGGAAGAAAGTTGGGTCAGTGTCTCGTGTCCTTTTAAGATGAGGAAACTGCATGTAACCGTTTTTTTTTTCCCCCAGAGATGAGGTTTTGGGGGTGTTGGCTTCCAAGCATCTAAGCTCCCTTCCTCAGATACCAAGCTCTGACTCTTGAAAGCCTATACCCCCCAAATCTTGTTGGTTTTTGTGGCACTACTGGTCTCAGATCTAGGTTTCCTACTGTGGACCCACAGCTACCCCCTCAGTCAACTTTTGTGCCAGACATCAGGTCTTGGAGGTGACAAACAGGCAGAGGGGGGAACGTTTCTGGTTGCTTGGTTTTGCGGTTTCAGAGGCCCCCAGAATCTGCCAAAATGTTAAGTCTGGCCTACGTCTGTTGAGTGTCGGCTGCGGCCACTGGGTCTTGGGCCCGCAACTTCTTTCAGACAGCCGCCTGCCTCTGTTTGGGTGGCTATGCCTCTGGAGAGACCCGTTGCATAGGTCTGCATGAACGTCATTGGTGCACCATCAACAGAGCGGAAGAAAAGGGCTTTGCGTTTAAATGGATCGTGCATTGTAATCTGTACAAGTCAGTCACATCACAGAAAAGAGACAAAACACAGCCGACACTCCAACGCTCCCCTGTGACAGTTTGTAAAGTGCTTGTAGAGGAATGAGATTTTCCCAATTTATGAAACATAATTAATGCTGTACTGTCGCCTGTCTTCATCTGATTCGGATGGGAAGTAGAACAGAAGGACACTGTGATGCAAACATGTACCAGGTCAAACTATTGGCCCAACTCAGAGTAGCCTCTAGGAACTGGTAGCAGCTCTCCAGGGTATGAACTTCCAGTAGAGAGCTAGAGGCACCAGGGATCGAATCCGGGGCCTTCCATGTGTAAAGTATAGGACCTACCATTGAGCAATGGCTTCTCCACAGTAAGATCTGGAGCTCCTTTATACAGGGTCAGACTGCCGGTCAATCTAGCTCTTCCTTGTTCCTCAGACTGGCAGGGTCTCTGCTACAGAAAGGTCATTCATAGATGCTTTAATTGTAATTTGAACTCAGGACCCTCTGTATGCATTCTAGCACTCGGTCACACAGTCCCAAAGACTTCACATAATTACAAAAGACACCTTTAGACATTTATCTGCTATTGTGATATATTTATGGCTTTACAACTGTTGACCTTATAACCATAACTTGTTATTTAGTTTTTCACTTTGCGTAACTTAAACATCATCATGTTACATGTTAATTTGCTGTTAAGTCCCTGTCTTGAAGTTTAGAACCTCATCTCCCATTCCAGTGGGTTTGAAAAAGTGTGCCTTGCGCACGAAAGCTCATACCTTGAATAAACCTTTGTTGGTCTTAAAGGTGCCACGGGACTCTAAATTTGTTCTACTGCTTCAGACCCACACGGCTGCCCACCTGGATCTAGTCCCAAAGACTTTCAGCTAAACAAGGGCGCTACGCACACTGGGATGGGAACAATGCTCCCACTAAGCTGTGGAGTCTTGTACAGTGTACAGTTCTGGTCGCCACACCTCAAAAAAGATATTATAGCACTGGGAAAAGTGCAGAAAAGGGCAACTAGAATGATAAAAGGGTTGGAACATTTTCCCTGTGAAGAAAGGTTGAAGTGCTTGGGGCTCTTTAGCTTGGAGAAACGACAGCTGAGGGGTGACATGATCGAGGTTTATTAGATTTTGCATGGGATAGAGCGGGTAGAGAAAGAGGTCCTTTTCTCCCTTTCTCACAATACAAGAACTCCTTGTGGGCACTCGATGAAATTGCTGAGCAGTTGGGTTAGGACAGATCAAAGGAAGTACTTCTTCACCCAAAGAGTGATTAACATGTGGAATTCACTGCCACAGGAGGTGGCAGTGGCTACAAGCATGGACAGCTTCAAGAGGGAATTGGATAAACATCTGGAGCAGAGGTCCATCAGTGGCTATTAGCCACAAGGTATAGATAGGAACTCTTGGTCTGGGGCAAGTGATGCTTTGTCTTCTTGGTGCTTGGGGGGGGGGCAACAGTGGGAGGGCTTCTAGTGTTCTGGTTCTACTGGTGGACCTCCTGAGAGCACCTGGTGTTTTTGGCCACTGTGTGACACAGAGCGTTGGACTGGATGGTCCATTGGCCTGATCCAACATTGGCTTCTCTTATGTTCTTATGAGCAAAAACTCTACTTTGTGAGCTACTGGCATTAAAGTTGTGAGTGAGCAGTTTGGCTACTGCATACATTAGTTTGCTCTAGAGCCATCCTTCCTGAGCAAAGACAAAAATCTGTGAGCTAGCTCACGCTAACTCAGCTTAGAGGGAACACTGGGTGGGAAGTGTTATGTGTGTCTACATGGGGCACGTTGTGATGACTGAATGTTGTAGGAATGAATTCAGCATCTCAGCTGTGCTCAGATAGTTCCTGGCGTGCTTGTGCCATGGGTAATGCCACACTCTTGATTACTGTGACGATTGCCAGCTGATTGTGCCTCATTCCCAGCCACGCAGAGGTGAACCTGATTGTGTGAATCAGCCAACTGCAGACTATGAACTGCTGATTATGAAACACGCAACCTGACAGCATTTGGATAGGTGCCGCTTTCACATAGCTCTTGCTCTTGATGTTAGCTGTGAATTCAGAAACGCATTTCACACAGTAGGATTTATTTTATATTAGCCACAGATTATGCCATAGGAACTTTTTTCGATCAACCCTTTTTCCAAAGTGAACGTAACTTCGGAAGGCAAGGAGACGTTTGGAAACGACGTTCCAGTTGTAGTTAGCGTTTCTATTTTGACAACTCGTAACAGAAATCTTTTTGGTAGGACTGCCAAATCCTACCAAAATTCTTTCGCTTATTCATTTGTTTACATTTTCTATTGATTCATTAATTGGCTTTTTTTAACAAATGGAATTTTGTCGATTGTTAATGAGGGTTTCTGAAGGGAAGGATATTGTGAAAGCTTCCTGAAGTTTAGAAACTTAGTTTTGATCTCAGTCTGGTGGGGGGAAGGCTGCTATCCTCTCTCCGTTTTGAATGGCTTTTAGTTAATATCACAGAGGTCCCATAATGCTATTCAGGGGCAGCAGATCCAGTACAGAGAAACAGAGGTACTTCTTTACACACTGCTTACTTAACTTGTGGGACTCACTGCTACAAGACAGAATGATGGCCACTAGTCCAGGTGGCCTTATAAAGGGATAAGATGAATTCCTGGAGGTTAGGTCCATCACTGAGCCTGAATGGCTAAATGGAGCCTCCATGTCCAGGGGCAGTGTACCTCTGAATGCCAGGTCAAAAGATGATGGAAGCTTGATCCTCTGTGCCCCTCCTTGTAACAGTACAAAACAGGACACTGGACTACATGGAATGGATATGTTTAAAAATCACAGAATTCAGAAGAATACTATCTTAAGAGCATAATTATATGGCTGTAGGGCTTCCAGCCTCCAGGTGGGGCCTGGAGATCTCCTGGAATTATAACTGGTCTCCAGACTATGGAGACCAGTTCACCTGGAGAAAATGGCTGCTTTGAAAGGTGGACTCAATGATATTAGGCCCTGGTGAGGTCCCTCTCCTCCCGAACATCCCCGAGGGTCCACCCCCAAATGTCCAGGAATTTCCTTTCCCCCCAGTTTTTTTTATCGATAAGATAAAAGAAGAGAAAAAGAGAGAGAGAAAATTCCCTGATCTGTTGTCGGCAAGCCTACAAGACTCGTGCAACAAGTCAGGTTGGAACTCCATGGTCACATAAGCCCCAGACTCATGGAATGTGAGGAAAGGCCAACTAGCCCATCATGGCCATTTCTGTTGGGGAAAATGGTTTGGGAGGGAAGGCAAAAGACTCTTCCCCCCCAGTGCCCCAAGCTGCACCAGCCGATGGAGTAGTTTTTAAGGTGAGTTTCTTGATGTACGTGTGACTGCATATCAGGACAGGGGATACCTGACTGGACTCATATCATGTGTCTTGTATAGTCCGTCCCTTGTTGTTGTTCACTCGCACAGTCAAGTCTGACTCTTTGCGACCTCATGGACCACATCACACAAGGCCATCCTGTCCTCCGCCATCCCCCAAAGTCCGCTCAACCTCATGTTCATTGCATCGATAACACTGTCTAACTCTCATCCTTTGCCGTCCCCTCCTTCTTTGACCTTCAGTCTTTCCCAGCATCAGGGTCTTCTCCAGTGAGTGCCCCCTTCTCATTTGGTGGCCAAAGTATTTGAACTTCAGCTTCAGTATCTGGCCTTCCAGGGGACAGTCAGGGGGTTGATTTCTTTCAGGACTGACTGATTTGATCCCCTTGCAGTCCACGGGGCTCTCAAGAGTCTTCTCCAGCACCATAATTCGAAAGTCTACCCCTTACAGTTCTACTAAACCTTTACACTTTTTCACATTGAATTTGCTTATCATGTTTCACCGGGTCCTCTACTAGATTAGATCTGATTTTATGTTAATCCTATTTTGCTCAACTACCAACAGTTAGGCAGGGCCCTCACCTACTCTCAGTGGGCTGTTTATCTTTTTCCCTGCCTGCCTTTTGGCTGTTTGCAGCTTCTACAATAAATCGATGTGCCTAACGTACCTGCATGGTCTTTAAGGTGCTGAAAGCAGAGGTCAGGCTTGGTTAGTACTTGGATGGGAGACCACCAAGGAAGTCCAGGGTTGCTATGCAGAGGCAGGCAATGGCCAACCACCTCTGAATGCCTCTTGCCTTGAAAACCCCAAGAGGGGACATCATAAGTCAGCTGTGGCCAAAAAATTTGCTAGATCCGGTTCCGGAGGCGGCGGCTGCTGGAGGTGCGGGGCTCTGCTCTCGACCTGACGCAGAATTCCTTTTCTCTTTAGGGGGTCTTGTACCCCACAAAGCTCCCGTAGAAGAACTTTGTAGCAAAGCCATTACCGGGGGGTGAAGTTTAGAAGTGACGGCAGTCCGCTTCACCCACCTGGTTGGCTGCAAAGCAGGAGGAAAGGACAAGAAGCTTCGCGGCGAGCGCTGAAGCTTAGCCGCCTCACGTACAACCGAGGAGGAAACAACCTGAGAGAGAAGAGCCTGAAAACAAAGACAATATTTGGTGAGGCTTACTTTTCAAAAGACTTTTCGCTGTGAGAAAGAGCTGGCTTGCAGTTGCTGTTGTGGAGACGTGGAGAACGGCGGGCGTGGCGGCCAGACCAAGCGAGTTGATAGCCGAGCGAGGAGGCAGCGAGCTTTTTCAACCCGCTTGGGGGACCTAAAGGAACCTAAAGAAAGGGGGAAAAAACACTCAAGAGTGGTGGTCGTTGCGGTTGGCATTTGGGATCACTTTCGCCCGGGATAAGCTGTTTCCTTTTCTTTCTACCTCTTTATCGAACAGTGACAGTGATAAAACCAGGAAGTGTATATCTGAAATATTGGGAGCGACTACTCTGCAATCAGCTAGATAAGTCTGAATTGCTACTTAGAGCAGAGACAGCTACTGAGCAATATTGGAGTGGGAGATAGAACATATTGAAAAAGAGTGAGACGTGTGTGTATGCTGATATATGCTGCGATCAAGAACCAATAGCAAAGAACCAAGAAGCAGTTTAAGCTTCAAATGTCCTTAAGGGAAATCTCTGGCCTGTATTAAGTGTAAGCTCTTACTGTTTGCTTGTTTTGTTCTCTGTTTTTTTTTTCTTTTCTTTTCAAATTTAGGTGGAAGTCATTGACCATTTCGTCTTTTGTTCCATAAGAAGCAATTTAGAATTAACAAAAAATAGGAGGTATAGAAAGTATAGAATAGAACAGAATAGGATAGAAAATAGAACAGAAATAATAAAAACAATAATAAACAAAATATAGAATAAAAAAAATAGAACAAAATTAGATAGAGTTTAGATAGATAGGTAGATAGTGAAACAAATAAGACAAGAAAAAGATAAGTACAAAATAATATAGGAATAGAATAGGAAAATATAGGAAATAGTATAGGAATAGTATAGGAACAGTATAGGAAGGTTAAGTTAGAATAGAAATAAGAAACTACAACCTAGAACGTATAGTAGAAACACTGACCCCAATATTTAACCACAAAAACTTCTGAAGGATACTAAAATGGCCAGTGGGTCGAGAAAAATGTCTGTGTCAGGAGCGTCTGGTGTAAGCCAATCAAATGTAAAAGATACTAATGCACAAATGTATGAAAATATGTCTGAAATGATGAATCAGGTGATACAAAATACAATACCGAACTTAATTACAAAAGCGCTTGAACCCCTAGAAGACAAATTTGATAGGGGGACGCAACAACTACAAGAGAAATTTGATAGGGTGACGCAACAACTAATTGCCCAAATGAATGAGTTTAAAGCCCAAATATTAGAAAACAAACAAGAAATAATAATACTGAAAAACAATAAGAAGGAAACGGATGGAAAATTAGAAGAAGTAGATCAGCGTTTGGAAGACTTAAACGCTAAATGTACCTCACTAGAAAATTCATTGATATCCCTAGAGGTAGAAAAATCAGCACTCCTTCTTAGGTTTCAAAATGTACCAGAAAAAAACAAGGAAGAACTTAGGGACACTATCACAATTGCCTTACAAGAATGGATGGGCTTAGAGTCATCTGAGGAACTTAGTAAAGATATAGAGACAGTATTTAGGAGAAATACAGCCTACGGGAAGCGAAACAACCTACCTAGAGAAGTCCACCTGAAATTTTATAGGAAACCAATGAGAGAAAAGATACTGGAAAAGGCTAAGATAGATGTGTTGAAAATACAGGGAAATGAGATTCGGATACTAAAGGATACACCGTGGAGAATAAGACAGAAAAGACAAGATTATCAAACTTTAACGTCAGCATTAAGATCAAATGATTTGTCTTATAGGTGGTTGACTCCTGAGGGATTATCCTTTTATTATAAAGGAACAAAACATAACCTAACCTCAATATTTAAATTACAAGAGTTTATAAAAAAATTTGGAGGAGAGTTAGGAATGTTAGAAGAGGAATCTTTAGAATCGGAGGAGGAAGAAGGGGGTATTACCCTACCTGAAGGGGAAACCCAAAGAAAAGGGAAAAGCACTTCAAAAACAGAAAAAAAGAAAAAAGCAAAACAATATCCCACTGAAGGGGTAATAACAAGGCTGCAACAAAGAAAGGACGGAATAAAAAATATAAATCATGAGCAGAAGGGTAATTAAGATAGTATCTGTTAACGTCAACGGGTTAAATGTACCCCAGAAAAGGAAAAAAAATTTCTTACAACTGTCAAAACTGAAGGCAGATATTATCTGCATCCAAGAGACGCATGTGAAACAAAAGGATAAACATTTATTAGAGGTAAAAAAACTTGGTTTGAATTTTGTAGCTGCAGAAAAATTAAAGAAGAAATCAGGGGTAGCCACCTATGTTAAACAGTATTTACATCCGGAAGTTGTGTATGATAGTAAAGATGGGCGAATATTAATTGTAAAAATCAGGAGACAGACTAAGGTTACATTGGTGGTAAATATATATGCACCAAATCAAGCGCAAGACAAATTCTATACTGATTTAAGAGAGACAATCGCTAAGCAATCATTTGATGATTTATTGGTAATGGGAGATTTTAATGCTGTTGTAAATCCGACTTTAGATCGAAAATCGGCAACTCAGAAATCTACGAGAAGTAATGTTTTACCAAGATCATATTGGGAGTTGACGGATGAATTTGCAATAGTTGACCCATGGAGATTAAAGAATGGGGACAAAAGAGATTTTACTTTTTTTTCACATAGATTTAAGTCATGGTCGCGTTTAGACATGATATGGATTTCGAGGACAATGTTGAGAGAAGTAATGGAAACAGAAGTACTTCCAATGTCGTTTGCAGACCACAACCCGATAGTTTTGTCATTGTATGATATTGTGAAACCCACTAGGTGGTCAATGAAATTGTCTATATTAAATGATGAAAATTTTGTAAAGAAAAGTAAAGAAGAATTTGAAGAATTTTTCTTAAGAAATTATGATTCAGAAATGAGTGACCATATTGTATGGGATACTTTTAAAGCCTTTCTTAGAGGTAAAATGATATGCCAAGAGAGTTGGCTTCGGAAAAAACAGAGATTGGACTATCTAAATTTAACTCAACTAATTCAAAATGAGGGAAAAAAATTAAAGGATAACCCATTAGATGTAAAAAGTAAAGAAAATCTGAGGAAACTTCAACATAAACTAAATTGTGAATTAGCTGAAGAATTGGCAAGAAAAATGAGGTATAACAAACAGTACATATTTGACAATGCCAACAAACCCTCTCGTTGGCTAGCATACAAAATAAGAAAGGAAAAGGCAAACAGAAATATAAAAATGTTAAAAGATGGTCACGGTAAAGAATGTACAGACATAGACAATCAAAAAAAGATTGTAGAAATTTTCTACAAAGATTTATACAAATGAGAGAATGTTGATAGACAACAACTTGACTTGTACTTAAAAAAACATGTAGGGAAAACACTTTCGGAAGAACAAAAAATCCTTCTAAATAATCCTATAACAGCTGTAGAAATAACAGAAGCAATTAAAAAATTAAAAGCTAACAAAACACCTGGCCCCGATGGAATCCCAGCGGAATTCTACAAAATTTTTGGAGAACAAATAGTAGGTCCATTAAAAAAAAAATACAGCGAATATATGAAAAAGGTGAGATGCCGGTAACTTGGAGGGAGGCATTGATAACACTCATTCCAAAACAGGATGGTGATCCAACAGAGGTGAGTTATAGACCAATTTCACTTCTAAACTCCGACTACAAAATCTACGCAACAATTTTGGCAAACAGACTAAGGAAAATATTACCGGATCTGATACAACAGGATCAATCGGGATTCTTACCTAAAAGGCACTTGAGGCAAAACATACGAGTGATTTTAAACGCTTTAGAATTCTACGAAGTACATTCTGAAAAACAAGCGATTTTTTTTTCATGGATGCAGAAAAGGCCTTTGATAGGTTGAATTGGGATTTCATGCTTTCCCAATTAAGATGCTGGGACTGTGGGGAAAACTTTTGCAAAATGGTAGAAGCGATATACGACCAACAAGTGGCTAAGACTGCTTTTAATGGTATCATGACAAATTCATTCCAAATAGAAAAAGGGGTTAGACAGGGATGTCCCCTTTCACCTCTTCTTTTTATTTTAGTATTGGAAACTATGTGTGATGTGGTCAGAAAAGAGGAAAAAATTAAGGGCTTAAGGATAAAAGGAGAAACCTTTAAAGTTATGGCCTTTGCAGATGACGTGGTCTTCATAGTGGAAGACCCCTTAAATTCTATGGGTAACCTCTTATATATTCTGGAAGAATACGACCAACTATCAGGTTATAAAATAAATAGGAAAAAAACTGAAATCCTAGCTAAAAACTGTACAAGGGAAAATGAAGAACAACTGTGCCAATTGACAAAATTTGACATGGCAAAAAAAGTGAAATATCTGGGGATCTATCTAACTAGTAGATGCAGTTCTTTATATAATGACAACTACCTGAAAGCTCTGACAGAAATTAAAAAAGATCTTGAACTTTGGGGAAAGCTACAATTATCATTCCTAGGTCGGATTGCACTAACCAAAATGAATGTGTTACCGCGTTTGATCTTTTTGTTTCAAACCCTACCAATTTTAAAAAATCAATCCTTTTTTAAAGAATTACAGAAACATATAACAAGGTTCATTTGGCAATCAAAAAAGCCTAGAATTAAGCTTAAGTATTTGAAAGACAGACAAATCCGTTGAGGATTGGGCTTACCAGATTGGTATAGTTACTACATTGCCTCAGGGATGACATGGTTGAAGGATTGGGCCAAATTGGAAAATAATAGAATTTTAAGTCTAGAAGGACACGGTTTACAAGTAGGGTGGCACAAAATAATGTGGTATGGGGAAAAAAACAAAATTTTTAAGAGTCATATAATACGATGTGCTCTCCTTAAAATATGGGAAGAATTAAAATATAAAATCTACCAGAAAATACCTGTTTGGGTCTCCCCATTAGAAGCTCTTATAAAACCAACGTTAATTACAGAGCAAAAAAAGATAGGCTATGGAGACCTTATAAATACAAGATTAGAACTTAAAAACAATCAGGAACTGCAAAAACTGGGCTTGAACCTAACATGGTGGGAACAAAACCAGATAGTTTCAAGATACAATATTGATAAAAAACAGGGATTTTTAAAAGAACATACGGATTTAGATAAAATATGGTTAACCTCAGAGGAGAAAACAATAAAGAAAATATATGATTATCTCTTGGAAGAGAAAATGCAAGACGAGTGGGTCAAACCAAATATGATTAGGTGGGCACGGGATATAGGCCACAGTATTGAATTAGATAAATGGTCTGCAGTTTGGAGAGAAAATCTTAAAGCAGTCAGAGCAAGCCCGTATAAAGAGAACTTTTTAAAAATGTTCTATAGATGGCACCTTTCACCAGACAGACTAGCAAAATTTTCCAAAAGAAATTTGAAAACATGTTGGAAATGCAAGACAAACGTTGGCTCATACTTCCACATGTGGTGGACCTGTCAAAAGGCTAGGAAATTTTGGTTAATGATCCAAAAAACCTTACAAGAAATGTTATTGATTGAAATCCCTTGGAATCCAGAGCTTTATTTATTGAATATAATTCCTAAAGATTTTGTAAAAGAACAAAAAAAACTGATTATACATTGCACTACGGCGGCACGTATGTTATTTGCAAGATTCTGGAAGACGGACAATATTCCATCAATTGAGGACTATATTAAAAAAATATATGAAGTAGCAGAAATGGACAATTTAACAATGAAGTTAGATAACAAGCAAGAGCGGAAGTTTAACAAAGTGTGGAAAATATTCTATGACTGGTACGACAACAGATATCAATTGTAAGGCCAAACCGGGCCAAAAAATTTTCAAAAGGAAAAAAAAAAGTATAAGGTTGTTTTTTCTCTTTTTGTGATATATATTTATGTTATGTATGTTTTTGTGATTGAAATTTTGGAAAAGTTAATAAACAAATAAAAAAAAAAAAGTCAGCTGTGGCTTGACAGCGCTCTCCACCACCATCAAACGTGTGGTGGGGGAACACCTGGAATTTTTACAGAATTACAATTGACCTCTAAAATACAGATAACCAGTTCCCCAGGAAGAAAGGGCAGCTTCAGAGGCCGATCTCCATGGAATTACAACCTTGTTGAGCTCCCTCCCCTCCCCAAACTCTACAGGAACCACCTTAAAATCTCCAGGAACCTCCCAAGTAGAAGCTGCCTGCCCTAGCTGCAGGACTCGTGTTTCAGCTTTGCACTAGATGAGCTCTGGGTCTGATCCAGCCAGACTCTTCTTACGTGTTCTAGGGGGTTCAGACAACTTCTGTCCTACTTTCTAAGGATTGACCCTATGGTTGAAAAGAAGAGGGCAGCCATTCACCGAAGCCACACGTGATCAAATGAAGGATTCCATCCTCCAGAGCAGCCATGTTCTCCGAGGAAAATGATCTTGGTGGTCCGGAGATTGGCTAGAATTCCTGGTGGCTGGCAACTTTCCGTACATGTGCTCAAGTGAAAGATGTTACCAGACTGGCAGGTTTGCAGAGCAGAAGTTACCGCTGCTGGGAGCCACAACCAGTTCACGGGGAAGTAACTGGGATGACTGCCAGTTGCCATCGAGCACTGATTCCCATCAGGGAAGTAAAATGTCAGGCTGTCTCAAAGGCAAGGAAAACGGTGTCATGGACAGAGCAGGGAGCCTTGGGGAATGGGGGCGCCAGGAAGTCAGCTGAGCAGCAGGAGTTCAACTTCTCCCCAAAATACTTTTTTGAAGCATCCAAATTTGGCTTTTCTTATGGGTTTGAAATGGTACTTTTAAAAAACCATCCCTATCATTTGCACCATCAGTGTTTAACGTTGCACAATTCAATCCTTCCAAAAATGCGGATGCGAGCTCTGCTTCTCTCTTTGAGGAGAGGGCGTGCCACAGTTGCATACATGAACAATTTCCTTTGTATCTTCCAGATGCCCAAGAAATATCAAGGGATTATCTCCTAACAATTAACACCTACTGAGGTAGCATCAGCAGACGATGTTGGGTAGCCACCATAACGAAAGAAGGGCTCTGCTTTATCAGAAGAACAGCTACCCCCAAGTCCTGAACAAATGGTACCAATGATACTACACTTGCTGATGGTTCAAAGGACCGGGAGGCAAAAATTTCGCTCCTCAAGGGCACCCAAACACAGCACTTGTGTGATAGGAAAATAAGAGCTCTTATCAATGCTCCCTCTAAGCCCTGGAGTCTTCTGAGCAAAAATTCTGCTTTGTGAGCTACTGGCATTAAAGTTGTGAGCGAGTGATTTGGCAGCTAAATAAACTAGTTTGCCCTGGAGCCCTCCTTCCTGAGCTGAGACAAAAATGAGTGAGCTGGAGGCTAAAAAACGGTGAGCTAGCTCACACTAACTCAGCTTAGAGGGAACACTGCCTCTCATATAGTAAAGTGCTGTCAAATTGCTGCTGGTTTATGGGTTTTCCAGGTGTGGCAGAACAAGGCCTGCTCTACCCTGCAGGTCCTATTCCACCCTGCCTTCCAAGGTTTTCCCAACACCTGGAGAGGCTTTTCTCTCTCTCTCTCTCTCTTGGGCAGCCTGCCGCTGCCATCTGCCCTTTGCAGGAATTGCCCTCTGGGAGGGTCAGGACTCCCAGCTTCCCTTCTAAGTTCTTGCCTCTGTGTCTCCTGCTGCCCAGTGCCAAGTCACCGTGGGGACAGTTTACTGCCCTGCGGGCCCCAGGGGGGATGGCCACTTGCCAACTGACTACATTCACCCGGCACTCCTTTTAAAATAGCACGTCCAAGATGGTGGAGGTCTATGTGGTACAGAGAACCACTTCCAGCATCTTAAGTTATAAAGTATTTATTAGAAAAAAAATGTTCACAAGCACACTTTTAGCACAGCACCAGGCTGAGCAAGGGATCCAAAAGAAATTGGCAACACAAAAATCCTCTGCCCCTCTCTCTATACATGCCCCACCAGCTGTTTCAATAGGACAGGCTCCTTAAGTTGTTGTTGTTGTTCAGTCGCACAGTTGAGTCCGACTCTTCGCGACCCCATGGACCACATCACACCAGGCCCTCCTGTCTTCCGCCATCCTCCGGAGTTTGCTCAAAGTCACATTTGTTGCATCACTAATACTGTCTAGCCATCTCATACTTCACCGTCCCCTTCGTCTGTTACCTTCAATCTTTCCCAGCATCAGGATCTTCTCCAGTGAGTGCTCCTTTCTCATTTGGTGGCCAAATGTTTAGAATGTTAAAAATCTCTACAGAGTTTCAGTTACCTTGAAGCTTTCTGTAGCTCTTCAGGCGAACACATGGTCAGTGGCTGCCTTCTCAGTTAAGAGTTCTGTCTGCTCTCATGGATCCAGTACCCAAGGAAAAAGAGACCTCCTCCTTGCTGCAAGGAGTTTTTACCATCTCTCTTTCCCCCACCCACTGACCCGGTCAGGCCAGGTCAGCGAAGCTCTTCCTGGCTTCTCTAGCATTTTCCTTCCTGTAGCGTTTGGGAACTTGAAAAGTAACCCGATGAACAGTCCTGAACTGTTTACAACCAGTCAAACTGATTGACAAAGTCAGTTCCCTGTTCACCACTGGCGAACAGAGCGTGATCTGCAACTGGCTGCTGTTTGAGAATCCCCAGCTTTACCCTGCTTAGGGTTGCCAGCTTTGGGCTGGGCAAATCCTGGAGATCTGGGGGGTGGAGCCAGGGGGAGGTAACGGGAGGGGCCTCAGCATGGTACAACACCATAGAGTTCACCCTCCAAATGCAACCATTTTCTCCAGGGGAAACTGCTCATTTCTATAATATGACAATGACGGGAAGTCAAAAGCCATCACACCAGAGTTCCTCCCTCTCTCTTGCTCACAGGTAAAGCATACAGTCACTGTGCCATTCCAATGAGATGCGTACGGCCTAGACTAGACTGTAATGCGATGGGGAGGAAAGATAAAGCCGGGATGCACAGAGACATCAAGTGGCCGTGGGCAGGCATCAACTGACTCATGGCTGTACCAGAATTCCTGGACCTGCTTGCAGATGTTTGAGAAAAGTTAATGTGGAGTGTGCCAACACCATGGGACTCAATTCAGTCATACCCCCTACAATAATTTACAGTGCTCAGCAATGCAGGTTGAGTCATTTTGATCTCATGTGGTGCTGGTGTGTGTTGCTCAGGGCAAGTTTGGATTGGATCCCTGCCCCCCCTGCCCCCCCCCCCCCATGCTGGAAGGTTGTAATGCACTTTGAGACCAGTTGGGGGTACTGGGAGATAAAGATAATGCGAGGAGGCAAGCAAGCCCCATGGTGAGAGCGAAGAAACATTACAGCTCGGCTGAACGTAAGGGCAGGGGCCACAGCCCAGTGGCAGAACATCTCCGTGTCATGCAAAAAGTCCCAGGTTCAGACTCCAGCATCTCATAAGAACATGAGAAATAAGAGAAGCCCTAATGTTGGATCAGGCCAGTGCCCCCCCCCCCCCCCAGTCCAACACTCTCTGTCACACAGTGGCCAAAAACACCAGGTGCCCTCAGGAGGTCCACCAGTGGAACCAGGACACTAGAAACCCTCCCACTGTTGCCCCCCCAAGCACCAAGAATACAGAGCATCACTTGCCCCAGACTGAGAGTTCCTGTCTACACGTTGGGGCTAATAGCCACTGATGGACCTCTGCTCCATATGTTTATCCAATTCCCTCTTGAAGCCGTCCATGCTTGTAGCCGCCACCACCTCTTGTGGCAGTGAATTCCACGTGTGAATCACTCTTTGGGTGAAGAAGGACTTCCTTTTCTTTGTTCTAACCCGACTGCTCAGCAATTTCATCGAGTGCCCACAAGGAGTTCTTGTATTGTGAGAAAGGGAGAAAAGGACCTCTTTCTCTACCCGCTCTATCCCGTGCATACTCTTGTAAACCTCGATCATGTCACCCCTCAGCCATCGTTTCTCCAAGCGAAAGGGCCCCAAGCGCTTCAACCTTTCTTCATAGGGAAAGTGTTCCAACCCCTTTTATCATTCTAGTTGCCCTTTTCTGCACTTTCCCCAATGCTATAATATCCTTTTTTGAGGTGTGGTGACCAGAACTGTACACAGTTCTCCAAATGAGGTTGCACCATCAATTTATACAGGGGCATTATGATATTGGCTGATTTGTTTTCAATTCCAGTTAAAAGGACGGGGCAGTAGATGATGGGAAAGACCTCCGCCTGGCATGCAGAAGTTTCCCAGGTTCAGTGACCTCTGGCATCTCTCATTAAAAGGCTCAGGTAGTGGGTGATGGGGAAGGCTTCTGCCTGAGGCTCTGGAGAGCCACTGCCAGTCTGGGTAGACCACCCTGATCTTGATGGGCCAAGGGTCTGGTTCAGCAGAAGGCAGCTTTGTGTGTGTGGGTACCAGGTGTATAGTCCTTCTCTTCCCTTCCCCCAACAGGTAGATAACCAGGAAGTCGCCTGTGACCACGACCTGGGCTCCATCCTCCTGGTCCGGCTGCATAAGGACCCTTATTCCTTCTTCCCCGAGAGCAGCTGGTTCTGCAATTCTGTCCAGGTGACGTCCCCACAGGGGGAATGCTACTATTTCCCTTGCTACCAGTGGATCGAGGGCTATTGCACCGTCTCCTTGAGAGAAGGCTCAGGTGAGTCCATGGGCCAACGTTCGGGAGGCCCTGCCATGAGGGGTACCAGCTCTGGGGAAACACCAGGAGATTTGGACAAGGAGGTTTGGGGAGGGGAGGGGACATCTGTGGGGCATAATGTCACAGAGTCCACCCTCCAAAGAGGCCATTTCCTCCAGGGAACTGATCTCTGGAGATCAGTTGGAGATCTAGGAGCTCTGCAGCCCTGACTGGAGTTTGGCAATCAGATAGCATTGCCAGGTCCTTCTGAGCTAAGACAAAAATGTGTGAGCCGGAGGCTAAAAAACTGTGAGCTGGCTCACACTAACTCAGCTTAGAGGGAACACTGTTGCCACACCGTAGAGGCCAGCGACAGCAAACCACCCCCGAGCATCAGTTGTCTGGAAAACCCTATGGTGCCGGCAAAAGGGAAAGGTCTTATTTATATGCTGATTTATGTGTATCGAACCTTTTGCGCGATCAGTTCATTGATTCATTAATGAATGAAGCTTTTTCTGATCGCGTGACCACCCTGCTCTTTGGCGTTGCTCTTGAAACTGGGTGGCTGGGAAGCAGCGAGGAAGGGTGAGGAAGGGCGGGGGGGGGGGCTTCTACACACTCTTATCTGCCTCTCCCTTCCAATAAAGCCAAGACTCCGTCGGATGACACTCATTATCTGGAGCGGAGGCATCGTCGGGAGGAGCTGGTGATGAGGCACAACAAGTACGGGTGAGTCGGAGAGCACCCCCTGGCCAGGGTGGCCTGGGCTGGCCCAATCATCTTGGAAGCTAAGCAGGGTCAGCCCTCGTTCGTACTCAGACAGGAGACCACCAAGGAAGTCCAGGGTTGCCATGTTGAGGCTGGCCATGGCCTCTGCATCAACACCTCTTGCCTGGACAACTGTGTGGGGCCGCCGTAGGTCAGGGAGAGAGATGCCACCCAGAAGGTTGAACATGCCACCGACTCTGCTGCTGGGTATAAGCCAAAGACGACCTGTAGCCACCCAGGAGGTCCTTTGCCAGGGAAATGAACACCTTTCTTCTTCCCATGGGTCTGAACAGATGGAAGGAATACCTCCCCGGCGTTCCCTGCTGTGCTGACATCGACACGGCTGTGAGCCTGGAATACAACCTCCAGTACTCGTTCCCGAAAGCCACTGCCTTTTTTGGGCGTGGGACTATAGCGTAAGTATCCAGGGCTGTAAGAAGGCATCTTGGGTCTGCCCGAAGAGCCTCTGGAGGGAAAGGCGTGTATAAGGAGGAAGGCTCCGAGCTCCACCTCTCCGCCACCCTAATAATTTAAGGGTCTCTCCCCTTCAGGATGTTCGAGGCCAAGGTGAAGGGCTTCCTGGATAAGCCGTTTTCCTGGGGGAAGCTGGAGGACATCCGCAAGGTCTTCTGGTTCTATCACACCCCTATCACAGGTCAGTGCCGGTCAAGGGTGTAATCTTCCCCCATCCCATCGCATGAGAGCCAGTTTGGTGTAGTGGTTAAGTGCGCAGACTCTAATCTGGGAGAACCGGGTTTGATTCCCCACTCCTCCACTTGTGCCTGCTGGATGACTTTGGGCAAGCCATAGTTCTGTACCAGCTGTTCTCTCAAGGACAGTAGTCTCAGAGCTCTCTCAGCCCCACCTACCTCACACAGGGTCTGTTGTGGGGAGGGGAAGGGAGAGGAGTTTGTAAGCCACTCTGAGACTCCTTTGGATACTGAAGAGCGGGGTATAAATCCAGTCTCTTCTCTTCTTCTCCTCTCTCTTGCTGGGAAGGTCAGCTAGGGTTGCCAGTTTCGGGTTGGGAAATTCCTGGAGATTTGGGGGTGGAGCCTGGAGAGGGTGGGGTCTGGGGAGAGGGGATGAATCTGAGTAGGGTATCATGCCATAGAGTCCATCCTCCAAAGCAGCCTTTTTCTCCAAGGGAACTGATCTCTGTGTCCTGGGGGTCAGTTGTAATTCTGGGAGGTCTGCAGGCCCCACCTGGGAGGGTCGTCAGCCCTATGGGGCATGTGCACAGGACTTGGTCAGCTCAGTCAAGCAACGCCCAGTATCCACACACCTCTTTATTGTGCCCTACACTCTCTCAGCTTTCTGTAAGAAACACATGCTCAGAATTGTCTTTTCCATAACACCTTCACCTGTCCTCATCTTCTTGATGAGGCTGACATGGTTCTATAAAGTCCAAGAGCTCAAAGATCTTCCTTCCTCCTTTCCTCCTTTCCTTCGTTCCTTCTTTCCTTCCTTCCTTCCTTCCTTCTCTCTCTCTCTCCAGAGTTTGTGTTCAACCACTGGAAAGACGACGAGTTCTTCGGCTACCAGTTCGTAAACGGGATCAACCCAGGGATGATCCGGAAGTGCACCAGGATCCCAGACAATTTCCCTGTGACCCAGGAAATGGTGGGGGGATCCCTGGGGAAATACACCACCCTCCAAGAAGAGCTGAAGGTACCTGATTTACCCTCCTGGCCATTCATGTTCTTGAACCTCAGGGCTACCACGCAGGGATCTTCGGGTACAGAACGATGCCATCAGAGAGGAGTTTCAAGGTCTGGGGTGGCCATGGGAGAAGAAAAAGCACCGAATGGAAACTTAACACGCACACAAGCAGACTGGAGACAAACTGGAAACAAACAAACCTGGACTGGAGACAAACAAATCTGCATGACATTCCCCAAGAGCCAGGGGGGGTATAGTGGTTAGAAAGTCAGACTGGCATCTGAGAGAACCAGGTTCGAATCCCCCCTCTGCCATGGAAGTTTGTCAGGTGACCTTGGGCCAGTCACACACTCCGGGCTTTACCTATCTCACGGTGTTGTTGTGGTTGTCAGGGTAAAATGGGTTCCCCACAGGTGTGGGAGGGACTGCTTTCCAAGTAAACATGCACAGGATTCTTCTGCAGGGCAGCACAGCTCACAGCTCCCATCTCAGGAAAAATGAAACAATTCTTCTAGGGAGGAGCTGTGGCTCAGTGCTAGAGCCTCTGCTCAGCATGCAGGAGGTCCCAGGTTCAATCCCCAGCATCTCCAGTTAAAAGGACCAAGAAGGAGGTGATGGGAAAGACCTCCACCTGAGACCCTGGAGAGCTGTAAAGAGGGGCTGTGGCTCAGTGGAAGAGCATCTGTTTGGCACGCAGAAGGTCCCAGGTTCAATCCCCCACAGCATCTCCAGTTAAGAGGACCAGGCAGCAGGTGGTGGGAAAGACCTTTCTCTGCTTGAGACCCTGGAGAGCCGCTGCCAGTCCAAGCAGGCAGTACAGACCTTGATGGAGCAATGGGCTGGTTCAGTATAAGGCAGCTTCAGTATAAGGCAGTAAACACTGGAGAATGGCTCTGGCTCAGTGGTAGAGCATTTGCTTGGCGTGTAGAAGGTCCCAGGTTCAGTCCCCGGCATCTCCACTTAGAAGATCAGATAGTATGTGATTCAAAACACCTCTGCCTGAGACCCCGGAGACCCACGGCCAGTCAGGGTAGACAAGACTGACCTTGATGGACCCATCATCTCATCAGGCAGCTTCGTGTGTTCTCCTGTCGTCTGATCTGTAGGTTCTAGGATTTCTTACGTAGAGATCTAAATTCAGTTCAAATCTTCCCTCAGCCCCAGACTTGTTGTGAAGCATCAGCAGATGGAACCTCTTAGTGTCACACGTTTATACACCCTCCTCCCTTCCAAGGAGCTCAAGGACCCATACACGGTTCTTCCTTCCCCATGTGATCTTTACAACGATCCAGTAAAATGGGATTCGAACCCAGACCCACTCAGCCCTAGTCAGATACTCTGGCCAGCTGGTTCTTTCCTTTGCACAGTGCAGTAACCATTTCTCATCTCTGCAGACCTAGGAGGGCTCAGCCTGACCCACTCGTCCACCCTTGTCTTGCAGAAGGGAACCATCTTCCTCGTTGACTATAAGATCCTGGAGGGCATCCCCACCATCCAGCTGAATGGCAAGCGGCAATACATTGCAGCTCCTCTGTGTCTGCTGCACCAGAAGCCCACCGGAGAAGTCATCCCTCTCGCCATCCAGGTAAACACAAAGAGTAAAACGTGGGGGAGAGGTGGCTACTAGACATGGCGAACCTCCACGTTCGGAGGCAATCGACCTCTGAATCCCAGTGCCAGGAGGCAGCATCGGGGAAGGCCTCAGCCTGTATGCCCTGTTGTTGGCCTCCAGAAGAACTGGTTGGCCACTGAGTGAGACAGGGTGCTGGACTAGGTGGACCCCCACTGGTCTGATCCAGCAGGACTCCTCTGATGTTCTTATCAGGGGAGGGCCTCGGCCTCTCTGCCCTGTTTGTTGATCCTCCAGAGGAACTGGTTGGCCACTGGGTGAGATGGGTTGCTGGACTAGATGGACCCTCACTGGCAATGCTCCCGCTAAGCTGGGGAGTCTTGTGAGCAGAAATTCTCCCTTGTGAGCTACTGGCATTAAAATCGTGAGCAAGCGATTGGGCTGCAGCATCGATCAGTTTGCTCTGGAACCATCCTTCCTGAGCTGAGACAAAAATGTGTGAGCCAGAGGCTAAAAAACCATGAGCTGGCTCAGACGAATTCAGCTTAGAGGGAACACTGCTCACTGGTCTGATCCAGCAAGGCTCTTCTTATGTTCTTATGAGGAGAAGGCCTCAGCCTCAATGCACGGTTGTTGGCCCTCCAGAGGAACTGGTTGGCCACTGTGTAAGACGGGATGCTGGACTGGATGGACCCGCACTGGCCTGATCTAGCAGGGCGCTTATTAAGTTTTTATGAAGGACTCAGCCTCTATGTCCTGCTGTTGGACCTCCAGAGGAACTGGTTGGCCACTGTATGGGACAGGATGTTGGACTAGATGGTCCACTGGTCTGTTCCAGCAGGGCTCTTCTGATGTTCTTATGTTCATAACATTAGGGGAAGGCCTCGGCCTTTATGCCCTGTTGTTGGCCCTCCAGAGGAGTTGGTTGGCCACTGTGTAAGACAGGATGCTGGACTAGATGGACCACTGGTCTGATTCAGCAGGGCTGTTTTGATGTTCTTAACATTAGGGAAAGGCCTCAGCCTCTGTGCACTGTTGTTGGACCTCCAGAGGACCTGGTTGACCACTGTGTGAGAGAGGATGCTAAACCTGATAGACCACCAGTCCGATCCAGCAGGGCTCTTCTTATGTTCTGATGGATATCTTATGGACATCCAAAGTGTGTGTGTGGAAGTTTACTCCACAGGTGAAATATCTGAAGAATGTCAAGGGCTGCTAACACCATCAACATTTCTTGGACATGAGTCTCTAGTCAGTGGTCCAGTGGGCAAGCGTGCATGAAAATGGCTATTTCTTCAGGTCACAAAAGATGGCTCCTCATTAACCCTTTTATGTCATTCCCCCTACCCCACAGCTCAGCCAGCATCCGGGCCCCCAAAGTCCCGTTTTCCTGCCCACTGATGAAGAATGGATCTGGACGCTAGCCAAGACCTGGGTGCGCAACTCCGAATTCCACACCCACGAGGCGATCGCCCACCTCCTCTGTAGCCACCTCATGGCTGAGGTCTTCTCGGTGGCGACTCTGAGGCAGCTGCCGATGTGCCACCCGTTGTACAAGGTAAGCGTTGGGGGTCTGCAAAGATTGGGGCGGGGGGAGATAGGCTTGGGCATGAGGCAGAGGGCTATGTTTGGCAGAGGGCTATGTTTTTGTTCGGTCCATGACCTGGCTTCCATTCAACACAAATATGGGTGGGAAGAGAGGAAAGAGAGGTCTTGTTGAATGGATTTCTGACTCAACCCAGGAATTGTAACAAACACAAAGGAGAAGCAACGGGGGCTGGTAGATGAACACACATGAAGTTGCCATCACAGTCAGTATTGCCTACTCAGACTGGCAGTGGCTCGCTGCAGTCTCAGGCTGAGGTCTTTCACATCACCCCTTGCCTGATCCTTTGAGCTGGAGATGGCGGGGATTGAACCTGGGTCCTTCGGCATGCCAAGCAGATGCTCTGCCACTGAGTCCTCAAAAACTATCTTCTGCTAATAGGTGTTTTTATCTCTTGGGAAATGGAATGTGGTGAGGCAAAGCACCTGCCGGCAGGTGCATCCCGTTTTGAGCATCCCTGGCCGTTTCTTAACATGTGTGGCCACCAGGTGGTCCCCGTTCTGCGGGTGGTCGGCAGATGTGTCAGATTCCAGGGATGGGCGGGTGTGCCCAAGCTGTGAGCCTGTCCAGATGTGAGCATGGCTGCTTAGGTGCTGGGGTGACGCCCAAGGCAGTTGTCTGCAGCTGTGAGCAGGCCCAGATACGCCCAGCGGAAGAAATGGGCCTTCCCAGCTGGTTTTGTTCCATTTGCCTCTTGAACGCCCTCTGCGGTTCTCTGAACTCAGGAGAAAGAAATCCTAATGCAATGCAACTCTTAGGATGTGTCTGCCTTGGCACACCTCCATTTAAAAAGATATGGGTTGAGGAAGGAAGGAAGGAAGGAAGGAAGGAAGGAAGGAAGGAAGGAAGGAAGGAAGGAAGGAAGGAAGGAACCAGCAATATATATATATATATTAAACATTATTTAAATCTGTAAATAACAACAAAAGCAACCACACTGTGAAACAAGACCTTACACATTCTTGTTTCTTGGTGCTTGGGGGGGGAAGCAACAGTGGGAGGGCTTCTAGTGTCCTGGCCCCACTGCTGGACCTCCTGATGGCACCTGGTGTTTTTGGCCACTGTGTGACAGGGTATTGGACTGGATGGGCCATTGGCCTGATCCAACATTGGCTTCTCTTATGTTCTTACGTTAAGGTACCGAAATTATGGATAAACAATAACCATTGGTTATTCAAACAGAATAATATAATATTAACAGCTGGAGCCCACATTTCAAGCAAAATAAGAAATGGAATCATCCTTAGTTCCGATGCAATACAACCCTTAACGTTTTCCTAACTTCTAAATATTATCATAGGTTTGTGCAAAGTTTTTATAAGAGGCAATCGTCTGGGAAAGACTGGGAAAGACAATCAGTTAAATACAGCTGAGAACCGTGTTCTGTAAAAACATCTCAGCATTATAACACTTAGTTGCATTTGAAATCTTTATTCAAGGAAGTCCACATAGCATCGAGGCATTTAGACGAAATAATACAGCCATGTTTGAAATATTTGTATCTTGTTTCCAGGTTGCAAGTCACCCTCTCCCCAAAGCAGCTTGCCCCAATAAAGCGACCTTAAAATACAGCAAATACAGCAACCTGCCAACACTATTTGAGAAGAAGGGAGTGGGGAGTTGAGGCCAGGCTGTATGTGACCTGGGAGTCCCATGAGCAGAAAGTCAGGCAGGAAAGTGAGCTACAGTCCTGATTTTTGCCCCTCCTTCCTGTAGCTATCTTTATGGCCAGACTGCACATCGTGGAATCCCACGATCACCTGTAATTAAAAGGACCAAAAGCCGTCGGTTAAAAAGAAGCCACTATCAAACGGTTATTAAAAAAACCACAAAAAACTGGGCAGACATGAAAAACAAACCCTCAGCTACGATCCTACTGGCTACACCCTTTCTGTAACTTGGATACACTTGTCTGGTTTGTTCCTTTTACCAGCTCCTGATTCCTCACCTCCGGTACTCCATCCACATCAACGTGTTGGCTAGAACCTACCTGACCAACCAAGGAGGCATCTTTGACAGGGTAAGTGTGGATCTTTGAGGAACGCCCGGAGTCATCCTGGCATGCTGCCCACAACAAGCCCCTTTTAGTTCACACATGCATGGACATTACTTGACTTCTTGAGGATCCAAGACGTGGTGGGCTGACAGTTGGGTGCGTGAACTGCCCAAAGCAATGATATGAAAGGTCTCTCTGGCTGTCGCACCTGTGACCGGCACTATTCAGAGGATTAGAGGTACGAAATCCCAAGAACCGGGCTGGGGGGGTGGGGAGGCTGGGGAGGTAGGCAAGGTGCCACTTTGAGTCATAACAGCCTGGCTGTTCTAGTGAAGCATCCTGTGAGGGGCCTCTTGAATGCTGGGGAAAGAGAAGCTGTGTCTGGAAATCCAACAGGGTTGCCAACCTCCAGGTGGGGCCTGGAGATCTCCGGGAATTGCAACTGATCACCAGACGGCAGAGATCAGTTTGCATGCAGAAAATGGCAGTTTTGGAGGGGGGGACTATATGGCATTATACCCCACCGAGGTCCCTTCTCTCCCCCAGACCTGCCCTCTCTAGGTTCCACCCCCAAATCTTCTGGAATTTTGTTATCTGGAGCTGGCAACCCTGAGGCCCATGGGGGCCCTCTGCCAATGCTCCCTCTAAGCTGTGGAGTCTTGTGAGGGGGGAAAAAAACTATTTTGTGAGCTGCTGGCCTTAAAGTTGTGAGCGAGCGATTTGGCTGCTGCATAAATTAGTTTGCTCTGGAGCCGTCCTTCCTGAATGGAGACAAAAATCTGTGAGCCAGAGGCTAAAAATCTGTGAGTCTAGATCACAGTAACTCAGTTTAGAGGGAACACTGGTGTGGAAGATTAGGGCCCTGGGTGACCCAGGTTTGAATCCCCTCTTCTGCCATTGAAGCTCACTGGGTGATCTCGGACCCATCGCAACCTGGCCTGCCTCCCAGGGCTGTTGTGGTGGGGGAAATGAAAGAGGGAAGAAGGACGTTCTAAAGGAAGCTTTTAGTCTGAACTGGAAAGAAAAGGGCAATATAAAAAGTGCAGATACCTGCACGCGCCAGGCATCATTTGAAGTGGTCACAGTCCTTTAAATGCAGAACAAGCATGTCAGAACAAGCACCTTAACGGAAAAATTATGTTGGTCCTTGGACAAATGCCAGCCACTGGAATGTGATTGGGCCTGTGCACCAGTTTCTAAGGCTGCGATCACATGCACAATTAGCTCTGACAATTAGCTCAAAAGACTGTGATTGTGCAACTGTGGGTCAAATTCCGCCAGAGGAAACAGCCCCCCCCCCCCACATGTGTGACCGCAACCTAATTGTTGTTTTTATTGATCTTAACGTTGTTTTTAACTTCCCTGTACATCACCCAGAGCCCTGTGTATACAGGGATTGGGTGATTTATAAATTCAAAATCAATAATTTGTGCAAGAGCTTTCCAGGGCTGAGCACTGCACTCTGGTCTCTCTGCCTCTCCTGGAACATCAGCAAAAGCCACGAGAATGCAAGGTCAGCCCTTCTTGGCAGCGCACGAGGAAGCGCCTCACCGGCCTGCCTTGGCCATGCCATTTCTTCCCGCTCCCTGCTCAACCTGTATACTGTCTCCGGCAGACACTGCCCCCTCCGAGGGGAGAGGTGGCCCTGAGCTTCCCACTGTCTAGGGAATGGGTAATGTGAAAGAAAACCGACATTTCCCCTCCACAGGCCATCGCGACTGGGCGTCAGGGGTTGGCTGTGCTTCTCAAAAAGGCCCTGGACAACCTGTCCTACACGGATCTTTGTCTCCCAGACAACATCGAGGCCCGAGGAGTCAGCTTGCTTCAGAATTATTACTACCGAGATGATGGGCTGAAGATCTGGGATGCCATCGAGAGGTATGGGAAATGGAGTTTGTGGGGGATGTGGAGGCACCGAGCCTACCTTCGAGACTGGCTCTCCCCGTATGAGCCCCGTAGGGCACTGAGGTCCACAAATCAAAGTCTATTGGGGGTCCCCGGCTGCAGGGACGTCTGATTTGCCTTGACTAAAAAAGCCCTGGCCCCTGGCCCCTCCACCTGGTGGGATGCGCTCCCCTACGAGACCAGGGCCCTGCAGGACTTGTTGCAGTTCCGCAGGGCCCACAAGACAGAACTCTTCCACCGGGCATTTGGCTGAGGAAGCGGATGTGTCCCGTCCCCCCGCCCCAGCTTTTGGCCAACCACCCACTAGTGGCCTGGATCTGATTAGGCGTCTGACTTGACACCTGGATTTGATTTGACATCTGATCTCTCCGGGTTTTTTTCTTTTATGATTTTTATGCTGTGTAAACTGTCATTCTAACATTGTTTTAATTGTATTATATTAATTGATGTAAACCACCCTGAGGTTACAGGGAGGGCGGTATAGAAATCAAATAATTAAAAAAATAAAATTTGCCCACTTACGGCCTAGCTAAACAGGTAGGGGTCCCATATGCCCACTTACCAGTTTGGTGTAGTGGTTAAGTGCGCAGACTCTAAAATGGGAAAACCGGGTTTGATTCCCCATACCTCCACGTGTAGCTGCTGGATGATCTTGGGCAAGCCATAGCTCTGTACCAGCTGTTCTCTCAAGGACAGTTGTCCCAGAGCTCTCTCAGCCCCACCTACCTCACAGGGGGTCTGCTGTGGGGAGGGGAAGGGAAGAGTTTGTAGGCTGCTCTGAGACTCTGAATGAAGAGCAGGGTATAAATCCACTCTCTTCTTCTTCTTCTTCTTACAGCCTAGCTAAATGGGGTAGGGGTTCCATTTGCCCACTTAAGGCAGGGGACCTCCAGGTGACTGTAGTCTTTCCCTGCCAATGCTCAGCTGAAACTGGGGCCAAAATTGTGGCACACAATTGTCCAGGGGAGAAAAATTAAGAAGAAGTTCAGGAGGGGGGTGGTGGACATTTCCTGGTCTGCTACAGACCAAATAAAAGGAAAGCCATCAGTGGCCTGAAGAGAAGTATTTATTGTTGTTTCAATGGGGGAAAGGGTGAGACACACAGAACCACTTTCCGCTGTGTCAGGGCTAACCTCCCTTCTCTCTCCCGGAAGCTTCGTCGCTGGCATTGTGGAGCTCTACTATAAAAACAATTTAGCTGTCCAGCGGGATTACGAGTTACAGGCCTGGGTCTGTGATATCTTCTCCAAGGGTTTCCTGGCCAAGCGATCCTCAGGTACTCTACAAATTGCTGCACATGTACTTGATGGGGTTGCCAGCTCCAGGTTTGGAAATTCCTGGAGATTTGGGGGTGGAGCCTAGGGAGGGTGGGCTTTGGGGACGGGAGGGGCCTCATAAGGGTACAATGCTGTAGAGAGTCCAGCCTCCAAAACCATCCATTTTCTCCAGGGGGGACTAATCTCCACGGCCTGGAGAGCAATTGTAATTCTGGCAGATCTTCAGCAGTGCTCCTGCTAAGCTATGGAGTCTTGTGAGCAAACGTTCTACTTGGTGAGCTGCCGGCCTTAAAATTGTGAGCAAGCAATTTGGCTGCTGCTCTGGAGCCATCCTTCCGGAGCGAAGACCAAAATGCATGAGCCAGAGGCTAAAAAACTGGGAACTAGCTCACACCAACTCAGCTTAGAGGGAACACTGATCTTCAGGCCCTGCCTGAAAGTCGGCAAGCCTAGCACTTGATCTCACCTGTGCTTCCCATTTTAGGTATTTGTTCCTTCAGGACCTTGGTGCAGTGGTTAAGAGAGTGGACTCTAATCTGGGAGAACGGGGATTTGATGCCCCACTCTTCCACTTGCAGCTGCTGGTGTGACCTTGTGTCCGTCACAAGTTCTTTCAGAGCTGTTCTCTCAGGGGCAGTTCTCGAAAGAGCTCTCTCAGCCCCACCGACCTCACAGGGTGTCTGTTGTGGGAGGGGAAGGGAAAGGAGATTGTAAACCGCTCCGAGACTCCTTTGGGTAGTGAAGGGAGGAGTATAAATCCAATCACTTCTCTTCTTTTTAAAGTCTCCTTTTTTCTATTTGATTAAAATTTTATCACTCTTCCTCAAAATAATATACATCAGGCAGAATGATACATCTGCAGTGAACATCTTACTGTAAAATGCCACTGAGTACACGCGAAGCAGGTCAGATAACTGGAACGTTAGATATATAGGAGCTCTCAGTCTGGGGCAAGTGATGCTCTGTATTCTTGGTGCTGGGGGGGCAACAGTGGGAGGGCTTCTAGTGTCCTGGCCCCACTGCTGGACCTTCTGATGGCACCTGGTGTTTTTGGCCACTGTGTGACAGAGAGTGTTGGACTAGATGGGCCATTGGCCTGATCCGACATTGGCTTCTCTTATGTTCACATTGTGGCTTCCTTGGCTTGCCCCCAACACTCGACATGACTGAGGACATCCCTTCTTCCCCTATAGGTATCCCTTCCTCCATCCGCTCCGTCCCGGAGCTCACCAAATTTTTAACCATGGTCATCTTCACCTGCTCAGCCCAACACGCGGCGGTCAACAGTGGACAGGTGGGTGAGGGGGCTCTCAGTCAGGGCTTCCAACTCTGAGTTGGGGAATTCCTGGAGGTTTTAGGGGCAGAACCTGGGGAGGGCGGGCTTAGGGGCGGGGAGGAACCTCCCCAGGTTATAGTGCCATCAAGGATACTCTCCAACCTAGCCGTTTTTGAATTGATCAATGTTGTCTGGTGATCAGTTGCAATTCCAGGACACCTCCAGGCCTCACCTGAAGTGGATCTCCAGGACATGCTGACTACGGGATAAATACATTTACTTTTTTGGGAGAGTCACAAGACTTCGTATAGTGATAGGTGGTGGGAAATTAAGTCCTTTTGTCTCCTGAGCAAGCAGGAAGTGGGAAATTAAGTCCTTTTGTCTCCTGAGCAAGTAGCTGCGGTGGGGCAAGTGATGCTCTGTATTCTTGGTGCTTGGGGGGGGGCAACAGTGGGAGGGCTTCTACTATCCTGGCCCCACTGGTGGACCTCCTGAGGGCACCTGGTACTTTTGGCCACTGTGTGACACAGAGTGTTGGACAGAATGTTGGACTGTTGGAAGGGCCACTGGCCTGATCTGACATTGGCTTCTCTAATGTTCTTATGGGGCTTCTGAGGCAGGCATAGACTGCCACTAGGGAGAGAGCCTTCTCGGTGGCGGCCCCATGCTGGTGGAACGGGCTCCCAGAGGTTATTGTATTTATGAATCTTGGTTTGGCCAAGTCGTGTTAGTCACTCTGGGCCTGCAAACAGCGGGGAGAGCGGCCTAGAAATCGAAATAAATAAATAAATAAAATTAGTAGAACTACTGGAGCCCTTTGCTGGCACTTAACAGTCACGCTTAGTCTTTGCATGTGTTCACCGGCATTATCTGCCTGTCGCACTTACAACTTCCCTGTAAGGTAGGTCACTGGTGTCCTTGAAGACTGGGTGGCTGGGGCTGAAGGGCTTGCCTAAGGCCACAGAGTGAACCCATAACAGGAGGTAAAGTTGGACCCAGACCGACGTTATACTCTCCCAGTTATCTGGTGGGTGGAGGGACCAGTTCAGCTCATGGAGGGGGTGCTTGGGGCAAAGGCGGGGGGCTGATATTGTTGACTGTGTCGCAGCTCGCATGGAGATTTTGTGATGCAGTGAGGTTAAGAGATGTGAGGGCCTGTGGGGAAAAATGGAAAAATTTGCGGGGACAGATTTCCCCCCCCCTTTGTTTTTCTCCAAAAACTCCCCCCCACACACACTATTTTTCAAACAGAAAAGTCAGCTGCAACGATGGCACTTTACACACAGAGAGGGGAGGTAGACACTGAATTCGTGATGCTGGAATTCAAATGCATATTTTTAAACATATTTTTCAGCAATGCCCAGCCGTAATGCTATATTGGTAAGGAATTCTGGGGTTAATTAATGACATAACGAGATATTAATTACAGAGGGATCCTAAGGTGGCACTTCTTGATTATCAGACGAACAGAGCGGAGGAAATAAACCTTTTTAAAAATGGTTTTGAACTTCAGAACAGTTGCTAGCCTAAGTTGGTCGGCATACTGGAGGAAGATACCATCACCCCCTACAGCAGATTCCTTCAAAAGATACAAATCTTGTTTCCCAAATCAGAAGGCTGAGTACCAGATATGACTCGCATAATTATCTGACTTTCACGAACTGATTTCTTACATAATGTGTGGGCAACCCAGCCTGCCTGGGTCCATGCTCCACATTCATTTATTTTTATTTTCATCTCATTTATTTAGAACATTTATTAGCCACCTTCCTTCCTTAAGGCGCTCGAGGCAGCTTACAATATAAATAAAATACATCCAATAAAGCGCATAAAACACGTAAAACCAAAATATTTTGAAATCACATTTTTCAAGTTACAATTTAGGACTGCTTTAATCAAGTGCAGTCTTAAATAAAATCGTCTTCTGCTGCCTCCTAAAGACTGAAAGCGAGGGGCCCAAGCATAGCTCCCTGAGGAGGTTGTTCCACAATTGTGGAGCTGCCACTGAAACGGCCCTGTCTTGTGTACCCACCAAACTATTTGAAAGGCTGGATTCTGCTGCATCTGTCATACCTTGATTTGTGTTCTCTCTCTCTGCTTTCCCTTCTTGGGGGCCTGCAGTTTGAGCTGGGGGCCTTCATGCCCAACTTGCCGTCTTCAATGAGGAAGCCCCCGCCCCAGGTTAAAGCACCAATAACGTTGGAGGAGTTCCTGGATATCATCCCGGAGATGAACACCACCAGCCAGGTCCTCTCTGTCCTCTGGGTCTTGCGCAACGAGGATTTTGACATGGTAAGTGGGGGACACTGGCATTGCACACAGTGTGATGTCACTTCTGGGGAAAACTGGAAGTGATGTCATGTCACTCTAGGAATCGCCAGAAACTCTATGGTAAAACCATCGTAGCAGGAGACTTGGCAACCCTGGAAGGGAAAGCCCTCTGGGAGTGGCAAGAGGAGGAACAAGGTCATCTCCCATGATTCCTGGTGCATTATTGCAATAATTGGAGATTTGGCTGCTTGGTAAGGATCAAAACATGGACACCTACCTCCTTCATCCCTCCACAGCGGGATCAGGAGCAGCAGGATAATCCCTCCTGTCGCTGATCCCTCCAAAAAGCTTGGCCACCCTCCAGTTTTCAACTTTTCACCCCAATGAGACTCCCACAGCTGCTCTTCCTACTTAACATCTCTTGCTTCCTCAGCGCCCTTGAAGCACATGACCTCTCCTGTCCCTAGGCCTTCTGGGAAGTTAGTCTCTCCAGCACCCTGGCCTCCTAACACTTCTTTCACAGCAGTTGCATCCATTGCCTTGGAAAGCAAACATAGTTAAAGTGCTTGTAAACATTCCGTGACATCACAGCAACTCAGCCAATGGTAGGCTGGTGTATCATGAACCCGTTAACAGATAATCTTTAGATATACAGAGAGTGTGGAGAAGGGAATATAGCAAAGCCTGTATTAGGCAGCCCAAATACCCTGGCTTAACTCACACTCATCGGAGCTTGGAAACCAAGTAGGGTTGGCCATGGTTGGTACTTGGCTGGGAGACCACCGAGGAAGACTGTAAACCACCTCTGCTCATCTCCTGCCCGGAATGACCCATGGATGGGGGTTGCCATGAGTCGGCTGCAACTCTACAGCGCATTCTTCTTCTTGTATAAAGCCTAGGCAGAAAGGGAATAAATCTTTCCTTTCCTTTCTCCGGTGGTTAATAATTTCTGAAAAACGTCAGGAGTGAGGAGAACTAAGACCATAAGAACATCAGAGAAGCCAATGTTGGATCAGGCCAGTGGCCCATCCAGTCCAACACTCTGTCACATAGTGGCCAAAAACACCAGGTGCCCTCAGGAAGTCCAGCAGTGGGGCCAGGAAACTAGAAGCCCTCCCACTGTTGCCCCCCCCCAAGCACCAAGAATACAGAGCATCACTTGCCCTAGACTCAAGAGTTCCTATGTGTACCTTGTGGCTAATAGCCACCGATGGACCTCTGCTCCATATGTTTATCCAATTCCCTCTTGAAGCTGTCAGTGCTTGTAGCCGCCGCCACCTCCTGTGGCAGTGAATTCCACGTGTCAGTCACTCTTTGGGTGAAGAGGTCCTTCCTTTTGTCCGTTCTAGCCCGACTGCTCAGCAATTTCATGGAGTGCCCACGAGTTCTTGTATTGTGAGAAAGGGAGAAAAGTACCTCTTTCTCTACCCGCTCTATCCCATGCATAATCTTGTAAACCTTGATTACGTAATCCCTCAGCCGTTGTTTCTCCAAGCTAAAGAGCCCCAAGCGCTTTAACCTTTCCTACACTCTACCTGTGGGCAAAGACATTCCCATCCAGGGCTGAGTTCTAGAGATTCCTTCGCCTGGATTAAAATTCTGGCTTTCTCTCTTCCCCTTCCCCAGCAGCCACTGGGGCAGTACCACGAAGAGCACTTCACCGAGGAAGAGCCGAAACAGCTCATCAAGGCATTCCAGCGGCGCCTGGAACACATTTCAGAGGAAATCAAGATGAGGAACGAGTCTCTGACGTTGCCCTACACCTACCTCTACCCGCCCAATATAGAGAACAGCATCGCTATCTAATACCCGGAAGCTGCGACACAGGGCCACGTTCCCGGTCCACGCTGAATGTGCCCAGAACGTCTCCTTCCTTCTGAGTTGGAGAAATCAGAGCATTAGCCCCGTCCTTCCAAATTCTCTTGGGAATGTCACGCAACGCGCAACGCCACAAAATGCTCCGAAAAGCAAATTCTGCAGCACAGTGACTCACGTTATTGCTTGCATCCCGGAGATTTGCCCTCGATATTTGAAATCACCCACCAAGCTGAAGACGGGGCAACTCCTTCCACCTGTTCCTTCTCCCATATGCTATAAGGGCGGATGGGAATAAAGAGGCGGGAGGAGGAACAGCCACAAATCTCTGGGTGGCAACCTGGTAACGCTGTTATAAAGCCACACGGCTACAGTTGCCACCCTCCAGGTGGGGCCTGGAGATCTCCTGGAATCACAACCGATCTCCAGACAAGAGAGATCGGTTACCCTGGAGATTTGGAGAGTGAACTCATTATACCCCACTGATATACTATATACTGATATAGTATACTATATACTGATATAGTATACCCCACTGATATACTATATACTGATATACTGAGGTCCCCCCTCATTATACCCCACTGATATACTATAATGTACTATAATGAGGTCCCTCCTTTCCCCCAAACCCTACGTTCGCTACGCTCCACCCCCAAATCTCCAGGAATTTCCCAACCTGTAGTTGGCAACTTTACATATTATAGAATGGAGTTTGGGAGGGTGGATGGGGGTGTGGTAGATGAACATATGGGATGAGCAGATGTTTGAAAAACCTGTTTTATGCGATGTAGAGTCGAAATGATTCAGTCCTAATGGCTTTTCACATGAGGGAATTTGCAAAATAAAAACTGGGTTTCGAAACCACATTGTAATTTATGTCTGCTGACTTTGATTTGTTTCCAGGGTGAGTTAAGCATGTGCAGTGGGTGCTGGATCGGGGCCTTTTCCCCTCCTGGTTTAAGAGGCAGATGGTCCCCTTAACGTCCCATGATGAGTAGCCGTTTCGGCCATCAGGTGCCCACTGATTCCTTGTTTGTCGTCTGGCATGTACAGCCTCCCACAGTGTGCATTTGTGATTTAAGGAGATGTGCCCTGCAGTGGGTTAAGTGGTTAAGACGCCAAACTGCAGACCGGAAGGTCGCTAGTTCAGCAGTTCAAGACCCGAGTGCTGCGTGACGGCATGAGCTCTCGTCTCTGGTCCCGGCTCCTGCCAACCTAGCCGTTGGAAAGCAAGAAATTGCAAGTAGATAAATAGGTACCACTTTGGTGGGAAGGTAACAGTGTTCCATGCACCTCGGTGTCTAGTCATGCCGGCCACATGACCACAGAAACATCTTCGGACAGTGCTGGCTCTTCGGCTTGGAAACGGAGATGAGCACTGCATCCCTAGAGTCATATTTGACTGGCTTTCAAGCAAGGGAAACCTTTACCTTTACCCTAAGAATATACAGATTCACGGCCTTCCCCCCCCCGCACACATGCAGATTAAATCTGTACAGTCTGGCAGTCAACGCCTTTGGATGCTTCTGCCAGACCCATGATTGGTCATACAGCCTACGCGGGCTTTCTGTCTCTCGGTTTTCCTGCCAGTAAAATGGGGTCAGTAACCCATCCCTTCTTAGAATAAAGTTTGAGTCCAGTGACACCCTTAAGACCGGCAGACTTTTATTCAAGGCATGAGCACTAGTGCGCACGCACACTTCCTCAGATACATTGAAATGGAAGTTAACAGCCCATACGTTTAGGCAGACGATGAACAGCAAATTCGCATACAACATAATGAAGATGTTCGAACAGATGCAGAGACCAAACAGGAATAACAAGCCAGGTTTATATGGGCACAAT
The DNA here is from genome assembly GCA_029233225.1 of Lepidodactylus listeri. Classification (NCBI taxonomy): domain Eukaryota; kingdom Metazoa; phylum Chordata; class Lepidosauria; order Squamata; family Gekkonidae; genus Lepidodactylus; species Lepidodactylus listeri. Next base: position 53,447,714 of record JARCFY010000018.1, read on the forward strand.
TTGTTTGGATTTAATTATGGGGGGAAACACAGTGGAGCAAATAAATAGTGTTAAAAAAGGAGACTCATGCGTAAATGTATCCTTCTTCATTGTGGGATGCTAAGAGTAGATAACTCAGCTTTCCACAATTAAGTGTGTAACATTTGCTACTCTCCAGTCTTCTGGTACAGCAGCTGAATTTAGTGAAAGGTTACATATATGGGTTAGGAGAGCAACCATCTCACATCTGAGATTCTTAAGAACTCTCGGGTGTATGCCATCAGGACCTGGAGACTTATCGGTTTTTAATTTCCCCAGTAGGTCTAGAAATGCATCTCTGGTCACCTCAGTTTGGCTCAGTTCTTCAGACTGCCTTCCTTGACTTATGTTGTTAACCATGCAGGCCTTCTTTTAGAATTCAAACGTGAAAAACAATAACCATCGAACAATAACTAATTAACTCTAAACAAATCTTTTTAATATATCAATTGACTAAGTACATAAATATCAAATAATAGATAGAACTAACACCTCTGTGTTCATTTAACAGAATCCTTTACACAGGGCAAATCTACTCATTAACAAATCCCTTCATATCACTATATTCTTACAAACATAGAGAAAGGCTAATAAATACTAATTAAGAGGGCAATAAAGCTAAGAAGTATCCTTTTTAAAGTACTATAATGCTGTACACTTTGACTGCCACTCAAATTCACTGCCACAGGAGGTGGTGGTGGCTACAAGCATGGACAGCTTCAAGAGGGAATTAGATAAACATATGGAGCAGAAGTCCATCAGTGGCTGTGAGCCACAAGGTATAGATAGGAACTCTCAGTCTGGGGCAAGTGATGCTCTGTATTCTTGGTGCTTGGGGGGGGGGGGTAACAGTGGGAGGGCTTCTAGTGTCCTGGCCCCAATGGTGAACCTCCTGGTAGCAAAAACCAGGTGTTTTTGGCCACTGTGCGACACAGAGTGTTGGACTGGATGGGCCACTGGCCTGATCCAACATTGGCTTCTCTCATGTTCTTATGTGACAGTGCATGAATATTTTAATTTCTATATGCTTTGGAAGAAACCAGTCATCAAGACAAAATTTGTCAGGAGATGTAGAGAGGCCTTTTCTCCACGCAGTCTCCAGTCTTGCAGGGAGCCAGCTGGAGAGCCCCTTTCACAGAACTTCCTCAAAGACAGACCTGCTTGTTAGCAGTCAAATAAAAAAAAGGCTTCGATCTCCGTTTAATCTCTGACATTTGCCCTACAAATTTTCCAGAATCAAAAACATCTCCACTTCCTCACACCTGGCAAAAAGCCTTACAGTCTTATCTTCCTAGGAATGTTGCTTCTGCTGTTTTTCTACAGTTGTTGTTTTTCTTGTTTGGACTCATATCCGTGGTTCTCCTTTCCTGGACTGATTTTCTTTTAGATTTGGCAGAGCCTTTCCTAACCTATGGAATGCATACTATTTGGGAGGGCAGGGTTTGGGGAGGTGAGGGGCTTCAGGGGGGTCTAGCTGCGCCCTCCACAGCAGCCACTTCCTCCAGGGGAACAGTTGTAATTTCAAGAGATCTCCAGGCCCCACCTGGAAATTGGCAACCCCAGATAAGTGACAACACTGCACATCAGGAAGGAATGTTTTAGGGATGTGAGATGCCCCCAAGTGATTAGAACACAATTTGCAGATTCCGTGTATGTGACTCCAGGTAGCTTTTTCTTGTGCAATTCATAACTGAGGATCCAGCCAGGCAGGTTCTTCCTCCGCTATTATGTTGATTGGACTAATGACAGAAGCACTCCGGGGGCTTTGATCTACATTGCTGTCATTTAAATCATTGCTGTAACAAGGAGTTTTTCTCTCCTGGCTTGTGTGACTTCGCCTTAGAAGCCGGCTCTATTCTGGGAGTCCTTTAGGCTAGGAGGGATTTTGAGGGCTGCCCCCATGGATGGGCAAAGAGAAGAAGGAGGGAGAAGGAGGAGGAGGAGAACAGACACCCTGTGACTCACAAGGTTCCCTCTAAGCTGGGGCTTGATATGCATAAGGGAGATGTGAAATCAAAATGGGGGGTGGGGAGGATTTGCTACCTTCTGCTTTTGTTATAAATGGCAACCGCGTTTAAATAGCGAGACAGACATGAGCAGAGAAAGAACGCAAGTAACCCAAGCCTGAGCATGTGAAGAGGAGGTCTGGCTCTCAGCCAGCGGATGTCACCCTCAAGCCATCTCCAGCCCCTTTTAGGGCACAGTTGCCAACTCTGGGTTGGGAAATACCTGAAGATTGGGACCAGGGGGTGGGTGGGGGGGTGGAACCTGGGGAGCCTAGGGTTGCCAACCTCCAGCTGGGCCCTGAAGATCTCCCACTTTTACAATTGCTCTCCAGATCACAGTGATCAGTTCCCCTGGAGAAAATGGCTGCTTTGGAGGTGGGCTCTATGGTGTATCCTGCTGAGGTCTCTCCACACTCCAAACCCCAGGCACCAACCCCCAAAACCTCCAGGTATTTTCCAATCCAGAGCTTGGCAACCCTAAGCACGGGGCTCATGGCGGAGTCAGACTTCAATGGCGTACAGGGCCCTAGAGGCCACCCTCCAAAGCAGCCATTTTCTCCAGGGGAACTGATCTCTGTCAGCTGGGGATCAGTTGTAATTCTGGGAGATCTCCAGGCCCCACCTGGAGCTTGGCAACTCTGTAGGGGAGGGTGAGGGGGTTGGCGTCTTTGTGCATCTCCCAGTCTCATGCAAGAGGGGATGTGTTCCTCATCACGAATCCGCAACAACTTTTACAGGAACCGAAACAGGAAGTTCCCCTGGATGGGTCGACTCTCGAGTCTACTTCGCTTCTGTTTTACTGGGGAAGAGGGAGAGTGGATGTTAATTCAGTTCACTGCAACACACTATTTGCCTGTTCTGCTATTCCTGTTTCTGTGAAATAGTCTTATAGTTTAGAAAAGGAAACTGTAGTGATGGTTTGACGAAGTGCATGAACAACTGCTTAATGGGTTTAGCCAGGGGTCATTTCGTAGAAAAAGAGGTGCAGAAGCTCATTAGCATAACTCATTTGCATATATCACACCCCCTAACATACCGGAAGTGTGTCAGAAGGCAACACCCACCCCTCAAGCTCCACTCCACAGGTGAGTGAAACTGACCTGCTCTTCCTCCATTCCCTTCCCCATCCAATACTTTGTGCAATAAAAATAAGCGTAAAGAACACACCCTCATTCTCTTCCTGCTCCCTTGAAACCACCAGGTTTCAAGTAGACTTGAGATACCCAGGACATGTGCACCACCCATCCCTTTCCCTTCCCTTCCCCTCCCCACAACAAGACACCCTGTGAGGTAGGTGGGGCTGAGAGAGGTCTTTTGAGAACTGCTCATGAGAGAACAGCTCTGAGACAACTTGTGACTGGCCCAAGGTCACACCAGCAGCTGCATGTGGAGGAGTGGGGAATCAAACCCGGTTCTCCCAGATTAGAGTCCAACTCCTGACCACTACACCAAACTGATAAGGTGGAAGCTGCTGAAGGGTTGGTGAAATTTCTCCAGTACTTAAGAGCTGTGTGCCCAGATAAAAAATGGTATACTTAGAAAATGTATATGCCACCTTGAGCAAGTCTCTGGAAAAGCAGCACACAGTCATAAAAGGAGCAATGATAAAATTATCAATATTAAAACAAAACATTAAAAACAATAAAGACCCTAGCAGGGCTTTCCCCGGGGCGCTGTGCCTCTGCACTGCTCGGGGAAGCTGAGGAGGGGGCGGGGCTTAGTCATGTGCCCGCCCCCTGGGCTCCTCACTCCCGGAGCTGCGCTCCTGTGCGCTTCCGCTCCAACGGACCCCTGGGTTTAGCTGTTTTCATTAATAGTAATTGGTCTCAAATTGTTCGTGCATTTTGTTGGAACCCACCCTGAGCCCATTTTGGGAAGGGCGGGATATAAATTTTACTAATAAATAAATAATAATATCAATAAATACCATTAGAAATGCTGAATAACTCACTATTTTGGCTCTGGCAGTGATTCTCAATGCAAGACGTATACCCACAGGCACATTCCCTGTTTTCCTCTGTGAAAATAAATAAAGAATGCCTTGTGTTACGTCGTGGAACAAAAGGGCTTTCGAAATGGTTCCTGTCAAGACCAGGAGGGCAGACTGAGAAGAATGCAGAGTGAAGAGAAGATTATACGCCCAAAGATGTATGCAAAGATGTCATTGCATTAAACACAATAGAAACACACCCACTAGCATCATATAAAGGAAACAATATTGGGATATTTGGTTCATGTAGTAGAGTTTTGCCCAGTCAGGGAAGCATAGTATGGAGTGCAGTAAATAAATCTCCTGAGAAGTATATTGCAAAAATGGTAAACTTAGACCAATTTCCCACAAGCAGCTGTGCCGCCATCGCTCTTCCATTTGTCCGGGTTGCATCGGTCAATTTCACACTCTAAGCTGCGTGGTGGCATTTTGACCTGCAGCTCCCCCCATTTCCCCCCGCATCTTCTTGATCTCAAAAAACAAGGATCGAGAAGATGCAGAGGAAATCGGGGAGAGATGCGGGTCAAAATGCAGCTGCACAGCAAATAGTGTGAAATTGACCAATGCAACCGTGGCAAGCGGAAGAGTGAGGGCGGCACGGCTGCTTGTGGGAAATTGGTCTTACATTTATTCAAGTAGATCCGGTTCACATTCAGGTTGATACACAAATCTGTGCCTGCCTGACCCCTTGGCCAAACTGGAATCACACAATCTGAGTCCAATGAGTTAGATGAATATCTGTTTAATGAATTCATAACAGGGAATACAGGGCTGACGAGTGCCTTAGCACTCTAGCAATTCCAAAGCTGTAGTCTGCCATGACCAGGAAGGGCAGAAGGTCTTATACCCCAAATGGCATCACATATAGTTTACACATTAAAGGGTCTCTAATTGGTACCAGGCAGTTAACAGCATACAAGCATCATTTAACTCTTTGCCTCTCTCAGTGGTGTCAGGAATTTCACTTGTTTATCTTGTCTTCAGAACACTGGGAGACTTCCTGGGCTTGCAGAAGGGAGAGCTTGTTGATAAAGGGTTCTGAATCACATTAAACTTCACTCTTGGTGGCCTTGCAACTTCTAAATCGCATTCCATTTCTTATTGCATCCTAATTCCTTCTGCAAAGGCTTTTAATAATACTTTTGCTTAATAAGGCTTCTTACACAAAAAATGCAGTTATACAATATATACGTTCTGCTATAAGTTTCTCTAATCAGAAGCTTCTCAATTATATACCAGGATCTGGATCTGTTATGATTAAACTTTTGAAGGCACGGTGACAGCTGTCAATATATATATCAAGGAGAAAGTGTCAGAAATCACATTCAGAAATCACATTCTTTTTCCCGTGTCCCACAAGGTTGCAGTCAAAAGACAAGAAAGCCTACTCTAAGGAGTACTTTCCCTATCACAAAGGGCCAGCTTGCCCGGCATCATGTGTGTGGGAGTAAGAGTGCATTGTACCCACAGGAGAGACCTGCAGAGACATGTGTCTCCATGGAAGGCCATGTGCAGGGAGGCAGAGGACAAAGCGAGAGAGGGGAGGGGTCAGAGGGCAGCTCCCAGGTTAAGACAAAGGGAGGCATCCCATTCAAGGAGATAACAGCATTAGCACCTTATGATTGTATGCTTTTAGCGTATTGAATTGTATCGACAGTTTTATCTGTTTTATGTGTTTTGAGGGTATTTATACCAATTGTGTAAGCTGCCCTGAGCGGGAAGGGTGGGGTATAAATTGAATTAATAAATAAATAAATAACACCTGTACACGCTTAGAATGATGTCATGTCCCCCAATGTCCAGGCACGCTGAGTCGCTCACTCCAACAAATAACACACACATAAGCAGACGCAAAAAAGGCACTGCAGGTTTGATTTTTTAAAAGGACACAATTTAAAGATGGGTTTTCTGGTGTTGGTGGAAAGTGCCACCGAGTCGCCGCCGACTTGACAAAGACACCAGAATTCTCCCCTGCTCTAATCGACACGATTCCATTGGGCTTTCCACCTTTGCATACTGGCTTCCTGGTCTGCAACACTCCTCCCCCCTTCTGACCGGGATAGAAGAGCTCAGGGGTCTCCATTCCTACTTGTAGCTGAGGATGGGAGCTTGGATTCTCGATGGTGCCCAGAAAATCTTGGTGGCCTCTAAGGTGCTCCTGGATTCAAACCCAAGCAACAGAAGAGACAGTTCGAAAGTGTTCCTAGCATGCAGGCTGCAGGAGGTGGCTCTGCCGGCCGCTTGGAAAACGAGAGGGTGGGCTTCGGGGGTACCCGCGGGTTCCCTGCAGGCCCGAGTGTTCCAGCGTAAAAGTTCTTGCACAAGAGGGCCTCTTCAGCTTTTCCACGCAAATAAGCTGCATTGTGAAATGGGGCCGTGATTCTGAGAAGCTGCCAGATCCTGAGAGTGTTGCCAAACTGATACCGCTTGCTTAGAAAAGCGAGCCAAAAAAATCCACTGCCTTATTTTAATAACACCGGTTTGGATCTGCTTTGTGTTTTGGTCCTTGACGGAGGGAAGAGCAGAGTCTCAGCTCTGATGCACTTCTCAAGCGGCGAAGCGGCTGCCATTCCCAGACTGGGTGAGTGAGAGGCAGGCCCCGTGGTTAGGCCTGCTAATTTCTGAGTTGAAACGGCATGGTTGACAGGGGTGGAAGGTGGAGGCGCCGCCCCATACAGGCCTGCATCTGGCCTCGTTCCGCAAAATGAAGGATCTGTAAGCTTTCTTAAGAGGGGAGGGGGTAGTGTTGCCAACCTCCGGGTGGTACCTGGAGATCTCCTGCCAGTTTGGTGTAGTGGTTAAGTGTGCGGACTCTAATCTGGGAGAACCCTCTCCTGCGGCCCACTGCCCTGTCTCTCTCTATATCTTGGCATAAGGGTTTACACTATCTTCCCGCAGTCTGGCAAATGCTGCTGCACCCACATGACAAACCACGGAAAAGCTGTGCCATTTCCAAAGCCCATTTAGCGGAAGCACCTGGGGTTCAAATAAAGGACAGGGGTGCAAAGGTGAGCTCTTCGCTTTCAGTTTCTCTGTTTGGCATAGGATTGCCAGCTCCAGGTTGGGAAATTCCTGGAGATTTGGGGAGATGGAGCCTGGGGAGGGCAGAGTTGGGAGGGGAAGGCTATACTTCAGCATGGTATCATGCTACAGAGTCCCCCCTCCAAAGCAGCCGTTTTTCTCCAGGCGAACTGATCTCTGTTGTCCGGAGATTAGCTGTAATCCCAGGAGATCTCCAGGCCTCACCTGGAGGTTGGCAAGGTAAAGATAAAGGTTTCCTTTGCTCGGAAGCCAGTTGAATTCGACTCTAGGGAGGTGGTGCTCATCTCCGTTTCCAAGCCGAAGAGCCAGCGCTGTCCAAAGACTTTTCCATGGTCATGTGGCTGGCATGACTAGACGCCGAGGCACACAGAACACTGTTACCTTCCCACCGAAGTGGTACCTCTTTATCTCCTTGCAATTTCTTGCTTTCGAACTGCTAGGTTGGCAGGAGCTGGGACCAGGGACGGGAGCCCACTCCATCACGCAGCACTCAGGTCTTGAACCGCCGAGCAACCGACCTTCCAGTCCGCTGCTCACTGTCTTAACCTCTGAGCCAGAGGCTGGCAACCCGAGCATCAAAGCTGAAATTGCACCTGCAGGTTGCAGCTGCCTGACACCTCTTGGGGAGGAGGGGAAGCCAACTGTTCTAAAAACGAACAAATCCTGAGCATTTGGCAACAGAGTGGGAAGCCAGCCCTGCCGAGTCTTATTTCCATGTTGTGAAATTCCTCACGGCTCGATTTCCTTGGGCCCGCAAGCATCTGGGAGAGGCCCTTTGGGGATCTGGGCAACAATGGCGTTGGGCTGCACCTGCTGCCGGACCCTGCCCTGGGAGGCAAGCCACCCCTCCTTTGGGGAACCCTCGGGCAGAAAGAAACCCTGTGCCTGGAAACTCGAGAGGGCGACTCGCCTTCTGCCGCTCTTAAACAAGCAAGTAAAGGGGAGTGGAGGGCCACTCCCTGATCGGGAGCGACTCCTCCCAGGGCCCAGCCTGAAGAGGAAGCAAGACTGCCTCGCACACGAGGGAAGGTGAGCTGAATGGCCTGGTTCAAACACTGGGACGCTTTGGAAGGCCACTGCAGCTGCTTGCGTGTCCCTGGCTAGCTGTGCTTCTGGGCCCTACGAGCTTCATCCTGCCTGAGGCAACTGGACCGTGGTGAGCAGCTGGGAGGGGGAAGCATACCCACCTGGCCCCCTCCCCTCCACAACAGTGCCAACTGCTGGCATCCCTGGGGCTCTCCCCCATCAGACCACCCTAGAGTTCTCCACCGGCTTGGAGTATGGGGAGGGGGGGAGGGAGCAGAGACTGTGGGAAACTGGCATGATGGAACACTCTAGGGATTCCCCAGAGCTCTAAGGTAAAAACTATAGAGATTCAGCAAATTCCTAGAGCGCTGCACAACGCTGTGACATCACTTCCAAATATACAAATGGCAGGGAGATCACTGCATTATTGTGCACCATGGAGTAGCCATGGGAGCCTGGATTGCAGGGGCAGGAGGTTGCACTCCGGGGTGGGCACTTCGGCAGCCCTGGCCCAGTTTGGTGTAGTGGTCACGTGCGCGGACTCGAATCTGGGAGAACCGGGTTTGATTCCCCATTCCTCCATTTGTACCTACTGGATGACCTTGGGCAAGCCATAGTTCTCTCAGAGCTGTTCTTGAAAAAGAGCAGTTTCTGTCAGAGCTCTCTCAGCCCCACCTACCCCACAGGTTGTCTGTTTTGTGGGGAGGGGAAGGGAAAGGAGACTGTAAGCCACTCTGAGACTCTCTGGGGTAGTGAAGGGCGGGGTATAAATCCAATCTCTTCTCTCTTCTTCTTCTTCTTCTTCTTGGCCCCTTCCGTTCTTCACAACCCCACCTGATCCCCCCTGCAACAGCTTCATCACCTGAAGGAAGCCTGAAACTGTGCCTGCTGGCATTGGCCAGAGGCCTCCACCTAAGTGCAGCCGAGAGCATTGCACATAGAGGATGCACGTACAGGAAGGATAGTATCTGTAGCCTGACTTTCAGTCCGGGAAGCAAAGCAGGGCCAGCCCTGCTAGTGCTTGCAGGATTGCCAGGAAATCCCCTTTTCCCCCCAGGCGGCACTCCCCACCACTATTCAGCTGGCCAGTTGGGGGAACGAAGCCACCGCAAGGGGAGACGGGAAATGTCAGCAGCGCCCCAACCTGCAGACTTCACTCACCGTGTGTCCAGAACTGACGTTAATGCGTTGCTGCAGTGTGCCTCCTCCGTTACACCCCTGGGAGAACATTACGCTCTTCACAGAACGATTTGCTGGGGGTCCCTGGCCCCAGAGAGATCCAGCTGCCCTCGGCCAGAGCGTTCTCGGTCCCGGCCCCAACCTGGCAGAACTCTCGGCCAAAGAACATCAGTGCCCTGCGGGATCATATGCAGTTCCGCAGGGCCCGTAAGGCAGAGATGTTTCACCAGGCGCTTGGTTGACGACAGCAACAGTTAAACATCGTGGTTGGCACCCTGCTTGGACCCCTACTCCTTATAGAGCTTACCCCCCCCCCCCAAAAAACGTGTGAAGCACCACAGACTGGACATGGGAGGGAGCCACAAAATTTTCACCCCTTGTTTTCATTACTGTATGTTGGTGGGCTTGGTTTTATTGCTTATGCTTTTATGCTTTTCAAACTCTGTACATTGCCTAGAGCCCCACAGTTGTGGGGACAGGCGATTAATAAATGGATTGAAATAAAATAAATAAAATAAAATAATATCAGTGCATCGGCGGTGACGTCAGTGCATCGCAGAGAGAGTCCCCACTAGTGTTCCCTCTAAGCTAAGTTAGTGTGAGCTAGCTCACCGTTTTTTAGCCTCTGGCGCACACATGTTTGTCTGAGCTCAGGAAGGATGACTCCAGAGCAGTGCTCCCTCTAAGCTGAGCTAGTGTGAGCTAGCTAGCTCACCGTTTTTTAGCCTCCAGCTCACAGATTTTTGTCTTAGCTCAGGAAGATGGCTCCAGGTGCCAAAATCGCTCACTCACAACTTTAATGCCAGTAGCTCAATGCCAGTGGAATTTTTGCTCACAAGACCCCACAGTTTAGAGGGAGCATTGGTCCCCACCGCCTGTTAAGTCCCCCATGCCCCCTGCCAGTTATCGGGGCATCACAGACGCTCAGCCTACCCGACCTCACAGGGTCGTTGTGAGGACAAAATGGAGAAGAGGAGAAGGATGTAAGTCGCTTTGGGTCCCCATGTGAGAGGAAGGTGGTGTATAAATGAAGTAAATAAAATTTAAAAATAAGTGATTCCAGGACTGCACTGGTTCCCTGGCAGCAGGGTTGCCAGGTCTGGGTCAGAAAATACCTGGAGACTTTGGGGGTGGAGCCAGGAGAGGGCGGGGTTTGAGGAGGGGAGGGGCCTCAGTGTGCTGCAATGCCATAGAGCCCACCCTCCAAAGCAGCCATTTTCTCCAGGGGAGCTGAGCTCTGTCAGCTGGGGACCAGTTGTGAAAGCGGGAGATCCCCAGGCCCCACCTGGAGGCTGGGAACCCTACCTGGCACTGGGAGGTGGAAGAGTACTGGGCCAGAAAGCCTCCGGGAGGGGGGGGGGTTGGGGTGACATCACTGACAGCGTTTTATTATAGTCCCCTGGCAAAGAAAGTGGTTTGCGCTCTTCACCAAAGTAGCCCAACCAGGTCCCTGGCAGAGAAAGTAAATCCTATTTAGGGCCTCCCCAAATTATTCAGAAAACGAAATTAATCGGGGGGGGGGGGAGACTGAAACTGGCATGAAATTAACCAAGGGGGAAGGGGGGGGGGAGAGACTGGCAGACATTGTGCAGGCCCCAGGAGACACAAGACGCTGGGAAATGCTGAGAGCCAGTTAAGGGAGGGAGGGTGGGGGGGGTGGCCCTATTCAAGCCCTCCCGAGTTTCTTATTTTTTAAAATTCTTCCTCTTCTGCTCTTCTGCTTTTTGAATCAGGATCACAAAGATGCGGCTAAAGGCATTCTGGAGCTGGAAAGAGACCTGGAAGGGTCTGGAGGGTATCGGTAGACTGTTTGGTTTCACGAAGACCCCTTTGGCAGGTAACAAGCCCTAAGAATTGCATCTCCAAAGGAAAAGGGGGGGGGGGGGTGGGATGGAAGGAAAAACTTCTACCTGGGATGTTTCCTCCCTGATAGTTTTCTTCCCTCTTTCTTCCAGGAGTATTACTGGTTGGGTTTCTGCCTTGTCTGTTAGCTGCATGGCTTCCACATGTGGTTGCTCACTTTTCAACTCTAGATGTTCCTTTGCTATCAATTTGACCTGCAGCGAGTATCAGGTGACATTAATTAGCTCCATGCAATGCTCCCTCTAAGCTGTGGAGTCTTGTGAGCAAAAATTCTACTTTGTGAGCTCCTGGCATTAAAACTGTGAGCGAGCGATTTGGCTGCTGCATCAGTTAGTTTGCTCTGGAGCCATCTTTCCTGAGCTGAGACAAAAACCAGTGAGCCGGAGACTAAAAAACTGTGAGCTAGCTCACATTAACTCAGCTTAGAGGGAAGACTGGTCATGATTGGCTTCCACTGCAGGTTTCTGCATGCAAAACCTCTGTAAAAGGGACAAAACTTCATTCCTGGCCACTTGGGGACCTCACTTCCAAGTGGGGAGTTTAGTAAAACAATTAAAAGAACTTACAGTTAAAACAGGGTTTTTTTAAAATAATGTTGCTAAAAATATCTGTTGCAGCAATTAAAAACTCACAGTCAATCAATACCTAGGAGAATACAATGGAAACACTGTTCATTCAAAGAGAAGAAGAGGTAAGGGATTCTGCCACCAGAAACGATCAAGGACAGCAGGATCAGTGCATAGTTTCTGAGGGTCTGCAGTCGAACCGGTAGATTCAAGTCCGGCAGCAACAAGATTTGCAGGATACGAGCTTTCAAAAGGTACATAATATTTCGAAAGCTCATAGCCCCCAAAATCTTGTTGTTCTAGAGTCTGAATATTGATCTGTGGCTATCACCATTTTCCTCTTCAGCACTGACCAGCAGGAAGGAAGATGCAGGTGGGTAGCTGTGCTGGTCTGAAGTAATAGAACAAAGTTTGAGTCCTGGGGCACCTTTAAGACCAACAAAGTTTTATTCTGGGTCTAAGCCTTGGTGTGCATGCACACTTCTTCAGGTACATTGAACCAGGCTTTGACAACCATTACGTATAGGTGTGTGGGGGAGCGTTAATTGCCAGGAAGTGATTGAGTGATAAGTAGAGCTAAGATTGGATTAAAGCAGCTGGTAAAACCTGTGAATAGCAGCAAATTATCATACAGATAATAAAAGAGTTAAAAAACAGGTGCAAGAACTGAGTGACTTAGCATGTATAGTGAGATAAGAAGCTGATCTCTCTGTTAAGCCCTGGGGGTTCCATTGTCCTGAGTGTAGTAATAACCTGTAACTCAACAATCTCCCGTTCCAGTCTGTTTCTGAAATTCCTGTGCAATAAAACAGCTACTTGGAGGTCCCCCACTGAGTGCTCTGGGAGGTTGAATTGTTCTCCTACAGGTTTCTCAGGTTTGTGACTCTTGATCCAAATAAATAAATCCAAATAAATAAATAAATTCAAATAAATAAATAATATCAGATTTGTGTCCATTTATCCTTTCGCATAGGGTTTGCCCTTTTTGCCCTGTGTAGAGAACTGAAGGGCATTGTTGGCATTTAGTGGCATATAGAATGCTAGAAGATGAGTGACTGAATGAGCCTGGGATGGTGTAGTTGATGTTGTTAGGGCTAGTGGTTGTGTTGTCTGGGTGTAGGTGTGACAGCAAAGTTGGCATCTGGGTTTATTGCAAGCTCTGGTCCCAGTGTCCATGTTTAAATAAGGTAAAGGTAAAGGTTTCCCTTGCTCGAAAGACAATCGAATACGACTCTAGGGATGCAGTGCTCATCTCTGTTTCCAAGCCGAAGAGCCAGCACTGTCCGAAGACGTTTCAGTGGTCATGTGGCCGGCATGACTAGATGCTGAGGCGCACGGAATGCTGTTACCTTCCCACCAAAGTGGTACCTCTTTATCTGCTTGCAATTTCTTGCTTTCGAACTGCTAGGTTGGCAGGAGCTGGGGCCAGAGGTACAAGAGCTCACTCTGTCATGCAGCATTCGGGTCTCGAACTGCTGACCTACTGATCTTCTGGTCTGCAGCTCAGCGTCTTAACCACTTGAGCCATTGCAGCCCCTATGTTTAAATTAGATGTTGTATTATTGCGGGTGAGAAATTGTTTAAGATTGGAGGGCTGTCTGTGGGCAAGAAAGGTTTTGCCCCCAGTACTTGTTATTATCCAGCAGAGGTTGTAAGTTGAACTGTTTTGAGTTGGGAACTGTATCTGACTGCTAGTGGTGCTCTGTTGTTGTCTCTTTGGGGCTTGTCTTGCAAGAAAAAGGGAAGCAATTTTTAGGGGAACTTTTACCTTTATGCAAAGCTTTCTCCACTGTAAATCTGAGGGTCTTTAAGGTCCCAGATGGCTGCTGTTTGTTCAGGTAAGAACTGCTTCCCACCTGCAGTCTGAGCCTCCAGGGAAACCAGTCGACTGCCATTCCTTGGATCGTGCTTTCTGCTATTTGCCTCCCCTGGCTCCTCAGAGTGCCTGGCTGGCAACCGCGCATTGATTGTCCCGAAGGCCAGGACCGGATACCACTGCCTGCCAAGAATAGCCAAGAATAGACTTGCTGCCACGATGCAAAAATCCACAATCCCCCCTCGAATCTCTACCCTGCTCTGATCTAGTTATGAGTTCAGGAGACTTAAGGAACTTTGCGAAATAAGGATCTTGTTTCCATAGGAAACCGTGCTGAGCGCTGGGGGAAAGAGGGCAGTTGGGGGGACTGCTCTCTGCACAGAAGCAACCCGGCCACGATCTGGCAAGGCTACAAGAGCAAAGCCCATTTCTCAGGGACGCAGGGAACAGTGGACTCTTCTCAGGGGAAATCCAGCCGCTGCCAGGAAGACCTAAAGGTAACAAACTTTCCTACCATTTGAGAGTGGCATTTGCAGGTAAAACTCAAACCACAGAATAGGCAAATGCCAGACCCTCCCTCCCCACCAAATAAGGGCGGCCAGCCCCCCCCCCCGGGGTGGGGGTGGGGGTGGCTTGGAGATCTCCTGGAATTGCAACTGATCTCCAGACTACAGCGTGGTGTGGTGGTTAAGAGTGGTGGACTCTAATCTGGAGAGCTGGGTTTGATTCCCCCCTCCTCCTCCACATGAAGCCTGCTGGGTGACCTTGGGCCAGTCACAGTTCTCTCAGAACTCTCTCAGCCCCCCCCTACCCCTCACAAGGTGCCTGTTATTGGGGAGAGAGGATGGAAAAGGCGATGGAAGGGAAGCTACAGAGGAAAAAGAAGAGGAAGAGGAGGAAGAAGAGGAGGAGATTGGATTTATGCCCTGCCCTTCACTCGGAGTCTCAGTGTGGCTTACAATCTCCTTTCCCTTCCCCACAACAGACACACACACACACCCCCATGGGGTAGGCGGGGCTGAGAGAGCTCTCCCGTGAATTGCCCTTGAGAGAACAGTGGCCCCGCTGCAGATCTAAGTGTAGAATTTTTAACTTGGTTTCGATCCTCCCACCCCTTTCCCACCATACTTAGGACATTAAACCCTGGTTTACTGTTTGCAATGCAGAATTTATAACCTGGGGCAGGCAAGCAAATTGGAGCGGGACAAAATTAGTGCAGAAAACAGCAGATAAACAGAGACAACAGCAAGGCAAATGGCCGCGCGTCGAACACAGAGGAAACCCAGGGTGAGGTCCAAGTGCGGAAAGGGCCAGCGTCTGGTCTTTCTCTTCCAAAAACGAGGTCCCTCCCTAGGCTGCACCCCCAAATCTCCAAGGATTTCCCATCCTGGAACTGGCAATCCTAAATGGAAAAATCTTTTGCAGTCAGATGAAAAATGAGGCGGACAACGTTTGCCTCTACAGAAGATTGAAAAGTTGGTTCTAGTTGATTGAATGCAATAGAATGCCTGGGCATCTGCTGTTCACAGGGTCTCCAACTCTGACTTGGGAATGTCCTGGAGATTTGGGGAGAATGGAATATGGGGAAAATGGAATATGGGAAGGGACCTCCACAGGGTACAATGCCATAAAATTCACCTTCCAACGCAGTCATTTTCTCCAGGGGAACCGACCTCTGTCTTCTAAAGACCAGTTGTAATTCTGGGATATCTCCAGGCCCCAGCTGGAGGTTGGCAACACTGCCTACTGTTTGTTTCTAGGCAGGTGATCTTTGCGCAGAAAGAAGAGTGACGTTTGGCTAGGGGGGTCTCAGGCACCAAGAACTGCCCTTGACAGTTTTGAAAAATAAACCATTTGGCCTTGCGGCTTTCTGACCCTTCGCATTTACTCTGAGGCTCTGGCAGGTTCATCCAGTTGAGCTCACCCTGCTTGGGGGCGGAGGGGAGAAAACCGTTCTGCTTCTTATTTTGACTGGGGGTTTTGTTCCTCTCTTCTCTTGAGCCTCCGAAGAAGTGTCAGGAGGGGAGCTCTTGGACAGCTCAGCAGGCCGAATCCCGGAGTGAAGGGGCGCCGACAGCTTCTTACAAAGTCCAGGTGGCCACTGGGAACTTCTGGCGCTCCGGAACCTTCAGCTCCATCTCCATCACCTTGGTGGGCTCCAAGGGGCAGAGTCCGAAACAGCTGCTGAATAACGTGGGGAAGGATTTCATCCCGGGAGCGGTAAGAAATCGGGGGAGTTTGGGGTGGAAAGTGGGGAGGCGGCCTTGATGCCTGAGAGAGAAGACTGGATTTATGCCCCACCCTTCACTCCCCAAAGGAGTCTGAGAGTGGCTTACAATCTCCTTCCCCCTCCCCCTCCCCCTCCCCATCACAGACACCCTGTTAAAACCATCACTGTAGTAGCAGCTGCCACCCAAATGATGTTTGGTGTAGTGCTTAGGAGTGCAGACTCTAACCTGGAAGAACCAGGTTTGATTCCCCATGCCTCCCCATGCAGCCACTGGTGTGACTTTGGGTCAGTCATAAGTTCTCTCAGAAATGTTCTCTCAAGAACTGTTCTCTCAAGAGCTCTTTCAGCCCCACCTATCTCACCGAGTAGTGAAGGGTGGGGTATAAATCCAGTCTCCTCCTCCAGCCAGTTTAGTGTGGTTAAGCCCGGTCTGATGTCATGGTTAAGAGCAGAGGACTCTAATCTGGGAGAACCGGGTTTGATTCCCCACTCCTCCACTTGCACCTGCTAGATGACCTTGGGCAAGCCATAGTTCTGGCACAGCTGCTCTTGAAAAAGAGCCGTTTCTGTCCGAACTCTCTCAGCCCCACCCACCTCCCAGGGTGTCTGTTGTGGGGAGGGGAAGGGAAAGGAGTTTGTAAGCCACTCTGAGACTCCCTTGGGTAGTGAAGGACGGGGTATAAATCCAGTCTCTTCTTCCTCTACTTCCTCCTCCTCCTCCTTCTTTTTCTTCTGCGCAGCCAGTCAAATCTTCAGTGGCCAATCAGAAGCCCTGCTGGGCAGGAACCCCATCTGGTCCCACCCACTTCCTAAAAACCACAAGGGGGGCACCAGGAAAGGCGTTGGGGGGTGCAGTGGCCCTCACAGGTGCCATGTTGGGGACCCCTGAGCTAGAAGGATGTCTGATTGCCCTGCAGTGCCGTTAGGGGGGCAGCATCCACAGAAGGCCCCGCTGGGCGAGGGGCTTCTTCTCATGCATTCTCCAGAGTGGTGCGTGTGACATTCAAGTCAGGGATACTGTCGCTTGTGAACTGTTGTGATGTGTTGATTTGACGTACAGAAGGATTCCTCCTCGGTTTGGGTGCGGTGCCCCCCCCCGGGCCTGGAGGGAAACGGACCAGGCGCTGCTGCCCACCGCATTGAGGGGTGTGTGTCTTTCCTCCCTCTAGCTGAACGAGTACCAGGTGTCCAGCGACCGAGACCTGGGCCCGCTTCTGCTGATCCGCCTCCACAAGGAGCCCTACCTCTTCTGCGCCGAGGACAGCTGGTACTGCAACTTCGTCCAGCTGACAACCCCACAAGGAGAGACTTACCGTTTCCCTTGCTACCAGTGGATCGAGGGGCAGCAGACCCTGGAGCTGAGGGAAGGCACAGGTAAGAGGCTGGCAGCCCGGTCTGGTGTCATGGTTAAGAGCAGAGGACTCTAATCTGGGAGAACCAGATTTGATTCCCCACTCCTCCTCCACATGCAGCTGCTGGTGGGACCTTGGGTCAGTCACAAGTTCTCTCAAAGCTGTTCTCTCAAGGGCAGTTCTCTCAGAGCTCCCTCAGCCCCACCTACCTCACAGGGTGTCTGTTGTGGGGAGAGGTTGATTGTAAGCCGCTCTGAGACCCCAAGTGAAGGGCAGGGTATAAATTCTATCTCTTTTCTTCTTCTTCTTCTTCTTCTTAAGAGTGGGGGACTCTCATCTGGGAGAACTGGTTTGGATTTCCCGCTCTTCCACATGCAGCCAGCTGGGTGACTTTGGGTCAGTCACAGTTCTCTCAAGAGCAGTACTCGGAAGAGCTCTCTCAGCCCCACCTACCTCACAGGGTATCTGCTGTGGGGAGAGGAGATTGTGAGGGAAGGAGTTTGTAAGCCACTCTGAGTGATGGTGTATAAATCCAATCTCCATCTCCTCCTCCTCCTCTTCCTCCTCCTCCTCTTCTTCTTCTTCTCACCATGAAGAAAAGTGGGATATAAATGTTTCTCGTTTTCCAGATCTGGTGGGGATTGGCTGGTGGGTGAGTGGGTGGGTGGCTACTATGCCGAGTATTTTGAATGCAAACTGTATAAAAATAAAAGAAACAGATCCTGCTCCTCTTGCTTCTTCCTTTCCAGGCAAACTGGCTTGTGAGGATGCAGAAAGCCCGTTGCTTCTGCGTCTCCGGGCAGAAGAGCTGAAGGTGCAGCAGGACTGCTACAGGTGAGGCCCGCTTAGAGCCGGCCGCCTTTCCCTGGCTCCCCTCCTGGTCTTTGTCTCCTGAGACACATTTGCAAAGCCTTGATTTCTTCTGAGAACAACTGTCGTCAGAAAGGGCTTCCGACTGCAGTTTGCTCGCAAAAATGTAGGGTTGCCAGTTTCCAAGTGGGGCTTGGAGCTCTCCTAGAACCACACTCAGGCCTGTAGCTACAGTGGAGCCTTTCTTGGCCAGGCCCCCCAACTTACCACCAAGACCCCCCCCCCCCCCACTTTCAATTTTTAAATTTTATTTCTTGCACTTGTCACCGCCACCGGCAAGCCTCATGCTGCCCTCTCTTTCCCGCCACTTTCTCTGGGCGAGGCAAGCCCCCTGCCCTCCCACCCTCCAGTCCCATGCCGCTGCTCTTTGCTGGCCAGCAAGGCGAGCCCTGCCCCCAATCTCACACTGCTGCTGCTCTCTCTTGCCTCTCTTTGGCTGGCCAGTCAAGCCCCTTGGGTTGGATTATCCCACACTGCTGCTCTGCTCTCTCTCTCTCTCATCACTCGCTGGCCAGCAAGGCAAGCCCCTGACCGTCTTCATCCCTTCAGTTCCTTAGTCAGCAAAGCAAGTGCCGCCCTGCCCAATCCCTTCCTCGGCTTCAGAGCCCATGATTTTGCTTCCATTCCTCCCCCCCCCCTTTCCCTTTTTATTTTCAGAGCTCAGCTCTACATCCCACCTTTGATATACATCCAGTCTCTTCTCTTCTTCTCTCTTCTTCATGATTAGTTTTCTAAAATGCTGCGTTCAGTTCTGTGTGCGTTTGTAGCCCAGAGGGATACTTCCCCAGGCATAGGTTTTACACACACACACATGGACACAGACACACATCTCTTGCAGTGAGAATCCAGATTTAAAGTTAATTTGTTTGGGGTTTTTTTTGTAAAAGTCAAACTCTACTTTTTCTATTAGTTGGGCTGAATTTGCTCCGGGAATGCCGCGGTGCCTGGCTGTGGAGAGCATCGAAGAGATGGACACCAACATTAAGTTTTCCTTTACCAAGCTCAGCACCTTCCTTCTGCGTTCAAAGCTCACGTGAGTCCTCAAGAGATGTCTTTGTTGCGGGTTGGGGGTTAGGGGGAGTGACTAAGAAGCAGGACAAGGGTTGCCAACCTCCAGATGAGGCCTGGAGATCTCTCAGCCACTTCCTGTTTCCACTTCAGCAAGGTGGAGATGAAGCTAAAGGGCCTTTTGGGCTGCCAGCAGTCTTGGAAGAAGATGGAGGACATCCGCCGGGTTTTCTGGTTCAACAAGACGCACGTTTCAGGTGTGTAGCTCTCCACCCAAGCATCGGGGGAGTTGGTTTTGAAAGCTTTGCTCCAGACTTATGGCAGTCTGTAGGGTTTTCAAGGCAAAAGATGGACAGAGGCAATGCTGCCTCTAAACTGTGGAGTCTTGTGAGCAAAAACTGTACTTTGTGAGCTGCTGGCATTAAAGCTCTGAGCAAGCGATTTGGCTGCTGCATCAATTAGTTTGCTCCGGAGCTTTTCTTCCCGAGCAAAGACAAAAATGTGTGAGCCGGGGGCTAAAAAACTGGGAAGTAGCTCACACTGACTCAGCTTAGGGGGAACACTGGTTTGCCGTTGGCCTGCCTCTGCCCAGCACCTCTGGGCTTCCTTGGTGGTCTCCCACCCAGGTACCAACCGGGGCCGACCCTGCTTAGCTTCCCAGATCTGACGAGATCAGGCCAGCCTGGGCCATCCAGGCCAGGGCAGCCGCCAGCTTTAGAAGTCCTTTCCAAAGATGCAACTTTTCTAACCCCAGAATACGTTGCTGATCACTGGATGGATGATGCATTCTTCGGCTACCAGTACCTGAATGGGGTCAACCCCGTGGTGATCCAGAAATGCACTGAGATCCCAGCGAACTTCCCCGTCACCCAGGAGATGGTGGCCGCCTCGCTGGCCGAAGGCACATCCCTTCAGCAGGAGCTGCAGGTAACCCTTCTGCAATCAGACATGGAGGCGTCTCTCCGTTGCATGACAGACGTGCAGCGAAACAGAAGCAGCTGGCCTGTCCCCCTTCGGAGGGAGACGACTGCTTGTCTGAAGCCAGAGGAGGTCTCCCTGTCCAAGGGGGGGAGGGCTTGCATCTCAGTGCCAAAGACTGACTTCTTTTCACCCCCTGTGGTCCCAGCACCTCCACCAATTGCCCTGAACTTTACTTGTGGACAGGCCGTGGCTCAGGGGTCGAGCATCCGCTTGGCATGCAGAAGGTCCCAGTTCCAATCCCCGGCATCTCTAGTTAAAAGAACTGGTAGTTGGTGATGGGACAGACCTCTGAGAGCCAGTTTGGTGTTGTGGTTAAGTGCGCGGACTCTAATCTGGGCAAACTGGGTTTGATTCCCCGCTCCGCCACTTGCAGCTGCTGGATGACCTTGGGCAAGCCATAGTTCTGAGAGAGCTGTTCTCTCAAGAGCAGTTTCTGTCAGAGCTCTCTCAGCCCCACCTACCCCACAGGGTGTCTGTTGTGGGGAGGGGAAGGGAAAGGAGCTTGTAAGCCGCTCTGAGACTCCGAGTGAAGGGCGGGGTATAAATCCAATCTCTTCTTCTCTCCTTCTTCTTCTCTGCCTGAGACCCTGGAGAGAGAGCCACTGCCAGTCTGAGTTGACCGTCCTGACCTTGATGGACCAAGAGTCTGACTCAGTATAAGGCAGCTTCAGGTGTTCCCTGAACTTTCTCTTTGATTCCTCCAGAAGGGGAATGTCTTCCTTGTGGATTACAAGATCCTCCAGGGCATCCCAACCAACACCATCCAAGGCCAGCAGCAGTATATGGCCGTCCCCCTCTGCCTGCTGTACCAGACGCCTTCCGGGGAGCTCATGCCTATCGCGATCCAGGTAACCAGGAGCCGGACGGGAAGTTGGGCTCCAGTGCCACTGATTGAATTAATCCTGTGCATATTCATGGCGTTAACAGGCTGCTTCTCCGGAGACCCGCTCCAACAGCCTCTCGATAATAATTAATCGTTATTTTATTATTCATTGCATTAAAGAATATTAATTATTCATTGTAATTCATTACAGTGACCCCTCACGGGGTTTTCATGGCAAGAGATGTTCAGAGGTGGTTTTACCCTTGCCTGGCTCTGCCTAGTGACTCTGAACTTCCTGGGTGGTCTCCCATCCAAATACAAACCAGGGCCAATCCTGCTTAGCTTCCAGGATCTGACCAGATCAGGCTCCCCTGGGCTGTCCGGGTCACAGCAGTAATAAAGTGCCATCAAGTCACAACTGATTTATGCCAACAGTTTCCAAGGCCGGGAATGAACAGAGGTGTTCTGCCATTGCCTTCTATAACGAAGTCGACCCCTCACCTATTTACCAACCAGTCCCCTAACTCTGACCGACAGCGAGCGAGCGGATCTCCTGTTTTACTTTGGGTGACGGGGTCCCTGAGGTAACCTGGATCAGCCTGTCTCTGCTAAATAACAATAAACCCACTGACCAGTTTCCTCCAATTAAAGTAGCTACAGTTTTACAATATAGTCTCTTCGGGGGTTTGTTGATATTTGGTCTCTGCGTTTAGTATCTGAGGTAAATATTTGGGACCCTGTGTACTTTGGTCTGAAATCCCTTTTCAAAAGGCACCACAGCTTTTCTCTTACTGAATACAACTTTATTGGTACAATTGAGTATAAGTGGAGGGATATTGCGGAGATTGCTTATATTGTCACGATGTTACTGTTTCTGATGTCACATTAAGCTTTACTGTTTTACACTTTGCACCCACTCGCTAAACACTCCGACTTCACCCTCCTGTCCTGCTGCGTGGAGATGTACAGTTTCTTGGCTTGGCACCCCGGTCTCACACTAGCCCCAGTTGGCTCTTGACCGTCCTGCCTCTCAGCCTCACTAATCTCCCTTTCAGTCAGGATCCTTTGGTTGACAGTCTTGAATAGCGTTTGTGTGTATTCTTAAGTTCACTTGTCTGTTCCCACTCTGGCAAGTCAGACACCTTAGCTCTTCTCACTGAGCTTTCACCCGCTGTTCGCTCCCACAGAGCACCGAGGGACACAGACTGCCCTTCTGCTCTCTCTGACATCCCAGGCTGGACTCCCTCGTCACACCTTCCATCCAAGGACTGACCCTTCTTAGCTTCCAGGTTCCGATGAGATCAGGATAGCCTGGTCAGACATACATAAGATTGCACAAAGGATTTTGGGGACCTTTTCTACCAGAAATATTTTTATTGGACGGGAGCTCACTCTGTCATGCAGCACTCCGGTCTCGAACTGCTGAACTATCGACCTTCCGGTGTGCAATTCAGTGTCTTAACCCCTTGAGCCACTGCAGCCCCTGCAGCGATTAGACCCCTGCAGCAATTAGACCCTGCTAAACTCCCTCCCTTCCCCAAACCCTGTTCTCCATGGACTCCACCATGTAACTCTCCATGAATTTCCCAACCCAGAGTTGGCAAGGCAACCTCTCTTGCTTCTCTCCGCAGCTCAGCCAAACCCCAGGTCCCGGCAGCCCCGTCTTCCTCCCCAGCGACCCCGAGTGGGACTGGACCTTGGCGAAGATGTGGGTGCGGAACGCCGACTTCCACGTCCACCAGAACATCTCCCACCTCCTGAGGACTCACCTGATCGCCGAGGTCTTTGCCGTGGCCACTCTGAGGCAGCTGCCTATGTGCCACCCGGTCTTCAAGGTAGGGTTAACAGGGAAGCGGAAAGGGAGAACGGCCCAGAAGAACCAGAAAGGGAACTCGCTTTGAAAAGAAGGCAGTGTGTACCCAGGCTGAACCAGAGGATACCCATCTCACCTTGCTGGACCCAGAGATGATTAATACTATGAGTTTCAGTCAGCTAATTTAGTCTCCTTAATTAACTAATCCTCCTCCTCCTCTGCAGCTTCTGCTCCCTCACTTAAGGTACACCCTCCAGATCAATGCGTTTGCCAGGGTCCGGCTGATCATGGAAGGAGGGATGATGGACCAGGTAAGAGAGACGTCCTTTCCTCCTTTCCGCTTGTCTGCCCACTGGCTGTTCCCTCCCACAACCCCCACTCCATCTGGGGCCCTAAGTCCAAAGCTGAAGAAGCATCTGAGCTGGTCTGACCCCCAAAGTCAGGGGTCTCCACTGTAGGGTCCAGGGGCTCCATGGCCCCCACCCCCACCCTTCCTGGTGCCAGCCAAGTGTTTTTAGAAAGCTTTTGCGTAGCAAAAGCTGGGGAAACTTTTTAAAAACACTGCTTCAGCGGCAGCTGCCATCAGTGTGTTCCCTCTAAGCTGAGTTAGTGTGAGCTAGCTCACAGTTTATTAGCCTCCATTTCACACATTTTTTGTCTTCGCTCAGGAAGGATGGCTCCAGAGCAAACTAATTTGTGCAGGAGCCAAATTGCTCGCTCACAGCTTTAATGCCAGCAGCTCACAAGGTAGAATTTTTGCTCACAAGACTCCACAGCTTAGAGGGAGCATTGGCTGCCACCATAGCTGAAAGAAGGTTAGCCATGGCAGCCATTTTGTGGCTGGCTCCGCCCCCTGCAGCATCTGTTTTGTGGCAGCCATTTTGTGGCTGCACCCACCATGCTCTGTCAGAACTCCAAAGGAGCCCACAGGCTCAAAAAGGTTGGGGGGCCCTGCCCTGAGCTGTCCTCTCCGTAATACGGGATCTTTCGGCAGGCTGCATTTGGACATCACAATTGACGGTGTGTGGGTTCCCATGCCAGGTTTGTGCCACAAGCTCTGGTTAGAGATCCAAAGGCACTGCACGTGGCTCAAACCTGCTGACTAGGCCCCAGAGCTGTGGGTTCTTTTCTGAATTCTGGCAAGAGCCAAGGCCAAACGCACCAACACACCGGGCTGGATTTACAAATCAAACCAGGTTATTACACACAGCAACCCACTACTCTATCAATTTAGCAAATAATCAACTAAAAAAAGCTGTTCTCTCAGAGCTGTTCTCTCAAGAGCAGTTTCTGTCAGAGCACTCTCATCCCCACTTATACCTCACGAGGTGTCTGTTGTGGGGAGGGGAAGCGAAAGGATATTGTATGCCCCTCTGAGACTCCTTTGGAAAGTGAAGGGCGGGGTATAAATCCAATATCTTCTTCTCTTCTTCTTCTTCTTTGTCTTGGCCCCTTCCATTTTTCACAGCCCCGTCTGATCCCCTCTGCAACAGCTTCATCATCTGAAAGAAGCCTGAAGCTGTGCCTGCAAGCATTGGCCAGAGGCCTCCACCCAGGGGTCATTTTGTAGAAAAAGAGGTGCAGGAGCACATTAGCACAGCTCATTAGCATAACTCATTTGCATATGCCACACCCCCTGACATCACCGTAAATAATCAACTAAAAAAAGCTGTTCTCTCAAGAGCAGTTCTCTGTCAGAGCTCTCTCAGCCCCGTCTACCTCCCAGGGTGCCTGTTGTGGGGAGGGGAGGGGAAGGGAGATTGTAAGCCGCTCTGAGACTCCTTCAGGAAGTGAAGGGTGGGGTATAAATCCAAACCTCCTCCACCTCTACCTCCCAGGCCACCTCCGCAGGCTACAGAGGAATCGTGCCCATCGTTGGAAAAGGCACCCAAGAGATGACCTACGCCTCCCTCTGCCTCCCAGATGACATCGAGGCCCGCGGAGTCACCTCCGTCTCGAACTACTACTACCGGGATGACGGTCTGAAGATCTGGGCCGCCATCGAGAGGTCAGGACCAGCCTGGGAGTGAGGCCGGAAAGGGGTGGGCCTCAGGCTGGAGAAGGTGGGACCAAGCCGAGGGGTGGAGCCAGTATGAAGGAGATGGCTGAATGTCTGGGACTGGGGGCCATGTAGGGTTGCCAGCTCCAGGTTGGGGAAATCCTGGAGATTTTGGGGGGATTAACCTGGTGAGGGCCGGGTTTAGGGTGGGGAGAGAAGAAGAAGAGATTGGATTTATACCCTGCCCTTCACTACCTGAAGGAGCAGTGAGCTCAGTGGGGTATAAAACCATAAAGTCCACCCTCCAAAGCGCCATTTCCCTCCCAGGGGAATTGATCTTTGTCGTCTGGAGATCAAGTATCAGTCCTGGAGATCTCCAGGCCCCACCTGGAGGTTGGCCATCCTAGGGTGATGGTGCTATGAAGAGAGGAGAGGGCTCCTGGGAGCCATTCCTCATACCTGGCTGAGGACACAGCGGGTTGGCCAAAGAGTGCACATCAGTGGCAGCTCCCTGAGGAGCACACCTGGGTGATGCAAAATTGACTGGTAGTTGTTTAAAAAATCCTGAATGTGCTGAATACGTGTACCTGACAAGGATGTTATAACAGCACATTATGCATACTTAAAGAATGATAGTTAAAAATAGGGCACATTAATTTACAGAGTTTCTTGCAGTGTATATTTATTTGTTGTTAGACTCTCCTAACACTGCAGCTCAGGTTGCTACAGCCTCCAGGTGGGGCCTGGGGATCTCCCACTTTTACAAGTTCCCTTGGAGAAAATGGCTGCTTTGGAGGGTGGACTCTATGGCATGATACCATGCTGAAGCCCCTCCCCTCCCCAAACCCTCCCCTCTCCAGGCTCCACCCCCCAAAGTCTCCAGGTATTTCCCAACCCGGACCTGGCATCCATATTCCCAGTCAGGACCAAAGAAGGAGAGCCGTTATTAGACCTCTCCCAAAAGAGCCAGTTTCGTGCAGTGGTTAGGAGCACGAATCTGGGAGAACCAGGTTTGATTCCCCACTCCTCCACATGCAGCTGCTGGGATGACCTTGGGTCAGTCACAAGTTTTCTCAGAGCTGTTCTCTCAAGAGCAGTCCTCGGGAGAGCTCTCTCAGCCCCACCTACCTCGCAGGGTGTCTGTTGTGGGGAGGGGAAGGGAAAGGAGATTGTAAGCTGCTCTGAGACTCCTTTGGGTAGTGAAGGGCAGGGTATAAATCCGGTCTCTTCTTCTTCTAAAAAAATTGCTGATTGGAGCCATGGTTTGGAAGGACAATGAGATCAGGAGGAGTAACCTTTCCCGACCTGTGCTATTTTTCCCAGTTCAAATCATACACTTCTTCCCAAAACATGAGCAGCCTCCCCCCCACACACACACTCACAGTAAGGGGACAATTAAGGTTGTCAGCTTCCAACTTTGGCTTCTTTGGCTCCGCTGTGGGCCATCCAGGACATTGGGGAGGGAAGGGTGGCTCAGTGGAAGGGGCAGTGACTCAGTGGAAGAGCCTCTGCTTGGCATGCAGAAGGTCCCAGGTTCAATCCCCGGCATCTCCAGTTAAAAGGACCTGGCAGGAGGTGACGGGAAAGACCTCAGCCTGAGACCCTAGAGAGCCATGGTGGGGCTGTGGCTCAGTGGAAGAACCTCTGCTTAGCATGCAGAAGGTCCTAGGTTCAATCCCTGCCATCTCCAGTTAAAAGGACCAAGCAACAGGTGATGTGGAAGACCTGTGCCTATGACCCTCAGACCCAGTCTGAGACCAATTTCCCACAGCCGCTGCTCCACCCCTGCTCTTCCCTTTGCCCTGATCATAAGTGTCAATTTCCCACTATTTGCTGCGTGGCTGCATTTTGCCCTGCAGCTTCGCCCGATTTCCCCCACATCTACTCAATCACATGCCTTCTTGCCTTCCAGCTTTGTCTCGAACATTGTCCAGTTCTATTACAAGAACGATGACCGCATCCAAAATGATCCAGAGCTCCAGGCCTGGGTTCTGGAGATCTTCAGAGAAGCCTTCAAGAGCAGAAAGGCCTCAGGTGCCCCCTCCTCTCTGGAGACCATGGCGGAGCTCACAAGGTTCCTGACGATGGTGATATTCACCTGCTCGGCACAACACGCTGCTGTCAACAGTGGGCAGGTAAGAGCAAGAGAAGACCCCTCTCCTGCTTGTGTCTCCGTTTCCCAACCGATCAGTAAACACAGAGTCAGCCTCTTTGATGCCTGTGGAAGAGGGTCTTGAAGTAGGGCTGCCAATCCCTAGTTGAGGGTGGGGGATCCCCCAGTGTGGAGCCCCTCCCCCCCACCGCAAAGTTATCAGAGAACAGGAGGGATGGATGCTGGGTGCTCCATTATAACCTATGGAGACCAGTCCCTATAGGGTATAATGGAGAATCAATCTGTGGTTATCTGGGGCTCTGGGGGTGGGACCTGTTTTTTGATGTAGAGGCACTACATTTTCAGCACGGTGCCTGGTGCCTCTCCTCAAGAAAACCACCAAGTTTCAAAAAGATTGGACCAGGGGGTCAAATTCTATGAGCCCCAAAAGAAAGTGCCCCCATCCTCCATGATTTCCAATGGAGGGAATGCTTTTAAAAGGAAGGTTTTAAATGTGACGGCCAGCTCACCCAGAACTCACTTCAGAGTTCAATCGCGCTTCTTCATTCCCCTCTCCCAGAGGCTCCTGGTAAGTCCCCTGCCAGGTTGTTGGCCTCAGCTGGCAGCCCTATCTTGAAGCTCCCTCTCTTTTCAGCTTCTGGTGGCCATTTTCCCCTCATGGCAGGGCTACAGGGATTACAGAACCAGTTTGGTGTAGTGGTTAAGTGCGCAGACTCTAATCTGGGAGAACCAGGTTTGATTCCCCACTCCTCCACTTGCACCTGCTGGATGACCTTGGGAAAGCCATAGTTCTGTCACAGCTGTTCTTGAAAAAGAGCAGTTTCTGTCAGAGCCCTCTCAGCCCCACCTACCTCACAGGGTGTCTGTTGTGGGGAGGGGAAGGGAAAGGAGTTTGTAAGCTGCTCTGAGACTACAAGTGAAGGGTGGTGTATAAATCCAGTCTCTTCTTCTTCTCCTTCTACATAGATGACACATAATGGTGGGGATGGGGTGGAGTGGATGGGCTGGTCCAAGATATTTTGGTGCCCGAGGCAGACCGTTCAAGAAGCCCTTCCACTGCCGATGAGTTTTGAAGTCCAAAATGGAGGTTTCCATGGCACCAGAAAATCCAAAATGGTGTCCCTCACTCTCCAGCTAAGGAACCTTCCAGAACAGGGGTGCCAGCCTCAGGTGGGGCCCGGAGTTCTCCCAGAATCCCAACTAATCTGCAGGCCACAGAGATCAGTTCCCTTGGAGGAAATGGCAGCTTCCTAAAGTGGACTGTATGGCCTCACATCCTCTCTGAGCTCTGAGCTCCCTCCCCTCCCTAAACCCCGCCCTCTATAGGTATCACCCCGAAATCTCCAGGAATTTCCCAAGACAGAGTTGGCAACCCTATTCCAGAAGGACCACATTCTTCCACAGCTCCTGTTAGTTTCAGTGAGACTTCTGCAGGAACAGCTTCCTGCTAGATGGTGCGCATCGTGGGTCAGACCTGTCTCCCTTAACGTCACCTTTAATGACACCCAAAATTGGACACCTCACCTTGCCAGAGCTTAATGACTAAGATAGGAGTTCTTAAGCCTCAGGAATGGCTGAACCTGATACTTCCTTTGGCCACAGTACGACTTTGGTGCCTGGATCCCCAACATCCCCCCCTCCATGAGAAGGCCCCCGCCCACGGTCAAGGGCACGGTGACCTTGGAGCACATCTTGGAGACCATCCCTCCCATCAACGTCACCTGCATCGCCTTGAGTTCTCTGTGGCTGCTGAGCAACGAGGCAGGAGACAGGGTGAGTGTTTCGGGGGGGGGGGGTTGTGGTGGGAGGTGGGGTTCAGCTTGATGTTAAAAAAAAAAGAATTTAAGAGTGGCCAGAGGCACATTTGCTATTAAAACAATGGGTTTTAAGTTTCAAAGCATGGTATGCGCAACATTTGATAGCGAATTGTTATCTTGCCTTGGATAAAGGAATTTCACAGAGTTTTTTCAGAGCTAGGTAGCTGGGGTGGTCGGGGTGCAGGGCTTAGATCGGTAGGTTTCCCAAGCCCCCAGTGGGTACAGCAAAGGATTTCCTGCTGCCACGCTGCTGGCTGGTGGGAGCCGGCCCATAGCTACCGTGGGGCATTTTGGAGCCTGGCCCCCTGACTTCCTACCAAGGCCCCAAGATGACTTACTTTTGGCCGAGACCCCTCCCCCCCGACTCTCTGGTAAGATGCAGCGGCCACCATGAACTCCCCTGCACTGCCATGGCCGCCACTTCTCCAAGCCTTTCCCCTGTGCTGCACCAATCAAGTTAATTAAATTACCTTTAATTGAATTAGCCAGTGTCCCAGTGCCCCCCAAGGAATTTAAATGCCTCCCGACTTAGAAATTCCTGGCTACAGGCCTGGGTGGGAGGGGGGAATGGTAGAAAACGGGGGGGGGGGTGTCAGCAGCTTCCTGACTTGCTGAGTCTAAGGTGAGTTAGTAGTGGGAGCTAGCTCACAGTTTTTTAGCCTCCAGCTCACACATTTCTGTCTCAGCTCAGGAAGGATGGCTCCAGAGCAGTGTTCCCTCTAAGGTGAGTTAGTGTGAGCTAGCTCACAGTTTTTTTAGCCTCTGACTCACAGGTTTTCGTCTTAGCTCAGGAAGGAGGGCTCCAGAGCAAACTAATTTATGCAGCAGCCAAATTGCTCGCTCACAACTTTAATGCCAGTAGCTCACAAAGTGGAATTTTTGTTCACAAGACTCCACAGTTTAGAGGGAACATTGCTCCAGAGCAAACTAATCTATGCAGCAGCCAAATCGCTCGCTCACAGCTTTAATGCCAGTAGCTCACAAGGTAGAATTTTTGCTCACAAGACTCTACAACTTAGAGGGAGCATTGGTTGCTGACATCACCCTTCATGCACCTGGAAGTGATGTCACTATGTTGCAAGAGGATGCCAGGAATGCTCTGGCAATTGGGCAAAACTTTATGGTTAAACCACAGAGTTTTGCCCAAATGCCTGAGCATCACTAGTGCTCCCTGGTGATGGGCTGATGTCACTGCTGGGTGCACAGGAAGTGAAGTCTGTGTATCATTCGTGACTATCATTGCATCGCCAGTGAGATCCTCCACAGCAGGGTAAGTCTTCTGCTGGTTGCCTGGGGGAGACCGTGCAACTCTGTAAAACCAGGGAGTTCCCAGATTCACCATCAGCATGGGCCCGACTCTCTCTCTTTCTCAGCCGAGCTTGCTTGACCCAATTGTTGTGAAGGTAAATAGAGAGACAACTATTCACACCATTGAGCTGGACGAAACGTTTGAAAAACTTTAGAAATTGTAATTGATTCCAGAGACAAGGCTTGGATTCTGTAACTCACGTATCATGTATTATCAAAGCTGACCTTGAAGTTTTAGACTTTGGGTTTAGAATGTGAGGATTTCAGTGGAATTTGAATGCAGGATTAAAGTCCACATTTCAGGTGCCATCTTCACTGATTTCTCCCCAAATGTCTTCCAGAGACCTCTGGGATACTATCCAGACGAGCATTTCACTGAGGAGGAGCCAAAGCAGTTCATCAAGGCATTTCAGGGTTGTCTTGCTGAGATTTCTGAAGAGATCAACGAAAGGAACAAATCTCTGCCCCTCCCATACAACTACATGAATCCTCCTGAAATTGAGAACAGCATCTCCATCTAGATCTGGTGCAACATCTCGACTGTGGAGTCTTAAACCTGCTGACAGGACAACACCCACCATGGTCAAATAATTTTATGTGGTATAGTCAGTTGGGGATTCATACCTGGTCTATCCTCCCTCTACCTTAAAAAGGAGATCTTTTCAGAAATCTAAGCAATGTCCAGGCTGATCTCCACTTTCCATGGCTCTTATTGGGTTGGAGAGGAGCTGTGATCTCCAGCCTCTGCCCTAAACCACGGTCCTTGAGACGCTGGTTCACAGAACTCAATTAAAAGCCACCGTCTCAGCTTCCAGTAGAGTGGGCAGGGAGCCATTTCGTTGGGTGAGAGTCATAGCAGGATTCTTGCGATGTATTTCAGGCCAGTTGCGAAAGTTCTCACGCCCATTGGTAGAGCTATGGAAATAATAATATGGGCTATCCATGGATATACCCTTCACCTTTCTTTCCAAGTAAATGGATTTGTACCTTTGATACACCTGCATCGGCCTAGTTCATTGTTAAGAGCCACTCAGAATGTCAACTCAGTAACTGCCTAGAAATATAGATGCTCGTAAGGAATAATCCCCATGCTGACTGGAAGAAAGCAAGGTAGGAGAATGCCCCTTTCCATAATGGTGCTCAGTGCCTGACGTGGAACAAGTCGGAAGAAGCCTTTTCAAGAAGCAAGAAGAAGTCTTTCACTTGGGACCTGGAGATTTCCCAGAATTACAACTGATCTCTAGTCTACAGAGATCAGTTCCCCTGGAGAAAATGGCTATTTTGGAAGGGTGGACTCTATGGCCTTGTACCACACTGAGGTCCCTCTCCTTTCTCCGAACTCCACTCTCCCTGGGATCCACCCTACATCACCGGGAATATCCCAAAACAAAGTTCGCAACCCTAGGTGACTGAAGTAAAGTAGGCCACACACTACAGAGGCAGGCAAGCCATAACCAATCACTTGGCGTATAGTCAGACCTCCAGAAGCTACAGGAAACATGGCGTCTTTTCAGAATGGCATAGTCTTGGAAGGAGTGTCAAACTGGCCCTTAGGCCTGAAGTATTAGTCAAATTTCTTTTTAAAAAAAAATGTGTTTATTTTAGAAAAACAGTGGGGGTACAGAAAAGAAAAGGGGGGAAATAAAAAATGGGTTTTACAACATAATTACATTTGTCAAAGACATCATGTAGTTCATAATGTATAGGACAGAGAATATTTTCCTTTTCATCCCCTTCATTATAATTTTTAAGATATTATCTATATAATACAACAATTCTTATTTCTGTTGGGGTACAATTGTATCCATCATTTAAGTTTTAAATTTCAAACTTCATAACTAATCTGTTTTGACTACATTTTGATAAAATGAAAATCGGAGAACCTTCAGATGATGACTAGATTGTTTACAATTGGCTCGTTTTAATGGACTGCCTCAAGATTAATGAGCTGCACTGTCATCAGTGATTTTTTTCCGGCGATTGATGAATTGTCTCGTGATTAATAAAGTATGTTGTGACTAATGAATTATGACCAGAGAACTGTTACTAATTTAGAATGTTAATGGTCTGTGGAAAGGGATAGACTTGGTAACTGAGGTTGCCACCCTTCCAGGTGATTCCTGGAGTTCTCCCAGAATTACAACTGATCCTCCAGTTGACAGAGATCACTTCTGCTGGAGAAAATGGCTGTTTTGGAGGGTGGGTTCTGTGGCGTTATACCCCACTGTGGTCCCTCCCTTTCCCAAACCTCACCCTCCCCAGGCTCCACCCCCAGAACCAGTTTGGTGTAGTGGTTAAGTGTGCAGACTCTAATCTGGGAGAACCAGGTTTGATTCTCCACTTGCAGCTGTTGGATGACCTTGGGCAAGTCATAGTTCTGTCAGAGCTCTCCTCCTCTTCCTCCTCTCCAAGAATTTCCCAAATTGGAGCTGGCAACCAGGATCAGATTTGGGTTCAGGTGCATTAAGATCGAATCAGTGAGACCAAAACTGTCCAGTCTTTTCATCCTCAGTATAGCATGAATTTTAGGAGTACAAATAACGACAAGAAAGGAGAACAGCGAAGAAGAAGAAGAAGAAGAAGAAGAAAGCACTTAGGAAATGAACTATGAAATAATATTGCAACACTATATTTGGAAATCTCTAAAGCTTCCCTAAATATTTAGGAAAGGCAGTTAAAGGATTTCAGACTTAGCTAAATGGAGCAGGAAATAGATTAGTAGTGAAGACTGAGAAAGAACAAACACAAAATTCAACTTAAGCCATAAGCCAAGGAAGGGCAATCCTAAACAGAGGGTACTCCCTTCTACGCCCATTGACTTCAAGGACTAGGAAGGTGTAACTCTGTCTAGGACTGCGCTGTTAAGAGTAGTATTAAGAAGGCAGTTGCTTGATAGACAGTTACAGACTGTGAAAATGTTATAAATGAATAAGGCTGACTGACCCTTGGAACAAAATTAAGGGGAAAATGTGAATTAATTAATCAGTTAATCAATAAACACTTTGCATTCTGCTGTGTTTGTAGATTTGTAATTAAAAGACAAACTGAGAGTAACAGACCAAGGGATATTGCATTTTGAATTTTTTTAATGGAACATTGTATAACTCCCAGCACTCTTGAGCAGTGTTCTCTCTAAGCTGAGTCAGGGAGAGCTAGCTCACCGTTTTTTAGCCACTGGCTCACTCACCGTTGTCTTAGCTCAGGAAGGATGGCTCCGGAGCAAACCGATTTATGCAGCAGCCAAATCGCTCGCTCACAACTTTAATGCCAGTAGCTCACAAAGTAGAATTTTTGCTCACAGGACTCCACAGCTGAGAGGGAGCATTGCACTCATCCAAGAACTCTAGTGGCACAAGATAACAGTGACAGGAATAGAGGCAAAGACCTTCCCCACATTGGGTGTTTGTCCCAGGTTCAGTGCAGTTAGGAAGTGCCTTCCCGCTTTCCTCACACCATCATGGTGCTTTCATGCACTTCCCAGGCAAAAAAGGGGGGACGCTGTAGAAACCTTGGGGAGGGGCTGTAGTTCAGTGGAATACCCTTGGCTTTGAATGCAGAAAGTTCCAGGTTCAGTCCTCGGCATCTACAGTTAAAAGGACCAGGCAGGAGGTGATGTGAATGTCCTCTTCTTGAGAGCTGGGAGGGCCACCGTCAGTCTGAGCAGACAATATTGACCTTGATAGACCAAGCGTCTGATTCAGCATGCTGCAGCTTCATGTGAATTTGTGTGTGTTCAAACTGTGTGGCAGCCCAACACCGTTTCTACCCCCATCTGTTCTCCCACCAGCACCAGAGGCAAGGGAGGAGGACAAACAATGGCGGGAAAATGGCTGCCGGAAGTGGGCAACTGGCATAGCTATATGCAGCTTTGTACTTCTGTGGACGTAGAGGGTATCCTTTGCGCCGGAAGTCACACCGATCTGGTGATTTAAAACGCCGAGTCACTGTTTTTCAGACAAATTAGGGGAGGGTCTTTTTTTTAATTACCACTGAGAAAAAATTGCAGGTTGGATCATTAAGGAGGGGGAGGAGCTGCGGGTTGGTCGGTGGTAGAGCATTTGCTGGGTTCTAATCCTGGCATCTACTGCTTTTTTTTAAAAAAAAAAAGGATCACATAGTAGGCAACGTAACAGATCTCTTCCTGAGACCCTGGGGAGTCACTTCCTGGCTGTGTAGATAGCACTGAACTCGATGGCCCAAGCGTCTCATTCTGAATAAGGCCGCTGCATGTCTGTTCATGTTAAATTCATTAATCCATAAACACTTTGCATTCTGCTGTATTACTCCCAGTGACTTTTAGGTGGAGCTATTGCCTTTCTCTTGGTTACAAGAGACAGAATTCCTGTCTAAATTGAATGTATGCAATTTTCTTACAATCTTCCTCAAGCCCTCTTCTGTCCCTCCAGATTTATTTTCCTCTAACTTTCCTTCTCACTGCAGTGGTCATTCACAGATATTAATCGTTTACTGCTCAGAATTGTTCAGGAGGACATCTTTATAGAAGAAAGGGAGCTAGATTATAACAAAATGGTTCAGGAAGGCAAGTACAGAAGGAATGGCCTGCCACAAATTTTGTTAGTCTTTAAGGTGCTACTGGACTCTTGCTCCTTTCTACCACTACATACAGACTAACACAGCTACCTGTCTTGATAAAAGAAATTGGATTGTGGA
Organism: Lepidodactylus listeri; assembly: GCA_029233225.1. NCBI lineage: Eukaryota > Metazoa > Chordata > Lepidosauria > Squamata > Gekkonidae > Lepidodactylus > Lepidodactylus listeri. The sequence continues at coordinate 53,482,205 of JARCFY010000018.1, forward strand.
CTGTGGAATTCACTGCCAGAGGATGTAGTCATGGCCCTAGGAATAAACAGTTTTAAAAAGGGATTAGATAGATTCAAGGAGGATAAGTCTGTCAGTGGCTACTAGCCATGGTGGCTGAGGGGAACCTTCACATTCAGAGACACTAAGCCTCTGAATCCCAGAGCCAGGAGGCAACCTCAGGGGAAGGCCTCGGCCTCTCTGCCCTGTTGTTGGCCCTCCAGAGGGGCTGGTTGGCCACTATGTGAGACAGGATGCAGGACTGGATGGACTATTGGTCTGAACCAGCAGGGCTCTTCTTATATTCTTGTTATCTGTTTGCTGTTTGTATTATCCTGCTCTCAATTAAATGTTTTCTACTTACGTAATACCATTTTTCTGTATTCTTTAATATAGCACATCTAATGTTTTATGCTTTGTTTCACATTTTTGCAATCTTAGCCCAATAACATTGCTTATTAAATGTTTCAACCTACTGATTGCATTCTCATACTATCTAATCAGCCTTAAATCTCAGTGAGAGGGGGGGAGGCTATTAAACCAATATAAATAAATACATTTCCCCCACCCACACACCCATGCTCCCCAGAATGCACTGCCAGAGCTATGATTGGGTGTCGGGCCAGGTGGCTACGGAATTCTGCTGTCCCACCACTTTGATGCAAAACTTCTCATTTTGGTTTGGCTTCTCCCTGTGCGAATCGAACGAATCAGTATTTTCGTGCCGTTCGTTTCCTCACCCTGAAATTTCCCCCTGTTAAATCCATGCACTAGTTAAACGCTATTTTTTGCCATCAGCTGTACAGAAATGCTGTATAAAGGGCGTACAGGAAGCAAACCAATTGGGAATGCCAGCAAGAAAATTTGGTCAAGACGAAAAAAGCTTTCACCAACACTGCACACAAACAGTGAAGAATAGGCACTGGCAGCTTCGTCCAGCTCTCGGCTGGTGGCAGCTTGCATAGTCTTCGGGTAGTCTGAGGCAAGTCTGTCATGACAGAAGTCTGGGGCCCATGGGGCTAAGCGGGATCCCAAGAGAGAGTGGGAGTGAGAGTCCCTCTGAAGGCTGCCAGTTCCAGGTTCAGAAATCCCTGGAGATTTGGGGGTTAAGCCTGGGGAGGGCGGGGCTTAAGGAAGGGGAAGCACCTCAGCGGGGTATTGTGTAATAAGAGTCCATCCTCCAGAGCAGCCATTCTCTCCAGGGGAACCAGTATCTGTTCTCTGGAGATACGTTGCAACTCTGGAAGATCTCCAGCTCTCTCCCTGGAAGCCCTACTGGACTGCAGCTCAGCAGACAGCAGAGGGCTCTGGGAGGCATCTTTGGGCTCCTCTTGAGAAAAGCGCCTGTCCCACCCTCTCAGCCCCAAGGGCATGCCTGCACCCCAGCTGGCCAGCAAAGGCTTCTGTGCCTTGCTTTGGGTATTTGTCGAGCAGGGAGAGCGGTGTGTGTGTTCTGTGTGGGAAGGCCTATCATGCCCAGCTGCTGATGGGCTGCATTCCACCGGGGCCTCCCCAGCCACACCACCGTGACCCAATTGCATAACTCACCACCAGGCTTGTTTCAGGACCCCCACCCAGAGTAACCAGACCCTGGACTTGTTCCCCCAGCTTCCTCCCCCAATACCCCTGCATGGGGGCAGTGATGGGCCCTTCACTTTGTGCCAAGGAGCTGCCAGTGCAGAGACTTATAACAGAGCCAGGAATGTGGAGAGAATAACCAAAGAATGTGAGTGAAGGAGGAGGGAGAAGGAAGGGGGGAGTCAGCGCTGCTCTGGGTGGGAAAGAGGGTTGAATTCCATGCCGCACTTAATTACGTCTGGAAGTTTTATGCCGCAAGCCACTTGTGTGCATGTGTGTGTGTGTGGGGGGGGTGCAGCCTCTAGAACACAAAGAGTGGCAAGAAGCCCCCCCAAAAAGTCACCACGCTCAGCGAGGTGCTTGCAAAGGAAAGGAGGGCTTCTTCCGGCAGAGAAAGCTACAGGTCCGGAGCTGTTGCGAATGCTGAAGTTGCGTAAGTGAGGTTGAGCCAAGCCGGGGCCCTCCCACTCCACAGCTTCAGAAAGCCTCAGTCCCTCCAGGCCAAGGAGGCATACTTGAGACGGCTGGAGACGGCGTCTGCAAACTGAGCAGGGAAGGCTGTTCAGACCTGCCTCGGAATCAGCGTCGTGCAGCCTCTCCATCCTTCTTGGTGACCCGAGTCTCTTCTCCCGTCCGCTTCCGAAATGGCCACTTACAAGATCCAGGTGGCCACCGGCAACCTCATGCTGGCAGGCACCTATAGCACCGTCTCCATCACTTTGATCGGGACCCGAGGAAAGAGCCACAAGCAGTCTCTGAACAACCGGGGCCGGGACTTCGTCCCTGGGGCTGTGAGTACGAATTCAGCACGTACAGACAACAGGGCTGGTCTCTGGCCGGGGTGTGAAGAAGACAGGCTGGAAGGCCCCTTCTTGAGGGGCTTTGCAGATTTCTTATCTGACGTGTAGTCCCCAAGGGCAGCCCTGCAGGTCTGCAATACAGAAGATCGTAGCCCTGTAAACACCTTTGAGAAAGACAAGATTTTGGGGGTATGTTTTCGAGAGTCAACGTTCCCTTCAAGGGACTCTTGAAAGCTTATACCCATAAAATCCTTCTTGGTCTATCAGAAAAGGGGAGCTTTGACTCTTGAAAGTCAAAGGGAACCATTTTGGTTAGGAGCGCGGATTCTATTCTGGGAGAACCGGGTTTGATTCCCCACTCCTCCACATGCAGCTGCTGGGGTGACCTTGGGTCAGTCACAAGTTTTCTCAGAGCTGTTCTCTCAAGAGCAGTCCTCGAGAGAGCTCTCTCAGCCCCACCTACATCACAGGGTGTCTGTTGTGGGGAGGGGAAGGGAAAGGGAAAGAATATTGTAAACCGCTCTGAGACTCCTTCTGGCAGAGAGGGATGGGGTATAAATCCAATCTCCTCCACTATTACTCCTTTCTTCTTCTCCTCCTCCTCCTCCTCCTCATAACCTGAAAGTTTTATGGGTCTCTTAAGGTGCTGCTGGTCTCTAGCTCTTCTGCCTGACAGCTGTTAACACTGAAACACACTGGCAGATTCTCAGAAGCAAAAACTGCTTGCTAAAAACTTAGAATTGTTTTCTTAGACTTCAAAAAAACCCACAACCCAGCATTCAGAGTTATTTAGGTTGCTAGCTTTAGAGGTGTTTAGGGGAAACCCTCCCATGCACACAGGGTGAATGATACTAGATCGGGACCTTTTTAAAAACTAACGCTGGTTTCAAATTTCACTCCAGGGGGTCTGAAGAGTACTAAGCAACAGCATTTGTTTAAAGCAGTATAATGCTAGCTTGACCACAGGAGGGCAATTAACGAATGTAAACATTAAATTATAAACTAGAACAAGTAAGGTTTGAAACTAGAAACAGGTATAGACAGTGTTTTTTTGAAACTAGAATGATTCTAGCAGGAAAGTCAGATGTAAATTTGACCTAAAATTAAGAAGTACCCTGATGGCCTTAAATTGCATTGACAAGGGTGGTATTGAGGGGTGGGGAGCTGCCCCATTCATGGACTTCCCTTTTGACACAAATGCACACATGTTTAAATATATGCAAAATGGTATTAGTCCCATCTTCTTCTTGCTCTATGCTCCCCGTTTCCCGAAGCAGTGAGAAGCTTCAAAGGTAGAACTGAATGTGAAGTTTCGTTTGGGGGTAGGAGAGAGAGCATAGGAGCTTTCTGGTGTAGCCAATTTGGTGTAGTGGTTAATTGTGCGGACTCTAATCTGGGAGAACTGGGTTTGATTCCCCACTCCTCCACTTACACCTGCTGGCTGACCTTGGGGAAGCCGTAGTTCTGGCACAGCTGTTCTTGAAAAAGAGCAGTTTCTGTCAGAGCTCTCTCAGCCCCACCTACCTCACAGGGTGTCTGTTGCAGGGAGGGGAAGGGAAAGGAGTTTGTAAGCTGCTCTGAGACTCCTTCAGGTAGAGAAGGGCGGGGTATAAATCCAATCTCCTCCTCCTCCTCCTCTTCTTCTTCTCCTTCCATCCAGCCCAAGGGAATTTTGTTATCTCCTGCTGGGCCTCTCCATTTAACCCTGTCCCAAGTCTCCTTTTAATATGGATCAAAGCACATTCTTCTTATCAGCTTCAGATGAATTCATGACTGACAGCTATAGGATCCAACGGACGAATCTGCCAAGAAGAAAGGCCACAGAATCCCCTGATGATCGGTGGTCTGAAAGAGAAAAACCATCCTGGCTAGTCAACGGCAGGCAGTATTGACTTGCCAAAGGCAACCAGGCTGGGGGCTGACCAAAAGCGGCATGGCTGCTGCACGGTTCGACCGAAACCATGCAAGAGAATGGGCAGAACCTGCAGCAGGACCAACCAAAAGCGAGCAGAGAAGACGAGTTTGAGAAGGATCACCAGGGGTGTAGGGGACGTTTCCGAGAGGGCCTGGCTTTGGGGCTGCAAATCCGCACCCCTCCTCAAGACCGATTCTCCTCTGTGCCTCCAGGTGGATGAGTATGAGATGCACTGCGCCAGGGATCTGGGGGACCTTCTGCTGGTCCAGCTCCACAAAGAGGCCTACCTGTTCTTCCCCAAAGACAGCTGGCTCTGTGACTTTGTCAAGGTGACGACCAAGCAAGGGAGAACCTACAACTTCCCCTCCTACCAGTGGCTGGAGGGCTACGGCACCTTGACGCTGCGGGAGGGAGCAGGTACAAGTCTATACCTTCGTACCCCACCAGGGAGTTTAGGAAGGGAAGGTGGCATTGTACAGCTTGATCTCATCGGATCGCAGAAGCTAAGCAGGGTTGGGACTTAGATGGGAGCCCACCAAGGAAGACTGCAGAGGAAGGCAATGGCAAACCACCTCCTCTCCTTCTCCAGCGTCTTGAAAGCTCTTTCCTGCAGTTGTCATATTTCAGTTGTGTCTTGATGGCATTTATGTATATAAGGAGTTCAGGGTGGCTTACCACAAGGCTGAAAGAGGGTGGCTGGCCCAGGGTCATCCACTCAGGGCCAAACTGTTGGCAGAAACTAGGTATGCAGTAAAGCAGAGCACAAGCTGCTTAAAGAATAAAGTCTGGTGTTTTTGGCCACTGTGTGACACAGAGTGTTGGACTGGATGGGCCACTGGCCTGATCCAACATTGCCTTCTCTTATGTTCTTATGTTCTTAAGTCGGTTCATTAAGAACAAACTTCGTAAGAAAGAGGAGAGAGAAAAACTAGCTAGCAGGGAATCTAACTAGCCAGCAGGGATTCAGTAAGTCACTGTTCTCAGCAGGAGCAGGAAAGAGTCCCAACTGAGCCAATCAGGAGACAGGAAGGAGACTGTTTGAATATAGCAGGAAGTCCCTAATCTCAGTATGATAACTAGTTGTCCCCTCTGCGGCCCCCTGCAGGATGTCCTTGTCATCTTCTTTATCAATGCACGATAGACCTTGCATATTCCAACACAAACGAGACATTACTTTTTGACATGAGTCACATCTGGGTTCCTTCAATCCAACCCATGCTGCCAGCAATCAAAAAGCATCTGCTGAGAATGTCATTTTGAAGGTCAAAGGGAGCCCTTTTTTAATTGGAACTGAGGTGTAGGAAGGACTCCTGCCTTCAACCCCAAACTATTTTCGGAAGCTGAAACAGCTCCCAGCGGGGAGCTATTTACACAGCTTTGGAGCAGCACATGGCATTTTTCCCACAAGTGCTGTTCCAAAGTTATGTAAATAACATCTGGCCAGAGGCTGTTTCAGCTTCCGAAAATGGTGTTTGGGGTGAGGCAGGATCCCCTTCTCTCCCCAAATTACAGTACCAAGCACAGTACCATCTGACCTTTAAAATGACATTTCCTGCAGCTGCTGTGTGAATGCAGGAACGCGAGTTGGGTGAGAGGAACCCAGACACAACTTGCCAGAATTGGTCCTGAGCTTTATGCCTTAGTGGCAATTTCAGCTCCTTCATCACAGCCTGACCTGTCAGCTCCTAAACCATGCTGGCTCTTCCCCAGCCAGTGAGCCAAAGAAATTCGGATCTTTTGGGGGATGACCTTGTACAGAAACTACCTTGAAAATGCAACTTCTGGGAGCTGGAGTTGATGGGAGATGCTACTAGCCAAGGTGATTAAAGGAAATTTCCATGTTTAGAGAAAGCAAACCTCTCAATGTCAGTGCTACCATTACCACTGCCTGAACACCAGTACCAGGAGGCAACATTGGGGAAGGCCTCAGCCTCTATGCCCTGTGGTTGGACCTCTAGAGGAACTGGCTGGCCACTATGTGAGACAGGATGATGGAATAGATGGCCCACTGGTCTGATCCAGCAGGGCTCTTCTGATGCTTATAACATTAGGGGAAGGCCTCGGCCTCTCTGCCCTGTTGTTGGCCCTCCAGAGGAACTGGCTGGCCCCTGGGAGAGACAGGATCCTGGACTAGATGGACCACTGCTCTGATCCAGCAGGGCTCTTCTCAGGGCCGGCCTGTTATTGTTAAATTTTAGATCATCGGCTAGGGCGACGGCTCAATGAGGGCCCCATTCTGGCTGCCCGTTCTCTGGCGCCCGCCCCTGTCCCATCCCGCCATGCATTGGGGGCGGGGGGCGGAATGTGTCCTTGCCTAGTGGGCAGAAAAACCTGGGGCCGTCACTGGCTCTTCTGACGTTCTTATGAAGGCCTCGGCTTCTATGCCCTGTTTTTGGGTATCCAGAGGAACTGATTGGTCACTGTGTGAGACAGGATGCTGGACTGGAGGGACCACTATTCTGATCCAGCAGGGCTCTCCTGATGTTCTGATGTTCTTAACATCAGGGGGAAGACCTGGCCTCTATGCCCTTTCCTTGGACCTCTGGAGAAACTGGTTGGCCGCTGTGTGAGACAGGAGGCTGGACCAGATGGACTGGTGGTCTGATCCAGTAAGGCTCTCCTGATGTTCTGTCACTGCTGGTTTGGGGATGGTAAAGACACCATCATTTGTTGGTGCAGCCTGGGCCAGAGGCCCTCCTGGCCACCACCAACACCAAGACCCCTGGATTCAGCCTCGGATGTGATCCAACCTCAGCCCAGCTGAACTGAGAGGTTCTTTCTGAGCACGTACAGAGTGCACATCTTTCACATGTAGGACTAGAGGGTATGCAGGGCTTCCAGATCCGACAGCATTGCTCCAAGCCACTCTAGCCTACCACTCCTTGATTCTGGTAACTAAAAGACATTTCTGCCTTTGGGCTCATTTACTCTCGCCTTTCTTCCCCAGCCAAAACCGTTGCTGATGATTCCTGGAATCCTCTCCTTTTGGAACATCGAAAGGAAGAGCTCAAAAGTCGGCAAGAATGCTACGGGTGAGTCTTGCATTACCGCAGGGAGCCATCGCTGGAGCTGCCCTCTGTCGGTTTGCAGACCTTTAAAAAAACAGTCATGCTAACGGACACGGCAACTTCTTGTGGCCATGAATCCCATAGCTTGTATCTGTGTTATCATGTTATGTTAACCAGTGTTCATTTGGGGTGAGCTCCCTCTGTTCTGGTCACTTCAGCTGGAAGGACTACGCCCCAGGCTGGCCGAGATGCGTCGACGCAGAAAGCACTGATGACTTGGACAACAACAATAAGTTCACCGTCACCAAAACCACCGTTTTTGCCCTGCGCAGTGCCAAGTCGTGAGTTTCTTTGTCTCTGGGATTTGGGGAGGAACTTTTGCAAGAGACACAGCCCAGAGGACTAAAAGGCACCTTTTCCTCTCTCTTTTTTCCTTTCACTATTCAGAACAATGTCTCAGGTATGAGGTGTCCAATGATTCCCCCCATTGGTTCTTTACTGATATCTAGGGTTGCCAGTCTCCAGGTTGTGGCTGGAGATCTCCCAGAACTGCAAGTGGTCTATAGCAGTGTTTTTCAACCACTGTGCCGTGGCACACTGGTGTGCCGCGAGATACTGTCAGGTGTGCCGCGGGATTTTTTCAATGAAAGAAATGTGCCTTCCGGGCTGACCTTCCGGGACATGTTTGCACATGCGAGAAAGAACAGTAAATATGTTTGATGGTAACAGCTAGCTGTTTCTGTCAGGGTGGGGTTCAAATCAGTAACTGTCCCTCAGCGAAGAATGGGTGTACTGTGCTTCTCTTCAAATCACTTATGGTCAGCGGAATGCCATTCACATAAGAGTAAGAGTTTAAACTCTCTATTTGAAAAACTTTAGCAGAATCGCAGTATTAAAATACATCCACATTATATTTCTTCTGAAACTCAGGTCAGTGTTATGGGAAGGAGCCATTACACTTTGGATCTGTAACTTACGATTTCAAGTTGAGTGGCTATTACGTGTATTTGTAATACTGTCATAGTTAATACTTGAGCTGAGGCAACTAATGACCCATTTATCTTGTATTTCAGTGTTTTTCAACCACTGTGCCGTGAGATATTGTCAGGTGTGCCGCGGGATTTTTTCAATGAAAGAAATGTGCCTTAGCTCGAAAAAGGTTGAAAAACACTGGTCTATAGGTTACAGAGATTGCCCACCCCCCCGAGAAAATGGCTGCTTTGGAAGGTGAACTCTATGGCATTGTCCCTCCACCCCCACAATCTCCAGAAATTTCCCAACCCAGAGCTGGCAACCTTAATGATATTTTATTTATTGAAAGTCTCCAAAAGCAGCATGTCAATAAGCAAAAAGAAAATCCAGTGTCATTTACAATAACTGAAATAAAACAAGATAGGCCGTGGTTTCAGTTGGGTAGTTGGGTTGCAGGACAAAAGACTGGAGACGGTAGCAACTTGAAGACCAGCCAGATTTCCGATGAAGGAAGGTTGAAGCGCTTGGGGCTCTTTAGCTTGGAGAAATGACAGTTGAGAGGTGACATGATTGAGGTTTATAAGAGTATGCATGGGATAGAGCAGGTAGAGAAAGAAGGACTTTTCTCCCGTTCTCACAATACAAGAACTCAGGGGCACTCCATGAAATTGCTGAGCAGTCGGGTTAGAACAGATAAAAGGAAGTCCTTCTTCACCCAAAGAGTGATTCACACGTGGAATTCACTGCCACAGGAGGTGGTGGCGGCTACAAGCATGGGCGGCTTCAAGAGGGAATTAGATAAACATATGGAGCAGAGGTCCATCAGTGGCTATTAGCCACAAGGTATAGATAGGATCTCTCAGTCTGGGGCAGATGATGCTCTGTAGTCTATGTGCTTGGGGGAGGGGGGCAAGAGTGGGAGGGCTTCTAGTGTCCTGGCCCCACTGCTGGACCTTCTGAGGACACCTGGTGTTTTTAGCCGCTGTGTGACAGAGTGTTGGACTGGAGGGGCCACGGGCCTAATCCAACATTGGCTTCTCTTATGTTCTTAAGCTTTCCAAGAGTCCAGGCTCCAAGTAGTTGACAAGGGTCTCTAAGGTGCCACTGCACTCCATTCTTGTTCTACGAATGGATATTTTCTAAGGCACCATATACGGGTGGGGAGGGGAGAAATCCCAGTAAAAAAACAAAGCAGCAAAACAGAACTCAGACCAGCCATCGACCATCTTGGAGAATGCAGCTGTACAATTTCCGTCTTTGTTTTTCTGCATCTCCGTTTGGAAAGCTGTTTTCGCTTTTGCTCTGTTCCTTATTCCAGATGTCCGTTTCCACTGTCCCTTTCATTTCTGTCCTCTGTGGTTTCTGGCACCAGTGTCTTTATTTTCCATTCGAGATGGCCGGAGTGTTCCAAGACCGCACCCTTCCCTCGTGGGATCTTCTGTGCCAGACGGAAAAAAAAGTCCCTGGAGAGGAGAACTTCAGGAACGAGAGGGGCTTGAGGGAGACATTCCTCCATTTGCTCCTTGGCCTGAACGCTAGATTTGGAAATCCCTGGAGACTTGGGGGGTTGAGGCCTAGAGAGGGGAGAGACCTCAGTGGGGTTTAATGCCATAGAGTCCACCTGCTGAAGCAGCCTTTTACTCAAGACGAACTGGTCTCTGTTGTCTGGAGTTCAGTTGTAATTCTGGGAGATCTCCTGGCCTGCCTGGAGGTTGGCAACCCTATGACTGCCCCAGAGCAGGGGCGCTAAGTAGAAAAGATTGGCGTGGAGGTGTCAAAACTGGCAGCCTGCCATGTCACCCACTGAGATCTATGAGGCAGTAACGTGAATCCTCCCATGACTCAGGAACACCCTGTTTCACAATCCGTTACTGGCACCTCTCCACACACACTGCGCTCCAATGTGGTACAACATTAACCTCACCCACACGATGTCACATGAAATTCTGCCAGATGAACCAGTCAGTCTGGATGCTGGAAGCTGAGCTGCTGGGTCTCGGCATGATTTTCACAGCCAGCCGTGTGGCAGAACCCAGAGCAGCCCCCTGAAGCAACGACCGAGATCCCGCCCCCCGCCCCCCACTTCTGGGTGCTTGGTCTGTGCTTAGAGTGGCCAGCTTCCATGTGAGGCCTCAGGATCTCCTGGTATTACATCTGATCTCCAGACTACCAAGATCAGTTCTCCCGGAGAAAACAGCTCAGGCCCGTGGCTTCAGTGGGGCATCTCGGGACTAGGCCCCCTGACTCACTGGCAACGCCCCACAACTTCCCAACCAGCCCAGGGCCCCTGAGCAGCGGAGGGTGCAGGAAAGAAGCCAGGTATTCCCACACAGATGTCTGGCACGAAGGGCCGGCTACGGTGGCCAGGCAGAGTCAGACAGCACCTCTCTATTTTGCCCAGAAAGTTTATTTTCCCCGGAAAGTACTTGTTGCTGGCAGGCTGCGCTGTGCTGTCTGGCGCTAGCGGCCAGCTATGGGGGCATGACGGGCGGCTGCAAGACAGAGCCAGTAGGGCTGCCGCGTCGCCCTGGGGGGTGGGGATTCCCCTGCTAAATGGATCCCCAACCCGCCGGTTGGGATCCGGCTGGCAGGGGGAACCCCACCCTCAAAGTGGCCCGATCAGGCCGACGTGCCCGGCGTGATGACATCACCCGGAAGTGACGTCATCACGCTGGGCACATCGCCAGGCAACACTCTAGCAAACACCCTGAGTTTTAGGGCGATTACCAGAGCGTCGCCCCGGCAACATGCCCAGTGTGATGACGTCACTTCCGGGTGATGTCATCGTGGCAGGGGAACCGGGACTCCTCTGCTGTTATGAAGGTAAGACTTGGCAACCCTAGATCCTTCTAGTCCAGCCTCCTGTTCCATACAACGACCAACCGACCGGTCTGGAGGGGCAGAGAGGCCCGGGCCCTCCCATGATGCTGCCTCCTAGCACCAGGTGAGATAGAGTGAGAACCAAGGCCTCTATTTTTTTAATAAACAGGCCGTCAAGTCGCAGCCAAGGTGACCCCATCGTGCTTTTCAAGGCAAGTTAGGTTCAGGTGGGGTCGCCATGTTGGTCTGAGGCAGCAGAACAAAGTTAGAGTGGCACCTTGAAGACCACCCAAGTTTTATTCACAGTATAAGCTTTCGTGGGCAAGCACGCTTCCTCAGATACAGTAATGGCTGAGGAGTTTCTCTTCCAATGTATCTGAGGAAGGGTGCGTGCGCACGAAAGCTTCTACAGTGAATAAAACATGGCTGGTCTTCAAGATGCCACTGGACTCCAACACTGTTCTGTTTCAAGGAATGTGGCATTCAGAGGTGTTGTGCCATTGCCGGCCTTTATTTACCAGCTCTGGTATTCCTTGGTGGTCTCCCATCCAAATTCTAAACAGGACCGATGCTGCTTAGTTTCCAAGATACAACGAGATCCAGCTAGCTTGGACCACCCAGGCCGAGCCTTGGACATAAGGAGAAAAATAAGGACTAGATATTTGATGACTAATTAACCGTGCTGCTAATTAGTTACACATAACTTCTGGCCTGAAATGTGGTGGATCACTGCTGTAAAGACATCTTCTTGAGCCCCTTCCGTGGGGCTGGGAGGAGCTAGATGAGGTAACTCAGATATACCTTTCCTTTCCTTTTCTTTATTAGCTTCTGTGACCAAAGGTCTTAAGCTCAGAACTCAGATATACATCTGCAACCAACGCAGAAAGCTGCTTCTATATGCAGATCCCTCTTGCCAGAAGCCCTTCCTTTTAATGCCCCATCCAACCTTGCTTTTGATGTCCTGACCCAAGTCATTTTGGGCTTAAGCACTAATTAAGTTCTCTCCAGGCAGACTCATAGGTAGAGAAGCGAGTACAAGAAGGATCATCCCAGATGGGTAGCTTGGTTCAGGTGCAGCAGCCATATAACACAGGAGTCTGGTGGTGCCATAACAGGGTTGCCAGCCTCCAGGTGGGTCCTGGAGATCTCCTGGAATCACAGCTGATCTCCAGACTATGGAGATCAGTTCCCCTGGAGAAAATGGCTGCTTTGGAAGGTGGACTTAAGGTCAGTTTGGTGTAGTGGTTAAGTGCGCGGACTCTAATCTGGGAGGACCGGGTTGGATTCCCCACGCCTCCACTTGCAGCTGCTGGATGATCTTGGGCAAGCCACAGTTCTGTCAGAGCTCTCTCAGCCTTACCTACCTCCCAGGGTGTCTGTTGTGGGGAGGGGAAGGGAAAGGAGTTTGTAAGCTGCTCTGAGACTCCAAGTGAAGGGCGTGGTATTAATCCAATCTCTTCTTCTTCACCATTATACCCCGCTGAGATCCTTCCCCTCCCCAAACTCCTGACTTCCCCAGGAACGACCCTCAAATATCCAGGTTTTTCCAAACCCAGAGTTGGCAACCCTAGTAAAGATTAACGAAATTTATCCCAGCAGAAGTGTTGGTGGCTCCGAGGTTGTTTCTGCTTGATCTGGCGTGCGCAGCTATGGAAGGGAGCTCTGACCCACGAGTTCTGCATGGGCAAAGGAGGAGGAAGAGCCCCTCTAGGGCTGCCAACTCTAGGTTAAGAAATTCCTGGAGATTTGAAGGCAGAGCCTGGGGAGGGGAGGGTGTCCATTCTCCATTTCCCCCAGGGAAACTGACCTCTGGAAATCACTTGTAATTTTTGGGAGTTTCCAGCCCCCGCCTGGAGGCTGGCAACCCAGAGCTCCTCTCTGCTGTTTCCTTCTCTCTCTCCCACCCCCCTTTTACCTGCTGTGGTCTTTGCCTTCAGGGAACTGGAGCTGAGACTGAAAGGCTTCTCCAACCAGGAGGGCTCTTGGGAGAGTCTAGATGACATCGGAAAAGTCTTCTGGTTCAAGAAAACCCCTGTCACAGGTGAGTCTCCCTGACCTGCACAGGTACCCAGAAAGAATTTATACACACATGAAGCTGCTTTATGATGTTGAATCAGACCAGCGCTCCATCAGAGTCAGTACTGTCTACTCAGGCTGGCAGCGGCTCTCCAGGGTCTCAGGCGGAAGTCTTTCCCATCATCCTCTGCCTGGTCCTTTTAACTGGAGATGCCGGGGATGGAACCTGGGACCTTCTGCGTGCCAAGCAGCTGCTCTGCCACTGAGCCACAGCCCCTCTTTACAGCTCTCCAGGGTCTCAGGCAGAGGTCTTTCACACCACCTCCTGCCTGGTCCTTTTTAACTGGAGATGCTGCTGGGGATTGAACTTCGGTATGCCACCCCGATGTTCTACCACTGAGCCACAGCCCACCCTCAATAAGTGCAAAATACATATAAGAGAAACAATTAAGGGAATGGTCCATTAAACTGATGTAGTTATAGTTGACAAAGGCCTCAGGAATGGTTCTTCGTTTCGAGGGGAACTTCATCCGAACATTGACCATGACATCAAGAATGTCTCCAATTTCTTGCTCATGATACAAAGGTAATCACAATACAAATAGTGCAGCTCTACATAGCTTCAAAACTACACATTCTTCAAAGAGAAGAAAAGAAAAATGACCACGGGCGTGCGGAAAATGCTAACCCCTACAATTTTCCCCTGGGGTTGCTTACTGCCGTAAAGACACCCTCAGTGTGGGGATGCAGCCATGGAGGGGGCGATTTTGCTGGTTTTCAGGGAAACAAATTCTGTGGGCGTTTCTCAGTGTGCAAACTTCAACAGCTGCTACCCATCAAAAGTAACCAGTGCCAAGAGCCAAAAGTCTGACCCCGGACAACAAGCCTCACATGTTTTAAGGTTAGCCCTGGAAGCATTTCTCTCCTACAGCTAGGGAGGTGGAGCGGTTGAGAGTCGTGGACTCTAATCTGGAGAACCAGGTTGGCCTCCCCACTCCTCCTCCGGCTGGGGGCCCTTTGGCCAGTCCTCTCTGAACTCTCTTGACCCCCACCTGTCTCACAAGGTCCCTGTGGTGGGGAGAGGAAAGGAAGGCCATAGAAAGGAAGCTGCATTGAGACTCCTTACGGTAAAGAAAAACTGGGTATAAAAACCTACTCTTCTTCTTCTAGAGGTGAGCTTCTCTACTGGGGGGATGAAACAACATAAACTTCCTAATGCTTTCAAATTCCTTAGCCCTGACCTCCCAGTTTCCGTTTCATTCATCCCCCCGTTCAGGGCTTTTATTGCAGAACAAGCCCAGCACGAACTCATTAGCATAATAGGCCACGCCCAAGAGCAGAAATTCATTAGCATATTAGGCCACACCCCTGATAGTGCAGCTCCCTCCCCAGGATTAGCTTCCCCAGGTGCCCCGCGACTTGTGGGGCGCCTGGGGAACCCGAGGAGGGGAGGCAATTTAAACTGCCTTCCCTCCCTGGATCGACTTGGCTTCCCCAGGCGCCCCGCGGCTTGCAAGGCGCCTGGGGAACCCCGGAGGGGGGGAGGCTGTAAGCATGGCCAACTTGGAAGCCAGCTGCAACTCCGTTCCTGTGCGCTCCTGCCCAAAAATAGCCCTGCCGCATTGAATAAACTTCCCAATGGAGCGACTGAACAGTTATCATTCCTCTGCATCTCCAGAGTACGTCGCAGATCATTGGAAGGATGATGATTTCTTTGGCTACCAGTATCTGAACGGGGTCAACCCTGTGGTGATGCAGAAATGTACCGAGATCCCAGCTCATTTCCCAGTCACCCAGGAGATGGTGGCTGGGTGCCTGGGGAAATCCACCACCCTCCAGGAAGAGCTGAAGGTAACTTGCATTTGCATCTGGTTGTCTGACGGAATCCCTGAGACGCCTAGAAACTTGAGGCTGGTTGTCAAATCTAGGTTGCGATCACACGCACAATTAGCCCCGACATAGGAGGGAACGCCAGGCGGATTAAAGGAGCGTGATCAGACAACATCTGGGAAGCGCCCCGCAGCCATCGGCAACCCGTTTCGCTCTGCCGCACAAGCGGATCTGGTAGCAAACCGTTTGCTACAGGCCACAGATGGACTTTCCTGTGTCTGATCGCTCCAGTGCACTCTCATGGCGTCAGGATGGTCTGATCAGGCCATCCCAACTCCGTGCCATTGTTTTTTTCCCTTCTCAGGAAGCGCATCATCGCACACTCCACAGGGAGCCCTCAGGGTTGAGGTGTGAATCATTGATCCCTTGATAAAGCACATCAGAGACAAACAGGCAAAACAAAAACCCCACCCAATTCACCCGCGGTTGCATCTGATCATGCAGTGGCGGACTGTGCCCACTGCTCCAAAAAACTGTGATCACGCAACTGCGGGTCAACTTCCAGCAGAGGAAATAGCCTCTCTTCCCCCTTCCCCTTTATCTCATGCGTGTGACTGCAACCCTAGATTGACTCAATAGCAGGTATGCCAGTTGTGACCCTTTCAAGAGAAAGCGTACGCACCGCTGCATAAGTTGATTTTCTCACAGGCTGGGGCTCCTAGACAATAATGGATGGAAAGCCGGCCTTCCGTGCCGGTGACCTGCGTTCAGGTCTTAACTCTGAAACGGGTTCATCTGATGGTCATGGGCAAGTCTCTGCCTTGTAGCCTCGATCTACCCATTTGTAAGACAGAAACAAGAGCAAGCAGTTTCAGGAGCCTTTTGCATCCTTTGTAAATTAGAAGCCTCAGACAAAAGATATTAATATGTCAGGTACAGCCACAGCTTCATGCCCATAACCCTTGGCCCGCTTATGCCTCCTCCAATCTTTCTCTGACCCCACCCTGCAGAAAGGGAACATCTTCATAACAGACTACAAGATCCTAGAGGACATCCCAACTTGCCTTCTCAATGGTAAACCCCAATATCTGGCTGCTCCCCTCTGCCTGCTACATCTGAACCCTGAAGGGAAGCTCATGCCACTGGCAATCCAGGTAAGAGAAGTGTGTTGCTTCTTGTCCGAAGAGTCTCTGTGGGCAAAACCATCTGGGTGGCTGTCTGCCCACCCGTCTTGGCGGTTGCCTGCTACAGTTAGGCACCATAGAGTGAAACCAAAAGCATAGGGAAATTCCCATGGAAAAGTCCAGAACCTCCCAACAAAACTGGAAGCTAACCAGTCAGGGAGCCAGGTGGGTAGCCATGTTGGCGTGAAGCAGTAGAGCAAAGTTTGAGTCCAGTGGGACCTTTAAGACCAATGAAGTTTTATACAAGGTATAAGCTTTCGTGTGCAAGCACACTTCTTAGGGAGAAGTGGGCATGCACACAAAAGTTCATACCTTGAATAAAACTTTGTTGGTCTTAAAGGTGCCTCTGGACTCAAACTTTGTTCAATCAGGGAGCCCATAGACTTGTCCAAGATTACATTATTCTTTTTTTATTATTAAAAAAAATGAGTAGATGTAAGCAATGCTCCCTCTAAGCTGTTGAGTCCTTTCAGCAAATATTCTACTTTCTGAGCTTCTGGCATTAAAGTTGTGAGCAAGGTATTTGGCTACTGCATAAATTAGTTAGTTCTAGAGCCATCCTTCTCGAGCTAAGACAAAAATGTGTGAGTCAGAGGCTAAAAAACTGTGAGCTAGCTCGCACTAACTCAGCTTAGAGGGAGCACTGGATGTAAAACAGATTATACAAGAAAGGGTTAGGAAATAGTGTCTAAATAACAGTCATACAACATTCTTGTTTGTTACGAAACATACACACACGCACACATGATCATCAGCTAGTGCAATGTATCGACGAAGGATCCGGAAGTCAGTGAGCAAGTCTTGCCTCTCCCAGGTGTTCATTACATAGCCTTCACCCTCCAGTCCCTTGCTGCCCTCTCCTGGAAGGTCTCAGCCTCCTGGCTGGACATGAACCCTTGTTTCTTCCTCCACAGCTCAGTCAGACCCCGGGGCCTGAGAGTCCCATTTTCCTGCCCAGTGACCCCGAATGGGATTGGACGCTTGCTAAGATCTGGGTGAGGATGGCCAACTTCCATGTCCACGAGGTCAACACCCACCTCCTGGAAGCCCACTTCTTCTGCGAGGTCTACACCATGGCCACCCTCCGCCAGCTACCTATGTGCCACCCTGTCTTCAAGGTAAGAGCCGGTGTGGTGTGGCGGTTCACAGTGTTGGGCTGGTATTTGTTAGACTTAACACATAGAAAACCCAATAACAACTAACAGTTACATGGTAACGTTTGCAAATGGAAAGAACAACCAAAAAGTTAGCAGCAATATATAATATTCTAACAAACAGGTTTGATTAAGTTAAAATACAACATTTATAGCTTCAAAGAAAGATGTAAGTTCTTCATTGTCTTGAGGGAAAGATACCCAGAGGGGTGCTCAGTCTGGTGGGTGCCCTCCGCAAGGGCTGATGATAACCTCTTGCCTTGTTTGGCACAAGTCACAAACTCTTCTTGGGAATCTGTGAAACACCAGCACCCTTTTGCACGTCAGAAAGCAGGATTCTCGTCATGACCCACTGGAATAAACCTGGTAACACGGAAGCAGTGCCCTAGAAGTGTGCAGAGACCGAGAAAGCCTCTCGCTTTCTTATGCCTTAAAATCTCATGGTGTTCTAAACCTAGCTTTTGATTTTTGAGGTTAAACAGGATTAATATTTGCATACATTCGTAGCAGGGTACCTGAGAGAGGGGGAGAGAAAGAGACAGACAGGCAGACAGACAGACAAAAGTCAGAGAGAGAGGTACATCTTCGAATTTAGTCCATTGGGGGGAATTAGTGGGTCAGCAGCTTTGCTTCCAGGGTGATGCCCAGTCTGAAGCCTGTGCTCTCTCCTGCCCCCTCCCCCTTTCAGCTCCTGATCCCCCACACCCGGTACACCCTCCACATCAACACTTTGGCCCGCACTAGCCTTATACAGCCAGGAGGGGTCTTTGATAAGGTAAGAAGGCCGGAACAACCAACATGGGGAAGGATTCGGGGCTTGCCCATGTCAGGGCGTGAGCCAGCGAGGAAAACCCCATAGAGAAGAGCAGCCCCACTGGATCAGAACAAGGGTCCATCTAACCCAGCATCCCAATGGACTGCCTGTATTTGTCTCATCCCCTTTTAAAGCCAACTAAACTAGTGCCCACCTGGACCTGGATGGTCCAGGCTGGCCCAGTCTGGTTAGATCTTGGAAGTTAAGCAGGGTCCACCCCAGTTAGTACTTGGATGGGTCGCCTTGCAGAGGCCGGCGACAGCAAACCAGCTCTACTGGTCTCTTTGTTCTGAGAACCCCACTGGGATCACTAGAGGCTGGCTGTGACTTGATGGCCCTTTCCACTACCACCAGACTAGTGGCCAGTGGGGTAGGGTTGCCAGGTCTGGGTTGGGAAATGCCTGGAGACTTTGGGGGTGGAGCCAGGAGAGGGCGGGGTTTGGGGAGAGGAGGGGCCTCAGCAGGGTACAATGCCATAGAGGCCGCCCTTCAAAGCAGCCATTTTATCCAGGGGAGCTGATCTCTGGCAGCCGGAGATCAGTTGTAAAAGTGGGAGATCCCCAGGCCCCACCTGGAGGCTGGCAACCCTACCAGCGGGCTACTGCATCCACTGGCCCCGGTAAGGGCCCAAATGTGACTTTGCTCCGGGGAGTCCCAGCATCTTTAACGGTATATACATCCAGCTGGCAGAAGGCTTCTCCTTCGCGTCTCCCTGCCATTCCCTTTCCCGTGGAGATCTTCTTGTCGCCTTGGGCGGGGTGTGTGCGATTTATACCGGGGAAACAACGTGGGAGGGAAAGATTCACAACCAACCTCCCCCAGTGCCACTTCTTCGATCAAATTAGCTGCCTCCCACAGTTGCTTTCATTAATAAATTACTACAATTGAAAGACGGTTGGGGGATCTGTCTGTCAGCGCGCTGAGGCTGGTGGTGAGAGTCCCTGGCATGCCAGCAGTGAGGGCAAAATTACAGCTCTGTGTCTCCTGAGATACTTTTAGGGGAACTATCAGAGACTGAACCTGAGACCTTCTGCTTGCAAATCAGGACAACCCCACGGCACCACATGGGAGACCCCTGCTTTAATGTCTAGAACCCTCTGTTTGCAGGGCAGATGTTCTGTCACAGAGCTATGCCCCCGTCCCCCACTGCAAACACAAAGGCCAGCCTTGGAATCAATTGCATACCGTGAAATGCATGAGCCATCAGCAGAAAGGGGTTTCCCTCAATGGAGTCTAAGGACAGCACCAAAACCTCATTGGAATACTGTTAAATGATGTGGCTAGGGTTGCCAATCCCCAGTTGGGGAACAAAACAAAAGATAAACTGTGTACTGGGAATGCAATCAACAAATGCAAAACCACTCAAATTATTACACTGCATTCCAGTCCATTTTGTTTACTTGGGAGACTTTCATTCCCCGATAAGAATACACTCCTTAGGACGGCGAGCACGGGAGAGGCTTTGGCACCCGTTTCAGGTTCGTCTTCTTTTGATAAAGCCTTCACAGCGGAACACGACCATGGAACTGGTCAACGTATGAGATACAGTCATTTGGAACCTGCAAATGAAGTTGTGGCTATTGAGGGTTCTTTACCCCTGAATTCCTTGGACTTTAATTAAGCCTTATGTTTGTGCATTTCACACGTGCCTAACCGAACAGTAATTATTTGAGTGGTTTTGCATTTGTTGTTTGCATTCCCAGTACACAGTTTATCTTTTGTTTTGTTCCCTTACTGTGAATCCCCAGGGGCAGGGGATCCCCTGGTTTGGAGCCCCTCCCCCCACTTCAGGGCTATCAGGAAGGGTGGGAATGGCCACTGGGCGCTCCATTATACCCTATGGGGACTGGTTCGGGGGGAGCTATTTTTTTTTTAGCTAGAGGCATGAAATTTTTAGCTTAGCTGCTGGTGCCTCTCCTCAACTCCCCCCCCCCCCAAGTTTCAAAAAGATTAGACCAGGGGGTCCAATTCTATGAGCCCCAAATGAAGGTGCCCCCATCCTCCATTTATTTCCAGCGGAAGGAAGGCATTTAAAAGGAACACAGTCCCTTTAAATGCAATGACCAGAACTCGCTTCGGAGTTCAATCGTGCCTCTTCCCTCCTCTTTCCCGGAGCCTCCTGGTAAGTCCCTCACCCGCTTGTCAGGCTCACCTGGCAACCCTAGACGCAGCCCAAATGTTTCCAGCAGATCAAACGCTGAGCTTCACCGACAGTAGAACGCAGCCTTCCCAGGCCTTGAACTGATACCTCCTGGTCCACAGGCAACGGCGACAGGCCGCGATGGGATGCTGAAACTGCTGGCCAAAGGAGTCCAGGCCTCCACTTATACTGCCCTTTGCCTCCCGGATGACCTTGTGAGAAGAGGAGTGGACTCTTTGCCCAATTTTTACTTCCGGGATGATGGGATGAAGATCTGGAATGCCATTCATAAGTGAGCTCTGGGGATGGGGGATCTGGGGGATCTGTGTGCAGAAGCAAACAGATGGAGGCGGGCTGGAATCCAAAGGCTGTTGTTTGCATTTCTGTCCATACAAAGCCTTGGGCATCTGGTGGCGGGGTAGTCATTTTGCTCCCCCGCCTTGAACTCTTTGCACAAAGTGGCTTCATCATATGTGGTAGGAAACCGCTGGAGTTAGAGTTGCCAGCTCCAGGCCGGGAAATCCCTGGAGATTTGGGGGCAGAGCCTGGGCCGGAGGGATGCAACGCCATATAGTCTGCCCTCCAAAGCAACCGTTTCTTTCCAGGAGAACCAAACCCTGTGGTCTGGACATCTGTTTGAATCCTGGTTTCCCTCCCGAGCAAGTCACCTCTGTCTCTAATAGACACATGAAAAAGGCAGAAAACAACCGGGGCTGCTTTCCCATGCCTAGCTGCATTCAAATCCTGCCTCCGCCTTTGGCTGTATACAAAACAGCAAGGACACGATGCAATGAATAATATAAACTAAAAAAGTACTGTGTGAACTAGAGTAGTTAATGATGCTTACAATAAATGATATACACCACTGAAACTGTGCTTACTGTAATGATGCTTACAATAAACAATATCAACTCTAGTTCACACAGAGCTTTTTGGCCTCCGTCTTTGGCAGCAGCCCTCCAAAGCCCAGGAGTCAAGGGTTGACATTCACTGGGTCCAGGCAAGGAATCCCCCAGTGTCGGGGGCTTCGGCCAGCTGGCTGGGGGAGGAAACCCCACCCACAAACAGTGATGTCACCAATGCGCTGACATCACACAGAAGTGATGACATTATGTCGGGGACGTCACACGGCTGTGCTCTGGTTTTGAGTCAAACTCTATGGTTTAAAAACACAAGAACATAAGAGAAGCCAATGTTGAATCAGGCCAGTGGCCCATCCAGTCCAACACGCTGTGTCACACAGTGGCCAAAAATACCAGGTGCCCTCAGGAGGTCCAGCAGTGGGGCCAGGACACTAGAAGCCCTCCCACTGTTGCCCCCCCCAAGCACCAAGAATACAGAGCATCACTGCCCCAGACCAAGAGTTCCATCTATAAGAACATAAGAGAAACCAAAGTTGGATCAGCCCATCGGTGCATCCAGGCCTACACTCCATCACACAGTGGCCAAAAATAACCCAGACTGAGAGTTCCTATCTATATCTTGTGGCTAATAGCCACTGATGGACCTCTGCACCGTATGTTTATCCTCTTGAAGCCACCCATGCTTCACCACCACCTCCTGTGGCTTTGACACTGATTTTACCATAGAGTTTTGCCCAAAAACCAGAGCATTGCCCCTGACATCACCAATACTATGATGTCACTTCCAGGTGATGTCTCTGTGCTGGGGACATCCCTGCCCACTCCTGGAACACCTCCCAGATCCCCCCACTGACAAGGGGACCTGGCAACCCTACGGTCGCTCTGGAGTTCGATCCAGGAGTGACTCCGCTTCCCTTTGTCTACTCCACTTTCAGGCTGGTCTCTGGCATTGTCAATCTCTACTACAAATCTGAGGCAGCCGTCAAGGAGGACCTTGAACTGCAAGCCTGGGTGCACGAAATTTTCACAGAAGCTTTCCTGGGCTTGAAGTCCTCTGGTAAGGCCCCGCCTAGGGTTGCCAAAGGAGGGAAGGTGGCACGGTAGAGCCCGATCGCATCAGATCTCGGAAGCGAAGCAGGGTTGGTACTTGGATGGGAGACCACCAAGAAAGGCTCTGCAGAGGAAGGCAATGGCCAACCATCTGTGCTTCTCACTTGCCTTGAAAGCCCCTTGCTGGGGTCGCCATGAGGTGGTTGCGACTTGACAATACTTGCATATGTACACAGGGCTGCCAACTCAACCTTGAGAATTTCCAGAAGATTGGGAGGGGTGGCAGGGGAGGGTAGAGTTTGGGGAGGAAGGGGGGGATCTCACTGGGGATGTGATAGCATAGAGTCCACCCTCTGAAGGGGAACTCATCTTTGTAATCTGGAGATCCAGTTGTAATTCTAGGAGAACTCCTGCCCCCACCTGGATGTTGAGAACCCTAGCTTGCTTCCCTCGCCTCTGTTCCGCCTCTTCCCCCCATTTCCTTTTTTCCTTCCTCCCCAGAGATGAGCAGAAGTAGCCATTTTGGTTTCTTTTTTATTTCATGTATAAGCATTGTCGGCTTTGGTCCGCCTCGTATGTCTCGCTGTCTTTGTTTCTTCCTTCCCTCGGGGGCCACTTTGTGCCATTTCTATGCAACCAATGAATAATAAGGCTGAGTCACGTGGGGTGAGGAAAGAGGAAACGATGCCAAGAAAATAATGATAATAATAATAATAATAGAAGAAGAAGAAGAGCTTTCAGACTCATCCTTACAAGGGAGAAACAAAAGCAAAATGGGGGAAATCAAACCCAGTCGTACCGCATTCTTAATACAGTCCTGTCTATTTGCCTCTCCCCAAACCAGTCCCATAGCTGCAGTGGGGCATCTCTGGGCTAGGCCCCCTGCCTTACTGGGAAGGCCCCCTGACTTCCCATCCAGCCCAGGGTCCCCAAGCGGCAGCGAGTGCAGGGAAGGAGCTGGGTATTCCTTTACCTTTAATTCGATTAGCCAGTGCCCCCTAAGAAACTTAAATGTCCCCTGACTAAAAAAAACCCTGGCCACGGGCCTGCCCCTAACCTCACTCTGTAAAACACAAGAGGAAGTGTACAGGCGCAAGCAGAGCTGAACATTCCCTTACTTGCAGGGGGAAGTCTTAACTTCCTGTCCAACCCCAACAGGTATCCCTTCTGCGTTGGAAACCAAGGACGAGCTTGTCAAGTTCCTCACCATGATCATCTTCTGCTCCTCTGCAAGGCACGCTGCGGTCAACAGCGGACAGGTATGGGACCCCATCTGAAGGGGGCAG
The DNA here is from genome assembly GCA_029233225.1 of Lepidodactylus listeri. Lineage (NCBI taxonomy): Eukaryota > Metazoa > Chordata > Lepidosauria > Squamata > Gekkonidae > Lepidodactylus > Lepidodactylus listeri. Next base: position 53,505,632 of record JARCFY010000018.1, read on the forward strand.
GAATTCCTCCCCACCGCTGCCCACTCTACTTCCTTGCCCCACTTTGTGTCTCCTGTCCCATTCTCAGCCCTGGTCCTACTGTCACACGTAGCCCATCTGAGGAGGCACAGTGGCTAAACGTCAGAGCTCTCCTTAACAAAGGGAAGCTCAATTATCTGGATTGTTCCTATGTAAACTTTGCTAGCAGGGATTTATTATTTATTTATCAATTCATCTTGGCTTGTGTTCCACCCTCCCCGCGAGAGGTCTCAGGGTAGAGGGCGACAACAAATCCACAATGGGAGTTAAAGACATTTCACAATAATGAAAACAGTTAAAAAAACAAAGCTATAAACTAAAGACAGATAGCAATGCAGTTTAGCATAATAATCTTGAGAACCAGAGCCACTAGGCCGTAAATTAGACTGTGGATCTTTCCCTGATGGGCCATATGAAAATGGAGGGTTCAGCAAGGGAGGCCAGTAGAGGGAGGGAGGGAAGGAGGTAGATCGGTGGAAAGAAAGCAAATAAATGAGGAGGGAGGAAGAGGAGGAAAGAAAGCAACTTTAACTTTAAATTTATTCTCCAACCCTTCCCCCATGCCCTCAAGCAAGCTGGTTTGGCTTGGAGAAGGGATATAAAGAGACAAAAGCCTTCTCTAAGCCAGCAGACAGGACGACGGGGCAGGGGCTTGGAGAACGCCTTTAACTTTAAATGTGCTGTCTTGGCTGGTTGCCACAGACTACACACTGCAAACAGTCCGGAGTCAAGGTAAATAACAAAGCCAAAGGTCGGATAGCCAGGAAGTCAGTTCAAGGTTTCAAGGAGTGGCTGCCACCACACACAGAAGCAGGTCTGAATATGCAGCGTTGCTGCCACGCTGAAGCAGGTGCACGGAGTGTTTATGAGCAGGCCCTCCCTTCCCAGGGAGTTGAGTCTGCAAAGGCTTACAGCTCCTCCTGTTGCCTTTGCAGGAGCTGCAGTCTGACACTCCTTCTTCGCTCCTGCAAAGTCAACCTCTGGCGGACCCTCCGTCTGGGGCACTCAGGAGAAGTAGGCAGGGAGTCTGGCCTCGGGGTGTCTGCAGCTGGGGGTGCCGGGCCAGGCTCAGGATCGGTCTCTCCTTCTGGCTGCACCTCCTGTGCAGCTGCTGGGGACTCTTCCTCCTCAGGTACTGTTGAGGGTTCTTCTGGGCTGACTCCAGAGGAGGCTGGGCTGCTCCCTGCCTCTTCCTCATCTGAGGAGTAGTCAGCCTCCACAGAACCAGTACCCGCGACACTAAGGCTGATTTTACATCTGACTTTCCCACTGGAATCATTCTAGTTCCAAAAAAAACCTGCCCATACCTCTGTGCGGTGTGAAACCGTGCTGCCACTGAAATGTCCATATCTACTAATTGCCCTCCTGTGGTCAAGCTAGTATTAAACCGCTTTATTCTGCTTTAAACAATTGTGGTTTCTTAGTGCACTTAGGCTGATTTTACATGTGCACCGGTAACACATTGGTGTCAAAGCTGTTGTACGGGAATGCCCACATCTGATTGAACTGGAGTGAAAGGGGTCATTCTTTTGAAGTGCTGTTAAGAACAGGATTTGTTTACAGAGGTGTGAAGCCAGCTTAAGAGCTAGAGGGCAATTAGCAGATATGGACAGTTGAGAAGGAATGCAGATTCACACTTGAAAGAGATGTGGGTGAGTTTTTTTGGAAGTAGAATGATTCCAGCAGGAAAGGCAGATGTAAAACCAGCCTTAAACCCCCTGGAGTGAAATTTCACACCACTGTGAAATCAGCACAGGAAAAGACAGCAGTCAAACTACTTTAGAGGGGAGGTGTAAAATCAGCCTAAGGTCGTTTTTACATTTGACATTCTGGACTAGTCTCAACACACTCCCGTTCAGTAATTGCGTTCAGTCGGTATTCAAACCAGTCTGGTTTTTTTGTTGTTCACGTTAAACATCAGTAGATGGCGCCCTCAACCTAGATCTCTTCTGTTCTCAAAGCTCCCCGTCGCCACACCGGCTTGGCTTGGAGAAGGGATTGAAAGAGACAAATGCCATCTCCAAGCCAGCTGGCAGGGGGACCTTTGAGAACACATTTAAAGTTAAATTTGCTTTCTTTCACTGCTGCCCCCCCACCTCAAGCCTACCCAGGGAGGGGAACCCTGGCTGGGGAAGAGAAGATCAATCGGGGAGGCATGCCTCCCCTCACTTCCCCAGCTGCCCTGCTGGGAGCCGCACAATATGTGTGAAAGAGCCGCATGCAGCTCCTGAGCCACAGTTTGGCCACCCCTGCCCTGGAGGAAACAGTTGCTTTGGAGGGTGGACTCTGTGGCATTAGACCCCACTGAGATCCCTCCCCTCCCCAAACTCCACACTCCCCAGGCTCCACCCCCAAAACTCCAGGAACTCCCCAACCCAGAGCTGGCCACCCTAAGGAGACTTCGAAAAACTAAGCAAACGGTCCAGTCCCTCTTCTGCGAGGAAAAAAATGCCTGCGCTGTGTATCAAATTGGAATCATGCTTTCCCACTGGGCTTCCTGTGTCCTCTCAGATAGGACCCAGCTGGCTCTAACCCCTTTCCCCTTCTGCCTTTTTTGTGCGGGACAGTTTGATTTCGCCGCCTGGATGCCCAACACCCCGGCCACCTTGAGACAGCCTCCCCCCAAAGCCAAGGGCATGGCCACTTTGCAGAGCGTCCTGGACACCTTGCCGGAAGTGAACTCCACCTGCGCACTTCTCTCCCTGCTCTCAGTCGTGAGCTACGAGCCCGGCGACCTGGTGAGTGGATCTGGGGGAAGCAGGACGCAATCCAGATTGAAGTCACGGATCAGTTGCCTTGACAGTGAAAGGCACTGAATTAATTGAGATAGTTTAATCGAGGATAGCTCTGCAGATCTACAGTTGAGGAGGTCAGTTTGAGTCCGATAAGCTTTGAGAGTCAAAATATCAGACAAAGAGAGCTCTGACTCTTGAAAGTTCAAACACCAAAAATCTTGTTGGCCAGTGTGGCATCTTTCAGTCCAGGGAGAGTCAAGAGGTTTTGAGACCCCGACCTCAGTGCTCTCTGGGGAACACGCGGGGAAAGGCAGTCCTTCAAGTCGACAGGCTTTAATCCATATAGGACCACCTCTCCTTTTACAAACCCCCCCCCCCCAAACTCCCTTTGGTCCTCCTCTAGAGGCCTCTTGCAGGTGCTGGCCCTAGGATGGCTCAGTTACCTGTTGCCAGGAGAAGGACCTGCTTGGTTGTGGCCCCCTACTCTGCAGAATGCACTCTCTGATGATACCTGTGCCTTGCTGGACTTGTTTAGTTTCCACAAGGCACGCAAGGCCAAATTGTTTAGGTTGGCCTTTGGAGTGTAATCCACATCTGAGTTGTTTTTGTTAGTGGTATGGTGCCAGCCACATATTTTTATCATTTAACATTTTAATGTTTTATATTTGTTACCTGCTTTTTATGTTGTTTTTAACTTATTTATATGGTTTTAATGTTGTACATTGCTGCGAGACCCTTCGGATAAGCAGCAACTAAAAATCTAATAAATAAATAAAATTGGATCCAGACTGTGGAGTGGGGGAACCAGGGGAGAGCAACCTTTTCCAGAAGATCCTTCCAACACCTGTTTTGTGGAAGCTGCATTCAGCACTCACCTCAGACCAAGTTTGTTTGAAGTTACTTGGCAGAGCCGGTTCCCAAAGGAGTCATGGGGATTCTCTCTCTCAGGGGAGATATGATCAAGTTGCACTGCAAATACCAAGCACTGCTGCCGTCTTTTGCTCCAGCCTCACTTTGCAGCAATTCTTGAAACTCCTTTTTTTGGGGGTGGGGGGGTGGGGGGGGGTTAATCTGTTTCCTTCTGTGCTGGCAGATATCTCACACAGGCGTGCATGCACACACAAATGCTCACACACAGAGACTAAGGTTGCTTTTTCCAAGATAGGAAAAACAATATGTTGTCGAAGGCTTTCACGGCTGGAGTTCATTAGTTGTTGTAGATTTTCCGGGCCATACGGCCATAGTCTTGGCCTTGTAGTACCCGTCACAGCTGCTGGCGAAACGTCAGGTACTACAATGCCAAGACCACAGCCGTACAGCCCAGAAAAATCTACAACAACTAATAGGAAAAACAAACAGATCGATCTTAAGATATGGTTTAAGAAAAAGAAAGGGGATCTCCTCTCTTCTCATCAAATTTGCTTTTTAAGAGTCAGATTGGACAAACCTCAGTTGTTAAAAAAGGCATCTCTGGACATGAGAAGGGCCTGTGGCTCAGTGGCATGCAGAAGGACCCAGGTTCAATCCCCAGAATCTCCAGCTAAAAGCACCAGAGGGTAGGTGATGGGAAAGACCTTTCTCTGCCTGAGACCCTGGAGAGCTGCTGCCAGCCCGAGTAGACAAGACTGACCTTGAATGGATCAAGGATCCATCAAGTATAAGGCAGCTTCCTGTGTTCATGTTGTCAAACTCTGAAGTTTCGTGCTTTGTTTCACCTCAGTTGGAGATCTCAGCTGTTCTTCTATCCAAAGCATGCCTCTCCTTGCTGTCTTCCAGAGGCCCCTAGGCTACTACCCCGATCAGCACTTCACAGAAAAGGAGCCCCAAAAGCTGGTTGCTGAATTCCAGGAGCGCCTGGCTGAGATCTCCAAGGAAATCAATGAGAGGAACAAGGGTCTTCCCATCGGCTACCTCTACTTGAACCCTACCGAAGTACAGAACAGCGTCTCCGTATAAGAGGGCTTCTCCCAACGGGCACAGATCCTGCAGCAGACTGGGGATTTGGGGTCTGGAATGCTCTCAGGTTGCCATCCTCCAGGTGGGGGGCCCCTGGAGATCTCCCGGAATCACAACTGAGCTCCAGCCTACGGAGATCAGTTCTCCTGGAGACAATGGCTGCTTTGAAGGGTGGGACTCTATGGCAGTATGCCCCACTGAAGTCCTTCCCCTCCCAAACCCCACCCTCCTCAGCCTGCGCCTCTAAAATCCCCATGTATTTTGCAAGCCGGAGTTGGCAACCCTCGGGCAAATAAAGCACAATAAGATACATGATGCCCATAAGGCGCCCCCACTCCATACTACTTCATTTACTATCTGCAGGCATTATTAGTTGGGTTTATTTTAAGGCAATTTTCATTCCGGGGATTCTGCTTATAGCATTTCATCATTGCCATATCCTGTGAGATAGCTCTCCATAACTTCCCTATCGACTTGTCACACTTGCCTTGCCTCCACACATCCACATGGGGCATCATGTTTGAATGAGACGTACAATCCAATGTCGGCAACCCTCGGGCAAGCTGAATGCCTTCTCATTATGCAAACAAAGCACAATGAGATACATAATGCAAATAAACCACCCACGGCCGATGCGACTTGATTTACAGAACAGCCCGCCCCCGGGCCCCACTGGCCCTGCTGCTGATCAGGTTGCTGGCAGGGTGGGACTTGCGCCAAGAAAGAGGAAGGCCCAGCCGATGTTTCAGCAACATGCCTACATCACTTCCAGTATGATCTGGAAGGAACATCGGGGACGTTGGGGCAACACTCTGGTTTGGGGGCAAATACTCTATGGTAGAAGCCAAATTTACCGTAGAATTTTTGTCCAAATACCAGAGCATCTCCCTGATGTCCCCAACATGCCTCAATCACTTCCAAGTCATGTTGGAATTGGCGTGGGTATGTCGCTGAAGCGTTGGCTCGTCCTCCCTCCTGCTCCTGGTAAACCCTCTCCCCATCCATCTATCCATCACCCACCAGTTGCCAGGAAGAAGAAGAAGAAGAAGAAGAGAAGAGATTGGATTCATACCCTGCCCTTCACTCGGAGTCTCAGAGCGGCTTACAATCTCCTTCCCCTTCCCCTCCCCACAACAGACACCCTGGGAGGTAGGTGGGGCTGAGAGAGCTCTGATAGAAACTGCTCTTTTTTTCAAGAACAGCTGGTACAGAGCTATGGCTTGCCCAAGGTCATTCAGCAGCTGCAAGTGGAGGAGTGGGGAATCAAACCCGGGTCTCCCAGATTAGAGTCCGCGCTCCTAACTACTACACCAAACTGGCTGAAGGACTTGGCCACCCTAGCCCAGTTGGTTCTTGGATTTATTGCAGGAAATTGACTGCACAATCTGGATATGTACACACTGGATTGTCAAGGTGATGCCCAGTTTGAAACTGTCACAACCCTGGAGGGAGGGAGGGAGGGACTGCCAAGTGGGCAAAGAGAGCAGGTCCCCTCCTGACTTAGAGAATGAAGTGATGCACTACAGGACTATGATGAGGGTGTTGGGAAAGGGGAAAGAATGGGGGTGTTGCACAGGCTAGGGTTGCCAACCTCCAGGCAAGGCCTAAGAGGACACCCCCCCCCCCGAAATTACAAATGTTCTCCAGACTATGGAGATCGGTTCCCCTGGAGAAAATGGAGGCTTTGGGGGGTGGGATCTAATATGGCACTGTACCTTGCTGAGATCCCTCCCCTCCCCAGGCTCCACTCCCAAATCTTCAGGATTTTCCAGGCCCAAAGTTGGCAGCCCTTGTTTTTGGCCACTATGTGACAGAGTGTTGACTGGATGGGCTATTGGCCTGATCCAACATTGGCTTTTCTTATTTTCTTATGTTCTTAACCCTACAACAGGAGACAGACTCCATGATCTCTGGAAGCCCCAACCCACGTATTGCTTTCAGAGCATTTACTTTACTGTTATCAAACTTTAGTTCATGAGGACTAGGCACTCGGTTTGGGGGGTGGGTGGAGTTAAATGTAGAACTCCAAGGAAGTCAGCAGCTAGAGCCTTCTGAGGTTCCACAGTGCACAGGGCAAAATTATCACCCATAACTGGAGGGCTTTCCCACCCAAACCATCTTAAAGAAATAATCTTAAATAAATAAAAAGAAATTGACCTCTCTTTCTTGGCTAGGGTTTGGGTTAGGGTTAGGTTTATGGTTAGGGTGCAGCTTAAATTTAGGGTTACGGTTTGGATTAGGTTTAGGATTAGGGTTAAGGTTAGTTTAGAGTTATGGTTAGAGTTAGATTAGGATTAGGATTAGGGTAGGGTTCGGTTTAGGATGACAGTTAGGGTTAGATTAGGTTAGGGTATGGGTTAGGAAAATATTATTTTTATTGATAAATACCTTTTGACATACAAAACTAGATAACATGTTAAACGTTCAGATTCAAAATTTCAAACATCAAACTACAATATTCATCATTCAGGTTTCAAAATCCAAGTTAAAAGCTGCAAAAACTACAAAATGTCATTACAAGTTTGAAAAACCCATTACAGGCAACAATTGATACAATAAGAATCGCCAGTAATACCACTAACGTTATTTGAATGTTAACATTGTGGACCACTGTGAATATATTAAACTTTTTACATAATTTACATAATTAACATTAATAAATAGGATGTCATTTATACATAAGAATATTCATTAATTCTCAAAAAATCGTAATTCTTAATAACAATTACCCACATTAACAAGTTATGACCATTAATAACATACAACAGTGTTTACAAAGTAATAGGGATAGGGTTTAGGGTTTGGGTTAGGGTTAGGATTTGGGTGAGGGTTTGGGTTAGGGTAAGGGTTAAGGTTTGGATTAGGGTTAGGATTTGGGTGAGGGTTAGGGTTTGGATTAGGATTAGAGTTTGGATTAGGGTTAGGGTTAGCTTTAGGGTTAGAGTTTGTGTTAGGGTCAGGGTTTGGATTAGGGCTAGGGTTTGGGTTATGTTTAGGGGTTAGGGGCAGCATTAGGGTTAGGGTTTCGGATAGGGTTAGGGTGAGGGTTAAGGTTAGGATTTTGGATCCCTCAGAATCACAGCTCATCTCCAGACTACAGAGATCAGTTCCCCTGGAGAAAATTTGATTGGGGGGGTGCTACCTGCTGTGCCCCCTGCTGGCTAAAGCCCTGCTGCTGTGCAGAGAGATCAGGCAAGAAACAGAATAAAATTGAATGAGATAAATAAATAACCACTAGACAACCACTGATAGCCCATTCCGTTAGCAGAACAGGAGCTCCCTGTTGGTTTCTACAGGGCCCCTCATCTTCATTATGCTCCTTTCCAAATAGAAGGGAAGTCTCAGTGGTGGTTTAGCCAAGGTAGTAACAGAGAACCTCCATGTACACAGGAAGTATACCTTTTATTACCAGACATGGCAGATGAAGAGCCGGGGATTATCCGCCTCTGAGCTTCCCTGGGGCACCAGTTGGCTCTTGCCGTCTTGTCCATACCAGAAAGACACGTTCTTGTAAATTATATGGTTCATGTATCTCAAGCAGCATTGAGAAAACATCTTCATAAGACTCAGTGATGAATAAGGGTTTGGGGAAATGAGGGGAGTGAGGCAACTGCATGAAGGATACGGAGCGCTGCAAAGGGAGTTGCCCCAAGCACCTGCTCAGCTTCACCAAATGGGGATGGAAGTGTGGGAGAAGGCGGGGCCAGGGAGTGCTCTAATTGGGAACTGTCAGTCTCTCTCTGGACGCTGGAAGCTGACTGTGGTTTAACCCGAGACAGCTCTTTGGAACGCCAAACAGAGGCACAGAAAAGTGCCAGCTTCACCTACGGCAAGGGGATGACCTCCACTTTCTGCAAGCCAGCGTTTTATGTTTTCCAGCAGTACAAGAGAGAGCATAAAACAAGCATCCCCAACAGGGCGCCCCTGATCACCTTTCCTAGTGCCCACCAAGTGTTTTTGAGAAAGTGGGAAGGGCCAGGTGGGGCCTTTGACCAGTAAGGCTCCTGATTAACCATTCGAGATTTGATTGGCTGAGCAGATTTTTAAAAAATATTTTTAATTGATTTCTACAACTACACAAACCACAAAAACGACATTACCTAAAAACTCTAAAACAACTACACTACCCTAAAGTATACAGAGACCATTGTGTTTTGTAACTTTAAGTTTCCGTTTTAAAATATTGCAAAAGTAATATTAAAGAAAACCTAGGCAAATTTACTCGCTAAATAATCCTTATTTCTAAGCTTTAAATCAATACCTAAATGACTGAAAATTCAAAGCGTCACAACATAACAAATTTAGCTTTAAACATAAACAGAGTTATTTTTCTTTCTGTCTTCTCTTCTTCTTTTCTTCCCTCTTGGGTTTAGGAGCTGCTGCCCCCAAATCTCCATCTGATTCTTCATCTGACCCTTTATTTCCAGCGGAATCAGTGCTTTCCAGTCCACATATGCTTTCTTGATCTTCAAGAGAGTCCTCTGTGGATTTTTTCTCTTTCCCTTCTTTGCAAAAGTCCAGAATTTTTTTAGCTTTTGCTACAGAGTCAATCTTTTGTTTTTTGTCTTGGTAACTGAACAACAATCCTTCAGGGATAATCTATTTATACATAATGTTCTTCTCTTGCAAGAATGTAATTAAAGTCTTGTAGGTTTTCCTCTTCTTTCTTATTTCAAATGGAATGTCCTTTAACACTTTAATTTCTTCTTCTTGGATTTTCAAGACGGCTCTGTTTGTGGCCTTAAGTACCACATCTCTTGTAGACTTTTTGGAGAACCTTACCACCACCTCTCCAGGAAGGTTTTTCTTCTTTATAAATTCTGGGTAGGTCCTATAGCCACATCCATATCGCTTTGCAATAACTCCACTTTCAAACCTGTCACTGGATCAAGGGCTTCACTCAAAACCTGCTTTAAGTTCTCCCCTTTTACTTCAGGCACACCTTGAAATTTGAAAAAAAATGTTGACCGTTCCATCTGAAGTCTTAAAACATTGTCCTTGTCAGAAGCCCTTTCTTTTTCAAATGTTTCCATTCTCAAATCCAATTTCTCAGATTTAACTTTAACAGCTACCAGTTCTTTTGCCAAATTGTCAGACTTCATACTCGCATCTGACATTTGCTTTTGCAAGGAATCTAGCTTAGCAGTAACTGAGTTCATTTGTTCCATCAGAGGGTGCAGTGCAACTGCTAATGTAGCAGATAGGTCTGTACTCAGCTCTGGTTTCCCGACTGGCAGCAATGCTGGAGCTTTTGGAGAAGGCTGAGAGGATTTCCCCGCCATTTTGTCTCCTTTGCCCGTCATTTTATTTTTCTTTCACAAGAAACAGAGAAGTTCAGAACATAGCTTTTAAGGGGAAAAAAACCCAAATTTTCTTCTTTGCATTCAAACAAGCTGTGTCCCTTTCAATCTCAGCCATTCAAGCCAGCCGGCCCGATTCTCTGTTTTGTTTAAGGCGCCACTACTCTTTTCTACTATGCACTCCAAAATTGCTCCAGTTTGTGTGTGGGTGCGTGCTGCATGTCTAGAAGTCATGGTGACTTCTGGTGACCCTTCATGGGGTTTGGACATTTCAGAGAGGTGGCTTGTTAGCCTGCCTCTGCATCCCAGCCCTGGTATTCTCCCTTCCAATTAATTGCCAATGTCGGCCCTGTTTAGCTTCCGAGATTTGACGAGACTGGGCTTGCCTGGGCTATCCAGGTCAGGGCTCTCTGTTTGTTTGTTTTTTAAAAGGCTGATATTAGGCCTGGCCTTCTACATCCAAGAATCCAAATAATCCATCCTCCTTCCTTCCCAGCAGTAAAAAGTTTAACGACAATAGAACGATACAGCTGGCAGTCTGCAACCCTTTAGTGGTTTGAACTGGGCCAACCGAGGTAATAATAACAGGGCCAAACCCTGCCTAATGACAGAGCTGGCCCTGCCGATGTCGTTCCCGGAAGATTCTTTGACTCGGTTCCAAGCCACCATACTGGTCCAAGGAAGGTCACCTAGTGCATCAAGGAAATTCATCCCATATTTGGGGATTTCTTCCACACAGAATTAGCCAATCGATCAAGACGTGGTGGTTGGTTCACCCATTGGACAATTTCCTGTGGCGATTCCTGTGCCCCAGTTCCAGACTCCCACAGATCAGCTTGTAAATCAAGGCAGAGCCTTCATGATCTGTCACGGCCTGAATGATTTTCTTGGCTTCCCCACAACAAAAGCATACAAGAAGTCCTAGGTAGGAACAGAACCCTTCGTTTCAACATTCTGACACATCATCTAGGCTGGAAAGGCCCTCCCTGTCACGGGACCCAACTCCCCTGCCTGCTCCTTGCTCTACCAGTGGAGACGCGTGATGTGGGAGTCAGGAGGAGCCTTTCTCTGCTCTTCTTGATTACACTCGGTGTAATCTGGGTGCCTCGCCCTTCCAAAGCGGGGCAGCGAGCAAACTGGCTAGGCCTCTCCCAGCTAGGCCTGTCCTCCTTAAAAGCTTCCGGCAGAAACCAGAGGAGCAGACACTCTTCTGCTTCGAGGCAACAGCAGCCTCTCTTCCTACAGCATCATGGCCACCTACAAAGTCCGAGTGGCCACAGGTGACTACCTGTGCGGGGGGACCCTGGACTCCATCGCCGTCACCTTGGTGGGAGCTCAGGGGGAAAGTCCCAAGTTCCAGCTGGATAGATGCGGCAAGGATTTTTCGCCCGGGGAGGTGAGTGTTTTAGAGTTTGCAAATTGGGGGGTGGGGAGTGTTAAAGGGAGGGTTTGGTTTACGTGACCGCAAAATTCAGAGGGTGGCCATGTTAATCTGCAGTAGATTCGAGCTGGGTAGCGCCATAGAAACCAACAAGATTCTCGGGGTATTCCTGACCTGGATAGCCCAGGCAAGACCGATCTCGTCAGATCTCAGAAGCTAAGCAGGGTTGATTCTGGCAAGTACTTGGATGGGAGACCTCCTTGGAATACCAGAGCCAGGAGGCGGGGGCAGGCTTTATTCAGCCACCTCTCTGAATATCCTCCAGGCCCCCAGCAGGGGTCAGTCACCAGAGGTCGCCATGACTCCCAGGTGCACACACACTCACATGCTCACACACATGCACATATGGGGGGGGAGATTCTCGGGGTATAAGCTTTCGAGAGTCAATGGCTCCTGCATCAGAACATGATTGCAAAGTTCTCCTGGTCTGATTCATCCCTGTCTCCCTCACGCTAAGTGGGGGAAGCAAATGGTAACCCGAGATAGCCCAATCCAATGGGAAGAATGAGCCAGCCATCTGATATGTCACTCAGATATGGCCACGGGTAACAAAATTAACTCAGCCACCTGCCAATGAGAAATTCTGATGGGTGATTGCTCTAAACCTGCCCTTCCCCACCTTTCTGCCCCGCCCCCCAAGGTCGACGAATATGTGGTTCAAACTGAGCACGATTTGGGACCCATCCTACTCGTCCGGCTGCACAAGGAACGCTACAGCATCTTCCCGCAGACCAACTGGAACTGCAGCTTCGTGGAAGTGACAGGACCCCGGGAAGAAGTCTACCAGTTCCCCTGCTACCAATGGATTGTGGGATATATAACCTTGGAGCTGAGAGAAGGAACAGGTGGGAACTGTGGCTCAGTGGTAAAGCCTCTGCTTGGCATGCAAACGGTCCCGGGTTCAATCCCCGACACCTCCAGTTGAAAGGACCAGGTAGTAGGTGATGTGAAAGATCTCTGCTGGAGACCGTGGAGAGCCACTGCCAGCCTGAATAGACAATATTGACTTTGATGGACCTGTGGTCTGATTTAGTATAAGGCAGCTTCAGGCAAGAGACTTGGCTCAGTGATAGAACATCTGCTTGGCACGCAGAAGGTCCCAGGTTCAATCCCTGGCACCTCTAGTTAAAAGAACCAGTGAGTCGGTGATGGGAAAGACTGCTTCCGAAGACCCTGGAGAGCCACTGCCAGTCTGAGCAGACAATACTGATCTTGATGGACCGATGGTCTGATTCAGTATAAGGCAGTTTCAGGCAAGAGACTGTGGCTCAGTGGCAGAGAATGTGCTTGACATGCTGAAGGCCCAGGGGTCCTTTCGAGCAGGAGCTCAGGGGAACAAAGCTCCGGGAGTTGGTGCCAGCCCCCCTCTGCATGCGGGGGGAATGCCCGCTTGTGTCATGGCTGCAGCAAAATGACCCTGTCCCTTGGAAAGGTCCTTGTTCCTCCGACCAGCCTTCTGAAGGCTTCAGCCACCACTGAAGCTATCCTCCCAGAATAGGGGTATTTCTGAGGCTTGGGTTAGTAGCTGTCCCCTCTCTTTCTCTCTTTCTCTCTTTCTTTCCTCTGACATACTTTCGGTGATGTCAGGGGGCGTGGCATATGCAAATGAGTTATGCTAATGAGTTATGCTAATGAGCTCCTGCATCTCTTTTTCTACGAAATGACCCCTGAGAAGGTCCCAGATTCCATCCCCAGCATCTCCAGTTGAAAGATCAGAAGCAGTGCTGGCTCAGACCAGTGGTCCATCTCGTCCAGAATCCACGTTCATGTAGTGGCCAACCAGATGCCCGGAGAAGGCTTAAAACACCGGACATAGATGCCAAAGCATCTCTCTGCTGTTGAGCACCCAGTACTGGTATTGAGACCTTTACAGCCTCTAAGCATGAAGGTTCCTTTAAGTCATTAAGAACAACGGCCACTGATTAGTGTGGCTAGCTCTCCCGCTACAGCCTCCCACACTGGAGTCCCCATTAACCGCCACCACTTAACAGAGCAGTGGGAAAAAATGGGGGCAATTCAGTATTGCACCAATAGCGTGACGTCACTTACTATGTCACTCTATGGTTAAACCATAGATTTTTGGGTGAATCCTAGAGCATCATGGCCACAGTTCATGTCGGAAATGACATTGGCATAATTCCAATCAGGTATGTCCCTCCCCCCCTGCAATCTCCTGCGCTAGGCTGGCAACGTTACCATACACCGCTCCTCTGTGATCTCTGATCTGTATACTAATAGCCAAGTGCCCCCTGTGCATGCGGATATCTAAATCCGCACATCGAGGGCACTTGGGGGGCAGAGAGATTTTCCTGCACACTTGGGGGAATCCCCAGGTGTGCAGAAAAATCTTTAAAGTTTAAAAAAACTACTCGGGGGATATTTAAATCCCCCCAAAAGTAAAACAGCATTCCCTGTGCATGCACAGAGAACACTCTGGGAGCAGTGCCTGGCAGCCGTTGTCGGGGAGGGGAGGGGGAAAGAAGGCTTGGTGGGGCAGTGGATGGGAGCTGCTTGGGCCTTGCCACCAGTGGCAGGAGGGGAGAGGATTGGTAGGCCCGAAGCCACACAGGCCTCACTGCCGGGGCGGGTGGGAGAGAAGGCCTGGTGGGCCCAGCAGCTCGGAGCTGCGTGGGCCTCACTGTCAGGGGGGAGACGGCCAGGAGAGAAGGCCCGATGGCTCAGAGCTACGTGAGCCTCACTGTCTGTGCCCGGGGAGAAAGGGAGAGAATAACCTGCGTCCTGCGGCAGCTTCCTCCTCCTCCACGTGGGACCCCCCCCCTCCGTGAGTATCGCGGGTCCTCGCATCTTGTCTCCTTCTAAAGCCAGCCAAACCACTCGTTATCACGCTATCCCAGTTTCTTCCGAACAGCCTCTCACTGTCTTTTCTCTCTTTCTTCCAGCCAAAACCATCTGCAAGGATGCCGATAACCAGCTGCTTTTACAGCACCGGAAAGAGGAGCTCAGGGCCAAGCAGCAGGCCTACAGGTAGGTGCAGGGTCAGATAGGCACAGCAAAGGTCACGGGCCTTCTTCCCCTGTCACTTAGAGGAATGTTGTGTCTGCGTATGTTCCTGATTGCCCTGACCTGGCCGGCCCAGGCTAACCTGACCTTATCAGATCTCAGAAGCCAAGCCAGGTCGGCCCTGGTTGGTACTTGGAAGGGAAACCACCAAGGAAGCCCAGGGCTGCTGCACCGAGGCAGGCAAGGGCAACCCACCTCTGTTCGTCTCTTCCCTTGGAAATCCCACAGGGCCGCTTCAAGCTGGCTGTGATTTGATGGCATTTCCCACCACCCTAGTCCCAATCCAGGGCCATGCCGGGAAGGGGGAGTTCATCCTTCCACCTCCTTCACAGTTTTGCTAATCGGAGCTGGGCTCCCCTGTGTTTTTATCAGCATTTTAAGGGTGGGGGGGGGGGGGGGGAGATGTGCCCTTTAAAAGTCAGCGCCTTTGACGTGCTAATAAAAGCACAGAGTGCCTGGTTGGGTGACCTCCTCATCTTCTCCTCCCACGTGGCCCAAATCAGAATCACAGCCCATGCAGACAGTTTGCAGGTGGACAGAGACATGTTATTTCCGGTGCTTCTTTGCTTCATTTATTTAAGTCACTTGTACCCCTCCTTCCTCCCCACCGGGGACCCAAAGTGGCTTATATCATTCTCCTTTCCTACATTTTATCCTCAGAACAACCCTGCAAGGTAGGTGTGTGCCGAGCCCAAAGCCCCCATGTGACCTTCCGTGGCAGAGTGGAGATTCAAACCTGGGCTTCCCTCCTCAGGCCTCTGGGTTGGTTATCCACTGCTTCGGGGAAGCCTCAGACCACCCCGCCATTTCACCTCCCAAATCCCCATCTCAATACTTCTTCTCCCTTGCACTCACTGAAACTTGTGCGAATTTCCCCCTTCGAGATGCCACCTCTTTGTTTTGTGTACAAATGTATGAATGGCATGAAAATGTAAGCGCAAACTAACTGGGGATCGACTTACGGCTGGCAAAAGATAGCACTGCTTCACACAAGGGGTGGTTGACCTGTGGAACTTTCTGCCACAAGATGCAGTGACGGCCACCGGCTTAGGTGGATTTGAAAATGGGTTGAACAGATGGATAGAGGATAAGCCTAACGTTGGCCTAGCGGGGCCTCTGGGTTCAACAATAGAATGCGCCTGATTGACAGATGCTGGAGAACAATCAGCAGGTGAGGCTGGTTGCCAATGGGCCCTGCTTACGGACTTCTGTGTGGCACCCAACTGGCCACTGTGGGAAACAGAAGTGCTAGGTTGGTTAGACCACTGATCCAATCCAGCCTGGCTACTCTGTTCATCTTTCCTAAGGTTCTTGACCAAACAAAGGTGCCCTCATCCAAGCATTCACCTTTGGCCTTCAGGGGAGCGTAGGGTTGCCAGCTCTGGAGATTTTGGGGGTGGAGCCTGAGGAGGGTGGGGGTTTGGGGAAGGGAGAGACTTTCCAAGCCAAAGAAGAGCCAGTGCTGTCCAAATACATTTCCGTGGTCCTGTGGCCAGCATGACTAGACGTTGAGGCGCACGGAACGCTGTTACCGTCCCAGTGAAGTGGTACCTCTTTATCTGCTTGCAATTTCTTGCTTTTGAACTGCTAGGTTGGCAGGAGCTGGGGCCAGAGATGGGAGCTCACTCCGTCACGCGGCACTCTGGTCTCGAACTGCCGAGCGACTGATCTTCTGGTCTGCAGCTCAGCGTCTTAACCACTTGAGCCACTGCAGCCCCTTTGAATGAATCCTACCACATTCTAAATCTCATGGTGTATTTGTTATGCTAATATTCTGTATAGAGAAAAATCCCAAGTTATCTGTTGAAAGCATCCAGTATTACGCTTAGGGCTACCATTTATCCGGCAACCTCTTGTCCCTGCTGTTGGTAATTTTAGCAGCAAAGGGTGGGAATTAAGAGTTAGGAGAGAGGACTGGGTATATGTGACTGTTCTAGGAACATTTTGTTCAGGCAGACAGGACTTCTGAGAACTGTGAGGTCCTTTTTGCTGCAGATATAAAGAATTTCAGCCAGGCTGGCCACAGTGCTTGGACGTGAACACCGTCGATCAACTGAACCTCAATGACCAATATTCCAGCACCAAGACCAGCACCTTAGAGGTGAATATGGCAGCCGGGTAAGTCCCAGCAGAGGAGGGAAGTGTGTGGGTTCATCCCTCACAGAGCTACCCCACCCCAACTGTGATTTTCAAGCTTCACCTTCCACAGCTCTGAATTCGGGATGTTCCAAGACGCCCTTTTTATTTTGCATTCATATGTCTATTCTGGCCATTTTTGATGCTGGCACTCTTGATTTTATATATGTATATATATACACACACATATACACATATACACACACACACACACACACACATACCATTGGCAAGTTATGTGCCTCCTATATACGACTGACCCCCCCCCCAAAAGTCAAATGATGCATATGCGTAATAGGACTAATTCAGCATGAGAAAGCAAACAGTGACGTAATAAATAAAGATGTGCGGTTCTATTTGCACAGGGGGAGGGCAGCAACAAATGGAGATTTTCAAGTTAGGCTGGGAAATTTGGGCGGCATTCCTATTTGGAATATGCATGAAAATTTCAACCCACTCAACTCTCAGAGAGCGAGACCAACTGAACCTTGAACCATTCACATGCTCCAAAGAAGAGAAAAGAAGAAGAGAAGAGATTGGATTTATACCCTGCCCTTCACTACCCAAAAGAGTCTCAGAGTGGCTTACAAACTCCTTTCCCTTCCCCTCCCCTCCCCTCCCCACAACAGACACCCTGGGAGGTAGGTGGGGCTGAGAGAGCTCTGATAGAAACTGCTCTTTTTTTCAAGAACAGCTGTGCCAGAACTATGGCTTGCCCAAGGTCATCCAGCAGGTGCAAGTGGGGGAGTGGGGAATCAAACCCAGTTCTCCCAGATTAGAGTCTGCACACTTAACCACTACACTAAACTGGCTCTCAGCTAAAGGTCTCAGCCAAATCAGGGAGCCAGTCTGGATTGGCTGGAAGAAGACTCTGGGTGGGACAAGTGGGAATGTCTTCTACCATCACGGTCTTAGCCTAATGGGGGCTCGTGTGACTTTCACAGCTGGATGGTAGACAGGAATTCAACAGGTGAAATATTCCCTCTTTTGCATCCAAGGGAAAGCTGCCAGTGGTGTGATTCTTAAATGTGAAAGAGCCCTGCTGGTTTTTAGAAACGTGCCACCCTGTTTTCCCGCTTTTGGTATATCATTTTTTCCTCCTCTCTTGTGGTCAGACAAGTTGAGCTGAAACTGAAAGGCCTGCTGGACTGCAGGAAGTCTTGGAACAAACTCGACGATATCCAAAGGGCCTTTTGGTTCTATCGATCACCTGCTTCAGGTAAATAATCCACCTGTTCAGGTACTCTTATTTTCCATTCCTGCCCATAAGACCAGACATTCTCAGGACTCAGTTGAATTCTCCCTTAATTCATCTAGAATGGTCCCCGTCCCCCCCACTCTTGCTTCTGTACTCACAATCCTCGATGTGAACTAGAAATTCTGTTACATATATCAAAAGGCATACGTCAAAAGGGGGTGCTATTGGGCTGCTTTTGAGCAACCACCACTGTAAGCACCAAAAGATTATTAACTCTCACAAGGTGGTTTAGACACGTTTCCTCCACCACTCATAGGTTTGCCAACCTCCAGGTGGGGCCTGGAGACCTCCCAGAATGGCAGCTTCTCTCCAGACAAGAAAGACAAGATTCTCAGAAACCTGATTTTTTTCACCTCATTCTTTGTTTTGTTTTTCCTCCAGTTGCAGAGAATTATAACATCACTGTGGCCCTGAATATTAGCCCCAAGATACACGCCAGAGTAGGGGGTGGGGGAGCAATAAGGCTATAAGACAGTGACTTTCCCTCAAGGCCTCTCCCTGTAGCATGTCCACCAAGCCTGTCTCTCCTTTCCAAAACCTGAGGGGGAAATCTGCCATTTTTGTTATCTTATAAGGACATCTCTTTGTCCCCCAGATTATGTCAGGAAGCACTGGAATGAAGATGCTTTCTTTGGCTACCAGTACCTTAATGGAGTCAACCCAGTATCAATCCGGAAGTGCACAGAGATTCCAGCCAAATTCCCTGTCACTCAAGAGATGGTAGCAAAGTCCTTAGAGAAGCACACGACCCTTGATAAAGAACTGGAGGTAAGGAGATGCACTCGCGCAAACGCAGTCCAGCTGCACGATGGGCAACGATTCTGCTTTGTTCTTTTAAAGACGCAAATCTCTTCTGCATTGTCTCCTCACAACAGCTCTGTGAGGTAGGTTAGACTGAGGAAAAAGTGACAGGCTGAAGGTGACCCTGTGAGCTCTGTGGGATGAGCAGGGATTTGAAGCCAGTTAGAATAGGATTAGACAGATTCCATGAAGGAGAGCTCCTTGAGTGCCTGCCAGCCATGGAGACTAGAAGGAACTTCCATGTTCAGAGGCAGTCAACTGCTGAATACCAGCATCAGGAGGCAACATCAGGGGGAAGGCCTCAGCCTCTGTGCCCTGTTGTTGGCCCTCCAGAGGAACTGGTCGGCCCCTGTGTGAGACAGGATGCTGGACGAGATGGACCCTCAGTGGTCTGATCCAGCAGGGCTCTTCTGATGTCCTTATGAAGGCCCCAGCTTCTATGTCCTGGTGATGGCCCTCCAGAGATGCTGGCTGGCCAGTGGGTGAGATGGAATGCTGGACGAGATGGACCCTCACTGGTCTGATCCAGCAGGGCTCTTCTGATGTTCTTTTGAAGGCCTCGGCTTCTATGCCGTGTTGTTGATACTTCAGAGGAACTGGTTGGCCACTGGGTGAGACAGGATGCTGGATGAGATGGACCATCACTGGTCTGATCCAGCAGGGCTCTTCTGATGTTCTTATCAGACAAAGGCCTCGGACACTGTGCCCTGTTGTTGAACCTTCAGAGGAACTGGTTGGCCACTGTGTGAGATGGGATGCTGGACGAGATGGACCACTGGTGCTCTTATGCTTGTGAGAGCTAGGTTCAGATCTCCATTTAGCCATGCTGGGTGACCTTGGACCAGTCACTCTTTCTCAGCCTAACCTGCTTCACACGGTTGTTGTGAAAGTAAGACAGAGAAGGGAAATGTGTATACTGTCCTCGGCTTCTCAGAGGAATGGCAGGATGCCAGTGTGATGATTATTTCATCTGGGATATTTATCGGCTGTGTTTTCTGGAAGAAATGCTCAGGACAGTAAATATGTAAAAGCAATGGGTTGAACCCTAGGTACTGTCAGCAGGTGGTGTTCATAGGAGCTCACTTTGCCCCCCCCACACACACCACCTTGCCTCAGCAGGTCCCATTCATTCCAGTGAGGCTTCTCCAGGAGATGTTCTTGCTCGGATGGTGCCCAAATAAAGTTGCATAGGATTGTGCTGTGAATCCGAGGACTGACACCTGGAACTCTTTTTAAAAACTCCAAATCCCCCCCATAAGTTTCAAAAGCGTTGCCAAATTTCTTGCATCCTGTTCTTCACTTTAGAGCTGAAGTGAACTTCCCCCACCCTTCTACACCACCCAAAGGCCGTCTTCCCTTGTGTCTTAAACAGAAAGGCAACCTGTTCCTTATCGACTGCCAGATCCTGGAAGGCACCCCAGCCACGGAGCTGAACGGAAGCCGCCAGCACATCGCAGCCCCCATCTGCCTCCTGAGCCTCAGTCAGCGGGGGGAACTTGTACCTATCGCCATCCAGGTAGTGCCTTTCCCAGGACTAATGATGTTTAAGCCTGACTCAGGGGTCCTTTCCGCTCTTGGATCTCATCCCTGGTTTTATCAGAGTTCAACTTGTGACACAATACCTTACATTTATCCTTGGTTATAACAGCATCCATTTATCCCAGGACAAGTGTGGGGTGAAACCAGAGTGACCTCAATGTAATGTGGAAACAAAAAATACCCTGAGATAATTACAGGGGTGAAATTGAGTGTAGTGTAGAATGTAAAAATAACCCCGATATAGTTACAGGGGTGAACTTGAGTGTAGTGTAGAATGTAAGTTCAGGGACAGGGTTGAACCAAGATTTAAGGTCTAGTGCAGGATCTCCCAGGGTTGCCAGGTCTCCCACTCTGATGGTTTTTACTATGGAGTTTCCATCGATTCCTAAAGCGACATGACCTCACTTCAGGTTTTCCCCAGAAGTGACATCACTGTGCCCCCCCCCCCCCGTGTGTCTCTGGCTTCATCTTCCACAGGGTGCCACGCACTGGCTGGCAACATTAAGGTTGCATTAGGGTCAGGGTTCACCCCAATGCAGGAATACATATGTGGGAACACATGGCGGCAAATCGACCTCCTTATATAGGACCCTCTCGTGAGTTTCCGTTCTTTGCACCATGACGCCTGTGAAGAGTTCATTAAGGTTCTTCCAGCAAATGGAACACCCCATAAGCTCTTTTGCAAAGGGCCCCAGGGGAAATATAACAGACATATGGTATTCTGAAAAATGCCACGTGCAACTTTGCTGAACAGTCCAAAGCCTTGCTGAGCAAAAGCCACATCTGGCCCACCCACATTTCTAGAAATACTTGGCGGGGGGCAGGAAGGGTGCTGGTAGTCACCAATGCTCTAAGCAGTGGAGCCTTGTGAGCAAAAATTCTATTTTGTGAGCTCCTGGCATTAAAGTTGTGAGCGAGCGATTTGGCTACTGCATAAATCAGTCTGCTCTGGAGCCATCCTTCCTGAGCGAAGCCAAAAATGTGTGAGCCGGAGGCTAAAAAAACTGTGAGCTAGCTCACACTGACTCAGCTTAGAGGGAACACTGGTGGTCACCATTGCACCCATGGGCACCACGTCAGGGACATCTGCCTTAGATTGTGCTGGAACGAGGACAGAATTATCGCCTGTTTTCTGTCTCCTGGTGCTTTCAGGACACGCAGTGCAGCACAGCCAATAAGAGCCTCAGGAGTTATTTCCCCCTTGTTCCCCCTCCAGCTGACTCAGCAACCCGGACCGGACAGCCCCATCTTCTTACCCAGCGACTCAGAGTGGGACTGGGCCCTGGCGAAATTCTGGGTACGGAACAGCACCTTCCACATCCACGAGGTCCTCACTCACTTGCTTTATACGCACCTGATGGCAGAAGTCTTCACGCTGGCCACTATCCGACACCTCCCCATGTGCCATCCCCTTTACAAGGTGTGTACATGTGTGGGGTCAGGGATGACCAACTCCTGGTTGGAAAACACCTGGAGATTTGGGGGTTTAGCCTGGGGAGGGTGGCGTTTGGAAGGGGAACGACCTCCTCAGTGGGGTCTAATGCCACAGAGTCCACCCTCCAAAGCAGCCACTTCCTCCAGGGAAACTGATCTTTATAGCCTGGGAATCAGTTGTCATCCCCAGAGATCTCCAGGCTACACCTGGAGGTTAACAATCCAAAGGAATAACACACAGTCCCAAAACAATAAGGTATGAAAACAATATCTACAGATGTGTGCTAGATGCCCACAGAACAGTACAACAACAAATGAGACTGTATTAAAGCCATAACATATTTAGTGTCTGGTAATAAAGACAAAATAGGGCTGCAGTGGCTCAAGTGGTTAAGATGCTGAACTGCAGACTGGAAGATCAGTAGTTCAGCAGTTCGAGACCCAAGTGCCGTGTGATGAAGTGAGCTCCCATCTCTGGCCCCAGCTCCTGCCAGCCTAGCAGTTTGAAAGCTTTGTGCTGGGGGGGGGGGGCAACAGTGGGAGGGCTTCCTGCCCCCACTGCTGGACCTTTTGAGGGCCCCTGGTATTTTTGGCCACTGTGTGACAGAGTGTTGGATTAGATGGGCCATTGGCCTGATCCAACATCGGCTTCTCTTATGTTCTTATGAAAGCAAGAAATTGCAAGTAAATAGGTACCGCTTCAGTGGGAAGGTAACAGCGTTTTGTGCACCTTGGCATCTAGTCATGCCGGCCACATGACCACGGAAATGTCTTTGGACAGCGCTGGCTCTTCGGCTTGGAACCTGAGATGAGCATCGCATCCCTAGAGTCGGACTCGACTGGCTTTCGAGCAAGGGAAACCTTTACCTTTACCTTTAATAAAGACAAAACAACATATTCCATCACAGAAAAAATGCAAAGGTCGATAGAAATTCACAAAGCAGTCTGCTCAAGTCTCTCTCAGTCTCTATTCCTCAGACAGCCTTGTGCTCTTATTCAGATTCATAAAAGCTGTCTGCTCAAAGTCTGTGTTCCTCTTTCAGTCAACACTTACTCCGGATATCGAAGTGTTTCAGACCTCTGGTCTTTCCTCAGGAACAAATCTTACATAGGAATCTTACATTCAGTCTTACATTCAAGTAGACACTTTCATTGATTTATTTTTCTGTTAATCTATTTGGGCAAGGTCTCCTTCCTTATTTCCAAGTGTGCTGATACTGCTGATAAGTTAAAATGGACTTTGGCACCTAGATATCCGGAATAAGTGTTGACTGAAAGAGGAACACAGACTTTGAGCATAAGGACACAAGACTGTTTGAGAGATATAGATTGAGAGAGACTTGAGCAGACTGCTATGTGAATTTCTATCGACCTTTGTATTTTTTCTGTGATGGAATGTGTTGTTTGTCTTTGTTACCAGACACTAAATATGTTGTGGCTTTAATATAGTCTCATTTGTTGTTGTATTGTTCGGTGGGCATGTAGCACACGTCTGTATATATTGTTTCCACCTGGAGGTTGGCAGCCCTATATGGGGTGTAGGAAGGGGAAAATGGGGGGAAGACAAATTTGCAATTGCAAGAGAAGGGCAGGGTTTTGGAGACAAGGGGTGACCAGAGCTAAGAGAGCTTTAGGCACAGGGAGCTTTAGGCACAGGGAGTTCAGAAGTGCCAACACGTTTTGATGCACTTGAGATGCTGCCATTTGGATAGCCTGCCATGGCTAATCAAAGTTTCCCCATAAAGCTTTTCCCAGAGCTTTCAAAAATGAGACATCATTAGAGTTGCCATATCCAGGTTGGGAAATTCCTAAAGATTTGGGGGGTGGAGTCTGGGTAGTGGGGGGGGGGTTTAGGGAGGGGGAGGGACCTCAGCTATTTTCTCCATGGGAACTGATCTCTGTTGTCCAGAGATCGGCCGTGATTCTGGGAGATCCCCAGGCCCCCACCTGGAGGTTGGCAACCCTAAGAATTGCCCTGTCTGCCATGTGGCCTTCTTCTCCCTGCCATGAATAGCTGGATGACCCCAGCCTGCTTTGGAGAAGGCTGGAGAAGGGGGGTATCTTTTGTCCTACCATGGACTCGTTACCCTCGTTCTTTCTCTGAAATCCTCCAACTCTTGCTCTCTCCTCCCCCCACCCTCACCTCCATGCACACAGCTGTTGATCCCGCATACCCGATACACGCTCCACATCAACGTTCTTGGCAGAGTTCGCCTCTTCGGCCCCGGGGGGCTCATCGATGAGGTAAGTGCAATCAAACTGATCAGAGGGGTTTGCGTACAAGACAAACTTGAATGTAACCAAAGCGCCAGGGGGAATAACTCCTCTTTTGCGGCAATGCAGAAATATCAGATGCCGAGGTCTCGTTACACAATCCACGTGTCATCCGTCAACTCGTTTCTCCCTTTTGGCCCTGTAAGATAAGTGGAGACAGGAGAGGAGTCACATTACACAGGTGTAAAGAGGCTAACGGGAGCGGAAAGGCTGCCCTCTCCTGTTATCTCCACCCACTGATAAGGGAACTGTTTGCCCAGCTGGAGCAAAAAGAGTAATACAGTAATACATCAAGCAATCGACAGGTTGTTTCGTGGGTTTTTATCAGCAAATGGAGTGATCACATACACGGAATTTTTTTTTAATGGTTCTTTGTTCCTTTGTTCCTTTTATGCACGCATGACATTTTTCATGCGAAAGGTAAGGTCTCTAGCAGGCAAAGTACAGGTTGTT
The DNA here is from genome assembly GCA_029233225.1 of Lepidodactylus listeri. Lineage (NCBI taxonomy): Eukaryota > Metazoa > Chordata > Lepidosauria > Squamata > Gekkonidae > Lepidodactylus > Lepidodactylus listeri. Next base: position 53,529,998 of record JARCFY010000018.1, read on the forward strand.
GTTGTTGTTGTTCAGTCGCACAGTCGAGTCTGACTCTTCGCAACCATATGGACCACATCACACCAGGCCCTCCTGTCTTCTGTCGTGTTCCAGAGTTTGCTTAATTTCATGTTTGTTGCACCAATGACACTGTCTAGCCATCTCCTCCTTTGCCGTCCCCTTCTTCTTTGACCTTCAATTTTTCCCAGCATCAGGGTCTTCTCCAGTGGGTGCTCCCTTCTCATCTGGTGGCCAAAGTATTTCAGCTTCAGCTTCAGAATCTGGCCTTCCAGGGAGCAGTTAGGGTTGATTCCTTTTAGGCCCCACCTAGAGGTTGGCAGCCCTAAACCAGGGACCTCCTGCTCCATAGCTGTGTCGCTTGGTGTCCCACTCACCCTCCCTCTTCCACTGCAGTGCTGTCGCCGTGCAGATGTGCTCTGACTGTGTCTTTCTGTTGCAGGCCACCGCCACGGGCTTCCAGGGTCTGTCCTACCTGCTGGCAAAGGGCCTTTCTGCCTTGACCTATTCCAGCCTCTGTCTCCCTGATGACCTCCGGGACAGGGGGGTTGAATCCCTGCCCAACTATTACTACAAGGAGGACGGCATGAAGCTCTGGGACGCTATCCACAGGTGCGAGGCAGGTGGGAGGGCGAGGGCAGCCCAGGAAACAAGTCTTGCCCTGAGGGCTGGCAGAAGGTCTTTTGTCTCCCGAAGCAATGTGTATTCAGTGTCACATCTGAGCCTGCTCTCGGGTTGCCAGCCTCCAGGTGGTAGATGGAGATCTCCCGGGATCAGAACAGGTGACAGAGATAAATTTCCCTGGAGAAAATGTCCCCCTTGGAAGGTGGACTCTGTGGTGTTATATCCTGCTGAGGCCCCTCCCCTCCCCAAACCACGCCCTCCCTAGGCTCCACCTCCCAAATCTCCAGGAATTTCCAGTCTGAAGCTAGCCAACTTCCTATGTCAGCACCTGGGTGGGCCAGACTCAGAACTGATCAGGGGCAGCCTTGGTCCAGGAGGCAATGCCCATCCCCCTCCTCTCTGCTGCCCGCTGGGAGCAAGTTCAGCTCCTGCATGATCCCCAATGCACCACCCCAAGTGATGGCACGGCTGCCAACCCCCGGGGGATGGTAGAAATCCCCCCCCCCCAAAAAAACCAACATCCGTGACAAAAATAATGAAAAGTCAATAAAGATGTGCTCGCGAAAACATTTACTGTAGTAATCCTGTGGAAAATTCTCTTCTATTATCGCTCACACACAAGAATTTTCTACAGGATTACTACAGTAAACGTTTTTGCAAACACATCTTTATTGACTTTTCGTTATTTTTGTCACGGATGTTGTTTCTTGGGTTTCTGCTTCCTTCTGTAACCTCCAGGGAATGGCTAGAGAATTCTGAGAATCGCCACTGATCCCCCAGGGTACAGAGATCGATTCCCCTGGAGAAAATAGCTGCTTTGGATGATGGACTCTATAGTATTATACCCCTGCTGATTCCCCTGATACTAGTTCAACACTTTTAACTACCACACCACTCTGTGTCTCCCAGAAGAGGAAGATGTATACACTCAGGCTCTCTCTATTCTCCCAGGATGATTGTCCCTTCTCTCTCCCATCCCTTCTCTCATCCCTACAGCTTCGCGTCTGGAATTGTCTGTCTTTATTACCCGGATGATATTTCTGTGAGGGAAGACCCAGAGCTCCAGGCCTGGGTGGCTGAGATTTTTAACAAAGGCCCTCTTGGGAGAGAGTCCTCTGGTAATATCCATTTTTGTCCACCTTAAACCTTCTGCAAAACTATCCAGAGTGGCCTATAGCCATTGGTGGGAGGGCTGGGGGCCAGATGAGTGGGCAAAGCCATTTACCCTTCTGTCGCTGATTTCTCTGTCCTCCCAGGCTTCCCTTCACATCTGGAGACTATTGGTGAGTTAACCAAGTATCTCACCATGGTGATATTCACTGGCTCTATCCGCCACGCTAGCGTCAACAACGGCCAGGTTAGGGACTTCATTATTTGATTTCCAGCCCCTTTTCTCATCACTTTACGGTTTTCACTCCCAGCTTGAGGGCCAAAAAACACAGTCTGTATGACATGAGTCAGGTCACATGGGTTATGATTGGGAGAACACACCTTCAAAGTGCCCTGTTTCACTGCCCAGCTTGGGAGCTTCAGGCTTCCCTCCCACTCTGTTTTTGCCAGCAGAAATGGCCTTATTCCTCTGAACTGTTTCCTCACTGCAAAATTATGGATTTTGTGAGGTCAAAGGAGCTTGCATCTTCTATAAGAGGGTCTTTGTCGCCCATGGCATTGTGAAATGGCAAAAGGATTGGAAATTCAGCTGTCTCTGTGGTCATAAGAACATAAGAGAAGCCAATGGTTGGATCAGGCCAATGGCCCATCCAGTCCATGTTGCACAGTGGCCAAAAACACCAGGTGCCCTCAGGAGGTCCAGCAGTGGGGCCAGGACACTAGAAGCCCTCCCACTGTCCCCCCCCCCCAAGCACTAAGAATACAGAGCATCACTTGCCGCAGACTGAGAGTTCCTATCTATGCCTTGTGGCTAAGAGCCACTGATGGACCTCTGCTCCATATGTTTATCTTGAAGTCTTGAAGCCGTCCATGCTTGTAAATCTCACACCTTTTCTGACGGCAGAATATTCATGACATGGCTACAGTACTTTGAAGTGGCTTTAAGTTTCTGAATGCTTATCCAAGACGGCACATCCTACAGTGCTCTCAGTTTAGCACCGCAAGAACCTAGCTGTATTTACACATAATGTTCAGCAGTAATGTAGCATCATATTTCAGTTTCCCCTAATCCACACCCTCCCTTATTCTCTAGTTTGACTTTGGAGCTTGGATGCCCAACTACCCCTCGTCCATGCGAAAGCCACCACCTAAGACCAAGGGTAGCACAACTTTTGGGAGCATCCTAGATACCTTGCCAGATGTTAGCACAACCTGTCGATCATTGCTAATCCTTTGGCTACTCAGCAAAGAACCGGGAGACAGGGTAAGAAATAACTTTAGAAGGAAGGGACTCGGGGGGGGGGGATCTGAAGAACTGTCTTCTCTCCTACATTCCTGCCTGGGGAAACTAAGATCACAGGGAGAGGCACTCTTGACCGTCCTGTTGACCAAAGAAGCTGGTCTGAAGGGTACAGAAGGGAGGACCTTTTCAGTGGCAGCCCCATGATTACAGAGCCTGGGCCCATTTTATTCGTGATGGCATTTTATTAGTTCTGCTTACCAGCAGTTTTAAATTTACTGATTTTAACTAGTGGTTCTAATGTATTTTATTATTGTTTGCATTGTAAGCCGCCTTGAGTTCCTCTAAGGCAGAAAGGCAGCTAACAAATGTTTTAAATAAATAAGATGAGAACTGGGCTGGATCTACACATTACTGAAGATCCAAGCCTTTTCTCTGGAATGAGAAGTCCCAGAAATCTTCTAGCTACAAGTGCAACAAACCTGAGCATCCACTTTAAAAAGTAAAAAAAAAAGTTTGCTCTTTTATTGTATCCATATCACACCCTTCCTTCAAGGAGTAGGAAAGAGTCAGACTCCAGTAGCTCCTTAAAGACTAACATATTTGTGGTAGGGTATGAGCTTCCGTGAGTCACCGCTATCTGAAGAAGTGAACAGTGAGTCACGAAAGCTCCCCTACCACAAATGTTGTTAGTCTTAAAGGTTTTGTTAGTCTTTATACTCTTTTCAAGAGCTACAGACTAATACGGCTGCCCATCTTGATCTATCTACCTTCAAGAAGTACTTGCTGAGTCTCACCAACAGCATAGGTAAAGGTAGAGGTTTCCCTTGCTTGAAAGCCAGTCGAATATGACTCTAGGGATGCAGTGCTCATCTCTATTTCCAAGCCGAAGAGCCAGTGCTGTCCAAAGACGTTTCCATGGTCATGTGGCCAGCATGACTAGACGCCGAGGCGCAAGGAACGCTGCTACCTTCCCGCTGAAGCGGTACCTATGTATCTATTTGCAATTTCTTGCTTTCGAATTGCTAGGTTGGCATCCAGTGCTCTTGCTATTTCAAAAGTTGCCTGATTCAATTTTGAAAGTTGTCTGATTCCATTGAAATATACCCATTTCAGTTTAATTTCTCCCTTGTGAACCTGTGAGCATTTGTTTCTGCATTGATGTTTCATTCCTTTATGCTGAATTCCCCCCAGATTTTTCAGTATTTTTAAATAGTGTATAAAGGATGTAAAATGCAATAAAAAGAAACAAAGGAATCCTTAATGAAAATGAGACAAACCCAATTCAGGGATGAAGACAGCATACAAAAGTTTCTCTTCTTCTCTTCCCAGAGGCCCCTGGGTTGCTATCCTGCTGAACATTTCACAGAAGAAGAACCAAAGCGGGTCATTGCAGCTTTTCAGAACCGGCTGGCCCAGATCTCCAAAGAAATTGAGGAGAGGAACAAGCGCTTGCCCCTCCCATACAACTACCTCAACCCACCAGAAATTGAGAACAGCACATCCATATAATTGTGTAGACTCCAAGCCTAATCCACAAAGAGGCTCCTTGAAGTTGGAAATGCCTCAAGTGATGGGAACATCAAATGATGGAAACACCTCAAACGATGGAAGCCAAGATGGTGGAAGAAAGTTATTACGGGGCTCCCCAGGGACACAACTTCCAAAGGGCTAACGTTCTCTGGCTGCCAGTTTGTGTACTGTATAGTATTTATTGGTTTGGGGGTTGAAATGATCCTCAGACTAACAAAATATCTCGGGATTTGGGTGCCAAAATGGACAACAGTGATCAGAGACACAGCCCTTTACCAAGTGAAAAAGAAAGGCAGCTTGATCAGTGTGGGGAAATGGCCATGCAAGCCCCATTTCGGCCCACATGGGAGTTCCATAGCTGCCCCAGGTCTCTGCCTGGCAAGATCTCTGTCCTGCTTATTCCCATCGTCATAGGCGTAAACTACAGGGGGGCTCGAGGGCTCGGGCCACCCCCAAAATTTCCCGAGGGGGACTGAGCCCCCCCGGCAAAACAGAGCGCCCCCCATCACCTCTCCCCGCCCCCCCCGCCTCCCCGGGCCCTTCCTAGGCCCGCCAGCCGGCTGGCCACCACCACCAGAGCCTCTTTCTTCCCACCCGGCTCCCCTGTACCCACTCCTCCCTCCCTCCCTCCCTCTCCCACCCGGGGCTCCGGACAAATGTCCAGCGTGATAGTGTCACCCGGCTATCACGTTGGGCATTCGCCCGGAGCCCCAGGAGGGAAAGGAAAGGAGGGAAGAGTGGCCAGGGGGGAGAGAGGTGGCGGCAGCATCATTTTGGAGCGCGCATGCGCTTCGTGCGCACACAAGCCCCCCCCCCCCGGATTTCAAAACCTGACGCCCCTGCCCATCGTAACCTGCTTCCCTTGGGCAGCCACCAAAGACTGTCTCCTGCTGAAGGACTAATACTCCAACACTCTTCATTGTGTAGCTGTCTGAAGGCTCCACCTCAGTTTTGCTTCTGCTGTACCAGGGACGAACAAACACACTTGTGTGCTATAGTGCTGAAAGGATCAACAGCCATCCCCTCCCCTGGTTTTTTCTCTATAAGCATTACCAAGTAGGGTTTGATGTGCATCACAAGCCACATCAACATTCAAAATGTAAAGACATGTAATAAAGAAAAAATGCACACACAGAGCATTCTGAAATTATAATGGAACGAGCAAAGATCAAAAGAAGCAGTTCAAACACAATCCTCTAATCCTAACACTGTGCATATTATACAAGATGACAATATTAGGATAGGCTGTTTAATGTTTGAAGTTACAAGTATTCATATATGTTCCTGTGATGGAACAGACCTGCTCTGTCCTGCAGGCCCTGTTCCACCTTCCCCTCCAAGGTTTTCCCAAAATGGTGAGAGGCTTTTCTTTCTCTCTCAGGTAACCACTGCCACCACCTGAACTTTGTAAGGAATTGCCCGCTGGGAGGGTCAGGACTCCCAGCTTCCCTTCCAAGTTCTGAGGCCTTGCATCTGTGTCTCCAGCTGCCAAGTGCCAGGTCACCACGGAGACCATTTACTTCCTTGTGCACCCCTGGAGGAATAGCCCCTTGCCAACTGACTGCCTTCCCCCTGGAACGCCTTTTAAAATAGCATGCCCAAGATGGTGGAGGTCTAAGTGGTACAGAGAACTGCCACCAGCAACAAAAGTATTTATTTTTTAAAAAAATGTTTACAATCATAGCACAGCACCAGATTGAGCAAGGGATTTTTAAAAAATTGGTTAAAAGCAAATCCTCTGTCCCTCTCTCTATACATGCTCTATCAGATGTTAAAATATAGGACAGGCTCCTTAGCCTAGGAACTTACAGATCTCTACATAGTTTCACCTTGAAACTTCCTTCAGTTCCCCAGGTCAACACATAGCTAATGGCTGCCTGCTCCAGACCTCAGTTAAGAGTTCTGTCTGCTCTGATGGACTCAGCACCAAAGAGACCTTCCTCCTTGCTTCTAGTAGTTTTACTCCATTTCCCCTCCCACTGACCTGGTCAGGCCAGGTCAAGGAAGCTTTTCCTGATGTTTCCAGAAATTTTCTCCCTGAAGTCTCTCTAGTATTTAATTCCTCCAAATCTCTGTTCCCTGCTTGGAGGGGGGGACTTGATCATCCCATTGTCTAGACCTATTAGCATTTGTATGAAGGTGGGCTGAGGTAAGTCTGGAGAGCAGTTGTCCTGACTTCCCTCCTTACTTCCTGTTCTCTGCCCAGAGACCAAAAAAAAAACACTTTAAAAACTCAGAGTAAAGGTTTTGCTCATTTCAAACCTCCAAAGAAAAAATGCATTTCTTCACAGTTCCATTACCAAAGTTCCATGGAGTGGGGATTCTCCCCTTTGATCAGCAACCCATGGTCATGGCAGCTCTGGTATAAGATGGTTCTCGATAAGAAGGCAAGAAAGAGGATTCAAGTTTTACTATTCTTTGTCTTGGGTTTTTAATCCAATCCATGATCCAGACCAGACCTGCCGCTTGGTAATACAACTTCATTATATTACCAGTTTGGTGTAGTGGTTAGGAGCGCAGACTGTAATCTGGGAGAACCGGGTTTGATTCCCCACTCCTCCACATGCAGCTGCTGGTGTGACCTTGGGTCAGCCACAAGGTCTCTCAGAGCTGTTCTCTCATGAGCAGTCCTCTCAGCCCCACCTACCTCACAGGGTGTCTGTTGTGGAGAGGGGAAAGGAAAGGGATTGTAAGGTACTCTGAGACTCCTTCAGGTGGGGAAGGATTATAGCAAGCCTTCCACTCACTGTGCTGCATCGCCACCCAAGCTGATGAGAAAGGTGGTATTGCTGCTGAAATTGGTGGCCCTGTTTAAGAGGACATGCCCCTCCACTGCAAATATGGAATTGTTGTAGTACTGTGGTGGCCTCTGCGGCTGAAAGGCCATGGCATGGACTTCTCAGACTCTTGGACAAAATTAGTCTCAATAACACTCTCTTTTCAGTGATTTGTTTACTGTAGAATAAAGATGTTCCAAGCTAAGACTCTTATTGAATCAGAACTAAAGTTGGTCTTGGTTTTCCAACTTTCCACCCCACCCTCCTGCACTAGAGCTCCCCCCCTTCCCACTTCGGACTGTAGGATCTTCGCCTTCCATGCCTCTGGGCACCTACCTGCCTGCCAGGCTTAATGTCATCATCTGACCATGTTGCACCTGCCTCTCCTCTTGATTTCCCAAGTTTCCACACACACCCTTCTTGCGGGGGGGGGGGGGGTCCTTTCAACACACTCCTGCCTGCAGCTGTGATTTCTCCAGAGAGCATTTTCCTGGGGGCACCTGCTTTGGGGAGCTGTAACTCACACACACACACCCCAAATCCAATCCTCACCAAACTTGGAGGGCAAGTAGAAAAGAGTCAGCTGGAGACTTGCTGTGAGTTTGGCCTCTCTAGCCCACAGGGGAGTCATTCTACCTCATCATGAACCTCATGAAACAAACCAGTTCGGTAAATGAAAAGGTTCAAGAAGGGCCATGGTTCGTGGTTTGTGCGGCCCCATGAACTGAGACGAACCTCAATTTTCCTGTGTTGTCCCCATTTCTTGTCCCAACCCTCCCAGTGGGCAATTCCTACAAAGATCAAGTGGTGGTGGCAGTTGAACAGGGAGAAAGTCCCTCCAGGTGTTGGGAAAATCCAGGAGGGAAGGGTGGAACAGGGCCTGTGGGCCCAAGCAGAGCTGTTCTGCCACAAGAACCATTACAATAACCTAAATCCATATGAACACCCACCTACACACACACACACACACACATCCTGCAGGAAGATTTTGGCAGAAAAATCTCATGCCTATCATTCCCCCTGCATGCCTCTCCCTTACATTTTCTGCAGAATACTCTGTTTACTTAACGCCCTGTCATTCCAGGAAGTTGTTTGTAGAAAAACATGTTCCGCAATATAGCCCATCAGTGGCCCTCCTTTCTGCAGAAAAAGCTGTTTACCTGACATTCCTCTGACCTTTGGCTCCTTTTATTTCCTCTTATCTGTTCTAAGCTTACTGCTCATATATTTCATTGAGTGCCCTTGAGTTCTGGTATTGTGGGAAAGGGAGAAAAGTAGTTCTTTCTCTACCTTCTCCATCCCCTGCATAATTTTGTGAACTTCTATCATGTGACCCTCAGTTGTCCATTTCTCCAAGCTAAAGAGCCCTAGGCAGACATGCCATTTGGTGTGGAGGGGAAGTGAGCCTATTTCTCCAGGTAGAAATTGACAGTGTTGCGCAATCACACATCCTTTGTAGCTGTGGGCTCAGCCCATTACTGCCTGATCAGACGGCATGTTCAGGCGAGTGGGGGAGTTTGCCTTTTGTTTTTGCCACTCTGTTTTTGCCAGCAGAAATGGCCTTATTCCTCTGAACTGTTTCCTCACTGCAAAATTATGGATTTTGTGAGGTCAAAGGAGCTTGCATCTTCTGTAAGAGGGTCTTTGTCGCCCATGGCATTGTGAAATGGCAAAAGGATTGGAAATTCAGCTGTCTCTGTGGTCATAAGAACATAAGAGAAGCCAATGGTTGGATCAGGCCAATGGCCCATCCAGTCCATGTCGCACAGTGGCCAAAAACACTAGGTGCCCTCAGGAGGTCCAGCAGTGGGGCCAGGACACTAGAAGCCCTCCCACTGTCCCCCCCCCCCCAAGCACTAAGAATACAGAGCATCACTTGCCCCAGACTTAGAGTTCCTATCTATGCCTTGTGGCTAAGAGCCACTGATGGACCTCTGCTCCATACGTTTATCTAATTCCCTCTTGAAGCCATCCGTGCTTGTAAATCTCATACCTTTTCTGACGGCAGAATATTCATGACATGGCTACAGTACTTTGAAGTGGCTTTAAGTTTCGGAATGCTTATCCAAATTGCAATAGTAAATTGCAAGTAAATAGGTACCACTTCAGTGGGAAGGTAACAGCGTTTTGTGCACCTTGGCATCTAGTCATGCCGGCCACATGACCACGGAAATGTCTTTGGACAGCGCTGGCTCTTCGGCTTGGAAACTGAGATGAGCATCGCATCCCTAGAGTCGGACTCGACTGGCTTTCGAGCAAGGGAAACCTTTACCTTTACCTTTAATAAAGACAAAACAACATATTCCATCACAGAAAAAATGCAAAGGTCGATAGAAATTCACAAAGCAGTCTGCTCAAGTCTCTCTCAGTCTCTATTCCTCAAACAGCCTTGTGCCCTTATTCAGATTCATAAAAGCTGTCTGCTCAAAGTCTGTGTTCCTCTTTCAGTCAACACTTACTCCGGATATCAAAGTGTTTCAGACCTCTGGTCTTTCCTCAGGAACAAATCTTACATAGGAATCTTACATTCAGTCTTACATTCAAGTAGACACTTTCATTGATTTATTTTTCTGTTCATCTATTTGGGCAAGGTCTCCTTCCTTATTTCCAAGTGTGCTGATACTGCTGATGAGTTAAAATGGACTTTGGCACCTAGATATCCGGAATAAGTGTTGACTGAAAGAGGAACACGGACTTTGAGCATAAGGACACAAGACTGTTTGAGAGATATAGATTGAGAGAGACTTGAGCAGACTGCTATGTGAATTTCTATCGACCTTTGTATTTTTTCTGTGATGGAATATGTTGTTTGTCTTTGTTACCAGACACTAAATATGTTGTGGCTTTAATATAGTCTCATTTGTTGTTGTATTGTTCGGTGGGCATGTAGCACACGTCTGTATATATTGTTTCCACCTGGAGGTTGGCAACCCTATATGGGGTGTAGGAAGGGGAAAATGGGGGGAAGACAAATTTGCAATTGCAAGAGGAGGGCAGGGTTTTGGAGACAAGGGGTGACCAGAGCTAAGAGAGCTTTAGGCACAGGGAGCTTTAGGCACAGGGAGTTCAGAAGTGCCAACACGTTTTGATGCACTTGAGATGCTGCCATTTGGATAGCCTGCCATGGCTAATCAAAGTTTCCCCATAAAGCTTTTCCCAGAGCTTTCAAAAATGAGACATCATTAGAGTTGCCATATCCAGGTTGGGAAATTCCTAAAGATTTGGGGGGTGGAGTCTGGGTAGTGGGGGGGGGTTTAGGGAGGGGGAGGGACCTCAGCTATTTTCTCCATGGGAACTGATCTCTGTTGTCCAGAGATCGGCCGTGATTCTGGGAGATCCCCAGGCCCCCACCTGGAGGTTGGCAACCCTAAGAATTGCCCTGTCTGCCATGCGGCCTTCTTCTCCCTGCCATGAATAGCTGGATGACCCCAGCCTGCTTTGGAGAAGGCTGGAGAAGGGGGGTATCTTTTGTCCTACCATGGACTCGTTACCCTCGTTCTTTCTCTGAAATCCTCCAACTCTTGCTCTCTCCTCCCCCCACCCTCACCTCCATGCGCACAGCTGTTGATCCCGCATACCCGATACACGCTCCACATCAACGTTCTTGGCAGAGTTCACCTCTTCGGCCCCGGGGGGCTCATCGATGAGGTAAGTGCAATCAAACTGATCAGAGGGGTTTGCGCACAAGACAAACTTGAATGTAACCAAAGCGCCAGGGGGAATAACTCCTCTTTTGCGGCAATGCAGAAATATCAGATGCCGAGGTCTCGTTACACAATCCACGTGTCATCCGTCAACTCGTTTCTCCCTTTTGGCCCTGTAAGATAAGTGGAGACAGGAGAGGAGTCACATTACACAGGTGTAAAGAGGCTAACGGGAGCGGAAAGGCTGCCCTCTCCTGTTATCTCCACCCACTGATAAGGGAACTGTTTGCCCAGCTGGAGCAAAAAGAGTAATACAGTAATACATCAAGCAATCGACAGGTTGTTTCGTGGGTTTTTATCAGCAAATGGAGTGATCACATACACGGAATTTTATTTTAATGGTTCTTTGTTCCTTTGTTCCTTTTATGCACGCATGACATTTTTCATGCGAAAGGTAAGGTCTCTAGCAGGCAAAGTACAGGTTGTTGTTGTTGTTGTTCAGTCGCACAGTCGAGTCTGACTCTTCGCAACCCTATGGACCACATCACACCAGGCCCTCCTGTCTTCTGTCGTGTTCCAGAGTTTGCTTAATTTCATGTTTGTTGCACCAATGACACTGTCTAGCCATCTCCTCCTTTGCCGTCCCCTTCTTCTTTGACCTTCAATTTTTCCCAGCATCAGGGTCTTCTCCAGTGGGTGCTCCCTTCTCATCTGGTGGCCAAAGTATTTCAGCTTCAGCTTCAGAATCTGGCCTTCCAGGGAGCAGTTAGGGTTGATTCCTTTTAGGCCCCACCTAGAGGTTGGCAGCCCTAAACCAGGGACCTCCTGCTCCATAGCTGTGTCGCTTGGTGTCCCACTCACCCTCCCTCTTCCACTGCAGTGCTGTCGCCGTGCAGATCTGCTCTGACTGTGTCTTTCTGTTGCAGGCCACCGCCACGGGCTTCCAGGGTCTGTCCTACCTGCTGGCAAAGGGCCTTTCTGCCTTGACCTATTACAGCCTCTGTCTCCCTGATGACCTCCGGGACAGGGGGGTTGAATCCCTGCCCAACTATTACTACAAGGAGGACGGCATGAAGCTCTGGGACGCTATCCACAGGTGCGAGGCAGGTGGGAGGGCGAGGGCAGCCCAGGAAACAAGTCTTGCCCTGAGGGCTGGCAGAAGGTCTTTTGTCTCCCGAAGCAATGTGTATTCAGTGTCACATCTGAGCCTGCTCTCGGGTTGCCAGCCTCCAGGTGGTAGATGGAGATCTCCCGGGATCAGAACAGGTGACAGAGATAAATTTCCCTGGAGAAAATGTCCCCCTTGGAAGGTGGACTCTGTGGTGTTATATCCTGCTGAGGCCCCTCCCCTCCCCAAACCACGCCCTCCCTAGGCTCCACCTCCCAAATCTCCAGGAATTTCCAGTCTGAAGCTAGCCAACTTCCTATGTCAGCACCTGGATGGGCCAGACTCAGAACTGATCAGGGGCAGCCTTGGTCCAGGAGGCAATGCCCATCCCCCTCCTCTCTGCTGCCCGCTGGGAGCAAGTTCAGCTCCTGCATGATCCCCAATGCACCACCCCAAGTGATGGCACGGCTGCCAACCCCCGGGGGATGGTAGAAATCCCCCCCCCCAAAAAAAACCAACATCCGTGACAAAAATAATGAAAAGTCAATAAAGATGTGCTCGCGAAAACATTTACTGTAGTAATCCTGTGGAAAATTCTCTTCTATTATCGCTCACACACAAGAATTTTCTACAGGATTACTACAGTAAACGTTTTTGCAAACACATCTTTATTGACTTTTCGTTATTTTTGTCACGGATGTTGTTTCTTGGGTTTCTGCTTCCTTCTGTAACCTCCAGGGAATGGCTAGAGAATTCTGAGAATCGCCACTGATCCCCCAGGGTACAGAGATCGATTCCCCTGGAGAAAATAGCTGCTTTGGATGATGGACTCTATAGTATTATACCCCTGCTGATTCCCCTGATACTAGTTCAACACTTTTAACTACCACACCACTCTGTGTCTCCCAGAAGAGGAAGATGTATACACTCAGGCTCTCTCTATTCTCCCAGGATGATTGTCCCTTCTCTCTCCCATCCCTTCTCTCATCCCTACAGCTTCGCGTCTGGAATTGTCTGTCTTTATTACCCGGATGATATTTCTGTGAGGGAAGACCCAGAGCTCCAGGCCTGGGTGGCTGAGATTTTTAACAAAGGCCCTCTTGGGAGAGAGTCCTCTGGTAATATCCATTTTTGTCCACCTTAAACCTTCTGCAAAACTATCCAGAGTGGCCTATAGCCATTGGTGGGAGGGCTGGGGGCCAGATGAGTGGGCAAAGCCATTTACCCTTCTGTCGCTGATTTCTCTGTCCTCCCAGGCTTCCCTTCACATCTGGAGACTATTGGTGAGTTAACCAAGTATCTCACCATGGTGATATTCACTGGCTCTATCCGCCACGCTAGCGTCAACAACGGCCAGGTTAGGGACTTCATTATTTGATTTCCAGCCCCTTTTCTCATCACTTTACGGTTTTCACTCCCAGCTTGAGGGCCAAAAAACACAGTCTGTATGACATGAGTCAGGTCACACGGGTTATGATTGGGAGAACACACCTTCAAAGTGCCCTGTTTCACTGCCCAGCTTGGGAGCTTCAGGCTTCCCTCCCACTCTGTTTTTGCCAGCAGAAATGGCCTTATTCCTCTGAACTGTTTCCTCACTGCAAAATTATGGATTTTGTGAGGTCAAAGGAGCTTGCATCTTCTATAAGAGGGTCTTTGTCGCCCATGGCATTGTGAAATGGCAAAAGGATTGGAAATTCAGCTGTCTCTGTGGTCATAAGAACATAAGAGAAGCCAATGGTTGGGTCAGGCCAATGGCCCTTCCAGTCCATGTTGCACAGTGGCCAAAAACACCAGGTGCCCTCAGGAGGTCCAGCAGTGGGGCCAGGACACTAGAAGCCCTCCCACTGTCCCCCCCCCCAAGCACTAAGAATACAGAGCATCACTTGCCGCAGACTGAGAGTTCCTATCTATGCCTTGTGGCTAAGAGCCACTGATGGACCTCTGCTCCATATGTTTATCTTGAAGTCTTGAAGCCGTCCATGCTTGTAAATCTCACACCTTTTCTGACGGCAGAATATTCATGACATGGCTACAGTACTTTGAAGTGGCTTTAAGTTTATGAATGCTTATCCAAGACGGCACATCCTACAGTGCTCTCAGTTTAGCACCGCAAGAACCTAGCTGTATTTACACATAATGTTCAGCAGTAATGTAGCATCATATTTCAGTTTCCCCTAATCCACACCCTCCCTTATTCTCTAGTTTGACTTTGGAGCTTGGATGCCCAACTACCCCTCGTCCATGCGAAAGCCACCACCTAAGACCAAGGGTAGCACAACTTTTGGGAGCATCCTAGATACCTTGCCAGATGTTAGCACAACCTGTCGATCATTGCTAATCCTTTGGCTACTCAGCAAAGAACCGGGAGACAGGGTAAGAAATAACTTTAGAAGGAAGGGACTCAGGGGGGGGGGGGATCTGAAGAACTGTCTTCTCTCCTACATTCCTGCCTGGGGAAACTAAGATCACAGGGAGAGGCACTCTTGACCGTCCTGTTGACCAAAGAAGCTGGTCTGAAGGGTACAGAAGGGAGGACCTTTTCAGTGGCAGCCCCATGATTACAGAGCCTGGGCCCATTTTATTCGTGATGGCATTTTATTAGTTCTGCTTACCAGCAGTTTTAAATTTACTGATTTTAACTAGTGGTTCTAATGTATTTTATTATTGTTTGCATTGTAAGCCGCCTTGAGTTCCTCTAAGGCAGAAAGGCAGCTAACAAATGTTTTAAATAAATAAGATGAGAACTGGGCTGGATCTACACATTACTGAAGATCCAAGCCTTTTCTCTGGAATGAGAAGTCCCAGAAATCTTCTAGCTACAAGTGCAACAAACCTGAGCATCCACTTTAAAAAGTAAAAAAAAAAGTTTGCTCTTTTATTGTATCCATATCACACCCTTCCTTCAAGGAGTAGGAAAGAGTCAGACTCCAGTAGCTCCTTAAAGACTAATATATTTGTGGTAGGGTATGAGCTTCCGTGAGTCACCGCTATCTGAAGAAGTGAACAGTGAGTCACGAAAGCTCCCCTACCACAAATGTTGTTAGTCTTAAAGGTTTTGTTAGTCTTTATACTCTTTTCAAGAGCTACAGACTAATACGGCTGCCCATCTTGATCTATCTACCTTCAA
The DNA here is from genome assembly GCA_029233225.1 of Lepidodactylus listeri. Taxonomy (NCBI): domain Eukaryota; kingdom Metazoa; phylum Chordata; class Lepidosauria; order Squamata; family Gekkonidae; genus Lepidodactylus; species Lepidodactylus listeri. The sequence goes on from JARCFY010000018.1 coordinate 53,545,158, forward strand.
GAAGTACTTGCTGAGTCTCACCAACAGCACAGGTAAAGGTAGAGGTTTCCCTTGCTTGAAAGCCAGTCGAATATGACTCTAGGGATGCAGTGCTCATCTCTATTTCCAAGCCGAAGAGCCAGTGCTGTCCAAAGACGTTTCCATGGTCATGTGGCCAGCATGACTAGACGCCGAGGCGCAAGGAACGCTGCTACCTTCCCGCTGAAGCGGTACCTATTTATCTATTTGCAATTTCTTGCTTTCGAATTGCTAGGTTGGCATCCAGTGCTCTTGCTATTTCAAAAGTTGCCTGATTCAATTTTGAAAGTTGTCTGATTCCATTGAAATATACCCATTTCAGTTTAATTTCTCCCTTGTGAACCTGTGAGCATTTGTTTCTGCATTGATGTTTCATTCCTTTATGCTGAATTCCCCCCAGATTTTTCAGTATTTTTAAATAGTGTATAAAGGATGTAAAATGCAATAAAAAGAAACAAAGGAATCCTTAATGAAAATGAGACAAACCCAATTCAGGGATGAAGACAGCATACAAAAGTTTCTCTTCTTCTCTTCCCAGAGGCCCCTGGGTTGCTATCCTGCTGAACATTTCACAGAAGAAGAACCAAAGCGGGTCATTGCAGCTTTTCAGAACCGGCTGGCCCAGATCTCCAAAGAAATTGAGGAGAGGAACAAGCGCTTGCCCCTCCCATACAACTACCTCAACCCACCAGAAATTGAGAACAGCACGTCCATATAATTGTGTAGACTCCAAGCCTAATCCACAAAGAGGCTCCTTGAAGTTGGAAATGCCTCAAGTGATGGGAACATCAAATGATGGAAACACCTCAAACGATGGAAGCCAAGATGGTGGAAGAAAGTTATTACGGGGCTCCCCAGGGACACCACTTCCAAAGGGCTAACGTTCTCTGGCTGCCAGTTTGTGTACTGTATAGTATTTATTGGTTTGGGGGTTGAAATGATCCTCAGACTAACAAAATATCTCGGGATTTGGGTGCCAAAATGGACAACAGTGATCAGAGACACAGCCCTTTACCAAGTGAAAAAGAAAGGCAGCTTGATCAGTGTGGGGAAATGGCCATGCAAGCCCCATTTCGGCCCACATGGGAGTTCCATAGCTGCCCCAGGTCTCTGCCTGGCAAGATCTCTGTCCTGCTTATTCCCATCGTCATAGGCGTAAACTACAGGGGGGCTCGAGGGCTCGGGCCACCCCCAAAATTTCCCGAGGGGGACTGAGCCCCCCCGGCAAAACAGAGCGCCCCCCGTCACCTCTCCCCCCCGCCTCCCCGGGCCCTTCCTAGGCCCGCCAGCCGGCTGGCCACCACCACCAGAGCCTCTTTCTTCCCGCCCGGCTCCCCTGTACCCACTCCTCCCTCCCTCCCTCCCTCCCTCTCCCACCCGGGGCTCCGGACAAATGTCCAACGTGATAGTGTCACCCGGCTATCACGTTGGGCATTCGCCCGGAGCCCCAGGAGGGAAAGGAAAGGAGGGAAGAGTGGCCAGGGGGGAGAGAGGTGGCGGCAGCATCATTTTGGAGCGCGCATGCACTTCGTGCGCACACAAGCCCCCCCCCCCCCCGGATTTCAAAACCTGACGCCCCTGCCCATCGTAACCTGCTTCCCTTGGGCAGCCACCAAAGACTGTCTCCTGCTGAAGGACTAATACTCCAACACTCTTCATTGTGTAGCTGTCTGAAGGCTCCACCTCAGTTTTGCTTCTGCTGTACCAGGGACGAACAAACACACTTGTGTGCTATAGTGCTGAAAGGATCAACAGCCATCCCCTCCCCTGGTTTTTTCTCTATAAGCATTACCAAGTAGGGTTTGATGTGCATCACAAGCCACATCAACATTCAAAATGTAAAGACATGTAATAAAGAAAAAATGCACACACAGAGCATTCTGAAATTATAATGGAACGAGCAAAGATCAAAAGAAGCAGTTCAAACACAATCCTCTAATCCTAACACTGTGCATATTATACAAGATGACAATATTAGGATAGGCTGTTTAATGTTTGAAGTTACAAGTATTCATATATGTTCCTGTGATGGAACAGACCTGCTCTGTCCTGCAGGCCCTGTTCCACCTTCCCCTCCAAGGTTTTCCCAAAATGGTGAGAGGCTTTTCTTTCTCTCTCAGGTAACCACTGCCACCACCTGAACTTTGTAAGGAATTGCCCGCTGGGAGGGTCAGGACTCCCAGCTTCCCTTCCAAGTTCTGAGGCCTTGCATCTGTGTCTCCAGCTGCCAAGTGCCAGGTCACCACGGAGACCATTTACTTCCTTGTGCACCCCTGGAGGAATAGCCCCTTGCCAACTGACTGCCTTCCCCCTGGAACGCCTTTTAAAATAGCATGCCCAAGATGGTGGAGGTCTAAGTGGTACAGAGAACTGCCACCAGCAACAAAAGTATTTATTTTTTAAAAAAATGTTTACAATCATAGCACAGCACCAGATTGAGCAAGGGATTTTTAAAAAATTGGTTAAAAGCAAATCCTCTGTCCCTCTCTCTATACATGCTCTATCAGATGTTAAAATATAGGACAGGCTCCTTAGCCTAGGAACTTACAGATCTCTACATAGTTTCACCTTGAAACTTCCTTCAGTTCCCCAGGTCAACACATAGCTAATGGCTGCCTGCTCCAGACCTCAGTTAAGAGTTCTGTCTGCTCTGATGGACTCAGCACCAAAGAGACCTTCCTCCTTGCTTCTAGTAGTTTTACTCCATTTCCCCTCCCACTGACCTGGTCAGGCCAGGTCAAGGAAGCTTTTCCTGATGTTTCCAGAAATTTTCTCCCTGAAGTCTCTCTAGTATTTAATTCCTCCAAATCTCTGTTCCCTGCTTGGAGGGGGGGACTTGATCATCCCATTGTCTAGACCTATTAGCATTTGTATGAAGGTGGGCTGAGGTAAGTCTGGAGAGCAGTTGTCCTGACTTCCCTCCTTACTTCCTGTTCTCTGCCCAGAGACCAAAAAAAAAAACACTTTAAAAACTCAGAGTAAAGGTTTTGCTCATTTCAAACCTCCAAAGAAAAAATGCATTTCTTCACAGTTCCATTACCAAAGTTCCATGGAGTGGGGATTCTCCCCTTTGATCAGCAACCCATGGTCATGGCAGCTCTGGAGCTGTAACTCACACACACACACCCCAAATCCAATCCTCACCAAACTTGGAGGGCAAGTAGAAGAGAGTCAGCTGGAGACTTGCTGTGAGTTTGGCCTCTCTAGCCCACAGGGGAGTCATTCTACCTCATCATGAACCTCATGAAACAAACCAGTTCGGTAAATGAAAAGGTTCAAGAAGGGCCATGGTTCGTGGTTTGTGCGGCCCCATGAACTGAGACGAACCTCAATTTTCCTGTGTTGTCCCCATTTCTTGTCCCAACCCTCCCAGTGGGCAATTCCTACAAAGATCAAGTGGTGGTGGCAGTTGAACAGGGAGAAAGTCCCTCCAGGTGTTGGGAAAATCCAGGAGGGAAGGGTGGAACAGGGCCTGTGGGCCCAAGCAGAGCTGTTCTGCCACAAGAACCATTACAATAACCTAAATCCATATGAACACCCACCTACACACACACACACACATCCTGCAGGAAGATTTTGGCAGAAAAATCTCATGCCTATCATTCCCCCTGCATGCCTCTCCCTTACATTTTCTGCAGAATACTCTGTTTACTTAACGCCCTGTCATTCCAGGAAGTTGTTTGTAGAAAAACATGTTCCGCAATATATCCCATCAGTGGCCCTCCTTTCTGCAGAAAAAGCTGTTTACCTGACATTCCTCTGACCTTTGGCTCCTTTTATTTCCTCTTATCTGTTCTAAGCTTACTGCTCATATATTTCACGGAGTACCCACGAGTTCTTGTATTGTGACAAAGGGAGAAAACTAGTTCTTTTTCTCTGCCTTCTCTATCCCATGCATAATTTTGTAAACTTCTATCATGTCACCACTCGGTCATCATTTCTCCAAGTTAAAGAGCCCGCACCTCTTTAATTTTTCTTCATAGGGAAGGTTTTCCATCCCCTTATTCATTCTAGTTGCCCTTTTCTGCACTTTTTCCAATGCTATAATGTCTTTTTTGTGGTGCAGTGACCAGAACTGTACACAGTATTCCAAATGATGCCTCACCACAGATCTATTACAGAAGCATTATGATACTGGCTGATTTGTTTTCAGTCCCCTTCCTTAATAATCCCCAGCATAGCATTTGCCTTTTTTATTGCAGTCACCCACAGAGTCATCGACACCTTTACCATGACTCCAAGATCTCTGTCCTGGTCAGTTGCAGCCAGTTTGGACTCCTTCAACATATATTTATAGTAAGAACTTCTGGCTCCAATGTGCATTACTTAGCACTTGCCCATGCTGAACCTCATTTGCCATGATGTCCACTTGCCCAGCCTTGACAGATCCCTCTGGAGTACCTTCCTGGTTCTCACCCCCAGAGTATTAAAACCAAAGTCACATATACAACAAAATGCTGATCAAACAATATAAATGGTGGTGGCATTCAGAATACAATCCAACGGTAAAAGGCAGCATCCAACAGTGTGTCGTAGGCCAGAAGATGTTCCTATGCCACGTTCGTCAGTGGCGCATTCATCAGCTGCAGCTCCTAATCAAAAACCTGGTGGAAGAGCTCCATTTTACAGGCCCTGCAGATCTGCAAAAGGTCCCACAGGGCCCTGATGTCTGCAGGGAGCTCATTCCACCAGTATGGAGCCGCCACTGAAAAGGCCCTAGTTCTAGTAATCAAACCCACACTGGAACAGAAAAAGATGTGGCTCAAAACCACATTCAAATACCCTGGGGCCAGTGCTGTACTGACTGCAGAGTCACCCCTGAACGGCCATAAAACGGCTATAAATCTATGCAGACGATACCATAAAACCAAGAGATCAAAGGAAGTGAATCCAGCATGCAGTGTGGAAGCTACCATAAAATCTGACAATCAAACAAAGTGAAAGTGGCATGCAATGTAGAGGGGAATTTCTGTTCTAACGTGGGTTTGGTAAAACAGTGGCACAAATGCTAGATGCAGAATGGGCCAGTGTCATCTGCAAACTTAGCCACTTCATTGCTTACTACCAGCTCCAAATCATTAATGAATGGGTTAAAAAGCACCAGACCCAGTACCGAGCCCTGAAGAGCCACACTGCTTACCACCTTCCACTGTGAAAACTGCCTATTTTTCCACAATAGCTCTGGTTAATCGATGTGTCCACTAATTATATATTTAATAACAGATTTCACCAACTTAATCAGTATCAACATTAGACTGACTGGCCCATAATTTCCTAGATCTCCTCCGAAACCTTTTTTAAAGATGGGGGTTATATTAGCTACCTTTCAGTCCTCAGGGTAATTAACTCTGTTAATACACACACACACACACACACCACACATACACACCCTGCAGGAAGATTTTGGCAGAAAAATCTCATGCCTATCATTCCCCTTGCATGCCTCTCCCTTACATTTTCTGCAGAATACTCTGTTTACTTAACGCCCTGTCATTCCAGGAAGTTGTTTGTAGAAAAACATGTTCCGCAATATATCCCATCAGTGGCCCTCCTTTCTGCAGAAAAAGCTGTTTACCTGACATTCCTCTGACCTTTGGCTCCTTTTATTTCCTCTTATCTGTTCTAAGCTTACTGCTCATATATTTCATTGAGTGCCCTTGAGTTCTGGTATTGTGGGAAAGGGAGAAAAGTAGTTCTTTCTCTACCTTCTCCATCCCCTGCATAATTTTGTGAACTTCTATCATGTGACCCTCAGTTGTCCATTTCTCCAAGCTAAAGAGCCCTAGGCAGACATGCCATTTGGTGTGGAGGGGAAGTGAGCCTATTTCTCCAGGTAGAAATTGACACAGTGTTGCGCAATCACACATCCTTCGTAGCTGTGGGCTCAGCCCATTACTGCCTGATCAGACGGCATGTTCAGGCGAGTGGGGGAGTTTGCCTTTTGTTTCCCATGTACATAAATGAGGAATTGCATCTCCGCACTGAGGGTTCCCCATGGAGTATGCAGTTATGCGCATACTGCTAAGCTAGGGGAAAAGATGGCACTGAGTCGGGGTGGAATGAGCAGATCATCCTGAAGGCATGAGAGCGTGCTTGAGCAATCAGACAGGGGAAAGTCTGTCCATGGCCCATCAGCAAGCATTCAGACCAGACTTTCCTTGGTGTCTTTTAACTCCACTTTCATGGCGGGGCAGCACAGGGTGCTGATGGCTGCAGGACTTTTCCCACGTGTTGCTGTCTGATCATGCCCTTTAGATCCGTCAGGCATTCTAACCTCTTTTTTTTGTAATTAATATTTTATTAAATTTTGAAGTTTATCAGATATTGTAGTTAGTATCATGAGAGCAAGTACAGTACATATGATACAAAATAGCATTGAGTGAAGAAAGTACTGGGAGGAAATTATGACTATTTGGATAAATAAGCATTAAGAAGAAGAAGAGAAGAGACGGATTTATACCCCTCCTATCACTACCCAAAAGAGTCTCAGAGTGATTTACAAACTCCTTTCCCTTCCCCTCCCCACAACAGACACCGTAAACCAGGGGTGGGCAATTGCTTTGGCTCAGGGGCCACTTTGTGGAAGCGGAAGTTAGCGGAGGGCCACACCTTTTAAAATGATTGCATTCATTACTTAACTTTGCATTTCAAAAAAGGTATAAATTGTATCATAAAAATCCATAAATATAACTTAAATAAAATAGTGGTAGTTTTATTCAATTTATTTATTGTGCTAATTTCATATCATCTATAGCTGCAAGCACATTTAATTTTAGAATCAGTTTAATGAGACAAATGTACCCTATCACACTTTTCTGCAATTTTTTTGAAATCAGGAGTGAGATTGCTTGTTGAGATTCTCATCACAGCCTGCAAGTTAATGTCTGTCAAAGAGCATCTATATTTACTCTTGTTGATCTTCATGCAAGAAAAACTTTGCTCACAAATATATGTAGACCCAAATATAGAGAACATTTTCCCAGCAAATTTCTTCATGCATGGAAATTTTTCAGCAAAGATTTGTAAAAGTCAACTAATAAACATTTCTTTCACAGTGTGATCTGACTGCATGTCAGTAAGTTCAAGCTGCAGCTCCTCAGGTGCTGTATCAATATCAGCAGTGATGGGATAAGAGAGCAAATTGAATTTAGGCTCAATTTTCTTGAAGTCCTGAAATCTTCTTGGCGGGCCGCAAAAAATTCTGTGGTGGGCCGCATGCGGCCCCTGGGCCGCAATTTGCCCACCCCTGCCCTAAACCATTCAGAGAAACAATGTTAAAATGGTATAAGTAAGTCCAGCATTAACTTATACTTATTTATTTATTTATTATTTCAACTTTTACCCCACCCTCCCCACCCTTTCTTTCTCAGTCTCGAGCAGTATAATGTGTATGTTCATGTTTACAATGGAGTCAAGGTGTTCTTGCACGGTCAGAAAGCGTGCAAGAGTAGAGAAGCAGAACAGTAGGTAAGTTTGGATATGGGTATCAGGTATAGAGTAGTTTAAGGCAGGGGTGGGCAAATGGCGGCTCGGGGGCCACATGCGGCCCTCCACAGAGTTTTTTGTGGCCCGCCAAGACAGTTGGCCACTGTCAGCACCTGAGGAGCTGCAGCTTGAACTTATTTACATGCAGTCAGATCACACTGTGAAAGAAATGTTTAACGCTGTGACATTAGTTGACTTTTACAAATCTTTGTCTGCTGAAAAGTTTCCATGTATGAAGAAATTTGCTGGGAAAATGTTCTCTGTATTTGGGTCTACATATATTTGTGAGCAAAGTTTTTCTTGCATGAAGATCAACAAGAGTAAATATAGATGCTCTTTGACAGACATTAACTTGCAGGCTGTGATGAGAATCTCAACAAGCAATCCCACTCCTGATTAAAAAAAAACTGTAGAAAAGTGTGATAGGGTACATTTGTCTCATTAAACTGATTCTAAAATTAAATGTGCTCGCAGCTGTAGATGATATGTAATTAGCACAATAAATAAATTGAATAAAACGACCACTATTTTATTTAATTTATATTTATTGATTTTTATGATACAATTTATATCTTTTCTGAAATGCAAAGTTAAGTAATGAATGCAATCATTTTAAAAGGTGCGGCCCTCCGCTAACCTCCGCTCCCACAAAGCGGCCCTCGAGCCAAAACAATTGCCCATCCCTGGTTTAAGGTATGTTGGGTTATGAGCTCTAATCTCGGTTGTGGTCACATGCGCAAGATAAAGCAAGGGGGAAGAGAGGCTATTTTTTCCAGCAGAGTGTGACCCACAGTTGTGCATTCACACAGTCTTTTGAAGCTGCGGACACAGCCTGCCACTGCGTGATCAGACACAATCGCATGTGAGTCAAGTGGGGTTTTTTTGCCATTTGTTTCCAACGTGCTTAAACAGGGGATCGATGATTCACATACTGAGAAGCGGGGGGAACGGCATGTGGCCAGGATGGCTTACCAGACCATTCCGACACCATGAGAGCACGCTGGAGCAATCAGACATGGGAAGTCTGTCTGTGGCCCGTAGCAACCCGTTCACTACTGGACTTTTGGAGGTGTCTTTTAACTCCACTTCTGTGGCAGAGCAAAATGGGTTGCCCGCCGGTGGCTGCGGGGCACTTCCCAGATGTTGTGTCTGGTCGTGCTTCTTTAATCCACCCAGCATTCGCACCTATGTCAGGGCTAATTGTGCATGTGATCGCACCTTTCTTTCTTTTTTCTTTTTTTTAAAGATTTTTATTGATTTTATCTATTTCTACTTCTACATCGCTACTTTTCTAAGCTATATTTACCTTATACAGAGTGTGCTTTAACATTTGCTTAATATTACCTTACCATTAATACATATGAAGCATTTTAAACCTTGGTTAATATTCAATTAAGATTGTTACTGATGATATATGAAAAATAAAAAAGCTGTTTGACAGACATGTTCTTTTGAAGGAATGCTTAATTATACAAATTATATATAATATATAAGTGCGATTTCAAAAAACATTTCAGCCCTTATTTCTTCTTTCGTCCTCTTCTTGTCTTAACAGTCTCTTCTTGTACCTTTGGAGCTGCTGCTCCTTTTTCCGAGTCAGAAATTTCTTCTTCGCTCTTTGAGCTATCAAATCCATACATACTTTCTTGCGATGCCAGCGAACCATCTGAGTCTCTCTCTTTTCTCTTTTCTTTGCTTTTTTCCAAAAAACTTTTTGCCTGTTGAACAGAGTCAATCTTGTATTTTTTGTCTTTGATGCTGAAGCTCAGTCCTTCCGGAACATTCCACCTATAGATAATAGATTCAGACTGTAGCCAAGATGTCAGTTTTCCATAGGCTTTCCTTCTTTTCCTTATTTCAAATGGGATATCTTTCATGATTTTAACTTCTTTTCCTTTGATCTTCAGAACCGCTTTATTTGTGGTCCTAAGCACCACATCTCTTGTTGACTTTTTGGAGAACCTTATCTGAATCTCACCAGGCAGGCTTTTCTTTTTAGTATAATCTGGATAGGTTCTGTAAACCATATCCATATCGCTTTTTATTTCCGCTGCTTTTAAGCCCGTCACTGGTTCAAGCGCTTCACAACAAATTTTTAAGGTCTTCTCCTTTATCCTCTGGTACATTCTGAAGTCTTAGGAAAAAATTCACCCTTTCCATCTGTAGTTTCAAAAGCTGATCAGAGTGGAAGGCCTTTTCTTTCTCCGCTTTTTGTAGCCTTGAATCATGATTTTTTACTGAAGTCTTAACTTCCAGAAGTTCTCGCTGCAGCTTCTCTGTAGTTTTATTCGACTCCTTCAGGTCCAGCTGCATCTTGTCAATCTTGACGTTGAGAGCTGTCATTTGGTCCACTAGAGGTCGCAATAACGAGGAGAACACAGTGCTCATCTCTGTGGTATCAACCTTTGAACTCGGAGCTGTACTTCCTAGTTTGGGGGAAGGTTTCGGTTTCCCCGCCATTGTTGAGGCTGCGCTTCTTTGTTGATAGTTAGATAAGATGGACGAAAGAAGCAAATTCTACGACTGCGCTTATATCTTTTTAAAGTTCATATCCTCTAAAGAGCGATGCCGCCATCTAGCAAGCCGAACGTGCGTTTTTTCATGCAGTAATGCCACGTAAAGAGTCCCGTAAGTACGCCAGTCTCGAGGGGGGGGGTTTGCTCCACCCGCCTTTCCCGCTGTGTTCTGTTTATTTTTACTTCAGACTCACGTTTTCTCCGTGCGTAACTATAAGTTCCAGCTTCAAAGCTTCGCACTCTCTGCTGCTTCTCAGTTTTGCGCTTTTAGCCATACGGCTCCCACGGGCGGGGGAACCTATGGGGGTGATGAAAGGGGACCTCGATCCCTCGATCGCCACCGTAGGGAGAGATCCTCTTCATGCCACCCCAGGCAGAGCCCCTTCACTAGGGTCTCTGGGGGCTCGGCACCAGTCCGAAGCCCCTTCTTCCCGCCGGGTACGGATCGCGCTCCCCGCAGATGCGGAGGAGCGCGTCCGCCATGGTCGCAAGTCTTGCCGGAAGTCCGTGATCGCACCTTTCTTCATAGAAAAAGTGTTCAAACCCCTTAATCATTTTAGTTGCCCTTTTTTGCACCTTTTCCAATGCTATAATATATTTTTTGAGGTGTGATGACCAGAACTGTACACAGTGTTCCAAATGAGGCCGCACCATTGATTTATACAGGGGCACTATGATACCGGCTGATTTGTTTTCAGTCCCCTTCCTTAATAATCCCCAGCACAGCATTTGCCTTTTTTTACTTTGAAGTGGATGAGCAGAGTTTTGAACCCAAGTCCTGTTTTCACACTCTAACCTAGGAGTCTCCAACATGGTCCCCAGTGGTACCTGCTGATTACTTCCTGTGCACCCACCAAGTATTTTTAGAATGTGGGTGTGGCCAGGCAAGGGCTGTTGCCCTGCCAAGCTTTTGATTGGCCACTGGAGAGTTGATTGGCTGTGTAGATTTCACATAGTACAAGGATCTTTCCAGTGACTGATGATAAGCCGCAGCTGCTATTATTTGGCAGGCTCCACCTCCTGTGGCAGCCGTTTTGTGGCTGCACCCACCAAGTTGTGTCAGAATTCCAAAGTTGCCCTGAGTTGGGAACCCCTGCTATATCCATTTCCAGCCTTTCTTCACCTTTAAAATCACAGAATTTAGTTTCTAACCCCCCAACTTTTCCTTCTTTCTGTTGATCCATAATGTTGTGGGAGGCCCCTTCGTGTGGCTTCAGAGGTGGGGGAAGGTGTCCCTCTTCCAGATGTGGTACCCTCTTGCCCCAGCATGTATTTCCACTTCTCCTGAAGTCTCTGGTTCTTTCCCTGCCTGAGGCTGAAATTCAACCTCTCCTCCTGACAATGGATGCCAACAGAGCCAGCTGGAACCCAGCCTGTTCTCCCTGGCAGGGGTGAAGTTGCCACAGCAAAAGGCGGGCTTTTCTTGCTGAGAAAGGGTTATAACTCCTGCTCTACAGAAGGCAGGTTTAACAGTGTCCTGAAATCCCTCCAGTTACCTGTCCCACTTCTAATCATTCAAGGAAAAAACATCCTTGGCATACACCTGAGTTGCAACATGGTTCTCTACACAGCTCGTGTGTCTACGGGCACCTACGTGGGCTCACAGACCAAAGACTGGATTTCACTCACCTTGGTGGGCACCAAGGGCAGCAGCCCCAAAACATGCCTTCACAAATGGGGACCAGACTTCTTCCATGGAGCGGTAAGTTATGCATGGTAATTGATCAAAGCGCAGCAGAAGCTCTTGGGTTTTATGAGATGAAGTGCATTTTGCAAACCATTCATTATTCGCTGTTTGAGCCGCCAAACTGAAAACTGCCTGCAGCTACCATTTTATTCCAGTTTAGAGTTGGGGTTCAAAGAGGACAACTCATTTTCTGTGGCCCGAGAGAGTTTGGTCTTGTGCTTCCCACCCTCCAGACTTTATGACAAACTATTTCTGCACCCACCAGCTCTTTCGAAAGCAGTTTGTGAGGTGGGTAAGGAGACTCTACTGTTCAAAGAGGAAAATGCAAAATCCAGTGAAGCCAGCAAAAGCCCTTGAATATACCAAAAGGGACGGTGTTATTAGTTTACTTGTTTATTTATATACCATTTTCTCCCCAATGGGAACCCGAAGTGGTTTAGAATACATTTAAAAAACCAGAAACATTGGGTGGCGGGAGGCTTCTGAGTGTAAAGCAGGTGTCTCTTGCTCTCTCACTCCGGGTCTTCCACCCAACTCTACACTAAAAGTCCCCACACTCACAGTTCTGGGCACCTCTATGCCTTAAGTTCTGGCAAGCAGAAGAGAACCACCTCAGCCAGACCCCAATCAGCTGCTGCTAGCCATAGTGTGCAGGGTTACAATCTCTGATGAGCACCAGAAAACCAGGTCCCAGGATGAGGGGCAGGAGTTGGGGCTGAGCAATTCAGGCTTTGAATGTCCTCTGCTTTGTTTTGATGCTATTGGAACTTGGAACATCTTATCATGCCTCTCCCCACTCCATTTTAGGACAGCAAGTACAAAATTACCTGTCCCCAAGACCTGGGAGATATTTTGCTCATCCAGATCACCAAAAAACATTTGCTGGTCCTCAAAGACCGTTGGTACTGCAACTTTGTCAAGGTGACATCCACACAGGGCAAGACCTACAATTTTCCAGTCTACCAGTGGATTGAAGGCAGCAACACCATGGAGTTCAGAGAGGGGAAAGGTAAGGAGATCTGCTTCAAGGATGCCCCCGCATCCTTGAAAAAGTTACTCTTGGCCTGTGTGTCCCTCTTGTAGGATTTTACTACTTTACTAAATCAGAAGTAACAGAAAGTGTTGCTAGTATTGGAGGCAAAGTTTGGCCTTAAATTCATGGTTCTTATGTATCAGTCTAGGGCTGTGGTCACACACACTAAATAATCCACTTTCAATCCACTTTCAGTGCACTATCTAACTGGATTTTTACTGTGTGAACTGGCAAGATCCAGTTGGAAAGTAGATTGAAAGTGGTTATTTAGTGCGTGTGACTGCAGCCTAGGTCTCCCCAAAGAGTGGACCGCCTGCCCCTGGTCATTAGGGGTGTGCATAACATAACTCCCTGGCCAAAAGTATATACAAAAATCACTGTTCATGTCATTAGTTCAGGTTTCCAGCACAGTATTAGTAATCTTGGATTCTTACTAAAATGAAACTACCTTTGGTTTCAGTTTGCATAATTACCAAGCCAGCAGGACTATGCAGAAGTATTCTCTGTGTTGTTCTTTGATTCTGCTTGTTTTCCCGTGAATGACATTCTTCCTTCCAATCACATCTTGGCAAAGGGCCAGAGTTCCCAGCCAATCACTTTCACAGACAGCTGCAGAGACTGAATGTGTAGCATGTAGGCATGACTGTTTTCCTGTGATTCCATTCGTTTTCCAAGCAACGGCACCCTTCCTTCCAATTGGATCCTGACAAGGGAGGTACAATGAGCCCTTTCAGCCAATCAACTTTGCAGACAAGGCACAGAGAGGGAATTTTTAAGGCAGCTGCCAGCACTGACCATTTTCCATTTGCAGTGCACGTCTGCACAAGTGAGCTACTTTCTGGTGGTCTGGTAAAACTGAGCTGCTTTGCTACGTGGCTCAGATTTGGGGGATCTTGAGCGGAGAGGCAGGGAGTGTTCCATGCAATTTTGGTAGCATTATGTGCCATGACTGTTGAGCAAGAGACCCTCAAATTGGCTGTGCAATGACACGAATGGTGTCTGCAGTTAGATCAACATGGGTTGCCATGTTAGTCTTTAGCGGTAGAAAAAAACAAGAGTCCAGGAGCACCTTAAAGACTATCTAGACTTTTGCTCTTTTCTACTGCTACAGACAGACTAACATGGCTACCCATCTTGATCTATCTCCATGGAAGACACTACATTTAGCCATGCAGAATGGAAATCTAGCAACCTTGTGAAGAAACTTGCACAAGTGTCTGCAGTGCACATGCACAAAATGGTCCCAAGAATATAGAACATGAAAACACAGCACGGATTTTTATCCCATACCAGTAATGCCTTACCCAGAATGAAGCAATCATGGTAAATTTTTGCCTCCCCAAGCTTGGATTCAAAACTGCAATAAATTTATTTCAATGTATGCTCCTCCTGGTAATGGCTATAGCCTGGATGGGGCAATTAGCTGCAACTCCTGTCCTGGAATGCTGACTCACTACAATGATTATTTCCATTCCAAAGCCACTGATATCTCCTGACCCCTTCTCCCCCTGTAGGGATAACTGCTCCTGAAGACCTCCTCTCAGACCACCGGAAGAAAGAGTTGGAGAAAAGGCGGGAATCCTATAAGTGAGTACTGATGCTCGAGAGCTCCGGAGAGTTTCTCCTCACTCCATGCTGGGGTCCTGCTAGGAGAGAAAGGATTCCTAGGTTCTATGTCTGAAGTATATGAAAATATGTGAATGCAGATTTCCTAATGGTAATTATTGGCCTCTTCTGTGCAGGTGGAAGGAGTATGCCCCCGGAATGCCTCACTGTCTGGATGTCAAATCAACTCATGCGCTGGAAACCAACTCCCAATTTTCTTTGACCAAAGGCAGTCTTTTTCTCTCACGGGCTGCAGTGACGTAAGTTGCACAAAGAAAAAACAAATATGGTTAAGGCAAGTAAAGGTGGTACCATGGCTGAACCCATTACTGTGATTATGACAGTGCCAGGTACCATTCGTATTCTCTGTGGAGTAGGGTGGATAGGGAAGAGTCCAGGAGTGCCTAGAGACTAAGAGGAATTTCAGGAATTGAGCTTTCAAGACTCAAAGAGGCTGATGAAGGGAGTTTCGACTCTCAAAAGTTCCTACCCTGAAAATCTTGTTGGCTTCTAAGGTTCACCTGGACTCTTATCTAGCTGTTCTACTGCAGACCAACACCAGTAACCCTCTGAAACCATGTTCAGTGAAAAAGGAGTAGGAGTTATCCCAGCATGAGGATTAGATGGCTCCCTAAGCACTTCCTTCATTGTGGAAGCAGAAGGTGTTATGTACAGGATCCCCCTTCCTCAGAGAAAAGGCAGAGAGCTTTCCTTTTCATCTTGAACATTTACCTCCCTCTACTTTTTGTATTCCATTTTAAGAAACAGTCCAGCTGCTAGCACCTTCTTAAACCCCTGTTATATCCTAATGGCAACCGCGCACACAGTCAGAGAAATGCAGAGAAATGGAGCTTCGCTTTGGGAGACAATAGCCCAGCCGAAATGTAAATTAGACCAAGCGGCCACCCAGGCCATCCAGGTTCCACCAGGGGACCTATGGTTTAAGGTAACTCATGATTAATCCTATCAGGGAGTCTGGGCGTAATTTTATCAAGGTAACCCTATCAGGGAGTAATCCTATCAGGGAGTGGACATAATCTGGGTAATCCTACCAGGGAGTTTGGACAAGGCCAGGGGTGCGGTTTAGATGTGTATTTAAGCAGACCCCTGAGCCCCGTTCAGCAGCCTGGAATTGTACCATCAATAAACTTATGAGCGGATTTCACTGCAATGCGTCTCTGGACAGTACTCTATACTGGCAACGAGGATGGGATCCCAGTGAGTGACCCCGACGCCAACTCCAGCATCGCATCGAGCACTGATCCACCGGCAACCAAGCAACGCTAGGCTTCAGCACCTCACAGCACCACCGACCACCCCAGAGGACATCACTCACCACAACACTCCAGAGTCATGGCAGCCACTCCAGGACAACTCACCACATTTGACCCCACTCACCCCGAGCTCTGGGAAGGGTGGGTAGAACAATTAAAGTACTTCTTCCTGGTCCAGGAGATGGCCAATGCAGAAAAGAAGAAAGCTTGGCTCATCAGCTCCTGCAGCATCTCCTTGATTTACCTGGTGCAGAGCTTAATTGCACCCAAAACGCTAGACAATGCATCCTTCAATGAGCTGATCAACACGCTCACAGCCTACTTCACACCAAAACCATCCCGAATGGCGCTCAGAATGGACTTCTGTGCTCGCACCCAGAAGACCGGTGAGTCAGCTGCGGACTTCATGGCCAACCTCCAGCGCCTGGCAGTGGGGTGTGAGTTCCCGTCCGTCGAGGACACTCTCCTGACCCAATTCATCTGGGGTGTCCACGAGCCAAAGCTCCGACGTAAGCTAGTGGCAGTTGAGGAACTGAAGCTGAGGCCGACCCCGAGCAACCCGCCACAGAAACGGGAGCATCTCTTAGAGCTCCACCTTCCATGTTAATGATCTTCTTTAGTCTTGAAACTGATTGATAATATAGCAACCACTAAATATTTATTTCTTTGTCTTCAATAACTTGCCAAGACTTGATTTTCCTCTGAGAATTTACTGTGTAACCATATATTAAGAAATAATTTTTATTTCCTGTGTATTTATCATGATAAGCTTCTGTTGGGGACATAAGTAAAGAATTTGAAAGATCCAGTAAATTCCAACATGTGAACTGTATTCTCAAAAGTCCATCTCAAATTGTATGGCTTCTTTCTTGTGTTATAGTCACTTTGGATAATTTCTTAATCCATAAATAATTGTGCAAGCCTTCTTCCAGATTACTCTTTCCCCCTCGCCTTCCTAAAACAATATGCCAAATATCTGCCAGGTTTGTTTACATGTTCAAAATGCCTTTGTTTTTAGAAATTCTGTTTTCTGTACTTCTTCCATTTCTAACATGTCTAATTGGTTTTTTAATTGTCTTATCTCTGCTAGCGTGCCTTTACTGGGATTTTTAAAAATTTCTGCTCCTTCTTGACTTTTTTAGGGTGGTGGAACAGAGACTGAGGGGATACTCGACCAGCAAGAAGTCTTGGAAATCCCTGGATGACATCAAGAAGGTCTTCTATTTCAAAAGGAATGACATGATTGGTAAGAAGGTGGCTCTATCAGAATGTTATTGGCAGCAGAATCCAGATGTGGATGTACCTCCAGATTCAGGTACAACTGGAACACACTAGAGCTGGAGAACTGTCTTGAGAAATCACAGCTGGTTCTCAACTCATCCTTCCTCACTAATAGGAAATTCACTGGGAGCAAAGCCTGGGAATCCGGTCTGCTCCTCTCCCTCTTATAATCTACTTGAAATCACTTTGATCCCTACTGAATCCAGAAGTCTTAATTCCCTGCCCACTTAACACCGATCAATAGATTCCTCTGCCCCACACCCCACAAATAGATTCTGCCCAGTTGAATCCGCCATTGATCGTGTGTCTTCCAGAGTACGTCACAGAACACTGGAAGGAAGATGCATTTTTTGGCTACCAGTTCCTGAATGGATTGAATCCAAACTTCATTAGGAAATGCACAAAGATGCCACCTAATTTCCCTGTTACCCAAGATATGGTGGCCAGTTCCCTGGGCAAGGGCTCCACCTTAATGGAAGAGCTGAAGGTAAGAAATTTGGGGTTGCGATGCAGAGTCTAGGCAGAGCAGAGCGACCAAGATTTTGAAAGACTGTTTAGATTTTATACACTTATTTCTTAATTAATTGGTTTATTCTTTTCTGCTACCTTGGGAATTTGATGGGAAGGAGGGATGCAAATATTTCTGACAAATAAAAAGAGGATCATTGTTCTAAAAACTGGGGCCTATTCCCACCCCACATGCAAGTTTTGCCTTCCACTCTTCTCCCCTACAGAAAGGGACCATCTACATTGCCAACTACCACATTCTGGATGGGATCACCGCTGGCCGGAATAACAAGCTCCAGCAGTACATTGCGGCCCCAATCTGCCTGCTGCACCTCACACCTCAGCGGGAGCTGATTCCCCTTGCCATCCAGGTAATGGACTAGAACCATTTGAGACTGTTGCGGGCCCTGGTTTGGAAGCTCATTCAGTGGTGGTGGGACAGGGCAAAGCTCTGAATGGCTGTGGGTGATCTTTCAAAGTGTTTCTAGGGAAGGGGTCTGAAGCCATAAAACACGTGAAGGACAAATTGCATGAACCTCCACTGGAGGAAACTGCTTTGCAAGTGTCACCACACTTTTGGAGTTCTTTGAGAAACTTGACCAGTTACCTCCAGGGCTCATTTCGTAGCAGGAGCTCCTTTGCATATTAGGCCATACACCCCTAATGTAGCCAATTCTCCAAGAGCTTACAGAGCTCTTCTTACAGGGGCTACTGTAAGCTCTTGGAGGATTGGCTACATCAGGGGTGTGTGGCCTAATATGCAAAGGAGCTCCTGCTACGAAATGAGCCCTGGTTACCTCACCCAAGACTCTTGAGTCAACTTAGCAGTCATGGGATAAGGGGAAGGGTTCTCTTATAGATTAAAAATTGGTTAAATGACAGGAAGCAAAGAATAGGAATCAATTGACAGTTCTCACAATGGAGGGAAGTAAACAGTGGGATCCCCCAAAGATCGGTATTGGGGTCGGTACTATTTGATTTATTCACAAATGATCTGGAACTAGGGGTGAGTAGTGTAGTGGCCAAGTTTTCAGATGACACAAAATTATTCAGGATGGTGAATAATTATTTGTGACAGTGTACAGGGGACTGTCCTGACATGATGCAAACCTGCTTCAATTCTGCAAGAGCAGAATCACTTTCCTTGATTGGCTACAGTTACCAGTTATTTGCATGGCGCCATTTGCATGGTGGTTGCCTCACACAGCCCAATCAAACCATAATAAACTGGGAAATGTTGGCAGCTGGTGCCTAAAACTGGTGACTATCCCCTGATGTTTTTAATTGCAATGGTGAGGGACAAGAGCCCTCTCCCTCCTTTCACTGGGAAAATAAAGATTCCATTCCAGTGTCAGTACAGAAGAGTATTCACAGCAGCCACAAGGAAGGGTGACAGAAGCAGGGTTTTCAACACAAACGCAAGAAATTTTTATCCTTGGGACGGATTCACTGTAGAAGTAGGAGAAGAAAATGAACGTAAGTTCTTTTAGATGCCAAACTGGCCACCGTTGTCCGTCATTTCCCTGCCACAGCAGTCTATACAGAGGTGTGTGTGTGCAGAAAAGAGCTACTTTTTGGAGGCCAAGATCCCATGTTGGTTTCCTCTTCTACCCACAGCTCAGCCAGACCCCAGGCCCAGAGGCCCCCATCTTCTTGCCCAGTGACTCTGAATGGGACTGGATCCTGGCCAAGACCTGGGTGCGCAACTCCCACTTCCACGTCCACCAGGCCGTGGCTCACCTGCTCCGGACACACCTGTTGGCAGAAGTCTTCGCCCTGGCAACCCTCCGCCACCTGCCCACGTGCCACCCGCTCTACAAGGTGAGACTGAGGCAAGGGAGGTATTGTGCTTCTAACCTCAATAAGGAAAAAATACAGAGGGCAAAATCAGCCAAGAATTCCCAACGCATTGATGAGATCTACCGAGTGTGTGTATGCATGTGTGGAATCTACAACCTCTCTCCTATCCAGTTTAATCAGAACAGAAACGTGAACAACACTAGAATGCAAGTCGCAGTAGTTAAAATGCTAGTCGTTCCCATGCAGTAAACAAATAGTTTAGTTTTTGAGAGGGTTTCTCAAAGCAAGTTATGAATTGGAGCACAAGGAAGTCCCCTCTGGCTCTAGTTAATTGATGATCTAGGAGTTAATTGATGATCTAACATTGCTTCAATCAGGGCTCATTTCGAAGCAGGAGCTCCTCTGCATATTAGGCCCCTGTAAGAAGAGCTCTGTAAGCTCTTGGAGGATTGGCTACATTAGGGGTGTGTGGCCTAATATGCAAAGGGGCTCCTGCTACGAAATGAGTCCTGGCTTCAATTACACATGAACACAAGAAGCTGCCTGATACTCAGCTAGACCCTTGGCCCACCAGGGTCATTATTGTCTATTCAGACTGCTAGCAGCTCTCCAGGGTCTCAGGCAGAAATTTTTCACATCACCTACTGGCAGATCCTTTAACTGGAGATGCTGGGGATTGAACTTGAGACCTTCTGCATGCAAACAAGATGTTCTACCACTGAGCCACAGCCCCCTTCCCAAATTAATTTAGCCTGGCTGAAACCGCACAGATCCTGAGCTTCTCACATTTCATGGCACTTTAGACCTCACTGCTTGCAGATTTTGCTTTCATAACCTTCTCTATGTGTTCCCCTACTGAGGACCTAGGGGAGAGACTGTAACTCAGTGGTATAGCATCTCTTTGGCATGCAAATGGTCCCAGGTTCAATCCCATCTCCACTGAAAGGGAAGGTTGACTGATGTTCTGATTCTGTATCATGCAGCTTCGTATGTCCATATTACCTCATGCATCTGACAAAAAAGTAGGTTCTAGCCTCCATATGTTTATGCTGTAATGAAACCAAACAAGTTCTGTGGATGCCACAAGACTCCTGTTTAATTGAATGCACCTTTCCAACTTTGCCCTCAATATTTGTTCTTGTTTCTTATTCAACCTGCCCCCCCCCCTCTTTTGGTTCTAAATTCAGTAATGGAAATAATGACCTGCTGTACATTGGTTTAGTTATTTTGTATGTTATTTAATTGCATCTTGAAACACTGACTTGTCTACTGCATTTGGAGTGTTGCATCTTCAAAAACTAACATTTGACACTTGGAATGTGCAAAGTGAAGTACACTACAGGACCTTTTAGTCAGAGAGATAACACTGAAAATATCTGGGTGCAGCAGGCAAGCCAAAGGGCATGAGAGGACTAATCAGGCATGAAAAGGTTAATTGGGCATATCTTATCTTATCTTGATATGCGGATTTGTATATTGCATGATAGATACATTGGAATGGATGGTCCAAGCTCAGAACTTATACACACACCAAACCCTTC
The DNA here is from genome assembly GCA_029233225.1 of Lepidodactylus listeri. Lineage (NCBI taxonomy): Eukaryota > Metazoa > Chordata > Lepidosauria > Squamata > Gekkonidae > Lepidodactylus > Lepidodactylus listeri. The sequence continues at coordinate 53,565,905 of JARCFY010000018.1, forward strand.
AAAGTATTTGTTTGGATTGCTTTTTGCAGCAGTTTTTTTTGCTCTCTGCTCTTGCTTGGAGCCATCTTGTTGACTCTTCACTTCCCTAAGTGGTCCCAGCCAATCAAGGATCATGTAATAAATATAATTGTATCACAATGACATGTAGCCAACCAGTTCTGGCTACACTGCTTCATTATGAACCCAATTCAGAGCGAAGACTGGCAACTTTGTCCTCACTCTGAATGGGTGTTGGAGAGAGAGCCTTCTTCACTACCCACCTCCCCTCAAAAAACAGGCTCTTTGCAGGCTCTTTAGCAGCTTAAAAATGATAATATGATTTATAAATCAAGTGTAAATATAAACAAATCAATTAATACCATTCTCTCATTTTGACATCTGCCCTTCTTTCAGCTCTTAATCCCTCACATCCGGTTCACCTTCAACATCAACATCTTGGCCCGACAGCTCCTCATCAATAAAGATGGTGTCTTTGACCAGGTGAGTTGTAGATCCCCTCCTTTGACACAAACTGGTTAACCTAGCCAATCAAGGACTTGTCAGAGGGTGATCGGAAGGCTCTCACAGAACTGAAGTAGGTTTGCTTCATGTTATGAGAGTCTCTGTACACCATCTTGTCTTGCCCTGTTGGAAGGAAGGCAAGCTAGAGATGGAGTAAGCAATCTGTCTTTATATATAATTGTGTTTTGGTCATGGACTCTCCTGAACATTCCACATGGTCCCAAATCAGTTGGCTCCCTGATGTGTCACTCAGAAGCTGTCCCCAGCCACTGGCTGTGTTGCCTGAGTCCTGCCCAGCCGCCACTCAAGAGTACTCGCATGCCATTGGCTGGGTGCTGGGTCTGCTCCTCTTCCCATCTCCCACTCCTTCAGCCACTGTGCCCTGTCAGAATTACTGACAAACAGCTTTCTCTCTTGATGAAGACGCTTCTCCTGCTTGCCTCCTGTGCAGGGCTAACTTTTCCCTCAGGGGCTGTTGGTAGGTGTAACGAAATGGCAGTTACCTGTGTTTGTAGGATGGCTGCCATCTATGGTTGTTTATTTAAAAGGTTCCCCCATAAGGTTCAATTGAGCTGTAGTTCCAGAGAGAGGGGCCTGCAGGGGTATCACTCACTGGGTTGAATGGGGCTTCCTCATCTGCTGACCTACAGTTCCCAGTGGCCCCAAAGCCAAAAAGTGCAGGAAAGAGGGACCGTCCCAAGAGGTGGGGCACCATCAATATAGACTCCAGCCCATCCAGGGAGGAGGCAGTCTTTGTCCTATAGGAGGTCAGGAAAGGCTCCTGCTGCCTGTGCTGACCCAGGCTACAAGCCAGAGACATGGGGGAACCCTGGGAGGCAGCAGATATTCAGCCACTCCACAGTCGGCTGGTTTGGGGAATGAATGGAAGTTTCCCTGCTCTCTTGGGCAAGAGAGGGAGGCTGAAGCAGAGCCAGAGACTGGTCCAAGGAGAGATCCTATCCTGAGCCCACAACCTCCAGAAGTAGAGAGAGTATTGTGTGTAGGGAAAGAGGATTGTGTTAACTCCTGTTGATTTATGCCCTGTTGGTTCATAGTGTGTGCTTACTCCTACAGTTGTGCCTTATTCATTTAGTGTGTGTGTGCTCCATAAATGTGTAAATAGATACATACATAAAATAAATACATTCTTTTATTTGGGCTAATAATCTGTGTTGTGCTCTGACCACATAGTCTCCCCCACTCTGCACAATGCCAAAGGGAGGGGGTAGCCCAGGGAAGCAAAAAAAAAAAAGAGCCAGACCCTTGGTTTGCCAACTTTCCAGGGATCCCCCAAAGATTGGGGATTTTATCTCCAAATAGGGAGATTTGGCTATGGGGTCTCACTGTCCCTCTAAAAAGGCAGTGACAATTCAGTGACTGGTGGCAGGGAACTTAAGGAGTGAGATACACCCTCGGGACGAGGGTGGGAAGCAAACAGTGGAGTTGTAAAGTGGAGCCCATTTTGCCACAGTAGGCAACTAAGCTTGGTTCAGACAAAGGAAGGAAACCCTTTGCAGGCCTTTTGAGGAACTCATTGGGGCCAGTCCTCACTAGGGTTGCCAGCTCCAGGTAGGGAGATTCCTGGATATTTTCTGGTAGAGTCTATGGAAGCCAGGGTTTGGGGAGGGGAGAGGCCTCAGCTGAACAGAATGCCATAAAGCCCACCTTCCAAAGCAGTTATTTTCTCCAGGGGGAGAAATCTGTTGTTTGGAGTTCAGTTGTGATACCTGGTGATCTTCAGGCTCCACCTGGAGGTTGGCTACCCTAAGCGTAGCAGTCAGTGCTTCAGAGCAGGGTCTGCTAGATCCAAGTTCTTGCTGTAGAAGCTGAGTGGGTGATTTCAGACTTTCAGCCTAATCTACCTCACAGGGTTGTTGTGCAAGTCAAAAGGGGGAGAAGAGAATGATGTAAGTTGCTTTGGTTCCCATTGCAGAGAAAGACTGTACTTTACCTCTTGGGAAACCATTGCTGCCAATCTCCAGGTAAGGGCTGGAGATCACTCAGAATTACAACTGCTTTCCAGATGGCAGAGATCAGTTCCCCTGGAGAAAATGGTGGACTCTGTGTCCTTCTACCCTGCTGAGATCCCCCCCCCCCATGACAGCCAATGTGACATGGCAGTCAGGGCTTCAGAGCATGGTAGAGGCTGCAGGTGGGGTGGGGAGATGGAAAGCTAAAGAGTGAAGGGAAAATGAGAAGGAGATAGGGTTGCCAACTCCAGGTGGGAGATTCCTGGAGATTTGAGGGATGGAACCTGGAGAGGGTGAGGTTTGAGGAGGGGTGGGACCTCAGACTGGTACAATGCCATAGACTCCACCCTCCAAATTGTTACCTCCTGGGTAACAATTGTTGCCAATCACCAGGTCAGGGCTGGAGATCACTCAAAATTACAACTGCTCTTCAGGGAGCAGAGATCAGTTCCTCTAGAGAAAATGGTGGACTCAGTGTCATCATATCCTGCTGAGGTCGCCACAGCAAATTGACGCTGAGCACCCAAGGCCTTAGCACTCTCCCAGAGCCTCTTTCTAGAGCCCGTTGTATTTATTTCCACAATGGGCCTTATTCCTAATAAAGAAATAAAATAATTAAAAAATCCTTGCAATTTAATGATATACGGAAAAAACTGACCTTTGTCTGTCTGTTGCTCTGGGCTCTGCAATAACTAGGACTAACAGTAGTCATTGGTGGATCTGGTGTGAGGTCATGAAGTATTCCTGAATATTCAAAAGCTCACTATACCTATAGATTGTCACTGGACAAATTGAACACACGCACCAGGTGTATTGTCTCATGTGATATTTTAATACTCAAGCTTGAACAGCTGATCTTTAAGAAAGGTCACTCAATGCAGCTTTTGAGACTTCAGGTCCTTTATCAGTGCATTAGAGTAAGCATTGTAAAACATGAGCTGCCAGGTGCAAGAAATGGCTCTTCTGTAAGGTGCCTCTCCCATTTCTCCCTTTTCTCCAGGCAACTGGTCTCGGGCGTGAGGGCTTGGTCCAGCTTTGCCAACGGGGCCTGGAAGCCCTGACCTATTCCTCCCTGTGCCTCCCAGAAGATTTAGAGGATCGTGATGTGTGTTCATTGCCCAATTACTACTACAGGGATGATGGCCTGGAGGTCTGGGCAGCCATAGAAAGGTTAGGAAGGCAATGAGGTGGATCCATTTGAGGGAGGGATAAGGGAACAGGGAGTTCTCCAGGGAGTTCTCCACCACTTTCCTGAGGTGCAGAGGATTTCAGAAGAACCTCTCCCTCTACTCCCCAGACCCAGGCATATCTGTATCCGAAACCGGTCAGCTCCTATTTACAGAGAGGTTAAAATGAAACCTAGCACCAGTGGGAGAAAGCTCAATAGAACCGTTATCCCTGATGCATTGATTTTCTGTTTTCAGGAAGGTTCCTTTTTGAACATATGGGAGTACTCCAGAATGGTGTTCGGTACTTTAAATCTGAGGTGGCAGTACAGTACAGTCTAAAGCCCTAGGACTCACCGATGGCATTCTGCGCTCTCTCTTTTTTTCTTAATCTAGAGACCCATGTTTTTTTCCTAGATTAGGTTTAGAGACAGTAACTCCCAGAGGCAATTCAGGGAGAGGGCTTTCCCCTGCTCAGGCCTCTCCTTCAGACTCCAAAGCTCCAGAATGCCCCCAAACTCACTGATAGAACTGGATATCCTGGCTCCACCCTGTGTCAGAGGGATCTTTCTGGGATACCGTGGGGAAGGGATTCTCTTGGGAGACCAGCTGTGCCCCAGCTCTGCAGGCTGACTCACTTTCTGCTTCTCTCGTTCCTCCTTCAGTTTTGTCTCCAATATTGTTGACTTCTACTATTCAAGGGATGAATCTGTGCAGGAAGATTATGAACTACAGGGCTGGATAAAAGATATCTTTACAGAAGGTTTCCTGAGTCAAAAGTCTTCTGGTAAATATCCTCTCCCTCCTCCATGGATTGGATCCCCCATAGTTAAGCACGCAACCCTTGGTTACAGAAGGAACCACATCATGCCATTCAATGCTTTTTCATGCTGTTCAGTGAACCCCAGCTCACTGAGATAGATGTTCAAAGCACATTTTGACTTGCTGTCCAAGCTCCATTGCTTGGGAATTAGAAAGGAATTTGGATCTCAATGTAGTTGTGGGACATGACTCGCAAACTTCAGATTGAACTTCACTTTCGGGACTTCTGTCTTTCTCCCCTATATAAGTGTTGTCAGTTTCTAGATTGCCAGCTCTTTAGTGCAAGGACGTGTGTTCTTTGTAACATTCCACTCTTCCCAAAAACACTGTATGAATCAAAACAACACACATCCTGCTCTTTCAAAGGTGATCCATACTACCATGGGAATTGAGTTCTTCTTATCTGTGAACTTGAGTTTTTCTTAACTTCAACTATATTGAAAATTTGATGGGTGGGATGTGTAAGCATGCAGCAGATTTGCCTGTGTAGAATACATTTACCCCATTATTACCTGCCCCAGAACTAATTTTCTTCCATTCATAGGAATCCCATCCTCATTCGATACGGTGATGGAGCTCAAGAAGTTCCTGACAATGGTGATATTTACTGTTTCTGCTCAGCATGCTGCTGTCAATAATGGGCAGGTAGGAGCAAATCTTCACTTCTTCCTACTGGCTAACCCTTCATTGACTTTGCATGGACCCCTTCTTCCACTACAGAGGGCAACCTTTGATTGCAGACTACCATACATTGAACCAAAAATATCACTTTCAGGACAACTGACATCTTCCCCCCAATAGTACAAATGTTTGCCTTTCTCCTTATTGTTTCACACAGTCTACTCTCCCCTGCTGCTACCCATTTTTGAGGCTGGTCCCCCCCCCCCCCTTGTGGGAGCCAATCCGAGACCATGTAGAGAATAAAATGATGTGTACCTGATAAAATTTGACTCTGTGATAATGCTGCTAGAAACAAGCACAGCCAGTTGAGAGTGAGGGCAATGCTTGTTTGGTCAGACTTGTCATCAGTAAGAATTGACTTTGTTTTCCCTCAATGATGCCATCCTACAGGACAATCTTCTTGAGTCAGCATTCATTTTACTCTGAACAGGCTTATACTTTTACCCTTTATCACAGCCTCCCCTTTCTGGAAAATCACAAAGAGACACATTTACTTTTTAACTAATTTCAGGATTTTAATGTAAATTACCCCTCCTTTTTGTGAACCCCTATATTTAGGCCTGGAAGGGAAGGCAGCATGGTATAACCAGATTTTGTCAGATCTGAGGAGCTAAACAGATGGTACTTGGATGGGAGACCACCAAGGAAGGCTACTTTGCTTTTCACTTGCCTTCAAAACTGCTTGCTGGGACAGCCATAAGTTGGTTGTAACTTGTTAACACTAGTATATATGTAAATTTGGGAACAATTAGGATATCAGTAACAGGTGGTAGGCCCCAATATATGGGATGTGGGTACCTACTAGGGCTCTTATGTATTTGGCTACAAATCCAGGTGGACGCCATTCAAAGATAATAAATAGTTATTTATGTTAGTTTTCCATATCTATACTAAATAAACTGGAATCTAAAAATGTATATAGTTACAGAATTCTGAAGGGGAAAATATTTGGAGTTATATGTCTAGGAAGAATTCCATGTGGCTGACGGGGTTTACTATAGACTGGGATGGGGGCTAATATTTGGTTTTTTACCACAGTATGGAAATGGTGCCTGGATGCCCAACTTCCCCTCCTCCATGAGGAAGCCCCCACCTCGATCCAAAGGCACAACACACTTTGAAGATTACCTGGATACTCTGCCCACCATCAACACCACCTGCAATATCATTGGCACCCTCTACCTTCTTAGTGCCCCAACAGGAGACGCAGTGAGTGCTTTGAATGGGTGGCAGAGCTGGTGGTGGAAGGGCAGGGATGTTTCCACTGTGAGATTATAGCAGGCCTTACACTTACTGTGCTGTGTCACCATCCAAGCTGATGAGAGGGGTGGGATTGCTGCTGAAATTGGCCCTGTTTGAGAGGACACCTTGCCGCAAATATAAAAATTAATATCAAGATTTAAGAATAAAAATTAATTTTTTCCATTTTTAACTGTCTTTGTGTAAGGAGAGGCGTGCCTTGTGGATACTATTGATATAAGATTGTGGGACCAGACAAACCAATCCATGGAGTAATGCTGTGTCCAACTTACCTTCTGCCTGGAGTGGCTGCCACTTCCCAGTCCAGGCACTGGAGGCCGCAGGAATAGGTGGTCAACCAGGCATGAACACATTTGCATAGGATCAGTGCTGTAATGAAGCTGAGTGGCTGAGGCAGACAGCCTCTTGTTTAGAATTAGAAGATGGTTTGCCCCTGGAGTCACCTGGCTTTCCATGATGTTTTGGAAAGAGAGTGTCAAGGGCTCATGTTAAGGTTGCCAGCCTCCAGGCTGGGGGACTTGCAGTTTTTGCAGAATTACAGCAGATCTCCAGACTACAGAGATCAATTTGCCTGGGGAAAATGGCAGCTTTGAAGGGTGGAATGTATAGCGCCACAGCCCTCTTGGGCTTCCTCCCCACCCCAAACTCCACCCTTCTCAGGCTCTGTCCCAAATCTCTGGGAATTTCCCAACTTGGAGTTGCCAACCCTAGCAGATGTAAGTCTCATTGCCGAACAGACACAGGGTCACTGGAGGAAGCTTTCCTTACGGGGGTGTTGAAATGTATACTGTGACCCATATTTGTATCAACATGTGCTTTCTCTTGCTCTCAACAGGTAGCTCTGGGGAATTATCCCAATGAGTACTTCACAGAGAAGGAACCACAACAATTCATTGAAGACTTCCAGGACTGCTTGAAGAAGATCACCAAGAAAATCAAGAAGAGGAACTCTTCTCTTCCAAATGGCTACCATTATCTGAACCCTCCTGAGATAGAGAACTGTGTCTCCATCTGAGTAGGCTTAGCCTGGAAGGTGGCCTTGCAAGGCAATGAGGAACATCTGCCAGTTTTTACCCTCCAGATTATGCACCCTTCCCATGTGGTGCCTGCTGCGGCTTCCAGTTGCTTCAGTCAATCTGCACAATTCTCTCCTTCCGCCTTGGCACTGCCCACCTGTGCCCTGGCAAAAAACGCTTCACAAGCACAATCCTGATTCGCCTCTGACTGACTCTCTTGAGAGAAGGGGCATATATATTTTCTAAAAGCGCAACTCACTGTTGCTGTAGTCTTCCTTGAGCATTTCCTTTGGAGAAGATGGGTAGTTAATGTCCCAAATAAACAAATAATGGTAATTAGGGTGTGCATTTGCATTATTGTGTGCCTCTGGGTCAGCTTCAGCTTTTCGCCCAGGTTTGTGTATTCAGCCACCATTTTCTGAAGAATTTGGCCACGATCTCTTATGCTGGGCTCAGGGGGAAATGATGCTTGGTCCCTGCTCCGGATTTACACCTGACCAGCTTCAAAATGGCCACCAGGTGCCTCATAGTCATGTGTTTGTGCCAGGGATTCTGAGTTGCCTAGTAACTATCACCAGTGGACAGGTAGGAGCAAGGGGCTACTTCTTTGAACCTGCAAACATATAGCTCTGTTCACATGGAAAACAGGATTGCACTTACCTGCAACTGTTGTTCATTGACACTGACACACATTGGGACTGCCCCTGCACAGACCAGCCATGGAACATTTTTTCCTAGCCTAAAACACCTAAAGGGGTCACTCCCGGCTCCTTCTGGAGCTAATGCACATGGGTTTTCCCACCAAAGGCGTCACATGCTCCAGTGGCAAGCATCCCCCTTCCTTCAGTTCCCGCTAGGCCATCGTGACCTCCCACACTGCAAGAAACAAACCATGTGAGAGGTCACAGCAAGGCAGAGGGGAGGGAATGTGTGTCTGCACAGATGTTGATGAACAACAGTTACAATTATGTGCAACCCTGTTTTCATCTTCCGTCTTCAGTGTAGCCCCACAATTAGCAAGCTACCCACCAGAGGAAGCAGGCTGAAACAGAGACTGGAACAGAGCCTGAAAGACTGCCTTTCTCACATCTACATCCTTCCTGGCTGGTAGGTCCAAGGCATAATGTCTCACGAATGTATCCTTGCCAACCAGGTCACAGCCCTTGCAGATGTCCACTAGGGGGACCCTCCTGTGGAATGCAGCTGGGGAACCTTGCGCTCTAGTGGAGTGTGCGGTCACCTCCACTGGACAAGGTCTCCCCACTGCCTCATAACAGGAGAGGATGGCATCCACCACTCATCTGGACAAGGACTGGAAAGAGGCAGCCTTCCCCTTCTTAGGGGCCTAGTAGCACACGAAAAGCTCCTCATCCTTATGGAATGATTTGGTCCTGTCAATACAGTATTTCAGTCCAACGTCTAACATATGCAGGGCTCTTTCAGCCTTAGACCCTGGGGATGGGAAGAAACCTAGTAGGACAACCTCCTGTGCCAGGTGAAACTTGGAGACTATCTTGGGGAGAAAGTCCAAGCTAGGGTGGAGTACCACTCTCTCATTAAAAACTTTCAAAAAGGGTGTATCCACCCTTAGGGCTGCCAGTTCAGGGCTGGCAGAGGTAATTGCCACCAAAAAGGCCACCTTTCTCAAGAGCAATGCCAAAGGACATGTGGCCAGGGGTTCAAACGGCTGCTTCATCAGCCGAGCCAAAACCAGTGGTAAGAACCACTGGGAGACGATGTGGGGAATGGGCAGGAAAACATTTAATAGCCCCTTAAGGAAATGCTGGGCTATCTTGTGGGAGAAAAGGGAGACACTACCCATCCCTTCGTGGAATGCTGAGATGGCTGCAAGATGGGACTTAACAGAGGCTAACCCTTTCTGTGCTAATGGAAGTAAGTAGTCCAAGATGAAAGGTAACAGACAAATGATTTTGGGGTGGATTGAGCAAGTACTGAGGGCAGAGGCTCCAGTTCCTTGCAGGGTTTCTATCGTATGTGCACATTTGGGGGCAGGCCTCTCTAAGTGGGGAGTTCAATTGTGGGTTGGCTGGCAATGGGGCTGCCAAATCTAGAGAAAAAGGTAGTGAATTTAATAGGGCCGGAACAATTTTACAGTAGCATGTCCAGAAAGTATAAATGAATTATATGTGATAAGCAGCCCCCAAAATATAGCTAAAGCTGCAGAAGTTATGGATTCCTTGGAGGAATATTTCAAGGGAACATATTTTACTGCAGGCAATCAAAAGAAAAGACTTAGGCTCCCTCAGGAAAAATAATTTCTTTAGAAAACCAAAGCCCTGTTGTACCTGTGCTTCCCCCTTTATTAATAAAGTTCTCGGAATGTTCTTCTCTACAGGATTGTATCGTGTGTTTTCTCAAACTGGGCTGGGGATACACAACCAGAGACAGCATTTCTATCTGTCAGTTTTGAGCATTCCAGGGAACTATCAAGGCTCATGAAGTTGGGCGGAGGTACTCAGAGTGCACAATTGGTACTCTACTTAAGAAGAAGAGGATTTATACCCCGCCCTTCACTACCTGAAGGAGTCTCAGAGTGGGGTACAATCGCCTTCCTTTCCTCTCCCCACAACAGACACCCTGTGAGATAGGCAGTGCTGAGAGAGCTCTTGGGAGAACTGCCCCTGAGAGAACAGTTCTGAGAAAACCTATGACTGACCCAAGGTCACACCAGCAGCTGCATGTGGAGGTGTTGGGGAATCAAACCCAGTTCTCCAGATTAGAGCCCGCGCTCCTAGCACTACGCCAAACTGGCTAACAGTTTTCCAGCTGCTAACAGCTAACAAAATGGTGTTACTCTCGCTCATCAAACTGACAAGAAATAAGCAAACTTGTCAAACTGACAAGAAATAAGCAGATCGAGGAATAAACAGGGGTGTACATCTGGCTTGGTAACACAGTTTTCCAGAGCCTTCTCTTCCCTCCATGGCTCACTCCCTTCCCATATTCCATAAGGCAACTGTCCTGAGCCTAAGGCTGAGGAGAGCAGCGGCCTGTAGGCCTCAAAGGCCTAAGGCCTTGTGTAGATTTTGAAACGAGCCTACATTTCTCAGGTACCTTCCAAGGTCCAGGATTGGACTGAGGGAAAATGGCGGGAAAACAGGCACCAATCGCTGTTGAGGAGGCAGAGCTTCGACAGAGGGCATATAAGGCCCTGTGCAGAGAAGGAGGGGGCTCAGTCCCTGAAGCTTGAGCAGCAGTGAGGATGATTTTGGAGAGAGAGTGTGTTGGCCACTTCTGCAGGGGTTGCCAACTTCCAGGTGTGGGCTGGAGATCTCCTAGAATTATAACTGCTCTCTGGGTGACGTATATCAGTTGTCCTGGAGAAAACAGCTGTTTTGGAGGGTGGCCTCTATTGCACTATACCCTACTGAGGTCCTTCTCCAGCTTGGAATTGGCAACTCTAGTGGCACAGTTTTCCAGCTGCCTCTCTGTGCCTCCCCCTACCTCCCCCCATAACATGATGCCTGGGGCCCTTTGTCATCTAAAGCAGAATTTTAACTCTGAGCAGCCAAACTGACAAGTCTTACTCATCAAACACCTTCAAGAGAACCTGTTGGCTCTAAGACAAACCTCGGAGATGGATTTCTACCGAAAAACACTCCTTCCTGCCCCCCACCTCCCGTAAGCAGATAGTAATTTTTTATTACGGTGAAATTGTAATGAAATCTTAACCTTATGATATTTCTTTTTAAAAAAATTATTGAAGCATTAAATAATTACAGAATAATCAAACTTATCATAATCAGGTAGTTTACAAAATACATTTAAGTGTTTCGTATAATACATAAGCATATTATTATAACTAATTTGGTATACTGTTTTACGACAAGTATATTAAACAACACAACAATACTAACAGTATTAAACTTTTCTAGAATTAGGTCTATTTGATTGACTTCAGACTTTGTTCCATAAACAGTTAGGAGCATTGTTTTGATGATTTGGAGGATGTTGTTATTTATAATTTTTTTAAAAAACAACCCCAAACATTTCAATGTTGCCTTTGTGCCAGGACATCAGTGGCAATCCCCCAAAATTTTTCCTCCAGTCTCCCTTGGATTTGTCAGCCAACTCTGGAAATGTCTCCAGCTGATCTAGAAATAATGGATTTGTTCCTATCCGCTTTTCCACTAGTGCAAGGGGGAAGAGGAGCCCTTCTGAGCCCACCCCCAAAACCACTATGTGACAACTGCATTACCCATGTAGTCAAAAGTTATGCACAACAGTGGACTGCAGTGGGGGGGAACTGGGCCCCTTATGTTCCTTCTTTAGCAGTGGAAAAGCTAGTTTGATCTAACCCATTACCCATACAGCTCATGAAGGTAACAAAATGATTCCGGTTAAGACAGTGGCCAGCAGGGCTGTGTGTAGACACAAAACCAGGGATCCGGAGGGAAAAGCAGAGTAACCATCTGACTATATGGAGACACTGTTCTCTATGTCTGGAGGGCAGAGGTGCTTATAACCTGGTTCCAGCAGCTGGTTCCGCTTCTCAATTTCCTTGGAGATCTTCTCCAGATGTTCCTCAAAGGCCTTCATTAATCTCTTAGGCTCTTTCTCAGTGAAGTGCTCTTCAGGATACTTCCCCAGGGGGACCTATTAAAGCCGAGAAAAGGAAGAGAGGAAGTACATTAAAGGTAAAGGTTTCCCTTGCTCGGAAGCCAATCGAATCCGACTCTAGGGAGCAGTGCTCATTTCGGTTTCCAAGCCAAAGAGCCAGCGCAGTCTGAAAGTGTCTGGCCATAGAGAATAAAAGGCCAGGCCCTGCCTGGTCACAGCCAGGACATTTCCATACAAGTTATCAACCCTGGGTCCGATGCTGTTGGGATGCAGGGTTTTTTCTCTGTTTCCCCATAGCACTGTGGTACATTAATACACTTCCCAGGGCTTCCCCGGCTTTTCTCAAATTTGCTTTGTTGTGAAATTTTGGGAGAGACTTCTATTATACTTTCTTCAAATTTTTACAGCTTAAGTTCTTTTTAGCTTTCTTCATATCTTCTTGATCCATTTTCAAATTAGCTTCTTTTCAGCTTTCATCAAATTATCTTTTAGTTCCATTTGAAGTACTTAAATTAGGAGCAAACCAGTTAATTTATTTCTGAAAGTAGCAACCAGTCCTTTCATTTAATATCCAGCTAAAAGCCTTCTTTTTTATATAGGCTAGTAAATGCTTTCTATCTCAAGTTGCTGGCTCAATTGCTTTCTAGTTATACATGGTAGAAGCAGGGCTATTTTGGGGCAGGAACGCACAGGAACGGAGTTCCGGCTGGCTTCTGAGTTGGCCATGCCTATAGCCTCCCCCCCCCCTCGGCATCCCCAGGCACCTTGGGGAAGCCAATCCAATCCAGGGACAGAAGGCAGTTTAAACTGCCTCCCCTCCTTGGGTTTCCCAGGCGCCCCCTGCAGCTGCGGGGCGCCTGGGGAAGCCGATCCAGAAACTGCCTTCCTTCCCTCAGGCTCCCCATGTACCCTGCAAGCCACGGGGCACCTGGAGAAGCCGATCCTGTGAGGGGTGTGGCCTAATAATCTAATAAATTCCTGCTGTTGGGTGTGGCCTATTATGCTAATAAGTTCCTGCTGGGCTTTTTCTACAAAAAAAGCCCTGGGTAGAAGCATACATCAGCAGGGGTGTAGACTTTCCATTCTCCCGGGGAGGGGGGGGAGGGGCTCTCTCTAGTGCGCTTTGTGTGCATGCCCCCGCTAGGACAATGTTCCCGCCGCCGCCACCTCTCCCCCCGCCTGGCTCCCATGCACCCCTCAGAGAGAGGGAGTGGGTGTGAGGAAGCCAGGCGGGGGGGGCTTTTGCGGTGGCGGCGGCCGGGGAGGCTTGCGGCAGGCGGGGAGGCATGGCAGCGGTGCCCCCCACCGCCAGAGCTGCCGCCGCCGGGACAGTGTCCCCACCGCAGCCAGAGCCGCCACCGCACCACAGCGGCCGGGGTGATGTCCCCACTGCCAGAGCCACCGCGCTGCTGTTCTGCGGGAGGGAGGGAGGAGTGGGTGGGCAGAGAGGCTCTGGCGGTGGCAGCACGGCTCTGGCGGCGGGAAGGTGCGGCAACAGGCGCTCCATTTTGCTGGGGGGGCTCAGTCTCCCCCGGGAAATTTCGGAGGGGGGCTTGAGCCTTCGAGCCCCCCCGTAGTTTACGCCTATGTACATCAGTACCCTGCTGGGATCCCTCCCCTCCCCAAACTCACCCTTTCCAGTTTCCACCCCCAAAATCTCCAGGAATGTCCAAACTTGGAGCTGGCAACACTGCACGTGCGGGCACTGCGGTCTCCCAGGTTCAGTGCAGCCAGCCAGGAGTGTTGTCGCACTCACCATGTCTCCAGGATCAGCGCTAAGCACCGAGAGGATGCTGAGGATGGTGCAGGTGGTGTTGATTGCAGGGATGGTCTCTCTGTAGCTCTCCTCATTCGCTGTGCCTTTGGTCTTCGGAGGGGGCTTCCTCATGGAGGAGGGGAAGTTGGGCATCCAGGCGCCCAAATCGTACTGTGACCGGGAAATATCAGATATTCAGCACCTGTGGATTCTACAAAGCCCACCCTGCCTTTGTTTTTAGCACTGTGTCACAGCAAGGGGGAGGCATCCGCTGTGCTTCACCCCAAAATCCTGCACAGATCTCTTTTGCCCCAGGCACGCACTCTCTCCTCACATCTGCCCAGTGAGAGAGTGGTGGTGGGTGGAAGGGCTGCAGGAGGAGGGGGAGACACAGCCGCCATCCCTTCTTTGCCTACATCCCTGTCATGTTTCTGGCCACAGAAGTTGGCGTCATCATCTATGTTTGGCTTTTGGGCAGCACTCAAAAGGCCAGCCTTCTTATGTTGGCTGCAAGGGTAGCACGGGCCACGATGCTCCTTGAATGTTCCCTGCCTTGCTAGGCCACACAGAATCCATAGCCCTCCACCTTCTTCTCACCCCACCAGCAGAACTATTAGCCACAGAGTGGCTTCTATGTGTCAGCCTGGAACAGGGCCCAAGCCCCACTTCTGTTTTTACATCTGACTTTCCCGCTGGAATCATTCTAGTTCCAAAAAAACCTGCCCACACCTCTGTGCGGTGTGAAACTGTACTGCTACTGAAATGTCCACATCTACTAATTGCCCTCCTGTGGTCAAGCTAGTGTTCAACCGGCTTTATTCTGCTTTAAACAATTGAAGTTGATTAGTGCACTTAGGGTCATTTTACACCTCCCCTCTAAAGTAGTTTGACTGCTGTCTTTTCCTGTGCTGATTTCACAGTGGTGTGAAATTTCACTCCAGGGGGTCTAAGTGCACTAATCAACAGCAATTGTTTAAAGCAGAATGAAGCCGGTTGCATACTAGCTTGACCACAGGAGGGAAATTAGTAGATGTGGACATTGCAGCTCCCTCCCAAGATCGGCTTCCCCAGATGGCGTGGCAAACTCAGAAGCCAGCCGGAACTCCATTCCTGTGCGTTCCTGTCCAAAAATAGCCCTGAGTAAGAGTGGTGCAAGAGTGGAATCAGCTGCCTAGGGAGGTGGTGAGCTCCCTCTTACTGGCAGTCTTTAAGCAGTGGCTGGACAAACACTTGTCAGGGATGCTCTAGGCAGGGGGTTAGACAACATGGCCTGGGTGAATTCAGCTCTGTGATTCTATGCTTAGTTTCCAAGATCTGATGGGACTGGGCTACACCATGCCACCTTCTCTCCCACCAAGACACTTCCAGAGTCAAATACAACTGATTTTAAGAGGTGTTCTCTTTCCCCAACTTATCCTGGGGAAGGGCAATGCCAGAGATCTCTCTCTCCTAGGGAAGTCTCAGTATCCCCACCAGACTATAGTCCCTTGTATTCTAGGTGAGAACTGGATCTATCTTCCACATGGATGGCCGTGCACTTGCAGGTGCAGTGAAGGGGCCCCTTGCTCCTACCTGTCCACTGTTCACAGCACTGTGCTGGGCTGAGCAGGTATATATCACCATAGTCAGGAACTTCTTGAGCTGTTTCACACTGCCTAGCGAGGAGGGAATGCCTGCAAAAGGAAATCAGCCTTCAACAGCCTTCAAAAATCTGTGCAGCCAATCAAATCTCCAGTGGCCACTCAGAAGACTTTCGGGTCAAAAGCCCCACCTGGCCCCACCCACTTTTTAAAAACACTTGATGAGTGCCAAGAAAGGTGTTAGCAAGTACCACAATGGCCCTGGGCAGCCCATTGGGAACCCAGAGTTTGCTAAGCTATATCAAGCATAGAGTGGTGGCTTGATAGGTATATTCTTAGCTCATCCCATCCCTAGAGAAGACTGGATTGTACCTGAGGACTTCCGGTTCAGAAACCCTTCCATAAAGATCTCCTTTATCCAACACTGCAGCTCAGAATCTTCTGTTACGGAGGAGTCACTTTTGTAATAGAGGTCAACAATGCCCGAGACGAACCTGCAAGGGAAAAGCGGAAGCTGGTCAGGCTGCAGGGTGAGGGCCACCCCACAGGAAACACACACAGGTCTCCTCGGGTCATTCTGTAGAAAAAGAGGCGCAGGAGCTCATTAGCAAAACTCATTAGCATAACGTATTTGCATATGCCACACCCTTTGACATCACTGGAAGTGTGTCAGAAGGCAACACCCACCACTCAGGCTCCACCCCCAAAATCTCCAGGTATTTCCCAACTCAGAGCTGGCGAGCCAGCTTTACACTTTGACGAAAGACACTTTAGGTTTCCTTTGCTCTTACAGGGAAGCTACCCTGCAACAAGCATGAAAGTACAGATCAAGTTAGTATGCTTTTGCTTTTTCCCACAACACATCACCATATGTGCCCACTCCTGGGATTGTTATTCCCGGAACGGCGTTCCTGCACGTTCCTGCTCGAAATGACCCCTGGGTCTCCTCCATGTCCAGCAACAACAAAAATATATTTGCAGAGCAGTGTGGAAACCAGGGCAAAACTCTGTTAACAATTTACAGGTACTGGGACCCAGAATTCTAAAGGTGCAGGGAAAATCCTGAGGAATTACCTTCCATTTCTCAAAACTATTTTGGCTTGTAGAAATGTCTACAAATCCGAGGCGGATTGGCCATTATAGCCTCCAGGACCTCTCCTAGGGGGCCAATGTCATCCTCCGCCACCCCACCCCCCAACTAGGCTGCTGCAGCCCAGCTGTGAGCAGGGTAGCACGGGAGAGGAGGCGCCTAGCAGAGCCACAAGTTACTTGGGCTGACTGGGCAGGCATGCAGCCTCGCTCTTTCACTTCACCTCGCCCTCTCTCCTTTGGGAGGGAAAAGGGCCAGGGTGGGCCCTTTTCCAGGGCTGTTTTTTCCTCCCAGTCCACCCATGCCACAAATGAGTGTCCCCCTAAGTGTGCATCCATTTAGGCAAAATCTAGTGGCCATGTGAAGATGCTTAAAGATGCTTGCAAACTGCGAGCATGAATGCGTGTGCCTTTTTTTTGTTTCTGTTTGTCTCCTCGCCTTTTTAGTTTTGCTAGCTTTAAAGCTGATGGGTCGGGGTGGTTGTTTGCTGGTTTCTTTTACATCATTTTAATGTTGTTTATATGCAACTGACCACAAAAGTTACATTAAAAATTGTAGAAAAGAGCAAGAGTCCAGGAGCACCTTAAAGACTAACAAAATTTGTGGCTGGGTATGAGCTTTCATGAGTCACTGCTCACTTCTTCAGACACAGCTAGAATGTGCGTCCATCAGTCCTATACACTGGAAAGTGGAATGATTTCTACAATGTTTAATATTACTTTTGTGGTCAGGTATCTGAAGAAGTGAGCAGTGACTCACAAAAGCTCCTCCACTGCCACAGATTTTGTTAGTCTTTAAGGTGTTACTGGACTCTTGCTGTTTTCTTCTGCTACAGACAGACTAACGTGGCTAAAGTTAATGCGCAAGGGTGAACGGGAAATGGAGAAGGGAGAAGCAAGCATGAACCAAAGATTTTCCAGTTGAAACAGCATGGCTTGAGATTTTCAGTGGCATCCCTATTGCTGACTCAGACAAAGAAATGACATGAATCTTCCCTACCCAAATTTCTGGTGGTGGTGGAAAGTGTTGTCAAATTGCAGCCAACTTACAGAGACCCCCACAGGGTTTTCAAGGCAAGAGATGATCAGAGGTGGTTTGCCATTGCCTGCCTGGGTATAGTGACTCTGGACTTCCTTGGAGGTTTCCCATCCAAATACTAACCAGGGCTGACCCAGCTTAGCTTCCAAGACCTGATGAGATTGGGCTAGCCTGGGCCATGCCTGCCATCACTCCCACCGCCTGTGGTCCTCCTGCCCACTCCCAGCCTGACCTTTCCACAGCCTCCCAGATCTTGAGGCCATCATCCCTGTAGTAGTAATTGGGCATGGAGGCCACGCCACGAGACTCCAGCTCTTCCCCCAGGCAGAGGGAGGAGTAAGTCAGGGCTTCTGTGCCCTTCTGAAGAAGTTTAATCACGCCATCGTAACCAGAGCCAATCGCCTGAAAGCAGGATAGAAAGGGGACCATCATCACCCCCTGCAGGGAATCGAAATTTCGCTTGCTTTCGGGATTGGGACAAAAATGGGGTGGTGGTGAAAGGCAGGTATGCTTACCTTGTCAAAGACCCCGCCCTTGTTAATGAGACGGTCCCGGGCCACCGTGTTGATGTGAAGGGTGAAGCGGGTGTGGGGGATCAACAACTGAAAGAGAAGACAGAAAAGGAAGAGATGAAACGTCAGTTTGCTTCTTGGCTCTTCTCCTGGCCCTAAACCCTCCCCTAAAGCAGAACATGGCTGGACTGTGCGGAAGCTCTGTACTTATTCCAGGAAGATGTGCAGAATTCTCCTGATTGAATTCTGAAATCAAGATGTTTTATGAAGATTAAAGTCATTTACACAGACAGGCTCGTTTTGCAGACTTGCCTCTTCCAACCATGGGGAAGAACAAAGAACATGAATCTGAAGGCACCTTTGGAAACCTCCGTCAGACATTTTACCTGGCATTAACCAAACACGTCGCAGTTGAAGGACCAGAATCTGGCTTTACAGCAACTAAACTAAGTCCTTCACCCGATCCTATATTTCAGGACTGTCCCAGATCCCTCCCCAAACTCAGCCTCACCTTGTAGATCGGGTGGCACATGGGCAGCTGGCGGAGGGTGGCCAGGGTGAAGACTTCAGCCAACAGATGTGTCCGGAGCAGGTGAGTGAGTGCTTGGTGAACAAGGAAGTCGGCGTTGCGCACCCAGGTCTTGGCCAGGATCCAGTCCCACTCAGAGTCACTGGGCAGGAAGATGGGAACATCTCGGCCAGGGGTCTGGCTCAGCTGTGGGGAAGAGTGAAAAACAGCATTAAATGGAAGACAGCAGCCAAGATCTGGAATGAATCAAGATGGCATATGGCCAGGAGCTCACATGCTATGTGCGGGGCTGTTACCTTTCTTACATGGCAAGCAACTGATGTCCTGATTGTGGGCTTTGTGGAGGCCTCTGACTGGCCACTGTGTGAAACAGGATGCTGAGCTATAAGGGTCCTCGGTCTGATCCAGCCTAGCTCTTGTAATGAAGATATGATACTTGCATTTTAATACCTCCTGATAAACTGTAGCAACAGACAGGACCATGAAGAGACAGCAACGCTGATCACGTCCATCAGGGGACTCCCCTCCAGGGCACAACTTCCTCATTCCACCCAGATACTTATTAGGGCATACCTGGCACCCCCTTGTAGCCCCCAGAACGGCCTGCAGAGTTACCTGAATGGCCAGGGGTACCAGCTCTTTCTGGGGTGAGAGGTGCAGCAGGCAGAGCGGGGCTGTGATGTACTGCTGCTTGTCATTATTGAGGCCTGGAGGGATCCCCTCTAGGATGTGGTAGTCAACAATGAAAATGGTCCCTTTCTGCGGAGGAAAAGCGTGCAGAGCAGACTTCAGACAAAAGAGAACAACAACAACAAAATGGAGACAGGATGGGATTCCTCCTCCAGCATGAGGTCATTTCCCCCTCTGTGGCATAATGTTGTTTTTAACCCCCTTCCCTCCACCTGGCTCCTGACCTCCAGTTCTTTCTCTAGTGTGGTGCTGCTGCCCAGGGAGCTGGCCACCATCTCCTGGGTCACGGGGAATTTGGCGGGGATCTTTGTGCATTTCTGGATCATTTGGGGGTTCACTCCGTTCAGGAACTGGTACCCAAAGAACTTGTCACTCTTCCAATGTCTTGTGGTGTACTCTGGAACAGGAAACACCAAGGCAAGACTTCAATGGGGCAGACTCCCTTTTCAGAGGGCACCATTGGTGTGTGAGAATAAGGACTCTTCAGCTCATCACAGACACACACAATCTTGGGAAGGGAAGAGGGCTCAGGTGTGTTACATCAGTGGACCCAACAGCCATGATTCATTGGCCAGGTGTTCAGTTGAGGACAGCGACAGTGTCCAGTCTGGCTGGACTCTCAGTCCCCTTCTCAAAGCAGTAGCATAACTGGAAATCTTGATCACCATCTGATTTAATTCGACTGAAAGTTTACTGTAATTCTAAATGTTTTAACCAATATGACATATTGTATTATCCACTATTGTTCAATGCCCTGGCCCTGTTTACAGGGAATGGGTGGTTCAAAAATCAAATGGAAGGGAGGGAGGGAGGGAGGGAGGAAGGAAGGAAGGAAGGAAGGAAGGAATTGTATTTAGTGCATTCCATGTTGGAAACTACAATTTCTGCTTGTCTTTACTTGCTCATATTTTTCACATATAGTGGAATGTGGCAGTATGAAACTATCAGGGTAGCTTCTCATAAGATTTCAGCAGGGCCGCCATCTTACCAGACAGAGGAGTCTTACTGAACCAGAAGACCTGCTTGATGTCATCCAACTTCTTCCAGGATTCTTGGCTATCAGAAAACCCCTTCAGCTTCAGTTCCACACCCCTAAGGATTCCAGAAAGGGCAGAAAATTGGATGCCACGTGTAGAAGCAACCCCCTCCAGTGGTGAGAACACTGGCCACTAAATTGTGGAGGGAAACCACAATAACAGTCTCCTGCTACATATACCCATGGCAAAAGGGACAGATGGTTGCAGCATCTGAACTACTGTTGAGGGCATACAGTTTACTCATGGTTTAACCTTCATGCAGGACATTGCATCTTTTGTGAGGGCTGCCTTCTGCTTCTTTGTATCTTCCTGGAAACTCCCAGAGTCCACCATTATAAATAGAGCATCACTCCTGTCCTGGGATTCTCCCCCCCCCCCCCCCCCCCCCGCGCCCTCATGGTTTCATTTGGCTGGACTAATGTTAAGGATTGTGTCCCTTTTTTTGTTTTGTTCTGCTGCTGATCTCCTTAAGATTGCTGTACTGAGGAACAATCCCTTGCTTGGCATCTTGCTATAACAGGAGGTCGTCCCTGAAGAGACGAGTCCCTAACCAATTGAAAAGGTATATTCTTAGTCCTACAACCCTGTTGTACTCATAAGAGAAGAAACCTAACTGCATTTGGAATTTAGCTAGTCCTAGTGCTCCAGGTTCTAAGTAGATCCTTGGTATCCCCCATGCATGCCTTAACAGTTTAGTTTTTATTGCATTATTTGTAACCCGGTCTTATTACAGTGTTTATTATATGTCTTATAGTGCTAGTATCACACTGTTAAATTTTGTAGTTTGCCTTGAGTCTCAGTAAGAAAGGCGGACTATAAACAAAGTAGGTACATAAATCTCCTGACCTGAATGACCCAAGCTAAACCGATATCATCAGATCTCAAAGGCTAACTTGGATAAAAAACCACCCAGAAAGTCTAGGGCTGCTACACAGAGCCAGGCAATGGCAAACCACCTCTGAAGATCTCTTGCCTTGAAAACCTAACAGAATTGCCATAAGTCAGCTGCGACTTGATGGTACTTTCTATCGCCACCAAGTACATAAATAAATAACTGGATCATTCTAACCAGGACATCCCAGTGGCTTCCAGCCCAGCTGTTGACCTTACCCATCCCCAACCCCCTGGGCAAAATCTCCTTTGCTTCTGCGTGCTGTTTTTTATACATCACTTACTTGGCTGTGGCGCGTGTCTTAAATAGTGAAGACTTCACAAAAGAAAACTTGACATCTGAGTCCAATTCTTGGGGAGATTCAACATCCAAGCAGCGGGGGATGCCCTCAACCAATGCCTTCCACCTTTACAGAAGAAAATAAATGTCCATGAGAGGCCGCCAGCTCCATCCCACACCAAAGCTCATTACAGCACAAAAATAACCTTCTAAATGAGTCCAGTGGCCCATCTAGTCCAGCATTCTGTTCCACATAGTAGCCACCCAATGGCCTCAGACAGCCAAACAACCGGGCATTAGGGGCCGAGGCCCTCCACTTGTGCTGCCTCTCAGCTCTGGTATTCCAGAGGTTTGTTGCCTCTGAATATGGAGGCTCCCTTCAGTCCCCATGGCCAATAGCCATTGATGGACCTCTCCTCCATGAATCTGTCTCACTCCCTTTTCCTGGGGTAGGGTCAGAGCCCAGAGGCCCCTTCAAGAGCTAAGCAGGGGCCATGCCTATAGATATCTGAAGCCTTACTCACCTGTAGTTCTTCTGTCTCTGTGTCAGCTGTTCCTTTCGGTGCTCTTTGAGCAAGGGGAGTGAGTCCATGGTGGCTGTTTTCGCTGCAAGGACAGATACCAAAATGGAGCACCTAGCAAAGAGCCTCAGTTTTAATCTAGATCACTCCTGGTTCCAAGCAACTTGCTGGTCACCTAGCTTACAGGTCTCTTGTTATATCTCAGCAGAGGAAGCTCTTGGAAGGCATACTATGCACTCTGTCTGGGGAAATGTCAGACCATCGTCAAGAGATGTGCCCCAAACCAGAATCATCACTTTCTGAGACCATGCTAACAGGTTTGGTCAGGGAACTGTGGCAAGTGGCTGTGTGGTTCAATTAGTTAGGCTTGGCTCTAAAGCAGGGGTGTCAAACATGTGACCCAGGGGCCAAATCAGGCCCCCGGAGGAAGGGGAATTGCAACTGTGGAGGCAGGGACCGTGTGCACCCAATTATTATTAGGAAAGGTACTGAGAATAAAACAGCCGATGTTGTAACACCCCTGTCTACATTCTATGGTGTGGCCTCATTTGGAATACTGTGTACATTCTGCTGGACCACTTCTCAATAAATGTCACCACAGCAGAGGTGCATTGAAACATGATAGCCACTAAACCGACAAGTGAAAAAATGTGACCATGAGGATCAGGGCCTGTGCCTCTTTTCTCATACTCAAGGAAGTGGGAAAGAGTGGACTTGAAGCTGGACCGGTTACCTGTCCCCTCCCGGAGCTCCAGGTTCTCATGGCCTCCGAGCCACTGGTAGCATGGGAAAGTGTAGATTTGGCCCTGCGGGGATATCACCTTGACGTAATTACAGTACCACCGGGTTGGAATGAGATTAAGCAAAGGCTTTTTCTGGAGACGGAGGAGCAAAATCTCTCCCAGGTCCTGCTCACAAGTAACTTCATATTTGTTTTTCTGAAATGGAAAAATTGGAGGATAGAAACTCGGCATCAGTTGAGGAGACAAGAGTTGGTTGAGAGCAAGAATATATGAGTTTGAGCATCATCCCTAGTTGAAGATCCCCAAGTTTAACCTGCGACCCTTGCAGTCCTGCTGGGAGTCAGCCATGTTCTCCTCCATCCTGCCCAGCCCTCTGGCTCCCCGAGGGACCTCCATGCCGACAGATGGACATCGAACTGCTCCCGAGTGAGTTTTCTCCTCTTTCCTTCCACACCCTCTTCCCTTCCACTGCTTACATTTCCCCAACTGGGACAGGAACTAAACCCTGTTCCCTGACACCCCCCCCCCAAAAAAAACCCCACAAGACTCAAGCTTCCCACCCAAGACATTCTGATCATGATAAGACAGTGGTATAGAGTTGACAGGCTCCAGGTGGGGCCTGGAGTTGTCCTGGAATTACAATTGATCTCCAGGTTACCGAGATCAGTTCCCCTGGAGAAAACGGCTGCTTTGGAGGGTGACCTCTATAGCCTTATAACCTACTAGGGTCCCTCCCTCCCTTCCAAAACTCTGCCCTCCCCAGGCTCCATCCCAAATCTCCAGGAGCTTCCCAACTCAGATTTGGCAAGCCTAGCTGGTGAGGGTAAAGTGCACACTGTTCATTGGGGGAGTTCTCACGGAGGAGGGCTTCTGCTGAGCAACATGCCGCCCAAAGGCCACTTGCAGTGGAAGAGCCTAGGCAGAAAGGAAGACAGCCTTTCACAACCATTTCCTGTCTTGCACATGTACCCCTCCCACCCCCTCCACCAGTGATGAGGAGCAGGGCTTTGGGGAAAAGTAGAAAAGCCCCAGGCAAAAAACACACAAGGGCTTCTGAGGACAGGACCCCGCCAGAATAAACTTGCATCTAAAAAGCCATGGAGGGAGGACTGCCAACCTCCAGGTGTGGCCTGGAGATCTCCCAGAATTATAATTCATCTCCAGACCACAGAGGTCCGTTCCCCTGGAGAAAATGGATGCCTTAGTGGGTGGACTCTTTGGTATTATACCCTACTGAGCTCCCTCTCCTCCACCACCCTCAAATCTCCAGGAATTTCCAAACCCAGAGTTGGCAACTCTGGGAAGCATTGTTTTGTGCTGGAGGAAAACAGCCAGTGGGGAAAGGCTTCAAAGCCTCTGCCTCCATCCCAGTTTGTTAAACACATGTGTGTAAAACGTGCCCTTTGGTCTTTAAGATGTTTTCTGTGTTGATTTGGGCCCAAAATGTCACTGCTGCCTCTCTGGAGACTTGTGCATCTAAAATCCCACCCCCACCCCCCGTGGGAGGGGGGTGATTCTCAGTAGGAAAACAGCCAGTGGGGGAAAGGCCCCAAAGCCACCACCGCCTTCTCCCAAATTTGTGGCACACTTTTGTCATTTGCCCTTTAAGATGTTTTCTTTATTAATTTGTGTCCAAAAAAACCTTCTCTGCCACCTCTCTGGAGACTTGTTCTAGCCCACTCACACAGTGAAGATAGTAAAATTATACAGACAAACAATCATCAAACTCCTCACCAGCCCCCAAGGCTAAAAACAAACCTATAAAGTAGCTCCCAAGCTGCAAGCTGGCCATAAAATCACAACTAAAAATGATTCTAAAACTAAAAAAAACCCTCACTTAAAAGCTGGGGTAACGAGAGACATTTCAGCCGGGCACTTCAAACAGAGTAGGCATCAGTGGAGGACACTGCAAATGTGAGGTGCCACCAAGTGAAAGGCCCTGTCTCTTGCTTCATGGCCGGGGGGGGGGGCAGAGAAAAGGAATCGGAAAAGGTAGTGTAAGCTGCAAGCTTTGCGTTCTCTATCAGAATATTTAACTTCAGGCTTTACACTCCCGTTCAGTAAGTCAGGCAAAAGCACTTTTATTATTGAAGCAGAGGCAAGACAACCTTGATTAGCAATAATTTGATGAATAAAAGAAAATTCAACATCCTTCAACGATTGCCAAGCTACAGATAAACATTAAAATGAAACTGAAACTCACAGAAACTCCAAAAGGTAGGAAAATCCTGCCTAGAAAACGCCTGCTTACGCTCCCCCGCCCACAGCTCTTGGCTTTTATCTTTCGACCGCCCTGCTAGGATGCTAACCCTCCCTCTGTCCAGTCCAGCTGTTAAGATATCTCAGCTCTGCAGCTCTTGTGAAGCCAAGAATTGGGCAGTTCCTGCAACGACTTGCAAGGTCGATCCTCCCTCTCCTGCCCTCATTCAGTTCTTCAGTGTTGCTGTTTTGTCTTGTTTTTACACACAAGCCAGTTTCTTCCTTACAGGTAGTAAAAGAAGAACCCATTGGGGGAGAGATACAAAGTTGACACTGGTAAATATAAATAAATGTTGAGAAAATGCTCTGTATTATACAGAGGGGCAATTTAGAACTCCCATGCATAGAAGGCTCAGTATCAATATTATTTGGAACTCAGCCACAGCTATATCTATTCCAATTAAATCAGGATGCCTTTTGGGTAGAAAAGAGTCATACCAAAGTGTTGCGTGCCCGAACAGGGAAAACTTCAAGCAATCAGGTACAACTTCTTTTAAAAGTGTTCATTTCAGACACACAAACCAACACCGTTTGAGAACTAAAAGCCTATTGCATTGGGGGGGGGGGGTTTTAAGGCAATTTAGTGCTGCTTTGAGAATATGATCTACAAACCTTTTCCTTATTCATACAGTAGACTTAAGAACTTAAGAAGAGCTGCCCTGAGCCCGCTTGCGGGGAGGGCGGGGTATAAATCTCAAATAAATAACCGGAACTGGGGTTGGAAGAAGAACAAGAAGAAGAGGAAACAACATCAGAGAAAGAAGGGGAAGAGGAGGAAGAAAAAGAAGAGGAAAAAACAGAAAGAAAAGATGGGAAAAAGAAAGATAAGAAAAGAGATACCAGAATCCCATCTCAGATCCAAACTAGAAACCAGTTAAAGAACAAGACAAAAGGCCCAAAAGAGTAGAATGGAAAAGACATCTAAGGACTTTAAATTGGTATCTATTAACGTGAATGGCTTGAACTCACCCCAAAAAAGGAAAAGAATATTCCATCAACTAACCAAACTTAAAGCGGAAGTAATCTGCCTCCAAGAAACCCACATTAAACAAGAACATATAAAATATATTAGTAATAAGAAATTGGGTACCATGTTTGTATCAGCAGATAAAGAGAAAAAAAAGAGGGGAGTGGTAACATATATTAAAAACCACTTGCATCCAAAGTTGATACACGTGTCGGAAGATGGGAGAATTGTTGCTGTTTCAATAACTAGGCAAGGTAAGGAATACGCTATTATTAATATATATGCCCCTAACACAAATCAACAACCCTTCTTTAAGGAGGTCGCAGAAGTGCTGAAAAAACTAAATAATAACAACATCTGTCTGATTGGAGACTTCAATGCGGTAGTAGACTTAAGAAAAGACAGGAAAAGTACAAATAAAACTAGGAAAAAGGGTAAAAAGTTGCCAAGTATTTTCTACCAAATAGCAGAAGAATACGACATATTAGATGCATGGAGAACTAAGTATAATAATCAAAATGTCTACACATACTACTCAGGGAGACATAAATCTTGGTCCCGGATAGATATGGCCTGGTCATCAAGAGAGATATTAATGGAGTTGAACGACATAGAAATATTACCATTAACTTTTGCTGATCACAACCCGGTGCTGCTATCACTTAGAGAAATAAGGAAAAGCCCTAGGTGGTCAATGAATAAATATCTACTAAAAGACGCCACTTTTGTGGATAATCTGAAGAAAGATATTAAAGAATTCTTTAAAATAAACTTACAACCCAATACCCCGATTAATATAGTATGGGACGCATTTAAAGCGTACATGAGAGGCAAGTTAATCAGTTATTCGGCTTGGAAAAAAAAACAGGAAAGTAAAGAATATAATTATTTGGTTAGACAAATTAAGTTAGAAGAGGAACTCAGGCTTAAAACACAGGGTGATTTTAAAAGTAAACAAAGATTATTATACAGGCAGCATAGATTAAATATACTTTTAAGTAAAGAAATCGGGAAGACAATACAATTTAATAGATTATTCTTTTTCGAAAATGCCAATAAGCCATCAAGGTGGCTAGCATATAGATTAAAGAAAGAAAGGGCAAAAAGGGCATTAATCTCATTAAAAGATGAACAAGGAGAGAGTAAATATCCTCAATCAGAATTAAAAGCAATAGGAGAAAGGTATTTTGGTAGAATATATAAACAAAAGGAGGAAAATGTACAGAACATCGAAACTTATGTGAAAAATAAAGATAATGGTAAAAAATTCTCAGAAGAACAAAAAAGAAGCCTAAGTGAACCAATCTCAATTTTTGAAGTTGTGGAGGCCATTAAAAAGCAAAAGAAAAATAAAGCCCCAGGCCCAGATGGTCTTCCAGGGGAATTTTACCAGGCTTTTGAGGGTCAGGTTTCGATCATTTATAAAGATCTACTAAAATATGTTGGTCAGACTAGTGTAGTACCAGAGTCTTGGAATTCAGCCTTAATAACATTAATCCCAAAAGATAAGGAAAACCTAGATCTAATTGATAATTATAGACCCATCTCGCTTCTAAATGCCGATTATAAAATATTTGCCAGCATATTAGCAGACAGGCTTAAAAAGGTCTTAAATCAGATAATCAACAGAGACCAAGTAGGTTTTCTCCCAAGGAGACAGTTAAGAGAGAATATCCGTACTCTAATCAACGTATTGGAATATTATGAGCTCCACCCAGGAAAGGCTGTTGCGTTGATGTTCATGGACGCGGAGAAGGCCTTTGATAATGTTTCATGGAAATTCTTACTGGCAAAACTAAGGCATTATGACCCAGGAGAGCACTTTATAACATTGATAGAGGCAATATATAAAAAACAATCGGCAAGGATTAGTATTAATGGAGATATCTCAAGGGAATTCCCAATAGAAAAAGGCACTAGACAGGGATGCCCGTTATCGCCATTATTATTTATTTTTGCCCTAGAATCACTATGTGATCAAGTCAGAGAAGATGGGACAATTAGAGGAATAAGATGTAAAGGTAATGAATATAAGCTATGTGCATATGCCGACGATTTAATGTTTATCTTAGAAGAACCCGCAAAATCAGTAGGTAGAGTGTTAGAAGTTATATCTAATTATGGTAATGTAGCAGACCTTATAATTAATATCAAAAAGACCAAATTCGTGGTTAAAAATTGTTCTGAGCATATAAAAGCTGAAATTCATCGACTATCAGGAATTGAAATAGTCAAAAAGATGAGGTACTTAGGAATAGTTTGCACCAACAAGACCAGCTCATTAATAGAAGACAGCTATATAGTATTATTAAAAAAGATCAAAAATGACCTTGCAAAATGGAAAGACCTTAATTTATCTTGGCTGGGAAGAGTCGCAGCCGTTAAAATGAACATCTTGCCGAAATTTTTATTTTTGGCCCAATCAATTCCTATTTTGAAAAGGAACTCTTACTTTTATAAAGAATTAAATAAGGCTGCAAGAAAATTTATATGATCCGCTAAAAAGCCGAGAGTTAGATGGAAATTGTTGCAAGATTTAAAAGAAAGAGGTGGAACAGGCATTCCTAATTGGGAATTATATGGCAAGGCAGCGGCTATGATATGGCTGAAGGATTGGTTGACATTAAATAACCGGAGAGTGCTCGCTTTAGAAGGTCACGATCTATATATGGGCTGGCACGCCTATGTATGGTACGGGAAATATAAAATCCATGCAAATTTTAACACGCATATGTTGAGGAAAGCTTTGTTGGCAATATGGACAGAAGTAAAAGAAAGAAATTATACTAAGATCCCTAGTTGGGTCTCTCCTTTAGAAGCTTTTATTAAACCAACATTAATAAGCTCCCAAAATATAGCGAGTTATAGTAACCTGCTTGATAGTAAAGGAAATCTTAGAAATGAGGCAAAATTAAAGGAAGAGATAGGACTGCAGTTATCTTGGTGGGAAAACATGCAACTTAATTCCAGATACCAAAAAGATTTAAAAGAGGGAATTAATAACAAACCTCATGAATTAGATGAGATCTGGTTAAAAAATAATGACAAAGTAATAACTAAGCTTTATAAATATTTGCTGACCCAAGACATGCAGGAAGAGATCATAAAGCCAACAATGACTACCTGGATGAGGGACTTAGGAGGTAATATTGATATAGCGTATTGGAACAAGATCTGGAAATCGATTAAATTTCTGAAGGTAGCAAATTATAAAGAAAACATCTATAAGATGTTTTACCGATGGCACTGGCCCCCAGATAAATTATATAAATGTTACAAGGTCTCAGATAAGTGTTGGGCATGTGAGAAGGATAGAGGGACATATTGGCATATGTGGTGGGCATGTGGGAAAGTGGAGAAATATTGGTTTATGGTTAGAAAGTTGGCGAAAGATATCATGGAAACGGAGATCCCACGGGACCCAGCGCTTTTTCTTTTGAATATGATGCCAGAAGGCATGGCAAAGGTGAACCAAAAACTACTGTCATATATAGCGACGGCAGCGCGTATTCTAAGGGCTAAGAAGTGGAAATCACAAACGATGCCAATTAAGGAAGAACTGATTAAAACGCTACTGAACTGGGCAGAGATGGATAAGCTAGCATATTTGTTAAATCCATATGCGAAAATGGATACTATTGTAGTTTGGTCTAAGTTCTATGATTGGATAAGCTAACTGGAATTAATGCAAGGTTCTTGTGATGTATAAAAATGTATTATGTAAAACTTGTTTATGCAGCCATTAACAATTTGGTAAAATAAAAATTATTCAAATAAATAAATAAATAAATAAATAAAAGTGCAAGAGTTTTGTGGA
Organism: Lepidodactylus listeri; assembly: GCA_029233225.1. NCBI lineage: Eukaryota > Metazoa > Chordata > Lepidosauria > Squamata > Gekkonidae > Lepidodactylus > Lepidodactylus listeri. The sequence goes on from JARCFY010000018.1 coordinate 53,595,612, forward strand.
TTTTTTAAAAGAAAGTGCAATGCCACAAAAGGTTGCCCTGCCCTGCCCTGCCCTGCCCTCCCGCTCCACATACCCATCACAACTTACCTCTCCGCTGACAAACTTGGAGGGCCAGCTGCCCAGACTGGTTTGGGGGCTCTCTCCTTTGGCGCCCACGAAGGAGAGGGAAGTTGGATCAAGGGCATCCAAGTGTAAAAAATCGCCAGTGGACACACAGACAGTGTATTTGGCCATGCTGCAGCTGGTAGGGAGGACGATTCAGTGCCTTTTGCCTCGTCTTGCAGGGTTGTGGCTGGAAGAGGAAGCTTGAGTCAGTCTGTCCCAACCAGCTACTTCAGCCTTCTCTCCTCTGGATGGGTTTTTGTAAAAGTGCCAGCCAACTTTGGTAAAATAACCCAGCCCTTCTCCAGCTCCACCCCTGTCGGTAGAGGCAGGCTCAGGAGACCCAGGCAGCCTCAGGAGAGGATGTGGGACTGTGGCTCGTGCCTGGGACTGTCTTGTTCTTTCCGGCAAGGCTCCAGGGTCACCGTCAAGCCGGAAATGCAGAAAGTGAAGCTTTCCCCCAAAACTGTTTCTGCTTCTAGAGCTGCCAACCTCCAGATGGAGCCTGAAGTTCTTCCTGAAATATAACTGATCTCCAGACTGCGGCGATCAGTTCTCCTGGAGGAAACAGCCACTCAAGGGGTGGACAGTGGAATCTGTGGGGTGACATTCCTGCTGAGCTCATTCCTCTCCCCAGGCACTGCCCCCAAATCTCCAGGAATTTGTCAAGCCAGAGTTGGCAAGCACACGCCTGCATGGTAGGAAAAAAACCTGCTAAACTTTCTGCTAGTTAGGTAGCCGCCTGACATGCAAATACTCAAGCAATGAGGTTTCTTCTTGTGTGGCATGTCTAAAAGACACAGGAGCCCTGGCCAAAAATGTGCCACAACAAGGAACACATGGGGTGGACCCCACTTTTGTCCTACTACCCAGGGGTCCTTTCATAGAAAAAGAGCTGCAGGAGCTCATTAGCATAAATCATTAGCATATGCCACACCCCCTGACATCACCGGAAGTGTGTCAAAAGACCACACCCCCTGACATCACCGGAAGTGTGTCAGAAGGCCACACCCCCTGACATCACCGGAAGTGTGTTAGGGAGTTGGTCTTGACCTTTAAAGCCCTGTCCTACAGTTTGGGACTCATAGACCCAAAGGATCACACCCCCGCCAGACAAACCTCCCCACTCACTCTGGCCATCCTCAGAGACCCTGTTTTGGTCCCCCCCAATTATCTGAGGCGAGAATTATACTCCCAGACCAGAGAAGCCCAGCTCCACCATCTTGGGCCCCTCCATGTAGGGGGTTGGACAAGATGACCCTGAAGGTCCCTTCCAACTCTATGATTTGCTTGCCTTTCAGGAGAATAGAGGCCACTGTGCATCAGCCAATCCAATTATCACTCCAGCTAAAGAACTACAAACGGAGACGGGGGGGGGGGGGGAACAAGGTCTCCTCCAGAGGTTAAACAAACACTTGGGTTTCCCTGCTGTCTAGAGGACCTTTAGCATAATTCATAGGCCTCCTCAGTTTTTCCCCATGAATTTCTTTATTCTGGGCATTTCTCTCTGTTAATTTACTTCACTTATGCCCCACCTTTCTCCTCGAGTGGGGACACAAACCTCATTCTCATTTTATCCTCACAACAAGCCTATGAGGTGGGTTAGGTTAGCTTGAAAGCCTGTGACTGGCCCAAGGTCACCCAGCAAGCTTCCACAGCTTGAGCTGGAATTTGAACCCAGGTCTCCCAGGGGAACTAGTCCCACCCTCTGACCACTACGCCCCATGCACTGAATCTTTTCTCAGGCTCTTCAGAGTCCTGCTCCAGGCTGCCTCCAATTCAAACAGCGTTGCACTGTGGAGGGGTGGCTTTTCACCTGCGCCTCCCTTCCTCGACCTGGGTTGGGTTGGGTCGCAGCCCTCCCCCCCGCCCAAAAAAACCCCACCAAACCCCGTTTGCATGGAGCGACCCCCGTCTGGGCTTCCAAACCTGAGAGCGGCCCCGCTTGCCGGCTGCCCCCATCCGTCCTCCAATGGCGTTCCTAGGAAGGCCTCCCTCGTTTCCTCCCAGGAGTCCCTTGCAGAACCGCCCTCCAAGGGTGCCACCCAGCCGTTGCTGCGCTCGAAAGGGGAACTTTGCGCACTGGATTTGGCCCTCCTGAGGGAAGCAAAGGCTTAAATAAACACAGCAGGGAGTTTCCAGCCACAGCGGCAGCTTTAACACAGAACTTGCTGCTTCTTCTTTTTTTCAAATAAGGTGTGAAATGTTCTAAGCACGTATGACATGTAATAGCAATCATGTCCAAGTCTGTCATACTGACACACCAAAAAAGGGAGGGGGGAAGGGACAGAAGGAGGGCTTTACATAGGCTGTGATGCTGCAATGAAGTGGATTTAGAAGTGAATCCCAGGTAGCTGGGATATAGTGAATGATGGACTGGCACAGAGGAAACAACAGCAGATTAAATTAGCTGCCAAAACTTAGTGTGATGGTGGAATCCCCCAAAGTTTGAGGGAACAAACCTGCATGCAGCTAATGGCTGGAGCTCATTATATCCATCCAACTTGATGGATATATTTCTCCCATAGAAACACCCAGGGCTCTTCTTGTAGAAAAAGCCCAGCAGGAACTCATTAGCATATTAGGCCACACCCCTGATAGCACAGCTCATTAACATATTAGGACACACCCAGTGTTCCCAGAAGTGTGGTCATCCAGCCACATCCACCTTTTGCTTCTTATTCTGTTTACCTTGTTGTCAAAATAGTTTTGACAAAACCAATGAAAACATTATTTTCTGTCCCATCTATACAAAACCTTGCCTGAACCAATATCTTATGTCCAACAATTATTCCCACACTGGATTGGAATCAATTCCTAAGGGTTAGGTTCCCATGGAAATCAGGTTGCCTTCCTGCAGAACTAGTACGCTGAATATGATTTTTTAGGGTTGCCAACCTACAGGTGGGGTCTGGAGATCTCCTGGAATTACAACTGAGCTCCAAACTACAGGTCAGTGGCTGCTTTGGAAAGTAGAGTCCATGGCATTATGCCTTGCTTAGGTCCCTCCTTCCCCTAAACTGCACCCTCCACTCCCAAATCTCCAGGGATTTCCTCAACCTGGAGTTGGCAACCCTAGTTCACTGGCAGAACAACGCTAGGAGCCAGTTTGGTGTAGTGGTTAAGTGCGTGGTTTCTATTCTGGTTTCTATTCAACACACACAACAATGAAGCTACTTTTTCAGATGTTTTCTCTTACATGGCAGTAAGCACCAAACCACTTTAAACACACATATATTTGCAAGCCATTCCCAACAAGACACTACTGAACTCAGGCTTCAAAGTTACTTTTCTTAAGCAGAAGATGCCATGAGAAAACTAAAGAGATTCTCAAAAATTAAAGATATTGTCAAAACCAGCATTTCCTGGGCTCTCTGCTTTTTTACATCCCCCCCCCCCTTTTCAATTTTTTTTAAAGGGGGGGGGGGCAGAGAGAGAAAGAAAGAAAGACAGAAAGAAAGAAAGAAAAGTGGGGGGGCCAGAGAGAGAAAGACAGAAAGAAAGACAGAAAGAAAGTGGGGGGGGGGGCAGAGAGAAGGAGAGAGGGAGGGAAAAGAGAACAGAGAATTTACTGGTGCAGGGAAAGCCACGCGACATCGTAGGCAAGCCAAATGCAGAAAGCCTAGCCCCTGTGCTTAATCTTTGGGCGGGGCTTTCTCCTGCTGGCTTTTTTTGTTCTTAAAGGGAAAGCACCCGGTGGAGCCTGTTCCTGCTGGCTCTCTGCAGGAACTTTCCCTTCAAGTATAAAAAGCTCAGGTCGGGCAGGGAGGGGGCGGGGCAGGCTCGGAGGCCAGCCGGAACGGTTCCTGCGCGTTCCTGCTGAAATCGAGCCCTGGAAACACCTCTTCTGCTCCCTTTAAGTTCAGATCAAAAATTTCTGTGCTCAGGACGCGCGAAGAGCTCGGGCTGGAGGGGCGCAGCCGGCCCCCTCCTCTCCCCTCCCCTCCCCGCCGCCACTCACCCGGCCGTGGGGGGGGGACACTTTCCCCCAGGAACAGCAGCAGCAGGTTGCAGTCGGGCAAGTGCAAAGTAGCCGCAGCGAGCAGAGCGGCGGCACAAGCAGCCTCCACGACTCAGTGTGAAAGCGCGGGCACGTCTTTCCTTGGGTCGCCCGCTGGCGGGAGGTCGGTCCCCGAAGGGGTCGCCCCGTCTTCGTCTGCCGTGCCCTTTGGCCAGCCCTGAGGGGAGGGGGTGCCCTTCCCGCCAAAAAGGGGGTGCATGCTCCGAGCCACGGCGAGAGGCAGCCGAGGAGAGTCCGAGGCAGGAAGCACCGCAGCCGGGAAGCGGAGGACCCTCGCCGAGGGATTCTCCTGTGGCGAGCCACCTCAGGAACCCCTCGCTCCGCCAGCAGGAAAGCTGCTCGAGCAGGGAGAGGGCGGCTGGGGAGAGACCGGGGACGCCCCCACAGACTCCCCGGAGCGTCTCCCCAGAGCTTCACACTCCCGGGGCTTCTCCCGGGGCGGCGGCGGCGGCGGGGCAGCCTGCTGGGAAGAGTGAGCGGGGGGCGGGGCTTTGTTAAGTCCCCGCCCCCCGCCCTCCTCTCTCCCGGAGCGGCGCTCCGGCACGCCCCGGCCCCAACGGAGCCCTGATTAATCCTATCAGGGAGTCTGGGCGTAATTTTATCAAGGTAACCCTATCAGGGAGTAATCCTATCAGGGAGTGGACATAATCTGGGTAATCCTACCAGGGAGTTTGGACAAGGCCAGGGGTGCGGTTTAGATGTGTATTTAAGCAGACCCCTGAGCCCCGTTCAGCAGCCTGGAATTGTACCATCAATAAACTTATGAGCGGATTTCACTGCAATGTGTCTCTGGACAGTACTCTATACTGGCAACGAGGATGGGATCCCAGTGAGTGACCCCGACGCCAACTCCAGCATCGCATTGAGCACTGATCCACCGGCAACCAAGCAACGCTAGGCTCCAGCACCTCACAGCACCACCGACCACCCCAGAGGACATCACTCACCACAACACTCCAGAGTCATGGCAGCCACTCCAGGACAACTCACCACATTTGACCCCACTCACCCCGAGTTCTGGGAAGGGTGGGTAGAACAATTAAAGTACTTCTTCCTGGTCCAGGAGATGGCCAATGCAGAAAAGAAGAAAGCTTGGCTCATCAGCTCCTGCAGCATCTCCTTGATTTACCTGGTGCAGAGCTTAATTGCACCCAAAACGCTAGACAATGCATCCTTCAATGAGCTGATCAACACGCTCACAGCCTACTTCACACCAAAACCATCCCGAATGGCGCTCAGAATGGACTTCTGTGCTCGCACCCAGAAGACCGGTGAGTCAGCTGCGGACTTCATGGCCAACCTCCAGCGCCTGGCAGTGGGGTGTGAGTTCCCGTCCGTCGAGGACACTCTCCTGACCCAATTCATCTGGGGTGTCCACGAGCCAAAGCTCCGACGTAAGCTAGTGGCAGTTGAGGAACTGAAGCTGAGGCCGACCCCGAGCAACCCGCCACAGAAACGGGAGCATCTCTTAGAGCTCCACCTTCCATGTTAATGATCTTCTTTAGTCTTGAAACTGATTGATAATATAGCAACCACTAAATATTTATTTCTTTGTCTTCAATAACTTGCCAAGACTTGATTTTCCTCTGAGAATTTACTGTGTAACCATATATTAAGAAATAATTTTTATTTCCTGTGTATTTATCATGATAAGCTTCTGTTGGGGACATAAGTAAAGAATTTGAAAGATCCAGTAAATTCCAACATGTGAACTGTATTCTCAAAAGTCCATCTCAAATTGTATGGCTTCTTTCTTGTGTTATAGTCACTTTGGATAATTTCTTAATCCATAAATAATTGTGCAAGCCTTCTTCCAGATTACTCTTTCCCCCTCGCCTTCCTAAAACAATATGCCAAATATCTGCCAGGTTTGTTTACATGTTCAAAATGCCTTTGTTTTTAGAAATTCTGTTTTCTGTACTTCTTCCATTTCTAACATGTCTAATTGGTTTTTTAATTGTCTTATCTCTGCTAGCGTGCCTTTACTGGGATTTTTAAAAATTTCTGCTCCTTCTTGACTTCTTTAGGGTGGTGGAACAGAGACTGAGGGGATACTCGACTAGCAAGAAGTCTTGGAAATCCCTGGATGACATCAAGAAGGTCTTCTATTTCAAAAGGAATGACATGATTGGTAAGAAGGTGGCTCTATCAGAATGTTATTGGCAGCAGAATCCAGATGTGGATGTACCTCCAGATTCAGGTACAACTGGAACACACTAGAGCTGGAGAACTGTCTTGAGAAATCACAGCTGGTTCTCAACTCATCCTTCCTCACTAATAGGAAATTCACTGGGAGCAAAGCCTGGGAATCCGGTCTGCTCCTCTCCCTCTTATAACCTACTTGAAATCACTTTGATCCCTACTGAATCCAGAAGTCTTAATTCCCTGCCCACTTAACACCGATCAATAGATTCCTCTGCCCCACACCCCACAAATAGATTCTGCCCAGTTGAATCCGCCATTGATCGTGTGTCTTCCAGAGTACGCCACAGAACACTGGAAGGAAGATGCATTTTTTGGCTACCAGTTCCTGAATGGATTGAATCCAAACTTCATTAGGAAATGCACAAAGATGCCACCTAATTTCCCTGTTACCCAAGATATGGTGGCCAGTTCCCTGGGCAAGGGCTCCACCTTAATGGAAGAGCTGAAGGTAAGAAATTTGGGGTTGCGATGCAGAGTCTAGGCAGAGCAGAGCGACCAAGATTTTGAAAGACTGTTTAGATTTTATACACTTATTTCTTAATTAATTGGTTTATTCTTTTCTGCTGCCTTGGGAATTTGATGGGAAGGAGGGATGCAAATATTTCTGACAAATAAAAAGAGGATCATTGTTCTAAAAACTGGGGCCTATTCCCACCCCACATGCAAGTTTTGCCTTCCACTCTTCTCCCCTACAGAAAGGGACCATCTACATTGCCAACTACCACATTCTGGATGGGATCACCGCTGGCCGGAATAACAAGCTCCAGCAGTACATTGCGGCCCCAATCTGCCTGCTGCACCTCACACCTCAGCGGGAGCTGATTCCCCTTGCCATCCAGGTAATGGACTAGAACCATTTGAGACTGTTGCGGGCCCTGGTTTGGAAGCTCATTCAGTGGTGGTGGGACAGGACAAAGCTCTGAATGGCTGTGGGTGATCTTTCAAAGTGTTTCTAGGGAAGGGGTCTGAAGCCATAAAACACGTGAAGGACAAATTGCATGAACCTCCACTGGAGGAAACTGCTTTGCAAGTGTCACCACACTTTTGGAGTTCTTTGAGAAACTTGACCAGTTACCTCCAGGGCTCATTTCGTAGCAGGAGCTCCTTTGCATATTAGGCCATACACCCCTAATGTAGCCAATTCTCCAAGAGCTTACAGAGCTCTTCTTACAGGGGCTACTGTAAGCTCTTGGAGGATTGGCTACATCAGGGGTGTGTGACCTAATATGCAAAGGAGCTCCTGCTACGAAATGAGCCCTGGTTACCTCACCCAAGACTCTTGAGTCAACTTAGCAGTCATGGGATAAGGGGAAGGGTTCTCTTATAGATTAAAAATTGGTTAAATGACAGGAAGCAAAGAATAGGAATCAATTGACAGTTCTCACAATGGAGGGAAGTAAACAGTGGGATCCCCCAAAGATCGGTATTGGGGTCGGTACTATTTGATTTATTCACAAATGATCTGGAACTAGGGGTGAGTAGTGTAGCGGCCAAGTTTTCAGATGACACAAAATTATTCAGGATGGTGAATAATTATTTGTGACAGTGTACAGGGGACTGTCCTGACATGATGCAAACCTGCTTCAATTCTGCAAGAGCAGAATCACTTTCCTTGATTGGCTACAGTTACCAGTTATTTGCATGGCGCCATTTGCATGGTGGTTGCCTCACACAGCCCAATCAAACCATAATAAACTGGGAAATGTTGGCAGCTGGTGCCTAAAACTGGTGACTATCCCCTGATGTTTTTAATTGCAATGGTGAGGAACAAGAGCCCTCTCCCTCCTTTCACTGGGAAAATAAAGATTCCATTCCAGTGTCAGTACAGAAGAGTATTCACAGCAGCCACAAGGAAGGGTGACAGAAGCAGGGTTTTCAACACAAACGCAAGAAATTTTTATCCATGGGACGGATTCACTGTAGAAGTAGGAGAAGAAAATGAACGTAAGTTCTTTTAGATGCCAAACTGGCCACCGTTGTCCGTCATTTCCCTGCCACAGCAGTCTATACAGAGGTGTGTGTGTGCAGAAAAGAGCTACTTTTTGGAGGCCAAGATCCCATGTTGGTTTCCTCTTCTACCCACAGCTCAGCCAGACCCCAGGCCCAGAGGCCCCCATCTTCTTGCCCAGTGACTCTGAATGGGACTGGATCCTGGCCAAGACCTGGGTGCGCAACTCCCACTTCCACGTCCACCAGGCCGTGGCTCACCTGCTCCGGACACACCTGTTGGCAGAAGTCTTCGCCCTGGCAACCCTCCGCCACCTGCCCACGTGCCACCCGCTCTACAAGGTGAGACTGAGGCAAGGGAGGTATTGTGCTTCTAACCTCAATAAGGAAAAAATACAGAGGGCAAAATCAGCCGAGAATTCCCAACGCACTGATGAGATCTACCGAGTGTGTGTATGCATGTGTGGAATCTACAACCTCTCTCCTATCCAGTTTAATCAGAACAGAAACGTGAACAACACTAGAATGCAAGTCGCAGTAGTTAAAATGCTAGTCGTTCCCATGCAGTAAACAAATAGTTTAGTTTTTGAGAGGGTTTCTCAAAGCAAGTTATGAATTGGAGCACAGGAAGTCCCCTCTGGCTCTAGTTAATTGATGATCTAGGAGTTAATTGATGATCTAACATTGCTTCAATCAGGGCTCATTTCGAAGCAGGAGCTCCTCTGCATATTAGGCCCCTGTAAGAAGAGCTCTGTAAGCTCTTGGAGGATTGGCTACATTAGGGGTGTGTGGCCTAATATGCAAAGGGGCTCCTGCTACGAAATGAGTCCTGGCTTCAATTACACATGAACACAAGAAGCTGCCTGATACTCAGCTAGACCCTTGGCCCACCAGGGTCATTATTGTCTATTCAGACTGCTAGCAGCTCTCCAGGGTCTCAGGCAGAAATTTTTCACATCACCTACTGGCAGATCCTTTAACTGGAGATGCTGGGGATTGAACTTGAGACCTTCTGCATGCAAACAAGATGTTCTACCACTGAGCCACAGCCCCCTTCCCAAATTAATTTAGCCTGGCTGAAACCGCACAGATCCTGAGCTTCTCACATTTCATGGCACTTTAGACCTCACTGCTTGCAGATTTTGCTTTCATAACCTTCTCTATGTGTTCCCCTACTGAGGACCTAGGGGAGAGACTGTAACTCAGTGGTATAGCAACTCTTTGGCATGCAAATGGTCCCAGGTTCAATCCCATCTCCACTGAAAGGGAAGGTTGACTGATGTTCTGATTCTGTATCATGCAGCTTCGTATGTCCATATTACCTCATGCATCTGACAAAAAAGTAGGTTCTAGCCTCCATATGTTTATGCTGTAATGAAACCAAACAAGTTCTGTGGATGCCACAAGACTCCTGTTTAATTGAATGCACCTTTCCAACTTTGCCCTCAATATTTGTTCTTGTTTCTTATTCAACCTGCCCCCCCCCCTCTTTTGGTTCTAAATTCAGTAATGGAAATAATGACCTGCTGTACATTGGTTTAGTTATTTTGTATGTTATTTAATTGCATCTTGAAACACTGACTTTGTCTACTGCATTTGGAGTGTTGCATCTTCAAAAACTAACATTTGACACTTGGAATGTGCAAAGTGAAGTACACTACAGGACCTTTTAGTCAGAGAGATAACACTGAAAATATCTGGGTGCAGCAGGCAAGCCAAAGGGCATGAGAGGACTAATCAGGCATGAAAAGGTTAATTGGGCATATCTTATCTTATCTTGATATGCGGATTTGTATTTTGCATGATAGATACATTGGAATGGATGGTCCAAGCTCAGAACTTATACACACACCAAACCCTTCAAAGTATTTGTTTGGATTCCTTTTTGCAGCAGTTTTTTTTGCTCTCTGCTCTTGCTTGGAGCCATCTTGTTGACTCTTCACTTCCCTAAGTGGTCCCAGCCAATCAAGGATCATGTAATAAATATAATTGTATCACAATGACATGTAGCCAACCAGTTCTGGCTACACTGCTTCATTATGAACCCAGTTCAGAGCGAAGACTGGCAACTTTGTCCTCACTCTGAATGGGTATTGGAGAGAGAGCCTTCTTCACTACCCACCTCCCCTCAAAAAACAGGCTCTTTGCAGGCTCTTTAGCAGCTTAAAAATGATAATATGATTTATAAATCAAGTGTAAATATAAACAAATCAATTAATACCATTCTCTCATTTTGACATCTGCCCTTCTTTCAGCTCTTAATCCCTCACATCCGGTTCACCTTCAACATCAACATCTTGGCCCGACAGCTCCTCATCAATAAAGATGGTGTCTTTGACCAGGTGAGTTGTAGATCCCCTCCTTTGACACAAACTGGTTAACCTAGCCAATCAAGGACTTGTCAGAGGGTGATCGGAAGGCTCTCACAGAACTGAAGTAGGTTTGCTTCATGTTATGAGAGTCTCTGTACACCATCTTGTCTTGCCCTGTTGGAAGGAAGGCAAGCTAGAGATGGAGTAAGCAATCTGTCTTTATATATAATTGTGTTTTGGTCATGGACTCTCCTGAACATTCCACATGGTCCCAAATCAGTTGGCTCCCTGATGTGTCACTCAGAAGCTGTCCCCAGCCACTGGCTGTGTTGCCTGAGTCCTGCCCAGCCGCCACTCAAGAGTACTCGCATGCCATTGGCTGGGTGCTGGGTCTGCTCCTCTTCCCATCTCCCACTCCTTCAGCCACTGTGCCCTGTCAGAATTACTGACAAACAGCTTTCTCTCTTGATGAAGACGCTTCTCCTGCTTGCCTCCTGTGCGGGGCTAACTTTTCCCTCAGGGGCTGTTGGTAGGTGTAACGAAATGGCAGTTACCTGTGTTTGTAGGATGGCTGCCATCTATGGTTGTTTATTTAAAATGTTCCCCCATAAGGTTCAATTGAGCTGTAGTTCCAGAGAGAGGGGCCTGCAGGGGTATCACTCACTGGGTTGAATGGGGCTTCCTCATCTGCTGACCTACAGTTCCCAGTGGCCCCAAAGCCAAAAAGTGCAGGAAAGAGGGACCGTCCCAAGAGGTGGGGCACCATCAATATAGACTCCAGCCCATCCAGGGAGGAGGCAGTCTTTGTCCTATAGGAGGTCAGGAAAGGCTCCTGCTGCCTGTGCTGACCCAGGCTACAAGCCAGAGACATGGGGGAACCCTGGGAGGCAGCAGATATTCAGCCACTCCACAGTCGGCTGGTTTGGGGAATGAATGGAAGTTTCCCTGCTCTCTTGGGCAAGAGAGGGAGGCTGAAGCAGAGCCAGAGACTGGTCCAAGGAGAGATCCTATCCTGAGCCCACAACCTCCAGAAGTAGAGAGAGTATTGTGTGTAGGGAAAGAGGATTGTGTTAACTCCTGTTGATTTATGCCCTGTTGGTTCATAGTGTGTGCTTACTCCTACAGTTGTGCCTTATTCATTTAGTGTGTGTGTGCTCCATAAATGTGTAAATAGATACATACATAAAATAAATACATTCTTTTATTTGGGCTAATAATCTGTGTTGTGCTCTGACCACATAGTCTCCCCCGCTCTGCACAATGCCAAAGGGAGGGGGTAGCCCAGGGAAGCAAAAAAAAAAAAAGAGCCAGACCCTTGGTTTGCCAACTTTCCAGGGATCCCCCAAAGATTGGGGATTTTATCTCCAAATAGGGAGATTTGGCTACGGGGTCTCACTGTCCCTCTAAAAAGGCAGTGACAATTCAGTGACTGGTGGCAGGGAACTTAAGGAGTGAGATACACCCTCGGGACGAGGGTGGGAAGCAAACAGTGGAGTTGTAAACTGGAGCCCATTTTGCCACAGTAGGCAACTAAGCTTGGTTCAGACAAAGGAAGGAAACCCTTTGCAGGCCTTTTGAGGAACTCATTGGGGCCAGTCCTCACTAGGGTTGCCAGCTCCAGGTAGGGAGATTCCTGGATATTTTCTGGTAGAGTCTATGGAAGCCAGGGTTTGGGGAGGGGAGAGGCCTCAGCTGAACAGAATGCCATAAAGCCCACCTTCCAAAGCAGTTATTTTCTCCAGGGGGAGAAATCTGTTGTTTGGAGTTCAGTTGTGATACCTGGTGATCTTCAGGCTCCACCTGGAGGTTGGCTACCCTAAGCGTAGCAGTCAGTGCTTCAGAGCAGGGTCTGCTAGATCCAAGTTCTTGCTGTAGAAGCTGAGTGGGTGATTTCAGACTTTCAGCCTAATCTACCTCACAGGGTTGTTGTGCAAGTCAAAAGGGGGAGAAGAGAATGATGTAAGTTGCTTTGGTTCCCATTGCAGAGAAAGACTGTACTTTACCTCTTGGGAAACCATTGCTGCCAATCTCCAGGTAAGGGCTGGAGATCACTCAGAATTACAACTGCTTTCCAGATGGCAGAGATCAGTTCCCCTGGAGAAAATGGTGGACTCTGTGTCCTTCTACCCTGCTGAGATCCCCCCCCCCATGACAGCCAATGTGACATGGCAGTCAGGGCTTCAGAGCATGGTAGAGGCTGCAGGTGGGGTGGGGAGATGGAAAGCTAAAGAGTGAAGGGAAAATGAGAAGGAGATAGGGTTGCCAACTCCAGGTGGGAGATTCCTGGAGATTTGAGGGATGGAACCTGGAGAGGGTGAGGTTTGAGGAGGGGTGGGACCTCAGACTGGTACAATGCCATATAACTCCACCCTCCAAATTGTTACCTCCTGGGTAACAATTGTTGCCAATCACCAGGTCAGGGCTGGAGATCACTCAAAATTACAACTGCTCTTCAGGGAGCAGAGATCAGTTCCTCTAGAGAAAATGGTGGACTCAGTGTCATCATATCCTGCTGAGGTCGCCACAGCAAATTGACGCTGAGCATCCAAGGCCTTAGCACTCTCCCAGAGCCTCTTTCTAGAGCCCGTTGTATTTATTTCCACAATGGGCCTTATTCCTAATAAAGAAATAAAATAATTAAAAAATCCTTGCAATTTAATGATATACGGAAAAAACTGACCTTTGTCTGTCTGTTGCTCTGGGCTCTGCAATAACTAGGACTAACAGTAGTCATTGGTGGATCTGGTGTGAGGTCATGAAGTATTCCTGAATATTCAAAAGCTCACTATACCTATAGATTGTCACTGGACAAATTGAACACACGCACCAGGTGTATTGTCTCATGTGATATTTTAATGCTCAAGCTTGAACAGCTGATCTTTAAGAAAGGTCACTCAATGCAGCTTTTGAGACTTCAGGTCCTTTATCAGTGCATTAGAGTAAGCATTGTAAAACATGAGCTGCCAGGTGCAAGAAATGGCTCTTCTGTAAGGTGCCTCTCCCATTTCTCCCTTTTCTCCAGGCAACTGGTCTCGGGCGTGAGGGCTTGGTCCAGCTTTGCCAACGGGGCCTGGAAGCCCTGACCTATTCCTCCCTGTGCCTCCCAGAAGATTTAGAGGATCGTGATGTGTGTTCGTTGCCCAATTACTACTACAGGGATGATGGCCTGGAGGTCTGGGCAGCCATAGAAAGGTTAGGAAGGCAATGAGGTGGATCCATTTGAGGGAGGGATAAGGGAACAGGGAGTTCTCCAGGGAGTTCTCCACCACTTTCCTGAGGTGCAGAGGATTTCAGAAGAACCTCTCCCTCTACTCCCCAGACCCAGGCATATCTGTATCCGAAACCGGTCAGCTCCTATTTACAGAGAGGTTAAAATGAAACCTAGCACCAGTGGGAGAAAGCTCAATAGAACCGTTATCCCTGATGCATTGATTTTCTGTTTTCAGGAAGGTTCCTTTTTGAACATATGGGAGTACTCCAGAATGGTGTTCGGTACTTTAAATCTGAGGTGGCGGTACAGTACAGTCTAAAGCCCTAGGACTCACCGATGGCATTCTGCGCTCTCTCTTTTTTTCTTAATCTAGAGACCCATGTTTTTTTCCTAGATTAGGTTTAGAGACAGTAACTCCCAGAGGCAATTCAGGGAGAGGGCTTTCCCCTGCTCAGGCCTCTCCTTCAGACTCCAAAGCTCCAGAATGCCCCCAAACTCACTGATAGAACTGGATATCCTGGCTCCACCCTGTGTCAGAGGGATCTTTCTGGGATACCGTGGGGAAGGGATTCTCTTGGGAGACCAGCTGTGCCCCAGCTCTGCAGGCTGACTCACTTTCTGCTTCTCTCGTTCCTCCTTCAGTTTTGTCTCCAATATTGTTGACTTCTACTATTCAAGGGATGAATCTGTGCAGGAAGATTATGAACTACAGGGCTGGATAAAAGATATCTTTACAGAAGGTTTCCTGAGTCAAAAGTCTTCTGGTAAATATCCTCTCCCTCCTCCATGGATTGGATCCCCCATAGTTAAGCACGCAACCCTTGGTTACAGAAGGAACCACATCATGCCATTCAATGCTTTTTCATGCTGTTCAGTGAACCCCAGCTCACTGAGATAGATGTTCAAAGCACATTTTGACTTGCTGTCCAAGCTCCATTGCTTGGGAATTAGAAAGGAATTTGGATCTCAATGTAGTTGTGGGACATGACTCGCAAACTTCAGATTGAACTTCACTTTCGGGACTTCTGTCTTTCTCCCCTATATAAGTGTTGTCAGTTTCTAGATTGCCAGCTCTTTAGTGCAAGGACGTGTGTTCTTTGTAACATTCCACTCTTCCCAAAAACACTGTATGAATCAAAACAACACACATCCTGCTCTTTCAAAGGTGATCCATACTACCATGGGAATTGAGTTCTTCTTATCTGTGAACTTGAGTTTTTCTTAACTTCAACTATATTGAAAATTTGATGGGTGGGATGTGTAAGCATGCAGCAGATTTGCCTGTGTAGAATACATTTACCCCATTATTACCTGCCTCAGAACTAATTTTCTTCCATTCATAGGAATCCCATCCTCATTCGATACGGTGATGGAGCTCAAGAAGTTCCTGACAATGGTGATATTTACTGTTTCTGCTCAGCATGCTGCTGTCAATAATGGGCAGGTAGGAGCAAATCTTCACTTCTTCCTACTGGCTAACCCTTCATTGACTTTGCATGGACCCCTTCTTCCACTACAGAGGGCAACCTTTGATTGCAGACTACCATACATTGAACCAAAAATATCACTTTCAGGACAACTGACATCTTCCCCCCAATAGTACAAATGTTTGCCTTTCTCCTTATTGTTTCACACAGTCTATTCTCCCCTGCTGTCTCACGAATGTATCCTTGCCAACCAGGTCACAGCCCTTGCAGATGTCCACTAGGGGGACCCTCCTGTGGAATGCAGCTGGGGAACCTTGCGCTCTAGTGGAGTGTGCGGTCACCTCCACTGGACAAGGTCTCCCCACTGCCTCATAACAGGAGAGGATGGCATCCACCACTCATCTGGACAAGGACTGGAAAGAGGCAGCCTTCTCCTTCTTAGGGGCCTAGTAGCACACGAAAAGCTCCTCATCCTTATGGAATGATTTGGTCCTGTCAATACAGTATTTCAGTCCAACGTCTAACATATGCAGGGCTCTTTCAGCCTTAGACCCTGGGGATGGGAAGAAACCTAGTAGGACAACCTCCTGTGCCAGGTGAAACTTGGAGACTATCTTGGGGAGAAAGTCCAAGCTAGGGTGGAGTACCACTCTCTCATTAAAAACTTTCAAAAAGGGTGTATCCACCCTTAGGGCTGCCAGTTCAGGGCTGGCAGAGGTAATTGCCACCAAAAAGGCCACCTTTCTCAAGAGCAATGCCAAAGGACATGTGGCCAGGGGTTCAAACGGCTGCTTCATCAGCCGAGCCAAAACCAGTGGTAAGAACCACTGGGAGACGATGTGGGGAATGGGCAGGAAAACATTTAATAGCCCCTTAAGGAAATGCTGGGCTATCTTGTGGGAGAAAAGGGAGACACTACCCATCCCTTCGTGGAATGCTGAGATGGCTGCAAGATGGGACTTAACAGAGGCTAACCCTTTCTGTGCTAATGGAAGTAAGTAGTCCAAGATGAAAGGTAACAGACAAATGATTTTGGGGTGGATTGAGCAAGTACTGAGGGCAGAGGCTCCAGTTCCTTGCAGGGTTTCTATTGTATGTGCACATTTGGGGGCAGGCCTCTCTAAGTGGGGAGTTCAATTGTGGGTTGGCTGGCAATGGGGCCGCCAAATCTAGAGAAAAAGGTAGTGAATTTAATAGGGCCGGAACAATTTTACAGTAGCATGTCCAGAAAGTATAAATGAATTATATGTGATAAGCAGCCCCCAAAATATAGCTAAAGCTGCAGAAGTTATGGATTCCTTGGAGGAATATTTCAAGGGAACATATTTTATTGCAGGCAATCAAAAGAAAAGACTTAGGCTCCCTCAGGAAAAATAATTTCTTCAGAAAACCAAAGCCCTGTTGTACCTGTGCTTCCCCCTTTATTAATAAAGTTCTCGGAATGTTCTTCTCTACAGGATTGTATCGTGTGTTTTCTCAAACTGGGCTGGGGATACACAACCAGAGACAGCATTTCTATCTGTCAGTTTTGAGCATTCCAGGGAACTATCAAGGCTGATGAAGTTGGGCGGAGGTACTCAGAGTGCACAATTGGTACTCTACTTAAGAAGAAGGATTTATACCCCGCCCTTCACTACCTGAAGGAGTCTCAGAGTGGGGTACAATCGCCTTCCTTTCCTCTCCCCACAACAGACACCCTGTGAGATAGGCAGTGCTGAGAGAGCTCTTGGGAGAACTGCCCCTGAGAGAACAGTTCTGAGAAAACCTATGACTGACCCAAGGTCACACCAGCAGCTGCATGTGGAGGTGTTGGGGAATCAAACCCAGTTCTCCAAATTAGAGCCCGCGCTCCTAGCACTACGCCAAACTGGCTAACAGTTTTCCAGCTGCTAACAGCTAACAAAATGGTGTTACTCTCGCTCATCAAACTGACAAGAAATAAGCAAACTTGTCAAACTGACAAGAAATAAGCAGATCGAGGAATAAACAGGGGTGTACATCTGGCTTGGTAACATAGTTTTCCAGAGCCCTCTCTTCCCTCCATGGCTCCCTCCCTTCCCATATTCCATAAGGCAACTGTCCTGAGCCTAAGGCTGAGGAGAGCAGCGGCCTGTAGGCCTCAAAGGCCTAAGGCCTTGTGTAGATTTTGAAACGGGCCTACATTTCTCAGGTACCTTCCAAGGTCCAGGATTGGACTGAGGGAAAATGGCGGGAAAACAGGCACCAATCGCTGTTGAGGAGGCAGAGCTTCGACAGAGGGCATATAAGGCCCTGTGCAGAGAAGGAGGGGGCTCAGTCCCTGAAGCTTGAGCAGCAGTGAGGATGATTTTGGAGAGAGAGTGTGTTGGCCACTTCTGCAGGGGTTGCCAACTTCCAGGTGTGGGCTGGAGATCTCCTAGAATTATAACTGCTCTCTGGGTGACGTATATCAGTTGTCCTGGAGAAAACAGCTGTTTTGGAGGGTGGCCTCTATTGCACTATACCCTACTGAGGTCCTTCTCCAGCTTGGAATTGGCAACTCTAGTGGCACAGTTTTCCAGCTGCCTCTCTGTGCCTCCCCCTACCTCCCCCCATAACATGATGCCTGGGGCCCTTTGTCATCTAAAGCAGAATTTTAACTCTGAGCAGCCAAACTGACAAGTCTTACTCATCAAACACCTTCAAGAGAACCTGTTGGCTCTAAGACAAACCTCGGAGATGGATTTCTACCGAAAAACACTCCTTCCTGCCCCCCACCTCCCGTAAGCAGATAGTAATTTTTTATTACGGTGAAATTGTAATGAAATCTTAACCTTATGATATTTTTTTTAAAAAAAAGTTATTGAAGCATTAAATAATTACAGAATAATCAAACTTATCATAATCAGGTAGTTTACAAAATACATTTAAGTGTTTCGTATAATACATAAGCATATTATTATAACTAATTTGGTATACTGTTTTACGACAAGTATATTAAACAACACAACAATACTAACAGTAGTAAACTTTTCTAGAATTAGGTCTATTTGATTGACTTCAGACTTTGTTCCATAAACAGTTAGGAGCATTGTTTTGATGATTTGGAGGATGTTGTTATTTATAATTTTTTAAAAAAACAACCCCAAACATTTCAATGTTGCCTTTGTGCCAGGACATCAGTGGCAATCCCCCAAAAATTTTCCTCCAGTCTCCCTTGGATTTGTCAGCCAACTCTGGAAATGTCTCCAGCTGATCTAGAAATAATGGATTTGTTCCTATCCGCTTTTCCACTAGTGCAAGGGGGAAGAGGAGCCCTTCTGAGCCCACCCCCAAAACCACTATGTGACAACTGCTTATGTTCCTTCTTTAGCAGTGGAAAAGCTAGTTTGATCTAACCCATTACCCATACAGCTCATGAAGGTAACAAAATGATTCCGGTTAAGACAGTGGCCAGCAGGGCGGTGTGTAGACACAAAACCAGGGATCCGGAGGGAAAAGCAGAGTAACCATCTGACTATATGGAGACACTGTTCTCTATGTCTGGAGGGCAGAGGTGCTTATAACCTGGTTCCAGCAGCTGGTTCCGCTTCTCAATTTCCTTGGAGATCTTCTCCAGATGTTCCTCAAAGGCCTTCATTAATCTCTTAGGCTCTTTTTCAGTGAAGTGCTCTTCAGGATACTTCCCCAGGGGGACCTATTAAGGCCGAGAAAAGGAAGAGAGGAAGTACATTAAAGGTAAAGGTTTCCCTATGTTCTCGCATAAATCTATCATCTCTTTTAAAACAACCCTTAACGTTGTTTGAAACTATATATAAATCAGCATTGGCTTCTCCACTTCATCTTATTTCAAAAATGTATTTGGCTTTGAACTCCATTGAAAATAACAAACTTTTACCCTATCAAGTTAAATGGCAATCTATGACAGTTCTTCAGTTAGATTGTGATAACTGGAATAAGATTTGGAGGTCCTCTCCCTTTAAAAATAATATTATTGATATAAAACTTCAAACTTTTAAAATGTTATCTTTTTGGTATTTATCCCCTCATAAGCTTTCTCACATTGTTAAATCAATGAAACCTGATTGTTGGAGAGAC
Organism: Lepidodactylus listeri; assembly: GCA_029233225.1. Lineage (NCBI taxonomy): Eukaryota > Metazoa > Chordata > Lepidosauria > Squamata > Gekkonidae > Lepidodactylus > Lepidodactylus listeri. The sequence goes on from JARCFY010000018.1 coordinate 53,614,893, forward strand.
TGTGGACAAAGGGGAACATATCTTCACTGTTGGCTAGAATGCCCTATATTGGAAACTTTTTGGAAAGATGTATTATATCAAATTAAAAAAATTACTGGAATAGAATTACAGTTCACTTTGGAACATATTATTTTGAACTCTTGGATTCTAGAGGTTCCATCAGGGAGCACTCTCAAAGCTGTTGCTATTTTACTTTCAGCAGCAAAAAGTGTAGTAGCTGCGAAATGGAAATCAAAATTGAGCCCGAATAGACAGAATTGGCATGCTAAGATTTGGAATCTTTACATTATGGCTAAAATTTCTGACAATATTAATACTACTACAACATCCATAGTTGAATCTGAATTTCTTGCTATATGGTTTTTTATATTGCAATATTTGGTACAACAAAATGAAACCCCAGAAATTTATAATCTACTACATTTATGGTGAAGTTGTTAATCCGTGGTATGTTTATCTTTACTGTATTTTTAAGTGTATGTTTAATATTAATGTTTGTAATCATTGTTCGTCTATATAATAGTTGGACTTAGTTTCTTTCTACCTGTATTCCATTAGAAATTTATATGGTTTGTGTATAAAAATAATAAAATTGTATTAAAAAAAAAAAAAAGGTGAAGGTTTCCCTTGCTCGGAAGCCAATCGAATCCGACTCTAGGGAGCAGTGCTCATTTCGGTTTCCAAGCCAAAGAGCCAGCGCAGTCTGAAAGTGTCTGGCCATAGAGAATAAAAGGCCAGGCCCTGCCTGGTCACAGCCAGGACATTTCCATACAAGTTATCAACCCTGGGTCCGATGCTGTTGGGATGCAGGGTTTTTTCCCTGTTTCCCCATAGCACTGTGGTACATTAATACACTTCCCAGGGCTTCCCCGGCTTTTCTCAAATTTGCTTTGTTGTGAAATTTTGGGAGAGACTTCTATTATACTTTCTTCAAATTTTTACAGCTTAAGTTCTTTTTAGCTTTCTTCATATCTTCTTGATCCATTTTCAAATTAGCTTCTTTTCAGCTTTCATCAAATTATCTTTTAGTTCCATTTGAAGTACTTAAATTAGGAGCAAACCAGTTAATTTATTTCTGAAAGTAGCAACCAGTCCTTTCATTTAATATCCGGCTAAAAGCCTTCTTTTTTATATAGGCTGGTAAATGCTTTCTATCTCAAGTTGCTGGCTCAATTGCTTTCTAGTTACACATGGTAGAAGGAGGGCTATTTTGGAGCAGGAACGCACAGGAACGGAGTTCCGGCTGGCTTCTGAGTTGGCCATGCCTATAGCCTCCCCCCCCCCTCGGCATCCCCAGGCACCTTGGGGAAGCCAATCCAATCCAGGGACAGAAGGCAGTTTAAACTGCCTCCCCTCCTTGGGTTTCCCAGGCGCCCCCTGCAGCTGCGGGGCGCCTGGGGAAGCCGATCCAGAAACTGCCTTCCCTCAGGTTCCCCATGTACCCTGCAAGCCACGGGGCACCTGGAGAAGCTGATCCTGTGAGGGGTGTGGCCTAATAATCTAATAAATTCCTGCTGTTGGGTGTGGCCTATTATGCTAATAAGTTCCTGCTGGGCTTTTTCTACAAAAAAAAGCCCTGGGTAGAAGCATACATCAGCAGGGGTGTAGACTTTCCATTCTCCCGGGGAGGGGGGGGAGGGGCTCTCTCTAGCGCGCTTTGTGTGCATGCCCCCGCTGGGACAATGTTCCCGCCGCCACCACCTCTCCCCCCGCCTGGCTCCCATGCACCCCTCAGAAAGAGGGAGTGGGTGTGGGGAAGCCAGGCGGGGGGGCTTTTGTGGTGGTGGCGGCCGGGGAGGCTTGCGGCAGGCGGGGAGGCGTGGCAGGGGACAGTGTCCCCACCGCAGCCAGAGCTGCCACCGCACCACAGCGGCCGAGGTGATATCCCCACTGCCAGAGCCACCGCGCCGCTGTTCTGCGGGAGGGAGGGAGGAGTGGGTGGGCAGAGAGGCTCTGGCGGCGGCGGCACGGCTCTGGCGGCGGGAAGGTGCGGCAACAGGCGCTCCATTTTGCTGGGGGGGCTCAGTCTCCCCCGGGAAATTTCGGAGGGGGGCTTGAGCCTTCAAGCCCCCCCCGTAGTTTACGCCTATGTACATCAGTACCCTGCTGGGATCCCTCCCCTCCCCAAACTCACCCTTTCCAGTTTCCACCCCCAAAATCTCCAGGAATGTCCAAACTTGGAGCTGGCAACACTGCACGTGCGGGCACTGCGGTCTCCCAGGTTCAGTGCAGCCAGCCAGGAGTGTTGTCGCACTCACCATGTCTCCAGGATCAGCGCTAAGCACCCAGAGGGTGCTGAGGATGGTGCAGGTGGTGTTGATTGCAGGGATGGTCTCTCTGTAGCTCTCCACATTCGCTGTGCCTTTGGTCTTCGGAGGGGGCTTCCTCATGGAGGAGGGGAAGTTGGGCATCCAGGCGCCCAAATCGTACTGTGACCGGGAAATATCAGATATTCAGCACCTGTGGATTCTACAAAGCCCACCCTGCCTTTGTTTTTAGCACCTGTGTCACGGCAAGGGGGAGGCATCCGCTGTGCTTCACCCCAAAATCCTGCACAGATCTCTTTTGCCCCAGGCACGCACTCTCTCCTCACATCTGCCCAGTGAGAGAGTGGTGGTGGGTGGAAGGGCTGCAGGAGGAGGGGGAGACACAGCCGCCATCCCTTCTTTGCCTACATCCCTGTCATGTTTCTGGCCACAGAAGTTGGTGTCATCATCTATGTTTGGCTTTTGGGCAGCACTCAAAAGGCCAGCCTTCTTATGTTGGCTGCAAGGGTAGCACGGGCCACGATGCTCCTTGAATGTTCCCTGCCTTGCTAGGCCACACAGAATCCATAGCCCTCCACCTTCTTCTCACCCCACCAGCAGAACTATTAGCCACAGAGTGGCTTCTATGTGTCAGCCTGGAACAGGGCCCAAGCCCCACTTCTGTTTTTACATCTGACTTTCCCGCTGGAATCATTCTAGTTCCAAAAAAACCTGCCCACACCTCTGTGCGGTGTGAAACTGTACTGCTACTGAAATGTCCACATCTACTAATTGCCCTCCTGTGGTCAAGCTAGTATTCAACCGGCTTTATTCTGCTTTAAACAATTGAAGTTGATTAGTGCACTTAGGGTCATTTTACACCTCCCCTCTAAAGTAGTTTGACTGCTGTCTTTTCCTGTGCTGATTTCACAGTGGTGTGAAATTTCACTCCAGGGGGTCTAAGTGCACTAATCAACAGCAATTGTTTAAAGCAGAATGAAGCCGGTTGCATACTAGCTTGACCACAGGAGGGAAATTAGTAGATGTGGACATTTCAGTGGCAACACGGTTTCACACCGCACAGAAGTATGGGCAGGGTTTTTTGGAACTAGAATGATTCCAGCGGGAAAGTCAGATGTAAAAACAGCCTAAGACCCCCTGGAGTGAAATTTCACACCACTGTGAAATCAGCACAGGAAAAGACAGCAGTCAAACTACTTTAGAGGGGAGGTGTAAAATGACCCTTATAGTATCATAGAGTTGGAAAAGGCCTCCCAAGTCATCTAGTCCAACCCCCTGCACAATGCAGGAAATTCACACCCACAGTGACTGCTGTTCCACGCCCAGAAGATGACAAAAAACCTCCAGGATCCCCAGCCAAACTGGCCTGGAGAAAAATTGCTTCCTGACCCCAAAGTGGCAATCAGCATTTCCCTGGGCATGTCAGAAAGGGTCACGAGAACTAAGCATTGAGGCAACCCTTCCTGCCCTCCCGCTCATGATCTGCCTCAGTTCACAGAATCCACATTGCTATCAGATGGCCATCTAGCCTCTGTTTGAAAACCTCCAGAGACGGAGAACCCACCACCTCCTGAGGAAGCCTGTTCCAATTCTCTGGGCTCTGTCTCCATTTACTGGCCACAGGCCCCCACAGACAAACACTCTCATCTCATGATATTGCTTTTCTGAAATGACATCTTCAGACCAATCATGGCTATGGGCTTGCAGCCTAAGGTGGACCCCCATGCCCGGACAAAGTGTTTCCAATCCCATCCTCCACTCGGGCCCTCCCTGAGAAAGGCAGCCAGCTGTAGTCTCCAGCCAAGTATTAAGCCCCAGGCGAGGGTTTTCAACCGCCTGGAAGAAAAAGCAGCAATTCTCCCTCCACGCTCCTGCAGCCACTCCGAGTGGCAAACAGCAAAACTCCAGGAGTACCACCTGACATGGTCTTATCCATGTCTTGCTGCAGGGTTGCCAACCTCCAGGTGTGGCCTGGAGATCTTCCAGAATTACAGCAGTTCTCCAGAAGACAAAGATCAGCTTCCCTAACTGCTTTGGAAGGTGGACTCTATGGTACTGTAACCCCCAAAGCTCCAGGAATTTCCCACCCTGGATTTGACAATGCTCATTAGTGGCATCTGTGTATGCATCAGATTTCACATACCCATGGCTCTCTGCTCCCCTCTAGTGGCCACAGGGTGCCATTTCAAGATACATATGGATGTATGCTTTCAAGACATAACTGACTTTTGGCCATGCCATCAAGAGGTTTTTAAGGCAAGTGAGAAGCAGAGGTGGCTTGCCATTACCTTCCTTTGCAAAGACTACCTTGGTGGTCTCTGTTCCAAGTACTGATCATGCAGCAGAGGATAAGACTCGAACTAATGGGTTTAAATTAATGGCGGGAAGGTACCAGCTGGATATTAGTAAGGAAAAAAAGCCCAGCTGGAACTCATTAGCATAATAGGCCACACCCAACAGCAGAAACTCATTAGCATATCAGGCCACACCCCTGACAGTGCAGCTCCCTCCCAAGATCGGCTTCCCCAGGTGGTGTGGCAAACTCAGAAGCCAGCCGGAACTCCATTCCTGTGCGTTCCTGTCCAAAAATAGCCCTGAGTAAGAGTGGTGCAAGAGTGGAATCAGCTGCCTAGGGAGGTGGTGAGCTCCCTCTTACTGGCAGTCTTTAAGCAGTGGCTGGACAAACACTTGTCAGGGATGCTCTAGGCAGGGGGTTAGACAACATGGCCTGGGTGGCCCCTTCCAGCTCTGTGATTCTATGCTTAGTTTCCAAGATCTGATGGGACTGGGCTACACCATGCCACCTTCTCTCCCACCAAGACACTTCCAGAGTCAAATACAACTGATTTTAAGAGGTGTTCTCTTTCCCCAACTTATCCTGGGGAAGGGCAATGCCAGAGATCTCTCTCTCCTAGGGAAGTCTCAGTATCCCCACCAGACTATAGTCCCTTGTATTCTAGGTGAGAACTGGATCTATCTTCCACATGGATGGCCGTGCACTTGCAGGTGCAGTGAAGGGGCCCCTTGCTCCTACCTGTCCACTGTTCACAGCACTGTGCTGGGCTGAGCAGGTATATATCACCATAGTCAGGAACTTCTTGAGCTGTTTCACACTGCCTAGCGAGGAGGGAATGCCTGCAAAAGGAAATCAGCCTTCAACAGCCTTCAAAAATCTGTGCAGCCAATCAAATCTCCAGTGGCCACTCAGAAGACTTTCGGGTCAAAAGCCCCACCTGGCCCCACCCACTTTTTAAAAACACTTGATGAGTGCCAAGAAAGGTGTTAGCAAGTACCACAATGGCCCTGGGCAGCCCATTGGGAACCCAGAGTTTGCTAAGCTATATCAAGCATAGAGTGGTGGCTTGATAGGTATATTCTTAGCTCATCCCATCCCTAGAGAAGACTGGATTGTACCTGAGGACTTCCGGTTCAGAAACCCTTCCATAAAGATCTCCTTTATCCAACACTGCAGCTCAGAATCTTCTGTTACGGAGGAGTCACTTTTGTAATAGAGGTCAACAATGCCCGAGACGAACCTGCAAGGGAAAAGCGGAAGCTGGTCAGGCTGCAGGGTGAGGGCCACCCCACAGGAAACACACACAGGTCTCCTCGGGTCATTCTGTAGAAAAAGAGGCGCAGGAGCTCATTAGCAAAACTCATTAGCATAACGTATTTGCATATGCCACACCCTTTGACATCACTGGAAGTGTGTCAGAAGGCAACACCCACCACTCAGGCTCCACCCCCAAAATCTCCAGGTATTTCCCAACTCAGAGCTGGCGAGCCAGCTTTACACTTTGACGAAAGACACTTTAGGTTTCCTTTGCTCTTACAGGGAAGCTACCCTGCAACAAGCATGAAAGTACAGATCAAGTTAGTATGCTTTTGCTTTTTCCCACAACACATCACCATATGTGCCCACTCCTGGGATTGTTATTCCCGGAACGGCGTTCCTGCACGTTCCTGCTCGAAATGACCCCTGGGTCTCCTCCATGTCCAGCAACAACAAAAATATATTTGCAGAGCAGTGTGGAAACCAGGGCAAAACTCTGTTAACAATTTACAGGTACTGGGACCCAGAATTCTAAAGGTGCAGGGAAAATCCTGAGGAATTACCTTCCATTTCTCAAAACTATTTTGGCTTGTAGAAATGTCTACAAATCCGAGGCGGATTGGCCATTATAGCCTCCAGGACCTCTCCTAGGGGGCCAATGTCATCCTCCGCCACCCCACCCCCCAACTAGGCTGCTGCAGCCCAGCTGTGAGCAGGGTAGCACGGGAGAGGAGGCGCCTAGCAGAGCCACAAGTTACTTGGGCTGACTGGGCAGGCATGCAGCCTCGCTCTTTCACTTCACCTCGCCCTCTCTCCTTTGGGAGGGAAAAGGGCCAGGGTGGGCCCTTTTCCAGGGCTGTTTTTTCCTCCCAGTCCACCCATGCCACAAATGAGTGTCCCCCTAAGTGTGCATCCATTTAGGCAAAATCTAGTGGCCATGTGAAGATGCTTAAAGATGCTTGCAAACTGCGAGCGTGAATGCGTGTGCCTTTTTTTTGTTTCTGTTTGTCTCCTCGCCTTTTTAGTTTTGCTAGCTTTAAAGCTGATGGGTCGGGGTGGTTGTTTGCTGGTTTCTTTTACATCATTTTAATGTTGTTTATATGCAACTGACCACAAAAGTTACATTAAAAATTGTAGAAAAGAGCAAGAGTCCAGGAGCACCTTAAAGACTAACAAAATTTGTGGCTGGGTATGAGCTTTCATGAGTCACTGCTCACTTCTTCAGACACAGCTAGAATGTGCGTCCATCAGTCCTATACACTGGAAAGTGGAATGATTTCTACAATGTTTAATATTACTTTTGTGGTCAGGTATCTGAAGAAGTGAGCAGTGACTCACAAAAGCTCCTCCACTGCCACAGATTTTGTTAGTCTATGAGGTGCTACTGGACTCTTGCTGTTTTCTTCTGCTACAGACAGACTAACGTGGCTAAAGTTAATGCGCAAGGGTGAACGGGAAATGGAGAAGGGAGAAGCAAGCATGAACCAAAGATTTTCCAGTTGAAACAGCATGGCTTGAGATTTTCAGTGGCATCCCTATTGCTGACTCAGACAAAGAAATGACATGAATCTTCCCTACCCAAATTTCTGGTGGTGGTGGAAAGTGTTGTCAAATTGCAGCCAACTTACAGAGACCCCCACAGGGTTTTCAAGGCAAGAGATGATCAGAGGTGGTTTGCCATTGCCTGCCTGGGTATAGTGACTCTGGACTTCCTTGGAGGTTTCCCATCCAAATACTAACCAGGGCTGACCCAGCTTAGCTTCCAAGACCTGATGAGATTGGGCTAGCCTGGGCCATGCCTGCCATCACTCCCACCGCCGGTGGTCCTCCTGCCCACTCCCAGCCTGACCTTTCCACAGCCTCCCAGATCTTGAGGCCATCATCCCTGTAGTAGTAATTGGGCATGGAGGCCACGCCACGAGACTCCAGCTCTTCCCCCAGGCAGAGGGAGGAGTAAGTCAGGGCTTCTGTGCCCTTCTGAAGAAGTTTCATCAGGCCATCGTAACCAGAGCCAGTCGCCTGAAAGCAGGATAGAAAGGGGACCATCATCACCCCCTGCAGGGAATCGAAATTTCGCTTGCTTTCGGGGTTGGGACAAAAATGGGGTGGTGGTGAAAGGCAGGTATGCTTACCTTGTCAAAGACCCCACCCTTGTTAATGAGACGGTCCCGGGCCACCGTGTTGATGTGAAGGGTGAAGCGGGTGTGGGGGATCAACAACTGAAAGAGAAGACAGAAAAGGAAGAGATGAAACGTCAGTTTGCTTCTTGGCTCTTCTCCTGGCCCTAAACCCTCCCCTAAAGCAGAACATGGCTGGACTGTGCGGAAGCTCTGTACTTATTCCAGGAAGATGTGCAGAATTCTCCTGATTGAATTCTGAAATCAAGATGTTTTATGAAGATTAAAGTCATTTACACAGACAGGCTCGTTTTGCAGACTTGCCTCTTCCAACCATGGGGAAGAACAAAGAACATGAATCTGAAGGCACCTTTGGAAACCTCCGTCAGACATTTTACCTGGCATTAACCAAACACGTCGCAGTTGAAGGACCAGAATCTGGCTTTACAGCAACTAAACTAAGTCCTTCACCCGATCCTATATTTCAGGACTGTCCCAGATCCCTCCCCAAACTCAGCCTCACCTTGTAGATCGGGTGGCACATGGGCAGCTGGCGGAGGGTGGCCAGGGTGAAGACTTCAGCCAACAGATGTGTCCGGAGCAGGTGAGTGAGTGCTTGGTGAACAAGGAAGTCGGCGTTGCGCACCCAGGTCTTGGCCAGGATCCAGTCCCACTCAGAGTCACTGGGCAGGAAGATGGGAACATCTCGGCCAGGGGTCTGGCTCAGCTGTGGGGAAGAGTGAAAAACAGCATTAAATGGAAGACAGCAGCCAAGATCTGGAATGAATCAAGATGGCATATGGCCAGGAGCTCACATGCTATGTGCGGGGCTGTTACCTTTCTTACATGGCAAGCAACTGATGTCCTGATTGTGGGCTTTGTGGAGGCCTCTGACTGGCCACTGTGTGAAACAGGATGCTGAGCTATAAGGGTCCTCGGTCTGATCCAGCCTAGCTCTTGTAATGAAGATATGATACTTGCATTTTAATACCTCCTGATAAACTGTAGCAACAGACAGGACCATGAAGAGACAGCAACGCTGATCACGTCCATCAGGGGACTCCCCTCCAGGGCACAACTTCCTCATTCCACCCAGATACTTATTAGGGCATACCTGGCACCCCCTTGTAGCCCCCAGAACGGCCTGCAGAGTTACCTGAATGGCCAGGGGTACCAGCTCTTTCTGGGGTGAGAGGTGCAGCAGGCAGAGCGGGGCTGTGATGTACTGCTGCTTGTCATTATTGAGGCCTGGAGGGATCCCCTCTAGGATGTGGTAGTCAACAATGAAAATGGTCCCTTTCTGCGGAGGAAAAGAGTGCAGAGCAGACTTCAGACAAAAGAGAACAACAACAACAAAATGGAGACAGGATGGGATTCCTCCTCCAGCATGAGGTCATTTCCCCCTCTGTGGCATAATGTTGTTTTTAACCCCCTTCCCTCCACCTGGCTCCTGACCTCCAGTTCTTTCTCTAGTGTGGTGCTGCTGCCCAGGGAGCTGGCCACCATCTCCTGGGTCACAGGGAATTTGGCGGGGATCTTTGTGCATTTCTGGATCATTTGGGGGTTCACTCCGTTCAGGAACTGGTACCCAAAGAACTTGTCACTCTTCCAATGTCTTGTGGTGTACTCTGGAACAGGGAACACCAAGGCAAGACTTCAATGGGGCAGATTCCCTTTTCAGAGGGCACCATTGGTGTGTGAGAATAAGGACTCTTCAGCTCATCACAGACACACACAATCTTGGGAAGGGAAGAGGGCTCAGGTGTGTTACATCAGTGGACCCAACAGCCATGATTCATTGGCCAGGTGTTCAGTTGAGGACAGCGACAGTGTCCAGTCTGGCTGGACTCTCAGTCCCCTTCTCAAAGCAGTAGCATAACTGGAAATCTTGATCACCATCTGATTTAATTTGACTGAAAGTTTACTGTAATTCTAAATGTTTTAACCAATATGACATATTGTATTATCCACTATTGTTCAATGCCCTGGCCCTGTTTACAGGGAATGGGTGGTTCAAAAATCAAATGGAAGGAAGGAAGGGAGGGAGGGAGGGAGGGAGGAAGGAAGGAAGGAATTGTATTTAGTGCATTCCATGTTGGAAACTACAATTTCTGCTTGTCTTTACTTGCTCATATTTTTCACATATAGTGGAATGTGGCAGTATGAAACTATCAGGGTAGCTTCTCATAAGATTTCAGCAGGGCCACCATCTTACCAGACAGAGGAGTCTTATTGAACCAGAAGACCTGCTTGATGTCATCCAACTTCTTCCAGGATTCTTGGCTATCAGAAAACCCCTTCAGCTTCAGTTCCACACCCCTAAGGATTCCAGAAAGGGCAGAAAATTGGATGCCACGTGTAGAAGCAACCCCCTCCAGTGGTGAGAACACTGGCCACTAAATTGTGGAGGGAAACCACAATAACAGTCTCCTGCTACATATACCCATGGCAAAAGGGACAGATGGTTGCAGCATCTGAACTACTGTTGAGGGCATACAGTTTACTCATGGTTTAACCTTCATGCAGGACATTGCATCTTTTGTGAGGGCTGCCTTCTGCTTCTTTGTATCTTCCTGGAAACTCCCAGAGTCCACCATTATAAATAGAGCATCACTCCTGTCCTGGGATTCTCCCCCCCCCCCCCCCCGCGCCCTCATGGTTTCATTTGGCTGGACTAATGTTAAGGATTGTGTCCCTTTTTTTGTTTTGTTCTGCTGCTGATCTCCTTAAGATTGCTGTACTGAGGAACAATCCCTTGCTTGGCATCTTGCTATAACAGGAGGTCGTCCCTGAAGAGACGAGTCCCTAACCAATTGAAAAGGTATATTCTTAGTCCTACAACCCTGTTGTACTCATAAGAGAAGAAACCTAACTGCATTTGGAATTTAGCTAGTCCTAGTGCTCCAGGTTCTAAGTAGATCCTTGGTATCCCCCATGCATGCCTTAACAGTTTAGTTTTTATTGCATTATTTGTAACCCGGTCTTATTACAGTGTTTATTATATGTCTTATAGTGCTAGTATCACACTGTTAAATTTTGTAGTTTGCCTTGAGTCTCAGTAAGAAAGGCGGACTATAAACAAAGTAGGTACATAAATCTCCTGACCTGAATGACCCAAGCTAAACCGATATCATCAGATCTCAAAGGCTAACTTGGATAAAAAACCACCCAGAAAGTCTAGGGCTGCTACACAGAGCCAGGCAATGGCAAACCACCTCTGAAGATCTCTTGCCTTGAAAACCTAACAGAATTGCCATAAGTCAGCTGCGACTTGATGGTACTTTCTACCGCCACCAAGTACATAAATAAATAACTGGATCATTCTAACCAGGACATCCCAGTGGCTTCCAGCCCAGCTGTTGACCTTACCCATCCCCAACCCCCTGGGCAAAATCTCCTTTGCTTCTGCGTGCTGTTTTTTATACATCACTTACTTGGCTGTGGTGCGTGTCTTAAATAGTGAAGACTTCACAAAAGAAAACTTGACATCTGAGTCCAATTCTTGGGGAGATTCAACATCCAAGCAGCGGGGGATGCCCTCAACCAATGCCTTCCACCTTTACAGAAGAAAATAAATGTCCATGAGAGGCCGCCAGCTCCATCCCACACCAAAGCTCATTACAGCATAAAAATAACCTGCTAAATGAGTCCAGTGGCCCATCTAGTCCAGCATTCTGTTCCACATAGTAGCCACCCAATGGCCTCAGACAGCCAAACAACCGGGCATTAGGGGCCGAGGCCCTCCACTTGTGCTGCCTCCCAGCTCTGGTATTCCAGAGGTTTGTTGCCTCTGAATATGGAGGCTCCCTTCAGTCCCCATGGCCAATAGCCATTGATGGACCTCTCCTCCATGAATCTGTCTCACTCCCTTTTCCTGGGGTAGGGTCAGAGCCCAGAAGTCCCTTCAAGAGCTAAGCAGGGGCCATGCCTATAGATATCTGAAGCCTTACTCACCTGTAGTCCTTCTGTCTCTGTGTCAGCTGTTCCTTTCGGTGCTCTTTGAGCAAGGGGAGTGAGTCCATGGTGGCTGTTTTCGCTGCAAGGACAGATACCAAAATGGAGCACCTAGCAAAGAGCCTCAGTTTTAATCTAGATAACTCCTGGTTCCAAGCAACTTGCTGGTCACCTAGCTTACAGGTCTCTTGTTATATCTCAGCAGAGGAAGCTCTTGGAAGGCATACTATGCACTCTGTCTGGGGAAATGTCAGACCATCGTCAAGAGATGTGCCCCAAACCAGAATCATCACTTTCTGAGACCATGCTAACAGGTTTGGTCAGGGAACTGTGGCAAGTGGCTGTGTGGTTCAATTAGTTAGGCTTGGCTCTAAAGCAGGGGTGTCAAACAGGTGACCCAGGGGCCAAATCAGGCCCCCGGAGGGCTTCTATCAGGATGCCTGGGGGAAGGGGAATTGCAACTGTGGAGGCAGGGACCATGTGCACCCAATTATTATTAGGAAAGGTACTGAGAATAAAACAGCCGATGTTGTAACACCCCTGTCTACATTCTATGGTGTGGCCTCATTTGGAATACTGTGTGCATTCTGCTGGACCACTTCTCAATAAATATCACCACAGCAGAGGTGCATTGAAACATGATAGCCACTAAACCGACAAGTGAAAAAATGTGACCATGAGGATCAGGGCCTGTGCCTCTTTTCTCATACTCAAGGAAGTGGGAAAGAGTGGACTTGAAGCTGGACCGGTTACCTGTCCCCTCCCGGAGCTCCAGGTTCTCATGGCCTTCGAGCCACTGGTAGCATGGGAAAGTGTAGATTTGGCCCTGCGGGGATATCACCTTGACGTAATTACAGTACCGCCGGGTTGGAATGAGATTAAGCAAAGGCTTTTTCTGGAGACGGAGGAGCAAAATCTCTCCCAGGTCCTGCTCACAAGTAACTTCATATTTGTTTTCCTGAAATGGAAAAATTGGAGGATAGAAACTCGGCATCAGTTGAGGAGACAAGAGTTGGTTGAGAGCAAGACTATATGAGTTTGAGCATCATCCCTAGTTGAAGATCCCCAAGTTTAACCTGCGACCCTTGCAGTCCTGCTGGGAGTCAGCCATGTTCTCCTCCATCCTGCCCAGCCCTCTGGCTCCCCGAGGGACCTCCATGCCGACAGATGGACATCGAACTGCTCCCGAGTGAGTTTTCTCCTCTTTCCTTCCACACCCTCTTCCCTTCCACTGCTTACATTTCCCCAACTGGGACAGGAACTAAACCCTGTTCCCTGACACACACACACACACCAAAAAAAACCCACAGGACTCAAGCTTCCCACCCAAGACATTCTGATCATGATAAGACAGTGGTATAGAGTTGACAGGCTCCAGGTGGGGCCTGGAGTTGTCCTGGAATTACAATTGATCTCCAGGTTACCGAGATCAGTTCCCCTGGAGAAAACGGCTGCTTTGGAGGGTGACCTCTATAGCCTTATAACCTACTAGGGTCCCTCCCTCCCTTCCAAAACTCTGCCCTCCCCAGGCTCCATCCCAAATCTCCAGGAGCTTCCCAACTCAGATTTGGCAAGCCTAGCTGGTGAGGGTAAAGTGCACACTGTTCATTGGGGGAGTTCTCACGGAGGAGGGCTTCTGCTGAGCAACATGCCGCCCAAAGGCCACTTGCAGTGGAAGAGCCTAGGCAGAAAGGAAGACAGCCTTTCACAACCATTTCCTGTCTTGCACATGTACCCCTCCCACCCCCTCCACCAGTGATGAGGAGCAGGGCTTTGGGGAAAAGTAGAAAAGCCCCAGGCAAAAAACACACAAGGGCTTCTGAGGACAGGACCCCGCCAGAATAAACTTGCATCTAAAAAGCCATGGAGGGAGGACTGCCAACCTCCAGGTGTGGCCTGGAGATCTCCCAGAATTATAATTCATCTCCAGACCACAGAGGTCCGTTCCCCTGGAGAAAATGGATGCCTTGGTGGGTGGACTCTTTGGTATTATACCCTACTGAGCTCCCTCTCCTCCACCACCCTCAAATCTCCAGGAATTTCCAAACCCAGAGTTGGCAACTCTGGGAAGCATTGTTTTGTGCTGGAGGAAAACAGCCAGTGGGGAAAGGCTTCAAAGCCTCTGCCTCCATCCCAGTTTGTTAAACACATGTGTGTAAAACGTGCCCTTTGGTCTTTAAGATGTTTTCTGTGTTGATTTGGGCCCAAAATGTCACTGCTGCCTCTCTGGAGACTTGTGCATCTAAAATCCCACCCCCCCCCCCCCCGTGGGAGGGGGGTGATTCTCAGTAGGAAAACAGCCAGTGGGGGAAAGGCCCCAAAGCCACCACCGCCTTCTCCCAAATTTGTGGCACACTTTTGTCATTTGCCCTTTAAGATGTTTTCTTTATTAATTTGTGTCCAAAAAAACCTTCTCTGCCACCTCTCTGGAGACTTGTTCTAGCCCACTCACACAGTGAAGATAGTAAAATTATACAGACAAACAATCATCAAACTCCTCACCAGCCCCCAAGGCTAAAAACAAACCTATAAAGTAGCTCCCAAGCTGCAAGCTGGCCATAAAATCACAACTAAAAATGATTCTAAAACTAAAAAAAACCCTCACTTAAAAGCTGGGGTAACGAGAGACATTTCAGCCGGGCACTTCAAACAGAGTAGGCATCAGTGGAGGACACTGCAAATGTGAGGTGCCACCAAGTGAAAGGCCCTGTCTCTTGCTTCATGGCCGGGGGGGGGGGGGGCAGAGAAAAGGAATCGGAAAAGGTAGTGTAAGCTGCCGGCTTTGCGTTCTCTATCAGAATATTTAACTTCAGGCTTTACACTCCCGTTCAGTAAGTCAGGCAAAAGCACTTTTATTATTGAAGCAGAGGCAAGACAACCTTGATTAGCAATAATTTGATGAATAAAAGAAAATTCAACATCCTTCAACGATTGCCAAGCTACAGATAAACATTAAAATGAAACTGAAACTCACAGAAACTCCAAAAGGTAGGAAAATCCTGCCTAGAAAACGCCCGCTTACGCTCCCCCCGCCCACAGCTCTTGGCTTTTATCTTTCGACCGCCCTGCTAGGATGCTAACCCTCCCTCTGTCCAGTCCAGCTGTTAAGATATCTCAGCTCTGCAGCTCTTGTGAAGCCAAGAATTGGGCAGTTCCTGCAACGACTTGCAAGGTCGATCCTCCCTCTCCTGCCCTCATTCAGTTCTTCAGTGTTGCTGTTTTGTCTTGTTTTTACACACAAGCCAGTTTCTTCCTTACAGGTAGTAAAAGAAGAACCCATTGGGGGAGAGATACAAAGTTGACACTGGTAAATATAAATAAATGTTGAGAAAATGCTCTGTATTATACAGAGGGGCAATTTAGAACTCCCATGCATAGAATGCTCAGTATCAATATTATTTGGAACTCAGCCACAGCTATATCTATTCCAATTAAATCAGGATGCCTTTTGGGTAGAAAAGAGTCATACCAAAGTGTTGCGTGCCCGAACAGGGAAAACTTCAAGCAATCAGGTACAACTTCTTTTAAAAGTGTTCATTTCAGACACACAAACCAACACCGTTTGAGAACTAAAAGCCTATTGCATTGGGGGGGGGGGGGGGTTTTAAGGCAATTTAGTGCTGCTTTGAGAATATGATCTACAAACCTTTTCCTTATTCATACAGTAGACTTAAGAACTTAAGAAGAGCTGCCCTGAGCCCGCTTGCGGGGAGGGCGGGGTATAAATCTCAAATAAATAAATAAATAAAAGTGCAAGAGTTTTGTGGATTTTTTAAAAGAAAGTGCAATGCCACAAAAGGTTGCCCTGCCCTGCCCTGCCCTCCTGCTCCACATACCCATCACAACTTACCTCTCCGCTGACGAACTTGGAGGGCCAGCTGCCCAGACTGGTTTGGGGGCTCTCTCCTTTGGCGCCCACGAAGGAGAGGGAAATTGGATCAAGGGCACCCAAGTGTAAAAAATCGCCAGTGGACACACAGACAGTGTATTTGGCCATGCTGCAGCCGGTAGGGAGGATGATTCAGTGCCTTTTGCCTCGTCTTGCAGGGTTGTGGCTGGAAGAGGAAGCTTGAGTCAGTCTGTCCCAACCAGCTACTTCAGCCTTCTCTCCTCTGGATGGGTTTTTGTAAAAGTGCCAGCCAACTTTGGTAAAATAACCCAGCCTTTCTCCAGCTCCACCCCTGTCGGTAGAGGCAGGCTCAGGAGACCCAGGCAGCCTCAGGAGAGGATGTGGGACTGTGGCTCGTGCCTGGGACTGTCTTGTTCTTTCCGGCAAGGCTCCAGGGTCACCGTCAAGCCGGAAATGCAGAAAGTGAAGCTTTCCCCCAAAACTGTTTCTGCTTCTAGAGCTGCCAACCTCCAGATGGAGCCTGAAGTTCTTCCTGAAATATAACTGATCTCCAGACTGCGGCAATCAGTTCTCCTGGAGGAAACAGCCACTCAAGGGGTGGACAGTGGAATCTGTGGGGTGACATTCCTGCTGAGCTCATTCCTCTCCCCAGGCACTGCCCCCAAATCTCCAGGAATTTGTCAGGCCAGAGTTGGCAAGCACACGCCTGCATGGTAGGAAAAAAACCTGCTAAACTTTCTGCTAGTTAGGTAGCCGCCTGACATGCAAATACTCAAGCAATGAGGTTTCTTCTTGTGTGGCATGTCTAAAAGACACAGGAGCCCTGGCCAAAAATGTGCCACAACAAGGAACACATGGGGTGGACCCCACTCTTGTCCTACTACCCCACTGAGCAAAGTTTATTATTGAATAAAATGTTTATAACCTATCTTTCCTTTCAGCTCAAGTATGAAGTCTTCCTCCATGTAAAGTGGCTCTTCTATGGGACAAAGAGACACTTTAGCTGGAGGAAGGCTACTTAGAGGACGGTTGGATCCATCCCAGAGTATTCACTTATTTTATCTCCTTAGTAGTGTGAGGTTTCTGCTCGAAGTAGTCAAGGATCAGATCTTTGTTGATGAAACACAGTTCTTTATTTCCAATTTCTACATTGCTACAGATCCTCGGATTGTTGTCAGAGATAACATACACAATAGAAGCAGGTCTAATATACCCTCCCGTACAATTTGAATTGCCCATAAGTAACCAATCAACAAGGGGGGAAAACCGCGGGCAAAAGATCCTTTGGCCGTTTGCTTCCCACAGGAAAAAGGAGAGGTGTGAAGCAGTAAATTTCCCTTCTTAAACCAGACCCCTTAGATGTAACCATCTTTCACATAACAAATAACTTTCCCCAAGGCTTTCGCACGTTGATAAGAACTGGTCCCTGTCCTCCCAGCAGGGAGGAAAGGAATGCGGAGGCAGGAGTGTGAGAGGCCCATTGTTCTCATGCTTTGAAGTCGCCACTCTCCCGGGCAAACGGTTACATAGACCAGACCTGGTCAGAGCCATAAACCCAGGATCACTGAATATACAATCACAAGGGTCAAACTAATAAGCAATAGGAATGATTACATAGTTATTACAGGAACAGATTGCAAAGCATAGCATAGACAGGTTACAAAGCATAGCATGAATTCCCAAAAACCCTTATTAGAATCTGCAGATTCTGACAAGTAGACATCCAGGCTGCCTTTCCACTCCACGAAGACTGAGGCCTGAGTGGCCTCCGCAGCAGCAGAGACAGGATGCGTAACTTTTCTCTGGGGCTCCTCTCGCCCTTCATCACCATGGTGTTTCATAGTTCCAAGGGGTGTGCATCAGGACATGTTTTGTTATAATTTTGTATCCAGGGTTCCAGGATAATTTTTTTATTGTGATTACTTAATTTTGTGTAGGACATTACGGGCTCAGGTTTAAATCTGTTTGGATTGTTTGGCATCCAAAAGTTCACGACCCTCATTTT
Source organism: Lepidodactylus listeri (assembly GCA_029233225.1). Lineage (NCBI taxonomy): Eukaryota > Metazoa > Chordata > Lepidosauria > Squamata > Gekkonidae > Lepidodactylus > Lepidodactylus listeri. The sequence goes on from JARCFY010000018.1 coordinate 53,632,639, forward strand.
CAATGGGGAATCTATTGGAGGACCTAGAGCAGCTGTTTATAGCAACAGTGGCACCAAATGTGCACAGACCATAATCGTCCCTCTAATCTAAAGACCCCCCCCTATCAAACAAATTGGACCAAGTGGTTCAGTATTACAGCCCCCCCCCCCCCCCAGTAGGTACTTCTCAGCACAGGTGCACTTCTTTCTAATGATTCTTATGGGGGAATGGTAAACAGTTGGTAGTCTAGCAGAAGAGTGCATTTTTTAAAAAAGCATCCGCATTCATTTCATTTTCTTACTCATATAGTAACTGACTGACAATATACATTTTTGGTGGTTATTATTTTTGCTTTAGGACCCAAATTTTGCCTATTCCTACCTCCTGCCCTGTCTTATCCTGTTTCCCATGTGGACCAACCAGATGCCTCTGGACATCCTACAAGCAGGACACACAGACTTAATTTTTTCTGTGTTTTTCTTTGTAGGGGGGACCAACCAGACATTCAGGAGAACCACTTCTAAAAGAAAAGGTAAGTTGAAACCTGTAATACGGAATATTTGATGTATGATTTCCTTCTAAAATTGTGTTATATATTTACATGACCACCAATTGTGAATAAAATCAGCAAGCTATCCACATCCTTTCTGACATCAGGGATTAGAACTTTTTATTCTATTTTATCTCATTGGTGGTAGATACCAGCGTGAAAGCATTTTAAATGCCTGATATTTTATTTTAAATACTTTTGAAGATTGGGCTGGAGAGTTTTAAATTTGGGACCATACTTCTGTCAATCTATTTGAACAGTCTTTATTCCACAGTTTATGGTAAATTGGCCATTTTAGATACTTCCCTCAGTAGCATATTATATATTCTTGATACCAGGCCTGATGATTGTCCCTCATGATTTTTCAATATTAGTAGATGTCAAGATATAGTCAATCTTTGTAAAAATATCATGTTTCAGGGAGTAATAGGTGTAATCTCTGAAGTGTGGGTTACAGGATCTCCACATGTCACATAAATTAAAATTTGTCAACATTTACAACTTTGAGTTTTTCTTCATTTTTGGTAAGCAGGATCTCTTAGAGTGGGACCTATCCAGTTTGTCATTTATTATTAGATTAAGATCCCCTCCCAGGACAATTTCACCTTCTTGGAAAGTTTGTAAGATGTTTAAGGTTTCCTCCAAAAATTGAACTTGAGATTTATTAGGGGCACAAAGTGACCCAAAAGGGACCATAATACCAGCTAAGTTTCCTTTTATAAAAATATAACAGCCTAGAGGATCAACCAGTTTATCTTTCAAAGAAAAATCCAAAGATTTGGCTAAAAGTATTCCCACTCCCCTGGCCTTTGAAGACCCAGGGGCCTGATATTGTTCAGGAAACCAAGAAGAATGCACAACTGGGTGTTTATCATTATTCAGATGAGTTTCTTGTATAAGTAATATATCTGGTTTTTCTCTTAGTATAGAGGATCTAATTCATTTTTAATTCTATTATTCAGACCCCTAACATTAAAAGTCATTTCTTTATACAGAATTGCCATCTTCCCAGTCAATTCAAACCTCACTCCACTCTCCCCTTCTTAAGCAAACTACCTACTACCTACTGACTCTGAAAGGAAAATTTATATCCTATACTTAAGCACACAGAATTGGAGATCCTAAATAAACTTAATATAAAAAATCACAATAATAATTAAACCTAAAACTCATTACCCAACCCCCTGCTCCCCTAATTCCAAATAAGCACTTTGTGGTTATTAGTCAATGATCCTTATCTTATCAAGATTACCCTCTGTGTTCAAAAATACACAGCTGTTGTTTTGGAGTAATATTTCTTTTGACCCTGTTCTATTCCCAAAGACAATCTTCCAGTACTTGCTTCTTCTTTTGGATTCAAATTTCCCCTGCCGAGGGTTAATTGCAGGCAGCTATTAAACTTGAACATGGGAGTTTGTTCTGTTTCATTCACTTTTGTCAGTAATTCTAAAAGAGCCCATTTCATTATTGCATGGTTTAATATGTTTTTATTTCATTATTGTTCCTTTTATTATGTTGTTTCATTTTCATATTTTGTTGTTATTTCTCATTGGTTTCAATGGAAGATCCTCCCCTTTTTTCAGGTCTGTACCTTTATGATTTCCCCCCTAAACTGGACAATATTTAGGGGAATTGTGGTACTCCCCTAGAGCACCCACATTGTCAAATCTCAGGCAGACAGGGAAAAAAGGCTCATCCCCCTTTGAGGCAATGAAGAGCACTCATTGTTAACATTAACATCTATGGGAGAACTGACAGGAAAAATTCCATACAGGAACACAGCCATCACTGCAGCCACCTAGCTTGAAGAACATTAGCACAAGGGAGAGGCAGACCAACATGTCAAGGGCATTTGGTGGCACCAGGAGGGTCGGGCATCTGGGCAGGCAGGTAGCAACAGGATGATCCAGAGGTAAATTTGCTCATGTTAGAGATAAAGTTTGAAGAGCAGCATGTGAATGATGATGATGATGATGATGACAACTAATTATAATAATCATTACATTTATGTATAATAATCATAATATAATCATAATTATTAAAATTAGGAACAAAAGAAACATACACGTTTATTTGCTATCACTACTCATGTAGCAAGTAATGAACATGCAAGAAAAGAGCTCTTGTTTACAGAATGCATTCTGTTCCATAAAATCCGGGAGCTTCGGCTGTGCTTTGATCTGTCATAGCGTTCTGTTCCATAAGACCCAGGAGCTTTGGTTGGGCTTTGATCTGTCACACCACTCATAACTTACCACTCCATAGTAGAAGTCCAGTCCCCAGTTGTCAAGCAAAGTTTAGGGGCTGCTGCCTTTGGTGCCCACCAAAGTGAGAGAAATCCAGTCTTTAGTGTGTGACCCCGGATAGGTGCTAATAGACACACAAGCTGTATAGAGAACCATGTTGCAGCTCAGGGGGTCGGCAGAGAATATTTCTTCTCAAATGATTTTGAAGTGGGAGAGATAACCGGATGGAGTTCCAGACACTCTCCCGAATAGACTTTATAAACTTCTACAAGGTTTCCAACCTGGGGCCTAGAGATCTGGAATTACAATGGATCTCCAGGCTACAGAGATCAATTCCATTGGAGAAAATGGCTGTTGTGGAGGGCGGATTCTATGGCATTATACCCCATCACTAGGGTCTCTCCCCTCCCCAAAACCCGCCGTCTCTATGCTCCACCCCCTAACCTCCAGGAATTGGCCAACCAGATTTGGCAATCCTCTGCTAGGGGGAGTTATCTTGAATCAGATGAAAGCAGCCAATGGGGAAAGGCCTAAAAGCCACATTCTCCACCCAAATTTGTTGCACACATTTTTGTAAGTTGTGCCATTTGGCCTTTAAGATGTTTTCTTCATTGATTTGGGTTCAAAATGTCACTGCCACCTCTTTGGAGACATGCACATCTAAAATTGGGAGAGGGGGTTGAGTGGGGAAACAGCCAGTGGGGAAAAGGCTCCAAAGCTGCCGCCTCTTCCCCCAAAACTTGTCAAGCACATTTGCCATTTGGCCTCTAAAATGTTTTCTTTATTGATATGTTTAAAAAATGTCTCTGCCTCCTCTCTGGAGATTTGCGCCAGCTAACTCCCAAAGGGGAAAATAACAAAATTATACAAACAACCTTCAAATGTATCCACATTAAAAAACAGCCATTAAAAGCCAAGAGCCATGCTGACTACCAGCAGCAGTGGCAGCTGTTACAGGAAAACATTAGGCAACCTAAAACTGTGTAAAGTAGCCATAAAAACACAACTAAACATGACAGAACCCCTCGCTTAAAATCCTGAGTAAAGAGAAACATTTCAGCCTAGCATGTATGGTGGAGTCGGCACCAGGCAAGACCTTCCAGAATTACAACTGATCTCCAGACTACACAGAGCAGTTCCCCTAAAGGTAATGGTTGCTTTGGAGAGTGGACTGTGTGGCATTAACCCTCGCTGAGGTCCCTTCCCTCCCCAATCCCCAGCCTCAGCTCCCAAATTTCCAGGAATTTCCCAGCTCAGAACTGGCAGACCTAATTGGTAATATGGTTGAGAGTAGGGTGTGTGGTATGAACGGGGTGCAGAAACAAGACGTCTAGCATTCAAGTTATAAAGGTTGAATAAAAGAGTTGTGCACTGCTCCGGATTGGTTATAGGCACTGGGATGGAACAAAAGACGGAAAATAAAATGGCAACCATGATTGGTACCTCCCTGACTAAAGTTGTCCCTAACTGATGCGATTAAAGCAACAGGCACTTAAGTCTTAAAGGCCCAAGCTGTCAGAGAAGTTCCATTACCTTGAGTTGGAGGTTCATGCTTCTCTTCCCATGGTGTGCCTACATGTGGTCAAAATGGAGATCATGGGAGCCCTTCATGCCAGCTAGCATCAATCCAAAGATGAGAGCAAAGCACAAGAGCGCCAGAGGAAGAATGCTTCTCTTCCAGGTCCATAGAATTTATAACCTGTGCACCTTCCAGTTGGGAGGCAATTCGTCTCTTCCTGTTTAGCAGGTGAAGGTGACCTAGCTATCCTTTGGTTCCCCCCTCCCTCGGAGGTGGGATTTCTCTGTCCATTTACAGCCCACTGGTGTGTTCCTAGCATCTTACTAGCCCTGACAGATGGATATTGCTTTCTTACAACAAGGTAGGCCAAGCATAGTCAATTTTAAGAGAAAATTGTGGCATGAAGGGCCATTCTTCACACTCAGCTTTAATTGATTGTTAATGTTTTATGATGTCTCCATTGTATTTTATGTGGTCCTTATCCAAACGTGGCTGCAAGGCAGGACAAACAGACAGACACCCCCCCAAGTCTCCAGCTTTGCCTTTTAATTAGACAGTCACGTACAGTCATTTATGGCCCATCTGCCAAGCAACTATTGCTATTCTGATATGGTACAAAGTATGAGACCAACCCACCCTCTGCAATGTTACAGTGATGTATATATATACACGCTGGTGCCTCACCCACCCCCATTCCCACCCACAGATGCTAGCATTGCTCCCCCTGCTCCGGTCCCTGAGGTCTGCGAAAAACAGCATTGCAAAAAAAATATTCAAGTCAATAAAATACCCATCGTTATTAATAACAGCCAGAATAAAGAAAAAGTACAATTTATACACAGTCTATGAAAATGATAGACAAATTCCGAGGCAAGCCAATCTCTGCCCAGTGGGGAAATGGTGGGCAATCACCACTCCTGCCCCTTTAAGGAAGTATTTTTGTCTGGTGACAAATATCAATCATCCCTTTAACGAAATATCATTTAATCGCTCTCTTTCTCTCTCTACATATGTATATATATTAATTGTTCTTTCAAATATGCCCACTCACTGCTGTCAGGATGACATATTTTTAAAGCAAGTATGAAACCAGTATTACATTGTACATATTTAGCAAATCTTTGAAATTCAGAGACATTGGTCAGAACTTAACCCCACACACCCACTACCAACCTCTCCCTTTCAATTGTTACTTGTACCTGAAGAGTCCAGCTAACAAAGGCACCCTAAGCAGAGTTACACCCTTGGTCTTAGGAGAGTGTAACTCGGTTTAGGGTGACACCGTAAGCTTATCAAGTATAACATGGGATTACAGAGAAGATCAGTCATGACCCTTCCCAACACACAGCTTGCTAAATCAGTTAAAAAACATTTCAATCCACTAACTTGGCAGCAGATTTTTAAAATGTTATTTTTAAAGCCAGATATTTTAAAATCAAGGATTTATTTAAAAAAAAAAAAGCATATGATATCACTTTAGAAGGAACTTTCCTTCTGTGCAAGAAAGCAGAGAGGGAATACCTCTCTTAAGACTAAACACGTGTTCATTGTAAAGCACGGGGATTATTAACCAACCTTCCTACGTGGCAAATTCAGAAATCCGGTAGAAGTACAATTTAAAACTGCCTTTGTGTTTTCACACCTAGAGACGGGAGGTAGCTGCAAAGCACTTTAAGTGGCATGTGTACATTTGGTCTAGGTTACACTGTGATGCCTGGATGTGTCTTCTAAGAATAAAGTATACCTTGCCCCGTTCGGAATGATTGCTTGTTTCTCATTTGCAAATCTACGCATATTTCATTAATTTAATTGAACCATATTCACCAGACATGCAGAGGCCATAAATTTTTCTGTTTGGAGCGAACCCAGCTCTGGCAAGATTCAAAATGACATGAAGTCTACAAGTATATTCCAAATAGCTAGGAATCAGGCTATGAATATACTTGTAGACCTCGTGTCATTTTGAATCTTGCCAGAGCTGGGTTGGCTCCATCACTAAGAGAAGCGGCCAGATGAAGCCATAAGAAACAGCAAAGCAACCTAGGCGTGCTGTCGCCACTCCTTTGGTTCATGCTACAGCTAGTCTTGAGCCCATGCCGTCTACTGCATGTGTTCTTTTGGAAACTCTTCTCTTTTGGAAACTCTTCTCTGCGTCATGAGCCGGTGACTGCATCATTCTAAAGAGAGACTTGTGCTTTCAAGGACTATCAGGTCACTGTTCAACTGGTGCAGATGTTATTTGTACATGGTGGCAAAGCCATTCGTTACGTGCGTTATTTATGGTTGTAAGTAGAACAGTATAAGAAGACAAAGTCTCAAGTGTGATTTGTACAGTGTGACAGATTATTCTGGTTATTAGTTAGCACATTCGTATTCCCTGTATTTCCATTTTTATGTGGTTAGATTTATCTAATGGCTGCCCCAGAAGTCAGTGCAGCAACTGCTCAATGAATAATGAATGGACTGTGGCTCTGCCACTTTTAGGGCTGCCAGTCTCCAAGTGGGGCCTGGAAGTCTTCCAGAATTATAAATGATCTCCAGACTACAGAGTTCAGTCCTCCTGGAGGGAGTGGAAGCTTTAAAGGGTAGACTCTGCTGAGCTTCCTCCCCTCCCCAAACTCCGCTGTCCACAGCCTCCACCCCTAAATCTCCAGGAATTTTCCAAACGGAATTGGCAACCCCAGCTGCTTTCTCTACCCAGCACAGCACTGGGGAAAGCAGAAATAACACCTTTGTAGCTGAAGTCTCACGTTTATGGGTTTATGCTTTTTTCCTTCCACATGGCAGGAAGATAGAAACGTTTTCCATTATGGAAGAGCCACAGGAGGGGGGCAATTTGGAGCGGAGAAATAGCAGGGAAAGGATAATCCCCCTTCCCTTCTCCACTCCTTCTCTACTATAAATTTGCCCTTCTCAAAACAGTTTTTTTTAATTGGCATCATGATGAAGTATACAAGATTATAATGGGTAGTTAACCAACCCCTTAAGAGAGAAACTAATTTTTGACTGCCACATAATTATTCCCACAAGGCATTCCTTCCGTCTAGTGACCCTCTATATGAACTGCATTCCAAAGAAGCGCTTAAATACATCTAAAGTGCATAAATATGGGGTTCCTTATGCGCCACCGTGAAATCTCCAAATGAATCCTGTCTCACAGGGCTCCTCAGCTCCCAAACAGAGCTCCCACTAACAATTCACCCTGGGGGTGGGATCCCATTTAGCCAGATCATCACCACCCCTGAGGGACCACTCTCTTAAAAGTAAACACGGTAAAATGACCAGCCTGTTCAGATCTCTCTTACAGTGAACCACTTTGGCAGCATCAAACAAGACCTTCATATCCATCCTAATTCAGTGACATTACAATTTAAGGATAAGCCCCTCCAGGGTGAAGCAAAGTCTCTGATAAAGGAGCAGAGTGTGAACAGCCACACTTGGATTGGTAAGTCCCATCATGTACTTGGCTCTATGGATAAAAAGTACAAATGGCCCAAAATATGAGTCCCAGCTTCCATATGTTTTTTTCTATCCCGGTCTGTGCGGCAAATCCCAGAGTAGCCAAAGTCCCAGCATGGAGCTGACTTCTATTTCTTTGGTCGCTTGGAAAGTGAACGGCGAATCCTAGATCAGTAGAAGTTCGGTCGTCACACATCAGAACCAAAAATGAGTAGCAGAAAAGGATGAGCCTGCTTTGATTCATACAAGATGGCTGGGAGCAAAGGAGGCTGGGAGCCCCTCAAGGACCCAGTCCTGATCCATCCTCTTTCCACAGGGTCACTCCTGTCTACCGGCCTCCTCTGGGCATGAAGGGCTTCATCAGAGTTGGTCAGAAAGCTCCAGCAGGCCACTGGTAATCAACTGTTGTTTGCACTGGTTAAACAGGAGCAAGGAGGTTAGTACTTCTCAAAAGGGCCAGTGTCGGCATACCCGGGATGGGGGTGGCTGCCAAGTTATCCCACTTATTTGCTAGCACTCCACTGTGCTCCCAGTGGTAAGAATGCACAGTGGGAGATCTCACAAGTAGGCAGGGGAAGGACAGAGGGGCAGGCAGGAGGCGTATGGGCGGGGTGAAGGGGAAAGAGGCAGGTGGGAGCCTTGTGGTGAGGAAAAGAAGTGAGGTGAGCACTTGGGACTGTGCCCAGGGCCCCTCAGAACCTGGAGCTGGACCTGCTGGCCTTAGCCCCTCCACCCCTTTGAGACCCAGAGGTCATTTCTCTTGAAGATCAGAAAGATGTGGAGAACCAAGTAGTCCTTAGAAAGCAGTATGTCAAGAATAGCTCAATCTAGAACTCTGCAAAGTGGGGGTATGGGGTGGAAGAGATCGAAGCCACAATCAATCCATCTTGTACATCAGTTTTGGTTTTGGTTTTGAAACACCCACGGGCTTTCAGTCAACACTGCTTCTTTCAGAGACAGCATACCCCCTTCAGCATACCCTTCATACCCCCAAGCCCAGGCTCACATCCACCTCACCCTGGCCTCACATTACACAGCCCCTCTCTCAGGCTAGACTGCTTGCCCCGGACGCGCTTTCTGCAACTTCTTTTTCCGTTCTTCTGGAATCTCCATCATGTTGATGCCGTGGCTGCTTACCCTGCAGCAGAGAGAGGTAATAGGAGGGTCATAAAGTAGTTCATGACCCCACCACATCCGCCCCATTCTGTTCCTAAAGGGGGTGCTCCTCTTACCCTCCCAACAAATCAGGAGGTGTCGGTATGGGCTTGTGAAATCCCTGTCGGCCTGTCAGCCAATAGGTGTCTTCCACGCCTTTCCCCTAAAGAGAAAAGACAGCTGTTGATTATGCATGGTGGTGGAGAGATACAATGTCAGGCTATGAAGATGAGGAACATCCCAGCAGGCTACAACCCAAGCCTCCGTTGGCCCAATCCAGCAGCTCCAACAGACACACAAAATGCCGTTTTCACTGGGGTCAACCCCATGCCTTTTAATGTCCAGGCAAGCTCTACTGTAAATGAGGCAGACTGGTTGTTCCCCAAAGCCCTCTGGAGGCAAGGGTCATGTTCTGGGTTTGTGGTTGGTGCTTTGGACAGAGAGAGCAGTGGAGCGCAAAGAAAACAGGGTGTGATGGGGAGATACCTTGAGCTCCGTTTTGCCCCGGATCTCCAGTCTGAAGCCTTCTTTGAGCAAATGCAGGATCTCTACTGTACGTTTGTTGACGTGGATTCGATAAGCTGCAGAGGCAACAAAGAAGAAGATGAGAGAAGAGACTGGATTTATACCCCCTCCTTCACTACCTGAAGGAGTCTCAGAATAGCTTACAAATTCCTTTCCCTTCCCCTCCCCACAACAGACACCCTGGGAGGCAGGTGGGGCTGAAAGAGCTCTGACAGAAACGGCTGTTTTTCAAGAACAGCTGTGCCAGAACTATGGCTTGCCCAAGGTCATCCAGCACCTGCAAGTGGAAGAGTGGGGACTCAAACCCAGTTCTCCCAGGTTAGAGTCTGCGCACTTAATCACTACGCCAAACTGTTTGTAAGGGGGTGAAAGGTGCAGTTTTGGGCACACAAGAAGAAGTCAAGATTCCTGAACAAAAGTCATTTGGACCTGCTATCCTCTGCAGTAATAGAAGCCTGGGGGCCAGAGGGCTGCAGCGCCTGGAATACGAGAAACCCCAGCTCAAGCCCTGGGCCCAGATGGGACGCACATTCGGGGGGGGGGGGGGAGCTGCTGAGCACAAACTTTCACCCACTCTGAGTCAGGGTTACTCACGCAGGCCTGTGGACTCCATCCGAGAGGCTGTGTTGACAGTATCCCCAAACAGACAATATCGTGGCATTGTCAGCCCCACAACGCCAGCCACGCAAGGCCCTGTCAAGAAAAACAGCCCCATGTTGCCATGACTTCTTAAGACCACAGCTCTAATTTAACAGTTCTTTCTAGGGTTGACGGCCTTCAGGAGGTGCCTGCAGATATCCCAGAATTCCCACTGATTTCCAGACCAGAGGGATTAGTTCCCCTGGAGAAAATGGCTACCTCAGTGGCATACTATATGGTACACTGTAGATTCTTGGTGGAATCCCTCCTCAAATTCTCCCATCCACAGGCACTGCTCCCAAATCCCCAGGAATTTCCTTGTTCGCAGTTGGCAACCCTTGTTCTGTCCTGTTTCCCTTATGAGGCAGATACACCTTAAGAAGAGACAGATTGTGGTGAGCAGCACCACCACACACAGGCAAGGCCACGCTCCAGGAGACCTTTAGCACTACCGTGCAGCAAGCCAAGCTTCACTGAAGCTAACCTGAGTGCAGGCCGATGCGAATCCGTACGGGCAGCTCTGGCATGTGACGCATCCTGAAGGTCCCAACGGCACTGAGGATGTCCAGTGACATGTTGGCGATCTCAGCTGCGTGCCGGTTCTCATTGCGTTTTGGAAGCCCTGACGCCACCATGTAGGCATCGCCAATGGTCTCCACCTATTGGTAAAAGAACAGCCATCTTGGAGGGGAGAGATGTTAATGGCAGCAGAGCCCAATGCAGCTAGGGACACGGGAGGCTAGCAGAGGTTGAGCATTGGAGGAAAGGGACACCTCCAATTGTCAAGACACCAGGGAGAGCTTAGGGAGGTGGACGCGGAGGCTGCGCCTTCTCAATTGAATCTCTTCAAATGAACCACACCAGGAGACTCTTGGGATCCCTTAAAATACCATTCCCAAGCTCTTCCTCCTCCTCTCACACCAAAGCACAGCCAGGTCCAGCAACAGGGCCGGCGTCAGCATACTCTGAGGTGGTGCAGCTGCCAGGCCCCAGGAATTCTGTGGCCACTGACCCCTACGCACACACCTCTCCTGCCACCAGACTGTCTGCATGCTCTCATGTGCCCAGAGTCCTTGAGGAAAGGCATGTGGGTGGTGGACTATGATGGCGCCCTTGGTGGCTCTTGGGGAAAGAGTGCACAGGTGATAGAGGCAATGGAGCATGGGTGGTGGAAGGGCTGGCAGGCAGGAGGATGCACAGGCAGGTGGAGGGCATGCAGGTGTGGGCATGAAAAGGGGCGTATGAGAGGCCAGTAGGGGAGATGGGGACTCCAGGCACTGTCTGCCCAGGGCCCCCAAAAACCTGGAACCAGCCCTGTCTAGCAATTTCACAACTAAAGTTTGGTGAGCGGAATGGGATTTGCGCTTGGTCATACCATTTCAGCATCCTCCTGTTTTCTTTCCCTCACACCTTTGCCTCCCCAGCATCTGTCCTTCTCTCCGTCCTCTGACATTCAACATAAAGATGGCCAAGAGCAGTGATTACAGCACCTTATAAACGTCATGGGAGCCGATGATGGCGTCAAATAGGGTGTAAAGATCGTTGAGAAGGTCAACCACCTCAATGGGTTCGCTCATGGCTGAAATGGTGGTGAAGCCCACAATGTCACTGAAGTACAGGGTCACCTCTTCAAAATACTCTGGCTCCACTGGAGCCCCTGTCTTCAGGGCCTCAGCTACTGACCTGGAGGGATCACAGGCAGAAATATCAGTCAGCCTACTTGGATGTCTGGAAGGCTGGAGGTGACCGAAAGTTTCAGAGTGTCATATACTTCCAGTAACAGCCACACTTTATATCAGTGGTCCCCAACCTTTGTGAGCCTCTGGGCACCTTTGGAATTCTGACACAGGGTGGTAGGCACAACCAGAAGAAGAAGAAGAGATTGGATTTATACCCCACCCTTCACTTGGAGTCTCAGAGCAGCTTACAAACTCCTTTCCCTTCCTGTCCCCACAACAGACATCCTGTGAGGTAGGTGGGGCTGAGAGAGCTCTGACAGAAACTGCTTTTTTTCAAGAACAGTTTTGACAGAGCTATGGCTTGCCCAAGGTCATCCAGCAACTGCAAGTGGAGGAGTGGGGAATCAAACCCGGTTCTCCCAGATTAGAGTCCGCGCACTTAACCACGACACCAGACTGGCTGCTGCAGGAGGTGGAGCTGAGCACAAAATGGCTGCCACAAGAGGTGGAGCCGCATACACAGAGGAAACCCGTGCAGAGGAGAAGAGGGATAATGTTAAAATACGCTGGGAAAGAGTAGTGAAAGAGAGAGAAAAAATCAACACGGTGGTGGCAGCTGCCACTGAAACAATGCTATAGCCAACCAGATCTTCAGTGGCAAATCAGAAGCCCCGCTTGGCAAAAGCCCCACCCACTTTCTAAAAACAACTGGAGTGCCAAAATAGGCATCAGTGGGCACCATGGCGCCCATGGGCACCATCTTGAGGACTGCTGCATTACATTTATGCTGTGCTAACATAACGCACTTTCTGCCCACTATCTTGTGCTTGTCTTTCAAACAGCCCAGTAAAATAGGACAGAATTTATCCCTTAGGGGCTGAGACAAAAAAAGCCGCCTTAACAAGTCCTTGGTAGAGGAAGATTTGAACTGGAAGCCTCAAAGATCACAATTTCTTCTCTTTCCCACTTTGCAATCCCGATTCAGAATGAATCCTTCCTTACGCTTCCATGCAATCTTCACACTCCACGGAAAAGACTCCCGAATGCTCAAAATTTTATACAGATTCGAAATTCGGTGGCACTTCTAAATTAGAAACCCTTCAGTGTTGCTAAAAAAAATGTATACTTCTCATGTTGATAAATTCTGCAAGCACTGGGGGATAAGCACACGTTTCAGAAAATTCAGTTATAACTGCCCTTCTCTCCTATCGCAAACCAACAACATCCTCAATTGCCAGAGCATGTTTTAAAAATTCAAATGATGAAAAGAGAAATGCAAAATCTGAGGCAGTGGAGAATTTACTCTAGTGCCCCTCTTTGATTCATTTCTACTTGGATTCATCAGGTTGAAGTAGAATGATAGGTTAGAGGGTGGGGTTTGGATGAGCGGAAGAGCCCTGCTCGTGAAGCTTCTTAGCTGGTAGAGGGGCATTTTCGCTGGGTCCTCAGCCTGGGAAGCCCTTCTACTGGGCAAGTTCTAAAGTGTGTCAACATGCCACAGATGTTTGCAAGCAAGCACATTCTATCTCTGAGCTGGGATACTTTCCCTGACAAAGCCTGTTAGCGAAACACATAGGGAATTGTAGGGAATTTTAACTGAGTAATAAAATATAATTTTATTGGATTTTGCGCCATCGGCCCTGGCCCTTTTTTAACCTCCTGTGACTGGTGCGGACCTTTTATTTTCCTCTTCTACTGAATCAGACCATTGATCCATCAAGGTCAGTTTTGCCTACTCAGACTGGCAGCAGCTCTCCAGGGTCTCAGGCAGAGGTCTTTCACTTCATCTATCGCCTGGTCTTTTTTTAACTGGAGATGCCAAGGATTGAACCTAGGACCTTCTGCATGCCAAGCAGATGCTCTGCCACTGAGCCACGGCCCCTTCCCTCCTAACACAGTTCTGTCTGTAGTGCTTGAAAACTCCCCTCCTACAAGAGAGGAGTGCTGGGGAGGCCTAAAGTCCTACTGATAAGAAAGGAGGTGGAGCTGGCCGAATTTCGTGTAGCATCTCCATCTTTCTTCTTCTCTCTCAGGCAGCTAATCTTCCCTATTCCTCCTGCTCTCAACTGCCCAGAAAGATTAGCCATCAGAGGAGAAATTACCAGGGAAGGAATAAGGCCAGTCTCCTTCCTCATGAGTATGACTTCAACCTCCTCCAATTTTCTGTGCCTGCAGGAAAGGGAGTCTTTCAGAAATCTGAACAAGCAGAGGCAGGCTTTGTTTGTTCGGCCATAATTGCAAGGATTAAAAAAAAGGAGAAATGAGAATTGTAAAGCACTTTGCATATCAAATAGCAACAGAAGAAATAAACCGAACTTAAAAATAAGTTCTCTGAAACAGCTTTCAGATCTTCAGCCCATACCTGGCAATACCCACAGCAGAGGGTGATTATAAAGGGTGTTAATAACAGCAATACAATGAAAAGAGACATCATAAAAGGTCAAAGAGGGTGATCGCTAATCAGTTTTGTTGCATTAGTGGCTGAGCTTCAACAAAAGTAGAGCAGAGATTCACCCTGGAAACCCAGGGTGCTGCTGATATCCTCTGGGACCCCAGGACTGCAATGTCTCCTGCTATGAAGGTTTTTTTCATAGAGTTTCCAGTGATTCCTAGAGCAACGTGATATCACTTCCCATTTGTGTGCAACACCTGTGCCTCCCCATGTCCCTGGCCCGCATCTCCCGCAGGGTGCCAGGCATTGGCTGGCAATGTTAGGGGAGCCACAGTACAACTGCCTCTTCTTCCACAATCATATAATCTGCCAGAAGGAGCCGCCAAAGGGCACCTAGCCCAGGCTCCTTTCTCCAGGACACCTTTCTGCATTCATAGGTTTCTTCTTGTCCAGACTGTGAGGGGGTCTCTGTTGCCAGTCCCTCACTCCAGATCCCCACACACCAGCTCCCAGACCCTCATGAAACGGACTCACGGGGGAAGCATTTGCGTCAGTAGCCTGTCCGTTTTCTGCTTCTCAATCTCCAACTCTTCTGTTCTCTCCCGAATCAAATCCTCCAAGTTGCTGGAGTACTGTTCTAACATGCGTAGCATGGAGTCGATGATATTTGTCTTCCGACCCTTGTTGATGCTCTTAAACTGAAGGAGATGAAAAGTGATTCAGGTGGGGTATCCATGTTGGTCTGAAGTAGCAGAACAAGGTTTGAGTCCCGTGGCACCTTGAAGACCAACAAAGAAGTGGGCTCACACATGAAGGCTTATACTTAGAATAAAACTTCATTGGTCTTAAAGGTGCCACTGGACTCAAATTTAGTCCTGGAGAGGAAAAGTGTCAGAGGTAGCAACCCGCCCATCTGAGGATCCTGGCATCCAGTCTCCCAGGGACTGTCCCTCTGGCCGCAACTCACCTGGTCAAAAATCTGATCGATGTTTGGTCGCCTGTCAGGCTGCTCACTCCAGCACTGTTTCATCAGCTGTATGCACTCCATAGGAGCTTGATCTACCGAAACAGAGGGCCGGCAAAGTGGCGGTGGCTTCTCCACCTTCTGGATGATCTCTGCCCAAATCAAAACAATTGTTTGCACCTGTTTTGATGGCACAAACTCGTTTTCATCCATCCTTATGTTCAAGGGTGGGCTGGCCCTTTAACTTGCAAAGGAAATCCCTCCTGGTCTGCAGATGGGCAGGTGCAAGCTGAGGTCTGCCCCAGCAGTTCTGCGGTTGGGGGGGGGGGGGAGTGGCATGTTCAGATCTGACCAACTTGCTTGTCTATTGCCACCTCCCATGTAGGAGTGGACAAGCGGCCATCGTTGCCCCTGGCCCGGTCTAAACCGACTTCCCCCTGCCCCACTGGTACCATTAAAGGGGCTTGCCCAGCTCAGTTTGCTTCCAGGCCATTTAGATGTCCTGTTTCACCCTGAGTTGTTTGCTGCATTGTTAATAAACCTTGCCCCCACCATACTTGGTACCCCCTTTAGTGAGACAGCATTGGTCATCCCAGCAGCACCAAGAAGCTCAGCCCTATTCAAGACCCACTTGCTCCATGCAACCAAGGACAATTCTGCTCCAGTTTTATTGAGGACCACAGAGAATCAGCACTGTTCAGTCAGCCCCGTTCCCATCCAGACACACAAACTTTGTCAGCTCACACCACATTTCAGATCCCCTGATGCCGCCAGCACTTGTGCAGATCAAAGCAGCACCAGCTCAGTTTGCTCACAGCAGCCTTGATCTACCCTCCAGTTCACTGGCTGCAAATTCGTCCATCAATGGAAGGTGCCCCTGGATCCTCACTGGATTCCTCTTTCAAGACAGCCATGAATCACTCCATTCCCTTCCAATGAGTCTTGCTTGCAAGTCAAGCTATGGCTGTATTTAACACGGTATGTGTCACTAGTAGTTTGACATCTCTACACTAAAGCCCATGTATGATACCCTGAGATTCATACAAGCCAAGACCCAGACTCTCACAACTGTATCCACTTTGTGCAACACTTCGAAGCCACCCTTGTGTGAGGAATTCATCGCGTCAGTACTGAGAGGCTAGGTTGAAGTGGAAATATAGCCCCACCACTCATCCCGGCCCTCTGTGTACCTTCAGCAGGCACATCCAGCATACAGTAAGGAGCTGCGCGGCAAATGACTTCCTGCATAATTATTGAGATACTGTAGACATCTCCCCGAAATGTGCCTCTTCGTTCCAGTGATGGATCCCGCAGCAGTTCTGGGGCTGTCCAGAACCGGTCTAGAAAGGGAAATGGAAAATAAAACTCCTCATCCTTGTCACCCTCTATACACATTTTCTTTCATTCCTGTGGCCCCATTCACAGGCTTGGATCCACCAGCGCCCTTCTGTTGGTGGAGAAAAACCCCACCGGTGGAAAGCATCTTCCAGGAATATGAGGCCTCTTTCAGTCAATGAAAGACTTCTCTGCCAGTGGAAGGTGCCATTTTCTCTTCCTTCTTCTATTATAATAGTCGAGTGTGGCCCAACCTGCAGATATTTAAATCTCAGGATCAGAGCCACACTGATACAAAACAAATTTTCCTGCAAACTTGGGGGAACCCAACCAAGGTTTGTACAAAAATCTGAAAATTTAAAAACTACATTAGAAGAAGAAGAGGAGGAGATTGGATTTATACCCCACCCTTCACTACCCAAAGGAGTCTCACAGCAGCTTATAAATTCCTTTCCCTTCCCCTTCCCCACAACAGACACCCCATGAGGCAGGTGGGGCTGAGAGAGCTCTGACAGAAACTGCTCTTTTTCAAGAACAGCTGTGCCAGAGCTATGGTGCAAGTGGAGGAGTGGGGAATCAGACCCAATTCTCCCAGATTAGAGTCCGCGCACTTAACTACTACACCAAAATTTAAATACCCTTCAAATAAAAGAGCACCGTACCTCCTGCATTGTGCATCATCTGATGTAGTCAGGTAGCTGCTCTGGATTCGGCTCCAGCTGTGGTGGAGCCTGGGAGCTGCTCCTGGGCCCTACGGTGGAACCCAGGAGCTACGCCAGGCCTGGCAAACAAGTGGGAGGAGGACCGGATACCCACTACCACCTGTTGTCTCTAGATCCTAATGGACAGCTTTGGCTATATTGTACTAGATTTGGCTTGGGGGCTGCTCACTGCCGATCTCAACAGCTTGGTGTATCCAGTGGACAAATATGGCATAGTTTTCTCACCAGGAAAGAACAATCTTACCTAAGCCCTCCCCTCCCTCCCTTGTCCCATTTTCCTTTCTGACCCTCAGCTCTTGGCCTTTCTCGGGGGATCCTCTGTGACTCCAGCAGCTGGTTGTAGCCATGGTCTGTGACCTTCAGGACAAAGCGGCCATCCACCACACAGTTCCGAGACTTCAGCCGCCCATGTACAACTTCTCTGTGGTGCAGGTATTTCATTCCCTGGAGGAACAGGAGAGACGAAGTCCTGCTCAGTGCCCCATTTTATTCCCCTGACCTCCCCTCTGCACCTCCATCCCATATGATCACACCACCCTTTCTTCCAACAAGACACACACAGATGCACGTACAGTCTCTCTTGGATATAATCAAACCTGATCCCAGATGTACTTGTGAAGTATCCCAACATTTGTCGATACCAGACCTCACTCTGAGATGAGCTTGTCTTATCAGGCTACAGAAGAAGACAAGCCTACTAAAAGATTTCTGACTCTCTAAACCTGAGCAAATCACCTTAGATCCCAACCAGACATATCCCCTCCCATGAACCCCCCCAAAAACTGATCACTGGATCTCTTGCCTCCACCCTTTGTCTACCCTCAAGCACCTTGATAAGGTCCAGGAGCAAAGACGACTTGAACATCCAATCCAACTTCATGTCCTCGTTGTAGATGAGATCCTCAAGGCTTCCACGTGAGCAATGCTCCGAGACGATGGCAAAGATCCCACAGTCATGGAAGAAGCCCAGGAAAAGGTTGACATTTTCATGCCGCAGATCCCGGAGCTAGAGACAAGGCCAAGTGAGGATGAAGGGAGAAAGACTGTGGACCCTGGCAGGGGGGATCCAGCAGGGGCTGCTATGTACTTCCCTTGTGGCCAGTTTGGGCATTGCACAGGATTTATTATTCCACCCCGGGAGCAGTACTGGCTTCCATCGGCCACTAAGAACAAAACAGGACTCACCTTGCAAAAAACTGTTTTGGTGCCAGGTCTGATTTCAGTGTGCTTATCTCCTGGGAATTTCTTCAGCCACACCCAGTCACCCTAGGAGGGAAAACAGTGGAGAGCATCAATGGTTATCGTCACGGCTACGAAAGACACACACACCTTCTCCCCCTCCCCCTCTATCAAAAAAGACCACAAGGGAAGAGAAAGGGGTAAGTTGATTTTTAAAAGGGAGCAAGAAATCAACAAAGTATAACCCTGCAGGAGCCGGAAATAGATCAGTCCAGGCTGGGAAGGCAGAGCCATTTGCAAACTCTCAGTCCCCAAGAGGAAAGTCAGCAGGAAGGGGATCTGGCAGTCTATAATGCAAGGGACGTAGCTCTCCTACATTCTCAGCTTCTTCACCCCCAGAACATTGTATGTGATGCACCTGACAGCTTGCTAGGATGCACCCAGCTGGACTCCCCCCCCCCCCCCCCCCAGCACTTAAAAATTGATCAAGGAGACCCAGCCCATTCTTTTTGGATCTTCCTTCCGTCCCCGGGAGACATGGTACCTTTCAAGGCCCTGATCCAATCTTGGAATATACTAAAGCCTCGTTCCTTCAGAAGTTACAAGGATGACCAGAAGCGGCATTTTGTGCATCTGTAAAGCCAGGCTAGTGTCTAGATGGGAGAATACTGGAAATCCTAGCTATGCCATTCATGGTTCCTTTGCAGAAGGGCAGGATGTACGTAGAATTAATACCTAAATGAAACCTCGCTGCATTCCCCCTTCTCCTATGCAGGCCTAAAACTCAAGAGAGGCTAAAACTGCCCCACCTTCCATCCATTAGGTTCCCTCATTGGGGCAGAATTCAGGAATGTCCTAACACTGAGCCCAGAGGTTCATTCACAGGACCCCCAATGCACGACTTAATGAACATTCATTAGGCATGAGGAGAGAGCTGTCCTTGCAGCCTATCAGTTCAACAATGGTTGTCACCAATCCTCTTCTCTGTTTGGGGGCTGTAGTGGGAAAGGAAGATAAGAAAGTGGGGGGGAAACCCCAGTGCTTTACCAGCAGTGCTTCTAAGATCGCTATGGCATATGTTTTACTGCTCCACAAATAGCCTAGTATCCTGAGGGTTTGCCATGTCAGCGAGCACAACAGAACTGTGCTTACATAATTTGCTTCCTTAGAGCTACCAATTTTAGGCCAGGATGAAAGAAATAGGAGCTGGATTCTATCTAAGGTTACCAAAAGGCCTGGAGAGAAATGTCCTGGTCCCTTGACCATAGACGTCAACTTCAGGGGGGCTGGGGAGCTGGAGCCCCCCCCCCCCAAAAAAAAACTTTTCCAGGATGTGCTGAGCCTCCCCTGGAGAGGCCTGTAATGTCTCTGGCCCAGCTCCAGCCGCCCCCCCCCCCCCCCCCGGAAATTGGAAAGTCTGCGCCCTTGCCCTTGACGTGAGGTTTCAAGGGTAGAAATGGACAGATGAAGTTTTCATGGTATGGAGGCAAATAACCTCACCATCCTATTAAGCCTGTTTTAAAGGAACAGGGCATTTTCCTTCAGGCAGTTGGCCAGGAGGATTCCAACAGGACCAGCAACCAAAGGGCAATTTACTTGGGTGACTCTGCTCTCCAGGACAATCCAATGCTCAGTCCAACAACACTCTTTTTCTTCATTTCCCCCCCAATGAAATAATTCAGGAGCAAACCTAATAATTATTCTGCAGAGTGGATTTTGTTTAAGGCATACTTGCATTATTTCCCCCCCCCCTTTTGTGATAAACTTCCACAATATTTTTTAAAAATTCTAAAAAAGGAACTTTGAGCATATCAGCTTATCTGCAAAATGGAAACAAAACGGGAATGTGTACGCGCTGATAGTTCATTGGAACTACACAGTTTTATCACCGTGGGGTTAGGGGGAGGCAACCCAGAGATGAACCACAGAGGCAACCCAGAGATGCTCCACCAGATGTGCCTGAATTGCAAGAGAAATCCAGAAAGCCAGACAACCAGAGGTGAGATAATCAACATGCTCCAACAGAGGTGTTCCACCCCTGAGAATGAAATCTGCTTGCAGAGACGGTGGAAACACCAGAGCCTGCAGAAGTGGAAGCAAGCAGCAAGAGAGGAGCTGAATGCTCTACACAAACTTAATATACAGACACTCACAGAGCTTCCCAAAGAAAGCAGTAGGATGCAAAGGGGTCTTCAGATTGAAGCACAGTACGGACTGGGAGATCCAGCACTACAAAGCCCAACTGGTGGCTAATGGATATTCTCAAAAGTATGGAGAGGACTATGATCAGACGTTTGCACCTGCTGTTAAGCACACAACTATAAGAGCTCTCCTTAGTGTCGCAGCATGCAAGGGAATGCAGGCTGACCATTTAGACGTCAAGACTGCTGTCTTGTATGGAGATCTAGATGAAGAAATCTACATGAAGCAGCTGCCTGGCTTCATAGAGAAAAACAAGGAAAATCTTCAAAAGAGTATATATGGCCCGAAACAGGCTGTAAGGACGTGGAACCGTAAACTGAATGATATGCTACTCCAGGCAGATTTCAGGAGAAGTGCATCTGGTCCCTGCCTCTATACCAAATGCAAAGATGGAAAATAGACTTCTCTTTTGACTTATGTAGATGACTCGTTGCTAGCATGTGAAGATCCAGCTGACAGTAAAGACATCATAAATCACCTAAGTAAGGAAGTTAAGCAACTCGGCAGTGTGGCACACTGCCTTGGCATACAGAACCAGATGGCAGTTTTCTCATCTGTCAAGAACATAAGATTAAAGACATAGTGAAAAAGGCCTGAAAACTATAGCTGCTCCACTTAAATACATTTCAATGGAGCCAAACTACATCAAACGGAAGGAGTCTGTAGAGCTACCTGAAGGCAACCGATATCATGAAATGGAAGGTAAGCTCTTATACATATCCACTTTAACCAGACCAGACATTAGCTCAGCTGTGGGACTATTATGTAAAAAGACTGCAAAGTCCACAAGCAGAGACTGGAAAGCTCTCATGACACTTGTGAGATACTTAATGACTACTGCAGATCTTAAACTTAAATTGTCTGCTAATAACATCCCTAAACTAGTTATTTATGTGGATGCAGACTGGGTTGGAGACTTAATAGATAGAAAGTCTACCAGTGGTAATATAGCTTTCTTTGGAGGAGGACCTATACATTGGTCAAGCAAGAAGCAAAATGTAGTTGCAAACTCCACCGCTGATGCAGAATATGTTGTCAGCAGCACTAGGCTGTCAAGAGATAATGATGGCTACTCCAAATACTAAAAGACATGGGCCTAAATGTACCACAGCCCATGGTAATGTATGAAGACAACCAAAGTTGCATTCGCATTTCTGAGAGAGAAGATGTGAGTGCACATTCCAAGCACATTGACGTGAAACATCACCTGGTGAGAAAACTCTTGAAAGACGGAGGTTTCAAGTTGATCTACTGTCCAACGAAGCAGATGACTGTAGATGCGCTCACCAAACCACTCCCAAGAGAACGCTTTGAAGCTCTGAGAATGAAGATGGATCTCGTGAGCTGAGTCATGAGACATCGAGAGGGTGTGTTGGAAGCGAAGGACTGGGCACTGTCCCCTGGCTTAGCCTTCAGACTTCGCGGCAAGAGAGTCAGATAGCGAGAGAGGCAATCCCTGTGTTTTCTTCCTGTGTTTATTCTTCTGCCACTGTCCCCTTTGATATGTAGATTGTATTCTCCGGGACAACTTCCTTCCTTCCATTCACTCTCTCTCAGATCTTCCCTTCTTCCTGCGTGCAACAGAGTGAGGACACACTGTCCTCATCTTAACACCATGATCCAGTTGCCCTCTCACCATCTGAGTCCATCCTTAGTTAGTTAGCCTAGAACACTATCCTATCTCTAAGCTTTCCTATCTAGATTGCAGTTCTAAAATAAAGAGACAACTGAAAACGTGGCTCTGTGCAACTCTGTGGCACTCCGGGCTTTGTTACCCTGTTTGGACACGCGCCTGCACTAGGAGCTTTATTCATTCTGCTAACTAGTCAGTGGTAACTGGGCTAACTATACCAGCTAACCCCAACAGATTTGTCATACCCCATCCCAAGCAACTGACAATCCCTTGATGGGGCCTGGGTATAGCTCCAAACTCAGGTGGTCTCACTGCAGCAGCAGATTAGTGGCCCATGCTTTCTCTCTAGAGAAGGTCTTATGACCCTTCATCCCCTCACCCTTCTTGGACCTCAGAGACCCAGGTTCCTGAAGTTCTTCTTCAGAAGCTTCAGCTGTCCTAAGCCAGTAGAAATCTTAACTCCACTCTGCTCAAGGTGAGCATGCTTTTGAAGATTTAGCAGATCTAAAGTAATCAAAAAATATACTTTAAAAACAACCCCTGGCTATTTTTATTTATGCATGTTTCAAAATCTTGGCAGGTGAAAAAATCCTACCCCCGGGCACATCTTAATAGATTTTTTTTGCCCTTATAATTATTTTTTAAAAATCATGATTTAGAGATTAAATTAAGGTATAATGTATACAGCACTAAATGTGGGTTTCTTCCCCCTCCTGGCCAAATGGAACTTCCAACTTAGCACTGAAACTTACATTGGATCATGGCCAATTTTCTCTCTCAGCCTTATCTATATTACAGGATCAAATTAGATTAGGATATATAACACTACTTCTCCCTAAGTACCCTTGAGACCCTGGCTCAGCAGTACAGCACTGTGCATGCAGAATACCCCAGGCTCTCAGGTTAGGAGGTTTTGAGGAAGACCTTTTTCTGCCTGAGATGCTGGGGAGAGGCTGCCGGTCAGTGCAGGCAATGCTGAGCTGGATGGACTGAAGATATGGCAGCTTCATCCGCCATACAGATTTCCAAATTAATGACTATTTCAAGCCTGGCCCCCCCCCCCCCGGAAGTCCTCCTAAATCCTGGCATAGATCGGGTAAAACTGCTTATTTAGTAGAGAGTGCTAGATTCAGAGAGGCAAGCAGACATTTGCAGTTCACCAAATTATTTGTCTCCAGCAAATAGTAGATATGTGGTTGCTCCGGTGGCCTATTTATATTTTCTTGGCTCTTACAATACCAGAAGGGTCTTCACCCTAGCAAGGAGCATGGCCTTGCCATCCGCAGTAATAGAGGGACAGTACAAAGGGATCCCGTACACGCTCATCCTGGAATGAAATAGACTCTCTGGAGCATATATTTTTTAATTACTCTTTCCATATGGCGAGCCAAAAGGAAATCATTGGCCCGCTACTGGAAAGGTTCCCAGGAAGATCAAACAAAATTAAATTAGAATACCTATTTTTTTCCCCTTAAAGATTTTATTATATTCAAGTAAGAAAAATAGACAACACAGATACACACAAAAAAACCAAACAGAATTAGAATACCTGTTGTCGGATAGGAATCATCATACAACAAGACAGGTGGCTAGGTTGTGCGTCCCGGTATATAAGGAATGCAAAAAGCAAGGCAAATACACCATATCCTTACCTTTTAACAAAAATTGTTTTAAAATGACTTTTTAAATAGTTTAAAAGATTTGAACAGTAGTTTTACTTATTTCCTTTTTTTATATATATAACTTATAAGCTTTTAGGTTACTAAGTGTTTTTTTCTGGCTCATAACCAGCTAGGATACTGTAGGGAATTTTTCTATATTGTCTTTCAAATTGATATGTACTGGTCGATGACTGTAATAATTGACTGACTGACTGACTGACTGACAGACCACTCCAAGCCTCTTCTACTATTCCTGGTTGACATTTCCTCCAAAGCAGAGAGGCCTTATAGCACAGAAATAGAAGAATGCAATTAACAAGTGCCATAGCTTTTTTTTTTCCTCCTTTCTCTGTGAGAGGAGTAAAAAAAAAAAGAAGGAAGCGTGGGGAGAACAAATTAAAATGCACAAGAAGAAGGTCAGATGAAGGACAAAGGATGAACATCCAATGTTTGAGGTGGGGGGGAGAGATAAAGAAAGGTAAAGGCACAGCAAACGGGCAAAAGGCACACCTGAGGGGCCCTTTTGCCAGACAGGACTTACCTGGACTGCAGCTACAATGCCTTGGCTGTTAAACAAAAGGAGGAGCAAAGGAACGTGGCTGCTGACTTTTTGCTTCTCCTCGGCCTAAGGACAGCAGGAAGCAAGCGGTCAAAACGTGATGCTGGTGGCAGACGGAAGGGTGCAAAAGGAAGGGATGGGAGAATGCCTGGACAAGGGGATGGAGGAGAGGACCTAATCAACAGCAGCCATGATCGCAAAGTTCCCAAGACTCCATTTCAGAGCCTGTCTCAGACAGCTGTGGCAGTGGCCTTGTGCATGTACAGAGTGCCTTTCCCTTACAACACTGAAAAGGAGAAGGTAGGGAGCTCCCAGGTGAGAGGATGTGACTGGTGGTAGCACTTGGCTCCTAGCAGTCCTGATCACCAGTTTGGGCTGCATCCACACCGGGGGGGGGGGGGGGGGGAGATTCTCCAATCTGCATTCATTGCCATGGCAATTGCTGAGGCATTTGCATTGACAATGGTTTGTCCACACAAGAGTTTTCTGCATGCTTTCTGTCATCAGCTGCCGTGTTCCCAGCCACAGCAACAGAGAGCTTTTCAAGGGCATCCATCTGTTAGTTTGATTTGGTAAATGCTATGGTCTTGTATTGTTACAGTGCTGTAGCAATTACTGATTTATTTATTTATTTATTTTTGGAAAGAAAGCCCTCAAAAAACTTCCAGTGGTACAGCAAGGAACACAGTCACTATGAGGGACTGATGGAAGGAAAATGGAGTTGATGAGGGGATCTTTAAAAAAAATATATACCTTCCAATCCCAGATGATGTACTTAATACCCTTGGACTGAGTTATTTCAGAAAAGACTACTTGGGGAGGGGCTGTGGCGCAATGATCAAACATCTGTTTGGTATGCAGAAGGTCCCAGTTTCAATCTCTGGCATCTTCAGTATAAAAAAGGAGTAGGCAGTAAGACCCTGGAGGAGCTGCTGCCAGTCTGAGTGGGCAACACTGGCCTTGATGGACTATGGACAATTCCGCATCTAGCGTTCGTTCCAGATTTACTCAACCCTGAGGGAAAGGAGCTGCTCAAAACCACATTCAAATACCTCCAGGCAATGCTGTACTGACTGCAAAATCACCCCTGAACGGCCATAAATCTATGCAGAAGGGACCATAAAATCTGATGATCAAAGAAAGTGAAAGCAGTGTGCAATGCAGAGGGGAATTTCTGTTGCAAGGTGGGTTTCATAAAACAGCAGAAGGAAAAGCCAACACAGAATCACCCCGCAGGTCTGATTCAGTACAAGGCAGTTTCATGTGTTCATTTGTGTGCAAACCAAGTTTGAAAAAGAATGTGTGCCAAGGATGGCCAAAACCTAGAAAGTGGACAGTTAGAGGATGACTTTGTGTGGATGCACCCCAGAACAGTGCTCCACTTTGGAAGCCAAGGCAGAGAAAAAGATCCCTGTAGAAGCAGCCATGGCACCGGATGGATAGATAAAGAACTGGGGTGGGGCAAGGAGCTGGAAGAGTCAAGAGGGAGCAGCAAGCGGCACCAGCAAGCAGAGCCATACCGAGGACACCAATAGGGATGGAGGGGGAGGAAAATCAGTGAGGCCCTCCTTAGCAGAGGCCAGGCTGGGCATGTCCCTCAAATCCACGTAAGGCTTGTCCCTCTGCCACTCTCTGTTGCTGAGCCCCTGGCAACTGACTGCCACTTTGTATACCAAAACGGTGCCCTTCAAAGCAAGAAGTGCTGCTGAAGATGGGAGAAGACTAGAGAATGTAGGGAAAGCGGGAAGGCCTGGGAGGAAAGGGTGCTTTTTAAAAAAAGCCTCTAAAAGGCAGAGGTTGGGACGTTGGGACGTTGGAAAGGAACAGACCGTGTGTGCAGGCAAGTCTGATGGGTAGAGTTCAATGCAGATACTTATTCATTCATTCTATTTTATTAACCCCCCCCCCAAAAAAAAGATGGCTGCCATTCAACTCCCCTGAAAAGCCCTAGCAAACGGGCAGGCCTGGCAATGCCACCTGAAGAGGAGGAGGCCTCCCTAACCTTTTCAGGGAGAAGGCGGAGGAGTTGGTTTTTATACCCCGCTTTTCTTTACTTTAAGGAGTCTCAAAGCGGCTTCCAATCTCCTTCCCTTCCTCTCCCCACAATAGGCACCTTGTGAGGCGGGTGGGGCTGAGAGAGCTCTGAGAGAACAGTGACAGGCCCAAGGTCACCCGGCTGGCTGCATGTGGAGGAGGAGTGGGGAGCCAAACCTGGTTCTCCACTACACCACACTCTTAACCACTACATCACATGGAACCCATTTTACAGAGCCAGCGCCATGATGGAAAAGGCCTGGGCTGTGGTCAGTGCCAGACATGAGAACTATGAAGACTGGAAAGGGGGACCACTCCATCAAACCTCTAGATTTCAGTCTAGTAGCACCTTAAGAGACCAACAAGATTTGGGGGGCAGAAGCTTTCCAGAGTCAGAGCTATCTGATCCAGAGAGCTTTGACTCTCAAAAGTCTAGCCCTCAAACCCAAATATTTTTGCAATTCCCCTCACGTCCCTATCCTCACCCACAGAACTCTCATTAAGTTGTTTGTACCGCCTTAGGAGAGACCACTTGGCAGGGCAAGGGGGTGATGTCCAGTGCCACAGGAGGCCTTGGAAATGGCACTGCACTAGAAGACTCATCTTCTGGGAAAACCTCCCCTCTATGGTTGCCAGCCTCCAGGTGGCAGTTGGATATCTCCCAGAATTACAACTGATCTCCAGACTATGATCCTGGAGAAAATGGCTACTTTGGAGAGGTGGACTCTCTGGCATTGTACCCTGATGAGGTTTCTCCCCCTCCCCAAACCCCACCCTTCCCAGGCTCCCCCTCCCAAAAAGACCAGGTTTGTACCAACTAGCAGGATAAAGCATGATGCGGGGAGAAACATGCCATTACCTCATTTGCAGCCATGTTGCTGTTCTCTGCATTTGCTGTCACGCTCTTGAGGCTTTTCATGTCCGAATTGCTCCGTCCAGCGAGACTAGAGTGGCTGTCATCCACTTTCTGGGGGGAGATGTCGCTAGTTAACTCAGGACCAATTTTCTCTTAACCAACAAAGGGAAACATTTTGATCTATGACATTTTGCTTTTGGCATATCCCATAGCCCTCTATACTATATCCATTCCCAGATGCCTTTGATCTGGTCACTACCCATGTCCACCAATGTCTGATGGCCAGAATTTGACCTTATATGTCCTCCCTTTGTTTTTACACATACTGCCCTTCATTCAAGCCTCTGATGTGACCAGAGTTCTCTCTAAGCTGCAGTAGGGGGTGCTGGCACACAACGTTTTAGCTGGCAGCACAGGGATTTTAGCATCAGCCCAGGGGTGTAGACTTTTTAAATCCCCCGGGGGGGGGGGACTCTCTCGTGTGTGCGCGCTTTGCGCGCATGCGCGCTCGGAACCATGTCCCCGCCGCTCTCTCCCCCCCCCGTCCCAGGGAGCTGCCGCCGCCGCTTCCCTCCCCCGGGCCGTGCCCGCCCAGCCGCCCGCCGCGCTCCCCGCCCCGCTCCCTCCCTCTCCCCGCTCACCTCGGGCACCGGCGGCCTTGCGGGCCCCCGGCTCCCGCTCCGCCTCGCACTCAGGGCGTGCGGGGGTGGCGCAGATGGAGCACCCGGTGGCCAGTCAGCCGGCCGTCGCCGCCTCTCCTTCC
This sequence comes from Lepidodactylus listeri, assembly GCA_029233225.1. Lineage (NCBI taxonomy): Eukaryota > Metazoa > Chordata > Lepidosauria > Squamata > Gekkonidae > Lepidodactylus > Lepidodactylus listeri. The sequence continues at coordinate 53,660,691 of JARCFY010000018.1, forward strand.
CCCCCCCCGCCCCAGGAAGGCAGGAGGGCAGGCCAGGGGTGGGGGAGAAGGAGAGGTGGCGACGGCCGGCTGACTGGCCACCGGGCGCGCCATTTTGCCGGGGGTGGCTGAGCCCCCCCCGGGAAATTTCGGGGGGGAGCTCGAGCCCTCGAGCCCTCCCATAGTTGATGCCCATGCATCAGCCTATGAGTGAACCGAGAAGGCATTTTTCCCTCCATTGGAAATCATGGAGAATGAGGGCACCTACTTCTGGGGCCCATAGAATTGGACCCCTTGGTCCAATCTTTTTGAAACTTGGAAAGTTTTTTTCAGAAGAGGTACCAGCAGCTATGTTGCAAATTTGGTGCCTCTACCTCAAAAAACAGCCCCACCTTTGAGCTGCAGATATCCCCATATCAATTTTCCATTATAGTCCATGGAGCCCATTGACTATAATGGTCCCCATAGGCCATAATTGAGCCAGAAAACATCAATTTCTCTCCACTTTTTTTGCTTTTCAGTATGATTTGTAAGCTGCCTTGAGTCACATGGAAAAGTAGGATATAAATATTTGAATAAATAACTAGTTTGGGCAGCTTGATAACTTTTACGCAACTTTCTGTTTGTTAGGTTAGGCAGTGTTCTGACAGTGATTTTTCCACCTCTTTTATATTTGACCTGTAATTCTGGTTGTCATATTTAACTAAAAAAAAAACAAAGTAGAGTGCAAGAGTTTATTCCTACCTAAGTGCTGGTATGTTTTCTGAGGCTCAGCGCAGGGCAACAGTCCGAGGCCAGGTCTACCAATATAGTGGACTGGGGCAGGTAGACCTGTTCTCCAGAGGCCAGGTCTACTGGAAAGGGGTGGATAGGCCTGTTTTCCTGAGGCCAGGTCTACCAATGTAGTGGAAAGGGGAGGCTAGACCTCTTCTTCAGAGGCCTGGTCTACCCCCGTAGAGGACAACATTTTCTGTAATAAAATTTGACTTGATTCTGTATTCTCTTATAATCTTTAAATTATTCTTAAAATATGGTTTAAATATCGTTTAAAAGGATTCATTTTGAGATGTTTACAAGGTTATGGAAATGTAAACTTGCTCACAACTTTAATGCTACTACCAAGGCTTTTTTTGTAGAAAAAGCCCAGCAGGAACTCGTTAGCATATTAGGCCACACCCAACAGCAGAAACACATTAGCATATTAGGCCACACCCCTGACAGTGCAGCTCCCTCCCAGGATCAGCTTCCCCAGGTGTCTCGTGGCTTGCGGTGCACATGGGGAACCCGAGGGAAGGAAGGCAGTTTCTGGATCGGCTTCCCCAGGTGCCCTGAGGTTTGCAAGGTGCCTGGGGAACCCGATGGGGGGGTTGGCTGTAGGTGTGGCCAACTCAAAAGCCAGCCGGAACTCCATTCCTGTGTGTTCCTGCCCAAAAATAGCCCTGGCTACTACCTTTTTTCACTCACAAGGCAGAATTTTTGCTCACAACATGGAGGAGCTTAGAGGTAACATTGGTGACCATGCTCTTTTACTGCCCTTTCCTCATCCTGACCTTGGAACAGACTCTCCTTCCACCCCATAATCAGCCACAATCTGTTCATCTCCCAAAATGTATATCCACAACATCCTTTGTTCACCTTCTTGCTACTCTGCATGTTAATGAAAGTCAAGTCGTCCATTGTGAGAATCATCTTATTGGGTCCCTTCATTAGCTGGGCATGCTGAATGTAGCGCCTGTAGGAATAAACACCAACAGAGCAAAAAATTAAGGAACCGAAAGCAGCTGGACAAACTCAAAGGAGGATGTTATAGAATCCTAATGGCTTCTGGCAGTTCTCCCCACTCACCCCGCATTCCTAGTCACCACAGATTATTGGCTGGCTCACCTGATATAGAAACTGAGAAAAATTCCAAATATGACCAAGAAAATAACCAAAATGAATAGGAGAACAATGTAACTGGCATCCACCCCTAAACAAAAACAAAAAGAAAGCATTAGTACCACTGAGGGATTTAACCCACATTCTGACCATGCTGTCCACAAAAATACAGTACCATTTGCCCTCTTCGCTTAGGCCTTTCCTGTTCCCTCTTCAAGGGGAAAAAACACTAGACAACTTTGCCAGCACCATACCTGGTTGTAAAGCTCACAGCTGCTTCAGTCTCTAGATATTGGAGACTTTTCTTTCTTCTTTCCACCATCTGACTCTCACATTTCATTCACCTGCTTCCAAACCAACCAGCGGGCACTCTGATCTGGATGGCCCAGGCTAGCTTGGATGGGAGACCCACCAAGGAAGTCCAGGGTCACTATGCAGAGGCAGACAATGGCTACCTCTGTTCATCTCTTGCCTTGAAAACCCTATGCCATCACTATAATTCAGCTGCAACTTGATGGCACTTTCCACCATCATCTAACCAAAGGACAGTCTCTCCCTCCATGCTGTGAGACAAAGTAGAAGGGCTTTCAAAATACCCCTTTAGCATTCCCACCTTCTCAGGGAGTATCATGGGGGTAGGTAAGTGACATGTTCATTGTTTCAGGCACCTGATAAAGTTCATGACTTGATTAATGGGGCAACAGCCCACATTTCCACATTTTGTTTGCTGTCACCTCAGTGTCAGAAGATATGAAAGCACTGGCTCTAACCCCGTTGCCTTCAGAAGGAAGCCCTCAAAGCAGGAACTAGAAGTTGGCCTGATGGTCATAAAGACAACTGATAAAGGAGAAAACAGTAAAAGTCTTATTGCCATATGTCAAAAGCAAGGTTCCCTCTAAGCTGTGGAGTCTCGTGAGCAAAAATCCTACCTTGTGAGCTACTGGCATTAAAGTTGTGAGCGAGTGACTTGGCTGCTGCATGAATTAGTGTGTTCTGGAGCCATCCTTCCTGAGCTAAGACAAAAAAGTGTGAGCCGGAGGCTAAAAAACTGTGAGCTAGCTCACACTTAGCTTAGAGGGAACACTGGTCAAAAGCTGGGTAGATGGGGTACATGGAAATGGTATAGTTGATTGGGAAGCTAGACAGATAACGTGCATGAGATTGGTTGACTGGATGGATGGTCGATACATGTGAAGTTGCCCTATTGATGTATATGAGATAGTGTGACTGATGGAATGGATGGGTGGACTCTGTTAAGCTAGACCTTTTTCAGCCTGTGGGCACCTTTAGAATTCTGACACACAAAGATAGGCATGACCACAAAATGGCTGCCACAGGAAGTGGAGCTAACCACAAAATAGCTTCCGCAGGAGGCGGAGCCCCACACAGAGAGGAAGCCCAAGTGCAGCAGAGACGAGAGGTCACTAAAAAGACATTGGGAGAGAGTAGTGACAGACAAAACAAATATTGTTGTGGCAGCTGCCACTTAAACAATGTAATTTCAGTCTGCATAACCAATCAGATCTTCATTGGCCAATCAGAAGCCCTGCTGGGGAAGAGCCCCAACTGGCCCAACCCACTTTCTAAAAACATTTGGTGGGCCCCAAGAAAGATGTAGGATGCAATAGCACCCACAGCCACCACATTGGGAACCCCCTAAGACAGACAGACAGACAACAGTGTTCCCGCTAAGGTGCACCAGCATGCACTGGTCACAGGCTTTTACCCCTCAGCGCAGAACTTTCTAACTCAGCGCAGGGGTGCTTCCTCTCCCAGGGCAGCCCCAACCTCCCCCTCAGCTGGCCCTGGTGCCCACAAAGCCTCCTTCCTATCGTGGCATGCCATCAGGGATGAAGGAAAGGCAATTTGCATACCGCTGAGGTAGTACAACTCCAGAGAGTGAAGAGGGGGCTTTTTAAATGATTAAATGATAGACTGCAGCAATTTGCCTTCCCTTCCCTTCACTCATGGAGGTGTGCCCCTGAGGCAGTACAACTCCAGGGAGTAAAGGAGGGGGGCATTTTTAAGAACATAAGAACATAAGAGAAGCCAGTATTGGATCAGGCCAACGGCCCATCCAGTCCAACACTCTGTGTCACACAGTGGCCAAAAATACCAGGTGCCCTCAGGAGGTCCAGCAGTGAGGGCAGGACACTAGAAGCCCTCCCACTGTTTCTATTTCTTTCCATTTCTTTCTCTCCCTTCCTTTCCCTTTCTTCCTATTTCTTTCTTTTCCTCTCTTTCAGTTTCTTTCCCTTTTTGTCTTACTTTCTTACCATTTCTTTCCCTTTCTTTCCATTTTTCTTGCCCTCTTTCCATTTCTTTCTCTCCCTTCTTTTCCATTTCTTTCACTTTTTTCCTTTCTCTTTCTCTCCTTTTCTCTCTTTCCCTTTCTTTACATTTTCAAACTGAATTTTTTTTTTAAAAAAAGGCTCACTTACAACGATTATGATTGTTGATTTTTTGGCTCTTGAAGTAGAATTTTTGCTCAGAGCAGTCAAGAGCTTAGAGGGAACATTGACAGACAAAGGTTCTTACATGGATAGATGGATAGAAAGAGCTGGACACATTGCTGGGCCAGCAGCCTAACAAACAGAGGGAGGCACGGGGACGGGGACAAAGAAAGGCCTTCAGCTTGCTTCCCCCTTTCAGCACTCACCTCCATTGCAGATGGCACCAGAATCAAACCAGCAGCTGGGGTCTGTGTTTGGCATTGAACTGTAAGGCCAATGAACATTATGCCCACAGTGATGCAGGGTACCAGCCACCATATCTATAGTGTAGGTGGGCCAAAGGCGGTTGCCCCTGCCATCTGTGTCCAACAGGATGTAGGAGAGCACAGGTTCTCCATTTTCATTGACTGAAAGTGTCTGGCTGAAGCCTTCCAGCTTGAAGTCCTTGGCGTTTTCAACAATGGTGGTGCCCGTCACCCACTTTCCAGACCTTTGAGTGTTGTCCACTGCCTTGGCCAGGAAGTAGATAGAGTTGAAGATAGTACCAAACAGGGGATGTACCTGCAGAGAGAAAGGCAAGGGAGACTGATGATGGGGGTGGGGTAACCCGAATTCTGCAGCCTAAACTTAATCCTGACAAAATGGAGGTGCTACTGGTGGGGAAAAGGTCTGACACAGGAAATAGAATATCCTCTGTTCTGGATGGGGTTGTATTCCTGCTAGAGAAGCAGGTTTGTCACTTGGGGGTGCTCCTGGATAAACAAGTGGCATTCGCGGCCAGGGGTGCTTTTCAGTAGCCTGTGCCAGTGAACCAGCTGCATCCCTCCCTGAGCAGAAAAGGTTTTGCCACTATAATGGTTGCCTTAGTAACATCTAGATTAGATTACTGCAGTGTGCTGTATGTGAGGCTGCCCTTGAAGACTGTCCAGAAGCTACAGTTGGTACAGAATGCAGTGGCCAGAGTGTTAACTGGAATGGGTCGTAGGCACCATATCACTCCAGGCTTGCTCCATCTGCACTGGCTTCCAATATGCTTCCAAGTTCAGTTGAAGGTGCCAGAATTGACCTTTAAAGCCCTGGACAGCCTGGGACCAATATATCTCAAGGACAGGGTTGCCTGGACCCGCCTGGCAACTGTTGGGGGATTGGGGGACTTACCGGGAACAGCAGAGAGGCCCAGCCAACATACCGTGAAATGTCTACGTCACTACTCACATGACCCAGAAGTGACACAGTCATGTCCAGTAGGTCAGGGTGACTCTCTGGTGTCTGGGCAAAAACTCTATGGTAAATTTGGCTTCTGCCATAGAGTTTTTGCCCAAATACCAGTCTGAGTAGACAGTACTGCCTTTGATGGACCCATGATCTGGTTCAGTATAAGGCAGCTTTGTGTAGGGTTGCCAGCTCCGGGTTGGGAAATACCAGATTTTGGAGGTGTAACCTGAGGAAGGCGAGTTTGGGGATGGGAGGGACTTCAGTGGGGTACAATGCCATAGAGTCCACCTTCCAAAGCATCCACTTTCTCCCGGTGAAGTGATATTTGTTGCCTGGAGTTCCGTTGTAATCCCAAGCGATTGCCAGCTGGATGTTGGCAACCCTAGCTTCACATGCTTTCCATGCGTCACTGTTTTCCATTGGTCCAAAAGCCAGAAGCGTGCTCTTGTTCAGTTACACTGGGGAAACCTGATCATCCTGAGAGAGCTTATCAACAGCACGGACACAGGGTGGGACATGACAGGAGCTGCCTTGCGCAGCCCCTTAACGTTCAGATGCATTCATTTGCCAAGATGCATGCCCAAGAGAAGATGCATCCATCCACCCATTCCGAGATTTAATTTCTAGAGACCCCTGGAGAAGGAACTAGAGCCTGAAAAACTGGCAATGTCAGTAGCTTACATCCCCAAAGCTTTGACCAGATATTTCTCAACGGGGCCAAACGGGCAATTGCTTCAACAGAGGCCGGCATCAGAACATCTTGTGTGAATCACAACAACTGAAGCCTGTGCCTTGCCCCACTTTTTGAAATTTCAAAGTATTACAGAAGCTAAGTAGGGTTGGCCCTGGTTAGTACTTGCATGGGAGATCACCAAGGAAAACCAGAGTTGCTGCGCAGAGGCAGGCAATGGCCAACCACCTCTGCTCGCATGTTGCCTTGAAAACACTACCGGGTCACCCTAAGTCAATTGCCATTTGACAGCACTTTCCACCACCACTGAGGGTGCTGGATGACATACATCACCCACGGTGCCAAGCACAAGCTCATGTAGCCCTAAGCACAGTGAGCCTCATATGTTTTAAGCCTTCCTCCCACAACCGCCCCACACATTCCCCACTCCCCTTGCCCATCGCCCAGTGGCTGCACCTGGTCAGCATCGAGGTCGCTGCCGATTTCCCCGTTCTCCTGAGCTTCCCTGAAGGCCTGCCTGAAGGGGCGTTCCGGGGAGTCAATGGTGACCATGAGCACAGCATCATAGGCCTCGCGCAGGTTGTCATTCTCTTCCAGTATGGCGTTGGCCTCCTCATAGGGCATGCTGTAAGTCAGGGCATCGTAGGGGATGAAAACATAAGTCCCGTCGATCATTCCCAGCTCTTCGGCCTTCTCGAGCAAGAGTTTCTCCTCCTGGCCACCCAGCAGGGCAGAGTGCATACACAAGATGATCACTGGATACGCGAGGGCAAGGAGGAAGAGGAGGAGAAGAAGGAAAGAATCAGGCAGAAGAGCATACCAGAAAGGGCAAGGAGGCCAAACAGGCTACGAAGAAAGGGGCAGGTACGGTCCATAACTTGTCAGGACTTCACCTGAATCCCAGAACTTGTGAGAACACACCAAATGTTTTGAACCTGCAGGGACCTTTGGCTCTCTGGCACACGGCAGCGGGCACAACCACAAAATGGCTGCCGGGGGAGACGGAACCAGCCACATAATGGCTGCAGCAGGAGGTGGGGCCAACCGCAAAGTGTTGGGGAGTGAGGTCGTAATTGTAACTCTTCAACATTTCAGCCAGCAGCTCTGTTGAATGGGATGCTTTTTAAAATGAATGTACTGTTTTAAAAAAAAAAAAGTTCTTTTATATACAATCCTGCAGTGAAGATCCTTGCATTGTGGCGGCAGCTGCTGACAAAGCAATAAAAAAAAAAATCTGCACAGCCAATCAAATTGTCAGAAGCCCTGATGGGCAAGTGCCCCACCTGGCCTTGCCCGTTTCCTAAAAACACTTCACGTGCACCAGGAAAAGAGTCAGTGGGCAGAGTGCCTGCAAGTGCCACACTGGGGACCCCCACTCTAAGGGACCCGAGACACATCTTGAATTATGCAGAATGGTAGACAGTGCCACTTCGAAGAAGGCTTTTAAGCCCCTATCATATTTATACCAAGTACTGGACTTAGCACTAGGGGTGCGATCACACGGACGTTTATTGCGGGCCTCGCGGCTGTTCCCCATCGCAATTAAAGGGGCTGACTAGACGGGCCGCATCTGTCTCCCGTCTCGAAGCCGCCCCCCCCCCCCCCGCACTCGAGCCCGCTTTTCCAACCACCAGGAAAAACAAGTACCTATCGCGCTTGAAAGAGCAGCGCGGGAGAACCCGGGTTTAAATGCCCGTGTGATCGCACCCTCAGACTCTGGTGAAGTTCTCATTTTTAAAAAGTGAATGTGTGGTGGGACCATGCCAAGAGAGAGGGAGCGACCTTATGTATTACATGCAAAAGATGCCAGGTATGATCTCTGTCATCTCCATCTGAAGGCATCTGGGCAGCCGGTGCTAAGAAAGATCTTTTGTTTGCTAGAAAGCCCAGAGAGCCACAGACAGACAGACAGTGCTAAGACAGACAACTGAATGGCATAATGTAGCTCCATATATTCATAACATGGGAGGAAAGTGAAAGGCAAGATGAGTTTTAGCAGCAGAAGGTGGTTATGGTTGTTTTGTTGGGGTTTTCTTTTTTAAAAAAACAACAACGTGTGAACAAATCTGACCCAAGCAACATGCCAGTCCAACCACCAGACTGTGAAGAGTTGTAAAGCTGGCAATATAAACTCAGAATTCTCAGCCCTGGGCAAAAGACACCTCGGAGGAAGAGGTGTCCATCAACCAATTCACACATCATGGGAGTTGTCAAGGACCAGCCTTTCCTACAGACAGAATGAGGTCTGGATTCTTGCCATCATTGAATTGTATGTCTCAGGCACTCAAATGTCCATCATTGTCTGGAGCTGCTCATTCTGCAGAGATCTTGACAAACTTCACTAGGGCTGTCAAGTCAGCCCGGGGGGCGGGGGATCCCCTGCTAAAGGGGTTCCCGATCCGCCAGCCAGCATTTGGCCAGCGGGGGGAACCCCACCCTCGATGTTGTCCAGCAAGGACGACGTGCTGACGTCACTTCCGGTGACGTCGCTGGGCGCGCGCACTTCGCACGCACACCAGGAGAAACTCCCGGCCAGAGGAGGACTCCCCCCTGCCGGTGAGTTTTGAACACTTGGCAACCCTAAACTTCACACACACAAACTTTCAGAACCTTTGAAGGCTATGGGACTAAATTCATGGGGGAGAGCTGTATTGACAACAGTTCTCAAACACAATGGCTAATTTAAGACTTCGTGTCCAGACAGGGTTGCCCGCTCTGTAGTGGGAACTTCCTGGAGATTTGGGGGTGGAACCTGGGGAGGGCAGGGACCACAGCATGGTGTAATGTCATAAAGTCCACCCTCCAAAGCAGACATTTTCTCTAGGGGAGCTGGTATCTGAAGTCTGGAGATCAGTTGTGATTCTGGAGATCTTCAGGCCCCACCTGGGGGATGGCAAGCTGTGGGGTGACTGGGGAAGGCCTACATGACCTGTTTGTTGGCTTTCTAGAAATGTCCAGTTAGCCAGGGTTGAAAACGAGATCCAGGAATGAAAGAATAATTGGTTTGATCCAGCAGAGAACCAAACATGACCACTTACACTGATTCAGGTTGATGTCTGCCTCTCCTACACCCATCCATCCATCCATCCATCCATCACACCCAGCCAACTTGGCTGCTGTTTTTGAATCGCCATTCCCTACAGCTGTAACCATCTCTTGACGCTGGGAAATGTCAAGTTTGTCCCTTAGCCAATGGGCAAAAGGGGGGCCCAATTGCCTATCGCCCTGTTCATCCCCCCCCCCCCCCAGGAAGGGGAGAGAAGAGCAGTTTCCTGCCACCTCTCGCACTTGCCCCTTCTGGGGCTTGGGCAGCTGGCTTCTGCAGCAACAACGGCAACCCCTTGGTTGCCCTGGTGGTGGTGGGTGGCAGTGTACTTTTGCCCAAGGCCCACACCAGTTTCATCCAGTCTCCTACACACTGCCATCTCCTTTCATAGGTATGCCAGCCCCCACCTGGAGATTCCCTGGAATTACAGCTCATCTCCAGACTACAGTTCCCCTGGACGCTTTGGAGGGTAGACCCTATGGCATCAGATCCCCATTGGGGTCTCTGTCCTCCCCAGGCTCCATCCCCAAATCTCCATGAGCTTCCCAACCTGGATCTGGCAACCCTACCCACCCCCATCCTCCACCGGTAGCCGGGGGATCTGGCCAATGCTCCCTCTAAGCTGTAGAGTCTTATGAGCAAAAATTCTACTTTGTAAGCTACTGGCATTAAAGCTGTAGGCTGCTGCATAAATCAGTTTGCTCTGGAGCCCTCCTTCCTGAGCTAGGACAAAAAGGTGTGAGTTGGAGGCCAAAGAACTGTGAGGTAGCTCACACTAACTCAGCTTAGAGGGAACACTGGACCTGGCAACTCTGTATGTTCACCAAGACCCCCAATTGTCAGCCCTGCCACATCTTATTAAGGCTGAGTTGATCACAGTTATTCCCACTGTAAATGCTTGGGTTGCCAGCTCCCTCCCCTCCCCGGCCACTGGGAGGGGACGGGGGGGGGGGGTAGTGTTGCCCGTTCCAGGCTGGGAAACTCCTTGATATCTGGGGACAGAGCCTGGAGAGGACAGGGACCTCAGTGGGGTACAGTGCCATAGAGTCCATTGCTCCAGTCCAAAGCAGCCATTTTCTCCAGGGGAACCGATCTCTGTAGTCTGGAGATGAGCTGCAATTCCAGGGGATCCCCAGGTCCCTCCTGGAGGCTGGCAGGTACTTCCAAATTGTTTCAGCACAGTTCTCTGCACCAATGTAATTTAATTAAACTGCTGGTTAGGGAGCAACACACCAGCAGCTAAATCTTTGGAAAAACTCAGCTGATCAAGCCATGGTGTTCCCTGTGTCATATGACCATGACAACTCCCGCTCAGTCCCCAGTAAACTGACATGTTGGAAAACATACAGTCTCAAAAGGAACAAAAAGAGAGTGTTAAAGGAACTAAGAGAGCATTAAACACCAGAAGTCACGACTTCCAGGCATACACACACACATACAAAAAAATGCAGGGGCCTAACAAGAGATTTGGCAAAAGATTTCTGACGAGTGCAGCAAAACAAATGTATGATTTGATATACGGTGCAAACTTCATTTAACCAGGGGCAGATACATGCGCCGTTACAAGAACAAGCCTGGTTCAGCCTTCAGGAAAATGAGGGAAAACAGCCCTGAGGAGGTAGAGTTGGATGCCCCACTCTGTTAGGATTCCAGCTCTGAATGTTTCTTGCATGCAGAACTCCTTCTAAATAGAAACATTGTACATAGGGCAAGGGGAGGTGCTCTCTTCCCCCCACCCCCCTTTGGTGCTATGCTGTTTTTCTGTTTGTGGGGAGCTTTTAATATTAGAAAGCATCCCAAAATGAGATCCTCCACCCGACGTACTGAAGTCGTTCACCTCAACATCCTGCCAAGCTCATTCCCATGTCTATATGGTCCAGAGTATCTACAGATCTTGACTATTAGGATTTTCCATTATAGAGGGTAGGGTTGCCAGCCTCCAGGTGGGTCCTGAAGTTCTCCCAGAATCACAGCTGGTCATTAGACTTCAGAGATGGGTTCCCCAGGAGGAAACAGCATGGAGTTCAGAGGTTAGACTCTATAGTACACCCCTGATTCTAGATGAAGCTATTTATTTATTTACTTCCTTTCAACCCAGCATTTCTTCCCAGTGGGGACCCAAAGCACTTCCATTGTTTCCCTCTCCTCCATTTTATCCTCACAACCACCGCCCTGTGAGGCTGAGAAGGTGTGACCGGCCCAAGGTCACCCAGCAAGCTTCCCTGGCAGTACAGTGATTCAAAATCCCTTCCCAGATCCCCTCTTCTACAGGCACTGCATCCAAATCTTCAGGAATTTCCCATGCTGGAGCTGGCAACCCTAGGGAAGATGGGGGAAGTCCACTCAGTATTTTTATATGCAAAGCCCAGAAGTTCTGGATTTCCTCCAGCCCTTTCTGCTACCTATTCTGGTTAGGCCAGCTAGCCTCCAAACCTAGGCTTGCCCATTCCTGGTTGGGAAATTCCCGGAGCAGGGTGTAATGCCACAGAGTCCACCCTCCAAAGCATTCCTTTCCTCTAGGGGGACAGATGTTTGTGGTCTAGAGATGAGTCGTAAATCCAGGAGGCTGGCAATTCTAACCTCCTGCTACAAAACCGAGCTCTGTTATCCCCCAAACATGAGGATAGCCTCTTCTTTCAAGGGCAGCATCCACACCCATCACCTCACCTCGTATATTGTGAGCCCTTTGTATCTTGCAGAGGGTCTCCTGCGGTCCGTCAGGGTCATCCTCCATCGTGGTCAACACGCCAACGGGGAGGCCAAAGCTACGCAGCGCGTGAGCCAGGGCGTAGCCGACCTCCACCCAGAAGTCCTGCCCAGAGCTTACGATGGCCACATGAGCCCACTGGAAGTACTTCAGCACAGTGTAGATCACAGCTGAGCTCTGTGGTAATGCCCGGATGAAGGTGCCATAACGCTCTACCGCAGCATCGTCACTCAAACAAGACCAGGAGAAAACAGGCTTGTTCCAAGCTCGGCCAAACAAACCTGCTGCCTCGCAGATCGCAGGGTTGACTGGGCCTATAAAGCCAGAGGCATAGCGTTCTGCATTCACAAAGCCCACCAAGGCCTGAGATGTCTGGCAGTCTTCATTGAGGACGATGTAATCAAACCAGTAACCCTGGTTCACAGTTGGGTCATCGTTGATGCGGGTAACAGCTAGCTTGGCCGCTATCTCTGGGTAGGCCTGGGCATAAATGGTGTCACACTTCCAGGGGCCTACCACTCCCACCTTGAAGGTAACCAGGTGGACACTGCCAGGCAAACAAAGTATCAAAAGCCAAACGAGGAGGACTCGCCAGCGAGGACCTCTGTAACAGCTCCACCTTGGGTGGTTGGAAAGCCGGAGTAGGAAACTCTGGAAGCCATACCAGGCTGGGATCATGTTGTTGTGGAGCCAGGGGGTGACGCAGTGGAGAGAGAGACAGGGAGAGGTGAAAGGGGAGAAGGCACAGCTTCCAGAGCCTTTAGGTCCTCTGCGGACAGGCCCAGAGGTCTTTAGTCAAAGTAGGTCCATTGGCTTCCATCAGCTTGGTTAAGGTTCACCATGCACAATCAGAAAAGGAGAGGGAAGAATGACCCTGGAAAAGAGGGACAAGAGAACAGGAGTAAGACACTTAGGCTCCTCACCTGGCTGTGGGAGAACAGCAAGCAAATGCTCACACATTTTCCGAGTTACGTGTTCTATTTTTACCCAACTTTGCCCATTTTAAACCCTGTTTGGGAGACCAGTGCCGTTCAGGGAACATAAGAAGAGCCCTGCTGGATCAGACCAATGGTCCATTTCATCCAGCATCCTGTCTCACACAGTGGCCAGCACATTCCTCCAGAGGGCCAACAGCGGGGCATAGAGAATGAGGCCTTCATAACAACGTAAAAAGACCCCTGCTGGATCAGACCAATGGTCCATCTAGTCCAGCATACTGTCTCCTACACTGGCCAGCCCATTCCTCTGGAGGGCAAACAGCAAGGCACAGAGGATGAGGCCTTCATAAGAACTTGAGAAGAGCCTTGCTGGATCAGACTGATGGTCCATTGAGTGGCCAGCCCATTCCTCTGGGGGGCCATCAGCAGGGCATAGAGGATGAGACCTTCATAAGAACATAAGGGCCCTGCTGGATCGGACCATTGGTCCATTTAATCCAGCATCCTGTCTCACACAGTGGGCAGTCAGTTCCTTTGGAGGGCCAACAGCAGGGCACAGAGGCCAAGGCCTTCCCCTAATGTTAAGAATGTAAGAAGAGCCCTGCTGGATCAGACCAATGAGGGTCCATCTATTCTAGCATCCTGTCTCACACAGTGGACAACCAGTTCCTCTGGAGGGCCAACAACAGGAAATAGAGGCCAAGGCCTTCCCTTGATGTTGCCTCCTGGCTCTGAGATTCAGATGGAATGTGGCCAGTGCCTTCCTTTCTTAGGCTGCCATCTTGCCTCTCCTAGGAATCTACCCATTTATAAAAGTCGTTTGGTCTTCAGAGGCAGGCACTGAGCAACCATTTTGATACCAAGATTTGCAGGAGCTGTATTCCCTTACAAATATGCTCATATTTCTTTGCAGGAGCCAAGAGAAACCCTTCCCATCTTTTGAGAACTACAGTTGACACCACCCCTCTCATATTGCCATTCATATGGGGCAGGGGTCCCCATTGGATCCATGGCGCCCACCAACATCTTTCCTGGTGCCCATCCCAGGTTTTTAGAAAGGTGTCTGGAGACTCAGACCTACAAGGAAAGGCTAAGGGCCTTGATGTTTAGCTTGGAGAAGAGGAGATTGCGGGGGGGGACATGATTGCTCTCTTTAAATATTTGAAAGGCTGTCATTTGGAGAAGGGCAAGGAGCTGTTCCAGTTGGCAGCAGAGGAGAGGCCCTGAAGCAACGGGTTTAAATTACATGCAGAAAGTTATTGGCTGGATATTAGGGGAAACTTTTTCACAGTCAGAGTGGTTCAAAGGTGGAATCAGCTGCCTAGGGAGGTGGTTAGCTCCCCTTCACTGGCAGCTTTCAAGAAGAGGCTGGACAAATATTTCTCGGAGATGCTTTAGGCTGGTCCTGCATTGGACAGGGGGTTGGACTAGATGGTCTGTATGGACCCTTCCAATTCTATGATTCTATGAAAGTAAGCAGGGCCAGGTGGGGGTTTGGCCAAGCAGGGCTTCTGATTGGCTGCTGGAAGTCTAATTGATTTTGTGGATTTTTATAAAGTTGCTTCAGCAAGAGTTGCCACCAGTGTTCCCTCTAAGCTGAGTCAGTGTGAGCTAGCTCACAGTTTTTTAGCATCTGACTCACACATTTTTGTCTGAGCTCAGGAAGGACGGCTCCAAAGCAAACTAACTGATGCAGCGGCAAAATCACTCAGTAGCTCAGTAGCTAATGCCAGTAGCTCACAAAGTAGAATTTTTGCTCACAAGACTCCACAGCTTAGAGGGAGCATTGGTTGCCACCACAGCACCAGGATATGCACCATGTTCCTGTGTGTGTTTTAAAAGGTGTCCTGTTAAGTAGAGCTTGTACCTGAACTGTTGAAGAGTTTCTATTAGATTTATGCATAACCTCATTCTCTGACATACCTCCACCTCTTTCGGCAGCCATTTTGTGGTTGGCTCCACCTCCTGCAGCAGCCATTCTGTAGCTGCCTTCACCATTGTGTGTCAGAATTCCAAAAGTTCCCAGAGGTGTGCCAAAGTTGGGGACCCATGATACAGGGCATCTAAAGGCTACAACAAGAAGGAAAGCTCTCTCCATTCAAACCCACACTTGGGGTCATGGCAGGAGAGGACAAATGCTTTGGCCTAAGTCCACTCTATCCCGTCAGCCTTGGCTGGTATTAGTCGAACCACTGCTCCGCTCACACTTCCAGCAAGCTGCCCCATCCCGCAAATCCTAATCTCACCGCTGAACTAAAACAGGATTGACCTTTTGGCCTTAGCTGCCGGATCCTATTAGACATGCATCAGAGAGATGGCTTTCGCATAACCACATGCACCAAGCAGGTCACCTCTACCTTCTGAGAAGCAACCAAGGCTGCTTGCTTTATTGCAGTGATACCGCATGTCCCAGCCCCCCAACTCCATTAAATTAATGAGTTCATAACAATGTGGAGACTGGAAAACTGGACAAGGGAGCGCACCTTGATTTATTTGATTTTGGGGGGGGGAGGAATACTGGTCCGGGCTCCTTAGTGGAAAACTGAGATAAAAATGCGACCAGTGGGAGCTGTTGCCTTATGCAATGCAAGGGAAGAATACTTACACAGTAGAAAAACCAAAAGACAATGAACTGGAATGAACCCTAGCAGACAGCTGAGCTGGAGGCTGCTGAGAAATCCAGCACAGCATGGGGAAACCAGATGGTTGGCTATGTTCTACAACAAGATGAAAGCTGTTCATAGTTTTTTTATGACTGTAAGTACTGTTTCATATGAGGCCAACATAGGCCCAAATCGGGTCGCAAGTAGTCTCCGTTCTGAAGGACTGAACTGGTTCCTGACATGGTGATGGGGAGCCAGAATAAGGGATTGGTTTAAAGCCTAAATCTAGGGCTTGGGAGACAGAAGATCAACTCTCCTCTCTGCCCGGAAGCCCACAGTGTCTCAATCTAACCGATCTCAAACAACTGCTAGGATTACAACCAGTGTTTCCTCTAAGCTGAGTCAGTGTGAGCTAGCTCACAGTTTTTTGGCCTCCGGCTTATACATTTTTGTCTGAGCTCAGGAAGGATGGCTCCAGAGCAACTAATTTATGCAATAAAAGAAGAAGAGATTGGATTTATACCCCGCCCTTCACTACCCAAAGGAGTCTCAGAGCAGCTTACAATCTCCTTTCCTTTCCCCTCCCCACAACAAACACCCTGCAAGGTTGGTGGGGCTGAGAGAGCTCTGACAGAAACTGCTCTTTTTCAAGAACAGCTGTGCCAGAACTATGGCTTGCCCAGGGTCATCCAGCAGGTGCAAGTGGAGGAGTGGGGAATCAAGTCCGTTTCTCCCAGATAAGTGTCCGTGCACTTAACCACTACACCAAACTGGCTCTCAGTAGCCAAATTGCTCGCTCACAACTTTAATGCCAGCAGCTCACAAAGTAGAATTGTTGTTCACAAAACTGCACAGCTTAGAGGGAGCATTGACTGGTCTCCAGGTGACAAACATCAGTCCGAAGCAGCTGGTTTGGAAGGTGGACTCTACGGCAGTCTACTCCACTGAAGTCTCCCCCCATCCCTCAGACTCCACTCCCAAAATCTCCAGGTATTTCCAAATAAGGAGCTGACAACTATAGCTATTGTACACTATTCTGATCTTCCTGAAGCAAGGTGGGATAAACAACGAATCAGTAAATATATTCACATCTAAGCCTCTCTGTTCTTTATTGTCCACAGTCCACCTCAAATGTGATCACACCATTCAACAGCGATTCTCACCCCTGCCACAGACGTCCTACTTTCTCCTTCTAGCATCTTCTACAGATATGGATGCCAACCTCCAAGTGTAGCTTGAAGAGCTCTTGGAATTACAACTGATCTCCAGACTACAGAGATCAGTTCCCCTGGAGAAAGTGGCTGCTTTGGAGGGCAGACTCTATGGCCCTCCTCAAACCCCATGCTCCCCGGGCCCCACCTGCAAAACTCCAGGATTTTCCCAACCTGCAGTTGGCAACCCTAGCCCACAGATGCCAGAGGCTCTTGCCCCTGGTGCTCCTTGCTCCAGAGGAAAACACTGTCCTTGGGAGAATGGATCCACAGGAGGTACTCCTTTGCTTGTCATCCCTTCTCACTACTTTAAGAAGAACCCCAGCCCTTGAATCACAGCTAGTAATAAACCAAGATGGGTAGCTGCAATAGCCAGTTTGGTGCAGTGGTTGAGAGCGCAGACTCTAATCTGGGAGAACCAGGTTTGATTTACGATGCCTCCACAGGCAGCTGCTGGTATGATCTTGGGTCAGTCGCAAGTTCTCTCAGAGCTGTTCTCTCAGGAGCAGTCCTTAAAAGAGCTCTCTCAGCCCCCACCTACCTCACAGGGTGTCTGTTGTGGGGAGGGGAAGGGAAAGGAGATTGTAAGCTGCTCAGACTCCTTCAGATACTGAAGGGTGGGATATAAATCCAATCTCCTCTTCTTCTCTCAGAGTTGTTCTCTCAAGAACCATCCTCAAGAGAGCTCTCTCAGCCCCTCCGATCTCCCATAATGTCTGTTGTGGGAAGGGAAAAGAGATTGTAAACTGCTCTGAGACTCCTTTGGATAGTGAAAAGCAGTGTATAAATCCAATCTCCTCCGCCTCCTCCTCTTCTTCTCTGAGAGCCAGTTTGGTATAGTGGTTAAGTGCGCGGACTCTAATCTGGGAGAACTGGGTTTGATTCCCCACTCCTCCACTTGCACCTGCTGGATGACCTTGGGCAAGCCATAGCTCTGTAGCAGCTGTTCTCTCAAAGACAGTTGTCTCAGAGCTCTCTCAGCCCCACCTACCTCACAGGGTGTCTGTTGTGGGGAGGGGGAGGGAGTTTGTAAGCTGCTCTAAGACTCCTTTGCGTAGTGGACTCTTGCTCTTTTCTACAGCTAGTAATAAAAGTTTTGTGCCCTCAGTTCACAACCAACTCATGGGGGTTTCAAGGCAAGCGGTGAGCAGGGGTGGTTCACCATTTTCTTCCTACACACAGCAACCCCAATCTTCCTCGGTGGTCTCTCATCCAAGTTCTAACCTCGGCTGCCCTTGCCGAGCTTCCAAACTCTGACAAGATTGGGCTAGGCTGGGCTATCAGGCGAACTAGGCTATTAACAGAAAGGGAAGATCCGTTGGAAAGCTGCTCTTTGGCACATCAGACACAGAAAGGTCTTCTGTCCCTCCTGGCTGTGACAAATCACATTGTGATTTCAACAGCTGGGAAGAAAAAACATTGTAGGAAACCAGTGGCCTGTATATATATTTTTAAAGAGACCGCTGTTTCTTTCTAAAATATCAACAAAGATTACATAGTCTGGAAAATGTTAGCCTTCATGGCAAAACAAAGGAGAAAACTCCAAGGAAACATGAGGAAATAATTATGACTGTGGCTTAGTTCCCGCATCTCTTTCCTCAGCTTAAAACACATCTGTAAAGTGTCTTTCTTTGGCAATCAATTCCACCCGATATCCATAACCTGATAAACACCAATGCAAAGCCCCCAGGATTTGACTCGCCATATAAAGTACGGAAGGTGGCTGATAGAATATGAACAGGCTTTGGCAGTTGTGCAGACCTGTGCAAAATACCAGGTAGGTAAAAGTAAAGGTTTCCCTTGCTCAAAAGCCAGTCGAATCCGCCTCTAGGGGGCAGTGCTCATCTCCGTTTCCAAGTCGAAGAGCCAGCGCTGTCCAAAGACTTTTCCGTGGTCATGTGGCCAGCATGACTAAACGCCGAAGTGCATGGAATGCTATTACCTTCCCACCAAAGTGGTACCATTTATCTACTTGCAATTTCTTGCTTTTGAACTACTAGGTTGGCAGGAGTTGGGGCCAGAGACACAAGCTCACTCTGTCACGCGGCACTCGGGTCTCAAACTGCCAAACTACCGACCTTCCGGTCTGCAGCTCAGCATCTTAACCTCTGAGCCACCACGGCCCTCTTTCCCTCTATACCTTGTGACTATTAGCCATTGATGGATATCTGCTCCGTACGTTTTTCCAATCCCCTCTTGAAGCCGTCCATGCTTCCTGAGACAGGGAATTCCACATGTTAATGATTCTTTGGGTGAAGAACTACTTCCTTTTATCCATTCTAAACCTACCGCTCCTTAATTTCATTGAGTGCCCCACACAGCCTCTCTGTTTCTAGGCTATGTGAGCCCCAGCAACTCTCCACTTAGAAATGAAGCCTGGGTTCAGTTTTAGAGATGGACACACATGTTCCACCCTTGCTCTGCTGTAGAAAGGTGTCCTTCAGTGGTGGTGGAGCTTAATTTAAATGGCCCTTGCAAGGGTTGCTTAGCCTCAGGCCTCATTTTCAGGGCCAGGGCTCAGCTGTCAAAAAAATAGTGACATGAAAAAAGACAGGAGCAGACATGAACACCTCTGCCCAAGAGCCAAGTGCCCTGCCGATGAAAACCAACCAGCTCCTAATAGACTTTGTTACTTTCGAAAGAAAATGCGGCCAGGAAGAGGGACCTTCATAGGGATGCCAGCCTCCAAGTGGGACCTGGGGATCGCCTGGAATTACAGCTCATCTCCAGACTACAGAGATCAGTTCCCCTGGAGAAAATGGATGCATTGGAGGGTGGACTTTGTGGTATTGTACCCCACTGAGGTCCCTGTCCTCCCCAAACTCCATCCCCAAATCTCCAGGAGTTTCCCAACCTGGATCTGGCAACCCTAGGGAACTGCCCGTCAGAGAAGAATGTCTGAGCTCCCTAAAAACCTACAAGTCCGATGTTTCACAACACCAGAGAGTCTCACAGTGAAGAGTACCCCAGTTTTGTAGAATCCACCCGTGGCCCAGCCCGGTCTTTTTCCTTCCCGCCCCAGAAAAACAGCCCCTTTGTTGCGCAGCCAAGATGCACCCAGGTTAATTTCTCTAAGGAAGGCTAACTCAGCAGCTGGGTCTGGTTTCTTTTCTTTTTTAAATTTTTTAAATTGATTTTTACATCTATTTCTACATCTATACGCTAAATGCTATACTAAATTACCTTATACAGAAAATGCTGAATAAAATAATCATTTTTAGTAGATTAGTCAGTTTGAGAAACAGAAAATCTTGGTTTAACTAGTTACATATGTTACTGCTTCTAAAAATCACATAGCTGATTTGCTGGTACACATAACTTTGGAGCACGCTTATTTTCCATTAACATATACTTAGTGCTCTTTTTTTAAAAAAAAATATATATTTGGCAGCTGGGTCTGGTTTCCATTCCAGAGCCTGACGGATCCTGCTTAAGAGAGGGAAGGAATATTCCCCTCAGGGGGGGATGGGCCAATAAGCCTGGGATGCTGGCGCTCCCCCCCCCCCAGTTGCTCCCTTTCCTGAATCACTGCAAACTATTTGCTGCATGAGCAGTTTTTCCGGTGGTTGGTGGTTGCACGTGTTCACACAATTCAGTGTAACCCCCTCAGGGAATGGCACACAGGAGAAAGAACCTGGCACACAGGTTCGGAGACCAGCATTCCTGCCAACCAATCAGGAGGCAGACCCTGCCCTTCGTCTTCTGAAGGGATTTCCGAGGGGAGATGAATTTGGCCCCCTTTGGCCGCAACTTTTCTACCCGGGGCCATGAACCAGGGCACCTTTCAGGTCATGATGAGAGACAAACAGAGCAACTCCTCCGCCATCTGGAGTGAGGGGCAGTGAAAAGTGACATCCGTTTCCTCCTTCTTGACATGTATCCACTTGTGCGCACAATATATGCATTGTCACTAGCCCTTTTCTCTTTGGTATTATATATTTTATACAGTTGTGCACTTGTACAAGCTCATACTCCAAAAGGCAGGGAAGGATTAGTAAACAGGAGGTCTGAATCCGCTTTCTCTGATGTTTGCATTACCTCATTCCTTAAAGGGAGTTGCAATGCTCCCTCTAAGCTGTGCAGTTTTGTGAGCAAAAATTCTACTTTGTGAGCTTCTGGCATTCAAGTTGTGAGCCAGCAGTTTGGCTGCTGCATAAATTAGTTTGCTCTGGAGCCATCCTTCCCGAGCGAAGATAACAAATGTGTGAGCCAGAAACTAAAAAACTGTGAGCTAGCTGACACTAACTCAGCTTAGAGGGAACACTGGCTCTTGGGTAGCACCACTAGACAATCATTAAAACGCAGGTTACCTTTTCCTAGTTGTTACCCCTTTGCTGGGAGCCAAGAGGAGTAATCTGTGCTTGAGGCAACAGAAAGGATCAGCAAAGAAAACCCCCAACCCTAGGGTATTTCATGTACTGCCTAGGGGCCCATGTTCTAACTCCATCCTTAGTCAAAAAAATGATAAAAGCAACAAGCGTAAAGTTGAAGTCACCGCAAATCTTCTGCCCCATCAATGAACTGGAACAGGCTTAGTTTGTAGGCCTAAAAGTTAGCGAGCTTCAGAAAGATTCAAACCATGCTTTCAAGAAGGAAAATAGTCTGAAATTCCAGCCAGAAGGCTTTTTTTATTTGTGGGAAACGAAAAACTGGGAAGATTCTTTTCTATTTATTGTTCCCTATATAATATTCTTTAAACCAGATGTTTTGAAAGATGCTCTTGATCATGGTCGAGGGATGCCCATAAAATTTGTTTTTCGCTTCGTGATCTGGTTTTAAAAAAATACTTCAGACAGGGGTGTGTTCAGGGACATTTTGTAAGATTCACTACAAATGTATTTTGTCATGTTTGCTGCCATGGAGAATTTTTTGTATGATTATTACTCTTATTGAACACATTTAGTTTGATCTAACATTGGCTCTACTGATGCTCAACATTTTAGAATAACCGTGTTTTTTTGGGTGTGTGGTAAGTAACTATTGGTTTTAAACAAATAAAAAGGTAAAGGTTTCCCTTGCTCGAAAGCCAGTCGAATATGACTCTAAAGATGCAGCGCTCATCTCCGTTTCCAAGCTGAAGAGCCAGCGCTGTCAGAAGACATTTCTGTGGTCAAGTGGCTGGTGTGACTAGATGCCGAGGCGCACAGAATGGTGTTCCCTTCGAAGCGGCACCTATTTATCTACTTGCAATTTCTTGCTTTCGAACTGCTAGGTTGGCAGGAGCTGGGGCCAGAGACGGGAGCTCGCTCTGTCATGCGGCACTCAGGTCTCAAACTGCTGAACTACCAACCTTCCGTCTGCAGTTCAGTGTCTTAACCACTTGAGCCACTGCAGCCCCTAAACAAATAAATACAACTAGCTGATAAGAACACAGCCTTCTAGGACAAGCCAGTGGTCCATCTATGGAGACTCCCTCCAGTCACCATGACTAGTTGCCATTGATAGACCTCTCCTCCATGAATCTGGACAGAACAAAACACCTTTTATCCACTTTCTCTACCCCATGCATAACTGTATAAACCTGTGGCGTGTTTTTCCTTAGCTGTCTTTTTTCTAGACTGGAAAGTCCCAGTTCCTCCCAGCTTTTCTTGTGGGAAAGGTTCTCCAACCTCCTAATAATCTTGATTGTCCTCCTTTGATATTTTCCAGCTCCACAATATTCTTTTTGAGTTATGGCAACCAGAATTGTACACAGTATTCCAAAAGAAGGCTGCACTGCAGCATAATACGAGGGCATTACAGTATTGGTTATTTTATTTTCAGTCCCTTTCTGAATGATTCCGAGCCTGGAGTTTGCCCTTTTCACCACTGCCACACACTGGGTCAAGTGTTTCATGAAACCCCCAGCATTTCTTTCCCTCTCAGCCTCAGCTGGTTGAGACCCCATCAGCATGAATTTAAAGTTAGGACTTTTTTGTTTCTGTGTGCATCACCCACATTGAACTTCATCTACCCTATTGTTTCCAACTCACCCAGTTTAGAGAGATTCACCCAGTACATGTTCAAAGCAGCTGTGGTTTTCACTGTATTGAACAATTTGGCAGAGCCTTCAAGCTCGGCTACTCACCCCCAATTCCAAATCCTTTATGAACAACTTAATTAGCACTGAACCTAACATCAATCCTTGTGGGACACCATAACTCACTTCCCTCCATTGCAAGAACTCTCCGTTTATTCCTGCTGTCTGGTGGAGTTGCCAACAGGGTTGGGAAATTCCTGGAGATCGGGAAGAGCTGCCTGTGGAGGGAGGGGTTTGGGGAAGGGAGTAAACTCAGCAGAAATGCAATGCCCTAGAGTTCACCCTCCAAAGCAGCCATATTTTCCAGGGAAACTAATTGCTGTAGTCCTGCCATTTAACTGACTTTTAAACCACAAGAGAACCCATCCTCTTATCGTATGACTGCTAAGCTTACTTGGGAGTCTTTGTTGAGATACACTGTCAAAAGCCTTTTGGAAGTCCAAGTATATGTTGTTTATTGTTTTGGCTGTATCCACAAGTTTGTTAACCTGCTGAGACAGGTCTTTCCTTTGCAGAAGCCATGCTGATTTTCCCTCAGCAGACTTTGCTCCTGTCTTTACAAAATATTTTCAGAGGGTAGCAGTATGACAGCTAGATACCAGTGGCACCTTAGAGACCAACAAGTGTTTTGGGATCTGAGTTTGCAAGAGTCAGATCTAACAAAAGAAGCTTTGACTCAAAAGGTCATACCCTGAAAAATCTTGTTCTCTAAAGTGCTGCTGGACTTGGATTTAGCTCTGTAATAGAAGTTTCTATTAATTTTAGCTGGAACAGATATTAAGCTAACTGGGCTGTAGTTCCTTAGATGCCCAGTCTGGACCTTTTGGGGTAAAATTTGCTATTTTCCAGTCACCCAGCAGGGAGGTCAATTTTAGTTACATTTACTTCTTAACAGATCAACAGTTTCATATTTGAGTTCGTTCAGAACCTGCAGGTGTATGCCATCTGGACCTGCAGACATTTTAGTTTTCAGTTTGCTTGGTTGTCCTGGAACATCACATCTCATCACCTCAATTTGACTCAGTTTTTCAAACACCCTTTCTAAAAACAGTATCTTCAGTGTGGGTATGTACCCCGCATTTTCCACATCGAAAGGAGATGCAAAGAATCCATTCCATTTCTCTGCCATCTTCCCAACGCAGTCTTTTTATTCTTTTGTCATCCAGAGGCCCAACCACCTCCCAGTCCCTAGCCACTTTCCTGCTCCTGATAAATTTGAAGAAATACTTATTGTTTCTTTTAATGTTCATGGACATCTGCTCTCCAAGTTCCCTTTTTGCTTGCCCTTACTGTCACCTCACATTCGTTTTGCCAGAACCTGGGTTCTTTTCGGTTCACTTTGATCAAGGGAACCTTTTACTTTTAAAAAGAAGCCCCTTTTTTTGCATTTTATGGTTTCCTCACCTTGAGTTGTTAACTATGAGGCTATCTTTTTAGACTTGTTGGTACCTTTCCTGTATGCATTCTATCTGGGCCTTAGATACGCCAGGCTTCCAACTATGATGGTTTTACCAGAGTTTCTGGCGATTCCTAGAGTGACATGACATGATTTCCAGTTTCCCCAGAAGTGACATCACAGGACGTGCAATAAAAGTGCCCCATCATCTCCTGCAGGGCGCCAGGCATTGGCTGGCAACCCTAGATTAGTGTAGTCTTAAATAGCTTCCAGGAGTTCTGGAGGGATTTGAGTCTCTTAATTCCATCTTTTAACTTCCTTCTGACTGGTGCCCTCATTTTCGCAATGTTCCCTCTTTTGAAACCCTAAGTGACTGTTTTGGACTTGGGGCCAACTTTCTGCTGAAATGAATGGTGAACTCATTAGCACTGAAGGCACTGTCGCCAATCAGAGCAACAATATTCGGTGGAACGTATGAGAAGAGGCTAAAGGAATTTGGCCATTTCACAACTACATGTACCAGTCACATTTTAACACTGCTAACTTCCACCACGTACAACTCCAGACGCCATAGATTAATCACTGCAGCTGGAATTTTTGTATCATCTGTCAACTTGCCCTGCCCTAGAGGGCCCAGACTAGCCTGATCTTGTCAGATCTCAGAAGCTAGGCACTGTTGGCCCTGGTTACTACTTGGGTGGGAGACCACCGAGGAAAGCCATGGCGGGCAATGGCAAATCACCTCTGAATGTCTCTTGCCTTGAAAGCACTATGGGGGGGTCATAAGTCTGCTGTGAGTTGATTATACTTTCCACCACTACATTCTGCCAACTGAGGCTCTAATGTGGACAGCAATAAATTCTTAAGCTTCCCAGTTCTCAGACACAAGCAACAAAAGTTTTCATGCGGTGGCTGGGATTTTAATTCAGAAATGTTAATGCTTTGTTTTTATTAAGTGTTACTTTTGTAAGCCACCTCAGGACGGTTTCCTGGAGAGGCGACATAAAAATCTGCTAACCAAACAAGGACTTTTTCACCCCTGGAAACCCTGCCTGTGTTCCACATGCAATTGTGGACAAATATACCCAACTCTACAAATGCACCCAAGAGAAGAGATAAATTTATTTATTTATTTAATTTATATCCCGCCCCTCCCCACCTCTCGGCAGGCTCAGGGCGGCGACCAGCATACCATAAAACATACATATCATTAGAACATTTAAAATACACATCAAACACTCAAGATGGCAACTTTATCAGAGTGGCGTCTTAGATGCCCAACCAATCCAGACGGTGGGAGCCATTCAGGCTGGCGGATTCCCAATCAGGCCAAGGTTGAAGATGTCACTATTAGGCGGCCCCGACCCAAAGGCCTGGTCGAAGAGCTCCGTCTTACAGGCCCTGCGGAACTGTAACAAGTCCCACAGGGCCCTGATGTTATCCGGGAGCTCATTCCACCAGTGTGGGGCTGCCACTGAGAAAGCTCTGGCCCTTGTAACCGCCAGCCGGGCCTCCCTCGGCCCTGGGAGAACCAGGCGGTTCTGGGATCCAGATGGCACGTCCAAACAGGCAGTGGCTGTTTCCAGTGGCAGGGTTGCATGGCAGAAGAAGGAGGAAGAGGAGGAGGAGGTTGGATTTATATCCCACCCTTCACTACCCAAAGAGTGGCTTCCAATCTCCTTTCCCTTCCCCTCCCCACAGCAGACACCCTGGGAGGTCAGTGAGGCTGAGAGAGCTGTCTCGAGCACTGCCCTTGAGAGAACAGCTCTGAAAGAACTTGTGACTGGCCCAAGGTCACACCAGCAGCTGCATGTGGAGGAGGAGTGGGGAATCAAACCCGGTTCTCCCAGATTAGAGTCTTAACCACTACACCAAACTGGCTCTCGTGGGAGTTGGAACCAGGCATCCCTTGGTTCACCCCAACATTTCTTTGTGTAGTTGTGTAACCCTACACACAGTGATGAGGAGAAAATGCATAGGGTCTCACACACCCCTTCCAAAAAGAGGGGCTTCTGGGCAGAAGATGGATTAATCCACAAAATACCACCATTGCCGGCTTAAGCAAGGAGCACAGACTCTTCCAGCAACAGCCACATCCTTCCTCCTACCCTTCCTTTGCGCAGCCTGTTGGACTATCGCTTAGATTTCAAAAAAAGGGAAAGTATGCACTTCTCCACCTCAGCACTGGAGAGCACCTTGCTCTCAAACTCTTTAAAAACAGGACTTTCCATCCCCAGCGTATACAATAGAGCACTTCTGCCCCCACCTGGCAATGCGGAGCTATTGCGCTCAGCATTTGGAAGACATATCAGCAAAGTGCTTTCGGGGAGTCGTCTAAGACCTAAAGAAAGCACAAATCCAGGCATGTGACACAGTGGGCCTCAGGCCCTGTTTTTCTGCATTCTAAGATCTGAATAATAAAATTCAGGCAACAGAATTTTATGACCTTCAGGCCACAAACCCATCCACTGAGCGCTGGTGGGAGGAAGATTACCCGAATATGTGCATTAGTTCATAACAGGGTTGATGGAGCTTCCAAGAACACCTCCTGAACCCATAGAAAAGAGAAAAGAAACTCAACACACAAACTGTATATTCAGGAGCATCGATTCATAAAGCTTTCTCTGAACTCTGCCAGGGTGGGCAGCTGGAAATCGCATATAAAAATTCCTCCTTTTAAAAAGTCACATATCAGGACTCACCCTGGCCTTTTTCCCTTGAATATTATTCTTCTACAATAGGGGAGGGGTTTTGATTTGGTTTTGTGGGAGAATGTTCACATTTAATAGTTTCAGAGGGTCTGTTCTAGAAAAGCCAGATTTGAGTCCAGGAATGCCTGAAGGGACCAGCAAGATTTTGGGGGTGTAAATTTTCAAGAGCTAAAGCTCCCTTCATCAGATACAAGTCAGAATGGAGCTCTCTCAGTCCTTATACCCCAGTCAAAAGGTGGGAGGGTTGTTGCAAAGGAGGAGCTCAGGATGCAGAGGTACAATGTGCAAAGCAATGAGTTTGATTAGAGCAGAGGGGAAATGCTTGGGGGCAGAAAATTGGCATCTGCAGTGAGACAAGAATCCTGTGTCCCTGTTCAGCCCTGGGGGGGTACATTGTTCTGAAACCTATGAATGGTTCCTGTTGTAATCTCCCCTTGAAGTGTCTCTGTTTTAGGACTCCGCTCTTAAATCAACAATGGAATGACCTGAAAGCTTAAAATGTTCTACTGGTTTTTGAGTGTTGTGGTTTTTAATGTCAGGTTTATGTCCCTTGATTTGATCTCATAGGGACCAGTTTGTCTGATGTAGAGAGTGGAAGGGCACTGCTGACATCTGATGGCATATATAACACTGAAAGATGAATCCATTTACAATCCCTTCCCTCCACCTGAATAAATCCATTTGCAATCACTTTCCACCACATGGTATAGAATATATTTAAAAGGTTTTTTTTCATGTTACTAATGACCGTTTTGACTATTCTGTAATGTCTCCAGAATGCACTGGATTGTGCTTACAGCTTTCCTTATTCTCCTTTTTGGGGGGTTGAGGGTGGTGGTGAGGAACACACTCGGACTCACGAAGTTCAGAAAGAACCTGAACACAGGTAGGGTTTGCTCTCCTGAATAAAAAGGCTGCGGTCACACTAACAAAGAGTCACAAATAAGGATGCCGTGAATTTTGCAGGGAAAACATGTTCAAATAGGTGGGCGTGCCACGTTTGACAGCCACCACCACCCATGAGCCAAACATCCAAACATCACCCAGCACAGCTGCCAAACAGATGTGCAGCTGCTAAGCAGCTGTAGTGGAAGGGCTTCATTGCCTTGCCTTGTGGGTAGGGTTGCCAACTCTGGGTTGGGAAATTTCTGGATATTTGGGGAGAGGTCCTTAAGGATGTTGGAGGCTGGGAAGGGGAGAGACCTCAGCAAGGTAAAATGCTACGGAGCCCACCTTCCAAAGAAGCCATTTTCTCCTGGTGAAAATGTCATCTGTAACTCCAAGAAATCTCCAGGCCCCACCAGGAAGTTGGCAACTCTGTAGGGGCTCTTGCATCTGTGCAGCCAATGAGAATATTCTACCCAAGGTCATGGGTGGTTCAGGTTAGCTCACGGGGAGGCAACGATGCATCCGACTCGGCAATGCGAAAATACACATCTATGAAATAACCTCAGTTATACAGACACAGAAAACTGAGAGAATGCCTTGGCTTCTATGCCATATTTGTTGGCACCTCCGGGACAAATGATCGGCTGCTGTGTGGAACAGAATGCTGGACTAGATGGACCACTGGTCTGATCCAGCCGGCTCTACTTATGTTCTTATGACGTAAAACCAAACAGTAAGACTTCATTATAAACCACCAGGTTTGCTTATAAGCACTGGCTAACTTAATTGATTTGCTCCTTGCTTATACAACTGGCTACCGAGCAACGCACAAGAACAATAAGAGAGAAGCTTCCATTTGGCTGAGAAGATGCCCGTGTGAAACACTGTTGATGACAATCTACTGCCTGAATATTTGAATGGTTATCCCACAAACAGGTCTGAACTGTTCACAAACAAGTGGCAGTGTTCAATGGAAAAATCAGCTCGCTCTTCATGAGGGGTGAACAGACTATGAGCCAAACTGGCAAGTGGTCAAGTTACAAACCATGCCTATGATTTGTGCATACACATATACAAATAAGAACTGCCTAGAAAGGCAGAACAGTGGGAAAGTGCAGCGTGATTTTCAAACTGATCAGCAGAAAGGTAGGTCTGATAGCTGTACCCACATCTGTGGCCAAATAAAGAAATACAGGGGCAGGAGGGTAAAATCTCTCTTCTCTGAAGCACTCCAAACTTGCTGTAACAAACAGGGTTATTATGCCACATTATAGTTTTAAAAAAGGTATAAGAGTTCTTCATAGTACAGCCCTCCCCTCTCCAAGGAAAGCAACTGACCAAAAACTGATTCCAGCTAAATGCCACCAGAAATTTTTAGGACTGCACCCTAAAAAATTGCAAAGCAAAGTCAAGGACCCCTCCTTGAAAGATTTCCATATCATAATCTCAAAATGCAACTGGAAGGGGTTTCCCCTTCATATCTGGGAGCCAATCATGCTTGCATTACCCACAATCCATTTCACATTTAAACACACACTCTGGACGAACCTCTTGATCGTGCTTGGATAAACAGGGCCCCTTTTAAAAAGAGCCAAGGGGGTTCATCTCCCTCAAGACCTTGGTTTATACAGACCAGGATGTCTTCCAGACAGGGACGGGTTTGTTTCGTTTCCGTGTTGATGCTGCGACTGCTGATTCAGCGCATGCATTTGCATTCGTTTATTTATATCCCACTTTCCTCCCCCCTGCTGGGACTCAAACCAGCTTTTAAAACATCATTCTTCCAGCCTCCCTTTTCTCACAACACCCCTGTGAGGTAGGTCATGCTGAGAGTTTGTGATGGGCCCAAGGTCACCCAGTGAGTTTCCATGGCAGAAGCGGGGATTCAAACCCAAGTCACCCAGGGTCCTAAGTATGCCGTTCTGTCTGCTGCATCACTACATAATTTTGAACATTGGGACCCCTGTGGGCTTAAATATGTCCCTAAGGCCTCCTAGCCCTGACCTGAGTAGCCCAGGCGAGCCTGATCTTGTCCAATCTCAGAAGCTAAGCAAGATTGGCTCTGGTTAGTCTTTGGATGGGAGACCCCCAAGGAAGTCCAGGGTTGCTACGCAGAGGCAGGCAATGGCCAACCACCTCTGAAGGTCTCTTGCCTTGAAAGCCCTATAGGGTCTCCGTGAGTCAGCTGCAGCTTGACAGCCCTTTCCATCAAGACCAACGGTAATTTCTTCTCAGAAGACAGGGAGCTCGAATCCCATGTCAAATCACACTCTCTTTCCCTGTCAAGACACTGTCTGCTTTGGGAATTCACTCTCGCAGTATTCTTTGTGGGTTCTAATTTTGTAAGTCCGGAATGTATTTATTCCCAGCTCTCCATATAAACTTGCAGAGTACAACAGCATCCAACGGCCACAACAATTTCTCTACAGCCCAGAAAACACGCTGCCTTGAAAAGGCACATTTTAAAAGGCACTTTTTGTCATCTTCCAGCATTACACAGCATGGAAACTGTTTGACCATCCTCATTCCATGCCCAAGGGTCTCTCTTGTGCGATATAGCAAGGAGGATGCCTTTGGGAATAAGGAAACATCGGAAACGTCCTGTCTCATGACCCTGCTTCTTCCAGGGGTTGGCCCTCTCTTGCGCTTCATCATTTGCAGGAGGGGAAGGAAACGGATAGACCCTGTGTGGCACCTCCCTCCCAGGGTGTCTGTTGTGGGGAGGGGAGGGGAAGGGAGTTTGTAAGCCGCTCTGAGACTCCAAGTGAGTGAAGGGCGGGATATAAATCCAATCTCCTCTTCTCTTCTTCTTCTTTACCAGTGTTCCCTCTAAGCTGAGTTAGTGTGAGCTAGCTCACAGTTTTTTAACCTCCAGCTCAAACATTTCTGTCTTCGCTAAGGAAGGATGTGGCTTCAGAGCAAACTAATTTATGCAGTAGCCAAATCACTTGTTCACAACTTTAATGCCAGGAGCTCACGAAGTAGAATTTTTGCTCACAAGACTCCACAGTTTAGAGGGAACTTTGGGGTTCCCCTCCTCTGTCTTGTTGAACTGCTCAGCAGGGAAGAGAAATAAAGTTTTCTACTAATGCAGGCTTCTGGAGTCCGAAGCATTTCTCTGGCCTCCTTTGCCCCTCAAGAGCTGTACCTGGACCAGGGATTACTGTGCCTTATTTAGTAAATAAACACATTACGGCCATAAGAACTCTGGCATCTCACCGTCTCACCTGTAAGCGCAGCTGGCACATACTCCAGTCTCTCCTCCTCCTCCCCCCCCCCCCTTTAAAACCTTGGCAAAAATTCAGTGCTGAGCGGTGAGAGGAGGGAAGGAGTTGAAAGAAATAGCGCAAGAGGGAATACAGTAAATGCAGGTTCTGTAAGTTTGCCAGCTGGCCAGGAAAAACAATGTCCTGTCCCTCTAATAGAGGTTTAATACATTGAAAAGGGCTTTTAAAGCCGTTTGTGGCATGCAGCTACAGGACATACACTCGATAACTGCTGCAGATCAAATTGGTATTAAAAGGTTGGGTCGAGGGACCAATTAAAAAGCTGGCAGCCCCAGACTGTTCGGCCTGGTGATGACAGAAACTTCAAGAATACATCTGGTGGTAAAACCCTCCTTTGAGTCAGCCTTGGATCAGATTCCTGGAGGCATCGCTAAGAGACTCGGCTTGAATGGGAAGAGCTGTGGCTCAGTGGCAGAGCATCTGCTTGGGATGCATTGGGTCCCTGGCACGTTCAGGTGAAAAAATCCAGGCAGTCGGTGATGAGAAAGACCACTGCCTGAGACTCTGGAGAGCGGATGCCAGTCGTAGACAATATTCCACCGATTCCCTTCACCTGGCCTCACAGGAAAGGCCTTAGGGATAGGATTTAAGCCTTACCATACCCCAGCATTCAAAATTATGCGATGCAAAAGCAATGGTTAAGACCCAGATAGGAGGCAAGTGGTATAAGGAGTGAAGGAAAGAGCAGCTCAGGTTTGCTTGTGTGAGAAAGGAACCAGATGGGACAAACAAATGTAGGGAAGAAGATATAAAGCCGTGGAAGAGAGAAAAAAAAGTAGACATTTAAGGACAGGTGACACAAAGAGGGCAAAACACTGGTTTGCATCCTTGCCATTGTAGAAAGATGCCTGGCATAGAGGAGAACCACTGAAAGAATAAAGATTCAGGGAAAGGAAATTTAACCTTTTTTGACGACCGGAAAAGAGTCTTTCCCTCACTAATGTAATGACTGTATGTTGGAGAAGAGTCCAGGAAGGTGAAAAAGGATGTGTGATCACCTGGTGAATGACATTCAGTTGTGTCAAGGAATGGCTGTCGTGGAAAGTGCTGGCAAGTTGCAGCCGAATTATCGCAACGCAGCAGGGTTTTCAAGACAAGAGACATTCAGAGGTGGTTTGCTGTTGCCTGCCTCTGCGTAGCGACCCGGGACTTTCTCGGTGGTCTCCCATCCAAGTCATAACTGGTGGCAACCCTGTTTAGATCGTACAAGAATGGCCTCACCTGGGCCATCTAGCTCAGGGAGAAAGGCAGGGGTGGGGATTTATTAACAACCAGAGAGAGACATTGCGATAGCATGGAGGAAGCGACCACTGCATAGACAATGCAGCCAGGGGGAGAAAGCTTTTCAACAATAGCAGGAAAAGGTCAAACACGGAAGGAATATGTAGAAATACCCAACAGAGAGCTGACGACACGGAGGCAGGAAATCCAAACAGCCTCTCTTCCATCCCAGCCACACAAAACATGCTTAGCATCTGAACTCCCATAACAAAGATATAACACTAGTTTGAGGAACACGTTTCCGAATAGGGTTTATGTACTTGTATAGCACAGCTGATACTGGACTCTGGAACTGCAGTTTATCTTTGTCCCTTGCCTACTGATGATTCATAGCCAACTCCAGGTAACAGACTGGCAGTAACTATATACTAATAGCCAAGTGTCCCCTGTGCATGTGGATATCTAAATGCGCATATCCAGGGCACTTGGAGGGCAGAGAGATTTTCCTGCACACTTGGGGCAATCCCCAGGTGTGCAGAAAAATCTGAAAACCTTAAAAAAAACTATACGGGGGATATTTAAATCCCCCCAAAAGTAAAAGAGTGTTCCCTGCGCATGTGCAGAGAACGCTCTGGGAACTGCGACGGGCCAGCGGCTGGGAGCCACTGAGGCCTCACTGCCAGAGCCAGAGGGGGAGATCAGTGGGCCCGGTTGCTGAGAGCCACTCAGGCCTCACCGCTGGTGCCTGTGGGGAAGGGGAAGATCGGCAGGCCCAGGCCTCGCCACCGTTGCCCATGGGTGGGGGAGAAGGATTGGCAGGCCCGGGCCTCACCATCAGTGTCGGGGGTGGGGGGGAGAAGGTTCACCTGTGGGTGCTTCCTTTTCCTTGACGTGGAGCTCCTTCTCTCTCCCCCCCCCCCCCGCGCGAGAATCGCAGGTCCCCACTTTTTGTTAGTCCTAATGTCCTAAATGAGATGGAGGTGGGATGTTAAGGATAAGTACGGCCGGGCCTATCCCTTCAGCCGCAGTTAGAAAGCCATACACCATAGTTTTCATTGATGTAAAACAGTGTCATGGCCAGTTGGTCAGCTGTGTTGGTCTGAAGCAAGAGAACACATTTAGAGTCCAGTGGCACCTTTAAGACCAACAAAGGTTTGTTCGAGGTATGAGCTTTCGTGGGCATGCCCACTTCATCAGACACTGGGGAAGGGTGCGTGCATACAAAAGCTCACACCTTGAATAAAACTTTGTTGATCCTTATTCTTCTTGTTGTTAATTATTGTTACGGTCATCGTTAGCCTACCTTACAGGGCTGTGGTTTTCATTACAAAAAGTACATTGGAGTGGCCAGTAAGGTCAGGGCCGTACCACTTCCAATTGTAGGTGAGGCTCCCAAGACCGGGAGGCCCTTCACACAAGAGGTTGGATCCAGCAAGCTTTGTTCCCCAGTCAAACTCAGTCGAACTTCCCTCCTTTTTGGTGGTCTCGCTTCTTCACCAGTGGAAAATCCAATCTCATCCAGGGCTTTTTTTCCCTGGGGGAACACACTGGAACAGAGTGCCGGAACCTCTTTGACAAAATTATTTTTAAAATGTTTAAAAGTTCATGAGTTTTCAGTCTACAGATTGAAAACTTCCCTTCCCTCTTGAGAGAGTTCCAGCACCTCTTTTTCCAAAAAAAGAAAAAGCCCTGGTTGCATCCAACCCAAAACATACCTTGTACATAAAAAAAAACACCTCTCTGGAAAGAAGGGTTCCAACCCTAAACTTGATGTGGACATTTATTCTTTGCGGGGAATTATTGTCTGTATGAGTGTTCAGGGCTGACACCCCCCCTTCCCACACACACCTCTGCCATCTGAAGTGATACAGCTCTGCCACCATCTATATGAGAACAAGATTGCGGGGGGTCGGACAGGGAGACAATAGTTGGGGGGAAAGCTTAATTCTGAACCTCAGTATCCCTCTCATGCCCGATGAGTGCCTTTAACTGCTCACACTCCCTCCTCTACCTGCCTTGGTGTAGTGGTTAAGTGCTCGGACTCTAATCTGGGAGAACCAGGTTTGATTCCCCACTCCTCCACTTGCACTTGCTGGGTGACCTTGGGCAAGCCATAGTTCTCTCAGAGCTGTTCTTGAAAAAAAACAGTTTCTGTCAGAGCTCTCTCAGCCCCACCTACCTCCTAGGGTGTCTGTTGTGGGGAGGGGAAGGGAAAGGAAAGGAGTTTGTAAGCCGCTCTGAGACTCCTTCGGGTAGTGAAGGGCGGGGCATAAATCCCATCTCTTCTTCTTCTTCTTGGCCAGTTCCCATGTTGCTCCCTCTTTCTGGATCATTCCCAGCAGGCCGGCAGTGGGGGGCGGGGGGGAGAAACTGCAGGTCCAGTGCTTACAACACAAGGAGTTGTAAATCTGTCTTGCACAACTGACACTCTACCTGGCTCCTTGGGAAAGCTGCTTATATAACACTTAATGGGTGTGACGGTTGATTCAGTGCCTTCACCATTCCCCCACCATGACCTGTGGGGGGGGGGAGTAGACAGAATCAAAATTTACTGGGGGGGCAGGGGAAAGCTGATTACGTATATCTGTATTTCCAATCCTCAGTTGGCCACTGGGGAGACTGCTTCCTCCCTCCCTCCCTCCCTTTCTTTCTCTTACTTCTTACTTACCTTACTTTTCCCTTACTTTGTTTCCTTTACTCCAAAATACTTCTACAGCCCCTATTTGTAACCCCAAATTCAAATCCACATAAAGCTGCCCTGTACTGAATCAGACCTTTGCGCCATCAAGGTCAGTCTTGCCTACTCAGACTGGCAGCCGCTCTCCAGGGTCTCAGGCAGAGGTCTTTCCCACCACCTACTTCCTGGTTCTTTTAACCGGAGATGGCGAGGACTGAACCTGGGATCTTCTGCATGCCAAGCAGATGCTCTGCCACTGAGCCACAGCCCCCTCCACAATATTCCCTTGATAACTTGTGTCTTCTCATTGGGCCAAAAATTCTCGTAGGAACCACTCTGCCATCTTCTTCCGACACCCCAGCCACCAGTCTGAACACCGCCTCTCCGATTACTAGCTGTTCCAGTTCCTCATTAAAGTTCCTCCCCTCTCAGTCCCCCCAGAATATACGCATCTGTCGAGTCCATTTTTTCCCACCTTTCCCCTCAAGGAGCTCAGGGCAACAGAAAGAGATCTCCCTTCCTCCATTTTATCCTCACAACAACCCTGAGAGTTAGGTCTGGCTGAGGAAACTTGACTGGCCCAAGGTCACCAAGCAAGTTTAATGGCTCAGCAGAAAACTGAATCCAGGCCTCTTCGGTCTAGTACGCCAAGAGCCAGATTGGTATTTCACTAAGCATTCCAAAAGAAATTCATGGGTACCCCTCCACTTTCCCCACCCTGCTTAAACTTGAACACTGGATCCATGCAGCTATAAGGATACAAACCTGGGCAAAGCGAGCAACTGATGTGCAAAGAAAGGGGGAAAGGAGCCGCCTAGCCCACGACTTCATCTGCCTTAACGAAACTCTTCCCCAGGCACAGATGAAGGTCCCCAGAACCTGATCCCATCTCCCTTCTCCCCTGGGGAGTCCTTGCTTTAAATCTACTCGGCCAGGATTCAGGCCAAGGAACAGGGACGCTTTGGTTCCTTTCCACCCAAGGCCCAAAGACCCCTGCCCGTGAGCCCCGTGCCGCAAAGATGCCACACTCTTACCGAGGTCTGTCTTGTGAGCCGTCACTTCCAGGGTCTCCAGATGTAATTCCAGTTCCTAAATCCAGAGGGCCGCTTGTTGTTGTGAGACAAAAACAGAAAACCAACCCCGAAACAAGAGGAAGGAACGCCAACGAAAGGCAAAAACCAAAAGGTCAACCCCGGGGTCCATCATCCATTTTCTGGAGACCGGGCTTGGAGAAACCGGGGTGGGGTGTTATCCAGCACCGCAGAGCTCCTTCCCCTGCTAGATCTTCCCTGTGGGAATATGGGGCACCAGCGGCCACTGGGCATGGGGTCCCCCGGGGGTCCAAGAGCAGCACGCCGAAGCCGTGGACCTGGGTGCTTGCGAGCTGTCAATGCGAGTGGGGGGGGGGAGGTTTTTTTAAAACCCATAATCCATGTTCCCTGTCTCTTCCAACAGCTAATCAGATTAGGTCTTCACGGGGGGGGGGGGTGTAGAATGGACTAGAGCGCTGGGAGAGAGATGGTCACGTGTCCCAGGTGCCGGGGCTTCACGCTCCACAGGCCGGACACTTCAGATGTGACCAGGACAGGGGAAACCAGAGGGTGGACGCACTCCCCTGGGGATGCTCAGGAGACTGACAGGCAGTGGTCAACAGAAGACAAGCGTAAGGAAAGGGGAGTGACGTGCGTGAGAGATGCAGGAGGGTGTGATTCTGGGGGAGGCAAGAGGAGGGTCAACAGCAAGAGGAACACAAAGCAAGGAAAGTTACCTGTGTGAGGTGATGCAGGCTGGTGTGAACCTGGGGAAGGCAAGAGATGCAGGTCAGCAGCAAGAGGCGGCAGGTGAAGCACAAAGCAAGGAAAAGTCTGATCTGGGACGGGGGCTTCCAGCGCGCACCGACAGCCAGGAAGTTCAAAAAGAGGACGGTGCCTCTTCTCGTTTTGCTTTCACAGTCACAGGGCACCAAGCAAAGCAAGGCCTGAAGAAGTCCCTAAGCACACGACAACCGGGAAAGACCGGTGATGGCAGAGAAAAGGTGCAACTGATCCGCAGGAGACAGACCGTGAAATTTCGAGCAGATCGACAAGGGAAGAGGGCTGCTCAGATGAGAAAAGCCAATAAAGCACGGGGCTTAGCAGAAAACAGAGGGCCAGAAATGTATCAGGGGTTTTCTGGGAACCGGAGTCATCTGCTGTGCAAGGGGCTGTGGCTCGGAGGAAGAGGCTCTGCTTGGCATGCAGAAGGTCCCAGGTTCAATCCCCAGCATTTCCAGTTAAAAGGACCAGGCAGGAGGTAATGGCAGTAGACAGTACTGTCCTTGATGGACCAAGGGTCTTATTCAGTACAAGGCAGCTTCCTGTGTTCAGATGGTATCCACCCTTTGCTCTTCCCTGGGGCTGGACCCCACCGGCTTCTTCCATTCCTTTGGGGGGAGGGGACTCCAAAAAGGAAACTACAAAGTTCCCATTATGCAACACTTACCCTAGGTTGACCTACAGCCATAAGAGTTTGGGCATGTGTACAAATTAGTCCCACAAGAAGCCCCAAGACTTTCACTGAAGTCCAGGGCAAAGATTGTAGTGTGAGATAGGTGAACACACTACTAACATCTTGGAAAGGTATACATGATGACAGAAAGAGCCCTTTACAGAGCAGTACAGCAAGGGTGTGCCCGGGCAAATTTCTCTCAGTCTGAAGCATGAAGGGGGGCAGGCGCTGTTTGCATGCACACGTAGATATATACATATATGTAGGCTGCTGGAATATAAACAGGGCAGCATGTATGTTGTATGGACTCCTTGGGGGGTGCGGTGGGGTGGGTCAGAAAGAGAATTTTGCATTCTGCTTTGAGCTGACCGATTTCTTTGGCTGCAGGTCACCAGCTTAATTTGAGCCCAGGAGCAACTTAAAAGACCCACGCAACTTTCCAGGGTATAAGCTGTCATAAGTCAAAGCTCACTTCATCCTCTTTTAACCCATGAAAGCTTATACTCTTTGCGTTGGTCCTTTTAAGATGCTACTGGACTCGAATTTTGTTCTAATATTTTGTTCTGCTATCAAGAGACTAAGATAGCTGCCCACCTAAAATGGACACCAATGGAGTCTTTAAATACAAGGAGTCCCAAAACTCACATTTGCAGGAAGAACATAAGAACAGAAGAGAAGCCAATGTTGGATCAGGCAGTCCAACACTCTGTGTCACACAGTGGCCAAAAATACCCGGTGCCCTCAGGAGGTCCAGCAGTGGGGCCAGGAGGACACTAGAAGACATTTCAAGGATTTTTAATGGGAATGCGCTCACATAAAAGTTTCGCTTTTTAAAACCCAGACCTTCAGCAGATGTGGGGAAGGGACGGCACGAACCCCAAAACAGGCGTGGAAGAACAGAGAGGGAACACCTTTGATGGGAAGATGGAGGTATAAATGACAAGAAGAGGAAAACGAGGCGTTGAAAAACAATCACCCAGTTTCAATTTTATTTCAAAAGCAATGATAACCATGCAAAAATAATTAACTCTGCAAAAAGACCAACAAATCCAGGTGTGTCTAAAAACAGCACTCCTAGAATAAAGTTCAAAATGTCCAGAATGGGGAGCGGGGGTGTTAGAGCAAAAGAAGGGCAGAATCCTCCAGCTTATTCTGTCCCCCCCCCCCAAATCAAACTGTTTCAAAGCAGGCAAACTGCATGGGAAACCCTGTCTTGTCACCCAGAAGGATCAGCTGAATTGAATTACCATGGCTGAGTCAGGTCCTAGACTCCAAGCTGGGGCAGCATTTCCCCTCAGACATCCAATCAGATCAGGCACTTAAGAATGGGTTAAACAAGGGTCCGGAAGAACAACAGAACGATCATTTCCACACGCTTCCTCCCCTGCTGTTGCGAACACTGGAGGCTGGCATGCCAGAGAGTTTCTTCCCAGCTTTGGAGGTGGCGTGGGGCTTCTCCCGGCCAGGACCCCCCCGCCGTGTGGGTGCCACCTAAGAGGGGAACAGAGAAAAATGATGAGACACTGGCATCCCACAGAAGAGGCACACTGCTTGGTCTTGGGGATGAAAATCTCTCATAGCACCACGCAGACCTTTCTCTGACCAGCCCGGCCCAGCCAGCAGTAGAGGCATGGTGGTCCTGTGTCTTGGGAACTAAGATCTCCCATAATGCCACATAAGAACATAAGAGAAGCCAATGTTGGATCAGGTCAGTGGCCCATCCAATCCAACACTCTGTCACACAGTGACCAAAAATACCAGGGGCCCTCAGGAGGTCCACCAATGGGGCCAGGACATGAGAAGCCCTCCCACTGTTGCTCCCCTCCCAAGCACCAAGAATAAAGAGCATCACTTGCCCCAGACCGAGAGTTCCTATCTACACCTTGTAGCTAATAGCCACGGATGGACCTCTGCTCCAGATGTTTATCCAATTCCCTCTTGAAGCCGTCCATGCTTGTAGCCGCCACCACCTCCTATGGCAGTGAACTCCACGTGTGAATCACTCTTTGGGTGAAGAAGGACTTCCTTTTATCTGTCCTAACCCGACTCAGCAATTTCATGGAGTGCCCACAAGCTCTTGTATTGTGAGAAAAGGAGAAAAGTCCTTCTTTCTCTAACTACTCTATCCCATACATAATGCCACGCAGACCTTTCTCTGACCCAGTCCCAAAATGATAAGCACACCCACCTCTTTCCTCGTAGCTTCTGCCAGCCTGGCATCAAAGCTCCGCCGCATGTGCATATTTCCGTCACCTTTCATTTCTGAGCTGGAGAAGGGAAAGCCAAAAAGGAGAAAGATGGGAATGGTGCCTCGGAAATCGAAAGCAGGGGTCTTGACCCCCAAACCTTCTGTAGGTGCCAGCCTGTGAGCAGGCAGAAACCAACAACTGCCCCTACACGTGCTTTTTCCATCATGGCCCTCACCTCATGGACCGGCCTGCCCAGGGATGTCAGGAAGACTCCCACTCTTTGGTTTGCCCACAAACTATGCAAAACGGAATTATTCAAGGGGGCTTTTCTGCACAGGTAATAGAGTAGCGCTGGACAAAACGGTTTACACATCCTTGGATAAACGACTACGGAACGTGGTCTATGCTCCTGTGTAGATCTTACTG
Source organism: Lepidodactylus listeri (assembly GCA_029233225.1). NCBI lineage: Eukaryota > Metazoa > Chordata > Lepidosauria > Squamata > Gekkonidae > Lepidodactylus > Lepidodactylus listeri. The sequence goes on from JARCFY010000018.1 coordinate 53,700,713, forward strand.
TAAGTCGGATCCTGCTATGTCATTTTTGCACTGCTTAATGCATCATGTTAACTCTTATGCTGTGCTTCTATTCTTTTAGATTTCTGGCTGGTTCCAGATTTCTACAGTCCCACGGCTGTTTTTTTTGAGTGTCCCATTCTACTGACTCACTCTGTGTAATCCCCATTGAGTCCCTGTGAGAAAGGCAGAGGACGAACAACACGAATATATAAAAGTTAGTAACTAAATAAATAACTCCTTCTCTCCCGAGTCCATCCCTAAATCTTACTTACGAACTACATATCCTGCCTAACAATTTAAAAAAACCAGAACATTATAAAAGAACATCATAAAACCAATTAAAATGCAGTGGTTGTGGTGGTGGAAAGTGCCATTACATTGCAGCCAACTTATGGCAACCACGAAGGGTTTTCAGAGCAGGAGTTGCTCAGAGGTGGTTGGCCACTGCCTGCCTCTGTGTAGCAACCCTCGACTTCCTTGGTGGTCCCCCATCCAAGTACTGACCAGGGCTGACCCCGCTGAGCTTCTGAGATCTGAAAGATTGTACTAGCCTGGGCCATCCAGGACAAAGCAAGAGACAAAACACAGGTGGTTGGCCATTGCCTGCCTCTGCGTAGCAACCCTGGACTTCCTTGGTGGACTCCCATCCAAATATCAACCAGGGCCGACCCTGTTTACCTTCTGAGAGACGGCGAGATTGGGCTAGCCTGGGACATCCAGGTCAGGGCAGACTAACAGAGGTGGTTTGCTGTTGCCTGCCTCTGCATGGCAACCCTGGAGTTCTTTGGTGGCCTCCAACCCAAGTTCTAACCAGGGCCAGCCGACCGACTGATGCTCTGTTCTTACCTATGCAAATATCCATACAGCTCTTCAGTAGAAGGCACCGGCTTCCCCTTGGCCTGGTACTGTTTCAACAGGCGCGAAACTTCAGCCACTTGTCTCGGGGACAGCATTCCCCCTTCATGCACAGGGTTCAGCTTCTGAGTGCTGGAGGCTTCTGAGCCAGTGTAGACTACCCCGGCTTTGGCCAGGGGAACTTTGGTTTTCTGGACAGCAGCACTGCTGGAAGGCTGGATTCGAATAGCGCTGACGGAGGCTCGCACAGGGTCCCAGAGGTCTGTGGACCGCTCGTGGTAGGACACAGACGTGCCCAGTTGCGGCTGCTCCGCGGGGTGGGACAGGTTTTCACCAGAAAACCCCTCCTGCTTCTGGGCACAGTTTTCACTGGAAGACTGCTCCAGCAGCAGGCACACATAGTGGTGCAAATCGGGTGGGAGGGGCTGGCCCCCACTCTCCAGACCACTACGCTGAGGGGTCTCGCCCTCGCCACCCATGACCTCCATGATGGTCTCCTCGGCGTCATCGGTGAACGGGTGCTCTGCCAAGTTCTCTGGGCAGAGCGACAGGCCTCTGAGAGCCCCTGTGTGGTCCATCTGTGGCTCCAGGTGCTGGAAGCCCTGCTGGCTGAGGATGCTGCAGTTGAGGATGTGGCTGAATTCTGAGGAGAGGTGCCCCATGTCGGGGAGGAGGGGCAGAAAGGACCGGTAAGGACCCAGCCCAGACTTCTCGGGGCCTCCCAAAGAGCCCTGCGGGGCGCTGTGCTGAGTGACCGGCCGCAGGGGCATGGCCTGGGTCCACCCCGCCCCCTTGCAGTCCCCGGAGTCCTGAAGGCTTCTGAGAGATCCCGCCTTCTGGTCCTTCTTCAGGGATTCCGAGAGCTGAAGGCGCTCCAGTTCCGAAGCACGGCCTGGGTCAGGGGGGGCGTCCTAGGAGAAGAAGAAGAACAGATTGGATTTATACCCCGCCCTTCACTACCCAAGGGAGTCTCAGAGCAGCTTACAAACTCCTTTCCCTTACCCTCGCCACAACAGACACCCTGGGAGGGAGGTGGGGCTGAGAGAGCTCTGAGACAACTGTCCTTGAGAGAACAGCTGGTACAGAGCTATGGCTTGCCCAAGGTCATCCAGCAGCTGCAAGTGGAGGAATGGGGACTCAAACCCGGTTCTCCCAGACAGAGTCCGCGCACTTAACCACTACACCAAACTGGCTAAGCATTAAAACTGGGGTTGCCAACCTCCAGGTGGGGCCGAGAGATCTGCCACTATTACAACTTATGTCCAGACAACAGAAATCAGTTCCCCTGAAGAAAAGTGCTGCTTTGGTGGACACTTTGTGCCCTTCTGAGGCCCCTCCCCTCCCCAAACCTCACCCCCTCCCGGCTCCCCCTCCAAAATCTCCAGGTATTTCCCAACTCAGAGCTGGCAGCCATACTTAAAACAAACAAACCACTGTTCAGGTCAGCAAGCAACATCCTGCCACCTTCCGCATCATAAAGCCAGCATGGGGTAGCGGACTAGGATCTGGGAAACCTAGGTCCGAATCCCCATTCTGCCATGGCAGCTGGCTAGGTGTCCTTTGGCCAGTCACACCCTCTCAGCCCAACCTGTCTCACAGGGCTGTTGTGGAGGTAACACAGAGAAGAAGGAGGCAAGCCACATTGGGTCCCCACTGGGGAGAGAGGCTAGTGACAGACAAAGTCTTTTCACAGTAGAAAAGAGCAAGAGTCTAGTAGCCTATTAGACTATCAAAATTTGTGGCATGGTATGCGTTCCCGTGGAGAGCCAGAGGGTGGAGAACCAGTTTCACTTCTGCATTCCACCACTTGACGCCAGCTGGGGGAATTTGGGTCAGTCATAGCTCTCACAGCTCTCTCAGACCGCCCCCCCCCCCCAAAGTCTAGCTCACTAAAAAGTGTTAGAACTGAAGACTGTCCGACAATCTTCGGATCTCCTGACTATACCACACACAATGCCGTATAATAATTAATTTATTAGCCAGAAGTGAGCAACGGAGGCACTCAAGGGCAAATTGTAACATCCTCATGATAAATACTGCACTCCTGAATGTTCACAACGGCTATCTTGTGGCTAACAACACTGCCAGGTAGGCCAGCATCAGTAGGCCCACATCAAAAGATGGAGAGGCCAAGGAAGACAAGCGTGCCATGCCAAGGGCTGCCTAGCTCCAAATCCCAGCTGAATGCTGGAAGAAATGTGGACAACTGGGCGATTATGCTCATTGCTGGTGGTTTTGTCCACAAATCCAAGTATTTTGGAAAGACATACTGGCACAAATACTTTTGATTACTGGAGTAACTTTAATTCTGTCCCTTGAGTCAATAATCTTAGGATTGAATTCTATTGTAACAAAGAGTACTAAAAATCAAGCATCAATACTTATAGCTGTAGCAAGGATAACCATTGCACAATATTGGAAAAATGAGCAAGTTCCCACTTTATATTGCTGGCAAAATAAACTCTGGGAACACTTTGTTTATAGCCGAATTACCGAAATATCTGGATCTAAAGACACTGTGAAAAGTCAGAATTTTTTCCAAGAGACTTGGTTTCCGATCATAAGTTATCAGACAGAACGTAAGATTGTTCCAAAAAATCCCTTTTATGAAAACTTCTTATATTTTTAGATAAATATTCTATGGTTAATTAGTTTACATTAGAGGTTATAGGAAGAAACGTTACGTAATACATACCTTGATTATGTTAAGATTTCAGTTACGCTGTACTATTTTCTCGTTTGTTTGTGTTATGGATATTTAAAAATTAATAAAATTTTACTGGAGGCCAACGGCTGCCTAGTGAGGTCACGGCAGAGGGAAGATGCAAACTTAGAGTAGGGCATGCCGGGAGTAAAGTCTGAGGTCTGTTACCCTGGCGATTTATTTACTAAAATTTACTTATTTATTTGTCACATTTTTATCCCGCCCTCCCCACAAGCGGGCTCAGGGCAGCTCACGTTTGCTGGCACCATTTATATCCTGCTTTTCCTCATGGTTCAAAGTGGCTTACAATAACAGTTGGAGACTTTTCCCAGTTAAAACCAAGCGTGAAACCAGGTAGGCACAGAGTGCGAGACCGGCAACCTCTCACCTGCGGTGGCTCCTTGGAGCCCGACTGCGGAGAGACGCAGGCAAAGAGGCGCAGGGCCTCGTTCCAGTGTGCCTGCATCATGGCCTGGAACTGGCCCACCATCTCTGCACGCTGCGCTTCCAGCCGCCGACACCTGGCTTGCAGCTCCCGCAACTCTTCCTGCTGCTTGGAGATCCTGGAGGGAGTGGAGGAAGCCACCGTGGGGGCAAGAGAGCCATTCGCCCAGCCCAAGAACCCACCAGGAACACAGGCCTACTCTTCCTCATCTGCCTTCTGATCCAGAAAAGATCCCCAGGGCAACTCATTATTTATATATTATTTATCGATTAAAAACATAAACATCACACCCTTCCTCTTGGTTCCAGGTGGCTCACAATAATAGCGAAAACCATCCCCAGCTAAAACAAAAAATAAAAATAACTGACCCCCAAATCCCTCCCCCCCCCTTCCTTAAAAGACCCCTGCCATTCGAGCCCCGTCAAATGCTCTGGCAAACAGGGAGGCCTTGGCAGCACCTCCTGAGGAGCTCCAAAAAAGGGGGCCTCCCACCTCTTCAGGGAGCCCCTCCCACGGAGCCAGAGCCATGATGGAAAAGGCCCCAACTCTGGTTGAAGTCAGGCAGGCCACCCTAAGTAGTCGGATAGCCAACAGATGGCTGCCCAAAGACCGTCGATGGCACACGAGGACACATGGAAGGAGACATCCCTTCAAATATGTGGGCCCCAGGCCATGAAGAGCTTTCAAGGTCATAACAAGCACACTGAACTGAACTCGGAAACACACTGGCAACCTCTAAGCTGAGTTAGTGTGAGTTAGCTCACAGTTTTTTAGCCTCTGGGTCACACATTTTTGTCTTGGCTCACGAAGGATGGCTCCAGAGCCAACTAATTTATGTAGTAGCCAAATTGCTCACTCACAACTTTAATGCCAGTAGCTCACAAAGTAGAATTTTTGCTCACAAGACTCCACAGCTTAGAGAAGAGAAGAAGAAGAGATTGGATTTATATCCCGCCCTTCCCTCACTTGGAGTCTCAGAGCGGCTTACAAACTCTTTTCCCTTCCCCTCCCCACAACAGACACCCTGTGAAGTCGGTGAGGCTGAGAGAGCTCTGAGACAACTGTCCTTGAGAGAACAGCTGGTACAGAGCTATGGCTTGCCCAAGGTCATCCAGCAGCTGCAAGTGGAGGAGTGGGGAATCAAACCCGGTTCTCCCAGATTAGAGTCCGTGCACCTAACCACTACAGCAAACTGGCTCTCAGAGGGAGCATTGTGTGGCAACCAATGCAGCTGTTTCCAAATGGGCAGCATATGTTCCCAGCAGCTAACCCTTGATAGCAGTTGGGCTGCTGCTTTCTAGACCAGTCGTAGTTTCCAGGCTGTCTTCAAAGGCAACCCCACGTGGAGCGTTGTTGCAGTAATCCAATCATGAGGTTACAGGAGTATGGATCAGCATGCAATTAGGCAGTCCAAGCCATTATAATTGTCTACATTATTTCCAAAGGAGAAACCAAACGTGAACATGTGTGAGTTGTACAGTAGCTGTCTCTCAAAAGAACATAAGAGAAGCCAAATGTTGGATCCGGCCAGTGGCCCCTCCAGTCCAACACTCTGTGTCACACAGTGGCCAAAAATAGCAGGTGCCCTCAGGAGGTCCAGCAGTGGGGCCAGGGCACTAGAAGCCCTCTATAAAGTACTGAGTCCCGAGACGCGCTGCAGTGAAATCAGCTCATAAGTTTCTTGATAGTACAATTCCAGGCTACTGAACGGGGCTCGGGGGTCTGCTTAAATACACATCTAAACCGTACCCCTGGCCTTGTCCAAACTCCCTGACAGGATTACTCCCTGATATAGTTACCTTAAACCATAGGTCCCCTGGTGGAGCTTGGGTGGCCGTTTGGTCTAATTTACAATCCGGCCAGGCTATTGTCTCCCGAAGCGGCGCTCCAGTAGCCAGCCTGGCCACGTGCGTTTCTCTGACCGCATGCGCGGTTGCCATTAGAACATAACAGCCTCCCACTGTTCCCCCCCCCAAGCACCAAGAATACATTGCCCCAGAAAGGAACCAGCGGAAGCTCCCGGCCCAGTGAAGTACCTGCCCTCGTAGTCCTCGATGAGTTGCCGTTGGCGCTCTTCCCTCTCGGCCAGGTCAGACTTGAACTGAGCCAGCTGGCCAGACAGCTCTTTCTCATGGTGGCTGCCTAGATCCAGCAGCTGCTTTCTGCCAGGGGAGAGAGGTGGGAGAGGAGACCTGAAAAGCCACGCTTCCCAGAAGGCCACTGTGGAGGGGGCGGGGGGGGGGGGAGCCTCAGGCCGGCAATGCTGCCACCCTCCAAATGAAAAAGGGCAGGTGCGGGCTGCTCCTGCTTCCAGAAACCACACCGGGGGGTGGGGGGGACACAGGAGAAGGCATTGGACTCAACGGCAGGAAACATACATAGGGATTGTCCTAAGCGAGGCCTTGAACCTTGAAAAACAGGCCCGAGACCCTGGTGGGAAAGTGGAGGGGGCAGACTGAGCAGGATTCCCAGGAGAAAGGGAGAGGAAAGGGCAGCCAGGGCATTGACTGCAGCTCAGACGATAATAGCAAGACACCGGAATCTACAATCACTACCTTCCCTATCAGAATAGTACTCAAAGATCTGGGATCACTTAATAATGGGGGAAAATTACAGAGTACTCCAACCAGACATATACCCAAGACAAACAAACTTCACTGAGAAACGGCTTCCGTTCATCACACATACTCTTGATCAAGACACTGATCCTCCAAATGAAACATACTGTCAATTACTTCCCTTCTAATCTACCCTCACTATATAACAATTACCCCTCCATTCACCTTTTCAAAGGCAATAGCTTCAAAACATAACATTACAACCATAACGATTATCTTTCACTAGTTTCACTACTTTAAAAGCAGCATTACAACTGATGTTTAAAACAAAGCTTTCACATGCAAGCTATAATATCTAATGTGTATTGTGTGCGTAAACACATTACACCTATTTGTTGCTTAAGTTGTAATTCCCTTGTTATAGCAATAAAAGTTGTTTTTAAAAAAAAGAACAGGAAGAGAGCCAAAGCCCAAAAGATCTGGGGCAGAGAGCCCCGGGATGTGGAGGTAGCCGCAGACGGGGGCCGCCCTAGACCCAGAGGCCCCTCTTACCTGTGCTGCTCCCGCATGGTGCTCATCTGGCGCAAGCTCTCCTCGTGGACCTCCGCCAGCCGCTCCGTCACCTGCTGTTCCAACACCACCTTCAGCTCCGACTCCAGCTTCACCTTTTGGGACTCGTAGCGGGCCTGGCGAGGAGGAAGAAGAGCCCATTGAGGTCAAGCCTCAAGAACTTCCACTGCTGGACACATCCCTGGTCCTCAAGGACTGCCTCAAGGACTGCCTCATTCCACGGCTCAGAACGGAAGCTGCAAGCCCTGCCGTTCCAGAGGCACACTGCTTTTGGTCACTTGGCTATTATCTGCAGCCAGGGGAGATGTTAGGGTGGGGGGATAAATCATAGCCACGGAAACTCTCCCTTCCTTGCCACTCAGGCTGGCCCTCTCCCCCCACCCCCAACCGAGGGAAGACTCATTTCCCCCCCCCACACACACACACACTTCCTGGGCTCACCTTGACCAAACTCATCTCCATCTTCAGACTGTCCCGCTCCCGGCGCATGGCTTCCAGTTCGCTCTCCAGGCCCTGCACTTCCGTCTGTACTGAAGCCAGAACGCGCTGGGCATCAGCTGCCTTCTGCGCCTCTCGCTGGGCAGCTGCCTAGACGGGGTGGGGAAGGCATGTGAGAAGCAGCCAGGCACCTGCAATTCCCGGGCCAAAGCAGGGGATAAGAACAGGCCGACTGCAGGGTGAAACGGAGGAGAACTCAGCAGGAAGAGAAAGGGGGGAACCCGAGACTGATGACTGCACAAGAACCACCTAAAAGCTCGCCAAGTTGGCTAGAATTTGGATGTAATTCCTCTGTATGCATCCTGCAATTGATGCAGCAAATACATTACAATATAAATCTCATATAGATGGAGAAATACTATTCGAACAAATATCCAACCCAACCCGCATACAGTGGAGTGCTTGCCTGATCCAGATCATGAGAAGGATCTTTGCACCCCAAAGGGTACAAAGCTGCCAGCCTCCAAGTGGGGCCTGGAGATCTCCCAGAATTACAACTGAACTCCAGACAACAAAGATTCACCCAAAGAGTAATTAACACACGGAACTCACTGCTGCAGGAAGTGGTGGCAGTTACCAGCACTGACAGCTTCAAGAAAAGATTGGAAAAACATATGGAGCAAAGATCCATCAGTGGCTACTAGCCACAAGGTATAGATGGAACACTCTGCCTGGGGCAAGTGATGCACTGTATTCTCAGCGCTTGGGGGGGCAACAGTGGGAGGGCTTCTGGAGTTCTGGCCCCGCTGGTGGACCTCCTGATGGCACCTGTGTTTCGGAGAGTCTGTGACATAAAGTATTGGTCTGGATGGGCCATTGGCCTGATCCAACATGGCTTCTCTTATGTTCAGTTCAGGAAAAAATGGCAACTTTGGAAGGTTGGATTCTGTGGCATTATACCCTGCTGAAGTCCTTCTCCTCCACAAACCCCACTTTCCCGCAACTCTACCCCCAAGTCTCCAGGAATTTCCAGACCTGGAGCTGGCAGTCCTAAAAGGGTAAGTGACTAGTGTAGGAGCATCTAGTCAGGATCAGGAACGGAGATGTATGCAGAAGGGAAGACTTAGCCAGGTGTGGCTTTCTGCATCAAAGCACCCCAATGATGGGGGGAAAGGCCCTCCACTGAGGCTCCAGAGGGACAACAGGTGGGTGAAATAGCTACACGAAATACAGCGTAACTGATGGGAGCCAAAAACAGGCACTGCTTCCCCCTACCCTTCCCAAGATGGACTGTTTCCCAACTAGCATTGTCTGCAGCCAGCTGTGCCCAGATTCCCTCCCTTAATCACTCCTGGGTAATTCAAGCTGACCCAGGACAGAGTTGAGTGGATTCTCTCACTTCAGGACATCCACACAACAGTTTTCGCACGTGGCTTAATCCTAAAGCCTTTACAGTTCAGGCTGCCACCTCCTTTCCTAACTGAGGCTCCTGTGCTTTGAAAGGTTGCACAAAGGTGAAAAATCCAACAGGTGTGGCTTTGCTAGAGGTGCTGCACCTGTTGAATTCTTCCATCTGGGGCACAATTAAGGGTGTAGGCACCTCTGGAAAGGAGGCAGCTCCACTCCCGAACACATTAAGGTGCCCTTGAAAACCCGGCCAGAACCGACCCAAGAGGCATCTTGGAAGCCTTGGCAATTCTCAGCCCAACTTTTGAATGGAATTGGGACCAGGGTATCTGAAGGACCATCTTCTCCCACACGTCCCTGCCTGGGAATGAAGACTGACTGGCCCATAATCAAAGAAGTTCATTTGATGGGCACACAAGACAGGGCCTTTTCGGTGGCGGCCCCAAGATTATGGAACAACCTCCCCAGGGAGGATCATATGGCCTCCCTCAATCCCAGTCTTCAAGAGGCAGTGGAAGATGGTTTCATTTAGGACTGCACTTGATTGAAACAGTCTTAAATTGTGATTTCAAAAAATGGGTTTATGTATTTTATATACTCTATTTTACATACATTGTTTATCCTGTAAACCGTCTTGAGTTCCATAAGGAAGGAAGGTGGCTAGTAGGCGTTCTAAATAAATCAAATAAATAAAACTGGAGAAGAACCATTTATATCTGGGGGAAAACCTTTTCCCACTGGCTGGCCCTGCCTCCATTCACAGCCCTCTCTTGACAAGCAGCCAAGTTACAGCCTGATAACTCAGGAAACTGGATCTCTTCATTGTTCCCCCGTGAGACCGAGGGAGGGGGCAGCCAGAAGGCCCTGCTGCTTGTGCCCCCTGGGGAATGGCCTCCTAGAAAAGGGGATCACATCCACCAGCAAGCTGTTCAAGGAGGTGGGGGAGCTGCAGATAACAGAATCAAAGCCAGGTCGGGCCAACCTTTCAGCAGCTACAACAGCTCCTTCACAAACAAGCTAGAGTCTCCTGGCACCTCCGGAGCCTGCAACAACTCATGCAGAGTCTTAAGAAGTACAAGTCTTTAAAGACTCCTGCTCAATTCTGCTGCTGCTCCCTGGGCCTCTGCAGTTTCTTCACAGAGGGCACCTTTCCGCTGTGCCAATCCGTAAGAGTCTGAATCTAGACTGGATGCCTCCATACCAGCAGCAGGAGAAGAACAACAGAAGAGGCTTGAATGAGAGGCTCTGTGTTCTCTGGCTAGGTTTCCTGCCTTTATTATTGACAATCTGTAGCCCGCCTTTCGCACTGAGGCTCAAGGCAGGGTACAAAAGGAATCCAATCAGAGAGCAAAGACTTCCACTCGACAATACAAGAGGACTACGAAAAACTGAAAAAAACAATGCAAGTAAAACCCGGTCTAAAACCAGACCGGCTGTCTGAAGCACAATGTACCGCAATCAAGAAAGGGAGTTACAAAGGCAGAGTACGTTGTAGTAAAAAGGGAGGTAATACATACAACAAACGTCATGTTAGACTAGCTTGATTCAAGCCAGGAGACCTATCAGATTTGGGGGGTGGGGGCTTCCAAGAGTCAAAGCTCCCTTGGTCAGATACTGCAACGCTATCCCATACAAGCGTGGATCTCCTCAGCCCTTCCATCTTACTGTAGTTCTAAACACTTTTATTTATTTTTATTTATTTATTTATTTTCCACATTTTTACCCCACCCTCCCCGCAATTGGGCTCAGGGTGGCTTACATAGTGGCACAAGGACAAGATAAAAATACAATTAAAACAGTTAAAACATTAAAATTAACACTAAAATGCTCGCAATAAATGCTGCAAATCAGCTTATGTTCAGAATGATGTCCTGCTATGTCTCTTGTGACTAGTGTGAATTTCCTCGGGCCGGCCCTCATCTCCAATGGTAATGGAGATGGCAGATGGTAAATGAATGGTGGCAGCTCCTAATCAAAGGCCTGGCGGAAGAGCTCCGTGTTGCAGGCCCTGCGGAACTGCACTTTCTAAAAATGGCTAAAAAAATGATTCAACTGGCGAAGCTTTTTTCCACCTAGAGATCTGGATAAGAAAGAGCTTCAGCTGTTGAACAGCTGTTAAGGGAAAGCTGGTGATAACCTTAAAGGAGAGGAAAGGAGTGGATCACGAACACCCTTGTGGCTAAATCTGAGTCCAGCAGCACCTTTAAGGCTAGCCAAGTTTGATTCCTTGTTGGTCTTAAAGGTGCCGCCGGACTCGAACTTTGCTCTGCTGCTTCAGACCAACACGGCGACCCCCACCTGGATCGACCCTTGAAGACAGCCACAGAAGCAATTGTTCAGTGACACCCCCACCTCTTTCGTAACACACCCCTTTTTTCATGGCATTCGCACACATAACCCAGATCAGAAGACTCGGCTTAGCAGTTAAAGGGCTCTGGTTTGCTTTAAGCCCCTTCTGGGAAACTGCCAGGAAGTGACTCGAAGCAAGGTGGAAGAAGAGAGAGACAGAGAAGAGCTGATGAACCAGACAGCATAAGCTGGGGAGGAGAGGCAACGACCTCTGCAGAGTACTGGAGTCCACCTCCACAGCCACCAGTACAGCTCCAGCACGTTTTAAGCTATTACTGGCATCTCTAAGGGCCAGAAACCTTAGAAAATGAAAGCTGGAGCAAGGGCTACTTAGAACAGGAAAGGGACAGAGCCAATTGGGTGCACTTCCTCAACATACTGCATGGTTAATTCAGATCAGGTTTCATGTCAGATGCCCTGCATAGGTATTTCCTAACTCTGAGATCAGACCTGGACTCAGCTGGTTTTTGTCTCTGCCCCCAGAGCCCGGAACACTGGAATAACACCACTCACCAGTCTGACGAAAGAAGTGTTGACTTTTAGAAGCCCCATCACTGAAAATCTTGTCTGCTTCTAAGGTGCTTCTGGACTCAAATCTAGTTGTCCTACTGTGGGCCGACACGGCTGCCCCCTGAGACTCACCTGCCAGAACTTCTGCTCCCTTGTCTCCCCATTTGTCCTGTCAACCAACTGTAGCTCTTCCCACACCAAGGAGCCCATGGCTACGGAGCCCCACCCTGCCCTCCTGCAAGGGGTAAGAGGCTACAGCTTCAGGGCGGGGCCAGCATCAGCCCTGCCCAGGATAGGCCACACCCCTACAAGGCATGTGCTAGAGGAACAGTGGGCTTTGACTGGTCTAAGCACTGGAATATTCAAGCCAAAGCACGGGGCAGGGACTGCTGGCAGAAAGGGCATTCTTCAACACACGGAGGTTTCGGATATAACAGTCTGCGCTGCTTCTCTTCAGAGACCCCCAATTCCACGCCCAGAAGATGACAAGAAACCTCCAGGATCCCTGCCCAAACTGGCCTGGAGAAAAATTGCTTCCTGACCCCACAGTGGCGATCCGCACTTCCCTGGGTGTGTAAGAAAGGGCCACGAGAACTAAGCACTGAGGCAACACTTCCTGCCCTCCCTTCTCATCATCTGCCTCAGTTCACAAAATCAGTACTGCTGTCAGATGGCCATCTAGCCTCTGTCTGAAAGCCTCCAAAGGAGGAGAGCCCGCCACCTCCCGAGGAAGCCTGTTCCACTGAGGAAACCCTCGAACTGTCAGGAAGTTCTTCCTAATGGTCAGCCGAAAACTCGTCTGATTCAATTTCAACTCGCTGGTTCTGGTCCGACCTTCTGGGGCAACAGAAAACAACTCTGCCCCATCCTCTATAGGGCAGCCCTTCAAGTACTTGAAGATGGTGATCCTATCACCTTTCAATCATCTCCTCTCCAGGCAAAACAGACCCAGCTCGTTCAACTTTTCCCCATAGGACTTGGTCTCCAGGGTTCACAGGGTTGTTGTGAGGGTAAAATGGAGGAGAGGAGAAGGACGGAAGCCGATTTGGGCTCCCGCTGGGGAGAAAGGTGGGGTATAAATGAAGTAAACAAACAAATAAAATAACGGTGAATGAAGCTTGCTGAAACGGAATACGCTTGAACTTCTCTGCAACAGTGTAAAGGGCAGGGGTCAAAGGGCAGAGGGGATTCCTCCAGAGGGTCTGCCAGGTCAGGAGGGTCCGCCAACTCGCCTTCTCCTTGTCCAGCTGTGCACGGCTCTCCTCCTGCAGGGCCTGGCTCTGCTGCTCCATCTGCCTCTCGCGCTGGGCCCAGCTCCGCTGCTGCTCCTCCAACGTGGTCCGCAGTGCGTCGTGCTGCCGCCGCTCCAGACCCCAGTCCGCCTCCAGGTTGCGCACCCGCTGGCTCTCGGCCTCCAGGCTACGGGACAGAGAGGCCTTCTCCTCCTCCTGCCCAGGGAAGGGGGGGTGGGACAAGCAGGGTCAGTTGCAACACCAGGACCACCAACCGGGGCCAAAGCAAAGAGCGGCCTAGCCTGATGCCAGCCTGCCACAAGCAGGGACAGAAGGCAGATTGCCACAGCTACCGCTTGCTCTCCGCACTGGACAATTCTGAGGCACCTCAGTGACTGACAGGTGCATGGTGGCCATAAGCCTTTCTGAGCCAGAACCCGTCTTGTTGGCTACATGAAGTGTTGGTGTGTATACATAGGTACCCAGAGGAGCAGTGGGAGAGGGTTGTCATGAGGGACAAGGTGTCTTACTTTCATAGGTATGGCATAGATGAAAACAAGATCCGTTCATGAGAAAACCAATTAGATGAGTATGGACCCCCAACCAACTAGTACTAAACTCATAGTACATGTTCTCAACTGGTGGCAAAGCTAGTTGAAAAGTATGCATACACCTCACAGAGGAACAACTGTTTCCTGCAGTGAGCCGGCAGCTCCCAGTCTCTGTTGAGCCCAGGCTCTTACGTTTGTACAGCTGCCAGCAGCCCGTTCATTTGCAAGCGCTCCACCAGCAGACCAGGGAAGGACACACAAGCAGGTGGGAGGCATGCAGGTGGCAGGGAGGGAAGGAGGGCATGAAGTTCCTGATGGTGGGCAGAGGAAGGGGAATGGGAACTCTGCCCAGGGCCCCCCAAAACCTGGGATTGGCCTGGATCTGTGCCCCTGAAAACTAAAGGTTCCTTTACAGCCAAGAATACCTCTCATTGGAGTTTAAATATTTTTTCACCTGCCCCAAATTGGCTCTCTGTATGGTTTATGAGAGCTCAACAATAGCCACAAAAAAGACACAATTAAAATAGGAAAGAACATAAACCGAAGCAGCACTAAAAGCAGCAAAATCCACCAATTTTCATTAGGTGGGGGAGCATAGAAGAAAAACCACCAACGAAATGCTTGGGGAAACAAATATCCTTTCCCCCAGCTCTGAACTGTTAGGAGACTGGCTAGGGGGAAGCGTTGTGCATCTGGTATGCCACAACCAAAAAGGCCATGCTTCACAGCTGAGAAAAGAGGGAGGCAGATAAGGGCCTCTGAGAAAGGTCTCCATGGACAGGCTGGTACATGCTCTCCAACTAGGCCTGGTGCCAGTGTACCCTAAGGCGAGGCAGGTGCCAAGGCCCAGGTCTTCCGGTGGGACCCACTGCCGCTGCCACCACCCCGTTGACCTTCCTGGCCGCCCAACAGCTTGCTGTGAGCCTTCCCACCGCCCACATTTACAGCTGCATGGCCTCCCCAGCACAGTGGGAGAGCATTGGGAGCAATGGAAAATGGCCAAGTGGGTGGGGGACAGAGGCATGGGAGTAGGAGCATGGGAGGAGACTGCAGGCAGCTGGGCGGGGAGGGGTGAGTGGGGAGGTCACAGTGGCAAGCAGAGGAGGGGAGCAGGGCTCCGGGCACCTCTGCTCCGGGCCCCATCAGAACCTGGAAGCAGCCCAGTCTCCAGCTGCCACCTTCACTCCTGCTGGGAGTTTCCAGGAACAGTGGAAGCGGGGGGCGGGGGGGGGGCCTCTTACCAACATCTCCTTCTCCTGGTGACACAGGCTGGCTGCTTGCTGCTCCCGATTGAGGGCGGACAGGGCTTCTTCAAGGCGCCCTTCCATCTCCCGGATTTTCTAGAGGAGGAGAAAAATTAGCTTGAAGTGGTCCCCGAGTTCCCTGCACTGGGGTACAGCTGCCTCCCCCTTTGACGCAGCAGAAGGCCACTGGCTAATAGCTGCATGGGGGTGGCTGTGTTGGCCTGAAGCAGCAGGACAGTGTTGTCGTCCAGCGGCACCTCGGAGACTATTCGCTATTAGCCCCGTGCACCCAAAAGCTCAGACCAGGAAGAACACCTTGTTGGTCTTAAAGGTGCCACTGGACGCCAACTTTGTTGGGCTCATAGCTGTGGCCCATCTGCCCTGGCGTAGGCTGGCGGGGGAGGGGGAGGGCATCCCTCCCAGCTCCCCCCCCCACCCCCCCCACCCCCCCACCCCCGACCCACTCAGACCTTGTGCCCAAGCCTGACCTCTCTGTGCCTCCCCAGCGCCTGGACCGTGGCCTCCTTCTCAGTTTGCAGCCGACGGAGGGTCTCCGTCCGCTCTCCCTCGTGCCGGTTCCAGCCTTCCACCACCTTGGCCAGGGTCTGCGGGACAGAGAAGAGGAGGAGATTGGATTTATACCCCACCCTTCACTACCCAAGGGAGTCTCAGAGCGGCTTGCAATCTCCTCTCCCTTCCCCTCCCCACCACAGGCCCCCTGTGAGGTAGGTGGGGCCGAGAGAGCTCTGACAGAGACTGCTCTTTTTCAAGAACAGCTGTGCCAGAACTATGGCTTGCCCAAGGTCATCCAGCAGGTGCAAGTGGAGGAGTGGGGAATCAAACCCGGTTCTCCCAGATTAGAGTCCGCGCACTCAACCACACCAAACTAGCCAATGCGGTTGAGATGGGAGGTCCCGACGACCCTGCTTCAGAGGCATTTCTGGCAGATGTTGCGTGGAAGGCAGAGGCGAGTTCCTCCTTTGAGGCAGCTCCAGGCAACCCGACTGGTGTTCTGCCGGGCAGGCCATGGAAGGCGCCAGGACCAGAGGGTGAATCAGGCGCCTGATTGGCTCCGGTCCACTGTCGCCGCCTGAGCTCCGGGTCCCTCCATCCCTGCCCTTCTCCTGCTGTGCCCAACCCTGCCCGTTCCTCTCTGCACACACCCCCTCCCTGCCCAGCCTCACTTTGTCCAGCTGCTCGATCATCCCGTCTTTCTTCTTGTCCGCTGAGATGGCGACGGCCAGCTGCTGCTGCAGCTCCAGGAGGCGGTTCTGTAAGGCCTGGATGTGCCGCTCACAGTGCTGGGCGAGGGTGGGAAGCAGACAAAAAGTCAGTTACAGGAGAAAGAGGAGAGGGGAAGTGTGCCCGCAGGGGACTTTGGGGGGGTGGGCCCAAGGAGCTAACATCCATGGGAGAGGAGGGTGTGTTTTCTGCCAGACCCCTGCGTTCACACCGTCTGGACTATGATGGAGGGCATGCCTCATTTCTGCTCTCTTGGCTTATTCTTTTAAGACCAGGAAACTACCGCGACAAGAAGAATCAGGGCCAGCAATGATGTTCAATGATTCTTGGAGAGCAAGGTGATCCTGCACCTCAACTACTTGAGAGTTTTTTTAAGGATGAAAAGTTGCCATAAGATGCACACACGCCCTGCCCCCCAAGGGAGGTGCTGTGGCTCAGTGGTGGAGCCTCTGCTCAGCATGCAGGAGGTCCCAGGTTCCATCCCCGGCCTCTCCAAGTGAAAGGACCAGGCTGGAGCTGACGGGAAAGACCTCTGCCCAAGACCCTGGGGAGCTGCTGCCAGTCTGAGTAGATAATACTGACTTTGGTGGACCCAGAGTCTGATTCAGTGTAAGGCAGCTCATTCTAAAACTCTCTTATGAGCACTCCCCCACATGCAATCGTTTTATGGTGGCCGCATCACCCAGAAGAAGCTGCTTTTCACTTCCAGGACTTGCTTGCAGTTTTACACAAGAACATTTTACTCTGCAAAAGCTGGTGCGTAAGGCAGCCCCGCACCTCCACGTGAATCTTCCACAAAAACCCTTTGTAACTGATAGCGTTCATGCAGGCTAGGCGTGGCTTAGTAGCCCCTCCCCCAAGTCTCTTTCCAGGGCCACAGCTCAAGTCTAGGGCTTTAGAACAAGACGTCATTTGAGCATGTCAAGAGTACTTGGAGCAAGGCTCCTTTGGTCAGAAAACACAACTTCCAGGCAGGTTAAATATTGTGGTTTGCATGAAGAATGCTGCAGGAGATGGGCAAGGCGGCGGCATTCCACTCTCAGCTCTCTCCACGGAGCCGATGTTTACGTCTCCAGTTCCACAGATATTGCCACCCACAGGGAAGGGGACCTTATGGATCACAGCGAGGGCTAGAGAGCTTCCTTTGGGCTCCCAGCAGCACCTGGGCTGGGGAAGGCAGGCTGTGTTCTAATAGGCTTACAGAGCTAAATGGAGCTTTGGGAAGGAGCTGGCCAGCCTTCCACCCAACCCGGCAAGCGGCTTAAAGCCACACAAGGGGCCCAGCTGCAGCTCCCGCAAGGTCAGTCCTCTTGCAGCAGCACATGGGTTGCAACGCAGCCCGCGAGCACCTCCCTGGAGAAAGTCGCACCTTGTCTATGCAACACAGCCTCTCGGCTACCTTCTAGGATGGGAGTCCCCAACATGGTGCCCACCAAGTGGTTTTAGAAGGTGAGCAGGGCCAGAAGGGGCACTTGCCTAGCAAGGCTTCTGAACGGCCACTGAAGATCCAGTTAGCGAAGAAGAGGAGGAGGAGGAGGAGGAGACTGGATTTATACCCCGCCCTTCACTACCCGAAGGAGTCTCAAGAGTGGCTTACAATCTCCTTTCCCTCCCCCTCCCCGCAATGGACACCCTGTGACTTGAGATAGGTGGGGCTGAGAGAGCTCTTTCCAGAACTGCCCTTGAGAGAACTGCCCTTGAGAACTTGTGACTGGCCCAAGGTCACACCAGCCAGCTGCATGTGGAGGAGTGGGGAATCAAGCCCGGTTCTCCCAGATCAGAGTCCACGCTCCTAACCACGACACCAAACTGGCTCTCATTAAAATAATGTAGATTAAAATAATCTCGTTTCAGCAGCCGTTGCCACCAGAGTGTTTGTTTTATTCTCTGTCACGCCTTTCCCAGTGTATTTCCTTAAGTCACACCGCCTTTCCCCTGACTTTGGGCTCCCTCTGTGTCCACCTTTAGCTGCAGCCATTTTGGGGTTGTGCTCACCAACCGGCACCAGAATTCCAAAGGTGCCCCCGGGCTCGAAAAGGTATGGGACCCCCATTCTAGGAGATGGCTGTGACGCAACAACAAAGGGGGAAAGACTGGGTCAGCTGACTCCCTGGGTGCAAAGGTTCTGCCTGCGGGTTTGAAACCGGCCCATAGGCTGAGGGATTCCAGCCCAGGCCAGGAAAGAAATCCAAGGGGTTAGGGGAGGTCACCGAACTGGAATTTGTTCCCCCTGGTCAAACACGAAAGCTGCCTTCTGCTCCATCAGACCCGGGGTCCATCAACGTCGATATTGTCTGCCCAGGCTGGCAGCGGCTCTCCAGGGTCTCCAGCAGAAGTCTTTCCCATCACCTCCTGCCCGGTCCTTCTAACTGGGGATGCCAGCAAGGATTACACCTGGGACCTTCAGCACGCCAAGCAGATGCTCTGCCACTGAGTCCCCGTCTCTCTCCTCCCATCCCACACTTCTACAGCTCCCCCTCGTATCTGACAAAGAGAGCTTTGACTCTCAAAAGCTTATACCTCCGAAAATCTTGTCGGCCCTTAAGGTGCTACTGGAGCCGAACCTCGCTTCACTAGTCTCAAAATTGGGTTGAAAGCAGATGAGGCAGGAAGTAAGCAGTGCCTCCCCGGGAAGGTTATGGAGGTCCCTTAGTGCCTGCTGTAAATTCTCCCTACAAACCCTGGAAGAGGCAGGCCATGTGTCAGCTAATGCTGCCACCCCCTGCCTGGGAGGTGGGATGGCTGACCCCGTGACGTCACTCCTGTGGAATGTTATGCTATAGTTCTCATGGCAGGCTTATCGCTCTCCCTACTGCTCCGACCTTGAGAGACTGTTGGTGCCAACTCATGTATCTTTCCTTCTGTCTGGCTATAATTCTTCCCACTTATTTCCTGGGAACTGTAAACCAGTTTTTTAAGCATCTTTTTCTTTCCCTAATGACTGGTTACAATGCACTGCCCGATGTCCCTTTGAATTCTGTACAACTGTCTTGGTTTCAGTAGTGCCCACCATTACTAACACAGGACGTGTAGATGGCCATAGCAGACCTTTCTCAATAAAGCTTTCCTGTTTAAGGACACTTGTTGTTGACTCTGTAGGACTCTGACACCGTGGTATCTGCTGGGGGTCTCCCACCACATGCGGTAGAGTCCATAGTTACTTGGGAGAGAGCCATTTTGACACTGGCATGGAAACCGTAGGGTACCCCTTCAAAGGAAGTTCACTCGGCCCAATCTCTGCTACCCTCCCAGTACCAGTGGTTCTTTTTCAGATGTTTTTGGGGTGTCTTTGATTATTGTTCAACTTTAAATTTAGATCTGCTTCAGAATGCCTGCTGAGTTTCCCGTTGCTCCGTTCCCGCTTTGAGTTCCTGATATGTGATTATCTTATTCATTTTAATCGGGAATTATTGTATCACGGAAACTTTTTTGTTATCCTTTGTGCAGCTCTATTAGCATCAAAATCAGGACATGCAGCTTTGAAAAATAAACAGAACACTAAGATCAACAGCAGAGCTGCTCAGTTCTCCTTTGGCTCAGTTCTCCTTTATTCCCTCTGCAGCCTCAAGGGAGGTGGAAACCTGCTTTAAAAGAAGTTTTAGACTCCAGTGCAAAACTGCTACGTTGCAATTCACTTGCCAGTCTGAAGAACTGGTCGCCGGGGGCTCAACAGAGACTGGGGGCTGCCAGCTCACTGCAGCAAACAATCGCTCCACTGTGAGGCGTACGCATACTTTTCAACGAGCTTCGCCACTCGTTGAGAAAGCTTACTATGAGTTTACTATTAGTTTACTACTGGTTGGTTGTGGGTCCATACCCATCTAATTGGTTTCTCATGAATGGATCCTATTTTCATCTGTGCTGTACCTAGGAAGGTGAGACACCTTGTCCCTCGTAACAACCCTCTCCCACTGCACCTCTGGGCACCTATGTAGACATGCCAACGGAGAGTAATATTTCACACAGCCGACAACACAGGCTCTGGCTCAGAAAGGCTTATGGTTACAATGCATCTGTCAGTCATTAAGGTGCCGCTGGACTCTTTGTAGCCCAGACCAGGCACTGAAGGGAGAAGGGTACTGAGATACAGCCCCGGCCCACTTCCATCATTTTGTCTGGGAGCTCCAGTTTTAGTTGGTCACTTTGAAGCCAGGACTCCTGGGTTTCTTCAGTAGTTTCGGAAAGAGACTGCAGAAGGTCAGCTATCGTTGCTAGTAACCCCAAACCTTGACCTGTAAGCTTCTGCAAAGCCTCCCCTTTCTGGCATTTCAGGAAAAAACAAGGCTGTGGAAATGGGACGGGAGGGAAGAGCACGTCCCACCTGAGGGGCTGGCTCTTCCCCTCGGCAGAGACGGGGTTCTGCCCATGACAAAGGCAGCGGGAGGGGGGCCACGTGGCCGGGAGGCAGAAAAGCTCATTACGGGCCATGATACCCGGCTAAGCTGAGCAGCTTTGCTTAAAGTCACAGGTCACATGACGCGCGCGCCTCTCCCCCTCCCTCGGCCACATCGGTCTGCCCTTCAAGAAGCTTTGGCTGCCTAATTCGGAGCAGTAATCCCGGCAACCAGGAAGAGCTCAGGGGGACGAAAACAAGGGAGGGCAACACCACAGGGCTGGTGCGTTAGGGTCTGTTTTGAGCAGGCACCACGCCTTTTCCCAGGGAGGAAAGCCTCGAAGCAGCCAGGCCTAAGGCGGCGATGGGAGAGGAAACAGCAATGAAGTCACAGCCTTGCAAGCTCCCCCCCCCCACTCCCAGAATCCTTTGCAAACTTTCGGGCCGGTCTTGTGGCTGCCTGGCACCTCTCACCTTCCGCCGGGCCTGCTCCTTGTCCAGGGAGTCCTTCAGGAGGTGGGGATTGGCGTAGGACAAAGGCTCGCGGATCGGGACCTGGTGAAGACTTGTGTAGCGAGGAAACAGCTCCTCGAGGCCTGTCACGGATCTGGGTGGGGAGACTTCCTGCAGGGGCCGGGCACTGCAGCAAACAAGAGTGTGGACAGAGCGCCAGGGGTTTCGCCTGCGATTCCTCCACCCTCCTGCTGCCCCCATTGTCCTGCCCCCCTTGTCATCAACACGGGGCAGAGACATAGGCCCATCCCTACTCCCACATCGAGGGCGGCTTCCAATAGCAGTTTTGGCCCCATTACAGCCTCATCAAGATCCCTGTTTTGGCTATCTCCCCCCACTCTGCCCCCTGCATGGTGACATTTATTTAATTAAAACATTTATATCCTGCTTTTCTTTGTGGGTCAAAGCAGACCCACTTCTTCAGTTCAAAACAAAACACTTTCAGCTCAAAACAAAACAAAAATTAAATAGCAAACCCCAAATCTCCCCTCCCCCGCTTAAGATACCAGCCATTTCAAACCGCCCCCCAGGCCCCGGCAACTGAGCAGACCCTGCAGGGCCTCCGGAAGATCTCCAGGGAGGCCCCCCACCCCTTCCACAGAGCTGGATCCATGATAGAAAAGGCCCATGATAGAAAAGGCCTAAGTGGTGAGATAGGCAGCAAACGGCTTCCTGATGACCATAGCAGATACACGGGGATTTATGGAATGAGATGGAGGGCTGCTGTACTACTTAAGAGGACTGTGAACTCCACCCACCAGGCAAACCTTTCCTGGACAACAGAGAGGTGTGTCAGTCTTCCCTTCACCTCATCTGCATGATCACAAAGAAGCGACTGGATTTATATCCTGCCCTTCAATACCTGAAGAAGTTTCAGAACAGTTTATACTCTCCTTTCCCTTCCCCTCCCCTCCCCACCACAGACACCCTGTGGGGTAGGTGGGGCTCAGAGAGCTCTTTCGAGGACTGCCCTTGAGAGAACAGCACTGAGAGAACTTGTGACTGACCCAAGGTCACGCCAGCAGCTGCATGTGGAGGAGTGGGGAATCAGACCTGGTTCTCCCAGATTAGAGTCCGCGCTCCTAACCACGACACCAGACTGGCTCTCTGAGTCTGAGACCTGGCTTCCAGGTGGTTGTCTCAAGGATAATTCAGTGCACCAATAAGCCAGCCCCAACGTAACCTCTCCCTAGTCCCTGAAGTTCACCTTGCTGTTTATTTGGGAGATCTCGTATCTGGCCCGGAGCATCTTCCCCCCTGTGTTGCACCGTACCTCTGCATCCTGACTCCTTTCTTGGACACAATGCCCCCTCTAAGCTGTGGAGTCTTGTGAGCAAAAATTTACTTTGTAAGCTGCCAGCATTAAAGTTGTGAGCCAGAGATTTGGCTACGGCATAAATTGGTTTGCTCTGGAGCCAAGACAAAAATCTGAGCTGGAGGCTAAAAAAACTGTGAGCTAGCTCACACTGATTCAGCTTAGAGGGAGCACTGGATGCAACCCTCTCAGCTTCAGAGTGGGATAAAAGGACTCCAGGATCTCCGTTGCTACTTGTACCCAATGAAGAGAGCTGTGTCTCTCAAAAGCTTACACCTCAAAAACTCCCTTGGATCTGCAAGGTGCTCCTGGACTCAAATCTGGCTGCTCTACTTCAGGCCAACACCACTACCCTCTGAAAATGTCTGTCCCCGGAGAGACACTCGCCC
This sequence comes from Lepidodactylus listeri, assembly GCA_029233225.1. Taxonomy (NCBI): domain Eukaryota; kingdom Metazoa; phylum Chordata; class Lepidosauria; order Squamata; family Gekkonidae; genus Lepidodactylus; species Lepidodactylus listeri. Next base: position 53,723,368 of record JARCFY010000018.1, read on the forward strand.
CTGGCTAGAAACCCCCCCGGGAGGCCAGTTCAGGCCATCGTGGCACTCTTACTTCAGAAGGGCAGCTGTGCTGTCGCTCTCAAACGAGTCGTCATCTTTCCGCTCGAAGGTTCCTGCGGACAGGCCGTCCCCTGCAGGCAGAGAAGGGGAATGGCCATCTGTGGCTTGGGCCCAGCTTTGGGGGACGCAGGGACACGGCTCTCTTCCCCTGCCGCTGGGAGACGACAGGCTGCCTGCCACAGAAGCCATGCAGCCTCTAGGACGGCTTTAGAGGGGGGCCAGGGCAGAACCAAGATTCCCAAATGGACACTTGGGCCAGAAAGGGCTCTCCCGTGTCTCCCACCCCCAGCAGATTGGTCTGCTTAGAACAAACCAGGGACGTCAAGACTGTTTTGCTACAAGCCTAGAGCTTTATCCCAAGGGGCCTAGAATCGGGCAGGCTTGAAGTGGGGGGGGGGGGAGCGGGAGCTGTGCACAGGGAAGAGAATCAGCGCTCGAGCAGAAGACAGGATTATTCCCATGGCACACGAAAACCGCCAAAGCTGGCGTTTCAGTGGCAAGAACAGGTGTCGCTTGCTGCAGCAGGTAATCTCAGGCAAATGACAGGGGAACGAAAGAAAATGGCTCGGGGCGCCTTAAAGATGGACACGTTTATTGTGACATCAGGCCACCAAAACCTTTTCAGGTATCACAGGAAGAGATCCAACACGGCTTCTCTAATAGTCCTACTACAAACAAAGCTATTAACAACGATAACAAAACAATAGCAATGGACAAGCCCCACCCTAGGCACATGGGGCATTTGCCTCCTTTTGCTAATGTTATTTACATTACTTATTTAAATATTCCCAGACCACCCACATCACTGGCCTCAGGAGTCTTCTTGCAACAGACAAGTTTGGTTTTAAGCTGCAGCCGGTTAAGCACGGAAACAGGGATCAGCTGTCCTGCCAGGGGGTGAATACAGCCACAGGAACAAAAAAGCCGATCTTTCAAATGAACAAACACAATCAAGTCAATGGTTTTTAAACCAATAATTGCTGGCACCATTTTAAGAAGTTCCTAAAACCACAACAATACCAAGAAATGCAGAAGGGATAGGCTGCTGCAGCCATCACCTCTCCCAAAGGGTGTGTATCTTTCTCCCCTCCGCATGCACAATACGTTTTCCATTTCAGGTGCACAAATGCGGCCTGTGTTTTAAACAAGAAAGGCTCCGAAACGGTTGTCTGCAAAAGAGCAAAAGAACAAACTACAAAGGTGCAAAAAGAAAAGTTTCCGTATGAAACTCCCCCCCTCGCCCTTGTTTTTTATTTTTTCACGACACAGTTGGCACGGCCCTCTTCTCCCGCATGTCACAGAACAACAAGCAAGCTAAAGACTAAGGGGAGCCTCACCACAATCTATTTAAAAGATGACTCCTGTGGCCAGTGGAAGAGGAGAGAATTGTGAATATTTGTGACCAATCAGCCCCTCCAAAATACCAGGCTTGTCCCACCGTCCTTCAGGCCCTCGAAGGCTGGCTAGGCACATTTCATCCTGGATCTACTGCGGAGAGTCAGACGCTGAGCAAAGGGATGGAAGAATACCTCAAGATGACACAGGGGGAGCCTGCCAAGAGCCCTGGTTTGCAGGGGAGAGAAGGTCTGGTCCCCCACCCCTTTTGCTGTCACCAGGAGCTTTCTAGCTCCTCTGTGCAGAAGAGATCTCTCCCCCCTCCGCCCACCACTCACCATGTGCAGGCTCCCTGGCGCTACGGAGCATATTCTGCAAGTGGCAGCGCACGTTCTCCATCTCCGAGATGTGGCGGGACTCGGTAGCACCACCCTGCAGCAAGGAAGGAGACAGGGTTTTAACTGGTGCCGAGGCATCCCGGCCCTCTCAGCCCCCTGGCCTCCCTTTCCTCACCTTCCTGTACGCACTGGCCTCCACACTAGTCGACAGCCTGTGACTCAGCTCCTCTGCCAAGGTATCGAGGTCGACTTCAGGAGCCTCAGCGTCCCTGGCCAGGCTCAAACTGTGCTGGGCCTCCAGGTGGGAGCGCACCTGAGCCTCGGCCTGCCGGCTCTGGTGCAGGGAAGCATACAGCTGCGTGGTCACTGTGGAAGAGAAGGGGCTGGTTGAGTGGGCACGGGGCACTGGCTGTGCTGGGGTGGTGGGCACGGAGGTGGGCAGGAGCTCCATGTCGCTCAGCAGGTCCTCACTGTGGATGGAAGAGTTCAAAGTTCGGCACGTGGTCTTCTCCGCCATTGAGGCAAGAGAGGAAGGAGAGATCCGGTGCTCCCCCCCCTGCTCAGCAAGGCAGCAAGAGTCCTGCATTCAGAAACCTGGCGTCTTTGTCATAAGGGAGGGTGCCTTGATGGTGGGTGTCCAGGAGAGCCAAGGCGGATTCAGGTATGCTGCTCTGTCCAGGGTGCTGAGGAGAAGAGGCTCTGAGCAGATGCACTGGGGAGGGTGAGGAGTCGCAGCTGGCCCTAAATAACAAGGGGAAGATAGATTCAGGGTGGGTAGCAGTGTTCCCTCTAAGCTGAGTAAGTGTGAGCTAACTTGCTTTTTTAGCCTCTGGCTCACCCATTTTTGTCTCAGCTCAGGATGGAGGGCTCCAGAGCAGTGTTCCCTCTAAGCTGAGTGTGAGCTAGCTCACAGATTTTTAGCCTCCAGCTCACAGAATTTTGTCTTCGCTCAGAAAGGATGGCTCCAGAGCAAACTAACTTATGCAGCAGCCAAATTGCTCACTCACAACTTCAATGCCAGTAGCTCACAAAATGGAATTTCTGCTCCCAAGACCCCACAGCTTAGAGGGAGCATTGGTGGGTAGCCATGTTGGTATGAAGCAGAAGAACAAAGTTCGAGTCCAGGGGCACCGTTGAGACCAACAAGGTTTTTATTCAAGGTATGAGCTTTTGAGTGAGCCTCAGAGACCCAGAGGAAGCCGAGGGCACCCCCCCCCCCCGGTTTCATCTAGGGTACCTTGCAGGGCCTGGAGATCTCCTGGAACTGCAGCTGATCTCCAGAAGACCAGTTCCCCCAGAAGGAAAGGGCTGCTTTGCAAGGGGGAGGGGAGGACGACTCTATGGCCTCACACCCCTACTGAGGTCACTCCCCCCCCCCAAAAAAAAACCCCAAATCCCCAGGAATCTTCTAACCCAGAAGTGGCAACCCTCAACTCTCACCCCATCTTCTTCCCTGTCCCAGATGGAAGGTGAATATCCCCAGAATAGGGCTGCCAGCCTCCAGGTGGGGCCTGGGGATCTCCCGCTTTTACAACTGATCTCCAGCTGACAGAGATCAGCTCCCCCTGGAGAAAATGGCTGCTTTGGAGGGTGGACGCTATGGCACTGTACCTTGTTGAGGCCCCTCCCCTCCCCTCCCCAAACCCCGCCCTCTCCTGGCTCCACCCCCAAAGTCTCCAGGTATTTTCCAAACCAGACTTGGCAACCCTACCCCAGAAGCCCAATTACGGGTGGGTGGGACCATCCCCGCAGATGAGTGCCGCCCCCCCCCCCCCCGGTGCCTTCTGAGGCCCAATTTATTTGAAATCCCAAACCCCGCCCCTCTCTGCCTAAACCCCACCCATTCTCTAAGCCCCGCCCATCTCTGCCTAAGCCCCACCCCCCTTTCTTGGCCCATTGGCTCCCTCGCCCTGTTCCTCATTCGAGCCCAGGCAACCCACAATTCCCCCGGCTACGATGGGGCCCCGCCCACTTCTCTGGTAGGCCCCGCCCCCTCACCTGCGCCTGAGGTAAATCCCGGCTCCTCCCACCTGTGGGCGCCGTCCCTCGCCCCCGTAGGCTCCTCGCGGCCCTCCTCTGGCGCCAGGGCCGGCCTCACCCCCTCCCTCTCTCAGCGCGACTTCTGGCATCCCGCCTTGAGCGGGAACGCGGTGAGGCCGTCGGCGCCATGTTGCTTGAGGGATAGGGAGGTGCGCGCAGGCGCCTCGGGCGTCCGGGGAAAAAAAGAAGCGCGCGACAGGGAAGAACGGACGGCGACGTCGGAGGCACGGGGTGGGCGGGGCTTCCCTGTGACGAGGGCGCGTGAGCGGACGAATCAGCGACGCTAGACGTCATTGTGCGCCCGCCTTCTTTCCTCCGCCCGGAAGTGGGGCGAGTTCGGAGGCTCCGGGTTCGGGAGTGGTTGTCATAGAAACGGCGGGGCGAAGGTGAGGCGGCTGTTGTTCCCCCGGCCGGGGGGCCTGCGCGGCCTGGGGGGTCCCCAGCGGGAGGGAGTGGCGGAAGGGCCCCGGAGGCCAAGCGGAGAGCTCTCTGGCCCGCGAACCTCCTCGCCCTGGTCCTGCTGGCGCTGCTCCCCGGGCACCCGAGGGGGGATGGAGGGGGGGGGGGGGCTGGCCGTTCCCGTCTCGGCCAAGAAGCCCTTTCTGGAGCAGGGGGGGGGGTGTCATGCTTAGAGTGCTGGGACTGCAACAGGGTTCCCCAACGTGGTGCCCGCGGGCCGCATGGTGCCCGCCCAACACCAGTGTTCGCCCTAAGAACATAAGAGAAGCCAATGCTGGATCAGGCCAGTGGCCCATCCAGTCCAACACAGTGGCCAAAAACACCAGGTGCCCTCAGGAGGTCCACCAGTGGGGCCAGGGCACTAGAAGCCCTCCCACTGTTGCCCCCCCCCCCCCCCCCCCCGTCAAGCACCAAGAATACAGAGCATCACTTGCCCCAGACTTAGAGTTCCAATCTATACCTTGTGGCTAATGGCCACTGATGGATCTCTGCTCCAAATGTTTACCCAAATCCCCCTTGAAGCCGTCCGTGCTTGTAGCCGCCACCACCTCCTGTGGCAGTGAGTTCCACGTATTAATCACTCTTTGGGTGAAGAAGGACTTCCTTTTATCTGTTCTAACCCGACTCCTCAGCAATTTCATGGAGTGCCCATGAGTTCCTATATGGTGAGAAAGGGAGAAAAGGACTGCTTTCTCTACCTGCTCTATCCCTTGCATAATCTTATAAACCTCGATCATGTCACCCCTCAGCTATCGTTTCTCCAAGCTAAAGAGCTCCAAGCACTTCAGCCTTTCTTCATAGGGAAAGTGTTCCAACCCTTTCATCATTCTAGTTGCCCTTTTCTGCACTTTTCCGAATGCTATAATAGCCTTTTTGAGGTGTGGCGACCAGAACTGTACACAGTACTCCAAATGAGGTCGCACCATCGATTTATACAGGGGCATTATGATACTGGCTGATTTGTTTTCAGTTCCCTTCCTAATAACCCCCAGCATAGCGTTGCCCTTTTTCATTGCAGTCGCACACTGTCTCGACATTTTCAGTGAGCTATCTACTACGACTCCAAGATCTCTCTCTTGGTCAGTCTCTGCCAGTTCGGACCCCATCAACGTGTAATGTTGATAAGAGATAAGAGCAAAAAAACCTGGAAACACTATCACCATCCACAATAAATATAGCCAATGTCATATCCTTGTTAAAAACCTTTACCTTAATGATTTCAAGTTACATTCAGTCCTACTCAAGCCCATGGTAAGAGGGCAGCTGGAACCACTATAACAAATATGTATACACTACTACGGAACTGCACCCCTAATCATTTACACAATTCATAATAACCCACGGCGCTGTCTTTTTGTCTTATACTGGACATTTTCCCATTGTATTTTGATGCTGAAGAGTGAAGCATGACCTCACTCACTGATACTTTGTGGTTGGCTCTGCCTCTTGTGGCAGCTGTTGTGTCCTTTTGCCCACCAGCCTGTGTCAGAATTCCAGAAGTGCCTGCAGGCTCAAAAAGGTCGGGGACCCCTGGACTAGGAGCTGCCAAACCCAGGTTCAAATCCCCAATCTTTCATGGTAGTTTGCAGGGTGTCCTGGGGCCAGTGATGCTCTCTCTAGCTAACCTGCCTTGCAGGGCTGTTGTCTGGGTAAAATGGAAGAAGAGGGATCCTTGTATACTGCCCTCAGCTCCTTAGAGGGCTGGAAACATCAAAACACATGAGAGAGGGAGATAGCCCTACAGTTGGGGGCAGCTAGGAGTAAAGTGGTTCCATCCCTTATAGGTCAATAGTTGCCTGCCGGGCTCTTTTTCTCTGTGATTCTAGATGACAGTGCACAACCTGTATCTCTTTGACCGCAATGGTGTCTGCCTGCACTATAGTGAATGGAATCGGAAGAAGCAAGCTGGCATTTCCAAAGAGGAGGTGAGGCTCTGGCTGGGGAGGGAGGGGTAGAGCTCAGGCTTGCTCTCTGCATGGGAAGCCCCTCCACGTGCTGGCAATTATTCTGAGTCTTTGCTCAGCTATGTGGCTACCCACGCAAGGCAGGCTGTGACTCAGTAAAAAAGCCTTTTGTTTGCATGCAGAAGACCCCGTATTTAATCCCTGCTATCTCCAGGTAAAGGATCAGGCCGGTAGATGATGTATAAGCCCACTCTCTTCCTGAGACCCTGGTGAGCCACTGCCAGTCTAAACAGACAGTGCCGACATCAATGGACTGAGGCTCTGATTCAGTATAAGGCAGCTGGATGTTTTCAGGCTGAGCCCTGGCGCTGAAAGAAGCTTCTGGGGCAGAGCCTTGGGAACTTTGCTGCCTGAAGCTCAGAGCCTGTTGACGTTTCACTATACTGTGACTTCGTTGGCCTTGGGAAATTTTGCAGAGTGCTCAGTTTCTTCCATGCTAAGTTCTCTCCCCCCCCCCCCAAAAAAAGAGTGTTCTGTTCTGGTAAAAAGAAAAAGAAAAAAAATGCTGTTAAGTGACCTTCACCCCTGAGAGGAGAGAATGGAGAATATCAGTTTACTTTCCACCACTAGAAAAGATACCTGCTCTTTTGGTATATTTATTGCTTTATAATGCTTGACCTTATAACCTTAGCTTGTTATTTAGTTTTCTCTTTGCACGTCTTCATCATAGTACATATTAATTTGCTGTTAAATCCCTGTCTATAAGTTTAGAACCTCATCTCCCATTCCAGTTGTATTTGAAAAAGTGTGCATGCACACGAAAGCTCATACCGAGAATAAAACTTTGTTGGTCTTAAAGGTGCCTGACTGGACTCTAAATTTGCTCTACTGTTCTGGTAAAAGGGAGCATGTTTAAGCAAATAGGCTCACTTTTCTGGAGAGAGAAATTCAGACACTAAACTATACAACCCATCAATAAGTGGAGAGTAAAACAGAGGTTCTTAAAAAGTGCTTCCTCAAGTATTCCAGCTTCTTCAGTAACTTTTTCTTTTTTTGCCAGCTCCCCCTTGACTTCCAGTTTCTTATTCAAAATCAAAAACTGGCAGTTACTGAAAAGGGTAGCAGCTAAAATTATTTTAAATCTCTCAGCTTTATCTTCCTCTCATTTATGCATATGCAATATGGCAGATCATGATTTCCTCCATCCAGTGTCAGTTACTCTGCACTTGGCTCCACCTGTAGTGCGCCCTTTGGACTTGTCTATTGTTGAGACCTCTCAAGGTTAACAGAGTTTCTCTTTTTATCATCATTTCCACTCCTTTTAATTTTGCACTACTCACTCTACTTATGGCAATCAGTCTGATTTGCTGTAGGATAAGGCAGTGTGTAAGACGATACTTTTTCTTGCACGGATTGCAGTTTTTTGTATCTGTAAAGTTGATAAATGTTATAGAATGTTCTATGAACCAGGCTTGTTACTGTAACTCATTGTTCTGAGAATATGTTCTGCTTTGGTGTGTTCAGTCTTGTTTGTACTGTAATCTTGAGTTCAATAAAGATTGGAATTTTAAATATATATATATATGCATACGCAGAGAGAAGACGATTCACACTATCCATAGTGTGCCAAAATACAATTATGCCATTGTTAGTCTGTGGCATGCTTCCTTGGAAATAGATTCCATGGGAACCCATGTTTGTGGGTGATATGCCACTGAATATCAGTCGTGGGAGGCTGTTGCTGTCTTGTCCAGCTGCTGGACTTCCCAGGAAGTACCAGGGGAAGTAGGATTCCAGATAAGCTGGACTTCCGGTCAGCTCTGACAGGCCGGCTTTTACGTTTATACCTGCATGCAGCTAGCTGTTTCTCTTTGGACGTTCTAGCCCAAGCAAGCAGCATACTTGATTTCTTTCTTTCTTTGTTCGTGTATTTGCAATGGTAGGCAAATGAAGGGGTGTGAGTGTCTGTGTTCCTGCCAGATGTCAAGGACAGGTGGCTGTGGCTCAGTGGTGGAATATCTGCTCTGCATGCAGAAGGTCCCAGTTTCAATCCCAGGCATTTCCAGTTAAAAGGATCAGATAGGAGGTGTTGGGGAAGACCTTTCTTTGCTTGAGACCCTGGAGAGCAGCTGCTGGACTGAGTAGGCAGTACTGACTTTGACAACCAAGGGTCTGATTCAGTAGAAGGCAGCTGCAGGAGAGAGACTTGGCACGGTGTTAGAGCCTCTGTTTTGCATGCAGAAGGTCCCTGGAATCTCCAGTCAAAAGCTGGAGCACCGAGCAGTCGGTGATGTGAAAGCCTTGAGACTCTGGAGAGTAGCTGCCAGTCTGAGGAGACGAGACGGACCTTGATCCACCAAGGGTCAGATTCAGTGTAAGGCAGCGTCAGGTGCAGAGATGTTTCAAGCTCCAGCCCTTAACAGTGGGCATTCCCAAAAATCTAAAAGGCTCCCCTGTCCTCTTGGGAAGGGGATTGTGCCATGCGAGACCCCCTCATAACTCCCACAGTGGAAGAAAAGATGCAAAGCAAGATATGTGAGTAAATGTCATACACGGTTTTTTAAAAAATTTTAATAAAATAAATCATAAAATACAAAATGCATGTGAATATACAAAAAATATAGAATACGTTTAAATCTAACTATCTAAACCCCATTTCAGCATTCTTCCCTAATCACAGAGAACCTTTCATTAGCGACTGTCGATATGACTACCATTTTACTTGTTGTTTTTTTAAAAATGTGGTTTTCCGAAAGAAAAATTTGCAACTGCTGCAGTGAGAAACGTTGCATTGGGCGTCATAGCATGGCTGGCCACATGGTGGCACCAGAGCGTGGCAAATGGGTCCTTGTTTTGGCGCTTCACCCTTTCTCGCTGCGCCCATCTCTCTTGGTTGCTTTTACCTGCAGGAGTACAAGCTGATGTACGGCATGCTCTTTTCCATCCGCTCTTTCGTCAGCAAGATGAGCCCCCTGGATATGTATCCTTTCTGCCTCGTGGACAGCAAAGTTGTGGTCTCACCGCAGGAGGGCAGGGGAGGGGGTGGGCTTTGGTTTTCTGGAATGAGCTGTTGATCCCCGGCCTGGATAGGCCGGGCTAGTCCGAACTCGGAAGCAAAACAGGGTCAGCCATGAAGATAGATCCAGATGGTCCACCGTGGTTAGCGCTTGGATGGGAGACCGCCAAGGAAGGTCGAGGTTGCTACCCAGAGGCAGGTGACGACAAACCACCTCTGAACGTCTCTTGCCTTGACCTGGGTGCTCCAGGCTAGCCCAGTCTGCTCAGATCTCAGCAGCTAAGCAGGGGTGACCCGAGTTAGTTCTTGGATGGGAGACCATCAAGGAAGTCCAGGATCTCTATGCAGAGACAGGCAGTGACAAAACGCCTCGGTTTGTCTCTCGCCTTGAAAACCCTGCGGGGTCGCTGTAAATCTTCTGCAATTCAATGGCACTTCCCACCACCACGAACTGCAGAAAGGGTTTCTGCCAAGATTTTTAGGGAACTGCAGGGTGAGGGGAGAGTGGCCCGCCAACTCCTTTTGCTCTCCTTAACGGCTGCGCCCCAGGAAGGATGGCTTTCTCGCCTTCCAGACAAGCAAATATAAGCTCCACTATTACGAGACTCCCACCGGGCTCAAGGTGGTGATGAACACGGACTTAGGGGTGGGCAACATCCGGGACGTGCTGCACCAGATCTACAGCTACGTGAGTGGGGCGGGGTCCGAGGGTGGAGTTGGGCCCCTCTGCTGGGGCAGGCCCTGGGGCTGAGCTTCAACATTCGGGCACGCAGCAGGTGGTGTGAGTCGGTTAGGACAAGGATACTAGGACTCGAGGGCATCCACTGGAGCTGATGGGCAGTTGGGGGGGGGAATGAAATACGACTTTACACAGAGAGTGATTGAAATGTGGAATTCGCTGCCAGAGGATGTAGTGATGGCCACACGAGTAAAGAGCTTTAAAGGGGGGATTAGAGAGATTCATGGAGGATAAGGCTACCATGGTGGCTGAGGGGAACCTCCACATTCCGAGGCACTAATCCGCTGAATCCCAGAGCCAGAAGGCAACATTAGGGGAGGCCTCGGCCTCTGTGCCCTGTTGTTGGCCCTCCAGAGGAACTGGTTGGCCACTGTGTGAGACACGATGCTGGACTGGATGAACCCTCACTGGTCTGATCTAGCAAGGCTCTTCTTAAGTCCTTGTGAAGGCCTCAGCCTCTATGCTTGTTGTTGGCCCTCCAGAGGAACTGGTTGGCCCCTGTGTGAGACGGGGTGCTGGACTGGATGGACCACTGCTGTGATCCAGCGGGGCTCTTCTTATGTTCTTATGCATGCTGGTGAATCAGCCAGTCAGAGATTATTTATTTACTTTGGTTCTTTATAGTCCACCTTTCTAGCCAAGGCTCAAGATGGATTACAGATTAAGTTAAGAACAACACACAGGATGGGGCACCCAATAAACAGTGCAATAGGATTTGGATTGCAAAAAAAATCTGGAACCAGGCAGAAATCTCAAACCGAGCTGAAACAAAGCATAAGCTTTTAAACATGATATGCTGAGTGGTGCAGAAATGACCTGGTTTGGAGCATGCTTACAGTGTTAGGCAGCAATAGGCCGGCGTTCCTACCCTTTTAGCAATGCAGCTCTCTGAATCATTTCGCAACAGTGCAAAAAAGCCCTTCTGGGTGACCCCGTTTTGTGTAGTTGGCAGAAAAGTCGGGAGAGCGTCATTTGACAGCCCGTCCTTTAACCTCGGTGAAATATTCCCCACGGCCAGCTCTGTCCCTGCGCAGACAGCAACTTTCCCCTTTTAAAAAAACCACCAATCATCCTGGAGTCCTTTGCTAGCAAGGACAGAAGCGAGGTCAGTTTGCTCAGCCTGCTGCGGTCAGGGTGAGCCCAGCAGCGGAGTCCCTCTTCCTGACGGCCGTAACCCCCGGCGTCTCCCTAGAGGAACACCCTCAGCAGCCATTGCCCGGCACCCAAGCTGAGGCTCTAAAAACAGCTGACCAATCTTTGACAGTTCCGTGGCCCTGGTCCTCTTTGACTGCACAGCCAGCTGCCTTAGACTACAACAAGCCACTGGTTTGGCACGGAAGCACGGCGGGGATCTTGAGCATGTAAAGAAATCCAAATCGGCCCGCGTTTGCATGAACAAAGGCCACGTGTGGCACGCGTGGGCGCTCTGGAGAGGGGTATTCTGGAAGGTGTGCTCTGTCATGTGCTTTGGGAGGTTTCGTGGCTCAGTCTAAGAGACTCTGCTTGGCATGCAGAAGGTCCCAGGTTCAATCTCCGACATCTCCAGTCACAAGGACCAGGCAGGAGGGGATGGGGGAGACCTTTCTCTGCCTGAGACCCTGGAGAGCTCCTGCCAGTCTAAGTAGACAGTACTGACCTTGGTGAGCTGATTTCAGTACAAGGCAGCTTTATGTGTGTTCGTGCAGGGGGAAGTATCACCAGGGCTGTTGCAGATATCTGCTTGGCGTGCAGAAGGTCCCAGGTTCAATCCCCGGCATCCCCAGTTACAAAAGACCAGGCATCAGGTGATGTGATGTGAAAGACTTCCGGCTGAGACCCTGGAGAGCTGTAAGAGGGGCTGTGGGTCAGTGGTGGAGCTTCTGCTTGGTATGCAGAAGGCCCCAGGTTCAGTCCCCAGCATCTCCAGTTAAAAGGATCTGGTATTAGGTGATGTGAAAGACCTCTGCCTGAGACCCTGGAGAGCCGCTGCCAGTCTGAGTAGATGAATCTACTTCAATGGACCAAGGGTCTGGGTCAGTTGAGATCAGGTAGAAAGTGTTGGAAAAACCTCTTCTGGAGACCCTGGAGAGCGGCTGCCAGTCTGCATAGACAATACTGACCTTTACAGACCAAGGATCGGATTCAGTAGAAGGCTGAATGTGTCGGTAGAATGTGTCTACCGAAGCACATTTCTTACTTACATTTCACAAGGAATTCAGCCAGGTGCTAAGAGGCTATCCTTCAGCTAAGAGGCTGTCTTTCCCTCGGTGGTGAATGCTGGTGCTCTGGTGGAGCTGGGGCATCCTGTCCAGCTTTGGGAAGGCTCAGAGTGAGCCCTGCGCATGAACACCCTGGTCACAGGTGAGGGGGCCAGCTGAAAAAGAATCCCAAGTGCCGGCTTCTGCTGGCAGGTGGTGGGCGGGCACCCCCTTAGCAAGACTTGGACAAGCCCAGGACCGGCGGAGGTCAAAACGACAGGACTCCCTTGGGAGGCAGAGTCCAGTTCCCAGCTGTCTGGAGCAGTTAAAAGAGGGGCCGGTGGGGCGTTTGCTGTGTGTGTTGTCATCTGACGGCCTGCTCTTCTGTCCACTGTCCAGATCTATGTTGAGTACGTGGTCAAGAATCCCCTCTGCAGCTTGAACGAGCCGATCCAGAGCGAGCTCTTCTGCAGCAAGCTGGACACCTTCATCCGCAGCCTGCCATTCTTCTCCGCTCGGGCCGGCTGACGCTTTTGCCCTCTGCGTTCCGAGGACTGCATTTCCCATGATGCATGTGGACTGTTGTCGGATGGTGTATGGGACAAGGCCGCCTCTGAACAGCATCTCCCCCACAGTGCGCCTGCTGCCTGGGCCGAGGAGTCACATGTGGAGAACTTTCAGTGGGAGGAGTCTCATGTTATCCCGCCCCCCCCCCCCCCCCATGCTCTGGCGCTCCCAAAGTGGATTTTAGGGCTCCGGATCTGTTGTCTTTGTGACCTGGACAGCCACTCTTCATCTGCCGGGCTCCCCTTCTTACCCACAGTCCTTTGCCGGCCCAGACTTGTTTCTTTCTATTTCCGGAGGTTTTCTTCTTTGCTGCTTTCCCTCCCCCCCCCCTCCAAAAAAGAAACCCCTTCTCTTTATAGCCCCTTCCTTCTGCTTTTCCAGTTCGCTGCTCCGCCAGCCCGGCCACGACATCTCATGCCCCCCCCAGGGCTACTTGGACACAAAGGGATGTAGCGGCCACAGGCCTGTCCTTCGCAAACGGACCTCACAAAAAGATGGATTAGCAGTTGGTCACCTAACTTCCACCACCGGGAAGGGGCCCGGTGAGCTCCAGAGGTTTGGAAACGATCCTCACCGCTTCCCCCTGGAGACAGGCTTGCATGAATTAAACAGCAGCAATGCATCTGGAATCTTCAAGCGACCTCCGATTGGCCTTGCATAATCGCGATCTCCTGTGGGGATTGGAGGGAGAGGGTGTCACTACAGATTTGCCAAGCTTTACTGGGCAGCCAGCTGAGCCTCCCTCCCCAGTTGCCCTCGCCTAGAGGCCTCTTCTGGCTTGCAAAGACTGGAAGCAACTTGGTCATCCCCCCCCCCCCCCACGTCCCTGAGCAGTCCTTGGGCCGAGAGACGCACGGTAGATCAGAGTTGTATCAGTACCAGTAAACCAGAAACCCAAAGCTAGTATGATGGTGACTCTTTCTTTCTTTATTCCTTTTTTTTGCTCCTCCGCATAACTAAAATATCGGTCTTAAGCTTTTAAACAGTACGAATTTCTTCCCGGGGCTGCATAAAAGGAGGCAAAGAGCGTGGAAGCGGCTGGCCCCCCAGGCGTCCACCTAAGTGCCTGCATTAACCGCCGTCTTGCCGCTTTGTTCGGAATAGCCTTGCCTGTGGCTGGCGGAGCCTTTTGTGCAAGTACATCTTTCTTCCCAGCATCTTAAGCTGCCGGAAAGAGTGGTGTGCCAGACAGCAAGCTGGCTTCCACGGCACGGCCTCTTTTGGAATACGGTGTACAGTTCTGGTCACCGCATCTCCAAAAGGACACTGCAGAGCTGGGAAGAGTACAGAGGAGGATGACCGAGATGATCTGAGGGGGTTGGAGCACCTTCCCTAGGAGGAAAGGCTGAAGAGTCTGGGACTTTTCAGTTGAGAAAAGAAATGACGGTGATAGAGGTTTCTAAAATTATGTATGGGGTAGAGAGAGCTGACAAAGAGAACTTTTTGCTCCTTTGCCCAAATACTAGATCTCAAGGGCATCCAATGAAGTAGGTTCAGGATGGACAAAAGAAACGACTTCTTTATACAGAGAATGATTGAAATGTGGAATTTGCTGCCAGAGGGTGGAGCCCACGGGAATAAACAGCTTTAAAAGGGGATTAGACAGATTCATGGAGGATACCGTAAGTCTGTCAGTGGCTACTAGCCATGGTGACTGAGGGGAACCTCCACATTCAGAGGCACTAAACCCCTGAATCCCAGAGCCAGGAGGCAACATCAGGGGAAGGCCTTGGCCTCTGTGCCCTGTTGTTGGCCATCCAGAGGAACTGGTTGGCCCCTGTGTGAGATGGAATACTGGACTGATCTGATCCAGCAGGGCTCTTCTGATGTTCTTAGGGGAACCTCCACATGCAGAGGCACTAAACCCCTGAATCCCAGAGCCAGGAGGCAACATCAGGGGAAGGCCTTGGCCTCTCTTTCCTGCTGTTGGCCCTCCAGAGCTGGCCACTGTGTGAGACAGGATGCTGGACAAGATGGACCCTCACTGGTCTGATCCAGCAGGGCTCTTCTGAGGTTCTTATCCGGGGAAGGCCTTGGCCTCTCTGCCCTGCTGTTGGCCCTTCAGAGGAACTGGTTGTGTGAGACAGGATGCTGGACTAGAGGGACCACTGCTCTGATCCAGCAGGGCTCTTCTGATGATCCAACTTTTGTTTGGTGTAGTGGTTAAGTGCGCGGACTCTAATCTGGGTTTGGTTCCCCACTTTTCCACTTACACCTATTGGATGACCTTGGGCAAGCCATAGCTCTGTACCAGCTGTTCTCTTAAAGGCAGTCCTCAAAAGAGCTCTCTCAGCCCCACCTACCTCCCAGGGTGTCTGTTGTGGGGAGGGGAGGGGAAAGGAGTTTTTAAGCCGCTCTGAGACTCCAAGTGAGTGAAGGGCGGGATATAAATCCAATCTCTTCTTCTTCTTCTTTTAAGACACCTGGTAGACTGGGAAGGAAGCTGCCCTTGTCCTCTGTGCCATGCGAGGTTTGGTGTCCCTTGAAAACTGACTGCCTCCTAGTAGCCTGGAAGGGTGCCCAGTTAGATTTCCCTCCTGATGGCCTGGCCAAAGGTATAAGCTTGGGGAAGGGGGCTGGCTGATGATGTATCAAATCTGACGGCTGTCTCTCCTGCCTCCGTGATGACTGCCACTTATAGGTGCTGCAGTGTGAGCCCGTGGCAAAGTCGTTAGCCTCCACACAACTCCTCTCCTGGTCGCCCACGTTTCCTGGTGGCTGTCGCCTTGTACTGAGTCAGACCGTTGGTCCACTGAAGTCAGGACTGTCTCCTCAGAATGGCAGCGGCTCTCCAGGGTCTCAGACCGAGGTCTTTCGCGTCACCTCCTGCCTGGTCCTTGGAACTGGAGAGTCCAGGGCCTCAACCTGGGACCTCCTGCAGGCCAAGCAGGTGCTCCAGCAGTGAACCCAGCTGCGTACACTTGCTTGTGGGACATCCTGGACTGGATTCTCTTGGGTGGAAGAGTTGGGTACTGGCCAATCCAGCCTTACTGTGGCAAACTGAGCTGAATGGTCACATTTACTATTCTGCAGTTAGCTTCACGTTGCCGAGAGTAGAAGGAAATACACAAAGAAGGCTGACTCCCTTAGTTCCCTCATCTCCCTCTGCTTGCTTTCTGTTGAGTGACGAAGTAGCAGCTGCAGCCCAAGTGTGGGGGAGATGTTTTGGGGGAGGGGCCATGGCTCATTCGTAGAGGATCTTTTTGGGCTTGCAGAAAGTCCCAGGTTGAGACCCCGGCATCTCCAGTGAAAGGATCTGGCGCCAGGTGATGCAAAAGACCTCTACCTGAGACCTTGGGGAGCCTCTGCCAGTCTGAGCAGACAATACCTTGCTGGACCAAGGTTACATGTGGAGAGGTGCACTGTGGCTCAGTGGTGGAGCTTCTGCTTGGCATGCAGTAGGTCCCAGGTTCAGTCCCCGGCAGCATCTCCAGTCAAAGAATTTGGCAGTGGGTGCTGTGAAAGACTACTCACCTTGACGGACCAAGGGTCTGATTCAGTATCAGAACATAAGCACGTAAGAGAAGCCAATGTTGGATCAGGCCAGTGGCCCATTCAGTCCAACACTCTGTGTCACAGTGTGGCCAAAACCCAGGGGCCATCAAGAGGTCCACCAGCAGGGCCAGCCACCACTGCCTCAGACAGAGGGTTCCATCTATGAGAACATCAGAGAAGCCAATGCTGGATCAGGCCAGTGGCCCCTCCAGTCCAACACTCTGTGTCACACAGTGGCCAAAAACACCAGGTGCCCTCAGGAGGTCCAGCAGTGGGGCCAGGTGGCTTCCGGTCTTCATGCAGAAGGTTCCAGGTTCGTTTGCCACTTGCGGGAAGTCTCGGAGCGGCTGCTGGTCAGAGGAGCAGGCCGTACTGAGCTGGACGGACCAGTGGTCCGGACTGCTCCGAGACAGCTTCGTATGATGTTGTCCTTGTTGCTGCTTAACCTCAAGTGCGGTCCCTGATAGTTCTGATCTGCTCAGGGCAGAAACAGTAGGCGGGTCACCCCACGTGGCTGGCTGCCTGAACTCCATCAGTTCCCTCCCCGAGGGGAGGCCTCTCCCCTGTCCGCATCCGCACCAGAGAGCGGAGGGTTACGCACTCCCAGGCAAGCCAGCTGCCGGTGGCTCCTGCTAAAAGGCAGAGCGTCTGCCCTCCATGCGGGGCTTTAATGTTTGATGGGGATTATCTTTGATAATCCTCCGGGACAAGCAGGTAGCCAGCAGCAGCAGGAGGGCCTGGGGAGGAAGAGGAGGCCTGGGCTGAGAATCCCGGAGGGTTCTGCCTTGTCCTCTCCGGGGGAGTGGTCCAGCCCCTGCCGTCTCCCCCCCCCCCCCATCATAACGGGCTTCAATCAAACAAGGCTGCCTCTGAAGCCCAGGCTGTGTCCGGAAACCCCAAAGCAGCTGCTGGCTACCTGCTTGTCCCAAAGTCCAGAAGATCCTTCCTCCGTCACGAGGATCCCTCTTGCTACACCCCGAAATCTGGCTTCTGGCTCCAGCAGATGAAGGGGTCTGGACTTTCTCCAATGTCTATGAAGGTCAAGGGCGTCTCTGATTCAGTCCTTACTGTACCCATCTGTAGAAAATATCCAGAGCCCAGGAGCACCTTAAAGGCTAACAGAATCAGTGGCCGGGGAGGAGCTTTCGTGAGTCACCGCTCACTTCTTCAGATACCTTGAGCAGTGACTCACGGAAGCTCTTCCCCAGCCACCAATTGTGTTCGTCTTCAAGGTGCTCCAGGGGTCTTGCTCTTTCCTACTGCTACAAACAGACTAACACAGCCACCCATCTTGGTCTTACAACCACCTGGCTTCTCCACAGCATTGTAGGCTTTCCCCAGCTCAGGGGTGGGCAAACTGTGGCTCGGGAGCCGCATGCGGCTCTTTCACATATATTATGTGGCTCCCAGCAGGGCGGCTGGGGAAGCTAAATATCATTAGCAAACAAATATCATTGGACAAATTAACATCATTATCGATATCTGCTTTTCCCCCTTTTGTTATTATTATTTGGCAGTCTCATTTAATGTTAATAAAAAGCAAATCTGCTTATTTTCCAATAAAAGCAGGTCATATTTGTCCATGTCTTGTGGCTCTCAAACATCTGATGTTTATTCTATGCGGCTCTGACATTAAGCAAGTTTGGCCACCCCTGTTCTAGGTGGCTCTGACGCTGAGCAAGACACTGAGTCCATCAAGGTCAATATTGCTTCTGCTGAGCCTTGGCCCATCAAGGTCAGTCTGGACTACTCACCAGGCTCTCAGGCAGAGAGACGGCTTCACGTGGACTATTTCCAGGTATTTTAACTGGCAGTGCCGGGGATTGAACCTGGGACCTTCTGCATGGCAAGCGGAGGTGCTCTTGCTGGGCCACAGCCCCTCCCCTAATTGTGATTGGCAACTCAGGAACCTGGGAGACGGAGCTAACTGCGGGGTTCACAAAAGATCCCCAGCTCTCCTTTGAATTCATGTGTCAGGAAAAAGTCATGCCACAAAACCTCTGGGACACTAAAACATGTGGAACAGACGCCTTGACCGTGCAGCACCCCTCACTGTTACATCCCGCCCCCTCTCCAGAGCTTGACCCCGAGTCCCTGGCCCTCCATAAACTTGCAGAAAAGGGCAACTAGAATGATAAAAGGGTTGGAACACTTTTCCTGTGAAGGAAGGTTGAAGCGCTTGGGGCTCTCTAGCTTGGAGAAACGACAGCTGAGGGGTGACATGATCGAGGTTTACAAGATGATGCATGGGACAGAGCAGGCAGAGAAAGAGGTACTCTTCTTCCTTTCTCTCAACACAAGAACTCAACTCGTGGGCACTCCATGAAATTGCTGAGCAGTCAGATTAGAGCAGATAAAAGGAAGTCCTTCTTCACCCAAAGAGTGATTCACACGTGGAAATCACTGCCCCAGGAGGTGGCGGCGGCTACAAGCATGGACGGCTTCAAGAGGGAATTAGATAAACATCTGGAGCAGAGGTCCATCAGTGGCTATTAGCCACAAGGTATAGATAGGGACCCTCAGTCTGGGGCAAGTGATGCTCTGTATTCTTGGTGCTGGGGGGGGGGGCAACAGTGGGAAGAGCTTCTAGTGTCCTGGCCCCACTGCTGGACCTCCTGATGGCCCCTAGTATTTTTGGCCACTGTGTGACACAGAATGTTGGACTAGATGGGCTACTGGCCTGATCCCACATTGGCTTCTCTCATGTTCTTATGTAACCATTGCTTGTCCACAAAGATAGTTCCAGGAGGTCAGCCATGTTGGTCTGAAGCAGTAGAACAAATTTAGAGTCCAGTGGCACCTTTAAGGGGGCCACAGTAGCTGAGTAGTTAAGATACTGAGCTGCAGACCAGAAGGTCAGTAGTTCAGCAGTTTGAGACCCGAGTGCCACGTGACAGAGTGAGCTCCCATCTCTGGTCCCAACTCCTGCCAATCTAGCAGTTCAAAAGCAAGAAATTGCAAGGAGATAAATAGGTACCGCTTCGGTGGGAAGGTAACAGCGTTCCGTGCGCCTCGGTGTTTACTCACATTGGCCACATGACCACGGAGATGTCTTCGGACAGCGTTGGCTCTTTGGCTTGGAAATGGAGATAAGCACCGCCCCCTAGAGTCAAATTCGACTGGCTTTCGAGCAAGGGAAACCTTTACCTTGTCACCTTTAAGACCAACAAAGGTTTATTCAAGGTATGCGCTTTCGTGTGCGTGCACACTTTTTCAAATACACTGGAATGAAAAGTAGAGTTCAGACTTATAGACAGAGGCTGAACAGCAAATTAACATGTAATATGATGAAGATATCTTAAGATACACAAAGATGAAACTAAACTAGATAAAGCTTAGCTTGTTATTGTCCCCACACTGACTGCAGTGGGGAAAGGGGGTTGGTGCTGGCAGTATTTAGGAGGGGCCAGGGGGAGAGGCTCAGAGGTTCAGACGCTCATCTGCGTAACTCAGCAGTTCGAGACCCGAGTGCCACGTGACGGAGTGAGCTCCTGTCTCTGGCCCCGGCTCCTGCCAACCTAGCAGTTCGAAAGCAAGAAATTGTAAAGAGATAAATAGGGACCGCTTCGGTGGGAAGGCAACAGCGTTCTGTGCACCTCGGCCTTTAGTCATGCTGGCCACATGACCACGGAAAAAGTCTTCGGACAGTGCTGGCTCTTTGGCTTGGAAACAGAGATGAGCACCGCATCCCTAGAGTCGTATTCAACTGGCTTTCGAGCAAGAGAAACTTTTACCTAGGGGGAGGACTCAAGAAAGGAAACTATGGCCTTCAGTTTGCAAGCCAAGAGCAAATCTGTCAATGACAGGAAGCTTTGGAGGTCATTATTAAAGGGATCCTGGATGTGGTGGCCACTGTGTCAGAAAGAGGGTAAGACCGTTGTAAGGCAGAATTTGTTATTTGCTGCCCTGATTCAAATGGAAGGGTTTTCCACTGGAGGGTCAGGCGGACTGGTAAACACTGGGGCTTTCCATAGTCAGAAGAAGTAGAAGAGATTGGATTTTTACCCTGCCCTTCACTACCTGAAGAGTCTCATAGCGGCTCATAATCTCCTTTCCCTTCCTCTCCCCACAAGAGACACCCTGGGAGGTGGGTGGGGCTGAGAGAGCTCTTTTGAGGACTGCTCTTGAGAGAACAGCTCGGAGAGAACTTATGACTGGCCCAAGGTCATGCCAGCAGCTGCACGTGGAGGAGTGGGGAATCAAACCCAGTTCTCCCAGATTCCACACTCCTAACCACTACACCAAACTGGCTCTAAGTGCATGACTCTATTTCCCCTTTGGGCTTTCCTTCTTCCCAGGTGGTATGAGAACTGAGATGTTCCATTATCTCTGTCTCCTGTGGCAGGCATTTTTGGATGGTGCTCACCACCCCTTCTCAACATTCCCAACGAGCCTGCAGGCTCAAAAATTTTGGGGACCCCTGCGTTAATGCATAGTCACCATAGAAGCGACTCAATGGCAGATAACGCTCAGGAGTAGGGGGGAGATTGGAGCCGGGACTCCTCAGTCCTGCAGCCTGTGCGTGTTTTGGCACTCTTGTTCATTGGGGGAGAGAGATCTTTGCCCTTCTGACCGTGCCAGGTGGCACACGTATCCACGCCCGCCTCTTCCGCCACTTGCCTCCGCCCGCCGCAGTGGCCATCTCTTCCCCCCACCCAACCTCCCGCTAATCTCCCCAAGCTGACCAGGTGGCGTTAGGCCGGTCGCTCGGATGCTTTGGGGGCGTTGAGAAGCATTAATTTTTGCACAGTTCCTGAGCTTTAATTCCTTTAATGCCCTAAATGGGAACAGAATCCGCCAGTCTGCCAAGAGGTGGCCCAGCCGGGTTTTCACCATTTGGGATTTAGGCAGCCATAGTCTCTAACCACTGCACTCCACTCCCCGGCATTCTAGGGCAGGTAGAGTCTCTCTTGCAGGCTGAAAAACCATCCCTTTCCTGGGAGGAGGGTGGCAGCCCCAATCCTGTCATGGTCCCTCAACAGCTTTTTTTCTCTCCACTGGCAGCTTAAATCGGTTTTCACTTTGTAGTGGGAATGTATGCTTGAAACTGTATTGCCCCCGTACAGATCTATGGGGAGGCCTCATTTGGAGTATTGTGTGCACTCAGAGAGCCGGTTTGGTGTAGTGGTTAAGTGTGGGTTTGATTCCCCCTCCTCCACTTGCACCTGTTGGATGACCATGGGCAAGCCATAGTTCTGGTACAGCTGTTCTCGAAAAAGAGCAGTTTCTGTCCGAGCTCTCTCAGCCCCACCTACCTCCCAGGGTGTCTGTTGTGGGGAGGGGAAGGGAAAGGAGATTGTCAGCCGCTCTGAGACTCCCTTTGGTAGTGAAGAGCGGGGTAGAAATCCAGTCTCTTCTTCTTCTTCACTTCTGGTCACTGTCAATGCTCCCTCTAAGCTTTGTGAGCTACTGGCATTAAAGTTGTGAGCAGGCAGGTGATTTGGCTACTGCATCAATTAGTTTGCTCTGGACTGGAGCCATCCTTCCTGAGCTAAGACAAAAATTTGTGAGCCGGAGGGTAAAAAACTGTGAGCTAGCTCACACTAACTCAGCTTAGAGGGAACACTTAGAGCCAGTGTATCACAAAAAGGATACCAAAGAGCTCAGAAAAGTGCAGTGGAGGTTCGACCCAGATGGTTGGAGCACCTTTCATATGAGGAAAGGCTGAGTGATTCGGAATTTTCAGTTTAGAAAACCGACAACCAAGGGAGGGGCATGAGAGAGCTCTGAGAGAACTGCCCTTGAGCGAACAGCTCTGAAAGAACTATGGCTTGCCCAAGGTCACAACAGCAGCTGCATGGGGGGGGAGTGGGGAATCAAACCCGGTTCTCCCAGGTTAGAGGCCACCAGTGTTCCCTCTAAGCTGAGTTAGTGTGAGCTAGCTCACAGTTTTTTCACCTTCCAGCTCACCCATTTTTGACTTAGCTCAGTTAGGATGGCTCCAGAGCAAACTAATTTATATAGCAGCCAAATCGCTCACTCACAACTTTAAGGCCAGTAGCTCAGAAAGTAGAATTTTTGCTCACAAGGCTCCAGGGCTTAGAGAGAGCATTGGAGGCCACCGCTCTTAACCGCTGCACCAAACTGGTTGCCTGCCTCAAGAAAGGGAATAGGGGGAGCTTTTTCTCCCTCCCTCGTAACACTAGAAAAGAGCCAACAGTCCAGGAGCACCTGAAAGACTACAAACAATGTGGCAGGGGAGGAGTTTTGTGAGTCATGGACAGATTTCGTTCGTCTTTCAGGTGCTCCTGGACCCTTGCTCTTTTCCACTGCTACAGACAGGTCGACACAGCTCTACCCATCTCAGTGTACTCTCATAACACGAGACCTGTGCACCCAAAGAAGGCGATGGGCAAAAGGAAAGACTTCTTTAATCAATGCGTAATGGAATGATGGGATTCCCTGCCGGTGGATGTCGTGGCGGCCACGAGCACAGATGGCTTTGAAGGTGTTAGAGAGATTCTCGGAGGAGAGGGCTGTCAGCGGCTGCTAGCCGTGGCAAGTAAAAGGAGGCAGTGAACCTCTACAACCCCGTGCCCAACCTGACGAAGGGGCTCTGACCCTCGAAGGCTCATCCCCCGAGTTGATCTCTAAGCAACTACCGGACTCAGATCGAGCTGTTTTAGAATCACAGAGCGGGAAGGGGCCATACAGACCATCTGGTCCAAACCCCACCACCACCCAATGCAGGACCAGCCCAAAGCATCTCTGACAAATACTCGTCCAGCCTCTGCTTGAAAGCGGCCAGTGAAGGGGAGCTTCTTGCCGCCTCCCTAGGCAGCTGATCCCACCTTTGAACCACCCTGACCGTGAAAAAGTTTTCCCTAATATCCAGCCGATACCTTTCGGCATGTAATTTAAACCCGTTGCTTCCTCTGCTGCCAACTGGAACAGCTCCTTGCCCTCCTCCAAATGACAGCCTTTCAAGTATTTAAAGAGAGCGATCTTGTCCCCCTCCCCCCCCAATCTCCTCTTCTCCAAGCTAAACATTCCCAGGGCCCTCAGCCTTTCCTCGGAGGGCTTCTTGGTCTCCAGACCCCTGACTGTCCTCAATTCTGTCCACACCCTTTTTGGAGGGAGGCCTTCAGAAGACCAACATGGCTACCTCCAGAGACGACCTTCTAGGGATCTGGTTGCCAGCCTGAGCAGAAGACGGTGCCCATGCGAAAGGCCCGTGCCATTGTCCACAGGGACATAAGGTGCGGAAGGGGGTCTGGGCGAAGGCCGGCCTGGAGGCCATGCTTCACCAGCTGCCAGCCCTGTAAATCCCCCACATGTTCTCTCCCCAGCGGGTGGGGGGGGGGGGGTTGGGGAGGGAGGGGGAATGAGAAGGGAATCTCCAGGCATTAAGCGCCGTGGCTGCGGCTAAGCTGCTGTCCTCGGCTCTGGTGCAGCAGGTGCTGCGGGCATCTCCGGCGGGTCCCCAGCAAACCCCCCGGCGGGCATCATGTTTGCCAGCTCTTCCCGGGGCGGAGCGGCCTCCTCAGGCCGAGGGGGTGCCGGAGGGCCAGCGGGCAAGTACAGCGTGGACGAGCTGTACGGGCTGCCCAAGAAGAACAAGCTGGTGCGAGGGGAGAGCGTCCGCCGGCGCAGCCAGATCTCACAGGGGGCTCCGTCGGGGCGAGAAGGGCCGGCCCTGACCCCGGCACAGGTGCTGGAGGCAGCAAGGCGGCTTCTGGAGAGGCGGCGGCTGGAGAGCTACCTGCTGGAGGCGGGGATCGACATTGAGGAGCTGGAGAGCGGCCGCACGGGCATGGTGTACAGGTAATAGGTGCCGCGGGAGCGTCGGCGAGTCCAAACGGCAGTGAGGCGTGCGGGAGGACAGGTGGTGTCGGAGCCACACCAAGTTTCCAGCCCTCATGGTGGACGGAGCGTGAGCTCAGAGACTGCTTGAAACCACCGGGCAGAAGGTTTCTGAGGGGCCCAAGGAAAAGAGCTTTCAGACCGGTTGTCGTTCTCGGCCTCTTCTCGAGGGTTTTTCTTTCCCCTCGCCCTACCCAAGCTTATCCGGCTTCTGAAAAATTAGCGAGGCTTGCTGGCAATCTGTTAGGCAAATGTCTTCCGATGCTTTCTTCGGCCCTTGGGAAATGGGGTACTTGGCTTATGCCGAGGCAATGTGGTACACGAATGAGGCAAGTCCAGGTGCCCAATCGGGCCGGGTGGAGGGCAGGGGGCGTGGGGATAGGGAGACCGCAGCAAACTGCCGAGGTCATCCCATAGACCTTCCAAGGCATGCAATAAATCTGCCAACGATGCCAGGGAATGGGGAGTCGCTGTGGGTCTGGGGGAGCAGGCACTGCAGGCCCTTTCTGCTTTCCGAGTCCCTGGGCCCCCTGGAGAGAGGATGAGCCTCCAGTCAAAAGAGACGCCAAATTATTTCCTGATACCAATAATCTCCTAAGATTATTCTTGTGTCAATGGATTCGCAGATGATGGGTCTGTCTCTTCAGTCTGGAGGGAGGGAGGAAGGAGAGCCCTCAGTGGTCAAGGTGTGGGTAGGAAGGCCTCCATGTGGAACAGCCCCAGAGCTGAGTTCAGCCTCGAAGGGCCCTGTGCCCGGCGCTCTGCCTTCTGAGGTTAGGCAGCTGGCCACCAGCAACAGAGCCTTTTTGGTGGTGACACTGTGGCTCTGGATCTCCCTCCCAAGGGAAACCCGCCTGGTGCTGTCGCTCGGTGTGCAGGTGCCAGGCTAAGCCTATCCTTTGTTAACAAAACTCTTCATTGACAATGAGCTTGACTTTCACTGCCGGGATCTGTTTGCTGGTTTTATGTTACCTTTTTTTCTGGTTTGTGTGTGTCTGTGCTTTTGTGGGAATGTTGTGCTTTTGAAACCTGTAAGCCATTTTAGGGCAGGGAAGGTGGCATGGCGCAGCCCAGCGCCATCAGATCTTGGAAGCTAAGCAGGGTCAGTACTTGAATGGGAGACCACCAAGGAAGGCTCTTCAGAGGAAGGCAATGGCCAACCACCTCCACTTCTCACTGGCCTTGGAAGCCCCTTCCTGGGGTCGCCCTAAGTCGGAAGCTAAGCAGGGTTGGTACCAATGCTCCCTCTAAGGTGTGGGGCCTTGTGATCAAAAATTCTACTTTGTAAGCTACTGGCACTAAAGTAGTGAGTGTGCGATTTGGCCGCTGCATAAATTAGTTTGCTCTGGAGCCGTCCTTCCTGAACGAAGACAAAAAATCTGTGAGCCGGAAGCTAAAAAACGGTGAGCTAGCTCACACTAACTCAGCTTAGAGGGAACACTGGTTGCTACTTGGATGGGAGACCACCAAAGAAGGCTCTTCAGAGGACAGCCATGGCCAACCACCTCTGCTTCTCCCTTGCCTTGGAAACCCCTTGCTGGGGTCCCCGTAAGTCAGTTGCCAATTGACAGCACATACACTTTTACGTAAACCACTTGGAGGACATGTTCAGAGTAGAAGGGCCTTAAAGACATTAGAATGCGCGTGCGTGCACGCACAAAGCGCATCTGTTTGGCCAGGCTGTGGTTCGGTAGCTGAGCACAGTCCAGGCCTCGGGTGTGACGGCTACGAGTTCCTCCTTGTGGAGTGAATGGATCTCACTCGGACAATTGGGCCAGGAAAGACACCTGGCTGGGACTTGCCTGTGGTGGCTCTTCCAAGCCTGAAGGAGACCAGCTGGGCATCAGTTATGGGGGTTGACTCAAGCTCCTTCCTGACAGCAGCCAGGCTCCATGCAAGAACGAGTGGACGGGCTCTTCCCTTGCAGAGCTGAGGCTCTGTGTTGCTGCAGTGCAGGGCCATGCATCGTTCTCTCCCCCCCCCCCCAACATAGCCATGCATTTGGGCTTGCTGCACCCAGCAGAGCAGCCGCTTCCTGCTCTTCCGGGCCTCAAGTTCTCACACAGAGTCCACTTTCAGAAGGAAGTAAAAATCGGAGCCGCGTGCAGTCTCCTCGAGAATGCCGCTCCGTTTTAAGGGCTCACGCCTGTTCTGCGTCTCCCGAAGCGGGTCAAGAGGGCGGCCTGATGACAGGGCATCCTTTGGGAGCGCATACAGAGGAGACGTTTAATCAGGAAGCGGAAAGCTCAACACAGAGATTGGGGGCAGTGGGGGATAGAAAAGCTCTTTCGGCGACGCTGGGGATCCATTTACAGTTGCCTTCCCTTCAGGCCTTTATTAGCGAGTTGGACGTCAGCACCGAGGAGCCCCGAGATCTACCTCCCCGCTTGTATTTTTGGAATCTGAGCTGGGGCGGTGGTTTCTCCCAATCTGCCCTCCCCCCCCCCCCCACTCCTCTCCCCTTCTGCTGTTGAGCTGCTCAGCGTTTGCGGAAGCCCCCAGGGCCACAAGGCCTTCTTTTACCCTGGCGAGTTCCAGTGCTCCTGAGGCTGACCAGGATTCCACTTTCGCATGCCTTGGTTTTGTGCTGGCGGGGCGGCGGTTGGGCCTGTACCAGGTTGCTCTTTAAGAAGGGTAAAGGAAAGGTGAAGAGGGAAAGAGATCTAAAAGACCTCACCTCACTCCCACCCTTCCAGGTAGCGGTGAGCGGGGCCGGCCATGCGCTGAAAAAGAAAAGACAAACCCAAGTTTTGCCTGTCAAACATAAGGGTGAGCTTTCGTATACTGCCAAATTCACAGGGTACCGTGAAAGTAGAAGACAACGCAGGGTTAACACGTACCATATCGACACAATGAATATGGGGTAGGCCGGTGGAGGACCAAAGGGTCTGGTGTGATGTGGCTCATAGGGTCGCGGACTCAGCTGTGCGACTGAACAACAACAACGCCTACTATTAAAATAACACCTACTATACGTCCTGACCTGGATAGTCCAGGCAAAGCCCAATCTCATCAAATCTTAGAAGCTAAGCTGCGTCAGCTCTGGTTGGTACTTGGATGGGAGACCACCAAGGAAGTCCAGGGTTGCTACACAGAGGCAGGCAATGGCCAACCACCTCTGAACGTCTCTTGCCTTGAAAACTCTATGGGGTCACCATAAGTTGGCGGCCACTTGACGGCAACTCCCCCCCCCCAACGCCGTAGCATAGTCTACAGCAGCGTTCCCTCTAAGCTGCGTTAGAGTGAGCTAGCTCACCGTTTTTTACCCTCCAGCTCACACATTTTTGTCTTCGTTCAGGAAGGAGGGCTCCAGAGCAAACTAACTGACGCAGCCACCAAATCACTCGCTCACCACTTTAATGCCGGTAGCTCGCAAAGTAGAACTTTTGCTCACAAGACTCCACAGCTTAGAGGGAGCATTGCTCTACAGTCTGGTTCCTTTTATAAAAACGTCTTCCTGAACCACTCCACGATAACATAGCCCTATGACCTTCACGCAAACGCTCTCCTGAACAAAAGGCTGATGTCCCATTGCTAAGGACAATGCATCTCCCCCAATGCACCTGGTAAGGCCTTCTTTGTCCGTTTCTCCTTCCACCTCTGATGTGCTTGGGAAGAACTTCAAAAAGGTTCCTTTTGGGCTTTAATTCAAAGTGGCTCAACTGACACAGAAGGAAGCAATTAAAGACACTGTCAATGGTTGGAAATGTGGGCCAGAGCTGAGCCAAAGCACTGCAGGGAGGGGCTGAGAGGGACAATCCAAAATCATATTCCCCCAGGCACACACACAGTCACCTATGGAAGAGGAGGAGGAGGAGAAAGAGAAGAAGAGGAGGAGGAGGAGGAGGAGATGGGATTTATACCTCTCCCTTCACTTGGGGAGTCTCAGAGCAGTTTACAATCTCCTTTCCCTTCCCCTCCCCACAACAGACACCCTGGGAGGTAGGTGGGGCTGAGAGAGCTCTCTCGAGGACTGCTCTTGAGAGGACAGCTCTGAGAGAACTTGCGAGTGACCCAAGGTCACACCAGCAGGTGCAAGTGGAGGAGCAGGGAATCAAACCCGGTCCTCCGAGATTAGAGTCTGCGTTCTTAACCACTACACCAAACTGGCTCTCAGTCTGAGAGCCTCATTGGGAGTGACCAGGAGTACAATAGCAGTGGATCGGGGGGGGGGGGGGGGCGCAGACCTTCCTGTCTCCATCCATGGCCGCTAAATCCTAATGCTTAAGGCTGCTGCATCACCTTCCAACATGGCGTGTGTGTCTGTCACGCTTTCATCCTGCTCTTTCTTGGGGAGGAGTGCGTGGTCTTTCCCTCCTCCAGTTTATCCTGACAACAGCCTAGTCAGGTGGTTCAGACCTTTAAAACATGATGCCCTGAGTCACCCAGTGAGCTTCACTGATGCACTTGGCAACTGGATTTTGTGTGTGGAACAGAAAAGTCCGTTTGCAAATGATTGCTGAAGTGGATTGAAAGTGCATTAAACAGCAGGTGTGGAAGTGCCAGAAGTGTTGCACACATGGTCGTTTGCCACCGGTATCCTCACCCGCAGCCCAGGCAGAACAGTTGAGGTCTTTCTGAGCATGTGCAAAATTCCCTTCCTAACATAGCTTTCCCTATGTGCACTAGGTGTACAGCTAGTCATAGAGAACTGTGTGACCTTTGCGCATGCATCGTGTTTGACATGCGGTGACAGGCATTCTGCCCCTGCTGGTGGACCTCCTAATGGCCCCTGGGTTTTGGCCACTGTGTGACCCAGAGGGTTGGACTGGATGGGACATTGGCCTGATCCAACATGGCTTCCCTTATGTTCTTATGTCTGGGGCAGCAATGCTCTGT
Source organism: Lepidodactylus listeri (assembly GCA_029233225.1). NCBI lineage: Eukaryota > Metazoa > Chordata > Lepidosauria > Squamata > Gekkonidae > Lepidodactylus > Lepidodactylus listeri. Next base: position 53,752,140 of record JARCFY010000018.1, read on the forward strand.
CTTCTTGGTGCTTGGGGGGCAACAGTGGGAGGGCATCTGGAGTTCTGGCCCCGCTGGTGCACCGCCTAATGGCATCTCGGTTTTGGCCACTGTGTGACAGAGTGTTGGACTGGATGGGCCATTGGCCTGATCCAACATTGGCTTCTCTTATGTCTGGAGCAGTGATGCGGTCTTCTTGGTCCTGGGGGGGCAACAGTGGGAGGGCTTCTGGAGTACTGGCCCCACTGGGGAACCTCCTGAGAGCACCCGGTGTTTTTGGCCACTGTGAGACCCAGAGTGTTGGACTGGATGGGCCACTGGCCTGATCCAACATTGGCTTCTCTTATGTTCTTATGACTGCAGCGCTCTCCTGGGACAGCTTACGATCAGGCATTGTGGAGTGTGCGTGCCTGGACAGTAGGATTTCTGAAGTCTCAAGAGTCTTGTCATCTAAGGTGTGTGCTTCTCTCAGTAGTGAGAGACGGAATGTTAGGTGGAGTACATGCACTCACCTTTGTGTGCTGGAGTCAGGTTAAAGGAGGTGTTTTGGTGGGCATTTCCACTGTTTGCTCAACCTGCATGTCCCAAGCTAACCTGGTCTCATACAATATCAGAAGCAAAGCAGAGTCAACCCTGATTAGTACTTGGATGGGAGAGCACAAAGGGAGTTCAGGGTAGCCACGCAGAGGCAAGCAATGGCAAACCTCCTGTTTGTCTCCTTTCCTTGAAAGCAACTTTCCTCTCCCCACAGGAGATTCTCTGGTATGTTGTCAGAGGCCACTTCCCCACCCAGTAAGAGGTTTTGTTGTCAACAGTCCCGGGTTTAGTTTCCTCCAGTGTCCCCTCTAAGCTGAGTCAGTGTAAGCTAGCTCACAGTTTTTTAGCCTCCGGCTCACACATTTTTGTCTTCACTCAGGAAGGAGAGCTCCAGAGCAAACTAATTTGTGCATCAGCCAAACGGCTCGCTCACAACTTTAATGCCTTTAGCTCACAAAGGAGAATTTTTGCTCACAAGACTCCACAGCTTAGAGGGAGCATTGATTTCCTCTAGATGGCACAGCACGGAAAGCTGGCAGGATTTTATCTGTAACATTTCTTGATTTTTCAAGTAGATCTGCAGAACCTTCAGTGCAGGCCTCACGGGGAGGCCAAGACGAACTCCTTCCTACAGAGCAGACAACCTCCCCGCCATCCTGGGGCCCTTTCCCTTCTGCTAGCTCTTAGACATTCCCTGTCCCTTGCTCTGGTTTCCAGTTCCAACGCTGCCTGTTTTGTGCGGCCTCTCCACCCGTTCCCCCTGAGCTGGAATTGGGGGTCCCTTCGTCCACCCTCTGGGGGGCATTTCGTTCAAAAAGTCTGAGAGACCCCCAGCTTCCAGGGGACTCTCTGCCAGTGCTCCCTCTAAGCTGTGGAGTCCTGTGAGCAAAAATTCTACTTTGTCAGCTACGGGCATTCAAGCTGTTGAGTGACCGATTTGGCTCCTGCATCAATTAGTTTGCTCTGGAGCCATCCTTCCTGAGCTAAGACAAAAATCTGTGAGCCAGAGGCTAAAAAACTGTGAGCTAGCCCACACTAACTCAGCTTAGAGGGAACACTGCATTCTCTGCTAACCCCATCAGTCAGCCTTCCTCAGCTTTTCTGCAGAATTAAGGGAAGTACTGGCTGGTAACACTGTTAAGACAGTTCCTGCCCAGTTAGTCTGATGCAGTGAAAATGGACTGCAGCCTTGCGTCTCTTTAAGCACATCTGCATCTCTTTGTGGCTGAAAGTCCCAGGTTCAATCCCCGGCATCTCCAGTTAAAAAATCAGTTAGTAGGTGATACGAAAGACCTCTCCCTGAGACCCTGGAAAGCGGCTGCCAGTCTGAGCAGACAATACTGACTGTGATGGACTGATGGTTTGGTTCAAGGCAGCTCGAAGCGGGAAAGCCTAGCACGTGCCCATTCCAGTCAGCACGCAAAACATTAAAATCCCAACGGCCAACTGAGAGCCAGTTAGGTGTCATGGTTAAGAGCAGCAGACTCTTATCTGAAGAACCGGGTTTGATTCCCCACTCTTCCTCCACATGCCGCTGCTGGTGTGACCTTGGGTCAGTCACAGTTCTCTCAGAGCCGTTCTCTCTGGTGCAGTCCTGGAAAGAGCTCTCTCAGCCCCGCCGCCCTCACAGGGCATCTGTTGTGGGGAGAGGAAAGGAAGGCGATTGTACGCCGCTCTGAGACTCCGAGTGAAAGGCGGGGTATAAATCCAAACTCTCCAATCTCTTCTGCTGCTGCTGAGCTTTTGCTTCTGAAATGGCTGATTAGTTAAGAGAAAAAGAAAACTTGCATAGCAGAAAGACAAGGATTCTTCAAGCCAAGAAAGGCCCTGCAGCGTCCAAGTTAACTTCTAAGAAGAGATGTTGGGGAGGCTGCATTGAAAATGACCCTCGTGGCCTGAAAGCCCAAGGGAGGGCCTAGCTCTGTGGCTGGGCCCTTGTTTCGTGTGAAGACACAGGGCCGGCATCAGCATGCCCCCAGATGGGACAGCGGCCAGGGCTTCTGTTGGGGCCCACTCCAGCCACCGCCTGGAGGCTGGCAACCGTACTGCCCAGGGCCCTCCAGACCTGGAACTGGCCCAGTGTCAAAGGTGCCGGGTTCAGTTCCTGGCCTCCCAAAGGTTCTTGGGTCCTGGCCCTGGAGCAAAGCATTTTCTCTGCCTAAAATGTTGGAGAGCCACAAATCTTGAGCGAGGCGGGGGGGAGGGGGGGGGACCAGGGGCCTGACTTGGCATAAGGCAGACTCTTCTGTTCAGCGTACCATGAGCCAGGCCAAGTCGCATTTGCCTCCAGTTACAGAGGAAAGGTTTGGACTGCAGCCCCCAAAGGCTTGTATGGGGCAAGCAGCCAGCAGTGGGCGGCTGGACTCGTAAAGAATAAAGACCCTTGGGAGCTGCTGTGGCTGAAGGACAGTTCAGTCCCTTTTAGAAATATCTCTGTCTAGCCATCCTTCCCGAGCTGAGACAAAAAGGTGTGCGCCGGAGGCTAAAAAACTGTGAGCTGGCTCACACTAAATCAGCTTAGAGGGAACACTGCCTGTGAGGAAGGTGGGGCCGAGAGAGCTCTGAGAGAGCTGTGACTGACCCAAGGTCCCCCAGCTGGCTGCATGTGGAGGAGGAGTGGGGAACCAGACCCAGTTCACCAGATTAGAGTCCGCTGCTCTTAGCCACCACATCAAACTGAGAGAGCCAGAAATCCCTTGCCAGCGCCGTGGTCTGTGCCCCCTCCCACCCAGCTCGGCTCCTCATCCCCCCCCCCCCCCGGCCTACTCAGCCAACACTTTGCGTCTCGACAAATTAGAAGTGATGTGTGTGCACACACACACACACACACACACACACTATTTTTCCTGTCCACTCCACTGGCTAGATACAAAGGCGGCTGTCACGTATTTGTCGTTTCGGGGAGGGGGTGTCCTTTTACCCCCGCTGCCCCCTCCCCTCCGCCACCGCCATCTTTCCCCCTCCTGCCTCAGTCTTGCGCCTGGGAACGCGCAGTGGCCATGTTCCCTTACAAGCTGCACGGCACTGACGCTTTCGGGACCCCATTACGGCGGGGGCCCCTGCGAGCCGGGAGGGAGAGCCTGAAGCGGAAGAGGTCAGCCCTCCCGTGCCCCCAGGGCCACAGCCCCCAGAGTGGACTGGAGGAGTTCCTGACTTGCCATGGGATCAGCACTGTTCCCAGCCCTTGTATGAGATACAGGTAACAAGCTAAAAAAAACCCCAAAATCGTCAGGCAGACTGGGGGGGCGGGGGGCGGCAGTGGTGGATGAGAGATCTCCCCCCCCCCATCTAGGCTTCTGTCCCTGCATCTAGGGAAAGGGTTGTTTATCTGTTGCATTAGGGAAGGGCTTGGGGTTGCCAGCTCTGGAATGGGGAATTCCTGGGGATTTGGGGGTGGAGCCTTGGTGTTCGGGGAGGGGAAGGGCCTCAGCAGGACATAATGACATAGAGTCCATCCTCCAGAGGAGCCATTTTCTCTTGGGGGAACTGATCTCTTTAGGCTGGAGATCCGTTGTGATTTTGGGAGATCTCCAGGCCCCACCTGGAGGCTGGCAACCCTAGGGCGGGATGGGGCTGTGGGGGGCAGGCTCCTGCCTTGGGCTCTCACGCCAAGTCTCGGCTGATGTCAAGTTTTTAATGGCGTAACCAGAGCTGCCCCGAAGCGGAATCGACCCTCTCTGCCACTTCTCCCCTTTCTCAGCACATTTCCCCAAGAGCCAGCGCTGCATTTTCCCCGTCTCCGTCCGCCAGGTCTTTCTAACCCATCTTCTTCTGCTTCTTGTCTTGTGGGAACAGCCTTAATGTGAAGACAAACTCAGGCTGGGCAGCCGTGCCAGGAGGGAAGAGGAGGCAGCTGCTTCCAAGGGGCAGGACTGGGGGGCACAATGCCAAAGGTTTCTTAGGCCAAAGAAGCTTTTTAAAAAAACCAGAGAGGGGGCCAGGGAGGCAGGGCCCTCCACAGCAATGCAAGGCCTGGATGGTGGTGGCTCCGCCCGGTCTCCTAGAGAGGGCCCACCCTGCTCTGTCTTACAGGCTGCTGTCTTAGGAATCCTGAGCTGACCACTTCCATCCTGGCTGGGGGGTGGGAAGGGGGAACTGATGGAGGCCCGCCAGGTACAGCTGGCGAGGAGGAAGGCACTGCAAAGGCCTCCCAGGATTGCCAACTTCCAGGTGGTGGCTAGAGATTTCCCGCTATTACAACAGATCTCCAGGTGACAGAAATCAGCTCATGTGGAGAAAATAGCCCCCGAGGAGGAGGAGATTGGATTTATACCTCGCCCTTCACTACCTGAAGGAGTCTCAGAGCAGCTTACAATCCCTTTCCCCTTCCCCTCCCCACAGCAGACACCCTGCGAGGCAGGTGGGGCTGAGAGAGCTCTCTTGAGAACTGCTCTTTCCAGAACAGCTCTGAGAGAACTTGTGACTGACCCAAGGTAACACCAGCAGCAGGTGCAAGTGGAGGAGTGGAGCTTGGAGCTGGCTACCCTGTTGCTGGGATATTTGAGAGCTGGAGTCTGGGGAAGGGGAATCAGTGGGGTCCTGTGCCTCCTCCGAAGCAGCCATTTTCTCCAGGGGGGCTGATCTCTGTCGTCTGGAGATCAGTTGTAATTCCAAGAGGTCTTCAGGCACTGCCTGGAGGTTGGCGACCCTAATTGCTGGTGGTTCAAAGCTCACTCTCAGGTGCAAAGTTGCCAGGTGGATTTAGGCAGGTCTTCCTCAGCCCTCGGTTTGCAGCATACGGATGCTGTGGCCACCGTCCTGCTGGGGTAAGGATGATTGCCCGTGGGAATTGCCTGGAAGCTGGGAAGAATTATACAAATGCAGTTCGGTGCAGTGGTTAGGAGCGCGGACTCTCTTCTGGGAGAACCGGGTTTGATTCCCTACTCCTCCATGTGCAGCTGCTGGTGTGACCTTGGGTCAGTCACAAGGCCTTTTGGAGCTGTTCTCTCAGGAGCAGTCCTTGAAAGAGCTCTCTCAGCCCCGCCTCCTTCACAGGGTGTCTGTTGTGGGGAGGGGAAGGGAAAGGAGATTGGAAGCCGCTCTGAGACTCCTTTGGGTGGTGAAGGGTAGAGTATAAATCCAATCTACAGAAACTCCGGGCTCGGGGTGATGAGGCCTTTGGTTTCTGCATGCTCATTTAGAGTTTTTCACCCCCACAGGGAGGCAGAGGCTTAGCTGGCTCCAAGTTGGGTGGGTGGGTGGGTGGGCGGGCGGGCGGGGGGGGGTGTCATCAGGGTAGGATGTATTTCTCTGCTCCCTCTTCAGAGACGGGCTCCAGGCAGTTCACAAAGGTTTGTTTGTTTGTTTGTTTATTTTATTCGATTTCTAGGCTGCTCTCCCCACACAGTAGGCTCAGAGCGGCCGTAGAATTTAAAATGCCTTAGAATTGTAAAATAACCGCCAAGCTCTCAATGATAAAACTAGCGATAGAAGATGACCTTCAAAGCCACCACTACCCTTGGGATTGCCAGCTTCAGGTTGGGAGGTTCCTGCAGATTTGGGGGGTGGAGTCTGGGGAGGGCAGGGTTTGGGGTGGGGAGGGGAGTGACTTTGGTGGGCCTTCCAAAGCAGTCATTTTCTCCAGGGGAACAGATCTCGTGTCACTTGGAGATCAGCTGTAATCATAGGCGTCAACTTCAGGGGGGCTGGGGAGCTGGAGCCCCCCCCCCTGAACTTTTCTAGGACGTGCTGAGCCTCCCCTGGAGACAATGGCCTGTAATGTCCCTAACCCAGCCCCAGCCCCCCCCCCCCCGAAATTGGAAAGTCTACGCCCTTGGCTGTAATCCTAGCAGTTCTCCAGCCAGCGCCTGGAGGCTGGCAACCCCAAACACCCTGCATGCTACGCACACCCCTTTCTGAAGGAGGGAGCGGAGGGCAATTTTTTCATACCAGCACCAGCAAGCCTGCAAAGAATGCCAGTGTTTAATTTTTATTTTATTGATTTTTTAAAAATTAACCTGCCTTTCTGCCCTCATCGGGGCACTAAGGCAGCTACCAAATTGGGGTCTGATAGAAAGGAAATGGCCCAAGCATATCTGCAGGCGACATTTGTATTCTATTGTGTACAACATTTGCACTTTAATTCATTTGGTAAAATTACATACACTGTGGCTTAGCCGTATTAGTTGAAATAGTTATTATATACTTTATATACTTTCATAGAATTTGCAGCATTTGAATTGTGTTTTCGTGCACAGTTTTTGTTGGGTTGCATCTTACACCAGTTTGGTGTAGTGGTTAAGTGCGCGGACTCTAATCTGGGAGAGCCGGGTTTGATTCCCCCCTCCTCCTGCACTTGCAGCTGCTGGATGACCTTGGGCAAGCCATATAGTTCTGTCAGAGCTGTTCTTGAAAGAGCTCTCTCAGCCCCCCCCCCACCTCCCAGGGTGTCTGTTGTGGGGAGGGGAAAGGAAAGGAGTTTGTAAGCCACGCTGAGACTCCCCAAGTGAAGGGCAGGGTATAAATCCCATCTCCTCCTCCTCCTCCTCCTCACTTTGGGTGATAATTTCCTCCTCCGGGCAGAGGGGCAAAGGTCTTTACAGTGCACTTTGTAGTCTGCTGGGTGACCTGGATGGTCCAAGCTGGCCCAATCTTGTCAGATCTCAGAAACTAAGCAAAGTCGGCCCTGGTTAGTACTTGGGGGAGAGACCACCAAGGAAGTCCAAGGTTGCTACGCAGGGTCAGGCAACGGCCAACCACCTCTGAACATCTCTTGCCTTGGAAACTCCATGGGTTGGCCATGAGTCAGCTGGAACTTGACAGCGTTTTCCACCACCACCACCAGACTCCAAGTAGAAGAAGAGTGCGTTTTTATACCCTGCTTTCCTCTACTCTAATGGGTCTCTAAACAGCTTCCCTTCAGTCGCCTTTCCCGTCCTCTCCCCCCCAACGACAGGCACCTTGTGAAGGGTAGGTCGGGCTGAGAGAGCTCTGAGAGAACTGTGACTGGCCCAAGGTCATCCAGCTGGCTTCATGTGGAGGAGGAGTGGGGAATCAAACCCGATTCTCCAGATCAGAGTCTGCTGCTCTTAACCACTACCCCACACTGGCTCTCTCTTGCCTCTATGATTTCCAGGACGTTTAATTTTTTTTTTTTTTTAATTATCTCTTTATTGACTTTTTACTTTTACAACATAAATAAAAACGTAAAGTACAGCCATATCGGGCCACAAGATAATAAAACAATACCACAAGAACATTTTTTAACAATCAAGTAATAATAGCACAACATATAATATTTTTTAACAGGACGTTTAATGATGTATAATGTTGTTTTACTTTTTTTCTTGTCAAGGCCAATAATAACTGCATTACAGGTGGAGATTCAACAGGTGCAGCATTCTTCAGGTGGACCTGTTGAGCTTCTGCCTGTCTAATTTGGAAGGAGCTTCTCACTTGGTGTTGGTAAATGTGGATTCCAGCCACTCACACACCCCTAGGAGTCCCTGTTTTTCAGGCAGAACTTGGTGAATGACAGGCAAATTGCGATGTTGCTGGCGTTGTGTGGCAGGGACCGTGTGATATCCTGACAACCGCATTCCTCACATCACTAGGAAGCGCCCTGATCCTATGCTTGCAGACTCAGCAGGTTATTTATTGATTGGATTTGGGGGGGGGGGCATGTTTTAAGTGGGAAATGTGATCTTTCAGAATCACCCATCCTTCTTTTGAGGGAAGAAAGGTCGATTTTGCATGGAGCACGTACGCATATCTGGCATTTTTCTTCCTGGGAAAAAAAGGCCAGCATCACATAATGGTTAGAAAGTCAGACTAGGAGCAGGAGACTAGGAGCAAGTGGGTTCGAGTCCCCACCCTTTCACAGAAGCTGACGGGGTGGCCTTGGGCCAAACGCCACACTCTCAGCCTAGCCTACCTGAGAAGGTTGTTGTGAGGATAAAATGGAGGAGAGGAGAATTATGCGAAGCCCCTTGGATCTCCCGTTTTCAGTTTGGTGTCCTGGTTAAGAGTCGCGGACTCTAATCTGGGAGAACCGGGTTTGATTCCCCACTCCTCCTTCTCATGCAGCTGCTGGTGTGACCTTGGGTCAGTCACAAGTTTCTTCAGAGCTGTTCTCCCAAGCGCAGTTCCTCGAAAGAGCTCTCTCAGCCCCACCTCCCTCCCAGGGTGCCTGTTGCGGAGAGAGGAAGGGAAAGGAGTCTGTAAACCACTCCGAGACTCCTTCGGGTAATGAAGGGTGGGGTATGAATCCAATCTCCTCTTCTTCATTCAGCCAGGGAAATGCAGGTTGCCCACCTGAGCTGCAGCCAGCAGAGGGTGCCAGGGACCTGCCAGTTGCCCCACCAAGAGAGACCTGGCTGGGGGGCTTCTCATTCCTTCCCCGGCCCCTTCCTCACCCCTGCCTCCCTTTGGGCACATGACTTCCCCCCCAGGCCCCTAGCCAGGATTTTTTAAAGTCAGGGGGCATTTAAATTCCTTCGGGGGCACTGGCTAATCAATTTAATATGGGGGGAGAAGGCCCTGACACCCTGGGCTAGATGGGAAGTCGGGGGGGGGGGAGCCTGGCCAGCAAGTTGGGGGGGCCTCGCCCCCAGATGCCCCACTGCAGCTACAGGCATGGACCCTCCCTTCCTCCTGGTTCTTGCTTCCTCCTGCACACCCCCCGCCCCCCTCCGGACTGATGTCCTGTCCTCCACTAAACGGCTCTTGCCCCCAATCCCTTCCGTCCACCCTTCCCTCTGGAGGAGGAGGAGGAGTGATCTCCACTTCGCCTCATTCAGCTCGGGAGGATTATCCGGAGCCCGCAGGAAAGAGGATAAAGGGGGGGGGGTTGCGGAGAGAGAAAGGGGACGTGGGGGGGAAACCACGTGCCCCCAGAAGAGCTTCCCGCATCTGTCCTTGCGTGTGTGTGTGTGGGCGCGCGTCCCCCTCCCGCGCCGGCCAATCCCCGCGCCCCCCCCCCCCAACCACCCTCCCTGGCGTCAGAGGCGGCGGCGGGCGGGCGGGCTGGTGGGTGGCGGGGGCGGTCCATCCGTGGCTGCATCCCCGGCTCCTCCGCAGCATCCCTCTGCCCGCGCCGCGGTCCCCCCTCCTGGTCCTCCCCCCCCGCCCCAACGGGTGGGCGGGGCCTGGCATGCAAATGAGGCCCGGCTGAGCCGACCGGCGCGGGGCCACCGGCTGCAGGACCGCGGCTCCCCGGCGCGGCAGGGAAGGACCCCCCCCCCAGCCGAGAAAAGCAGCCCCCCCACCCCAGCCGCCCCGCTGCAGCCTGGCCGCCGCCCGCTGCGGGCTTGAGGCGGGATGCAGGTCTCGATCGCCTGCACGGAGCAGACCCTGCGGAGCCGCAGCAGCGATGACCGGCTCTGCGGCGGCGGCGGCGGGGGTGGGGGCGGCGGCGGCGGGGGAGGCCGGGGCCAGGGAAACGGCGGCTACCAGCCCCCCGGCAAGGCCAGCCGCCTGGCCCTCCTCGGCCCGCGGGGGCCCGGCCAGAACCTGCCCCACATCGCCTTCGTCCTCCGCGAGTCCACCGGCCGGGCCACCGGCATGAACTACAGGTAGGACTAGAGGGCGGCGGGGGTGATCCCTGCCCCTGGATTGGGGGGGGGGGGGGGCGTTGGGGCATCTGTTGCAAAGCCGGTCTTTAGGACCGGGGGAGGGGAGATTCTGGGATCATCGGGGGGGGGAGGGGTGTTGCATTCAGGAGTTGGGGGCACAGCAAAAAGGGGGGGGGGGTTCCAAGGGACTTTAGCCCAGGTTTGTGCGGAGGGGGGGGGCAGGGCGGAAAGGACCAGGATTTGGGCTCCTGAATGGGCGGGGGGGGGGGGGAGAGCAGGGGATTGGGGGTCACAGTGGGGATGGGGAGATGCAGATCCCAGACAGACATCTTGGGGGGGGGGGGCGCAGAGGGTCTTCCACTCTGAAGGGGGAGGGGGCTGCCTGGTTCTCTGGCCTCCACCTGCCCCAAAGGTTGATAGGGGTCATCGCTGGGGGGAGGGCCCCTCTCCTTAATGCCGGAAAGCCGAAATGGAAAGGGTCACCCTGGGAGATCCCTCCAGGTCTGCAAAGTGCAAGAGGATGTTTTTTTTGGGGGGGGGGGTTGTCACACAAGGATCCCCCCCCCAATAGTTCCTGTAGCCACACATTCAGGCAGGCAAGCAACTCTCTTGTCCCCTCTTCCTCCCCCACTTTAATCCTCCAGCTTCCTGTTTAGCATTTTAATTAAAGGCAGGTCAGTTATTTGCTGATCCCCAAAGGGAATCCATTTGCTTTCAAGAAAGAGGGAGCATGGGAGGGGGGAGAGGGGAACAGCAGCTGTTTGGGGTCCAGAGGACTCCTGCAGGAGGGGGCGTGGGGTCCCACAGGGTGCAGCAAGGACAGGAGGGGGGGCGGATCAGGAGGGCCCCTGTCTTCCTGGTAGGAACAGGTGCCGAAGAACTTGAGCAAGGCCCTGCTAGACCAGAATTCCTGTTTCTGAGGGAGCCAGGAAGATGCCCCAGGAAGTGCAGGAGGGCAGGAAGCCAACAGCCCCCTCCCCACTGTTTGCCTCCCAGCCAATGTCATTTGCAGGTACATTGCCTTGGGAAATGGAGGCTCCACTTAATCCTTCATAAACCTTTTCTCCTCCTCCTCCTCCATGAACTTGTAAAATCTGCTTTTAAAAGTATCTCCTCTCCCCGCACATCCACGGCAGCAAATTCCATAAGCGAGTGGTGCATTGTGCGTGCGCAGGAGGGACTTCTCAAAGGGAAACTGGAAGGCGGGGGGGGGGGGGGGAACATATTGTGTGCAGGGTCAAAGCAACATAGAGAAGAGCGGCAGGACAGAACCCATGCATGTCTGGGGGGCACCCTTAAAAATCTGGCTTCACACACTTTTTTGGTGCTGATAACACTGCAGAAAAGAAAGCGAAACACATTCTGCAACCGTTGGTTTCATGTTTGTGTTGCAGAGAAAGGAAGGGCTGCAGTCCAGCCAGGACTCCTGGGTCTCTTGGAGTTGAGGGGGGAGGGTCTGGTGTGCAAGGACTGGGGCTGGTGGTAGCCCAGAACCTTGGAGAGTGGGTGACGGGGGTAAGAAACCAGAACTCGGGAGTCCTGGGGCACAGGCCTCATGATGAGAGGGTGCAGAGCGAGGCTTCTTAGGACGGCAGCCAGGACTCTGGGGTCCGGTTCCCCCGGCGCACGCGAGTCAGATTGTTGTTGGGCCTGGCCACCCTCCAACCCGCCTGGCAGATCCTATAATTGCTGCCTCCCGGCTCAGGTTCCCCTGGGCTGCAGCCAGCAATGCCGTCTGAACTACAGATTAAAAGGACAAGTGTGTGTGTGGGGGGGGGAGCATGTTCCGGTTGGACTCTTGGGACTGCGGTGAGGGCAGGGAGCAGCCTGGGGGACAAGGGGGGCAAATTGCATGAGTGCAGTTGGAAGATGTCATTTCAGGTGTCCCCCCCCCCCCCCCCCCGGAAAGAAAGAATTTTTAGCAGACCCTTCCAAAATACAGTTCTATTTTGGTAGGCAATTCTGACCGCCTTTAGTCTGAGGATGAAGATGTTGCCGTATCTTATGATCAGCGCCCCCTCTAAGCTGTGGAACCTTGTGAGCAAAAATTTAACTTCGTGATCCACTGGCATTAAAGTGCTGAGCGAGCGATTTGGCGGCTGCATAAATCAGTTTGCCCTGGAGCCAGCCTTCCTGAGCTAAGACAAAAATGTGTGAGCTGGAGGCTAAAAAACTGTGAGCTAGCTCATATTAACTCAGCTTAGAGGGAACGCTGCTTGTGATGTCCTAAGTCTCCAGATTGCTGTTCTTTGAACCGTATTATAAGGTGCTCCAAGCACCTCCCAGAATCACTACTAGCTTTCACGTACAGGAGTGTGGATTCCCTGGTATTATACCTTGCTGAGGTCTCCCCTACCCCCAAATCCTGCCCTCTTGAGATCCCACCCCCAGCTCTCCAGGAATTTCCTAACCTGTTACAGTCCCACAGGGCCTGCAAGACGGAGCTCTTCCGCCGGGCCTTTAGTTGAGGCAGCGGGCATCCGCTTTGATCTGGCCTCCCCTCCGGTGACCGCAGACCCTAGAAAGCCAAATTGGGGCCACAGTATTATCTGCTGAGGCGCGTTGTTGTTTTAAAGTGTTGGTGAGTCGATGGATTTTAAATGGACTGTTATAATGTGTTTTAATTGCAAATCTGCACTAGTTGCAGATCTATATGTTGGTAACCACCCTGAGCCTACAGTGTGGGGAGGGCGGGATATAAGTCTAATAAAACAAAATAAACCCGGAGTTGCCAACTCTACCCAGGCGACCTGGGGCTGGTCTTCAAGCTAATCCACCCAAACAACTGCTTGAAGAGGGCACCGATTCACTTGGAAGCATCACCTCCGGGGCCCACAGCCTCCAGACTGGGCTTGCAAAATGCCTTGAATGGAGGCAAACAGGATTAAAAGGCATGAAACCGTGGAAATCAAGTCACAAACACCCCGGTCTGTCCAAGTTGGCAGTGTCCACTCAGACTGGCAGCAGCTCTCCAGGGTCTCAGGCGGAGAAAGGTCTTTCCCATCACCTCCTGCCTGGTCCTTATAAATGGAGATGCCGAGGACTGGACCTGGGAGCTTCTGCGTGCTCTACCACTGAGCCACGGGCCGTTCGCAAACCTGCAAAGTCCAACCTGTAAGTCATAAGCCAATCGAAGCAAAGAATACGGATCTCGGTGTTTCCAGGGCCTGATTCGGTTTAAGGCAGCTTTATAAGCTTCTCTTTAGACCAGGGAAGTTAAGGCTGTTTTTTAAACAAATAATGGAGTAGGCAGTCCCCCCCCCCCTTCCCAAAAAAAACAAGTCATAGTATCTTGCCTGGCTCCCTTCGGCCCACCTGCTCCAGATCTGGGTGGGTCTTGCTGGAATTCTGGCACCCGTAAGTGATCTTACAAAATATGATGATGATGATGATATAACATCCCCCCTTTGGCAGTGGATATAGTGGAGTGCTTCAAGGAATAACTGAAGGGAATTATTACTTATTTAAGGTAGGTGCTTTATTGTAAGTATAAGTAAAAAGCTTAATTTAACAATAATGTTCCTTACTTGGTGTCTGCGTTTCCACCTCGTACAACTTCATGGCTTTTATTTTGCACCTAGTTTGAACTTGGCAACCAACTCAGGGAGGTTTCTGTCGATTGCAAAGAAATCACTGATCCCCCCCCCCCTTTCCTGGAAAGGAGGAAGAGGAGGGATGGCCCCCCGGGAATGGGGCAGGGGCGGGGAGGGGTTCAGTTTGGGCAGGGGGAGAGGAATCCTTGTTCTGTGAAGCCCCATGGAGTCCTCAGGCGAAATTATTCTGACCCACTGGAGCATGGTTGGAGTGGGGGGGGGGGGGGGAGGGTGCCCGGATTGTATTTCTGGCCCTTCCTGCAGTCTGTGCTCCACAGATCCCTTATGGTTTAATTATGAGGCCGAGTCGCGATCTGAATCAACAACATCTGGTATTTAGGGGACTGTGATATTATCCTTGTTCGGGGCGGAGAGGGCGGGGGGGGGGGGGCAAAAGGAAGAGAATACAGTGGACACACCACCGGCTCTCCCTCCCTGACTCCCGGCCTTTCAGGCACGCACAGGGACATGGAGACAAAGGCGGCCAACTTCTTTTCGCAGTCCAGCTCTTCCGCTTTTAACTAGCACAGAGGCCGCTGCTCCATTTGCCCATGTCAGGCAGCTGATTAGGGCACCAGAGCCGGGCCTGTTAGAAACCAAGACTGGCGCTCATCTCAGATTCTAGATGTCGCTGTGTCCTGGGAGACCCGTCAGGGTGAGGGACGAGTAAAGGGAAGAGGCCGGCACAAAGATAGCTGGGTCCTGTCCTGGATTTCTGAGAGCTTAGTGGATACAGCCGGATTTAATTTTCAAAATGAGAGCTGTTTGGGGGCTCACAGCCTACGCCTGGAGAGCCTTCCCTTATCCTGTTCCCCAGCGGGTGGCGATGGGCACTTGGCGGGAGTGGTGGTGGAGAATGCCATCAAACTGCAGCTGGTTTATGGTGACTGCTCACCCCCCCCCCCCACGTAGGGTTTTCAAGGCAATAGATGTCCAGAGGTGGTTTGCCATTGGCTGTCTCTCTGCATAGCAACCCTGGACTTCCTTGGTGGCCACATATCTGAGTACAAACCAGGGCCGACCCTGCTTAGCTTCCAAGATCCGATGAGATCAGGCTATCCTTGGCCATTGCCTGCCTCTGCGTGGCAACCCTGGACTTCCTTGGTGATCTCCCATCCAAATACTAACAAAGACTGTGTCCGCGTAGCTGCCAAGATCTGACGAGATGAGAATATCCCAGGCCATCTAGGTCACGACCACCTGGGTGCTTAGTGGAGACCAAAAAAAGCACTCTGTATGTGCTCAGTGGTACTGCTCATTAACATGTTTCAGGAGTGAGTATGGGGCATTTCAAAAACAATTTGGCCGGGGTGGGGGTTCCCTGTACATGCCCAATTTGTTACCAGAATTTACTCAAGGAGTTGGGGGGGCACACAGCGCCCCACTATCTGTTGCAGCTTGCGCTCTCGTTTGTTTGGTGCACAAGCTGGGGGGAGGGGAGGGGAAGGACTAGCGAGCTCCCTGCAGTTCTGTCCCGTCCTCCACCCCATTGTCTCGGTAGCAGAAACTTCCAGCCGCCGGCAGAACTGACCCCGTTTCAAAGCCCCCAGCTCGGCACTCCAACATGGGTCTATTTTTATCACATTACGGCTCTCAGCAGTGGCACTAATGGAGCCTCGAGAGGAGCAGCACAGCTCCAGTGAACCCAGGGGGTGAGCCAAAAGGGGAGCCCCCACACCTTCCTGGGAACTCGGGAGCAGCACTGGAGAGAGGACCCAGGAGTTCTGGCTCCCGTCCCACCTTAGCTCTGTCAGCAGAGGAGCACATGAAACCCTCCCAAACACGGGTAATGTTGCCTGCTCAAGAGCTGTGGATGGAAGTCTGGTGTCCCTTCATGCTCAGCTGTGGGAGTGAAAGGGCAGCTATGCGCACCCATGCACATGCTTTTCCAAGGCGTGCTAATCCATCACCATCTCCTGAAGTGGGGCGGCTGCCAGGGCCCCCGGGGTTTTGGGTGGGGCCCGCCGCCACCAGCCCTCCCATCTCCTTCCGCCCATCTTCCCTCCACCTGCTCACAGCCCGTGATCCGCCCCCCCCCCCCCGGCTGAACGTGCGGGGGGGGGGGGCATGCAGATGGTGTGCAGCAGGTCCCTGCACCGTTCGGCAGCTGTGAGCGTCGGCAATGGGAAGGCCGGTTGACGGACAGGCAGGTGGGGGATAGATGCATGGGGTGTGGAAAGGAAGGTTCAAGGTAGAGAGGGAGCGCCCAGCACTCCCTGTCCAGAGCTCCCCCAAAACATCTGGAACTGGTCATGCAGCAGACCGGGTCAAAAAAGGGGGCTCTCCAGATTGTTGGGAAATGTGTGATTTGCACCTTTGGCGAGAGATATGCTCCTAGGCCACAATATTATTTTTTGATTTGATTTGATTTGATTTGATTTGATTTGTATCCCACCTTCCCCGCCGAGGCTGGCTCAGGGTGGCTTACTTTAAAGAGTTAAATACATTAAAACACTATATAACACCATAAAACTCATAACATAGCAATCATAATTTCAGATAAAATGCTGGTAAAGTCCTGGTGGCGACAACATCTTGCTGGATCATGATGAAATAATAACAGGGTGTGGCCGCAGTTAATGTCCAAACTATCACAGGCTGTGGGGTTAATAGAAAGGGCCTTAGTTGTTGTTGGTAGCAGCTCCTAATCGAAGGCCTGGTGGAACAGCTCTGTTTTACAAGCCCTGCAGAACTGTAGAAGGTCCTGCAGGGCCCTGATGTCTTCCGGGAGCTCATTCCGCCAGCGTGGAGCCGCTACTGAAAAGGCCCTGTCCCTGGTAGAAGCCAGTCTGGTGTCTTTCGGTCCAGGAGGGGGGCCAGGCGATTCTGAGACCCCCAACCTCAATTCTCTCTGGGGAACATGTGGGGAAAGGTGGTCCCTTAGGTTCACAATGAAGCGTCCCCTTTGTCCAGCCTGCTCAGAACCCTCTTCCTCGAACCTGCATTCCTAGGCCATTGGAGGATCCCGTTCTCAGACACACCCCCCCCCACACACCCCTTGGCTGTATCACAGCACCGATGGCCAGGACCGTCACGGCTGAGGCTCAGTCCTGCCTTCCTCTGTGCCGTTTAGGACCCAGCAGCAAGTTCGGAAACAGGACAGGGGTTGTGGGTGCGATCAGAGCGTGCGGAAGGACCCCCACCCCACCCACCCCAAAGATCAACCTCTGTCCCTGTGCTTTCTTTCTCCCCCTGCAGGAACCTGGGCAAGTCAGGGCTCCGCGTTTCGTGCCTCGGGCTTGGTAAGTCCCGGGGAGAAGAGGGGATTGGGGGAGGTGCCTGGGAGCGTGAGAGCCGGCGGCCCCCTGGGGGCAGCATGGGACGAGTGCTTGGCGCATGCTCAGAGGCACTCTTTGCCAGCCAGTCTATAATTGTTCAAAAATCCTGTCCCACCATGGGGGGTAGCTGAGGTCGGTTGGTATCAGCAGGACCCCCTGGGTCTGTGTGCGAGGAGCACACACAAATATCTTTGTGCTCTGTCCCATGATCTTTGTGTTCCCCTGCAGGTACTTGGGTGACGTTTGGATCCCAGATCTCTGACGAGGTGAGTGCAGCGTCCAGGCATAGCGGTCAGAATGACAGGCTAGGATCTGGGTAAACCCGGGTTCGAACCCCCCGTGGAAGCTTGCAGGGGAACCTTGGGCCAGTCACGCCCTCTCGGCCCAGCCTGCCTCACAGGGCTGTTGTGAGGATAAAAGGGAGGAGACAAGAAGGACGTAACCCGTCTTGGGTTCCCATCGAGGAGAAAGGCAGGGGGCAAATGAAATAAAATAAAAATATATACATAAAAATATATAGTTTTTTTTTTTAAAGCTGTCCTGCCCTCACTCTGGGCATTCTGCACTGTATATTTAAATTTTCTGAGTTTTGTGTCTCTTGCTGCACAAACCTGTGTGCTCACCTGATCACCCTAGGAATTCTGGGAATCGGATACCTTGTTTATCGGTGACTCCTAGACCTCATCCCAGAGACCTACAATTCCCAGAATCCCATGAGAGTTTCTCACAGTCAGTTGAACAAGTTTGCATTTGCACTGTGAGACAGAGTTGAATAGTCCCTTTGAACATTTCACACATTCGAGAGGTGCTGCCCACATCACACAGTAGAGCGTGCCAGTGTCCTGGCGGAGCCTGAGCATCTCCGAGAGTTACAACTGATTTCCAGACGTTGTAGATCAGATTCCCTGGTGGAAACGGCTGCTTTGGAGGGGGGGATCTATGGCCCTGTACCCTGCTGAGATCCCTCCCTAGGCTCCGCCCCCAAATTGCCAGGGTTTTTCCCAGCCCAAAGTCGGCAACCGTTCAGTTGACTGTTTCCAATGCAGGACAGAATCCCAACGACAAATCAGCGGACGGAAGAGTTACGTATTCGCACCGCAGACTGATTTAAACCTTGCCGGCGGGGACCTGCCCTAATTTTGGCACTCAAGAAGAAAGGGGTACTGAGATTAGGGCTGCCAGGTTTCCCACTGACGGACCCCAGGCCATTCCCATGCCTTTATCAGCAACCAGACAGGCAGGAATTAAACCGGTGAAGTTTTCCCAGTGGCTTTCTCTCTATAACAAGAGAAAGCTGCCCTTCTTGATTTCGTAGTGTTTGAAAAATAGTAAAAAGCCCCGTAGCACCTTTAAGACGAACAAACTTTATTGTAGCACAAGCTTTCGTCTTAAAAGGTGCTACGGGGCTTTTTTACTACTTTGTAGCAACAGACTAGCACAGCTAACTCCTCTGGATCTGTGACCATGTTGTTCGACTCCCTCTCCCTCCCCTCCCTCCTACCCTCTAGATGGCGGAGAATGTGCTCACCATCGCGTACGAGAACGGGGTCAACCTCTTCGACACGGCCGAAGTGTACGCTTCTGGCAAGTATGTCCCGCTATTGCAGCCTCAACTTTTTTTCTGAAAAACGGGCGCAGAATCCAAGGGCGTCTGTAAGGATAGCCTCAGCTCTGAGGTCTCCCCTGCCTCTTACCCTCACTGGAGGCCCCTTCTCAGGAGCCGGTTGCTAAAAAGAGATATTCTAGACTAGAGCTTCATTCTGTGAGTCTGTCAGAGGTCAGCAACAAAGGAAAGGCACTCTGCACACACTCAGGGTGCTCTCTTCTTTGCAACTCAGTGGCCTTTCTTCCAGCTGTGAGCCCCCTGGAGGCACCTCTCTTCTTCCCCACCCCAAACCCTGCCCACCACAAGCCTCTCCCCCAAATCTCCGGAATTGGCAGCTCCACCCCCCCTTTCCTCCCCCTCCATCTTCTCTCTGCTCTAAACATTCCACTGCCCACCAGTGCCCCCTCTAAGCTGAGTTAGTGTGAGCTATTTCACAGCTTTTCAGCCTCTGGTTCACACATTTTTGTCTGCACTCTGGGAGGATGGCTCCGGAGCAAACTAATTTATGCAGCGGCCCAATCACTCGCAACTTTAACGCCAGTAGCTCATAAAGTAGAATTTTTGCTCACAAGAATCCACAGCTTAGAGGGAGCACTTCTTGCCCACCCCTTGTTATTTCTGCCTGCTGGACACTTTCTAGGCAAAAATGCTGTCGCAGGACTTTCCAGAGTCACAATTAAAACTCTGTGACATGATTCTGTCAGGCCAGATTTGGGGGATAGCTGGAAGAAAGGAAGGAAGGAATAAGCAGGATGCATTCGGCCGCAAGGCGATGTCAGGAAATGGAGGAGTTTGGAAGAAGGGCGTGGGTGGGGTTGAACGGCCCAGAGAGGGTGCAGACGCAGGCAGTTGCAGGCTAGCTTGTGTGCCCCAGGCTAAACATGGAGTTCCTCTAGAGCAGGAAGGCCAAGGGGTGTGATTTGTACAACTGGGGTCCCAAGATAATTGCAACCAAGAGAGTTTAGCAGAATATTGTAGGTAGGAATGGGGGGGGGGGGGTTTGACACCTCTTTAATCAAATATGGAAAATAAGAAAGAAATCACCACAGAAGCAAACAAGTTCAAGGTCCATCAGCTTCGTGGAAGCAGCCCTCGGTGGAAAATTTGGCACTGTCCCCTATCAGGTGTGTGTGGCCTTCACGGCTAGAGGGAACCGGCTTTCACCCCCAAAGACACAAATGGCTCAGTGATACTTTGGCTGATGCTCTGGAAACTGGTTTGTGGCATGTCTTTTCCCGCCTGGCTTGGCAGAAGCACAGGGCAACTCTCTGAGAATCCCAGAGTCTCCTTTATGTCCTCATCAATCCCTCTAATTGATTGGGCCAGAGGCGGAACCGCAGCTTCAATTGGAGCGACTGCATCAATCGATCGGTGCTTGTTATTGTTTACCTTCCCTGCTGTATTTTTTCTTCCTTCCAGAGCAGAAAAAACCCTGGGGAACATCCTGAAGAGCAAAGGATGGAGGTAAACACACACACACCCCGCCCTGGCATGAAACCCCCCCAGCCTTGACTCTTCCCCAAATTCAGTAGGAGATGTGACCCTCTCCCCAGAGAGCCAGTTTGGTGTAGTGGTTAAGTGCGTGGACTCTAATCTGGGAGAACTGGGTTTGATTCCCTATTCCTCCACTTGCACCTGCTGGATGACCTTGGGCAAGCCATAGCTCTGCACCAGCTGTTCTCTCAAGGACAGTTGTCTCCGAGCTCTCTCTGACCCACCTACCTCACAGCGTGTCTGTTGTGGGGAGGGGAAGGGAAAGGAGTTTGTAAGCCGCTCTGAGACTCCGAGTGAAGGGCGGGGTACAAATCCAATCTCTTCTTCTCTTTTTCTTCTTCTTCCCCCATACTAGCCAGTTTGGTGTAGTGGTTAAGTCTAATCTGGGAGAACTGGGTTTGATTCCCCACTCCTCCACTTGTACCCGCTGGATGACCTTGTGCAAGCCATAGCTCTGTATCAACTGTTCTCTCAAGGGCAGTTGTCTCGGAGCTCTCTCAGCCCCACCTCCCTCCCAGGGTGTCTGTTGTGGGGAGGGGGAGGGAAAGGAGTTTGTGAGCCGCTCTGAGACTCCCTTGGGGAGTGAAGGTATAAATCCAATCTCCTCCTCCTCCTCCTCTTACTACTAACCTTCTCCCTCTCACCCATCATAGGCGTTCAAGTTACGTTGTCACCACAAAGATCTACTGGGGAGGCCAGTAAGTACAAAGAATGTCTAGGGAGCCAGTTATGGGGGGTTACTGAGGGACTTCTGTGGTGGGGGGTACACAGAATTTGTATGTTCTGAAGGAAAGCAGCAGGGGCCTGGATGTTGCAGACAGAGGGGGAGGCAATTTGGGTCTGGGGGCTCGACCATTCACTGTTCAGGCATCGGGGGGGGGTCTTTAGAAGATGTGGCGGTGGAATGAATCTCTGTGGGAGGGGGTCTCAGAGGGAGGGGGCCAGGCTTCAAAGACCCCCCCTCCCATTTTTTCTGTCTTTGTTCTTCCCTGACCCCAGGGCTGAGACCGAGAGGGGCTTATCCCGGAAACACATAATCGAGGGTAAGGTGGTGTGTGGGGGGAAGAGGCTGGAGATTGCTGGGGGGGGGGGGCGGGGGAGCAGAATATAGAAGAATCGGGGGGGGGGGTCAGGACCAGCGGGGTAGATCAGGATGTGGGGGATTTAGGGGTGGGGAGGCAAGGGAATGGTCAGTGGGGAGGCTGTAAGGAAGAGGTGATGTGGGATGGGTGATAAGCGAGGAAATGAAGTGAGGATCAGGTTGGAAAATATCTGGAGGATATGGAGGCAGAACCTGAGGAGGGTGGGGGAAGGGAAGGACTTCAGTGGGGTCTAGCACCCTAGAGCCCACCCTCCAAAGCTGCCTTTTCTCCAAGGGAACTGATCTCTGTCGTCTGGAGGTCAGTTGTAACTCTGGGAGGTCTCCAGACCCCACCTGGAAGTTGGCCACCCTAGGAGAAGAGGATTTGGGGGGCTGTTCCCTCTAAGCTGTGGAGTCCTGTGAGCAAAAATTTTACTTTGTGAGCTACTGGCCTTAAAGTTGTGAGTGAGCAATTTGGCTCCTGCATAAATAAGTTTGTTCTGGAGCCATCTTTCCTGAGCTAAGACAAAAATGTGTGAGCCAGAGGCTAAAAAAACTGAGCTAGCTCACACTAACTCAGCTTAGAAGGAACACAGGTTAAGATGCAGACGGAATTGTCGGGAGTTTCTACTTAGCCAGGAAAGCGTTGGTGGGTTTGAAGCCTTGAAAGTAGGGGTCGGGGGGGGGGGCTTCTGGAGTGGGAGAGGAGGGGCACCCTGTCTCTGAGTACTTTTGGGGGGCCTTATCAAGGTTTTTTTGGGGGGAGGGAGTGCTCATGCCAACATAGGGGCTGCAGTGGCTCAAGTGGTTAAGACACTGAACTGCAGACCGGAAGGTCAGTAGCTCAGCAGTTTGAGAACCGAGTGCTGCGTGACGGAGTGAGCTCCCGTCTCTGGCCCCAACTCCTGCCAACCTAGCAGTTCGAAAGCAAGAAATTGCAAGTAGATAAATAGGTACCGCTTCGGTGGGAAGGTAACAGCGTTCTGTGTGCCTCAGCGTCTAGTCATGCCGGCCATATGACCACAGAAACCTCTTTGGACAGCGCTGGCTCTTTGGCTTGGAAGCGGAGATGAGCCCCGCCTCCCTAGAGTCGTATTTGACTGGCTTCCGAGCAAGGGAAACCTTTACCTTTACATGCCAACATTTCCCTCTCCCTGGCCTTTTAGGGCTCAAAGGGTCTCTGCAGCGGCTTCAGTTGGAATACGTGGACATCGTGTTTGCTAACCGGATGGACGCCAACAGCCCCATGGAAGGTGAGTGTAACCCCTCACACACACACCCACCCAAAAAGCTTCAAGGAGTTCTGAATTGCCACCCCAACCTCCCTCTCACAACTGGGGGGATGGTGGAAACCAAACATGCCCTCCCAGGTCTTTTTAGCAAGTTCCCCCCACCTCCCAGCACCTTTAGATATCTGCCGTCTCAGACAAAAGGCGTCCCAGTGGATCCGCCCCCCCCCCCGGCCATAACTTGGGGGTTTCCCACTACAACACCTCCCGTTATTTATTTATTTAAAGCATTTATTGCCCAAAGAACTCCAGGCAGCTTGCGACGTGGTTAAAATACATCCCAGAATCCCCCTGCTATCATTCTTATCACCCCTGCCTATCCAACTTGGATTTGTACAAAAGTATTTAACTGTAACATTTGCACAACAATCCTGTAAGGAAGGCCACAGTGAATGCTGTGTTTCAGGTAAAGGGGGGGGGACGTGGCCACAAGGGAGTGTGACTTGCCCAAGGCTTAATCGAGACGCCTGTGGCAAAGGGCCAGTCGGAAATCCAGCTCTTCCACTGCTGGGCTGACTCCCAAACGCCAACCATCTCTCACCAATTCTCTCCTTCCCCCCCCTGCAGAGTGTGACCCGAACTTCCGATTGCTCTTGCTGGAAGGTACTGCAGACCCCCACCCGACTCAAAACAAACCGACGAACCCTCCTACCGGTTGACCCCCCCCAACCCTATGCCTGACACTCCTGACCCCACCCCCCATACCTCTCAAGCACTTCACTGAAGGACCCAAATAGGAAAGAATCAGAAGTCAGAGTCTTGGTTCTGTTCTCGAGGGAAGGGTGACGGAGATACCGTCTGTGGATGGGCCGTACTCGGAAGGGGGGGGGCTGGCTTGGGGCTGGGGAGCCCTTGCCAGGTTAAGGTCACTACTAAGGCCGCCAACCCCCAGGTGGGGCCTGGGGAATTCATAAGAACATAAGAGAAGCCAGTGTTGGATCAGGCCAATGGCCTGTGTCACATAGGGACCAAAAATACTAGGTGCCATCAGGAGGTCCACCAGAGGGGCCAGGACAGTAGAAGTCCTCCCACTGTCAGCCCCGCCCAGCACTGAAAATACAGAGCATCACTTGCCCCAGACTAAGAGTTCCTATCTGTACCTTGAGGCTAATAGCCACTGATGGACCTCTGCTCCAGATGTTTATCCAATTCCCTCTTGAGGTCGTCCATGCTTGTAGCCGCCACCACTTTCTGTGGCAGTGAATTTCATGTGTTAATGTTAATGTGCTAACTTCCCAGAATTACAACTGATTTCCAGACTACAGAGGACAAGTTCCCTTGGAGAAAATGGCTGCTTTGGAGGGTGGCCTCTACAGTATTATACCTCTCTGAGTTCCCTCCCTTCCCTAAACCCTGTCCTCCTCTGACTCCAACCCCAAATATCCAGGAATTTCCCAACTTGGAGTTGGCAACTTTAGTTGTCACCCATCGCAGGTTGGCCAGGGGACTCCTGGAATCATCCCTTGGGCTGCTGTCGCACACACAAAATAATCCACTTTCAAGTTCACACAGTAAAAATCCAGTTGGAAGGTGCACTGAAAGTGGATTATTTTGTTTGTGTGTGTGACCGCAGCCTTGGTGACTATTATGGCGTCTGCAGATGTTTGGGCTTTTGGGTAGGGGGGGGAAGTTACACGTATCCCCCCTCCCGCCATCCCCGCAAAGGGTGTAGCGCCAGGACTTAGTAAATGATGCCGTGCTCCTTAACAATGCTCCCTCTAAGCTGTGGAGTCTTGTGAGCAAAAATGCTGCTTTGTGAGCTACCGGCATGAAAGTTGTGAGCCAGCGATTTGGCCGCTGCATAAATCAGTTTGCTCTGGAGCCCCCTCGTTCCTGAGTGAAGACAAAATCGTGTGAGCCAGAGGCTCAAAAATTGTGAGCTAGCTCACACTAGCTCAGCTTAGAGGGAGCACTGCTCCTTAAGGGCAGGAGGGGGACATTTGGGGCTGCGCATGTAAATGGACAAGCCTTTACATTGGTGGGCTGCACAGCAGCTGTGAGACAAGGCCTCCTTAGTTTTACAAGAGCCAGATTCAATTCCTGTGCAGCACCTTCGAGACCCAGAAGATTGGGGGGGGGGGGAAGTATACGCATTCGAGAGCTGGAGCTGTTTTCCTCAGATATCTGACAAAGTTGAGCGCTGACTCTCAAAAGCTCGGACCCCTGAAAATCCTCTGGGTCTCGAAGGTGCTTCTGGATTCGAATGTGGCTCTTCCACTGCGGACCAACAGGGGCCAGGGCTACCCTCTGAAACTAACTTAGTTGTACAAACCGAACAGAGTTTGAGTCCAGGGGCACCTTTAAGACCAACCAAGTTTTATTCTGGGTGTCAGCCTTCATGTGCACCCTAAAGCTTACACCCAGAATAAAACTTGGTTGGTCTTAAAGGTACCCCTGGACTTGGACTCTGTTCTGCTGATTCAGGCCAACACAACCACCCACCTGAATCGGTCTTAGTTGTACACGATTCATGGAAGAACCGTTCTTAACAAAATGCACTCCAGGTAGCCACTTGAGAGGTATGCGAGCCCCACCCGCCCTAGAGACCCCCGTGCTGTCTTTGAATCCCCAATTGTCCTCCCCAACAAATGGCCCCCCACACCAGACCCTTGAGAATCCTAACCCATCCCATAATTTCCTCTCCTGCATAGCTGACGTAGCCCCTAAGTGAGAGGAAAACCCTTCTGTGCGTGACCCCAGTTCTGTCCCCTGGAGACCCCCACCCCACAAATACAGAAGCGGGGTCTGCCTGTTGGGACGCGGGTGTGGAAATGTTTGTGGGTGTTTTTGTAATCCAGTGCACAACCACTGTCTGGGTGTCAGGGTTGCCAGCTGACCTGGAAAAATCAGCCTGGTCTGCTCTTGCGCCAACAGCAGGTTGAACCCCCTCCAGATACCAGCTGGTGAAGATTTTTGTGATGTGCACAGAGGCAATTTCATGTACTCCCATGACAAATAAAGGCAGTGGGTGTGCAACTTGTGAGTGTGTGTGTGTGTGTGTGTGTTCTTGGTGTAAATTTGAGCACCCTGGTGTTTGCAAGCAGAAGTGCAGTTGTGTCTTTTTGCAGTTCCCACAACTGAAGCCATTTTGCAATCTGAGGAGCCAGGAAGGGAGGCCAAGCAATCTAAATGTTAACATTGTGAGTCTGGAAAAATCCAGACCGATTTATTCGTTTCAAATTAAAATCTCTGAAAGTGGAAATAAAAAGTATATCCAAGGCAGTAAAAAGTATATCCAAGGCAGAAAAGTCCTGTAAGAGTTCTCATCCACGGTGAGCTAGCAGGCTGAATGGCGTGAATGTTAGCAGAAGTTCGGTCTTGCACATGGGACACAGGTGAGGTGCCCACCAATGCTCCCTCTAAGCTGTGGAGTCTCATGAGCAACAATTCTACTTTGTGAGCGACTGGCATTAAAGTTGTGAGCAATTTGGCTGCTGCATAAATTAGTTTGCTCTGGAGCCGCATCTTTCCTGAGCTAAGACAAAAATGGGTGAGCCAGAGGCTAAGAAACTGTGAGCTAGCTCACACTAATTCATCTTAGAGGTAACACTGGTGCCAACCTCTAGGCGGGGCCTGGAGACCTCCCAGAATAACAGCTGAGCTCCAGATGATAGAGATCAGTTCCCTTGGAAAAATGGCTCCTTTGGAGGGTGGATTCTATGGCATCATTCCCTTCTGAGGTCCCCCCCTTCTCCAAACCCCACCCTCCCCAGGCTCCACTCCCAAATCTCCAGGAACTTCCCAAATGGAAGTTGGCAACTCTAGACACTGATTTGGGGGGGGGGTTTAATCCAATGCAACTCCCCCCCCCAAGTTGTTGCATCTGCTGAGGTTCCATTCCCGGCAGAATGATCAGATGTGACCATTGGGACTAGGCCACCCTGCCTGGCTTCCCATCACGTCCCCTGGGACAGCTCTGAATGGTGCAGGAACTGCTGACCTTTAAAGGAGAGGAGGGGGCTGGGGGGAGTCCCAAACAAATCTCTGCCTCACCTTTCTTTCTCCTCCTTCAGAGATTGTCCGGGCCATGACGTATGTGATCAACCAGGGGATGGCCATGTACTGGGGCACGTCTCGCTGGAGTGCCATGGAGATTATGGTAAACGCTCGGTTGGGGTTGCTGCACTCTTGGTGGGGGTGTGGCTCAGTGGCAGAGCCTCTGCTTGGCATGCAGAATGTCCCGGGTTCAATCCCCGGCATCTCCAGTTGAAAGGATCAGAGAGTAGGTGATGTGGGAGACCTCTGCCTGAGAAACCCTGGGGAGCCACTGCTAGTCTGAGTAGACAAGACTGACCTTTACACACCAAGGATCTGTTTAGGGAGGGGCTGTGGCTCAGTGGAAGAGCCTGTGCTTGGCATGCAGAAGGTCCCAGGTTCAATCCCTTGAATCTCCAGTTAAAAGGACCAGGCAGGAGGGGATGGGAAAGACCTCTGCCTGAGACCCTGGAGAGCCACTGCCAGTCTGAGTAGACAAGACTGACCTTGATGGACCCAGGGGCTGATTCAGCCGAAGGCAGCTTCATGCGTGTTCCTGTGTGTGTTTACTTTGGAGTAAGGCCTGAATTGTGGGTACAGAGATGGAAGTGGCTGAATGGTGGGCTCTAGGGTTGTCAACTTCCAGGTATGGCCTGGAGATCTTCTGGAACTGCAACTGAAATTGGTTCCCCTGGAGAGAACGGCTGCTTTTGCAGGTGGACTCTATGGCCAGATACCCTGCAGAGGTCCCTCCTCTCTGAGGTTGCCAGCTCTGCACTGGGAAACATCTGGAGATTTGGGGGATGGATATAATGGGGAGGGGAGGGAGTTCGGTCACAGAGTCCTCCCTCCAAAGCAGCCGTTTTCTCCAGGAGTGCTCTCTTGTCACCTGGAGATCAGTTGCAATAGCAGGAGATCTCCAGCCACCACCTGGAGGCTGGCAACCCTACTCCTCTCCCCAAACCCCCTCCACCCACCCCCCAGATCTCCAGGAATCCCCCGCCCCTTATTAGTGTGCTCTGCTTCAGACTGCAAGGCAGTGGGTTCCAGTTTTTAAGGTCCTTTTGCATTTCAAAAAATGCCTGCAAACGAGAAAGCAGAAGGCAGCCTCCACTGGTTTCCGATCGACAAGGGGGGATGTCTCGGCGTGAGGGAGCTTCCCAAAACGTGGCCCTCCAGGAACCCATGTCTGCATCTCCGCCGCTTCCTTTCTCAGCACGCGTGACCCAGCTCCAGGACCCCCCCTCGTGCCCCTTTCCTCGAGGTCTCTTTCGTTTCTGACCAGCTCCCTTCCCCCTCTCCCAAACCCAGGAGGCCTATTCGGTGGCACGGCAATTCAACCTCATTCCCCCAGTCTGCGAGCAAGCTGAATATCACATGTTCCAGCGGGACAAGGTGGAGACTCAGCTCCCCGAGTTGTACCACAAAATCGGTATGTGTGGGGAAGACCCGAGCCGGAGTTTTGGTCACATTTTATTGGAGGGGGTTGAGGGCAGCTACAGGGTGTAGGGCGGGGAGTTATGGACAAGCAGAGGGGTCTGTCGGCTGAATGTAGGACAGGGGTCCCCAGACTTTTCGGGCCTACAAGCCCCTTTGGAATTCTGACACGGGGCGGTGGGCTCGGTCACAAAATGGCCGCCGCAGGAGAAGAAGAAGAGATTGGATTTATACCTCAACCTTCCCTCGGAGTTTCAAAGCGGCTTACAAACTCTTTTCCCTTCCCCTCTTCTCACCCTGTGAGGTAGGTGGGGCTGAGAGAGCTCTTTCGAGGACTGCCCCTGAGAGAGCAGCTCTGAGAGAACTGTGACTGGCCCAAGGGCACTCCAGCAGCTGCATGTGGAGGAGTGGGGGTTCTCCCGGATTAGAGTCCACGCCCTTAACCACTGCACCAAACTGCCAGCCAAAAAATGTCAGCAAGCCAGGTTACATATAACTCAAACAGTAACTCTTCCACATTTCAAGCAGAAACTCTGTTTCTCAGGATGCCTTTTAATTAGCGCAGTCAATCACACGCCCTGCTGGAGGAACCCAGCCCCTCCTCCTCCTCCTCCTCCTCCCTAAAAGCGCCTCCCTGTGGAATGAGCTCCTCTGTGAGATCAGGGCTCTGTGGGATCTATTACAATTCCGCAGGGCCTGCAAGACAGAGCTCTTTCACCGGGCTTCTGGTTGAGGCGGCGGGCGGGGCCCCCTCTCTCTGGTCGACCCCATCAGCAGCCTGGATCCTTAAAAATCCTTAACATCTTAATGCCAGCTTACCCACTGAGATGTCTGGTTTCCACTCCTGTTGACACGGTTTCTGTTAGAGATGACCTGGTACCTAGGAGTTATGTCATTTTATACTGTTGTTTTTTATCTGGTTTTAACTGTATTGTTTTTTACACTTTTGGAATCCACCCTGAGCCCGCTTGCAGGGAGGGCGGGATATAAATCCAAATAAATAAATAAAAATAAAAGCCCTTAGCAGGCACCAGGAAAGGTGTTGGCAGGTGCTCTGAGGCCCGTGGGGGATCCCTGATCTAGGCACTGAGATGGGCCAGAGGAGAGAGGAGGAGATTCGGGGAGACCAGAGGAGGATGGGAGGGGGTACAGGAATTGTCGTGGGTTCTGGTTCTGCAGAGGCTGACTTCTTCTCAGATATGGAAGAGGCAGGGGGAGTAACCCAGCCTCCTCTGGAGTCAGCCCAGAAGAACCTCCAACAGTACCTGAGGAGGAAGAGTCCCCAGCAGCTGCACAGGAGGTGCAGCCAGAAGGAGAGACCGATCCTGAGCCTGGCCCGGCACCCCCAGCTGCAGACACCCCAAGGCCAGACTCCCCGCCTAGTTCTCCTGAGTGCCCCAGACAGAGGGTCCGCCAGAGGTTGACTTTGCAGGAGCGAAGAAGGAGTGCCAGACTGCAGCTCCTGCAAAGGCAACAGGAGGAGCTGTAAGCCTTTGCAGACTCAACTCCCAGGGAAGGGAGGACCTGCTCATAAACACTCCATGCACCTGCTTCAGCGCGGCAGCAACGCTGCACATTCAGACCTGCTTCTGTGTGTGGTGGTAGCCGCTCTTTGTCCTTGAAACCTTGAATTGACTTCCTGGCTATCCGACCCTTGGCTTTGTTATTTACCTTGGCTCCGGACTGTGTTTCCAGCTTGCAGTGTCTAGTCTCTGTGGCAACCAGCCAAGACAGCACAGGAATTCATGGAGAGCAAAGTTGGGGGACACTGTCTGGACCAGGGAGAGCCAGGGGCAAGGAGGATCTGTGGGTAATATTTCAGTGAGTCTTGGAGCAGGAGAAAGAAGTGACGTCCATTTTTCTTCCTCCTCACTGTCTGCCTTGCCTGTCTGCTCTGCTAGGGGTGGGGGCCATCACGTGGTCTCCGCTGGCGTGCGGACTCATCACCGGGAAGTACGAGGAGCGGGTGCCTGAGAACTGCCGGGCTGCCATGAAGGTATGGTCCCCTCGCGTTGCCCTCCTCGGATCTCGGGTGAACCGTGCAGGGACAGAGGTCCTTGAAGCGTGCAGTGACCCCGGAGGAGCCTGGTGGATCTTGTTCTCCTGAACGTTCCCTCGAACCTTCGAACGAATCGTCCCACACGGTCGGTATCTCGGACGAAAGATGCTGTCCTGTTTGCCAGCTGGGGAGATGCACCATCTTTATCCTACCAGCCAGACGAGCGAGGTCCCTTCTTGCTCTCACTCACCAGGGAAGGGAACGCACTCTGCGCATGCCGGATCAGGTGCCGTCTCCTCACTGGGGCTCCTTTGGATGTCCCAGGCTGTGACCGGGAACTGAGTTCTGTGGCCCAAGTGAAACCAGGGCCTCCCTTCTCTGTTCCAGCCCAGGCTAGCTCAGTATTGTCGGGTCTTAGAAGCTAAGCAGGGTCAGCCCTGGTTAGCTCTTGGATGGGAGAGTGCCGAGGAAGCCCAGGGCTGCTGCGCAGAGGCAGGCCATGGCCCACCACCTCTGGGCGTCTCTTGCCTTGAAAACCCTATGGCAGAGTTCCTCAAACCTTTTGAGCCTGTGGGCACCCTTGGGATTTTGAGAGGGCAGGGTGAGCAATGCGCCCTCTGAGCTGCGGAGTCCTGTGAGCAAAACTTCTCCTTGGCGAGCTCCTGGCATCGAAGTGGCAAGCGAGCGATTTGGCTGCTGCATCAATCAGTTTGCTCTGGAGCCCACCTTCCTGGGCAAAGGCAAAAATGTGTGAGCCGGAGGCTAAAAAACTGAGTTGGCTCAGGCTAACTCAGCTTAGAGGGAACACTGAGCGCCACCCCAAAATTCTGCCGCAGGAGGTGAGGCCTGACCCCAAATGGCGGCATCAGGAGGCACAGCCAGACAGAAGAAGGAAAGGCAGAAGGGAGCATGGAACCCCACACGACTAGGGAAAACCCAGGTGTTCACCCGTGGCCTTCCTGGTCTCTCTCGTTGGAATGAATGAAGGCGGACAAGAACAAGCCCTCCCTTACCATGGCCCTGCCCACTTTGTAAAAAGCTTGGCGGGTGCCAAGGGAAGAACTGTCTGGTGCTATGGCACCCACAGGTGCCATGCTGGGGAACCCTGGGGTCCTATGGGATCGCCATAACTCAGCTGACACTGTACACCTTTCCTGTCCCCTGAATGCCCACCCCCACGGCTGAGCTCAGGGACTCCTCAATACATACAGGCACAGCAGCAGCCGTGGGAGGGCAGGCCTCTTTAATGTGGCCCCCAGAGTTGGGGCAGGCCACAAGTCCACTGCACGCGCACGGAAATCTATGCCCAGAATTAAACTTTGTTGTAGGGTTGCCCGCTTCCAGGCAGGGCCTGGAGATCTCCCGCTTTTACAACTGATCCCCAGCTGACAGGGATCAGCTCCCTTGGAGAAAATGGCTGCTTTGGAGGGTGAACTCATTATGGCATTTTAACGTGCTGAGGCCCCTCCCCTCCCCTTCCCCAAACCCCGCCCTCTCCTGGATCGACCCCCAAAGTCTCCAGGTATTTCCCAACCCTACTTGGTTGGTCTTAGGGGTGCCCCTGGACTCCGGCTTTGTTCAGATACGAAGCAGTCAAGGGGGGGAGACGCTTCCAGTCCAGCTCCTGAGGGCCGTTGCTCTTTTGTTTCCTTCCCCAGGGCTACCAGTGGCTGAAGGAGAAGCTCCAGAGCGAAGATGGGAAGAAGCAGCAGGCCAAAGTGAAGGAGCTGCACCCCATCGCCGAGCGCCTGGGCTGCACGGTGGCTCAGCTGGCCATCGGTGAGAGCGGGCGGGGGGGGGCGCGGGGGCCCAAGGCGGGGGGGGGAGGGCCTCGGGGGGGGCACCCACAAAGAGAGGGGGAGCAAGCAAAAACCTCCAAAGGGAGTTTAGAAAACCAGCGAAGGGCCAAAAGTCAAAAACATCAACAGGTATAGACAAAAGAACATGTGTTTGTTTCAAAAGCTTATAAAAACCTTGTAGGGGCCCAGATAGGTAAAGGTTTCCCTTGCTGGAAAGCCAGTTAAATACGACTCTAGAGATGTGGTGCTCATCTCCGTTTCCAAGCTGAAGAGCCAGCACTGTCCAAAGACGTTTCCGTGGTCATGTGGCCGGCATGATCAGTTGCCGAGGTGCACGGAACGCTGTTCCCTTCCCACCGAAGTGGTGCCTATTTATCCACTTGCAGTTTCTTGCTTTCGAACTGCTAGGTTGGCTGGAGCTGGGGCCAGAGATGGGAGCTCACTCCGTCACGCGGCACTCGGGTCTCGAACTGCTGAACTACCAGTCTGCAGTTCAGTGTCTAAAAACAATCAAAGTGACAAATGCCCAAAAGGAACCATATATGACCTGACACATTTTGCCCCTCGAGAGCCTTCTTCGGAGTTCAAATAGTACAGAATGCAACATGCAGCAAAACCTCCGACTGTTACATATGGATGTCATGTTGGCCTATAATGATAAGGTGATTTTTATTTGTATTCTTTGGACCTAATCTGGAAGGTACATATTGGCAATATTACTGCCTCCAGTATATGAAGAAGAAGAAGAAGAAGAGATTGGATTTATATCCCGCCCTTCACTCACTTAAGAGTCTCAGAGCGGCTTACAAACTCCTTTCCCCTCCCCTCCCCACAACAGACACCCTGTGAGGTAGGTGGGGCTGAGAGAGCTCTTTCCCAAGCTGTCCTTGAGGGAACAGCTGGTCCAGAGCTATGGCTTGCCCAAGGTCATCCAGCCAGGTGCAAGTGGAGGAGTGGGGAATCAAACCCGGTTCTCCCAGATTAGAGTCCGCACACTTAACCACTACACCAGACTGGCTCTCTGGTGTATGCAGTTGCTTCTGACACAAGGCCAGATACACAAAAGAAATTATTTTGTGCGTGTCATTCAATTCCAGACCGGAACATTCCATTTTCGGTCCTGTATCAGTTGTTTACTGCCTTACAAATGTAACCGGGGCTTTGTTGCATGTTGCATTCGGTACTATTTGACCTCCAAAGAAGGCTCTTGTGGGCCGAAAGACGTCAGGTCATATATGGTTCTTTTTGTGCATCTGTCACTTTGGTTGTTTTACGAGGCTTTCTTTGGGTCCCTACAAGGGCATGCCCAGGGCGCCTGCTGCAGTGGGAGTTCTCCTGCCCTCCACCCTCTCTGCCTGCCGCTCCTCAGCAGGGCAGCAAGAGGTAAAAACGGTTGGGGAGGCCATGTCATGACCAGGGGAGGGCCCATGCTGGCAGAACCGCTGCTTTGCAAGCAGAAGGTCCCAGGTTCAATCCCTGGCATCTCCACTTAGAAGGACCGGTTGGTAGGCGATGGGAAAGCAGGCGATGGAGAGCTGCAACCAGTCTGTATAGGCAGTATTGAGTCACTTAATAGAACAGTGTCCGGAAGCTTCAGGTATTCAGGTATCTGGGTCCCATCTCAGCAGTGGGGTCTGACGCTCTGTTAGCAGGAGGAAAGGGAGACAAGTTTTTCTGCAGCTATAAAAAGGATGTGGATGAACATTGCTTAGAAATCGAAAGACAGTTTCCAAAGGCTAGAGGTGTGCAGCTATCTCTCCCTCGCTGATCTGTGAGAGAAAAGAACTGTTCCGGTTCGACCAATCTGGATATATTGGCAAGGAATTCTGTGCAGTTGACCTTCTGAAGCTGACCTTCGGAGGCAACTTCAGGAGAAGGCCTCAGCCTCTGTGCCCTATTTGTTGGCCCCTGTGTGAGACAGGAGGCTGGACTAGATGGACCCTCACTGGTCTGATCCAGTAGGGCTCTTCTGAGGTTCTTATGAAGGCCTCGGCCTCCATGTCCTGTTGTTGGCTCTCCAGAGGAACTGGTTGGTCCCTGTGTGAAACAGGAGGCTGGACTAGATGGACCCTCACTGGTCTGACCCAGCAGGGCTCTTCTTAGGTTATCAGGGGAAGGCCTCAGCCTCTCTGCCCTGTTGCTGGCCCTCCAGAGGAACTGATGAGCCACTGTGTGAGATGGGAGGCTGGACTAGATGGACTCTCACTGGTCTGATCCAGCAGGGCTCTTCTGGTGTTCTTATATTCTTCCTTCTTTCTCGTCTCCCCCCCCCCCCCCCGAAAGCCTGGTGTCTGCGTTCAGAAGGCGTCAGCTCCGTCCTCCTCGGCGTCTCCAGCACCGATCAACTCATTGAGAATTTGGGATCCATTCAGGTAAGGAGAGAGCCAAGTCGTTCCCACCGTGCCTTGAGCCGATCGACTGACCGCTGCCAATCCTTGACTTCACAGTGACCATTTTACATTTAAAGAAAAAAGGGAGGAGCAAAAAAAAAAAAAAAGCCCCTAAGGATTTGAGTTTTCTTTGAACAAAAACTGCATGAAAAGTCTTTGGCCAGTTGCCCCAAGCTGCTTCCAAAACTGATTTTTGCGGTGTGATGGAGAAAGAGGAAGGGAAAATGAGCCACGGGCAGATTTCTGATTATGTTGGACGCGGATCAGAATTCCCAGCCGGCTTTCTCCTCTCTTTGCACCCCATTGGACAGGCAGCTGGCAAATCAGAGGCAGAGCCATTTCTTCACGCATTTCTTTATTTAAAACATTTCCATCCCATCTTTTCACCTGATCAGGGGTCCCTGAGGCAGCAAACATGAAAACATTTGAACAATGGAAAACAACTTTTAAAAATAGTAACATGAATTTAGTAAAAAGACATAAACAAAGGACAGCAGAACCAGGAAGGCGGACCAGTAGCTGCCCTTGGGGAGGTGCGGAACACAACCCAAAAGTCCTCACCCACCGGGAGAGGGGGACAGACAGAAGGAATTCCAAAGTTTTGGTGCCACAACTGAGAAAGCCCTTTTTGGGGTCTCAGATGGCTGGGGCAACTGAAGCAGGGCCTCCAAAGATAACCAAAACATACAGGTGGGTCCATGTGATTCATGATTTGGTCATCTCCCTCACCTTACCTCCTCATGTCTCATGCAAACGGACCACCTTCTTTATTTAAAAAAGCAGCCCATCTACCCTTTCAATCACACATTCTCTCACAGCAGTAAAAAAGTGAGGACTGGTTTTAAAAAGAAGTGAGTTGGTGACGTGACCGTGTCTAGCCAATCCATCCAGCGCACAGCCCACTTCTGCTGCTGTAGATGTGCCAGATGGTCTGGGGAGAAGGTTGGGTGGCTAAGTCCCATGCATGGACATCTCTTCCACCCCTCAGACAATCCCAAGGGAGCAATCGCGGGAGCCTGCTGCAGCAGAACCAACAGGACTGTCTTGGCTCCGTCGTCTTGAGCTTGAACAAAACTCCTGATGTGGATCACAATGTGCCAGATGTCTCATGCTTCCGATGAGATTTGTGAGGTAGTCGCCAAAAATGTTGGCTCCCTGAAAGATAACTGAATTAAAGCAGAACTATCGCTATCCTGGAAGAAGAAGAAGAAGAAGTAATAGTAGTCCCACTTCAGTGATCCCTTGAATCTTGCTAATTTGGGGACACAAGCCAAACACTGCAGGCATAAGGACTCAAAACTTAAAAAAAAAAAATTAAGTTGAGGTGTTGTTTGTTTCCAGGTACGGAATTCTCTGTTCCCAAAACTACTTTCTGCACTTCTAATTCTGCTACTGCATCATACAGAAAACATTCATAAGGCTCAGACAGATCAGATGCCAAACACCCCTCTGAAACCCAACTGCAGACTCCCACAGCCTCAGTTTGCATTAGAGAGATTTAACCCCTCCACCACCCCTTGGTTCCACTATTAGAAACCAGCTCCATCACCGCTATTGGCGCGTTAAAAGGAGGCCGAAGGGTTAAACCTCCTCTGTCTTCCCCACATGGCTCCAAGGCAAACTGAGGCTGTACTTTTCATTCTGAGAACAGAGCGAGTCACACGACCGACCGTTTGAGTCCTAAGAGAAGGGGCCTCAGGGTCGCATACAGACATCTGCATTTTCTCCTAACGGACACCATCTCTCTTTACAGGTTCTAACCCAGCTGACGCCCCAAGTCGTCCAGGAAATCGATGCGCTTCTGGGTAACAAACCCAATACAAAAAAAGAGTCCCGGGCGTAGGGACACTGTGGCGCCCGGGACTGTGCACGCTGTTGTCCCAACGGACTGCATATCCTTCTGCTCCTCCGTGGGGCTCCTGTCCCCGCCTACCTGCTCCTCCCCACATGCTCTTCCACCAGCTGCTGCCTCTTAATTTTGTGGGGAGGGCAAGGAGGAGCCGCTTCGCGCATGAACCAAATATCCGTGTACTTCCATGTCGGATAAAGTGGGAGGGGCGGGATTGGGGGCTGCGCTGCCCCCCCGCGGCAGCTGCTTAGATTACAATACAACTATACGGCATGAGCAACTGAGCTATGGGGTTGGCGGATGAGAGGCCCCGCCCGCCTGCTAAGGCCGGAACTACCAGCCGCTTCGCCTCTCTTTACATATCAATACGCCTGGTTTTTAAAGGGGCAGGCACACTGTAACAAGGGAAAGGGGGAGGCCGTTGGAAAATAAGCACACAATTGGTTTATATGGCAACAATTCACCTTCCTCGGTTCATTGTTAGCGTCGTGGTTCCGCATGCGGGATTGCATCACTCTGTGGGCTTCTTTATTTTTATTTCGTTCTCTCGGATCATCTTTTTTTTAATCTGTGGGATCCATGATGGCCGTCAGGATTCCCGGGGATGAAGAGTAAGGAAGAAGGAGATGGAAGATTTGATACTGGGAAAGAGGGAGAGAAAGGCAAGGACGGCCAAGGCAGAAGCAGCCGCGCCCCTGCCAAAGATGGAGGCCACTAAGACATCGGGTGCCATTAAGGGTAGCCAAGTGGGAGACG
This sequence comes from Lepidodactylus listeri, assembly GCA_029233225.1. Lineage (NCBI taxonomy): Eukaryota > Metazoa > Chordata > Lepidosauria > Squamata > Gekkonidae > Lepidodactylus > Lepidodactylus listeri. The sequence goes on from JARCFY010000018.1 coordinate 53,788,714, forward strand.
GACAGATCAGATGAGAATTTCTCCTGCCCAAGTCCCACTGAAATGGTGTTCATTTCAGCGGGACTCATGCAAGAGAACTTCCAGGCTGTGGGGGTCTCCTATTGATTGGTCCTATGTGGGCGCCATTTTGGATTTTTTGCCCAAACACCTTGGACAATACAAAGGCGTTAGAACAGAATGGGGGAAATACCTGAAGAGGAAGCAATGATAATTGGTTTGACCCCCCGATCTCTGCCCCATCCCATCCCAACAATGGTTCCCAGCACTCTTTAGGGAGAAGGAGCAACTGTTAGGGACCGCAAGGATTTCCTGCAGGAGAGAAAGAGGGAGAAGAAGAGAAGCAGGGAGAAATGGGGACCGTTGGGTTGAGAAATGACAACTGTGTCCCCTATCGTAAACTAGGTCTGAAATCCGCAAAGGGGTTTGTCTAATATTTGATTTGCATCAAAGCTTCGCCTCCCAGCCCTTTATTTCCCTTCCCCCCGCCAATTGTGGTGGGGAACTGAATCCACCTCGGCTCACCGTCTGGCTTTCCTGGCACCTGCTGGCTTCCCCCTGGGGGTTGGCTTCCCCCACTCATTCCCCCCCTTGCACCCTGACGTTCCCCTCATCTCCCCACCCCAGGGAGGGGAGGTGGACTTCTTTCTTCTGCCATCTTGGTTCCTCCTTCACTTCTTGGTTCTTCCATGTCGAGAACATCTCCCCCCTGCTCTAGGGAACGAGCCATTCTCTTCTTAAAGCAATAATCTGAACGGGAGTGCCCTCAGGGCCAAGGGTCACCCTTGGGGCAAGGCGGGGAGAGAGGAGGGCTTAGCCCCCCAGCCCCCACTCCTCCTGGGTGCCCGGCGCCCCCTTTCTTTGCACACCTTGTGGCTCTGGATACGCCGCGCTTCCAGGGCAGGCGGTCGGTCGTGCGTGCCCCTTGTCCTGGCTGCCAAAATCTATGACCGCTGCGTCTTCTTGGTTGAGAATGATTATGCTTCGAGGTTTGCTCTAGAGTAGCACTTCTGTTGCTTTTTCGGGAGGGGGTCTCTGCAGGAGGCGACACACCTTTGAGCAGTGGGGCTGGGAGGGAATGGCTTGGGACCAAGGGGCCGAAATTGGGCTTACAGGCCGGCAAGGATTTCCTCAGCTGGACTCAGTCCCAGTTCGATGAAAGCCAGTGAAACGCTGGTCCGTAAACGACATTAGAGTTATGGCTTCTGAAAATCTCCTTGAAAATCTCCTGGGCCACTCCAAACAGTCTGGCTGCCATGTGGGTGTCGAGTCCCCCAGTCCTGCTGAAGGCTCCCCTAGCCAAGGGCCCCCCTGCCTTCTTTCCGGTCCCGCATTCCCCATAACCCCCTGCCAGATGTTTAGCACCGAGTGGGGAGGCAGCCTCGATATTCAGCTGTAAGGCATTAGGGTGCCACAATGTAGCGGAGGAGGGGAAGTCTGAAAGAAGGGGGTGGAGGAAATCGGTGCAGCGTGCATTTTGGGTTTAAAGTAGCGCGTTGCTCTGTGTGCACTCCGCCCCCCCCCCCTTACTGCAAGGGTCCCCAACATTTTTGAGCCTGCAGGCGCCTTTGGGATTCTGACACAGCATGGCAGGTGCAGCCACAAGACGACGGTGGAAGCAGCGATCCAAGGGCCGCCGCAGTTGACCTCCAGCGAAGAGCCTTCTTGCATGATGGCAGCTGCCGCCAAAGCAATGTTTTTTTAAAAATCAGCAGTCAAATCACCAAATGGGCCGCGGAATCTTTTCATGGCACGGAGGTAAACAGCATCTCACTACGCCTCTATTAATGCGGCAGGGCATTCCTTGTTCTCCAGGCCAGCTGGCAACCCTCACTCGGTCGGTTGCTCCTTCCTTCCTTCCTCCCATCACCACAACCCCTTAGGAGACAGTCGGGGGGGGGGGGGGCAGGGTCTCTTCCCCCCCCCCCCCGGTAGCCTTTAAGAAGTTTGTCCCTGGCAGAATTGAAGTGGGTGCAGGGTTCCCCAAGCATGGAGAGAGACAATGATGCTGACCGCTGCTCCTGTTGAATGTCTGCCTGCAAGGCAGCTCTTTAAAGGTGCAGGCACCCAGCCCAGAAACAAAATGTGGCATCCCTTGGGACAAAGTGATTTTCGCACTGACCAGATTCTAAGTACCTTCCCTAAATTTTTCCACATCCCGACTTCCCAGCCTACAAACTTAGGACTGGTACCTTGCTTAGGATCAGGGAAGACAACGTGAAGGGCAGGGGGAGAGACGGAATATATTCTATTTGAAGAAATTGCTCTCCTCCTCAAAGTGACAAAGCTCCCCCCCCCAAAAAAAAATCAGACCAGACCGCAAATTCTTAACAGAGGCCTCCTGTCTCCTAGAAGGAGAGATCCCCTTCAGGTTGGCCCTGAGAGCAGTCTGCTGGGTTCTGTCCCCAGGCTAAAAGGTTTTCTCCAAATCTATTAATATTTAGACACCCTGTTGCTCCACTTAATGTTCTTCCGCATCAGCAAAGGGAAAGAGGTTTTTAAAAATAGCCCCGTTTCTGTTAGGAGAGCCAGCTGTCTAGAGGCTACGAGCGCTGAGGTTTCCCAAGAGCAAAGCTCCTTTCGAGGGAGAGCAATTCCCTCTTGAGCCGAGCGAGGGCACTGTGTGCGCTTCCACCCCACAGGACCAAAAGAACCCCTTTTTTTGAGCCTCAGCCCCTGCAGAGACCTCCTGGGGGGTGGAGGGGGGGGATATGCTCAATACGTGTAGAATTGGCACTTGGCTTTTAATTTTTCGTTTCCTTTTTTGGAATATGTTTGAAATGTTGAAATAAATAATACATGAAGCGACCAAATCGATTTAGCCTGCCCGTGAGTCCTTCCTTTTTCCTAGGCCGGAGGCCGCTGATGACCAGGCACAGCGAGGCAACTGCCAGGTCACAGGGCTAATAAGTTGAAACCTGTCGATGTTCTTTGAGGGAGTGAACAAACATGTGGACAAGGGGGACCCAATAGATGTTGTTTACCTTGACTTCCAGAAAGCTTTTGATAAAGTTCCTCATCAAAGGCTCCTAAGTAAGCTCAATAGTCATGGGATAAAAGGGCAAGTCCTTTTGTGGATCAAAAACTGGCTAATTAAAAGGAAACAGAGTGAGTATGAATGGGCAATTTTCTCAGTGGAGGGAGGTAAGCAGTGGGGTACCACAGGGATCAGTACTTGGTCTGATGCTTTTTAATTTGTTTATTAATGATTTGGAGTTGGGAGTAAGCAGTGAAGTGGGTAAATGTGCAGGGTGGTTAAAAACCAGGGAGGATTGTGAGGCACTCAAAAGGGAACTGTCAAGGATGGGCAAGTGGGTGTCAACGTGGAAAGTGGGGTTCAATGTGGCCAAGTGCAAAGTGGGGCTAAAAATCTTCACTATAAATACATGTTGATGGGGTCCAAACTGGCAGAGACTGATCAAGAAGCGAGATCTTGGAGTCGTGATAGATAACTCACTGAAAATGTCGAGACAGTGTGCGACTGCAATGAAAAAGGCCAATGCTATGCTGGGGATTACTAGGAAGGGATTGAAAACCAATCAGCCAGTCTCCTAATGCCCCTGTATAAATCGATGGCGTGACCTCATTTGGAATACTGTGTGCAATTCTGGTCGCCACACCTCAAAAGGGCTATTATAGCATTGGGGAAAGTGCAGAAAAGAGCAACTAGAACGATAAAAGGGTTGGAACACTTTCCCTATGAAGAAAAGTTGGAGCTCTTTTAGCTTGGAGAAACGATAGCTGAGGGGTGACACGATCGAGGTTTACAAGATTATGCATGGGATAGAGCAGGTAGAGAAAGAAGTCCTTTTCTCCCTTTCTCACAGTACAAGAACTCGTCGTGGGCACTCCATGAAATCGCTGAGCAGTTGGGTTAGAACAGATAAAAGGAAGCACTTCTTCACCCAAAGAGTGATTAACACGTGGAAATCACTGCCCCAGGAGGTGGTGGCGGTTACAAGCATGGATGGCTTCAAGAGGGAATTAGATAAACATATGGAGCAGAGATCCATCCGTGGCTATTAGCCACAAGGTACAGATAGGAACTCTCAGTCTGGGGCAAGTGATGCTCAGTCTTCTTGGTGCTTGGGAGGTGGGGGGCAACAGTGGGAGGGCTTCTAGTGTCCTGGACCCACTGGTGGACCTCCTGAGGGCATATGGTGTTTTTAGCCACTGTGTGACACAGAATGTCGGACTGGATGGGTCACTTGCCTGATCTAACATTGGCTTCTCTTATGTTCTTAGGGTTGCCAACTGTAGCATGGGAAATTCCTGGAGATTTGGGGAGGACAGGTTTTTTAGCACAGAGGAACTTCAGTGGTGTGTATAATGCCATCAGGTCTACCCTTCAAAGCAGCCATTTTTTCCAGGGGAATTGTGAGAGATTTCCAGGTCCCACCTGGAAGTTGGCAACCCATGGCTGAACCAGCCAGCCACCTAGCAGAGCACCATGCTCAGAACCAGGGATTGCCCATTTTGCTGATATTAAACCCAGATGCCTTCCCCCCAAAATGTGAGCACTGGCAGATAACTTTCCTCCATGCTGCCCAGTCTGAGTGAGTTTGGTGTCATGGTAAAGGGTGCAGATTCTGATCTGGGAGAACCAGGTTTGATCCCCCACTCCTCCACATGCAGCTGCTGGTCTGACCTTGGGTTGGTCACAAGTTCTCTCAGAGCTGATCTCTCAAGAGCAGTTCTTTCAGAGCTCTCTCAGCCCCACCTACCTCACAGGGTGTCTGTTGGGAGGGGAAGGAGACAGGAGATTGTAAGCTGCTCTAAGACTCCTTCGGGTAGTGAAGGGCAGGGTATAAATCCAATCTCCTCTTCCTCCTCCTCTTTTTCTTCAACTGTCAGCAGCTCTCCATGGTCTGAGGCAGAAGTCTTTTACATCACCTACTGCTTGACTGTTTTTAACCTGAGATGCCAGGGATTGAACCAGGGACCTTCTGCATGCCAACTCAGACTTTGTTCTATTCCTTCAGACCAACACGGCTGAATCCCCCCACAAATCTAGGCCCTGCAAGAGTCCAGGCCAGAGCGATCGGCCTGCTCAAAGAGGCTGCAGGAAGCCACAATTAAGTCATTTGGCAGTCAGCTAAGCAGCAGCTTCCTTTATTACAACTTACAAACAGCTAAATTATGTTGGAAATAACTCCCCGTAATTCACACCCGTACAGGGTTTCATCAAAAAAGCACCCCGAGCTGTTCCAAAGGTCCTTCCCAAGTTTCTGCCTTGGACTTCTCACCACCACTCTGCTGTGCACAACTTTGCACATCGCAGGCAGCCAACCCATTCCCCACCTCATGTACAGATTCATGCGCTGCAACGGCTAATCTATACAACCTGTGGCAACGTTGTACATGCCTGTTTGTAGGCATATTCCCAGAAAATGGCGACTAGAATGATAAAAGGGTTGGAACACTTCCCCTATGAAGAAAGGTTGAAGCGCTTGGGGCTCTTTAGCTTGGAGAATCGACGGCTGAGGGGTGACATGACTGAGGTTTATAAGATTATGCCTGGGATAGAGCAGGTGGAGAAAGAGGTACTTTTCTCCCGTTCTCACAATACAAGAACTCAGGGGCACTCCATGACATTGCTGAGTAGTTGGGTTAGGACAGATAAAAGAAGGACTTCTTCACCCAAAGAGTGATTCACACGTGGAATTCACTGCCCCAGGAGGTGGTGGCCGCTACAAGCACAGATGGCTTCAAGAGGGAATTGAAGTGGCTATTAGCCACAAGGTACAGATAGAAACTCTCAGTCTGGGGCAAGTGATGCTCTGTATCCTTGATGCTTGGGGGGGGAGGCAACAGTGGGAGGGCTTCTAGTGTCCTGGCCCCACTGCTGGACCTCCTGAGGGCACCTGGTGTTTTTGGCCACTGTGTGACACAAGAGTGTTGGACTGGAGGGGCCACTGGCCTGATCCAACACTGGCTTCTCTTGCGCTCTTATGTTCTCATTTGTACACACTGAACGTATCACACATGAACACACATGAAGCTGCCTTCTACTGAATCAGACCATGCTTCTGTCAAGGTCAGAATTTCCTACTCAGACTGGCAGCCGCTGTCAGGGCTCTCAGGCAGAAAAAGGTCTTTCCCGTCACCTGCAGCCTGGTTGTCTCAACTGGAGATGCCAGATTGAACCTGGGACCTTCTGTGTGCCAAGCAGAGGCTCTGCCACTGAGCCACAGCCCCACACTAAAACACGAAGCTGCCGTTGGTCCATCAGGGTCATCTTGTCTACTCAGACTGGCAGCAGCTCTCCAGGGTCTCAGGCTGAGGTCTTTTGCATCCCCTGCTGCCTGGTCCTTTCAACTGGAGATGCCGGGGATTGAACCTGGGACCTTCTGTGTGCCAAGCAGCTGCTCTGCCCCTGGGACACAGCCCTTTGCGCAGCAGGGGACTCCAATTCCCAGAATGTGTCTGGCCCTTTGTTTTCTACAAAGCGGCTTTGTTGGCTTTTCTCATCTGAGAAGCCCTCTTCCCTTGTCGATCTGTGAGGCACCAGTCTCCTGCTTTTGGAGGTATGGCTTTGCCTTTGGGGCATCTGGTGCATTCAAGGGCCAGCCAAGCAGGGCTGCTGACACAGATGCAAGCACGTGCCACTGTGCCCTGAGGGAGATGGCGCTTCCTCTCAGATGCATGACAGTATTATTCATGCGGAAATAGCTTATCAGTCGCCTTCTTTCTCTGTTACGAGTCACCAGAGTCGGGATTCAGCGCCCAGGGCTCCTTCACCACCAGAAGTTTCAGTCTGCTCACAACATCACACAACTCCCTCACTGCCCGGTGTAGACAGCTGCCCCCAAACACACAACCAATGCTCCCTCTAACCGGTGGAGTCTTAAGAGCGAAAATTCTGCTTTGTGAGCTACCAGCATTAAAGCTGTGAGTGAGTGATTTGGCTTCTGCATCAGTTTGCTCTGGAGTCGTCCTTTTGGAGCTCAGACAAAAATGTGTGAGCCGGAGGCTAAAAAACTGAGCTAGCTCACACTAACTCAGCTTAGAGGGAACACTGCACACAACACACCAAAGAGGGCTGATTCCTCTGCTTAGATCTACGGGAATACTCTGGTGGGGTGATTCGGGAGCCTCCGACATCCTCGTTTGGGTCCCTTTTGCCAGGACATATCAGTCAGTCAAAGGCGGCCGGCTGGACCTGCCTCGTGCGGCGTCTGAAAAATTAAGTCGTCAAGCTGGTTTGGTTGTTGGAAGGAGCAGGGAAGCGCCCACATTTATGTGGGTTAGGACAGAAATAGGCAGAGGCCAGAACCTGCCCCAGCCAATTATGAGAGACAAACAGGGATAAGGTGACATCATTTATCACAGTAACTCCATTCTGTTCTAGGAGCAAGCAGCGTAGTTACACAGAGTTCTTTGTCCATTTGTCTCCCTGAAGAAGGCTCCTGTACAACACGAAAGCTTCAGCTCTCTTACACGGAGGCTGTAATCCTAAAAACCTTTACTTGGGAGGAAGCCACGTGGGATTAAGTGAGACCTGGTTCCGAGGAAAGCACCCAAAGGACTGGATGGCAACTGGACTTGGCCCAAGAGAAGTTATCGCCTGGCGCCTTCTGATCCCAGCAACGATCTCTCTTGGCAAACCGTGGTCCTGGTGTGTAGAGATGCTTGCTCCATATTTTCGACAGATGTTCTGCCTCGCCCCCAGCACTCTGGATGGGGGACTGCATGACAAGGCACCAAATATCATACGCAGATTTGGGATGATACTCGATCTGGATTTGTTGCAGGAAAAGGGCGCCCATGCAGCCACAAAAAGGGACATTCTACCGACCCCACTTAGTTCAGAAGAACAGGCAGGAGGGGCTTCTCCTTGTGATCTTATTTCCCAAACAGGAACAGACGGGAAAAGATGGTTCTTACACCGGCCCCAAGCCATGTAGGACTTCAAAGGACAAAACCAATACCTTGAATTGGGCCCAGGAGCAAAGCGGTAGCCTGTGTACTTGCAGTAATATCAGGGTCACATGTTCCTGACAGCGGGCCCCAATCAGCTGTCTAGCCACAGCATTCTGCACTAGCTGCAACCTTCTTACAGTCTTCAAGGGTAGCTCCAAGAAGAGCGTATTGCTGTACTCCAATCTAGATGCAAACCTGGCTTTTCCAGGGGAGTAGGACCCCGTCCAAGACAGCAGGGAATCTCAAGCCAGTCTGGTGTAGTGGTTAAGAGTGGCGGACTCTAATCTGGGAGAAGCGGGTTTGATTCCCCACTCCTCCACATGCAGCTGCTGGTGTGACCTTGGATCAGTCACAAGTTCTCACAGAACTGTTCTCTCAAGAGCAGTTCTCAAGAGAGCTCTCTCAGCCCTGCCTACCTTCCAGGGTGTCTGTTGTGCGGAGGGGAAGGGAAAGGAGATTGTAAGGTGCTCTGAGATTCCTTCAGATAGCGAAGGATGGGATATAAATCCAATCTCCCCATCCTCCTCCTCCTCTTCTTCTTCCTACAAGCCCACAGGACCTCTCAAGAGCCAGTCTGGCGTAGTGGTTAAGTGCGCAGACTCTAATCTGGGAGAACCGGGTTCGATTCCCCACTCTTCCACATGCAGCTGCTGGTATGACCTTGGGTGAGTCACAAGTTCTCACAGAGCTGTTCTCTCAAGAGCAGTTCTCAAAAGAACTCTCTCAGCCCTGCCTACCTCACAGGGTAGGGAGGGGAAGGGAAACGAGTTTGTAAGCCGCTCTGAGACTCCTTCAGGTAGTGAAGGGCGGGATATAAATCCTATCTCCTCCTCTTCTTCTTGTCAGCTTCGCCTTGTTCACCCTCACCCAGCCTATCACTGACCCCAGGCACTGGTTCAGGACGTCAACAGCATCCTCGGAATTGGGGAGGGGGGAGGTAGAACTGGGTACCATCGGCATATTGGTGACATCACAGCCCACACCCAGGGGCGGTGCCAGGCTTTTTGGCGCCCTAGGCAAGGCTAACTACTTGCACCCTCTCCCCTTACCAATTTTCAAAAACAGATGCATTCTAGGGAAAATTAAAAGCAAAAACTTGACATTGCTAATTTCCAAGCCCCTGCAGCATTGCCCTCAGCTTCCACAGGCTTGGGTGGGGGGAGGCAAGCATTTGGCCTCTGGGCCACCTTCGCCCTCTAATTGCCCTCATTTAGCTCCAGGGCCAGGAGGGTCACTCATTTCTCCCTCCCCGGCCGCGGGGGAGTCCCCGCCTCACTTCTTCCCCCAAGCTGGGCACATCCAGTGGTTCCTTGTCTGGTCTTGCACCTCCTGGGGCTCATGGCTGAGGAGTGCGAGTGAGTGGGAGCTGCTGCTGCTGCAGCCCCTGCAACTGCCCGGAGTATAAGCGTGGGAGAGCCGAGGCTGGTCAGTGAGTTTGAGAGCCTGCGGCCGGTTGGAGGGGCACTGATTGTCTGTTCTGCACCCCTCTCAGATCTGCGCCCTAGGCGGTCACCTTACTTGGCCTAATGGTAGCACCAGCCCTGCCCATACCTCCTGCTGGCCTCTCCCAGCGGCTTCACGGGGCTATTAAAGGGGGGGGGGAGATAAGATCAGATTCTGTGGCATCATCCCGCAGGCTAGTGGCCACAGAGCACCAAATGAGGACTCGAAGGCTAATCCTCTGCCTTTTTTTTCTGGGCCTTCACTCACAGTCATTCCTGTCGACGCGCCTGCCCCATCTCACCTGCTTCTTAGGAATCGCATTATAATCATGCAGGTGCCCTGTCCCATGAGTGCATCGGCCCAAGAAAGCACCTGCCTGCAGTTGAGCCATGTGCGGGGGTGGGGTGTGTGTGTAAATATTCTTGCAAAATGCATGGAATTAATCAGAACAAACGCTAGGCAATTTGCATTTGGGAGAAACTGGAGTGGAATGAATCCTGGATTGTTGCAACGGAATTACCAGCAATTAATTTGGAAAGGAAGCAGCAGCAGCCCTCCCCCCCACCCCTCGAAGATCAAGAAGAGAAGATGCATTTTTTCCCTTAAGCCTCACCCTCCCGATACGTGAAAGGAGTCACAGATCAATTCCATATTTTGCGGAATGTGTCGAAAATAAAAAGTTCTGGCCTTTAATTCTGAGGTCAATCTCTGAGATTATTGGTAATGAAATCTGTGCTGACCCTTAGCTCATCCTATATTTATCCCAAGGAAGTAACTCAAGAGACTGAGTTAGAACTGGCACCCAATCTAATAATAATGGCTAGAATGCGTACTGATAATTATCAGAAATGTATGGCTCTATTTGTACAACCTACGAATGGCAGTATAAAGCACGGAAGACTGTGCACTTAGCCAAGCTAATTTATCAAAGCCAATCTTTTGGCTCTGTGGAACCTTATCAAGTAAATTTTTGCAGTATTGGAAATGTTTAAAATTATGCTCCGGGATGATAAATGCGAGAGGCATTTGCCCGCACATTTTACTTGAGTCACCAAAACAGCTGATTTATTGCACATCTTGGTGGAATCTGTTGAGCAAGATCTCTTGATATCCCATGCCACAGATGTGGTCATATTGATATAGCTACATCATCTTTGCCTGCATATCTCACTCGTTATCCATTCTGTACTTGCTTTAGTCTGTAGGGTTGCCAACGTCCAGGTGGTAGCTTGGCAAATGATCACCAGACAACATTAATATTTCTAGCCATTTGAGGAGGGAAGGTGTTACTGGCCTTATGGTAGATATATTCTTTTCGCCCCCGAAAAAGAAGGAGGGGGGAGGCCTTTCCCTGGGTGAAGATCCCGACCACTTTGGGATCCGTGTTCCCTACCAGCACGCCAGAAACTGCAGCCTGCGTCAGGAAGTTGCAGCCAGAAGTAAACTCTCAGGCTGGGATTGGGGTATATTGGTCATGTCCTGTGATGCTGTTGTAGACACCAGGGAAGCTCCACACAGGCAGAAGGCACTAAAGTCTCCAGTTTCAGAACCTTCTGCAGTTCTTAGGCAACCCTCTCTAGTATCTGCTGAAGAAGGGCTCGTTGCGCCATTCTCTCCTGAGCTTCATATCACATGAGATTTCTCTCTGGTTCTATCAATTCAATAGCTGTAATAAAGTGATCTTTATGCCTTAGGTAGAAAGGTGGGCCTTTGCGTTCCTTGTCACCCGCTATGTCACAGAGCATGACTCCACCACTCCAAGCAAGTCCGTTAACACTCACCAGTCCACATGCATAAATGACCTTTGCAATTACTTTGCAAATCCAACAAAAATCGCCACAAACCAGACTTTTTAAAATATGGGAGGGAAACGGGGAAACCACCGCGGCACCACACGATGGCAGTGAGGCCCTGTGGACACTCTGCAATAACCAAGTGAGCAATATATGTCTGTTCTAAAGGAAATGGTTAGTATCAAAGTCTGGTCAACCACAGCTATCACTAGAGTTGCTGACTCAGGGTTGGGAAATTCCTGGAGATATTGGAGGTGGGTGTCCAGGGAGGGCAGAGTTTGGGGACAGGAGGGACTCTGTGAGGGATAATGCCAGAGATTCCACCTTCCAAAGTGCCATTTTCTCCAGAGGAACTGAGCTGTATCACCTGGAGATTAGTTAGAATTCCAAGAGCTCTCCAGCCACCACCCTGGAGGCTGTATCAAAACACAAACACTCCGTGAATAACTTACAAACAGGAGTAGAAAGGATATATTATCCAAGACGATTTTAACAATTCTTAACAGTTCAACTGTTTCTCCAATGCAAGCACTGTGTTTTGATACAGCCCGTGAGCTCTCTTTTGGAGAGGCTAGCCACCCTAGCCGTCATACACCAAGGACTCAGGAAATACAGGGGGGTGGGTGTTTCCTGAGTTCTTTTCTTTATTCCCTGGTAGGGACAGTTGGCCATGGTGGCTCAGTGGTTAAGCCGCTGAGCTGCAGACAGGAAGGTCAGTAGTTCAGCAGTTCAAGACCCGAGTGTCGCATGACAGAGTGAGCTCCCAGCTCCTGCCAACCTAACAGTTCAAAAGCAAGAAATTGCAAGGAGATAAATAGGTGCCGCTTCAGTGGGAAGGTAACAGTGTTCCGTGTGCCTCGGCGTCTAGTCATGCTGGCTATGTGGCCATGGAAAAAGTCTTTGGACAGCACTGGCTCTTCGGCTTGGAAACGGAGAAGAGCGCCACATCCCCAGAGTCCTATTTGACTTGCTTTCCAGCAAGGGAAACCTTTACCTTTACCATTTTAGGGATAGGTAGGACAGCAAGATATAGCCAAATCTCATCAGATCTTGGAAGCGAAGTGGGGTCTGTACATGGACAGGAGACCACCAAGGAAGGCTCTGCAGAGGAAGGCAAGAGCAAACCTCTGTTTCTCACTTGCCTTGAAAGCCCCTTGCTGGGGTCGCCATAAGATAGTTGTGTGGACTCTAATCCGGGAGAACCGGGTTTGATTTCCCACTCCTCGACTTGCAGCTGCTGGATGACCTTGGGCAAGCCATAGCTCTGACACAGCTGTTCTCTCAAGGACGGATCTGAAAAGGGCTCTCTCAGCCCCACCTACCTCACCGGGTGTCTGTTGTGGGGAGGGGAAGGGAAAGGCGTTTGTAAGCTGCTCTGAGACGCCAAGTGAAAGGTGGGATATAAATCCACTCTCCTCTTCCTCTTCTTCTAATAGCCCATACGTGATAGCTGAGGTGTCAAGTCCATCTGACAGGCTGAAACTCCTCTCCGGCCAGGCCCCAGACAGGTACACAGGTGACTCACATGTTGGACACATTACGCAAGTTTTTCTTAACAGGGTCACAGGAAACAGAAGGCACTCGATGAGCAAGCCCCCTTCCGATCCTCCTGGAGGGACACAACAGCTCAGTCATCTCTTAGATAAGCCCTTCTGGAGCAGACCCAGGTCCATCCAGCCCAGTATCCTCCTTCCCGCTATGGCTAGCCACGCACGTCCTGGAGACCAAAATCCCTGCCGGCGACTGCCTTCCGGCAACTGGGGCTGTGAACATGTCAGTTCAGCCATTGACACGAGTCCTTGAATTTGTCTCATCCTTTTTAAAAGCTATCAAAATGTGTGGCCTTTGTCACATCTCCACAGCAGAACGAAATCGGAGTCCAGGGTTACCAGCTTTGTGTCAGACAAAGGGAGCTCTGAATCACAAGAAGAGAAAAAGAAGAGATTGAATTTATATCCTGCCCTTCACTCACTTTGAGTCTCAGAGTGGCTTACAAACTCCTTTCCCTTCCCCTCCCCACAACAGACACCCTGTGAGGGAGGTGGGGCTGAGAGAGCTCTGAGACAACTGCCCTTGAGAGAACAGCTCTGAGAGAACTTGTGACTGACCCAGGGTCACACCAGCAGGTGCAAGTGGAGGCGTGGGGAATCAAACCCAGTTCTCCCAAAGTAGAGTCCGCACACTTAACCACTACGCCAAACTGTACTGTACACCAAAGTTTGTACCCTGAAATATTGTGCTGAGCTCTTAAGGTGGTCCTGGACTCGAATTTTGTCCTGCTACTACAGACTTAACACAGCTAAGGGAGGGGCTTCGGCTCACTGGTAAAGCATCTGCTTGGCATGCAAAAGGTCCCAAGTTCAATCCCTGAGTTAGAAGGATCCGGTAGTAGGTGATGTGAAGGACCTCTGCCTGAGATCCTGGAGAGCTGCTGCCAATCTGAGTAGACAATACTGACTCCGAGGGACTGTCTGATTCAGTACAGGGTGGCTTCATGTGGACCCACCTAAAGCTAACCCCATAGAGAGTCCCATAACTGAATTACTCGTTGAGTAAGAAGTATTTCCTTTTTGTCCATCTTGAATCTCTTGCAGAACAATACCATCAGGTGAAGGTCTAGTATGGACTGCTAGTACACAGAATTATGGGAGAGAGAGATAAAACTCCCTCCATCCAGGCTAGCCTGATTTCATCAGAACTTGGAAGTGAAGAAGCGTAGGCCCTGGATAGTATTTGGGTGGGAGACCACCAAGGAAGTCCAGGGTCAGGGTCACGACACGGGGGCAGGCAATGGCAAACCATCTCTCAACATCTTTCGCCTGCCTTGAAAACCTTACAGGGTTGCCACAAGTCAGCTGCAACTTAACAGCACCCCCCCCCCTCCAAACACACACACACTTTCTCTATGTATGTAAGTACCTAAGTCGCAACTGACTTACAGCGACCCCAGCATGGGGCTTTCCAGACCAGGGAGAAGCAGAGGTGGTCTGCCCTTGCCGTCCTCTGCAGAGTCTTCGTTGGTGGTTTCCCATCCAAGGATCGACACCGCTTAGCTCCCGAAATCTCATGAGATCGGGCTGTAGCGTGCAGTCTTCTCTTCCAGCCACTTTCTCTACCCCATGCATAATTTTAGAACGCTCTACCATGTCTTCCCTTAGCCGTTTCTCTCCTAGACTGAAAAGTCCCCCCCCCCAGACCCTCCAGCCGTTCCTCACACGAAAGGTTCTCCCAAGACCCTCACCATCTTGGTTGCCCTCTGTTGACTTTTTCCAGTGTCCTTTTTGAGATAAAGCAGCCAGGATTGTGCCTGGGGTTCCAAAAGAGGCCATAGATCTACACAGGGGCATTTCTTTATTTTTCATTTAGTGGCTATATTAATATCCCTTTCTCCCCAACGGGGACCCAAAGCAGCTTACGCCATTCTCTCCTTTGTTTTATTGTCACCACAACCCTCTGTGGTAGTACGTGGAGCTGAGAGTATGGGATTGGCCCAAGATCACCCCATACAGCTTCCAGGGCAGAGTGGGGATTCGAACCTGGGTCTCCCAGATCCTGGTCTGACACTTCAGCCACCCCACCACCTTTAACTCTTTCCACCTGGTCGCTTTAGCGCTTCCTCTCCCTCCCAGGTTGCCACCTTCTCCCCACTGGCCCTGCTCCTGTGCTCTCCACAGCAGCTCAAAAGGAGTTCAAATAGTGAAGGCCCCCTCCCGCCCGCCCCCAACAGGGTCCGAAAAGGCTCCACTTGTTTCATTTCTGCCTCTGGTGAATCCGTGAAAGAGGCGCAGGAGCCGGGCACGGGGGAGGTAAGGTGGCAACTGTACGCCTGACGTCAGCACGCCCACCCGCCTGAGCGAGCGGCCGGGAAGGAAAGGGGCGTGGCCTCCTCTCCCCCCCCCCGCCCGTTGGCTGGGGAGGGAAAGGGGGCGTGACCAGGCTCGCGCGTTATCTATATATGGAGGGTGCCGGCGCGAGTGCTTCGCTTGCCGGCGCTCGGGCGCGCTACGGGTGGCGGGATGGGCCAGCCGGAGGAAGAGGCGGGCGGGGCCGAGGAGCTGGAGTGCGGCATCTGCTGCATGCCTTACGACTGCGGCGGGCGCGCGCCGCGCCGACTCGGTAGCGCGCGCGGCTCGTGGAAGCCCTCGCAGTGCCGCCACGTGCTCTGCAGCGCCTGCGCGTACCGGCTGGCGCGCGAGGGCGGCTGGGAGGAGATTACGTGCCCGTACTGCCGCACCGTCACCGCCCTCCGCGAGCGGGGCAACTTCCTGGTGGCCGGGGTGAGGCGCAGCAGCGGGTACAGCCGGCGCCGCCTCGTCCTGCCGCCTGTCGACACCGAGCTCTGGCAGCGCGTCTTCCTGGCCGAGCGGGAGCGCCGAGAAGCGGACCGGCTGGACGACGAGGAACTGGAAGACGACGAGGAGGCCGCCGGGCAATGGCGGCTCTGGGGGGCCCTCAAGCGGCTCCTCAAGGGGGGCGCCGGCCGCACCGCGCATGCGCCCAGGAGGAGCCGCTCCGCCCCCGCTCGGCGCAGCGAGCCAATCAACTGTGAGTATCGCGCTCCGGCCTTACTCTGACGCGCCGAGCCATCGATCGGTAGGCCCGAGTAGTCGATTGCCGGGGAGGCGCGATCAGAAGGTGCGCCGCCTGGTTGTCCCGAGCCTGTCTCGTCAGGGATGGACCCTTGGGACGGAAACGATGGAGTGGACTGGCTTGTCGGTCGCCGTTTCTTGTCTCTTAGGTGGGGACCCTCACTGCGATTGAGAATTCAAAAGCTGTTGCATAATTTAAATTGTTGCTTTCGAATCTAGCAGATTTAGGCTCACCCAGCCTGCCATGGCGGGGGGCGGGGCGGGGGGCAGGTTGCCAGTTCCAGGTTTGGGAACCTCCTGGAGATTTGGGGAGGACTGGATCCTCAGTGGGGTACACTACTATACAGTCCTCCCTCCGTAGTAGAAGTACTTTTAGTAGCCATTTTCTCCAAGGGAACCACTTTCTGGAGATGAGCTGTAATTCCGGGGAGATCCCCAGGTCCCACCTGGAGGCTGGCATCCCTGTCAATCGGATCTTAAACTGGAATAGATTTTGTTAGCCTTTGGTGGTAATGTCGGACTTCTGTTTAGTATCAATGTAGAAAGAGAGAGCATGACGTAAAATACAAAATGTATGTTTTATTTTGTGGTTCCTGCATTAGTTTATGTGAATTTTTCTATGAGAAAGGGAAGGGTAGGTGTAATATATTTTACATATGTTTTATCTACATCTGATTTTATAATACAAACATTTATAAAAACCACAAGGATGTGCACTCTTTTAGAAGAGGCATCCCTGCCTTTCTCACCTGCCATTCAGAAGGGAAAACCTCTTCTTTAGATTAACTGTTGGTGATCTATGCTTCCCACCCCTAGAAATAAAGTTTGACTGTTTGCCATGTAAGTGTTATTTTTGCCCATACCACCTTAATGTAAATACCAGCACTCATACATTTAAACTCTGGGTAGCAGCTGTACAGGGCTTTAAAAATGCTGTACAGTTTATACCTATAGCTATCAATGTTATTGATTAGCTTATGGTAGTCTCTCCCTTCCTTATTTTTTATTATTATTTATTAATTTCAATTTATATCCCGCCTTGCCTGCACAGGCAGGCTCTTCCCATCCCCCCAAATAGGCATTATTAAATTAATAGGTATTTGTGTTGCTGTAGTCATTAAGAATACAGATGAATGTGCCTCACTACCTAATTTTAAAAACAAGTAGCCCCCCTCAACATGTTACAGTGCTTTTTCTCCCTTTCCCTTTTGTACCAGCTTTCAAGCATATGTTTTTGGCTTTCTTTTCACTGACTTAAATTTGCAGTTTGAGTGAGTTGGGGCAGGTAGAGAAATGAATTGGTAGCTTTAGCTGATTGCATTCAAATTCTTTGCACTTAAATCTGGTTGGTGCTTTTATATAGGGTCAACATCGTCTCAGGAAAGGCAGGAAAAGACACCAAATCCGTGAGATGGTTGAAGGGCATGTTACAGCCTTGCCTGTTCTGATGCTGTCACTTCATTCCTTTGGGAGTTCTTGTGTTGGTTGTTTTGGGAATGAAACAGTGTCCACTGGATTGGTATGGGTGTGGAGGAAATAGAGCTAGATCGGAGTCCAGTAGCACCTTAGAGACTACTGAAATGTGGGGGGAGGTTTCAGCTTTCAAGAGTCAAAGGGAGCTTAGACTCTTGAAAGTTTATACTCTCACAATCTCTTAAAGTGCAAATTGAACTCAAATTTAGCTCTTCTACTGCAGACCATCACGGCTACTTTCCTGAAACTATCTACATGGAGGAAATAAGATTCCTTCTGACGCAACAACAGGGAAAAGGTTTATTGGGTTAGACCAGGGAGGTGTTGAGAGCCATAATTCTCTGTGACAAGGCCATGTCCCGTTTGGCCTGGGGTGGGGTTGAGCATCTTAGGGCTGAGACTCTAAATCTACTGGATCTCTGCCAGTCACTGGTTTGGCCTTTGGCATTATGACAAGGTACAGGAACACAGTCGTGTTTAAGTAAACACATTAATGTGTGGCTATAGTGATTGTAATGATTTTAAATATGATTTTATCACAGATTGTTAGGTGCTTCGGTGACCTTTGCGAGGTCAGAACAGCAGGATATAACATTTGTAAATGAATTAAATAAGAATGCGAGAAGTGTGAGGGTCTGTAATAGAGGGAGCTGGTGCTGAAAAGAGGCCTGGGAAAGTGTATTTTAAATATTTATGGGTTCATCAACATTACTGTTGCTCTCTGTTCTCTCACAGCCTACACATCCGATATAAAGGACTTGGCGCTCATGTCCTGCTATGTCATCTGAGTACTAGATGGTTCCAGTGCAATTCCTGAACTTCTGCGGCTGAAGAACAAAGCTGGCTGATAACATGTGAGCTTTGGCACAGCCAGCATTTTGTGACAAGCTTGGAGCTGATTGCTGGTTCCCCACAGCATGCAGGTGGCCTGAAACTATCTACATGGAGCATCCATGGTCAGCATCCAGTAGAGGGGTTTTTTGCTTATTCTTGAAATTACTCGTCATTAGCCAGTGGAGGCCGGTGGACGTACTCAAGAAGACATGACTCAAGAATTGTGGACCCTGACTCATGATGTGGGCCACTGCTGCTTTTGGTGATGTGAAATGTCCCAGAAGAGAGAAGAGGTGGTGGAAAGAGGGGAGCAGGTTTGATAGGACATGTTAGGTCCTGTGAGAACCAGCGTGGCACCCTTGCTGGGGCGACATCAGCAGAACTGCAGTTGTTCTTGCCTTCTAATATGTCTGACGTGCTTTTTGGCACAGTTCTGAAGTAGCAAAGCACGATTCAGTCTGTCTCTCTAAACAGCCCTGCGACACACACACACCCTGGCAGATTTCAAGAGACAGGTGTGGACTGGGACCAAATGGCTCATACGAGCAACTCAAAGGGCACTTAGTTTTTCTACAGTGAATTCCACCATTTTTATGAAATGTCGGTGTCTGGAGGAGCTAGAAACAGGCCTTATTGCAGTCTCTGGTATTTGGCTTTTGTGTTTTATGTTCAACAGCCCTGTGAGGTGTTCGTCATTATTATACCTTCAGTTAGGATGGCATCTTACTGAGGGAGAGAATCCAGGCCTCTGCTTGGGTGAGCTTAGAATCTAACATTTGTCCTAAGGGACTGAGGGGGAGAGGAGAAGAGGAGGGGGGCTATTTGTCATGCCAAAGGCTTTGTGGAAAGTGGGGTATGGAGAGAGGCTTGAAGGCAGTGAGGGGGTGACAGGAGGTTGTTCTAGGCACGAGGGGCAGAGTCGTTGGAGGGAGCGGAGTGCCATACCAAGGCTGAAGGTGCAAAAGCCCCAGGTGGGCACATGAGCACACAAGTGGGGCAAGGCCGGGGGGGCTTTGAGTAGGGGGTTTGCGCGGGATCTGAGCATGTGAGGACTGAACGAGAGCAGTGAATGACTGATGGCCCTGTGCCAGACAGAAGCCAGGGCAGCCAGAGGGCAATCAAGTTCTTGCTGAGAGATTGTGTTTTTGCAGTGCTGTCAAGGAAGCAGCCGCATGGCTGGAGAATGGGGGACAGAGCAGAGCACAGTTGGGGAGGTGGCCAAGGCTTCCGTGCCTCTCTGGAGAGTGGAAGGAGATGCTGGCGATGGAGGGCATACGGAGGGGAAGAACAGAGAAGTTCAGGCTTGGACAGACTTGAGTTTAAGGGATTCCAGAGGAAGCCTCAACAAGGCAACTGGAAACGTGGGTGGGAGGAAATCCAGGGCAGGGAGGGACACCTGGCCAACATTAGCATGTCTGTGGTTTAGCAAATCCTCCGTGGCTTCTTTGGCACATCATCCTGTTCACAGTGGATTGGGCCATTTCGCTCACGACCCATTTTTTGAGGGGTGAAAGGCTGAGCCAGGATTCTGCAGTAAAACACTAGTTTGGCCAGAAGTGACCGTGGGAACTGGATCTTCTGCTGGCCGGGTACAAAGCCGGCTCTGAAATCAAATCCCAAATGCCCGTACTGGCTTTGTTCGCACTTTCTCCTACCAAATGCCACATTCATTATAAGCTACAGGGTGGGTTCTGTAGCATTCATCTGTTAAAATGTCATTTGGGAATAAAATATGTGTAGTGAAGACACTCGGTTTCCTAGATGCAGTATTCTTTCATGGAAGGTTGTTATAAATTCTCTTGTTTTTTTAAGAAGCATTTCTGTGAAATGCGTCTTGATTTGATATTTATTGTTTTAAAGCTTTTTCCAGTTAGTATTTTGGCTGTTGTAACTTATTTAA
This sequence comes from Lepidodactylus listeri, assembly GCA_029233225.1. Taxonomy (NCBI): domain Eukaryota; kingdom Metazoa; phylum Chordata; class Lepidosauria; order Squamata; family Gekkonidae; genus Lepidodactylus; species Lepidodactylus listeri. The sequence continues at coordinate 53,808,666 of JARCFY010000018.1, forward strand.
TTTTAATTAAAAACTAAGATTTGGAATGTTGATTTGGCTGTCGTCTGTTTGCCAGTGGAAAAGGGGGCTTTCTGCTTCCAAGCATGTAAGTTCCAGGGATCCGCCAATGGATTCTTGTGTGTATTCAGGCTTTACATCTCAGTTCTAAACTACCATGGCCAACCAGAATTCCCTTGTTTAAGCTGTCCAAGTGTCACGAAGCCAGCATTCACTGCCTACCAGAACTTCCGTGATGCAGGATGTGGGGAATTTTTTCTCCCCATGTGGACACTGGCAACTGTATGAGGTACCACATGAGAGATGGTCCATGCCTGGGCCTCCCCCTCTTCCCCAGCATACACAAATGTCTTCATGTAACTTGCTTTACAAGCTAGCAAGTCTGTGAAATATTGGAAATGGCAGTCATCCTCTGGGATGGAAGAAGAATCTGATACCAGTGCCTGAAGGCAATTCGATTCCTTCTTCAAGAAGGAAAGAGGCTAATCCCAGGAGGGACGAGACAGTGCAGTGTAAGGTGGTTAGAGTGCCAGACCAGGAGAGACCCAAATTCAAATCTCCACTCTGCCATGGAAGCTTGTTGGGTGACCTTGAGCCAGACACACACACTCTCAGCCTAGCCGGATGAAACAGAGAATGAAAGAAGCAGATTTGGATCCACGCTAGAGAGAAAGATTGGGGGTACAGTTGTAAATGAAGTAAATAGATAAGATCTTTGCTGTGCAATTTGAAGATATCATATTCTGGGTTTTGCTTTCCCAGCCCCTGAGTAGCTAAGAGCTTCCCATGTGTAATGCCAGCATAATGCCGGCATCTTTTCTTTCCTCTGGTTTCTCCATCTGGCTGACTCAGTCCGACTTCCTTGGCATGGCACAGCTTGTCTCTTTGGCTTGGGGTCCCTCTGATTCCTGGTTTCCCCACAGAATGGATTGCAGCATTCATCCATCATATCCTGTTTAATCACCTCTCTGTGCCTGTAGCTAGCAGGTCCCTCATGACTCTGGACGAGGGATTGTAAAGGCCTGTGTGGGTTGCAGGCGGGGTGACTCACAAGGGTTGGTCCACCTTAGCTAGCAGCACAACTGAGAGGCAGCCCAGCTGCCTGCAAACAGAACAGTCGTGGAGGGATGTGACTAAAGCTTCTGGTGGGTAAGGAGTCTCGTTTCAAAATTCAACCGGCAATCATCTTAATGCGCAGCCTCATGTGATTAGGACAGCAACCTGTTATCAAGCCAGCCTTGGCACATGAGCTGTAAAGCCTATAATGTGGGGAGGGCAGGCTATAAGTTTAATGAAATAAATAAAATGAAATAAACCTAAATGACAAGACGGGGAAAGATACTGAAGAAATGAAATTTCCGGGAAGTGTCCAGGAGGATCTTACACAAGTCCTCTTTGTCAAAAGAGGCAACTAGACCCAATAAAATCATCCAGCTCCTGGTATTTTGACAATTTGCAGGATACAGAAGACTGAAAAATGTATCACAGCTGTTTATTTTACTTTTTATACCCCACCCTTTTTCCCTGATGGCAATCCTAGGCAGAACATAAGAACAATGGCCCCTCCAGTCCAACACTCTGTGTCACACAATGGCCAAAAATAGCAGGTGAGATCAGGAGATCCGGCAATGGGGCCAGGACACTAGAAGTCTTCCCACTGTTCTTCCCCCCCCCCCCCCCCCCCCAGCACCAAGAATACAGAGCATCACTTGCTTACACTGTTCTTTACTCCATTTTATTCTCACGACAAGCCCATGAGATCCAGTGTATTTGAGCTTCTGGCAAGAACTACCTGTCCCAACATTTGTGTGGTTCCTGTCTCTGGGGACTCATTTCTGAAACTAAGCCAATCTCATGTTGGGTACCAAAGTGTTAACTGTCCCCCAAGACCCAATTACAGCAACAAAGAATAAAATGGAGAAAAGAACAATGTAAGCTACTTTGGGTTCCCATCTGGGAGAAAGGTGGGGGGTATTAAAAAATCAAATAAATAAATGTGGTACTTTAAATAAAAAAAACACTAGAGCAGGGAACTCTTTCGATATGTCAACAGCCTGTATAAGGTAATTCCTGCCTTGATAAATCATTCGTCGTTGCTGTAATTGAGTCTCGGGTGTAATTAACACTTTGGTACCCAATGTGAGATTGACTTAATTTCAGAAATGAGTCCCCAAAGATAGGAACCACACAAATGGCTAGGCAGAGTGCTGGGACAGGTTAGCTCTCCAGTTCCCTGACAGGGTTTGTGACTTGGCAAGGTGCTTAGAGCTGACACACAGCCGGCTTATGCTGACATAATTGTTCCCACGAGAGTGGCTAATGGCATTGCCCTGAGACCGGGAAGAATAGTGATTTTAAGCTCCAGGTTGCATGGGGAAAATAACTGGGAGATCAAATGAGTACCATCATCACCGTCTTTCCCGAGAGCAAAGATCATGAAATAAATTTTGGACTACTTTTTAAGATGACTAAATAGTAAGGTAGTTGGACCATGGATGGCGGCAGGGAGGCAGTGGGGGAGACATCAGCTCTGAAGCTCAAGGTGATGTATGTAAAAGAAATACTGCAGATGGGCCAAAGGTGTGTTGGGAGGAAGCAAAATTTACTTCAGGGAATATATGTGAGAGATTGTGAGGAGCAGAGAAATGCTCTTTTCGGTTGCCAGGTATCCATAGCCAAGCATGACCAAATTCCAGTGCGTCTATCAAGTCCTGGGGGCCTGGACAGATCAAGGAGCTGCCAACGCCACCTTCAGTGTAGGATGCAGAGGTCCGAAGGATCCTGTGTGTGGAACACTGGCTAAAGGGGAACAAGGAGAAGAGCGACCAGATAAAGCAGCAGTTGTGTTACAGGGTAGGAAGGCTGTCGGAGCCAGGCAAACGGAAGTTCCACAAAGTCTCTGTAGGTAATTAAGCAATCAGCTGGGCTTGGGATCCTGGCTGGCAGCCAGTGCTGCTGACCTAGCTTGGGGACTGGCAGTCTCTCTTGCTCCACCTTGTCTGCTCTCTGGGTGCAGGACGGACTTTCCCAGCAGCTGCTGCCTGAGACCTTTTAACTGTGGGGCTGCCAGAGACTGAACTGGGGACCTGCCATGCGCTGCTTCTCAGGGATGGCCTCCAGTTTTGCACCAGCTGCCGTCTCTGAACTGCCTTCACGGGTAAGCAGCTGACATTTCAGCTCTTTTCTTCCTTGCGAGGGAGGACTGGCCCTGTGTGTGTGTGTAAGACACACAAGAGTCTGACCACTTGGCAGCACAAAACTTCAGTAGGTGTATTTTTCTAGCAGAGCTTTTAAAAATCCACAGGGGCTCCTGCAGGCGTGACAGCTGAGTGACGGCACCAAAGAGCTCCCTGTGCCGTGACACGGGGGGGGGGGGGGAGGTCACCTGCGGGCCTTCGGGAACAGGCTGTACGCAGCTAAGGGTTTTTTGAGAACTCCAGCAGCACTTGGGGAAACTAGGACACGCTGTCAGCAGTTTGCAGGGAACTGTGGTGACCTCTCCTGGTGGGAAGGAGCCTGCTTTTTTAAAAAAGGGCTTGTTCTCTTGCATAAATGAAGTCTTACTAGCTTCAGAGGCACACGAGACTTCCCTTCATAGCCCCATCCTCTTTGGCAGCTACACCAGTTAAGCCACGTCCATTTTTTACTTCAGTGCCCTCCTTTTTGGGATCTTCTGCTGTCTCCCAGTCAGTGTGCGCCATTCCTGAAGAAACACCATGTGGTGATGCAGTTCCTTTTCCCTCAGAGTGAAGATATCACCCTTGGCGCGATCCTCCCGTTTTGATATGGACTGCAGCACAACGCCCACAGGTTCAGGAGTCTCCCGTGGCACAAAAAAGGCTGTGAGAGGTGCCCATTCAGCTGCATCCCGCTGGTAACTTCCTCCTGTGCTTCCCGGGCCTCACCCTGCTCCTGTCTGCTGTGGTGTCTGGAACTACTCTACCTCCATGGCTGCCACTCTGATGCCCAGGAAATCTTCAGCTTCATCCTGCCGTCTTCCCCAATTCCGCCTTTTCCTGCTTCCTTTTCAGATTTAAGTCTCTTCCACCTGTACCTTTCAAGTCTGCAACTCTTGCCCGGCAACATTCCCAGCCGTTCCTGTTCCCACCCATCTTGTCTTTCAACCCCTTTCCCCACCTCTGGCCCCATTCACCTTTTGCTCTCTTCAGCTGGAACATCTGGGCCTGTCACTGGGCCTTCTCCATTCACAAGACAGGGCCATCTCAGGGTCTGCAGGGAATAGCACAACAGCACCCCCACCCCACCCCCGGTTCTGGATCAGCCACTGTTGAAACTTGCCTGTTTCCTTCTGTGCAATAACAAAGGGGCGAAACAGCCTGGCGTGTGTGTGTGTGTGTGTGTGTGTGTGTGTGTGTGTGTGTGTGTGTGTGTGAAAAAGTGAGATCTTGGATTTTGTTAAACCCTTGTGTCTTTTTTCAAAGAGGAAAGCAGAAACAGCAAGGCTTTCTGAATTTAAAACTGGAGCAGCGGCTCTGGGGATTATAAAGCCGCCCTCCCCCTGCAAGCAAATGGTTTTGTTCAGGACAGCCTCCCCAGCCCAGTTCTGCTTGCAGCCACATTTTGGGTTCAGGAAAGTTCCAGTCTGGACCCAACTCTCTGTCCAGAAAATCCTTGCATGGAAAGACCATTTTTTGTATGGGGATGTCAATGTTAAATCCACACAAATCTCTTCATCAAATGGTCTTTTGCCAAGCGCAAATGTGTGCAACTGCACCTACCAAAGTGGTGCGACAAGTCACAGTGACATAGTGCAAATACACAGCAACACAAGACAGCCATGAACAGCTCTTTACTCCCAGGGCTCCTGTTCAGTCCCCATAAGCACCGTCTCTGGAGGTACCCTGTAATGCATGAGGCAGCCTTAACTTCAACAAACTTAAATGTCACAAACCAAAACCAAGTGGGGGGAAGAACGGGAAGGGCGACTCGCACTCCCTTTCAAAGCCCACGTTCCCGGTCCACGCAAAGATGACGCAACGCAGCTGGGGTATGTAGCGAAGGAAACCGTGTGCCTTTATTCTGCAAGGTTTAAACAAGAAGTGACTTGAGAATCGGCAACCACTTCAGGAGTGCATCCTGGCCCTCCTGTTGCCTCCCCCCCGCCCCCCCCCCAAACAAAATGCTTCCGAAGACAAGAAGGGGGGGGGACACAGGAGAAAGACAAGCCCCTTTCCCTAAGCAGGAGCCACCCTTGGAAGAGGCACCAATCCAGTGCCCGCCCCCCCCCCCCCCACAGCCCCACTCACGGGAGGGGAGGTCTCTGCTCCTCCCCGCCCACCACCCTCAATGCGTTCTCAGAACAGAACACAACTAGGGAGTGTGTGTCCCCCTCCCCGGTCTGCCCCGTTATCGCCCGCAGGGGGTTCAAGCACAAGTGGGAAGGGGGTTAAACATACAGGATGAGAGTGTATACATTATATATATATTCATATTTATAGAGTCGCTTTTCGCAGCGTGGCTCAAAGAGGCACTGCTGCTGGGAGCAAATGCCAGGAGGCAGGCCACCCCCTCCCCCCTCACAGGGCAGGACACCCCGAAAGACGTGAGTCATGGATTCTAGCTCCTCTCCCGCTCCTCCGTGCCCCTCGAGCCCTGAGCTGGGAACAGAACCCAGGAGTCCTAGCTCCCAAACCCCCCTCTGGGTCACTCTGCGGCAGCCAGCTTGGAAACCCAACCTCCCCACCCCCAAGAAGTGGAAAGAGAGGGGCACAGGGACAGCGACAAAATCAAATGCGGAGGAGGAGCCAGGGCGAGGGTCATTCCCCCCCCCCAGCCCTCAAGGCAAAGCTGTCAATGTGATCAGAAAACAAAAGGAGAGGAGAGGCTTGAGGATCCCTCCGGCCAGGAGGCAGAACCTGTCCAGTCGTGACCAGGCGGGTGAGCCGCCAGGAGCGCCCCTCAGTCATCTATGCAGATCACCTCCCCGCTTTTCGCCTCCTTCTTCTCTAGGCTCTCGCCACCTTCCTTCTCTTTCTTCACAATCACAGGGGGGCCGTTGGCTGCAGAAGGACAAGAGGTGGGAGCGGGTGGAGAGGAAACTGCTGAGGCCTCCGTTGCACCCCAGCCCACCAGCTCACGGTCCCTCTAATGTCAGACCCACACATCTCACAGGATCCAGACCTGCGTTATCTCCTCTCTGAACACAGAGGCTGCAGTTTGGGCCTGAGGGCCACCAAGGCATCTCTCCCCCACATTTCTCACATCCTTGTAAATGCCAGAAAGCCTAGCGGCACAAAGGGAGCTGCAGGTTACCCCTTGCTCTAAGCCCAGGAGTCTCAAAGCACGAAGCAGCTGCTCTATTCCAAGCGACCAAGGGCCAAGGAGCGAAGTTATCTACGCCGGGTCCCCTGCCCCATATTTTCCAGCCCTACTGCCCTTGTCTCTTGAACATGCGAGGCTGCCTTCTACTGAAACAGACCCCTGGTCCACCAAGGTCGGTATTGTTTACTCAGACTGCCAGCGGCTCTCTCTCCAGGGTCTTAGGTAGAGGTCTTTCCCATCACCTGTGACCTGATCTGGTTAAACTGGAGATGCTGGAGACTGAACCGGGGACTCCCCAAAACCCCAAGCAGCTGTTGAGCCGCTGAGTCACAGCCCTTCCCTCTTACTGCTCCATGCAGGAATCCTCACCCACTATCATTCCCCTTTGACCCCCAGTTTCCCACAGAAGGATGCATGGCTCCCCACCGTTCCAAGCACTACCCTCTGCACCCACGATGACCCAGCCCCCCCTCTGGACTTGGAACAGGGTGCCTGCTCCACAGCCAACTGTTTCCCCACTGTGCATTTTGTCTCTGTTCCCCACAACCAACCTGTGATGAAGGAGCCGGTTGGCATTTGGCTGTAGTTGGCGCCCATGGTGGGCAGCACCCCACCAGGACTGGCCCCAAATGAGCCCCCAAAGGTCGGAGGGGTGGCATAGGGCCCAGGGGGGAAAGCCTAGGAGAGAAAAGAGGGAGAAGGGGAGCCACTGAGCGGAGCAGTGTCACGAAATGCCCGCTGACCGTCTCGTCACAATCCCGTGGACGGGCAGGGGAAGACAAGTTACCGGGGTAGTCTGTGTCTCATTCCCTTTGCTGGCCAAGCGGCTGAGGATGCTGCGTTCAGACATCTGGAGGCGAGCAGCAATCGGGGGGATGCGGGAAAGCGTAGCAGGCAGGCGCGTCACGTCCGCTTTCATGTCACTGAGAAGTTCCTCTAGCTGGTTCAGCACTGGCAGGCCGGCAGGAAACAGGGAGACAAAGAAAGAGAAGGAGAAAAAGAGACCGAAATCTGTCAGGGTGGCAGAGATCGGAGGCATCGGGGGGGGGGGGAGAGACTCCTCCTGGCACTTGCAACCCACTCGCTCATCCTTCTGTAAAAGATCCTTATTTCACATAACAAGTGGGCATGTGACCCCAATACCCTCCCCGCCCCTCTCTTGAGACCTATTCGTTCCAAGCTACAGTTACTCCAGAGGTACTCCTTAATGAGTTAAATTCTAACCTATACTTTTTCAGCTGTTTACCCATCAGATAGTCCAGGCTGTCCATCACTGAACACACACACGCACAGAGGGGGAGGGGGAAAGAGAGAGAGAGAGAACCATCTCACAGGACACCAGAGATGCCCAGACTATGCTGCGTGGATTGGGGATGGGATGAGGGAAATGAACACACTGAGAATACTTATGGGGAAACTCAACACCAGACAGATTCATGTGATGCTTCTGAGGGGAGGGGGATACACCAGAGAAACTCACAAGGAAACAAATAGAGATACTTGAGAAATGCACCAGAGATACAAAGGAAGTGAAATTCTTAGGAGGTATTCTTTTAATACTGGAGAGGGACAAATGTTAACCAGCGCTGCTTAAATGATACTTGGTAGGAGAAGCACTCCCAATATCACTCGAGAGAATATTCTGGGGATTAAATATATTCATGTATATAGATGGAGCAAAAGTACTGAAGAGGGCTGTGTAAAGGAAAGTTCAGGGAAGACTCCCCCACTGTTCTGCCAAAGGATACTCTGTGGAGCATTCAGCAGACATGCTTGGCAGAGGAAGGTTTACAGAAGATAAAGAGATACGCTTGAAGAAATGCTCAGCGGGCACACAACAGATTGTCGGAAGATACGCAGAGATGCTTGTGGGACACTCCGTGGATAGACCAAAGCAAGATACACCAAAGATACACAGAGCAGGATCAAGGAGACAACCGAACACAGCGGCTTTTTCTTATCATTACCGCACTTTAATGGATTCAGAGCATGGTACAGAAAGACGCACAGAGGCGCGGGGGGGGAGGTTTTTTTTTTTACATGGACTGTCCTCTCCTGGCCCGCCTCCTTGCCCACCTCTTACCCTTATGCAGGACGGCGTTGGCAGGCTTGTTGCCGGCCAGAGATTCCTTGGACAAGTGCTGGTGGCTCTCGGCCAGACACTCCACCTCAGCAAAGCGAGTGTTGAGGGCCATGGCCGGGTGGCTGGGGTCCTGAGTCATGTTCAGGTAGGCGGCTCGGCGCAACTGCTCTTCAATCACCAAGGCCTGCTCCAGGAGCTGCGGGAAGGAAGGAAGCAGTGAGCAAACGGGCCGAGGGGAGGGGCTTGGAACAGCAACCAGGCCCAAGGAAACCTGCGGGAGGGCCTGGTTTTCTGCAGCACGGATTCATTAGTGAGCTCCCAGAAAAGAGCCACCAAAACGATCACGATGCTACAGCAACTGCCCTATGAGGACTGGTTAAAACACTTAGGGCTTGTTTAGCTTAGAAGTATGATAGAGGTCTATAAAATGCATGGTGTGGAGAGAGTGGACAGGGACAAGCTTTTCTCCCTCTCCCATAGTACTAGGACCCACAGTCATCCACCAAACACTGGTTGGATCAGACCAGTCATCCACCAAGTCCAGCATCCTGTCTCCCACAGCGGCCAACAAGTTCCTCTGGAGGGCCAACAACAGGGCATAGAGGCCGAGGCCTTCCCTGATAAGAACATAACAGCCCTGCTGGATCAGACCAGTGAAGGTCCCTCTAGTCCAGCATCCTGTCTCCCACAGCAGCCAACCAGCTCCTCTGGAGGACCAACAACAGGGCAGAGAGGCTGAGGCCTTCCCCTGATGTTGCCTACTGGCATTCCAATTCAGAGGTTGACTGCTTCTGAATTTGGAGGTCTAATAGGTAATGCTTATCCTTGCACAGTGAGAACATCAGAAGAGCCCTGCTGGATCAGAGCAGTGGTCCATCTATTCCAGCATCCTGTCTCACACAGTGGCCAAGGCTTTTCTCCCTGAGGTTGCCTCCTGGCTCTGGAATTCAGAGGCTGACTGCCTCTGGATTGCCCCTTTAGTCACCATGGCCGGTAGCCACTGAAAGACCTTTCCTCCATGAATCTGTTAACCCCCTTGTAAAGCCATCTATGACAGTGGTTATCACTCCATCCTCTGGCAGCGAGTTCCACATTTTAATCATGGTATGTGCAAAGAAGCATTTCCTTTTGTCCATCCTGAATCGACTGACCATTGTCTTCGTTGGATGCCCTCAAGTTCTAGTACTTCGGGAGAGGGTGAAAGCTGAAAGCTGAATTCAGGACAGGAAAAAAAGGAGTTCTTCATGCAGCACACAGTTCAGTTGTGGAACTTGCAGCTACAGGATGTGGGAAAGCCATAGTTCTGGCACAGCTGTTCTCGAAAAAGAGCAGTTTCTGTCTCAGCCCCGTCTACTTCACAGCCAGGGTGTCTGTTGTGGGGAGGGGAAGGGAAAGGAGATTGTAAGCCACTCTGAGACTCCTTCAGGTAGTGAAGGGCGGGGTAGAAATCCAGTCTCTTCTCTTCTTCTATCGATTCCCTCCAGGACCGGTCGCTGGGGAGCACAGGAAGGAGGGTGCGGCTGCAGTCGCCCTGCTGATGGGCCTCATAAAGGCAACTGGATGGCCGTTGTGTGAGCAGGATGCTGCCTCCGCCCCCTCTGGCTTTACAGCTTTTCCCAGGCATGTTCAGACTTTTATTTTTATGGTCGTATGAGTGGGAAATCTGTTTTTCAAAGCAGAGATTCTCAGAGTGCTGAACTCCATGCTGCACACTCTGCTTGTGCAGCGTGATTGTGGGAACACGCGATACGCACTGCACACTGCTTGCATGGTCAGTTCTATGGGAGATTACTCCGGAGGCTCCCGGACTCAAGCTGTTAATCCTGACTGTGCTGCCCACTTATGCTCAAGACGAAGTTTTAAAATGCAGGAAGCCAGCTTTCAGGCTGTAACACAGAAACTGGGCTTGACTGCTGAGAACACAGCCTCCACCCCAGTCCCTTTGCAGTCCTCACCCAATCCCACCCGTCCTCCTTACCTTGAACCTCCTGGCCAGGAATTTGTTCTTCATCTCCAAGAAGTTGCCTTTGTTGGCTTCTGTCTTAAAGGGCTCATTGATGATAGCAAACTGGTTGTCGTTCTGGATATCCTGCCAGCGGGCATAGCCATGGCTGCACAGCAACAGCGGGCATTAAGGAATCTCCAGGGCTGAAGCAAAGAGCCGGCTGCTTCTCCCCAGGAGCGCACACATAAAGCGCCTCATGTTGAGTGACACCATTGTCTTCTCTACCACACAGCAAGGGACTGTCTAGGATCCTCAACATTGAGGGGTTCTTTCCCACCTTTAGGATCCACACTTCCCACCTGTCCCACGGTAAGCACTAATTCCTGATTCAGGTGTGGGGAGATCAGAAAGGAAGTTGCCTTCTGCTGAAGTGGGCTCATCGCCCATCAGGGACATCTGTGTCTACTTGGCTGGAGATGGCGCTCCAAGATCTCAAGCAGGCAGGTCTTTCACATCACCTGCTACTTGGCGATGCCGGGGATTGAACCTGGGACCTTCCACATGCCAAGCAGAGGCTCTGCCCCTGAGCCACGGCCCCTCCCTGGTCATTTGGTGCAGCAGAATTTGCTCTCCCTGCGTGTTCCCAGGTGCAGAGTGGGGGAGAGGACGAGAGAGGCCCTCCCCTCTGTGTCAAGGGCATTGGATGAGTCCAAAAGGATACAGGACGATGCCAGCCAGTAGCCAGTAGTCATGCCGGCGGTGCCAGATCTCGTTCAGCTTACTGGAAGAGATGGCAGCTCGCTCCTCATTCTGCCACAGGGTGTGAAGCTCTAAAAGATCCACAGGAACAAAGACGGACAGGACAGACATCCAGGGTTAGGTGTCTCGGTTCCACACTCGGAGCGAGTGAACGAGCCTCTGCCGTTCCAAGCCGCCGGAGTGACACCCGCCTGCCAGCGGCACTCACAATGCATCCTCTCAGCTAGGCAACACACACACACACACACACACACCAAACGTAACACCGCCAGCTTCCTTCCCTTGACAGCCAAAAGAGGCCGCTGTGACTTGGGCAGACGTAACCCTCCCGCTGCCCAAGGGCGTCCGCCACCCAGTCTCCCCAGGCCGTGATGCCTCTCACCTGTGAAGCCGCCGTCAGCGATGTTGAACATGAAGCGGGGCTTCTCCGCCTTCTCGTCTTTCTTGCCGTTGTTCCGGCTGTCCTCTCTGATGCTGCCGGCCTTAGGCTCTTTTCCCGGCTCCCTCTCGGGTTTTGCCTCTTCTTTTAAAAGGGATGGTTAAAACAGGAAGGTGGGCAAGAGGAGCCGACCCCCAGGTCCCCCAGGTCCCCCGCTGGACAATTCTCTCTCCCCGAGTTCTTCTGCAGGAGCCCCCCCCGCCCCTCCAGCCACACAGATGGCCACATGGAATCATCCCGCAAAGGTCTATCAGAGGGGAAGGGGAGGCTGACTCTCCTTTTGCTCTTCCAAACAGCTCCTGCTCACCCCTTGGCCATTAGATCCCTCTCAGAAGCCAAGTCAAAGTCAGCAGACCCCCCCAGACCAAGCCCCCCAAATGCTCATTTTCAGCAAAGAGCCCCCCGGTCAAGTCATGCGGCCAGACTGCTTCCCAGCTGCCGCAGGTGGGCACCCCTTTGCCTGTGGAGACCCAGGTTACCTTTCTTCATCTCCTGCATCTCCCCTTCCGCCTTGTCCTTGCTCTCTTCGCTCTCAGCAGGTTTCTCGTCAGCCGCAGGTTTTTCCGGATCAGCTTCTGGAACTTCGGTAAGGATGGGACAGTACGAAAGTGTGAAGACAGATACAACTGAGAGCTCTCAGTGCAACAAAACTCTAGCCGCCTGCACTAGAGACCCCGAGGGGCTGAGAAGATCAGGCTGGGGTGCAGGGGCTTGCCGCAGCAATCCTGACAGCATCTCTCTTTCACTTGGAAAGCCAAGCGCCTGGCCCTCTTGAGGAACCAAGACTTAGAAGGCTGGCTGAAGCTACCGTTGATACAAGTCCGTCTCCAGGTCCAGATTCCTTTTCTCCATGCCAGTAAGGAGCCGCCGGTGTTCATTCCTTGACTGCAGGAGGCAATTGCCAGGGACGAGAGGCCGAGGCATTCTGACCACTCTGGGTGCACCCTTCTGTATTGCTCATGGAACCTCACGGTGGCTCAACCCATCCAGACCGCAAACGCAACTGACCCAGCATTTCTCCAACACGAGGCCAACTGGACACACGCTCTGGGAAAAAATCTCTTCCCTGAAAACTGTTACCTGGTTTCTCTCTCTCTTCCTTGACAGCGGGCTCAGCTTCCGGCTCCTTCTCTCCCAGGGCCATCGATCCCTCTTCTTCAGGTTTCTTGGGTGGTTCCTGCTCCGTCTTCTCCCCAGGGAAGGTGCTGGAAACGGGCTGCTCAGGACCCGAAGGCTGGGAGACACAAAGCAAAGGGGCATGGGCAGAGGGCTGGGAGAGAAGGGTGCTTGTGGGACACGTGGGCCAAGGATAGCTGCCTTGGTGCCCTTCGTAAGGGCAGAAAGGCAGGGTTTGTAAGTAATAAATAAGTAAATAAGGACAAGTTGTCCACTGGGGCAACGCTTGGCACACACACACAAGGCCCCCGTTTAGGAGACTGCCCTGTGGCTGCTAAACTCGCTGAAGATAAGCAACCCTTTGTCCCGACTAAACATTCTGCACGGCACAAAAACCCCGGCCGGCCGTTGACACCAGGGGCACTCTAGGGCTGCGGAGGGCCTTCTAAGAGGCATCTTCACTGCCAGCAGGTGGCGTTATTAACCCAAGAATCAAAATGTGATTTTTTTGTCATGTACGTTTTCAATCGTTAGCTGCCTTGGTGGTCCTTGTAAGGGCAGAAAGGTGGGATACAATCTTTGTAAAATAAATAAATGTTAAGAATCATCTGGTTTTAAGCTGGCAAGGCCCTTTAAAAAGGAAACGGATGGAGAAGAGGAGGGTAGGGGCCCCGGCACACCCCATGTTCCGTCTGGGTGTCTTCCCTGCTTTTCCTTTCAAAATCTTCCCCTCAGGATTCCCCACAAAGTACCCCTGCAAGACTGCCCCTTGCTCTGCTGTGAGGCTGTGTGGAAGAGATCCCCCCTGCAGAAGCACCAACCTCTGTCTCCATTTTCTCAACACTCTTGGCTTCCTTCTCTGGTTTCTCATCTTTGGCCTCCGTCTCCTCCTTTTCCGCCAGGATTCCCCCGTCCCCTTTGTCGCTCGGAGCTGGAGTAGCTGGTGAGATGGATAATCGGTCCTAGGAATACTCATCATTCCTTTCCTTCTCCAAATACACATCTCCCTACAACCTTTATACACCTTCGGGACCACTTCAGAACTGAACTGAACCGGAGCCATTCCCAATTAATAACTCGTTTAACATATTAACAAACCAAAGTTTGGTCTCTTTTACACATGGGCTAATACAGTGTGGCTGCCACTTCATTACGTATAGGTGGCCTAAATTCAGGGTTCACGTACATGGACACATACAAACGTAAGGCTACTCCAAATGGGGGGCACAATTCAGATCCCTTGAACACTGGAACTAATCTGGAACAACCTATGTAACCATTCCTAATTCTTACCGAGAGGGCAGTTTAGAAATCCTAAGAACTAAAATCCTCTGCGGCTGCGATCATACGCACAATTAGACCCAACATAGGTGCGAATGCCGGGCGGATTTATAGGGAGCGATCAGACAGCACCATCTGGGAAGCGTCCTGCAGCCATCGGCAACCTGTTCTGCACTGCCGCAGAAGCAGAGTTAAAAGACACTGGGGGAAATCCGGTAGTAAATGGGTTGCGACAGGCCACAGACGGACTTCCCCCTGCCTGATCATTCCAGTGTGCTCTCGTGCTGTTGGGATGGTCTGATCAGGCAATCCCGACTCCCTGCTGTTGTTTTTGTCCCCCTTCTCAGAATGCGCATCATCTCTAACTCCATAGGGAGCTCTCAGTGCGGAAGTGCGATTCATCGATTCCTTGTTTAAGTGCAAGGGAAACAAACCGCAACCCCCCCCCCCCCAAAAATGACTCACCCACAGTTGCGTTTGATCACACACTGATGGGCTGTGCCCACAGCTTCAAAAGGAGGTGTGATCTTGCAACGGTGGGTCAAATTCCTCCGGAGGAAATAGCCTCGCTTCCCCCCGCTTTATCTGGCACCACGTGTGACCGCAACCTGCAACCACTTTCCCATGCCCAGCTGGCTTGAATTTAAGCTCCCAGAGATGGATTCCGGTCTGCGATGGAAAATTATCTGAAATGCAGGATGCCATGGCCCAGGATTCTTTGTGGGTCCCCATGTTCCCAGGACGCATACCTGGCTTAGAGGTGCAGGGAGTGTTGGTGCAGCTGGGGTCCGGGGTGGTGGTGGAGGTTTTGATGGTGGGAGATGATGCGCGGGAGGACTTTTTGGAATCGGCACTGGGGTCAGGCATCAGCTCTGGCATGCTCCAGCGCCCGTTGATGTGCTCAAACTCTTGCACCTGCCCACGCAAAAGAGACATTCCTCTATGAGGCACACACTTTAGCTGCAATGACAGGGTGACAAGAAACAACCAATAGCGAGGGGTGGGGAAGCACACCCTGCTGCCTCGGTCAGGCTCCTCCCGGAGGGGGCTTTCCACCACCGTCATCCCCAGTGTCCCACACAAGGGCACAACCTTCCAAAACACAGCTTCTACCTGGGAACTAAGATCCCAAAATCAGCAGGACGGTTCTGACCTTGCTGTCTGCTTGCCTTCCTGGCTCACGTGCCGGCTTCCCTACCTTTTTCTTCACCAGGGACATGACGCCTATCCGGGTGAGGACCTGCTGCCTCGACAGCCCTTCCCTGGGCACCCCATCAGCGAAAGTCTCTGAGCCATCGGCCCCGGGCTCGCAGAGGTGTCTCATGAAGAGAGAGACGTAGGCCCTGAGGAAGCAGAGAGCCGACAGCGGCATGAGGACCTGGGCCAGAGAGGGGGAGGAGGGATCGCCACCAACACACCATGAGCTCCTGATTCACCTTTCTGTGTCTGACAAGCTGCTGCACTTTGCATTAGGTGGGTTAGTTGTGGGGAAGGGAGGAGGGGAGTTCTGCACTGTCTCCACCGGCTGACCTGCAATTTTGTTCAAACTTTCAGCTGACTGGGACCCCCGAAGCAGCCAGCAACCCCTCAGCCCAGTGGAGGAAACCCATGGGAAAGGGAGGGGAAGAGTGTCCCACATGGCTCCCAGGCGCACACTGCGAAGGCCTTGCAGATCAGCCTGGCTGCTCCCCTCCCCTCCTTGGTTTTGCCATCAGACTTTCTCATTCATCTTCACCCGGCAAGCCCCCTGGGGTCTCTGTCGCTGTGGGCCAGCCTGGCAGAAGCCATACCTCGGGCTCCCCAGTGCAGCGGGCCACAGCTCCCCTCCTCTGAGGAAGGGGGGGGGTCACTCTGTGTCTGCATGAGAGAGGGGAGGGTAGCCTCTTCACCTCGCCCTCCAGGAAACACAGACAGGAGAATGTTCAGGAGGCAAAGTCAGATGAGTAAGAATCATCATCACTTGGCAAAGGGGACGACGACTGGCATTGGATTCCCCTGCCCTCCCAGAAGGGCTCGAGGGAGTAGGTTACAACACAGACTTCCTGCACTGGACACACAGTGAGGTTGAATTCTGCCCGCCCCACCCCACCGTGAATTCACCCCCATTTTCCTTTGGGGTAGGAATACACACATGAAGCTGCTGTATACTGAACTGGACCCTCAGTCCATCAAGGTCAGTATTGCCTATTCAGACTGGCAGACTCCAGAGTCTTTTCACATCACCTCCTGCTTGGTCCTTCAAATGGGAGATGGTGAGGATTGAACCGGGGACCTTCTGCATGCAAGACAGGGGCTTCTTCACTGAGCCGCAGTGCTCCAGCCCGGCCTCCCTCCAGCTTCTGAACAGGCACGGCCCAGTCTTTTTCTGGGCTCATTTTATCTCCAGAAGGGCCAGGGAGCTGCTTCTTCAAAATGCAAATCTTGGGCATGCCATGCTTGCCTAGCCATTTTGTGGGATTCAGACAACTTCCCAGAAGGAATCTCACAATGTGTGACACAGCTTCTGCTACACCGGAAGCTGCCCTCTTCTGAGTCACGCAAGGTCAGTATTGTCTACTCTGACTGACAGCGGCTCTCTGGGGTCTCTCATCATCCTTTTGACTGAAGATGCTGCCAGGAATTGAACCGGAGACCTTCTGCACACTAAGCAAACGCTCCACAGACTGTGCCACAGCTCCCTCCATCTTCTAGGGGACAAAACTGCATGCTGATTCCCACCCTCAAACACCCCCCCCCCCCCGCCCCCAACAGCCACCTACTTAAATTCTTTCTCCGTCTTGCCCCGCAAGTCTCGGACCAGCCACTGGGAGGTGAAGGCATCTTGTGGAGGCATGCCCCAGCGCATGACAGCGTTCAGGAAGGCCTTGCGCTGGCGAGTGTTGAAGCCCAGCACCTGGGGGCGAGGAAGCACTGCCGTCAGCAACTGCAACTAGAAGACTCTGGAGGTCTGCAGCAGGCCACTGCCGGGGGGGAGCAGCCATCCACCCAATACTTGGAATATGCGCATAACAGTGAACCATTTGGTAACGTTCCTTGGTGTCACTGCACTGTTTCCTGGTGCCTTCCCGAAGAGCTCATCCCCCTTCCGATCAGCCTGCCCCCCAAATCCCTCCTTTCCCAGCACCCTTCTGGTGTCTGCATTGACAGGACCTTCCCCGCTTTGCATTCCGCAGGGCCAAGGGCTGGGAAGAGGACCCAAACCATCCCACCCCCTCATCCCTGGCGAGCGATCCTGGGGGGCTGCCCTCTCACCTCGATGTTCCCGCCAACCCGGGCCAGGAGCGGAGGGAGAGGCTTGTCCTTCTCATTCCGGAGCTGCCGTCTGGACTGTCGGCGACCTTGGCAACCAGAGTGAGAGACGGGGGCTTAGGATCAAATCCCTCCAGCACTGTAGTGTTACTAAAGGCATGGCTGGGTGCCCAGAAAGCCTCCTCCTGGCTTGGCAGGAGAAAGAGCTCGCCGAATCAAAGTCCCCTGTGCTGGCCTGCTGGAGGCCACACACTCGTTTGGCCCGGGGAAGACAGGAAGAGAGCCCAGTCCCCTGGCAGGCTCACACCAAGGGCTGGCGGGGATCCCAGACAGCCAAGTGCAGCTCGCTGCTGGGACAGAAAGCCATCTCTCCAGCGAGAAAGAGCAGGCCCTATCAGATAGGGGAGGTGTGACGGAACAGCCTGGAGCAGGCTGAGATTCAGGGACGAGCACACACACGGCAGGAAAAGGGTTTCTCTCGCCAGGCCAGGCCAGCAAGCCAGCTGGAGGCACCTGGTTAATCCCCTGCTCTCTGGCTGACAGAGGCTCACACACGCCAGGTGGGAAAGTGGGCAGGCGACAGGTGGGACGATAGCCAGAGGCGGGCAAGAGAGTAAGAAAAAAGCAAGCCCTCACCTTCCGGCCTCTCGTCAAAATCTTCGTCCTCCTCTTCGGAGCCCACCGAATACTCAGACTGATTGTCTGAAATATCACCAGATCAGCAGGTATTTAATTCATTTCGTAAAATATTTATATCCTGCCTTTCCTTGTGGTTCAGGGCAGCTTACATTAGTTAAGAATGTTTTTCAGTTAAAACTAAAACAAAATAGGAAACCCCAAATCTCTCCCCCCTCCTTTAAAAAATGCCTGCCAATTCAAGCCCCCTCCTCAAAAGCCCTGGCAAATAGGAAGGCCCCACAGCGCCTCCTGGACATTCTCAAGGGGGGGCTCCCTCTCCTCTTCGGGGAGTCCATTCCACAGAGTTGAAACTGCGACGGAAAAAGCCCGGGCTTGGGTCGAGGCCAGGCAAGCCATCCTAATTCGCGTGATAGCCAACAGATGTTTCCCTGATGCCTGTAGCTAGCACACAGGGACATACAGGAGACAGTCCATCAGATATGCAGAAGTAGAAAAGTAGCTCTTTCCTACTGGTACAGACAGATGAACATGGCTACCCATCTTGATCTGTCTTCAGATATGCAGTCCTCGATTGCTGCAGTTTAAATGTCTCTTCAAATCAGATTGTTGGAGCTGTACCAACACCACAGGATAATCTTCTACTATGCACATTTCTACAGTAGGCAAGGAACCCTGAACTGGACGGCCCAGGCTAGCCATCAGGTCTCAGAAGCTAAGCAGGTTCAGCCCTGGTTAGTGCTTGGAAGGGAGACAACCAAGAAAGATCCTCCAGAGGAAAGCAATGGCAAACCACCTCTGTCTCTCTCTTGCCTTGGCAAGAAATGGTTGATGAACTGAGAGAAGAGCAATAAGCCTAAAACCCAATGCTTAATGATGATCACAGACATCCTGTCTAGCCGCTCTCTAACCTACTTCTTTTCTGAGACACTTCTATACCTCGTGTGAGGATGAACTAGAGAAAAAGCAACAGCCTTAATAACCCGACAGGGTCGCCATGAGCCGGCTGTGACTTGATGGGCCTTTCCGTCACCACTGTGGCAGAAAAATAATTTGGAAGGGGTTGTTCTGTCCAGCAGCCTGAATTGGCTTGGGCCTCTCTGTTTGATTCTCTCCCATAAAGCATTGCAGGAGGCTCTTCAGCCTGACCAGGCACCCTGCACTCTGCTCTAAAAGAAGGGTTTACGTTTCTGAGTTCTGGCCTTGAAGCCAAAACTTCTAGAGATGAGCACCTGTGGCTCCAAGCTCCTGCCCTGACAAGGAGGATGTTTTTAACGTAGTAATACAATGACTCCGGTCAGACTCTTCTGATCAGAAAAGGGAGGGGTCTGGGTTTCGTCAGGACCATCTGATTTCTTGACTGACCGCTAATCTGGATTCTAAAGGTATTTAACTCCAGGGTTTGCGATGCCCAGGGCCCTCTGCTAGCACCATGGTTAGGTCTTGCCAGAGCAGCTGGCCATGCATTCCTGAAGAGATAAGGATTCCTAAATGAATAACAAGTGCACTATTTGTTTATAAGTACTTGCTTTGTCTGTTCCCTTCTGTAAGATGAATACTGAAATTGCCACTTGCTTGAATACTTTGCATTATGGGTTTAAATTTTCAATAAATGGTTTAGACCTTGGAAGAGGGCCCCCCCCAACTCAAGCTATGGGGTTCCTACTAGTTCCAACCCCACCCCCCGTCAATCCGGGTGGGGATGGGATTCCTAGGGAAAGCTCCTGGACTCTTAAATCCCCCAGCCACCAGCAAGGTGCTTTGCAAGCCCGAGGGCACACCCGGGATCTCTCAGCCCCCCCCCCCCCCCCGGCCCCTGAGTGCTGCTGACCTTGGTCCTCCTGGGCCGCATCGTTGTAGTTGACCTGCTTGCGCACCCGCTTCCCCTTGCCCAGGTTGCGGGCCAGGTCCTCCTGCTGCTGCTCATAGTGGTGCCGCAGCAGCTTCTCCCAGTAGTCGGGGTCCACGTTCTCTTCTTGCTTGATGATCTCCCTCTCTATCTCCTCGATCTGAAGGCAGGAGGGTCGGTCAGGGACACACACACACACACACACAGAGGTGCCCGTGGCCCCCCCCCCCCGGCTTCGGCCTCTGCTACCTGGCCTCTCTCCTTCCCTCTCACCTTGTCTTCCTCCCGGACCACGTACTGCGCCACCTTGAAGGAGCTGAGGTACTCGTTCATGTTCTGGACGTCAGCGTCATCAGTGGCGTCCTGGTTCCGGTCCAGCAGGCGTGCAATGGCTTCATTGTCGTAGTGGATGACGCTGCTGTCCTCCTCTTTGTTCTCCCCTGCGGGGAGGGAGAAGAGAGTGCCGTGGATCAAGGCCAGGGCTTGGGAAACTGCTGCTAAGTTCCCGCAATGCACGCTGGGATTTGGGGTCAAACAGCCATGGATTTCACCCCAGTTCAATCCTTGATGGGATAACAGGCTTCTTCGGCACGTTACATTATTATCGTTTACAAAATCTGTATGCTGCCTTTCTGCCTTTACAGGGACCACCGAGGCAGCTAACAATTTAAAACATACACGATAAACCACATTCTAAAACAATTAAAATCAACCCCCCCCAAAAAAACTCACAACATTAAAACAATTAAAAATAACACACAAAACATAAAAACCGCAACTAAAACATAGATTAGGAAGGAGGGATCACTGAAGGAATGCCAAACGAAACAAAAAAGTCTTCACCCACTGGCAGAAGACAGCTACGGAAAGAGACAGAGTCTCGGTGCCATGGCCAAGAAGGCCCTTCTCCTGGATTGCCACCTGCCTGACCTCAGAAGGTGGGGGCAACCGGAGCAGGACCTCCAGAGTTGACCATAGCGGTCAAGCAGGTTCACAAGGGAGCAGGTGGTCCTCCAGGTATGTGGGTCTCAAACTGCAGTGGTTGTTTCCCAGGAGTACCTGCCTCAGTGTTCAACTTCGAGCGTTCCTTATTTCATCACTGGGCCTGGAAGCCCAGGTTGTCGCAGAGGCTGGGCACAGTGTTCCTAGCCCCACAACCCGTCCTGTCGAGATGCTGACCGTACAGCCATCGCTCCTGTCTCTGCAACCGCGGGCCTGGGCGGCTGCAATGCATTCTACCCAAGGCTGCTCTCTCAGCTGCGAGGCCCTCACCTTCGTTTTCGTCCTTGAAGAGCTCCTCGGTGCCGAACTTGAGGATGTCGTCCAGCTCCTGCTTGGACATGCTGCCCGACTTGGAGCCCAGTCCCGGGCGCACCACCAGGTGAGTCAGCATCATCTTGCGCTTGGCCACCTGCGTAATCCGCTCCTCGACCGAGGCCCGGGTCACAAAACGGTAGATCATCACCTTGTTGGCCTGGCCAATGCGATGAGCTCTGCTGAAAGCCTTGGGGGGAGGTGGAGGAAACAGGAAGAATCAGAGCAGGGTGATGTGGGGCCAGGCCACCATCCGAAGTGAGACGGCCGCAGGGAGGGGTCCAGATTTGGTCTTCAGGACAGTCCTTGGTGAAGGCTCTGATGTTAGGGGGTGTCAGATTAAGGCTTTTTTTTGAGGATGGGGTAACAGAAGTGGAATTTGTCATTCAGAAAACCACATGTGTTCCTGTATCAGAAGAGCCCTGCTGGATCAGGCCAGTGAGGGTCCATCTAGTCCAGCCTCCCGTCTCACACAGTGGCCAGCCGGTTCCTCTGGAGGTCCAGCAACAAAGCACAGAGGCTGAGGCCTTCATAAGAACCTCCAAAGAGCCCTGCTGGATCAGGCCAGTGAGGGTCAATCCAGTCCAGCCTCCCGTCTCACACAGTGGCCAGCCGGTTCCTCCAGAGGTCCAGCAACAAAGCACAGAGGCCAGTGCCTCCCTCTGATGTTGCCTCCTGGCACTGGGATTCAGAGGCCGACTGCCACCAAACATGGAGGCTCCCTTTAGTCCCCAAGCCTCACCCCTGTCCCTCTTTTGGCATTTCCATGTCCCTGAACATGTCCCTGACTGTGCCTTCCCCAATCTCACACCACCCATTCATTTATTCCAAGTCTATAATGCTGTGAAAACTGGACTGGTCCCATCTGGCTATCCCAGACTGATTTATTGATTTTGACCTGCTCAATTTACTACATGGTGTGTTTGAGGCAAGCAAAGGAACTTGCAGATTCAGCTCTGAGAAAAAACTTTATTCATCTACTTCCAGCCCCTTTCCATAGCAATCCATTCATCCAAAACAGACAGAGCAAAGACAATTAGTTTGTGGCCACAGACCAAGAGGGAACTACAGCAAGAATCTATAAATCCAGAGGCACGCATGCAGCGCTTCACCGCAGAACGCTAGCGCAGTCCAGAACGTACCAGCCAAAAGCATGAAAAGCCGGGGCTTGACTTTCAGTGAACAGACATCGGTGACCGGTGAGAATTCAGGAGGCCAGCAGCAAGAAAAGCTGGGGACTTACCTGGATGTCGTTGTGGGGATTCCAGTCTGAATCAAAGATGATCACAGTGTCTGCCGTGGCCAAGTTGATGCCCAAGCCACCGGCCCGGGTGGAGAGCAGGAAGCAAAACTGCTGAGCTCCCGGCGCTGAAAAGGGACAAAGGCCTCAGCAAACAAACAAGAATGGAAAGCAAGTGAACTGGACAGCTGGAAGAGCCACGGCTCAGAAAGAGACTCAGGACCACTTCACACAAGAGCTTTGCTACTCAGAAACAGACCCCCACAGATGACGCACATGCGCATCACAGCTCCTAAGGGGACGGAACTTGGCTTTCCCTCTTAAGTGGCACACAAAGAGCAACCAGGAAAGGATCCGGCGGCACCTCCTCCAGATTTACACTTCAAGAGCTCATCTGTCCAGACTCACCGAATGGAACTCTTTTCGTGTCTGAATGTTAACTGCACAAACTGCTGGGGAAGCACCTAAAAAGGCCAGAATTGTAAGGTTTCCGTGCTGTCCAAAATGTCTATACCCACCCCCACCCCTTCCATGTTTAGACTAGAGGCTGGGACTCTTCTACTGGGCATTGGCCCTGCTGTGTTTTGGCTTGAGGGAGCGTTGCGTGCCATGAACCACAAGGAAAGGCGGGAGCTACAAAGCGGGGATAAATAAACTGCCTGCGGCTCAGGACCTTCCTGCCCTGTGGTGTAGCCAGTTCAGTGTAGTGGTTGGGAGCGCGGACTCTACTCTGGGAGAACCAGGTTTGATTCATTTGACCAGCTTCCGTTACCTGTTCTCTCCACAGACGTTTTGGATACTGACTCCTGCTCCTCTTTCCCAAGCAGGATCAGTACCTGCCCCTTGCCAGTGACACCTAGATGGTCCTGTGCAGCCACAAGCCCGATGCAGATCCCTCTGTCCATCAGGCCTGGAAGCCTACGTGCTCACCATTAAACCTGTCGATGGCCTCTTGTCGCAGGGCGCCGGTAATGCCACCATCAATGCGCTCGTACTTGTACCCTTCGTAGTCGAGGAAATCTTCAAGGAGGTCCAGCATTTTGGTCATCTGGGATTGAAAAATGATGCCCATGAAGGAGATGAGACTTCTGGTGCCTTCAGACTACCCATTAAAACCCCTGTGCATTGCAGGACTGACATGCCTCCTTCCCCCACCCCACTCTGGTCTTCAAGGCCAAGCCACGACAAGGCTACCAAGACCAGGACCCTCAGAGCCTCCTTGCACCGTATGACTGGAGAACTCACACCCTGATGAGGCACACCTCTTCCCCCGCCACCAACAGACCTGATTGGCAGAAAGGGGACGACCAGCCTCACCTGGGAGAAGATCAGCACCCGATGGCCCTGCTCTTTCAGCTTCCTCAGCATCTTCTGCAACAGCATCAGCTTCCCAGAGGACTTGATGAGCGCACCCCCTTCGTAGGCACCGCTTGGCAGTTTAGGGGACTCCTGCCAAGGCAAACGCAGCAGCCTCCATCAGTGCAGAAGCCCACTGTGAGGGCGGGCTCTTTCATTGGAGACTATGTGCCACTCCGCAACCCCACCCACCCGGCTGCCAGTGCAGGACATACCATTGCGGCAACGGGGAAGAGGTAGGGGTGGTTACAGCATTTCTTCAGGTCCATCATGATGTTGAGCAAGGACACCTGATTCCCGCCTCCACGTGAATTCAGAGCTTCGAAGTTGCGGGTCAAGATGTATTTGTAGTATTTCCTGATTTGGGGGGGGTGAAGGAAGAAGAGGGGAAGAAACATGCTGGCAGGAAGGACACTCTGGCCTGCCCACCCCTTCACATAAAGGACTGGCAAGACCCTCACCTCCCCCACCCCAAGAAACAGAAGCCTCATCATGATGGCATGAAAAATAACTTCTAAGCGAGACATGCTCAATCGATCATTCCATAGTGGCCCTTTAATATGGTAACAGAGTGTAAAAAAGACAGAAACAAATTAAGATCACAGGGAAAGTCCCTCCCGACAGTCCCATCAATCAAAGAAGCTTGTTTGGTTGGTACACACGACAGGGCCTTTTCGGTGGCAGACCCATGATTCTGAAACAACCTCCCCAGAACGTTGCGCCTGGTCCCCTCGCTTCCAGTCTTCAGGAGGCAGCTGGTTTTATTTAGGACCACGTTTGATTAAAGCAGTCCTAAACCGTGATTTTAAATTTTGGTTCTATATATTTTTAAGTGCGCTGTTTTATTTACATGGTGAGCCACCTTGAGCTCCTTACCAAAAAAGGGCTCATAAATGTTTTAAATTAAAATTTATTAATTAATAAAACCAGTGTTAGCTGCTATTTTATTTTTTGAAACATCACCACACTGAACAAAACGAAGAGCTGCCCCCACCGTCCCTCTTCCTGTCAATCAGCAGAGGGAAATTCTGGATCCCAGCATGCTCGGCTCTCATGCCCCCCTATGGGGATCTAAATCGTCCTTCCGGAGAATTCGGGAACCTGGACTTTTCCCTCCAACCCAGCCAATCCCTCTGCTCCCGCAAACTCTACCCCGCCTCCTCCGCCTCCTTTCCAGACTGAAGAATCCTACCAGGGACGCTACTCCCCCCCACACAAGCCAGGTCTTGCTTCCTCCCCACCCGCCCTCCAACTCCCACGCCCCCAGTCCCACTCATACTTCTGCATGGGGCTGAGCTCCACCCGGACAATGAGCTCGGTCTTGGCAGGCATATTCTTGAAGACGTCGGCCTTCAGTCGGCGCAGCATGTGGGGGCCCAGCAGGTCGTGGAGCTTCTTGATCTGGTCCTCCTTGGAGATGTCAGCAAACTCCTCCAGGAAGCCTTCCAAGTTGCTGCGGGTGAGAAGACAAGGCGGCAGTTAGGTTAACACCCCTGCAACTGTTTTCATGCCGGCTGGCCAGAAAAGGCAGAGGGAGAGACCCTCACCTGGAGGAAGAACGACATCAGAAGGTGGGGCGGGAAGTGCTGTCAAGTGGCAGCTGACTTAGGGCCCCCTCGCAGCAGTTCCCAAGCAAGAGACCTCAGAAGTGTTTGCCACTGCCTGATTCTGACTAGCAACCCTGGACTTCCTTGGTGGTTTCCCATCCAGGTACCAACAAGGGCCAATCCCTCCTTGTCTTCCAAGATCCAGCTATCCCGGGCCATTCAAGTCAGAAGTGGCACATCAGAAGAACAGCACTGTGCTGCTGTCCAAAGGCCCGGCCACTCTTTGCTCTGGGGACTGCAGCGCAGAGCGGCAGCTGCATCTCCATTTTATCATTTCCACCTGCTTCAGGATTTTCTCATGTATAAATCCGCCATGATAAAAAAACTTGAAACCAGGGAGGAAGCTTCGCACAGAAGGGAAGGCACCACAGGCCAGGGAAGAAGCGATTTGGCAGGTGCGGGCTTCGAGTCACAGGAATGTATAAGGGGAGGAATTAGAATCTAAAGACAGGAATGTTTACAGACTCCAGGAACCCCTGCTAGCCACTCTTGTGACTTTGGGGGGAGGCGAGTCATCACCGGCCCTGCTCAGATTCTGTCGTCTACGTCTGCCAACAGAGAGGCACACATTTCAAGACCGAAGTGGCAGTGCATCTGCTAAATCTGCAATACTGGAGGATCCTGTGGCGACATGGGGGGGGGGGGGGGGATGGAGGTGGCAGAGTGAGAGAGGGGCCAGGAAGTGTGAATGAGGAGAGGAAATGCCAAGACTCAGCTCTGGAGCTGGCCTGCTTGCTTGCGACAAAGTAAGATGCCCCAAAACCAAACCGTACATCAGCTCTTGCTAAAATACTGATGGTTGGGGGGCGGTGTGCGCCTGACTGCGGTTCCGCTTTCCGGGCTCAAAACTTGGGATAGATCTGAGAAGCTTCCTCCGTGGAAGCTGGGACAAAAACACAAGAGGGCAGTTCTCTCCCCTCTCACTTGACGTTCTTCTCCACCTGAAGGAAAAGCCAAAATTCTGCGGGGATCGCTATAAGCAGAATATAATTCCACTGGCTGCTTCTTCCTGGGGAAATGACCAAGAGACCAGGCTGGCCTGGTGGTAATGTGCAGGTCTGACCAGCAGAGGGAGACATCCTTCCAAGGATTCAAATGCCGAGAAGCATCTGGGCAGGTAAACTTTTCCTCACTGGGGTCTTTCCGTGAACGCACTCTTAGGCACCGAGCCCTGTAGGAATCCCACCCTATTGGTCCCAGATCGGCTACTCTGCCATTACCTCCAGGATGGTGCTCAGAAGGCTGAGCATCTCTAGCTCCATGACTGACTGACTGCAGTTGGGAAAGAAAGAACAGACTGGCCATACTTGAATCTCTCCGGCGTGAGGAAATTCAGCAGGTGGAACAGTTCCTCCAGGTTGTTCTGCAGCGGAGTCCCCGTCAGCAGCAGCTTGTGGTCGATCTTGTAGCCGTTTAGTACCCTGAAGAACTGGAGCCAAGCATGGGGCTGCTGTTAGGGAGGCCAGCCTCATTCCCCCTCTTCTTACCCACCACCCCTGGCAGCTCCTGGACTCCGCTCTGTGCTCCCCCCCCCCCCCCGGCTTCCCAACTCACTTTGGACTGGTTGTTCTTCAGCCGGTGAGCTTCATCCACGACAAGACAGGCCCACCGGATGGATGCCAGGGCAGCCTGGTCGATGGTGACCAGCTCGTAGGAGGTGAGGAGGACATGGAATTTCACCTGAGCTTCTCTCTGTGGAAGGATGAGAAAGGCTGAAACACAGCTGGGCTCCATCCTGACCAGGACAGGGGCCTCCCCAGGAGGGATTACTCCTCCTCTTCAGAAAAGGAGCAGATCTGGAACTAAGCCCACATTCAGACTAACAGCTCCGTTCGTTTTGCATGCATGTAATGCGGTTTAACCCCCTGCACTGTCCTTTCCGAGAAAGGAGCACATTGCTCCAAGCCAGAATGGTTTGTTCATACAAGTGAGAGCAGAGGTGGGCCCATCCATCCCCAGCCGCCACTGGCCCAGCAGAAACAGGGCTGCTGCTTCTCTAGAAAATTAACTCGGTACCACTGAACAAGATCCTACTTGCTCAGAAAAAAAGTCCAGAGGTGCTGCAGGCACAAGCTTTCCAAAGTCCAAGCTCCTTTAGGAACTCCTGAAAGCCCATGTCCTGAAAATCTTGGTCTGTAAAGGGTTACTGGACTTGAATTTAGCTGTTCTACTGCTTAACCTACCTCACAGGGTTGTTGTGAGGAGACAATGGAGGAGGGGGAGCCAAGCATTGCACTCTGAGCTCCTTGAAGCAAGGGCAGGACAAAAATATGATGGACAGGTAGATAGGGAGCACTGCAGGGCAAGTGGATAAAGGCATCCCGCAAACATTTGGCAGGGAAGGGGTTAACCAGCTGCCTTCCACCCGAAAGGGTCAGACTGTCTCTGCCCTCTGTCTGCACCCATCAATGCCAGACCCGGGGCAACTCAAAGGAGCGGCTGCTGCAGCTAGTGATAGGGGGCGGGGGGGTGGGCGGGATCTCCAGTTAGAAAGACCTGGCTGTAGATGACGTGGAAGAGCCGCTGCCACTCAGAGCAGCCAATACCGGCCTTGATGGACCCAGGGTCTGGTTCTGTTGAAGGGAGACCGATGCATGTGCGCTCACTTGCCTTCATTTTGAAGGCCTTCTTCCCGCCCTTCATGGCATTGTCCTCGAAGGAGAACTCGTTCTCGCGGATGATGGAACGGCTGTCCTTGTCCCCCGTGTAGGTCACCACGTAGAAGTTGGGCGCCCACATCTGGAACTCCCGCTCCCAGTTGATGATGGTGGAAAGTGGAGCACTGACCAGGAAGGGACCCTTGGTGTGGCCCTGGAGAGGAGGAGGAGGAGGAGGAGGCACGGCGTGAGGGAGCCGCATCAGGCCTGGAAGGAGCCTCTCCGGGGAGCCGAGAAGGCTGTCGGCGGCTCCCAGCCCTGACTCAGCCTGACGCAGCGACTCTCCGGCGCTCTGCTGTTGGCTCCCAGGGGCTGAGCCGGGCAGAAAGAAACCCATTCATAAAACGCTGGCTGCCAGAGTGAGCGAGGCTCTCCCCGTGGCTCGGCCGGGATCTCTGACATGCAGCCAGTCACAGCAGCTGTGCATACAGAAATAACAGCTGCGCACAGAGAGCGGCTCTTTGCCTAGGCCTGGTGCTGTCTTCCTACCAAATGTTTACTCAGCACCGGCATTATGCTAGGTGCTGTACAGATGGTGGACATCACACACACACACACACACACACAGTCACTGCCACAAGGACTGACCCCTCTGCCTCCGACGGAAAAGTCTGTGGCAGCTTTACAAACGCTGCTGGAAACACCAGAGTTACGTGCAATGTGTGAGAGCTAGAGTAGAATCCAGCAGCACCTCAGAGATCAAGGTTTTGGGGGCACTTCAAGAGCCAAAGCACCCTTCGTCAGATACAAGCAGGAATGGGGATCCCCCTGAGTCCTTCTATCCCAGTCAGAAGATGCGAGGGGGTCTTGCAAAGACGGGAGTCGGGATGCAGAAGTACGATGCAAAAATGCAGTTCAGCTTGACACAGGATTCTTATCTCGCGATGGATGCTGATTTTCTGCCCCCGGGCATTTCTCCCAAGCTCATGAAGAGGATTTCATTCCGCACTGTCCCTGCGCATCCTGACTCCTTTTCTCTGCAACAACCCTCCCCCCTCCAGAATGGGAGAGGAGGACTCAGGGGTCTCCGTTCCAACTTGTACCTGAGCTTTGACTCTCACAAGCTGATACCCTGGAGATCTTGTTGGTCTCTAAGGTGCTACCAGACTTGAATCGGGCTCTTCTACTGCAGACCCAACGTGTGTCCATCACAGACAAGCGTACAAGCTCCTAGGATGCGTGCAGCTACCCTGGGACGGGGTTTGGGCGCTGCGTTTCCTTGGTGCTAACCTGGACCTTTGGCTAATGGTGAAGGGGAGGGGGGGGGTCAGACGCAAAGACAACACTGCCACATCTGGTGGGATTAGCAGCTGGAGCCGCCAGTGAGTCAGCTGGAACTCTCAGCTGCTCTGTGACAGCCGGGGCTTGTTTCCCTCTTTTAGAGAAGCCAGCGGCTATAGCAGCACAGTAAGGCAGGAGGTCAAAAAAAGGCCCTTGCTGGGAGGCTGCCACCAGGATGTCAGTGCTGGAGCGGGCTGGGACAGATAAGCGAAGCGGGGAGCTCGGGAGGAGGTCTGAGGCCTCTCCAGGTCTCACTCAGGCAGACAGGCAGGAGCCTCCGAGCGGAGCAGCGGGTCTGAGGGACTTTTCACAAAAACCGACAGAGGAGAGTTGGGACACACGAAGCCTCTGCAGAGCGGGAAGAAGCGGAACTGGACATCCTCACCTTACAGTATTGACCGAGTAACAATCGTCTATATAAATACTACCCTTTGTTAGAGTAAAGTTCCGGCCAATACACTTCAACTTGTTAGTGTCTTTTTAGAACTAATGCCTTTTTTTGTGGTATTGTGTTAAATTTATTTACCTATATTTTTATGTTTTTTTTAGTTGTTTTTTTTTTGCTCACTTGTTATTCTCTGTATACCTACCTTGTTCTTGTTAGGCCTTTTATAAATTTAATTTAAAAAATTAAAAAAAAAGAAAAAAAAGAAGAAGCGGAACTGGGGAATCCTCCTCCCACTCCGCCGCACTCCCCCTCCGGCCCTGCCCTTGCGAGCAAGCGAGAGGGCGGCCCTCCCTCCCCCACGGACCAGGCCTCACCTCCCGATACAGCGAGTACAAGAAGACGATGGTCTGGATGGTCTTGCCGAGGCCCATCTCGTCCGCCAGGATGGTGTCCGTGCCCTGGGCCCAGGAGAACCGCAACCAGTTCAGGCCTTCCAGCTGGTACATGTGCAGTGTC
The DNA here is from genome assembly GCA_029233225.1 of Lepidodactylus listeri. NCBI lineage: Eukaryota > Metazoa > Chordata > Lepidosauria > Squamata > Gekkonidae > Lepidodactylus > Lepidodactylus listeri. The sequence goes on from JARCFY010000018.1 coordinate 53,838,661, forward strand.
CCTCCCGTGGAGGTGATGAAGCGCGGCTGGCTGTCGTATTTCACTGTGGGCTGCGAGGAAAGGAGAGCGCCAGACTTGTTTCTTTGTTTACAATACATCAATTAAGTTAAAACTGGAAATAAAACACATAATTCATAAACACACATCATTATTATTGCCTCCTATGGAGGATTGCCACCTATGAGAGCGAGTTTGGTGTAGTGGTTAAGTGCGTGGACTCTAATCTGGGAGAACCGGGTTTGATTCTCCACTCTGCCACTTGCACCTGCTGGATGACCTTGGGCAAGCCATAGTTCTGGCACAGCTGTTCTTGGAAAAGAGCAGTTTCTGTCAGAGCTCTCTCAGTCCCACCTACCTTACAGGGTGTCTGTTGTGGGGAGGGGAAGGGAAAAGAGTTTGTAAGCCGCTCTGTAAACCGCACTACGCCTTCAGGTAGTGACGGGCGGGGTATAAATCCAATCTCTTCTTCTTCTTCCAAATCTGAAATTCTCTGCTCTCACATTTTATCTGAATACTGTTCCAGCACTTTAGAATAACTGATTTGTTTATGGTTTATGGTTGTTTTCATGATGGATTTTGATTGTATTTATATGTGCATTTTATAGAAGCCGCCCTGAGCCTGCCTCGGCGGGGAGGGCAGGGTATAAATTGAATAAATAAAATAAAATAAATACACCTATCAACAAATAAAACAATCCATTCCAAAGTGGCAGAAAAATCTCCGCTTCCACCAGCCTCCCGGGGGGGTTGCGGAGGACGGTGGGTGAGAGAGGGCCAGACTGCGCGTGGTCCTGTCACTTGTCCTCAGCCAAACGCCTGGCAGACCATCTCGGCCTTACATGCCCTGCAGAAAGGTCACAAGTCCCGCAGGGCACGGATGTTCCCTGGCAGAGAGTCCCACCTGGCCCCGGCCTACCCCACCCGAGCAGCCTTTGCCTTGGAACTTACATCATTGGTGGGCGAGTTTGGAGGGTCCTCCGATGTCAGTTCCTTCTTCTTCTTCTTGTACTTCTTGGGCTGAGCAGGGTCTTCGCCCATAATTAGCTCCCTAGAGAAAGGCGCCAGTTAGCCAGGTGTCCCCCTGCTGCACTGCCACTGGTCCCACAGCGGCTGGAATAACCGGAAGAGCCAACCACGTTGCTCTGCCCCTTGCCGTGTTTCCCCCTCCCCCACGGTCATGGCCACGAGACTGGGGCACCCTTCCTTCTTACCTGTGCTGCCAATAGGCCAGCTTGTGGTACTCGTAGTCGGGAATGGCCATCTCGTCCTCCTCCCACGTGGACTGATCGTAGGAAAGGTCGCGCCATTTCACCAGGTAGTGGTAATTACCCTTTTTGTCAATACTGCATTGCAGGAAACGTGTGAGGCACCAGGGGTGGGAGGGGTGGAGAGAAGAAGACCAGAAAGAAAACAAGCACACATAGATTGGGTCAGCTTGCCACTAGCAAGCCACTGGGACCTACTTAACAGAGGCAAACCTAGAGATCACACAATGGTTATCGTCCCCTTAAGGAAAAAAAGACTGCAAACTCCAAGAGTTTCTTCCAGCAAAAATAACTATTCTCTTGGAGGAAATCGCATGAGAGATACTACACATCTGAATCTATGTGGATTCTTTTCTGCAGTCCTGAGGAGTGGAAGCTTGACTTTCTTTAAGAGAAAAGATTCACAGGAACCTGGCAGATGCCTTAGGACTTTGGGGTGGCCAAACTGCAGCTCAGGAGCCACATGCGACTCTTTCACACATATTGTGTGGCTCCCTGTGGGGGGGCTGAGGAAGCGAAGGGGAGGCATGCCTCCCCGTCAGGTCTTTCCCTCCCCAGCCAGTATTCCCCTCCCTGGGTAGGCTTGAGGCAGGGGGGAGCAGAGAAAGAAAACAACTTTTAACTTTAGATGCATTCTCAAAGCCCACCCCCACCCCCAGTTGGCTTGGAGAAAGCATTTGTTTCTTTAAAAATCATTATCAATAGCTGGTTTTACACCTTTTGTTTTTATTTCTGGCAGTTTTCTTTCATGGTAATAAAAAGCAAATTTGCACATTTCCCCATAAAAACATGTGTGTGGTATTTTTCACATCTTGCAGCTCTCAGACATCTGATGTTTCTTCTGTGTGGCTCTTACGTTAAGCATGTTCGGCCACCCCTGCGCTTAGGTGATGCCGCAGAAATCCGTGCTCCCATCTAGGCTCCTTTGGTGGTCCCACTAGCGCCTGCAGCCAGCTCCTACTGCACCCTAGGCCTTCATCACTAAGGGCTGGGCCACAGAGTCTCCGAGGGCTCACCAGGCCCTACGAAGTCTTCCTTTTGGTGCTTGCCTCCTTCGCACACACACACGCCCCGGCTGACCTGTGGTTTAGAACGCGATGGATGGTCATCCAGTCAGGCTTGATGCCGTAGCGGTAGAACTTCTCCTCCATCTCAGCGTAGAAAGGGTCTTTGTTCTTCCTCTTCTCGCTCTTGCCGTCATCGTCGCCGGAGCCGTAGTCGAGTGGTGGGGGCTCATCCATGTCGTTCTTCCGCTGGTAATTTCTGTACATCACCAGGTGGAAGATCTCGAGCTAGTTGGGGAGGGGACGGGAGAGGAGCAGAGTGAAATGGGGGCGCAGAGGCAAGAACAGCCACAAGGAGTCCAGAGAAATATAGCAGGCCTGGCTCAGCAGTGACGAGACGCTTGACTTAAGGAGGGGCCACATCCACGGGCCCTAGGAGAACACCCATGCTCAACATTTGGCTGGCAGAGGCAGACCAGAAACAAATGCTCGGCTGCTGGCTCTCACTGACTAGCATGCCCACAGAGAGATCCAGCCTCCATGCAACTCTTTCAATAATAAAGTTCCTTTGCATGATGCTCTTGATGCCGACAGGTAAGGCTGAAGTCTTCCCAGGCCATCCTACCAGAACTCTCTCCTTCCTCATAAGCAGCCTGTGAACCACAGCAGAGCCACTGGGCCTCACGCCTCCACATGCCGCTGCTGGTGTGACCTTGGGTCAGTCATAAGTTCTCTCAGAGCTGTTCTCCCAAGCACAGTTCTCCAGAGAGCCCTCTCAGCCCCACCTGCCTCACAGGGTGTCTGTTGTGGGGAGGGGAAGGGAAGGGAGATTGGAAGCTGCTCTGAGACTCCTTTGGGTAGTGAAGGGCGGGGTATAAATCCAGTCTCCTCTTCTTCTCTCTTCTTCTTCCCCTCTTGCCCCTGCCTTTCCTACTCACTGTGGCCCTGACTTTGCTATTACCATCAGGTATATGTGGCTGGGACTGAAACACCAGAAGTCTCTGGAGAAGGAAGTGTTTGGGAGGGGTGATGGCTCCTGGGACAGAAACCCCAGCAACTGACCCACGGTTGCAGCTGCACTGTGCAGCTTTATACGTACGCAGGTGGCAAAGAGAGCCCCCCGCAACATTCGAACTACCTGACCGGAGAGCGGATCCCGTTAGTGGCCTCTGAAGAGGCAAGGAACCTGCCCCGGTGGGGCGCACAGCCTCCCTCCCTGGGCCAGAGGAAGCCGTACCTGCAGCTCCTTGATCCAGGAGCAGTGCCAGTAGGAGAGGCCGACCCACTTGACAAAGAACTCGCGCTCCGAGCGCCCTTGCAGAGCCTTTGGCGGCGGGTCTTCTGGCTTGGTGTCAGGCGTCGGGGGCACGGCGACTGGGGTCGGGGGCTCCCCCCACCGCCAGTGGAGGATTTTCTGGACGCGGCCCTTCAGCATGGGACACTGGGAATGGGAGAGGAAGGCGTCAGAGGCACCAGGATCCCGGGGCCAGCCGCCTTTTAAATCTATTTCGATTTTATTCATTTAAAGCATTCGCGGGCCGCCTTCCGGCCTTTTAGGAACTCAAGGAGGCTGACAAAGTAAGCCATAATGAAAGACGATAAAACACATAAAAAGCCACAACTGAAAAACATTAAAAAAGCACTTCTTAAAATCAGTATTTGAAAATTTTGCTGGCAGGCAGAAGAATGAATCAAATGCCATCAGGAATAAAACTGTCTTCAGCAGCCTCCTGAAGATCGAGAGTGAGGGGGGGCTGGATGCATCACTGTTCCAAAACCGTGGGGCTGCCACCAAAAAGGCCCTCGCTCATGTGCCCACCAGATGAGTTTCTCTGATCGATGGGACAGTCAGGAGGCCTCGCCCTGCAGTCTTAGTCCCTGAGCAAGAACCTATGGGGGAAGACCGTTCTTCAGTCATTCCACCTGCCTTGCCTGGGAGACAGTCCTTACTGAAACCAGGGAGCCTCACTGCCTAGAAAGGGCACGGGGTCTTTCTCTTCACCCTCCTGGCCTCACATCCCGGCCTCTCTCACTTCCTATCAAGATGGCTGCCTCCCTTTTCCCTCACCGTGCAGCGGGGACACAACCATTCCCCATTGGGGATCTCTGGAAGTGGTGGGTTGAGGCAGTGAATGTGGTAGGAGGAGATGCAAGCGTCGCAGCACAAAAGCTCGCCTCCATCCTTGCAGACCCGGCAGTACTCCATGTGGTCGTCCTCTTCCTCCTTTTCGGCATCGTCCATCTCCCCTTCGTACTCATCCTCCTCTTCCTTCGGCTCCCACTGCACCCCTTCTTTCTCCTGCAGGCCAAAGATACAGCACAGCCAAAGAGAGAGCTGGATCATGACATTCGGGCCGCGTGGCTATCGGCGCACCAAGGTTCAAAATGACAGAAGCCACAGAGTCTCGGTAAGAACTCAGATGGACTTCAGACATTTGGGAGCCTGACTTTACATCGTTTGAATTTTCAGGAAAGGCAAGCAAGGAATGGGCAAAGCCGAAGCCACAAAAGGACAATCATCAGTTAGGAGGCCCAGAGTAGCCCTCGAGTATTCTGCAAAGAAGAGCCAAACACCTGCGGCCCATCAGAGCAAACTGCAGCTCCAAGCAAAGCATCAGAATAGAAAGCATCACCATTTCCCATTTTTATCAAGGGTGGATTTTTGGTCCCCGTGGTTCTGAAGCAATTACAGCCACATAAGAAGGTCTGGTTGGAAACTACAAGGCAGCTGAGTGGACAACCTTGCAGCCCCTCCACTAAACCCAAGCCCCCATCTCCTTGTCTCTATGCACACAGCACCCCCACAGTCCCTCTGCACCCCAATCTTCCCCACCACCCCTAGCCTAAAAAACACGTCCTGTTTTTCAACCAGAACCCTGTGAATCAGTACATGCAAATCCACAATTTTTTTGCATGACCTATCCCCCCAGTTGCAGAATTTGAATCAGTATAAATTTGGGGTCGTTATTTTGTAAGCGCAGAATTCTGGGCCCCGGCTCTGGAATGGCAGCTGGACCTAGACCGGGAGCAAAGCAAGGGCTGCAGCTGGCAAGCTCCTTCCCTGCAAGCGGGGGAGGCGGGGGCGGAGGTGCCGGTGTGCAGAGAACAAGGAAGAAAGGTGAGCAGCTTACACAGTGGGGGCAGCTCCACTTGCCCTCGGGGGCCTTGTCTAGCTCCGGATCCAGGCACACCAGGTGGTAAGCTCTGGGACATGAGTCGCAGAGGATGATCTCCCCGCCCTGCTGACACACCTCACAGTAGTCTTGGTGGTCTGTCTCGTAGCCGTCTGCCTCTTCTTCGCCAGCAACTGCCGGGCCAGGAAGCAGGGAGAAAGCAGAAGGCATGAGCGAACGTCCCAAGCGTTAAGCCGAGCGCAATCTACTTCTTTACCTGAAGAGGGACAGGTCTTGGTGGGGTGGGGCCCGTGAGCGAGCACCCTGCTCCCTGGGAAACTGAGGGGCAACCATCCAGTTGCATCTACTGCCTGCCCCAAAGATGGGATTGTAACCGAAATGCAGTAACCGTGTACCAAAATTAGAGGGAGAAGAGGCTGCCCTATGATGACTGGTTAAGACGCTTAGAACTGTTTAGCGTAGAAAAGAAGAAGAGGAAGAGATTGGATTTTTACCCCGCCCTTCACTCGGAGTCTCAGAGCGGCTTACAAACTCCTTCCCCTTTCCTTCCCCTGTGAGGTAGGTGGGGCTGAGAGAGCTGTTTCAAGAACTGCTCTTGACAGAACAGCTCTAAGAGAGCTTTGACTGACCCAAGGTCACCCAGCAGCTGCATGCGGAGGAGTGGGGAATCAAACCCGATTCTCCAGATTAGAGTCCATGCTCCTAACCACTACACCAAACTGGCACATAAGGGGGATTTGCCCTAACCTGGATGGCCCAGGCTAACCCGATCTCATTAGATCTCAGAAGCTATGGAGGGTTGGGCCTAGTTAATATTTGGATGGGAGACCACCAAGGAAACGGGTTGCTATACGGAGGCAGAGAAGGGCAAACCACCTCTGATTGTCTCTTTGCCTTGAAAACCCCAAGGGATTGCCATAAGTCATCCAGGACTTGACAGCACTTTCCACCAACAAGGGGAGACGAGAGAGAGGCCTACAGAATTATGCAAAGTGGAGCGTCCCAAGAGAACCCAGGGTCATCTGAAGCTGAAGGATGGGAGATTCAGGAGAGACACAAGGAAGTACATAGTTAAATGGTGGAACTCACTGCCACAGGATGGAGGGAATTGATGGCTACGAGTCATGATGGACATCTATGTCCTTCCCTGACCAGAGGCAGTCTGCCCCTTTGGACTGGTTGCTGGGGAGCATGGACGGGAGGATGCGGTTGCTCATTGGCTTCCTAGAGGCAGCTGGTCGGCCGCTGGGTGAACAGAATACTGGACTTGATGAGCCTCTGGTCTGATCCAGCAGAGCTCGACTTTATGTTCTTATGCTCAGCAATCGCCCCCTTAAAATCACTAAGGATGGTCCAGCAAAGGAGCATGAAGGGACCCTCAGGGAAGTCAACCGCCTGGAGCCACCCCTCAGTTACCAGCACAGAGTGTGGCGCGGTGCACAGAGTTCCTTGCACACTTATGCTGGCCTATCCGACTGAAATGTGGACGCTAGAAGAACTTCTTGCTTCTTCAGCAGAGGCCTCTGTTTCTAGGGGAAAGCTAGCAGGTTGGCCTCTTCCTAACCCAAACGAAAAGGAGACAGCTGCATTGGTGTGTGTCCGTTCCCCCAACTCCACGACCCGCATCCGGCACTCACCTTTTTTCTTCTTCCGTCCAGGCCTGCCCCGCTTCAGTTTCTTGACCCTCCCTGAACTGTCTGAACGCACTGAGGAGCTGTGAACGCTGGAGTTGTCAAGGTCAGACTCCTCCTCCGGCTCTCCCAACTCGTCGCTCTGAAACAAATGCTGCACATAACCGGAGCGGCCCTCCATTAGGAAAGGCCCTTCCAGAGGCAGAAATGAGGGGGATGGTGGGAAAGGAAGAGACTGCATGGGGAAGGGAGGCCATGGGCACCTTAAGCTGGCATCTGGCACCAAGAGTGCGCAAGAAGAAAGCAAGCCTACCATCCACCCATCTCTGGCATCCCAAAGGGGGATGGGGGAAGAAGAGATAAAGCAGAAAGCATTTCAAATAATGACAAGGCCTAGAAAGAGCACAGTGCAAGATAACTTTTTTTTAAGGCAGCCGTTGACCGGTCAAGGTGCTGGACTGGAAACCCAGCCTATTACCCCTAGGCAAGTTTGCATTCTGCTCACAACAAAAGGGCAAGGCTTGAGCCAAGGGGTGCCTTCGGGACCCGCTTGAGGGCTTCCCAGAGGCACCTAGTCGGCCACTGTGGGAAACAAGATGCTAGACAAGTTGGACTGTTGGTCTGATCCAGCAAGGCTCTCCTTAGGATTCTAGGGATGGTCTGAGGTGGGAGATTCAGTGTTACAGTTCTGCATTATGAGATGTCGGTGAGGATGTGAAGAGAGAATGTGCAGAGCGCCCAGCCACACCACACAACCCAGCCCAGTTCAGAACCACCATCCCCAGGAAACCCATCAAAGGGAGGGGGGGGGGCAACACTTGAGGATCTCTTGGAGCCGGGACGAGCAAAAGGAACCTCTAGCTGTCGGGGCTCCAGTGACCCTCCCCACCCAATGGCTAGCAGAAGCACATTCACACAGACACACTTCGTTTGCGCACTGCTCAACTCCCCACATCACAACAGACATTCCTCACACTGGCATCCTAGAGGGAGCCTTACTGAGCTGCTCTTCTTGCGCTTGCCCCCGATCATGCCCAACTTGATCTTCAGAGGCGCCATCCTCTTCCCCTTGCCCTTCCTCTTCACCTCCGGGATGCGCGGGCTCTTGCTCCGTTTCTTGTGGCCAGGACCTGAGGGGTGTAAACGACAGTCAGAGCTGCTCCGTGAGGGTTTGCACCTCACTGGAAAGGTTAGGGCGGGAGGGGTCATGCCGAGGAGATGGGCTTCCAAAGAGCAACAAGGACAGGAGGCCGGCGGCACCACTCAGCAAGCATCAGCCCTCCCCCTCCCTCAAGGACCGGACGGCCCTCGGCTGCTACCCTGTCCTGCTCCAACCCACTGTGCTCCACCCCTCTTGGGATGCTTCCAGCTACCACAAGGCACTCTGGTTTGTTTTCAGCTGTGGTTGGTTAGTCTACCAGATGTCAGTTGCAAGCAGTGCTCCCTCTAAGCTGTGGAGCCTTGTGAGCAAAAATTCTACTTTGTGAGCTACTGGCATTAAAGTTGTGAGCGAGCCATTTGGCTACTGCTCAAATTGATTTGCTCTGGAGCCAACCTTCCTGAGCTAAGACAAGTATGTGTGAGCCAGAGGCTGAAAAACTGTGAGCTAGTTCCCACTAACTCAGCTTAGAGGAAACACTGGTTATGAGTCCCGATTTGGAGCTGTGAGAGGCGGTCCTGGACAACGAACTGTGGTTTGTGAATTCAAATGTCACAACACACCCAGAATGAATATTAAGATATATATAAGAAACAAAACAAATAAACCAGCTAGAAGGGTGTTTGAAATCCAGGTTTGGTGTCAACCAACGATCCTTGGTTTGCTGGGCTGCCGGCATTCAGGCATAACAATTAACTGGGGTTTGCTCAAGCCACCATTTATCTCGCTGTCTTACTGCACCCTCCTCGGAGAAAAACATAGCCAAGGTGGGAGAAGGACACCAAGGACCCAAGTCAGTGCTTCTCGGTGGAGTCACGTGCACTGCAGCACCGTTGGCCAAGAGGCAAGACTCCTGGTCCTTGCATGGATAAGAGTTCCCATCCCATGGAGAAGTCAGAGTCATCCTGGACACAAAACTCCCATGTTCAAGTTTAAGCCACTCTTGTTCCCCATTCTGAGAGAAGCCCCAAGGACCCAGCCCCATCTCAGAGAACCAGGGAATCACAGAATCAGAGTTGGAAGGGGCCATACAGACCATCTAGTCCAACCCCCCCTCTCCAGCCTAAAGCATCTCTGACAAATATCCGTCCAGCCTCTTCTTGAAAGCTTCTTGCCACCTCCCCAGGCAGCTGATCCCACCTTTGAACCACTCTGACTGTGAAAAAGTTTTCCCTAATATCCAGCGAATACCCTTCTGCATGTAATTTAAACCCGTAGCTTCGGGTCCTATCCTCTGCTGCCAACTAGAACAGCTCTTTGCCTTCCTCCAAATGACAGCCTTTAAAATATTTAAAGAGAGCAATCACGTCCATCCCCCTCAACCTCCTCTTCTCCAAACTAAACATTCCCAAGGCCCTTAGCCTTTCCTCGCCGGGCTCAGTCCTGGCTCTTGCATTAACACGCCTCTCCAAAGGAACTACAAACTTTGGCTCCCAGCTCCCGGCCTCCACCAACGAGTCCCTCCTCCCCAGAACTGGACATTTCACAGCTCTGAAACCAATGCTGGCCTCCGGGAACAACGGAAACTGGACAGAACAAGCCAGGAGTCCAGTCACACCCTGCCCTGCACACATACACCCTGCTGAGGTCTAACAACACTTACCTTTTCCTTCTTTGGTTTTGGCTTTGCGGAGGGGAGCAGGCTGAGGCGGCTGAAGCGGCAGTGGAGGCGGCAGCTCAGGTGCAGCAGTGACGGCCGACACCGCGGCAGACACCTGCTCAGCTACAGCGGCGGCGGCAGCTGCTGCCGCTGCTGCAACAGCAGCTGTTGACCCTTTGAAGGGGTTGTTGGCGCTGAACTCCCGCCACTTGGCTCCCATAATAGTCATCATTTTGGACATCGGAATCTTGGGATTCTTTTTGGCAATGAGCGGCCTGCAATGGGGAGGGGAACAGAGTTATCAGCTCCTCAAGCACCCTCGTTTCAGCGTCCGAACCCCTCACAGACCCTTTCTGGGCCTAGGAAAGAAGCCCTAAGAACGCTGCTGGCTTGCTGCCTTCTCCCTCAGCTCTGGCACTCTTGAACCCTCATTTCTTCCTTTACGCACAACCCAGGAGTCCTGATTCCATTATTCCCAGAGAACACAGAAATCCAAACTCCGCACCTCCACCTCGTGTCTCTCTCCTCCACCCGTCACAGCATTTCCTGATCCCACCCAAAGTAGGGGACGCACAGGGCCCCCTAAATAGGGCTAATCCCACTGACTTTTATTCATTTAGAAGGGTATAACTGCTTAGGGTGGTACTGACAGCACAGTTCTAGGTTCCAAGCCTAGCGGAACTAGTCCACATAAAGGGATGCCTTCAATTGTCCTACTGGTATTTACCTTCTCTCTCTCTCTCTCTCTCTCTCTCTCTCTCATTTTACATATGAGACCAAAAAGAAACGGCTCTCTCCCTCTCCAACCCAATCCACAGTAGGATCCAGTTTGTCATACAGATAGTTCCAAAGGGTAGCTGCGTTGGTCTGCTGTAGAAGAGCTAGATTAGAGTCCAGGAGCACTTAATAGTGTCCCACAAGATTTTCAGGGTATAACCTTTCAAGAGTCAAAGCTCCCTGCGTCAGGCTCTTTATACAGTTAGGGGAGAATTCAGAAGGTGCCTGGCTATACCAGAGAAGCACATTTCTCAAATCACCTCTTTAACACAACGTAATGATAGTTATTCTTCACTTCATTTATACTCTGCTTCCCCTCCCCCCCCCCAAAAAAACTGGCTTTTCTCATTCTTTAACTACAGTGCAGGAACAAGAACAGGGTCCAGCTCAGAGGTGTCGAGCTCATTCGTTACGAGGGCCAGATCTGACATAAATGTCCCTTTGTCGAAGCGCTGGAAGAAAGCAGAGATGCTGACGGAAAACGGAACTTTTGACAAAAAAAAATAGAAACAGCAGAAATGGATACGCTGTCAAACTTGTTGAGAGATAGAAGCAAACAAAATGCGAGAGGCAACCGGACACTGTTTTATGACTGGGTGGAGAGAAATTTCGAAGACCAAGAACAATGAAGATACATAATATAAATCTGGAGAGACTCCAACTTGAACTATACAGAATCTGACGCTTGTCAGGAATCAAAATAGAAGACTTTGGCGATTTGACTAAGCGACCCTAACTTTAGTAACTCTACAAAGAAAGAGAACGGGAAACGAAGAATTAAGACTGAAAATGTGTAACAGCTATCATACAAACTTGATGGACCTTTTCTTTATGTCTTATCCCATACCTTGCACCCTTCCTGCCCTTATATTTTCCTGTTGTGAGAGTCCTACAGAGTCAGTCAGCAACAAGTGTCCTTAAAAAGGAATGCTTTATTGAGAAAGGTCTACTATGGTCATCTGCACTTCTTGTGTTAGTAATGGCGGACACAGCCCCAAGCAGGACAATTATACAGAATTCAAAAGGGGTCTGGTAACCAATCACTATGTCAAAGAAAAGGCGCTTAAAATACTGGTTTACAGTTCCCAGGGAATAAGCAGGAAGCATCAGAGTCAGACAGGAGAAAAGATACATGGACAGGCACTAACAGTCTCCCAAGGTCGAAGCAGCTCCCAGAGCGATAAGCATGGCATGAGAAGTATAACATTCCACAGTCCTGACGTCAAGGATCCACTCATCCCACCTCCCGGGCAGGAGATGGCAGCATTAGCTGACACCTGTCCTATAATATGTTGAACCCCAGGGGTCCTCAAACTACGGCCCGGGGGCCACATGCGGCCCGCTGAGGGCATTTTTCTGGCCCGCCGGGTGTGCTGCTGCCTGTCCTCCAATTCCCAGCAGCACACAAAGCAGTGGAAAAATTGCAGCCGACTCGTCCCGGGCCCCATGACAAAGCCCCACCCCCCTGCTTCCAGTCAGCCAGGAGGAGGCAAAAGGAAGACTGGAAGAGGGTAAGGGTGGGGTGGCAGGCGCTCCGGCTGGCCCCAAGTCTCCTAGCCGGCTGCGCCAGTCCCAAGAGCCGGGCGGGGGTCTTTTTCGAGGCTTTTTGTGCTGCTGGGAATCGGAGTGGGGGGGGGGAGAGAGAGAGGTGTTTCTCTTTCCCATCATGATGCCTTCAAAAATTCAAAAATAAATGTCACTTTGTGGGGCCAGGCCATGTGTGCCATTAAACATAACGCCGGGTCCCAGAGATATAAATTGGATAAAGGACAGCAGCTGGTAAGCTCTGAGCTGGTGTCTCCTCACTGCAAGGCCTCCTGGGCTGGGAGGGGGTACAAAGGAAACCCATGTGGGGGGACTGGAGAGCCAGCAGTGCAGCACTGGGCAGATGCTCCCACGCTGCTTGACTGCTGAAGACGAGGTTGCTCCGCCATGCTGAAGCCACAATCGGAGTAGCTCCGCCCACTCCCCCCCGCAGTCTCCTGTTCCCTCCCTTGCACTAGCTGCTCACAGGCCACGTCAGAGCCCTGGACTGGCCAGTTCCGGCCCCCAGGCCTTATGTTTGACACCCTGGTCTAGCTGAACTCAAGACAGAGGTGGAAGCGTCTGAGTCACTATTCAGACTGGCTTCTTACAGAGAAGAACCTGACAAGAGTGGTTCCAAGGAACAATAATAATCACATTACCAAGCCAGGGCATGGCTGTATTATGATTTCCAAGATTCCCCCCCCCCCAGACCACCTTTCTAACATTTAGGCCTTCCAGGCAGCTTTCAAATGTATTTATTTGCCCAACTCTCTTTTCACGTGCAGTGACTGAGAGCTGAGCCATGTAGATCCTCCAACCTAGAACAAACCCATTTTCCCTCACCCTATGCCCGGTGCCTGTGCCCAAAGCGGAGCTGCTTCAGCAGGGGCGCAGCTGGGCAAAGCGCAGGCCCTCCCCAGGAACTCCCAACCCAGGAAGAGCAGCAGGTAGCATCTGTAAACGTTTGGGGTCCAGGTGGAAACAGGCCCTTCCAGGCCTCAAAAGCTTGTGAGCCACGCGAAGGCAGCCCTCTGCTTAGCTGGAAAATCAGAGGACGTAGATGCGGGCTTGTCAAATGCAACAGCAGCCCAAAGCATTATGCAGAAACCTCCCCCCCCCCCCATCCCATCCCTCTAGCGCGTGAGCCCAGCAAAGCGAGGATTACAGCTGCTCCCTCCTTTCAGATCTTATCGGTCTCCAGGGAAGACAAAAACTGCCAAACCGGAACAGGCCAATGCTCCATTTAATCCGACAGAGGCCAAGGCAGGCGCTCACTGGAACAAAGCTTGGTGTTACAGTACAGGACTGGAGGCCACAGGGCCATGACCTCCCCTCCTCATCCCTCCCCCCAGCCAAGAGCCCCCAGAGCACATGACATCCATCATGTGCAATAATCCCAGCGGTAGAAGCTGTGCCTCCTTGATCCAGCTGCCCTCAGCGCTTCGTCTGCTGTCAACACGCAGCCCCGGGAACCAGAGCACTGATGTCTGGCCCGGCTGGGTCACCGGTCTCCAAGGACCCCTGGGACTTGAGCTGGCAGATATTCCCAGCCCTGGGTATTTCTGCACAAGGAGGGGAACTGCTCATTTTCGACTCGTCAGACAGGAAGGCCCTGCACTTGACTCTGCTGCAGCGGTGAACTCCTAGAACACAGGCTGGTGGATAACAATGCGGCCTCAAGCCCTGCCCCGCCCCACCCAAGGACTCACTAGGGGAGCCTCAGGTCCCACATCAATCAGACAAGAATCACGGTGGCCTATGGCTGCTGGGCAAACCCAGTGAGGACTGCAAGGAAAGGTAAAGGTTTCCCTTGCTCGAAAGCCAGTTGAATCCGACTCTGGGGGCGGTGTTCATCTCCGAGTCCAAGCTGAAGAGTCAGACTGTCCAAAGACGTTTCTGTGGTCATGTGGCCGATATGACTAGACGCCGAGGCGCATGGAACGCTGTTACCTCCCCACCGAAGCGGTACCTATTTATCTACTTGCAATTTCTTGCTTTCGAACTGCTAGGTTGGCAGGAGCTGGGGCCAGAGATGGGAGCTCACTCCGTCACGTGGCACTTGGGTCTTGAACTGCTGAGCTACCGTCTGCAAAGCACGTTCCAAATCAAATGCAACACATAAACCAGACAAGGATTTTCTAGTTCACATCCTGTTCGTGGAGAGGGGCGAAAGACCTGTGGAGGGATACAGAGCCACGAGCACTCACGTACATGCTCAGCCCATCCCACCTTTAAAGTTTCATGCGCTTTCAAGCCTAACAATCCCAAACAGAAAGGCTGGACAGGACAGATTGTTGGGATTTTTGCAAGTTCCCTTCCTGTTTGTCATGAAAGCATTTCCTGATTGTTATGCATGCTAATTTCTAGTTAGAGATCCAACAGAATTGTCTACACATTTTTTCCCTCTACAGCAAGGTGACAGAAGGCATAATTAGCAAGTGCTGGGATTCTCCAACTGGGTAATCAATAGTCTGGGGATGAGCCAAGGGAGAGTGCCCAGGGTTGCAGTTTATTGCTCATTGTTGTCTTATGTTCTTATTCAGGTTAGAATGGATAAAAGGATGTACTTCTTCACCCACAGAGTGATTGACATGTGGAATTCACCGCCACAGGAGGTGGTGGCGGCTACAAGCACGGACGGCTTCAAGAGGGAATTAGATAAACATCCGGAGCAGAGGTCCATCAGTGGCTATTAGCCACAAGGCATAGATAGGAACTCTTGGTTTGGGGCAAGTGATGCTCTGTATTCTTGGTGCTTGGTGGGGGGGGGGCAACAGTGGGAGGGCTTCTAGCGTCCTGGCCTCACTGCTGGACCTCCTGAGGGCACCTGGTGTTTTTGGACACTGTGTGACATAGAGTCTTGGACTGGATGGGCCATTGGCCTGATCCCGCATTGGCTTCTTTTATGTTCTCGTTGAAGTTTCTCTCTGAGTCTTGAGCTAACTTCTTAAAGTAGCAATATGTAGCTTAGAGCTAGTAAGGATGATTTATTTTACTTTTGTTCTCTAAGTACCTTTTACCTAATATTTAGTAAAGTTTCTTTTTTTAGACAAATACACATGTGTCTGGCTGCTTTAATCTAACTCTGTGCCATTTTTGAATCTCAATACCTAACACAGGTACATAACAGAGAAGGAAGAGAAGATGAGGACCTGCCTAGAATCCTGACACATTCCACTCTGATGGGCCGTGATTATGCCAGGTGGAACAGCTGCCGTTGCAGATGAACCAGTGTCCCTTGGACCTGCAGATCCTGGGGAGTTACCAGGGTATCTGGGACGGCCACCTGTGCTGGGGACCCACAGGCCACTTGGCCAGAGTGGAACCACCGGCAACAGCTCTGGTCGTTCATCTAGCATCTTCTGCACAAACAGAAGAGTCTGATCACCTACATGAAGGACAGCATGTCCATGCCTTCTGCCTGCTGACCGATGAACCTCATGAAGGACCAAGGCAAGTGATGGCTCTCGGCTGCAGTGACTAGAAGTGAAGTCCTGGTGCAGCCCTTGAAACAGCAGGACCTGGAGACTGATCTCTTGAGCCAGCCAACACTAGCAGTGGATTAAAACCCTTTGCAGTGGATTTATATGGACCTTTGCTGGCAGAATGAAATTTTGACAAGATGACAAGGGGTGTGCATTTGGTTTATCCGAATCTAAAAAATACCCGAAAAAATACCTTACCAATACAGCAGACCACGAAAAAAGCTGTTTTTTCCTGGCTTTTATTCGGTTGCATTCAACTATACCAAGAAGAACTTGGCGAGTGAACTCGGAAGGCACTTGCTGAGTCACACCATGGTCTCTTTAAATGCCTTTCCCCACCATTGAAAGCAATGGAGGATGGGGGCACCTACTTTGGGGACCCATAGAACTGGACCCCCTGGTCCAATGTTTTTCAGACTTGTGAGGGGGTTTTAGAGGTAGGGGCACCAGCAACTATGCTGCAAATTTGTTGCCTACTACCTCAAAAAGCAGTCCCCCCCACCGCCACCGCCAAGGCCCCGGATACTTCCAGATCGATTCTCCATTATACCCTATGCGGACCTACAGTATTAGGATTCGGGAATATCGGAAAATACTGATATTTTTCGGGTTCAATAAACCCGAAAGCAACAAAATGATTTTTTTTGCACACCCCTAAAGATAACAGCATGCCCCAAACTTGTTCACAACCATTTCCCTTATCTTTACTCTTTGTTCCCAGGAATGGGAAGACTTTCTTATTTTGGGTGTTTACCACCACAGCAAGATGTTGGCTCCACTGGCTAGGGCTGAGGTCAGTCTTGCCCCAGCTGACCACACATCCATGGGCTTGTGGGCAACCATTTGTAGTCCACGCATTCCTCTGGGCCTGGTGGAGGCTTGGCAATTGGATCAAGAGCAGGTCCAGGGAAAGGAAAATTGCAGCACATTGCAGCCAGATGTGGGCCACAAGCAATTTTCTGTACAATTTTCTGGGCGTGGCTGAATAGTAGAGCTTGGCCCTGTAAGTGGTTCCCCCCACAGAGGACTCTCAGGGGTTTCCAGAGTGATGGTCTGATGAATATACGGAGATACACCTGGGACAAGTCAACGGAAGCTGGGCGACCCCTTTCTGGACAAGTATTAACTGTAATGTTTCCATGTGGAATAGTTTTCTACATGCTGTGCTTCAGCCATTTGACACCCAGCACAGTGTGCATCTTCCCAATAGTTTTCGGTATTATTATTTTTAAAAAACTGATTGAAGCTGTTCCTCTGGGACGGGCTCAATGGCTCCAACATCTGGAAGGTGGTGAACGGCATGCAGGATCCACTGGTATTTAACACGGTCTGTTACAGTGAGGAAGTGAATGAGCTTGTTGCACAGAACAGCTTTTGAGCTCCAGGGCACAACCTTTGAAGACTGTCTTCCAGGACCCAGCTGTCACAGGTGGACTTCTGCCAGGGCAGCCTGGAAGTGCTGTAAGACAGCCCCCTTTCTTGGCTAGAGCATGGGACAATCTGGCATCATGCCTGGCTGGGTTTATTTCATCCTTTAAAGAAGGAAGAGGCCAATGATGATCACATGGAAGATCTGAGATCTGCCTGAGGACGTAGCAGTCTGCAACCTCTGGAAAGAAATGTGGATCTGGAGTGAAATGCTTTCTTGTTCTTTTTTGTTCTTCCTTTATTTAGAGTAAGTTCCAAAAAGTCCCCCAAAACAGGAAGTTAGCCAAGCAGGCCTGGAACCCAGGGCACGCCTCCCAAAAGCAGAGCCAGATGTTCCTGCACACTGCCATGACCCTAGGCCCCAGATGGATAGGGTCATGGGACGAGCTGGCCAACAGAACAGTTGCCAGAGCCATCTTCCCCCAGATCACCTCTATTCATTTGTCACAAAGGTTTCCAGGGAGAACATCTGCTTCTGCATGGAGCACAGCAGAGGACAGCTCCACCACCGGTGCAGCCATCAGATGTGCCTTCAACCTATCCATGGTCCTAGCAGACAGAGAGTAAATCTACAACTCAAGTCTGGGGGAAGCTCTTCTGCGTGCATATGCCATTCTGGGCGTGGAACAGCAGTCACTGCGGGTGCAGAGGTATTTGTGAATTTCCTGCATTGTGCAGAGGGTTGGACTAGATGATCTTGGAGATCCCTTCCAACTCTATGATTCTATGATTCATTCTGCTTCCAGACACTCATCAGAGGGCTCTTGAGATGGGCCTGGGTGTTGTGGGTCAACCAGGGCTCAGCAATAGTGAGGTCTCCTCAGGAGAAGAGAAGCTTCATGTAGCCAGCCTCGAGTTAACAGAAGCTAACTGGCAGGAAAATGAGCTGCAAGCTTATCAGGATTCACAGCCAACAGCTGGTGCAAAGCCACCAACACCCTCTAGTCCTGATTCAGCAGGTGAGCCTCAGTAGGCCATTCCCAGCCCACCAGTATCACTTGCACCCTTAGAGCACCACAGACAGAAGCTGAGAATGGAGCTACAGACAAGACAGCAAAGTGCACGTCTCCTGGCCTGATAACAAAGATGAGTAGTGGCAGGACTTCTTCTGAGCAACTGGCTGCAAGTATGACCCTTGGGCATAGGCCTATCAAACCAACCAAGAAAGGCTGTTAGGCATGGACACAACACGTATGATAGATGCTAAGCCACCGACTCTGGCCCCTGCCTTGGACCGAATGCACCTGCCTTGCTTGACTTCTGGCACCTGATACTTGGAGCCTGCAAGCCAGGACACTGGGAGAGAGTTGGGGAGAAGCCTTCTTGAAACAACTGTAACTGCCTTCTTCCTTTCCTGGTTCATCAGACATCTCCAGCACTTTGAGCATCATGGGGAGGAGGAAAACATGTGGTGGGAACAAGTATGGAGCCTCCTAACTCTTTTTGGGGGGGATCTTCCTCCCAGTGCTCGCAGCAGGGCTGAACAAGGTCTCAAAGGTAGTGACACAGTTCTGGATACACTGTGAAAGATGTCCCTCTTCTTCTTGCGACATGGCTCAAGGGAAGGAGCCCATGAGTCAGTCAGACTCTCCCCCCACACACACACTTAGAACATCCCTTCCCCTGATAAGTGTAGTCCACAGAGGATTTCTCTCTCTCCTTATGCTTCTTACGACTTCTTGTGCTGTAGCTTGTGATGCTCAGCTGGCCCAGAGATCTTCAGAACTGTTGATTCTATGGCTCCTTGCGTCTCTTGAGACAAGAATAGCCCCCACCACCCGAGTAAATTAGGATGTGCCATCTCTCCTGACAGATCAGGATCTTTCAGGGCAACCCTTTCTTCCCGCAGGTTATTCGCTGAGACCTGGGAAGCACTCTCAAGCGACTGGGGAGGAACAGATGCTGTTAGCGCTGGCCATCTTCTTTCACACCCTGTGTGGCTCAAGTTTCTCTTGCCACCAACACAGGCCACATGACAGGCACAGGGACTGGCCAGGACTTGCAGGGTCCTTATGCTGACCTGAACTGGCTTCATTTCTGGGGTGAACTGAAGGCGGGAAAGGAAAGTACAGGAAGAACTGAGTACAGTGAGCTCAGAAACTCTAGCTGCCCCTGTTACAGCATGCCTTCCCCTCTCTCCTGGTTGCAAGCTCCCTTACTCTCTTCTCACTCACACAGCAGGGTGAAGAGGAGAAGGTGCACAAAGAGGCGCAGGGTGCCTCAGCTGGTGGAGGCAACAAGGTAGCCTGTCCAGAAGCCCAGCTGCCATGAAGAGCTGAACAAGGAGCTGTACAAGCTAGAGCTGGCTAAAGACCAGGGGAGGTGGGTGGAACCCAGCCAAAATGACACTCCCAAACCCTCTCTAAGGAGGGGTGAGGAAGAAAAAGAAAGAGGGTTTTGACCAAAGATCATGTGACCCAGGCCAGTTCCCCAAATGAGATGTTTCCCATGAGAAAGCAGTGCATCTGAAGGACTTCATCTTGGCTAACCACAGACCCAACCTGCCTGACCCTGCTAATGCACTTTGAGGCGTGAAGCATAGGTTGCCCATCTTAATATTTTTTTCCAAACAGGAAGGTTCTAGCCCTCGTGGCTATGGGGAGAAGCCTAAAAACACCGGGGCTAACAGCTGCGGAAGGACCATAAGGCCTTTGTTTGATCAAATCCCCCAAACTGCAGGCTTGCAAACTCCGTTTTCCCCCACAACTCTTCTCCCTGCTCACACGTTGACTCCCTCCTCCACTTCCAGATTGCTCTAACTATAGTTGCCATGACACCCGAACTGAGAAAGCCTCCAAACCGTGATCTGAAGCGGGTTTGGCAACCATGGTTTGGAGGTTGGCTTGGGTTTCTGTTTTGTCTATGATTGTAACAACCTGGAAACGGAGGGGGCATAGGGGGGTATGGGATGCGAGGGCGGGGAGGGGGCAGCTGTCAGCAGAGACACGTCCCTGATCTTCTAAACCATGGTTTACCGGATGGGACGAACTGAGCCAATCAGGAGGCTGCTATGCCGACCGGGGCTATGATCTCATTTTGACTATTCAGTTTGATTTCTTAATTATTAATGGTCACCGCAGCCCATAATGCACTGCAGACTATTAAGAGATGCCATTAAAGAAATATGAGCTCTTATGTTAAAAGGAGGAGGGGGTTAGCGCCTGCACCGAACGGCGGGGGGAAATATCTGCATTTATTTCATTTCAAAATGCTTTCCAGAAATAGGCGGGGCCGGCAGACAAAGGCAAGCTTGCATTTTAAAAAGCCAGCAGCCGATCTGCCATGTCTACAGAGAGTCTGGGAAAGAGCGTCAGCAGGGAGGAGGAGAAGGAGGGACAAAAGGGACAGAGACGGGCAGAACAACAAAATAAAGAATGGCCGGTCAGCATTACTTCATATTTCAGACTGCGGCTCCATATGGGAACAGAGAGAGGCAGAATATTAAGAACAGATTACAGAGGAGGGGAGAGGGAAAGGGTCGGTAGGAGTGGGGAGGGAGGAAAAACAGAAGGTAGCGATGGAGGGGTGATAGACAACCACATACGCTAGTGCGAGCACTTCCCACTGAATCTCATCCCGCGGAGAATCTGGGCCCTCCAGGCTAAACTCTTTCTAGAAATCTAACCCCAATAATGAGCAGGTAGAGAAAGAAGTCCTTTTCTCCCTTTCTCACAGTGCAAGAACTCATGGGCACTCCATGAAATTGCTGAGCAGTCGGGTTAGAATGGATAAAAGGAAGTACTTCTCCACCCAAAGAGTGATTAACACGTAGAATTCACTGCCACAGGAGGTGGTGGCGGCTACAAGCACGGACGGCTTCAAGAGGGAATTGGATAAACATCTGGAGCAGAGGTCCATCAGTGGCTATTAGCCACAAGGCATAGATAGGAACTCTCGGTCTGGGGCAAGTGATGCTCTGTATTCTTGGTGCTTGGGGGGGGGGGGGACAGTGGGAGGGCTTCTACTGTCCTGGCCCCACTGCTGGACCACCTGAAGGCACCTGGTATTTTTGGCCACTGTGTGACTCAAGAGTGTTGGTTACCTCCAGTTCAGACTTCTTGTCCTAAGCTCATCTGTTTCTTCTTTTGCTCTGATCCCTTTTGTTTCTGCCCTTACATCAGTTCCTTCCTCTCTCCCTCCCTACTTTGAAAGCAGCTCACCTTTCTTGACCCCCCAGGCCATACGAGTCATAAAAAACAGCTGGGGAAATCCACTGGTGAGGGAGGGGTGCTGCCATTCTATCCCCTCACCCGGCTGCCCCGCCAGCTGTGCGTTGACGAAGGAAAGAATGCAGCAGGGTTGGGTCTAGGGCTGCAGAGAGAGGCCGTTCTTCAGAAAGGCGGACTGTAACTACCACCGAGAACAGAGAGCTGGATGTTGATGAATGCTTCAACCCACAGTAGCTCTGCCCTGAAGCTCTGCTGCTGGCCTTGGGCAGCCAGTTCTCTCTCAACCCGAATAACCTCACAGGACTGCCAATGGCAACAATAAAAACAGGGACAGTAGAGCACTTTGCACACGTAGAAGGATAACGCAATACCAGAGAGTGCGGCAGACGGCACAACGGCAGGGCTGCAGACCCCCGGAAGCCCAGATTATGCTCTGTGTTTTAGGAACACAGTGGGTCCCAAATGCCCAGCAGTAGATCTTTAAGCCTCAGGGAGCCGAGAGGAACATGTAAAAGGAACGGCTTCTAAAGGGCCTTCGCAGCAGGCGCTCCATCACGCCGGTCTCAAGAGAGCCCTTGGCTGTTCCCAGCAGCAGTGGGGGGAAGAATGCAGCAAGCTGTCTCAGGTACAGGCAAGTGCCAAACAATTTAGAGCTAATTAGAGGCGGGCTGAGGATTTCCCCTTTCCCAAAGCCCCCACTGGCAATTCTGTCCCCCAAGCACCTGGCACAAATCACCGCCGTGATTAAAGCTGGCAAGGCCCAGGTGGCCTCTAAATCCCCCGAGCCTCAGTGCCAGATTTCTCCCATTGGTCACAGAGGCCTGGCTGGCGGCAGAACGTGGCTCTGCCCGCCAAGCCAAAGAGGGGAGACACGGCGGGGCCTGCCAAGGCCATTGGCTGCTTTCTGGGAGTTGACAGCAGTCCAGCCTCGCCAAGACTGAGCCGCAGCCAGACAAGCCCTCCACTCTGCGGGTACGTTTGGCATCTGTTCAGTTGCTCAAGCGGCACAAGGCCACGGGCAGGAGAAGAGAGATTCTTAGCCTGCCATACTCTTGCTACATTCGCAGGTTTCTTGTCTCCTCTAGCGGCATCTGTCCTTTTATTATACGGACCGTGGCACCCTGCAAATTGGGATCAGCCAAGGGCTCCCCAGCTGAGAGCTCCAAGGCAAAAACCGGCAGTCCTAAAGCATTTGCTCATTTGTGCACTTTGGCACCGGAACAGAGCCTGATTCATCATCCCTTCCCTGGGAGAAGAACTGTTTTCTCCCCAGGAAGGGGGTCGGGAGGATACCTGCGATATCCTCGGATGACATTACAGAATGCAGAGCACGATGCCCATGCACAGACCAGATGTGCTCCACTTGAACGTATGCACCTGACGCAGCCACCTTGACGAAGCTCAGCAGGTTTCAGTCTGACTGGGTGGGAGACCTCTTGGGAACACCCCCCCCCCCCGGTGCACCAACTTGAGCCAGTGTGGCGTAGTGACTGGAGTGTTGGACTAGGACCTGGGAGAACCAGGTTTGAGCCCCCACTCTGCCAGAGAGGCTTTCCGGGTGACCTCGGACCAGTCACCCCCTCTTGGCCTCGCCTACCTCACAGGGTGATTGTGAGGATAAAACAGAGGAGAGGAGAACAACGTAAGCCGCTTTGGGTCCCCCTTGGGGAGAAAGGCAGAGGGTAGAGGCGAATAATACACCAAGGACATTCTTGGAGATTTTGGGTTAATGCCTGGGGGAGAGAAGTATGTAAGATGATCTGGGTTCCCAGGGAGGAAAAAGGTGAGGTATAAGACTAATACATAAATTCCAGGATGGCAGAAAGGTAGGGTATGAATATTACAAACAAGTGTGCAACACTTTTTTGAGTCCAGTAGCACCTTGAAGACCAACAAAGTTTAATTCTGGGTATAAGCTTTCGTGTGTGCATGCACACGAGCCAGTGTGGTGTAGTGGTTAAAGTGCACGGACTCTAATCTGGGAGACCCCCTAGTCCAACCCCCTGCACAATGCAGGAAAGGCACAAATACTCCCACACCTATTCCTCTTCCTTCCCCCCCCACCCCTGTCCCTGTGTCCACCTCCCTTCTCCCGCCATCCCTCCAGGCCCTCCTCTCCTTCAGCTCCCCAGGGCCGCCCACCTCTCCTCTCTGTCTCCATCACTTCTTAATGCCATCGGAGCTCTGCTTCATCGCCCTGGCCGGCCCCCTCTCGCCAGGACCTTTCACTTCCTTTAGGAAAGCTGAACTCTGTTGGTTGTTGGTGTCGTGGTTAAGTGCACAGGCTCTAATCTGGGAGACCCAGGTTTGATTCCCCAATCCTCCACTTGCAGCTGTTGGATGACCTTGGGCAAGCCATAGTTCTCTCAGGGCTGTTCTCTTAAGAGCAGTTCTCGAGAGAGCTCTCTCAGCCCCACCAACCTCACAGGGTGTCTGTTGTGGGGAGGGGAAGGGAAAGGAGTTTGTAAGCCGCTCTGAGTGAAGGGAGGGGGTATAAATCCAGTCATCTCCTCCTCCCCCTCCCCCCCCCTCCTCCTCCTCTCCTTCTAGCTGAAGAAGTGTGCATGCACATGAAAGCTTATACCCAGAATTAAACTTGCTTGGTCTTAAAGGTGCCACTGGACAATAACCTCGTTCTGTTGCTTCAGACCAACACGGCTACCTCCTGAAAGTGTGCAACACTGTTCATGAAGCCACACCTCCAAATACAGAAAGTCTCTACTTTTGCTATACTGTTTTTCAGCTGGTAGATCCTGATTCCTCAACCCCACCCCGCTTTCAGGAAGGCCCCACTGAACCCACCTCATGAACTGGCTGAAGGCTTTGTAGTTTGTCAGGGTGTGATAGTCCTCTTCAGTAAAGACGTGGTCCACATCCTCCAGCCCCCAGGTCATGAGTAGCTGAGCAGACGATTTCTGCTCCACCTTCAAAGGAATAATCAAATTGTTCAGGATGTTTTACGGTCACCTAAGCGTGCCTTGAGAAATTGGATGCAAGCACCAGCCCACCACACTGGATGCAACCACCAGCCCACGCTCTTTGGAAAGGAGAAGCCCCCGGAACATCAGTCCCTTCTGACTCTTCCCATTCATGGACCGTGACATCACACAAAGGATGTAATAAGGATGTACGGGGAATCCCTGAGGCAGCTGTGCTGTAGCTGACAGAACGATCCTTGAAAGAGCAGCCCCATCCCTAAACCCTGGCTGACTGGGGAAACGGGAAGGGGAGATACGAGGTTGTATTAACTCAGCTACCCTGCAGCTGCAAGGATGCCTGCCATTGTTCTGCCAGCTGGGGAGGAAAAGACTTCTCTCTGTGTCTCTGTTTTGGCGTCTGTAGTGAAGCATGTCTCCAACCTTAGGGCAGGGAGGGGGAAAAAATCTTTTCCCCAAGTATCAAAGATCTTGGAAACTTTAAGGCACTTTCTGTGCCTACCGGCACCTCTGCAATTCTGATACAATGCCCTGGGTGCGACCACAAAACATCAGAGAGTGAAGACATACATAACTCTCATAGCCTCTCCTCAACAATTCAAGCAGAAGCTCTGTTTAACAGGATACCTTTTAAAATAAACAGATGTTTTCTTGCAAGGCATCTTTAGTCAGGCAGTGGGAGATCCTTGTGCTCTGGTGGCAGCTGCTGCTGAAGCAACTTTTAAAGAATCTGCACAACCAAAGGGGGTCTCCAACGGCCAACCAGAGACCCAACTGGGCAAAGGCCCACCGACCTGACCCTACTCACTTTCTAAAAACACTTGGCAGATGCCAGGAAAGGGGATGGAGGGCACCACATTGAGGTGAGGCCCCTTTGCTACAAGGCCTCCTGGGCAAAATATTCCGATGATGCCTTGCAGAGCAACAGCCGGCAAGAAGCAAGCAGCAGGCCCCAGCCTAGGAATGAGGACTTGCAGCCCAAATGGATTGCTCATGCCTAAAGGGGCAACTGCCAGCAGCAAATGAGGGACTGCAGCAGGCAGAGGAGCACACAGGGGCACGAGCCAGGAACTCTGCACCCACAGGCCCATCCCAAAGGCAAAACTGGAGGGCACACCCAGCTGCACTTCCTGAATGCTGTTCTGGAAGCAGCAAAAGCAGGAAGGAGGGCAAAGACAGATGAAAGGCATGGCTGCAAAGACAGGCGGGTCTCCTCTGTCTCTCCCCGCCTGCCTCTTTGCCATCTCTTAAAAGGGGAGAGGATTTTGGCCTGACTGAGAGGCGGTCCTCTTGGCCTCCTACCTTTGGCTTCTGCACTCCATCTTCCTCCGACTTTTTCCGCCGCTTTGTCTTCTTCTCCTTCTTCTCCCGGTGCTTCCTTCGCTTTTTCTTCCCCACTCCTCCATAATCGCTTCCGCCGCTCTCCGACTTGGCCCGGTACTCCTCTCGGTCCGACTCAAACTCATCCTCACTGACCTGCCAAGAGACGAGGGGGGGAGGACGCAGCAAGCAAGATAATTAGCAGTAATTAATGACAAGGCTGCCTGCTGGGCACAGACAAGCCCAGTGCCACGAAGAGGGCAACCCATTAATTGCAGTGCAGCACAGGGGCTTAGCTAAAGCAAACAGGCTGCGGCTTCCGCACACTTACGAGACAAAGGGGAAGCCGGGAAACAGGTGAGGGGGCAGGCAAGTCGGCAGCAGGCAGCCCCAGGAAGGAAACGGTCTGGTGCACAGCAGGACGCCTCAAGTGGGTGCAGGGCCTTGAAAGGGAGACCCAAGGGAGCACCAGCACGCGAGAACGCTCATGTTTTGCAGGCACAAACAACCCACTTTCCCTCCAAATGCAGAAGAGCCAGCAGGAACTCCTGGCAGGGTGCCACGTTCTGCCACTTGTTCCTAATTGGCTCCACAGCACTAGAAGGACAGGCAACGCAGCACCCCACTGGGTCGCGCTTCTTGCTGCTCGCCACCTTTCTGGCTGCTCCCCTCAGCTCGTCGTGCCACTGTGCAAAACACAGACAGGCTCCCGGGGAAGGCGGAAACACTCTCTCGGTTCTACTTACTAATTTCTTGCGTTTCCTGGGTTTCCCTGGCTTGTTCTCCTTCTGCTTCTTGGGCCCTCGTTTCTTCTTCTTGACGACGAGGGGGCTCTCTAAGCTGCGAAGCTCCTCATCGTCCTCGTCTGCAGGTGGCACAGCGTGGGAGAAGCCCAAGGCGGAAAGAAGGACAAAAGAGTTCACCCGTCTGCTTTGCTGCTTCGGGCCAGCTACCATTCCCAGCTCACAGGCATGCCGAAATGATTATCTCCTCTCCTGCCTGCCCGCCTGCCCCGGTGCTGCGTTCTTTGCCAGCAGATCTCGCCACTGGGCTTAAGGGCCCCGCTACAGGAAGCTGAAACGCTACTACAGTTCCCCTGTGGTCAGCCTTATCCAGAGAGGCTGGAGCATTTCTAATTTCGTGTTTTGGGGTTTTTTATTCCTCCTCTGTCCTCCACCAGTCGGAAGAGCCGCCATCTGTTCCAATCGTTCCAAGCCGGTCAGAGGCCGCAGATTACAATTCCCTGAAGGAACTCCCACAATGGCCTTGGCTCATTTTGCTTGAAAAAGCACTTGAAGGCAGGAGAGGAAGGACGGAGGGGGGGGGGGGTGTGTGGGAGGGGGGGTGCTGGTGCTGGCCTGCTGGCATAAGAAGCCAGAAGCACATATGGCCACACCAGCTAGAGAGACAGCGAGGCTGACACAAGGCCAGGCAGATGGCGACACAAGAAAGGGATTTCTGGGGTTACAACATCGCCCATCCACACACGATCAGAGCTGAAGAGAGAACCTGGGTCTGTTCTATCGTAACAGCGCTGAACACCATCCTCTTTGTGTGGAGTATAACTCACACGAGATCGGGTGAGAAAATAAGGCAAGGGCACCTTTCTTGCATCTTGGCAGCCTAACAGGCCAACTTCTGCCTTATGTCCAGTTGGTCAGCTAACACTGCCAAGCACCAGAAGCGGCCAGCCTCACCTATGCCTCAGATTTGACATTCTCCGACTCACAACAGCACATAGATGAGCGTTCCTCCCCCTCCCCCTCTAGTTTCTTCTCTCTCCCCTAACTTCAATTTGCAATCCCCCTTTCTTGCAGTTGCCAACTGAATCCCTACTGTTCAGTCCCGATGTTTCCTCCTTAGTGGTAGAGACGGCTGCCAAGATGCAGCAGACTTATGGCAACCCTGCAGGGTTTTCAAGGAAGGAGGAGGAGGAGATTGGATTTATATCCCGCCCTTCACTACCCAAAGGAGTCTCAGAGTGGCTTGCAATCTCCTTTCCCTTCCCCTCCCCACAACAGACACCCTGGGAGGTAGGCGGGGCTGAGAGAGCTCTGACAGAAACTGCCCTTTCAAGGAGCAGCTCTTGTCAGAACTATGGCTTGCCCAAGGTCACCCAGCAGCTGCAAGTGGAGGAGTAGGGAAGCAAACCCAGTTCTCCCAGATTAGAGTCTGCGCATTGAACCACGACATCAAACCAAGGTGGTTTGCCATTGCCTGCCTCTGCATTATAGCCCTGGACTTCCCTGGTGGTCTCCCATCCACGTGCTAACCAGAGCTGACCCTGCTTAGCTTCCAAGATCTGATGAGAGCAGGCTAGCCCGGGCCACCCAGGTCAAGGCAGGTTCCTCCCTACCGCACTCATACTTTATATGAGCAAATGAAGCTGACTAGTACCCAGTCAAACCACTGGCCCATCTTGCCCAGCACTCTCTATGGTGGCTGGCACAAGGCTTCCAAAGACTTGAGCAAGAGTCCTTCCCAGCACCACTGAGTGAAGGCAATACACAGGCAGTAAAGCTGTACTGTACCAAACGATTCACAAAGTTATCTGGAAAAATTATTAGGGACTGTGGTTTATACTACTCTGTATAGCTTGATGGACCTAGGATCCCGCTACGGGATCCGGCATCATTTAATGGGTCATTTTAATACTTAAGCTTTGCTTCAGCTTCTGTTTTTCAGATTTCTGGCTAGTTCTACAACCCTAATCCTATCGCGTTGTTTATTGAACATCCCATCCATGGACTGAATTGACTCACTCTGTAGTCCACCTTGAGTCCAAGTGAGAAAGCTGGACTACAAATAATGCAAATAAATAAATAAAACAAGCCAGAGGTCACAATAACCTGGGTTCGTGCAGGAAAAAGAGAGGTGGAGACTTAAATTTTTGTAGTATTTCGTTAATTTACACATATGTGAGAAGAGGACCGGGGGGGGGGGGGAGGCACTTCTACAGAATAGTAGATCTGCTACCCCACATTAGATCCCAGGAGAAGATTCCACACCTTCCAAGGCTTCAGGCAACACGACACCCAGCAATGGCTTTCTGCTTCTCCCTCCCAGCATCAGGACTGCTTGCCCAAAGCCGTCAAGGTGGTATCTGCAACTGCTAAGACACATGACCTTTCCTTTTGGCATGTAAGGAGACCCACCACTTACACCTCCCAGTACCTACAGAAGGTCTAAGCACCTGATTGAGTTATATTAGGAAAAAATGAACAAGAAAACAAAAACATACAAGATTGTCCATCTCATAGCAACGACATGTCTCCTGATCATATCTGGGTTTCCCTTTGCCTAAGAACCAAACTACACATTATGATTTTTAGCCCCCACAAGGGGGCAAGCAGCATCCCACCCACCCGCCCCCAGTTCCCTTTTGGCTTGGAAAAAGGATAGAAGGGGGAGTCTGAAGCCGATTCTCCCTCTGGGCCACAGTCCCGATTCAAATTGAGGCCACAGACACTCGGGAAAGAAGCTCCCTTGCGCCTGAGGCATGGCTCTCTGAGTAAAGTCAGGGTGGCAGAACACGGCCATGACAAGTTTGGCCCAACTTTTCCTGTTCCAGTCTTTGTTCATCCCTTCCGCCATCAGTAACACGAAAGGCCACATCTCTTCCCTTAAAATGCTAATAGAGACTCCTGTGTACTTTTGGTGCCACAGACTAATCTGAGGACCCCTCCGGATTTACACTTCCTCCTTGACTCGAAGCTATTGAGAGCCAGTTTGGTGTAGTGGTTAAGTGCGTGGACTCTAATCTGGGAGAACCGGGTTTGATTCCCCACTCCTCCACTTGCACCTGGCTGGATGACCCTGGGCAAGCCATAGCTCTGTACCAGCTGTTCCCTCAAGGACAGCTTGGGAAAGAGCTCTCTCAGCCCCACCTACCTCACAGGGTGTCTTGTTGTGTGGAGGGGAAGGAGTTTGTAAGCCGCTCTGAGACTCCAAGTGAGTGAAGGGCGGGGTATAAATCCAATCTCTTCTTCTTCTTCTTCTTCTATTGTTACACCTTCAGGCCCATTCCTGCACTCATGAATTGCTCTCACATTTCAGCATCTCTTGATTTCCCTGAGCACTTATGGGTAGTGAAAAGCGCCACAGCCGACTGATGGCAACCCCATAGGGTTTTCAAGGCCAGAGGTGTTCAGAGGTGATTTGCCATGGCCTGCCTCTCCATAGCGATCCTGGACTTCCTTGGGGGTCTCCCACCCAAGTCCTACCCAGACCCACCTGACCCTGCTTAGCTTCTGGAATCCGATGAGATCAGGCTAGCCTGGGCCATCCAGTCTTTACACTTAGCAAAAGCCCTAAGAATGGATTTTTGACAGGCTCAAGAGATACAGGATTTTAAAAATCCCCTTTGTGCCCATATCAACTGCTATACAGAAAGGGATATCCGAGCCCTAGGCGTCTCCTCTCTTTTATATTTGTTCTGTACTACGGCAGCAGACTTAAACAGTCAAGCAATGTTTTTCTTTCCCGCCCCAACACAAAACACACAAGCCGGGGAAAAAAAAATCTTAACCATCACAACGCTTTGCAAAAATCCCTGATTTTGGGGTCTTCCAACGATCTCCAGCTCTCCTTGCTGTAAGGGAGCTATCAAAGCACCTAATTCCAAAATCACCCTCTCTCCCAGCACAGGTTCCTTGGGGAGGGTCACTTCTCTTGGCTCTGGAGCTAAGTAGGATTCCAAGCTTGGGGTCATCCCTGTTGCTTGGAAAAAGCTCTTCCAGGCACAATTCCGTTAAGAACAAGCAGAATTTTGAATCAGAACATTTCTCTGCGGCAAACTGTGGGAATGGGCTCTCTTTTTTCTTCATGCCACTCTGGCCCAGAGGGAGAATCGGCTTCATGCCACTTCAGGCTGACCCAACTCTGGCTATAGATCAAACTTCAAATCTATGTCTTGGCACATGTCTTTATCCGGCAGTGCTTCCACTCACTTCCAGTGTTTCCCCCATCTTTCCTGAATCTGCTTCACTGATGTTTTGAGAAAAAGCACCAAGTAAATTAAGCTGGCACCCATGTCGGTGGGAAAGTCCAGATCTTCCCAGTCCTGCCCACGTCGACAGCAGGAGCGGGCTGAGGCATGGCGTCTAGCTGGCTCCGTCATCATGCAATGTCCAGGCAGCAGCGGCTGCCCCTTTCAGCCGCCGACAGAGCATGTGCCCCATCCGTGGGCTCACAGCCTACTGAGACTAGACAGTGGTTCGGTGGGCGGGTGGGCGGGACCATGGCATGGACGAATCGCGGGGCACGTTCGGCCTGGCGCCACATCGGCCAGGGTCCCCGGGCTGAGTGGCGGCTCGTTCAGCCTACGGCTAAGGGAGCACATCGTACATGGCCACCCAAAATCAGCTTTATAATATAGAGAGATAAGTATCACCTATCAGGTTCTCTGAATTTCCAGGTTTCTGTTTTTAAAGCATTAACCCCACTCACTGCAGAGATTCTCTGGGCTTCCTCCTTCGAGGCACTCCAGTTTCCCACTCTCATAACTGCTGGCAGGCAGTTCACAGTTCCTCTCCGAGGGAACGCAATCCCACTGTTGATCCCTACCCCACTTCTCCATGCGGTGAGAGATTCCGAAGGCTAGCACTTATCCAAGTTGGTTCCCTTTGGAGACTTACAGCGATTCTGTGCCATTTGTTGCATTTTCAAACATTCATGCAGATCACAGGCAGAAGAAAAGCATTGCTCCTACGCGGCAGCAGATCTGCTACCCTATATCAAATCCCAGAGATGGAAAGATCCTGCACCCCTTGCTCTACTTTGGCCCACTCACAGCCATGGCTTTATGCTACTGCACTCCCCTCACACACATGCACACACCTGTCTGCTCCATTCAGGTGAGGGGGGGGTCAGTTCCCTCAAGTCCGGATGGGCTCCCTGACCAGATCCATTAAGGCCACCCAAGTGGGGAACCTGAAGAAACACAGCCATTCCTTCTGTTGTGTCGGATGGGCTGCTGCGGCAATCAAGACCCGAGACCAGTCTTGCAACCTGAGACTTAACGGGAGGCCTTGGGAGGTGAAGGCCCCCAAACCTGGAGGAGTGGGAAGCACTACCCGGAAACACCACAGGACACCTTAGCCTGTCACACTGCACCATGTCTAGGGCTGTGGCAAGCTAGGAATGAAAAGAAAAATCACCAGGGCTTTGCGGAGAGGCTGACGGTCACAGATACAAAGTTGCTCCACCGCGCAGTGGGGGCTGCTATGAGGCATAACTCCTAATCGGAGTCACCCGGGCCAACTCCCCTCTCGTTCCCACTTGTTGTAAATCAGGAGCGACTCCGCCGGCATCGAAGGGAATCACTTCAGTATATTAAGACAGAGGAGGGACCATTAATCCTCCGCGCTTTCCCCGACAGCTTTTCAACCTCCTGCTCCCCTCGGTGCACAGAGGAAGGCTCTATCTACCACCAGCCGCACGCAGAGGCTGCACACGCCGCCGCCTCGTTAATATCACAGGACAGCCGGCTCAGTGGTAATTAGGCGCTCCAGAGCCACTCTGCCCCCTTGAGCGATCTCTCTTGTCTTGCCAGACAAGGCAGGCGGGGAAGAAGACAGAAGACCCTCGCCGTTAACCTGGCTGTGATTAATGTGGGACGCAACCTTGCTAAGTGCCGGTGCTCGGAAAAACCTTTCTCCCAGCCAGAAGGAACCGTCTGTCAGGCCCTCTGAACCTGGGCGACAGAAGCCTTTGTTGTGACTGACACTGACCAACAGAGGGGAAAAGAAACCTTGGATGGCTGCAAGAAATGTCACCGGCACAGGGTGAAGCCAGCCTGCTGCGGCTGGGGAATACAGAACCGTAAGTGGAAAGGACAGAGAGGCCCATGAGGCCTCTTGGAGGCAAGACAGGAAAACCCAATAACCCTGTTCCAAGTCCTTCTCACCCACGAAGGCTTATGCCCAGAATTAAACATGGCTGGTCTTAAAGGTGCCACTGGATTCAGACTCTGTTCCATTACTTCGGACCAACACGACTACCTCAATGCTCCCTCTTACGCTGTGGAGACTTGTGAGCAAAAATTCTACTTTGTGAGTTACTGGCATTAAAGTTGTGAGCAAGCGATTTGGCTACTGCATAGTTTGCTCTGGAGCCCTCCTTCCTGAGCTAAGACAAAAATGTGTGAGCCAGAGGCTAAAAAACTGTGACCTAGCCCACACTAACTCAGCTTAGAGGGAACACTGCTACCCACCTGTATCTGTATAACTCTGAGCATGTCAGAAATTAAACCAGGATTCATTGTAAAAACAATCCCCTTCCCTTTTTTGCTAATGTGATACTAGCACTAGCATATGCTGATAGTCTGTTGCACTGTAGAAACAGACTGCCTCTATCTGCCTCACTTCCCATCATTTCGAGCCTGGCCATGGAGTCTCCTCCATCACGGAAGCAGTGGGAAACACACTCTCCCCCTAACTGGTAGCTTCACTTGTCCCCAGGTCTTCTCTCTTGCCAGTTTCCCCTGAGGGGAGACGGTGAAAGAAAGAGGTACTGGGGAATAGGCATCTAATGTTCAAACAGCACAGTTTCACGCATCTCCAACGGCAGCCATGGCCAGCCTTTCACACTGGGTGAAAATAACGGTTGTTCACCCATTCACACCAGAATGGACCACATCACAATTACACTGGAAACGAAGAAGCTGGTTGGCCACTGTGTGAAAATGGATGCCGGGTCAGACGGACCACGATAATCCAGCGCCGGCATCTCTTAGGTAAAAAGAAAAAGTACAACAAAGCCACGTAGCTCAGGTGCATAGAAATGGGTGAGCGAGCAAATGCAGTCAAACCAAAGAACAAGGCTGTGCAGCAGTGCTTCCACTTCACCAAGTTGGCTGCTGCACATGTAAAATGGGAACCTGCAATTATCATTGCCCATGAAGCATCTCCGGACACAGCCCCTGCCAGGACAGCTTCTCTCAACCCCTCCAGTCCATGAGTTCAGACCCTCAGTGAGTTGCACCCACCGGATCATCAGCCTGCACAGAGTGGCCATTATGTTCGCTGGATCTGCTGCTAGCGTGCATGTGTCGGAAGGGCACCACCCTCCTGCCTCGGTTTGCATGCGCTCTGCTGGCGGCAGCTGGGTGGCTCGGCAAGAGTCACGCGGGGGGGAAGAGAATTCCTCCATGACTCTGACCCTCTGGCTTTTTCCTCTTGGCGTTCTTCCTGTTCCAAGGTCTCAGCCTTGACACCAGTGAAGTCATAGTTTGGTCTCCCTGATATCAAGAGATCTCCAGCCATGAGAACCTCAGTTGGGTCTGGTGCCAGCCCCAGGTTCAGACAGCTCAAAGGCCATTGCTCTAGACTAGACCACTGTTTGAGTCCTGCCTCTGGCAACTGACTCCTTCTGTGTCCTTTGCAAGTCTCCTAAGAACATAAGAAGAGCCCTGCTGGATCAGACCAGTGGTCCAGCCTCCTGTCTCACACAGTGGCCAACCAGTTCCTTTGGAAGTCCAACAGCAGGACATAGAGGCTGAATCCTTCATAAAGACTTAAGAAGAGCCCTGCTGGATCAGACCAGCGGTCCTTCCAGTCCAGCATCCTGTCTCACACAGTGGCCAACCAGTTCCTTTGGAGGTCCAACAGCAGGACATAGAGGCTGAATCCTTCATAAAGACTTAAGAAGAGCCCTGCTGGATCAGACCAGTGGTCCTTCCAGTCCAGCCTCCTGTCTCACACAGTGGCCAACTAATTCCTCTGGAGGTCCAACAGCAGGACATAGAGGCTGTGGCTTCCCCGAATGTTGCTTCCAGGCCCTAAGATTCAGATGCTGACTGCCTCTGAATGTGGAGTTTCCCTTTAGTCCCTATGGCTAATAGCCACTGATGGACATTTCCTCCATGAATCTGTCTAATCTCCTTTTAAAGCCATCTATGCCTACTCCGGCAGCGAATTCCACATTTTACTCACTCACTGTGCACAGAAATATTTCCTTTTGTCCTTCCGGGAAAGATCTGGATGGAATATAGTTAGAATACACTCCTGAAACCAAGCAGGTCTGTGCCTGGTAGACCTCCCCCCAATGTACATTTCTTCAAGTTTCTTGGTAGGAAGGCAAGGTATACATGCGACAATTTAAGAATTAAGCTTATCTTATAGCTGCCACCTGCTAGCTACAACTGTCTTTCCTTTGCTCCTTCACACAGAAGGCCTCAGAACCGAGGACACAGACTCCAATGTGCCTGAGCTCCCAGAAGCATTTCCAGCTAACTCATGGGGAAATGGCAGGGCGTGAGTCAGACAGAGAGGCAGGACTGGCTTGGGATTCCTGGCATACTTCTGTTATCTTTGCACCAGAATGGGACTTCCTACAATCTGACACTAGGCCACTATCCCAGGAAGCCTTTTGGTTTAGGGACAGGATTTTCTCTGCAGCAGAGAAGGGGTTTTCCCTTCCACCATCTCCTTTGCTTGCTCAGGCAGTGCAGGAACAAGGGACAAAGGCCAGACAAGGACTCCCAGAGGCAGTCACTGAGCTGGGCAGTGCATCTGAGCATAAGCTACCCAAGCGAACACAAGCAGGTCATGGTCACCGAGAGGTTCATAAAGAACAAACACAGACATTGGCTGCCACAGCTGCAGGACTTTTGCAGAGACAGAAGGAGAATTCGCGCACATCCAGATCAAAATGGTGTTACACTGGGGGGAGGAGGGGACGGTCTTTTGCCCAGGTACACAAGAATAAACAAACCGGTATATGCTCACACATTAGGGCACATGTATGTTGCCAAAAGCAGAATAAGGGCTGGACTCAAGGCAGATTCAAAATCGGCACTGTGTCGTTTTCCAGACTTGACCTAAATCATTCTACTTCACCTACATATTCCTATTCCAGTTATTTATTTATTTTTCAAATTTATATCCCACCCTCCCCACAAACGGGCTCAGTTACAAAAAGCAGCAGACTGAAACTTTTTCATTAACTTTCATTAACTTTTTCATAAATTTTCTCCCATTCACAGCCATGAATTGGGTCAACCGATAACTGTGAGCCTTTTGCAGATGCTGAAGTATGTATATTTTTTTTAACCTGAATCACTATTCACCTTCCAGCATAGCTGGGGCCAGTGGGGTCGGAAAAAGCCACAAGCATGGCTTACGCCTGTTGCGGCCTCTCAGACCTGCACAGCCTCCAGACAAGTCCAAGGCTGATCCTGAAGACGTAGGCACTGCAGCATTCTGGGTGACATGTGGGGCCCAAAAAGTTGCCAGTTCCAGGACTAAACAATACGTGTATTTTTTATTTATATTTTTAATTGGGCTTCCCTTAAGATAACCTTATCTGGAGCTGACGAATTGGATCCCTCATTTTCTGTTAGGCACAAGGCTACTTTGATTTGATACCCCAGATGAAACATTTATCTTCAGAACAGCGTTTGTGCTGAGGTAACATAATATTCATTGGACCACGGTGGCTCAGTGGTTAAGACACTGAACTGCTGACTGGAAGGTCAGTAGTTCGGCAGTTCAAGATCCGAGTGCTGCACGACAGAGTGAGCTCCCATCTCTGGTCCCAGCTCCTGCCAACCTAGCAGTTCGAAAGCAAGAAATTGCAAGTAGATAAATTGCAAGTAGAATTGTTACCTTTGGTGGGAAGGTAACAGCGTTCTTTGTGCCCCGGTGTCTAGTCATGCCGGCCATATGACCACAAAAACATCTTCAGACAGCGCTGGCTCTTCAGCTAGGAAACAGAGATGAGTACCGCAACCCTAGAGTCGGATTCAACTGGCTTTCAAGCAAAGGAAACCTTTACCTAACATAATACTCATTTTAGTTGGCTGACAAAACTGAAAACTTGGCCTCGCCCACCTGCACTCTAAAGTGGCACAACCCACCCACTCCGCCAGTTCAGCATTCGGCTACTTCAGTCTGCTGGGTGTATAGACCATGCCCCACGGTTCTATGAGACAAGATGGCAAAATAATGGACTTTACCACTTCAGACTGCAATTGGGTGGTCTCGTTTTCAAATACTCCCCTACATAAAAAAAATAAAATAAAATAAATGCTTCCTTGTGCGTAGAAAATTAGCACAGGACCCAGTGTGCTAATTAATTACATGCAATATCTGATGAAGGAAACCTGAATGCTTATACCCCAGGAAACCTTGTTGGTCTCTGAGCTGCTACTGGACTGCAATCTAGCTGTTCTACCACAGACCAATATGCTTTGCCTTCTGAAGCTATCTACATGCAGGGAAGTTTTCATCCTATCACATTGCACTGCATAAAGCGTAAAACAGCTCTAGGGTCATCAGGAAGGCTGGAATCGGAATACTTTCCCACATGCACTACACAACACCAGCCCCTACCTAACACTGGATAACTGCAAGGGCCAACACGTTAAATTAAATGTTTTAAATAAATAAACAAAATAAATTAAGACCCATCAAACAACCCACAGCCTAGCCCTGACCTAGGCTGTGGGCACACTGGCGGCTTGGCGTGATATGGTGCCGCCTCTAATTGAACTGGTTTAAAGCTCTGTGGGGCATATCAGCCACACAGCACACCCTGCTGCGGATTACCCACAGAGACATTCCGTGATAAAGCATCCACATTATTGCAGCACCTCAGCCACAGAGAGCGCAGCCAAAAAAATTTCAAAATTCACGCGCACGCATAAGTGCCCATGCGCACGCACATGTGCATACAGGCAATGTTTTAAAAAAAAACACCTCCCTAGCGGCAGAACAGATCTGCAGGTTCAGACTGCCAAATCCATTCTGCACAAGCTAACCCATGTTCAGACATCCGGCCATGCGCCAATGACTGAGCAGGGAACCAAAAACACTGCTTGTGATGTGGTGCCTTTTCAACCCTGCTCCAAGTCGTCCTATGACAGGATAAGTATGGCCGGGGAATGCCTGACAGATGTGGCTGTCTGACTGTGCCCATTTGATCCGGAGGGGAGGAGTGGCTCTGTCGGGCCGAACTGCTCATGTGATCACAGCCCTAGATAGCCCAGGCAAGCCCAGTCTCATCAGATCTCGGAGGCTAAGCAGGGCCGACGCTGGCAAGTCCTTGGAAGGGCGACCGCCAAGGAATACCAGGGCCGGGATGCAGAGGCAGGCAATACCAAGCCACCTCTCTGAAACGTCCTAGCCCCACTAGGGGTCACCAGAAGTCACCATGACTTTCAGGCTCACAAGCACGCACACACAATACTCACCCCCCCCCTCAAAAAACCCCACAACCTAGAAGTACCCCAGAGACCACAGTATCCAGCTTGCCCAGGCCCAGACTCTGTTTTTCATTTCACCTGCAAGTTTTGCATTCATCTGTCCCCAACAGTGTAATCACACTTGGGTCTCCTTCCTCCCCTGTTGCTTGAATGAGAGACACTGTCACTAGATTCCCCACCCCCACTCAGTCACCCAGAACACCTCTTGATATTTTGGGACTCTGTGTGATGAAGGAGAGCAGACCTCGAGAGGGGACCACGCATCTCCAGGAGCAAAGCCAGGCCAGAGGCACCCGCCCCCAGCTCCACGGCTCAACTGCGGGGAGCCAGGAGTCTCCGACACCCAGTGCCTGCCAGATGACCCACACGCAACCATGTTATCTTGCTTTTCTGTCCCACTCCCTCTTTTCTCATTTCCCATCACCCCACCCCCTCGAGCCACAGGACACAAACTACTGTATAAATCACAGCTGGCACTAATTGGCTCCCTGCGCCAGCCGCCTCTGCCGAGAGGTCGCAGGCTAAACGGGGCTGCAGGAAGCTAAACTGCCCTCTTGTGCCCCCACAGGGGGGTTCCTCCAGGTCAAAGATTAAACATACTGACTACAGAGAGAGAGCCAGCATGTGTGGGAACAGCACGGCCATCCACTCTTTATGGATAAACACACAGCCTGTGGGTTCCCCCCCCCCCATTCAAATCCAATCCCTTCCTCTCCCTCCCCACAGTATTTTATATCCACACTGCAGGCCGGCCAGCTCTTCCTGGCTCACGCCAACCCAACCTCCATTTCCAACAGTGCCAAACTCAAAATAGCCACAGGAGTTATGCCGAGAGCTAAATCAGGCCTGTGAGAAAAGAATATCACATTCACGCTTTAATTCGAGTTCAGTGGCACCTTTAAGACCAACAGAGTTTTATTCAAGGTGTGAGCTTTCATGTGCACGCACTCTTCCTCAGACACAGTGAAATGGAAGTTACCAGTCCATATGTATAGGCAGAGGCCAGAGTGAGTGGCAAATTGGCCTACAACATAATGAAGATGTTTTAAGAGATGCAAGGGCCAAACAGGAATAATAAGCTAAGTTTAGTCCTGTTTGGTCCTTGCATCTGTTAAACCTCTTCATTATGTTGTATGCTAATTTGCTGCTCACCCTCTATCTATATGCATGGACTGGTAACTTCCATTTCAACGTATCTGGTGAAGTGTGTGTGCACACGAAAGCTCATACCTTGAATAAAACTTTGTTGGTCTTAAAGGTGCCACTGGACTCGAATTTTGTCCTTCTTTTGTTGCTTCAGACCAACACAGCTGCCCTCCTGAATCTACATTCAAACTTTGCCACTGTCAAACTAGCCCACCTCCCCCACTTCAGATCTGCCCTCACGCTCCCCCCCCCCCCACACACAGCCGTCTGAGATCGGCCAACTCATACAATGCTGGCGAGAGCGCGTGCCAGATTTCCAAGACAATCCAGTGACTGGTCAAATCTCTGTTTAAACTGCAACCCAAAAAATACGTATCTTTCTTAGCAGAACTCCTAATTTTAGTGCCTAAGATTAAAAACAGGTGCAGAAAAGCAAATGTGGATTTAGCCAACCAAGAAGGGACTGATGCTGCTCTACAGGCAGCCTCACAAATTGGGCACGGGCTGCAAATCCTAACACAATCCTTGCCCACACTTTAGGCAAACAAACATTTTTTCCCCTCCATCTTGCAAATAAAGCCAAAATGATACCATTCCTTCCCAAAAGCTTCCTCCCACTCCAGATAACAAATGCCGTTAAGATTAATGGATATTGGTGCAACAACCACAATTGAGGCCCCGTTTCCCATCCCTCCCTCCTTTTTTTTCTCCGCTTCCTACATTTTGCATCTGGCACAGAAGGCTTCTTCTTCTGACAATACAACATTTATCTCTGAATCCTCCAAGCTGATTCACCTTGTTGCATTTCCCTCAAACAACGCCGCTTTCCTTCCGCTTCTGGTGGGATGGAATTGACAAGTACGAGGGAGGGGGGCACACATCAGGGTAGGCTTATCAGACACCCCCTCCCCTGCAACTCTTGTCAATTTCTAATCCATCTATCCATCTTTTTTTCCCCCTCCTACTTCTTCCACGCATTCCTCTCCCCCCTCTCCCCCCCCTTCCCTAATCATAATATTGGCACACATGCGCAGAAGATTTTTATATTTGGCAAGCAATCAACTAGAATTTTCCACACACGTGACATTTCTACTCCCTACCTTGAAGATATATATTATATAAAGCTAACAAAGGATCTTGAAAGGCAATTGGGGGGGGGGGGGAGACTAGGGCAGAGAATGTAGATGTGTAGCCATAACTACAAATTACAGAAGACTGCACCCTGTCAACAATTGCCATCTCTTTCACGACAAACGGCATTTGTGTATTTCAGTTTAATATTTAAAAAATGGACAACCAGTTTGGAAAGGAGGGGGAGGAAAGAGAAGAACAGCGCATGTTATCTGTGTCAGTTAATGGAGGAAAATAACTGCCATTTCCATTAGTGAGAAATTTTAATCACCAGAGTAAAAACAGGTATGTTAGGATGAGGGTGGCGTTGGGGGGGGGTTACATTTAGCGAAACAGGGAGAGATTTATGGGATGCCTGAATGCTATGATTTGTCCACTAACACGCTAAATTAATAGTGAAATGGGATTTTTTTTTAAACGGCGGCCTCTCAAGAGTTGAGCATGGCAGGGAGGGGAAAAAACACAAGAGCAAAGCAATGGGATGTTCAGGCATGGCCTGACAACCCGCTGTCATCTCCAGCCAGCAGCTGAAAACAGAGCAGTTGTCTTCCAGCCAGTTACACTGCTACAAATCTAGACTAGAAGAGCACCAGCTGGCATGAAGCGTTGTTGGCACACATGGCCAAGAGATCTGCGCTTGTACACAGCCGGGTGAAGTCAGAGCGCCAGGGTTTTCCATCCCCAGATCACTCAGACCTTCTCTGGGCGGCGAGGGAGAAGGAATTACCTTGTTGAAAGGTGGGACAGGCTTGGAGAAGAGGGCTGGCTGACTGGCTGAGTCAGGCTAGCTTCAAGAACTATCAGAATGCAAAGATTTGTAGGTCAAACTAGTGATCCAAGTCATCTGCAAGCAGAAACCCGTGAAAATCAAGAGGATAGAGCTGATTTTTAAAATGCTTCTTTAGCCTCTCTGGAGTCTTCCGTTGTGCTGGTGGGTGTCCACCTGGTTACCCATCCTCTTCTCTGTTCAGTGCAAAGCCCCATTGCCCTTGCTCTGTGCTCCCAGCCAACGCTGCCTTTTCTTCAGCCCAGAGGAGCTGGATGATGGGCTGACTTTCCTGCCTGTGAAGTGCCTTCCTAGTTATAGCCCACCCTTCTCCATCACCCCAGCTCTGCCCCTGACCCTGCTTCTGCTGCCTCTGGGAAATGACCTGACTCTCATTTCCTGTGTTCCCACACCTGCCATTCTTTCTCACATAAGCAATGCTCATTTCCACGTGGGCAGAGTTCAGACTGCTGTTGTGATTCCTCCCCCCTCCCTTTATTTAGCACACCCACACTTGTGATAGATCAGAGCATTTTAAAGTATAATGTTTTGGCACTTCAACAGAACTGATCTCTCTGTGATCCTGGTAACTGCTCAAGCATCCCACAGACCCTTCTGTAGTACTTGCCTAAGAATCACTGCTTGGTGAACTAACCCCCCTGACATCAGCTAGAGAAGCAGCATGCAACAGACAAAGCGGGACCAAAAACATATTGTATGACGCAATCACCATAGCACAAAAATGTCTCTTAGCTGACACATGCAAAAACACTATGCGTCTCGCTTTCTCATTTGTGTGCTTTTAGCCTTCATACGCAATAGGAGAAAAGCTTGAAAATGCCCAAGGGACCATCTGCTGATGTTTTGGGCCACTTCTACCACCCAGAACGCTGAGATTCCTGATATTTAGGAGCTGGTTTCATTGATCATTCAAAACATCCTACCTAGGAGCTTACTTCAGCCACAGGAACCTAGGTTGCAAGGATGAGGCAGGTAACAACTGTAAAGCGCTTACGACAGTAAGAGGTATTCTCTAGAGGAAATTTTGGGAAGCATAGCAAAATACGGTGGGATCAGAGTTCCTTGGAAGAAGGGTAGGATAAATATATAAGATAATTAGAGCTCATATTTTCTAAGTTACTGACCATCGCAGAGAACACCAAGCCTTGTTTATTATTCATCTATACATCCTTCTCCTACCCACCAAAGGACAAAAGAGTGTACGTGGTCTTCCCCCTTCCCCATTTTGTCCTCAGGACAATCATTTGAGCTAGGATAGGCTGAGAAATGGTGACTGCTCCACTGTCACCCAATAAGTGGGGACCTCAACCAAGTTCTTAGTCCAACCAACAACTACACCACACTTGCTCTCACAACTTTGGATTGTGCAAAGTATAAATACACACTGAATATCTCACCTAACATAGGACCAACAAATTCCCCCCATAGGCAATGGACAGGTCACATTTGCCTCCAAGCACAGTCCCATAGCAAAAAAATCTATCGCTACAAAATAAATGAGATTCTTCTGAACTGCTGAGAGACTCCAGCTTTAATACAGATCCCTATGAACCTTTCCACAGTGAGGAAAGGTACATACTGTCCATTAAAGGATGTGGACAGAAGGAAGTGAGTGCAGAGGAGAGCAAGGAGGATGATCGGGGGCCTGGAGACCAAGAAGCCCTGTGAGGAAAGGCTGAGGGACTTGGGAACGTTTAGTATGGAGGAGGTTGAGGGGGGACATGATTGCTCTCTTTAGGTATTTGAAGGGCTGTCACTTAGAGGAGGGCGGGGAGCTGTTCCTGTTGTGATTCTGTGATTCTAAATACAAGCATGGGTTTCCTAAAGAATGCTCAGAATTACAGGTCATTTAAATGTATACACATACATGTACACACACACTTTAAAAATATGCACAACGTCCCTTCTTGTGAAGAGTCAGGGCAAGAAACAGTTAATTGACCAAGCTCTATTTATCTGCTTCATTCATACCCCACATTTTTTCCCAGTGGGGACCCAAAGTAGCTTCTTCATTTTATCCTCACAACTCTGAGGCAGCCTAGGCCAAGAACATGTGACTGGCCC
Organism: Lepidodactylus listeri; assembly: GCA_029233225.1. Lineage (NCBI taxonomy): Eukaryota > Metazoa > Chordata > Lepidosauria > Squamata > Gekkonidae > Lepidodactylus > Lepidodactylus listeri. Next base: position 53,881,429 of record JARCFY010000018.1, read on the forward strand.
AAGGTCACCCAGCAAGCTTCCACAAGAGAGTGGAGATTCAAACCTGATAAGTCGCACTTTTCCCACAAGGATCACGTTTACTAGAACTTTGAGGAGCCTCAGGAGCTAACCAACTTGCCTTTGGCAGAGCAAAACAGTACATGTTCTTGGGACCATTCCCCTGTTAGCGTCAAGTCTGTGTCCAAAACACAAGGCAAAGTTTTATCAAACTGTAAGACAGTCACAGCCCCACCAACTACTTAGGAACTGTCTGACATGCCCACATCTTCCTCTATATACTGGTGCGCAGATCCGTATCATGGCTTCAGCCACTTTAAGTGATCAGAGTACACCGTTGACTGAAATTCCCGAGACGGCCTAGTTCAAGGGTTGGATTCTCAAGAAAGCCACATAAGACATAGGACTGACCCATCCATCAGTGTCAGCAGAACTGCCACTGCAGATGTGTGAACCTCACAATGAAAGAAGCACTTCCTGTCCTGTCACAGTACAAACCAATCCATTGCATGACAGAAGGCCGTTCCCTTTCTCCCTTTGTTTTCTCTAATATTGAAACCAAAAGCAAACAAACAAGCCTGCCTTTACATCTACCAGTAACATATTGTCTAATATTCTTAGTGATAACATGGTGCTGAACCAAGGACAAGGACGACCCTGATAATGGGCAGAGGCAGCATTTATCAGCTGAGAACTGAAGAAATTTTAAATGTATTCGGTCTTCCTGCCAACTGTCTGAATATCACTTGGCAAGACAGTGGGGCATCTAAAGTGTCAGAGGAATTTCCCCCTCATCTGTCGGCAACGTGTTCCAGTAAACTGAGCTAGGCCCTAAACATCACCTGGTTGGCCTTGAACCTATCCAACTCTCATTTCTTCCTACCACCGTCTGAGAGCTACTTTTTCCTGCCAGGTTCCACATCTCTACCCCTGCTCGTCTCTTGAAGACTAAATAAGTGGGCAGGGTCTGTTTTTTTTTATTTACTGCCATGCAGCACTTTGACGTGGGCCCTGCAGAAAGCCTGGTCTCATCAAATCTCAGAAGTGAACAAGGGTCAAGTTCTGGTTAGTGCTTGGACTGGGAGACCAACAAGGAAGGCCTGGGTTGCTTACACAGAGGCAGGCAATGATAAACCTCCTCTGGACATCTCTTGCCTTGAAAACCCCACGAGAGTTTGCCGTAAGTCAGCTGTGACTTTCCACCACCACCACCACCCTTCAGTGTAGGCCCTGCACAAACATTATGAATATTGCTAGAACAAAGTTTGAGGCCAGTGGCGCCTTTAAGACCAACAAAGTTTAATTCTGGGTGTAAACTTCTGTGTGCATGCACACTTCTTCAGATTCATCCAGAGGCACAGATCCTCCCCCCTTCCCTAACCAATGGCCTAAAGACCGAGAACAACAGGCCACAAACAATGCCCCACCAACCCCCTTCCCAAAGCGCTGCCCACAGATCGGATATTCCAGGAGGCTGCCAGGCCTTGTCATTTGCAGCCCTTCCAGTATCACTAGAGGACTTCGGCTCCCACTGCTGTCCCATCACCAGCAGCCAAACACCACTGCCAGTCTCTCCCACCACCCCCACCTAACCGTCCTGTTGTCTGGCTGCCAGGCGAGTCTTCTGCTCCTGTCGATAATGGCGCACGACCCCGCCATGCTGCCAGCTGTTCCCCAGACCTTTCAGGCACACTTTCCAACAAGCCCCTTGAGAGAGTGAGTCACGTGGCTTCTTGCAATGCCAAAGCCAAACCTCCCCCACCCCCTCCCCCAAAATCTTACTGAGCCATTTCCCCACATGCAGGGCCCATTCCCCAGCCATACCAAGACCATCCCTTTCCACCCACCCTGGGTCTGTGCAGCGGCCTCTCCCCACAGTGCCCACTGGTATTCAGATCCCAGGAGGGGGATATGTTTGGGGGGCTTTCTTCCCCCACACATAAATATGACTCTTTCATTTTCTAGCCAGGGTACTCAACACCCCCATGCAGAGGAATGTGTGTGTGGGGGGGGGGGGGGTTGGGTTGAGGGACACACTTTGGAGAGGGCAGAGCCCTTCACTATTTAGGTGGGATGATGGTTCAAGTTGGGGGGGGTGCTGAGGGGCCTTACTTAACCCCTCCCCACTTCTGAGAGGGCCGAGTCCGAACCACTTCTTGTCTTGAGCTGTCAGTCCTGGGGGGGGGCTTGAGGGACCTTCCCTAACCCGCCCCCCCCCTCCCGCGCAGCCTGGACAGCGCCTCTGCCACTTACTTCACCGGCCATACGGGATGCTGAGTAAGTGGGCGGCGGGGGGGGGGGGGCGCTTAGGGACCTTACTTGACCTCTTCCCCACTCGGGAAAGGGCCGAGTCTGAACCACTGCCTTGTCTGAGCTGGGCTGGGCTGGGGGGGGTCAGTCCGGGGTGGGTGGGGGGCTTGAGGAGGGCCCCGGCCACTTCGCCAGCCACACCGGACGCTGAGTAAGTGGGGGTGGGTGGGGGGGGGGGCCGCGCGAGGGCCCTTCCGTAACCCGCCCGGGACGCTTCTCAAGGACACTTTGCTGGTCTTGAGGGGATGGAGCCCTACCCCCCCCCCCCCGCTGCCCACAGCCCAGCGGCCGGAGAGCGAGAGGGCGAGCGAGGGGGAGAGAGAGCCCAGGACCGGCTGGCCGGCGGGAGGGGAGAGGAGCGGCCTGCGCGAGGCTGGACAGCCGCTTCCGCCGCCGCCGCCAGACACCCTCCCCCCCTCTCCCCGCCCCCGCGCCCCCCCTCCGGGCCAGGGCCGAGGCCGCCGAGGGGCGGGGGGGTGGGGCTCCCGGGTCCGTTGGGCAGGGCGGGGCGGAGGGGGGGCCTCCCGGAACTCCCCCCGCCCCCTTGACAAACTGGCCCCCCTCCCTCGCTCTCGCCGCCCCCCCCCCCCGCCAGCCCCTATTTTGGCGCCAAAGCCTCTGGGGGGGGGGGCGCGAGGGGGGGAGGGGAGGGGAGGGGAGGGGGCCGGAGGGAGACTGTCGCCGCCGCCGATGTTGTTGTTGTTGTTGTTTACCTGGCGGCGGCGGCGGCGCCTCTTCTTCTTCTTCTTCTTCAGCCCCCGCGGCGGCGGCGGCGGCGGGGGGCGCGGATGCTGCTGCTGCTGCTGCTGCTGCCGCCGGTGTCAGCGGAGGAGCGGGCTGAGCTTGAGCCTGAGCGGCGGCGGCGGGCGGGAAGATGTCGCCGCCCGGGCTGTTGTCCCCTGCTCCTCCGTCTTCCTCCTCCTCCTCCTCTTCCTCCTCGTCGTCTTCATCCCCCTCCGCCTCAGACGCCACCATCTCCTCCTCCTCTTCCTCGTCCTCCCTCAGAGGGGAAGCCATGGCGGTGCGGGGGGGGGAGGGGGGAGAAAACACACACGCACCGAAAGAGGGGGGGTCCGCCCCCCCTCCCCTCCCCTCCCCCGCGCAAAAGCTCTCCCCCCCCCTCAAAACACCTCAGCCCCAAAGAATAAAATCAAAAAGTCCCATGGATCAGGGGGAAAAAAAAAAAAGAACTCTCCTCCTGCACAACTTCTTCAAATGTTCCCTCGCTTCTTTCCCACCCCCCTTGAAAAAAAAAATAGAGGGGGGGGAAGTAAAGATATATTTAAATTCTGAGAGTGGGGGGGGGGAGAGTGCAGGATAATATTTTCCACAAGAGCAAGAAACAAAAATGGCCGCCCTTAAATTATTTTTAAAACAGACCCCCCCCCAGGAGGTAATATATATATATATATGTGTGTGTGTGTGCCCCCCTCCCAATATTTAAAAAAATCAACACACACAAAATGGCTGGCTTAATTTTTAAAAAACCCCCACACACACTTCCTTAGGGTTAAAAAAAAAAATCTCCTCCTCCTCCTCCCCCCCCTTTCAAAAACCAGCCCCAAATTAAAAAAAAAAGAAAGAAATCTCATGCAAGAAAAGAAATTGATAATAAAAAGATAAAGGCCTTTTTTTTCTCTTCTTTGCTGTTATATTTTCTTTTCAATCTCCCAAGATCTGTGATCATGAACAATATTTAGACATTCCTGGCACTGGGGGGAAACTGACAAGATTTCTGCATAAAACAAAGATGGCTGCTCTAAATTATTTCTTTTTTTTTTTCTTATGCTCTTTCCCCCCCCCACCTCCCTCAATAAAAATATTTTTTACAGGGAGGGGGAGAGAGAAAGAGAGAGAGAGAGAAAAGGTTGGATTAATCAGTACTCATGCTCAGTTATGACATCAGCATAAAATTGTTAAAGGTTAACTAGTTCCATACTAGTCAGACCATGACTTTTTGTGTGTGCTTGTAGCTGCTTTACTAGCAGGAGAAGAAAGAAGAGGGGGTGGGTGTTTTTTTCTCACCCCCCCCTTTATTTTTTTTTCTAACTTTAAATACTTCAGAAGGGAGTGGTTTATTTCACTCCTTTTCCTCTAGGGCAAGAAAGGAAGAAGAGAAAGGGGGGGAAAGGGGGAAAAACCACCCTGATTACTGCAGTTCATTAAAAGATTTTATCCAAATGCACGTAAACAGACTTTGCTGTTTTCCTAAAGCTTTTTTTAAAAAATGTTTTAAAAGCTTTTTCTTTTTACATAATATGATATGTATATAATCTCAGCAACCATAATTTTTTGAAAAAGTTAACATATCCTTTTTTAAAAGAACACATAGGGAAGTTCTATTTATATCTACCCCATGGCAATATTTTTGCCCCAGAGGAACAAATCAACAGAAAATGAAAGTGTGGGGTTTCAAAGATTAAAATCTCTGATTAGTTATTCCCGTCTTTCTTAGGAACTGTTTTCCCTTGCCAAACAGTTGGGGAGCATTTTTAAAGCCAATTTGGGGAAACACTGTGGCCACGATCCAGCACACTGTTAAACAAACTTTAAAAGTCCCACTGAATTCAATGTGGCTAAAGCATACATAACTATTAGCCAGACTGTTATCTTGTTATAACTACCCCTTTCATTTTATAAATGAAAAAGGTAACTCAAATGAGGAAGCATTTTATAAAAATTAAGAAGGTAGGCAAACTTTGTGGCTATAGACATTTCTCCGAGCTTAAAAACTTCAAGGCTTTCAATAATACATAGAAAAATACCTTTTTAAAAAATCGTGGTTGCAGAGAAAAACTGTTTTTAAACAATGTTATAACAATGGCCTCCAAAACCAAAAGAAAGTTCTTAACCAAGTTTTAATTTTGAAAGTCTCAAGATAATCTCTCAATTAGGTGTCTTTGAGTAAACTGGAATATCGTACCTGTGTAGGTATCTCATGACTGCAAACCTAGCTCAGCACAGGGCTTTACATATAACGAGATACTCCAGAAAGAGAGGTGAAGGTAGGATTGCATTTAAATTTGGAAGGGACATAATGTCCATGCAAAACACTGCCTCTGCTATCACAGCACACAGACAAACCTAGAATGGAGCTCTGGTTTGCACCTGGTACAGACTCCATTGTCGTCTTAGGCTCATTTACTACCACGCTGATACCCATGAAAGGAAGCTAAACTGAAACTTTGCCTAAACTTGAGCCCGCCATACGGCGAGGAGGGTGGGATATAAATCTCAACAAACAAACAAATAAATAAATAAATTGAAGCCAGTCTACAGGGAACCAGTTCGGCAAAATGCAATATTTTGCTCACGTGTCTGCTTCCACTGGCAGCAGAGAAACTGTTTATACAAATAAATACTAAATATAGCTAAATGGAACAATAGAATAACCATTTTACCCCACATGATCTGACCCTGCATGGGTTTTTTTCCCCAACTGATCTGTTCTTTCCACCAGCATTTTGGTTGATCTGGTGTAATGCTGTAGTTTAAAACTATTCCAGCACAGGATAGGAACATATCAGAAATGTAATTCATGTAATATTTTCAAACCATATTTTGAATACTTTACCACAGCTGATCCTCCACCAACAAATTTATGTTGATTTTTAAATTCCCCTTTGATTTTCTTTTCAAAGAATGCTAGAGATATACCCTCCTTATCCAAATTATTTTCAAAAATACATTTCTGATGCTTTGTAGTAGGATAAAGGCCTTACCGAAAGACTGGCTTCAAACACAAGACCTACAGACAATTCTTCTTAAAACAACAAGCTTGTTATTGAATAACAACAGGCTTGTTATTGAATTATATACACTTATCAGGGATGCTCTAGGCTGATCCTGCAGGGGGTTGGACTAGATGGCCTGAATGGCCCCTTCCAACCCTGTGATTCTATGAGTAATATTTTTCCTGTAATACATAACTGCAAACTGGATGGCCGTGTTGTCCCACTCACTTTTAAAAATATATTATTGGAGTGTACTCCTGATTCTTGTACTAACTGTGCACTCGGAAATAAGACAATAAAAGAAGGTACACCGTGAAATTTGAGATTAACTTTACAAGGAGACATGTTCAAAATACCCCAACTTTGTCATCACAGAGATTGAACCACGGGTGTAATGCCATGTTTCCATACAACTTCTGTAACACGGCATTATACATAGTAGCAAATTTGACCCACTGCCTAGTAATCTTCAGGAGCAGGAGTTTGGAGATTTTCTTCCATTTGTCAGTTTGCCAGAAGTAAACAGCATGAAATAAAAATAATACTAGGTAGTAAGGCCCCAGGTGCTAAATCCACCTGGACAACAGAACCCCAGTCCTATCAACTCATTCTGAAAAAAAAAATACTTTTGTCCAGAAGAGCTTCTCTCTGTGCCAGAGCATATAAAACCATGTCACATCTAGTCCACAGACTGTGGTCCAGCAATCAGTGATAATGGGAGCTTTCCCTTTTATAGAAAGAAATGGAACACAGTCCATTATTACAGCATAGACATTCCTCAGTGAAAGTGCTCAGCCCTTCACACGGCACTCCCCCTCCCCCCCGGACTTTTTAAGTGTCCACTGAGGAGTAACTGTGCCTGCAGGACACACCATTTGCAAAATGAATGTTATCCCCCACCTGGCTCTGATATTTAATGCAACACCCTCTGAAGCCCTCCAGGATCTTGGGCGCCAATCCCATTCACTCATGTTGAAACATTTCCCTGGCAATGCTCAAAGCCAGCACTTCAGGAGGAACCTTGGAGATTTCGTGCTGACAAAATCCTTTGCTCTAAAACGCAATGTCAGAGCATTTCTTTCCCTGGCGCAAAGGGGAAACCTTCAAGGGGTAAAGCAAGATCTGAATTTAAGCCTTACATGAGATGGCTCGAGCACCATATTATTCAGTTTGTTAAAATACAGCGATAAGAATAGAGGAGAAATTTCCAAATAAGGGAAACTCCTCTGAATCTTAACCCTCATTGTTTGTGGCTTTGCCCTCATTGCTCAAGGGAAAAGCTTGGGAAGAGTAAAACATCCCTTTCCTCCCATCTCTTGCCTGCCTTTGATATTTCTTCACAATGTAGCAACTGTCAAATCCCATCCAGAAACCTGCAGCATGAGACTAATGGGGGGTGCATAGTGTTTATCTCAATAGTTTGCCCCCAACTGCATCTTGTCTTTCAAGAGGGTCAAAGATGTCTAGCTCATTATGCCACAAGCCTGCTCTTCCCTCAAGGGAACTGCTTCTGTTCAGCTTAGGGCAGAAAAAAAAATCTTTCAAGGCCTTTTCCCTGCTGATTACCGTGCAGTTGAAATACACACAGAGACCCACGCGTGCTAAATCTGTGTGAGAAACATGGGAATACTAAACTTTGATTCAGAAAACTCAAAGTGCCATTGCCACCTGTTGCGGATTCTTTCCTTCAACCTCAGGAGATTAACTGACACCTTTACCAACTTTAAGCATAGTGGGGGTGGGGGGGAGGAATGAAGAAGACCTCCCACTCCAGGCACACCATCAAGAGTCTTAAGATTCACAACAAAATTATAATTGGTGGCGAGGGTGGGGGGAGTTAGTGAAACTTATCACGCCACAAAGGGTTCTGTTGAATTTGGCTTCCTGGCAAACAAGAACTGTTTGAGGATGTCCCGGTTCAAAGGTCATGCTGTCCAGACTTTGCATAAGCCACGGCTGGCTGGACTGAAGTTTCCTCGTCTACTGCAAAATGAGGAATCCTGGAGTTTCCTCATCCACTGAAAAGTGATGAATCTTGATGAAGCTTAGCTTCACCCTGGTGGTGCATAGTGTTGTCAAGTTGCAGCCAACTTAGGTGGCCCCTCATGCGGTTTTCAGGGCAAGAGGCTTTCAGAGGCGGTTTGCCATTGCTTGGCTCTGCGTGGCAAACCCGTGACTTCCTTGGCGGTCTCCCATCCGAGTACTAACCAGGGCTGACCCTGCTTAGCTTCCAAGATCAGGCTAGCCAGAGCCATCCAGGTCAAGGTACCTTCACTTTACACCGAGTGAAAGGATGGCCAGTTTAGAATATGTGACAAGATATAGGAGCATTCATTTTAAAAAAAATGTGTTTGGGGAGTGGGTCACATTGGCCTGGGGAAGCAGCTACAAACACATAAGACACAGGAGAGACATTCGCAGGCTTAACTGCCTCCATGTTTTCTCAGGCTGGGTTATTTTTTTAGGGCGAGACTGGACGGCAGGAATCCCTAGAGAGGAAGTCTCCCTGAGGTTATGGGACCCACTGGTTCCATGCTACGGGGCAATGTTCAGTCCTTCCAAGTCCCATTTCATAAGCCGCACTCACAGCAGGCTTCTCCTCTTCCTGCCACAGATCCCAGGGACAACATCTATTCAAGGAGGAAGAGAAAGAGAGAGAACAGCTGGCCTTCTGTCATGAGAGCCTGGGGCTTTGCTGGCTTTACACGGGGGTTAGACAGATGCCCATTATCTCTGCCACAGCTGAGAGAAGATTTCTGACACCCCCAGGGACGGCAGGAAGGGGTTATTCCCCACAAGGACTCTACAGTTGTAGGAAACGGGAGGCATCGTCATACAGAGATATAACGTTCACTCCATGAGTGACTGGGGGCCAGCTTTCCAGGAAGGATTCCCTGAGTACCTTAACCACAGTCCCATCAAAGCCATGTTCTTTCACACCCGTAAACCAAGGACTGGATTCCCCCAGTGCTCATGTAATGGGCTCTGGAGATCTTGGGCCCTCCCAACCAGTGTTCCCTCTAAGATGAGTTAGTGTGAGCTAGCTCACAGTTTTTTAGCCTCCAGCTCACACATTTTTGCCTTAGCTCAGGAAGGATATGGCTCCAGAGCAAACTAGTTTATGCAGGAGCCTAATTGCTCGCTCACAACTTCAATGCCAGTAGCTCACAAAGTGGAATTTTTGCTCGCAAGGACTCCACAGCTTGGAGGGAGCGTTGCTGCCCGACCCTGTGGTTTGCAAGCCTGCCAGAACACCCTGTAGTGTCCCTTGGCTGTGCCGCAGAGTCCCGTCTGAGCGGTGGGAAGAGTACAGAGCAGGGTCAGGAGATGAGAAGGCGGGGGTGAACACAAGGGTAGAAAGCCACCACTGCAACTGAGAAAAGGGAGCGACAGCAAGCCACCTCCCTCTCCACTTAATCTGACTTAGTGCCCTATTGGAACTCCCTCTCAGTTCTAAGACATAGGCTGGTAGGGCTTCATCCTCCCTACCGGTCCATGCCAGCAAATCAGAACTTGGAGCCCAGTGGAAACTGCAATGGCCACCCTACCGGGCTTGCTTCCTGGGGGCCTCTGGGCCACATCTGAGGTCTGCTTCTGAAACATGATTCGGGATGTAGCCCACTACCCTCTGAACCGCAACTGCACTTCACAGCCGCTGGCTGGATAGGCTTCAGAGCAGCGCCATTTGATTAAACTGTTGCCAGTCCCACTTCAGGACGATCACACCGGGTGCATCGCTGCGGTCTTTTTTTCCCTTTTTTTTTTTTTGGCTGTTTCTGAACATTGTCCTGGGTTCCAGGCAGCTACCTGCAGCCACAGGGAAAGGTGCTGGAGGAGCAGCACTAAGGAGAGGTGGAAGCCAGGAAGCCAATTCAAAGGCCAGCCCCTACGCAAGAGACAGTGGTTCCTTCCTGCCCTCCCTCCTAGAACCTCAGCTCAGCCTCCGCTATTTGACCGCCTCTCCCTCAGCCTCCCTGGGAGCTTTAATGCAGCCAATACGTTCTGCTTGGTAGAAAGGGCAGTCCTAAAAACATTTTTCCTGGCAGTCAGCCCTTCTGGGTGGAACTCTGAGCAGACTTGCTAAGGATTACACTGAAAATTAACAACCCCACACTTTCTTCAGATTAGGTTTTTTAAATTGTTATTTTGAACTATTTTTACATATTTAGGATCATAACTGACCACCCTGCCCCAAGAACCTGTGCCATTTTAGATTCTCTGTACATTCTTACAGTACACTTTATATACTTTACTTTAAAGATTTATATGACCCCCTTTCCCCTGAGCAACTCAGGACCCAAGGTAGGAACAACAATCCAAGACAAAAGAAAAGTGGGTGCGATCACAGAGATTAAGAAAACAACTAAACGTTAAAACAGTAAGTAAAAAATAGATTTCAAAACACATCTTATGCCCAGCTAGAGCCCCTGTGAGAAAGGCAGATTATGAATGAAAAACAGCATCGTCATCAAGATAGTCCCCCTTCACGCAGGCACCGACTGCTAAAAAAGTTCTCTGGAATAATTCTGTTTTCAGAACTATTGTGGGGGACAGAAGCCCCCAGCCTCCTCCCCGTGGCTTTTTTGCAAGCACGAAGCAGCCGCTGAAAAAGGCTCAGGCCCTTAAAAAATGTGCCTCAATCAAAGGGATCTCTAACGACAGACCTTGGTGGGAGAAATGAAAGTTGCCACATGGGAACATGCAGGCAGACTTTCCCAGGCAGGTCAGGAAGGGTTTTAAAGGTAAGCACCCTGCTGGCTGGTACCTGGTATGCATGGGTGGCCACATTTTTTACCATTTCAAGTTTCCAGATCGTCTTCAAGTGCAGCCCCATGTACAGCACCTACAGTACTCTAGCCCAGGGGCGTCAAGTTTTCAAAGTCCGGGGGGGGGGGCGGAGCTCTTCTGTATGCGCGCGCTTTGCATGCGCGCCCGCCGGGACCAGGTTCCCGCCGCCGCCTCCCCCCCCCCCCCCCCGCCTGACCTCTCCTGCTTCCGTCCCTCCCTCCATCTGTCCAGGGGCCAGCTGGTCATTTGCTTAACTGGCCCCTGGACAGACGGAGGGAGGGAGGGACAGAGTGGCCAGGTGGGTGGGGGAGAGAGGTGGCGGCGGCCCTAGGAAGGGCCCGGGAAGGTGCGGCGGAGGGCACCCCGTTTTCGGGGGTGGCTCAAGCCCTCAAGCCCCCCCGTAGTTGAGGCCTATGCTCTAGCCTTGAACTTACTGAAGCATGGACCAACATGGCCCAGATTGGGAGTCTGCAAACAGGGAACCAGCTTCCTAACTAAGTGAAGCTGGGGGGAGAAGACCTTGTTCATGGTCATGGACACCTGACTAATTTGCTCCGTGTTGTTTTCCGTGTGGTTGGCAGGGGGAAGAGCATTGCAAGATAAGACTTCCTGGTTTCTCACACTTCAAATAAATGGCCAGAAACCAGCTTGTGAAAGAAATGGGAAGTGGGGAGACACAGCAGCACCAATAGGAAAGGATAGATGATCCTGGGGTTTGGAGTAATCTGAGTGCAGCAGCACCCGTTCATTACATGGATATAGACATCATAGGTTGTGGTCAGACAGCGTGATTATCGTATCGCTAACTGCTTTTTAAAAAATGGCGCCAGAAGTGAACCCGGCAAGGGGGTTTACTTCACGCTGGAGTGATCAGACATCCGGAAATGCGTGGTGATTAACGATAGCTTCCACAAAATACACAGACTTTCTCCAGTGTCAGGAAAGTCAGCAGTGACACTGGGGTGGCGACGGCTGCAAGGTGGGATACCTCCTCTGACGTCTGGACACACTTTTAGTTTGGCAACAAGGAAGCAGCTTCTGGAAGAGATACTGCTGGAATGGCATCAGTCTTTGGATGGACAAGTGCCCCAGTCTTAAATACACTGTACTGAAGATGGCGGCATGGCCAGCAATAGGGCCACATTGTGCATTTAGAGCTGGGAACCGTGCGCATCGTGTCTGGACGAAAGTGCACTTTTCATGATTCTGCTTTGATGGGTAATTTAGAAAAAAATATTCTTCCTTGCATAGGCATGCATCAGCCATGCAAATTTATGAATCAACTGTGCCCCTTTAATCCCCAAAGACCCCCAACTGGGGCCGGTGGATCTAGTTTAGCCACAACCCTCCCAAGTGTTTCGGATGGAATCGGATGCTGCCTTTGAAAGTTAACAGGCTGCCTTCTGCTCAGCCTCCCCTGAGATCTGTCACGTTCTCTTCTTTTAAAGGAGGATTTCCTCCTCTTTCTCAAAGGACGTCACTTTGCCTACAGACACGGGTCAACAGGCAGGGAGCCCAGCGGCTGCTCGCCAAGAGAGAAACACCCCCTAAGCAATTACTTCTGAAGTGAGCTCTCCACGGGATTCGCTGCTCCCACGGGCTGGGTTTTGATTCAGCTCTTTCTTGCATGAGGTTATCCCCACAGCGGGATCCACAGATGTTCCTATCCCATATTCCAGAGCCAGGGGTTTCTGTCTTCTTGTCTCTCTCTCTCTCTCTCTCTCTGCTAGATTTTAGACTGAAATTCTGAGGACAGCCTTCTGGAAATCAGAATGTGTGCAGTCACTAGATGCCTAGTTTGGACTAAGACTTGCAACAACTTGGACACTGATTGAGAGAACCAGAACACAAAAGCTGTGGCTCAGTGGCAGAGCATCTGCTCAGCATGCAGAAGGTGCCCGGTTCAATCCCCGGCATCTCCAGTTAAAAAGACCAGGCAGGAGGTGGTGGGAAAGACCTTTCTTTGCCTGAGAGGGTGACATGATCGAGGTTTATAAAACTATGCATGGGATACAGCAAGTAGAGAAAGAAGTCCTTTTCTCCCTTTCTCACAATAGAAGAACTCGGGGGCACTCCATGAAATTGCAGAGCAGTCGGGTCAGAACGGATAAAAGGAAGTCCTTCTTCACCCAAAGAGTGATTCACACGTGCAATTCACTGCCACAGGAGGTGGCGGCAGCTACAAGCATGGACGGCTTCAAGAGGGAACTGGATAAACATCTGGAACAGAGGTCCATCAGTGGCTATTAGCCACAAGGTGTAGATAGGAACTCTCAGTCTGGGGCAGATGATGCTCTGTATTCCTGGTGCTTAGGGGGGCAACAGTGGGAGGTCTTCCAGTGTCCTGGTTCCACTGCTGGACCTCCTGATGGCACCTGGTGTTTTTGGCCACTGTGTGACACAGAGTGTTGGACTGGATGGGCCACTGGCCTGATCCAACATTGGCTTCTCTCTTATGTTCTTATATGGAGCAGAGGTCCATCAGTGGCCACAAGGTACAGATAGGAACTCTCAGTCTGGGGCAAGTGATGCTCTGTATTCTTGGGGCTTGGGGGGCAACAGTGGGAGGGCTTCTAGTGACCTGGCCCCACTGCTGGACCTCCTGATGACACCTGGTGTTTTTGGCCACTGTGTGACACAGAGTGTTGGACTGGATGGGCCATTGGCCTGATCCAACATTGGCTTCTCTTATGTTCTTATGAGAGCCACTGTTGGTCTGAGTAGACGCTACTGACCTCAATGCACCAAGGGTCTGATTCAGTATAAAGTGGCTTCTTATATGGTCATATACATATGTATGTAACTGTATGGGGTGGGAAGAGGGACAGTGTTCAGAATCTTGAGGGAGGAGAGGGCTACTAGGTTCCCTGTCTCCATGTGTGCACATTTTGCACAAGGGGAAAACTGGTCATGTGGAAGAATCTTTTCCATGAACAGCACCAACATGTACTGAGTTAATCGAAGAGTTTGCTTTGCTTCTGTATGTCAAAGCAGATTTTGCATATTAATTCTGAGCCTCTCCCAGATAGAAGAACCAAATTTGGTATATTCAAATAACGCCTCCAAAAAAGAATGCCTTCAGATTGGGGAAGGGCCAATTTTAGCAGCCTTTTCGACTAATCCAGCACTCTGAAACCAGCACTGGTCAACAGCTTTTTCCCTTACGCATAACTCAAAGGTACTGAATCTACAGTCTGTGTTTTATTGGTAACATGTTTATGCCACACCGGCTGGCATGCACACTCTCCTTCCACTTTCACAACAATCCCATGAGGTAGGTTTCACGGAGAGTGACTGACTGACGGCCATAAGGCCCCTGTGTGCTTCTCGGCTGCGTGGATATTTGAGGCTGGAGCTCCCTCATCTCAGAACGTGTATCTTTACTGGCCTTCTGTTATTACTACTGGCAAGTCAAAAGATCACAGGTGGATATTCCGCAGCAGACAGAGTTGGCAAGATACAGCACAGCATGCTTGTGGATAGACATAGGGACGGAGGGACAGCAAATTCTTAGCCATTCTTATGAAAACCCTGCGTCCCACCAGCGGTGTGCATCCCACTGGCTGAGATCCTGTTGTCTCCAACACTCTAGGTTCCACAGTGTGTGTTGCCAGTTGACGTCTCATGGTGGGAATTCCCTGATTGGATCCCGGCCCCCTTCTTTAAAGTCGTGGCAGTGAGACGAGGGGCAATTCAAATCAGGCCCAAGGGTGACCAGGAGTATGGGGACTTTAACCCTTTCTGTGCAACGTTTTTCTAATTTAGCAATTTACACATACAAATTAAGCTTACATGTTTCCCACGTGTGGAAATTCATACTGGTACAATACTTTAGGACAAAAGGGGTTTCTACAAACCCTCCGGTCACTGCCACAGCCCCGATCCAACTTGCCCCCTCCTCTGACCGCTATATTTGTCTTCGACAGAAACATGGGAGATCAGACCACGGATCTCCTGCCATGCCTGGCCTGAGTTTGGACGCCCTGAGTTTTTTCTCCTGCAAGGAAGAACGCCAACAGAGCTCCCTCAGGTTGTCAGGGCCCTGCGGAATAACAAATCTGCCAGTGCAAAGGTCCACATTCGGTATTTAAAACTATTTTAGGAATAACTCTGGATTCAAACCAGCTTCTTGATGAGTCGCTGCTGACATCTAGTGGCAACCATGCTGAATGGCATGCCTAGAGCAAAGAGACCAGGGGTCCCTGACCTTTCTCAGCCTGTGGTGGGTGCCTCCGGGAGAAGGGGGAGGAGAAAAAGGAGAAGAGATTGGATTTATACCCCGCCCTTCACTTGGAGTCTCAGAACGTCTTACAATCTCCTCCCCCTCCCCACAACAGACACCCTTTGAGGTAGGTGGGGCTGAGAGAGCTCTGAGAGAGCTGTGACTGCGACCCAAGGTCACCCAGCTGGCTGCATGGGGAGGAGGAGAGGGGAATCAAACCCAGTTCCCCCCAATTAGAGTCTGCTGCTCTTAACCACTACACCAAACTGGCTGGAACCACAAAATGACTGCCGCAGGAGGTGGAGTCACATACATAGCGGGAGCCCAAGCGTGCAAGGAAGAAGAGGCATAATTAAAGTACACTGGGAAAGGGGTAAGAGAGAGTAAAACAAACCCTACGGTGGCTGCTGCCACAGAGACCGTTATTTTAATCTGTACAGCCAATCAGATCTTCAATGGCCAATCAGAAGCTCTGCTGGGTAAACCCTCTCCCCCAGTTTCTTAAAAACAGTTTCCTAAAAACCAAACAAAGGTGTCAGTGAGCGCCATGGTGCCTACAGGCATCACGCTGGGGACCCCCGGGACAGACGCATCCTCAGGTCCATAAAATTATGTTTCAGGGATCCATTTAGATTAGTCAGTTAACGATAACCATTTGGGTACCTCTCAAGTTCAAGCAGATGTCGGCAGGCTAAATGGAAGCAAGGGCAGACCTACACAGCTTTGTGTCGTGTTTCTGCTACCAGATGCTCAAAATGTCTGTTTTCTAACAAAGTCCTTTAATGACTTCTTCCCTGTGAAGAAAGGCTGAAGCGCTTGGGGCTCTTGAGCTTGGAGAAACGACGGCTGAGGGGTGACCTGATCGAGGTTTATAAGATTACGCATGGGATAGAGCAGGCAGAGAAAGAAGGACTTTTCACCCTTTCTCACAATACAAGAACTCCTTGTGGGCACTCCATGAAATTGCAGAGCAGTCGGGTTAGAACAGATAAAAGGAAGTCCTCCTTCACCCAAAGAGTGAGTCACACGTGGAATTCACTGCCACAGGAGGTGGTAGCGGCTACAAGCACGGACGGCTTCAAGAGGGAATTGGATAAACATCTGGAGCAGAGGTCCATCAGTGGCTATGAGCCACAAGGCATAGATAGGAACGCTCTATTGGGACAAGTGATGCTCTGTATTCTTGGTGCTTGGAGGAGGGAGGCAACAGTGGGAGGGCTTCTAGTGTCCTGGCCCCACTGCTGGACCTCCTGAGGGCACCTGGTGTTTTTGGCCACTGTGTGATAAAAGAGTGTCGGACTGGATGGGCCATTGGCCTTATCCAACACTGGCTTCTCTTATGTTCTTATACTAGAAAGACACTCTGGGGCCCTGTTTGGTACAAAAAGCAAAACTTCAAACCAAGTTTTTAAAAAACTGTCATGCAGCAGTCCTGTCCCTCAAGCCCAGCCCAAAACTACCTCTGCCACAGTCTGTCTCATGCAGCTGCCTTCTCAGTGCCCGGCTCCAAAATGGGTACAGGGTATTTCTGTAAGGGTGGTCATCACCAAATTCTGGGAAAACGATAAAGGCCCAAAAATTTCTGACTGCTTTTTAAAAAGCCAAGAATATTGTATAATGGACAAACGATCAGATTCCCTAACCCAAGGAGAAGCAGAATTTTATTCATCAAGATTTGTTAAAATTTGGTTCCCAGTGTTAGAATATCTAGCTTCTAGAAAGGAACTTGAATCTGTCCTAGAAGCTATTAATGCTGCATTTTAACTAGTCTGACTTTGTATGCGTTCTCTTCTCTTCTATCACTTTTGTTGCTGGAACCTAACTGTAATATCCTAATTACATTGGTTTTGTTATGTTCTGATGGATATGCTTGACTTTCAGTGTATATGTATTGGATTATATACATTAATAAAGTTTTGGAAAAATCAAAAAAAAATTCCAATCCCTTCTTCCTCTTCAAAATGAGTCCTTCTTTTTTGCAACATTATGGCATTAAATGCCACAGGACATGGGAATGGGAATGCTGGTTCAGAAGGCCTCCAGAAACATTGGTGAAAGAGGAGCAGCCCATGGACAGCTATTCATCATGAGACCTTAAGGGCAGCCTTTCTCCATAGGAACCCGTTCACTCCAGTCCAATGTGAAGCAGTTGTTAAGAGAGTCAAAGCAGTTTCTGAGAGACCCGGCTTCGATTCCCCACATGTGCCATGGAAGCTCACTGGGGGACCCTGGCCTGTCACACTGACCGATTTCCCACGAGGCACTGCTCCGGCATCGTTCTTCCCTTTGCCCCGATTGCGTGCTTGAATTTCCCACTATTTGCCCCGTGCTGCCCGCGGCTTCGCCCGAATTCCCCCGCTCAGTCGTGGCCCCAAAACTGTGGGTCTCCCTCCCCAGGGGGATTTGTCTGCCTCCCTCTATCGGTGCCCTCTGCCAGCCAGTGAAGACATGTTTCGTTTGGCGTGCTCCCAAGAATGGCTATTGGCGCTCCTCCCTGGTTACGGTATTGTTTATTTGTTTTTACTGAAATGCTTTATCATTCTAAATGTTTTTAATTGTTCAAACATTTTAATGTGTGCCGCCTCGAGGACCTTGGTCGGGTAGAAAGGCGACATAAAAATGATTTGCACGAGCAAAAAGAAAAAAAAATAAAACCTCCATGTTCAGTGGCAGTATGCCACCAGTTTTCGAGGAATGATGACGTGGCTGGCCGCTGGGCAAGAAAAGGCTCCTGGGCTGCGTGAACAGCTGTGTGGAGTCCTCAGGGCTCTTCTGTTCTTAACGAATCAGAGCTGGAGAGAGGGCGGAGGATTAGAATGGGTCTTGGGAGGCAGAGAGGCAAAGTCAAAACATAACTCTAGCTGCAAGGCCGGGGTCCCCAAGGCCGGGGTGCCATGACGCTCACCAACACCTTTCTTGGCCAGCTGCCAACTGTTGACAAAGTGGGTGGGGCCAGGTGAGGCTTATGCCCAGCAGGGCTTCTGATTGGCTGTGCAGACTAAAAACGCATCCTATTAAACAAAGCTTCTACCAGAAATACTGAAGAGCTACTATTAAGGGTATGCGTGACCTCACTTCCTGACATTTCATGGTTGCCTCCACCTCCTTTGGCAGCCATTTTGGGGCTGGCTCCTTCTCCTGCTTACCACCCTTTGTCGGAATTTGAAAGGCGCCCACAGGCTCAAAAAGGTTTGGGACCCTTGCTCCAAGGGGATATTCTGGTCCCAGCTCCTCCTATTACGGGCCCGGTCAGCCACTTGTCCCCTCCCCTTGTCTTTGGGATTACCTAAAACTCAGTGAGGTCATCATTGAAGTAGAGCAGGATGGCCGGGGTGAAGGCGTCAGCATCCATGCCAAGCTCATAGAACTCCTCGTCCTCATCTGGGATGCGGTTCTGCTGCAGGTTCCGGTCCATGTCCAGGTTGACGCCTTCGTATTTCCACGTGTAGCTGGCAGCGTGGGCATTGAAGGGAAGGTACCGGCGCAGGATCTCCCACACTGATTCTTCAGAGCACACCTGCAGACATGTTTTGTGACATTCACAAACGGAACTGCAGAAAGGCTGAAAGCGTCTCAGTGCTGAGTGAAGCTCTTCACCTCCTGTGTCCTCGGTGGGAGCAAGCAGCCATGCCTGATTTCCTAGCTGCCTAAGAGATGCCCTCCACAGAAAATCAAAGGGGGCAATAAGGAACATCGCTAGAACCAGGAAACCAAGGGTACTTACTATTTAAAAATTTCTTTTTAGGATAGTCTGTATTTTTCAAACCTTTCTTTTCATTGTGTAATTTTCTTCAAGATGTAGTGATAACTACAAAATTCAAGTCCAGTGGTACCTTTAAGACCAACCACATTTAATTCTGGGTATAAGCTTTCCTGTGCATGCTCACCAGTGTTCATAACACACAAAAGCTTATTCTCAGAATTAAATGTGGTTGGTCTTAAAGGTACCACTGGACTCAAACTTTGTTCTATTGCTTCAGATCAACACAGCTACCCAGAAGAAGAGAAGAGAAGAAGAGATTGGATTTATATCCCACCCTTCACTCACTTGGAGTCTCAGAGTAGCTTACAAACTCCTTTCCCTTCCCCATCCCACAACAGACACCTTGTGAGGTAAGTGGGGCTGAGAGAGCTCTGAGACAACTGTCCTTGAGAGAACAGCTGGTACAGAGCTATGGCTTGCCCAAGGTCATCCAGCAGGTGCAAGTGGAGGACAGGGGAATCAAACTTGGTTCTCCCGGATTAGAGTCCGCACACTTAACCACTGCACCAAACTGGCTCTCTATCAAGTGGTAACTGCTTAATGGATAATGAACTACTTCTTACAAATAATGTTTTGTGATGAGATACCTCCGCATTCTTTCAGACAAGTTAGTAAGATTAAACTTGACATTCATTCCGAAAGGGCTCCCCCACCAAAAAAAATTCCAGTTCAACTCAGATTCTGCCTAGGTTCTTTATGGACACAAGGAGGAGGCAACTTTCACTGGTTCCCCCAAACCAAGGGTGATTTGTGTGGTTACTTACAATATTTCACCTGCAAGGTGAACCTGGGCCAGCAACACACTCTCCGCCAACCCTACCCTCAGAGGGTTGTCGTGAGGATAAATCGGAAGACAGGAGAACTACACAAGCCACTGTGGTACCCATAGGAGAGAAAGGTGGGGTGTAAATTAAATAAATAAGCAAGTCTTTAGCAACTCGTGAGTAGATGCCTAGGCAGCAGGGACTGAGAGATAAGAAAGTACCTTTCAGAGAGCAAACAGTTGAGAAACTGGGGGGACCCAAAGGAGAAGACTGGGTAGTCAGATTCCTTACCTACACGGCATTCTGTAGCACCAAAATGGAACTCCTTCTGTCAGAGCCAGTGTGGTGGTTAGAATGTCAGTCTGCAATATGGGAGACCCAAGTTCGAATTCCCACTCTGCCATGGAAGCTTGCTGGGTGACTTTGGGTCAGTCACACGCTCTCGGCCTAACCTACCTCACAGGATGGTTGTTACGAGGATAAAAGGGAGAACAGGACAGTGTAACTTTTGAACTGTTTCCCTATTCCAGCATTTGGGGTCTTTTGTTACAAACTGATTTTTCTTTCCAATTAGCTTTAAGCTGCTCTTCCCCACAGCTTCACTCAGGCAGACACACTCTCCCCAACTGCTCTCGTCCACTCTCCTAACTGCCGTTGCTCAACTGTCTCTCTCACTAACATTCTGCCAGCTCCTAGTGGCTGCTCTTAGGGAGAGCTGGAACCTAACCTGTCCATCACACCTACCTCAAAGGGTAGCTGTGACGGTAGAATGGAGAAAAGAACCAAGTAAGCCCCTTGGGTACCCATTGGGGAGAAAAGTAGGGAATAAATTAAGCAAGTAAATTAAAAAAATATCACAAAGAGCATGCACAATACACTAAAAAGAAGAGCAGTCCCAAGGTCTTGGGTTCTTTTTTCACTTTGCTTCTGTGGTAGGAGCGAAATGGGACTCACCTCGAGCAGGTGCTCCTGGGAAGTCAGGGTGTTGATTATCCGTATGCGCCTGGTCTTGCTAGACAAGATGCCCACCTCATACTTGGCCTCTTTCCACCAGGGCTTGCCGAAGTCATTGGCCCAGTCCGAGCAAGGCAGTGGAGGTGGGATGTGTACAAAACGACCCTGGGGGGTGTAGTACTTGAGGCAGTTCGTTAGGGGATCGATGTGCGTCTGGATCTGGAAAGGAAAAGAAGACAGACAGGAAGCCTCAATTTCCATTCTCAGTTAAGAGGGATGGCGACAACAGGGCTCACAGCACATGACCGACAGAACACGGCCCTACAGTATGATGCCGGATTAAAACGGAAAGCCCCATTCAGGGATTTGCAGGAAGGGAAGCAAGCATGCCTCTTCTTTCAGCACGTTGGTGTCTTTCTGTTTGCTGCATCAAAACTCAGGGAAGAAGTTGTCAAGAAATATGTCATGATGCGAAGCAGGAATCAAAGAATGATAAGAAGTCTGCGGTGGGATGGAACACCCCTTCCTGACTGAAGATCACACAAAACGATGCAGATAGGACAAGTCTCAAATAATAAGCAATATCAATTGATTATGGCATTGAAGAATACAGAACTCACAAAAAATAAACTGTTAGAGAAGGTTTGTCAGTGTCAGTCAATCATGAAGCTAGCCAACCTGGACTCACAGTTGCTGCTTACGGAACCCGCCAGCACTAGAGATCTGAAGGCTTGGAGAAACTGAGCATATTGGGAAGAATAAAATGCTTTTTTTAGGACAAGGTTTTAGTTCCTCGAGATGTGTAGCATGAAGATTTTTATGTCAGACAGCATACAGCATTGGAGAATGGCAATGCCTGTGTAGACTGTAGACATACACAATATTTTCAAGGATATTTATATGTTCGTGATCATGAATGCCGTATTTATTTATTTAGTTGTTAATACTCTGCCCTTTTTTGCTGAGACTCAAGGTGAATTACATAGTGGAAGTCAAACAGTCAACGGGATGGGACATCCAATGAACACAGTACAATAGAGTTTGGACTACAGAAATCTAAAACAAATGCAAATCTCAGAAAGAGCTGAAACAAAGCAAGGGCTTGTAAACATGATCCTGAGCTCAGTCTTGCCTCCTCTGACAGGTTGCAGCTCTCCAGGGTCTCAGCCTTTCTCAACAACTGCCACTTGGACAGAAGTCCATGGGATTAAGCATTAATGTTCTGTTACAGCCCTTAAACAGCGATGACTACAATCCTGTGCATACTTCCTTAGGAGTAAGCTCCACCCACTGTATCCAGGAGGACTTCTTTCCAAGTCAAGATGCCTAGGTGTAAGCTACCTGTTGGCCAGCAGTGTGCTTTCCTCCCAGACACTACTAAAATGTGGGGACTTACATCCTTGGTCTTGGGGTTGAACCAGTGGCTGATGTCTTTCCCTGCTGCTTCTAGGATAGGCTTCAGCAAGAGATCACCTGGACAGGCAGAGAGAAAAGCAAACCCAAGTCAACAAATTCCAGGGGGTAGGTGTGTGGGTGGGGCAGCCAGTTGTTAAGGTGAAATCAAAACAGAGTCTTGTGGTGCCTTAAAGAGATGTTGTGGTAGAAACATTGATGGTCGAGCACCACATTTCTTCCAGTGTATCTTTACAGTGCTATAAGACTCTTTTCTTTTTCAGGCTAAATTACTCACTGGTTGAGACTCAGGCCACTGAAGGCAAGGCAAAAGGTCCTTCCTTTCTCCAAAGGGCTATTTCATTTTGTGCATTAAGCACCTCCCACACCAATGCTGAGGAGGGTGAAGGCTATGGAGGATGGGGAAATCTGCTCCTTAAAGGGAATTCCTAAAGGGCATCAAAATACCCCCCCCCCCCGCAAGAACACTGGCGGGGAGCACAATCTATGCTGGCAATGCAGGAAGCATTTGGCAGAGAGGTGGAAAATTCGGCCCCTGGAAGAAGGAGGAGGAGGAGGAGATCGGATTAAAACCCTCCCTTCACTACTCAAGGGAGTCTCAGAGTGGCTTACAAACTCCTTTCCCTTCCCCTCCCCACAACAGACAGCCTGTGAGGTAGGTGGGGCTAAGAGAGCTCTGATAGAAGCTGCTCTTTTTCAAGAACAGCTGTGCCAGAACTGTGGCTTGCCGAAGGCCACACCAGCAGCTGCAAGTGGAGGAGTGGGGAATCAAACCCGGTTCTCCCAGATTAGAGTCCACGCACTTAGCCACTACACCAAACTGGCTAGCGGGGAATCACTGGCAGGTTTGGGAATGGGATGCAGGAGGGAAGAAGAAATTCTATCTCCTACTGTGTAGTTAGCCACCCCTCGTATTGCAAAAGGTCACCTGCGAGGTGCTGCTCTGGAACTGCCAACAACCTAAAAGAAACACATGCTGTCTAAAGGAGGCTTAAGCAGTTGTTAGTTACCAGGTGATGGTATTTACCTCCCTGCCCTAAAAAACTTCGGCCCCCCATTTACACATGCTAAACCAGTGGGGGCACAGTGGTTAAATTTTGAGGACAACTAATGCCGACTTCTGCCATGGAAGTTGGCTGACCTTGGGCTAGACACACACCCTCAGTCTAGGGTTGCCAACTTCCAGGTGGTAAGATGAAACAGATTGCAACTATGAAATATACAACAAAAACTATAACTTGTTTATACTTTTGTAATTTTTCTTTAAAGCCTGATACATGAAAAAAATCCCTCAAAAGGTTACAGTATTCCCATAAGGAATATAACTGAGAATTTAAACAAGAAATATCTGCCAAATTTTGAAAAAACGTGAATTGCCAATATCCTTGGCTATAAAGTCCATTTTAAGAATTTGCTTGTTGACTCTCGTGTCACTCAGGCTATATATTACAAAAGTATAAACAAGTAATAGTTTTCGTAACGTTGTTCTGGTTAATATGTTATATAAGCAATTGAAATTTTGTTTGAGTTCTATAGATTGCAAGATGGTTTGTCTTACTGTATTTATGTATTGTGGCTAGTTTATTGTGTATGTTGTTGTTAATATGTTCCGGTTTACAATGTTTGTTATTGACTGAATAAAAGTTAAATAAAAAGGTTTTTTTTAAAAAAGTGATAGTTTTCATTATATATTTCACGGCTGTATTCTGTTTCATCTTAGCAACTCTTTCTGTGAACTCCTTTTGTTACTAATCTCCAGGTGGTAACTGGAGATCTCCCTCTATTATAACTGATTTCCAGGCAACAGAAATCAGTTCACCTGGAGACAACGGCTTTGGAAATTGGATTCTATGGCCTTCTGCCCCAAACCACGCCCTCTTCAGCAGGGGGAGGGTCCCTGCTCAGTCTTTCAGCCTCCAGCTCACCCATTTAACAATCTTAGCTCAGGAAGGATGGCTCCAGAGCAGTGCTCCCCCTAAGCTGAGAGTGAGCTAGCTCACAGTCTTTTAGCCTCACCCATTTAACAGTCTTAGCTCAGGAAGGATGGCTCCAGAGCAAAACTAACTGATGCAACGGCCAAATGGCTCGCTCACAGCTTGAATGCCAGCAGCTCACAAAGTAGGATTTTTGCTCACAAGACTCCGCAGCTTAGAGGGCGCATTGCTCCTCAGGCTCTACCCCCCCCCCAAAAAAAACCTCCAGGCATTTCCCTGTCCACCGCTGGCAACCCTATCTCAGTCTCACCTACCTCACAGGGTTGTTGTGAGGACAAGAGAACCACGGAAGCCGCTTTAGGACCCCCACTGGGGAGAAATTTGAAAGCTGCCTTCACCTGTCTGTTTTATCTGTAATTTATGCTGTTTTAACTGATGTTCTAATCGTTTCATGATATTTTAACCTTGTTAGCCGCCTTGAGCCAGCTTGTCCGGCAAGGCGGGATATAAATATAAATAATAAATAAATAAAGGTGGGATTTAAAGTCAACTGATATCCCAGGAGCAGGCAGGGCTTTGTTGCTTCTTCCCCACCCCCCCCCCGCCCCGTTGGCAACCCGAGGCCCTGGGGAGGAAGCAGCGGCGGCGGGGGGAGACCCCCCACCCCCCCTACCCTTGTGCTCCTTGGCCAGCGGGGTGAGGTCGTAGACCCGCCCCAAGTAGGACACCCAGAGGTCCCCGGCCCGGTTGTGCACCGACACCTCCTTCGGGCTGTAGTAGCGGGGCCGGAAAACCTCCATTCGGGGCGGCGGCGGCGGCGGCATCTTAGGCCGCGTTTTCCGCTGCCATGGCAACGCGCCCGCGGCGCCCGACGGGAAACGGAGTCCGGGCGGGGGCGGAAGGAGCGTCGCCGCGCGCGGGCTGCCGGGAGGAGTCGCCTCGTGCGGCCTCCCTCCTCACGCACGCGCGCGGGGCCTTCTGGGAATTGTAGTCTCCGGCAGGCGAGCGGGCGGGGGAGCAGGCGGAAGGGGTCGAAGATGGCGGCGCCGGTCCTGCCCGAGCAGAAGAGGGGGGAGGAGAACGGCTGCGAGAACAGCCCCAGCTCGGGGGTAAGGAGGAGGTGCTCAGCCCCCCCCCTCCAAAGGGCAGGGGGCTGGACTCCAGCGGAGGGGGGGTTCCAGCAGTTTTGAATTGGGGAGGGTCGTCAGAGCAGGTTGGGGGTAGAGAAGGGGGGAGGGTGTCCCTTGCAAAGGAGCAGCCCTTCCCGGGTTCCGGGCGCCTGGCATCCCCCGTCTCGCAGACGTCCGTAACAACGACCCTGCAAGGTGGGCTCGTGCTGTCCTCCCCCTTTGGGCGGGGGGGCGGGGGGGGGGGAGGCTGAGAGGGAGTCGCTCGACCCGGGAGATCGCGGCAGGGGCGGCATTCGGGGTCGGCTTCATTGCTGGCCAGGGTGGTTTAGCCCAGCTGGGTTGGGATGGAGGGAGGACGGATGAGGAGCCCGCGGTGGAATGCCATTGCCGGCTGCCCCCGAAGGTCTTGCCTTTGCGCTTGGACGCCATAATGCACTTCCGAGGCTCTTGGCAGCCGGGCTTGACAGTGCGGAACGGCAGACGATCTACTTGCCAACGATCTCTCAAGTTCGTGGTAGATTTTCCGGGCTGTATGGGCAGGGTCTTGACATTGTAGTACATAAGAGAACATAAGAGAAGCCAATGCTGGATCAGGCCAGTGGCCCCTCCAGTCCAACACTCTGTGTCACAGTGGCCAAAAACACCAGGTGCCCCCAGGAGGTCCAGCAGTGGGGCCAGGACAGTAGAAGCCCTCCCACTGTTGCCCCCCCCCCCCCCACAAGCACCAAGAAGACAGAGCATCACTTGCCCCAGACCGAGAGTTCCTATCTGTGCCTTGTGGCTAATAGCCACTGATGGACCTCTGCTCCAACCGTTTCTCCAATCCCCTCTTGAAGCCGTCCATGCTTGTAGCGGCCACCGCCTCCTTTGGCAGTGAATACCCGCGCTGTAGGACCGTGGTCTTGGCATTGACGTTTCACCAGCAGCTGTGACTGGCATCCTCAGAGGTATAACACAGAAAGATGGAGTACTCTCTGTGTCATTTGACACAGTCACAGCTGCTGGTGAAACGTCAGGTACCACAATGCCAAGACCATGGCCATACAGCCCGGAAAATCTACAACAACTAACGAACTCCAGCCGTGAAAGCCTTCGGCAACATATTGATCTCTCAAGTGTGCTGAAAATGAACTGGAAGCGCACGATTCAGCCTGTGGGAAAGCGTGCAAAGGAGCCCTCTGGTGTGCGCACATAGGCCAGGGTACCCCTTTTGCCGTGCAGTTATTCCAGAGCAAATGCCCCTTCTTCCGGGTTCTTGAACCCTGTGTCACTTACCAGATACAGTGGGAACAGCTGCATGCTGGTTGTATCTTTCTCTGCGTCCCCCACCCACCACCAAAAACCAGCTTCCCAAAGCAATTTGGAAGGATTTAAATACCCAACTTTGGGGAGAAGCCAGGCTCTGCACTAGAGCTCCGGGGGATCGTGAGTTCAGTTCCTGGCATCTCCACATAAACGCTGTCAGGTAAAAGGTGCCAGGAAAGACCCTTCTAGAACTGAGATACCACACCCCACTCACCAGAGTAGCCAGTCCTGAGCCAGATACACCGAGGGTCTCGGGACACAGTCAGCGAATGGGGTTCTCCTCAGTGAGAGCCAATGTGAAGAAGCCGCACCTCCTTCTGGAGTCTGTCCGAGAGAGGGATTCCTTCACATCGGCCATATCCTCACCCCTCATCGGCCATATCCTCATCCCAGCTCATCTGAGGACTAGAAACTTGGTCACGTTTGAGAGTGAAAGCAAAGCTTGCAGAACAAAACAAATAAGACTCCTATATGGGAGGGAGGCAGCAGAACCCAGTGGTTAGAGTGTCAGATTAGGCCTGGGGACAGCTGTGTTCAAATCGCTGCTCACCATCAAACACAGTGGGTGACCTTGGACCAATCATTCTCTCGTAATCAACCTCGCAGGGTTGTTGTAAGGGTAGGACAGAGGCTGGGAGGAGGCCGGGCTGAGCTGCTCTGTGGAGAAGAGGTGGGATAAAAAAAATGTGGGGAGTAAACTGAACCCGAAATCCTGTGGCCCACAAAGGCTAACTGGCTGGATGTTTCTGCCAGGAATCGGGCGAGGAGAAGGGCGAGTCCTCGTACCAGCGCTCCCGATGCAAGCTGGAGAACCTGCTCAACAAGAGCATGCGCATCCGCATGACGGACGGGCGCACCCTGGTGGGCTGCTTCTTGTGCACCGACCGAGACTGCAACGTCATCTTGGGCTCGGCCCAAGAGTACCTGAAACCTACAGGTGAGGTCTCGCCCCTGTTTGCCACGGGTGGGAGTGATTTAAATGTGACCCCAACGCTGCCCAAAAAGCCCAGGGACTTCTGCGCTTGTGTGGCATCCGGTCAAAACCACACAGCTACTGCCCAAAGAATGCGATGCTTTCCCTTTACTTGCATCGTGGTCAAATGCAGCCTTGTCCCAGAGCTGGGAAAGAGCTCTCTGCTTCTTTTGGGAGGGACTGGGGTGGGTGGAAGTTAGGTGTTTTTAGTTCTCCTGGAGAGGAGAGTTGGATAAATGCATGAAACTGCCTTATACTGAACCAGGCCACTGGTCCATCAAAGTCCGCATTGTCTACTCAGACTGGCAGTGGCTCTCCAGGGTCTCAGGCAGAGGTCTTTCACATCATCTCTTTGCCTGGTCCTTTTATCTGGAGATGCCAGAGATTGAACCTGGGACTTTCTGCATGCTGAACTACAGCCCCTCCCCATGACAGAGCCACTGGGTTCCCTGGAGAAAAGGCGAGCTCACAAGGGACACATGCTCTTCCCTTCTCCCTCTACAGACTCCTTCTCCGCAGGAGAGCCCCGAGTTCTGGGCCTGGCGATGGTACCTGGACATCACATCGTCTCCATTGAAGTAGAGTTGGAGAGCTTGGCCTCCTTGCAGTACCTCTGACGCACCAGCAGAGGGCAGCTGGTCTTGACGCTTGGGGAGAGAAACCGGATCCGGCAACTCCTAGGGACTCAGCGGAGCACGGGTTTCCCCCCACCTTCTGGATTCTCCACCCACCAGGCTGTGCCTGGACACTGGCTGCCCTGGACTGATTTGGCGGGGAAAATGGCCCCATTCCCCCAGGACTTGGGAAGCCTCCAGCCCCACTGAGGTGTTTGTGTTTTAAAGATGTTTATTAAATCTAGTAAAATCTGGTTATTACCCTAAGCTGGTGGTGTCTTTCTAGCTTTTTCCTCAGGAGCACAAGAGCACTGTGTGGTCCCGTAGACGGATTCATGAAGGAGAGGTCTGCCAGTGGCTACTAGCCATAGTGACGGAGAGCCTCCACTCTCAGAGGTGGCCAGCCTCTGCATCCCAGAGCCAGGAGGCAACATCAGGGGAAGAGCTCGGCCTCTCTGCCCTGTTGCTGGCCCTCCAGAGGAACTGGCTGGCCACTGTGGGAGACAGGGCGCTGGACTAGGTGGACCCTCACTGGTCTGATCCAGCAGGGCTCTTGTTAACATTAGGGGAAAGCCTTGATCTCTCTGCCCTGTTGTTGTACCTCCAGAGGAACTACTTGGCCACTGTGGGAGACAGGATGCTGGACTAGATGGACCCTCACTGGTCTGATCCAGCAGGGCTCTTCTTAATTTCTTATGAAGGCCTCAGCCTCTGTGCCCTGCTGTTTGACCTCCAGAGGAACTGGTTGGCCACTGAGTGAGACAGGATGCTGGACTAGATGGACCCTCACTGGTCTGATCCAGCAGGGCTCTTCTTAAGTCCTTATGAAGGACTCAGCCTCCATGTTGTGTTGTTGGACCTCCAGAGGAACTGGTTGGCCACAGTGTGAGATGGGATGCTGGACTAGATGGACCCTCCCTGGTCTGATCCAGCAGGGCTCTTCTGATGCTTAGAACATTAGGGGAAGGCCTTGGTCTCTCTGCCCTGTTGTTGGCCCTCCAGAGGAACTGGCTGGCCCCTCTGTGAGACAAGACGCTGGACTAGATGGACTATAGGTCTGATCCAGCAGGGCTCTTCTGAGGTTCTTGTGAAGGCCTCAGCCTCTGAGCCCTGTTCTTGGCCTTCCGGAGGAACTGGGCGAGACAGGATGCTGGACTAGATAGATCATTGGTCTGATCCAGCAGGGCTCTTCTCATGTTCCCTGCTCCTGCCAAGGCCATAACCCTCTCAGAGAACCCTGTAGCCCCATCTCCCAGCACTGGTGGGGGTCAGCCATTAGTGACCTCTGAGCTAAATGTAGCCCTAGAGAGGTGTGGACTTGGGGCCAGCCGGGATGCAGCCCCTCCCTGTGATCTGCCTGGACTTCCTAAGATGGCCTGGGGGGAGGGGAGGGGAAAGCACTTGAAATGGGGAGGGGGGAGCAAGCTTCCTCTGTTGCTTCCTGCCATCCATGTGTCTCCCCTCCAGGAAGCAGGGGGGTGAGGATGGTTATGTGATTCCAGTCAGCCCAGGGCCCCTCCTGGAGTCATTCCTGACATCCACTCTTTCCTTTTCCCTTCAGCTACTAATGATTCTTTTCTGTTCAGTTGGGCTCCTGCCCTCTCACTCCAGGGCACAGGCTAGGTGGTCCACCCCCCCCCCCGCCTTTTCTCTCAGCCCTGGGTGCGAGAGAAGCTAACCACATTGATTTTTGTAGTCCTTTTTTTTAAATCCACAGCGAGGACTAGAAACACCTCTGTCTACAAAATGAATTGGAGCCAGGCTTCCGAATTCAGCCGCTCAGCCGAATTCAGTATGCTTTGGTGTGTCTTCGTCTTATGTAACCTATTTTTAAAAGCTCCCCCCACCAAAAGAGATTGGACAAGATGATGTACATAAAAATCTCTGGGAAAGAGAAATAAACTTTTAAAAATCAGGGAAGTCCAAATGAGGAAACCAAGATCCAAAAATAGACTGGCAAAGGCTCTTCCAGCCAACTGAGAATTAAATATAGTTTTACGAGCTTTCCTTATAATGGGCAGAGGGGGGTGTGCAAATGTACCTTGAGTGGCAGCCGATTTCCATCTCCTCGGGGCCCCATGGAAAAGGCCCCGGGACAGGACCCACACTGACCTCATATCCGGGGGCCATCCTGTGAGCAGTGCTCCCTCTAAGCGGTGGAGTCTGGTGAGCAAAAATTCTACTTTGTGAGCTACTGACATTAAAGTTGTGAATGAGTGATTTGGCCGCTGCATAAATTAGTTTGCTCTGGAGCCCTCCTTCTTGAGCCGAGACAAGAATGTGTGAGCTGGAGGCTAAAAAGCTGTGAACTAGCTCACACTAACTCAGCTTAGAGGGAACACTGCCTGTGAGGCAGAGAGAGCTCTTTCGAGGACTGCTCTTGAGAGAACAGCTCTGACAGAACTATGACTTGCCTAAGGTCATCCAGCAGCTACAAGTGGAGGTGTGGGGAATCAATCCCGGGTCTCCCAGATCAGAGTCCGGCATGTAACCACCATACCAAATTGGCAATTCAAGGGCAAGGCCTCAAAGCCCCCCTTCTCCAGTGCGTGGAAGTTCAAGTCAACCGACCCCACCGTCTGCTGTTTCTCCGCATGTTCCCAATATACCTTCAAACACTGAGGCCTAAAAATGCGCCTGTTTCTAATCAAAACGGAAGGATGTTAAATTGAGCTCCAGTTCTACACTGGTGAGCAATGCTCCCTCTAAGCTGTGGGGTCTTGTGAGAAAAAATTCTACTTTGTGAGCTACTGGCATTAAAGTTGTGAGCGAGAGATTTGGTGACTGCATAAATTAGTTTGCCCTGGAGCCGTCCTTCCTGAGCCAAGACAAAAAGGTGTGAGCTAGAGGCTAAAAAACGGTGAACTAGCTCACACCAGCTTAGAGGGAACACTGCTGGTGAGCAGTGAGAAGATCTGTGTGGATTAAGAATGATCCACTAGGTTCCAAGACCCGGCCATGGTCACCCCATCGTCCCTCCCTGGCAGTTTTGTTGACAAAAGCCTTTGCCGAGCCTGCCCTTTGGGGGGGGGGGGGAGTCCTCTTCAGAAACAGCGGAGAGGCCTGTTCCTCCCCCCAAAAACACAATGGGGAGTGTGGGGAGGGGGAGCCAGCGGCTGCTGTCTTATCTTATCCGAGGTTCCTTCCTCTCCCGGCGCCCAGAGCTGACTCAACTCTTCCTCATCCTGTTTGGAACAGGATATTCCCTTCTCCAGCCCCACGGCCCAGAGCTGGGATTCCTTTGCACCTCCAACACCTGCGAAGACGGCAGGCCCCGTGGCAGTCGGGCACAGGGAGAGCCTGCAGGATTCCTTGGATGCAGGAAAAATGCTTTTTCGGCACTCTCCTCAGACCTCATAGTGCCAGAAAGTGCCATCAAGTTGTAAGCAATTTAAGGCAGCCCCAAAAGGTTTTAAGGCAGGAGACGTTCAGAGGTTTCTGCTGTCACCCTGGACTTCCTGGGCAGTCTCCCATCCAAATGGGAGACCAGGACCAGCCCTGCTTAGTTTCCCCGATCTGATGAGACCGGGCTAGCCTGGGCTGTCCGAGTCCTGTGTGGGAGAGGGAGCTGACCGCCTGAGATGTTACAATTTCCAGTAGAGATCTTTCCCATCACCTGCTGCCTGGTCCTCCTTTGAACTGGAGATGCCAGGGATTGAACCGGGGACCTTCTGCATGCCAAGCAGAGGCTCTCCCACTGAGACCAGAGATGCATGCACAGGACTTTGGCAGCCAGCTTCTCTCTTGCATGGGCTGCTGGGCTGAAGGGAGGAAAAACGAGAAGTGCTGGGAAATTGGACCCCCAGCTTCTCTCCCCAGGTCTTTGGAGGTGGGCAGGGTGGGTGGGTGCGCATGTGGGAAGGTGACCCTCAGGTCCGTCTCCAATTTGCCTGCCCAACTGGCAGGCCCAGTGGAAACCTCGCCTGTTCCCAGCAGGGTCCCATCAGGTCAGACAGCAGGCCATCCTCTCTTCCCCTCGGGCCTGCCAAGAATCCTGACAACCACAGATGTTTGGAAGCTGACATTTTCTGATGATGGGGAAGACCCACTCCGAATCATAGGGTCTGTCAAACTTTTCTTCTGATGTGTGACACCCAAGTCCTTTTGTGCCCCTTCCCTGTCCAAAAGCTCGGACAACAATGCACCACCAAGGAGAATGTGGTGAACAAATGGGGGACAGAGGATGAACCAACCCCCCCCTTGCCATTTGCACCAAAGCCACAGTCAGTATACGAGGGGCCAGCGTGGCCTAGTGGTCAGAGTGTTGGACTATGATCTCGGAGACCCAGGTTCGAATCTCAACTCTGCCGTGGAAGCTGGCCGGGCAACCTTGGGCCAGTCACACGCTCTCGGCCTAACCTACCTTGCAGGGTTGTTGTGAGGGTAAAATGGAGGAGGGGAGAAAGACGCAAGACAGGTCCCCATTGGGAAGAAAAGACTGGTATAAATGAGGCAAATCAACAAAGCAAAAAAAGAAAGTATATTGAAGGAACTGTCTGAATACATTTCTGGGGTGTAATTCTGCCCCCAGCGATGACTGAGCCAAGCAGAAACTTTTAGAGGTATATGTCGAATGTCACAAGAATTGAAGGCAAGCACAGCAAAGGGCTGACATGTACAGGACTTCTGGGCCCCCACCCCACCCTGACGCAGTAGAAAACCGCTCATCTTGGGCGCTGGTCCAGAGCTGAAGTTCTGATTCCTGCTGCAAAACGATCCAATGGGGCTGTTCACCAGCCTCCATTTCCTGTCCCTTGCCTTATCTCGGAACAGCAGGTACATATCACGTAGCCAGGCACAGGTCAACTTCTTGCTAGGGCAGAAAGCTCCCCTCCCATTCCAGTCGCACATTTCATTTAAATCTGTCCCATCTGCTCAGCTTCTAGTATGGATAACTCGTCAGACTTTCCACATAATAACAACTCCCCCCCCCCCTTCAGCAACAAGAGAAACAATCAGATCCCTGGAGGCACTCAAAATACACACTTTTGTGTCCACTACCCAGACAGTGAAAAGACGGCCACATTTTCCTCGCCCCTCCCAAGTCAGGCAAAGCACGCGCCAATCCTCTTCCTGGCCGAAGGGCTTACGATCTGTGGAGGGAGGCTTTGGGTGCTGCAGTTCTTGAGCAACTTAAGACAAATCAGCTTTCCTCATCCTGCCGCCCCCCCCCCCCCCCCGGTCTGTAGTGGATGCAGTGGTCTTGGGTGGAACTCTGCACCTCTCTGAGGGAGTGCACGCCTGTGAGCCTGTGTTTGGGGAGGGTCTGATGCACCATTGCAAACTTCACTGCTGTGAAGTAACCACTTATTGTTGGACGGGGGGGATCCAGTTCTTTAGAGCTCTGTAGCTTTAGATTTCTCAGCTCATGCTTCTCAACAGACTTGTTCCATCCTCCCTCCCCCACCCCCTGGTCCCAACCTGCCCCCCCTCACCCCTCCAACCTCAAACCCAAACTTTCTCCACGGAGTCAAGATCCTGGGTGCAGCAGCAGCTGGAACTGTGATAGTGGGACACCGGCAGGTTCTTGTAGACTGCTTTGCTGTAGGGGATGAGGCAGTAGCCGAGCTGTAGGCGGCGCGCCACTCGACAGTAGGCGGCCAGTGCCAAGACCAGCAGGGGCACGAGGAGGGCGAATCCCACCACGAGGAGAGCGACAGCGCCAGAGTCATGCAGGTGGGCCGTGCAGTACTCGGCCTGGACGTTCAAGAACTGCAGAGAGAGAGAGAGGGAGGGAGAGCACGGTGAGCGCATCAGCGGGTTCTCAAACAGCATGAGTGGTGCCCATGTGCCAGGACGCAGCATGAGTGGTGCCCATGTGCCAGGACGCATCCTCACTTTCGCCAGCAGCAGCCGGCTATGCAGGCCCAGTCATAAGACCCTGACCCCGGTATGTGTGTGTGTGTGTGTGTGTGTAACAAGAGGTATACTGAAAGGTGCCCAAATGAACAAGTTTTCCTCAGCTCTCTCTGGACAATGGCCAGCCCCCTCCCCAAAATTAAGAAGAGATTGGGTTTATACCCTGCCCTTCACTACCCAAAGGAGTCTTAGAATGGCTTACAATCTCCTTTCCCCCTTCCCTTCCCCACAACAGACACCCTGTGAGGAGGGTGGGGCTGAGAGAGCTCTCCCGAGGACTACCCTTGAGAGAAAAGCTCTGAGAGAACTTGTGACCAACCCAAGGTGCCCCAACCCCAGCAGGTGCAAGTGGAGAAGCAGGGAATCAAACCCCGTTCTCCCAGATTAGAGTCTGCACTCCTACCCACTACACTAAACTGGCTTTCCCTTCCACAGGTGGGTGGGCCCACAACCTTGTCAGCTGAGTTGCGAAATCCGGCTTGGGAAACAGGGCCGCGGTGGTGTTAAAGTGTCAGACTTGAATCTGGGCGACCCATGTTCGAATCCCCACTCTGCCAGTGGAAACTCACTGGGTGACCTGGGGCCAGTCACATGGTCTCAGCCCAACCTACCTCACAGGGTTGCAGTGTTCCCTCTAAGCTGAGTTAGTGTGAGCTAGCTCACAGTTTTTTAGCCTCCGGCTCACACATTTTTGTCTCAGCTCAGGAAGGATGTGGCTCCAGAGCAAACAGATTTATGCAGCAGCCCCATCGCTGGCTCACATCTGTAATGACAGGAGCTCACAGAGTAGAATTTTTGCTCACAAGACTCCACAGCTCAGAGGGAGCATCAGAGGAGAGGAGGTGGGTGCAAGCTACTTTGGGTCACCACTGAGGAGAATGAAATAAATTCCTGGACATTGGGAGGTCAATGCTCAGCAGGGCCCTCTGGATATGCCTTTTACTTCAGGGAAACTGAGCTCCGTAGTCTGGAGACGGGGTGCAGCTCCAGGATAACTCTAGGTCCCACCTGGAGAGGCTGGCAACCCTGGCGTCCCCTCCTTGGCCACACAGCCTCATAACAGATGACTGCAGCATTTTTCCTAAAGGAGATGAGGGCTGAGAAACCATTTTCCAATCCAGAAGCACTATAGAACATAAAGAGAAGCCAGTATTGGATTGGGCCAGTGGTCCCTCCAGTCCAACACTCTGGGTCACATAGTGGCCAGAAACACCAGGTGCCAGCAGGAGGTCCAGCAGTGGGGCCAGGACACTCGAAGCCCTCCCACTGTTGCCCCCCCCTCCATCAAGCACCAAGAATACAGAGCATCACTTGCCCCAGACTGAAAGTTCCTATCTCTACCTTGTGGCTCACAGCCACTGATGGACCTCTGCTCCAGATGTCTATCCAATTCCCTCTTGAAGCCGTCCATGCCTGTAGTCGCCACCCCCTCCTGTGGCAGTCACAATGACTTTTATCACCGTTGATAAGAGGAGACCCCCTCCCCCTCAGGGTTGTCAGCCTCCAGGTGGGTCCTGGAGACCTCCTAGAATGACAACCCACCCCCAGACGACAGAGATCCGTCCCCCTGAAGAAAATGGCTCCTTCAGGGGACAAACTCTATGGCCTACCACAGATTTTAGGTGAAGTCCCTCCCCCTAATCCCCCTCTCTCCGCAGGAGCTGCCTCTAAATCTCCAAGAATTCCCCAGGCTGTAGCTGGCAACGCCACATCTCCTTCCACACTCTTCCCAGCCCTCCTGCCTCCACTTCTTAAGAAAGGCCAGCTTTTTCCAAGCCCCCCACCCCACCCCATGGTAGGTAGGGGCCCAGGCCGAAGCTTGGCTGCTTCCTGCAAGAACTGTTCCCTCCCCAGGAGGTCAGAAGATATCCCTGCCGGAAGAGGGGGGGGGGGCAGGGCGGGCCGTCCTTTCTGGAATGCACACTGCAGCTGGCCCGCCCTGCAAGGTTATCAAAGCCCCTGGCGCTTGGCATCTGCTTTGTGTCACTGCACATGGGGGGGGGGGGAGGAGATCTTGGAGTCAGATTCCAGAGTTTCGTGCCCAGCAGCTGCTCCCCCAAGAATTCCCCTTTGCAGCACTCATTTTCCAGCAATGCGTTTTACAGGCTGAACTGGGATGCCACACCTCGGAGGTTGGGCTTTCTCTCTTTCCCCTCCGTGTTTACGACCTACCATTGTGTACTTTTTTTCTGGCACTGCTGTCTCTGCTTCTCTGACAGTAGGGTTGCCAACTCCAGACTGGGAAATTCCTGGAGATTCTGGAGCAGAGCCTAGGGAGGGGGGATTTGGGGAGGGTAACGCTACAGAGCAGCCATTTGCCCCAGGGGAACTGATTACAGGTGGCTTACCATTGCCTGCCTCCGCATAAGAAACTTGGACCCAAAGGATGGTTAACACATGGAATTCACTGCCACAGGAGGTGGCAGCAGCTACAGGCACGGATGGCTTCAGGAGGGAATTAGATAAACATCTGGAGCAGAGGTCCATCAGTGGCTCTGAGCCACAAGGTATAGATAGGAACTCTCAGTCTGGGGCAAGGGATGCTCTGTATTCTTGGTGCTTGGCGGCGGCGGAGGGGGGGCAACAGTGGGAGGGCTTCTAGTGTCCTGCCCCCACTGCTGGACCTCCTGAGGGCACCTGGTGTTTTTGGCCGCTGTGCAACAGAGTGTTGGACTGGATGAACCACTGGCCTGATCCAGCACTGGCTTCTCCTATGTTCTTATGGACTTCGTTGGTGGTCTCCCATCCTTTATGAGGCTGGGCCATCCAGGTCAGCAGATGATGATCTGTCAGAGTCAGATATTTGACTGGCCGATGGTGTTCTACAATCTGAGATCTAGCCAAGTTTTTGGGAATTGCAGAGGTATCTTCGTGGGATTCTTGCTGTTCCAAGCAACACTGTGGGCTGGAGCTGAGCTGGTGTTTGCTCAGTGCCCAGAATGTCCACGTTTCTTGAGACTTCTAGGCACTGCTCGTCTCCCAAAGGGGCTCTAACTCTGTTCATAAGTCTTGGCATTTTCTGGTCTTCTCCTGTTCTTTCTTGTCTATTCTGCTGTCTCCCTGGGATTGCAACATCAATGATCCAAACCCTATTTCTAATTTCTCCTACAATGGTGATATCAGGGGTGTTATACTCCAATTGTTTATCTGTTTGCAATCGGAAGTCCCAAAGAATCTTTGTTTCATCATTCTCCACGGTCACGTCTGGTTTGGCCTCTCGTGAATTTCTGGTTGATGGTAAGCCAGACTTCTGGCAAAGATTCCAGTGCAGCCTAGCTGCAACTCTATCCTGACGTTCTTTCTAGTCAGTTTGAGCCACTTTATTGCAAGCACGACGTTGCATCGTTTGTCTTGCAAAGTCAACATTTGCTGTTAGCCCTGGCTGTCTGAATCTTGGCTTTCATACTATTTGTGCAGCTAGAAGGAGTCCTTCCATTTCTTCAGGTCCCCCTTTTTGGAGCCCCTTCCAGGTGTTTCTGCTATCAACTGTATTTTCTATATTATTATTATTATTATTTATTATTATTATCATCATCATCATCATCATCCACCATTCTCCCAGGGATCCAAGGCAGATTACAAGTATGATTTTAAAAAATTGAATCAGTACGCAAATGGCAAGATACGACCTCTGAATCTAACAGCAATGAGCTTAAGACCAAACAGATTTGCCTGCCGTACGCCCCCCCCCCCCCCAATCAAGGGGATGCGGATGTGACAGGCACGGAGACCCGCTTAAGCTCAGAGCATTCCACAGCAGCCTCCCACCCACCCACCCACCCCCTGCCCAGAATCCGCTTTAGCCAGGACCACCCTAGAGGGACCACAGCTGTCAGGACAACTCCAGAGGCAAGGGGGGGGGGAGAGAAAGCCTGGGGGTGGGGTGCGGGTGAATAGCGAACAGAATTCCAGGGCTTAGCAAAATTTTTGCCAGTAGATCTTTCGGGAGGTGGGGGTGGGCAGGGGGAAGCATTCCTGAAATGTCGAAGAAATGGGCACCAGGGCGTATTCAACCAGCAACCAAACCAGGCTGACTTGAAAGGGATTAAAACTTTGAAAGTATCACCTTACTGAAGGTGTCCTCATTACAAGAGGGGCCGAGGGGCAAGCTGGCCTGGGACAACCAGAACCTGGAGCACAGGCAGAGCGCCTTTCTCACCAAGGGCAGCCAGGCTGAACTTCCAGGCAATCGGAATCCCCTACAGCTCTCCCTTTGAAAATGGCTCTCCAAGCCCCACTTCCAAAGCGCCCTGTGTGATCTTCGCCCTCAGTTTTGGGTTGGTGGGAACGATCTGCCTGCTTCACAGGGCTGGGGGAAAGAAAACTGCCTGGGTCATCCAAGACGGATGCAGCAAAGAGCTTCGGATCTTTTCCTCTGCCACAGACTCACCAACTGGCCTGGGGCAACTCCCTCATCCTCAACCGTCTGTAAAATGGGAACCCAGAAAAAGCCCTGAAGATTAGAAATCGCAAGCGTTTTGTTCAGAATGGGGGAAGTGTCGCTTGCCTGAGCTGTTCACAATGCTCCCTCTCAGCTGTGGAGTCCTTGTGAGCAAAAATTCCACTTTGTGAGCTACTGGGCATTCAAGTTGTGAGCAAACAATTTGGCTGCTGCAGAAATTAGTTTGTTAGTCTGGAGCCGGCCTTCCTGAGCCAGGAAAAAAGTCTGTGAGCCGGAGGCTAAAATACTGTGAGCTAGCTCACACTAACTCAGCTTAGAGGGAACACTGGTTGCCAACCCCCAGGTGGGGCCTGGAGCTCTCCCAGAATCCTGAGGGTGGAGTCTATGGCACTGTACCCCACTGAGGTCCCCTCCCCCTATACTCTCCCCTCCCATACACTCCACCCTCAGAACTCCAGGAATTTCCCAACATGGAGTTGGCAACCAGGAGAAACAGTTCTTTCCTCTGAATGGGAGGGGGCTAAAGAACTCAGGGGGACAACAGGCAGGAGCTTTAAAAATCCTTATCACCTCCTGTCTAGCAAAGAAGTATGAATACGCTTCAGCTGGCAGGACAAATTGCGGGGGGGGGGGGGGGGGAGAGGTGAGTGAGCCAAGTCCGGGGGGGGGGGGCAATGTGCTGCACCCCCTCCCACCCCCTCCCCGGGCATTTTACCAACAAAGTGGCTGAATGTCAAGACAGACCAACCTGGGCAATTCCACAAACACGCCTGCACTTAAAACATTTTTAAAAGAACCAAAGCTCCCTCTAAGTTGTGGAGTCTGGTGAGCAAAAATCCTACTTTGTGAGCTCCTGGCATTAAAGCTGTGAGCGAGTGATTTGGCTGCTGCATAAATTAGCTTGCTCTGGAGCCATCCCCCTTCCTTAGTCAAGACAAAAATGTGTGAGCCAGAGGCTAAAAACCGGTGAGCTAGCTCACACTTAACTCAGCTTAGAGGGTACACTAGAAAGAACTACACCGGGGGGGGGGGGGCACGCTCAAAGAGGCTGTCGATTTCCCCTCCACTTTGCAAGCCTCTCTCCCAAGCCTTGGGTCTGGAATCTCAGTGGCATTTATTGGGGGGGGTGTTAGAAAGACACTCTGAACATGCTCAGAGACACTGCTGCGTCCCGTCTCCTACCGTTTGGCTCAACCAAGCGTGACGCAGGTTTCGAGGCAGTGGGAGATGGGACTTGCCCTGGGAATCCAAATCCCTGTATTTGTAGCATGAAACGGGTCACTCCCAGACCCCAAACCCTTGCATGTCTAGCAAGCACCCTCCCGACACACACAGACTCCCCAAGAGGCATTTCTGCCAATGCCCCTCAAGACCTCCTGGCACCCCCCTGCTATCTCCCCCCCCCCCCGCTGGCTGTGCTTGTGTCCCCCCCCCCAAAAGACTTGTTTTGCAGCCTCCACAAATTGGGGAGGGGGGGATACAGGATGTGCGGAGGGGGGCTTACCTTGGAATGGCACAGGAACCCGAATCCCAGCAGGACCCCTGCGGGGAACAAGATCACCCCGAAGATGAGCCCCACCAAGGTAAGGTTGAGGAGCCCCACCAGCAAGTTCTGGATCGTGACCAGCACCGCACAGGCCCAGCAGTCCAGCGAGCCCCGCAGCTCGAGGGCCCCTTCCCCGGCGTAGGGAGGGGGCGGCAGGGGAGAGCCCTCCGGCCCACTCTCCGGATCCGGTGACCCCAACGTGGCCCTCTGGCAGCGGCTGTCCAAGCCCATCCTGGAGTCCGTCAGCCTTCTCGGGCGCTGTGGGACAGTCCCAGTCAAGTCCTCTTCCCCAGGCAGTCCCCGTTCCCGTCCTGCACAGCTCTGGCGGGGCTCTAAGTTTGCAGCATCCTTTACGTGCTCCCAGGCCTCTCCACCCCCCTGCTGCTGGGCCAGCCTCCAACACTCCGGGATAATCTAGGAATGCCACACACACACACACACACACAAGAGCCAGCACCAAACACAACCAAACCACCCCGACGACGGTCCTGACCTCATCCAAGGGATGCAGGTCCCCAGAGCAAGGAGGGAGGGAGGGAGGGAGAACACATCTCCATGCGCTCAAATTCCAAAGATGCTTCTCTTTTAGAGTCAGCCACATCACAGCACCGGCCTGCTAGGTCCTGACAATAGGGGGGAACTCCCTAACACCGCCTGCGCAGGCAGAGGGTGAAAGGTTGCCAACTCTGAGTTGGGAAATAACCTGGAGATTTGGGGGTCGTAGCCAGTGTCCCCTCTAAGCTGAGTCTGTGTGAGCTAGCTCACAGTTTTTTTAGCCTCCAGCTCCCACATTTTTTCTTAGCTCAGAAAGGACAGCTCCAGAGAAAACTGATTTATGGAGCAGCCCAATTGCTCGCTCACAGCTTTAATGCCAGTGGCTCACAAAGTAGAATTTTTGCTCACCAGACTCCCCAGCTTAGAGGGAGCATTGGTTGTAGCAGGGCGAGGGACCTGAGTGGGGTAGAAGGCCATCGAGCAGCCATTCTCCAAAGCAGCCGATTTCTCCAGGGGGACTGATCCCTGTTGTTTGGAGATCAACTGTACTTCCAGATCTCCAGGCCTCACCTAAAGGGCGGCAGTCCTACAAGACAGACATTTGCATAACAAACCTCCTGCCCAAAGCAGAAAGGAGAGAGGCAACTTGGAGCCCCAGGCAATCGACTGCAAATTCCCTTCCCCTCGACACACACGGAACAAAACAACAAAGCCAGCGAAAAGTGGTAGGTAGAGAGAGAGAAAAAGAAAGAAGTCTGGTTGTTTTTATCTCTGTGAGTTAATTTAATTTTTTTTACATTTACAAAATAAGATTTGTTTATCCTTGTCCCCTACAGTACAATAAGAATCCTTTCTTTAAAATTTTGTTTTCCAAAGACGCTAGACGTTCATCTGTTTTATTTCAGTGTGTTTGTGTATGAGAGAGAGAAGAAAAACAATTGGGAAATTTTAAAAAGTGCAGGTTTCGGAAGGAAGAGAGCTCTACAAGGCAGGGAGGGGGGCTGATTCAGCTAAAAACAAAAGAGGAAACCAACAAGATGATCCAGGATTAAACTCTCCCCCCACACACAAACCGCCCCCCCCATGAGAAGACTGAGCACCATGTCAAGGAAAATATTAACAGACCAAAAAAAAAATTAAAAAATTGGAAGTTCAAACAAAAATTCCAGAGAGAAGCCGAAAGAAACAAGACTTAAAAAAATAATAACAAGCAGATACAACAACATTGTAAAAAGATTCTTTAAAAAAAAAAAGTCGGATCAAACCCCAATAAAGGACCAATAAATAGAGAAATCATTACCAAAAAAAAAAGGAGGATGTATAAATTAAAACGAGGAAGAGAGAAAAGCATTTACAAAATTGCAAAACAATTCTGAGGCATGGAGTTACAAACACACACAAAATATACTTATATATATAAAAGAAAAAAAATTACCCCAAATCTGAGACATTTCTGGTTTCAAAACTATGAACTGGGAGTGAGAACTTTAGAGCCAAAAGCATGCAGAGTCGGGAGGGAAGGGGCGGCGATTCCGGGAGGAAAAGGGGAGGTCGAGAGGGAAGAATTAAAGGATTTGAAGGGCTGAGCGGAGTTATGGGGATTTTCACAGGTAAGGAGGGAGGATTAAGGACAGCATGGAGGGTCCCCGAGACCCCTCCCCAGCCTGAAATGGCTTCGGGGTGGGCTAAGAGAACCCCCTAAGGAAAGGAGGAGGAGGAAGAAGCAAACCCCCCCCCCCCATTTTTGCAAAATATTCTCCCATCTACCCGTGTGTCTGATTTGGGGCCAGCACCAAGCCCTCTCTGCAGGGCTGTTGTGTTTTTTTTCACCATTGCACGGGGGATTTCCCAATGCCTCGCACAAGCGTTTCCCCCCCTTACCGGATTTTTTTTCTCACTGTATTTTTTGTATTTTGTGTTTTTTAAAAGCAGTTTCTAATACAAACCCAGGATTTTTTTCCCTCCTTATATTTTTATATATATAATATATAAAAGGATGTAAGAAATCAATATCCATCATTGTCGTTAAAAACCACACGCGCAAAATTGCCCCGCCCGCCCCGCCAATATATAGAAATCCATGTACACTCTCTCCTCCTCCCGATGAGAAGTTCAACAAGAGAGAGAAATGAACCCCGCCCCGAAAAAGTCCTGCGTTAAGAAACCCGTATTAAAAAATTTTTTGCTTGCATTTTGTTTTCTCTTTTTTTTCCATTAAAATTTCCAACAAGAGAAAAGAATTGTATGTGTGTGTTGTTTTTTTTTTAAAAAGAAAAACAAACACAAATCACACGCCCCAAATCAGGAGCCCTCTCTCTGTTCCATCCAGTTGAGACGGCCAAACAGTAATGCTTTTGTGAAGGAAAAGGTCCGATCTCCTCTGAATCGGAGGGGCCCCCCCCCCCGGGATCCTTGTCCACGAGGCGCTTGGGCGCGGTGTATTTTTGACACAGGACGGGAACGTCGGCCCACGCTTCCTCTCCCGCCAGAGAGGCCAGCCGGGGCGCCTTGGCGATCCATTCTCTCTGCCCTTCTGTTTTATTTTTTTTCTTTAATCCAGTTTTTTTTCTTCTTTTAATACAAAATCAGCACCACCCAGAAAAGAGGTTCATTTTGCA
This sequence comes from Lepidodactylus listeri, assembly GCA_029233225.1. Taxonomy (NCBI): domain Eukaryota; kingdom Metazoa; phylum Chordata; class Lepidosauria; order Squamata; family Gekkonidae; genus Lepidodactylus; species Lepidodactylus listeri. The sequence continues at coordinate 53,924,250 of JARCFY010000018.1, forward strand.
GAATAAATTAAAAATGATCCATTGTGTGTTCTGGCGGGGGATGAAAGGGACAAACATGTAGGGATGCCGGTTCTGTCCTGTCCGCCATGGCTCAGAGCGGGCGTGAGTGGATCAGAGGCTCAGATGCTATGGAGGGAGGAGGGGGGGCTGGGCGAGCACAGCCCCCTTTGCCAAACACACGGTGGCGGAGGGGGGGAAGAGGCCAGCTTGGAGAAACAGCCCAGACGTCCATGTCCAGGCGTGGTATGGCTCATCTTGAAGAAGGCGACGCAGCCTGTTGAGGAAAGGAAAGAGTTAACAGAGGGCCAGTCACCCAAGCTAGGAAGGGTAAGAGGGCCAGATATTTTACCTCTGTACTCCCTCCAACCAACTATATGTTCCCACAACCAATGCTCCCTCTAAGCTACGGAGTCTTGTGAGCAAAAATTCTACTTTGTGAGCTCCTGGCATTAAAGTTGTGAGCAGGTGATTTGGCTGCTGCATATATTAGTCTGCTCTGGAGCCATCCTTCCTGAGCTAAGGCAAAAGATGTGTGCACTGGAGGCTAAAAAACTGTGAGCTAGCTCACACTTACTCGGCTTAGAGGGAACACAATCCACAAGCTCCCTGAGAGTGCGCTGGAGTTAACTGAACCGCTCTCAAGGGCGTTGAACTGCACAGGTCAGGAAAAAAATTCCCTTTCTCTGCCAACAGGTGGCACCATTGCTTCTCCCCAAACCCCTCTGGCTAGCCCAGCCCCCCCCCCTTACCCAACCCCATGCTCACCAGAGTGAAGCTGTCATAGATGTGAATGAGTTCCTCCGTCTTGTACTGCTCGAGGACCACAACGCCGTGGAGGGAGGAGCTGCGCTTGCGAGCACAGGCCTCGCAGTGCACCAGGTAGCTGTTCTTGCTGCCGTTCTCGCTGGTAACAAAGAGGATGTTGAAAACCTCCACCTGCGGGGGGCACAGAGAGAGAGAGAGAGAGAGAGAGAGAGAGAGAGAGAGAGAGAGAGAGAGATGCAACCCGATTTAGAGTCTGCTGTTCTCAAGACGACTCAAGGCAGAATATGAAAATAACGGGGGGGGGGGATCTATTTTTTTGGGGGGGGGGAGAAGCATTTACAAACTTTCACAACAATACTGCTTTTGGAGGAATGGCCTCCTCCTAACAAGTTATGTTTTGCAGATTTCCAAATACAAATTTATACTCTTGGCAAAGTTAAGCCGCAAGGTGTGAAAATGAAGGCAGACACCTCCCCATCCCGTCCCCCAAGCCAGGACAGGGCACTCACCAGGTTCGAAATCCAGGTTCCCCCTCATCCTCCAATTGCTAAGCCCCCCCCCCCCCCCAATTGCTTTGTAAATCACAGGTAACATTTAGCATAGCCTGGATGTGTAGTTCTCCCCCCCTTCCCTCTCCATTTTTAAAATTTAGACCATAAGGCTGCTTTCCTTCCCAAGCTCCTGTTACAGTTTCTGCAAACAAATCCCCCCCCCCACACACCAGTGTTCCCACTAAGCTGAGTTAGTGTGAGTGAGCTCACAGCTTTTCAGCCTCCAGCTCACCACATTCTTGTCTTAGCTCAGGAAGGATGGCTGCTAATTTACGCAGCAGCCCAGTCACTCGCTCACAACTTTAATGCCAATAACTCACAAAGTAGAATTTTTTTCTCACAGGACTTCACAGCTTAGAGCAGGGGTGGCCAACCTGTGGCTCGGGAGCCACATGCGGCTCTTTCACACACATTGTGTGGCTCCCGGCAGGGTGACTACGGAAGTGAAGGGGAGGCATGCCTCCCCAATCGGTCTTCCCCTCCCCAGCCAGTGTTTCCCTCCCTGGGAAGGCTTGAGGTGGTGGGTGGTGGGGGGACAGGGAAAGAAAGCAACTTTCAATGCATTCTCAAAGCACCCCCCCCCAGCCTAGAAGATATTTACCACTGGATAAATATCATTATCAATATCGGTTCTTACTCCTTTTGTTTTTATTTCTGGCAGTCTCATTTCATGTTAATAAAAAGCAAATCCACATGTTTTTCAATAAAACCCTGTGTGTGATATTTCATATCTTGTGGCTCTCAAACATCTGATGTTCATTCTACGTGGCTCTCACATCAAGCAAGTTTAGCCACCCCTGCTCGACACCCCCCCCCCACAGGGTCAAACAACTCAGCTGCGCATGGACCCACTGGAAGGCCAGGGCAACCGGGGGGTTTTGCTCCCCCACAGGAAACAGTTTGTGAGAGGTCATCGCGGAGTGCAAAACAACAGGAAAGGGGTCACAGGGGACACCGAGAGGTCCGGAAACCGGGCTGTCGACTGGCTTAGGAGATTTATAAAGGCCCCGCCTGCAAGAAGGTAGACGTTTATCACCGTCCACAATGTCCACAGGCACCCTTCCCACCCGCTGCTTCCTCAGCTGGATTCTCTGGACACCTCGGATAGAAGATGTTTGTCCACCTATCTGTAAACTCCCTCTAGTGGGGAGTCCTGAAGTCCCAGCTCCAGAGCGCTGGTCTTCGGTAGAGCTAGATTTGAGGCCAGGAACACTTCAGAGGTGAACAAGGTTTTGAGGACAGACGGTTTCAAGAGTCTCTCGAAAGCTCATACATCAAAAATAGTGTCCAGTTATTGCCTTGGAGTCCAACAAGATTTTCAAGGGAAGAGCTTTCAGGAGTCAAAACTACCTTTGTCAGATCCAAAGAGGAATGGCGATTCATAAGAACCTAAGAGAAGCCGTCCTGGGTTAGGCCAGTGGCCCATCCAGACCAGCACTCTGTGTTACACGGTGGCCAAAACCCTGGGGCCATCTAGATATCCATTAGTGGGGCCAGAAGTCCAGAAGACAGAGCATCCCTTGCCCCAGACTGAGCGTTCCATCTAGACCTTGTGGCTAAGAGCCACTGATGGACCTCTGCTCCAGATGTTTCTCCAGTTCCCTTTTGAAGCTGCCTATGCTTGTCGCCGCCACCACCTCCTGCGGCAGTGAGTTCCATGTGTTAATGACTCTTTGGGTGAAGAAGGACTTCCTTTTATCCGTTCTAGGCCTACTGCCCATCAATTTCGTTGAGGGCCCACGAGTTCTTCTATTGTGAGAAAAGGAGAAAACTACTCCTTTCTCTACCTGCTCTATCCCATATTTAATCTTGTAAACCTCTATCATGTTAGAAGAAGAAGAGATGGAATTTATACCCCGCCCTTCTCTACCTGGAGGAGTCTCAGAGCAGCTCACAAACTCCTTTCCTTTCCCCTCCCCACAACAGACACCCTGGGAGGTGGGTGGGGCTGAGAGAGCTCTGACAGAAACTGCTTTTTTTCAAGAACAGCTGTGCCAGAGCTATGGCTTGCCCGAGGTCATCCAGCCAGGTGCAAGTGGAGGAGTGGGGAATCAAACCTGGTTCTCCCAGATTAGAGTCCGCGAACTTAACCACTACACCTAACTGGCTCTGTTGCCCCTCAGTTGTCACTTCTTTAAACAAAAGAGGCCTAACCTCTTTAACCTTTCTTCATAGGAGAGGAGGAGGAGGAGATTGTATTTATACCCTGCCCTTCACTATCTAAGGGAGTCTCATAGCAGCTTACAGTCCCTTTTCCTTTCCCTTCCACTCCACACAACAGGCACCCTGTGAGGTAGGTGGGGCTGAGAGAGCTCTCCTGAGAACTGCCCTTGAGAGAACAGCTCTGAAAGAACTTGTGACTGACCCAAGGCCACACCAGCAGCTGCAAGTGGAGGAGTGGGGAATTAGACCCGGTTCTCCCAGATCAGAGTCCATGCACTTAACCACGACAAGTGTTCCATCCCCTTAATCATAGAATCATAAGAGTTGGAAGGGACCTCCAGGGTCATCTAGTCCAACCCCCAGCACAATGCAGGAAAAACATCTTAGTTGCCCTTTTCTGCACCTGTTCCAATGTTATAGTATCTTTTTCGAGGAATGGCAACCAGACTGCTTAGTCTTTCTGCCCCAAGTCAGAAGGCGGGAGGGGTGTGGCACAGAGGAGAGCTAGGATGCGAAGGGACAAGGTGGAATCAGCTTGATTAGAGCAAAGGAGAAAGCTGCGTGGTGCCTTCGCATCCCGAGTCCCCTTCTTTACAGCACCCCTCCCCACCATTTAACTGGGGAAGGAGGAGAAGGAGAGGAGATTGGATTTATACCCTGCCCTTCACGCAGTCTCAGAGTGGCTTACAATCCCTTTCCCCACAACAAACACCCTGTGAGGCAGGTGGGGATGAGAGAGTTCTTTCGAGGACTGCTCCTGAGAGAACTGCTCTGAAGGAACTTGTGGCTGACCCAAGGTTGCACCAGCAGCTGCATGTGGAGGAGTGGGGAATCAAACCCGGTCCTCTCTTTACCACTGTACCAAACTGGCTCTGTGGGGATCTCCCTTCTTGTATCTGATAAAGGCAGCTTGGACTCGAATCCGGCTCCCCGAGTCCTGGGGGCCTCGTAGGGCTGGCTGCCCTTCCCTGGGTCTTCTCCAGAATGGAGGCCCAGGGCCAGTTTCTGTTCCGGGGCTGGGAGCCAAGTCACTGTGCCAGAGGAATGCTGGAGGGCAGAGCTTCCTTCCCGCGCCCCCCCTTCACCAACTCCCTGGGTGGCAGAGAAGGCAAAACGGAGGCCGGGAGAACTGGATACGCAGCCCTGAACACCTTCGGGGGAAGGAGGCGACAGATAAAAACCAGCCCCACTCCCCAGGTCATCACCCCATAGCCTTCTTCCCTCCCTCCCTCTCACACCCTCCATTTCAGGATCTCGCTGCTTCGCCAAGCAACTGCTCCATCTGTCCAAACCCCCAGAGCTGCCCAGTCCTGGGTCTTAGGGCCAGCCCCCTATGAAGAAAGGCTGAAGCGCTTGGGGCTCTTTAGCTTGGAGAAACGACGGCTGAGGGGTGACATGATCGAGGTTTATAAGATTATGCATGGGATAGAGCAGGTAGAGAAAGAAGGACTTTTCACCCTTTCTCACAATACAAGAACTCCTTGTGGGCACTCCGTGAAATTGCTGAGCAGTCGGGTTAGAACAGATAAAAGGAAGTCCTTCTTCACCCAAAGAGTGAGTCACACGTGGAATTCACTGCCACAGGAGGTGGTGGCGGCTACAAGCATGGACGGCTTCAAGAGGGAATTAGATAAACATCTGGAGCAGAGGTCCATCAGTGGCTCTGAGCCACAAAGTATAGATAGGAACTCTCGGTCTGGGGCAAGCGATGCTCTGTCTTCTTGGTGCTTGATGGGGGGGCAACAGTGGGAGGGCTTGTTTCCCCGACATGCAGTGGGCTCTCCAGGGTCTCTGGTGGAGGCCCTTCCTATCCCTTTTCACCAGATCCTTGCCAAGTGGAGAAGCTGGGGCTTGAACCTGGGCCTTCTGCATGCCACACAGCTGGGCCTTCTGCATGCCACACAGCCACACAGCTGCTGGTGTAACCTTGGGTCAGTCACAGTTGTCTCAGAACTGTTCTCTCAGCCCCACCTACCTCCCAGGGTGTCTGTGGTGGGGAGGGGAAGGGAAAGGAGATTGTAAGCTGCTCTAAGACTCCTTCGGGTAGTGAAGGGCGGGGCATAAATCCAATCTCTTCTTCTTCTTCTTCTTCCTGTGTTAATGAGCGGCCGCTCATGCCCACAGCTTAGAGGGAACATGGGTGCCCCCCCGCCCCCCGGAGCTGGCAGGTTTGCCGGGGACTTACGTCGCACTCGTTGCAGTAGTACGCTGGCTCGTCCTTCACCCGCCCCTGGTAGGCGATCTTCTTTCCTGTCCGCACCAGACTTTCCCGCTGGACCTGGCAGTGTTTGATCGACTGCATCAGGCAATACCTGCGCGGAAGAGAGGGAGGGGGTCGGATCCGGGCCAGGGGAGAGAGGGGGAGGGAAGGACGGAGCCTCCCCACCAACACCAAACCCGTCCAGAGCAGAATAGGTGCACACACTCCTGCCTGGCCTACGGGACCGATGGGAACACGCTCCGGAGTCACCCGCCACCCCCCGGGGAAGCCTGCGTATTCCGTCACCCCAGCTGATGGCCAACCAACAGCCCCTGGATTCCTGCTGCTCTTGCAGCTCTTGAAGGCGAGGAAACCTCCCTCCTCCTTCACCAGAACAGGGCTGAGATCGCACCCAGGGGAGACACAGCACACAGCCTCATGGCCCCAGTGCCGATTCCCAGCATCCCCCTCACCTCTGGGGGACCCTCTCCCCAGAGAAGGAGCTTTGGGGCAGGGCAGGGCAGGGCAGGGCAGGGCAGGGCAGGGGAGGAGGGCTGGAGAATCAGCGCAAAGCAGACAAGATGCTTTGGCCAGCGGACCCCGGGGGGAGGCGGCTGGGTCCTCACTTGATCATTCTGTACAAGTCGGGATCGCTGATCTTGACGGTGCGGGCCACGTTCCAGGAGACGTGGATCATGGGGACGATGGACTTGACGTTCTTCACCTCATTCCACTCGTAGCGCTCCAGGGCCAGCTGATACTGGTAGGCTGTGGGACAGAACGGGGGCGCTTAGGTGGGTGGGTGGGTGGGTGGGAGACCCTTTTCCGGCATCAGATGCTCCGCTAGGGGTCATCCGGGAGGCCGTGACTGGCTGCTGTGCTGTCCTTTTCCACTGTTTCTAGGGTGCACAGAGAAGCGCCAACACATATCCCAGACTCCTCCTCTGCTCGGCTTTGGAGGGAAGCTGTGGTCCTCCCCCCGGTCCAGCTGTGGTCCTCCCCCCGGTCCCCCGGTCCACATTTAGCAGATACTGCATCGCCCCGGTGTTGGAAGGGATGTGGGGGGAAAGGAACTTTTCTCCACAATTGGTGGACCGGTCTGATAGCTGAGCAATTTTGGAGTCAAATATTAACAGAAATTTGATCAAAGCTAAGCCTTCAAATTCCACAATCTCCAAAAATAATCTTGTTGAATTTGTGGGAAGAATACAGGATACCTAAGCATAACCAGGAATTTGGCGGCAACTATGTTTGCTGCAGCTTCTAGGATTAAAACTAAGGGAGGAGAAACCTCCAACGATTCAAGCTTAGAATCACAAGGTATGGGATTATTTTGTTTTAGATAAACTGACGGTAGATATTGAGGGACTGACTTCTGCTAAATTCAAATCAACCTTTTTCAAGAAACGGGGACCTTTTGTTTATTTATTTATTATATTTATATCCCGCCTTGCCAGCGAACCGGAAAAGATGTTGGGAAAGATGTCGGGTTCAAAAATGTTAAACACCCTACTGAACTACAAAAGTTGGAAAGTCGCCTCTTGATTTCTCATTGAAACTGTGGTTGCTCTAAACCTTTGTAGTGAGACGGTTTGTTGCTCTTGTTTTGTTACTTAGGAATTTGTATGTCATGTCCTTGACCTTATTGTATAGTTATCATTGACATATTTCTATACATAACTGATTATATTATATTATTTAATAAAATAAAATTAAAATTAAAATCCAGTGCCTCCCCCCAACGCAGAGGACAGCAGACCCTAGCCTAGGGACCCCCACATGGACAAAGCTTGGGACTGGGTTATCTGAGAACCGTCTTCTCCCCTATGTTCCTGCCCAGGAATTAAGATCACAGAGAGAGGTTCTCCTGACTGTCCCACCAATCCAAGAAGCTTGTGTGGCGGCGAAGGAGACAGGGCCTTGTCGGTGGCAGCCCCACGGTTACGAAACCACCTCCCCAGGGAAGCGCGCCTGGCCCCCTCACTTCCAGTCTTTAGGAAGCAGTTGAAGACAGTTTTATTTAGGACTGCATTTAGCTAAGTTTAGCAGCAATCCCGAGTAGTGGTTTTAAATTCAGGCTTGATGTTTTTAATGTGTATGTTATTCTACGTGCTTTATCTATGTCTGTAAAGCTGCCTTGAGCTCCGTTAAGGAGGGAAGGCGGCCAGCAAACGTGTTAACTATATAAACAAATGAAGGCAAAGAGGCACCGATCCCTCTTGAAGACAATTTCATTTCCCTGCTAGTCAAAATCAGCAAACAGGATGCAAAAAGCATCATGGTCAATTAAATTAGCAGATCCAAATACCTCTTTGCATGAATAAGAGGACACAAAGGAAGAGGCACTGTCAGCTGACAGCTGCATTTCAACTGAGAAAATTGGTCTGGAAATGCCAGTTGGGCTATGGACTCCCTCGTAACAGGGGAACTTTTTGGGTTCTTCACTGAAGGATACTTTTATGTTTCCTTAAATTCCCCCCGCAGCCCTGGGATTCCAGAAACTGGCTCCAACCCCAAAAGGGAAGACGGCACTACCTGTGCCAAGCCCCCTTTCCCATTTGTTCTGGGAGACTCCCAGTTTCACCAGCGAACAGACGAAGTTGTGGTATGCCAGTTCAGAACTTCCGTCTGCCTGGCCCAGTCCAGTCCAATCTCTCACAGCCCCCCAACTAGAGAGGCCGGGGGCTCATCCTGGGGCCTCTGGCATGCAAACCGTGAGCTGTTCTAGCCCACAGGAGAGCACAAGGCGCTCCCTTCGGTCCTCGGCGGGATCCGGGCCCCGCCCATTACCTGTCAACGGGCCGACGTTCCAAGCGATGTTGTTACACCAGCCGGTGGCCTGCACCCAGTGGACGGTTCCAGCATTGATCCACACGAGGTCTCCCGGCCGCTGGATGAAACGGTAGACGGGGATGTTGGACTGGTAGAGGTCTTCGAGGATGGGCCACCACGAGCCAGTCAGGTAATCCACATTGTGCCTGCAAGGTCAAAACAAGAGCACCACTAGGCAGGAACGTCCCAGACTGGTTCTCTGCAGACAGCACAGCTTGGCGTCGGCTGCCGCCACCAGACAATGACGTGCAAGAGAGCTCTCCATCTGGGCTACGAGCAGACAAAGTCTAGCGCCTCCCCAGGTGGGGATCCGCCCCCGCTGCAAGCGGGCCAAAGCACCCTCCCCCGGTCCCCTCGCCGCCCACCTGTCACAGAAGGCACTGATGTGTTGCCAGTAATGCTCATGGACGGCAAACCACTCGCAGTCGCCCGGCCCGATGTTGATGTTCACCGAACAGAAGTTGTTGTTCTCTTGGTGACCTGCAAGATGGGAACACGCTTTAGAGCCCCTGAAGTCAGCTTTGGTTCAATGCCTCTCTAAGCGCTCTTTCCGGGAAAATTTCCTAGGGGGAAATGGGCATTCCGAGTGGGACCGAGGCTTGGATAAGGCATGGTATCCGTTGCTGAACCACATAGATTTCCATGTCGCTTTTTGATAATTCAGACTGGTTTACGGGGATTAAAAGTCAGTAAACACCTTCCAAAAAAAAAAAAGGGAATAAACTCCCCATCGATTGCCGAAAGGCATGCTGAACCAGCAGTTTTCTCAGCTGCCTTTGGACAAAAAAAATAAGCAACAGGGAGGAAGCCAAAGGAATTTCCTGGGAAAGGGAGTAGCACCGCTCCGGGGCTGCAGCTAAAAAGGCCCTGCTTTGAGCAGAGCTTGTGCTTGCCTCCTTAAAAGGATGGGATACAAAACAGAACAGCCTTACAAGAATATAAACGAGGCGTTGTTTGGGAAGAAATGTTGGGGGAGAGGGCGTCCGAGACTGTGAAGGTTAAAACCAGCACCTCGAAGTTGGCAAAGAAACAAACAGGAAGCTGGTGAAGCTACGACAAAACGAGGCAGATGCTGGCCATGCTGGAGGCAGGAAACTGGCACTGACACCCACCTCACCCCTCCATCCCTTACCCGGTGTGCGGCTGCCTGGCACCTTCATGTACAGCTGTACGGTATTCATGCCCAGGATCGTGTGTCCCACGTGACTTAGCATGTTCCCCGTAGAGGTGACTCGCATGAAGGCAGGCAGCTTCAGCAGCTCCTGTAGCTGCGGCTTCCACCTGCAGGCCATCAAAAAATGGAAACGTTCATTTTAAAAGAGAGGTTCAGAGACCAGCAGTGTTGGTCCACAGCAGGACAGATAGATTCGAGTCCAGAACAGACCGATTTTGAGACCTGAGAGACCAAGATTTTCAGGGTATGGATATTCTGACAAAGGGAGGTCTGTTTGGCTCTCAGAAAGCTCCTACCCGGGTAGGAGCAGTCCACCATCAGCAGCTGTAAGCAAAAATCCCACCATCACTCACTGTATGAACACTGGAAAGCAACTAAAAAGTTAAAATCAAATCGATGATCAGAACCGCAAAGAATGATTGCAGAGACGACCCGTTATGGCTTCTGTCTTTTAAGACAGCAGCCTTTGATACAACAATAACAAGGCTCAGCCACAGGGGGGCAGCATAGAACCATCCCTTTACTCTCTTGCAATGGCCACCGGGAGGCAGCATAGACAGAGTCAAGGGCAGAAAGAGGCTGCTGCCCAATATGGCCACTGGGAGGCAGCAGAGAGGCAACCGTTTTCTGTGCTTCCAGGCAGGAACAGGGAGGAGCAGCAAAGCTCAATGGGCAGACCTCCATTGCAGTGACACATTATCGCCACAGGGGGGCAGCAAAGGTTAAAAATGATAGATTACAGAATCCCAGAGAGGCCTGGGATTCTAAAATGCTGAAACACCAAGAACAATTCCATTCCAATGTATTTGGGGAAAGTGTGCATGCACACGAAAGCTCATACCTTGAATAAACCTTTGTTGTCTTAAAGGTGTCACTAGACTCTAAATCTGTTCTACCAAGAACAAAATCCATGTCGAACCTTTTATTGGGCCAACCAAATTAACACAAAACACCCTGCAAGCTATAAATAGCTCTCCAGTGCTCTTCATCAGTGGTAGAACCCCTGCTTGGCATGCAGAAGGTCCCAGGTTCAATCCCCAGCATCTCCAGTTATAAAGGACCAGGCAGGAGGTGATGAGAAAGACCTCTGGCTTGAGACCCTGGAGAGCGGCTGCCCATCTGAGCAGCTAAGACTGACTTTGACCGACCAGGATAAGGCAGCTTCATCAGGCTGGATTAGCACAAAGTTTTAGAAGACAGAAGGGTAGAAAAGCAGGCGGAGGATCTGGCCTTCTCCCTTGCGACAGCAGAAAGGCCGGATGCTCATTTTGTCAAATAAATAAAAACATGTTATTAAATTTTGTAATGCCAATAAAGGTTGATTGATTATTAAATTTTGTAACATTCAGCCTGATGGAGAACTCTGGTGAGCTGATACAGTAAAAGGTATTCCATGGGTTTGGTTCTTGTTTTTCAGGATCTGGCACGGACCAATAAAAACGAAGATTAAACTGCCTTCATTCCAGCATGTGCTTTTGCGAGCGCTCACTTCCACAGATACAATGAACAGGAGGAACTCATATACCACATTTTTAACGGGGAAAAAATTATTACAGGAAAGCAGGGGGAGAGGAGCTGGGGTCAGAGAGAGAGCTGGCGTGAATCCAGTCATTAGAATCGCCAGCTCTGGGTTAGGAAATACCTGGACACTTTGGAGGTGGAGTCTGGAGAGGGTGGGGTTTGGGGAGGGGACTTCAGCAGGGCACCATTGCACAGAGTCCACCTTCCAAAGCTGCCATTTTCTCCAGGGGGAACTGATCTTGGTCGTCTGGAGAACAGTAACAGCAGGAGATCTCTAGATGCTACTTGAAGGTTGACAACCCTAACTGTCGTAGATTTTTCAGGTGCAATTTTCAGAGGCTCCAGCCTCTCTCTTCGAGGTGCAGATAAACAGAAGTGTAACTATCTCCATGTCAAAAAGGCAGGACAGCAAAGGGGAGGGGAACGCATAACATTCCAAACGTTCAGGGGGGTCCCCGTGTTGCTCTGAAGCAACGGAACAAGGTTTGAGTCCAGTGGCACCTTTTTAAGACCAACAAGGTTTAATCCTGGGCAGAAGCTTCTGTGTGCAAGCACGCTTCTTCAGGTTTGTGCCACTTGACCCAAACTTCCCCACATTGTTGGCCAAAGGTTGAAGGGCCAAGACCCTCTTCCCATGGTCAAGGGACTGCTCTCCGGCCTTTCCCGGGTTTGAACGCGGGGACGGCAGACAAAGAAGAGCTTGAGGCTTCTGTGTGCGCCCTCCCTCCCCTTCTCACCGCTTGGCGTCCGAGAGGTCGATATTGGTCCCAAACTTGATGATCTGGTGAGGTTTCTGGTCAGGGTTGCTGCTGGGAAGAGAAGCCGAAGAAAAAGTTACAATCTGAAGGGGGGAAGGGTTTATTTGAAGTGGGCCGTGACTCCCAAAGGCTCCTCCCCTGCCACATATTTTGTTAGCCTTTAAGGTACTCCTGGATTCTGGCTCTTTTCTGAAAAGTTACAGTGCGAGGGAGGGGGGCAAATCTTCTCCCCGAACCCACTTTCTCCACACGGGAGCCTTCTCCTCGAGAGGAGGCAGAGACAGCCTACCTGGGGGGAGTCTCCGTGGTGCTGTCCGGCTCTTCGGCCTCCTCTTCATCGCTCTCTTTGTCTTCCTGCCCCAAGACAAGAACAGGTCAAAGGTGGAGGTGCCCCCTCATACGGTTTAGGGTGGGGCTCCCAGTGGGCACACCAGGGGCCCCTTCCACTCCAGACATCCTCACCCCAAGAGGGGGGTGGGTGGGAACAAAGGGGTTCTCCCTCCTCACCTGGAGGGACTCCTGGAAGGAAGCGGCCTGGTACTGGGCGTACTTGGCAATGGTGGTGTGGGACCGGCTGCTTTCGCACGGCCACACTTGCTTCGTCCCTTGGAGGTCCCAGTTTTCGTCCGACGGCTGCTGCACTTGCGTGCGCACCTCCACAGCATGTTCCCCGCTGGCCTCCACTAGCGTCTTTGTGCTGAACAGGCCCAAGTCTGAGGGGAAGGCGAGGGGGGCGGTCAAGAAAAGGTGCGCCAAAACCTACCCAGCCGTCCACGGCACAGCCGTCTCCTCCACGCACCCACAAGGCTGACAGAAGACCTCTGCAAAACTGTCCTCCCCGAACCCCAAGGCCTCTGACCTCAGCCATGTCCTGCGACCCACCACAGAAGCTTTAGTTACCAACCTCCAAGAGAGGCCTGGAAATCTCCTGGACACGTTAGAGGTTTATGAAATGATGCACGGGGCGGAGAGAGTTGACAAAGAGAAATTTCCCTCCCTCTCCCAAAAGACTGGACCTCATGGGCAGTAGGTTCAGGACGGACAAAAGGGAATACTGCTTTACACAGAGAGTGATTAAAAGGTGGAATTCACTGCCAGAGAATATAGTGATGGCCAAGGTAATACACAGCTTTCAAAGGGGATTTGATAGATTTGTGGAGGATAAGTCCATCAGTGGCTACTAGCAAGGGTGGCTGAGGGGAGCCTCCACATTCAGAGGCACTATGCCTCTGAATCCCAGAGCCAGGATGACACATCAGGGGAAGGCCTCGGCCTCCACGCCCTCTTGTTGGCCCTCTAGAAGAACTGGAGGAGGAGGAGGAGGAGACTGGATTTATACTCTGCCCTTCACTACCTGAAGGAGTCTTAGAGCAGCTTACAATCTCCTTTCCTTTCCCCTCCCCACAGCAGACACCCTCTAAGGTAGGCGGGGCTGAGAGAGCTCTCTCAAGAACTGGCCTTGAGAGAACAGCTCCGAGAGAACTTGTGACTGACCCAAGGTCACACCAGCAGCTGCAGGTGGAGGAGTGGGGGATCAAACCTGGTTCTCCCAGAGTCTGCACTCCTAACCACTACCCCAAACTGGCCAGCCACTGAGACAAGATGCTGGACTAGATGTATTACTGGCCTGACCCATCAGGGCTCCTCTGATGTTCTTAACTGCAAATGGTCTCCAGACCACAGGGGGATCAGACCCCCCAGGAGAAAATGGCTGCTTTGGAAGGCTGGCTCTGTGGCCCTAGACGCTCCTGGGATCCCTCCCCTCCCCTGAATCTACCCCCAAATCTCCAGGAATCCCCCAAATCGGAGTTGGCAACCCTAAGGGAAGTCTTTCCCTTCAACCACCTCCCAATGCCCGCAAGCCCTCCCTTGCCTCGTTCTTAGACCCTCCTCCGAACGCAGGCCCAAGCCCCTAAGCACTCCCACGCACAAGCCCCCCCCCCCCCCCCCCCAAATGCCATGTGTGCGGACTCACTGAGGCGGAGGGAGCCGGCCAGGCCCCGGATGACGGTGATGGGGTTTTTGGGGTCAGTGCAGAACTGTAGGAGCACCGGTGAGAAAGCGTCCCGTTTGCTCTCCAGCTGAGGAGGAAGGAGAGGAAAGGCGCGTGAGAGAGCAGGAAGCCGCGGGGATCCGGCCACACAAAGCTCCTTGTTGGAACCGGCCTCATTGGTTTCGACCAGCAGGTGGAGAAAGCCCCCCTCCCCCCCCGGCCCAGCCAGCCGGATATTCCCACGTGGGCTCAGCGCCTCCCGTGGCCCCCAGTTCACCTCAGCACCCCACTTTTCCAACCAGGAGTTCCTCTTTGGATGAAGTGAAGGGGCCCTTTCATGAGGCAATGCTGCCAGCCGCTGAGGGCATCCAGAACCATCCTGAAATGAGTGTCCCCTCCAAGCTGAGTCAGTGGGAGCCAGCTAAGTTTTTCAGCCCTCCGGCTCACACCTTTTTGCCTCAGCTCAGGAAGGATCTGGCTCCAGAGGAAACTGATTGATGCAGGGGGGCCTGATCGCTCACTCACCTGGGTTGTCTATTCCCCTTGCGGAGGCCTTTGGCCAGTTCCTTTTTGGGTGTGTATGACTCGTGTGTGTGTGTGTGTGTGTGTGTGGAAGTCATGGCTGACTTCTAGTGACCCCCCTAGTGGGGCTTGGACGTTTCAGAGAGGTGGCTAGAGATTGCCTGCCTCTGCGTTCCAGCCCTGGTATTCCTTGGAGGTCTCCCATTCTAACACTTGTCAGGGCCGGCCCGGCTTAGCTTCCGAGATCTGGCCAGGTCAGGGCTCCTTTGGCCAGAGAGGCAAGAGGCACGTGTGGCGGAAAACTTTTCTCTCCTGCCTTTTTTCCTCCACAATGGCAAAGCATCCCAGGCACGGTGGACGCCGGGAAGAGGGCCCTGGGCCCTCACACGGCCACCAGGGGACGAATCCAGCTGAAGTGGGCGGTCAAAAATTCTGGGTCAGAAGCACCCGGATGGAAGTTCTCGGTGGAACCAGGCAGGGAACATCCAGCAACTTCAAGCCACAGAAACAGCCAACGTATCCCAGGCGTGAGACCCAAGAAGTTGCCCACAAAAGGAAAGCAGGGAGCCAGACAGGGACTCTTGGACATCATAATGGAGACTGAGAAGCCTGACAGGATGACGAACACACAGGGACACACAAAGTTGCCTTCTACCGAGTCTGACCCACGACCCCACAAGGATCTGGGCTGTCTGCTTAGATTAGCAGCAGATCTCTCTCCGGAATCTCCAGCAGAGCATTTTCCCGTCACACACAACCTCATCTCTTTGAGCGGGAGGTGCCGGGGATTGAATTTAGGACCTTCTGCATGCCAAGCCGGTGCCCTACTGTTGAATGAAGATGCGGAGGGACAACCAGCCCAGGCCTCGCCCAGCATGGGAAAGAGAGACTGCAGAAGGTCTGGGGCAGATCACAGAAATGATCCCACAAGAAGGAGGCAGCCCCAACCCCAAACATTAGAGAAAACAGGGGGCATTCGACCCCACCCCCCTTGAAACGGAGACATTAATTTGGGTTCCCCCTTTTTGGCTCTGGCTTCCAGGAGCTCCCAGCCCTTTCTCTCTGAAGCAACCATGAGTCCAGGCAAAGGGAGTGAAAGACGTTTATAAGCTAGCTTTTAACCATTTTGTATCTGTAGCTCTAACGTTTCTCCAAATGTTTTTCTGCCGTTGTTGCCCGCCTTGGGTCCCAAGGTGCCCTTGAGAAAGGTGGGAGCCAATGGACAAAATGTTCTTGGTGACCCTGAAGCCATCCATAGGTGAGCGAGGCACTCCAGTTGATCCAGGACTGAGAAGAGGCGCTCCGCCAACGATTAATCCAGGAGGTGTACCCTGCACAGATAGAAGCTTGCTTGGCGAAGGCCAGTGCAGTGGCGACTCTGAAAGGCATGGACCAGCACCAGGGCAATGATGCAGAGCCCAGAGAGATGTTCTGTGCAATCACTGAGAGCGAGAAACTTGCATCCACTTGGTGTGTGTGTGTGTGTGTGTGCTATTGAAGCAAGAAACCAACCAGGTTAAGGCTGCATGCATGTGAAGCGCTGTCAAGACCCTTCCAACTCATGGCGATCCAGCGAATTACTGCTCTCCAAAGCATCCTTTCATTAACAGCTTTGCTTAGATCAAGATGGGTCATAAGAACACAAGGGAAGCCAATGTTGGATCAGGCTAGTGGCCCCTCCAGTCCAACACACTGTGTCACACCATGGCCAAAAACACCAGGGGCCCTCAGGAGGTCCAGCAGTGGGGCCAGGACACTAGAAGCCCTCCCGCTGTTGCCCCCCCCCCCCCAAGCACCAAGAAGACAGAGCATCACTTGCCCCAGACTGAGAGCTCCTATCTATACTATGTGACTAATAGCCACGAATGGACCTCTGCTCCAGATGTCTATCCAGTCCCGTCTTGAAGCCGTCCATGCTTGTAGCCGCCGCCACCTCCTGTGGCAGTGAATTCCACGTGTTAATCACTCTTGTTAGTGTGTCCGTAGCAGCAGAAAAGAGCAAGAGCCCAGGAGCCCCTGAACGACCATGAAAGCTCCTGCCCTGCCACAAATTTTCATTAGTCTTTCAGGGGCTCCTGGACTCTTGCTCTTTTCTACCGCCTTGCTCAGGTCTCGCGAACTGAGGGCCGCGGCTTCCTTGACTGAGCCAATCCACCTCATACTGGGTCTTCCTTTTTTTCCTGCTGCCTTCCACTTTTCCAAGCATTATTATCTTTCCCCGGGACTCGTCTTCTCATAATGGGGCCAGAATACGACAGCTTCAGTTTCATCATTGTAGCTTCTAGGGTGAGTTCAAGCTTGATTTGAGCTGGAACCCATTTATTTTTCTCTCTGGCGATCCACAGTATCCGAAAAACC
The DNA here is from genome assembly GCA_029233225.1 of Lepidodactylus listeri. Classification (NCBI taxonomy): domain Eukaryota; kingdom Metazoa; phylum Chordata; class Lepidosauria; order Squamata; family Gekkonidae; genus Lepidodactylus; species Lepidodactylus listeri. The sequence goes on from JARCFY010000018.1 coordinate 53,941,087, forward strand.
CTCCTCCAACACCACATTTCAGAGGAACCAAATTTCTTCCCATCAGCTTCAAGTTCTTCATTGACAGCCTTAAAGTTGCATAATTCCGCAGTAGTCATTACATCTGTCTTCTTGATCGTAATCTATAATCCTGCCTTGGCACTTTCTGCTTTAACCTTCATCAGCAGTCGTATCAAGTCTTCACTATTTCTGCCAGTAATGTGGTGTTGTTATCTGCCCATCTCAAAACTGTTACTGTTCCTTCTAGCAAACTTCCATCCCACCTCTGTGTAAATCTAATCCAGCTTCCCTCTGTTTTTTACATAGATTGAAGCAATAGGGAGATTACATACATCCTTGTCTGACACTTTTGCCAACTGGAAACCATTTGGTTTCTCCATACTCTGCCCTAGCAGTAGCTTCTTGTTCAGAGTACAGGTTGTACGTCGAAGCAATATGATGTTTCAGCAGTACATCAAAACAATCAGATGGTTTCGCAGTACCAAATATGAAATTGTACCACCAAGCAGCTGCACTGGCTTGGATTTCAGATCAGATCGTAATAAGAGGAGCGTCCAAATAAGAGGAACATCAGACTGGAAATAATGGATACAAAAGAAGGAATCCACAATTATTTATGGATTAAGAAGTCACTGAAAACTATTCAAAGACAAGACAGCAAACGTATTTTGAGGGATGGTCTGTTAAGAATGTGGTTTCAATAGAAAAATAGAATAAGTCTGTCCGTTGCCCCACTGAACTCTCCAACTGATAAAGAAAACTGATCTTATAACTTAAGACTATACGATGAGACAAGGGAAAATCAAACCTTGGCAAGAAGTCTATAATGACAGAAAGAATATCCCATGTCTGATACATCACCAAATGGTATTCAAATACAAAGAACAAACAATAAATGCTAAGAGAGAAAATGACCTTTGATCAGTTAATTACAGGAGAACAAAAACATTTATTAGGAAAAATTTATAAAATGCTACTGCAATATGAAACAGAAACAGAGCAAGTTAAAGGTTGGGTGATGAAATGGATGAGAATTTTTGGAGAGAGCGTTCCCATGAGCCAGTGGGAAAACTTATGGACTAAAGAGATTAAATTTACCGAATCTCAAATATTAAGGGAGAACCGGTATAAAATGTTTTTCAGGTGGTATATCACGCCCAAACAAATCGCAAAAACCAATCATGGATATATCGCAAAGTGTTGGAAATGTCAGCACAGATACAACATTCTACCATACGAGGTGCACATTAAGAAAGCAAAATAATATTGGATTAAAATCCATGAAGAAATGCAAAAGATATTAAAACTTAAGTTTGCAGTGACGTTTGCGACAAGATGGAAAGCAGGGAAATGCCCAGAACTGATGGAAGGGAAGAACAAATCAAACTAATATGCAACAATGGCAAAACTAACATCTTATATACATAGTAGACCACTTTCAGAATTCCAAGAAAAATGGAATGTATTTTCCACATGTATAGAGCTCTTCATTAGGACTAAATCATTAGCGCAGAGAAACATCAAGAGGCAGAATCAAGCAACATCGTTGTAAAATTGAATTTTTAGATATTAAGTGATGAGAGAAAGAAAGTTAAACAGAAGTGAAAAATTAAGAACACCTATTAAGCAAGCAGGTTCTGATTGAGAATTGTAATAAATTAGATTAGTGTGGCATGTAGTTCGTGCAGTATTGCTTATGTTTATGCCTATGTAAGATGACTGTCCATATTTTATGTATGATTGTAGTAGTGTTTGGCGTTATTATGGAACTAGGAAAAAGGCCTGTTGTGGAAATAAATACAACGGGCTCTAGAAAGAGGCTCTGGGAGAGTGCCAAGGCCTTGGGCACTCAGCGTCAATTTGCTGTGGCAACCTCAGCAGGGTAGAATGATACAGAATCCAACATTTTCTCCAGAGGAACCGATCTCTGCTACCTGAAGAGCAGTTGTAATTCTGAGTGATCTCCTGTCCTCACCTGGAGATTGTCCACAGTGGTTCCCCAAGAGGGAATAGCTGGTTTGGAGGGCAGTCATTGTACCTGTCTGAGGCCCCACCCCTCCTCAAACCTCACCCTCTCCAGGCTCCACCCCTCAAATATCCAGGAATCCCCCACCTAGAGTTGGCAACCCTATCTCCTTCCCAGCCAAGCATCAACCTACCTTTGTTTCCCTCTCACGGTTCAGCTTTCCATCTCCCCTCCGCCCACCTGCAGCCTCTACCGTGCTCTGAAGCCCTGACTGCCATGTCACATTGGCTGCCATGGAGGGGGCATCTCAGCAGGTTATAAGGACACAGAGTCCATCATTTTATCTAGGGGAACTGATCAATGCCATCTGGAGAGCAGTTGTAATTCTGAGTGATCTCTAGACAGGGGATTGGCAACAGTGGTTCCCCAAGAGAGAATAGCTGGTTTGGAGGGCATTGAAGCCCTGACTGCCACATCACCCTCTTTTCCCGCACTTTTTGGCCTTGGGGCAGCTGGGAACTGTAGGCCAGCAGATGAGGAAGCCCCATTCAACCCAGTGAGTGATACACCTGCAGGCCCCTCTCTGGAACTACCTTATGGGAGAACATTTTACCACAGACAGCAGCCATCTTACAAACACAGGTAACTGCCATTTCATTACAGCTACCAACAGCCACTGAAGTAACAGTCCCACACAGGAGGGAAGCAGGAGAAGCGTCTTCGTCAAGAGAGAAAGCCGTCTGCCAGAAATTCTGACAGGGCACAGTGGCTGAAGTAGTGGGCAGGGAAGAGGAGCAGACCCAGCATCCAGCCAATGGCCCATGAGTACTCACAGCCAGTGGATAGGGACAGCTTCTGAGTGACACATCAGGGAGCCAACTGATTTTGGAGTGTGTGGAATGTTCAGGAGAGTCCATGGTGAAAACAGAATTATATATAACCAGAGGATACGTTATCGTTTATTTTTTGTGCTTATAAAAGAAGAATAAAAAACGGTCAGATGTGGTGGCACCCCCATTGCTTTTAAAACCAAACACAGCTTTTCATGATCCACACAGTCAAAGGGTTTGCTGTAATCTATGAAACAAAAAGTGATTTTCTTCAGAAATTCTCTTGAATGGTCCAGTAACCAATGTAAATTTGCAATACGATCTCTAGCGCACCTCTTCCTTTTCTGAGACCAGCTTGAATATCTGGCATGTCTCATTCTATACATGGTAACAGTCTTTGCTGTAAGATTTCAAGCATCAGTTCACTCGTGAGAAATTAATACAATGGTCTGATAGTTGCTGCCATCTTTGATGTCTCCTTTTCCCAAAACAGGCCGTTTCTAGTCTGTGGGCCATTGTTTTGCTTTCCATATTTGTTGGCACAATCCTGTTAAAGATTTTGATAGACTCAGTTTCTGTGGCTGGGAACAGCTCTATTGATACCCCACCAACTCCAAGTGATTTGTTTCTCCCAGTTGCTCTGAGTGCAGCTTTCACTTCACTTTCTAGAAATTCAAGTTCTTCTTCAAAAACTTCTTCTTGGAAAGAATCTGTCATCCTTTCCTCTCTTCTGTATAGTTCGTCGGTGTATTGTTCCCTTCTTTGCTTTGTTTTGTCCTGTTCAGTTAACGTGTTTCCATGTTCAACTTTCAGCATGCTTAACGGTGTTTTAAATTTCCCTTTGATTTCTTGGGCCTTGTGGGCAAAGTCGAGGGGCCACAAAAATCTGAACACGGTTTTTATCATGAGATGAGAAAGCCAATGCAATGCCCTGTTTGTCTTCAGCCCTGGCAGACAGGCAAAGCCAAGGCAAATTTACACTGAGAAAGAAATGCTGGCGTCAGATTATCCAGCTATCTCGGAACACAAAGTCCCAGAGTTGCTGAGTCAGGGGCCGTCTCTCTCCAGAGGAACAAAGGCAAGGCTATGCAACAGAATCCCAAAGCTACAGAGAAAGACCCCAATTCTGGGGGAGACTAAAGGTGGGGCAGCAGCAAGATGACCGCTCTGGACCAATGCTCCCTCTAAGCTGTGGAGTCTTGTGAGCAAAAATTCTACTTTCTGAGCCACTGGCATTAAAGTTGTGAGTGAGCAATTTGGCTCCTGGATAAATTAGTTTGCTCTGGAGCCCTCCTTCCTGAGCTAAGGCAAAAAATGTGTGAGCTGGAGGCTAAAAAACTGTGAGCTAGCTCACACTAACTCAACTTAGAGGGAACACTGCTCTGGATTCAATTGCCTTCTAAAAGATACCAGAAAAAGGCGGTTCAGAAGAAGAAGAGGAGATTGGATTTATACCCCGCTCTTCACTACCTGAAGGAGTCTCAGAGCAGCTTACAATCCTTTTCCCTTCCCCTCCCTACAACAGGCACCTTGTGAGGTGGGTGGGGCTGAGAGAGCTCTTTTGAGAACTGCTCCTGAGAGAACAGCTCTGAAAGAACTTATGACTGACCCAAGGTCACCCCAGCAGGTGCAAGTGGAGGAGTGGGGAATCAAACCCGGTTCTCCCAGATTAGAGTCTGTGCTCCTAACCACTACACCAAACTACAAACTACAAACCACTACACCAAGAAGTGCTAGTCCTCTTTAAAGCACTTGCCCTCTTTGTGGAAAGAGCTGCGATAACAGCATCATCCAAAAGAAAAGGGTCAAAAGCCCGAGAGACCCACATCGGGAAGAAGAAAATGAAATTTAAGGTTTAGTGCGTTGCAATTGAATCCCAAAAAAAAGCTGCTTTTTTTTTTTTTAAAGGAGAGAAACCAAAATGATCAGACACAGATCTTACACCTCCAGGGCCCAGGCTGGTTGGAGCTCATGCTAAAATTAACTGCCCCGAAATTTCGGCAAATCCCCACCCCTTCCGCGCACCCCATGAGGGCTAGCACCTTGCAGCTCTGTTTTGTTATCTGTGAAAACAAATGTGTGAGGTGGGGGAATCCTGTCCATGTTTTCTTGTGAGCACTGCATCCCCCCCCCCCAAAAAAAGAGACACTCACGTAGATGCTCGGGGTGGGGGGGTTGAGCTTGTCCCGCGGGAGCTTTTCGTCCGAGTTGATCTGAGGCTTGACGGATAGGGCGGGCGACAGGTAAGACTCCTTAAATTTCCCCTTCACCTTGTGGTGCCTGAAATGGGGGGGTGGGGGAGGGAGGCAGGAACACAGGAACAGACAAGGAGACAGCGGGGAGGGGGAACAGTTAACCAAGGAGGTAACAGGCTACTTTAAGTCATAGCTGGAAAAGAGTGCGGGTAGCACCTCAGACTCGGATCAGCGAAACCTGATTTCAGGTCCCCCACCCTGCCCTGAAACGATTCTGAGCCACTCGCTGCCTCTCTGCCTAGCCTACTCTGCAGGGGTGTTGTGAGTTAAAAGGGAGAAGAAGCAACATACGTCTGTGGCAGCTTCTACATGTTATTTCATCAGGCTTTCGAGTGTCCTAGAAAGGCACGGACGGCCACAGGGGGTCCTTGGTCAGGACCCCCCTTCCGTTTCTCACACCACGAGGACTGGAACCCTTGCTGCTTTCCTCTCTTTTCTTTTCAAATTAAAGACAGCCGGCATTCCGAAGAATCACTGGATCCCCCTCACTTGTGCAGTCGTGAGCAGTTGTCACGCACGCCCAGCCCCTCTTGTGACCTTCTGGTTCTCGCTAAAGAGGGGCAGGGTGGGGGAAAGTAGAGACCATTTATACCCCCCCCCCCGAGCTCCCTGGAGAACAGGAGAGGGGACAGGCTCTCAGGAATCGACCCCAAGACGTCCACAGAATTTTCACAGTGGAGGTTTCAGGTCTGCAGTTCTTCTTCCCAGATGTGCTCTGGGCTCGGCCCAGATGGCACTGAGCTCCCGAGCGGCCACTGACGGAAACTGCCTGCCATGCGTGGGTCATTCAGGGACCTCTTCCGCACAGGTACTAGGAGTGACACTGAGCATGAGCAAAGCGCCTACCTCTCTCACCAGCCAGCCTCCCAACGTTACTGGAGGCTTTAGAGGATAAGCAGAAAAAGTTCTGTGCCTCTTGCAGGCTACGGCCTGGGATTTTGAATGTCCCGGGTTCAAATGCCACCTTTACCTCCAGCATCCCAGGGAAGTCACTGTCTCCACCTCAGCCCCTCCCCCACTGCCAGACAGGGAGGCCCGTGCTGGCCCGCCTTCCAGGGCTGTTAAGAGGACTATAGCAAGTGTGAAGCCCTTCGGACCATGACAATGTCTGTATTGTAGCAGAACCAAGGGCCAGGTGTATGGCAGGATTTTCCCTGCTGGAGCTAAGGCCCAAAGCCTCTGCTCTGCCCCACCCCTCCCTTCTCTTTACCCAGATAATCCCAGCGAGGGCACCATCCACACCCAGCCTCTCAGCTCCTGGACTTCAGCCCCGAGGTCTCCCTTATCTGGGCTCAGCCCTGCTCTCCACACTGCCCAAACATTGGGAAGACAAATAAGAGGACGGGCCAAAATCTCCCAGGACAGAACGTATCGGAAAAAGGCCCACAGTCCAGTCGGCTTCGAGGCCTTCCCTTTCTACAAACTCTCCACAGTCTCAGAGCAGCTTACAGTCTCCTTTCCCTTCCTCTCCCCACAACAGACACCCTGTGAGGTAGGTGGGGCTGAGAGAGCTCTTCCCAGAACTGTCCTTGAGAGAACAGCTCTGACAGAACTACGGCTTGCTCAAGGTCATCCAACAGCTGCAAGTGGAGGAGTGGGGAATCAAACCCGGCTCTCCCAGATTAGACTCCGTGCTCCTAACCACTACACCAAACTGGCTCTTCCAATAAATTGTAATAAATAACGACATATAGGTTTATCAGTCCATCAGTATCCAAAGGTTCTCTGCCTCACGAGAGGTGGCTGGCTTCAAGCTTGAAAACTGATGGATGCACTTTATACGGTATCAGAAGATAAGCATGGAATCACAGAGTTGGAAAGGAACTCCAGGGTCATCTAGTCCAACCCCCTGCACAATGGAGGAAATTCACAAACACCTCCCCCCCACACACACGCAGTGACCCCCATTCCATGCCCAGAAGATGGCAAAAAACCTCCAGGACCCCCAAGCCAAACCACCCTGGAGAAAAATGGCTTCCTGACCCCAAAGTGGCGATCAGCATTTCCCTGGGCATGTGAGAAAGGGGCCGCAAGAACTAAGCACCGAGGCGACCTTTCCTGCCCTCTCTTCTCATGACTTGCCTCAGTTCACAGAATCAGCACTGCTGTCAGATGGCCATCGAGCCTCCCGCCACCTCCCGAGGAAGCCTGCTCCGCTGAGGAACCGCTCTAACTGTCAGGGAGTCCTTCCTCATGTTTAGCCAAAAACTCTTTTGATTTAATTTCAACCCACTGGTTCTGGTCCAAACCAACTCCACTCCATCCTCCATAGGGCAGCCCTTCAAAGTACTTAAAAGATGGTTATCCCATCACATACTTCACATGTCAGTTACGAGGAGGAGAACCTCTGGATTTTGACCGATTGATAAACCTATACGTCATTATTTATTACAACTGTTTACATGCACCGATAAAGTGTTGTTCATATAGTGCCTATTTTGTAGCCCTACAGCCACGTACTTGGTACGCCCTTTAGAGAGCTACGAGTGGCTGAGCTACTCTTCCTCCTGCTCTCACTCCTGTATTATTACTGCAGCCTACGTTGACTGGTACAGAAGAATTTCCTATAGGAGAACACTGCCTGATTTCTGTCCTGCAACCCAGCAACCAATCCCATTTGATCACCTGGTAAGGAAGGAAGGAGACTGGATTTATACCTCATCCTTCATTCAGAGTCTGAGAGTGGCTTAAAATCTCCTTTCCCTTCCCCTCCCCACAACAGACACCCTGTAAGGCAGGTGGGGCTGAGAGAGCTCTCTTGAGAACTGCTCTTGAGAGATCTGCTCTGAGAGAACTTGTAACTGACCCAAGGTCACACCAGCAGCTGCACGTGGAGGAATGGGGAATCAAACCCGGTTCTCCCGGATTAGAGTCTGCGCTCTTAGCCACTGCACCAAACTGGCTCTCTGTTCTTTAAAACATCTTTGGCTGAAAATATGTGTGGAACTCTCATTTCTTTGCACCGTTTCTGGAGAGCACGCAAGTGAAGGTGGAAATGGAGGCAATGGGGCAGGAGGGAAATTGCCTGTGGAAGGGGGGACACTCACTTGCAGGCACGCACCACCTCCGCGGCCGGATGGTTAATGGTGACCTCGCTCAGCGGGATGCGCCGCTCCTCCACCTCGGAGGCGATGAAGGTCTCCTTGTCGCCGCTCTCCACCTTGATGAGGCGGATCTTCAGCTCCTTGGGCGGCCCTTCGGTGAACGAGCGCAGCTTGAGGAGATCAGCAGAGCACACGACGGTGGACCCCGAGCTGACGGTCCCCTCCTCCTTCTTCACGGGGGGTCTCCGCTCTGGCTGGGGGGCGGCTGGAGGGGGCGGCTTGGCCCCGTTCTCCCGGGCCTGGCTCTCGGAGCTCTGCACGTCCAGGCTGCCCAAGATCTGCCGGTTCTTCTCCTTGTGGCCCTTGCCCTCCCGGCGCCGCTTTGAACCGTCCTTCCCGGACCGCCGGTGCCGCCGATGCTCCCGGTCCCGTTTGCGGGACTCGTCCTTGGGGCGCGGAGGGGGCGGCAGAAGGGGTGGCGGCGGCAGTGGTGGTGGAGCCGGGACTGGAGGAGGAAGTGTGGGGAGAGCGGGTGGGGAGGCCAGGGGAGGTGGAGGGGTGGCAGGAGGTGGGGTGGCTGGCCGAGGGGGGCTCTGCTCGCGCCCCGCCTGTTCCACCAGCGTCTCACACGCACGGCTAATCTCCTCGAGGACCTCAGATTCAGTCTTGACCGGCCGGGTTGCAGGCGGTGGCGGAGGGGTGGCTCCCCGCTCCCTGGCCCCTCCGGACCAGGCTTGGCTTGAGGTAGAGAACGGAGGGCCAGCACTTTGGCTGGCGCCGGCCGGAGGAGCCATCTTAGCACCAGGGGAGGGCAGTGGTTTGGGCCGATAGGAGTGTTTCTGCCCCTCCAACACGATGGCCAAAGACTTGAGCAGAGAAGCAGTGCTGTGGTGGGGAAACTTGCCTCCCCCTCCTGCCGCCGTCACGGCCGGGGGCCGCTCCTCCCCGTCGCGCTTGCCAAAGCGGTACAAACAGGGCGGCTCGGGGGGATCCTGCCCAGGGGGCTTGGGGTACTCAAAGGAGGCAGAGGCTGGGGCTGGCGGCTTTGGTCTTGCCAAAGGTGGGGGGCTCGGGAGGAGGGGGGCAGGGGGCGGCGGAGGGGGGAAGCTCTCCTCACGCTCCTCCTCCCCTCGCCGAATTGATTCGTCCAGCATCTTCATGATGTTCGCTAAGCCATCGGCCGAGATTTCGGGGGGCTCCTCGAACTGATCCTCCAGCGGGGGGCTGGCAAAGTCAAAGAGGCGGGATGGCACGGCCTCCGTGGTGGTCGGGGCCACCACTGCTGGCTCGGGGGTCTTTGGGTAGGGGGCCCGGGCTTGCTGTGACGGTGGGGGTGGGGGTGGAGGGGGTGGCGGGGGCGGGGGCGAGGGCAGCGTTGGGGGCTGGGGAGGGCTCTCTGGGGACCTGAAGGTTCCTGAGGTAATTGTGGGGGTTGGGGTCAGGGCTCTCGCGCCCCCAGAACCTTTCTCCTCCCTGCCACTTTCCGACAGCCAGAAGTCGGGGCCTGGCGTGCACTCGGGGCTGGCCGCAGTCGGTGGGCTTGGCTTGTCCAGCCCCCCTTCCCCCCCAGTGTGAGAAAAGGCCCCTTTCGGACTGCTGGTGTTGGAGTCCTGGAAGCTGCAACTGGATTCACAGGTCCCTAGGGGGGAGGGCTCCCCCCGATGGGGCTCCCCACACCCAAACAAAATCTCGTCCAGGGGGTCCACGCTGGCTTTCCCCTCTCCTGCTTTGTTACTGAACGCGGGCCCTTTCAGCCAGGGCAATTGGGGAGGGGGAGGCGGCGGAGGCGGTGGGCATGGCGGGGCAGGGGGTGGTGGGGCCACTGCTGGCGGGGGCCCCCTTGTAATGGCTGGCGGGGGCGGCATGCGGGAAGCAAGGCAAGGTGCTGGACGCGGCGGGGGTGGGTGGGGTTTGCGGCCGTTGCTCTCTGGGGTAGGGCTGGATTGCTGTAATGTCGGCGTTTGGTAATGGTCAGACCCCTGTAGAGAACAGCAGAAGCAACCTTCAGTCCAAAGGTGGAGAACAGAGATCGGCTTAGCCGTCTCAGGCCCCACCCTCAGACTGGCCAGGGACCCCCGACCCTCGTTGTGAGAGAATTCTCCAACGCCACCCTCCCCCCACGCCCATGGCCTGACCACCCCCCCACCTCACTCACAAGGCTGTCAGGGTTCGGCTGCCCCCGCGGGGTGGTCTTGCTGGTGGCGGGAGGCCCTCCTGGGCTCGGGCGTGGGGCGTAAGGCACGCAGGCGACGGGTGCTGGTGTAGCGGTGGAGTCTGGTCGTGCCCGGGGGACTCTGCTGTCTCTAAGGTCACTTCCGTTGGGCCGGGCCAGGCAGCCATGGCTCTCGAGGGGGGCTCGGTGTGCTGGCGGTGTGCGGGGGCTGGGGGCCATGGCTGGCAGGCGGTGTGGGGGAGGGTGCGAGCCGTAGGCAGGAGACGGGTAGGGGAAGGGGTGAGCCACAGAGTTCCTCTGCTCCTGGGGTGGGAGAGGAAAGAAAGTCAGCCGGGATGGAGGTGAGCCTCCAAACTCCCCTCCCCCCCAAAATCCGTTACTCAAACCGAGAGCATCTGCACCCATTTACACCATTCATCCTGTGCCTTGCAACAACTTGGAATGATGCCTTTGGTCGCAGAAGGGAGTGGGTCTCGCAGGAGAACACAAATGTGCCGTCAAGCTTTTTTGGCGCGAAGCCCGGGGGCGCACAGAACACAAGCCCAGCTGGGTCGCTTCTCTGCCCACACGCAATCCCGCTAGTTTGTCTGTTGTAAGAAGGGCAGCCAGCCTCCCAGCAGGGACCCAAAATTTCCTGGGATCACAACTGATCTCCAGACGACAGAGCTTGGGGCTCTTTAGATTGGAGAAACCATGGTTGAGGGGTGACATGATCGAGGTTTATAAGATTATGAATGGGATAGAATGGGTAGAGAAAGAGGTCCTTTTCTCCCTTCCTCACAATACAAGAACTCGGGGGCACTCCATGAAATTGCTGAGCAGTCAGATTAGAACGGATAAAAGGAAGTCCTTCTTCACCCAAAGAGTGATTCACACGTGGAATTCACTGCCACAGGAGGTGGTGGTGGCTACAAGCAGGGAGGGCTTCAAGAGGGAACTGGATAGAACACAAGAAATGGGGACCCACGATACTTGCAGTGGGGGGAGAAGGAGGAAGCACCTGCGGGTGAACCTTCTCCCCCACCCTGGCACCAACAGCAAGGCCTGGGCCCGCCGATCCTTCTCCCCCTCCCCACACACACAGAGGCACTGGCGGTGAGGCCTCAGCGGCTCTCATCTACCGGGCCTGCCGATTTCTCCCCCACACGGGCACTTTTTTGGGGGGTTAAAGATCCCCCATATACTTTTTTTAAGTTTTCAGATTTTTCTGTGCACCTGGGGAGTCGCCCAAGTGTGCAGGAAAATCTCTCTGCCCCCCAAGTGCCCCTGATGTGCGGATTTAGATATCCGCACGCACAGGGGACACTTGGCTATTAGTATACAGATATGGAGCAGAGGTCCATCAGTGGCTATCAGCCACAAGGTACAGATAGGAACTCTCAGTCTGGGGCAAGTGGTGCTCTGTGTTCTTGGTGCTTGACGGGGGGGGGGGGCAACAGTGGGAGGGCTTCTAGTGTCCTGCCTCCACTGCTGGACCTCCTGAGGGCACCTGGTGTTTTTGGCCACTGTGTGACACAGAGTGTTGGACTGGATTGGCCACTGGCCTGATCCAACGTTGGCTTCTCTCATGTTCTTATGAGATCACTTCCCCTGGAGAAAAGGGCTGCTCTGAAAGGTGGAGTCTATGGCATTAGAACCCCACAAACCGCATTCTCTCCAGGGTGCAAGCCCAAACCTCCAGGAATTTCCCAGCCCAGAGCTGGCAACTTCTTGTTGCGAGTGAAGACCAGGGCTGGGCAGAATAAGAACTCAGAGGAAGACACCTTCCTCAAACAAGAGAGACGAGTCACGCGGGCTAGAAACCCCCATGCTTTTGCAAACAGGAGCTAGGAGCAGCCCTGACTGATCACACCAAGGTTCCACCTAATCCTGCATCCCGTTCCCAGCAGTAGCCAGTCGGGGGTCAGACTTTGCCTGGGATACAGAAGATCCAAGTGATCTGCACTGTACTCCCCAAAAAGGTGTCCCCAGGTTTTTAGTGCGTTGTACTGGGGGGACGAAGAAAGAGGAAGAGGAGTTGGTTTTTATGCCCTGCCCTTCACTACCCGAGGTGTCTCAGAGCGGTTTCCAATCTCCTTCCCCTCCTCTCCCCACAACAGACACCCTGTGAGGTAGGTGGGGCTGAGAGAGCTCTCTCAAGGGCTGCTTGTGAGACAACAGCTCCGAGATAACTTGTGAATGACCCAAGGTCACACCAGCAGCTGCACATGGAGGAGGAGTGAGGAATCAAACACAGGTCTCCCAGATTAGAGTCCGCACTCCTAACCACTACACCAAACTGGCTCTCTTGGGGGGGGGGGGGGAAAGGAGCTCCCCCAAGACACCGTGACGGAGGACAGACCGGTTGACTGCTCCGGGCCAGCACTCACTTGTCTTTCTGGGGCAGCTACACTCTTGCGCTCCAGGCCCCACGGCTCTCCATGGAGGGGGTTCCATAATCCCGATTTAGGCAGCTGGTAATGTGGGTTTCCAGAGATTCCAGGCCCCGGGGGGTGCTGTCCGACCCCACCGCCATTCTGTTCCGGGAAAGAGGTTTTCCGTCAGGAAGAGAGGAGGGGGAAAGACGCCAAGGTGGTCTGGGATCCCCCTGCACCGGCTCTACTGCTCCGCCCCACAGCTCTCCTCTCCCTTTTATGCTGAAATAAGGGCTCCGCCAGAACGCAGCAACTGGGAGTCCGTTAGAGACAGGGTTAGAGAAAACTCAGACCATCTCCCAACATTGAGCCCTCCTGAACCCACAATAAAACGGTTTATCTCAAAGCACCACAAAGCAAGAACAAGACCCCCGCCCAGGGGAATAAATAAAGCGACATGCACGGGAAGGTCCCCATGGTGGAGCCCGAGCTCCCGGCAGAGGCGCCCCCGGACCACATCTTCCCTGGGGCAAAGAGCATCCCCCCCCCCCCACGGCCACCCGATCCGCGTGTCCCTGGCGTACCTGGTCGGGGCTGGTGCTCCTCCGCCTCTTCAGGGGGGCGGGCATCTCTTCTCCATGCCCGGGATGGGGTGGGTGCTGGACTGGGGGGATGGGCTGGACAACGGGGGGCTCCATCGGCGGGCCGGGCCTTTTCAGCTGGGGGTTGCGCTTGGATGAGAAATTCCGCTTCTGGAGGCAGGGGGAGGAGAGAGAAGGGGGGAAACTGAGCCCAATCCCCTATTTTTCTGCCTCCTCCAAAAAGCTCAGTTGATGGTTAAGCGTCTACTGGTCAGAAAGCCAGGCAGGGCCCTCTGCTAATAAAGCATGCTGTCTACAGACATGGGACAGAGAGCTCCCCAATAAGAGACGACTATTGGGTGTAAACTAAAGAGAAGAGACACCAAAAGGCCAGCTTGAGGAGGTTTGGGAACCTTCCTGGAGGCCCCAGACCAGGGGAGCAGCTGAGCTTTGAGAAGAAGAAGAAGATGAAGAAGATGAGGAGGAGGAGGAGGAGATTGGATTTATATCCCACCCTTCACTCAGCCTCAGAGCTCTCCTTTCCCTTCCCCTCCCCACAACAGACACCCCGTGAGGTAGGTGGGGCTGAGAGAGCTGCCCTTGAGAGAACAGCTCCGAGATAGCTTGTGACTGACCCAAAGTCACACCAGCAGCTGCATGTGGAGGAGCGGGGAATCAAACCCAGTCCTCCCAGATTAGAGTCCGCCCTCTTAACCACTCCACCAAACCAGCTCTTATGTAACTGACCCAGGAAGTGTGGTGGGGCAACTCAGTTTAAGGACTTAAAATATCCTGCAGGGGAAGATTTGGTTTGGTAGCATTCCCCATCTGTTTAAGCCCTGGCCAGCTAGGCTTCCTCAGGCATCCCCAGTAATCGATCTGTTGCAACATACTCATTTTCATCATCATCACTATTCAGGGCTATTTTTGGGCATGAATGCACAGGAATGGAGTTCCGGCTGGCTCCTGAGTTGGCCATGCCTACAACCAAAATCTCTGGCATGCGTGGCTACAAAGCACGCTGCCCTCCCCACGTTACACCCAAGAAAGAAAGGCGGCATGTTAAAATGCCCTCTTTCCCTCTGGGGAGCCCCTGGGGATTTCCTTGTCAATTTCACTCTTCCCCCCACCCCACCCCCAGTCAGCTGAGAGTGAAATTGACAAGGAAAAGCCTCTCTCTGCCTGCCCTTCTCTAGCTGACTTGTGGCAGTTGGAAAAGAGCAAGCAGGGAACCCAGGCACGCTGGAAATGCCTTTCTTTTCCTCCCCGATCGGGGGAGGGAGAGAAAGGGATTTAACCACCACCACCCCCCGCACTTCCCCAAGTCTTTCTGCAATAGTGAAGAGAGGCGATGCTGAAGTGGGCCGAAGAAGATTTGGGGGGGGGGGGAGGCAAGCATCCATAATATGCTAATAAGCTGTGCTGTCGGGGTGTGGCCTAATATGCTAATGAGTTTCTGCTGTTGGGTGTGACCTATTATGCTAATGAGTTCCTGCTAGACTTTTTCTACAAAAAATCATTATTATTATTATTATTATTATTATTATTAACAACAACAACAACAACAGCAATAATAATCATGTCATTTGTACCCTGCTTTTCCCCCAAAGGGAACCCAAAGTGGTTGACATCTTTCTCCTCCCCTTCATTTCATCCCCAGCACACCCCTGCGAGGTGGGCTAAGCCAAGAGGGCGTGACTGGCCTGAGGTCACCCAGTGAGCTTCTGTGGCAAAGTGGGGATCTAGGGCAGGGATCCCCTGGATCCTGGTTCGACATTCTAACCACAACCCCACCCTGTCGGAAAGAGGCACGAGAAAGACAGCCCCCCACTGTGAGGCCAGAGGGAAGAAGGGCAGCCCGCGTTTGAAGGCAGGCTTTTTAAAAAAATGGCTTCATATTTTCAAGGGAGGCGGCTAAACACAGGAGGCGTTCCGACGCATCAGAGAGGGAACAAAAGAGCAAAGCGACATCTGACTACCTGCCCCTGGTGTCCCCCTCCCACTTGGGGGCTTCCCGCTGCCCCCAGCTCACCTCGAGGTGCAAGAGGTTCCAGACTTGCTGCAGAGGGGGTAACACTTTTGGCCGATGGTGAGATGATCCCGAATGGAAGTTCCACAGCTGAGCCTAGCCGGGCAGGGTGCAAGGAAGGCTGTGATCAACTGAGGGTGGCGCGAAGGTGCCCCTCGAACCGCCCTGGTGAAACACTCCCCTCCCCTCCCCGACGCCCGCCCCCAGCCTCCCAATCGTCCATCCGTGTATCTCTGCCCCCTCCCGAGATGGCGCCGCTCAGCTGAGCCACCCCCCACCTGCTGCAGGCGTCCGATCCGAGTGTGCATCTCTCCGTAGCTCCCGTAGTCGCGCTGATAGCGGGTGGCATTTTGATAGCAGCGAATGGCCTCCTCACAGTCTTGCTCCGACTCGTAGATCTCTCCCAGCTGCTCCCAGAGCTGCGGCTGTCCCTGGTCCCGCAGCAGAGCTTGGACGCAGCTGTGGATGGCCTCCAGTTTCCCGTGTAAAGGGCGTGGGGCCAGATTCCTGGGGGAAGGAACGGGGGTCAGTGACGGGGGTAACGCGTCTGCAGTGGCACATGGCGGCCCTCGTGCCAAGGTAGCAAAAGATATGCCTGGGCTCCCTGGGACGGAACCGAGGCCTAGTGGATTCAGGTGGGAGAGTCTCAGAACCGCAGCATCTTGGATCTCTGAGGAACATAGCAGTGTTCTGATCCTACAGATGACATCAACTGCCATGGCAATACTGACAATAAACCCACTTGAAGTAGAACTATCAAACAGATTAAAGGAGTGTCTCATATAGATTCGAGTCCGGTCGCACCTTAGACACCAATGAGAATTTGGGGGCATCAGCTTTTGAACGCCAAAGCTCCCTTCATCAGATATGAGCTTATTCTCTTGTTTTTAATTATTATTTAGCATTTTTAATTTAACAAATAAAAGGGTAACATATATTTTATAACAGTCTTCAATTACACCCAATTAGCCAAGTCGTAACATACAAATACACTTCTAATATTCTTTAACATGTAACAATAAAACTTGAAATTAAAAATCAAATAGTTTGGCGGCCTGAATCAAAACACAGCTACCAAATTATAACTGTAAAAGATCAATGGGATGTATATTTTTTGGAACTTTCTCTCTTGATATCATAAAGTCCAACATTGGTAGCCAAACGGCTGGGAAACGAGTATTTTTGTTTAGGATTAGTAAACTGGGCATTATGATATGAGCTTATTCTCAAAAGCTTATTCCCCAAAAACTTCGTCGGCCCTTGAGGCGGCCACTGGACACTACTCCACAGACCAACATGGCTGCCCCCTGAAACTAAAAGAGCATCTGTTTAATCTGCCTTTTAGCCAGTCATTCATTACTTGATTCACTGGTAAAGGTACAGGTTTCCCTTGCTCGAAAGCCAGTCGAATACAACTCTAGGGATGCGGTGCTCATCTCCAAGCTGAAGAGCCAGTGCTGTCCAAAGATGTTTCCGTGGTCCTGTGGCCAGCATGGCTAGACGCCAAGGTGCACAGAATGCTGTTACTTTCCCACCGAAGTGGTACCTCTTTATCTGCTTGCAATTTCTTGCTTTCGAACTGCTAGGTTGGCAGGAGCTGGGGCCAGAGACGGGAGCTCACTCCATCATGCAGTTCGAGTCTCGAACTGCTGAGCTACCGACCTTCCGGTCTGCAGTTCAGCGTCATAACCATTTGAGCCACTGCAGCCCTTACTTGATTCAGTACACTTAAATAAATGTAAAAGGGGAGCGCTGTACTACAGTCTTGGAAACCACGGCGCTGGGACTTCTGGCACAAGACGTGGAGGAGGGGGCTGAGAGCAACGCTGCGCCGGAAGGGCTCACACCCTGGGGCTCTTGCACTCTGCAGGGGAGGACCGGTCCCACCCACCGGGAGCGGGGACTCCAGGGCTTGACCCCCCACCCAGCCCCCCAATGGACAGAGCAGTGCTGCTGACAAGGGGCATGGAGCTTACCAAGAGCCAAGGATTTGCACTTCCCTGCCTGCTGGGACTCCAATGCCCCAAGCAAGAGGAGGAGCACTTACCCCGGGGGGAAATAGCCCTTCCCATGTTGCCCCATGCTAGAGACATGGTTGGGCGGTAGGTGTAGTTGAGGCTGGCCAGCGCTGGCAGAGCACCTGGGAGGAGAAATTGGAGAAGGGACAAGAGCGGGGGGTTAGTCTCTGAAGAACCAGACAGGGATCCAGCCGGCCTGCGGGCCCACAAAGAGCCTTGGGGGAGACCAGCAGTGGCTTCTTCTCTGCCACGGGGGAAATGGCACGCTGTACACACCCGTAGGCAGTCTCCTCCATAATTATTTCAATGCATCCAGGTTAATTTGTCTAATCTAGGGGCCCCCAACCTTTCCGAGCCTGCGGGCACTTTTGGAATTCCGTCACAGGGCGGTGGGCACAGCCACAAAACGGCCGCCGCGGGAGGCGGACTTCCCTACACGCCACCCAGACCATTTCAGGAGTGGGTTCTCAACATTCCCAGGGCTTTCACAAAACTACATTTCCCAGGATTCTTTGCAAGAGAGTAGGCCTCTGTCTACTTCCGTAAGGTCAGTGCAGCAGAAGTCCTCATTACGGCCACCTACATTCTGGAAACAAAATGGTGTGCAGAGGCGGAAGGGAGAAGCTCAAAGTCCATGAGCGAAGATCAAGACTTGGCGGTCTGGCTCCAGAACGGCAGTGAAGACGGACTGCAGTCCAGCAAATCGGGCAGACGGCGTGCCATCATGGGCAAAGCAGCCGTGACTGATTTATTACACTTCGATGGATTGCTTTGCTGATACAGGTGCGGGGGCATGGCAGCAGGCAGAAATCCTTTGCTGCCCTCACCCGCGACTCCAATGAAGCCGCACTTGGTGGGGGGGGGGGGGCAGAGAACACGGCGAGCCCGCCGGACACTCACCTGCCGCCCGGGAGCCATGGGCGAGGGTGGCATGAACTCCAAGCTCCACCGCAACTCAGGCCAAGACGGCCCCCAAGCTGTTCCACCGTGCGATGCATCCAGTCTAGGGTAGGTACAGGGAGAAGACAAGAGGTTATCCCTCTGGCCAACACCACAGGGCTCTCGCAACCAAAGAATGCCGGCCCAAAGTGCTACAGAAATTATCAATTATTATTAATGACAACGATAATGGTAAATGATGGTGGTAATAATAATAAACTTAGAAACCAGACAGGTAGGAAACATCAGGTGGAATCCAGCCAGATTTTCTGCTCAGTAGTTCTTCTTAACACAGCCGCCATCCTACTTGGCGTTGGCTCGGGCAGATCCTGTGATGCCCAGCGTAGTCATTCTGGCTTCCTCTCTTTTTCGCCAGAACAGCTGGTTGGATCCGACCCATCATCTCCTGCCTCCTGGGCTTCAGTCTGAGATCCAGCTCCTCCTCTCCAATACCGTCCTCCCCCCAATCTACCCACTTCTCTGCCCCAAAATCCCACTCCTCTCTCACTTTCGACTCCTCCCTCCAGCCTCCCCATGTACTAACCACGCCCCCACACTAACGCATTCCAGGCTCCCCCCCCCCCCGCTCGAGTCACACCTCTCCCAACTGGCCCCACCTCCCCACGCCACTCCCTGCCCCACTCCCCTAGGGGTGCCAGCCTCCAGGTAGGGCCTGGCGATCAACTGAATTCCAGACTACTGAGATCGACTCCCCCGGAGAAAACGGCTGCTTTAGAAGGTGGAATCTATGGCATTATTACCCCACCGAAGTCGCCTCCCCTCCACAGAGCCTGCCCTCCCCCAGATTCCAACTCCCAATCGCCAGGAATTGCCCGACCTGGAGTTGGCAACCCTACTGTTCTCACATATGACTTCCTTGAGGTACCCTCCCCCCACCCATAATTATCTCCTCCCTCTCCCTGTCCCACTGACAGCCTGACCCCCTTCTCCCCCTCCGGACCCCCCAGGCCCAATTCTTACCGCTCCTCCCGTGGTGGGTGCGTCCTGGTTCCCCCCCTACAACCCCCCTGGATCTGAGCGAAGGGTGGCTCCACCCAGTCGCCCACCAGCAGAGCTTCCTCTGGTGTCGGTCTATTTCCTTGTCCGGTCACAGCCTCATGCAATGCTGGGAGGGAAAGGAAAAATAGAGTCACTCCAAAGTCATGGTGGAGAAAGGAGTCCGCTTTATCCCGAAGAGATCTGGAACACAAATAATCTGGAAATATTACACATAAAGAAGAAATGCCAATACGTTGGGAAACACGGCAGTTAGTTCTCACTTAATGGATTTATATATATACATATATGCATAACATATATATATTTATATATATAAATAATTCCAACTTTTAACATTACATACAATTGATGGCTTCGGTTCTGGACCCGATCCTAATAAAAACAGCTTTGAATGTGCAATAAATCACATCGAAATGCATTTTCATGAGACAAGAGCTGACATGTTATCGTTCAAAACCACTGTGGCTGTTTCACATCCATTCTCTCAAATACTTTTTTTTTTTTTTTAAAGAAAAACACTAATCTGTATTTTTACTTCCAGAGTTCCTAAGTGGCACTGGGTTTCCAAACCCTTTGCGCTTCTGCCACTCAAACTGTTGTGCATTTCCTTGCCAAACGAATCGGGAACAGGGCAAGTCATTTCCTTCTCCTACTCCTTTGACTGCAATCAGCTGCAGCAAGGAAAGAGTTAACATGCTGTCTCTCTCTCTCTCTCTCTCACTCTCTCCCTGCAATGAACACAGACCCCGCCCCCTGCAGGGCAGGGCCCCCGCTTGCCCTCCTCCAATGGAATTCCCTCATGTGGAGAGCAGAGGCGGGACCCCAGCCCTGGTGTTCTGCCAGACTTAACCCCTGCCCTCCCCTCACTCTGCATGCAAACCGCAGCCTGCGTTATACTTACTGGGCCAGTGACCCTCTGAGTGGCTGTCTCTCTCCTCGAAGGCGGCCAATCATGCGAGATCCTTCAAGTGGCCACCAATCATCTTTCAAGTCAGTCGCCTAACAAGGCCTGAAATCATAGAGATAGGGGGAGAATGTATCAGGAACCCAGTGGATCCTTTCTGGCAATGGGAACAGCACGGCGTCTTTTCTCCGCATGGACTATGGCTGTTGTAGGCTGGAAACTCAGTCTGCCTTCAAACAGTAGAAAAGAACAAGAGGTCCAGGAGCACTGTAAAGACTTAACAAAATGAGGGGCAGGCCATGTCACAAAAGCCTCTACCCAGAATTAAACTTTACTGGTCTTAAAGGCGCCACCGGATTTAAACTTTGTTCTGTCGCTTCAGACCAACACAGCCATTGACCTGAATGTCTTACTGATGTACTCCTTTTTTTTATTTTACTCTCACTGCACATGTTTAATACTCATGCCTTGTTTCGTATTTCTGCTAACCTAGTCGGATTACGTTAAAAAGGAAAAGGTTTCCCTTGCTCGAATGCCAGTCAAATCCGACCCTAGGGGGCAGTGCTTATCTCCGTTTCCAAGCCGAAGAGCCAGCGCTGTCCAAAGGACTTTTTCCGTGTTCATGTGGCTAGCATGACTAGACGCCAAGGCAGACGGAATGCTGTACCTCTTTATCTACTTGCAATTCCTTGCTTTCGAACTGCTAGGTTGGCAGGAGCTGGGGCCAGAGACAGGAGCTCACTCCGCCACGCGGCACTCAGGTCTCGAACTACCGAGCTACAGACCTTCCAGTCTGCAGCTCAGCGTCTCAGCCTCTGAGTGACTTTGCCAACCTCAAGGCGGGGTCTGCCGATCTCTCGGAATTACAACTGATCTCCAGACGGCAGAGATCCGTTTCCCTGCAGGGTGGACTCTACGGCATTACAGCCCACTGAGCGCCCTCCCCAAATCTCCAGAAATTTCCCAACCCAGAGTTGGCCACCCTATTCCTCAGGTGTACCTTCATCCTATTGTGTGTGCTGACTCATGCAATGGAACCTGCCTTGAGTCTCAGAGCGGAAGAAGGTTAATTACCATAAATAAAATAAAATATATTACGGGCCACAATGCACCCATACTGACAACACTGTGGCATTTATACATAAAACTGTAGAACTGGTACGGGACCAGAGGCTCCTTTTCTTTTTGGAAAATTCGGACAGAGTCTGCCTGGGGTAATCTGTGTACTCCATGCAATTTTTTGTACCTGTTTTCAAAACGACTGCTGTGATTACAGGTGAGAGGCACGAACCTGCTGAGCGAAGCGGGTTCAATGAATGTGTCCGTATATCCTGTTCTGCAGTTCTTCACCTGCGCCTTGATAACTACCTGTGTGCCGAACACCCTGAGCCACCACAGAAAGGCAGATCACCAAATGCCTTTATTGCAGCCCCTGAAACACACTGTGCACTTAGAGGCAGCCGGTATTTTGCCCATAAACACCAGCTCTTACAAGTCCAGTTGCTGGAAGACCCTACTCCCCCGCCCCCCAAAATCTGCAGAGACCACCATACATAATGCTCCCTCTAAGCTGTGGAGTCTTGTGAGCAAAAATTCTGCTTTGTGAGCTACTGGCATTAAAGTTGTGAGCGAGTGGTTTGGCTGCTGCGTGAATTAGTTTGCTCTGGAGCCATCCTTCCTGCACGAAAGACAAAGTTGTGTGAGCCGGAGGCTAAACAACTGTGAGCTAGCTCACACTAACTCTGCTTAGAGGGAACACTGCATATGACAGCCATGAACTCCACCATTCTGCAAAATGGGGCTATTTAGCAGTGGCCCGCACAACAGGGTCTCTCAGCCTCAACCGCAGCCTGCCATGTAGGGGACGCCACTGGACCGCACTGAAAGGGCATCGTGAGCCACGTTCCAAAGCCGAAGTGTCGTCCTGAACCTCACTCACAGGCACACCCCAAATCCGAAAATATGAGGAAAGCAACATCACGTGCCAGACACGGGGCAGGGTGGCGGCTGGGAAAAAGCACGCAGCCTCGCATACAGGACCGACCTGAGTTTACAAGTGCGTGAATTTCGGTCTTTTCTTCTGCGAGGAGGTGGGAGAACAGTGCTTCCAAATCCCAGTAATGCTATTGTCCGGGGTCTCTACGCACTGCCTCCTGTTCCCACCCTGAGCCAAGGATTTCACCAGGAAATTCAGCTACCTTAGGGGGCCCTCGTGTATCTGCTTGAAACAGGCCATGGGAGTGAGGAGAAAACAGGCCGGAGAAAACAGGGTTGCCAGCTCTGGGTTGGGAAATACCTAGAGAATGGAGGGGGGAGCCTGGGGGGGGGGGGTTGGGGATGGGGAGGGAAGGGGCCTCAGCAGGGCAGAGTGCCACAGAGTCCACCCTCAAAAGAAGCCATTTCCTCCAGGGAAAGTGGTCTTTGTTGTCTAGAGCTCAGTTGTAAAAGCAGGAGATTTCCAGGCCCCACCTGGTGGTTGGCAACCTTGGGAGATGCAAAAACAAGGGAGATGGAGGGGAGGTGGACTCTTTAATTTGGGACCGTTAAACTGAGGCTGGGATAGCCGGTCAGGTGCTTAGGAAGGCCAGGGCCGCAATCCTGCTCCCGGAAGGACATTTCTGTGTAGGGCTGCCCCTCTCCCCAGGCCACTGGTGGGGGATGGGGGTGCTGGGTTGCCAGGTCCGGGTTGGGAAATTCCTGGAGGTCTGAGGGTGGAGCCTGGGGAGGACGGGGACCTCAATGGGGTACAATGCCCTAAAGTCCATTCTCCAAAGCATCCCTTTTCTCCTGGGGAATTGGTCTCTAGAGATGAGCTGAAATTCCGGGGGAGGGGTCCCCTCCAGGTCCCACCTGGAGGCTGATATCCCCTTTTCCCTTGCAACCTTGAAGTTTACAGTCCTTGCAGTCTAGGGCCTGACATAAAGACAGTGCACATTTTCCTGGAGAAACACACAAGACGGCACCCTTGCCCGGAAAAGAGCGATTGCCCGGCGCGATCCACAATGGAGCAGCGCTCTGCACGTGCCTCTCGGCCCTCGTTCACTGACGTCACGTGGGAGGGTTCAAAAAGACTCCAAAAACCCAAAGGAAAATAGACTGGGATGCTCCTTTTTGCCTGTCCCCCCCCCTTCCTCCCACACTCCCCACATCAGAGCTATGAAAAAAGATGCCTTCAGGCCAGTCTGGATAAAAAAAAAAAAATTCCCACGCTGCCGCCAGCCCCGGAGGAGGAAGGAAACAGGGGCCTTAGCCAGCCCTCTGCAGTCACCACCCGGCTCTTGTGACTCACCGGTCACTGCTCATCACACAAGCCCCAAAGTGTGTCTGAGTCCAGGTTGAGCCAGACAGGCTGGCTTGGCCCCCCAGTGCGGTCAGCGCTTGCCCAGCCGGCCGGCCGTAGGCGAGTGTCTGGCTGGCGTCTGGCGAGCCCACCCAGGGCCCTGCGGAAACAAACCAGGCAGAGGGGGAGAAAGGCGGTGGGCTGCCAGTGTGTCTCCCCCTCCCCCCCGGACAGTGGCCCTTTGGACCCTGGCGCTGAAGTCTGGGGATTAAAGTCTCATGCTCCAGACAGGGAGAGCGGCTGGACTGACCATCAGACCCAACAGCTGTCCAGAAGCCAAAGACCACGGCTATTTGTGGAAGAGACCTGGGCCAGAGCTAAGTTTGGATCCGGCCGGGGCGGCTGCGATGGAGCATGCAGTTGCGGGGGTGGGGGGGGGGGACAGACAGACAGACATGCTCCAGGACTGCTCCTCGTCTGGAGGGGAGTGGGGGACGGCCTGGCAGGACATCTATTTCCGTGGAGAGATCGTATCTGAGCACATCAACTGCACTTCAGGAAGATCACAGGTGCTGGCAGTGTGCAGGAAGCACATAAGAATGTAAACACAGCACACCACAGCCCGGCTTCTCTGCCCCAGGTGGAGTGGAGGAAAGGGCCAGCAAGTTGTTGCCAACTTATGGCGATTCAGTGGGGTTTTCAAGGATTTTCGGAGGTGGCTGGCCATTGCCTGCCTCTGCGTAGCAACCTTGGACTTCCTTGGTGGTCTCCCGTCCAAATACTAATCAAGCCGGACCCTGCTTAGCTTTTGAGCCTGATGAGACTGGCCTAGCCTGGGCCCCCCCAGGTCTGAACACCCTCTGTCCCTGGGCTCTTACGGATAAGTCAAGGGGTGGGGGCGGGGGTCACACGAAGTCCATTACTATGGACACACCACCACAGATTAATGCAACTCCTGAGAAAAGCTTGCCGAAACTCTGCCACAAACAATAATATGAAATCAGACCACATTAAACGAGTGCTGTCGCTCTTCTGAGCGCTTCATTCGCATCCACTTCTTTGCAACAGAAGAAGAGGAGATTGGGTTTATACCCCAGCCCTTCACTACCCAAAGGAGTCTCCGAGTGGCTTCCAAACTCCTTTCCCTCCCCCTCCCCACAACAGACACCCTGAGAGGCAGGTGGGGCTGAGAGAGCTCTCTCGAGAATTGCCATTGAGAACAGCTCTGAGAGAACTTGTGACTGACCCAAGGTCACTCTGGCAGCTGCATGTGGAGGAGTGGGGAATCAAACCCGGTTCTCCCAGATTAGAGTCCGTGCTCCTAACCACTACACCAAACTGGCTCTCTGTAAGGTAGACTAACTTCAATACCCCGTCTTGTGGACAAGAAACAGGGAGTCGCAGGGCTCCATTAAACATGACATTCAGAGTTCCATGAATTGGGCTCCCAGAGGGTTTTAAAAAATTTAATTTTCAGTACAGGAAGCTCTCCGTTCAGAGAAATCTCAGTGTGGCAGAGGTGAAACTGGAACCGAGGACTTCACAGTTCGTACTCTCGGCTATAGCCCTGCGCCAGTTCCCCACAAGCGCTGAGTTATTCATACGTCAGTGATACACTGCTGTGACACACAGACCAGCTCTGGAAAGGTGGGACATGTTCCCTAATGTGCCAGGGGAACTGTATTCGAACAGCATTTGCGTAATTCAAGATGTGCTCCGTGTTCCAGACAAGCCCAGGCCTCGCTCTCTCTCTTCCTCTCGCTCTCTCGTACCACTGAGCTACACGAAAAGAAATCTGTCCCTCGCCAGCTAGATTCCACAGCACACGAGCCCATGCTAGAGGCTAACCAGGAGCCATAGACACCTGAAACCCTCCACGCACATATCCCGCGTGCTGATTTCATTAACACTAAAGACTGAAAAAGAACCTGTGCCCAGACCAGGCAGCGTTCACACAATCTCTCTGTACCTGGCCACATCGGCCCAGAAACGCACGATTTCCACCAATGGAGCCACAAAGCACAGCACGTGTTCCCTTCCTTGTGGAATCTCTGTGAATCCCCAGGACCTCTGGGCCCACCCACTCCAATATGTGTGTGTGTGTGCGGGGTGCTAGTCCACATCTCACAATACCTCCACTGGCTTTTCGCCATCAAGTTAAAGTTATGACTTGTACCGGGAACGCTTTCTCCTGCTGGCGGACAGAGCTGGCTCGGTTTTGCTCAGTGTGAGATTTTACCTGGCCGGACTCACTCTAGCTCTGGCAGCGTCTCGCTTTTTCCCCAGTTGTGTTTTTTATTTATTTGTGGGTCACTCGCTATTGTTTCACCATGTTCCTACACAGCTCTGAGGGCCATTTTCTAATGACTGAGATCCGCAGACACACATAACTCAGATCAGTCAGTGAGTATTCATACCTGCGTTACCTCCTCAAGCCAAAGGGTGCGCATGTAACTCTGCGTTGTTCCACCAGCGCCGCCCAGTCTCCCCCATGCGCAGGGCATGCTCGTGCACAATTTCCCTGGGCTCAAGCACCGAACTGCTTTGCGTGTCCATAAAACGCATGACGTTCCCATGTGCACACACCCTCGGCCCCATTCACCCTGGCTCACACACATGCTTCCACGCTCTCTCTCTCCCACACACACGCGCACAACCATGTTCAATCACTGTGTGTTGACACTCTGGGACACACAGTTTCACTACATACACACGCTGCTAAATCCGTACATGCCGCTGGTTCGCACACCACCCATGTTCACCTCTGTTTGGTGCTATAAAGGGTTTTGGGGGCCTGAGCCCCGCCACAGATCCGACTGAGCCAGGAGGAAGCTGGGGGCAAGTCCTGGCGCAACTTGCGTGGGAGAGCTTGGCTGGCCTGTGTCAAGCACACCCCGGCTCTGGCTCTCACGCAGTCCCTGCCTCCCTCGGACTGCGGAGCCAGCCAATCCCCGCCCCCTTCGGCCCACACGTGTATTCTAATGGCGCTGCTGCGGAGGCAGCTGAGAGGGCGGACAACTTTCTCTGCCCGCCGGGCCATGGCCACCAGGGAGAGGCGAGGCAAAGTGGAGGAAATCCGTTCCCCCTCCTCGCTCCAGAACACCCTCTTGACAGTCGTGGGGATATACAGAGATGTCATCTGGGCACCCGGGGAGGAAGCAAAGCAGCGCATTTGAGAGTGGAGGAAGGGGGCGAGGGAGACAGGAAATAGCCCCCTCCTTTCAGAAGCCATTTCCTGTGCAAGCAGCTGTATACACACAGCTCAGGAGAGGAAACGGTCCCACCTCGCAGGGCCCACTACAGACACTGATACCTCTCTTGCCTGGGAAGTTTCTCAAAAAAAACCCACTGGGCCCGCATGCAAATGCATGCGCTGCCTCGCTTGCTCTTACACGCATGCTCTCTCGCCAGCCACGCCCCCATAACCTCCCCCCCCCCGCGCATGGAATTCTGGGAACGCAGAACAGGTGACCCTTCTTCTCTGTGCGCAAACCGCCCCCCTCTGACACGCCACTGAGGTACAGGGGATCTCCACCTCTCCCACACCACTGGGAAAACAAGACAGCGTCACTCACTCCGGGGGTGGTTACCCGGAAAGCAGTGGGGTGGAAAGAACTGCGCCAAGCTGGCCTCCCCCACCCCCCAAATGCCCCCGGGTGGGGACTAGAAGTGGCGGAAGCGCATGGGTCAGTGCTCCCCGGGGCCGGATTACGAATGAACCCCTTTATCAAAGGCGAGAGAGGCCTCTGGGCTCCCCCCACCCACACCAGCCGAGCGGGGTGTTTTGGGGAACCGGCTTTCGGTTTCCCCATCTGGCTACTGCATTCCGTGAAGCGGAGATTCTCCTAGGTCAAGTGGACTTCCGAGAAAGGGGAAGCACCAGGAACGCAAAGGCACAGAAACCACAACAGAACAAGTCGCTCGCGAAAGCACAAGCATCGTGGGTAAGTGTGACTAAACAGAGAGGGGAAGGGTCGGTGTACGTGGCACAGACAGAAGGAGGGCAAAACGAGGCAGCATGCGCAAAAGGGTGTGCATGGGATAAAGCACAAAGAGCGGAAGGGTGCGGGGAACAGGACGCCCCTGGAAACATTCTGATTGTTATTATTTTTTCATTTATATTCCACTTTGCTCCCCGGTTGGAACCCGGAGTGTCTTTCCACGTCCTTTTCTCCTCCATTTTGTCCTCACAACAGCCACCTTTTCAAGCAGGTGAGGCCGAAAGGCCTCAGTTCACCCGGCAAGCATCCCTGGCAGAGCAAAGACTCAGATCCAGTCTTCCCAGGCTCTAGTGGTTAGAGTATCTGACTATGACCCGGGAGAGGCGGGTTCGAATCCTCACTGCCACGAGAAGCTTGCTGGGTGACCTTGGGCCCCTGGCACATTCTCAGCCTGACCTACCTTGCAGGGTTGTTGTGAGGACAAAATGGCAGCGAGTAGAAGGATGTAAGCTAACCTTGGGTCCCCGCTGGGGGAGAACGATGGGGTTTCAATGAAGTAAATAAATAAAACTCTAACCACTATGCCACCCAGCTCTCAACAGGCGTCCCACAGCTCGGGTGGATCGTGTCCCCAAAATAATAATGCCAGTGCGTGAAAAAGACTTTTTGAGCACACAGGTTTAACCCCACAAGACACAGTGAGCGCACAGATCATAAAGCAAATGAACGCTCAGGATGGGCTCCAGCGTGTGCCTGTTGGTATACTGGGGAAAAAGCCTAGATGGGAACAAGGAAGCTCGAAAAGCAAACCCACATCCTCACTCGAACTTGTGACAATGATGGGGAGAGATGGGGACTCTGGGATGGGTACAGTAGCATCTCTGGAGTCCCGGCACAAGCGCGCAAGAACGACTGTGTAAGCATGCATGATGCAAGACATAAAAGCAGCTGGGGGGGGGGGGCTTTTGGAGCTGCCTGGCCCAATAGGGGCAAGTCCTTCCAAAACTGGTCCAGATCCAGAGGCCACAAGAGAGGAAACGCACCCCTGCCGGTCTTGGGTCATGCAGAGGCACAGGTGTGGGGGGGAGCCACAGCACCCCTCCGCTTCCATATTTTGAGGGGGGTGCACGCACGTGTGGGACGTGCCCCCAGCTGGAGGCAAATGCCAGCTCCCCCCCCCCCTTGTGGTAGGTGGGCACAGAGAAAAGAGAGGCATGTGGGAAGACCAAATAGGTCAAGAGAGCTTGCGACAATCTGAGATGTGGGTTTGTGAGCGGGGTGGGGGGCAGTGTGTCTTGTGTGTGTGTGTGTGATTCACGAGACAATGAACGGTCCCCCACACATCCACACACAGGGGAGGGTGAGGACAGCTGTGTCAGCGCTGAGTCAGCATCGGCAAGGACGCCTCCCCCCCCTCCCCCTGGAAACCACTAAGGACTGGGAAGAAGGGGGGAAGTCAGTTCAGTTCAGTTCAGTTCAGTTCCTCCCTGACGCATGATGCCAGTGGGGGGAGTCTCATGGTAGGAGAGGAAGGCATGCAGGCAGGCATGCTAGGCACAACCGGGGGACCAAATACTCATCATCCCCCCCCCCCAAAAAAGGCCACAAGATCCTGCCCTGGGAGAACACACGCACACAATATACACCCGGATCAACACACACACACACACACACACAGGTTGCCAGCCTCCAGGGGGGGCTTGTGGATCGCCCGCTTTTACAACTGATCTCCGGCTGCCAGAGATCAGCTCCCCAGGAGAAAGTGGCTGCTTTGGAGGGTGGACTCGATGGCATTGTATCATGTTGAGGCCCCTCCCCTCCCCAAACCCCACACTCTCCTGGCTCCGCCCCCAAAGTCTCCAGGTATTTTCCAACCCAGACTTGGCAACCCTAACACACACTGAGCTGCCAAGTACAGGCCTCCCCCCCCCCAAAAAAACCCACTCAGCAGTACACACTAGTCCTGCCCCCCCCACCCAGTTCAGGGGTCCGATGCTAGGCTGTCACCCTTCTAAGGTTGCCAGCCTCCAGGTGGGGCCTGGAGATCTCCTGCAATTACAACTGGCCCCCAGAGTTACAGGGATGAGTCCCCTTTGGAGAAAAATGGCCACTTTGGAGGACGGACTCTATGGTATGGATACCCTATTGAGGGCCCTCCCTGGACTCCACCCCCAAACCTCCAGAAATGTCCCAAACCAGAGATGGCAACCCCCCCCCATCCTTCCTTGAAAAGGGTCAAGTGTGCAGAATTCATACACACGTAAGAGGGGGGCTTATCTGTGGGTTGAGGAGGTGGGGACGGGCACACACCCCCCCCCCCCGGTTTTTGCTGACTCTGTTTGGGGAAACCCTTTGGCATTTCAGGGGATCACAAACCACAAAGGGAGGGGATTTCCCCCTCTTCACAGGTACACAACACGGGAACCTCAAGGAGAGACTCTCAAACTTGGGTCAATCAGCCAGAACACACAGTCGACACACCTCGGCTTTCATTCACCTGCCTCCCTTCACACACCTCCCCCGCCCCCGCCCTGCCGAGAGTCCTGCTCAGGTGAACAGGAACACACAACAGTAACACAACACAACTGGACACACAAAGATGGAGAGCTGTGTCTCCCCTGCTTCTGCTTGGGGTTTGGGGGGGGGGGCTGGAAGAGGGAGTCGCGCAATTGTACTCAGGGGAATGTTTCTGCTTGGCCTTATCACACATTCACACAGACACACACACACTGGAGCAGAGAGACAAGAACCCACCCACTGCCGAGGATACAATCAGGTATGAAACACAGTCGAGAGACACAAGATGCAAAGACAGGAAAAGCAACGCAAAAAAATGACACTTCCAAAAACGGCAGCCACAACGGCCCCGGACACACAGCGGAGGCCCCGGAACCACACACTTGCAAAACAGATTGTCAGCGCTCAAGGGGGTGGGGGTGGAAATCACCCCCCCCCCCCCCCCAGTTTCAGCATACTGAGGCCTGCCGCAGGATTACAACATCTATTACAGAAGTCAAGCTCTTCCCAAAGCAAGGATTGCCACAGGAAAGACAGAGGGGCCGGCACAGAAGGACAGCATAGAAGTTCCACATGCAAGCGGCTTTGAACACGTGGTGGGGACAAACACAACCAAAACATTTACGCACAAAACACTGAAGGTGCGATATGTGAATGCGGGCATCCAACGCAGAAGGACACACACAAGTGCGTAAAGCCACAAGCACTTCACACACCTCTGGGCCAGACTGACGAGTTGCAACGAACCAGTGAGCCCCAAGGGGAACACAACACACACACACAACACACCATTAGCCAGATCCACAACAAAACATGTTTGGAGACCATGATCCTCATACACACATCCTTTCCCTCAGTCTCTCTCTCTCTCTCTCTCTCTCTCTCTCTCTCTCACACACACACACACACAGAGGCCAAGAAATCACAAAGGATACACACACGTGTGTGAGAGGCACATTCCCACAGCCCCACATAGACACACAGCCCAGCCAGAGTTCACAGTGTAGCCTTACCTCCCGGCCGGCTAAGCGTGGCCTCCAGAGGCGTGGCCCCCTTCAAAAGACACCTCTGTGTCCCCCAAGTGTAGCGAGCCCTGTTTGCCGGCAGCAGACGCACATGGCCTCGGCACAGCCAGTGCGCTAATGGGACAACAATGTGAGCAACTTCTGTGTTTCCTTCCCTTGCTGGCGTGCTCCCCCCCCCCTTACACACCCTTCCCGTGTGGGGTTTGGGGTCCCTGCCAAGTCAGCGGAGCATGTGTGGGGGGTGAATTCCGGCCACACAGTGACTCAGCCCCCCCCCCCCCGCCCTTCCCCGGGAAACTTGCCCTGATTTAAAGGGCCCAGATGACATCATCGCCCCCCCTCCCGTCTTGTTCCCTCCCCCCCAGCAGCGCCTGGGAATCCCAGACCGAGACTGCCGCCCACTCACAGCGCCCGTTGCGTCCCAACCGCCCGCCCTCCCCACAGCCCTTTTGGAGGAAACGCAACCACAAAAAAAAATACAAGACAGTCATATCGGCCCTGCACCGCCAGCCGAACTTACAACTTACAACACAACAACAGCCAGGCGCACGATGAGGCAACGCAGACAAACGTCAGCGCCACCATCTCTCGGGGCCCTCACTCGTGTGGGGCGCACTCACAGCAATTCCACACACCGGGTCTTTGCCTGGGCACATGCACAAACTAGGAAAATATATATAATGGGGGGGGGGGGAATGCTCACATGTGCGCATCTGTCGTCGACCCAAGGCACAAATCCCATTGAAAGAAAGAATTCATATGGCTGGCGATACACGAAGGTGGTTCATACAGCCGGCACACCCACATGACGGCACAGCTGGCCCGCCCCCCTGGCATTGGGGGTGCTGCCCCCAATCCCAGCCACGTTCTCTGCTGTCATGAGGCAAGCACACAGCCCCGGGGAGGGAGAGGAGCTGTCATAGGCCAGGCGCCTGCCAAGGCCCGTGCCCTTTCCTCTGTGCCCACCCTCCGTCCCGGCCCACTCCGATTCCGGGCTGGGTGAGAAACGAGGAGCAGAATTTCCCACGCAACCAACCCCGAGGCGGTCTTTTTGGGAAAAGGGAAAATGCCACGGCCACACGAGTGGCAAACGCCAGAGCCATGCCAGTTCCTGTTGGCACCAGCTAGCATCATCTGCGGAAGCCGTAACCTTTTCCCTCCCGGAGTCGCCGGCCGGCTTTTGGGTGCCAGGCGGACTCCAGAGAAGAGAAGAAGAGATTGGATTTATACCCTGCCCTTCACTACCCAAAGAAGTATCAGAGCGGCTTACAAACTCCTTTCCTCCCCTTCCCCACAAGGTGGGGCTGAGAGAGCTTGGACAGAAACTGCTCTTTTTCAAGAACAATTGTGCCAGAACTATGGCTTGCCCAAGGTCATCCAGCAGGTACAAGTGGAGGAGTGGGGAATCAAACCCGGTTCTCCCAGATTAGAGTCTGTGCACTTAACCACTACACCAAACTGGCTCTCAGAGGAGGAGGAAGAGGAGGAGAATGAGAAAGAGAAGAGATTGGATTTATACCCCGCCGTTCACTACCCGAAAGAGTCTCAGAGCGGCTTACAATCTCCTTTCCCTTCCCCTCCCCACAACAGATACCTTGTGAGGCAGGTGGGGCTGAGAGAGCTCTCTCGAGAACTGCCCTTGAGAGAACAGCTCTAAAAGAACTTGTGACTGACCCAAAGTCACACCAGCAGCTGCAAGTGGAGGAGCCACCGGTACACACAGGAGTTCCACCGCTCACCCTGTGAGAAACCATGAGGCCCAGAGGGTGGGCCATCTGGAACGTACAGAGTCGGCACGCAAACCCACAACGCAAGCGGATAGGGCACAGAGGCGAGGCATGTCAAAAGGAGCCCCCAGCCCCCGACAAGCACAGACACAACACACGCGCTCTCCGAAAACTCTGCAGCCAGGCAAAGGTCCAAACGTGCGCCGGCGCTGAAAGCACAGATCACAAACGCAAGGAGATTCTCCGCCTTGTCTCGGAGGGAGGGGGAGTGCGGGAGATTACACAACAAGAGTTGCCAACCCTGCCCTGGGAGACTGCTGGAGATGTGGGGTGGGCTGGGGAGGAGCATGGAGGGGGCAGGATTGGGGGAGGGACCCCCATAGGGCATAACAACACACAGTCCACCTTCCGAAGCAGCCCTGTTCTCCCGAGACGGACGCTACGAGCCACAAAGGGAACAAGGCCTCACCAGCGCCACCTGAACATGAGCCATAAGAATCTTACCAAGGCCCTCCTCTGGCAGGACTGAAATGGGAGGACCACAAAGCCCCAGACTGACAGCTTCTGGGACGGGGGAGGGCAGGAGGGAGGGTGGTGAAGAAGCCCAGCAGGGTGGAGAGGGGCTGACGGGTGGCGCTGGAGAGGTCTGCCTGCAGCTGCCGCCAAGGCAAGCTGGGGTTAACCGCTCCTTCCAAACAAGGAACCTTTTAAGGTCACAGTGGCCGCGTTTGGGGGCGGTGCATTCTGGGTGAGCAGTGAGTCAGGCGCCGGTCCTCCAGTTACGTAGCGGAACCTCCCTCCGAGTCCCGCCCCCTCTCCCCGCCCGGCCCCCTCACTCTCGCTCTCGGTCACACCATACCACACACACATACACACACAGACAACCATGCCCAGCTGCTTGGCTGGCACGGGGCCAGCAGGCGGAGAGAGCGGAAGAAAGCCAGGCTCTGCCCGCCCCACGCCAGAACTGCGGCTCAGGCAGCAGCCGAGCGGAGGGAAACGCCGGGCAAGAGAGCACACCTGCTTGCCAGAGCGCGGGTCCTTGCAGGACCCTTGGGTGCTCGCAGGTCCCCAGTTGTGAATAAAAAGCAGGGCAATGTTCGGCGCGCACCCTCTCGACACAAATCCACGGCCCACAACGCCCAACAGAAGACTCCCCACGCGTGCTTTTGCCAGTCTCTGATTTATCCTAGGGTTGCCAACTCCAGGTTGGGAAATTCCTGGAGATTTTGGGGTGGAACTGGGGGAGGGGAGGGATCTCAGCAGGTTGTAATACCATACTGCCCGCCTTCCAAAGCTGCCATTTCCTCCAAGAGAACAGACCTCTGCTGCCTGGAGACCAGTTGCAATTCTGGGATACCTCCAGGCCCCACCTGTGAGTTGGCAACCCTTTTAAAACACATGCTGCCATTTTTCTCCCCCCCCCCATGCACCCCATATTTCACAGCCTTTGCATCCCCATCATTTTGGAATAAACAAGCCAAAAACATGGACTTGGGGGGGGGGTTTGCATTCATGCCCCCCCCCCAATTCAAACCCAGTCATCCACTCACCAAAACAGAGGGGGCCCCGTCGCTGCTTTCTTCTTGGTTGGCTCCCCCCCCACACTGGACCCATGTGGCGTTCTGGCCCACAAGGCGCGTGTGGTGGAGGGGAGGGGATACACGGCTACGCTCCGGCCATGGTGCAAAACCCGGTCCTGTGAAAAGGAACAAAGCGGGGGTTAGGGCAAAGGGGACTTCGAGCAAGCACCCCAAAAGTAGTCTTGCTGACACAGATGCAAACAAATTCCAGCTCAGCTTCCCATGCCAGGACACCCCCCCCACACACACACACACTAGAAAGAAGAAAAGTCTGCTTGCCCCTCCCGGGCACACAGTCCTAAGTGTTGCCATAGTTCGGCACCCGGGCCCATTCCAGACACGGGGGAATTCCTTGGCTATGCTGAAATGGTCTCCATTAGAGAAGAAACAGCCTCTCTTAGCAGTCGTGGCAACTGGTCGGAAGGGAAAACAGATGCACATGAAGCTGCCTTCTACTGACTCAGACCCTGGGTCCATCAAGGTCAGTATTGTCTACCCAGACTGGCAGCCGCTCTCTCTCCAGGGTCTCAGGCAGAGAATGGTCTTTCACATCGCCGACCACCTGGTCCTTTTTAACTGGAGATGTCGGGAATCGAACCTGGGACCTCCTGCGTGCCAAGCTCTGCCACTGAGCCATAGCCCCTCCCCAACACGCCATGAGATCCTGCCAGAAAATGGGATCCACTCACACCCATTTGAGAAGCCAAAACACCTTGACCAAACACTCTAGCAGTCCCCAGGGGAGGAGGGGAGAAGTTTGGGGGGGGGGCGGAATGGGAAATCCCAAGAGAATACGCGGGAAGAGAATCAAGGAAAGTGATTCTGCCTTTCGCCAGGCCAGAGGACTCTGAAGTTCCCCTCTGTACTGGATCTACACCTCGCCCTTGGTGATCCACTCCTGTGGACGGCCAACGCCCACGAGCACCAACCAGCAAGGATCCCGCACCTTATCGACTCAAGGGAGAGAACAGCCGCAGCCTCTCTCGCACACACAACCCACGACACATGGTCTCTCAGCCACTCCTGCCTGCAAGGGAACCCCCTGACAGTCCCAGCCCCCTCCAAGGCAACCTCTACCCCAGAGCCTCAAGGAAGGGAAGGGGTCAAATGGCGCAAGACACCTGATCTTCTTCCTGCTCAAAACTGACCCGACCTGTCTCCTGTTATTCCCTCTGGGGCAAAACTCTGGTGGTGATTGTGCCCTGCCCTAGAAGCCTGAGTCACAGACCTGCCACCCTCCAGAAAGAGGGAGAGAGGGAGAAAGAGAGAGATAACAGAGAGGTGAGGAAAGAGGGGGTGGAACCGAGAGCTGAGGCAACCCAGCTTGGGTGTCCCACCGCTGCCACCGCTGCTCTGGACAAGTCGCAAGGCCTCACTTTGCTTCCTCCATTTATCTGTGAAATGGGAACAGGGCTACGGAGTCCGAGCCACCCTAAAAGCCAATTAAAAAGCTCTCTAAATTAAACGATTGTAATCAGGAGACGTTTGCAGAGCTGGTGCCCTGGGAGCAGCGTTATCTGGCAGGGCCGAGAGAAAGGCCCCACTGTGCGGACACAAAGGGCCTAGGAGGACCACTCCGGCCGGCTGGCTGGCACAAAGGGGGCCCTTCAGAGCCGCCCACAAGGGCTGGAGAGATTCCTTCCGTGGGTGGAGAATGAAGCAGCTGGGGACAATGCCAGGGCCTCTGAGGCATTTCTCACTAGGGTGGCAACACGGGGGGTGGGGAGACCGTGTCCAGGGCTGCCCCCAGCACCTTCAAGTGCTCTCCCACATGAGAAGATGGCTCTGTTCCAGCCATGAGGAAGCCCCAGTTTGATCCCAGAACCTCTGTTCAGCAATAGTGGCAGCCTGGAACAAACAAAGCAGAAAGTGCATTTCTGACCATGGGCAGAGTGCATTTCTCCTTCAGCAGAGCTTCCAAGGATCAGAGGTCTGCCTTCTCCTGCTGTATGCCTCCTCATACCAAAAATGTCTTCTCATGATCACTAGCCATCGTTTCCACGGCGCATTCAACCCTCTCTTGGAACGCACAGCCAGATGCTGTACGCAGAAGATCACACACGCCCTTTCTCCAGAGCTAAACCACAGTTACTGCTGCCCCCCCCATCTCCTGTCCTGCATACCTGACTGCCAATTTGTCCGTACCTGAAGGGTGCAAAAATCTACGCAGGATTATGACGCCCCCGGACAGTTCAGCGGAGCAGACTGTTCCCACGTGAGGGGAGAATTCTTCTCCGCCTGGCATTCTAACCCACTTTGGCCATAACGGCTGCAGATATTCCAAGATATTCCAAGTCCTTCCACTCTGACGCTATCTGGGGTTCACACTCCAAAACATCAGATGTCCGAGTTACTGTCCGTGGAATCTGTGATCCAAGCAGACAGGGACCCCTTTCCCATTTGCAGAATCCACCCTCTAAAAACACACCACTTTTGAACTCTTCCAAGAACAGGGGGAAAGACACCAGAGGCCTGGCTCCCCAAAACACACCCATTCCAATCAGGGCCAGCCCAGAGGGTTTTGCCAACCCAAACATCCCCAGTACGTTGCCCCAAACACAGCTGCAGCCCCCCGGACCCTCTGATCCCTACCTGAAGAACCCCGGGGTCCTAGATGTCATAGAATCCTAGAATCACAGAGTTAGCAGGGGCCATAGAAACCATCTAGTCATACCCCCTGCTCAATGCAGGGTCAGCCTAGAGCATCCCTGACTTTCGTCCAGACGCTGCTTAAAGACTGCCAGCGAGGGGGAGCTTCCGAGGCAGCTGATTCCACTGTTGCACAACCCTGACTGTCAAAAAGTTTCCCCTAATATCCAGCCGGTACCCTCCCGCTTTTAATTTAAGCCCATTCTTGCGAGTCCTCTCCTCTGCTGCCAACAGGAACAGCTCCCCGCTCTCCTCTAAGTGACAGCGCTTCAAAAACTTCGAGAGAGCAATTCGGTCCCCCGTCAACCTCCTCTTCTCCAGACTGAACCTTCCCAAGTCCCTCGAAGCTGGGCCGCTCCGTTCTGTCCACATCCCTTTTGAAGTGAGTCCACTTTAAGAGCAGCTTTCTGAACATTTTTTTAAAAAACACCAGAGTCTCTGGGTCTGTTATTCTGCTCGTGTCCATTTCAGAGGGATAGGTCACAGTGGGTCAAGGTGGGGGTCAGAGAAACTGGATCCTAGTGATGAATCTGTGGGTGGGGTGGGGGGAGAGATGGGGGACAGAGAGAAGGAAAACCAAAGCAATCCTCGGCGATCCTGCAGCTGATACCTTTCGCTGATGATGCAAGAGAAGGCAATGCACCACATCTGATGATGTAACCGTTTCCTGGGCCGGTGCAGGCAGCTGGGCTCGACACCACAAGGGGACCCCAAGTGAGCCCCTGGGAGGACGAGTCCATCACCACAGCACTGACGACTCGCTGAAAAAATGATTTCTTCCGCGCGTAGCATGGCAGGCAGTATGGCTTGCTCGATTTCACCAGAGTCCTCCTTCGGGTTTTTTTAAAAAAGGATTCTGTGATGCTCAAAAGCACGTACATGTCTGTGTGAGAAGTGCTGTCAAGCTGCTTCTGAGTCACGGCGACCCTCCAAAATGTCCTGTCATTAACGGCCTCGCTCGGGTCTTGCAAACAGAGGGCCGTGGCTTCCTTGATCGAGTCTATCTGTCTCAGAGTAGGGTTTCCTCTTTTCCTGCTGCCTTCGACTTTTCCTAGCATTATTGTCTTTTCCAATGACTCTTGTCTTCTCATCACGGAACACGTACATCTATACCAGCCTAAGTTAGCCTAATACAAGACGGCACCCATGAGAGAACCACATGGGGGAGGACCACACACACAGAAGTGCAGAAGAGCCCTGCCTCGTCCACTGCACGCGCCTCTTTAGGGCACCACATCCTTGCTGACCCATGATTTGCATTTCCCCACCGAGGGCCAGTTTTTCTCAGTTCCGGTAGGCAGGCCAACACTCCCTCTTTGAGACCTGGAGACAGGCTCTGTCACAGTCACCCCCATTATTCCAGACCTGGAGAACCACCCAGGCCGACTAGTGACTCGTGTTCCTTCTAAGCTGAGTCAGTGTGAGCTAGCTCACAGTTTTTTAGCCTCCGGCTCACGCATTTTGGTCTTCGCTCAGGAAGGAGGGCTCCAGAGCAAACTAATTCATGCAGTCGCCAAATGGCTCGCTCACAACTCTAATGCCAGTAGCTCACAAAGTAGATTTTTTTGCTCACAAGACTCCGCAGGTTAGAGGGAACATTGCTAGAGACCCCCCCCACACACACATCACCACCCTTCATCTACCCATCAATCCCTGAAGCCCTAGAGGTATGGAGGTTCACCTGGGCAGAATTTTGGGACAGCGTAAGAGGTCACAAGAGTTTTCCTCGCTCTCTTTCTTGTCCTAAAGCACTGCTTAGGGTCTTTTCTCAGTGCATAAAGACACATGTCTCACTCAGAAATCAGAAAGAAGAGCAAGCTGTCATTGTGATCAGATACAGACTTTATGCACATGTGGACTCGCGTGCGCCCTTATGCACAGTTCTCACAAAGCACAGTGACCACACTTTTTAAATGACAAGACAGTCATTTCTCAATCTTTCCCCGTTTTCTGCCTGTGCAGAACATGGAAGATTTCCCCAGTGGAATGCTGGGATGCCTACCCACAAGTCAACACAGCCAGGTCCCGCTTGTGAGAGGAATTCCTGGAATTACAGCTTTTCTCCAGACTACAGAGAGGAAATGGCAGCTTTAGAGAGTGGGCTCTATGATATTCCATAGATTCTAAGTGAAATCCCTCACTGCCCCCCAAATCTCCAGGAATCTTCCTGGCTGGAGCTGGCAATCCTATGGGTCTGCATGAAGACTTATGCAATAATTACATGTATGTGAAACCCAGAAAGAGTCCAAAACATGGAATTAGAAGTGGTCAGGTCTGGAGTCAAGTGTCAGAAGACATGAGACCTCTCATGTTGTGGGTTTCTGTGCAGGGGCACACGACAACCCAGCCGGCTGCTACATCATGGGCAACACACAAGTCACCTCCACAGGTGAAACATGCCCACCTGCATTCTCCCCCATGTGAAGCTCTGCAGGCCGTTTCCATACCTTTTCTGACTCGGGAAATGCACATTTCTGTCCATGCAAATGCATTCCCCTCTCATGCACGCAGACACATAAAAGTAAATTCATAAAGAAATGTGGGAGGCTCACACTGAACAGTAAAGTTCCCGCCAACCCGAGAAGAAATCTGGAGGACGGGGCACCGTGCTGGTAACCAATCTAGGCCCCCTTTTTCCCATCACCCCCCCCCCATTTCCCTGGAAACAACATCTAGACACGGAGCACCCCCCCCTTGGGGAAACGGCTCGTCCACCTTGCAACTTTGTCCCATCTCCACACCTGAAAGAAGACAGATCATCTGACAAGGCAGGCTTGATAAATTGGGGGGGGGGGGGGTGACATTAGTGAACTTTATTTTTAAAAAATAGTTGAGGCTTTTGGAAGCATTTGTTCCAAGAGTCTCTCAGGCGCACGCTGGAGATGTGGGAGGATTTCTCTCCACAAGGATTTGAGGGAGTGTACATCTAAGCCTCCGACCCACCACCATCTCAAGGCCGGTCTTTCAACCTAACCCCGCACACCAATAATGCGCCTGGTAATATCGGAATAATCCTCAAGAAATAATTTGATGGTGGGGATGTAGCGGGCGGGGTGATGGGTAGAATGAGGTAGGATCAAGGGTCTTTTAAGAAAAATAAGAGGAAGAGGAGCTAACTCTTCAAATGGGGATGGGAGCTGCTTCCTTGAAGCCCCCAAAGGTATTGTGGGGAGTCAGGGCTGGGACTGGTCCTGTCTGAGTTGGGGGGGGGGGGTCGTCTTTGGGTCCTTCCTTCTCTCTCTTCTTTCCCCGGATTGCAATCCCGGGAAAACAGAGCAGGAAGTGGGAAGTTGCTCAGCACTTCCTTTAAATGCCAGCCCAAAGAATCCACTCCCAGACCCCAGAGTTCAGGCTCCCTTTGCTAGTTCTGCAGTTACTTCCCCCCCCCCCCCGCCCGCATCCCCAAACCAATAGTGTGAAGCTCTCCCGTACCAAAGGAACATTTTTAAAACCTCGCCTCCTTGCTCTGTTCCTGGAACCCAGGTGTCTGGGCTCCCAGCAGCCCCTGCTCAGACCCAGCCCACTAGGAACCCATGTGACATGGGCTCTAGGAAAATGAAAAGGGGGGGTGTCCCCCCATTAATCCACTGGGAGCAACCCCAGTGACCTCACATGACCCAGCACCCCATGCCAGCAAGGCTTCCACCCCCCCCCCCTTGTGAAAGGAACACCCCCCCCAGACTCAACTCCTACTGAAAACAGTATGCCCTCCACCCCCCAAAAAGCCCATCAGCAGCCACTCGCTAGGAAGCACGCGCGCGCACACACACACACACACAAACACGGCCTCTCCACTCCGAAAAGTGGGAAAGAACAGTTTGCACAGATCTGAGCTCTGATTTTCCGGCTCCCTAACCTGGTCGCATGGTCAGCTGCACCAGTTCCGAAATTCTCCTCCATCCCCTCTCCCACCCTACCCCCTTCCCCGTGCACAAACACCCCACAGCAGCATTGCAAACCCCCAACCAGTGTCCTTCTGGCCTCACCTGAACAGACCCCCCCTCCAGCCGCTCTGCGCTGCCACCGGAATAACCAGCACAGGAAAGGAAGCCAAAGGAAAGGCTGCCCCGGTGCCACCCTTCCGCACACCTGCCTCGGCTCACCTGGGCAGTGTTAAAGGGCCAGGTGCACAAGATTTCAGGCTCCTGCTGGGAGGAGAGATTGCTCCACACAATCCCAACTTCTGTTCCAGGCTGCTGACTCTGGAAGGCCCCCCTCCCCCCCCCAAACCCAGCCCCTGAACAGGGCAGGTTGAAATGATTCAGAGATGACCAAAAGGCACTCTTCACATTCCCAGAGGCCTCCCAGATTTCACTGTTGCTTTACTTTCTCCAGGTCTGAACCATCACATGGACAGCAGGTTTCAAGGCTAAGCTGGGTTTGTCTCAACCCAAAGAAGCCACAGTTTTAAAAGCACCCCCCCAAAAACAAAACACAACAACCTTTCAGTGCAGGTTTATGTTGCCCTGCTGCCTTCCAGCCCGCAGCTAAAAAGTCTGTCATTCAAGTTTCTCCAAACTCCACTTCAAAACAGCCTTCATCTATTAGGCAGCCCCCCCTCCAAATACTTTAAGGGGCTGGGCTAGAACATGAAAAGCCCTCCCATCTGCTCAGCTGCCCCCCCCCATGTCCATGTAGCCATTTTGACCCTAATATGTAACATTCCTGCCCCATAACTAGATCTCTAGTTCCTGGCTTCAGACTCGCCTGAACCTCAAAAGGGGGCGTCTCCATGCCCCCCCCCCCGTTTCTGACATTTATCCATCTGATCTCCAGTTCTTCTGTCAGGTGTACCCCCAACTGGCTCCTTCTCCAATGCCCCATAGGCCACAGCACTTTGCACTGGGCACACAGCTGGCCTCCTCCCCAAATATGACATCCCATAAAATCTACATAAACCCCCCTCCCCCCAAAAAACACCCCACAACCCCCCTCGTCCGCCCCAGTAACTTCTCCAAAGACTGACACCAATCCCAACTTCTATAAAAATCCAAACACACACGCCAGCGCCTGTTGCCCTCCCAAATCCATGCACAGACCGCCCCCCTTTCCAAATTTCACGCACACAAGTGCTCTGGGGCACCCAGAAATTCCTGTGCCCCCCCCAATGTGCCACAGATCTCGGCCCCCCAGCATTTCTCAACCTGAACCCCACCTAATTCCCCCCCCCCAAAAAAACAAGAGCTGCTTTGATAAACCCCGGGGTCTTTCCTTGTGGGGATTTCGTTTTCGCCCCAGACTGCGATTTGCTGGGAGGGGGCGGTCAGATCCCGACCCCCCTGGAGACCCAGAAGCCGCCGCAGAAGTTTTGCGCAAAGTTACCCCGCCGCGCACCGACCGGCCACGGCTCCTGCGCCTCTTCCAGGCGGGTGGCCAAGGGCCCTCCTACCCCCTCGCCCCCTCCTTCCGCCTGTCAGCAGCGCCGGGCCCTCCGGCGGCCCCCGGTCCTCCGAGGTCACCGCCAGGCGCCTTCTGCCCGCAGCGCGAAGGGAAGGGGCGCCCCGGGCGGCAGACGCTCCCCCGGCCAAGCCCTCCTCGCCAGGTGCCGGCAAGAATCCGGGGCGCCTCCGGAGCGGCAGCAGCCCAGCGCCTCCGCGCCCGCCACCTGGCAGGAGCCGGTCCCGTCCAGCCGGCTTCCCCGCCCCGATTCCTTCGACGCGGCTGGCTGGCACCGGAGAAAGAGGCCGGGAGCCCTGCGCCCCGCTGGCTCCGGCGAGAGTTGGCCCTGGCGGCGGCGACGGGTCCCCGGTTTGGGCCGGGGCTGGGCAGCCGCTGGGCACCGCCGAGGAAGGGGCTCCGGCCCTCCTTCCCCGGGGTGGCACCCTCGCCGGCAGCGCCAGGCCTGGGCCAGACCGCCTCCCCTCCCCGCTGCCGCCGCCGTCCCTTCCCCAGCAGATAACAAAGCCAGCCGCGGCCGCCAGCGAGACGCACCGAGCCTGCCTGCCGTCTCCCCCCCCTCCCCGGGCGACGCGCCCCCCCCCCGGGCCCCCAACCGTGCGCCCCCCACCGAACTGCCCAAAGGACCGGGGATCCGGGGGGAGGGGTGGAGACACACCAGACAGACAGACAGCGGCGAACCGGGGGGGGGTTGTAGAAGGAGGGGGGCGTCGGGCGTCGTTACCTGCAGAAAGGGGCGCCGCTCAGCCGCTGGGGGGGGGGGGGGGTCGGCGGCAGGCTTCCTTCCCAACCCGGCCGAGAGAGCGGAGATAGGGGTGGGGGTGGGTCGACCTCCCAGCCCCCCCGATGGGGGAAAACAGCGGCGCTCTCGCAGGGCCAACCCACCAAGTGGGGGGGCGGGGGGAGAGTGGAGGCGGCGGCGGCGGCGGCCGAGGGGGACCCGCGACGGCTCCGGAGGGGGGGGGGGCGCAGCGCGGGGGCTCCGGTGCCGCTCCGACTCCAGCCGCGGCCGCGCTTGGCCAAGTCCCCCCTCGCTGGGCTGCTGCTGCTGCTGCTGCTAGTGCTGCTGC
Organism: Lepidodactylus listeri; assembly: GCA_029233225.1. NCBI lineage: Eukaryota > Metazoa > Chordata > Lepidosauria > Squamata > Gekkonidae > Lepidodactylus > Lepidodactylus listeri. The sequence continues at coordinate 53,984,389 of JARCFY010000018.1, forward strand.
CGCTGCTTCGCCTCGGCTGGCTTGGCTGGGCTGGCTGGCGGGCTGGCTGGGTCTCGGGCTCCCCCTCCCCTCCCCGACAGGCTCTCTCTACTCAAACAAAGAAACGAGGGTTGTGTTCCGTGCCCAGCCCCCTCCCGGCCCCCCTTCGCCGAGCCCAGACAGACCTCCCCCTCCCCTCCCTTTCCGGCCCCAGCAGCACCCGCTTCCCTTCCCTCCCCTCCCCTCCCCGCCTGCCTGAGCGCTCACATGGCTCGACGGCGCCCGGCAGGCAGGCAGGCAAGACAAGCTCCCCGCTCGCTCGCTGGCCAGACGCGGGGTGGTGGTGGCTCGACGGCCTGCGGGATCTCCGGGGCTGGGGGAAGCGCCGGGCTGGAGAGGGAGGGAGCGAGGGAGGCAAGGCCGAGGGGGCGTCTGGGGACAGGGGAGGAGAAGGAGCGACGCGCCGCCGCTCCAGCCAGCGGACGGAGGGAGAGCCGGAGGCAGCCCCACCCCCACCCCGTGCGGTCATTCTGCGCCGGGCCCAGCGCAGACAGAGGGGACCCCCCCCCCCTCCCGGGCAAGAGCGTTGCAGCCGGGCTGGTCTGCAGGAGGGCAGCTCGATTCGAATCAGGTAATCGAATCAGGGACCTGGGTGATTTGTAAATCTAGGCTGCGGGTTCTCAATCTGCCCTTGGAAGAAAGGGACCCAGGGGACATCCGGCCCAGCGGATTCTCTTGCTGAACCCCAGGGGGACCTGGAAGCTCCGGCCCCTGCCTTAACTCTGGAATCCGCCTTCCCCAGAATTGGGCTTTGCGTTTTCTCTTAGGCAGGGGAAAAAACCCTCCCCCCCCCCCCCAATAGCAAAAAGGGTTGAAAGACAAAGACCAGCTCTCCCCCCCCCCCCCCAAAAAAACACACTTTTTTTCAACAAACAAGGGAACAGACCAGGCCCTGATCTGCAGAACCCTTTCTGAACTATCAGAATTCCATTTTGTTGACTGTGTTTCTGGTCCACCTGTCTTGCCAGGATTCAAAGCAAATAAGAGAATTCTGAAACAGTGCTTACTGCTTACCGGAAACAGTAGGCGACACACGAGACACACTGCACTGTAACACGACTGACTCCCACCATTCGAAAACAATACAATAGAACAATATTCAACGTGTCACGCGAGGAATGCAAAAACTGGATTATACGAACAACAATGCTGGAAGAGCGAGACACCAGACTCTGCTGCCAGAGCCCCAAATGCCCCTTTATCAAGGCGCCCTCCTGAGAACGTAAGAAGAGCCCTGCTGGATCAGACCAATAGTCCCATCTAGTCGGGCATCCTGTCTCACACAGCAGCCAATCCTGGAAGCCCAACAACAGGGCAGGGAGGCCAAGGTCATCTGCTGATGTTTCCTCCTGGTTCCTGGATAATTCTGTTTCCCCAGTCACCTCCCTCCCTCACCCCTAAAACGGCCAAAATCCCACAAATCATGACCCTTTGCTAATGTCCTTACTCTGCTTTAATACATTCCAGTTGCAGAATCCAGAAGTCATGTGGGTGGGGGATTTATTGCTCCCCTGGGGCTCTGGTACACCGATCGCTGGTGCCAGCCTACCACGTACCCAACCCCACGTACCAGTGGCCATACAACACTGAACCTCCAAGGACTTTCTGCTTCGCCTCACCTACACACAAACCCCTCCCCAGCCTCTCAAAGGGGACCGCTCTCGGCATCTCTGCATGAGGACCAGTGCGGTCTAGTGTGTAGAGCGGCAGACTAGGATGCTGGGGGACCCAGCTTGCTGGGTGATGTTGTGCCTGTCACAAACTCTCAACCTGGCTCTACCTCACAGGGCTGTTGTGAGAGACTGGAAGAAGAGAGACCGATGTTCTAAAAGCCATTTTGAGTCCCAACCGGGGGAAGGAAAGTACAGGTAATGGTTTCCCTTGCTCGAAAGCCAGTCGAATCCAACTCTAGGGATGTGGTGCTCCTCTCCGTTTCCAAGCCAAAGAGCCAGCGCTGTCTGAAGACATCTCTGTGGTCATGTGGCCAGCGTGGCTAGACACCGAGGCACACGGAACACTGTTCCCTTCACGCCTAAGCAGTACCTATATATCTACCTCAGCCTGTTCGCGGGGAGGGCGGGTTATAAAATCAAATAAATAAATAAATACTTGCAATTTCTTGCTTTCGAACTGCTAGGTTTGGCAGGAGCTGGGGCCAGAGATGGGAGCTCACTCCATCACGGGGCATTTGGGTCTCGAACTGCTGAGCTACCCACCTTCCAGTCTGCAGTTCAGTGTCTTAACCACTGAGCCACTGCAGCCCCGGGGAAAGGAAAGCAGGATATAAATCAATAAATACCTGTGCCCAGGATGACACCCGCCTGCCCCTCCTGGAGAGGTGGTTGACTGGCTGCAGCCACTGGGGAAGGGAGCGCAACCGGAACACAGTTTGCAACAGTTTTGTGACTAACCACAACCAGTAGCCCTCTCATCTCCTGTTAACCAGTTGAATTTCATGTTAAGGCAGCCCAAATGGGTACCCGTCACGCATCCTGTAGCTGTCAGTCCCACAAGTCAAGAACAGAAGAAGATCAAAAGAGCCCTGCTGGATCAGAGCAGTGGTCCATCCAGTCCCACATCCCGTCTCACACAGCAGCCAACCAGTTCTTCTGGAGGTCCAACAACACGGCAGAGAGGCCGAGGCCTTCCCTCGATGTTACCTCCTAAGACTGGGACTCAGAGGTTGGCTGCCCCCGATCGTGGAGGTCCCCTTTCGTCACATCAGCTACTGATGCATTCTGTGAAGAGGCCCTTCCTCAAACCTCTCACTAGGTACCCTCAAGTTCTAGTCTTGGGAGAAAAAAAAATGCTCCATCTCCACTCCGCGTACAGTTCCATAAGGTTCTGTCACACTCCCGCCTCTTAACGCTGTCTTTTTTTGCTAAACCTTTTGGGCTCCTGTGGAATGCTGGCCCCACCCAAAGCACATCTCCAGTCCAGGTACCCAGAAGATGCCCCTCCCCTTTCCATCCTCCCAGCATTCTGCCAACAGAGAGCTGCTGCCAGCCTGGGCAGACAATAACGCTCTGATTCACTATAAGGCATGTGTGATGGGAGGGCCCTGTGTTCAAGGCTTCCCTCTTCCTCGTAGCACACACACACACACCCCGCTCAGCCTTGGCTCCAGTCTGACAGCAGGCCCCTCCCCATCCCAGCTGGTCTGGATGCACACCCCCTGGCATCCAGGCACTCCTGCCCTCACAAGCCCAGCAAATGCCCCCAACTGCAGAACTGCCAGGGTCATGGAGCGGGGGGGGCACTGCCAGCCACCCGTACCACTTCCCATTCCTTGCACCCCTGTGAGGGCTGGAAGACGGCCTTGCTTTGTGGATCGTGAGGCCTTGTGTGAACTGGGCCAGGCCTGAAGCAGGAACAGGCAGGGCCGCTTATCGGGGCTCTGGACGTACCCAGCTCCAGCTCAGTATCCTTATCAATGGGAGGCAGGTGAGCGCCAGCCAGCGTCTGTGTGTGCGTGTTTGTGTGTTTAGCCCATCGGTGTTCCCCTCCCCTCCAGTGCAGGACCCGGAAGGGCTCTTCCCCACCCACCCCCTTGACTGCAGCAAGCATTTCTGCCCCACCCACCCCTGGCGCCGACCCAAGGAAAGGGTGTGTGTGTGTGTGTGAAGAGGGCTGAGTTTTCCAAACGGAAACCGCGGCTGGCATGGTACTCCTGGGTTCTTTCCAGGAGGGGAGGGAGGCCTAGTGAGTGAGGAGGGGCCTGCACAGCAGGGCTCTCCCTTTACTCAGAGCGTGTGAGAGATGCAGGGCTCTCCCCAGCAAAGCCGGAAGGAGATCCCCCCCCCCCAAGCGAAACAGGTGGAGGGGGGAATATTTATAGCTCGGGCTTGAATGGAAAGGCGAGGAGGGGGCTCCAGTGTTACCCAGCAACTGCCCCCAGGCACGTGTGGAGGAGGTAGGGTGAGCCCCTCGCCCTGACCTCTGGCCCCAAGACACAAGGGAGAGAACAGACGCCCAGGAGGATTCTGGGGAAGGCAAACATCCCGGCCTCTCTGTGCTCCCCCAGCAGCCTCCAGCGCCACCCCAGACAAAGCCACCGCCACCGCCTCCGTTTTCCAAACCCTGGCTATTGTAGTCAGGCCCTGCCAAGGCAGAGTTCCCTGGAAACGAGCTGCGGCTGAGTGGCAGAGCCTCTGCTTGGCATGCAGGAGGTCCCAGGTTCAATCCCCGGCATCTCCAGTTAAGGGCCAGGATGTCATTTACGTGAAAGACCTCAGCCTGCGACCCCGGAGAGCGGCTGCCAGCCAGCGCAGGCAATCCTGATGGGCCAAGGGGTCCGGTTCAATATCAGGCAGTTCTCTGTGTTCATGGGACTTGTGACTGGAAGACCGAAGTTTGTGCATTTGAATATGCATGCCCCACGGAGCGTACCCGTAGCTCTGCATTTTAGCATTTTTATTTACTCCACTTATGCCCCGCCTTTCTCCCCTATGGGGACCCCAAAGTAGCCGATCGCCTCCTCGCTTCCATTTTATCCTCACAACAGCCCTGTAAGGTGGGATCGGCCGAGAGTGTGTGACCAGCCCAAGGTCACCCCGTGAGCTTCCACACAGAATGGGGACGCCAGCCTCGGTCTCCCAGTTCCTTAGCGTCACAGGTTAGGCCGAAAGGGAGCGAATGAGCCACGGTTACCCGGTGACCCACCTCTGCCAAGGCGGCATTTGAATCTGGCTCTCGGAGATTCTCGTTCGCATGCTAACCACGACGCTACCTGGGCTTTCTAAGGCGGCTTCCAATCCACCCCAGCAGAGGCTGCTTTCCTGGTTCTGGCAAGGAAAGGACAGCATCAGTATGACTTTTCCCACCACCGTGTCGAGTGGAACACAGGGACACCCCCCCCTCCCTTTGTGCACGCACTGCTTCCAGCCAGCCACCCCTGCATATGGCGTGCAGACTGTCACCTTCTCTTAAGAGCAAAGGAGAATTGGCAGAGGTCAAAGGGGGGGGGGCACCTTCCCCATCTCCCCCTCCCCAGTCCCCATCGCGGGGCTGCAACCTGCCCAGGGACAAAGGACAAGAAAATCTTTTTCGTGTGGGGGGGAGATGCACAGACGCTTTTCAGGGCATGCTGGAAATCTGACCCACATTTCCACATTTGCAACCAGAGCATCATCTCTCTCTCTCTCTCTCTCTCCCCAGCAGCATGGGAGTCACAAAGCCGCCGCCCCCATTTGCTGATCGGAGAGCGCCGAGAGAGAGTTCAACCCAGGACGAGACGAGAGAGCAGACGTTATATAAGCCGAGGACACAAGGTGGGGATGCGGAGGGGGGGGGGGGAGCCGAGAAGGAGCGGAGATGGGTGGGTGGGTGGGTGGGTGGGTGGGCGGCAGAGGGAAGTTGCCAGGAGTGGTGCAACCTTGCCCACTGGTGACTTGCTGCCACCCCCCCACACCAATGCCTCCCACCCACCAGCTCTCCCGAGGAACCCAGGAGCCCTGGCTGGCAGTATTGCCAAGAGATGAGAGTGCAGCGGACCCCCCCCCCCATCACCACTGCTACCTGCCCAGGCCCCTGGCTCTGCTTGGCATCTGCCCTGCCCTCCGATGTTCCCCAGGGATGTGGCTGTGGCGCCTGGCAGGGCAGCGCAGGAGGAACCCCCCCTCCCCCACACCCAGTGAGAGGCATCAAAGCGGGCTCCTCACGTGAGCAGCAAGCGCGCATAGCTCCACCCCTCTAGCCACAGCTGCGCTGCTGGGGACTGAACATACAGACACACACACCCACTACACGACCCCCTGGCAACCCTCACTGGCAACCCTCACGTTTGCCATGGCTGATCCGCCAGAGCAGCCAATAGCTGCCAGCCCTCCTCCCCCTGCCACAGGGAGCCAATGGGGAAGCGCGATGGAGTGGCATGGGCCAGGGCCCACGAGTGCAGGCAGCCGCTGGCATCCCCTGACCCAGAAACGAGACCCCCAGAAGTTGGTGCTGGGAGATGCTGATTGGGGGCACGGCTGCTTATGCATGGGAGTGGGCGGAGGGCACCACGAAGACAGTGGTCCAGGGGCGTGTGTGGTAGGCACACCCAGGTGGGTGTGTGGCACAGCAGGGGATCTCTGTGCAAAAACCAACCGTGCCCCTTTTTAGCCTCGGTTCAGGGATTCTGTAAAATGGGGCCATTTTGTGGCAGCCGGTTTTGGGGGGCCAAGCAAGAACAGACTGTTGCGCACAGGGAGACTTGGAAGACTATTGGATTCGAGTCCAGTGGCGCCTTATGAGACCCACAAGATTTTCGGGGGAGAAGTTTTCAAGAGGCAACGCTTCCGAGAGACCGAGGGGGCTCTGACTCTCAAAAGCTTCCAGCCTGGAGAATGTGTTGGCCTCCAAGCTGCTCCGGAACTCGAATCGAGCTCCCCTGCAGCCGACCGGCACAGCTGCCTTCCTGAAACTATCTCCTGGACTCTCTAGCGCCGGCTCGGAGGCAACAAGAAAAGAAACTAAATTCACTCACTGCAATCCAGACGGACGCTGAACCGTTGGGGGGGGGGGGCACCGCCCTGACGCAAAACGGACCTGGGAGCAGCTACCGCCACCCTGAGATGGATTGTGTGAGGCCAGCCTTGCAAAGCTATCTTTGACACAGGGCACACAGAGGCTGTGGGGACCGTTGACGTGACTCCCGGAATCCTTTTCTGCCTGCCCTGGGCGCTTTCCCAGCCATTCATAATATGGCCACAGACAAGCCAGTTTGGTGTACTGCTTAGGAGCACAGATTCTAATCTGGGAGAACCGGGTTTGATTCCCTAATCCTCCACAGGCAGCTGCCACTGGTGTGACCTTGGGTCAGTCACAAGTTCTCAAAGAGCTGTTCTCTCAGGGGCAGTTCTCAAAAGAGCTCTCTCAGCCCCACCTCTCTCAACAGGGTGTCTGTTGTGGGGAGGGGGAGGGAAAGGAGATTGTAAGCCGCCCTGAGACTCCTTTGGGTAGTGAAGGGTGGGGTATAAATCCAATCTTGCTATGTGTGCGCTAGAAGTTCCTTTCCGGACACATGCGTGGCCCAATTTGGAGATGTGTCAAGTCTCCACACCGTTTTCCCAGTCTGAAAATCACCCCCATTTACTCCGCTGGGGAAACTCCTGTGCAGCCGACAATACAGCCGGATCCAATCAAGCCTGAACGCCCCCTAGAAGCTAAAATAACCAAACTGAGGCTATCATACTTTGGTCACATTACGAGAAGACAGGAATCATTGGAAAAGAGAATAATGCTAGGAAAAGCCGAAAGCAGCAAGGAAAAAGGGAAGACCCAACATGAGGCGGACTGACTCCGTCAAGGCAGCCGCGGCCCTTCGTTTGCAAGACCTGGGCTTTAAGCCCTCCCCTCCCCATGCTGAAGTCCCCTCCCGATTTGTGCCTGCGTGGGACTGGGAATTGGGTTCCCAGTGGAGAATACCCAGAACTTGGGGCAAGTGCCATCACAGCTACCTTCTGGCGACTCAATTGGGTTTTCAAGGCAAGAGACGCTCAGAGGTAGCCCTGACTTGGATAGCTGAGGCAAGCCCGATCTGGTCAGATCTCGGAAGCTAAGCAGGGCCGACCCGGGCAAGGACTTGGAAGGGCAACCTCCAAGGAATACCAGGGCTGGGACACAGGGGCAGGCAATAGCAAGCCACCTCTCTGAAACATCCTAGCCCCACTAGGGGTTTCCAGAAGCTAACCATGACTTCCAGGCGTACACACAAACACACACACACAATTAAAAAAAAAAAGTAGAAGAGTTGGATTTATGCCCTGCCCTCCACTTGGGAGTCTCAGAGCGGCTTACAATCTCCTTTCCCTTCCTCTCCCCACAACAGACACCCTGTGAGGGAGGTGGGGCCTCTGAGAGAACTGTGGCTGACCCAAGGTCACCCAGCTGGCTGCATGTGGAGGAGTAGGGAATCACACCCAGTTCTCCAGATTAGAAACCACAGATTAGACCCTGGTGTTCCTTGGAGGTCTCCCATCCAAATACTAGCCAGGGCCGGCCCTGCTCCTGCTGTCAAAAGTCCACGGGGGGGGGGGGGGGGGGAGTGGACTTTGTCACTTGTGAATCGGCCCTGGTACAGATTCCTCATTTCAGCTGGGATTTTCTTTTGGAAAGGGGAGGGAAGGCAAACAGGCTCCAGCGTCCAGACCGTTCCTGCCAGCTTAGTCTCAGGACCAAGGTCAGCCCGGAGGCCAACAAACCTTTCCCGGCACACCCTTTCCAGACACCGTTGTGGCCACCTTTCCCCTGGGACAACTGGGTGCTCGTCCACACAGACCTACTCAGAAGGGGGACTTGGCTCACGTAGAATTAAGTCCAGTAGCATCACCCAGAGCAACAAGAAATTCAGGTTCTGGGAGCTGAAGCGCTCTTCATCAGATATCAGACGCTCATACCTGAAAGTCAGGTCGGTCTCTACAGTGCTTCTGGCCTCAAATCTTGCCAGGACGGTGCCTCTCTGCAGTTCTGCTCACTCAGAAGCGCCGTGACTCTACTTACGCTTTGCCAACCCGTTTCTTGCAGGGCCCCTTCGCTCTCCCCAGGGTGTGCGCGTCTCTTCCTCTCCTCGCTCCCTTAGATGTGAGCAAGCAACAGATCCAGACAGGAAACGCCCCCCCCCCAAGAACATCACACCCGACCAAGACATACAACCTCTGTTGAAAACGCCCCCTAGTTTGGACCGAAGTGGTGTAATCCCAAACACAAGGACGGCTAGAGCATGCACAAAGTACATTTCGGTCATGCTGAGCAAACTCCCCCCCACCCTCAACTGCAGTCCACAAGGGAAAAGACATGGGGAGAAAAATGCACACAGCCCCATGCTGCGACTCCTCAAAACTACCTACTGCTAGTGCAATACACAATCCAAAAGCAGACTCTCACCGATTAGCTTACTCACTATAGGCGACAGGTTTGCAGAGGCAGGGAAGCAGAGAGAGCCCTCCCAAAAGCAAAATAAAAAGGAGGAAAAGGTTTAGGCTGCCCTAGAGGCACACCCTGTTTCACAGTTCCCGGGATGCAGGGAGCTTGGAGAGGCCACGGCTTGTGGCAGCTCCACAGCCAGTCCACCTCTCGAACTCAGGCCCTGTTCTGCGCTGTTCCTCAGCACAGCCGGTGGAAGAATTTTAGAAGGAAACAGCTGGAGGGGGGGGGTGTCTCTACCCCAGGGGAATCCAATGATCTGCCCCCCCCCCCCCGCCCAAAAGAGGCGGTTGAAGAACAGGTGTGGGTGACCACAAAGGAAGACGGTTGGTAACTGAAGAGGCCATCCCTCCCCCCAGGGTGCCCCCCCCAGCCCCAGGAGGGAGGCAACAGCAGGGCAGCGGCGCAGGCTGAAGGTGGGTAGAAAGGTGAGCCCTAACACCCCCCCCCCCAAATGGTGCTTAAAAACTGGATCCCCCCCCCCCCCCCCGGCTGCTTGCCCTGTTTGCTTTCATTCAGGGGCTGCTTCGGGGTAGGAGACCTGTACCCACTCCACGCAGAGTGCTTTGCTGAAGAAGGGGGGAGGTATTCTGGGCCAATTCATTCATTAATCCCAAGCAAAAAGGCTCAGTCGTGTTTGTGTGTGTGTGGGGGGGTGCTTTTGTGGCTGGCCCTCACCCCCTTTCCTGTGCACTGGGGAGGGATGCATGTGGAGACATGTTTCGTGTGCCGGGAGAGCATGCCCCCGTATACAAAACAGCCCCACGCTGAGACACGCGCTTCGCTGAGTTTCCAGGCTTTTTTCTCGGCCTGGGGGCTGCCAAGCACACCCCTTCCTCGGCATGTTCCCGAGCAGCGCATCACCCAGCTGCACGCCATGCGCAAGGTAGCATGAGCTGGCGCACGAGGAGTTAACCTGTGATGCGCGACCGCCGGGTGTCCACCATGTGGGGCCCGCTGCCCCCTGCCCCTCCCAGCCCATGCAGCTCGCGTGTGCAGGCGTGTTCCATGTGTGTGGGAGCGTGTCCGGGCGTGCCCCATGGATGTGCGCTTTCGCACGTGCATCTCCTAGCAGCTGTTTCTACGCTCCCCCACCCATCGCCCGAGCAACAAGGCAGAGCCCGGCCACCATTGGCTGCCCAGCCAGTGATGTCAGCAGCCCTGAAAAGTTAATAGGGCGGCTGGGGCCGAGGACAGACATTCCTGCCGCTGTTCCCATAGCAACAAGGCAAGCACCCCGGCAGAGCGGCCTCCCCCCCCCCATCTCTGGGCATCTCAGGCGCATACTCCCCCCCCCCCCCCCCCCACAGCTGCTTCGGCTTTCATTCACAGAGCCGGGAGCCGATGGTTTGATCCGGCGCCAGGAGCAGCCTGGAGCTTGCTAAAAATAATAGGTGCTGCATGGAAGCCCTCCACCACCCCAGTTCAAGGCAGCTGGCTCACGGGTGGTGCAACGCACTCTGCACATGCACAGAGGTGTTGCGTTTCTTCATATGCGCCAGGGTTGAACACACCCACCCAGACACTTGGCATGACCAGTCAGTCCTGAGGAGGAAGCACAGTCCAGTGGGTAGAGCATATGAGGAGGAGGAGATTGGATTTATTCCCCCCCCTTCACTACCAGAAGGCGTCTCAGAGCGGCTTAGAATCGCCTTTCCCTTCCCCTCCCCTCAACAGACACGCCCTGTGAGCAGTGTTCCCTCTAAGCTGAATTAGTGTGGGCTAGCTCACAGTTTTTTAGCCTCTGGCTCAAACAATTTTGTCTAAGCTCAGGAAGGAGGGCTCCGGAGCAAATATAATTTATGCAGCAGCCCAGTCGCTCGCTCACAGCTTTAATGCCAGCAGCTCACAAAGTAGAATTTTTGCTCACCAGACTCCACAGCTTAGAGGGAGCACTGCGTGTGAGGTCGGTGGGGCTGAGAGAGCTCTCTCGAGAACTGCTCTTTCAAGGACAGCTGACAGAACTACGGCTTGCCCAAGGTCATCCAGCAGCTGCAAGAGGAGGAGTGGGGAATCAAACCCGGTTCTCCCAGATCAGAGTCCGCGCACTTAACCGCTTATGCTTTAGATACACATCTCTGGCAGCCAGAAATCTACCCCAGACTTTGGAGAGGATGGACAATTTCTGCCGGAGACTCTGGAGAGCGGCTGCCTGTCAGAGTAGACAAGACCCAACCTTGATGGGCTGAGGGTCCCTCTCAGGAGAAAGGCTGCTTTGTGTATTCAGGTGTTCCGGTGGTCTGACCCAGTACGCTGCGGCGTCAAATGCTTATTTCCCCACCTTTGCTCCCAACCAAGCTCCAGTCCACACCCTGCGTTTAGCATACCAAGCTGCCCAAAAAGCACCCAACTACCTGGCAGAGCACAGGGGGCCCCTCCCTCCCCGTGCGCACTGTCTCCTCAAGCAGTGGCTTAAATGCACCAGAAACAGGTTCATTCCAGCTTCCTGCGCAGTTCAGACTCCATTTTTATGCTCACAAACCACCACACTGCAGTGAAGTGTGCAAACCTAAAGCAGGCTCTCGCTCAAACTCCCCCCTCCCCCAAGCCACAAGCCCGAGAGCAGAAAGCCGCCAGGCAAAGAAACAAATGCCGAAAACCACACAGAGGGAAGAGAGAGTACCCCAGCTAGGCTACATGACCTTCCTGGAGCCAGGGAGTCTTGGATTGTTCCCAGCTTCCATCTGTATCACTGTTAATCTCTGGGCTCATTGTTACTGACCTGGCCTCTTCCCACAGCGGCTGAGTGGTTCTCTACGGCAACGAGATCTAACTGATTCCAGTTCTAACCTACTTCTTCCCCCTCTCTCTAAGCTTCTCAAGGTGAGGCTTTGTGCAAAAAAAAAGAAAAAAAGACACGAGACAGTTGCTTCATGCTGAGCAATATTAACCTATGGTACTCCTTGCCACAGTGTGTCGCAATAGCTGCAATGCCTCTTGAAAAGGGACTCCAGATTCGGGGGGTGGGGATGGGAGAGAAAGGGGCCTCTTCTATATACAGACCAGCCCCAGTTCTCCAAAAGAAACTCTTCTCCTTCTCCAGCGGCAAAAGAGTTTGGGGGCCCAAGAGAAGGGGGGGGGGTCAGGGGCACCCACTTCTTTCAGAGCTGTTCTCTCAAGGGCAGTCCTCAAGAGAGCTCTCTCAGCCCCACCTACCTCACAGGGTGTCTGTTGTGGGGAGGGGAAGGGAAAGGAGATTGGAAGCCACTCTGAGTGAAGGGCAGGGCATAAATCCAATCTCTTCTTCTTCTTCTTAATTCATTTATACTCTACCTTTTCCCTAATGGGGACCCCAAAGCAGCTTCCATCTCTCTCCCCTCCTCTGTTTTATCCTCACAACAACCCTGTGAGGGAGGTCAGGCAGAGAATGTGCCACTGGCCCAAGGTCACCCAGCAAGCTGCTATTGCCAAGCGGAATTCGAGCCCGGGTCTCCCGGGTTATAGTTGGACACTCCAACCAGGACACCCCATTGGCTCCCTGTGCAGCCTGGCTCACTTGCAGAAGCCCCCCGTTTTACTACAGCATTCACCACCTTACAAGAGCCTCTGAAAACCCTGAACATTTCTTGCTGCCAGCCAAATGTTTTTTTGCACGCCACCATTTCCCTGTCTGCAAAAATCCATTGCCAGAAAGGTGGGTTTGGCCCAACAGCTGGCTGCCAGTTCTGAATAATCGCTAGACAGCGAAAGGCTCCAGGGCACGCTCAGGGGGCAGGACAGGCTGCTCCTGTGTGGGTGATGCCCCATACCGCTGCGCCCCACCCTGCCCATCTGGGAAACCCCGGCACGTGTTCACGCTTGCTTGGTTCACGGGTTCCTCCGTGCCATAAATGGGCAGACGGGGGCAGGAATGGGACAGCTGGAGATGCGGGGGGGGGGGGGGGGGGGGGAAGCAAACACCTGGAGGACACAGTTCCAAGGTGAGGGCAAAGGTGCCCCCGGGGTTAATGATTCACCCGCTGCCTGATGGGTGGAACAGCACACCGGCTTTCTCAAAAAAAGGGAAAGGCTGCTCGCCAAAAGCACTGCGTGTATTCCTCCCCCCCCCCCCACCCCCGCCACCGGCTCTCTGACCCCATCAGCAGAGACAGACCCAAAGTCTGCCCCCCCCCCCATGTAATGGTCCTCCCCAAACTCCCCCCTCCATGGAGACAGATCAGGATGGGCAGCTAGGGCAGTCTGTCTGTACCGGCAGCAAAGGAGTTTCCAGCTGCATCTGAAGAAGTGAGCCGCGACTCACGGATGCGCCGACCCTGCCACAAATCTTGTTTGTCTTTAAGGTGCTTCTGGACTCCTGCTCTGTTTGACTAATTGTTAAAAGCGATTCTTCAGGGTTAATGTTGCAGATTTGGAGGGCACGCCGGACAGGGCTGGTTGTACCTGCTGCCACCCGAAAGGCAGGCCAGGGTTCTCAACAACCGTCCCAGGCAAGATTTGAACCCTGGACTTCCTGGCTCACCGTCTCAGCCACGACCCCCCGAAAGTGAAAATGTGAAATCCTAACTGATGGTAACCATTGCTGTGTTTGGGGAAGGGGGGGGGGCCCACAAGCAGGCACAAATATCCCGAACCCCCAAGCAAAACCACAGCTCCCTGGTTCAAAGGCACAGGCGAGCAGGTAAATCCAGACAGAAGACTCTCAAGCATCCTTCCTCCAGGTGAGGAGGCCCACTTCCACAGGTGTAAGGCCGGGTGGGCTGCCCCCCACAACCGAGCTGTGAACAGATGGGATGCTGATCGGCCCCTCCCTGGGGGGGATCTGGTTCCGCGCTTCACCTGAGAGGGTGTGGCTGAGTTTGCAGATGGCTAGCCCCGCTCAGGAGGGGCCGAAGCCAGGTAAGGGGCCCCTGGGAAGAGAGCGGCCCCAAGAAGCTTGTGTTCTGAACGGGGAATCTTAAACCAGATTAAAACAGCATGGGGCATTTGAAAGGGGGGGGGAGACTCACAAGGGTAGTGATTCCTGGTGGTTGGAGGAAGATCACAATGGGGGGGGGGGTTGTGTCAGCCAGTATTGTCGGAGGCAGGACAGGAGGCCCAGGGAAGGATTTCTAACAGGGCTCCTGTGACTTCCAGAGCTGTGTAACAGGCAGAAATTCAACTGGTGCAGTCTTCCCTCTGGCAAAGGGATTCTTTGTGATTTCCCTGCTGAATCTCTGCCTGCTGTAGAGCTGGCCCTCTTTTCTGCACCCCGCCCCGGAATAACTACCCCCCCCATAGATACACTGCACTACTTCTCATTCGACGGGTCCTTCTGCCTGCCTGATTTGCAAAGCAAAAGAAGGGGATTCCCTCCCCCCAAAAAATTAAATCCAAAGGAAAGGGGGGGAGGAGGTGCAGGGGTCTCTCCTGGACTCACAGGGCTGCCAATTCCGGGCGGGGAGATTCCTGGGGATTTGGGAGGTGGAGCTTGGGGAGGGCGGGGTTCAAGGAGGGGAGGGGCCCTCAGCAGCAGTATAAAGCCATTGAGTCCCCCCTCCAAAGCAGCCATTTTCTCCAGGGGGGCTGACCCCTCTGGTCCGGAGATCAGTTCTAAGTAACTACAGGATATCTCCAAGCCCCACCTGGAGGCTGGCAATCCTGCCTGGTCCCTCTTCTCAGCATCTGCCTTGCCCTAAATCACGGGCGCCAGGGGAACAGCCCCCACAGATGCACTAACAAGCCCCCAGTCCCTAAGAGAGGAGATTTAACACCAGGGCGTTTGCCAAACAGATTCTCAACACCTGGTCATTAGAATTCAGTGGGGCCGCTTTACCTTGCCGGAGGTGGGCAGGCTCAGTGGGCTGAAAACTATAATTAGGAGGAGAATTACAGCTTCCCTCCCGGGAGAAAGCAGGAGGGAGGCAGAAGCCCCCCTCCCCTGGGCCAGGCCCACCTTCAGCCCCGGAGCAGCAGCTTGCAGCTTTCCAAAATCAGTTCAACAGTCTTCTCCAGGGAAGCGGGGAAAAGAAGAGAAAGGGAAAGCTTCATGCATCTCTTCTGAAGTGCCTCCTCCTCCACACTCTGGGTTGCCAACTCTGGACTGGGAGATCCCTGGAGATTTGGGGTTGGAGCAATGCTCCTTCTGAGCTGTGGAGTCTTGTGAGCAAAAATCCTGCTCTGTGAGCTGCTGGCATTAAAGTCGTGAGCCAGCGACTGGGCTGCTGCATGAATTAGTTTGCTCTGGAGCCCTCCTTCCTGAGCGAAGACAAAAGATGTGTGAGCCGGAGGCTAAAAACGATGAGCTAGCTCACAGTGACTCAGCTTAGAGGGAACAATGGGTTGGAGCCTCGGAAGGGCAGGATTCGGAGAGGGAAGGAACCTCCCATGGGGTATAATGCCCTCCACTCCACCAAAGCAGCCGTTTTCTCCAAGGGGACTGATCTCTGTAGTCTGGAGATCAGCAGAACAAAGTCCGAGTCCAGCGGCCCCTTTAAGACCAACAAAGTTTAATTCTGGGAAGAAGCTTTTGTTTGCAGGCACACTTCTCCAGATACAGGGGTACTAGCAGTCATTCCAAAAGATCTCCAGGCCCCGCCTGCAGGCTGGCAACCCATATCTGTCAGGCAGAGAGATCTGATCACAAAGGGACGATTAAAACCAACGCACTGAAAAAGAGAGAACACCCTCCCAAACCTTTAGGGGGGGGATCTGCTATTTCTAAAATCAGAGGTACTCCTGATTTAAGGCCCTTTAAGAACTTCCCGCTAATGCTAAAGACAGAGGGGCTGGTTGCAGGAGATATAGAGAGGTGATTTGCCAGTGCTTGCCTACCTCTGCGTAGCACCCCTGGACTTCCTTGGTCTCCCCTCCAGGCTGACCCTGCTTAGCTTCCGAGCAATGCTCCCTCTAAGCTGTGGAGTCTTGTGAGCAAAAACTGATTTGGCTACTGCATCAGTTCCTTTTCTCTGGAGCCATCCTTCCTGAGCTAAGGTGAAAATGTGTGCGCCAGAGTCTAAAAAACTGTGAGCTAGCTCACACTAACTCAGTTTAGAGGGAGCACTGCTTCTGAGATCTGATGAGATAAGGCTAGCCTGGGCCCTCCAGGTCAAGGCAACAGACAAGTGGGGTAGCTTGCCATGGCCTGCCTCTGCGTTCCCACCCTGGACTTCCTTGCTGGTCTCCCATCCAAGTACCAAGCAGGGCTGACGCTGCTTAGCTTCCGAGATCTGGCAAAATCAAGCTAGCCCGGGCCATTCCAGATGAGGGCATCTTTGCTCTAGCTCACTGCTTTGGTTGGTTCTAGGCTTAGCCTAGCAATGCAGTCTGCACATGCTCATGGGCACATTTACAATTACAGAAATACGCATGCACACAGAAACTTATACCCAGCACAGAACCGTGTCGGTCTGAAAGATGTGACGGGGCTCAAACTTTGTTCTGTTGCTTCAGGCCAACACAGCCACCCACCTGAATCTATTACTGACTCCGGCATTCCCAGCCCAGCTGGAGTTCTCCTGCCACCAGTCCCAGGAACAGGAGTTGTAAGGGACATGCGCCCTTGCCAAACGCAGGCGCATGAGGAAGAGGTGGAACCAGCAAGCGGTCGGCTTGTTCTGTGATCTTTGCTCGCCCTCTAGTGGGCATTGGAATCAACAGCATCACAGCTGCTTGCCAAAAAGTTGGATCTGTTCTTAAGGTGGTTTGAGAGTCAAATAAATATAAAACGTGCCCTTTGCATTTATTCCCATGTGGAACCACCCAGCCAGTCCAGAATCAAGCGTGACCAGAACTGGCTTCCTCATCATCTGCAGCAAGACCAACAGGAGCAGAGGGTCTACCCAAATCCCATTCACGGTGTGTCAGACAGGTGAACAAACTGCCTTCTGCTGAGAGTTTGAAACCTTTAGGTGGGGCCTGGAGATCTCCTGGAATTACAACTGATCTCCAGACCACGGAGATCAATTCCTCTGGATAAACTGGCTGCTTTGGAAAGTGGACTCTATGGTATTATACTCCTTTAAGGTCCCTTCCCTCCCCAGGCTCCATCCCCAAAGCTCCAGGGATTTCCTCATCTGGAGTTGGCAACCCTAGCTAGACCCTTGGGGTTTGTCTCAAGAACATAAGAGAAGCCAATGTTGGATCAGGCCAGTGGCCCCTCCAGTCCAACACTCTGTGTCACACAGGGGCCAAAAACACCATGTGCCCTCAGGAGGTCCAGCAGTGGGGCCAGGACAGTAGAAGCCCTCCCACTGTTGCCCGCCCCCCCAAGCACCAAGAATACAGAGCATCACTTGCCCCAAACCAAGAGTTCCTATCTATGCCTTGTGGCTAATAGCCACTGGTGGACCTCCTTCAATTAGCCCTCCCTCAGGCAAAGAACCCACCGGAACTCTCTGAACTGAAGCTTTAATCAATTTGCTTATTAGAATACAAACACCCCTGCCTTCCCACACAAAGTGGCTTGCAATGCCCAAATCCAGCAAAATGGTTAAAATTAGACAGTAGCCATTAAAAACTTACAACCACTGGGGAGGAATTTAACTTAAAAAGGACTCCTGGGATTTTTTAAATTTTTTTTTAAAAAAGGGTTTTCAGGGGACACTCTAGAAGAGGCAGGATGAATGGCCAAAACGGGAGGGATTACCAAAGAGCTAGGGACATTGCCAAAAAAACCCCGGTTTTGGGACAAGGAATGCAGTTGCCAACAAGGCCAGCAAAAAGAATGTGAGGAGCAGATAGCTAAAGACAAATGTTTCTTCAGATATATCTGGAGCAGGAAACCAGCCAGGGAGGGAGGATTTCCCTCTGGGCTTTTAACCATTTCTGCTAACCTACCTGGAGCACACCACAGGAGTCTTAACTGGCCTGTAATTTCCTGGATCTCCTCTGGACCCCCTTTTAAAAATCAGAGCCACAGTCGCCACTTTCCAGTCCTCTGGCATGGAGACTGATTTTAGTGACCAGTTATATATAACAGTTAGTAGATCAACAGTTTCACATTTGAGTTCCTTTAGAACTCACACAAACCCACACGAAGCTGCCGTGTACTGTATTGGTCCATAAGGTCTGCATTTTCTACTCAGACTGGCAGCGGCTTTTCAGGGTCTCCAGCAGAGCTCTTTCCCATCCCCTCCTGCCTGGTCCTTTTAACTGGAGATGCTGGGGATGGAACCTGGGACCTTCTGCAGGCCAAGCAAAGGCTCTACCACTGAGTCACGGCCCCTCCCCAAACAGATCCTTGGCCCATCAAGGTCCATGCTGTCCACTCAGACTGGCAGCAGCTCTCCAGGGCCCCAGGAAGAGGTCTTGCTCATCACTTATGGACTGGACCTTTTCAACTGGAGATGCTGGGGGTTGAGCCTGGGGCCTTCTGCATGCCAAGCAGATGTTCTTCCAATAAGCCACGGCCCCTCCCCTCTCGGGGCATGTGCTATCTAGACCCTGAAGTACTACGAAAGCTGCCAGCTTGCAATCCCTCTGAAGGAGAAGGTTAGCCTTTAGTTTCGAAAATTAGAGGCAGTAAGAGTGAAGCTTGTGCAGTGCCTGACCTGGTCCCTGGCATCCCAGGAACACGGATGGTGTTCACTTCGCCACCAGGGCCCAGCTCACAGCACACGCTCAGAGTCACATTCTTCACCCAGAGATCACTCAGCTAAGGCTCAGGTTAAGCCTGATGCAGCAAGGAAAACCCCTCTTCCATGGAAACCTGGCACCCGCAAGGCATCCCGGAGATGCCAGACTCCTCTACACGGACGGCCCTTTGCAAGGACAGCAGCCACCTGTCCACAAGATGGTGCGTGAGAGCCGAGTCCCACAGGAGGCGGCCTTTGTCCTGGCCTGCGTGTCAGTCCTTAAACCTGGAGCCCAGGGGCACCGGAAGGACTAGCAACACTTCTTCAGGCGGAAGCATTCCTGAGTCAGAGCTTCATGGGTTGAGGTGGGGTATCCATTAGGGCCCAGGGATTCTGCCGGGGCCCACCACACGCCAGCGGCACACCTCCTCTGCCACTTTCCTGTCCACCCTTCCCTTCTCCACTCACCTGCTGCCAGCGCTCCACCTCCCATGCACCTGGCTCCCCGGGCTGCCCAGCACCACCAGGGAACAGTGCGCAGGCAGTGCAAGTAGTCAGGTAGCATTGGCACTCCCAGCCCCCACCCCATCCCGGCCCTCTGGCAGTGAGCAAAGAGCACGTGGGTGGCCGTGAGCTCGGGAGATGGGAGGGGCCGTGAGCAGGCAGGGAAAGAATTGGGGTTGTCAACGCTGGGTTGGAAAATTCCTGGGAGAAGGGCAGAGCTGGGGGAGGGGGGGAGGGACTTGGTGGGGTCTGATGCCATACAGTCCACCCTCCAAAGCAGCCCTTTTCTCTTGGGGGGCGGGGGGGCGACAGTGTCCTGGCTCTACTGCTGGACCTCCTGAGGGCACCTAGTGTTTTTGGCCACTGTTTGACAGAGTGTTGGACTGGATGGGCCATGGGCCTGATCCAACATCGGCTTCTCTTAGGTTCTTAAGAGCAGAGGTCCATCAGTGGCTGTTAGCCATAAGGTATAGATAGGAACTCTCAGTCTGGGGCAAGCGATGCTCTGTATTCTTGGTGCTTGAGGAGGGGGGACAGTGGGAGGGCTTCTTCTAGTGTCCTGGCCCCACTGCTGGCCCTCCTGATGGCACTTGCTGTTTCTGGCCACTGTGTGACACAGAGTGTTGGACTGGAGGGGTCACTGGCCTGGTCCAACACAGGCTGCTTCTCTCCCCCCCCCCCCCGGGAAAATCTCTGTGGTCGAGAGATCAGTTAGAATTCCGGGGGATCCTCAGGCGCCACCTGAAAGTTGGCAGCTCTAGAAAGGATGCCCATGCAGATGTGGGGTACATGGGTGGGGGCAGAAACAGAAGTGTGAGGGGGGTCCAGCTGGTGGGGGGAGGGCTGAATGCTACCTGCCGAGGGCCCTTTGAAACATGGGACTGGTTTAAATCCACCGGGCCGGTTGTCTCTATACACCACAGCAGGATCTTGCCAAGAGAGGCTGGTTCAAAACCAAATCCAATCCAAGGAGTAATCAGTTTACTCAGGACGGGTGCGAGACATTCCCGACTGCTGACAGAGAGAGAAAATGCAAAGTCGGGAGCAGTACGAGATGAGATAACCGGCTACAATAGGGAGCCGTAGAGGAAGAAGTGAACGGCCAACATCCATAATGGGGGAGATACAAAGGAAAACTTCAGCACTGGGGATCCCAGGCCCTTCTTAAGCCCTGGGGTGACACTGCTTGAATTTGTTAATGAAATCTAATCCAGCAGTTTTACGTTGGTGTCTCCCTTTGAAACAGGCTTTTTAAAGAGGAAGAGAAATGTCGCTTGAGGATCAGCCACAGAATTTGGCCTGGAATACCGTCCACACTTTTAATCTTTCTACAGAACTATTCAGAATGGCACTTTTATCAAAGGAGCAGGAATGTAGCCCACCCCAAAGGTTTGTTTTTATGCCTTCTCCCACTCTTCCTGACCTGCATTCTGCTTTTCGGATTCCATTTTCTGCATCGTTTAGGATACATACATTTAAATATCTGCACTGTTTCTGACTTCTGTGATCCTCATCCCATTGCATTGCTTATTGGCTATGCGGCCTGATTTTACTGCACTGAATCTCGGCGAGAAAGTGGGACAATAAAGTAAAACAAACAAATGCTTTTGGAGATATATTGCCATGTTTAATGGCAAGCCTTTTGTCCTTTTATTCTTTTCCTTAGGGACTGACATAGAAAGTGCTTGACATAGAAAGCAAAAAGCTATTTTTGACACACAATGGAACCTTTAAGAGTAACAAAGCTTTATTCCGGGTATAAGCTTTCTTCTACCCAGAATAAAACTTCACTGGTCTTAATGGTGCCACTTGAACTGTTCCGCTGCTGCAAACCACCTGAATTGGACACGCAGTGGCTTTTAAGGTGTCAGTGACCTACCACGTTATTATTCTGCTGCTACAGGCTAACATGTCTACCTTTCTGGAAATATTTAAACCTGGCCCTGAAAATCTCTCTGCGGCACACACCAGAAACCACACCTACCGGCAAGAAAAGGGCTTCCTGGGTCCCGCTCCATCAGCCAGAGGCGTGCAGCACTTCATTACAGAAGAGAACCTTTTTTTAAAAAGCACTCCCTTCGCCCCCATGGAAGGGCTGCGCATGGCAATCTAGCGGCCCAATCGGAAGCCACATTGGTGGATTTCCCCCCTTCTTCATTTACATTTCAAAACAGTGAGCTGGGCTGGGAAGTCCTTTCCGAAGCTGGGAGGGTTTGATGTTCAGCAAAGGGAAAGCCAGGCCCCTCCCACTGAAATGTTGTGGGGACAGAGGGAGAGGACGGAGGCAGCTGCGGGCTGCAGAGGGGAAACTGAGGGCGCTCTTCCAAAGCCCCTCCTGGGCCGGCACCCCTGGCCTGAACTCCCTCGGGAGTCTGGGGCTTCCTTCTCTTTTGGGGGGATGACAATGGGCCGCCTGGAAAGACTGTTGTAGGAGGGAAGGAGGACAGCAGTAAAGCATCTGGCAGATTTAAAGGGCTGCCTAAAAAATAAGTTAATTGCTCTGAGAGAAGGCTCCAGACCAACAGACTCCCCTGGGGGGGAGGTCAAGACAGGGCTGGGGGGGGGGGGAGGCTATTTTATCAGACAGATTTGGTGTTGCACTTGGACTGATACTAAGTATTGGAAAGACCATCCTGCGGAGCTATAGAAGAGCCCAGTCCCTGCAGGCCCGGTGGCCATCACTTCCCTTCTGGGCTGGGCAAAAACCCGTTCCCCCCCACCACGCTAGGATGTGGGCTGTCCCCATATGTCTTGGGGGGGGGGGGTAGTGTCAGCCTTCCCCCTATAGAAGCCAAGCAAGCACCCGCCCTGTCAGGCCCAGCCACAACGGCCGTTTCTCCAAGACTGACCCAGACTTAAGACACAGACAAGGAAATCAGAGAGGAGAGGCGGCTAAGCTCAAGGAGAGGGGGGAGCCCCAAAGGGCATCTAGCCCACCCCCAAAACCACACGGTACTTGTAAGCGGTGAGGCGGGAGGATGTCGTGTGCCTGTGGGATACAATCTAGGGTGTCTGGGCAGAAAAACCCGGCCCATCGAGGGTCTGTGGCAAAACGGAGGAGGCGACAGTCGATGTGGGGCTGAGGAGCAAGAAAGGATGGGGGGGGGGGGGAGGAAGAAGGTGGGGGTGATTTGAAGGGGTGACTGAGCCTGACCGCCCCGCCCCTGCACCCCACTGCTAACCTCTAAACCCTGTGCGGGGGGGGGGGGGGGGGAGGCATGAGTGCAAAGTGCTTCGGGGCGGGCATACAAGGGCGCCCCCCAGAAATCAACAGGGCAGGTTTTCAAACGCCATTCCAACCCCCCCCCCCAAATTAGGGGCGTCCAGGGGGGGTCTAAAGAAGTTGGAGCCCGCATCACTCCCCTCCCTCCACGAGGCATCCCGGTGGCGGGGGGGGGGGGTGCGCCTCCTGCGCCCCCGAACCCCAACCTCTTTGCAAGCAGTGAGGGGGTGCACTTCCCGCCCCCTGCTCGCCTTTGCACGCCCGGAGAGGTGGCTGCCCCCCCTCCCCCCCACATGCACGCCCCTCTCCCCAGCCCGGTTCGCAAAAGGCGCCCGCCCCCCGGCGGCCCCTCCGCCTCCCTCACCTGGGCGGGCAGCTGCGGCGGGGACCCCACCTGGGGCTCCGGGCTCCCCTCGTCCCCCCCGGCGAGGCCAGGGCACCCCCCGCGGGCCGGGCCGGGGTCCGGCGCAGCCTCCCGGCGGCCGGTGGAAAAGTACCCTCCAGTTGCGCAGTTCCATTTCCCCGACACAAACACGCGCTCGGGCGCCGCGCCGCCCTCCCTCGCGCGTGTCAATTTCGGCCCGGGCCCCGCCCCCGCCGCCCCGCCCACCC
Organism: Lepidodactylus listeri; assembly: GCA_029233225.1. Classification (NCBI taxonomy): domain Eukaryota; kingdom Metazoa; phylum Chordata; class Lepidosauria; order Squamata; family Gekkonidae; genus Lepidodactylus; species Lepidodactylus listeri. Next base: position 54,007,165 of record JARCFY010000018.1, read on the forward strand.
CCGGGCCCAGGGTGGGCGGGGGGGGGGGGGGGAGAAGAGGAGGGCGCCGCCGGGAGTCCCCCTGCAGAGCCCGGAGGGGGTTCCTCTGGAGTGCCAGCAAGGGGGCAGAGAGGGGTCCCAGGGGGTTGGTGCCTCTGGGTGGGGCGTTAAGAGCAGCGTTCCCTCTAAGCTGAGCGGGTGTGAGCTAGCTCACAGTTTTTTAACCTCTGGATCACACATCTTTTGCCTTCGCTCAGGAAGGAGGGCTCCAGAGCAAACTAATTCATGCAGCAGCCAAATCGCTCACTCACAACTTTAATGCCAGTAGCTCACAAAGCAGGATTTTTGCTCACAAGACTCCACAGCACAGAGGGAGCATTACAGGGCACCTTTCAGACCTACCCAGTCTGATTCAAGGGGTGAGTTTTCGTGTGCGCACCCACTTTCTCAGACACCGGGGAAGCGTGCATGCACACGAAAGCTCACCCCTTGAATCAGACTGGGTTGGTCTGAAAGGTACCCCCAGACTCGAACTTGGTTCTGTTGCTTCAGACCCACCAATGCTCCCTCTAAGCTGTGGAGCCTTGTGAGCAAAAATTCTGCTTTGTGAGCTACTGGTATTAAAGTGAGCAAGGGACTGGGCTACCACATAAGTTAGTTTTGCTCTAGAGCCATCCTTCCTGAGCGAAGGCGTAAAGGTGTGTGCCGGAAGCTAAAAAACTGTGAGCTGGCTCGCACTTAATTCAGCTTAGAGGGAACACTGCTGCCCAGCTTGATCTATCTGGATGGGGAGGATTCCCTTGGCCACCACGGCTAGTAGCCTTTGATAGACTGACCACCCCCCATGACTCTCCTAACCCCCCTTACCCCTTTTAGAGGCATGGCCTCTAATCTGGGAGAACTTGGATTTCCCACTCCTCCAATTGCAGCTGCTGGATGACCTTGGGCAAGCCATCGTTCTGATAAGAGCTGTCCTTGAAAGGGGAGTTCTTGAAAAAGCTCTCTCAGCCCCACCTCCCTCCCAGGGTGTCTGTTGTGGGGAGGGGAAGGGAAAGGAGTTTGTAAGCCGCTCTGAGACTCCAAGTGAGTGAAGGGCGGGATATAAATCCAATCTCTTCTTCTGCTTCTTTTAAAGCTGTTTGTTCCTGTGGCCATCACTACAGCCTCTGGCAGTGAATTCCGCATTTTAATCACCCTCTGTGTAAAGTTGTATTTCCTTTGTCCATCCTGTACCTACTGCCCATCAGCCTCATTGGATGCCCTCAAGTGCAAAAAAATTCTCTCTTGTCACCTCTCCCCACCCCTCGCGTTGTTTTATAAACCTTTGTCATGTCCACCGCTTAGTTGTCTCTTCTCTGAGCTGCAAAGTCGCAGACTCCTCAGCCCTTCCTCCTAGGGAAGGGGCTCCAACCCCCCCCCCCCCATCATCTTGGTCGCCCTCCCCTGTCCTTTCCCCAGCTCTGCAGTGTCCTTTTGGAGGTCCTGTGACCGGAACTGCACACGGTATTCCAAAGGAGGCTGCACCGCAAGTCTGTCCTGGGGCATTACGATATCAGCCATTTTGTTCTCAGTCCCTCGGGGTCATCTAGACCAACCTGCTGCCCAAAAGTTGCACCGGAGGCAGCACACCCCTCCCAGGAAGCCCAGCCCCTCCCACAGCTTTTCCCCTTGCCCTCGGTTGGCACAGGGCACCATTTTCACAGGCCTTGTGAGATCACTGGCTAACAGTGATGGAACCAGTGGAGCTGACTTGGGATGTCCCAGGCCTGTGTTAGATGGGTCAATGCAGAAGAACAGGGTGGAAATTTAAATAAGGAGGAGGAGGAGGAGGCAGGAGAAAAGAGCAAGAGTCCAAGAGCGCCTGAAAGACTAACCAAATTTGTGGCAGCGAGAGGAGTTTCTGTGAGTGACTCCCGGAAGGCACCGCCCCCCCCCCGCCCCAAATTTGATTATTCTTTCAGGCGCTCCTGGACTCTGGCTCTTTTCTCCTGCTACAGACAGACTAACAGGGCCCCACCCTTCTTGATGTCTATGAAAGTAGACAATGCGCCATCTAGTCCCACATTCTGGTTTGGGTAGTGGGCAGTCCGATGACACAGGGAAGACCCCGTGGAAGGCTCAGCGGCTGAGTCCCAACACACACACACACACACACACGCACGGTTGCATCTTATGTCTGAACCCATTCGGCCATCACAACTAGTAGCCAACTATAGACTGCTCCACCATAAAGGGTTCATCTGCCCCCTTTAAATCCATCTAAACCAGTGTTTTTACTAAAGGGGGAGGGCCAATGTTCCCTCTAAGCTGTGGAGTCCTGTGAGCAAAAATTCCACTTTGTGAGCTCCTGGCATTGAGGTCGTGAGTGAACGATTCGGCTACTGCATAAATCACTTTGCTCTGGAGCCCTCCTTCCCGAGCCAAGACAAAAATGTGTGAGCCGGAGGCTAAAAAACTGTGAGCTAGCTCACACTAACTCAGCTTAGAGGGAACACTGCTTGGTTGTCTTCGAATGCCACTCTTTGTGGAATGTATTTTCTGGGTTTTTCTGCTCCCAGTTGTAATCCATCTTCTGCCGACTCTCCTTGAGTCTGTGAGAAGGGTGGGCTATAAAGCAGGCAAACACTCTAGTCCCCAAATCAACCCCCCGTTTCTTCCTCCCCCCCCCCCCCCCCCGTTTCCTCGGGTGACCCCTGGCTCCCGTATTCCAGGAGAGGAAGAAAAGGACAGCGTGACGAAAACTTGCACCCCTGAACACTCCAAGGCAGCGTGAAGGTGACCGCAGTCCAGAACTGTGCCACGGATTTGCAGTGTGACATACACATCTTGTCGATGCACAAAGAACAGGAAACAAAATAGCTTTATTTAAGTTTTACCTAACACGGATGAAGGGAAAGTTCTGGGGGGTGGGGGGTGGGGGGTGGGGAGACGTTTGGCGTTCAGGTGTCCAGACTCATCAGCAGAGCGGTGCCCCGTTTGATCCAGTGATCGGAAGGAGTGGCTCCGGACCGCAGGTCGATGCCGATGATGAAGGAGGGCCGCCCGGAGGCACCGGCCCGGTTGGGACAGTAGTAGCAGGGGCAGGAGTACATCCCTGAGGCCAAGAAGGGAAGAGTGGGAGGTGCCGAGGCAGAGAGCAGGCAGGGGAGAGCCAGCCTGAGGCCAACCGGGGCCCCGATGGAGGGTGAGCACAGAGCCCCCACCCCCGGACCCACCTTTGGCGCTCTTCTTCTTGTTCTCCACAGGCTTGAAGTGGATGGTGGGGATGGGGCAGACCAGCTGCATGGGTTCCGCTTCCACCAGGCAGGAATTCTTCTTGTCCCAGCCGGCTCCCTCTAGAAAGAGGCCACGGACCCAGACGCCTTCCTGCAGGCGGCACCGAAAGCAGGGGGTGGGCGGGGTGAAAGGGGGCGCCGCAGCAGGGGGTGGGGCGGGGTCCCTACCTTGGGGGGGTACACAAGGTTGTTGTCGTCCACCGTGGAGACGATGAACTCCCAGGAGAGGGTGTCCACGGAGATCTGCCGAGGAGAGGAGGGAGGAAACAGCGGCCTCAGGGATGGACCAGTCTTTTAAAGACTCCTGTTTCGCCACGCCAGGGCCCAGTTCAGGTCAGGACTGCAGGGAAGGGGGTTTCAAACCACCCTCGTGATGTATGGCTGGGGGGGGGGGAGCCCAGACCCCATTCGGTCTTGATCCAGATCTGGCCTCCCGCCAGATCCTGACATTTTAAAAGTCAGTGGGAGCTCTGGCCATGGAACTCCTCGCACTCGCATCCACCTGGTGCTGGCCTTCCAGTCATCCAGATGCTCAGCGCTTCTAGCATGCTGGTGGCGTTCTGAACGCTTCTCAGAGGTGGTCTTGTAATGCTGACCATGGGCCAGCATTGTTATGCTCACATTACATAAGCACATCAGAAGAGCCCTGCTGGATAAGACCTGTAGTCTATCCAGACCAGCATCCTGTCTCACACTGCTGGCAGCCAGTTCCTCCAGAGGGTGAAGAACAGGGCAGAGAGGCCGAGGCCTTCCCCTGATTTCACCTCCTGGCACTGGAATTCAGAGGTTGACTGCCTCTAAATGTGGAGGTTCCATAGGTAAAGCTTATCCTACCATAAGAAGAACCTCAGAAGAGTCCTGCTGGATCCAACCAGTGAGAGTCCCTCTAGTCCAGCCTCCCGTCTCACACAGTGACCCACCAGTTCCTCTGCAGGGCCAACAACAGGGCAGAGAGGCCGAGGCTTTCACCTGAGGAGAACCTCAGAAGAGCCCAGCTGGATCAGACCAGGGAGGGTCCATCTAGTCCAGCATCCTTTTCTCACCCCGGGGGCCAACCAGTTCCTCTGCAGGGCCAACAACAGGGCAGAGAGGCCGAGGCTTTCCCCTGAGGAGAACCTCAGAAGAGCCCAGCTGGATCAGACCAGGGAGGGTCCATCTAGTCCAGCATCCTTTTCTCACCCCGGGGGCCAACCAGTTCCTCTGGAGGGCCAACCACAGGGTACAGAGCCTGAGGCGTTCCCCTGATGTAGCCTCCTGGCACTGGGACTCAGAGGCTGACTGCTTCTGAACACAGAGGTTCTCTTTAGTCACCGTGGCTACTAGCTGCTGATAGACCAGTCCTCCATGAATCTGCCTAATCTCTGTCTGTCACTACATCCTCTGGCAGCGAACTGCACATTTTAGACAGTCACTGTGTAAAGGAGCATGGACACCCGCAGGGCCAGGATCCACCCCTGCCAGACCCCCCCTCCCCATGAGAATTCCACTCTCCTGCCCCCCAAGCTCCCCTGCTCTAAGCGTAAGCCCCTCCTTCCCTCCTAGAGAACATTTGTGCCCCTTAAGAACATCAGAGAAGCCAACGCGGGATCAGGCCACGGGCCCCTCCAGTCCAACACTCTGGGTCACACAGTGGCCACAAACACCAGGTGCCCTCAGGAGGTCCCTCAGGTGCAGCCAAAGATAATCCCATTGCCAAAGGACCCAGGCATCTGGGCCCTGTTCCCCCTCTCCGATGTTCTGCAAAGGGGGCACGAGCCCTGGTCCCCGGGGCCCGGGCCGCCCCTTCCCGCTCCAGCAGTCAACTGGCGAACACTGGGCAACGGAGCCTGGAGGAGACCTCTATGTTCCCGCGCCATGTCTTACGTTGTTCACACGCGCAGCGGCCTGCAGGACAGCCGTCAGGAACCCTGTGGGAAAAGTGAAGCCCGAGAGCCAGAAGAGCACTGGAGGGTGCGCCGTCTTGGCCCAGCGGGCAAACTGCTCCACCCGCTGGCCCAGGTCTCGAGTCCAGGCGGCCAAGGGCTTCTGGGACTGGTATGCCTGCCGAAAAAGAGAGGAGCACAGGGTGGCCGGCTGGCAACCGAGGAAGCCCAAAACGGGGGGGAAAGGTGCCCATTTGTTTTGTCAGAAGGTACCCTTCCTTACGCACCCTTGCCCATTAATCGCACCACTACCCTCTGGTGCCCGCTGCTTGTGCCCTGATGAGTGCGAGGCCTCCGGCAACTCAGGGCTAAGCGTGAGGAGGGAACGGTGGAGCCCAAACGGGACTCCTTGCTGCTTCGGACACTGTCCACAGGGGATGTGGTGGGATCCCATTCGGAGCAAGGCCACAGTGTGTGGGAAGGGGGGAGTTGGCGCTTTCTCAGCCCGGCCCCCCCCCTCCCTGGGACTTCCACCTGCCCCACAGAGGAGAGCGGGCAGGAGGCCATTTGCGGCCTGGGTGTTTTCTAGCAGACTGGGGGATCATGACCATGCTGGGGGTGGGGGAAGCGTCACAACCCCCTCCTTCCCATGACACCATTTCCAGTCTGGGTCTGGGCCTGGGCCCCAGCATGGCCCTCCATCCACAGATTTCCCATCGTTTTGTTTCGGTTTGACCTTTCTGAGAGGCAGACCCGGGGCCTAGCAGCCTAACTTCTCCCTCAGAAGACACCTTTGAAGTAGCTCTTCCCCCTCCAAGAGGTGCCTCCTGCCCCAGAAAAGGTTGCTGAATTATATATGTCTCCCCACCCACCATGGGCACTTTATAGGGTTGCCAGCCTCCAGGTAGGGCCCAGAGATCTCCCACGGTCGTCGCCGATCTCCAGGCTACAGAGATCACTTTCCCTGGGGGGGAAGCGGCTGCTGCAGAGGGTGGACTTGGTGGCCCTGTATCCTGCTAAGATCCCTCGCCTCCCCTCCCCAAACCCCAGATCTCCAGGAACTCCCCAACCTGGAGCTGACGACCCCAGAACTCTGCCTCGGAGAAAGGGAGGGGAGGCAGCCGGAGAAGAAAGGAGAAACCGACTGGTCCCACCAGGAACTTCACAACAGCTTCTCCTGAGGGACATTTTGCTCATGAAGTTAAGAGAATTTTGTATAGGAAGAAAAAAGGGTGGGGGGAGAAGTTTCTCCCCAAATGGCTCCAGTGGAGGCAGGGCTGACAGGCCTTTTCTTCTTGGGCTGAGGCTTCAGGTGCCCCTCCCCCGGAGCTCCCCTTGGACCCTGAAGCAGTGTCTGGACCAACCCTTGTCAGGGAGGCGCTGGACCGGTCCTGCCTTGAGCAGGGGGCTGGACTGGATGGCCTGCGGGGCCCCTTCCACCTCTGGGATTCTGGGATTCCATGACCTCCAGCCAGGTGGGAAGGCCGCCCAGGTTCCACGCGGTGCCGCCCTTACCCTCTCCCACATGGGGGGCACGCGGGCATCGAAGATGCAGTTGAAGATCTCCTCCAGGTCCGTCGACATGACCACCAGGCCCTGAATGCCCTTCTCCAGCTCCACCAGGGAGGAACTGCCGAGGGGAGAAGCGGAAACACTCTTGCCTGCAGAGCACGGAGACCTGACTGGCGCAAGACCCACCCTTTCTCATCCCAGTATCAGGGCCAGCTTCTGATCATGCGCAGAGTGACCTGGACCTCTGAGGAGCCGCCACCAACACGGCTTCCTGGATGGAGGGGCCAGCCACAGAATGGCTGCCGGGGCTGACCTCCAGTCACCCAGTGACTATCTTTGTGCTGTGGCAGCAGCCGAAGCAACATTTTAAAAAAATCTGCCCGCCCGTCAACTCTCCAGTGGCCAATCAGAAGCCTGGCTGGGCAAAAGCCCCACCTGGCCCCACCCACTCCCTAAAAACCCTTGGCCGGCACCAGGAAAGGTGTTGGCGGGCACCAGGGTACCCCTGGGCCCTACACTGTGGGGGAGGCCCTGGTTTAAGCCATTCCTGCCCTCCTCTCCCCCCCGCACCCTCCCGGGCGGCTGCACTAAACCATTCAAAAACCCAGCTGGGAGATCTGATCCCGGACTGCCTGCACCCCAGGGTGCTGATTACCATGAAGAAAAATCCCACTGTGGGCTGCTTTAGCTGACGCTTCAGACCCTGTCTGAAATGGGGGGCTGGTGCATCTGAATTAGGGCCAGGAGCGGAGGGGCATGCAGGGGCACATGAAAACTGGGCAGCACCTCCCTTTCCCAGGACGCTCACTTGATGACTTGCAGCAATGAGTTGTAGCGCTGGATCTCCTGCAGCAGGACCACGTTGAGGGGGGAGGGATCCGTGGAGAGCATCTTGCGGGTGCCCTCGTAATCGATCTCCTCGGGGATCTTGCTGCGCACGTCCGCTGAGAGCTCCAGCACCTGGTGGAGGGGGAGGCAAGGTGAAGGCACGGCCTCAGGTGGCCGGGGGACAATGGGGATGACAGCTATCTAAAGCAGGGGTGGCCAAACCTGCTTAACGGAAGAGCCACACAGAATAAACGTCAGATGTTTGAGAGCCACGAGACATTAACAAATGTTGTAAAGTTTTACTGGGAAATATGCAGATTTGCTTTTTATTAACATTAAAGGAGGCTGCCAAAAATAATAACAAAAGCGGTAAAAGCAGATATTGATAATGATATTTATTTGTCCAACGATATTTGTTTGCTAATGATATTTAGCTTCCTCAGCTGTCCCAGACCCACAAGCACATAACCTAACTGACTAGAATGATCCCCAGAATCAACACACCAAAAGATGGGACAAATTCAAGGCTTCCCAGCAGAAGTCTCTCTTTAGGAAACACCCACGTTCCATCTTGCAGAGAAAAACGGGTGTGCACGGTATGCGTGGCAATCCCAAGTGACTGATCAGCAGTCGGAGGTGTGGGGAAATACACAGCAGGGAGCCCAGGCATGTCAATCAATAGCCCAGGTGTGTGCCCAAGGCTCCTTCTTGCTGCTCAAGACCGCAGAAGGGCTCCAGAATCTCTGGAACCTCAGAAGAGCCCTGCTGGGTCAGGCCAGGGAGGGTCCCTCTAGTCCAGCATCCCGTCTCACACATTTGCCAGCCAGTTCCTCTGGAGGGCCAACAACAGGGCAGAGAGGCCGAAGCCTTCAGAAGAGCATCAGAAGAGCCCTGCTGGATCAGACCACTAAGGGCCCATCTAGTAGTTCAGCATTCTGTCCCACACAAGTGGCCAGCCAGTTCCTCTGGAGGGCCAACAACAGGGCAGAGGGGCCGAGGCCTTTCCCTGAGAAGAACCTCAGAAGAGCCCTGCGGGATCAGACCAGTGAGGGTCCCTCTAGTCCAGCATTCCTGTCCCACACAGTGGCCAGCCAGTTCCTCTGGAGGGCCAACAACAGGGCAGAGAGAGGCCGAGGCCTTTCCCTGTTGTTGACCCTTGGCTCTGGGATTCAGAGGTTGACTGCCTCTGCATGTGGAGGCTCCCTTTAATCACCCTAGACCTCTCTAGGAATCTGCATAACTCCCTTTTAAAGCCATCTATGCTTGCTGTGTCCACTGGCAGTGAATTCCAAAATTTAATCACTCATCAAGTAAAGAAGGACCTATTTTTTGTCCACCCTGAATCTATGGCCCATCAGTTTCGCTGGGCGAAGTTCTCGCACTGAGTACTAGTATTACCAAAGGGGGAGAGAAAATTCTCTCCATACAATCTCTCCAACCTGTGCATAATTTTATAAACCTTTATCATGTCCCCCCTTCGGTCGTCTCTTTTACAAACTGAGAAGATCCAACTCATCAGCCTCTCCCCACAGGAAAGGTGCTCCAAGTCCTCTTCTGTACTTTTTCCAGATGTGCAATGTCCCTTTTGAGTTATGGTGGCCACAACAGCGCACAGAATTCCAAATGAGGCCGCACCATAGATCTGTTACCTGTACAGGGGCATTATGAGATTGTCCATTTTATTCCAGCCTGGGGTCTCCCATTTTCTTCAGTGCTGCGGCACGCCGAGTCCACATCTCCATCAGGGCGTCTGCCAGAACCCCAGCTCTCCTTCCCACTCGGTCTGGGCAGCTTAGCCGGCTGCTGTGCCCTCCCCCACTTTGCCCCCAGCCCCCCCCCCCCGGCCGCGTACCTTGTCCTCCCGGCTCTGCCCAGCCACCCCTCGGGGCATGGTCTGGGGCTGCAGGGAGAGGAGGGTTTCAAAGAGGGTCCGGGCCTCGGTGATCTGGGAGGCCACGTCGGCGTTGGGGTGCTGGCCAAAGGCTTCCGGGGGGTCCATGCTGGGCAGCAGGCTGATGTAGTCCTTGTAGGACCCCAGGTTGCCATCCTTGGGGATGTAGTAGGTGTCCAGCACCGAGAGCCTGAGGAGACAGGTGTGCTCAGGGGCCCTCGTCACCGAGTCCCCTCACCTAGGAACCCCCATCCCCGCCAGTATGATTCCCCCACATATACCTGCCCCCACAGCCACGTCTGAACCACCAAAGCTGGTCTCCGTGGCCTCTTTCCTGCACTGCCTCTCATGAAACCTGCACTTTCCAGAAGCAATACAGGATTTTTTTTCTTTTTTTTAAAACCCTTTTGGAAAGCATTTTACGGTTCCTTCAGGACACTTTTGATAACTGGAGAGCCCTTATTTTTAATTGTTACTTATTGATTTAATTTACATCCCGCCCTCCCTGCTGAAGCTGGCTCAGGGCGGGGGTCCCCACCAACACCTTTCCTGGCGCCCACCCAGTGTCTTAGAGAGTGGGTGGGGCCAGGTGGGGCTTTCCCCAGCGAGACTTCTGATTGGCTGCTGGAGATTTGATTGGCTGGGCAGATTTTTCAAAAATTGGCAGCAGCTGCCACCACCGTGTGACCGAAGGCAAGCCACAGCAGCCATTTTGTCGCTCGCTCGCTCTCCTTCCCACAGCAGCCATTTTGTGGCTGCGCTCACCAGGCTGTGTCAGGATGCCCAGGGAGGCTGCGGGCTTGAAAAGGTTGTGGTCCCCTGGCTCAGGGCAAGCAGATCCCGCATGGAGCGCTTCCCCCCCAAGGGAGGGAGGGGGGGGCAATGAAATAAAGGAAGGCTTTCTCAGACACGAGGGAAACTAGGCCTCCAAGTGCTTGGCAGGGAGTCACGGAAGTGGCTTATGCTGTTCCATCGTTTCCCTCCTTAGGCAGGGAAAACAACCCTGCAAGGATGATGGCTCCCCAAGGAGGGAGAGAGAAAGAGGAGCCATGGGTCACGCAGAGTGGGGCAAAGCACACACACAGTGTTCCAGACCTGAGCCTTACAGGGGACCGAACCAGCCGACACCAAAGGAAGAAGTCTCCTCTCTCTCTCTCTCTGTCAGGGTCCTCCTGTGCAGCCAGAACATTCCCGCCCCTCTCCCTAGCAACCTGCCTAGCACCCCCTGCCCCCCACCCACATCCTACCTGTAGGAGGGGGCGACCACCGCCTGCTCACAGAAGTAGTCGTTGATGTACGTGGTGAGGAGGCGCCGGTCCCAGTCGTCCGTCACGTGGCCCCCGTAATTGACGCCGGCAATCAGGTACTTGAGGGCGTCCCAGGGGGTCTCTTCGTACTCGTCCAGGTACAGGCTCAGGAGGTTCTCAGACACCTGGAGACGGGGCCAGAACGGCCAGCTGTGAGCAGGGACTGAGGAGCAAAAGGGCCGGGCCTTCGGGCGGGGGGCCAAGAGGCTGCAAGGAGCAGGACTTGGGGCGTCTCGGCCCGGCATGGCTGGACCTTGCGTTCTGGGCTGTGTCACGGCAGGGTGCCCCGAGGGCCAGAGCTCTGCGACTGTAGCTGTGCCCCGCGCCTCGGCTGAAAGCACAGGGGCCCCACAAGGATCACCACTACCTTGAGTGCCTCCGACCAGGCTGTCCCGCATCAGCCGCCTCCCCTCCTGGAGCAGGATGACAGCCACAGGACACAAAGAGAAATGGGCCTGCCCCGTAGCCGGAGAACTCTGGGACAGGCCGTATAAAGGCCTTAACTACCCCAACCGCTCTGAGCGCCTCCCTCGCTGGCACCCCCAGGGCCCTCCCGCCTTCCCCCTCGGCCACCTCAAAGTCCGAGTCATTGAAACCGTAGATGATGTTCCAGCCCAGCTGGAGGAACTTCTTGCGTTCCAGGAGGATGCTGTGGAAGAAGCAGAGGGCAAAGAGCAGCTTCTTGTACTTGGTGGGCTTCGTGCAGCGGGTGAACTGGGGCTCCGTGATGAGCTGGTAGAGGCGCTTCATGTTGGCCTTCAGGCCCTGCCATGGAGAGAGGGGCGGGGGAGAGGTTGGCACTGACCTCCGGCCCCGCCCTGGCCTAGTGAGAGCTGCCGGCGACAGGGGCCTGTCCTGCTCGGGTCAAGAGGGCGAGGCGGGGACTGAGTAGCCATCGCTCCCGGCACCCAGCGGCCCTGGCAACAGATCAATTTCTTCACTTCATTTAAATCGCACTTCGCTCCCCAACGAGGAGGACCCAAGGCTGCTTGCGGGGTTCTCCTCCCCTCCATTTTTACCCTCACAACAACCCCGGGAGGTAGGCGAGGCCAAGAGTGTGTGTGACAGGCCCAAGGTGGGGATGCAAACCCAGGGCTCCAGATCCTATTCTGACACTCGAACCCCGTCCCCCGAGTCCTCCTGTGAACCAGGAGACGGCAAGGGTCTCCACTGCAGCTTCTCTCTCAGGCCCTGGGGTCCAGAGGTGGAGCACCTGCCTGGGGGGGGGGTCTGGATTCCCCAAGGAGCTGCGGAGGCTGCAGAAGCACCCTGGGAGCAGGGCTGGGGGAGGGCGCCTTTGCTGCCGGGGGGGGGGGAGGGGAGGGGAGGGGGCTTCTCTCTCACCGAGGGAGGCTCCGTGGTCATCTTGATGCCGGCCTGCAGGATGGAGATGGGGAAGTCGGGGTGGGGGCTGGAGCTGAGCCACAGGCGGAAGGACTGGTGCGGCTCCTCCACCTGCAGCTGCTCCACCAGCTTGTCCAGCTGGGGCATCCAGGAGAGCGAGAGGTGGCAGTTGGCCAAGAACACCCAGTTGCCTGCCAGAAGCACACGGAGGCCATCAGTGGGAGGGAAGGGAGCACGCCCAGAGGGGGAGAGCAGGAGGAGGAGGAGGAGGCCTCGGGTGCAGGGGGGGGACGGGGACGGGGACACCTGCTGGTGAACCGGGGGGGGGGGGCTCCACCCCACTGCCTGGTCCTTCCTGGAGAGGCCGGGGATGGAACCCAGGGCCTTCTGCACACGCCAGGCAGAGGCTCTCCCACGGAGCCACGCTGCCTCCCAGTTTGGCAAGGCGAGGAGAGGGCTGGGGGAGGGGGCTGGGGGAAGGGGCCCAGCTCTTCCTCGCCCTTTGGCCCCCACCGTGATGGACACCGTCCTTGATCATGCGGGTGGCGATGGGGGCCTGGCCCTGGCCCAGGGAGAGGGCGTGGAAGCGCTGGGCCATGCCCGAGTGCTCTGCCAGCTGCAGCAGGGAGGAGGTGGGGTCAACGCCGGGCGACAGCACGAAGATCAGCGGGGTCTTTGTCGTGGAGTCGTCCACCACCTGAGAGGGACAAAGGCGGAAGTGAGCCGAAGCTCCGAGCATGCCTGCTTCCTGCACCCACGGCCAGGCAGGACCAAGACTGGGGATCCGGGGTCAATCTGCCCCCTCCAGCCGGCGGCTCAGAGGGCCTCCTCAAAAAGCCTCCAGCACCAGGGCCCAGCAGAGCACGGCTGTGCCGCAGAGAGAGTCATCCGCAGGAGGGAAGGGAAGAGGGGACCACGGACCAGACCCTTGCCAAGGGGGCAGATGGGCCGGGCCGCTTGGGGAGCGGCATCCCGGAGGGCCTCAGCACCACGGCACAGCCCCCCCTCCTGGCGCCAGCAGCACCACGCGCTCACCGTCTTCATGTTCAACACCGGCGGCTCAATGAACTGGGAGCCCAGGTTCGAGATGATGAACGCCGTGACGCAGAAGGCCACGCGGTCAGGCCGCAGGGAGCGGACGAGGAGCATCCGCTGCATCTGGTTGCAGGAGTTCTCCCACTCGCCTGCAGGGAGCAACCAGGCAGGGTGAGACCCGCCCAATCTGTGGGCCGGGCATCCGTCATTCGGGCCTGCAAGCACCAGCCGAGGGGACCGGGAAAAGCCCTGGAGCCGCCTTCTCCTGACTTAGACCTTTGGTCCATCGGGGCAGCCTGGCCTAGTCAGACCGGCAGCCGTCTCTCCGGCTTCCACAGCCCCTCCTGCCTGGTCACTTTTAACTGGGGATTGAACCCGGGCACGCCAACCAGGTGCTCTTCAGTTTCCCCTCTAAGCTGAGTCAGTGTGAGCTAGCTCACAGTCTTTTTAGCCTCTGGCTCACTCATTTTTTGTCCTAGCCCAGGAAGGTGGGCCCCAGAGCCAACTAATTTATGCAGCGGCCAAAGCGCTGGCTCACAACTTTAATGCCAGTCGCTCACAAAGCAGAAGTTTTGCTTGCAAGACACCACTGCCTAGAGGGAGCCTTGTCTTCCACCAAGCCACAGACCCTGCCTACACCCATCATCTCCTGGACCCAGATCCCCAAACCCTCTCAACTGCTCACTTGCTGAAGAACAGAAGGGGACCGACTGGGAGTTGCCGCGACAGGCAAGGCTGGAGTCCAGACCAGGCAGCCTTCCCCATCACAGGTGGGTCTGAGAACCTGGCCCCCTTCCTCCGGCAGGAGAGGACTGCCAATCCCACCGCCTCGGCCTCCTGTTCCGAACCCGGGCCCGACGAGAGGGAACACAATGGCCCACAATGGCCCAGCCCGGCCCGATGTAGTCCCGCCAGCCCTGGCCGTGCCCCACCTGGCAACATGGCCTTTTCGGGCTTGGAGTTGGTGTACCAGAGGTTCCAGTCGCGGGGGTACTGCTCAAAAGAGTTCATGATGCCGTGGAAGTTGGTGAGCTTGTCCAGCTCGGTGATGTTGTCCCAGTAGACGTCGGCCAGCCAGCTGGGGCACGGATTGTCCATCTGCCCTTCCCTGTCCAGCACCTGCGAGGAGGGACGAGTGGGGAGGCCGTCACCCGTGCCACCCTCCTCTAGCCCAGGGTCCCCCGGCCTTTTAGAGCCTCCGGGCCTGTTTCGGACTCTGACACAGGGCCGTGGGGACAATCACAAAATGGCTGCTGCAGGGGGTGAAGCCAGTCACAAAATGGCTGCCCAGGGAGGCGGGGCCAACCACAGAATGTCAGGAAGCAAGGTTATTTGCAACTCTAGCAGTACCTCTTCAGCGTTTCAGGCAGAAGTTCTATTGAACAGGATGCTTTTCCATCGGCCCAGCCAATCGGGACCCAAAAGCCCCACCCAGCCCTACCGATTCTTGAAAAGCACTGGACGGGTGCCAGGAAAGGTGTCGGCAGACCCCGTGGCACCTATGGGCACCATGCTGAGGACCCTGCTCTAACGTTTGGAAGTCTCAGTGTTTCCCTCTAAGCTGAGCCAGCTCACCGTTTTTCAGCCTCCGGCTCACACCTTTTTGTCTTCGCTCGGGAAGGATGGCTCCAGAGCAAACTAATCGATGCAGTAGCTGCATTGCTTGTTCACAACTGAAATGCCAGTTGCTCACAAAGTAGAATTTCTGCTCACCAGACTCCACAGCTTAGAGGGCGCATTGCCTGGGCAAAGCAGAGAACCTCTCTGAGCCAGGGACTCCAGGCCAGGGATGCCCACCGGGCAGGAGGAGACCCCAATTCTGACGAGCTGTGGTTTCCTCCAGAAGCCAAACTCTAGTGCTCTCGCTGCGAGGCAGACAAGTGCACCCAAACATCTGGGATGTACCCCCCCCACACACACACACACCCATCCTGGGCACGGAGGGTGCCAACCAGATCTTGCCCGTTCCTGTTCCAAGGGAGGGGTTGCTTCCCCAGGTGAAAACTGTCCTTCCAGGAATGGCACCTGTGCAACGCGGAGCCCTGGGAGTAAAATCTGGGAGCCCTGGGAAAGCTCCGGGGGGAGGGGGGGGGGGGACCCTGGCAGCAGAGGCACTGGAGGGAGTGAGCTCAGAGCGGACCCGCTGCCTCCTGTGCCATCCCTGGCGGTGGCCCTGGCAAGGAACAACCTCTGAGCGTGGGCAAGAGACGGCTCCTCTCCTCGCTGGCCTCCTTGCCATGCTGCCCTGCCCTGCCCTGTCCCTCGAGGGGGGGGGGGGTGCGTCTCGCTTTCCTGCAGTTCTCTGGCCGGTTGTCATGGACGGGGCTTGGCCGCGCTTCAAGAGTGGCTCAGATGACAAAGCCCTTGGGAGAGCTGCCCAGATCTCTCTGCGGAGGGCCCCTGGAAGAGAACAGCCCCTTGCTGCCCTTGACCGCCCTGGAGAGGGGGAAGGAGAGAGGAAGGTCTCAAAGGGAACTCAGGGAGCGGAACGTGGTGCTACTTGGGCCGAAGTTTCCAAGAGCTGCAGCGGGGCAGGATGACGGGGAAGCCAGGCGGGAGGCCAGGATCCGTTCCAACGGTGAAAAGGCTTCCCGCTGGAGACCCATCAAAGCCTGGACTTGCATGTTTCCAGAAGCTCTGCAAGACTGGGTCGGTTAGTTTAAATCCAGATGTGAAATTTATCCTTGCCGCCATGCCTTTCCCTTTGCTTTCTCTTAGTTCCAAGACTGGCCGGCACTCAGCCTCCAAACCGGACCACGGGACACCGTTTCTCCTGCAGGAGACCCTGCTGAGAGGTTCCGCCCCCTCCCCCTGAACTGATCTCTGATTTCCTCTGCAAAACCTGCGCTACTTGTCAACATTCTGTCACCAACACTTTCACCCTGAAGTGCTAGAATGTCTTCTGGCATTCCATGACATCATTAGAGTACAGGAAGCAAGCAAAGGTCAGCTTTTAATCTCCAAAAGAACCACTCAGTAAAGCTTTAATGGCCAATGTGGAGAAATGCCCCCCTCCTCCCACCCTAGAATTCACCTCCGCCGATGAGGTGGAGCTGGGCTGGAAGTTCATGGCTGGCAAAAAGGGAAAGTCCTGGGGAAGGAGACATCAGGCCCCAAGCACAGAACATGGCCAGTGCTCGTAAGTGCAAATGGCTCCGGCCAGGAGTAAGACAAAGGTTTTAGCATCTACCACCTGCTAGAATGTCACACCTAAAGGGCCAAAGAAGAAGATGGCCCAAAGACTAGACTGTATTTGCTTCCTTCTGGGGGGGGGCAGGAACATCAGGACTGTATCAGGCTGGGGCCTCTCCGAGGGGAGATTATGAATTCTTAGGACACGCAGAAGAGGCTCTCTTATCTTTTGGCCTTTGGCCCAGGAGGTTCAAGCCAAGAAAAGCCAAACCTTTACAAAGGGACTCCATCTTGACCATGTGTCGAGGGACAATGAGGAACCAAGGTAGTGAAGGACTTTTAAACACTGCAGCTGCATGAATGCCTACCCTATCCTAATCAAAATCACTGAGGATAAGTTTAGACTCTAGTATTTAGAGGACTAATGGCGGCGGTGGCTCAGTGGTTAAGACCCTGAATTGCAGACTGGAAGGTTGGTAGCTCAGCAGTTCGAGACCCGAGTGCTGCATGATGGAGTGAGCTCCCGTCTCTGGCCCCAGCTCCTGCCAACCTAGCAGTTTGAAAGCAAGAAATTTCAAGTAGATAAATAGGCACCGCTTAGGTGGGAAGGTGACGGCGTTCCGTGTGCCTCGGCCTCTAGTCATGCCGGCCACATCCACAGCCCAAGGCTCTTCACTGTGTGACTGAAGATAAGCTGGGGCAGCCATTTTGTGTCTGGCTCCATCTCCTGAGGTTGCCTTTGGGGGCAGCTGCGCCCACCATGCGGTGTCAGTACTCCGAAGGTGCCCACCGGCTTTGGGATTTGGGACCCCTGCCCGAGACCCTGCAAGGGCAAAATGGGCCCACGTTCTCCTCTTGAACAGCCCACGAAACCGGCGCCTTTCTAGTGGACCCCTCAGCTTGGTACTCACCACTCCCCCCCGCAAGAAGAAGTTATATTCATCCATCTTGAGGTTGCCAGATACCTCCAGGATCTTGGCGCACATCTGGAAACTGAAGAGCAGCTTGTGGCGTTCAAAGAGGCCCCGGCAGGTATATCTGGGCAGAAGTCAATTCATTACAGCAGGAAAGGAGAAGAGGGGACCCCCCCCCCAGGCCCCCTCTGACTGCTGGGCTGCCCTCTTTCCCGGCAGAGCTGGCTACCTGTAGACCGCGTAGGTGTGGGACTCGTTGAGGTAGCGGATCCTCTCCTCCAGCTTGGCGCTCCGGTGGCTCTTCTGGATGCTCAGGTTGAACAGATCAATGTAGGAGTCCAGGGAGAACTGGTACATGGGGTCGATCCTGCCCATGTCGTTGAGGACAAAGAAGAGGACGGACGCCCTTTGAGCACAGGGGCGGTAGGCCTGGCAGGAGTGGAAGCGACGGCTTAGTTAGCAAAAAAAGGTGAGCAGAGGTCAACTGGGAGCCCAACGGAGCAGCAACCAGGGTTCCCCACACTGCGTGGACTGAGGAAGCCCTCCATGGCTTGGGACTGGGGTATCTGAAGGACCCTCTTCTCCCCCGTGTTCCTGCCCAGGGATTAAGATTGTAGGGAGAGGCCCTCCTGACTGTCCCGTCAATCCGACAAGCTCATTTGATTGGTACACAAGACGGGGCCTTTTCGGTGGCAGCCCCACAGTTACGGAACCACCTCCCCAGGGCGGTACGCCTGGTCCTCTCACTTTTGATTTCTAGGAGGTACCCGACAATGGTTTTATTTAGGACTGTATTTGGTTCAAGCAATCCAAAACTGTGATTTTAAACTTCAGTTTATGTAATCTGTTTTATTACACCGTAAACCACCTTGAGCTCTGCAAAGAGGGAAGGCGACTAATAAATGTTTTAAATGAACAAAAAGAAATAATGAACAAGCAGAACAAGTTTCTAGCCCCTCTTGGTTGGGATGAAGAGGACCAAAATGGAGACGGCTTCTTTTAAAAGCCCAGAAACCAGGAGAGGACCGGTTAAATAGCTCCCTGTTCCTCCCTGGGAGCTACCATTCTGCCCCATTCACTCAGAGTCTCCCGGCACCGTTTCTAACCCAAGATCCCCCCCCCCTTCTTTCACCTCTCGAGCAGTGTCGATCTTGATCTCCGTCGTCTCGCTGGTCTCCAGCTGCTCCGTGACCTCGGTGGCTGTGAATTTTGAGGTCTGCAGCGTGTTCACCAGCTGCACGTCATCCAAGAGGGACCCCGTGGCTTCGTTCAGCAGCCTGGGGTGGGAGTGGGGGGGAAGGTGCTGACCCTCGCTCACCAGGGGCCTGAACGGCAGAGGGCCTGGGGAGCAGAGCGCATGCAGGGCAGCCCCCTGTCCCCCGCTGCCGCCAGGCCACACTGCAAGGGACAGGGAGGCCGAGAGACCCTGCTTGGGCTAGGGCGGCCTACCTCAGGATCTCATCCTCCAGCTCCTTCAGCTTCCTCTTGCCCGCGGCAATGTTGAGCACCAGGGAGTCCTTCTGCTCCTCCAGCTCAGGCCGCTCCTTCCGCACCACGATCCCCAAGAGCTGGGCCTCCAGACCCTGAGAAGGCCGAGGCACTCAACACCCGGCTCTCCCGGGCTTCTTCCCTCACCTTTTCCAAAGCCTCCCCAGGGAAATGGAGCTGCTCCACCCGAGAGTCCACAGGCCACACTGGGGCAGGGGGCCTGGGCTCAGCTCCTGCCTGAGGGGTCCCCGACACGATGCCCCTGGGCACTGTGGCCCTTTCCTGGCACCGGCCAAGGGTTTTTAGATGGTGAGTGGGGCCAGGCAGGCCTTCTGCCCAGGAGAGCTCCTGAGTGGCTGGGCAGAGCCAGTTTGGTGTCGTGGTTAAGTGCGATGACTCTAAACTGGGAGAACTGGGCTTGATTTCCCAGTCCTCCTCCAGTTGCAGCTGCTGGTGTAACCTTGGGTCAGTCACAAGTTCTTTCAGAGCTGTATTCTCTCAAGGGCAGTCCTCCAGAGAGCTCTCTCAGCCCCGCCTACCTCTGCGGTGTAGAGGGGAAGGGAAAGGAGATGGTAAGCCGCTCTGAGACTCCTTTGAGTAGTGGAGGGCGGGGTATAAATCCAGCCTCTTCGTCTCCTCTTAAAACATGGCTTTGGCAGCAGCTGCCACCACAGCACAAGGACCTTCCCAGTGCGACTGAAGTAGGGTTGCCGGCCTCCAGGTGGGGCCTGGGGATCTCCCGCTTTTACAACTGATCTCCAGCTGACAGAGATCAGCTCCCCTGGAGGAAATGGCTCCTTCAAAGGGTGGACTCTATGGCATTGGGCCCTGCTGAGGCCCCTCCCCTCTCCAAACCCCGCCCTCTCCTGGATCCACCCCCAAAGTCTCCAGGTATTTCCCAACCCACACCTGGCAAGCCTAGATTAAAGGTCAGCTGTGACAGCCATTTTGTGGCTCGCTCTGCCTCCTGTGGCAGCCATCTTTTGCCTCCACCCACGACACAATGTCCAGATTCTGAAGGCACCCTCAGCCTGAACGCAAGGCCAGGGAGCCCCTGCCTCACCTGCTCCTTGACGGCAAAGTTGACAATGGTGGTCTGGGAGGAGGTCTCTGGGGTGTAGTGTGGGTTGGAGAGCTTGGTGGTCAGGTAGAAACGGAATCCCGGGTGATAATCCACCTCCTTGTCTCCCAGCCTGATCAGCAGACGCCCACCTGCCCCACACAAAAAGCAAGTCAGGGGCCAAAGAGGACAGACCACCCCCACCACCCCTTCATCCAGACCCCGGCTGGGACTTCTTTCCTTTGAGCTGGGAGGCCAGCTTCTTATGGGGCGCCTGCCTTCCGTCCTCCCAGATAATGGAGCCAAGACACGCATGCTAGAGATGTATAATTTCTGGAGATTTTGAAGCTGGGGGGGGGAGGGGGGACAGAATATACATAACAGCTACTGCCCAATCAAACCTAAACTGATTTTATGGCTTTTAACATTTTAAAAAAAAAACTCTGGAAGTCTGTCCCAAGGGAGATTTGTCTTTCTCCTTCTGCTGCCATTTTCTGCCAACAGGTGAGGCCTTTTAGGTTTCATTTTGGCATTCCCTCAATGATCCCTCCTTCCCAACCAATGTTTTAGTTGCTGTTTTAGTGTTTTGTATATGTTTTAATTGTTCTTTAATTGTTTTAACGATGTCAGAAAATCTTTATGGAAATGACACCTGCAAAAACCCAATGCTCAAGTGGTACCCTATCATCAACAAATACTCTGAAAGTAAAGACGCGACACTCCCAAAATCTTGGGCAAACAACTCCTCCATATACCTCTTTTTATAGGAGTAAACCCACCTTTTCTCAGCTTAGTTCCAAGATTGGTCACTGATATCTGATATAAACAGTAGTAACTCTAGAGTTAACCTTAGTTTAATGTAACGGGAATGTTTAAGAATTGCTGTAATACAAGCTAAGTCTTTAACTTTGTATTCCAATATATTATTAAGAATCTCCAATATGTAATACACTCTTTACTGCTTGTACCCTTTGAATCCCTTCAATAAAGAAAATTTTTTTTAAAAAATTGTTTTAACGATGTGTGTGTTGGGTGGGCAGACTGTAATGCTTTTGAAATATGACTTCTATCATGTATATATTATATGGTTAGATGCCTTGGTGGCCCTTGTAAGGGCAGACATCAATAAATAAATGCGCCGTGTATACTATGATATGAAAATGCAGTGTCTGACATATTTGTAGAACTTAACAAGCTGTCAGTGCCTTCGTTTTCAACGGCAAATACCTGCGAGACAACTGCAAGCTGACGCGCCCTGTGGGTCTATGTCTCACAGTGGTTTGAGGGGGAGGTGAAAAGGCCAACCACAAGGGGAAAGTCAGGTCAGGAGGACAACAGAAGGCATGCAGCAGCTGAGAAGCAGTGAAACCCCGGCAGGGTCCCCTCTGGAAGAGCTGGTATCCTTCTAGTTGCAGAAATGCATCCTGGATCTGAGAACTGTGTATGTCTACAGCATGCTCACCTTGTCTTTAAGAGAATTTCACTCATTCTAAAAGGGTGGGTTTTTTCCTGCACACCCCAAAATTTCCACTTTGTAGTCGGAAAAAGTGTGTGTGGGGGGGGGGGTTTGTCCCCTGAGTTTTCTGAAGTTTGGAAGGGACTCCAAGAGACCCTCTCCTTTCCGCCCCGCCCCACCCCCCCAAGCTCACCCACTTTGGTGACGGACTTGTTCAGGATGGGGGCCAGCGTGGGGTCAAGCTCCTCTTGCACGTTCTGCAGCAGCACGGGGGAGCCAAACTGGATGGCATTCTCCAGGATGCGCATGTAGTCAGGCATCTGCAAGTCAATGATCTTCAGGCCCTGCCAAAAGACAGACCGGGGGCGGGGGGGGGGGGCCCTGCATCAGCACCAGCAATCCAGGAGGGCCCCTGGAACCCTCTGCTGCCTAGCTCCCCTGGTGCCATGTGCAGGGAAAATGGGCTATTCACAGTGGAGGGTGAGTTAGGGAGAAAGGAAGAGGCAGAGAGGGAGCAGCACAGAACAGGGAGAGGAAGGCAGGGCGTAACTGGGGTGCCTCGGGGGAGAGAGCATTTTGCATGCATTCAGAAGTGTGTTCATCTTAATTGCACATTCCAGGGTGCAAATGGGGAGAGGCCGTGGCTCAGTGCTAGAGCACCTGCTTGGCGTGCAGAGAGTCCTGGGTTCAATCCCCGGCATCTCCAGCTAAAGCGTCAGGGAGCAGGTGATGTGAAAGACTAGAACCACTGCCAGTTTTCCACCAGACTGAGACTGACGCACCATATGGGGCACTTCATGGGTATTCAAAGGAACGCCCCCCCCCGAACACCCTAGAGAGGAACGCCACCCCCCTCAGGACTTCCTCGAGTGGACCCTGTCCCCCTTACTTTCTTGGCTTCCATGTTCTTGATCCACTTGGTGGCTTGGCACTGCGGGTCGATCATCAGAGGCCACCTGGGGACGGAAGCCACTCTTCAGCCCAGTCCTCGCAGCCCTTCGTGGGTGGGCTTCCTGGGACCCTCGGGGCGGGGGGGCAGGGGGCGGGAGCAGCCCAGGAGTGAGGGCCACGCGCAGGAACAAGCGGGCTAGCTTCCCAAGGGCCAGGAAAGGCCAGCGCTGCTCACCGGTTGCCCCGCGTGACGATGATCCCGTTCTCGGTGGAAAAGTTGTCCGAGGGCAGCCCCTGGATGTTCCAGTTGCGCACGACGGTTGGGTTGGTGAGGAAGCCGTCACAAGTGAAGCCCGGGGAGCAGGGCACGTGGAGCTCCCGGATCTGCAGGCACAGAGCAGGCGGATCAGCTAGGGGCAGGAGGACCCCGCTCCAATCCCCCTCCCCGTCTCACAATGCCAGGACCTGAACGGAGACCGATGGTTCAGGTGGGCACAGGGACTTTGAAAGGGACTTCCACCGGCTCCCAACCACATGGTCGTGGCACACGAAGCACACCTGCCCCCCCCCCCCCGCCCCGGTGAGCACTGCTGACTGCCACCTTGGAGGGCGCACTTCAAAGCCAGCTGTGTGCCCCTCCTTCAAAGCCAGCTGCGTGCCCCGAAACAAGGCTTCCTGCAGACAACAGTTACCTGCTTGACCCAGATGTGCGAGAGGATCTCATCCCGGTAATTGGACAGGAAGGGCCCCATGTAGGACAGGAAAGCGGCCGCCAACAAACAGTCCCCCACGAGGTAACCCAGGTCTTCCTCCAGGCCCTAGAGGGAGGCGGGAGATGGGCTTGTTTCCTGCTCACCACCGCTCACCTGTCCGCTATGCTGCCACTGCAAGTGGGGGCTGGGCAGTGGAGGCTGGGTGAAGCCTGCATCGAACACATATGTCTCCTGGTATTTTGGCTTTCACATGACCTGCCTTTCCTGATCTCAGTAAACTGAATCCTGGTGAAGGACCGTTGTTGGGACTGGTTGCTGTGGGACTCTGACATCACCACCCTCCCCATCAGGCTGTGTCCCACCACCTCTCTGCCTTCCACCGCTGCCTTCCCGCACAACCAGATGTTCCAACCTTCAGGCATCCTTCCTTGCCTCACAGAAAATGCCAGCCAAGATGAAATGGCCCTTCGAACGAGGCCTAAGGGGGTTAAGTCCTGCCCCGTGTCAGGCACTCCAGCCCTTAATGGGGGGGGGGGGGTTGGGGGGGGATAAAAGACCTCCAGATGGGGCCTCCACCTTCATAGTTTCCTCCCATCGGATCTTCTCCCCAGCCAGGCCGGAGACCAGTTTGGCTGCCCGGTCCAACTTGATCTCCATCTCCTCTGACTTCTTGCGCAGCTCCTCCTTCTGGGCCAGCTTCTCCTCGTACTCTTTCTTGAGCATCTCCAGTTTCTCGGCAACCTGAGCAGGGGGAGGGGAGAGGTCTTAGAAGCGGGCCCTGGTACGAGGGAGGGAGGGAGGGAGGGAGGGAGGCCTCCGTCGATGGATCTGCGGCAAGACCAGAACGGCCGCAGGAGTTCAACCACTTCCATCCCAGCAGAAACACCATCTGGGCCAGGTGCCTATCACGCCGAACTTTGTTCGGACACTGCAACCCAAACTTCCTGCACTGCCCCTTCCGCTCCAGTCTCCTTCCCTTGTGGGTTTTGGTTTGCTAGTTTCTGAGGCTGAGGGGCAAGGCACCTGCTTCTTGACTGGCAGGGGGAGAGAAGTACTCTCTGAAGAAGGTGCCAGGTCTGCAGAGGTCCCCAATCCTTTTGAGCCCATGAGCACCTCTGGGGTTCTGACCCAGCATGGAGGGCGTGACCACAAAATGACTGCCTCCACTTACCATTAGTCACACAGCAAAGAGCCTCGTGCTGTGGCAATAGATGTTTCCAAAGCAACATTTTTAAAAATCTGCCCAGCCAATCAGAAGCCTTGCTGGGCAAAAGCCCCATCTGGCCCTGCCCACTCGGTGCCAGCAAAGGTGCCCACAGGTGCCAGGGTGGCCATGGGCATGACTTCAGGGGCCTCTGCACTCAAACTACAATAGGGAATGCGACAACAGCAAGATCCGAGACTCTCCACGCTGGGAGGGGCAGTGGACACCAGGGGCACCCAGCAGCCCAGCCACACGCCCGGCTCCTCCCCGGAGGCAGCCTGACCTCGCGCAGCCTCTCCTGGGCCTCCGCCTGGGCCGCCTGCTTCTCTGCCAGCTGGGCCATGGCAGCGTTCATGCGAGCACGCTTGGGCTCCACCACGCGGTAAATGCGGCCATACATCTGGGAGGAAAACAAAGCAGAGCTGCCTGCAAAGGCTGCGGCAGAGCATTTCCCTCCCCCCCTCCACCAGGCCCCCATTCCCATTCCCCCCCCCCCCAGGAACCCCAACCCGCCGCCAGTCCCTCCCGGCGGTTTCTTCCCCGCCTCCAGCCTCACCTCCATGGCTCGCACCCACATGCAGAGGGACTTGGCGGCCACCGAGACCCGCCCAATGATGTCCGGCTGGAAGTCCGGCTGGGAGCAGTAGGCGCTGATCTTCTTCAGCACCTTGTCGGAGATGTTGTCCTTGTCAAAGTAGACCAGCTGCTTAATGAAGTTGGGCTCACCTGGGGAAGGTGGGAGGGAGATCGGACAAGGGCCGGAGAGCCACACTCCCTGCTGGGGTCCTGCAGCCACGGCCAGAAAGCCAGTGTGGCGTAAAGAGTGAAAGCTCAGGAGCATCTTAAAGACTCCCAACATTTGCGGCAGGGCAGGAACTTTTGTAAGTCTTCAGACACCTGAAGAAGTGAGCAGTGACTCACGAAAGCGCCTGCCCTGCCAGAAATTCTGTGAGTCTTTTGTTGGCGGAGTAATTAACATGGCGACGGTGCACAACCTGATTAAAGAGTAGATAAAGGTTTATTTAGGAACTAACATACTTGATAGGAAAGAGGGGAGACAGAGATAGGTTCCAAACTACATCTCTAACTAAGAGAAAGGGTTAAACTGAGTGTGGCACGTCCGAGAAGGAAGAAATCGCCCTGAGAGTAGCAATCTGGAGACAGACAAGGAATGACACTTAACAGGAGAGAGAGGATGCTGCCCTCACTATCCTACCATTATCTTCGTGCTGCCCCCTGCGGGCTCTTCTTCCCATCTTCCTTGTACACCACAGACATTGCCTTTTCCAGCATTTTGAAGGTGCTCCTGGACTCTTGCTGCTTTCTACTGCTACAGACTAACACAGCTTCCCATCTTGATCTATCCCCACTGTGGTGTGGAGGGCTGGACTAAGAGCTGGGAGGCCCCCGGTTGACATCCCCGGCTATGCCAGGGAAGCAACCTTGGGCCAGTCACGTAGTCTCAGCCCAACCTACCTCACAGGGTGGTTTTGCGGAGAGGATTACTACAGAGGAGGGGAGAATGGTGCTGTAAGCCACTTTGGTTCCCCACTGGGAAGAAAAGCTGCATATAAATACTGAAAAGAACAAACATCAGGCTGCTGCTGGGAGGCAATCAGTCCGCAGACACTTCTTCCCCGAGGCTGTCAGTGACGTTTGGTTGTGCCAAGATTCTGCTATCAGGACACCCCACTGACCTCCGACCGATGCACCCTCTAAGCTGTGGATTCTTGTGAGCAAAAATTCTACTTTGTGAGCTACTGGCATTCAAGCGATTTGGCTACTGCATAAATTAGTTTGCTCTGGAGCTGTCCCTCCTGAGCGAAGACGAAAATGTGTGAGCCGGAGGCTAAAAATCTGTGAGCTGGCTCACACTAACTCAGTCTGGAGGGAACACTGCCTCAGATCAGCAGCCCCCTCCCCCCTGACCCAGGACTGCCCTCCACCCCACCCCTGAGTTGGAGCCCTTCGGCATCTCCTTACCCAGCTGCTTCTTGGCTTCAGCCCACGTGGGCTCACTGCCTCGCAGGATCATGACCGCCTGCATGACGGTCTCCACTAGGGTGGGCGGGCGGCCGTAAGACTTAATCTCAGTCAAGTCCTTCTTGTTGAGGGATTCCAAGGCCTGGGGAGGGGACGAGAGCAGCGGCCCTTCAGGAGCCACCCAGCCTCGAGGGAGCCAGAAGGCAGCGCCACAAAGGGAAGAGCTGGACGCAGTCCATGTATGCCGCCAGCATCACCCGCCCAGTTTCTTGGGGCTTGAACACATAGGAAGCTGCCGGACACTGAATCAGACCACTTGTCTACCAGGGTCAGCCTAGTCTACTCAGACTGGTGGCAGCTCTCCAGGTAGATGTCTTATTCATCACCTCCTACTTGGTCCTTTTAACTGGAGATGCCAGGGACTGGACCTGGGACCCTCTGCGTGCCAAGGAGAGCCTCTACCACTACCCTAACCCCTACAGAAATTCTAACGGGTCCTTCCTATCCTGGCAGGCCGATCACCTGAGCACACGAAGCTGCCTTCTACTGGATCAGACCCTCGGTCCATCCAGGGCAGCATTGTCAGCTCAGACCGGCAGCTGTTCTCCAGGACCTCAGGCGGAGGTCTTTCCCATCACCTTTTAACGGGAAATGCCGGGGACTGAACCTGGGACCTCCTGCTCTCAAAGCAGAGGCTCTTCCACTGAGCCACGGCCCCTCTCTTGGCAGGGGGAACGGCTGGCACAGCACCCGGATGCTGCAGCTCTTGCCAGGGGAGGCTGCGGGATGCTTTGCGGGTGAAGAAGGAAAGCCAGAGAGCCAAGAGAAACCCAGAAGCTCTTCTCATTTCCCTGCTTTGGCGGTAGGTTTCCTGAGAAAAGGAATACCACTGCTGGTTTTAAAATCTGCCATCAGTATTGTCCCGACACCCGTGGAAAAGGAATCCTGCTGGGCACTGGAGGCGAACAGCTGCTGCTCCGTGACTTGGGCCTGTTGGCCAACTCTGGGGGTCTCTCGGGGGCCCTGCGCTCCCCGCCCACCTTCATGGCCTCCTCCAGGGCAGGCAGGGCCTCCTCCAAATCCTTCTGGGCATTGTCTGCCAAAGTTTTGCACTTGATCTCCTCGGCGGCAATCTTCTCACTGTTTGCGGTCACCGTCTGCAGGGAGAGGAGGAGGTGAGGCAGAGGTCCCGTACGCAACACTGAAACGCAGGCAGCGTGGTGTGAAGTTTGAGCCACGTGGAACTCCACACCAACCTTCCACCCGACAGACTTAACCCAACCGGCTTTGGAATAAAATAAAATCCGGCACCCGTGAGGGAAATGGAAAAAGAACAGTGATTTTTATGTACTTCCAAGGACAGGGGAATGAGGTGGTTCAGAAAAGAGGATGGAAACTATTTACAGGTGTAACACAGTTGATAATTTAGGAGAGTACAGAGCAGCTAGCAGCCAAGTCTGTGCTCTTGAGGTGAATACTGGCCTTCCCTCAGGATTCTCAGAGTGTAAATGTGAGCTCCTCTCAGAAACCACAAATGTTTCACTAGTTTCCTTCTGAAATTGAGGCTTCCAGACAAGACGAAGAGGAGGAGGAGGAGGATGGACTTATAACCTGCCCTTCACTTGGGAGTCTCAGAGTGGCTTACAATCTCCTTTCCCTTCCCCTCCCCACAACAGACACCCTGTGAGGTAGGTGGGGCTGAGAGAGCTCTTTCCCAAACTGTCCTTGAGAGAACAGCTCTGACAGAACTATGGCTTGCCCAAGGTCATCCAGCAGCTGCAAGTGGAGGAGTGGGGAATCAAACCCGGTTCTCCCAGATTAGAGTCCGCGCACTTAACCACTACACCAGACTGGCTGTTTGTTCCTCAAGTTAGCCTGCTTGATCGCCACAGGCAGGTTCTGAGACTTCCAAAGTCTCCGGAGACAACTAACACTCTGGCGATGCAGACCCTGTCTCCACACGCTGACTAGTTCGACCTGCTTATGCGCCAGGCAGACAGGATCTCTTTCTCCGAAGGTTCGGGCCCCGTCTGCCTGAGCGGACAGTGTCACGGCCTTTCCTCTCTCGCTCCTTCAGTTCTGAAGAGGGGAACCAGCTGGCCCATCCACCTCACCTTCTGCTGCTCATCCGCCTCGCGCTTCTGCTGGACGATGATGACCAGGTACTCCTCGCACTGCCTCTGGAACTCGGCCACCTTCCTCCGGGCCTCCTCCAGCTCCAGCGACATCACCTCCACCTTCTCCCGCGTCTCGTCGATCTTGAAGAGCCCGTTGCGGAGTTTGTTGATCTGTTCCGACAGCTCCTTCCGCTTCTCTGCCAGGAGCCTGTCGGGAGAGCAGCGGGAGATGTCTGCAGCAGTCTCTAACCAGCCCCCAGCCCCCGACTGGCACTCCCCCAGGCCTTGCACTTTCACACGGGTAGGGTCTTCTCTCCCACCGCACTGGCCAGGCCCCCTTACTTCTTGTAGCCGGAGACCAGCTCCAGGTAGTTGGTGGGGGTGACATAGTTGTGGCGCCGGAGCTCCAGCATCATCTTCTGGGAGTAGCGGGCTACAGACCAGTGCATGGTCACAAAGATCTTCGCCACTCGCTTGTGGATCTGGGCCCCACAAGAGGAAGAGGAAGAGGGAGGTGAGGCCCTGCAGGCGGAAGAGGGGGGCCTCCAGCCCTTCGTCCTCTTGGGGATGGCCGCAGCTCCTCACCGTATCGAGGCTTCCCCTTTCCACGCTTCCCAGGTCCACGCCCTCCAAGTACTTCTCCGCCACCTCCAAGAGGGCCTCCTTCGGCCACTCGGAGAACCAGTCGATGGTGGTGCAGTTCACCAGGGCTGGGTACTGACGGATCCAGTTCCTGGGAAAGAGCAGACCAGGAGTCCTTGCCAGTCTCCTTCTGTCCCCACCCCACCCCTTGGCCTGGGCGCAGCAGTCCTTCCCCGGCCCTCAGTTCTCCCCCTCCCCCGGGGTTTCAGACCCGTCAGACAACAGTCAGTCTCTGTCTCCAGCCCCTCCTGTCCACCAGGGGTCACCGTTGCACCAAACAGAAGCCCAGAGTCTTGCCTGGATGGCACTCACCGGAAGGGATCGCCCACGGGGCTCAGGCACAGCACCACGTGCAGGTTGTTCCGCACCCTCTCGATCAGGTAGGCGAAGAGGCTGTCTAGGCTCTCCTGGATGCCCTCTGCCCGAGCGGCTTCTATGATGTGGGTCTGGATCTGCGGACGGGGAGAGGCATGTGAAACCCAGGGCTTAACGAGGACTTGGGACTCCTCCGCCCCCACAAGGGTTCCCCAGCCCAGGCCACCTTGGGGGCGACTCCCACACCCCCTCCCCCTGCTTGCGATACCACCCCCACCGCTGCCTCCACCAGCCTCCTTTCGATGGAAGGTGGGGGAGGCAACGGGGGAGGCAACAGGGGGCGGCTCCTCCCTCTCACTCACAGCACTGCTTCCCTGGGGGAGGTCAGGGGGGGTCAGCCGGTCCCACTTCCCCACCCTGCCTTCTCACCTGGCTCACTCAGCAGTGAGCGTGGGGGGGGTGAGGGCTCCCACCTCTCCCTCCTGCCCGCGTGCCGCACCCACACTGCCCGCCTCGCTCCTGTGCCCCTGCCTGCCTGCCCCCCTCAAAATGGCAGCAGAGAGCTGGCCATGTGGGATTGCAAGAGCACAGTCTTTTTGGCATGGAATGGGCCACTCGGGGTGTGGGGGGCGAGGTATTTGTGAATTTCCTGCACTGTGCAGGGGGTTGGACTAGATGACCCTGGAGGTCCCTTCCAACTCCACGATTCTGTGATTCTAAGTTAGATTTTTAAAATACTGTCTTGCATTTTTCTGCCATGGGGGGGGGGAGTTCCCTCTGCGTTCTATAGAAATTTATTATATTTATTTATGACTTTGATTTCCCCCCCGCCCTCCCCGCTGAAGCAGGCTCAGGACCGCTTACATGAGAGCCAATAAAAACAGTATAAATATCAATAAAAACACAAGATAGAAGTTCTAAAACCATGAATGTATCGATGGCGAAGTGGGTATAGTGAAGTGCATTTGGCGAGGGTGCATCCACTCTCGGCGGGCTCAAGTTGGCAGTAAGGTCGGCCCAGGACACAGATGATAAAGTGCAGGTCCTGACCTAAATGCCTGACGGAAGAGCTCCGTTTCCACAGAGGTTTTCCACCCAAAGATTTCCCCACCCACCGGGAGGCCTTCCCCCAAGCACCTACCTCCTCAAACTCGTCCGACTTGTAGAGATTGGACACCTCTCCAGAGCTGAGGATGTTGTTAATGTCCTCCAGGAAGCACTCGTCCGCAATCTGAGTGTCCACAAAGAGGAAAGTCGTGGGCTTCTGGTCGACCCCCGTCTGGCGGTAGAGCCTCTTGATGTCTGCAGGGAGAATCGGCAGTGAGGGGCCCAGCTGGCCACAGGGGGCATGGCAGGTCCGAGGCCCGGGGGTCAAGCGCTCCCTCACCTTCTCGGAACTCCTGTTTGCGGTACTGCCTGGAGACCTCGATCTGGAAGATGTAGTACTCGCAGATGGAGGAGGCCAGGCGGGCCAGGCTCTGGCGCCCGCTGCCACCAATGCCCACGAGCAGCATGTTCCCCCGGGGCTGGCTGATCACCCGGACGATGCGGGTAACTGCAGGGAAACACCACAGGGGCCAGGCCATCGCAACACGGCCAGAGGGAAGCTGTCCTCGACTGATTCTGATCCATACTCCCTTCCAGCCAAGATTCCACCCAAAGGACAGAACAACCGACACCCCACCCCACCCCACCCCGGTCACTGCTCAGACCTCTCTGCCTCTGTGGCTCCCACTATCTATTTATTTACTTATTTATTTAAAAACATTTGCTGCCCTGCAGAACTCAAGGTGGCTGACGACAGAAATAAAACGACCACAAATTTAAAACCTCCAGTTAGGACCAGCGATAAGTAAAAAATAAGTTAGGCAAATGCAGTCCTAAAGAAAACCGCCTTCAGCTGCCACCTGAAAACCGGAAGGGGGGGGACAGGCAGGCCTCCCTGGGAGGTTGTTCCGTGAATGTGGGGCTGCCACCAAGAAGGCCCTATCTCGTGCGCCCAGCAGATGAGCTTCTCTGATTTGGGGGAGGGGGGCAGTCAGCACGAGACCACAGTTAACGGGGGGGCAATGCAGCAGCCGCAGAGAACCCTGGGCCACGTGAACAGCCTGGCAGGGCCCCCCGGCCTCCCCCCTCTCACTCACTGTGCTCAATCGCATCTCGGAAGAGCACCAGCCTCATCGGCACCACCCCTGGCATCCGGTTGTAGTCCCCCAGCGCCCGCTCCATCTCCGCCTTCAGGACGGCCATGTCCATCAGGTCCTCGTAGACATTGCGCATGAAGTCCCCTGGAAAGAGGCACGACAGACTCCCAGAGGGGACGGACAAGTGCAGCCTGCGCCACGCGTGCCCACGGGCTGAAGCCCAGTTCCCTCCCAGCACAAACATCCCGTCACTTAGTGATCCAGCCAATAAGCAAAGAACACCCCCCCCCCCGGAACCAGAAGAGCAACCCTGACGGCCTAAGAATATCTGACAACTCCCACCCCCTCTAGCTATAGACACTAGGTGCCACTTCCCTTTCGACTCATCCTTCTGTCTCTCCCCCCAAGCCAAGGCCAGCGTCAGCATACCCAGAGGTGGGGCACATGCGGGCATGTGGGTAGGTGGGAGGGCAAGAGGGGGGGGGCTGGTTGTGGGCATGGGGGGGACTGTGGGCGCTCTCTGCCCAGGGCTCCTCAAAACCTGGAACCAACCCTCAACGTAAGAGCCACACAGAATAAACGCCAGATGTTCGAGAGCTGCAAGACATGGACAAATATCACACAGACGTCTTTTATGGGGAAATATGCAGATTTGCCTTTTATTAACATTAAAAGAGGCTGCCAAAAAATAAAAACAAAAGGAGTAGAAACAGATACTGATATTTATTTGTCCAGTGGTATTTGTTTGCTTGCTAATGATATTTGTCTAAGAGAGAGAGAGAAATAGAGAGAGAGGTGGAAAGAAAGAAAGAGAAAGAGAGAAACAAAGCAAATAGATGGAAGGAAGGGAGAAGGAGAAAGAAAGCATGCCTCCCCTTCGCTTCCCCAGCTGCCCTGCCGGGAGCCGCACAATATGTGTGAAAGAGCCGCATGTGGCTCCCGAGCCACAGTTTGGCCACCCCTGCTCCAGCCCAACTAAGACTAGAACAGGCCCTGTGGGACTAGGATGGAGAACGGGTCAAGAGGGAAGACGCACGCGTCACTCTTTCCATCAAAACCCCAGACAGGGCCCCAGGTCTTCTTCACCAGGCCGCTCTTCCCAGACACTGTCCGCACACACAAGCCCCCACCTCGCCCTCTAGTCCCAGGGCACGGCTGCCACGTACCAAAGATAGGAGGGCGCTTGTTGGGGCAGAGGTTGTGGAAAGTCAGGTCAAAAGATGTGCCCAGTTTCTCGCTCAAGAGGACAGTGAAGGCCTCCATGTCCTGAGCGTCTACCAGACGGTCAGAGAAGACCCTGAAAGAGAGGTGAAGGAAGGAGTCCACATGTTCAGGGTCTCTCTGCTTCCACAGACCACGTCCCTGGGGGGACAAAGGTGTCTCCGGATGCCCAGGAGAGAGCCCAGGTGCCTTTGTGCTCACTTCAAGCCCAGAAACGGAACACACTCACACCCACCCCGGCCCTCCCTTCACTCCGCAATGGCTCCGTTGGAAGCAGCGGAAGAGGTGATCGGAGCGGCTCTACCTGAAACACTCGTGGATCCACAGGCGGGTCAGGCTGGGTTTTGTGTCGTGGAAATCCTTGTGCGCCCGCAGCATGCCCTGGAACACCTGAGCAAGAGGAGGCATGGAAGGAGGAGAGGGGCTCAGGGGCAGAGCATCTGCTCAACCAGCAGAACGCCCCGGGTTCAATCCCCGGCATCTCCAGTTAAAAAGGACCAGGCAGGAGGTGATACGAAAGACCTCTGCCTGAGACTTTGGAGAGCCATGGAGAGGGACGTTGGCTCAGTGGCAGAACCTCTGCTTGGCATGCAGAAGCTCCCAGGTTCAGTCCCCGGCATCTCCAGTTAAAAAGGACCAGGCAGCAGGTGATGGGAAAGACCTCGGCCTGAGATCCTGAAGAGCGGCTGCCAGCCTGTGCTGTCAAGAATGGCCTTGATGGGACAAGGGAGTGGCTAAGCGCAGGGCAGCTTCACATGTGTGCTCAAGGAGAGGAGACCAATCACTGGCCTCCATCCCCCCCCCCCCCAATTTTTTAAAGTTACCCACTTTTCTCTATATCAGGGGCTCGAGGCAGTGCTTTGGAGACAGGCTGCTCCTGACCCACTGGACCCCCAACGGATGCACCGGGGCAGGCAATCAATCCCCGTCCTGCCTCCATCAGGGAGTGCCGCCCTCTCCCCCTGCACCACCTGGCCACAGAGGAGGCAACAGCCAGCAGCCCTTTAGTTGGCAACGCCCTTCTCAGCCAACCAGGGGCATCTCCAGGGGCCAAAAGCCCCCTCGAGCCCCACATCTCCATGCCCCAGCCAGGTGACAAGCCCCTCTTGGTCAAAAAATTCGCCAAAACGACATGGTCCAGGGGAGGGGCAAATATGGTCCAGGGTGGGGCAAAGCCCCCCCAGCCCCCTTCCTCCCCACACACTAGCCCAGTTGCCGTTGTGCAGAGACTGGGGAGGGGGGGAGGGGGGGGGAGCTGCCAGAAGCAGACTGATTTGCGCACAACCTGCCAGCATTCGACGTATACGGTAAGAGCGTCTGGACTCGGGCCAGGGACAAACATGCAGGGATGTTTGATGTCTTCAACCGCTCTCCAAAGTCGCCATGCCCATTTGATGTGCACTCTGCCGCGCTGGCAGGAAGGAGACTCGCTCGCTCGGAATCCTAATGTCCCCGGCCCCTGGGCCCGCTTGGCAGCCGTGGCGCGCTCACACGAGCATTAACCCCTGCCTGGAGGCTGCCGAGGCGCACGGCTCCCATCCCACAACCCCAGCCTCAGGATTCTGCGCTGGCGATGCGACGCAACGGAACTCCATTTGCATGCACCTCACACGGATCTGGGGGCTGCACAGGGCCCAGGTGCACAGTCCCCCCCCCCCCCCGGGCCGTTTCCAGGCCTTCAACAGACGCCGCCACTGAAAAGGCCTGGAAACAGAAGAGAACTTTTTTGATCTGGAAAGGAAGCCTGCGATATTAGGCAAGAAAGCAACGAGGATGTTAGGAAGACGCAAAGGGATTGCGGGGGGGACTGGGGAGAGAAGCTGCCTGAACTCTCAGCTGTGAAGAACTAACAAGGAGTTGCTTCCTTGCCTGAGGCGGAATGAGTCTGGGAGTTGTGGGTGAGAGGAAGGGCTCCCACCCCCCCCCATTTGTATACACAGAGGCATCAATCCAGCCGCACCTGCCTCCCCTGCCTGAAGGACAGCCCGCTTCAAAGGGAAGGAGGGCGTTACCAGAGGGGGCGGTGTGAGTCCCGCAGACAGGGCCACCCGCCAGACACAAGCCCCCCTCCTTCAGGCACTCTCGCCCCAGGCCCCCCGCACCCAAGCGAAGCCTCCCCCTCCCCCCACCCAGGCACCTTGGAGATGTCCCGCAGGTTGAAGAGGTAGTGGATCTTGGCTGGGGTGGGCAGGAACTTCTGGACCACACTGCGGTACAGCTCCACGGTGGCCTCGGCGATGACACTCCCAAGGGGCTTCACCCCCTCATCGAAGTTCTGCAGCTTCTGGCTGATCATGGTGCCAAAGATTCGCCGGATCTGAGACTCCTAAGGGAGGAAGGGCAGGGAGAGCTCGGGGCAACGGACAGGCAGCAGACCCCAGGACAGCAGCGCCCCCACGAGGCCCCTGCTGCCCGCTGGGACACTCCTGGCCTTAGCCAAGAGCCTCACCCTCTCCGATGGGCCCCCGGGAGCTGAACAAGAAGGGGGAAAGGGGCAAGTCCCGGCCACGAGCATCAGCTGGCAGCCCTTCCGACTGGCCCGGGCTGGTGAGAAGCCTCATAGCCACACAGCGTGGCCCAGGAAGCCAGCCTCCACTTCCAGGCCCACATGGTGCAGAGCCCCTCTCCCCAGGACCCACCTCCCGCCATTCCCCCAACCCCTTGGCGGTCTTGGACCCCGGAAGATGTTGCGTTAAAGTCCCCGTTCTGCCACCACTCAAATTTACAGGTGACCTCAGGCACTGCCTGTAAAATGGGGGCGAGAATGGCCCAGGCCCTGACAACAGTCATGGAAAGAGTCAGAGAAATAAGGATTCTCTGTGTGTGTGTCTGCGTGTGTGTCTGTGTGTTTAAAATGCTGTACAGCACTTAAAGTGTTTGAAGTGCTAGACTTTAAAGTGCTTGACGTGCTAGACTTTAAAGTGCTATACAGTCCTTAAAGTGCTATGAAGTCCTTAAAGTGGTATACCGATTGTCTCTCGGTTCAAAGCTTGCTTAAAGCAGCCATCCCCTGCCATAAGGCGAGGAGGTTGCGAGGGGCAAGCGAGAGGCGGAGTGCCTCCTGCGTAGACCCCACTGAAACAAAAGGTGATGCCCGGTGAAATTCCAACGCGTGAGGACTCTTCCTGCTGGAGCCCGCTCCTTGTCCATTCACGCGTGCCCAAGGGGATGCCGCCTGGATTCTCCACCTCAGGCGCCAGAGCCCCCTGGGCCACTCCTGTCTTGCCAGGGGCATTGGCTGCGGTGTCCCGCTCCTCAGAAGTCTCGTTCGGCAGAACAGAAAAGGCTGCCTGGAATGCCAGCCGGTCTGCAAAAAGGCCAGCCGGACAAGCCCTCCTGGCTGCTTGGGGGGAATCTGTTGGCCCCCCAAGAGAGCAGTGAGGGGCTGGGTTGCATCTCCGGCCGCCGCCTGATTAACCCTCAGCCCAGGGCCCTCCCAGCCGGCCTGCACGCGGAATGCTAAGCAGCCCCTACTGTGGGGAAGGTCATGTTGATGAGGTTGAAGCGGCTCTGAAGTCGGCTGGAAATCACCGTTCGGCCTCCTCCGGGGGGCCCCATGGCTGCCATCAGGAACATGTCCTGGGGGGGGGGGGGAGAGAAACAGGCGTGGATCAAAACCAAAGGAAAACAAAGGCCTCTTCCACCCCGCTTTCCATAAAAGTGTTTTAGTAGCGTGACTGCTAAATGGTCCAGAGGGATCCCGTGAAGGGGAGGGGGGGCGAGGCAGGCAGCATACAAATCGGGCCTGCGTGGAAGCCAAGGCACTAATAGCTGCCGCGGCACGCACCGCACTCCAGTCGGGAGATGGTGCTTCTCACGCCCGGCCCGTGTCTCTCTCTCCCCCTCCTGAAATTCAGAGACACTGGCTCTCGGAGAAGAGACGAGAGAGAATTATTCCAGGCACAAATGGCTCTGCTTGTAGGTCGCAGAGTTTTCAAACAAGAGAGGGGTTGTAGGCCAGCAAGCGACCCACAAGTAC
Source organism: Lepidodactylus listeri (assembly GCA_029233225.1). Classification (NCBI taxonomy): domain Eukaryota; kingdom Metazoa; phylum Chordata; class Lepidosauria; order Squamata; family Gekkonidae; genus Lepidodactylus; species Lepidodactylus listeri. The sequence continues at coordinate 54,043,457 of JARCFY010000018.1, forward strand.
GGAGGTGCCAGTGCAAGTGACCTGGAAACCCCAAAGAAGGAGGGAGGGGCGGGAGGGGCTGTGGCTCAGTGGTAGAGTCCCTGCTTGGCAAGCAGAAGGTCTCAGGTTCAATCCCCGGCATCTCCTGTTGAAAGGACCAGGAAGCAGGTGATGGGAAAGACCTCTGCCTGACACCCCAGAGAGCCAGCGATGGTCTGAGTAGGCAACACTGACCTAGAGAGAGCTAGGGTCTGATTCAGTATCAGCCAGCCTCGTGTGTGTTCATGCCCAGACTGCCCGGCGAAGAAGAGCTTAGGACAGCCACTCATGCTTCAGAGGGCCCAGCCCAGTTGTTAGACTCTCCCTCCCAGGAGGGTGAGAGATGCCCCAGCAGGAGACAAAAGGAAGTCCTTTGTCACCCAGAGAGTGATTAACACATGGAATTCACTGCCACAGGAGGTGGTGGCGGCTACAAACATGGACGGCTGCAAGAGGGAATTGGATAAACATACAGAGCAGAGGTCCATCAGTGGCTATCAGCCACAAGGTACAGATAGGAACTCTTGGTTTGGGGCAAGTGATGCTCTGTATTCTTGGTGTTTGGGGCGGGGGGCCACAGTGGGAGGGCTTCTGGAGTCCTGGTCCCGCTGCTGGACCTCCTGAGGGCACCTGGTGTTTTTGGCCACCGTGTGACCCAGACTGTTGGACTGGAGGGGCCACTGCCCTGATCCAGCATTGGCTTCTCCGATGTTCTTATGTAGGAGGGAAGGGAAGAGTCAGCACCACCCCCACCCCCAATGCCGCTCACCCTGATGTACTTGATGGTCTGCTTGGTCCGGTCGTACCAAAACCCGTAGTCCAGCCAGAGGCGGAGCAGCTCCAGAGGCGGCTGTGAGCCGAACTGGTCCTTGGCAGGCATGTTCAGGTCATCCATGAAGGTGATCATGCTCTTCCCACCCAGCGGCACGTAGACACCCTTGGTGCGCTTCTCCACCCGGCTCTCGATGATGCTCTGGACGTTGTTGGAGGTTGTCTACGTGGGGAGCGAGACCATCAGTGCGCATGAGGGCCAGGGGGTCAGTGCGGGGTAGGGCTCTCTGCAGTTGGCGTGAGGACGGCCCGTTGCAGCAGTCTCCCCCACCCCCAGACGAGCACACAGCCAAGGGAGAGGCCTTGGCTTCCGGGCCCATTACCTGAGCGGACATGTTGATGGTCAGCACAGCCCATTGGCTCGGGTCGAGGGTCTGCAGCACACCTTGGGCGACGGAGGTCTTGCCGGTCCCCACCAAGCCGACCAGCAGCACGGGGTTCTGGCTGGACACGAGAGCCGTGACCAGGTAGTTGTAGCGCATGGTGTCCACAGTGGGAACAATGATCTTGTAGAAGGGGGCACTGGGAAGAGAGGGGAGACCTGGGGCTCAGTTCGGACATGGAGCTGGCCCCCCTCCCATGGCGACGGCCCCAAGAGAATGAGCACAAACAAGAGGAGACTGGATTTATACCCCGCCCTTCACTACCCAAAGGAGTCTCAGAGCGGCTGACAATCTCCTTTCCCTCCCCCTCCCCACAATAGACACCCTGGGAGGGAGGCGGGGCGGAGAGAGCTCGGACAGAAACTGCTCTTCTTCGAGAACAGCTGTGCCAGAACTATGGCTTGCCCAAGGTCATCCAGCCAGGTGCAAGTGGAGGAGTGGGGAATCAAACCCGGTTCTCCCAGATTAGAGTCCGCACACTTAACCACTACACCAGACTGGCTCTCACACATGGGAAGCTGCCTTACACTGACTCAGACCCTTGGCCCATCAGGTAGAAGAGAGAGCAGGAGTCCAGGAGCACCTTCAAGATGAACAGAACTGGTGGCAGGGGAGGAGCTTTTGGGAGTCACTGCTCCCTGCTTCAGATACAGCTAGAATGTGGTATAAGGGCAGATTGACTTGTTCTAGCTGTATCCAAAGAAGTGACTTCCAAAAGCTCCTCCCCTGCCACCAGTTCTATTCGTCTTTCAGGTACTCCTGGACTCTTGCTCTTTTCTACTGCTACAGACAGACTAACATGGCGACCCATCTTGATCTGTCTTCTTGGTCTGCCAAGGTCAGTCTTGTCTGCTCAGACTGGCAGCCGCTCTCCAGGGTCTAAGGCAGAGGTCTTTCGCATCACCTCCTGCCAGGTCCTTTCAACTGGAGAACTTGGGCCTTCCGCACGCAAAGAAGAGGCTCTACGGCCCCTCCCCTAAGTCTTCCCCGATGCGGCTGTCACCGCTCTGCGAAGGATGCCGGTCTAAATGCATGAAGACGTCTACACAAGGCACAGTTCTGGCTCCCGTCATCCCCACTGGAGCTTGACAGCTTGGAATGAAGCTGCCGCTAATGAAGGCTGGTCCCCCCCCCCCCCCGCCGTTGCCCAGCTCCTGATACGGGCGGCCAGCAGTCCACGGCAGCTCTGGGACCGTGTTCTTGTAATTTCAGGCCACTGATCGGATTAGAGAGGGAGAGGTGGGTGGGAAACGAATCTGAGCCACTGGCTCGAGCGACAGGATCAGCTGGGGACTGCAAGGCAGTGTGAAATCGGGCTGCGGAGCAACAGCGAGGAAACAGATATGGGTTTCACAGAAGCCCCGGGGGGGATTAACTCTGGGAGGAAACACCCACAGCATTGGGTTTGCCCTTGCCTGCCTCTGCATAGGGACCCTGGACTTCCTGGGTGGTCTCCCATCCAAGTACTAGCCAGGGCCGACCCTGCTGAGCTTCCGAGATCTGACGAGATGGGGCCAGCCTGGGCCATCTGCCTCAAGGCCAGAGACAAACAGAGGCGAGTTGCCATGACTTGCATTTGTGCAGCAACCCTGGACTTCCTTGGTGGTCTCCCATCTAAGCACTAACCAGGGTTGAACCCGCTTAGCTTCCGAGATCTGACAAGAGTGGGCTAGCCTGCCGTACTCATCAGATCTCGGAAGCTACGCGGAGTGGACTCTGGCAAATACTTGGATGGGAGACCGCCTTGGAATACCAGAGGTGGGAGGTGGGAGGTGGGGGCAGGCTTTACTCAGCCACCTCTCTGAATATCCTCCGGGCCCCCAGTCACCATGGTTTCCAGGTGCACACACACTCATGCACATATTTAAAAAATCCCAAAAGAATACTTAAATAAAAAAGACTGGGCTAGTCCGGACCATCCAGATCAGGGCTGGAAACACCATAAGGGGCCACTCAGAGAGCAGAGAACACTCTCTAAGCCCTATGGCTGTGGGAACCAGCGTTTCCTCTAAGCTGAGTCAGTGTGAGCTAGCTCACAGTTTTTTAGCCTCCAGCTCACACCTTTTTGTCCTAGCTCAAGAAGGAGGGCTCCAGAGCAAAGTGATTTATGCAGCAGCCAAAGCGCTGGCTCACAACTTCAATGCCAGCAGCTCACAAAGTAGAATTTGTGCTCACGAGACTCCACAGCTTAGAGGGAGCATTGTGTGGGACTAGTGCCTGCTGCCCTCCGCACAAGGAGAACAGATTCCCCCTCCCCGACCTTCGGGAGGGCACCACCTTGGTCTCCTTTGAGAAAGAAAAGTCACAGACGCAGATTTGCGTTTTAGGGGCAGAGCCCCGCCCCGCATCAGCCCCTCCTCCCCGAACCCAGAACGGCCAAGACAGCAGCAGCGATGGGCCCGGGCCACTCACTTGGACGGGTATCTCCACATCTTGGGAAGCTTGTCTTCAAACGAGGACCACTGCTTCCGCTTCCCATCCACGTAATACTCGTAGACCGTGTCCTAGGAGTGACAGAAGGTCACCTTGTCAAGTGGACTTCCCAGGAGGCCTGAGCAAAAAGACAGCCCCCCCCAATCCAGCCCTGGATGGCCCATCTTTCTGGGGAACAGAATGTGTGCTGGGCCTTGGGGGGGGTATTGCCAAAGCTTCACAGGGTTGCTGTAGCAGAGGGAGGGGCGAATGAGCCCTATCCTCCCCCCCCCCCACCCCCGCACCCCAGTCTCCAGTTATCCTCCCTCTCACCAACCAGGGCTTTCTCTCTCTTTTAGGCTAGAAGATTGTACCGAACTTTGCTTTGCCAGAGGGTGCGGGGCTTGGACCCAGGTCAACTGGGCCCGTGAGCAGAAAATCATCTGCCAGTAACCTTGTTGGGGAAGGATCCCTCGATCTCTCGCATGAAGTTGTCGATCTTCTTCCTGCCTTCCTCATCCACCGCCGCACACAAGGACCAGATCATACTGAAGATGAAGAGCATCTCCACCACCGTCAGGTAGCTCTCGACATCCGCAGGATTCAGCTAGAGGGAAAGACACTGTCAGAACATCAGGAGAGCCCTGCTGGGTCAGACCAGGGAGGGTCCATACAGTCCAGCATCTCGTCTCACACTGAGGCCAGCCACTTCCTCTGGAGGTACAACAGCAGGGCACAGGGGCCGAGGCCTTCCCCTCATAAGTACTTCAGAAGAGCCCTGCTGGATCGACCAGTGAGGGTCAATGTAGACTAACATCCCATCTCACCCAGTGGCCAACCAGTTCCTCTGGAGGGCCAACAACAGGGCATAGAGGTCAAGGCTTTCCCCTGATAAGAACCTCAGAACAGCCCTGCTGGATCAGACCAGTGAGGGTCCATCTAGTCCAGCATTCCTGTCCCACACAGTGGCCAGCCAGTCCCTCTGGAGGGCCAACAGCAGGGCAGAGAGGCCGAGGTCTTCCCCTGATAAGAGCATCAGAAGAGCCCTGCTGGATCAGACCAATAGTCCATCTGTTCCAGCCTCCTGTCTCACACAGAGGCCAGCCAGTTCCTCTGGAGGACCAACAGGGCAGAGAGGCCCCGATAAGAACCTCAGAAGAGCCCTGCTGGATCAGACCAGTGAGGGTCCATCTAGTCCAGCATCCCGTCTCACACAGAGACCAACCCATTCCTCTGGAGGGCCAACAGAATCAGACCCTTGATCCATCTGGGTCAGCACTGTCTACTCAGACTGGCAGCAGCGCTCTCTCCAGGGTCTCAGGCGGAGCTCTTTCCCATCACCTGTGACCTGGTCCTTAAGTGGAAATGTCAGGGATTGAACTGAGGACCTTCTGCATGCTGAGCAGAGACTCTGCCACAGAACTACGGCCCTTCCAGGAGGCTGCGTTGCAAGCCAAGGCCGTCCTTGACTGACATGCCCAGTAGGTTGGGCAGCGTAACCAGAAGTAAGGCGGATGCACCGAGAAGATCCGGAGAAGCCGGAGGCTGCCTCCCGGGGGCCACCTACCCCATTCTCTGGAGTGGCCAGGGACGTGAACAGCTTGCAGAGAGCCACAATCCCACTGTATTCGGAGATAGGAACCAGCTCCTGACAGTGATCCTTCTTCAGAGTCAGAATCTTATTGATGAACTTGTCGAACATCCGCTGCAGGGTCTCCGCTTCGGCCTGAGAAGAGAGAGCTGACTGAAGATGGAAACTCGCAGAACTCCTGCCAAAGCTCGGGCATTTCCTGGAACGTCAATCGGTTCCCATCCCCAGGCTCTCCACCTGACCGCTTCTTCCCTAGGTTCTCCCAACACAGCTCCCTAAAGCCACATTGGCTGTATTTCCCTGTTCTTTGCAAACCACGCCTCCCCAGTACTTCCGGACCGCTCTATCAGCTTCCCCCACTCCCCTCTTGACCCCTACATGGCCGACGCCCTTTTGCCATTGCTGCTTGGCACATGAAGCGGCCTTCTACGGAATCAGGCCCCCCCCCCTTGGTCCATCGAGGTCAGTACTGTCTATTTCGACAGGCAGTGGATCCCTCTCCAGGGTCTCAGGCGGAGGAGGTCTTTCCCATCACCTTCTTGCCTGGTCCTTTTAACTGGAGATTCCGGGGACTGAACCTGGGACCTTCCGCAAGCCAAGCAGATGCTCTGCCACTGAGGCACAGCCCCTCCCCAATGTTTATTCATGAAGCTTCCTCATACTTCATGCCCAGCACACACACACACACACACACACACACACACCCCACAGACCTCCTCCTCTCCCCTTTCCTTAACTCCCCAGTACCTTTGGGCGTTTTTCAATCCAGGAAAGGACGTAGGGCTTCCAGCCCAAGTCGCTGTAGTCCGTGTACACCATTCCGCAGCGGGAGACCGTGGCGGGCGAGGCGACAGCCAGATTCTCCACCTCAAAGAGCAGCGAGACCTGGAGCGGGGAGAAGGGCAGAAAGCTGCCGTCGGGTCTGGCCCGGGACCTGCCTGCCTTGCCTCACCTCCAGGAGCCCCTCTTGCTCACCTGCTCGGGCATGGCGATCCTCTCACCGTTGATCAAGGTGAGCACTTTGTTGTCGTCCATGACCGAGTTCATGCTCTCAATCCACAAGGTGTCCACGGGGCCATCAAAGAGGATCCACTTCTCATCGGGCTTCTCGTCTGGGGCAGAGCAGGTAGGGGGAAAGCCAGGGGAGATTTGAACACAGAGCCTGAGAAAGCCAAGGGAGATTTGAACACAGAGCCTGGGATTTAGATGGAACCAATAACCTAGTGGGGAGGATGGGGCTCTTCCTTGCTGGAGGTCATCAAGCAGAGTCCAGAGCTAGACCTTAGAAGCCATCTAGTCTTAACCACTCAGCTCAGTGCAAGAAGTCCAGAACCGGGGGTTGGTCTAGATGGTCTCTAATGGTCTCTAAGGTACCCTTCCAATTCATTATTTTGGAAGAATCAATACTGCTTCCAGACCTAGAAATATGACATTATGTTTTTAACAAAAGACGGACTTTTCAGGGTTCTTTCAGATTCCATCCTAAAAACCAGACTCGAGTGCTTCCTGGCTACAGAACCATGTCCAGGAAGTAAACCGTGAGCAGGACCTGACCCAGCAGTGCTCCAGCCCTCATTGTGGGGGGTGGGGAAGATGCTGAAACTTCAGCAACAATCACACACGTGCGGCACACAAGCTCAGATCTGCCCCAATTACAAGCTCATCCAAAATCTCATGGGTTCCGACAGATGCAGAAATTTCAGAGGAAAAGCATTAATTTCCTTCCAAGGGAGCCTTGAAGAGGTTGATTGGCTCAGACAGTCGGAGGTGCCAGCTCTCTCAGAAAGGAGGAGTGATTGGCAAGCCGAGACTGGCACCTGGCACAGCGGAGACGGCTTCCCCAAAGGGTAAATACCTGTGCAGGCTTCACGCATGATGGAAGCCAGAATGCCATCGCACCATTCGCTGGTGGCTAGGTCATACCACCCAAACAACTCCCCCAGGCTCACCGCTTTGGGGTTGAGGACAAATTCCTGCAAAGGGGGGTCAGATCAGGACAGGAGGGATTAGTGGGTTACAGGGCACTGTCCAAGACGGTGAGCCGGCCTCAAATGGGGATGTGAAAAGCACCGCTCCAGTTGACCAAACGGCCGAGCACAGATCAAGGAGCCTGGCCCCCAAATGTTTCTGCGCCACAGCCCAGCGACCGTCACTTTGCGTGCGGCCAGTCTGCCCCGGGCCGCACTACGTGTGCAGTGAGGAGCAGGGTCATCAGAACGTTTGCCCTGAGCGCCAATCAGTTTTGCCCGGCGGTTCTCCAGCTGCGTTTGGAAGATTAGCGGCCCCTGAAACACTGAGGTCCGCATGAGTCACGGCAAACAAGTCCAGCGTCCCAATCACAGCAAGTGCAGCGTGTTGGGGGGAGGGTGCCCAGCCAGATGCCAATCGGGAAGCACAGACTGGCCCTGGGTAATCATCCAGTTCATTTCACACGGCCGCTGAGCAGGCACAGTATGCAAATGGACGGGCTAGAGGCTGACAAGAAGGCCAGAGCACAGCCGGAGCCTCCCGGAAGCAACAAGATGCCCGGACTTGAGCCAGGATTAGGTCCCCTTCCCTGCCTTCGGCACCTCTTCCAAGCCAAACCAGCTTGGAAGACTGGAGGCAAAGTCCAGCGAGCGCAAAGCTCCTGGATCATCTCCCCCCCCCCCCTCCCCCCCGAAAACCAACCAGCGTCTCCCCAGGCTCCCACCCCTAATTATCATAGAGATTGGGGTCAAAATAAAGCCTTCCTCTGCTGTTTCCTGGAGACGGCAAAGCCACTGCCCCGCTGGCATCGGGAAAAGCTAGTGCCCGTGGGAGGCCTCCGCCCAATGTGCCAAGATAATCACCGGTGCCTCCCTTGGAGTGAGGCTATCAGGCAAACCGCATGCGCCAGGACTGAGCAGCATGCCCCAGGATCAGTTTGGGGGGGGGGATGATGTACCATGCGTCTGGTTCAGCAGCCCCAGTCCTCAAGGGGGAACTCCCCCCAGCACCACCTGCTCCTTCTGAATCCCTGGGGCCTGCTGGCTGAGCCCAACAACCTCACGGCCCCTTTGCTCAAGTGTCGAGAAATCGGCTTTGAGAGTCCAGCTGGCAGGGGAGAGGGAAGTCAGGCCACGGAAGAGAAAGAAAAATTCCAAAAGGAGAAGGCAAAAGCTGCCGCTGAGCCTGAGCAAGGATGTTTGTCAGCTTCAGCATCTGCCCGAAATCCCTTCAGAGCACGTGAGCCCCTTAGTGGTCTTCACTGCACCTAGCCTGCCAGTAATTTTTTTGGTGAGTAGTTCGTGTGCGTGTGAGTGAGTGCCCGGAAGCCATGGTTGGCTTCTAGCGACTCCTAGAGAGGTGGCTTGCTTTTGCCTGCCTCAGTTTTTCAGCCCTGGTATTCCTTGGAGGTCTCCTATCCAAGTACCCACCAGGGTCGGCCCTGCTTATTTTCTGAGATTTTCTGAGATCAAGCTTACTTGGGCTATCCAGGTCAGGGCCTGCCACTAATCTGAAACAAAACGCTGGCCCAAAGCAGTGTTCCCTCTAAGCTGAGTTAGTGTGAGCTAGCTCACAGATTTTTAGCCTCCAGCTCACCCATTTTTGTCTTAGCTCAGGAAGGAGGGCTCCAGAGCAAACTAATTTATGCAGCAGCCAAATCACTGGCTCACAACTTTAATGCCAGTCGCTCCCAAGGCAGAATTTTTGCTCACAAGACTCCACAGCTTAGAGGGAACATTGGCCCAAGGTAGGGGTCAAATCCAGCCAGTGGATAAATATCAGGTGGCTTGCCACTTCTCTCGCTATTCCCTTCTAGCCCCAAAGAGGCACAACACCAGAAACCACCCTCTCTGCCTCCTGCTCCTCTGGTGGGGGACAACCAAAGGGATGCCAGACACAGCCCCTGCGGCCGTACGAGCGGGACAGGCCGGAGCCCCAGGGCCTCTCTCTTCTAGGTCCCTGTACCTGCACACGCCGTTCGCATGACACTGGACAAAATGCCATCCGTCCACTCGTTGGTGTTGAGGTCGTACTCCCCGTACAGCTCGCCCAGGGAAACGGACTTCGGGTTCAGGGGGAACTCCTGGGTCCCACGGACAGCAGGAAGAGCACGGCAAGAAGCAGCACGCAGAGGGAGGGAGAAGGGAGGGGAGACAGCAAGCGGCGGTCAGAAGCAAGCAAGGCGTCCCTCCCCTCTCTGGTCGATGGCCCAGTGACCAAAGCCCAGGCCAAAGTGAATCCGCCTCCTTCCCATGCAAAGGCAGGAATGCAGGACACAGTTGTGGATCAGCAGCGAGAGACTTTAGGTGCTTTTCTCTATCATCAAAATAAAGACAAGCTTGTCAACAGAGCCTGCAAGAGTAAGTGAGGGGAGAAGAACACGGAGGGCGAGAAAAGAGGAGTCCTCAGCGACTCTCCCAAAGCTGTCCCAACCAAGGATGGGCAAAGCAGGCCTGGGGCTCAGTGGCAAAGCCTCTGCTTGGTGTGCCGGAGGTCCCAGGTTCAATTCCCCAGCATCTCCAGCCACAGGGATCAAGTGAAACCCTGGAGAGCGGCTGCCAGTCTGAATAGCCCTAGACCAGGGGTGGCCAAACGGTGGCTCGGGAGCCCCACGCGGCTCTTTCACACATATTGTGCGGCTCCTCAGAGGCTCCCCATCCATTTGCCCTCTCTCTTTCTTCCTGTCTCTCTTCCTTCATCCCTCCCCCTCCCTCCCGCATCTATTTCTTTCTTTGTTTCTCTCTCTCTTTCTTTCCACCTCTTTCATTCTTTCTTTCCACCTCTCTCTTACACACATAAATGTCATTAGCAAACAAATCAGTGGATAAATATCATATCAATATCTGTTTTTACTCCTTTTATTTTTACTTTTGGCAGACTTGTTTAATGTTGATAAAAAGCAAATCTGCATATTTTTGTGTGATATTTGTTCATGTCTTGTGGCTCTCAAACATCTGCTGTTTATTCTGTGTGGCTCTTACATTAAGCAAGTCTGGCCACACCAGACCGAGGGTCTGATTCAGCATAAGTAGTTTCATGTGTTCAAAGTCTAGGGGGTGCCCCGGGGGAGGGGAGGGGAGGGAGGGAAGAAGGGAGGGAGGGCTCTCTGGCCGGCCAGGCACACGGGACCAACTGACCCGGACCATGTTGTAGGAGGCGTCTCCACTCTTGTGCAGGCTGCAGAGGGTGGCCTGCAGGGCACGCCAGGTGACGGTCTTGCCGCTGCCCGTGTTGCCCACGATCATGGAGGAGTGGCGGGAGTTCTTGGTCTCATACAGCTGGATCACCTTGGTGATGGTGAAGGGAATCACCTGCAGGCCCATCTCCCGCAACTCCGTCTCCAGCACTTCCTTGAGCTGGGGGGGGGGGGGGGAGGGAGAAGGAAGAGAACCCCTGAGATTAGATGCCCGGGGGGGGAGCAGTGCCTTTCAGGAGCCTCGGCCTCATGGAGGGAGACCGCCCCCTCCCCACTGATGTTGGCAGGGGAGGTTCGGTGGCACAGTCAGCTCCAGAAAGCTCCCCCACCACCCCCACCCCCACCCGTGGTTCCAAGAACAGAAAGACAGACCCAGTCATTCATATTGCCCAGCATCCCAAGAGACCAACCAGTGACCCCGGAGGGCCCAAGAACAGAGGCTGAGGCCCTCCCCCGCTGCTGCCTCCTAGCTCTAGTATTTTAGAGGTAGATTGCCTCTGGATGTGGAGGTTCCCTTTAGGCCCCAATACTAGCAGCCGTTGATGGGCCTCTCCTCCATGAATCTGTCTCATTCCCTTTTAAAGCTGTCTATACTCATGGCCATCCCGACATCCATCTGCAGTGAAGTCCACCATTTAATTACTCATTGAGTAAAGGATTTCCTTTTAAAGTATCCTGAAGCCGCTAACTGTCAACTTCATCGGGTGCCCCCAAGATCTAACATTATGGGACAGAGAGAGAGAGAGATAAGGCTCTATCATGTTCATGAAGATACTTGCTCAGGTACGCACTAATATTACAATAAATTGAACTGAACAATATTGTACCTCCGTATCCTGACTCCTTCCTTTGTCACACCCCTCCCCCCTTCAGACTGGGATATAAGGACTCAGGGATCTCCATTTCTACTTGTATCTGATCAAGAGAGCTCTTCTCTCAAAGGCTCACAACCCCCAAAATCTTGTTGGGTCTCTACGGTGCTCCTGGACTCGAACTGATCTGTTCCCCTTAGTGGTGTTTTTGCAGCCCTTCCTCACGCCGAGGGGATGTCTCCACGCTTGGTTGCTCCGCTGCCTTGTTCCCCAAGAGGAAGATCATGAGAGGCCAGCGCAGAATGGGCAGGAGGGTGTCAGGGACTCGGTGGACTGACCTTTCCATAGTCGATGACGGGGCATTCGATGCCCGGAAAGAGGTCCTGGATGATGGCGTTGAAAAGGGGCACGTCGTTGGAGGTCAGCTTGGCGATGTTCATGTCTTTCATGGCCATCAGGAGGACCTAGAAGCCAAGAGCAGAAGGACGGATGGAGGAGGAAGTGGCCCCAAGACGGAAAGCCATCTCCAAGACCACCAACGTAGGCACCCCATCCCCGAGCTCCCAAAGACGGTCATTCCTGCCAGGCCGGGGGGGGGGGGCACCCAGCTGCCACTCTTACTGCCCCCCCGGGGAGTCCTCTGCCTTGGCCACCCTCTGAGACACAAAAACAGAAGCCAAGTGCCCCCCCCCCCGCCCCACACCTCCTCGTCGGCCAGGTCGGGGCGCACCCGGCGCTTTTTCCCAGCATAGCGGAGCAGAGAGGTGAGTGCCCGGAGGCCGAAGTCGTAGTGGTCCTGCTTGGAGAGCTGCTGGATGGCCAGGGAGTAGAGGGTGTAGACCTTTTTGGCCAGGACCTGGTGGGGGGAGAGGAAGGCAGGTTGGAGAAGGGGCCTGCTCATCCTCCTGGCAGCCCTTTCTTTCCCCGGCCATCTCTTGCCAGCCAGTACCTTGCAGTTATTGAAGCCTTCTCCAAACAGGATGATTTCGGCAATGAGGGTGGAGTCCGGCACCACCATGGAGATGGGGCGGAACATGGACTTGAGGTTGTCAGGCAGCTCCGTGCGTCCGGCGTAACCTGCCAGGTGGCACAGCAAAGCGCCTCAGTGCCAGCCAATGCTTCCTAACTGTTATGAGGCTGCAGGCACCTTCCGCATTCTGGCCACAACATGGCTGCTGCAGGAGGCGGAGCCAGCCACCCGTACAGAGGGAGCCCACGTGGAGGGGAGGGGAGAAGAGGGGCAATTTTTAAAATTAAACTAGGAAAACAGAGAGAGAGAGAGAGACAGAGAATAAAATCAACTCTGCGGTAGCAACTGCAACTGAAACATTATCTTAAGTTGCACAGTCAATCATATTGTCAAAGGCCAATTAGAAGCAAAAGATCTACATGGCCCCACCCACTCCCTAAAAACACTTGGTGGGCACCAGGGAGGAAGAGGAAGAGGAAGAAGAGAAGGAAGAGTTACATTTATACATAAGAGAACTAAGAACATAAGGGAAGCCAATGTTGGATCAGGCCAATGGCCCATCCAGTCCAACACTCTGTGTCACACAGTGGCCAAAAATACCAGGTGCCCTCAGGAGGTCCACCAGTGGGGCCAGGACACTAGAAGCCCTCCCACTGTTGCCCTCCTCCTCCAAGCACCAAGAATACAGAGCATCACTTGCCTCATAGTTCTATACCTTGTGGCTCATAGCCACTGGTGGACCTCTGCTCCAGATGTTTATTCCATTCCCTCTTGAAGCTGTCCATGCTTGTAGCCCGCCCTCCACTCAGAGTCTCAAGAGTAGCTTGCTGTCACCTTCCCTTCCTCTCCCCACAACAGACGCCCCGTGAGGCAGGTGGGGCTGGCAGGAGGACGCTTGCCTAGGGGCACCGGGTTGGGGGACACTTGCCCTCCCCCCTCTGCCACGATGCCCAGCCCCCACCCTCCCGAGGGCCCACCTGGGTTCATGGTGATGAAGATGCCGCAGGACCAGACCAGGTTGATCTCGTGCCCTTCGAAGCTGAAGCGCGTCATGTTGGCCGCCAGGGCCGAGAGGATGGAGAGGATCTGCTGGGCCACCACCGACAGTACCTCGATGTTGATGCGGTTGAACTCGTCGAAGCAGCCCCAGGCCCCTGTCTGCGGGAGCAAGGAGAGGGCCAGCGGTGCCTCAGGGAATGGGGCTCAGCACCCAGGGGCCTCCCCCCCCTCCCCAGGCCTCCCCTTACCTGGGCCAGGCCAGAGTACATGCGGCCCATGGACTTGTAGTCCAGGCCCTCGGAGCAGTTCACCACGATCACGTACATGCCCAGGGCCTTGCCCAGATCCTTCACCGTCTCGGTCTTGCCCGTGCCGGCAGGGCCTTTGGGCGACCCTCCCCGGTGCAGGTGAAGGGCAGTGGTCAGGGTCATGTAGCATCTGGGGAGGAGGGGGGACACCAAACTCTGGAGCAGAGAGACTGGGGATGCCCACTGCTGGCCTCCCACCTCCCCGAGGCCCTCCCCGGCCCCCGCTTCCTTGCTCAGCCCCACTGTGAAGAGCAGCTCCTTCTGCTAATACTGAGGCTCTCTGGGAGTCTCGCTCCTTCCGCCTTCCAACCCACCCCCCAGCTGCCTGCCCCAGCCCACCAGCCGCCCTCTCTCCCCCCCACCATGGCGTGGCCTGGCCTGAAGGGCCCCCAGTCCACAGAGCCTGTCTGCTGGGAGGATACCTGTCCGTGAGGGGGGTGATGACCAGCCGCCCGGAATTCCCCAGGTACTCGTAGCCATAAGCAAACTGCGTGTTGGTCTGCCTGATGACGCAGTCGTCCAGGTCCTGGGGGGGGGGGAGAGCACCAACAGAGTGTGTGTGTGTGTGTTTGTGTGTAGGGGATGGACCCAGGAAGACCCTTCCCTGGGCCAAACCCAGCAGGAAAAAAGAGCCACAGTTCAGGAGTACCTGGAAGGCTAAGAAAAGGTGTGGCAGGAGAGGAGCTTTGGCAAAAGCAACTCCCCTGCCACCAGTTTTGTTACTGGACCTCTTCTAACACTACGGATGGACTAACATGGCTTAATCTACTTCCACGGAAGCCCAGCAGCTACATCTAGGCCAGCAAGGAAGACGGAAGAGCCCAGCTGGAGCCTTTGGGGGTGCCACACCAGTCGACAGAGGAGACACCCGCTGGGGCACCTCTCCCCGCCCCATCCCAACGTCATGGCATTGGCTCTTCTGGGGATCTCCTGGCACTGCCTGGCTGGGGGGTGTTCTCCGCACCCTTGTTTCTCCTACCAGGCCGAGGGGGGACAGAGCAATGCAGAAGGACAAGTGGATTTGCCCAAGGGCACTCTGGGAGCCAGTGGCGAGGAAAGAGCCAGGCAGGGTCCCCACTTCCACCTCCGAGGTCCAATTCCTTTGGTTCCTGGAGGGCCCTGTGCTGCAGGGGATTCAGCACAGGGGTGTCCTTGGTGAAGGACTAGCCAGACCAAGAGCAGCCATGGGCTCCACCTGGACCAAGAGGTTAGAAAAGTGCCAGCCAGCCCCTTCCAAGGAGAGGAGAAGCACAAGAGACAGACAGACAGACACGCCCCCAGTTCACACCTCCCTTTCCCACAGGCCGCTCTGCCAGCAGCCAAGCCTTGTGCCCTTCCTGTGCCATTCCTCACCACAAACAGCAGAGGGAAGCCGAAGTCCAGTTTGCGGAGCAGGCGGTGCGGAGTATGGCTCCCTGTGTCCAGCAGAGGGCAGCAGCAGGAGCTCTTCGCAGCCATGTGCAGCATCGTAACTGGGCCCCCCCAGCTCTCTCACTCGCAACGCAGCCCCCTCCAGCCTCCCCCCCTCCCCTCCCGTGGCCCTCACCTTCTCCCAGTAGAGGCGAAGCTGGCTCAGCCACTCAAAAGACGTCACGTCCACCGTGCCGCTCTTGTAGAGCTTCTCGATGACATCCCGCGCGTGGACTTCCACCGTCACCAGCGCCACAATCTTCAGGCGCATGATTTTGGCCAGGCTGCCTCGAATGGCCTCAGAGTATTTGTTCAGCATGGACACCTGCCCAAAGGAAAGACCCTGTTCTTGCAGGAGACCTCTGTTGAGGGCTTCGGAGCCTCCGTGGTCATTGATAGCGTTGCCCAGATTAACCGTTGCGGGGTGAGGCGTGGGCCTCTCTAAAAGCATCTAGAGGGGTCCATCACTGCAAACTGGATGCTGGACTGGAGGGGCTCGTCCAGCAGGACTCTCCTCATGAGAGGCCCAGGAAACCCCAGCCCACCAGATCTCCATCCCAAGATGAAGTACAGAATACAGGGGCAGTTTGGCAGCTGGGAGAAGTGGGGGGGAGCTCAAGGCATCTGGTTCCAAGCCCAAAGCGTGGGACAGTCCTAGAGATGGGCTCCTCTGGGGGAATCCCAAACTCCAGGGAGCCAGGCCAAAGAGCAAATAGGCCCTGGACTCCCATTCTCCACAGCTCCGGACTCCCTAAACCAGGGGCCCCCAACTTTTCCGAGCCTGAGGGTACCTTTAGAATTCTGACACGGTGTGGTGGGCACAGCCACAAAAACGCTGCCACAAAGTGGCTGCTGCAAGAAGCAGAACCAGCCGCACAACAGCTGCCACAGCTTACCTTTCGTCACACAGCAAAGAACCTTGGGCTCTGGTGGCAGCTGCTGCCAAAGGAACGTTTACAAAAAATCTGCCCAGCCAATCACCTTTCCAAAGGCCAATCAGAAGCCTTGCTGGGCAAAAGCCCCACCTGGCCCCACTTATCTTTCTAAAAACACTCGGCAGGCGCCAGGAATGGCATCAGCGGGCATCAAGGTACCCACGGGGCACCACATGGGGGGGGGCCCTGCCCTAGCAGACCCCAATGAGAAGCAGACTCTGGCACTCTGGCACAGAACAAGGCCTATGCGTGAAGCATGGGTGTGATCACCTGCACTCCTCTGGGCAGCCGGGCAAGCAGGCGGTGGTGCTCGAGGCAGCCGCTCCCGGAAAGGAGACCGAGGGGTCAGCTGTGGCGGAGGGCTGTGAGCTCGGGGGCTGCCGCCTCTCACCTGTTTCTTCTTCATGGCCTTGAGATACTTCTTGTCCCCCCGCTCCCGGCAGGTGGTCAGGCACTTGCTCACATCCGCCGTCCACTGGATCTGGCTGGCCGTGATCACCATCTGCGAGGGAATGCTCGGTAAGCAGCCACAGGAGGCTGTGGGCGTGAGCTCTGAGTCCTGGAAACCGCACACACGCACACACCTCCCCACAAATCTGGGCCCTGAATGTCTGAGGATCTCTCTCACAGCTCCTTTGCTCACAATCACACATGGCTTAGATTCTCCAACTCACCCAAAAACGTGGACCGAAAGGGCACAGAGCCCCACAGGGTGCTGGAAGCAGGGGTCATTTCGTAGAAAAAGAGGTGCAGGAGATCATTAGCATAACTCATTTACATAACTCATCTGCATATGCCACACACCCCTAACATCACCGGAAGTGTGTCAGAAGGCAGCACCCACCGCTCAGGCTCCACCCCCAAAATCTCCAGGTATTTCCCAACTCAGAGCTGGCGAGCCAGCTTGACACTCGGACTAAAGACACTTCAGG
Organism: Lepidodactylus listeri; assembly: GCA_029233225.1. Classification (NCBI taxonomy): domain Eukaryota; kingdom Metazoa; phylum Chordata; class Lepidosauria; order Squamata; family Gekkonidae; genus Lepidodactylus; species Lepidodactylus listeri. The sequence continues at coordinate 54,060,222 of JARCFY010000018.1, forward strand.
TTTCCTTGGCTCTTGCAGGGAAGCTACCCTACAACAAGCAGGGAAATACAGATCAAGTTAGTCTGCTTTTGCTTTTTTTCTCAGCGCGTCACCATATGTGCCCGCTCCTGGGCTTGTGACTCCCGGAACAGCGTTCCTGCGCGTTCCTGCTCGAAATGACCCCTGGCTGGAAGGGATCCTGGAGGTCCAAGACACCTTCCGGCAAGATGCCCTTCAGGAAAGGAAACCCCTGAGCGAAGGAAAGGACCTGCAGGCTCCCATTCCTTCGGATCCCTGGGAGTCCGGGAAACCCTGCAGCCGTCCCAAGACTCTAATGAATGACTCCGCCCCTTTCCCTTTCTCCCATGGGGGCTGCAAGAACCATCTGGGTCATATCCACGGCCACTGGCAAATCAAAGAATAGCTCCCGCTTGACCGATCGGCACCTCCAGCACCCTGCTTCTTCCCCAGGACAGATGCTTACGCCAGCCACGCACCGGGGGGGGGGGGCACAGACATGCCATGCTTGGTGCCTGCTGCCCATGAGCTTGCCAAGCCTGCCCAGTGACACCCACCCACCCACCCACCCCTGCTGGCCTTCTGAGTCACCTGTCCGGGCCACTCCTTCACCCACTTGTCCCTCTTGGTCAGCATCTTCTTCAAGGCGAGTCGGCAGCTCCTCAGCACCTCCCGCAAGGTCCAGCGCATGGCCCTCTCCACGTCGCACAGCCATTCCTGAAAGGAGGGCCACCACACGCCTGAGCATCGCGTCCCCTTCCCCTGTCAGGGAGAGCTGAGACGGCCAGGAGAGGTTGCTCACCTCCACGGGTCCCTCCAGCAGAACTGGGTGGGTGAAATCCACGTACTCCCCGTCCAAGGAGAACATGCCCAGGGCTTCCGATCTGCTGGTCGTGCCAATCTGAGAAGAGGAAGCAAAGAGCGGCTGGCCACCGGACTGGGTCGGCTGAGGAGGGGAAGAGGTAGGTGGCTGGCGGGAGAAGAGCTCCTGGGCCCACAAGCCGTGGGAGGGGGCCAGTAGAAACCGAGAGTCTCCCAAGGGACCCGGGGGGGGGGGGATACTGACTGACTGGCTGGCTGGCCTGCAGGGGCTACCTTCTGGATCCTGAGGCACTTGATGTTGTCAAAGCACTTCTTGAGGTGGGGCTGCACGGCCTCCGGGTTGCGTGACTGGCCCAGGATCTCCAGGAGGTCGTCGTTGGAAAGGAAGTAGAAGCGGGGGAAGACGTGGCGCTTGGTCTCCAGGTACATGTCGAGGGACTTCTGGATCTCTTCCAGGGCGGCGTTCATCTCCACCAGTTTCTCAAGGAGGCCTGAGAAGGGAGAGGAAGATCCGAGGGCGCTCGCAAGGGGCCCCTCGCTCTGGCTGGGCGAACCCACCTTCCTCTGGGTGTTGGCGGGAGGGGAGTGGCTGGGGGTCTGGAGCAGCCCCGGTCGTTGCTCTTGATCCCTCAGCTCTGTTCAGCCTCCCGTCCTCTCCCAGTCCCTCCCATCCTACAGCAGGGGTCCCCAACGTGGCGCCCACTGCTTTTCCCGGCGCCAACCTAGCATTTTTTTAAGTGGGAGGAGCCAGGTGGGGCCTCTTGCCCAGCAGGGCTTCTGATTGGCCACTGGAGATCTGATTGACTGCGCAGGTCAAAATAAGTGTTTTAGGGGCAGCCGTCACCACAGTGCTGGTTCTGTTCTCCCACTTCTCTTTCCCTGGGCTTGGGCTTCCTCTCTGTCCGTGTGGCTCCACAGCTGCCCCCACCGCCTTGTGTCAGAATCCCGAAGGTGCCCAGAGGCTCAAAGGGTTGGGGACCCCTGCCCCGCAGCAACGTGCCCCTCCTCTCACACACCCGAGGGTGCTCCCGCCTGCCACCGGCCCTCCCCCGGCCTCCTTCCCATGAGGCGGGAAAGGTCAGACACCTGGGAAGCGGGTGGCCCGCAGGGCGTTGTTGTCCTTGACAAACCGGTCCATGATGGTCTTCCAGCTGCTGTTGATGTGGTCGAAGGAGGCCGACTCACTGGGCAGCTGCTTGCGGATATCTTCCCCCAAGAAGATGTTCTGTGGAAGGGAGGCAGAAAAGAGGTCGGGGAGGCGGCAGGAGCCTTTCGGGTTCCAAAGTGGGCACTTCTGACACATGGGCGTCCAATTGGAGGCATTCCCCCCTCTGCGCAGGAGGAGGGGAGCGTCGGCGATTCTCAGAGCCAAGTGGCGCTTCGGATGGGAATCCAGGGAGCCCTGGGCTGGAATCCCTTCTGAGAATCCCACACCACGGGATTCTCTGCAGCATGCCTGCAGCACTCCCTGAGAACCACAGGCAATCTGCCTCATCCTGACACACAACGGGAGGGCATTGATGCAATTGTGCCTCCCCTCTGTGCTAACGAGAGACTCTCCCCAGGAGCACGGAGGGCAGGTCCCAGTAAGTCTGGACAGAACCACTGGTGTTCGTCACTGGCATCTCCTGCAATCTGCTGATGCTTAAGGCTTGCTTGGGGGCAAGACATGAGTTCCCCCCAAAGCCAAGTGGGTCCTTGCGCCGCTCTCCCCAGCAGAGCCACAAAGGGAATCACGCTGCCTGCCACCAAGCACCCCAAAGATCCCGTTAGTGGAGTGCCCATCAGAGGACCTCATGCCCCCTTCGCCTGACCCTCAGGTGAGCCAAACTCCTCTCACCTCCAAGTACATCCACTGCCGCTGCACTGTCAGCAGCATCTCGATCACCTCCAGGATGAGGGAGAGGCAGCGCTCCCAGCGGTCCACCTCCTTCTCAAAGGGCTTCACAAAGCGGGAGGCCTTCATGGTCGACAAGGCCACCTGGTTGTCATCCAGGGCCTGGAAGACGTCCTCAGTCCCTCTGCAGAAACAGAAAGAGCTCAGAAGCAAACGACCCGGGAACTCAGATCACAAGGAGAGGCCCTCCTGACTGTCCCATCGATCAAAGACGCTTGTGGCAGCCCCATGGTTATGGAACAACCTGCCCAGGGAAGCACGCCGGGCCCCCTCACTTTTCCACCTTCAGGAGGCAGTCAAAGACAGTTTTATTTAGGACTGCGTTTGCCTCATTTAGTTTTTACTTATTAGCAGTCCTAAATCAAAATGTCAAATTCGGGTCTTTTGTTGTTTTTTATTACAGTCGTTTTATTTCTATCGTCAACCGCCTTGAGTTCGGCAAGGCAGAAAAGTGGCTAAGGAATGTTTTAAATAAAATAAATAAAGGAGCCTCCTGCAGGCAGGGAACACCCCCCCCCCCCGCCCTAGACTTGTGGGGGGAGGTCATGGCATCCATTCAGAAACGAGGCTTCTTCCCCTTGTCCTACTTCTCGTCTGGAGTTTATGCCAACAGAAATGTTCTCCCATTTCCTGCCGCCCTTGAATAAGTGATTCAAAAGGTTGTTGCTTAGAGGACACCACATCACGGGCTGGGGGGCGGGGCTTGTCTTGAGATGTGGGTCCCAAGAACATCACAGTCCTCTCACCCTCCAGACATCCCTTTTCCATATTCCCTTCTCTGAGATCTGCTAGAGACAATCCTGCCATCATTGTATGGGGCTTGGTTCCCCTTTGGGCGGCCCACGTTCTTAAGTAGAGTCCTTTTCCTTCCAGTGTCCCTGGAGAGCAGGGCTGAGCTGGCTCCTTGCCTTCAGAGAGGGACCGGCTAGCCCTGGCATTCAGGGTACCCCAGTGCAGGGTCAGGGCAAACAAAACTTGGCTCCACCAAGTCTGCCTATCAGGCCTCCAGGAATAGTGAGCAAGGACAGCAAGTGCTGGTTCTCCACTGCATCCGGACAGTAAACTAGTCTGTTTTCGGGGTTCCATGGTTGCCCTGCTCTCAGGAAAACCTGGTGTTCGTGCCAGCCCCCGGCTCCCAGACTTGGGCCTACCTCATGCGATGGTGCCCCTTGTCCTTGTAGGGCACAATGTCGAGTGTGGTCGCATCCCAAGTCTTGGCAATGTTCTCAAGAGCCTGAAAGAAAAAGGACACCCCGCGTCAGGGGCGCCCGGGGGGCGGGGGAGACAGGAAGCAGGTACATTCCTGACTACTTGATCCCAAGTGGAACCCGGATGCCACCCAGGTGTGTGCCCAGCGGCCACCCAGGCATTCTGCTGTGTTATTTGTGTTCTGTTTCAGCACCAAGTCAATTTATGCTGAAATTGGGCGACTGTGCCATCGTGCCTTTCAATAACGACTCCCTACAGAGGTTTATTTTATTGTGGCTTTTATCCTGCAATTTTACTTCTCTGCTGTAGTGATTCTGTCGCTGTTATCGATTGATTATCGATGCGAGTGGTTTGGTGTGTTCCCAAGTTTCACGTCACCCTCGCGGTAAACCCCTCTGAGCATATTTTGTGGAGAGGGCAGCAAACGACGCTGCAAATAAAGCAGCCCGGCTGGACGGGGGGAGAAGTTTGGTCCCTCCACGGCCTTGTGAAGGCAGCTGCTGCTTGACCCCACGTGAGCTCGGAGGCCGAGAGAATGAGCTGGCAGACGCCACCTGCTCGATGGCCAGCTCCTTGGTGGCCGAGGCGGAGATCTCGGCGATCTTCTCCACGTGCTGATCCAGGCCCAGCTCAACGATGTTCTCCAGCCGGAAATCCTCCGCAGTCTGATCAAACGTCCTCAGGACCAGGTCCTTCACCTGATCCCAGTGTCTGCAGGAAAGCACAGCGCAACAGTCAACAGCTGTCCGGCCCTCTTCCCTCCTCCTTGAAAGGGAAGCCCCTGCTAAGGACACTGGGTGCAGGACCGAATGCGTCAGGTCCAAAAAGATTCATTTTCTACAGCTGAGAAACCCGGTCCTCCGCTAGGAGACCAGGGTTCCTGCCAAGCCCAGGGAACTGCTCATCCCCGCTGGAGAAGCTTCAGCCTCTTCTCTCCTTCCCTGCCACTGCCCCCACTCCTGGCAGGAGGCATTAGAATCTGTTGGGATGTTTGCGAGTTCCCTTCCTGTTTGTCACGAAAGCATTTCCTGTTTGTCTGGCATGCTAGTTTCTAGTTAAGAGATCCAATAGCATTGTCTACACGGTTTTTCCCGCTACACCAAGGTGACAGAAGGCATAATTAGTGAGCGTTGGGATTCTCCAATTGGATAATCAATAGTTTGGGGATGAGCCAAGGGAGAGAGCCCAGGGTTTCAGTTTATCGATCTTTGTTCTACTCCTAGAAGTGTCCTCAGAGTCACAAGCTAAGTCCTTAGAGAAGCAACACGTAGCTTAGAGCTAGTAAGGATGATTTATTTTACTTTTGTTCCCCAAGTACCTTTCACTTAAACTTTGGTAAAGTATCATTTTCTAGACAAACACACGTGTGTCTGTCTGGCTGCTTTAGTCTAACTCTGCTATTTCTGAATCTCAGTACCTACGAGTCTCCCACACCCAGAGGCTCCAGTACACAATTTGGAGATAGGGGCGAGGTTTACTGCAAGCAGCAAGGGTACCTCAGATGATGCCGCCCCTGCGAACTGTGAGAAATGTCAGAGGCTGGCCTATCCCACAATTAAATGAGTACCACTGTCTTCGCAGGACACAGAATTCCTCTTGGCTCACACTGAACATCTTCATCTGCTACCTGAAAGTTGGGACCAATCCTCTGAAGAACTCAGGGTGAAGAACCCAAGAAAGGGAGACACAGATTTCTGCTCCTCTCCTCCCAGAGTCCCCGGCCACACAGCATTCACTGAATGTTCGCCGAGGTTAAGACCAGGCTCCCTGACCTGGGCACTACCCAGAAGTATTGGCCCCAGAACAGCCTGGAGTCAGCAGCCTACCTTTCCCGTAAAGCCGGGTTGCGGAGATCGGTGATCAAGGGCATCGTCCGCTTGAACTGCTCGATCTTCAGCTTGGAGGTCTCTATGATCTCCCAGTTCCGATCCTCAAGTCAGAAAACAGGCAGAGGAAGAGGATTCACTGGGGGGAGCTCAGAGGCAACTGCTTTCCTCTCGAGGCAGTGGGGAAATCCTGTGGGGGGGGGGGAGCTGAACGGCCTTCCCACCTAATCCTTGCCCATGGCTGCTTTTCTTATGACAAGGATGTAACCCAGATGGGCATCCTGCCCGCTGTGGCAAAAATGGGGGATGCCTGTCTCTGCCTCTTTCGCTCCTGGTCTCTTCTAGCACTGCGGGACAGGGCTGGTCCTTCCCACAATTGTCTGCCCTTCTCAACAGGGTTTCTGCTCAGCTCAGAAACAATCCTTGAACCTCCCTGGTCCGGGACCTTCCTGTCTTCCCAGCCCTGCAACACCATCATAGTGAGAGTGCTGGACCAAGGTGGGCGTCATCTGGCTGGAAAACAGGGTTGCCAACTCTGGCTTAGGAAATTCCTGGAAAGTGAGGACCAGTGCCTGGGGAGGGGGCAGTGTGGCGAGGAAGAGAGCTCAGTGTGGATGCGAGGTCACTCTGGGACTTCTGTTTATCCTGCACTCTATGGTATCTCACGGAGTCAGTCCTCCAAAGCTGCCCTTTCCTCCAGGGAAACGGAACTCTGTCGTCAGAAGACCAGGTGTCATTCCAGGAGAAATCCAGTCCTCACCTGGAGGATGGCAACCCAACCAACCCCTGCTCCACTATGGAAGCTCCTTGGCCTCTTCTCTCTTTCTCAGCCCAACCTCCCCTGCAGGACCGTTGTGGGGGCAAGGGGGGAGGAGGAGAGGCGAACGACCAGCCCTGCAGCCCCGCCCGGCCTTACTTTCAGCTCCTTGCTGAGCTTGTTCAGCTTCCTGTAGAGCATGAAGGCGGTGGTCTCCATCACTTCCGTCTGCAGGGTCTTGAAGCTGCCCATCTTCCACTCATTCCAGTGCACCTCCCACTCCTTAGTGATCTCCCACACCTGCTGGATGTAGTCCAGCTCCTGCAAAGCAAGGAAGGGGCCGACGGGTCACCTTGGCTCCCTCGCCCAGAGCTGGGGCTTCCTCCTGCCTGGCCCGGGGAGTGGCAGGCACCAACCGCCAGGGCTCAGGCAAGCGAGGAGACCAGGGGTGGCCACCCTACCCTCTCCAGCTTCTGGAGGTCTTTGGAAGCGGGCTGGTCGATCTTGAAGATCCCCAGGTTGGAGCGAAGGGTGTTCTCCTCCTCCTTCAAGGAGGCCAGCAGCTGCCGCATGGCGTGGATCTGCTCCAGGGCGGCGTCAGCAGAGAGGGCGCTGGTGAAAGGACCTGGGAGAGGAGGGGAGGGGAGGGGAGGGGGAAGCAGAGAGAGAGAGAGCCCAGTCTCAACCACCCGGTGCCCTCTGGCGCCTCCTGGAGGGGGACTCTGCAGGACAGCAGCGATGAAGAACAGGAAGCCCGCTCTGCTGGGCCTTGGATCGGCGTTCCGGCCTTCATCCGATAAAAGCTGGCTGTGTTCTCCCCCCCCCCCCCCCGTGCGCAGGGGGAGCCCCGAACTGCGTGGCGCACAGAGAGCCTCATGCCCCTCCCACAAACACTACATGGATCGGTCTGGGAGGAAGGAACCGGAATCATGGTTCTGGCCCAGTCCTATGCTCGGTTACTCAGAAGGGAAGCCCAGTGGCGCTCTTCTCAGCCTCGCTCTGGCAGGGAAAGAGAGGAGCCGCATCAACCTGTCTCGTCGGCAGCATCCTCGGGGCTCTCGTTTGCTCTCCAGGCAAATCGCCTCTTTGCGGTGGGGGCCACGAGGGCCGAGCAGGGGAGGGGGAGGCAGCAGCCGAAATGCCCCGGAGAAGGTGTGAGGAGGGAGTGCAGGACCCCCAGCAGTGACTAGGGAGTGTCACAGGACTCACTTCCAAGCCAAGAAGCCCAGGTCTGGCTATCCGCCCCTCTCGGCCGGCACAGGAGAGAGTCGGTCAGGGCCAGTTCTCCCGCAACTGCTTGGGGGCTGCGCAGTGAAGAGGCTGAGGACGTGCGCAGGGGTTGAGCTCGCTACCCCCCCCCCCATCACTTGGGTGGAAGGCAACTGGGTCCAGCCAGCAGCAGGGTGGGCGCAGGAAGGGGGCTGAGCCACCTTGTCCTGCTGCTGCCACTGGGAGACAGAGGTACTCGCTGCAGACCCCTGTGGGAGCCAACTGCCATAACCTTGGGACTCTCCCAGCATGAGGGGAGGAGCTGTGGTCCCATGTGGGGAACGGAGGAGTCTGGTCCACTGTCCACTGTCGCCCGCCTCCAGGCCCAGGGAGAGCATGCACTGTCTGGAGGAAGAAGGCTCAGCAAAGAGGGGAGGAGCGGAGCCTGCCCCCCAGGCGGTCTGGTGACTCACCACTGAATAGGGTTGGCCAGGCAGTGACTGGCAACCAGTAGGAGGGTTGTGGGGCAGGGGGCAGAGTCCCCGGAGAAACATAAGCATAAGGCCTCAGCCACTTACCAGAAGTTCTTACCACAGAGTTCCCAGCAATTCCTAGAGTTAGCCAGGAGTGACAAGGGTAACTCTAGCAACTGCCGGAGACTGTGTGGTAAGATTACCATAGAGTTTCTGTAGAAAAGAGCAAGATAGTCTTCGATGTCTGAAGAAGTGAGCAGAGACTCACAAAAGGTCCTACCCTGCCTCAGATTTTGTGAGCCTTTCAGGAGCTCCTGGGCTCCTGCTCTTTTCTACCGCTACAGACAGACTAACACGGCTCTGGTAACTGCTAGAGCTACCCTTCTCAGTTCTGGGTTGCTCTAGGAACTGCCAGGAAATCTATGGTCAGAACTTGTGTTAAGTGGCCGAGGCCTTATTTTTCTTTTAAAATTCGGTCCCTGTTTCTGCCCACTGATCAGCCAAGCATTGTCTGGCAAGAGCTGTGTGTGGCCGGAGGTCTCCCGCCATCAGTGGGCAAAGGGGGTCCCTACCGTTGAAGGCAAAGTCCTGAAGGAGGTTCTGGGCCTTCTTCTTGAAGTCGTCGGCACAGTGGATGAGGCCCGTCTTGAACTTCTCCTTGTGCTTCTTCAGCATGACTTCGCTGTCCAGGATGCACTGCTGGAAGGACAGCCACTCCGAGTTGAGCTCGCCCAGCAGCTGCAGCACCTGGAAGGCAGCAGGGAGAGGTGAAGAAGAGGCCCTGATCCCCAACAGATGGGACAGCAATGGGCCAGGAAAGAGAGATTCTTGAGGGAAATGGGTGCTCAAGGGCGTGGTGTGTTCAGGCTCCTGTCCTCTTGCCCGGCCAGAGAAGTTCTCTGATCCACCCCTAACCCTCACTGCTTCGCTTACTGTGAAGAAATGCATTTTTTCTTTGGAGGTTTGAAATGAGCAAAACCTTCACTCTGAGTTTTAAAATATTCCCTCTCTCTCTCTGGGAAGAGAACAGGCAGGGAGGAAGAAGTCAGTCAATGGCTTCCCAGACTCACCTCAGCTACCTCTTAAGAAATGCTACTGGGTCTAGCTAGAGACAATAGGAGTCTCCCCGCCGCCCTTCAAGAAGGGAACAGAGATTTAGAGGTGTTAAATACTAGAGAGACTTCAGGAAGGAAATTCTGGAGACTTCAAGAAAAGCTTCTGACCTGGCCTGACCTGGTCAGTGGGTGGAGAAAAGAGAGGTGATAAAACTCAGGGGAGCAAGGAGGAAGCCCTCTTTTGTGCTGGGTCCATCAGAGCAGACATAACTCTTAGCTGAGGTCTGGAGGAAGTGGCCATTGACCATGCGCTGAACTACAGAAAGCTTCAAGGTAATGGCCACTCTGTAGAGATCTGTAGCGTCCTAAGCTAAAGAATCCATCCTATATTTTAACATCTGATAAGGCATGCATAGAAAGAAGGGCAGAGGATTTGCATTTTACCCATCTCTTTTGAATCCCTGCTCAGTCTGGTGCTGTGCTAAAAATATACTTGTGAACATTTTTTAAATAAATACTTTATAACATTGGATGCTGGGAGTGGCTCTCTGTACCACATAGATCTCCACCATCTCAGAAATGCTATTTTAAAGGGGGCGCCAGGGAGGAAGGCAGTCAAGTTGGCAAGTGGCCATCCCTCCAGGGGCACACAAGGTGGTAACCTGTCCACATGGTGACCAGGCACCAGAGGCAAGGCCTCAGAGGCCTCAGAACAGAGGCAAGGCCTCAGAGGCAAGGCCTCAGAACTTGGAAGGGAAGCTGGAAGTCCTGACACTCCCAGCAGGCAATTCCTACAAAGGTCAAGTGGTGGCGGTGGGTTACCAGAGAGAGAGAAAAGCCTCTCCAGGTGTTGAGAAAACTGTGGAGGGCAGAGCGAGACCAGATCCTGCAGGCCAGAGCAGGCCCATTCCGCCACACATACCAAGAGCACAGATCACATTTGTGCCTTCCAGGGTGCCTCAGAATGGAACGGAACCTAACACTGGGACCACCTGGTGCGACAAGGAAGGAGCAAACGTTGCTCAAGCAGAGGAAACCAAGACAAGGATACCGACTGGACCGTCAGAGGGCATCAGCTGCCGCCGCCAACATACCTCTTCCTCTACAGCAACCTCGTACTTCTCAAGGATGGCAAACTGCTCGTGGATGGGTGGGATTTGACCCTCAATCTTGGGCAGCTCCTGCTGCAGGGTTTCGTGGAGCTGCAGGCTCCGGCCCAGCTCCTCCAGGGTCTGCGGGGGACGGCTGACGCTGCAAGAGAAGGGGGGATGCCCTTTAGTGGAGGTGAAGGGGGGCTGAGATGGACACTGGGCATGCTGGGAGGGAGGCAGGGCCCCCTACTCACTCTGCAGCGTTCTGCTGGAGGTAGGTATGGAGCTCCTGCAGGCGGGTGCTGGCCATCTCCTTCAGCAGGTTGGTGAGCTTATTCTGCCACTCATTGCAGTGCTGCACCACAGCCGCCTTCAGGTGGGAGCAGTCCAGGAGCACAAACTGGATGCTGAGCACCGTCTCCTCCTTCTGGACGTTGTTGGCCACCTCCATGTACCTGGGAAGGAGACATGTGGAGAGAGAGCTCCTTGGAGCAGGGATGGCCGCGAGGCTCCTCTGGGACAGGCCCTCTGTGGGAATCGTTGCTTGCTCCCTGCCCACTCCACCAGAAGAACCACTGACAACCGCAGCAGGGCTTGACCCTCCAACTCAAGAGCAACAGCTACTGCAGGGCAGGCCTTTCTTCACGGAGAAAGCCAGTGGAGAGCCAGTCTGGTGTAGTGGTTAAGAGCACGGACTCTAATCTGTAAGAACCGGGTTTGATTCCCCACTCCTCCACTTGCACCTGCAGGGTGACCTTGGGCAAACCATAGTTCTGTCAGAGCTGTTCTTGAAAAAGAGCAGTCTCTGTCAGAGTTCTCTCAGCTCCACCTCCCTCACAGGGTGTCTGTTGTGGGGAGGGGAGGGGAAGGGATAGGAGTTTGTAAGCCACTGTGAGACTCCTTCGGGTATTGAAGGGTTGAGCCAGTTCACTGGAAAGGCGGGATAGAAATGCAAAAAAAAATAAAAATAAGGGTAGGGTATAAATCCAATCTCTTTTTCTTCTGATGGCTTTTCTACACTGACTGTGTTCGCTAGCTGGGAGACTGGCTAGACTTCTCACACAGTCAGGGGCTCAAAACGGCTCCTTAAGACCGATGGTGTCACTCCAATGGTGGAGAGAACAGGTCACTAACACATCTCACGTAACAGGGTAGAAGCCAAGCGTCTCTGGTTTAGGCAACCCCCAAGCGGCACCCCTCCCCCTCCACATATGCCATGATGGAATAATGAAGGAGAAGAAGAGAAGATTTGGTTTTATACCTTGCTCTTCACTGCCCGAAGGAGTCTCAGAGCAGCTTACAATCACTTTCCCTTCCTCTCCCCACAACCTGTGAGGTCGGTGGGGCTGAGAGAGCTCTGAGAGAGCTGTGACTGACCCAAGGTCACCCAGCTGGTTGCATGTGGAGGAGGAGTGGGGAATCAAACCCAGTTTTCCAGATTAGAGTCCGCCACACTTAACCACTAAACCACGCTGGCTCTCAATGAGTGAATGGAAATCCCTAGATGAGACCTATGAAGCCATTCAGTGGCTCTCCACAAAACACCGAGCCCGGGGGTCCCCAGTCCGTTTGAGCCTGTGGGTACTTCTGGAATCCTGACACAGCGTGATGGGCACAGCCACAAAATGGCTGCCATAGGAGGTGGAGCCCACTTCAAAATGGCTGCCGCAGCTTACTGTCACTCTCACTGTGATGATCCTTGTGGCGTGACGACAATGGCTGCCAAAGAAATGTTTCTGAAAATCTGTACCACTAATCCACTCTCCAATGGCCAATCAAAAGCCTTGCTGGGCAAAAACCCCACCTGGCCACACCCACTTTCTAGAAACAGTCGGCAGGTGCCAGGAACGGGATTGGGGGGGGGCATGGCACCCACGCACACCCCACTGGGGACCCCTGGTCAAGCCCATCACAAAGTTTGCTTTCAGCAGCTGCAAGTCCAAAGGGCTCGTGCCACGAACAGTGAGATCTGACCTGGAACCAGAGTGGCATCTACAGAGCAATGATGGCCTTGTTACCAGGGTGACACCCAGCAATTCACCTTCCTGGCAAATGGACTCTCAATGGAAGGTGATCAGAGGGAGGGAGGGAGGGAGACGCCGTGCCACTCGGCTGGTTTGAAGCGGTTACAAAGTGCCCAATTCAAAAGAGATTACGGTAAAACTGACATTATTAAAAATCCCCCTTTGGGGTTGTCAGCTGTCTAAACTGGGCCCTCACGGGGTCAGTGCAGCCAGCTTCCTGTACCTGGACAAATCCCCTGGGAACCAGACCCATGGCTGCCCGGCGGTAATGAGTCCCCAGCTCAGCTCTCTCCGTCCTCAACTCAAACCTCAGCATCTTTACTATAGTCAGGGACTCTGCGCCCTTCCTAATTTAAGCAACGGCTGTCAAATTTATCAGGAAGACAATTATCTCTCTGTACTTTTACCATTTATGTGCACAGGCTCTTACTGATGTGACCACGTCTTGGTATATTTCCCTCGAAAGAGGTTATTTAGAGACACTGCAGTGTAGCGGTTAAGAGCATCCCCATCAGGGCTGGGCAGATCAGGGTTCTAATCCCCACTCGGTGACGAAGCTCCCTGGGTAACTTGTCCGGCCTTCCCTCCCTCACAGGGCTGTTGTGACAATGTAAAAGAGAGGGGACTGGGTATGCTGCCTGGAACTCGCTGGAGGAGGGGCGAGGTAAAAATATACTGCATCAATTAAACACCTCCATCACTGTATACTTCAAAGCATTCATAAACTTCCCGGTTCTGGTATGGCATCCAATCCCATACTTTTTGCAGAGGGGAGCATGTCATTCTAATTGGCCGGCCCTCTTTCTCCAATGGCCAATCAGAAGCCTCGCTGGGCAAAAGTCTCACTTGGCCCCACCCACCATCTAAAAGGACTTGGCCGGATCCAAGAAAGGCTTCAGTGGGCGCCAGGGTGCCCACACAACCCACACTGGGGATCCCTGGTTTACACAGCTGGTCCACATGATGATAGTGGGTGCTTAACTCCCAAATGGCAGAGGCTCCGAGCGGTGTTCCCTCTAAGCGGAGTTAGTGTGAGCTAGCTCACAATTTTTGAGCCTCTGGCTCACACAATTTTGTCTTCACTCAGGAACGAGGGCTCTAGAGCAAACTAATTTATGCAGTAGCCAAATTGCTCACCCACAACTTTAACGCCAGTAGCTCACAAAGCAGAATTTTTGCTCACAAGACTCCACAGCTTAGAGGGAGCATTGGCTCTGAGACTGCCCTCAAATGCAGCTGTGTAGACCCTGCACCAACGCTGCGGGTCCTTCCATGACTCAGCTCCATCTAAGGCACGGTTTGCCTGAGACTCAAAGCCCAAAGATGAACCAGCTCTGTAGGTTCAAGCCAGCGTGGTGTAGTGGTGAGGAGCACAGACAACAATCTGAGAGAACCAAGTTTGATTCCCCACGCCTCCACATGCAGCTGCTGGCGTGACCTTGGGTCAGTCACAAGTTCTCTCAGAGCTGTTCTCTCAGGAGCAATCCTCGAAAGAGCTCTCTCAGCCCCACCTACCCTCACAGGGTGTCTGTTGTGGGGCGGGGAAGGGAGACTGTAAGCCGCTCTGAGACTCCTTTGGGTAGTGAAGGGTGGGGTATAAATCCAATCTCTCCTTCTTCTCTTCTTAATAGACCAGGCAACAGACTGAATTCAGGGTGCAGCACAGGAGTGTATTGGAGAGGAAACTTTTGTTGGATATTGTAACTCTGCATGCAAGAGGATCTGGGAGGGAAAGGACTTAGAAAATTCTCTTTCCGGGGCAGACTTGGAAGTGGGCCCCACCCTCTCAAGGGTGAGATGTTGAGCCTCCTTGTTGGGTTTTGCAAGTATCATCCCTTCAGTCATGAAAGGGTTAAGCTGAAGTTTCTGTACGCTAATCATAGCAAGTTTAGCGCAGAACCAATTATGTGTAGATTCTTCCCACCAATAAGGGGGAGGTTTTAGTCTTAATGAGGTGACCTTAAGATTGACTACTGGCTAATCAATATATTGGAGATAGTTGATGCCAGGGGTAATTTCGTAGAAAAAGAGGTGCAGGAGCTCATTAGCATATTCATTAGCATAGCTCATTAGCATCTCATTAGCATATGCCATGCCCCCTGACATCGCTGGCCAAATGTCAGTTTCAGCCCCATTATACCCTATGGTATAAATAAATAAATAAATATGGGCCATTGAAGTCAATGGCAAAAGCTCATAGGGTATATGAGGTGCTGGAGGGGACGGGGTTTGAGGGAGAGGCTCCAAATTTGCAGGATAGCTGCTGGGGCCTCTCCCCGAAATACCCACCAAGCTTTAAGAAGATTGGACCAGGGGGTCCAATTCTACGGGCCCCCAAACAGGTTGCCCCATCCCTTCCATTGTTCTCTATGGTGGGAAAAAAACGTTACTTTTTTCCCAGAGAGAAAGCGAGGGAAGGAAGTCCCTGCGTGTGGCAGAGGAGAAGAGGATGTCCGCTGTACCTAGAGCCACTGGTACATGTGAAATGACCCTTGAGCCAGGCCTGTGACGGCATAATGCCCCCCGCTACCTCGATGGGGTCACTTTGCATGGGAATAGCTGCTGTGGGGAAGAGAGAGTGGTTTGGTCACTGAAACATAGTTCTTACTTCTGTCTTCCTGACTCACCAAACCTAGGGAGGCCAGCAGGGGGAGGCCTGTTTGAGCCCCAAGGGATCTTATTAAATTCCCCCCGTTTCATTAATTAATTCCCTGTCAACGGGTCACTGGAAACACAAAGCCAAACTTTATTAACCGGGAAGACAAAAAAAAAAAAAAAACCAGCCCCCCAAAGAGGCAAATGAAGGGGGGGGGGTGTGCTGGCAACTTTCAGGCCTTGGCAGAGATGGATCCGTCTGCTGCCTCCATAGCTCCAGCTCCTTTTTAAAGGGCCCAAGTTTGCCTCCAGCCCACACCTGGATCATAAATTAGGCATGTCAGAAGTGCTGAGTCAGCAACGGCATGGGGGCCGGGAGGCGCTGGGGGCAGCGCTACAAGATTTATCCTGCCTCCCAGGACACCCGCTCAGCTCTACCCCTCTCCTCTCTCTCCAACAACCTCCGGCCCGCTGCGCAAAAGTTGACGGCGGAGCCAGATTTGGCGCCTGTGGCTTAAAAAATGGGGAGCAGCTCCTTTCCCCTTTCTTGTGGGTTGCTACGCTGACCTCCCTGCAAAAAAAAAAAGTTCTTCCTTGGCTTTAATCTGGGAATTTATCAGCCCACTACTGAAGTACGCAAGGAATCAAAAGCTCGTAAAACACGCAGTAAACGCGGAAGTTCAAAAGGCAAACGGCAGCTGCTACACGGGCCCTTGGCCTCCCCACCAGCTCCAGGGACACCCATGACCCGCCCGTGACATCCGCCGCCTTCAGACGGGGCTTTTTATCTTCCACTGTCTCATTTTGTAAGCTGCCAGGAGCTGCCGGGCGGAGGCTGCCTGAGTTCTCCTGCCACCTCCCGTCTCCTTCTCTCGAAGCAAAGAACGGCA
Organism: Lepidodactylus listeri; assembly: GCA_029233225.1. Taxonomy (NCBI): domain Eukaryota; kingdom Metazoa; phylum Chordata; class Lepidosauria; order Squamata; family Gekkonidae; genus Lepidodactylus; species Lepidodactylus listeri. The sequence goes on from JARCFY010000018.1 coordinate 54,076,067, forward strand.
AACCCCTGGGATGGGGTGTGGGGGGGGAATGAGTCTCTCTCTCTTCCTCTCTCGAGCACTTGACATGCTTGTTCAATAAATTATTAAAAGATTAAGGGATCAGGGATGGAATCCTTCCGTTTATCCCTCTCGCATGCAGACACGAATCGCTCTCGGCCAACCCGCCTTCGTCTCCACAGCCAGCAGCAGTGAAGGGATGGGAGAGGAGGGAAAAGGCCCCAGTCTGGAAACACTGGAGGAGGAGGGGGAGAGAGGATCTTGACAGCTTCCCTGGTCAAATGGCAGCAGAAAGGCCGGCATGAAAGGGGAGGCATTGCTGTGCATCAGGCAAAAAGAAGTCATGGGTGGGAAAGAGGGCAGAGGAATTCAATCTCCACCGGCTCCAAGGCGGATGAATTTTGGGATTCCGTGAGCCATTCTGGCCCTCCCATCTCAATACCAGAGGGCAGGAAAGGGGATGGCCACCGGCAGTCAAAATGGAGAGGCTGTTGCACCTTCCTCAGGAAGAAAGGCTAAGGGGTCTGGGGTTTTTCAGGTTCCGGGAAGCGGTGTACATTGTGATCCTTGCTGGAGTCCAAGAGAACGCCTTCTCCCCATGTCAGGACACTGAAGTGCAAGGCCTGCTAATAATACTATGGCTTGGCAGCGGGTTCAAGGAAGAACTGAAAGTGAGGGGTTGTGGCCCAGTGGTAAAGTTATCTGCCTGACATACAGAAAGTCCCAAGTTCAGTCCCTGGCACCTCCGTTTAAGGGTCAGGTCACAGGGGAAAGATCTCTGCCTGAGGCCCTGGAGAGCCCTGGCCAGTCTGTGTAGACAATACCTTGATGGACCAAGGGTCTGATTCAGTAGAAGGGAGCTCCGTGTGATCATGTGAAGGAAAGGCTTTTTCATACAAGTCACACTGATAGATAGGATTCCCCGCCACAAGAGGCAGCAAGGGGGGATCGGCTTTAAAAGGGGATTAAGCACATTTGTGAAGGGTCATTAGCCTCGAGAGCTAAGAGGAAGGGCGCCGCAGCGTGCCAAATGCCGGGGAGGGCCACTGCCCCTCGGCCCTGCTGGTGGGCTCCTGATTAGCCACTCTGGGCTGCTGGCCAACACGGACCTTTGCTCGGATCCAGCAGGGGGCTTCTGACGACCTTACAACAAAGGCCGGCCCGCTTGCCAAAGGCAGGCCGAGTCTGGGGGCGGCGGAAAGCTAAAGGGCACCTGATCGGCTGTGCCCGCCTCCCGGCCCAAGGAGCCACCGGCATCGACTGGGCCTGAAGGAGGCCTCGCGAGACCCCGGCCGGAGCCCTCCAGCCCCCGATCCAGCCTTCTCACTCCAGCTCGCCAGCCTGTTTGCCTCCGTCTCCTGCAGCAGCTGGATCGTGTTTACAAAACCCTTAATGTGATGTCTCCAGGGGGAGAGCTGTACAAACATCCGACTTTGCTCTCAAGACTTTCTGCATTTCTCTCCCCAGTTTTTTTTTTGTTTTTTTAAATCACTTTTGACATTTGCATGGAAACAGGTTTTCTTCCTGCCTGCTGCTTATTCTCCCAAACCTATCACTCAGGCTACGCTGAATTCCAGCCTCCCCCCGGGAATGGGCAGGGCAGCTGTTCAGCGGCACACAGCGGCACTCCACAACACTTGGCAACACGGAGGGAAAGCGGAACGCTCCGGCCAAGGCGAGCCACGGGGAAGCCGGGACAAAGGCGGAGGGACCCCCGCCCACTCCCCCCAGAAAGCATTGCTTGCAGGCAGGGCACGAAGTTTAAATGCTCCAGATTTTGGCGGGTGGGGGGGAGCACTGTGTGTTCTGCAAAGGGAGGGGGGCCGGGGGGGATTCTGCTGCCCAGTTAGGAACATAAGGACATTAGAAGAGCTCTGCTGGATTAGACCGGTGGTTCGTCTAGTGCGGCATCCTGTCTCACACAGTGGCCAACCAGTTCCTCTGGAGGTCCAACAACTGTGCACAGAGGCTGAGGCCTTCCCCTGAGGTTGCCTCCTGGCACTGAGGTTCAGAGTCCTCACAGCCAGTAGCCACTGACAGACCGCTCCTCTAAGGACAGAGCCCGCCTGCCATCCCCTGGGCCAGCACCCTTTCTTCATGTCCCCTTGCCCCCCTCAGCCATGGAAGCGGATGTCAAGATGCGACTTCTCCACGCGAACTCTGGATAAGGCCTGTCACCAGAGAGGGACAAACTGTCCACCAATGTGGCAGAAGCTGCCCTCCCCTGTACCAGGGAATGCTAAAGGTGCCCGACTTCAGGGAGAGCAGGATGTGAACCAGCAACTTGGCACCCCTTCTGGGCGGCACCCCAGACCCCCGGACGCTCGTGCACAAGCCGGATTCCGCTTGCCTCTCCAGAAGCAAGTGAGGCCCCCCAAGCTCTGCTGGGGCACCTCGCCTCCTGCCCCCTTGTCCTTCTCCCCCAAAATGGGGCTTTGGCTTCCTTCCTTCCAGACTCTCTCCTGCCTTCCCATCAGCGCTGCGGCTCCCCGGAAACACAGGCTTGCCAGCCTCACCCAAGGAATCCCGCCTTAGCAGTATTGCCCATCCCTCCCTGTCAGCCAGAGTCCATTTCTAGCCAAAGAGCAGGAGTATCCCTGCTGCCGTGGCCCAACCCCCCCCCCCCCCCCCGCATCCTCTCCCTGGGACTGAGGTGGGCAAAATGTGCCCTTCGGTATCCAGCAGGCAGGGTCAGCTGGCTTGCTTTCAGGTGCTGAGTCCCAGTGCACAAGGCAAAGCCCTCCTGCTGAAGCCAGGCAGGCCAGTGCCTCAGTGGGAGACCTCCCAGGAACGCCCCCCGCCCCTCCTGCACGCATGTCACACAGAGTTCCTTGATGGAAGAAGGAAGGTCAGAATACCAACACAGTAAATAAATATTAGCAAGGCGCCTCCTGGTGAGAATCATGAGCTCAGAGAAGTGGAGGCATCTCTGCAACCTCATCCCTTTTTAACCCAGAGGGGTTCATCTTCTGCCAAGGAGGACAGCCCAGTAACGAGGGTTGCCAGCTCTGGGTTGGGAAATCCCTGGAGATTTTGGGGGGGGGGGGGGGCTGGAGCCTAGGGAGGCCAGGGACCTTAGCAGGTTATAATGCCACAGACTCCACCCTCCAAATCAGCCGTTTTCTCCAGGGGGACTGAGCTCTGTCATCTGGAGACCCATTGTAATCCCAGGAGATTTCAAGGCTCCGCCTGGAGGGTGGCAGCCCGACCAACCACACACCCCAAGTTGGCTCCACCTTGCCTGCAAGCACCCTCTTACCGAGCCGTGTCGGCATCAAAGGAGGAGACGAGCGGGTTGAGGTGCCGGTAGCGGTTGATGAAGGCGTCCTTGTTGACCTCCCAGATCTCGCGGTACACGTCCCAGGTCTTCAGGTACGCCTGGAGGTGGGTCGCATTGTTCTGCATGCCGCCACTGATCTGTGCCTGGATCTTCTTGATGTCATCGTCCCGCTCTGGAGAGAGAGAAGGCAAGCAAGTGGCTGTCCCTGCCAGCTGGCCTGCCTCCTACGAGGGGCCAGGCCTTCGGTCTCCGACGAGGGGCCAGGTGCCGCTCCAAAGGCCAGTGTGCAAGAGGGAGGAGGAGCCTGAAATCAGTTATCGTTAGAGTGTCAGACTGGGATCAGGGAGACATGGTTCGAACCCCACTCTGCCAGGGAAGCTCGCTGGGTGACCTTGGGGCAGTCACACACACTCGGCCTAAACTACCTCACAGGGCTGTTCTTGTGAGGATGCGACGGAGGAGAGGAGAGCGACGGAAGCCACTTTGGGTCCCCATGGGGCAGAAAAGCAGGGTATAAAGGAAGTGAATAAACAAACAAGGACGATGCCAAGAAAAGGGCAGACAAGCAAGAACCCTTTTCCCTTAAAAAAAAAAAGGGGGGGGGAACAAAAGAACATAAAATAAGAACCTAAGAGAAGCCGATGTCGGATCAGGCCAGGGGCCCACCCAGTCCAACACTCTGGGTCACACAGTGGCCAAAAACACCAGGTGCCCTCAGGAGGTCCAGCAGTGAGGTCAGGGTTGAAAAAAACGCAGGGGGTAAAAAACAGCCCATGAAATGAAGTTCTCTCCCCGTCAGGCCCCCAAGTCGGGTCCCAAATGCGTGATATCCCACACTGCCTTGAACCTCTTTCTTGTCAAACATTCCACAGGCCAGCCCTGTGCCGAACATCGCCGCCCCCACTCAGGCCAGATGGCGCCTGGTCCAAGGTTCAGCCCGGCCGTCTGTGGACAAGCCTCCCTGGAGGGCTGGTGCTGCCCTTTTGGCCTTCTCTTCCTCCCTGGGGGGGCCGACAGGGTACCCAAGGGGGAGGCCACAGTGTCCGACAAAAGTGTGGAGATGCTTTCCGCAATCCGCGGCTAATAATCCCTTGGATTCCGTGACACAACATGTGAGGCTCTTCAAAGAACTCCAGATGCCTCCCTCCCCCCCAATCTCCCCCCCCCCCCGGGACAATTGAGTGCACCAAGCGGGAGGGAACAGCCACAAAGGGCCAGCCAGTTCCGCAGAGCCTGGGCGAGGCACCACCCCAGGCTGGAGCCCCAGTGGAGGAGAAATCGAGGCTTCCTGCAGAGCTTCCAAGAGAGGCAGAGCCAGCTCCATGAATCATGCCGCGACACAAACAAAAACTCATGTGCCGGCATCTGCGAAGCCACGGGGAGCGGAAGCAGCAGCAGCAGCAGAACGGCAGCGAGAGCCTGCCTGGGCCACAGCCCAGGAAAGAGCTGGAAACAGAAGCAGGCCGTAACCTGACCGCCGACGGCTCCAGCAGAGCTCCAGGCCCGGCCTGCTTCCCTGCTCCCTCCCGGCCGTCCCGTCATCCCCAATTCCCACCTTTCGTACCAGAGCTGCCATCGGCGAAGGAGGGGTCTTCGCCCAGGTGCTTCTCCCACTCACGCTGGCAGTTGCCCAGTGCCCGGCCCCACGACCACACTTCCCAACATCTCGCATCATTTAAAGGGGATGGCCAAGGCTGGCCCAACCGCGTCAGGTGTGGGAAGCCAAGCTGGGTCAGCCCTGGTTGGTTACGGGAGACCACCAAGGGAGTCCAGGGTTGCTACACAGAGGCAGGCAATGGCCGACCACCTCTGGACGTCTCTTGCTAGAGATGACCACCATAAGCCAGCTGCAACTTGACAGCACTTTTTAGATGCAGCCCAAGAGGGGAGAGAAACTACCCAAAGGCCAAAAACCGCCCCCCTCCAGCATCCCAGGCTAGCGCTCCCCTAGAGCTGCCTCTTGTGCACAGACTCAGCAGATCAGGCCTTCTGGCTATTGGAAGCCCCCTGCTCCCCATCCCCATCCAAAGGTGTTCACCATGGTAATTCCCGGGGGCATCCGGCATCAAAGGGAAGGGCAGTAGCGGGGCCACTCACGGCCAATGTGGCTTCACAGAGTCTGAGCCCATGAGCCTCCGGGCCTGGCACCCTCCCACACCACAGCAAACGTCATGCAAAGAGTATCCCCATGAGTGAAAGCCCTGTGGCCGGCAGTCCTTTCCCTGCCCTTAGAACTGTACCGCTCCACCTCTGGAGCACCCACCTGGGCCGTTGGAGAGGAGATACCTATCCAGCAGGACTCCTGCTCTCCTCCTGTGCGGGAGAGGCATGCAGGCCCTGGAGCACGTGGATCGGGCTCCTGTAAAAGCGGTGAGGAGGGGCCCCAGGAGGCCTGCTTACCCACAAGGAGAGAGATGGGGTCGCGAGTGGGCTTGCGCCTGATGAGGATCTCTGGGAGGCGGCGGAAGACGGAGATGCTGGTGATAAGATGGACGCTGATGTCGTTGACCATGTTGGCTAGCTGGATGAGGGTCGGAGAAAACTCCACCTGTCCGAGAAGAGGTCAGCGGGTCAGCAGGGAGGAGCAGCAGCCGGAGGCCAGGAGCAGGAACTGCTAGATTCAAGGCCAGGGGCACCTTGGAGCCCACCAAGACTTACACGGTACAAGCTTTCCAGAGTCAAAGCTCCATCCCAAAGTGAAGTTTTGACTCTGAAGAGCTCGTACCCTGAGACTCTGGTCTAAGGCACCACTGGACTCGAATCGAGTTCTTCTACTTCCGACCAACATGGCTATGCTCTGAAACTCTCCTTATACGAAGCAAGGAGAAAGTGTTCAATGCCCCCAGCCCAGCTTGGGCTTACGGGATGATTAGCACAAAACCCAAATTCCACATGACATGCAACGCAATCCGACACAGTCTCCAATTTAGAAATGCTGACTTCACCCTCCCAGCATCATGTGTGGCTTCAAAACAGGCACTAGCAATATATCACCCAGATTCACCACTACCTGGGACTGAAAGAGTGACTTTAGAGTCCAAGACGCAGGTTTCTACCGGCTAACTCAGAAATGTCCTTTTCCCTACATGGCCTCCCCAAGGATCCTGGGGCAAAATTCTGGTAGACAGAGGTAGGCTCACCTGAGCAGTTTGAACCGGGTAGTAATCCTGGAGGATGACCTTCACCCGGAAGAGGGGACTGGGGCTGGTCTTGCCATCCCCGTTGATGGCCTTGGAAAGCTCCATCAGGGACCACTTGACGTTCAGCCGCAGGGCCTCCTCCATCATCCGGTCCATCTTCATGGTGTAGTTTAGCCAGTGCTGCTGCACCTGCAGAAGTGGAGGGGGGGCAGAGGAATGCGGGTCACGTCGGGGAAACCCTGATAAGCTCAAAGGAAGACTCCACACAGCCACAAAGCTCTGCCCAGAGAACAGCTTTGTTAGGACCAAGTACATCACTTTGCACGTAAACCCCATTGGTTGCCTGCATTATGCCCAGTGATGTTCTGGGCCGCTCACGTCCATGTCATAATTAACTAAAAAGAATGCTTAGCTCGCTGCCCAGGAAATACCCTCCTCCATAAACACACGGAGCACAGCCAAGGCTGCTGTTCCAGAGTGTCCACATGAGCACCGGAAGCTGCCTTATCCTGAACCAGACCCTCAGTCCATCAGAGCCAGTACTGTCTCCTGAGATGGCCAGCGGCTCTCCAGCGTCTTTCCTTTCACTTACTGCCAGATTCTTTAACTGGAGATATCGAGGACTGATTCCTTAGAACAAATTTTGGGGACACAATAATGCCACCTCCTGACAGTCCAAGAAACGAGAGCACCTTGCGGTTCAATTCCCTGCAGAGGCCGAGGTCTTTCGCATCACCTACTACCTGGTTCTTTTTACCTGGAGATGCCAGGGATTGAACCTGGGACCTTCTGCGTGCCACCACCCTTTCCAACACGCACATAAAGCTGCGTTCTGCTGAATCAGACCTTTCAGTCCATCACAGTCAGTCTTGGCTCCCCAGGGTCCAAGGCAGAGGTCTTCCAGATCACCTCCTACCCAATTGTTTCAACTAGAAATGCCAGGGATTTAACTCAGGGCCTTCTGCATGTCGAGCAGATGCTCTACCACTAAGCTGCCTCCTGACAGTTCAAGAAACGATAGCACCGTGCGCTTCGGTTCCCTTCAGTGGCAAACAGTGAATTCTAATGCATTCTGGACAAAGTTTCCATGCAGGGACATTCCGCCGTCTCCTCGACTCCTCACCTCTGGCCCATCGTGCTTGAAGACTTCGTAGGTTTGGCGCATGATGGTGATGCATTCCTCGTGGATGTTGATCAGCTTCTGTTGCATGGAGGCCCGGTGCGCCTTCTGGTCCTCCTCAAATTCCAAGTCATTGTAGACCCTCTTGCCCGTGATCCGGACCAACAAAGCCTCACTCATCTGCTGGGCCCGCTGAGCAATGGCCAAGGTGGCAGCCTTGTACTCGTTCACAATGTTCTGCACCTGAGGGACACACAAAGGGAGTGAGGGAGGCTCCTGTGCAGAGGGATCCAACCACAGGTGTCCATGCCCAGACTGGGCTACTGCAACACGCTCTGCTTGGGGCTACCCTTGAAGAGTGTTCAGAAGCTGCAGCTAAGGCCGAATGCTTCAGGTAGACTGCTGGTGGGGTGCAGCTACTGGGAGCCTATGACCCCAATATTACAACAATTACACTGGCTCCTGACCGGCTCCCAAGCCCAATGCAAGGAGTTGGTTTTGACCTTTAAAGCCCTACATGGCTCGGGACTGGGGTATCTGAAGGACTGTTTTCTCCCATACATCTCTGCCCAGGAACTAAGGGGCCCTCCGGAGAGTCCGTTCCATCAATCAAAGATGCTCATCTGATGGGCACATGATAGAGGGCCTTTTCAGTCACAGCCCCACAAGTACAGAACAACCTCCCCAGGGAAAGTGTGCCTGGCCCCCTTCACCATCGATGTTCAGGGGGCAGTAGAAGACAGTTTTATTTAGGACCGCATCTGATTAAGTTACTAGCTGTCCTAAATTATCGCTTTAAAATTTTCAACTTTAATGCATTTTATACATTTTGTACATTTATTTATCTGTTTTATGTATTTCACCTGTATTTATCTATGCTGTAAACCACCTTAAGCTCCGTTAGGAAGCAAGGTAGCTAAGGAACGTTTTAAATAACTAAGCTGCGTAAGAGGTGGGAGGGGGCTTCGGATAAGGGAGTGGGGTGGGGGGCCACTGTAAAGAGGCCAGAGCCCTTCGGGTCCACACAGGTGCCTCAGCCGAGGGGAGAGCAAAAGCCCAGGGCAGCTGCGAACCAAGCCCGGTTGAAAAGCAGCCAAGATCAGGCTAAGTGAAGACTTTGGTTGTCCTTGCCTCAACCGGGCACAGGCCCACCTGAGCCTGGGGGCACCTTCAGAACAGGGAATGGGTGCCCCCACAAAACGCCTACCCTGGAGGACTGGGGCCAGTCAGAACATGGGTTTCATGAGGCACTGGGGCCAATCACAAGATTTTAGGAATCTGCACGCCAAGCATCTTCCTGCTATGAAGACAGCTGCTTCAAGGTTTGGCTTTGGGAAAGAAGTACATGGGGGGAGGCGGCACAGGAAGCCCACTGGTGGGCACGGTGTACCTATGGGAGCCACACTGGGGATGCCTGCAACAGACCCAGGAAACCCACTGGTGGGCACCATGGTGCCCAAGGGAGCCACGCGGAGGATGTCTACAAGAGACCCTGAAGGCCGTGAGACCCGAGGAGTCCTGCAGGGAACGAGGCCAGTGGAGAAGATGGCCCTGAAAGCAGGTCCCAGCCCTCCGGTAACCCCGGAGGAGAGGATGCCTTCGAAGGCTGTGGGTACAGGTCTGGTCACCACCGCTCAGAAAAGCTACCATAGCACTGGAAAAAGTGCCGAGGAGGGCAACTAGAATGATAAAAGGGTTGGGACACTTTCCCTATGAAGAAAGTTTGAAGCACTTGGGGTTCTTTAGCTTGGAGAAATGATGGCTGAGGAGTGACAGGACTGAGGTTTATAAGATTATGCACAGGATAGAGCAGGTAGAGAAAGAGGTACTTTTCTCCCTTTCTCACAATACAAGAACTCGGGGGCACTCCATGAAATTGCTGAGCAGTCGGGTTAGAACAGATAAAAGGAAGTCCTTCTTCACCCAAAGAGTGATTAACACGTGGAATTCACTGCCACAGGAGGTGGTAGCAGCTACAAGCATGGACGGCTTCAAGAGGGAATTGGATAAACATACGGAGCAGAGGTTCATCAGTGGCTCTTAGCCACAAGGTACAGATAGGAACACTCGGTCTGGGGCAAGTGATGCTCTGTATTCTTGGTGCTTACGAGAGGGGGAAACAGTGGGAGGGCTTCTAGTGTCCTGGCCCCACTGCTGGACCTCCTGAGGGCACATGGTATTTTTGGCCACTGTGTGACAGAGTGTTGGACTAGATGGACCATTGGCCTGATCCAATATTGGCTTCTCTTATGTTCTCATGTAAGGTCTGGGCACCCCACCGGCAGACCTTGCTGGCATGAAGGCGGCACTCGGAGATGAAGACGGTGCTGGCTCCTTTGAGGGACCAATGCAGCTTCTTGAGGCCCGGATGGATCTTCCGGTCGAGGTAGCGGATGCGCTCTCGGAAGAGGCCCCTCTCCTCCGCGGTCAGCATGCTGATGATCCTGGGGGAGCAGGCAAGGCAGCAGGTGTGAGGCCCAACCAGAGACCCGGCCCTGCCTTCCCCTCCACACCAGGCCCGGCCAAAACCTTGCAGATTCTGCCAAGATCGCGGCAGAAAACGCATTATGCAAAGTTCAACTCAGCCGCAGGCATCCGATTTGCATAAATCGGTTCTGATTGCAGGCTTTAGGCGAGGGGTTGTGGCAGATTTCTAAGGATACAACATGCATTCAGGCTCACTTAAGCAGGATTAGTTATCCCGACTTGTCTTTTAACCACCCAGCCGTACAGCAGGTCTCCCCCCACCCAACCTTTCTCGCCTGTGACGGGAGACTAAAACTTGGAGGTGGTATGAATATGGTTAGGGCTACAAGGGAGGCCGCCTTTCCCATGAATGCAGATAACGGTCCTCGATCAGGATCTGCTTCTAAAGCCCAGGACGGCTCAGCCGTCCCCAAAAACACAGCCAGGAGGGATTTGTTGAGGATGGGCTCCAGCACAGGCCCCATTCCTCTCCCGCAGCACCAGCCTGGTCTCCAATTAATTCCCAAGTGGAAAGACGCCAGCACAAAAGAAGTGCTTACACTTGTGTCATGATAAAAAATACAGCTGCCAAGACAAAGCTCCTTTCGAACAACACTCTCTTTGTAGAGAAACGCCTCCGTGTCACACTTCAGAAAATACTGTGGCAAAGCAAAGAGAGAGGCACCCCCCCACACACACATGCCAAACACACCTTTGGGAACACTGGGCGGGAAGCAAACGGCTGGCTGGATCTCCTCTCAAACCCAGCAGCTCCCTCCTGCTGCCACTGGGGCACGGCTTATCACACAACAGGCACAGCTCACCACCAGCACACGGCCACAGAGGTGCCACCTGACCCATAATGCACCAGCACAATCATCAGGGCTACAGCTTCCCTCTCTGCCACATTTGCTGCATCAGCCCACAGCCAGGAGGAGGAAAGAGGAGCTCCGTCCTCCCTCCCTTCCTTGAGGACAGACTTTACCAGCTGGCGTGCCCCCTCTCGGACTAGAGCTTTGCCCCACCCAGCAGGCGCAAGACCCCATGGGCTGTTCTGGTCACTGGCCTGCCTTTGCTCCTCCCAAAGACCCAGCCCTGCAGCTAGGGCAGCACTCCAGATGGAGCTTCCTGAAGAAACCCCAGGCGCAACAGACAGCACCCGAAGCCCAGAAAATACGCAGTCCTGCTATTAAGTGAGACGACACAGGTCTCACACATCAGCGTTTCTCAGCCTGCAGGCCCCAAACCAAAAGTGGGCTGCAAAGCCCGTGAAAGACGGGCCAGACTCTTACGTTTCCTTCACCTGTGCAAGCTCTGTTTCAGCTCTTAAGGGGGTCACCCCACCAACTGCATTTGGACATGAGTCACCAAGCCCAAGAGGCAGGGACAACCACTGCCACCAGCAACCCTTTCTGCTCAGAGCAGCCCCTTGCCTGGTGCTTCCCCAACACCCCTGGACACGAGGAAGATACCCACAGATGAGAACACGCAGGAAGCTGCTTTATACTGAATCAGACTCTTGGGTCCATCAAGGACAGTCTGGTCTACTCAGACTGGCAGCTGCTCTCCTGGGTCTCAGGAAGAGTTCTTCTCCATCACCTACTACTGCCTGGTCCTTTTCAACTGGAGGGGTCGGGGATTGAACCAGGGACCTTCTGCGTGCAAAGTAGAGGCTCTATCACTAAGCCACAGTTGCCTGGTAGTTATCAGACCTCTTGGTCCATCAAGGTCAGCATCGTCTACTCAGGCTGGCAGCGGCTTTCCATGGACTCAGGCTGGTAAAGGTCTTTCACATCACCTCCTACCTGGGGCCTCCTGCATGCCAAGCAGATGCTCTACCACTGAGCCACGGCCGGGGGGGTGGGGTGGGGTGGGGTAGTTAAACACCAGGGCCTCAGGAAGGCACTTCTGCGCAGGGCCACACACCTGTTATAGTCGCGCGTCACCAGCAACAGGTTCTCACGCAGGTTGCGCAAATCCTCTCTCCTGTCATACAGCTCGACCACATAGTGAGGGATCTCGAAAAGCAACCTGTCCCAATAGTGGATCTCCACAAACAACTTGAGCACGTGCCTGGAAAGAAAAGAAGCCCAGGGACACCGTGAGTGGTGAGGAACAGTGCTTCCTCTAAACTGAGTTAGTGTGAGCCAGCTCACAGCTTTTTAGGCTCCGGCTCACACATTTTTGTCTTAGCTCAGGAAGGATGGTTCCGGAGCAACTAATTTATGCTGCAGCCCAGTGGCCTGCTCACAACTTTATTGCCAGTAGCTCACGATGCAGAATTTTTGCTCAGAAGACTCCTCAGCTTAGAGGGAGCACCGGAGAGCTAGCCCAGCTGGTTCCTGGGCCCCTGCTTACTTGTCGAAATTGATGTCCAGCATCCCTGGCTTATCGGTGCTGAGGATGAGGAGAGGCGTGTCCAGGCGCTTCAGGCAGTCCTTGTCCAGGGTCTGAGTCCATTCGTGGAAGGTCTTCCTCTCGATCTCGTCCATTGCCTGAACCAGCAGCTGATAGGTCTGGAAGCTCTCTTCTCCGGTCCCGATGTGGGGGATGAAGTGGGCGCTGGTGAGACACTGTCAAGGGGGAAATTTTCAGAGGGTAGCCGTGATGGTCTGCTGTGGGACAGCTGGAATCGAGTCCAGGAGCACCTTAGAGACCAGCAAGATTTTTGGGAGGAGAAGGAAGAGGAAGATGAGGAGATGGAGGAAGAGGAAGAAGAAGAGGAGGAGATTGGATTTATACCCTGCCCTTCACTACCCAAAGGAGTCTCAGAGCGGCTTGCAATCTCCTTTCCCTTCCCCTCCCCACAACCCTGTGAGGTAGGTGGGGCTGAGAGAGCTCTAAGAGAACTGCCCTTGAGAGAACAGCTCTGAGAGAACTCGTGACTGACCCAAGGCCCCACTAGCAGCTGCATGTGGAGGAGAGGGGAAATCAAACCCGGTCCTCCCAGATTAGAGTCCCCCACTCTTAAGCACTACAGCAAACTGGCTCCTGAAATAAGCTTTTGAGAATCAACGCTCCCTTCGTCAGATGCAAAGCTTTGATGCTTGAGAGGTTATAGCCAGAGAATCTAGCTGTCAAGGGGGATTCGAGAAGACTCTGCTCAGAGGAGGCCGCACGAGCCCCCGGAGGCTGGCCAGACCTCAGTTTGTTCCGGGACACCTTTCCCTCCTCTGATGCCAGCAAAGACAGCTCATGGGGAACAGCCAAGTTTAATTCCAATGTTCTGGCAAAGACAAGCTTTCCTGTTCCTAGACAGAGAGCCTGTCTTTCTGACGTGCATCATGGGTTGGCAGTCCTCCCTTCCGCACACCACAGCTCCTTTCTGCATGGGATTGTGGCCCTTCCAGCAGGAGAGGCTGCGGGGAGAGGGGGCGGCAGTTTTATGGGAGACGAGGGGGGCACAGACTTGAGACTGCGCAGACGCACCCCGGATTTCAGGGCCAGCAGCCTCCATGAGCGCATGACCGAGAGATGCCGGCTTGAGGAGACGCGAGCAGAAGCCCAGGCTGCCTCAGAGCTTACCTGCCTTGCCTCTCCTCCCCCCGCTGCCCCCCAACTCAGCTTGGCAAAGGCCTTCCCGGTGCCAGCTCACAGCCTCTGGGCCCTGTTTCCCCCACCCTGTCTCCGGCTCTGCTAGAACATTAGTTCGCCGCTTGGTCAACGGTGGGCACGAACAAAATGGGGAAAATTACATTCTGATTGCCCGTCGCCCTCTTTCCGGTGGGTGTAATCGAGAAAACAACATATGCCACCTAGAAAAGCCGGCCAATTATTAGTGCCAAAATAAAAAAAATGGGAAGGCTCCGAGGAGGCTCCTGTCATTTGCAACGCTGAGTCAGCCGGGACTGAGCTCCTCCAGGAAAGGGGTGTGGGGAGTGATGCAGGAGGCAGCCGTGGGGAGGGGGCAGGTGGGCCCTCGCAGACCCCTTCTCACACACTGGAGGCCCCCGCAGACCCCTTCTCCCTGCCCTTTTGGCCTGCACAAGATTCCTGATGCGAGTGGCGCCCCTCAGCCCTTCCTCCTCCTCCCCTGCAGTGCGTGACAAGAAGCAAATCTGAGGCCAGGAGCACCTTAGGGACCAATGAGATTTGGGGGGGGGGGGGTCTGAGCTGTTGAGAATCAAAGATCCCTGTGACAGGTACAAGTCGGAATGGAGATCCCAGAGACCTTCTCTCTCAGTCAGAAGCTGGGAGGGCGTGTTGCGAAAAAGGGACTCGGGATCAGTCCCTAGCTCACAGCTTTTTAGCCTCCGACTTACACATTTTTGCCTTAGCTCAGGAAGGATGGCTCCAGAGCAAACTAATTTATGCAGCAGCCAAATCGATCACTCACGACTTTAATGGCCAGTAGCTCACAGAGTAGAATTTTTGCTCACAAGACTCCACCGCTTAGAGGGGGCATTGCTCGGGATGCAGGGGTAAAATGCAGAATGCAATCAGCTTCATCAGAGCAGGGGAGGAAGCATCCGGGCTCCTTCCTCTGCCACATCTCTTCTACCTTTGGACTGGGAAACAAGAAGAAGAGATTGGATTGATGCCCCACCCTTCACTCAGAGTCCCAGAGCGGCTTACAATCTCCTTTCCCTTCCTCTCCCCACAAGAGACACCCTGTGAGGTTGGTAGGGTGGAGAGAGCTCTCTTGAGGACTGCCCTTGAGAGAACCAGGGATCACTATTCAGACTTGCATCTGACGAAAGGAGCTCTGACTCTCGAAACCTTATACCCTGAGAATCTTGCTGGTCTCTACGGGGCTCCTGGGTTTGAATCTAGTCCTTCTGCTGCAGATCAACATGGCGACCCTCCGAAACGAAATTCCGGAGGGGTGCGGGGGGATGAGACTGTACATTCCCTCCATCCAACCACTTCCCAGATGGAGGGGACTGAAAAAAGAAGAGGGGAGGGGACATAAACAGCATGGCAAAAGAGCCTGGGTCCCCCCCCCTTGAAAAAGAAATGTGCCAGAGAGGGTGGATCCCACCCCCATTCTCATCCACCCTCTTTGAAAGGGTGGGGAGACAATCCAGCATTCCAGCAACTAACCCTCTGGGAATCAATGAGAAGTGCAAACAGATTTTCTCATTCTTTAAATCACTGTCATGGGGGGGGGGGTTCCCCTTGCTTAGACTGGGGCCACACCCACAGTGCTGTCTCCCCTCTGCCAATTTGCAGCTGCAATTGCTCCCCCTCCCTTCAACCTGCTGTATCGGAGGGGGGGATGGGGGGGGGACGGGAACGAACATACAGGTGTCCATATGACAACTGCTATGTCTAAATTCCAGGCTTTGACTTCAGCCTTCAAACAACCACCATGCGAGGGAGGGACAGAGATCTCCTTGTGTGGCTGTACCAAATGGTTTAAGCAGCAGGCATGTGGAACCCTCACTCGGATTGGGACCAGTGTTCCCTCTAAGCTGAGTGAGTGTGAGCTAGCTCACAGTTTTGTAGCCTCTGGCTCACACATTTTTGTCTTCGCTCAGGAAGGAGGGCTCCAGAGCAAACTGATTCCTGCAGCAGCCAAATCACTCACTCAGAACTTTAATGCCGGTAACTCACAGAGCAGAATGTTTGCTCCCCAGACTCCACAGCTTAGAGGGAGCATTGATTGGGACTGCACTGCAAGGGAGTGGAGATTTAAGCCTTCCACCCCCCCACCCCCTGAACTGCTCTGGTGACCCAAGATGGTCAGGCCTGCCCTCCCCCTGCGCGGTGAGCACAATCTGAATCCCAGCCTGATATGCCTCTGTGGCGGTTGTTTTTTTAAAACCACTTGGAAACTGCTCATGTCACACGCCCAGAAATTCCGGTTAGGCTGGGGCCACAGGCTGGAAAGGGAGGGGCCAGACAAGAAGGACAGTCACCAAAGACCGATTCTTGCAACGTATAATCCCACGGGCCCAGGTCAGGGTCCTTCCCTTGAGGGGGGCTTGATTCCAGGCCAAAGCCCTGGTAGAAGGGGCCTTGCTAAGCCCTGGGCATCCCCAGCCCCAAGGGGCCCCAGTCAGCGCCCCCCCCCCCCCCCGCAACTCCCTGCACCCCTACAAAGAACCAAAAGACCAAAAGTCGGGCATTTCTCCAAGCCAGAACTTAGCATGCTGCAGCGCCCAAACAGCTGCATTCCAGGCGTGTTTGCAGCTTCCTACCAGTCAGGAACGGCAGGATCCCCATCTAAATAATACTGCAAAGGGAATGGCGTGACCAGAATTAAACACATCCAAGATACATGTG
This sequence comes from Lepidodactylus listeri, assembly GCA_029233225.1. NCBI lineage: Eukaryota > Metazoa > Chordata > Lepidosauria > Squamata > Gekkonidae > Lepidodactylus > Lepidodactylus listeri. The sequence goes on from JARCFY010000018.1 coordinate 54,092,298, forward strand.
CCAATGCACCTACAGTACGTTATTTGACTGCTGGGGACAGGGGAAGAGATGGTGCCCTTGTTCGGGAAGCTCAATTCTGTCTGTCATTATCGGGAGCCAGGCTGACTCCTGACTGGCTTGTGTTCCCCAGCGGGGGTCCTCAGCCTGTCAGGGGGTCCGGAGTTTGGCTGGCTGCCAGTGGAATCTACAGGCAGGCCCAGCTCGGGGTTGGGCTACAGTGGCAGAGGAAAACAAGGTCCAAGCTCACACACACCCCCCCCCCCCCCACCGCAAAGGGCAAGAGGTTAAAAGCAGCTGTAAAGGGGCTAGTCTTGCAGGTGCCACAAGACCAGGGGTCCCCACCTTTCTGAGCCGGCAGGCACCTTTGGAATTCTGACACAGGGTGGTGGGCACAATCACAAAATGGCTGCCAACAGAGGCGGAGCCAATCGTAAAATGGCCACTTGCCGGAGAACCACAAAATGTCAGGGAGAGAGGTTATCCTTAACTCTAATAGTAACAATTCGATGTATCAGGCACTCTGTTCAACAGGATGCTTTTTAATCTGCACAGCCAATCCCTGCTGGGCAAATGCCCCACCTAGCCCCTCCTGCTTTCTAAAAGCACTTGGCAGGTGCCAGGGATGGTGTGGGCAGGCTCCGTAGTGCCCACAGCCAGCAAGCTGGGGACCCCTGCACTAGATCCTCTGCTGTTTCAGTTTTAGCAGCCCGCCCCCACCCAGACAAAGGCTTACATACAGTTCCCGAGCCAATCAGGAGCCTGATCTGATCAGAGCCAATCAGAAGCCTGATCTGACAGCCAATTACGGCCTTGGGATTTGTTGCAAAGAACAGCAAAGAGGGCTGGGCGAAGCTCCACGCATGCTTGTCTTCTTGAGGGGCCCTGAGTTCTGTTTGCACAGCAGACAACCCCAGCTGTAGCCAGAAGGACTAGAAACTTGCTTCTGAACAAAGACAAAGGAGGCAAAAAGAGCTCCCGGGGTTTAAGTCATGTTCTCAGCCCCCCTGGCAACCTCTCAGCCAAACCAACGGACAGAGCCTCAGGTCGGCATACAGGCTGAAGGACCTCACCAAGCTTAAGAGGGTTTCCCCAGGCTTTGTCTCATGAACTGGACAGACCCGTAAGACTCTGCCCCCTTCCCCTACAATCCCCCCACAACACCTCTTTGTCTTCATTTCCAGCTCCTGGCTGCTGCTTCCCCTACGACGCCTCTCCTATTTGCCTCGTAACTCCCCATACCTGCTCCAGAGCGCCTTCCCCTCCAGCAGCTCAGTGGGAATCCAGAAGGGCTTGCCTGTCCAAAGGCCTCCTGCCTCGAGGCACGCACAGCTGTTTGTGTCTCACACCCCACCCCCCCAGGCTGAGAGCCCCTCAGCTAGAGGAAGAGAGAGAGAGAGAGAGACAGAGAGACAGAGAGAGAGATCTTCTCTTTGCTTGCCAGGAGTCATGTTCAGGGACTGGTGCACCTCGCAGCGACATGACACACATCTAAAGATCCAAAGCAGGGCCGGGGAGAGCTGGGCGCCAGGAGCTTGCCAACTCATAACAGACAGAGGGAGGCTCCTGGCCAGTGGGGGAGAGGCAGGATTGGGGCAGGCTGGTTCAGAGGGAGCCGATTTGCAAGCTGCTTGCCTCCCATCCCAACCCGGATTTGGCGATTTCCATTTCAGCCTTGCACAGGGAGCGAGCGGGAAAGAGGAGGGCTTGTTGATTGATGGCGGAAAAGCCGTTTTGTTTCTACCTAACGTATAATTAAACCTGTCAAAAGGAACTCAGTGACAGAGGATGTTATTGAGGTAAATAGCTGCGAAATAGACCAAAAAAAATTGATGAGGTGTTTTGATGAATAAAGAACAGCAGCCAAAGCTGTGGCTGGAGCCGATTGCTTTTGCTGACCAGCAGATGGGACCCCCCCCCCCCCCCGTTCAAAGAAGGGCACGGGGAGAGGGGCTCCTTCTCCCACAGCACAGCAGGCAAGAGAAATGAGAAGAAAAGGGGCCCAACTGTAGCTCAGGACCATCTCTCCGCCAGAGCCAGCACGGTGCCAGACTAAGATCTAGGAGACCCAGGTTCAAATCTCCACTCTGCCATGGAAGCTTGCTGGGTGACCTTGAGCCAGTCCCACTCTCCGTCTAACCTGCCCCACAGGGCTGTTCTGAGGATGAAATGGAGAAGAGGGAAATGGTGTCTCCCCACTGGGGAGAAAGGCAGCCATATAAATGAAATTCAGGTAGGGTTGCCATGTTGGTCTGAAGCAACAGAACAAAGTTTGAGCCCAAGTGGCACCTTTAAGACCAACAAAGTTTAATTCTGGGTAGAAGCTTTCATGTGCAAACAAAAGCTTATAACCCAGAATTAAACTTTGTTGCATGGTCACAAGCGCTTATAACCCAGAATTAAACTTTGCTGCATGGTCACAAGTGCTTATAACCCAGAATTAAACTTTGTTGCATGGGCACAAGCGCTTATAACCCAGAATTAAACTTTGCTGCATGGACACAAGTGCTTATAACCCAGAATTAAACTTTGTTGCATATGCACAAAAGCTTATAACCCAGAATTAAACTTTTGTTGCATGGTCACAAGCGCTTATAACCCAGAATTAAACTTTGCTGCATGGTCACAAGCGCTTATAACCCAGAATTAAACTTTGCTGCATGGTCACAAGCGCTTATAACCCAGAATTAAACTTTGCTGCATGGGCACAAGCGCTTATAACCCAGAATTAAACTTTGTTGCATGGGCACAAAAGCTTATAACCCAGAATTAAACTTTGTTGGTCTTAAAGGTGTCAACTCAACTCAACAAACGTTGTCATATAAATTAAAGTCTCCACCACAGAGCACTATGGGATATGTGGAGCCCGGTCACATGTGACACAGTTGCAGCGCCACCATCAGGTCTCTCGCAATGCAACCTAAGCTCAAAACGCATGCATCCAGGTGGGGAGGGGAGAGTTTGGATTGGGGCCATATCCTGGGCTGTGTGTGCAGGGGGAGAGTGGGCTTTGCTTTTTTCCTACCTTTCCCCCCTGTATAGCTGCCTGATGGCAATTCTGTGGAAGACAACTCCTCTTGACCCCCTCCTGTCTCTGCACCATGGCCCCGATCCAAATCAAGCCCACCCTCTGCCATCACTTGTTGTGCCGAACGTCCACCTCAGGAGCTCTGATCAGGGATGCCCAGCATTACAGGTCACATGGCTGGATGCGCTTAAGCCTTCCACAGGGGATGGTCATCAGGTGACCAAGCAAACCACCTAGAACAGCCGGGGGAAATTTGCCCTCCTGCAGCCGGCTAACTATTCAGCCACAGAGGGACTTCAGGAGCAATCCCATTGGGGCCACACCCACTCTCCATCAGAACCCGTGGGGTTCGTTGTGTGTTTCCTCTCCACCCCCACCCCCGGCTACAGCCACACCTGAAGGAAAGTGGACAGAAAGGATGTGGACAGAACAGAGAGGGTGCAGGGGACAGCGACAAGGCTGATCGGGGGCCTGGAGACCAAGAAGCCCTGCAAGGAAAGGCTGAGGGACCTGGGAATGGTCGGTCTGGAGAAGAGAGGTTGAGGGGGGGACAGGATGGCTCTCTTGAGGTATTTGCAGGGCTGTCACTTAAGAGGAGGGCAGGGAGCTGTTCCTGGTAGCAGCAGAGGACAGGACTCGCAATAAGGGGTTTAAACTAAGGCCGGGAAGGTACTGGCTGGATATCAGGAAAAACTTTTTGACAGTAAGAGTTGTGCTACAGTGGAATCAGCTGCCTCAGGAGGTGATGTGAGCTCCCCCTCACTGCCCGTCTTTAAGCAGCGTCTGGACACACCCTTGTCAGGGATGCTCTAGGCTGATCCTGCACTGAGCAGGGGGTTGGGCTAGAGGGCCTGTATGGCCCCTCCCAGCTCTGTGATTCTATGATTCTACGATTCCATAAGTACTTCTTCGTCCAAAGAGTATTTAGCATGTGGAATTCACTGTCACAGGAAGTGGTGGCTGCTAAGAGCACAGACAGCTTGAGGTGGGGACCGGAGAAACATCTAGAGCAGAGATCCAGCAGTGGCTATTAGCCACAAGGTATGGAGGGAACATTCTGTCTGGGGCAGTGATGCTCTGTATTCTTGGTGCTTGGAGGGGAGGGCAACAGAGGGAGGGTTTCTAGTGTCCTGGCCCCTCTGGTGGACCTCCTGAGGGCACCTGGTGTTTTGGCCACTGTGTGACACAGAGTGTTGGACTGGGTGGGCCGCTGGCCTAATCCAACATGGCTTCTCTTCTGTTCTTATCAATCCAGGATGCCTGAGCTCTCTGTTCACTGCTGGGCAGTCCTGGAATAGGAGGCCTACCTTCTGCGGCTTGTCAATGCGCCGGCGCAACCCACGCATCCAATGGGCCAGACCTGAGTAGTGGCACATGTGGGGGGGCAGGAAGGGGTTCTTCTTGCTCAGCTCCTTGTTGACCAGGGAGAGCTCCCTGTTGAACAGCATGTAAATGTCCACCGTCTTCTTGTCAAACGTCCGCTTGATGGCCTGGCAGAGAGAAAGATAGGGAGGAGGAGGAGGAGGAGGAGGAGCCTTTCTGCTGCCCATTCCAGAGACCCTAGGGCCATCTCCCCTCTCTTTCTCATTAGAGCAGGGGTCTCTGACCTTTTTTAGCCTGTGGGTACCACTGGGGTTCTGACACGGTGCGGTGGGCACACTGACAAAATGGACGCCACTAAACGGCTGCCGCAGGAGGCAGAGCCAGCCACAAAATGGCTGCCGCAGCTTTACCTGATGAAGACCCTCGTGCTGTGGTGGCAGCTGCTGCCAAAGCAGCATTTTTAAAAAATCTGCACAGCCCGCCACACCTCCAATGGCCAATGAGAAGCCCTTTCTGGGCAGAAGCCCGGCCTGGCCCCGCCTATTTTCTGAAAGCAATGGGAGGAGTCAGGAGGCCCCATGATGGCTGTGGGCACAGCACTGGGGAGCCCCACACTAGAGTGAGGCATCCTCTGATGCAATCCTGCTGCTCCTGAGCACCTCTCCTCAAGCCTCCCCCGCTCTTAAGGCTCCAAGAACCGGCAGCCCGCAGACCTGACCACTGCAGCAGAAACCAGCTCAGAGTACATTTGAGAGAGCTGAGTCTCCTGCCAGGGGATTGGGGCCAAAGGTCTGGGTAAAGAGACCGGCCAGGAGCTTAAGGCTACAGAGACGCTGACCGTCTGAAGGTGCTTCCTCCCGAGACAGACCCTTGGTCCATCTAGCAGTTTGGCTTCCTATGGCTGGCAGGAGCTCACTAGGGTCCCAGGCTGACAACAGTGTTGGCCAACGCCTTCAGCCTAACAGCCTTCAAATGGAGGCAGAAGAAACTGGCTCTGGGACCTTCAGCGCTCCCCCATTTGAGCCACTGTTCTTCCTCTGGTCCTGCACCATGGAGATGTGGAACCATTATGGAGCTAGTTCTGTGGGGAAGATTCACAGAGGAGAGGTCTATCAGTAGCTGCTAGCCCCGGGTGACAAATCCTCCACATTCAGAGGCAGTCAACCTCTGATTCCCAGTGCCAGGGGGCGGACTCAGCTTCTGTGCCCTGGTGTTGGCCATCCAGAGGAACTGGTTGGCCACTGTGTGAGACTGGTCTGATCTTGCAGGGCTCTTCGGATGTTCTTATGGGGAGCACTGAGGCACATTCTCAGATCTCCTCGCTGGTTCCTGCACATTCCCCGAGGATGAGCCCCATTCTTCCCAGGGGAGTGTGTGCAGTATCCGGGGCTGAGCCCGGGGGACAACCGCCAGCTTAAGCCATACCTCTCGGGAGGACAAGTGATGGAAGATGTCCTGGATCTCCACGCCCCGTTCAACGTCCTTCACCGTCTCGAAGGCAGAACTGATCAGGTTCTGGGTCATCACCTCCAGATCTTTGACACCCGCGCGGAAGCTGGTGAGGCACCCGGCAGATACAGTGAGGAGGAGAAACATATTGTGGGGAGATGATAATGGGCCATTCTTTGACTGGACAGATCCACCGCGGTGGCTGCCCATTCTCTGGAAACTACACCCCTTTCCTGGGGGGGCCCCTGCACCCTTTTGAACCCCAAAGCAAGAGCAGGGAAAAGCTGATAGCCAGCTGCTTCAGGCAGCCAGGGACGTCTCTTACTGGTTGAAGTCCTCATGCCAATGAGTGTTCTTCACATCCAGGATCCCTCCTTTCACGTTCCGAAGACTGTTGAGGTTCTTTTGGAAGGTCTCCTCTATCTCCAACAAGCTCCGAGCCATCTGCGGACCGCGCTGGCCAAAGAAGCAGGGCAGTGGAGTCTGCTTGCCGTCTTCCCAGCGGGCAAAGTGCTGCTGACCATCACAGACCTGTCGGCAGGAACGGCCATCTGTCATTATCCCTGGGGCCTTCCTGCCCCCCCCCATTGCCTGCGTTTAGACTGAAGTCTCATGCGAACACACATGAAGCTGCCTCAAACTGAACTGCCCCCTTTGGTCCATCAAGGTCAGTACTGTCCACTCAGACTGGCAGCCGCTCTTCAGGGTCTCAGGCTGAGGTCCTTCACATCACCTACTGACAGATCCTTTTAAACTGGAAATGCCGGGGATTGAACCTGGGGCCCTCTGCACTAAGCCACAGCCTCTCCCTAAGGTTTGCACATGAAGCTGCCTTGTATTGTATCCAACCTTTCGGTCCATCAAAGTCGGTATTGGCTACTCAGACTGGCAGCAGCTCTCCAGGGGCTCAGGCAGAGGTCTTTCACATCACCTGCTGCCTCTGGTCCTTTTAACTGGAGATGTCGGGGACTGAACCTGGGACCTTCTGCATGCCAAGCAGATCCTCTTCCACTGAGCCACAGCCCCTCTTTACAGCTCTCCAGGTCTTTCCCATCACCTGCTATCTGGTCCGAAAGAAGCCCATTTGACTTGTACCAGGGCCAGGGCTTTCTCGGTGGCGGCTCCTTACTGGTGGAACGAGCTCCCGATGACATCAGGGCCCTGCGGGACTTATTGCAATTCCGCAGGGCCTGCAAGACGGAGCTCTTCCGCCAGGCTTTCAAATAGGAGCCGCCATCGGGTGGAGGGCTGGTTACTAACATCGCCCTGGTCCTGGGGGAGTACCCCTGCCACCCTTCGCTTACCGGGAAACTCGGTAGTCGCCATCTTTGGGAATTTTATGGGAATTTTAATGTTTTAATGCTTTTATATTGTAAACCTCATGGTACTGGGTTTTGTTAGCCGCCTTGAGCCGGTCCGCTGGCTAGGCAGGATATAAATTGGAACAAATAAATAAATAAATACATTTTTAACTGGAGATGCCAGGGACTGAATCTAGGACCTCCTGCATGCCAAGCAGATGTCCTACCACTGAGCCACAGCCCCTCTCCAGATCATCACTGGGTTTACTCATGGAACACTAAAAGCGACAGAGAGCTGGGAGGTGCCCCCCACTTCTGTCAAAGCCACAGATCTAGAGGACATCCCAGACTGGAATGCAGGGCAAGAGGGCAGCTCTGCCATCACCTTCCTTCCTGGCATGACAATCCATATCGCCACGGCCCCATTCCCAGCCACACCCACCTCCAAGAGGTCCTTGCAGCGCTGGACGAAGGCATCCACCTGGGCAAAGATGCTGGTCTGGTCCAGGACCCAGCCTTTCCCAGAATGCCTGGCGGAGAGAGGAGGCACGCAGTTAAAGAGCACTTACACACTCCGCATCAGGGGGCCCCCAACCTTTTTGAGCCTGAGGGATTCTGACACAGGGCAGTGGGTGCAATCACAAAATGGCTGCTACAGGAGGCGGAGCCAATCACAACATGGCTGCTCGCCGGAGGACCACAAAATGTCAGGGTGCAAGCCTGGTTAGACGTAACTCAGATGGTAACCTTTCCACGTTTCAGGCTGAAACTCTGTTTAACAGGAAGCCTTTTAATCTGCCCGGCCAATCAGAAGCCCCGCTGGGCAAATGCCTCATTGAGCCCCTCCCACTTTCTAAAAGCCATTGGTGGGCACCAGAAAAGAAGGAGAAGAAGAGATTGGATTTATACCCTGCCCTTCACTACCCAAAGGAGTCTCAGAGTGGCTTACAAACTCCTTTCCCTTCCCTCCCCCACAACAGACACCCTGTGAGGTAGGTGGGGCTGAGAGAGCTTTTCCCCAAGCTGTCCTTGAGAGAACAGCTGGTACAGAGCTATGGCTTGCCCGAGGTCATCCAGCAGGTGTAAGTGGAGGAGTGGGGAATCAAACCTGGTTCTCCCAGATTAGAGTCCGCACAATTAACTACTATACCAAAAAGTTATCAGTGGGCACTATGCCCTGCTCTGCATGGTTGGGGCAAGGTATCCTAGCCCGCTCTCATTCTGCAGGGCTGACCACACACCGGGAGAAGGAGAATCAGAGGATCCAGACAGGAGGCGATGCACTGACCTTACACCGATGTGAGAAACACTTTCGCCCAGCAAGGGCACAAGCACAGAAGCCGTAGCCAGTGATCCCCCCTCCCCCCCCCCCCACTGTCTCTCTTTCTCCCTCTCCACCACGCAACCCAAGTGGGTTCTGGGAAATCATCTAATCAAAGAGGTCTGAGAACATGCAAGGCCTCACCCCAGGAGCACAGCTGAAGTGCCTAATCCACACCCGGCCGTGTCTGCCTTGCGCCAGCGTGGCTCGTGCGATCAAACGTCTTTATATCTTTTACGATATTGATCCGGCCCCACTAATTTAAATCTGAGGCAGACAAGTAACACTTAGACTTAATTGTGAAGGAGCAGGAACCCACTTAAGCCTGACATTCCTAATCATAATGATGGATTGTGTTGCATTCTTTCTGAAGCAGAGCTCGGAGAATCGGGGAGGAAAGAGACAGAGCCCGAGAAGCCAAGGACTGGCTGCCAGAGGGACCGGGGACAAGGGGCAGAGGAAGGCCGGAGGCTTCAAAAGGGCAGCGCTCGGCTCCAAGGATCTATGAACAGGGAGGATGCTGGTCGCCTCAGAGATGCACCTATGCAGCTGGCGGGGCTCGCAGAGCAGTGGAAAGCAGGAACAACTTAAGTAGTCCGTGCGGCAGTCTCTCACTCAAAGGACAGGAGGGTTCGGGTGGGAGGGATATAAGAACATCAGAAGAGCCCTGCTGGATCAGACCAGTGAGGGTCCATCTCTTCCAGGACCTTGTCTCATACAGGGGCCATCCAGTTCCTCTGGAGGTACAACAGCAGGGCAGAGAGGCCGAGGCCTCCATGAGGACTTAAGAAGAGCCCTGCTGGATCAGACCAGTGAGGGTCCATCTCTTCCAGGACCTTGTCTCATACAGGGGCCATCCAGTTCCTCTGGAGGGCCAGCAGCAGGGCAGAGAGGCCGAGGCCTTTGCAAGCACCTACTAAGAGCCCTGCTGGATCAGAGCAGTGGTCTAGCTATCCAGCACCCTGTCTCATCCAGTGGCCAACCAGTTCCTCTGGAGGGCCAATGACAGACCACAGGAGGCCAAGGCCTTCCCCTGAAGTTGCCTCATGTCACTGGGATTCAGAAATTGACTGCCTCTGAATGTAGGGGGGACATAACAGTGTGATGAAGATACGACAGGGGAAGAGACAGAAGGAAGACTGCTGACAGATCACTGCTAGAGGCTGGTGGAGGGAGATTTCGTTTCCCCTGAGGTACACACATATTTCTTTCAGCTGGGGTGAAAAATAGGTCTCAGAATCAATACCAATCCAAACAACAGTGGTGACAATGGGATTACAGGTACACATCATGCGCAGTTTCTCCCTCTCCCAGAATACTAGAACTTGAGAACGTACAATGAAACTGATGGGCGACAGATTCAGGAAGCACAAAAGGAAATACTTCTTTACACAGACAGTGAGTAAAATCTGGAATCTGCAGCCAAAGGATGTAGCGATGGCCTTAGACATAGGTAAAGGTAAAGGTTTACCTTGCTCAAAAGCCAGTCGAATATGACTCTAGGGATGTGGTGCTCATCTCCGTTTCCAAGCTGAAAAGCCAGCACTGTCCAAAGACGTTTCCGTGGTCATGTGGCTGGCATGACTAGACACCAAGGCACACGGAACGCTGTTACCTTCCCACCGAAGTGGTACCTATTTATCTACTTACAATCTCTTGCTTTCGAACTGCTAGGTTGGCAGGAACTGGGGCCAGAGACGGGAGCTCGCTCTGTCATGCAGCACTCAGGTCTTGAACTGCTGAACTACCAACCTTCCAGATTGCAGTTCAGTGTCTTAACCACTTGAGCCAGATTCATGGAGGAGAGTTCTATCAGCGGGTTGGAGTCAACATGACTAAAGAGAACTTCCACATTCAGAGGCAGTCAACTGCTCAATACCAGAACAAGGAGGCATCATCAGGGGAAGGCCTCAGCCTCTCTGCCCTGTTGCTGGCCCTCCAGAGGAGTTGGTTGGCCACTGTGTAAGATAGGATCTGGGACTAGATGGACCACTGGCCTGATCCAGCAGGGCTCTTCGAATGTTCTTATATTCTTATTCCTTCTTGCAAGCCCTCTTCACCTCTCTGAGAAAACTCTCTCCACACCAAGATGGTCCAGCCTCCCCAACTCGAAAGCATGAAGGTCACCCATCCGTTCACCCCTCCCTTTTGCCCAACAGAGCAGACAACACTCAAACCAACAAGACCAGAGATCAATGCTCCCTCGAAGCTGTGGAGTCCTGTAAGCAAAAATTCTACTTTGTGAGCTACTGGCAGTAAGTTGTGAGCAAGCGATTTGGCTACTGCATAAATTAGTTTGCTCTGGAGCCATCCTTCCTGGGCTGAGACAAAAATGAGTGAGCTGGAGACCAAAAAACTTTGAGCTAGCTCACACTAACTCAGCTTAGAGGGAACACTCCAGTGGAGATTCCAGCCAGGACCGCACAACCAGGAAAGACCCTGAGCAGAACCAATTGGACAGCGAGGCCAGGAGAAAGCCAGGTTCTGTTCTGAGTAAAGCGGTTCCCCAGATGAAGTCCAGCCCACCAGTTAAGACACTGCCCCCCCAGCCCTGTTCTCTGGGCTCCAGCCTGCAGGGGTGATGCAGATGTGGAGCAGAGGCAGGGCCTTCTCAGTGGTGGGATCTCTTCTTTTACTTTCCAGTAAGCACCACATCAAAACATTCCTTTTCACCCAGGCTTTTAATTGAGGGGTTCGGGGGGGGGGGGGCTGTTCAGCTGTTTTTATGGTCTGCTTATAGCCTGGGGAGGGTCTTGTGACCATCAGGAATGCTGGACATAATTTTGTGCTGCTTTTACGCTCTGGCTGCTTTTACACTGTGGTTGTATGATTTTTCTAAACCATTTTCTGTTTCGAGCTGCCAAGAGGCGGCCAATCTGTTTCCCACCTAAAGGTCTCCCCTTCCCCCTGGAGGCCCCCTGGAGCCCCCACCACAGCCCCAGCGCCTCTCACTTGTTGTGCATGTGGCCCGCGTAGAGGTAGCACTCTTTCCACGAGGACATGCAGGCGATGCAGCTGTGGAGAGTCTGCCGGCTGGAGTCGATGTAGCCCTCAAAGAGGCGGTCCAGGGAGATGTCTTTGCAGCACATCTGGATAATTTTGTTGCTCATCTACGGGGAAATCAGGCTTGATTTACAAATGACACCGGCGAAGCAAAAGCGCTCTCCTGTGGGACTCCGCACAAGCACGACACCTTGTTGAATCTGGGCTGCTGCTACCCGCGCAAAGCAAAAGCAACGGGGGCAGCTTTGCCGGGGGGGGGGGGGGGGGGGGCTGCCTCGTGTCCATGAAATGCTGCCTGCATGCAAGCAAAACCTCGGATTGTGTTTGAATCCGGCCTCTTCAGAGGCACTTCTGGCTCCCCCAATCCCGTCGTGACCCAAACATTATTGCCAAACAATCTACGCAATACAGAGGTGCAGCCCCACCTTCCGGAAGAGCGCTGTGATCCTCTCCCGGCTGTTGTAGTATGGGGAGTTGACCCACACGATCCGGACCAGGCTGATGAGATAGGGCAGCTTCTCGGGGATATCTTTGGGGCGTAGCGTGGAGAGCTCCCGGAACGGCTCTTTCAGGATGGACAGGAATCGGAGGTTGGACTGAGCCTGTTCCGACCCGTCCTGCGAGCAATGGCAAAGAGGCATCAGCCAAGCCGCTGAGGCCCGGGACACAAGACACGGCACCGAAAGCCCCCCCCGCTGGTCTTGGGCCAGCCTCAGCCCTTTCAAAGGAGGAGGCCCCACCACTTCTTCCCATGGCCTGGAAGGTCCTTTCCCTGTGGCAACCCCATCCAGAGGCCAGCCAGACACACCCACCTGGATCTGTTTGGAGAGACGCTGGAATGGGGAGACGTAGGAGGACTTGGAGAGGTCTAAGATGGATTCGATGTGCCTGATCCCCTGTTTACAGAGCTGCTTGCTGATTTCGGACAGGTCCGTGCAGCGGTTCCGCCAGAACTCAATCTCTTCCAATGGGCCGGCGCTCTCTCGGCTTTCCACAGCCTCCTGGGCTCTCAGAACCTCCTTAATCTGCCGGGTCCAGTGAATCATGGAAGCTGGAAGCCAAAACCAAACAACGAACAAAGGATCCTCCGGTCAGCTGAGTCTGGATAACCGACTATCATTACACGACTCTGTGACCTTCCATTCCTCCTCTCAATCAATCCCCCACGCAAAGGGCCAAGGTGGTGCGGTGGTTAGAGCACTGGACTAGGATCTGGGAGGCCCAGGTTCGAATCCCCACTCTGCCATGGAAGCTGGCGGGATGACTTTGGGCCAGTCACACACTCTCAGCCTAGCCTACCTCGCAGGGTGGTTGTGAGAAGAGAGAAGAATGATGTAAACCACCCTGGGTCCCCACTGAGGGAAAAGGTGGAGCACAAATAAAGAAATAAAAGGATCCTTGCTGATTTTAATGCCTGAACAGGCTGCACAGCCTGCTGGCAGAAAGTAGGGCCGAGTGCAGTTGTGGGGCAGGCCCGCCCCACACCTGATGTCCCACGGCAAGACGAGTTTTCTCCACACAAACCCACCTCACTGAGCAGGTGATGTTAGCTGATTAGCATCAAGAGCTTTTTATCTCAACTATGAATCACCAAGATCCCATTTAAAAGAGACGCCAGGCAGACAAGGAAATCTCCCCCTTGCAACCTTTCCCCCGCCCAACGTTGCATTTAAACACACCTCTCAGCTGCTTTGCATGCCAGGGGTTTGTAATCCGGGTGGGCACCATGCTGGCGTGCAAACATCGCCTGCACAGCAGCACGGATTGCACGAGACAATAGCAGAGTGTGAGAACTGCGCCAGGAAGTCAGTTCTGAGGGACATGCTCCAGCCTCGCTCACACAAACAGATATTTGCACTGAACATGCCACAGAATGCCCTTCCACTCCTGCCATGCTCGTAAAGTCAGGAGGGTACCTGGAACATGTTCCCCCATGACAATTCCTGAACTCTATATCCGTCCATAGAAATGTTGACAGAGTAGGGCCCACTCCGTTCCCTTTCAGGCTCCTGCTGTCCAGTGCTGAGAGATGCTCTGTTTCCTCTCTGGGGAGCAAAGGGGGACTTTGGGATATTGTCACCCGGCTTCTTCACTGAAGACGATTCTCCTTCGGTGGCAGTGGTGGGTGGTGATCATGCACCAAGAAACTGAGTGATGCATATGTCAGGAGTGCCTCTGAAGACCTGCCTCCTGTGGACCTAAGTGTCAGGAGGATCAGTCCCCAGCTCCAGAGGAGCTTCCACCAGAGCCAGATGAGGCTCAAACAAGCACCTCGCAGGGCTTTACCCCAGCACCCGCTGAGCCACAGCCAAGCTCAAGCCCACCTGATTCACCTCCTTGGGTGGAACGGCTAAGGTCACGATCCAGGCAAGACAACTGCTGGGAGAAAAGAGGCACGCATGCATAGTTGCAGATCACTCAGCCCTGAGTTTTAGAGGGAGCCAGGACCTCACTGCCAGCTGCTAACAAGCACAAGAAGTGGCTGGGTATTTAGGCACAGCACAAAGACCAACAACTTGTGCTAGCAACAAGTCATTCTGGCTAAGCTCTGCACCCGCTCGGCTCGCATCAGCTAAACCTGATCCTGGACCCTCTGGCTCGTGACTCCGGCTCTGTCTGACTTCAGCTTGATTCTGGACCCTCTGGCTCGTGACTTCGGCTCTGTTTGACTTCGGCTTTTGGTTGACTCCTTGGACTGGTTTCCTCGTGAGTTTCCCTCTCTGACCTCGGCTTGGACTGACTCTGCTTTCAGCTTGTGTTTTGGACTTGGTAATTCATTCCTGATTTGGCTTGACCTTGGACTGTCTCGGACTTCGACTTCTCTCCTGACCTACTGGCCCCCAGCCCGTGACAGCATACAGCAGTTAAGGGGTACCCACTGGAACAACCCCGCAGAGAGGGCCCCCCCGGGGGCCTTTTCACCTTGTTTATGTCAACACACACCGTTCTGAGCATCGCCCGGCGCTGCTCTCCCGCACAGGCAGCCTGCCTCTGTTCCAGCCATTCCATATGCAAGGCACTGCAGCTTGCTGAATGCCTAGTCATCCTCACTCTTTAAATATGAGACTTTGGTCGCTGCGTCTGGGTTAGTGCAGAAATTACCTCCTACTTTGTGGTCTGTTGTCTGATGGATCCCAAATGCATCGTGTCTGAGCACACTGGCGGGCGGGGGGGCAGCCAAGAGGAGGGGGAGGCCTGCGTGTCGGATTCGCCCAGGAGGCCTGAAGCAAGGGGGACCCCCAACACCGCCAGATGCCCAACTGGCCCCAAAGTGGAAATCCCCACCAGGACGATCCTGACCCCCCCCCGCAGGAGGGAAAGTTTGCGGAGATGGAAGCGAACTAAGTTTCCTGCCTCCCCCTTCCCCCCACTCTCCGAATGGAAGAGGCTAATAGCTGCAGAGCAACCATCTACGAAGAGTTAGTATCACAGCGTGGAAGCGGCAGTTCCTGAGCCAAATTACAGGGGTAAGACAATCACACAGCCCAGGGATTAGAATAGCCAAGTATCTCTAAGTGCTTGATAACAGCTGAGGTTTTAGTCACACAAGAGACGACCCGAGGTAGCCAATTGGATGCTCAACCCAAGCATGCCTTGCCATGCAAAATACCCAGCCAGGGGAAGACTGTTAATGCGCGCGGCACATCACAGGCTGGGCTCTGCCAGCCACACGAGGTTCTCATTACGGGACAATCATGCGAATTTTCAAATCCTCCATCTGCCTTTGGCAGTGGGGGTTTTCTTCAGAAGGCTTTTAAACTTTGAAAGGGGATGCGTCGCGCCATTGTTTAGAACAAGAGTCCCCAAAACTCTCATCCAGATATAAAATAATGTGCAAGCCACGAGGGCCATCTCCCTTTATGTCTGGACCATTTTTCTCCCCTCATCACAAAAAAAGTGGGGAAAGGAGTGACGTCGGCCACCTGGGCCTCTCCCCCTGAACTCTGCCCGCTTCGAGAACTGGGACGGGACACACAGAGGAATGGCTTCATTTAAACCAGAGGACCAGTTAATTACTGCCTGTTACTAAAAGCCTTTTATTTCCCTTCTCTCTAAAAGCTGGTATTAATAGCAGTTTATGTAACATTACAAGCACAGCAGACGGAGGAAGGCATTGGCTGTCCCATGTCCCAGAAAACAGGGTGGCACGAAGGTCACGTGATGTGCAGCTGCGAATCCAAGGTTGCGGGTCATGCAGGCGCTTGGGTGGCCAAGCCAGGGCCCTGAAGCAGACCATCGCTCCAACAGAAGCCTCGTATGCGCTTGTTCCAGTTGTGAAGCACAAGCAGCGTCACAGGGCAGGTGCGCTTTGAAAATGTAACACGCAAACCATCCCTCAAGCAGCCAGGCTATAATGCAGGTCGGGTAAGGGGGGGCCAACCCGCTCTCCCTGTGGGGCCCTGCTGCTGAGAGCATTAGGAAGAAATAACTAGCAATGAGTCACACCTTTGCCAAGAATTTGCTTCATTACACCTAACAGGGACACGTTTGCCGCATAATTCAGTCGACATCTTTTCCCCTTGTCCGTAGCGAGGCGTTCAATTGAATTTATGCAGGGCGGAACAAAAGAGCTGCCATTCCGGATCTGACCGGTGATTTCTCTTGCCAACCTCTCGGCCTGCGGGGCAGTAACAGAAGTACTGTGTCCAGGGGGCAGGAGGTCTGGATAGAGCAGCGGGTGGGGGGGGGGGTAGGCCGAGCCTCAAGGGCCCACAGTCGGAGAAGGTCCCAAGTTCAATCCCCCAACATCTCCAGTTATACAATCAGGTAGCAGGTGATGCGAAAGACCTCCACCTGACCTTCTGGTGAGCCACTGCTGTTCAGAGTAGTCCAGGGATGCCCAACATGGGCCTGTGGTGACCACACCATGGCACTCGCTGACACTTGTCCTGGTGCCCGTCACATGATTTTAGAAAGTGGGTGGGACTGGGTGGGGGTTTCATCCAGTAAGACTTCTGATGTGCTGACCTGGATGGGCCAGGGTAGCCCGCTCTCGTCGGATCCCAGAAGCTAAGCAGGGTCAGCCCCAGTTAGAACCTGGATGGGAGACCACCAAGGAAGTCCATGGTTGCTACACAGAGGCAGGCGATGACCAGCCACCTCTGTTCGTCTGCCCTGACCTGGATGGCCCAGGCTAGCCCAGTCTCCTCACATCTCAGAAGCTAAGCGCGGTGAGCCTTGGTTAGTACATAAATGGGAGACCACCAAGGGTCACTACGCAGACGCAGGCAGTGGCAAACCGCCTCTGAATCTCTCTTGCCTTCAAAGACAACGGGGTCTCCATAAGTCAGCTGCAGTTTGATGGCCCTTTCCACCACCACACCTTCTGACTGACTGACCATTAGAGATTTGAAGAAGAAGAGATTGGATTTATACTCTGCCCTTCACTACCCAAGGGAGTCTCAGAGCAGCTTACAAACTCACAGGCACTTCTCCTCCCCACAACAGACAGACACCCTGCGAGGTTGGTGGGGCTGAGAGAGCTCTGACAGAAACTGCTCTTTTTCAAGAACAGCTGTGCCAGAACTATGGCTTGCCCGAGGTCATCCAGCAGCTGCAAGTGGAGGAGTGGGGAATCAAACCCGGTTCTCCCAGATTAGAGTCTGCACTGTGATTGATTGGCTGTGACAGTTTTTAAAAATGTTGCTTTAGCAGCAGCTGCCACTGTAGCACAAGGATCTTCGCTGTGTAAATAACGATAAGCTGTGGCAGCCATTTGGCAGCTGCCTCCACCCCCTTCAGCAGCCATGTTGTGGCCGTGCCCGCCATGCTGTGTCAGGATTCCAAAGGCACCCGCAGGCTCAAAAAAGGCTGAGGACCCCCAAAGTAGCCAGTACTGACCCTGAGGGATCCAGTATAAGGCCACTGTGTTCAGAAATACAAAGATCTGGCAGCAGAGCTCCGCGGGGCTCAATTTTGCTTCAAAGGGAGAAACTTTTACCTCAGAATTTGTTGGGAAGGAGAGGAAACTAGCATATCCTGGTGGGAATTTCCCACTGCCCCACACCTCTGAAATGTGCCCAGAGGTTAAAAGCAGTTCCTGAGGAGGAAAAGGGGAAAGAGATAGACTCCTCTGCCTCCAAGAGCGCCTGCCCTGAGGCAGACAAACAGACAGGAGGAGGGAGGTCGTGCCCTTCCCCTTAGGCACAGAGAAATGCTCTCACACAGCGAGGAAAGCAAAGGGCAGGAGAGAGCCATAAAAGAATCCCGTTTCAGATGGATATCAATTAAAAATGGAAGGGGGGGACACAGAATAAAGTGTTTCATGCCGTCCTCCACCTCGTCCTCCTCTCCAAGGCCTTCCTGCTGCTTTCCAAAATGGCACCAGTTAAGCTGTGCCTGGCTGTGACTCCCAGGGGCTGAAGCCTGTGGAAATCCTTTCCCAGCCACAGCCAGGTGCTGATGTGACCGACAAGGCGCTCAGGGTGGCTGCGATGGACCTCCTGGAAAGAGGTGGCTTCCAACTGACGGAGGGCACAAGGCAGTGAGGGGCAGGAGAGGGACCCTGAACAGCAGCTGGGAACAAGCAGACCACCACGATGGATCCCAAAGCAGCGGTTAGGCCTGCTGTAGTAAGCGGGCTTGTGAAGAGGGGCCGGGAAAAGCTGCATTCTGGCAACAGATGGCCACGAGGGGACTTTCGACAAAGAAAGGGACTTGCCTGGAAGTTGCTCTCCGTGCCTCAGAAGGCCTGTCCTTCCCTGCACACCTCCCCCAGGGACAGTGAGGCCCTCTTGCGTTGGCATTTATGCATTTATTTAGATCTCGCTTTTCTCCCTGCAACTGGGATTCACAGTGGCTTAGAACATGGCTCAGCCCTCCTCCATTTTCTCACAACAACCTAGTGAGGTGGGCCAGAGTTGGTGACGAGCTCAAGGCCATACAGCAAGCTTCCACGATAGCAGTGGGGATCCGCCCAGGCTGCTAGTCCACTGCTCCTTCTCCTACATCGCCCTGGCTCTCTTCTCACTCACCTGCATCGGGATTCTGGGGAAACGGTCAGGGCCAGGTGCCGGACCTACAGACCTCTTTGCACATTCAGGGCCTGCAGATTTCTAAATATTTTCTTTAACCGCCCTTGCCATTTTTACGTTATTTCTTAGTATGCATGGTCTTTTTCCCCTTCCCCTCTCAATTTTTTCCAAAATAATAACAGCAGCGGGAGATCTATAATACACCCAAGAAGGAGAGGAAGTGCTGGAGAGCAAGATGAAGGATGACTCACCTCAGCCGTCTTACAATTTAATCACCAGTCACAAGGGAGCAGCCCAGAGAGAGGCCGGCAGAGGAGCTGCACAGAACTGAGGGACAGCCACAGCTGAGGACCCCCCTGCCTCCCCCCCCCCAAGACTCTAAATGAGTCCACGGCCTGTTCCCAGCCCTCCTGGGATTTTACTCAACCTCTCCCTGATTTACCAAAACTTGCCCTCAAGAAAGCCCTTCTCCGTCCCAGAGGAGAAGCATGCAAGCACCTTTTGGGCTGCCCTATAACACACTGACAGGGCAATATAGCAGGCATTTCCCCCATATTGTGCATTTATTTATTGAAAACATTTTCATGCCACTTTCCCACCCAATCGAAGTCCAAAAGGCAATGCCTCTAAAAACGCTAAACCAATTTAAAACATTTAAACCAATTTTAAAACTTTAAAGTAATCCAATAAAAACCCGCGAACAAACAATACCAGAACTAGGAACAAGGGGCAGTAACCGTTACTGAGGGTATGGAAAACGAAACAGAAGAGCCTTCACCCAGTAGTGGAAGACACAGACAGAGAGAGACAGATGACTCTCCCGAGGGAGGGGGGGAGTTCCAAAGTTCCGTATTATAGGGTGCCTTATGCCTCACCATCACAACAAAGGGAAGCAACCCCACCTTGGCATGCACGCCACAATTCCCCTTTGAAAAAGTGAAGTCTCTACCAATGCTCCCTCTGAGCTGTGGAGTCTTGTAAGAAAAATTCTACTTTGTGAGCTACTGGCATTACAGTTGTGAGCAAGCAATTTGGCTGCTGCATAAATTAGTTTGCTCTGGAGCCATCCTTCCTGAACGAAGACAAAAATCTGTTAGCCGGAGGCTAAAAAACTGTGAGCTAGCTCACACTAACTCAGCTTAGAGGGAACACTGGTCATGATTGGCTTTACTTGCGGGGTTTTTTTTAATAACATTTATTTATGAATTTAAAGTTAAAAAGTGACAAAAACAAACAAAAGTTCAATGGCTTATGTAGAAGGTGCCACCCCAACTAACACAATTAACATTTAGTGACCAAATCCAATTAATACATAATTAATACATAACTTATCCAAACGTCCCAAATTCAATCATGAATTCAACCATTTATACCATTTGTTCCAATTTACAAAAAAAAATTCATCCTCTCTGCCTTTGAGTCTATATGTCATAAGATCCATTTCTGCAACATCAAAAATTTTGCAAATAACTTCTTGTTTATCAGATATAGTTATGTATAGTTCCCAATTTCCAATGTTTAGCATAAACAATTCTAGCCGCCGTCAAACCATGTAAAAGAAAATAATGATCTTCTTTCGCAACATTATCAGGGATAATGTTTAAAAGAAACATTTCTGGTTCTAATTGGAGCTTAATCTGAATTATATCTTGAAAGAGTTTTTTTTACCCACAACCAATATTTACGCGCAACCAAACATGACCACCATACATGAAAGCCTTTACTTGCGTTTTTCATGCCCTGTGTGGTGCATTTTTAATGTGGAGGGCAGCAAATTTCACCCACAGGTAGTGCGTGCCAGACAGGAGGCTGGGAAGAGGCCCACATTGCCCTTCTGCCCACTTTCCTTCCCAAACGCCCGTGGCAGAACTAATAACGCCACCACAGGATCCTGCACTCGCTCACTTTCTGACAAATCCGTTTCCCCTGATTGGGGATGATGGATACAGCTCATATGCTGCTGGGGGTTAATTCACTTAAGGCTCAGGCCTCAGCCGATGCGCCAGCCACCCCGCCAGCTCTCTTCCCATTATGCTGATCCAGTTACCCCTCTCTCTACCCGCTGGCCCAGGCCCCCAGGGATCAGCCGGTCACTCACTCTCCAGCCGCTGAACCAGGGCTTTGTCCTTGACAGCGACTTCGGGTTTGATGGCCAGGGCCTCGATCGGGATGTAGAGAACGGTGCGGCCCCTCATCTTGGAGCGAGTGTCTGGAGACGGGCAACAACAGTGGAGAGTTTTGTCAGTGCAAGAAAGCGGGAAGGTCCTTTTCCAGCGGCAGGCAGGTGTCTAAAGGGGGCCTTGAGGAAAGTAGGGGACCCCTCACAGCCCGGCCTAAGAAGGGAGGCAGAAATCACAGGCCCTTTCTTGTATCTACAGGAGTCGGTGGCAGTGACGGGAACACGAAACAGCACAGATTGTTCTTGGCCCCTCACCAAAGCCTCAAACACCCTGCCCCGCCCACACCATTTCTTGCCCCTTGGCTGTGAGGAAAAGCAAAAAACTGAATCCTGCAATCAGAATAAGTTAAGCTACCAGAGGATGTAGTGATGGCCACAGGCATAGACGTCTTTAAAAGGGGATTAGACAGATTCATGGAAGAGAGGTCTATCAGTGGCTGCTAGCCATGACTAAAGGGAACCTCCCCATTTGGAGGAAGTCAGCCTCTGAATCCCAGTGCCAGGAGGCAACATCAGGGGAAGGTCTTGGCCTCTATGCTCTGTTGTGGAACCTCCACAAGAACTGGCTGGCCCCTGTGTGAAATGGGATACTGGACTGGATGGACCACTGGTCTGATCCAGCAGGGCTCTTCTGATGTTCTTATGAAGGCCTCGGCCTCTCTACCCTGTTGCTGGCCCTCCAGAGGAACCAGCTGGCTACTACATGAGACAGGATGCTGGACTGGATGGACCACTGGTCTGATCCAGCAGGGCTAATGTTCTTATGAAGGCCTCAGCCTCTTTGCCCTGTTGTTGGCCCTCCAAAGGAACTGCCTGACCACTATATGAGACAGGATGCTGGACTGGATGGACCACTGGTCTGATCCAGCAGGGCCCTTCTGATGTTCTTATGAAGGCCTTGGTCTCTTTGCCCTATTGTTGGTCCTCCAGAGGAACTGGCTGGCCACTACATAAGACAGGGTGCTGGACTGGATGGACCCTCAATGGTCTGATCCAGCAGGGCTCTTCTGATGCTCTTCTGAAGGCCTCGGCCTCTCTGCCCTGTTTTTGGCCCTCCAGAGGAACTGGTTGGACCCTGTGTGAGACAGTATGCTGGGCTAGATGTACCCTCACTGGTCTGATCCAGCAGGGCTCTTCTGATGTTCTTGAGATGCTTACACTTTTAAGTAAACATGTTTAGCTTTTCTGATGCATTCTCCTTGTGGGCACCCCACAAGGAGAAACACATGGATAGGGAGGAGAGGAAACAACCTAAACACCAAGAACATAGAAAAGAAACCCATCACGTGTAGAGAGACCATGTTTAGTCACAACCATCTTATATACAAGTTAAGGAAAAAGGCAGGAGAGGCCAGTCTGCCAGCAAGCTCCTCCATAGCCATTGGCTGCCTTCCTCTGATGCCACAAAATGACTATAAACAGGCTACTGGCATCAAGGAAAGGTACTGCAATAGAATATCTATGAACAGTCCAACTTCTGAGAGGAATGTGAGCAGTCAGTTGGCTTGGAGAAAACCCTCCTCTATGGCCTAGGAACAGGACTAGGGACAGGATGTGGCCAGAGGAGTTTTGAAGAAAGAAGAATTGTGATCCGAGGAGCAGGGATGGAGGATGTGAGGCAGTGGATTCCACAGATGACTGGAACAAGACTTTCAACTCTGTGCAGGAGGGTCATAGTGAAACGTCCCACTCAGGTCAGGGATAGAAGGCCGATGCCCAGAGACCTACCTGTCAAAGAGGTCATAAAGTGGTAAATTTCAGAGAAAAA
This sequence comes from Lepidodactylus listeri, assembly GCA_029233225.1. NCBI lineage: Eukaryota > Metazoa > Chordata > Lepidosauria > Squamata > Gekkonidae > Lepidodactylus > Lepidodactylus listeri. The sequence continues at coordinate 54,114,641 of JARCFY010000018.1, forward strand.
CTCATTCTTGATGCTTTCGGGCCAGGACGCCTTGCGAAACAGCCGGGGGAGGTAGATGGCGTTGAGCAGGCGCATCAGGGAATCTATGTAGGGTCTCCGGACAGTGCCAAACTGCACCACCTTGTGGAAAGTCTCTTCTATGATCTCTGCGTTTGGCTGGCGGATGAAGTAGGTGAGCTGCCTCTGCTCCTGAAGGGACAAGGATGGAGCTGGGCACAGAGGGGAACTTGGCAGAAGCATCCTCTGAAGACCCCGAAAGCCACCGGCAGGAGCTCTGAAACAGCCTGCACCCAACAACCCATCACTCCAGCATCCAGCACTGTGTTGCTACACCTAATGAAGCCCAGGGCAGCTGCTCTGGCACCGCAACTGCCAGTCAGATCCAGAGAAGTGGCATGTGCCAGCGGTTCACACCAGGAGGAAGGGCTTTCCTTCTGAAAAGAAACTGGCATGGCATACACAGATCTCCGGCTGTGTATTGTCAAAGAAAAAATATCTTGCAACTTCTTATCTTTCACTGGGAACTGGGTTCCCTCACTGCTAGAAGTGGGACAGATCCAGGGATTGTGAGTAATCAGTTCCCAGTGTTAGACACCAAGGGACACAGAGAGAGACTGCCTACAACTGCAGAGGGGCACAAATTCCTAGGGAGGAGGGCATGGCTCAGTGGTAGAGCATCTACTTGGAATGCAGAAGGCCTCAAGTTCAATCCCTGGAAGCACCTCCAGCTAAGGACCAGGTCATAGGTCATGGGAAAGACTTCTGCCTGAGACCTTGGAGAGACGCCACTGGTCTGAGCAGACAAGACTGATGCTGACGGACCAAGGGCCTGCTTCATGTGTCCACATGTGCCTTTTGGGGAAGGGACGGTGGCTCAGTGGAAGAGCCTCTGCTTGGCAAGCAGAAGGTCCCAGGTTCAATCCCCAGCATCTCAAGCTAAATAGGTCAAGTAGGAGGTGATGTGAAAGACCTCTGCCTGAGACCCTGGAGAGCAGCTGCCAGTCTGAGGGCCTCTAGTGTCCTGGCCCCACTGCTGGACCTCCTGAGGGCACCTGGTGTTTTTGGCCGCTGTGTGACAAAAGAGTGTTGGACTGGGTGGGCCATTGGCCCGATCCAACATTGGCCTCTCTTATGTCCTTATGAGTAGACAATACTGGCGTTGGTGGGCCAAGGGTCTGACTGAGCACAAGGCAGTTTCATTCATGCACGTGTTCTGCATTGGTCTCAGACTCACACACGCACGGCTATCGGCTGTGACTAATTCTCTGGTTTCCAGTCGGAAGCTGCCCACTGAGCCTCGTCCCCCCCTCCCAGGTCTCAGCTGTTATTGAACCAGCCCCCAGGAGCTCCAAGGGACACCAACCTGGCTTGGCATGACCAGCTCCACTTTCAGCCCAGCCACGTCATCCATATAAGCCACCAGCAGCTGCTTGGTGACGTCCTTCAGGAAGAGATCCATGGTGGCCTCGTGCTCTTCCGTCCACATGTCTTTGGTGAGTCCGCTCAAGACCACCCGCTGTCGGATGCAGGGTTTCTGGGCAAAGAGGGGGAAAGGCAGTGGTTTCAGCAGAGCTCCAGCGAGAGAGACGAAGCCTCTCTCCGCGTGTGAAGAGACGCATTTCCTACCAAAAGAAGCAACGTGGCAGAGCAGTACACGAGCTCCCACCTTGCCATCTGCAGAGGGAGGGGAGTGTTAACCGCTTGACCACCCCGTCGCGCCTCTTGTTCCATGGCACCGTGCCAGGATACGTGTCTGTGATCCCTCGGAGGGGGCAGCAATGGCAGAGACTTGCCTCGCGGTCTCTCAGAGCATCCGAGAACAGGAGTGGGATGGATGGGGGCCATGATGGCAACAGGCATGCAGCCAACTACACAACAAGACACTGAACCAACTGCCGTGAGAGAAATCAGCTTCGCTCTCAGCCGACATGCTGGTAAGGGCGAGATGCTCAGATCGCCCCAGCGATGACACCATCGCAGGGTGGCGAAGAACAAGCCGCTTACGGCAGGGTGGACAAACTTTTCAGCTGGAGGCCGCATCTGGGTCTCCACCTGCTGGAAAAAGGAAGAGCCAGCACCGGACTCTAGAGCAGGTACAGCCCAGGATGCGGCTGAGAGCCAGTTTGGTGAAGTGGTTGAGTGCGCGGACTCTAATCTGGGAGAACCGGGTTTGATTCCCCACTCCTCCACTTGCACCTGCTGGATGACCTTGGGCAATCCGTAGTTCTGGCACAGCTGTTCTCTCAAGGACAGTTGTCTCAGAGCTCTCTCAGCCCCACCTACCTCACAGGGTGTCTGTTGTGGGGAGGGGGAGGAAAAGGAGTTTGTAAGCCGCTCTGAGACTCCCTTGGGTAGTGAAGGGCGGGGTATAAATCCAGTCTCTTCTTCCTCTTCTTCTTCTTCCTCCTCCTCTCAGCCACTCTCGGTGGCCCGTGGCCCCCAAGCTGGTCAGCCATTCTTCTGCAGCATCTGCCCACGAGCCAATGCTGTTGTCCGGAGGATAAATTGCTCAGCAGTTCGGGATCTGGACGAAAAACTCCTGCAGGGTGGACGGGACTTCCCAGATCCTTATTTGCCCACCCCTGGCTAAGAAGTCCCCTTCCCCCAAAGTAAACCTAGTGGCCACCGGCTGTCCAGACTCTGGAAGCTCAGGCTTGCTCCCTCTGTCCTCCTCACTGTTCAGCAAACCCTCAGGCGAGATAAAGCTCCCCCACCCCTCTCCCCCTTGCAGGTCCAGAGGGCGCAGCTACAAATCAAGAGATGCCCCCCGAGCCCCGCAAGCTGCCAAGGCAGGCCTTTCACTGCCCACGAAGTGTGACAGACTCGCACCCTCTGCCACCCTGACCTGCATTCTGAGCAGAAGTCTCAGAGAACCAGGGGCCAGTGCTGGTCTCAGCATTCCCTTATCCAGGCATAGCCCCAGAGGGGCCCTGCGAGAGATAGGAAAGAGGGCTAATTTGTTACGATGATTGGAGGACAATCACCGAGGGCAGCAGCGCCTGCAGACTGCAAAGCTGGGCTCTTGAAACACAATGTAATTCCTGGCTGAGGAAGAGGTAAATGGGGAAAAGACAATTAAGGTCAGGAATGGGGGAGAAGGTAAAGGACAGAAATGGCAAGCCGGCCGCAGCCACTGTTTGCAACTGGAGAGCTGTGTGTGTGTGCGTGCGCACACGTTTTTTTCCAAAACACATTAGGACTTTTTGCACTCCCAAGACTTCTAAAAGAAAACCTGGGAAATCAGGATGAAATTAACATAACATCTGGCACAAAAGTGTAGCGCCAGATGTTCCCGGCCATAATGCGACAAAATCGTGATACATTCCACACAGGCAACCTTCCACTTTCTGCTCTTGTTCTCCGGGGTTTCTCTTGGAGGGGACGCCAGGGTCCTGGAGCAACTAGTGTTGGGGCAGAACCAACACAAGGCTTTTGAAAAGGAGCCTCCACTCTCCTTTGCAGACTGGCAGGGCAGAGAACGGGTTGGTACGACACCCCTGGAGAGGGACAAAAGCTTCCTGGCGCGAAATGCATGCTCTCACTCAACCATTTCACACCCACACCCACACACCATTTTGGCTGCCTCAGTCTTCCACTGGGCACAGAGTGAAAGAGGGGGAAAGAGAGGACAGGGGAACAAGTCTCGGCAGCAGCCACAAGATCAGGACTCGACTCCTGTTCAGGGGCTCTCCCATCTCTCAGCTGCTTGACCCTGTGCGATTCCAGGGTGTGATGCGGGGGTCCCCGATGTGGTGCCCGTGGCTGCCACGGCGCTGCCAAAGCCCTTCCTGGTCCTTCCAAGAGCTTCCAGAAAGTGGGCAGGGCCAGGTGGGGCTTTCCCCAAGCTAGGCTCTTGATTGGCCATTAGAGATTTGCTTGGCTGTGCAGATTTTTAAAAACAATGCTTTAGGAGCAGCTGCCACCGCAGCGCAAGACTCTTCACCGTGGGACTGAAGCTAAGATGCGGCAGCCATTTCGTGTCCAGCTCTGCCTCCTGCAGCAACATTTTTTTTGTGGTGGTTGTTTTGCGGCTGCGCCCACCACCCTGTCAAGTTTCCAAAGGTGCCCGGCAGCTCAAAAAGGTTGGGGCCCGGGTGCGTAACGGGTAGCGCTCTGACTCTGGCATCTGACCTTCAAACCTCTGTGCCGCCTGCATGGCCTTCTAGGGGAAGGGCTGTGGCTCCACGAAGTCCCAGGTTCGATTCCTGGAATCCCAGGCAGCACGTGCTGAGTTTGGGAAGGACCTTTTGGTGCCTGCACAGCCGCTGCCAACCAGGGGGGACAGCAATGCTAAGCTGTGGGGTCTCGTGAGCAAAAATTCTACTTTCTGAGCTACTGGCATTAAAGTTGTGAAGGAGCAATTTGGCTACTGCATATATCAGTTTGCTCTGGAGCCCTCCTTCCCAAGTTAGGACAAGGATCTGTGAGCTGGAGGCTAAAAAAACTGTGAGCTAGCTCACACTCACTCAGCTTAGAGGGAATACTGGTGGACCGTTCTGAGTTCAAAGCGCCAGTGGTCTGACTTGGCTGAAGGCAACTTTGTACGTCCTAAAGAGACTTCCACGTTCACAGGGGTACAGGGCTGCCCTCCCGAAACCGTCCTTTGATTGCTCCTTCAAAGAGGAGCTGCTGATCCAGCTGACTCTAAACAACAGAGTACAGGAGCCCGGGCCCCCGCCCCCTCGCTTCCCAAAGGAGGCTCCTGCGTGCGGCTGGCAACACTCCAGGTGGAGCCTGGGGATCTTCTGGGATTACAACTGATCTCCAGGCTGTAGCGATCTTTGGGAATCAGGTCTCCCGAAGAAAATGGCCGCTCTGAAGGGTGGGCTGTATGGCATCATGCCTGACTGAGGCCCCCCACCCCGCTCCAAACCCCGCCACCCACAAATCTCCAGGGATTTCTCCACCCTACTTTTGAGCAAAGGATAACCAAGCTCCCAAGGACCAGGAATGAAGGCAGCTGCCAAGGGAAGCCGAAGAAGCCGCCAGCATCGCTTTGGGGGCAAGGCCTTACCTGCAGACCAAAGATCCTCCGATCTCTCCCCCACCCCACCCCCCGCACCCCTGCCACACAACAGTCCTGCAGCTCCATCTCTCTCACACCAGCCACCCCAGGTCTTCTGGCACAGGAGGCAGCCTTCCAACTCACCAGGTCTGTCTCTTCTTCCGCAGGCGTGGGATATTCAGAGAACTCCTGACGGCTCGGCTGCCGGATTTCCGAAGGTTCCGCGGGAACATCTCCTAGGGGGAGGGTATCACGCAGAGGACAGAACTCAGTGAAACTCCTGCCCTGAAAGCCAAGACTCTCCAAGCAGGTTTAATGCCACAAGGGGGTTGCTGTCCTAGAATAACGCACAGACTCACAGCCAGCACAGGCCGATTTGAGCGGGGGGGGGGGGGGGGGGAGTTGTCTCTTAAAAGGTATTTTAATATATTTTTTTAAAATGTGTATCCTACCCTTCCACTAAAATATGGGACTCAAGGCAGACTGAAAAATCAGTGCGCAGGACAGTAACCTGCGTGTGTTTGCTGTCAAGTCACTCCCGGCTTACGGAGACCCGATGAACCAATTACCTCCAAAATATCTTTTAAGGTGGGAGAGATCTGCGGTTGGCTATGTTATTTTTGGTTCTAAGTGAAAAATGTTCCTAACCATTACTGTAAGTGGCCCTGAACCATGAGAAAAGGCAGGATACTGATGTTTCAATAAATAACAAGAGATAAAACCATCAGATCGTTGACAGCCACGCTCAGGTCTTGAAAACAGAAAGACAGCCTTCCTGAAAGTTCACCAGCACATAACACCCGTGGCGCCTCATGTGCCCTTGCCATCCTCCGGATCACAGCCAAGGGACCTGCCAGGCCCAAACAGCCCCACAAACAGAGGGCCGAGCCAGCCAGCCCACCACATTTTGCCATCCCAAACCAGGGGTGAGGGCCACACAGTCTGGGAGGCGTGCACCACGGTCTCTCATGAGGATGCACAGCACACCAGTCCTGGACCACTGGCGCGTTCATGAGCCCCATCTCAACAGGCTGCCACCCACAAGCAATGGGAAAGCCTTTGCTCTGATGCAGAGCGCGGCAGCTGCCCCAGAACAACAAAACAAAGCCTCCCTAAAAAACGTTGGTTTTCAAATATTTGGTTGTGTTTTGCCTAAAGGCTTGGAAGCCAGATGGGAAGCGCGTGGCTCTCACAGGTACCTGGGGGTGGGACGTGGGAGAGAGGGATTCTGCACGGTCGCTCCACCTGCCTCCCCACACACACACACACACACCGCGCCAGTGGCTCCGCCCCACACTGCCATTCCTTCCACAACGTTCTGCGCTCTACAAACCCACAGCTCAAGGGTGTCACTCAAAGCGGGGAAAGACGGGGTCCAGCCTTCCACTGACGCATGGAGGATGGCAGGGAGCACAATGGCTCCCAGCGCCGCAAACGGCGTGCTTCTCAGAGAGGAACAAAGGCACTGGCTGCCGGAAACCACTTCTGTTGGAACATGGCTGCCAGGCATAGCACGGGTGGCGCCGGAGACCACCTGTGGCTGCTGATTGAAAAATCAGCCACCCATTTTGACAAAACAATTGATGTTAATTAGTTTATCTTTGATCGTTCGGGAAACTTTTACGGGTGACTCATTTTCCCTTTTCAAGAGGGTTTCTGCTTAAGGGGAATGGCTCCCACGTCTGTGAGTGGAGAAGAGCGTATCCCCCCCCCCCCGGCACTGCTTCTACGGCCACAAACAGGGCTGGTTCAGGGTTTTAAAGGGCCCCCGGCCAACAGCGCTTGGGGCCCCTCTGCCCACCACCAGGACCCCGACTCACCCTTCCATTTCTGCCCCTGGTGGCCACACATCCCACATCTGCCTCCACATCCGTTCCCTGCCTGCCCCCAGTCCCTCCCGTCTCCCATGCTCACAGCCCCCTGCAGGCTCTTTCCAGTCCAGTGGCACCGTTAAGACCAACAGAGCCAGTGTGGCGTAGTGATTAAGAGAGGCGGACTCTCATCTGGAGAGCTGGGTTTGATTCCCCACTCCTCCACATACAGCCAGCTGGGTGACCTTGGGCCAGTCACAAGTTCTCTGAGACCTGTTCTCTCAAGAGCAGTTCTCTCAGAGCTCTCTCAACCCCACAGGGTGTCTGTTGTGGAGAGAGGAAGGGAAAGGGATTGTAAGCCACTCTGATACTCCAAGCGAAAGGTAGTGTATAAATGTTCTTCTTCTAAGTTTAATTCTGGGCATAAGCCTTTGTGTGCATGTACACACAAGCTTATACCCAGAATTAAACTTGGTTGGTCTTAACCAAGGGTCATTTCGTAGAAAAAGAGGTGCAGGAGCTCATTTGCATAACTCATTTGCATATGCCACACCCCCTAACATACCAAAAGTGTGTCAGAAGGCAACACCCACCCCTCAGGCTCCACTCCACAGGTGAGTGAAACTGACCTGCTCTTCCTCCATTCCCTTCCCCATCCAATACTTTGTGCAATAAAAATAAGCATAAAGAACACACCCTCATTCTCTTCCTGCTCCCTTGAAACCACCAGGTTTCAAGGAGACTTGAGATACCCAGGACATGTGCACCACCCATCCTTTTCCCTTCCCCTCCCCACAACAAGACACCCTGTGAGGTAGGTGGGGCTGAGAGAACTGCTCATGAGAGAACAGCTCTGAGAGAACTTGTGACTGGCCCAGGGTCACACCAGCAGCTGCATGTGGACAAGTGGGGAATCAAACCCGGTTCTCCCAGATTAGAGTCCAACTCCTGACCACTACACCAAACTGATGGGGTAGAAACTGCTGAAGAGTTGGTGAAATTTCTCCAGTACTTATGTGCCATGTGCCCAGATAACAAATGGTATACTTAGAAGATTTCTATGCCACCTTGAGCAAGTCTCTGGAAAAGCAGCACACAGTCATAAAAGGAACAATGATAAAATTATCAATATTAAAACAAAACATTAAAAACAATAAAGACCCTAGCAGGGCTTTCCCCAGGGCGCTGCGCCTCTGCAATGCTCGGGGAAGCCGAGGAGGGGGCGGGGCTTGGTCATGTGCCCACCCCCTGGGCTCCTCACTCCCGGAGCTGCGCTCCTGCTCCAACGGACCCCTGGTCTTAACGGTGCCACTGGACTCAAACCATGCTCTGCTGCTTCAGACCAAGATGGCTACTTACCCGAATCTATCTTCCCTGGGCAGTGTGTGAGTCTGGGAGTGCCGGTGCTGTGAGTGGGCCCCACCAGAATCCCTGGGCCCTGGTAGACGCCCCACCTCAAGGCATGCTGATGCCAGCCTTGGCCACAAAGGACCGGCCGGGCCCACCCATGGCCATCCTCACCTAGGGTTAGACCTGGAGTTCAGCCCTTGCCCAAGCCCACCAGGCCTCTAGCGGGCAGCTCAAGATACAGGCTTGCCTTTGTGGGTGTTTGACAACCACGCCCCAAAGCAGGTTGAAACCTCACGCCACGTGAAGGTGCTGCTCAGAAGCCCAGCAGGGCAGGCTCTCGCCCACATGCATGCACCCCTGCCACCGCCTCGCCCTTGCACGCAGCAGACAAAGCCCGCCCATCATAATGCCGGACTTCAGCAAGGCCAGAGGTCCCCAACGTGGTGCTCGTGGATGAGGCTAGGTGGAGCTTTGGTCCAGGAGGGCCTCTGATTGGCCACTGAAGATCTGATTGGCTGGGCAGAATTTTTTTTTAAAAAGTTGCTTTGGCATCAGCTGCCCCCACATGACAAGGATCGCCACTGGTGCCTGAAGCAAGTGCGCCTTGCACACAAAAGCTGACCCCCGGAATTACACCTTGCTGGCCTTTAAGGTGCCACTGGACTCAAATGAGGATCTCCACTGCGTGACTGCAAGTAAGCTGCAGCAGCCATTTTGTGGCTGGCGCCACCTCCTGCGGCAGCCATTTTGTGCCTGTGTCCACCACACCGCGCCACAACTCCAAAGATGCCCACGGGCTCAAAAGGGACCCCTGAACTAGGCTACGTAATTCTCCGAGCTCAGCAGCACCTTCCTGTGCCATCCACAGTCAGGCCAGAAGGGCAGGAATCTGGTGCGCAAAAACCAAAGGGAGCCTTCCCTGGCGGAGGCGGGGCTCTCTTGCTCAAGCTCCGCGGTGCGATCAGATGAAGCAGGGCCTGAAGGGGGACACCGTGCAAGCGGGGAAGTCACTCTTCCAGCTCCCAGCTCCCTCTGATGCAAACGCCCCATTGGGGCAGGTCCCCGGCAGCTTACTTCCCCGGAAGGAGGCGGGCCAAAAGAGAGCTCAGAACAAGCAGGGGCCCCCCACCCCACCCCGGATCGTGCTCCCCAGCGCCTGCACGCAGCCCCACCCACCCTCAGGGGAGTACCAGAACTGTGCGCTTGCTCACAGGGTGGATTCTGGGGTTTGGAGCTTTTTGAAAAAATATATGGGTTTGGAAACCGTGCCTGCCACATATCCCCTAATGGACCAATCAGAATAATCCAGAAAAGCAATTCTTTTCTCCAAACCTTTTCTTAAATTTTAAGAGATTGAGTCCAGCTCCTTTTTGGAACATTTGGTGTTGTCAAACCAAATTACAATTAATTTTCCCATAAAGCTTTTTGTGTGTCAGAACTTGTCAAGCACGGAGACATTTAATACTTATTGAAAGCGGCAGTTTTGAGAGGGGGGTTATTTCCCCCCGCCCCGTTCTTCTACTGAGACGGCAGAAACAGGGGAGAGGAAGGCAAGGGGAGGGGGCGAAGAAGGGCCAGGCCCAGATACAGAACAGGGCACGATCCACCAGAAAGCTCTATTGCAGTGACACTCGGTCCTCCCTCTCCCAAAATACTAGAACTCGAGGGCATCCAATGAAGCGGATGGGCAGTAGGTACAGCACAGACAAAAGGAAATGCTGACATAGCAAGTGATTAAAATGTGGAATCCGCTGCCAGAAGATGCAGTGACAGCCACAGACACAGATCAGTTTTAAAGGGGGATTAGGCAAATTCATGGAGGAGAGATCTGTGAGCAGCTACTAGCCATAGTGACCGAGGGGAACCTCCACATTCAGAGGCAGTCAACCTCTGAATCCCAGAGCCAGGAGGCAACCTAGGAGATTTTGGCCTCTGTGCTCTGTTGCTGGCCCTCCCCTCCAGAGGAACCAGTTGGCCACTGTGAGAGACAGGATGCTGGACTAGATGGACCCTCACTGGTCTGATCCAGCAGGGCTCTTCTGAGGTTCTCATCAGGGGGAAGGCCTCGGCCTCTCTCTGCCCTGTTGTTGGCCCTCCAGGGGAACTGGTTGGCCCCTGTGTGGGACAGGATGCTGGACTAGATGGACCCTCACTGGTCTGATCCAGCAGGGCTCTTCTGAGGTTCTTATCAGGGGGAAGGCCTCGGCCTCTCTCTGCCCTGTTGCTGGCCCTCCAGGGGAACTGGTTGGCCACTGTGTGAGACAGGGTGCTGGACTAGATGGACCCTCACTGGTCTGATCCAGCAGGGCTCTTCCAATGTTCTTACGAGACCTGACCATGCGTCACACCAGCCTGGCCTCACTCTGACACCCTTAAAGGCCTCCCAGCTCATCTCCCTTGCCCCACCAACGGCAGGGCTGCTTTCAGAGCAAGGGTCTGGGAGACAACAAGCAAGTCTGCTGCACACACTGCAATAGTGTGATTGGCAAAGTGCATGCTGGCTCTCATGGAAATGCAAGTACAGTCAGGGCCCAAAAGGACAGAGCCAGCACACAAGACGAGAAATGGCGACAGAAGCACAGCTGACTCCCAGAAGAGTGGCAGGGCTGGAAGGCTGAACCCAGCCCAGCAAAAGGACTCTGGGGCCCACTGACTTCTCATGGTAAGGAGGCTCAGCTGACTGCCCTGGAGGAACCCCCTTTTGCCTGGAGGAAGGTAAACAAAGGACCCAGCCCCCCCCCCGCCAGCTACCCGAAATGGGTATCAACCACTCACCCCAGCCTTGCCCAGCTGTCCACCGGCCCTTCTCCCTTGGGCCGCCCTCGCCAAGCGGCATGGGATAAAATCCCCAGCCCCAGAGAGACACGCACCAAGTCTGCCATCCACCAAAGGTGGCCCGGCAGTCTCATTTGTAGCTCCGCAAGGCGAAGTCTTAATAATTAACAAAAGACAGCTTGGGAAGATGGACGGCCCCCTCCCCTTCCCGCCATCTGATTGTTGGACACCTGCTATTGTCGTGTGATGGACAAGGCCTGGCCTTCCTTCTCCGACACCCCCACTCCCTTTCCCCCCTCCTGCTGCTTGCGGGGAGGCAGAGCGGGCCGGCGAAGACGCCCAGGCAGACGGGAGGGGGAATGGGCCAAAGTGGGGGGGGGGCCTTGCCTTGAAGTTGGCATCTTTCCCTCTTTGGTTCCTAAGAAGCCACCTGCAGCCAAGGATCACCTGTCGCTCCCGTCAGGGCACAGCAGACTGGGGACGGGGGCCCACCCTGATTCTGGTGGGAAGCAGAGGACGGGGCTGGAGCTTGGGGGCGCAGGCAGGCAGAAACACCCCCACACCCCTTGCCTCCCCTCCCTGGGACCTGTCCCGGAGCCACCTGGAGCCCCATCCCAGCTCTGAACAAAGCCTGGCTGGGAAGAAAATGCCCAAGGCAATGGAGTCCGGAGAAGGGCCATGCCCTCTTGCCCACAAGACCCCCCTTTCCCTCCCTCCCTCCCTGCCAAGCGCCAGTCGGGCAAGGAAACAGGATGCCGCCCTGACCTGGAGGGCCCAGGCCAGCCTGACCGTCATCAGACCTGGGAGGCTCAGCGGGGCTAGTGTTTGGAAGGGAGACCACCAAGGAACACCAGGCTCATGATGCGGAGACCGGCAACGGCAAAGCCCCTCTCAACGGCTCTTGCCTTGAAACCCCTACAGGGTCGCCACGAGTCAGCTGCGACTTCACTGCACTTCCCAACATTCCACCAGGGTGACGGCAGGAGCAAAGCCACCAGGATGGCTCCTCTTGTGGGGCCCCTGGAGGCCAAGCAGACCCCTTTACTCCCCGGGTGCCCTGGGCAACCAGAAGGAATGCAGGGATTCCAGAGCCAGTTCTTAAGACTCTGTCTGGGAAACAGACGAAGAGTGTCCGGAGCCAACCAGGTGCACAAGACCTTCGGCCCATCCAACACCCACAGGGGCCCTCTGCCTCATGGGAAGGGGAGCTGCTGCCTCATATCTCTCTGTCTCCCCCTGCTCTGCCAGGAAAGACCAGCTCAGCTCTGATGCTTATCCCTTGGTTTCCAGCCTCATCCGAAGACAGGTAGTGCTTTGTGCCAAGCGAGACATGACAAGGGAGAGCCAGATGGCTTTACGGGGTTTTTTTTCAGTGTCACCAGCATCCGGATCAGGGCCTCCCCATGGGAAATGCCCTTCTCCCTCCGAGGCACCCTGCAGGGGGAAACGGACCGTGTTGATCAGCAGCTGGAATGTGGTGCGCAAGGACATATCGTCTGCTCCACCACCTTCCCAACGCAGAGGCCCGAGAGGAACTTCCACCCAGCTGATCAGCAAGGGGACCACCCCTTCTGCCAGCCTGCCTGACCCCAACTGCCTCTCAGCATCCCCTCCCAGGTCAGACTCCAACGGACACCCGCACATGCCCACTGCCGCTGGCGGAAGGAGAAGGAGAGACAATCGGGCCCTTCTCTCGGCCTGCATCCACCGTCGTTAAGAAGAAGAACCTTGGGACACTTTGGGCCTTCCAACCCACACGACCCTTTCAGCAAATGGAGTGCGGGTTCATCAGAGCAGTATCTATTGTGCAGTTTGCCACCTACGTCAAAGAAAAAGGCATGTTTGGAACCCCCGAAGAACGGACTGAGGGACCGACAGACCAGCTGCGAGTGAGCCCTCCTGTGTTTGAGGAGTGACGCTTGAGGAAGATCCCACCCAGACCTCAGCCTGGCCCGCTCTCTCCCCGCGCCCCTTTCATCTCCCCGCCTCACCCGTGTTCCCTCTTCCACAATCAAACTCCCTGCTGGCGCTGAACAAAACCCTCCTGCGGCTTTGGCTAGCGGGGTGCGCACCACGGCGGCATTTCCCGATTCAGACGGCGTTCAGCCGCCTGACAGGAGATGTCACTTCCCCGCCTGTTGTGGCAGATTGGATTGGAGTAGCGGGGCTGAGAAGAGCCGGCTGCGTGCACGTTACATTAGGCACCAATGACTGCCAGGACGCGAGAGCTAGTTGGAGCTTTGAAGAGCTGCCGCTGGAAATCCCGATGGGTTACTGTGGTAACACGCTGAAGGAAGACAATGGCTGGCGACTGGCGGCCCTGGTTGAGATACGCGGCTCTGGCGGAAAGTTGCCTACGAGAGCCCTCTCTGAAAAGAAAGAGGCTGAAAATACTTGAAGGTTCAAACCGAGAAAGAAGAGACATCTCCACCAGCCCGGCTTTCAGTCCTAAATCTGCGTCCCGCAAATGCAGGCAGGAAGTAAGGACAAAGGTCTTGCAGGGACGCTGTATGACTCACTCGGGTCACAAAAATCCCAAATCCTTGGATCAGAGTGAGGCCAATTAGGATCCGGCTAAGGGAAGGGTGGGCCCAACTCCCTCTTTCAGCAAAGGGCAATTAGCCGCCCAGAAGGGGGAGACAGGCTCACCATCGCCTCTAAAACATCCTGCCATTCAGCTCACACATCACCCATGCCCCACTCACCGCAACGATGCGCTCTGCAGTTACAACAAGCCTTGATTCACGAGGGAGGAACAATTATGGTTCTTGGTATTAATTTATTCTTATCTGTTATCTTCTATCCCGGTTGTTTGTATCCTCTTACTATTGTTACCCCTTATACTGAAAACGTCACTTTAATAAAAGAAATCTAGAATTATGCAAATTACAGAAAAAAAATACATTTCCTTTCTTCATCTGCATAATTCAGACGGCACAAACAACGACCCCAATCTAGATAAGGAGAGCTGCATGCCGAAGCCCCACTGCTGCCACCCACATATCACCTGCTGCATCAGGAATGGGGGAGAAACCAGTCCCACAAAAATATCTCGACGCGCAATGCATTGCTATCGGCCGGATGGGCCTCCAAAGGTAGGAACACAGTGACATTCTCCTGCAGCTCGCAAACATCGTCCGCTTGCCTGAACTGCCTTCAGGATGCCGGGCTTTGGTGCAATGTGGAATTTTTGATAATGTCTGCACTAGGAAAGGCCAGAGGGGGAAAGGAAGTGAAGGTTGCCCATGCCTTCCTCAGGGTCGGCAGAAGACAGTCTGGACCTGTGGACTGCAATTCCGCCTGCACCAACTGTCAGAGAAGGGGGGCAGTCAAATCAGGAGAAAGGCAGTTGGCTTGGAAAGGATATCTATATCTTGGCTCCAAGGTTTCCCAATGACATAAACAGGGATCCACCAGCTTGCTACTGATCTAAGGAAAGTTCGGGAACCACTTCACAAAAAAAGTGCAAAACCTGATAACAGACACAAAACCAGCACCCCGAGAACCACGACTTCCTCCTTAAATTTTTGTCACAGCAAGGTTTTTGCTTTTGTGGCTACAAAGAGAGACCTGAAGGTGCGAGAGATGGCTGGTGAACTTCCATACCACAGCTCAGAGCAGAGGAGAACTTCTGGGAGTGGGAGGAGGGCTTGAGGGCTCCCCGGCCAGCAAAGGCAGAAAAATTCAGAAGCCCCTGGGCCGGCTATGCAGAATTAAGCCCCGAATTTAGTTTCATGGGGCAAAATGCGGATTCCTTTTCAGCACAATGCCGAAAGGGCCTGCAGAAGCCAAACACTTCCAGACAGATGTCAGAGCACAACCTGAGACCCGGAAACACAACGGAAACGCTTGAGTGAAAATACCAGCAGACTCCGCGTCGATGGCCGCCTGCGATTCTCCAGGGCTCACGCTCTTTGGTGCAGGGGTGGGGGCTCCGCGGCCAGCACTCCGGCGCCCCTTTTTGTCCCCAGGCGTGCCACGCCGTCGGCCACTCATCGTTCAGATTCTGTAAAAGCCAACGAGGCCATAAGGAGACACGCAGTGCACAGCGTGTTCTTTGGCTGTCCGTCACCTCCTGCCCGCTCCATTCCCGTCATGCTTGCTACTTTGCCAATCATGCGCAACCTTTGCCTTAGCAGGGGCTGCGCTCGGACAGCACCTGCCAGTGTGCCCACGCAATCCAGTCCCCGTTTTGTGCCATCTTCCCAACCTAAGTGCCCCCTCCTGTCCGCCCATCTCTTGCTCTCCACTTTCACCTGCCTCGTGTTTCAGCCCACCCTGATCTTATCCATCTCCGCCCCCCCCCCCAAAAAAACTCTGTTCCACCTTTGGCCCAAAGAACCAGTGTGGTGTGATTAGGGTGCTGGTCTAGGATCTGAGGGACCCAGATTCAAATCTCCACTCAGCCATGAAGCAGGGCCCTGGCTGGCCTTGGGTCCCCTCTCTCCGCCTAAAAGACCTGGCAGTGGTCCCTCTAAGCTGAGTCAGTGTGAGCTGGCTCACAGTTTTTTAGCCTCTGGCTCACGCATCTTGGTCTTCGCTCAGGGAGGATGGCACCAGAACAAACTAATTTTATGCAGCAGCCAAATCGCTCGCTCACAGCTTTAATACCGGTAGATCACACAAGTAGAATTTTTGCTCACCAGACTCCACAGCTTAGAGGGAGCAGCAGTCTTGTGAGGCTGGCCAGATAAGAAAAGAGAACCACATCCACCACCCTGAGAGGATAAGACTAGAAAGATAGCTAGGGAAGGAGAAGAGATTGGATTTATACCCCGCCCTTCACTCCCCAAGGGAGTCTCACAGCGGCTTACAAACTCCTTTCCCTCCCCCTCCCCACAACAGACACCCTGGGAGGCAGGTGGGACTGAGAGAACCCTTACAGAAACGGCTCTTTTTCGAGAACAGCTCTGACAGAACTGTGGCTTGCCCAAGGTCACCCAGCAGCTGCAAGTGGAGGAGTGGGGAATCAAACCTGGCTCTCCCAGATTAGAGTCCGCGCACTTAACCAGGACACCAAACTCTGCTGTGTACAGCTGGGTGTTTTCTGTGTAGGGCTGCCAACTCAGTGTAGCCGGATATCTGGGGGTGGAGCCTGGGAAGGCAGTGTTTGGGGACAGGAGAAACCTCAGTAGGGTATAAAGCCATAGAGTCCACCCTCCCAAGCAGCCATTTTCTTCTACTGCACTATACCCCGTCGAGGCCCCTCCCCTCCCCTCCCCAAACCCTGCCCACCCCAGGCTCCACCCTCAAATCTCCAGGAATCTCCCAACCTGGAGTTGGCAACCCTTCCCCCACCATCTCAGATCTGCAGGGGGGTCTCCCTCCCCTGGCGATGCCCCCCCCCAGCTTCTCCCACCGTCTTCGCCCCCCAAATCCGCACCTGTCCCCTCCAACTCAAACGACTCCGCGCTCCCTTCCGAGGCTCCGCCCACCCATCAACGTTTCCACGGGCAACGGATCAACGGCAACGCTGAGGGGAGGAGCTCGAGCGCCGCCGGCCTGCCAATCGTGTGGCAAGGAACGCAGGGTGGGCGGGCTTACCCTTCACAGGGGAACGCTAGTGAACGGCAGGCGCGCTCGCTGGGAGATTGACAGCCGAAGGGGGCGTGAGCCGTTGAGCCGGAGAGGCGAGAGGGAGGGAGGGACTTCCCGCCTCGTGAGTGACGGCTGGAGTGTGTGTGGGGAGGGGGGTTAAGAGCGACGGTTGGTGGGAGGTTAGGGGCAGGACGATCAGCACGAGGGAGGCGGGGCCCTGTCAATCACTCCACCGCCTTCCTAACCCAGAGGAGGCGGGGAGGAGAAATAAGACTGAAAGGCAGAGGCGGGAACACGTCTGTCAGTCATTGATAGAGAAGCACTTCATTGGGTGGGGCCAGAATAGGCTGCTGAGAGAAAGAAAAAGATTTGAGAGTTTATGTTCCCCCCCTCACCTATTAACGGTTGTCCTACCCCAGGTTTAAGCGAGCCATTCCTCTCTGGCTCCCTTACCTGCTGCTTTGATTAAAGTTATAAAATTAATGATGGGGGCCGGGGGGGGGGCGTAAGTAGCCAGTATCATGTCTTAGCATCACGCCCAGCTTGCTTTGCGCGATGGTTTTAGCATCACTCCCAGCATGCTTCGCACCATGGCCAACTGTGGCTATGCTGAGGTGGATGGGCTTCAGGCATACAAGCCTCGTCTTCTTCCTCTATGTGGAGGGAAAGTGGAGCTGAAAGCGTTGCCAACTCCAGATTGGAAAGTTCCTGGAGATATGGGTGGAGTTCCTGGGGCGAGGAGGTGCTCAGCAGGGAAGCAATGCCATGGACTCCGCCCTCCAAAGAAGCCACTTTCTCCAGGGGGACTGATCTTTGTCATCTGTCGATCAGTTGTAATTACAGGATGTCTCCAGGGCACACCTGGAGGTTGGCAACCCCACCAGTGCCTCAAGTGTTGCAACTCTGGGCAGAACAGGGGCAGCTGGTAGTCATCCAGCCAGACTCTGTCCATAGCATGAAATATTTTGGGCTCTGAGGGCCAAGCTCTGAGTTTGGCTGGGCATCTGTGCTCAGCTGCAGGGTCGCCAATTAACAACATCTTCAGACTACAGAGATCAGTTCCCCTGGAGAAAATTACTGCTTTGGAAGATGGACTCTCTGGCACGATACCAAGCTGAGGTCTCTCCCCACCCCAAACCCCGGCCTCCCTAGGCTCCACCCCCCAAATTCTCCAGGAATTTCCCAACCCAAATCTGGCAACCCTATTATGTCTGTGATCCAAGACTGCATCTCTGACCCTGTTCTTTAGCGTTTGTGCCCCTATGGCAGAAGGGGACCATCCATTCCCCACCATCACCACCACCACTTATCTGAGAGATGTCTCCCTTCCCCTCCCCACTGCTATTAAAAAAGACCAAAAATAAACTGCAAGGGTAGACCATGAACAGATTCACAACTTTCATAATTAAACAGTAGACATCAGTCTATAGGAATACAATAACAATAAATCGGAAATACAATAGAATTGGTGGTCACAATTCAAAAACACTATTTGCAAATTCAAATACAATTTAATGATAGTGGAATATATCCAACAGGAGATTCCTCTATATCCTTTGAATAGAATAGTGTCCAAAAGACCTCAAAGTCCACAAAAAAGGCAGAACATGTCCCAAAGCACAAACAAACTTGTAACAGCCGAAAACGTCCTTCCCAGGTATGCCTGACATTTCAAAGCAATCTTCCTCAGTTGTACGGCTGAGAATGGAACCAAATTTCTACAGTAATGTAGGCAGAGCTCATATCTCAAATGGAATCTGTGGTTTATATTTTTGCATACTACATATGCTTGATCGTTTGGCTCATTAAAAAAGACCAGGTATCCCGGTTGTACTTCTCTTCCCGTCCCCATCAGGTTGAATACCGGAGGAGGGGGGGGTCATCCACATCACCCCTGCCTCCTGGTACCCTTTAAGGTTAAATACACGGTCAGAGAACAGAACACAAGAATGGAGTCTGGCCTTCAGCCCCGCCTCCCCCCCCCCCCCCCCAAAATTGTTCTGCATTGGTGACCGAGAACCCTGCCCCTTTTCCCAACTCCAGAAGGGGCTGTCTTTGCCACATATATCTAACCCCAATTTTGTATATCCAGTACAGAAAACCATACAGGAGGAAACATGAAGCTAAGGAGTTGCTGAAAGTCTGACAACAGAAAAGTGCTGCGAGTGAGAAGCCAGTCCATGTAACATCCACATGAGCCAGGTGAACTGAGATATGGAAAGCTGACCCAGGCTGGAGCAAATCCAACCTTAAGCAAACTTGTAGTAATCAAATAAACTGTGTCTGGGTGAGAAAGGCAAACTGCACCTGAATAAACACCATCATTTGTACAACACAGATTACAGAACTGAGATCTATTCGTGTGGTGTATCAGTCTAAAGTTCCAATATTGTAGCTTAACAATGCAAGAAACGACAGAACAGTCCAATGCTCCCAAATCCACTGTGTGCAAGATAATCACTGAAATAAATCCCAAACTGCTCCAAGGATACATCCAAGTTACTTCACGTGGCCTTAAGTCTTAAAGGCCCTAAGGAAAACAAATCCTTCTAGAGTTTCTATATACATATTTCTGTCAGCTATCCTAAAAGAAAGAAGACCAACCTTGACCAGATTTGTTTTTGGTGTTTGCTACTTGGCCAGCAAGTAAGGTTGCCAGGTCTGGGTTGGAAAACACCTGGAGACTTTGGGGGTGGAGCTAGGAGAGGGTGGGGTTTGGGGAGGGGAGGGGAGGGGCCTCAGGATGGTAAAATGCCATAGATTCCATCCTTCAAAGCAGCCATTTTCTCCAGGGGGAGCTGATCTCTGTCAGCTGGAGATCAGTGGTAAAAGCGGGAGATCCCCAGGCCCCACCTGGAGGCTGGCAGCCCTACCGGCAAGTCCCTTGGCCTGCAAGGAGATCAAACCAGTCAATCCTAAAAGAAATCAACCCTGACTGTTCCCTGGGAGGCCAGATCCTGAAGCTGAAGCTCAAATACTTTGGTCACCAAATGAGAAGGGAGCACTCCCTGGAGAAGACCCCGATGCTGGGAAAGACTGGAGGTCGAAGAAGAAGGGGACGGCAAAGGATGAGATGGTTACACAGTGTTTCCGATGCAGCGAACCTGAAAGTAAGCAAACTCCGGAGCAGGACGGAAGGCAGGAGGGCCTGGCGTGAGGGGCTCCAGGGGGTCGCAAAGAGTCGGACTCGGCTGTGCAACTAAACAGCAACAACACCAGAACAAGTTGACTGCCAGCCTTGGAGACATTGGCTGGATAGTGCTGTACATTACAGTTGCCAATCTCCAGCAGGGGCCCCATGATCTCCTGGAATTACAACTGACCTCCAGACTCCAGAGATTAGTTCACCTGAAGGAAATGCCTGCTTCGGAGCGTAGATTCTATGGCATCATACCCTCCTGGGGCTCCCCCCCCCCCCCCGAATCCCACCCTCTCCAGGCTCCACCCCTTTCCCAGATCTCCAGGAATTTCTCAACCCAGAGCTGGCAACCATAGCTGTAAGGCTGGCGTTGCTTGTCAGCTTGCTCCCGTAACCTCCACACTATCTGTCCAAACTGCACATTTAAGCCCGTTATTACAAGGAAAGGGCAGGCCTTCGCAGGAAATTGCCCGCCCAAGAGGACAGCCAGTCAGAAAGCACCAGAACCAGGCTCCTGAGCCTGCCCTGTTTCCTGGCATCGCAAGCCGGCTCATTTTCTACACCTGGTTCCGTCTTGCGGCTGGTGATCCATTCGAGAGACATGCTCCCTCTCCCTTCCCCGGAGGTAACGTGTCCTCTCTCCCCCCACACACACCTTCTAATTGCCACTTCTTCACAGTGCTTCCCTCCCCTTTGCTGTGGTCTCCTTTGTCGCCAACTCCCGTCTATCAAAGCCGTGCCACCGCCTGAGCAGCTCGTGGTGGCAACCAGAAGATAGGGACTTAATAACAGGGCTCGCTGGGAGCCTGCTGATAATCCCGGCCCGCTGACGGCTCCCGGGCCGATAAGACCCGGCAAAACAGCCAGCTAATCTACCTTCCTGGCAGCGGACTGAAGATGCTCCGCTACCTGCAAGCCGCGGGTGTTGCTATTAATGAGACGCCAAATGGATTCTTCTCTCAGGCAGAGGGGGGGAGAGAAGGGGTGCAAAGAGGGCCTCACACTGGCCGGCAAGAATGCATCCCCTTCACCTGTAAGCATCTGTGCCATAGCCCGCTTTTCCAAGGCCTTCGTGCAGCTACAGCACCTCTTGCCCTTGAACACATGGGGGTTTATATCGCCTTAAAACTGCAAGATCAAAACAATAAATTGCAGTTCCCTTTCCTTGAGCTTGTGGTTTTGGGCAGGATTTGAAGGGCTTTTTGCTTGACCATTTTGAAGAGAAGACGAAGATGAAGAGATTGGATTTATACCCCTCCCTTCACTACCTAAGGGAGTCTCAGAGCAGTTTACAAACTCCTTCCCCTTCCCCTCCCCACAACAGACACCCTGGGAGGTAGGTGGGGCTGAGACAGCTCTGACAGAAACGGCTCTTTTTCAAGAACAGCTCTGACAGAACTATGGCTTGCCCAAGGTCCTCCAGCAGGTGCAAGTGGAGGAGTGGGGAATCAAACCCAGCTCTCCCAGATTAGAGTCCACGCACTTAACCACTACACCAAACTGGCTCTCCATGGCATGTGGAAGACCCTTCTTTCCTTCCTTCCTCTTTCAGCTCTCATTTATATCGTAGAAATACGATGCTCGCTTTCATACCTAAACAACAATCCCTTCATCTAGGTCCCACACAAGTTCCAAACCGAGAGGCAGAAGTTGGATTTATTTATGTGCAGAAAGCACCATCGAGTCACAAAGCTGCCTTGCAACAACCTCGTGGGGTTTTCAAGGCAAAAGACACACAGGGGCCGTTTGCCATTGCCTGCCTCTGGATCTGAACCCTGGACTTCCTTGGTGGTCTCCCATCAATGTACCAAGCAAGACCAACCCTGCTTAGCTTCCCAGATCCGATAAGACTGGGCTAGTCACCTGAGCCAGAACAGAGTTGAAGTTCTTCTTTCATGGTGGTTATAAATTAACATTAACAAAGCTATAATGCAATTGCCAATGACAGATGTAATGGTTTTCATTTGTCTTACAAAATCCATATCCCATCTGTTTGCCCTCACAAGGGACACCAAGGGGGCTAAAAATTGTATTAATTGATTGATTTATTGTCTGCCTTTCTCACAGGGAGTCAAGGCAGATTAAAACATACATAATACAATCACATTTTAAAGCCATTAAAATAACTCCCCCCCCCCAAACCCACATCATTCACGCATTTAAATCCAGAGCTAAAATATATACGAAGACACTTCCCTTAGACAGAACTGAACTTTGCACAGAAATGTACCTTTTGCATTATGGTGCCTTTTATTCATGCTTTTTCCAGTTTTCCCCCCGCTATGCCCATGTGCTTCTATCTGCCAAGGACACCGCTCACACACTAGATGGAGTGAACTCATGCCCACAAAAGATGCCCCCTCGGCTAATTGCGTAGTCTTTAAGGGGACACAAGATTCTTTTTTCTTTTCCCCCCTCTTTTTGTTGTTTCCAAACCATTTTTATTTCTTCGCTTCTCCACATCTGGTCAAACCAGGCAACCCACCCCTCCCAATTCATCCTGTCAAAGTTCTCCAGCGCCCCGTCTCCCTGCCCTTCTGACCTGCAGCAGTTAGAGCAATTATAAGTTTCCAGCGTGCAAATCTGCCTGATGCCCTGTTCCACTGTGGAGGCAGCAGGGGTCCCCAACGTCGTGCTCGTGGGCACCACACAGACACCAATGTTGGTGCCCACCAAGTGTTGTTGGAAAGCCAAGTAACACAGCCACTGATTGGCCACTGGAGATCTGATCGGCTGTGCGGATTAAAATAACGTTGTTTCAGTGGCAGCTGTTACCATGTACTTGTTTTATTCTCTCTCATCTCTCTTTCTCGTCTATTTTTTAATTACACCTCTTCCCCCCCCCCCTGCGCTTGGACTTCCTCTGTGTATCTGGCTCCGCCCCCCCAGGGTTGCCAGCCTCCAGGTGGGGCCGGGGGATCTCCCACTTTTGCAACTGATCTCCATCTGACAGAGAGTGTGCTCAGACGGGCAGCTAATCCCACCATTGGTCCGGCTGTAATTTGAGCTAGATCTTTTTGATCCAGCGTTGCACAACCAGACAGCCCGCCCATGAAGCACTTCACCGCGCGTGACTCCTGCAGTGGATTGTCTAGATGGCATCCACCACTAGGAGCTGTAAGGTTGGCTTTTTTTTAAAAAAAAAAAAATCCTGTCTGCGCATGCGCATAGGCACCTCACCATATACTTGTTTTTCTGTGCATGCGTGTACTAAAATGGTAAAAACACCACCAGCGGTTACCTTCCTCTACGTACCGTTTCACTTAATAAAGTCGATAAAGTTCAGGGGACCGTCAGAAACAATATTGTTTGGATCACTTGAGCAGAGCTCTGGGGACGTCACACGTTTAAGCGGTTATGCGCGCATCACTAAGAGTTTTTTTAAATGGCGGCCATTCGGGATGGTCTGGAGACCATCCCTACGGGCTGATTGCACGCTGGTGGAACAACCTGACAGTGGAAAGTCCGGCATCAGGCACTCATGCCTGGCGCAGCTCAAAAGAGCCGTATGAACGCATTCAGATCAGCTCCCCTGGAGGAAATGGCTGCTTTGAAGGGTGGACTCTATGGCATTGTACCCTGCTGAGGCCCCTCCCCTCCCCAAGCCCCGCCCTCTCCCAGATCCACCCCCAAAGTCTCCAGGTATTTTCCAACCCAGACCTGGCAACCTTACCACCCTCTGTGGCATCCATTTTGTAGTTGTGCCCACCACCCTGTGCCAAAAAGAATCCCCAAGGGTGTCCACCAACTGAAAAAGACCCCCGGGCCAGCTACAGGACGGGGCTAGCCTTGCTGTGTCCCTGGAGAAGGAAGGGTGCTCTACAGGGTTGTGACCCAGAACCTCCTCCCCACCCCGCAACATTTGGGAAGCAGCGAAGCACAGGACTCACTCCAGATACACCAGATTTCATGTGGATTTTGCAAGATTCTCTTTAACAAAGAAAGAACCCAAAGGATCCCAGTTTCAGCACCATTTCACAAGGCCCAGGGAAGGGAGGGAGGAACAAGGAACTGCTGCCAAGAAAGCCGTCTCACTACTAAGGGCAACCTTGCTACTACCAGACCAAGAGCATTATTCCCGGCGACCCCCTGGGGACAGCAGTCTGCCCCCTCCCCATTCACACACATACCCAGCGCCTTTTTGTTATAAATCACAGCCAGAATACCCTTGGTTTTGCCTCTGGCGAAGACATTATCATGTGAAAGGGGGGGGAGGAAAGGGCCTAGGGGGAGGAATGGTGGGGGGGGGGGGAGATTAGAAATGCATCAGAACAACATCTGGAAAGGAAGGGGAAATATAAAGGCAAGTCCCAAGCTGGAGGCACCCTGTGTCAGCTTAGCAGAGGAGGAAAAGGGGGGTGGGTCAGTCGGTCAGCTCTAGGGGAGACGCAGCAGCAACCACATTTAGAAGTATTCCCAGCATGGTTGACAACTCCCAGCTGGGGGATTCCTGGAGACTTGGGGGGGGGGGCGGCTTGGGGTTTGGGGGCGGGGAGGGACTTCAGCAGAGTACAGTGCCCTAGAGCCCACTCTCCAAAGCAGTCGTTTTTCTCTAGGGGAGCTGATCTCTGTCTTCTGGCAATCAGTTGTAAACGCAGGAGAACCCCAGGCCCCACCTGGAAGCTGGCAACCAATGCTCCCTCTAAGCTGTGGAGGCTTGTGAGCAAAAATTCTGCTTCGTGAGCTACTGGCATGAAAGTTTTGAGCGAGCCATTTGGTCGCTGCAGAAATCAGTTTGCTCCGGAGCCGTCCTTCCTGAGCTAAGACAAAAAATGTGTGAGCTGGAAGCTAAAAAACTGTGAGCTCGCTCACACTAACTCAGCTCAGAGGAAACACGGCTGGCAACCCAATTGCCCAGGTGGCAGAGCAAATGGATGGGGGCTGCAGCTGCAGAGTGCAGCAGTTTGGGAAGACCTGGCAGCGATATCAGTGAGATCCGTCCAGATGTCCACCAGGGTTCCCAACTCTGCCTTGGATCTGATTTATTTTTAATTTTCTGAGACCCGGAGCCTGACAAAGGAACAAATTGCAGGCTTGGGGGCTTATCCCCAGAACCTATTTTTAGCGACAACGCTTAGCTCTGGCAAATATATAGATGGGGGTGGCTGAGTATTGCAGAAACTTAGGGTTGCCAACTCTGGGTCAGGAAATTTCTGGAGATTTGGGAGTGGAGCCTGGAGAAGGTGGCATTTGGGAAGGGGAGGGAAAGTAGGGAGGTGATGGTAGAGAGTTCCCCCTCTGGAGCGGCCTTGTTCACCAGGGGAACTGATCTCTGTCACCTGGATGTCAGTTGTAATTCCAGGAGAATTCCAGGACCCAGCTGGGGTTGCCAACTCTGGACTGGAAAATTCCTGGAGATTTGGGGGTAGAGCCTAGGACGGGTGGTGTTTGGGGTGTGGAGGGACCTCCGCAGAGGATAACGCCATAGATTCTTTCCTCCAATGCAACCATTTTCTCCATCAATGTCATCTGGAGATCAGTTGTAACTCCAGGAGATGTCCAGGCCCCACCTGGAGGATGGCAACCATGCGCAGAGTGCCTCCATCTTCCAAATCTTTCAAAACTATCCACCATACTACATGGGGCTGCCCCTGTTGCAAATCCAGAGGCTGCAGCTAGTGCAGAATACCACGGCCGGGCTGGCCATAATGGAGATTGAGTCCTACCATCCTGAGGCGTGGGGAGACCACTACGTGGGGACTTTGGGGTGCTGTCTATAGGGTACGCCATCTGATTGAAGAATATTGTGAGTATTTTAACTATAAATGGTTGTTTGTTTTAACTGGTTTTAAATGTCTATATGGACTTGGTACAATTTACCAAGCAACGTAAGCCGCCCTCAGCCTGCTTGCGGGGAGGGCGGGATACAAATATAACAAATAAATGAATGAATGAATGAATACTGAGGCTTTTTAGAGTCACTCTTTGGCTCCCCCTCCTTCTATCCTTTTCCAGAAACTGTGGGCATGCTCCCTCCGAAAACCCACAAAATGGCAACTCCCCACGGAGCGCCTCCCTCTCTCTCTTCCGCATAGAAAAGGCGGGTTGGCCACTCACCCCAACAGTCCAGCTGCTGTTGAGCAAGCCGTGTGGGCTGGATAAATGGAAGGATGTTTCGCTGAAGCCATTAAGGCCTTTGCGCAAGGGGCATCATTAGGCAAACAGCGGCACAGTGAATCGCTTTCTAAGCATCCGGCACTTTTCCTGCCAGAATGGCCTGCTACTCTGCCCTGAGGCCTGTTTGGCCCACCCGTCTGAGCAGCCTGTGAAAGAGAGAGGGATGGGGACTCAACCGTGTACGCCGTTTTCTTGAGGAACGGTTGTTCGGTGGAGGGCACAGTGCAAGCGGGGGCTACGCCAGCTCTTCAGCAGAACACCCCAGAGTCTCACAAACTCACGGTGCGTCGGGCCCGGCTTCTTCTGCACAGCCTTTCGTTCAATGATCAAACTCAACCAGGGCAAAAATACTGCCAGTGTCGTTTGAGATCTTACCCTGCCTCCTGGGAAGTCACACCACTGATCACCGCTGTCTCCTTTAGCTAAGCAATGGGTCATTTCGAGCAGGAGCTCAGGGGAGCTCAGCTCTGGGAGCTGGTGCTAGCCCCCCCCCCCACGGGGGAATGCCTGCTTGTGTCATGGCTGCAGCAAAATGACCCCGTCCCCTGGAAAGGTCCTTGTTCCTCCAACCAGCCTTCCGAAGGCTTCAGCCACCACTGAAGCTATCCTCCCCAAACAGTGGTATTTCTGAGGCTTGGATTAGTAACTGTCCCCACTCTGCCAGCTCTCTCTCTCTCTCTCTCTCTCTCTCTCTCTCTTTCTTGCCTTCTGACATACTTCTGGTGATGTCAGGTGGTTTAGCATATGCAAACAAGTTATGCTAATGAGTTACGCTAATGAGCTCCTGCACCCCTTTTTCTACGAAATGACCCCTGCTCCCAGGTATCAGGCAGAAAAAAGGCCTTTCCCCAATAGTGGCATTCTGAAACTCCTGGATCAGAGTTTTGCATTTAGACCGGGGTCCCCAACAGGGTGCCCGGGGGCACCATGATGTCTGTGGACACCAATCCCGGGGACCACCAAGTGTCTTCCGAAAGTGGGGGGAGGTGGACCACTGGAGATCAGATTGGCTGTGCAGCCAGGTTGGTGTCGTGGTTAAGTGTGTGGACTCTAATCTGGGAGAGCCGGGTTTGATTCCCCACTCCTCCACTTGCACCTGCTGGAGGACCTTGGGCAAGCCGTAGTTCTGGCACAGCTGTTCTTGAAAAAGAGCCGTTTCTGTCAGCGCTCTCTCAGCCCCACCTGCCTCACAGGGTGTCTGTTGTGGGGAGAGGAAGGGAAAGAAGTTTGTAAGCTGCTCTGAGACTCCCTTGGGGAGTGAAGGGCGGGGTAGAAATCCAATCTCCTCTTCTTCTCCTATTTGTGTTGGCCTATTATAACATATGGGCAGATTGCTCTGCCTGCCCTGCTCGGCCCTGAAGCTCACAGCCCCTGCATCTTGATCCCCCTTGCCATAGAAAGGGTCGGGCCTACCCTGCCCCTTGCCACGTTTGTGCCCCCCCAAGAAGGAGCACATCTTGAATGGGGTCTCTGGGAGCAACAGGCCTGCCAGTGGGCTCTTCCCCTCCTCCCCGCCCATTGGAATACGCCACTGTGACATCACCGCGCCTGGAGAAGCCGTTTACCGGATGCTTTGACTCCCCAAGTTGGATAGAGAGAATCGGTCCCCAGCCTCTCGAGCGGTCTCTTCTTCCAGTAGGTTACCTCTCGGTGCCTTGGGACGGGGTGGGAAATAGCGTCAAGGTTAAAGGATTTCCAAGCAGCGTTAAGTCCAGGACCTGTCAGAGACACCAGTGGGTTGCTAGTCCTCTTGGTGTCTTTGTGTCGTCACGGGCTAAGCCCATGAGTTGCCGCTGCACTCAAGCGCTGACTAGCTACTAAGACGGGGCAGGGAGACCTGAGCTGTCTGGGCTAGGTGAGGATTCAGTGACCGGCAGGTCTGTCCCTTTCCCAAATCGGGGTCATTCATGCTTGTTTGGGGGCCATAGATTCCTTCAGGATCACCCCTACTATCCGTGAGCCATCCAAATGTTGAGGACAGTTGCTAACCTCCAGGTGAGTTATGTAAACAGGGGAGACAGCTATGAATAGTTAACTTAAACAAGGCGATGACATGCAAAAATATGTAAATAAATAATTAAGCACACAATCACAAAGGTTATGTGCTTTATCCCAAACATAATAGGAAGTATTAGTAAGACATGACACATATGCAACTACATATAAATCAAAAGTCAGAATTCAGCCTCTGAGATGTCCATTCCAGATGTTTGAAAAATCTGACATTAGAAAACTTTCCAAAGAATTATCCTGCTGTGTAAGAAAGTTCGCTTCCTCCCGACTTCAGAAGAAGAAGAGGAGGAGGAGGAGGAGGAGGAGGAGGAGATTGGGTTTATACCCCGTTCTTCACCACTCAAAGGAGCCTCAGAGCGGCTTACGATCTCCTTTCCCTTCCCCTCCCCACAACAGACACCCTGTGAGGTAAGTGGGGCTGAGAGAGCTCTTTCGAGGACTGATCATGAGAAAACAGCTCTGAAAGAACTTGTAACTGACCCAAGTTCACACCAGCAGCTGTATGGGGAGGAGTGGGGAATCAAACCCAGTTCTCCCAGATTACAGTCCACGCTCTTAACCACTACACCAAACTGTTGAAGCTTGCAACGAGTAAGGATCCACGCCCAACAAGCCATTGATAAAAGCTGTTTTGAAACTCTATTTCTCAAGAGCCAAGGATCCTTTTCTTCAAAGCTGATGATCCTTCTACAAACGGAACCCTCTCATATTTGGGATAAAGCAGACTTATAACCTTTATAATTATATGACTTTATTTATTTATTACATATTTTTGCATGGTCTAACCTTGTTTAAGTTAACCTCCAGGTAGGGCCTGGACTTCCCTTGGAATTACAACAGCCCTCCAGACTACAGAGATCAGTTCCCCCAGAGAAAATGGCAGCTGCGGAGCGCAAACTCTCCATCGATCCTAGGTGAAATCCCTCCCACCAGTGCCAGAGCCGGCAACCCTGACTGAAGGCCACTCTCTCTTGCTCTCCCCCAGGTGATGGCTGCCCACGTCCCCACGGCCCCTGGCCTTCCTCAGATGCTCAAGACAGGCATGAAGTACTTCAGCGGCCTGCAGGAGACCCTCTTCAGCAACCTGACGGCCTGCAAAGCCTTGGTGCGCACGCTGCGGACCTGCTACGGCCCCATGGGCCACAACAAACTGGTGGTCAACCATCTCGGCAAGAGCTTCCACACATCCCAGGCTGCCACCGTTTTGCGTGAGCTGGAGTTGGAGAACCCCGTGGCCTGCCTGCTGCGCACTGCCTCTGAAGCCCAAGAGGAAGAGACAGGCGACGGCACAAATTTCGTGATCCTCCTGGCGGGGGCGTTGTTGGAGAACGCGGAGAAACTTCTGCGGTCTGGGGTCCCACTGGTCCACGTCCGCGCAGGCTACGAGATGGCCTGCAAGGAAGCCCTCCGCCTGCTGCCCGGCCTCGTCTGCCACATTCTGAAAAGGCCACGGGACGTGGACGAGGTGATGTGGGTCCTGCAGACCATTGTGGGCAGCAAGGTCTTTGGCCACCAGAAGTTCTTGTCCAGACTCGTTGCCAAGGCCTGTGTCTCGGTGCTGCCGCAGGCTGGTGCAGCCTTTGACCCAGATTCCATCCGTATCTGCAAGGTCCCCGGAGGTGGCGTGGCTGACTCTCACGTCCTGGACGGCATGGTCATCTGCACGGAGGCCGAGGGGGTGGTCAAGCGGGTGGAGAGGGCCCACATCGCAACCTACTCTTGCCCCTTCGGCCCATCTGGGTTGGAAGCGAAGAACAGCGCTGTTTTCCAAAGCACGGCACAGATGAAGGACTTTGGCCGCAGTGAAGAGAAACTGATGGAGCGTCACATTCAGGCCATCATCACCGCCGGCATCGATACGGTCGTCGTTGGAGGGAAGCTGGATGACATGGCTCTCTTCTACGCCAACAAGTACAGGATCATGGTTGTGCGGCTGAGGTCCCGTACGGAGCTGCAGAGCCTATGCCGGGCGGTGGGTGCCACCCTGCAGCACAGTCTGGTCCCTCCACCGCCTGAAGCGATCGGGCACTGCCGCCGCGTCTACATGAGCGAGATCGGTAGCACCACTGTGGTCATATTCAGTCAGGATGGGGCTGCTTGCCCCGTGGCCACTCTGGTCCTTCGGGGAGCCACGCGGGAGATGCTGGATTGCCTGGAAGAAGCCGTCCATGATGGAATCAGCGTCTACCAAATCTTGGGCAGCGACCCGCGGCTCTTGCCCGGCTCCGGAGCCACCGAGATGGCGCTCTCGGTGCGGCTTAGCACTCTAGGGATGTATTATCCCGGATCCGAGCAATACGGCATCTTGGAATTCTCCCAAGCCTTGAAAACCCTTCCGGCCACCCTGGCGGAAAATGCCGGGCTGCCAGTCAACGAGGTGATGGCTAAGATGGAGGTACAGCACCAGCTGGGCACGCAGAACACAGGCATCAAGTTGGTCGCTGAGGAAGCTGATACGATCAACGCCACCAAGGAAGGCCTGCTAGATCCCTTCTTGGTCAAGTACCGGGCCATCACCCTGGCCACCCAGGTGACGGTCACGCTGCTGGGAGTTAGTGAGATCATGGTAGCCAAGAAGAGTGGGGGACCCAAGCCCAGGGGGGAGAACCCCAACTGGGACAAAGAGCCAGATATGCTGGAATGAAGGGGGGAACCTTCCTTCTCCCAAAACTTCACAGAAAGACCACCTGCTCAATAAAATCTGGTCACCATTGTTGAGTCGGTCTCTATGGTCTCCAATTTGTCCTAGAAAGACCCCACCCCCTTGCTAAAGTGCGCGCTGACTGGGTGGGTGGACAGATGGATAGGGACATATAAATACACGTATAAATACATGTTGATGGGGTCCAAACTGGCGGAGACTGACCAAGAGAGAGAGATCTTGGAGTTGTAGTAGATAACTCAATGAAAATGTTGAGGCAGTGTGCGACTGCAATGAAAAAGGCCAACACTAGGCTTGGGGGTTATTAGGAAGGAAACTGAAAACCAATCAGCCAGTATCATAATGCCCCTGTATAAATAGATGGTGCAATCTCATTTGGAGTACTGTGTACAGTTCTGGTCACCACACCTCATAAAAGATATTATACCATTGGAAAAAGTGCCCCAGACTGAGAGTTCCTATCTATAATTTGTGGCTCATAGCCACTGATGGACCTCTGCTCCAGATGTTTATCTAATTCCCTCTTGAAGCCGTCCATGCTTGTAGCTGCTACCACCTCCTGTGGCAATGAATTCCACATGTTAATCCTGAACAACTTCGTGTCATCTGCAAATTTAGCCACTTCACTGCTTACTCCCAACTCCAAATCATTAATAAACAAGTTAAAAAGCATCGGACCACGTACTGATCCATGCAGTACCCCACTGCTTACCTCCCTCAACTAAGAAAATTGCCCATTTATACTCACTCTCTGTTTCCTTTTAATTAGCCAGTTTTTGACCCACAAAAGGACTTGTCCTTTTATCCCATGACTATTGAGCTTACTTAGGAGCCTTTGATGAAGAACTTTTATCAAAAACTTTCTGGAAGTCAAGGTAAACAACATCTATTGGGTCCCCCTTGTCCACATGTTTGTTTACTCCCTCAAAGAACACTAACAGGTTAGTGAGACAAAATCTTCCCTTACAGAACCCATGATGAGTCTTCCTCAATAGATGGCTCTGGAGCAAGCTAACTTATGCAGCAGCCAAATCGCTCGCTCACAACTTTAATGCCAGTCGCTCAGAAAGTAGAGTTTTTGCTCACAAGACTCCACAGCTTAGAGGGTGCATTGATCCGGAGGTGTTGCTCCCGTTTTATCCTCAAATCATCCCTATGAGCAATGCTCCCTCTAAGCTGTCAAGTCTTGTGAGCAAAAATTCTACTTTGTGTGTGAGCGACTGGCCATTAAAGTTGTCAGCAAGTGATTTGGCTGCTGCCTAAATTCATTTGCTCTGGAGCCCTCCTCCCGGAGCGGAGACAAAAGTACATGAGCCGGAGGCTAAAAAACTGAGCTGGCTCACACTAACTCAGCTCAGAGGGAACACTGCCTGTGAGGGAGGTGAGGCGATTCCTGGCTCCGTGCTCTCCAGTTTGTTTCATCCGTTTGAGCCCCCAGTCCCCCGCAACCTGAGTCCAAACCTTTGTCCAGCACTTATTCATTTATTTCATTTATACCACACTTTCCTCCCAGCAGAGACCCAAAGCAGTTTACACTGTTCTCTTTGCCTCCGTTTTATCCCCCCCTTGACAACCCTGTGAGGTAGTGGAGGCAGTAGGGTTGCCAGGTCTGGGCTGGAAAATACCTGGAGACTTTGGGGGTGGATCCAGGAGAGGGTGGGGTTTGGGGAGGGGAGGGGCCTCAGCATGGTACAATGCCACAGAGTCCACCCTTCAAAGCAGCCATTTTCTCCAGGGGAGCTGATCTCTGTCAGCTGGAGATCAGTTGCAAAAGCAGGAGATCCCCAGGCCCCACCTGGAGGCTGGCAACCTTCGGAGGCCGAGAGCCTGAGACTGGCCCAAAGTCACCCAGCAGGATACCATGGCAGAGTGCAAGTTCGAACCCGAGCCCCCAGATTCTGGCCTGAGGCTCTAACTACTACATCACACTGGCTCTCCATTATTTCCCCCGTACCAGCAGGGTCTTTCCTGCCGACTCACACAAACAAAAAACATTTTTTGGGGGGGGGGGTGAATTAAGCTAGAACTAACCGAGAACAGGAGTGTGTCTGAAGAAGAAGAAGAAGAAGAAGAAGAAGAAGAAGAAGAGATTGGATTTATACCCCGCCCTTCACTACCAGAAGGAGTCTCAGAGCGGCTTACAATCTCCTTTCCCTTCCTCTCCCCACAACAGACACCCTGTGAAGTAGGCAGGGCTGAGAGAGCTCTGACAGAAACTGCTCTTTTTTTCAATGACAGCTTTGCCTGAACTATGGCTTGCCCAAGGTCATCCAGCATGTGCAAGTGGAGGAGTGGGGACTCAAACCCAGCTCTCCCAGATTTGAGTCTGCACACTTAACCAGGACACCAAACTGAAATGCCTCCCTCTCTCCACCACCCCTTTCACGTGCCCCGCAATCAGGTTACCCCTTTCCTTCTCCTTTCCCAACTTTTTGCGTTGGCGCAGGGCGGCCGGGTAAACAGAGGGAGCGGGCTGGTCTCTCCCCGCCGGAGCTTGCCAGGCGCTCAGTGGCAGGCTGCACCTGCAGCAGTTTGGAGCTGCCATCCAAGAGCAGCAATTAGCAGGCGCGTTTACCCCATCCAGGCCTAATTAACTAAATGGCCCGCAAATAAGGCCCAAGTCCCAGTAATCAATTACATTAACCCATGTCAATTTTCAGCCGCCACACGGCATTCTGTTTAAGTCTGTCAGTGGCTACTAGCCGCGCTGGCTGAGGGGAACCTCCACATTCAGAGGCACTAAGCCTCTGAATCCCGGAGCCAGGAGGCAACCTCAGGGGAAGGTCTCGGCCCCTCTGCCCTGTTGTTGGCCCTCCAGAGGAACTGGTTGGCCACTGGGTGAAACAAGATGCTGGACTAGATGGATCACTGGTCTGATCCAGCAGGGCTCTTCTTAAGTCCTTGTGAAGGCCTCAGCCTCTATGCCCTGTTGTTGGCCCTCCAGAGGAACTGGTGGCCACTGAGTGAGACAAGATGCTGGACTAGATGGACCACTGGTCTGATCCAGCAGGGATCTTCTTAAGTCCTTGTGAAGGCCTCAGCCTCTATGCCCTGTTGTTGGCCCTCCAGAGGAACTGGTTGGCCACTGGGTGAGACAAGATGCTGGACTGGATGGACTACTGGTCTGATCTGAAAGGGTTCTTCTTATGTTCTTATTCATAGGAGCACGCAAGAGTGAACCAAAGGAGGAGCAAGGACTGTTCCACTCCATGCTTGGTCTGTGATCCTGTCCTAGGCTGAGGAACACATGGACACAGATACACACACACACCGCAAACATTCCAGCATTACCCTACAACGGAAGGGAGAGGGGTGGCTCTCCAACCAAGCCACCTAAGCAACTGCTGAGCAGAGGAGGCTGCCAATCAGCGCCCCGCAGGGAGAGCGCATCGGGCTCCACCTCCTGGCCGTGCCGTGCCCCACCTGGTTCCCAGTCAAACCACTGCAGCACGGCCGGCCGTGGGAGCCGGATTAGGACCCACCAGCGGCAGCCCAGGCCGAGGCAATAGCTGTCCGTTGCTCGGGGCGACAAGATAAAATGTGGGGCAGCTCACACGGGCGAAGCTCTGCAACACTGCCCAGCAGCCACCCCAAGCAACTGACCCGTGGTACAGGAGGGGGGGAGGTAAAGATGACCTGCAGAGCACCATCCAGCAGGGTGATCCTCCAGCGTCGCCCCCCCTTGGAAACGTTTGTGCCAGAAAGTCATCCATCGAATGGGGGCCCCTGGAGCTGGCACGCGGGGTGGGGGGTGGGAAGTCTGGATTTCTCTTGGGCCGGCCCCAGACTCCCCATTTCTGTCGCTCTTCCCCCTTCTGAGGAACCCCTGGATGTTCTGTCCATCACCGGGGGGGGGGGGGGGACCACTGCGCTCCCCCCTCTGCCTCCCCCCTCCCTGTCTGCTTCTCCCCCCCCTCCCCCGGCAGCACAGTGCTTCTGCCTCAAGGGCTCCATCGGGCAGGGCTCTCGAAGACGCGCGCTTTGGAGAGGGGCCCCAGCTGTTTGCGGCCTCCGCTTCCAGCCGCAGACGAGCGGCAAGGGACCTCTCGAGGAGTGCCGTTCCAAGAAGCGCAGGACGCCAGCTGAGCTGCACAGCAGGGCCGGCCTTTGCCAGCTTTCAAGTCGTTTATTTTAATGTTATTTAATCAAACCCATCGCCACCAGCCCTACTGTGAGGGTTCAGTGATCAAGTTAGAAACACGTACAGGTGAATGTGCCGGGAGAATGTCACAGATGGTTTGAGACGGAGCTGACATGGGCTCCGTTCTGCAACCTTGGGGAGGGAGATGCGGTTCGGTGGCAGAGCCTCTGCTTGGCATGCAGAAGTTCCATCCCCAGTTGCAGCATCTCCAGTTAAAAGGACCTGGCAGGAGGGGATGGGAAAGACCTCTGCCTGAGACCCTGGAGAGCCACTGCCAGTCTGAGTAGACAAGACTGACCTTGATGGACTGAGGGTCTGACTCAAAGCTTCTTTTAGGGACAGGCCACATCTCAGGAGTAGAGCAGCTGCTTGGCATGCAGAAGGTCCCAGGTTTAATCCCCGGCATCTCCAGTTAAAAGGACCAGGCAGGAGGTGATGGGAACGACCTTTGGCCTGAGACCCTGGAGAGCCACTGCCAGTCTGCGTAGACAAGACTGACCTTGGTGGACTCAAGGCCCTGACTCAAGGCTTCTTCTTGGGACAGATCATGTGTCAGAAGTAGACCAGTTGCTTGGCATGCAGAAGGTCCCAGGTTCAATCCCCAGCATCCCCAGTTTAAAAGGACCAGGCAGGAGGTGATGGGAAAGGCCTCAGCCTAAAGACCCTGGAGAGCTGTAAAGAGGGGCTGTGGCTCAGTGGCAGAGCCTCTGCTTGGCGTGCAGAATGTCCCTGGTTCAATCCCCAGCATCCCCAGTTAATAGGACCAGGCAGGAGGTGATGGGAAAGACCTTTGGCCTGAGACCCTGGAGAGCTACTACCAGTCTATGGACCCAGGGCCTGATTCAGTACAAGGCAGCTTCATCTGTGAGAGCCAGCCTGGTGTCGTGGCTGGACCACAACCACAACGTGAGCTCAGCTCCCCAGTGAGCTATGAAGGTCCCCAGGTGATGGAGTTAGGCGAGAGCTGTCATGCCACAGAGTCCACCCTGCAAAGCTGCAAGTTCTCCAGGAGAACTGGTCTCTTTCATCTGGAGAAAAGCTGTAATTCTGAGACAGCTCCAGGACACACCTGGAGGTTGGCAACCCTTGGTCTTTCCCAAGTTTTCTGGATGGGGAATGTGAAGATCAGTTGTGGGCACCGTGGCACCCCCTCCTGGCAGCAGGTAGCAGCCTTTGCAGCTGTTTCAGTTATTTTTTAATTTCCGAGAGACAATTGGGGGGGGGGGGGGAACTGCTGCAAGAGAAGATGGAGAACAGAATCAGGCCCAGACAAAAAGGACAGAGAGATCCAAAGGGACACCAGTCCTGGGACTGCGGTCCAAACGAGACCTTCTGGTTTTCAATGCCCTGGGCCTGGGTTCCCCAGGCTCAGCTCTGTTTCCGCACAGCCACACAGGGGCATAGAATGCTGTTCAGGAGCCAGTTTGGTGTAGTGGTTAAATGCAACGGACTCTAATCTGGGAGAACCAGGTTTGATTCCCCACTCCTCCACTTGCAGCTGCTGGATGACCCTGGGCAAGCCATAGCTCTGTCAGAGCTTTTCTTGAAAGGACGGTTCTGGAAAAAGCTTTCTCAGCCCCACCTACCTCATGGGGGTGTCTGTTGTGGGGAGGGGAAGGGGAAGGAATTTGTAAGCCGCTCTGAGACTCCTTCGGGTAGTGAAGGGTGGGGTATAAATCCAATCTCTTCCTCTCCCTTCTTCTTGTTCTTCTCATGGGGGGGGGGGGGGGAGGAAGGGCTCCTGCCCCTCCCATCCATGTTCTGCACCGAAATGGTGCTGAGGTGGACTTTAATTCCTTGTTTTTGCTGTTCTGCGTGCACTGAATGTTCCACATGGGGCAGCAAAAACAGAATTAACTCCCCCAGATCCATTTCGGGGCAGGAAAATACAAGGGGGGGCGCCCCTGAGGCAGGAGCCCTCCCTCCCTGGGAATCAACAAACAACCTCCCCTGTACATTTTAACAGCTATTCACTGCAGCTGCTACATGGCTGTGGGGAAACAGAGCTGGATCC
This sequence comes from Lepidodactylus listeri, assembly GCA_029233225.1. Taxonomy (NCBI): domain Eukaryota; kingdom Metazoa; phylum Chordata; class Lepidosauria; order Squamata; family Gekkonidae; genus Lepidodactylus; species Lepidodactylus listeri. The sequence continues at coordinate 54,151,206 of JARCFY010000018.1, forward strand.
AGGGAATCAAGTCTTTGAAAACCAGCGCTTCTCGTCTGGCCCTTGTTTGGCCATCCTGAGACATGGCTCACTGGCTTGAGTCATTCAAGGCAGTTGCTCTGGAGGGCCCTGGGTGGAGTACCGTCCTGGGCCCTCTGTATGTGGAGCACTGCAGTCTTACTTGCATGGGACTGGACTCAAAAAAAAAGAGGGAAATGCTTATCAAAGAAAATAACCACGGGGCATGGAGGACACGCTGATTGGTAGGGTTGCCAGCTCCAGGGTGGAAAATTCCTGGAGATCTGGAGGTAAAGCCTGGGGAGGGGAGGGACCCCTGCAGGAAGGCCACCCTCCAAAGCAGCCAGCTTGGTGTGGTGGTTAAGAGCACAGACTCTAATCTGGGAGAACCAGGTTTGATTCCACACTCCTCCACTTGCAGCTGCTGGATGATCTTGGGCAAGTCATAGTTCTGCCAGAGCTGTTGTCTCAAGTGCAGTTCTCAGTAAGAGCTCTCTCAGCCCCACCTACCTCTCAGGGTGTCTGTTGTGGGGAGGGGAAGGGAAAGGAGTTTGCAAGCCGCTCTGAGACTCCGAATGGTGGGGTATAAATCCAATCTCTTCTTCTCTTTTTCTTCTATTTTTTCTAGAAGAACTGATCTGTGTGGATTGTAATTCCAGAAGATCCCCCAGGTCCCACCGAGAGGTTGCAGGCGCTACAAGGGGGGGGGGGGGAATTTCCTCCCAGAGCAGAAAGAGCTAGCAAACTTCTCTCGTGATCCCCCCCCCCCCAAACCGAAACCAAGTGTATTTTCAGCCTTTGGGATTTTTCCACAAACACCAATTCTCCGTACAGCACAAACCCCCAAAACTGAGTGTGTGTTTCCATGGGGAGCTAAAGATAGATGGGGAGGGGGGGGGAGTAAGCAGTGGGGTGAGGAGGGGGTGCGAGAACAGGGAGGGGGAGCACAGAAAAGGTGTGAGAAACGAGAGGGGGAAAGAGAGAATGGGGGAGAACGGCAAGATGGAGAGACGTGTGAAGGAGAAGATGGAGAGGAGGGGGTGAGAGAAGCGATGCGGCTGGCTGTGGGTGCAGCTGGGGTAACTCTCTGGGATGGGGAGATGGGGGAAATTCTGCCTGCGGGAGGCGGGAAGAGAAGCAGAGACACACACCCCGCCCAGAAAGACCCAGGCAGAGCAGGGAGGGGGAGCAGGTTTGATTCCTCCCTCCCCCTCCCAAAGGTGCTCCCTTGAAAGTGGCCGGAATCCTGCTTCATTAACAGTCGGAATGAAATTGTGCGTCTGTGTGTGTGTGTGTGTGTTGCTACATGAACCGATGTCACCCTACTAGTCAGAGCAAGAGGCAGGAATCAAAGGACCACTTGGAACTCATGAAGTTTAAAGGATAGTGTTGGGGGGGTGAGAGGTTTGTGTGTGTGTGTATGTGTGTGTGCGCATGCGCGCACGCACACACACATATGCCTGGAAGTCATGGCTGACTTCTGGCGACCCCCCGTGGGGCTTGGACGTTTCAGAGAGGTGGCTTGTTATTGCCTGCCTCTGCATCCTGTCCCTGGTATTCCTTGGAGGTCTCCCTTCCCAATACTCGCCAGGGTCAATCCTGCTTAGCTTCCAAGATCTGATGAGATCGAGCTTGCCTGGGCTGTCCAGGTAAGGGCGAGCTTAAAGGATAGTATTGAATGGGAATGGAAGCCAGGACTCCTACATTCCTGTCATACATCCTGCTTCCAAGGAAAGGGCCACATTCTGGCCCTGGTACATCAAGGCAGCCTAGCTCTCCATCGGCTCTCCCAATGTACCAACCCTGGAAGAAGAAGAAGAAATTGGATTTATACCCCACTCTTCACTACCTGAAGGAGTCTCAGAGCAGCTAACAGTCTCCTTTCCCTTCCCCTCCCCACAACAGACACCCTGGGAGGTAGGTGGGGCTGAGAGAGCTCTTTTGAGAACTGCTTGTGAGAGAACAGCTCTGAGAGAACTTGTGACTGACCCAAGGTCACCCCGACAGCTGCACGTGGAGTAGTAGGGAATCAAACCCAGTTCTTCCGGATTAGAGTCCACGCTCCTAACCACTACACCAAAATGACTCCCCCTATCCCAGGACCAACCTTTGCCCCAGGAATCATCACGAGTGGTACCCTCGTGAAAACAAATAGCAAAGGGAAGTAAGTAGGTGGAGCCTCCAGAGAGGGACTTCCTGGTACACCCGTATAAGAGCTGTCTGACAGGTGGAAGGTAGAATTCATCTCACCTGAGAGGAAAGAAGAGGAGAAATTCGGGGTGCTGTGGATTTTCCAGGCCACATTTGGGAACTACCCCATTTTTGGTTTAGCCCCTGGGATGGGAGCGGCCGGCAGGCGGGGGCTTTATCTGTAGGCCATTCGTTTTGGTTGCCCCCACTGGATCAGTTCTGACCCCATCGGCCTTCTTCCCTGATCTGGGCAAATTGGCGGTGCTTGGAATGGATCTCTCGCTGTGACACCAGGCCTAGGGGAGGAAACCGCAGCCCCGATGAAAAAAAGGGAAAGGTTCTTCTCTGTGCGGGGGCCGCCGAGAACAAACAAAAGCCGGCGGCTGAAAGCGCCAAGGCCGGAGGGAGCGCCAGGCCTGACCTTTTCACGAGCCTCTTAGATTTGGCACACACCTTTTTTGATGCTAAATCAATGGGGGAGCAGGGGAGAGACACTTATACATTTTTTTTTTAAAAAACTACCCTTTTTCTCCTTGGCTCGCTGGCCGATCTCGTCTCTTTTGTCCTCCCTGCTTTATGTCCTGGTGGCCTTTCGCGTCTCCCGCCTCCCAGACAGGTTCCCACCAGAACTCCCTTTCACTGTCCGAGCTCCAGGAGGGGCGGCTGATTCTCTACGCTTGTAAGAAGTGAACTTTTCAATCCGTCAATATTTAACTTCTCCGCGGGGGCCTCTCAGTTCCAGCCCCGTTCCACTCCCCTACGCCAGAGGCTCCCCCAAATCACACAGCCTGCTTTCCCTCCCCCCCCCCCCCCCGGTCGACACCGCAGCGCTCCTCTCTGCTGGAACGGCGCCCACTGCCATAGTAACCCGCTTGCCAAACGTGCGGAGAGATGGGCCCGTTTTTGTGAAACCGCAAGGCCGCTCGGGGAGCACCAGTACCTGGGGGAGGGCATTGAAGGGGAAGACCACCCAGCCACCCTTTCGAAATCCCTAATCTAATTTGGAAAGAGCCATTCCATTCCCATGTGATCACGCGCCCGATGAGGAAGGCGATGGGGCCTCCCTCGCCACTGTTCAGCTCCGCAGAGCATGAGCAGAGCATGCTGGGAGGCAGGATGCCGGGGTTCTCTGCCGTCTTCTGAGTAGGAGCAAAGAATCCTGGGAGCCGCCTGCTATTCGTGCATCAGCTTCCGACAGAACGAGGCCGTGTCCCGGTTCTGGGACCAGTTGTGGCAGCCCCAGAAAAGGAGGGGTCCAACTGATTCACCTCCTCCACTTTGAGTAGAATGTCTCCTGGGAAACCATCCCAGCAAAGACATTCACAGCCTCACACACACAAAGCTGACTTCTACTGAATCAGGCCCTCGGTCCATCAATGGCCGCCTTGCCTACTCAGAGTGGCAGCGGCTCTCCGGGGTCTCAGGCGGAGGTCTTCCACATCACCGACTATTTGGACTTTTTAAACTGGAGATGCCGGGGACTGAAGCGGGGACTTTCTGCATGCCAAGCAGCGGCTCTACCCCTGAGCCACACTCTCCCCCACAGGTAAAAAGAGAAGCCACCGGTCCCAGGGTTGCCAGCCTCCAGGTGGGACCTGGGGATCTTCCGGAATTACAGCTGGTCTCCAGACCACAGAGATCAGTTCCCCTGGAGGAAACGGCTGCTTTGGAGGGTGGATTCCATGCAAATATAAACTGCTGAGGCCCCTCCCCTCTCCACACCATGCCCTCTCCAGGCTCCACCCCCAAAGCTCCAGGGATTTCCCAATCTGGAGTTGGCAACCCTAGCAGGTCCTTTGCCTGGAGTTGGAATGAGGGACTCCCTGACCGGCCCAGAAAAAGCAGAAGGGAGAAGCAAGGCGTGGGTTCTTTTTTCCCCTGTGGGAGCGGAGGCAGAAAGGCCCCGCAAGTTTCGTTTTGACAAAAGCACCTTGCTTTTCTGTAATGCGGGGAGTAGATGCAGGTGGGTCGCCCTGTCGGTCTGAAGCAGCAGAACAAAGTTTTGAGTCCAGGTGGGCACCTTGAAGACCAACAAAGTTTAATTCTGCATGCCCATGGAAGCTTCTACCCAGAATTAAACTTTGTTGGTCTTCAAGGTGCCCACCTGGACTCCAACTTTGCTGTAAGGCAGGGAATTAGTCGCTGGCTTATCCTTTCTTGCCTTGCAAAAAGTTCTAACAGAAAGGTCGAGTGTCCCCTTTGCTTTCCCTTGGGTTCTGTTTCCGTCTTTCCCCTCCCCTTGTCCTTAGCCACCAATGGCCACTGTGTGAGCATGTGTGCAGGCACACACCATCTCCAGATTTTGAGGACAGCCAGAAATGCGCACTCAGAATAGAAGAACACCAATACAGACAAGATCCGTTCTGTGGGGTTGCTGTTTGGAGAGTCTGCGGGTTCTTGTCCTTGCCAGCTCAGAACGGACCCTCCCCTTGTCCCCCAGGGGACTTGTGTGCCTGGACCACCTGGCTATGCGAGCCACACAAGCGCACGCACCGCCCTCCTCTGCCAGGGTATCGATTCCTCATCAGCACAACTGCCATAGACGGGGTAAGAAGCATGATTTGGGGGGGGGGCCCCACAGGGAGCATACCATGCAAACGAGGTGAGATCAGAGTTTGTACATAAAAGGGAAATGTCATTAGTGTTACTTTAAATGGAAATGCAATCAAAGGTTCTTCCCGCTCCCTTTGTCTTAATTAGGGACTATTGATATGTGCTTCTTCCTTCCCAAGCAGACTGGAAGGGTGTCTGGGGATTAATAAAGTTCATCAAATGAGCTCGTTCCCCCCTCCACCCACCGCCCCCCCCACACACACCCCAACCAGCGCACGCACGCACACAGGCTTTCTCAGGTAGCTCAGCTTTTCCCTCCCCCACTCTCCAGAGAGGCCAAGGGCCCAAATGTAGGGCAGCGCATCAGGAGGTGTAGCTGCGAAATTGCACAGCCAGAAGCAACCAAGCTGCTACCTCAGCAGGTGTCAACCCCCCCCCCCACAACAGACACACACACACACACACAGGAAGGTGACACAGCTGTCAGGGGTGTGAGGAAGCGGTGGACTCACAGCTAGGACAGACAGGCAGGCAGACAGGGGAATTGAGGAGAGCGAAAGAGAGAGACTTGCGCCCAAAGAAACAGACGCAGGCGCCCGGGTACGGAAACACAGACACATTTATTAGCGCATGCAATTGCTTGCACTGAGGCAGATGCGCACGCAATCCCTCATTCCCAGACACAAAGAAATGAATGCACAAGCGCACGATAACCACAGACGAAGCCAGGGCTACATATGCCTGCCGCAGATACAAGATCACGCCTCTGCTCCCCAGTCCAGAAGAACTCTCTCTGTCGGGCCCAGAATTATAATCCGCAGCTGGGGTGCGAATTCTCATTCAAGCCATTTGCCTGCCCCAGAGATCAGCCTTTCTGTGCTACAGCCCCACGCACACCGACCCGGGTGTGAGCTCCGCTGAATAGTGTGGGGCATGCCTCAGGGGTACAACAAAGAAGAAGAAGAGATTGGATTTATACCCCGTCCTTCACTACCCAAAGGAGTCTCAGAGCAGCTTACAAGCTCTCTTCCCTTCCCCTTCCCACAACAGACAGACCACCTGTGAGGTGAGTGGGGCTGAGAGAGCTCTGACAGAAACTTCTCTTTTAAGGACAGCTGTTGTCAGAGCTATGGCTTGCCCAGTCATCCAGCAGGTGCAAGTGGAAGTGGGGGATCAAACCCGGCTCTCCCAGATTAGAGTCCGCGCACTTAACCACTACACCAAACTGGCTCTCAACCACTACGCTTAACCACTACACCAAACTTGTGCAAAGGGAGTGCACCAGTGGCCACAAACTTGTGCAAAGGGAGTGCACCAGTGGCCACAAATTTGTGCAAAGGGAGTGCACCATTGGCCACAGCGACATAAAATGCATCTCACACTTGGCCACAGAGAGCCACCCTGACACTTCCAGTGCACACTCATCATATATGCTTGCACAACTGTGTTTGCACAGGCCCACTGGTATGGGTGGTGCCGGCTAGCCGAGTCTCTTCAGATCTTGGAAGCAAAGCAGGGTCGGCCCTGGTCAGTACTTGGATGGGAGAACGCCAAGGAAGCCCAGGGTTGCCACCCAGAGCCAGGCAATGGCAAAACCCCCTCTGAACGTTTCTTGCTTTGAAAACTTTCTGCCAGCCAGCAGGGACACCCAGATCACACCGACAGCATCCGGAGGACAATCACCCGCGGGGAGACACACCTCGCTTACAGGGGAGGGGAGACACAGGCAAGCGCCCAGGCACACCCCCTCACAATTCCACAAAGATGCTTCTCTACACCTCCAGCCCTGGCTTGTGGGAAAAGTTCAAGGAATGAGATCCCCCCCCCTCCCGGCCAACAGTGGTGTCTGGTGGGTTTCTGCCCCCTTGACAAGGGCGCCTGTCAGCCCCACCTTCGTGCCTCCACAGGGTCCCCAGGCGCAGCGAAAGAAGAGCCAGTCCCGCCCACCTGCCCTCCACAGCATAGTCTCCCTTTTCCCAAAGTTGGGGGGGGGGGGTCTTGGATGGAGAAAATTCTGCCTCCCCCTCCCTCCGACATCCACCCTCAGAGCTCTCCTACCGTCCACAGTCTGTGGGAATGGTGGGACATTTGCTGATCTCCTCCCCTGGTGTGTGATTGATGGCGGTTTTAAATTAAAATCCTATATAGCTCCCCCTTCTTTTAATAAAAGTTGGTTTCTAGGATCTTCCTCGCTCCCCCCCCCCGCCCCAATTTCCCCATCCCACCCCACCCTCCAGCCCCGGATAGCATGACGGACACATCCATTGTGCTCAAAGTTTGCTGAGCACAGGAGTTTCCAGCAACACAGAGGGAGACTATTTCAACCCCTCCTTACAATCTGTCACTATTTTTTTTTGGGAGGGGGAGTTATGCATGCTTCAGATCAGCTGCAATGGCTACTGGAGAGCAGGAACAGTTTGGGTGAGACAGAAATGCATCCAAGACTCTTCTGCACCGGGGTGCGCTGATTCTGAGCAGGTTCTACAGCATGTACGGGGGGGGGGGGGGAGGAGTGTCATGCACCTAAGCAAGGGGGCTCTGGGACATGTCAGGAGCCAGGAATGACCAGTGGGGGACCCCCCCCCCCCCAAAAAAAAGATCCAGGGCCTGGCCTCCCTTGCCTAGCAGTGGACTCCCTTGCCAAGTCTGGTTGGGGGCAATGCTCCCTCTAAGCTGTGGAGTCTGGTGAGCAAAAATTCTACTTTGTGAGCAACTGGCATTAAAGTTGTGAGCAAGCAATTTGGCTACTGCATAAATTAGTTTGCTCTGGAGCCGTCCTTCCTGAGCCGAGACAAAAATGTGTGAGCTGGAGGCTAAAAAACTGTGAGCTAGCTTACACTAACTCAGCTTAGAGGGAACACTGGTTGGGGGGGGGGGGGTGTTCAATACATTCTGATAAAAACCAAGACCGTACCTGAAAATGAAATCTGCAGAGGCATTTTGAAGGAAAGTTAACTTTGGCCAAAGGAGGGCAAGTCCCTGGGGTGCGGATGGAGGAGGAGGGGCAGAAGAAACCTCCTTCGCAGGAACAGAGCTCTTTGAGGAATGTTCAGAAGGAGGCTTTTCATCACCTGCATATATAGAGAGAGCAGTTAACCAATCAGAATTCTGCCTTGTGTGAGCCAATCAGAGGACAAGGCTAGGAGCCAATCAGGGTCTGACAAGCTGGCCAGGTTGGCTTCTGGCACAGAGTGGGATGGAGCTCCCTAGAGGTTCTGCTCTCTTGTCAGAAGCTGAACCTGAGAAGGGGTTGGGAGGGCAGGGCGGGGCGGGGCGGGGCGGGGCGGAGAGAGCAAAGTTTGGAGGCTGCTTCTTTATTCCGATTTTTGCAGACTGGGGCCACGAGGACTGTTCCCTCTAAGCTGAGTTAGTGTGAGCTAGCTCACAGTTTTTTAGCCTCTGGCTCACACAATTTCTCCTTCATTCAGGAAGGATGGCTCCGGAGCAAACTAATTTCTGCAGTAGCCAAATGGCTCGCTCAGTCAGGGCTATTTTGGGGCAGGAACGCACAGGAACGGAGGAGCGCTGGCTGGCTTCCAAGTTGGCCACGCCTACAACCTCCCCCCCTCGGGTTCCCCAGGCACCTCGCAAGCTGTGGGGTGCCTGAGGAAGCCAAGTCGATCCAGGGAGGGAAGGCAGTGTAAACTGCCTCCCCTCCTCGGGTTCCCCAGGCGCCCCTCAGCTCTGGGGCACCTGTTGAAGCTGCTCCAGAAACTGCCTTCCTTCCCTCAGGTTCCCCTTGTGCCCAGCAAGCCGCAGGGCACCGGGGGAAGCTGATCCTGGGAGGGTGCTGCGCTGTCAGGGTTGTGGCCTAATATGCTAATGAGTTCCTACTGTTGGGTGTGACCTATTATGCGAATGAGTTCCTGCTGGGCTTTTTCTACAAAAAAAAAAAGCCCTGTTGCTCACAACTTTAACTTTAGCTCACAAAGTAGAATTTTTGCTCGGAGGGAGCATTGGCAGTGAGCATGGGGAACACACACAGACAGTGAAATGGTTACAGAGGGAAAAATGGAAAAGAATCCCCTGCTCTTCCTTACCACCTACAAACCAATGTTTTAACCACTGTTTTAATAGTTTGTGTGTATATTAACTCGTGCTTTTTAATTGTTTTAATGTTGTCTGCTGGGGGGTTAATTTTAATGGTTTTGAAATGTGATTTGTTTAAAACATGTATGTTTTCAATGGCTAATTGACTCGATGGCCCTCATAAGGGCAGACAGGCGGGATGCAAGTTTTGTAACTAAAATAAAATAATGACACATAAAGTAATATTGAAATTGTACTATTACAGCTGGAAGATTCAGGGGTCTTGCTGGGGGAGAACGCCCCCCCCCCCCCAGGAATGGCTGGTTCAGGTACTGTGAGCAATTACAGAATGTGGGTCGGGGGATATTTGGGAGGGGGGATGAAGATGGCAGGAAAATGGGGTATAGCGGTGATACCAAAAGCCCCAGAGCTGGGACTTTTCGCCCTAGCCAGGTTCCTTGCTTTTGTTCATTATGCAAATTAGTTCCACTTATTTGCATAATCCATATCATGGGGGGCAGCTCTGAAAATCCACTCCCCAACTGCTGGAAACTTTACTCAAAAGGTAGTGTTGCCAGCCTCCAGGTGGAACCTGGAGATTTCCTGGAATCACAACTGATTTCCAAATGACAAAGATCAATTCCCCTGGAGAAAACGGCTGTGTTGTAGAAGGAAGAAGAAGAAGAGAAGAAGTGATTAGATTTATACCCCGCCCTTCACTCACTTGGAGTCTCAGAGCGGCTTAAAAACTCCTTTCCCTTCCCCTCCCCACAACAGACACCCTGTGAGGTAGGTGGGGCGAAGAGAGCTCTTTCCCAAGCTGTCCTTGAGGGAACAGCTGGCACAGAGCTATGGCTTGCCCAAGGTCATCCAGCCAGGTGCAAGTGGAGGAGTAGGGAATCAAACCCGGTTCTCCCAGATTAGAGTCCGCGCACTTAACCACTACACCAAACTGGCTCTTGTAGGGTGGATTCTATACAAATACACCCTGCGGAGGCCCCTCCCCTCTCCAAACCCTGCCCTCTCCGGGTTCTACCCTGAAATCTCCAGGGATTTCCCAATCTGAAGCTGGCAACCCTACTTAGAGGCAATGCTCCCTCTAGACTGTGTGAGCAAAAATTCTACTTTGTGAGCTACTGGCATTAACGTTGTGAGCAAGCAATTTGGCTGCTGCATAAATTAGTTTGCTCTGGCACCACCCTTCCTGGGCGAAGACAAAAATGCGTGAGCCAGAGGCTAAAACACTGTGAGCTAGCTCACACTAACTCAGCTTAGAGGGCTCAGAGGGCTCTAGCCCCCCCCCTCCCCCCGACTTCTCATATCTCCTTCGGACCGTCAATGTGTTTGGGACCATCTTGCCCCGACCCGGATGGGCCAGGCTAGCCTGATCTCCTCAGCCCTGATTAGTACTTGGGATGGGAGACCACCAGGGGAGTCCAGGGTGGCCACGCAAAGGCAGGCAATGGCCAACCACCCCTCTCTCGCCTTGCAAACCCCATAAAGGGACACCCTGAGTTGCCTGCCACTTGAAATCGCTTTGCGCTGCACCATCCCGAGGGCTAGAGGGTTGCCTTGCAGGATCTGAACTGGACTCCGCGGTGCGCCGGTCCCTTCCAGATTGCCATCTCGATATGCTGCACGCCCACAGCAGTGCGGAGGGAGCTGCTTTCCTGTGCCGGCTGCCCCCCTCCCGCCCTCCCCAGATGCTGAGACACTTTCCCACTTCCAGTCCTCATGCAGCTGCCTCCCCTTTTGGCAGGCAGGCAGGCAGACAGACACAACCTCAACCTGTCCCAATTAACACCTCCCAGGAAAGGTGGCAGGCGGCAGGGCCCGGCTGACAGGCCAGCAGAGAGAGAGAGGCGGGAAGGCTTGTCTCTCAGGCCTCCCAGTCGGTCCCCCATGGAGGGAAAGGAGGGTTTTGGGGCAGCAGGTGGGTCAAGTCCTCCAAAAGTGGGGAATGGTGATGAAGACAAGATTGTCTCCGAGCACATGCAGAGTGCCTCGCTCATCAGCTTCCTCAACCAGCCTCCTCTCCATATACGCAGTGTTGTTGTTGTTCAGTTGCACAGCCAAGTCCGACTCTTCGCAACCCCATGGACCACATCACATCAGGCCCTCCTGACTTCTGTCGTGCTCCGGAGTTTGCTTACTTTCATGTTCATTGCATCGGTAACTCTGTGTAACCATCTCATCCTTTGCCGTCCCCTTCTTTGACCTCCAATCTTTCCCAGTATCAAGGTCTTCTCCGGTGAGCGCTCCCTTCTCATTGGGTGGCCAAAGTATCTGAGCTTCAGCTTCAGGATCTGGCCTTCCAGGGAACAATCAGGGTGGATTTCCTTTAGGATTGACTGATTTGATCTCCTTGCAGTCCAAGGGACTCTCAAGAGTCTTCTCCAGCACCATAATTCAGAAGAATCTATTCTTCAGTGCTTGGCCTTCCGTATAGTCCAACTCTTGCAGCCATACTTCACTACTGGGAATACCATGGCTTTGACCGTACAGACTTTTGTTGGCTGGGTGATTGTCTCTACTTCTTGTTGTGCTGCCTAGGTTTGCCATCGCTCTCCTCCCAAGGAGCAGGCGTCTTTTAATTTCATGGCTGCAGTCACCGTCTGCAGTGATCTTGGATCCCAGGAACATGAAGTCTGTCACTGCTTCCACGACTTCCCCTTCTAGTTGCCCAGGAGTGATGGGGCCGGATGCCATGATCTTAGCTTTTTTGATGTTGAGTTTCAAGCCAACTTTTGCGCTCTTCTCTTTCACCCTGTGCAAGAGGCTCTTGAGGTCCTCTTCATTTTCTGCCATTACATGCAATGGGGGATTGCCAATTCCAAGTTTGGAAATTTCTGGAGATTTGGGAGTGGAGCCTGGGGAGGGCAGGGTTTAGGGAAGGGAAGGGAAGGGCCTCCGTAGAGTAGAATGCCATATTGTCCACCCTCCAGAGCAGCCATTTTCTCCAGGGGATCTGACCTTTGTTGTCGGGAGATTAGGTGTGATTCTGGGGGATGGCCAGGCCACACCTGGAGGTTGAGAACCCTAGGGATAGGCTTCTATATCCAAGTGTAAGCCTGAACCCCAGTAATACTTCATAGAAGCTAAGGTCCTCCCTCATATAACTGAAATGCAGCCCTCCAAAGCCAGGGAATCAGGCAGCAGCTTCCACCCTAGAGGCAGCTGCAGTTCAGGCTCCCAAGATGAGATCCCAAAAGAAACAGTAGCCAAGATTCCCCGTGGAACTCCATCCACCTTGGGCTGGAATTCAGGCCCAGTGTGTGAGCCAGTGTGGTGTTGTGGATAGAGTGGTGGACTAGAACTCTGGGCAACCACGGAAGCTCGCTGGGCGACCCTGGGCCCTTTACAAAGGGCCAGCCTAGCCAACCTCACAGGCTCATTGTTGTGAACAAACGCAGGAGGGGAGAACATCATTCTCAGATGTTCTGAACCTCAGCAGTGGGAAGAGAAGCCAGATATAAATAAATAAATGCCCCCAAAGAGACGCATGCTGTTTTGCTATCGCCTACTGGGACCTGCAGGGAGAGGTGAGTGGGAAGCAACAGGCGGGGAGGGGGGGCGGAATGGGCGTGTGGAATCCATCTGGAGCTTTTCCTGGGCCGCTTCCAGCCAGCAAACTGCACAGAAAGGAAGCGAAGAAGGGAGAGAAGACGACGTCTTTGTACCGGGGCCCTCCGCAAAGCAATTTTCTGGCTAATTTTGAGACTCTGTGATATTTTGGAGCTCTTCCCGCCGCCGCAGCGAACCCAAACAGAGGGTTATTTCTGATCCGTCTGACAAGCAGCTGCCTGACCTTTCAGGAAACCAACTTTGCGTCTCGATGACAGAAACTCATTGAGATTTGTCAGGAGCCTGCTGGTGAGAAGGAGATACTGGCGGGGATGGATCATACAGAGACATGACGCAGGGCTCCCGCTCCGCCGCCTCCAAAGTCTGCTGACATCAGAGAACAGGAAGAAACCGCTCGGCAATCAGTCCCCCGCCACCGCCAGGCCCGCACTTGGGAACGAAGCCGCTTCCGGCCTGGCGCAGGGGCAGCCGATTAGAACAGGGCCACCAGCCCTCTTGAGCCTCTGTGGGCACGCTGGGAATTTGGAAGTGGCAGAGACAAACGGGACACCTCCTTCCTCGCATGACCTAGGAAGAAGGAAAGCCTGAGTTGGGAGGGTGGGAATGGAAGCACTCACCCACAGGGGAAAGCCCAAGTGCTGACCGCTTGTCCTGACCCTCCAGTGGAAAACCCTTTCATTTGGGGTAGTTGGGTGTGGCTCAAATCTGGAGAACCGGGTTTCATTCCCCACTCCTCCTCCACATGCAGTCAGCTGGGTGGCCTTGGGTCAACCACAGTTCTCTCAGAGCAGTTCTCTCAAGAGCAGTTTCTGTCACAGCTCTCTCAGCCCCACCTACCTCACAGGGTGTCTGTTGTGGGGAGAGGGATTGTAAGCCACTCCGAGACTCCTTCAGGTACTGAAGAGCTGGGTATAAATCCAATCTCTCCTCCTCCTCCTCCTCTTTCTCTTGCCAATAGCAAGTCCTGTCTTACAATGGGCCCACCCACTTTCTAAAAAGCTCAGTGGGTGTCATGGTGCTGCGGAACCCTGGGTCAGAGCACGCCCTGTGCTTCAGATGGAATTGAGATGCGCGACCCAGAACATGCAACGTGCTGGGGAGAGAAGATCCACGGCCCACCTCTTGCCAAGGCTGGTTCAAGGCACTTTGTCACCCCAAGGAATATACTACATCGATCCCCTCCGGGGTTAGCAGGGAAGGTGCCAGTCCACCGCCAGTGTCACTTCTGCCTTGCCATGAGCCAGGTGCCGGTGACACCTTGCGATGCAGCCCCAGGGAGTCCAGGAGCTGTACTGGTGACACTCTGTGTACACAAGCCCTCCTTGGTCCCATGTGGGCCTCCTTCCCCCTCACCCTTCTGCAGGACTCTAACCCCTATCCCGCACACCTCCCTTTCCACTCCAGCCCCCTTCAGCCCTCTGATGTTTGGGGAGGGGCCATGGCTCATTGGTAGAGCAGCTGCTTGGCATGCAGAAGGCCCCAGGTTCAATCCCCAGCAGCCCCAGTTTAAAAGGACCAGGCAGGAGGTGATGTGAAAGACCTCTGCCTGAGACCTTGAAGAGCTGTAAAGAGGGGCCGTGGCTCAGTAGCAAAGCCTCTGCTTGGCGTGCAGAAGGTCCCTGGTTCAATCCCCGGCATCCCCAGTTAATAGGACCTGGCAGGGGGTGATGGGAAAGACCTCAGCCTGAGACCCTGGAGAGCTGTAAAGAGGGGCCATGGCTCAGTGGCAGAGCCTCTGCTTGGCGTGCAGAAGGTCCCTGGTTCAATCCCCGGCTGCATCTCCAGTTAAAAAAACCAGAGGCAGGAGGTGATGTGAAAGACCTCTGCCTGAGACCCTGGAGAGCTGCTGCCAGTCTGAGTAGACAACACTGACCTCGATGGACCGAGGGGCTGATTCAGTAGAAGGCAGCAAACAAAGAAAAAGGAGAAACAGAACTCAACCTGAAATACACCGAAAATGCTACAGGGGTCAAGCTACTGCTGAAAAAATACTATCAAAATAAATATTCGTTATGTGCTGTACATGATAGTAAAATTTAACAACGTAGGGCTGGGATACCAGGCTGCACTAAGAGACAGAGAAAGCTCTACATCAGCTGTCATCCTCGACCAAAACGAACATGTCAAATGACCAACACAAGACCGTCCACGTCTTGGCCTCAAGGGCCTTCTGCCCTGGTCAACAATACTCACTTTTTTAAAAAGTGTGTCTTTTTAAAACAAAGTTTTTATTATTGACCACAGAGGAAGGCCTTTGAGGCCAAGCCGCAGATGGTCTTGTGTTGGTCATTTGACATGTTCGTCAACTTCGTTTGGGAAATTATGACGGCTGATGTAAAGCTTTCTCTGTCTCTTAGTGCAGCCTGATATTCAGGCCCCGTTTTTAGATTTTACCGTTTTATACATCACATAGCAATTTTTTATTGTGATAATGTTCTATCGGCTGTAGCTTGACCCTTGTAGCATTTTCAGTACCTTCCCGTGTCCATGAGTTTGGCTTTGCGTCCTTCTCCTCGGACATCCGCTTGCCCTGCACCGGTACGGGATATATCTGAAGACTCAGGAGGGGCTGACAGGCAGGAGAAGTAGGAAGACTTCCATAGTTGGATCCTCTTATGAACAATGGTGTGAGATTTCTTTTCAAATGCCTCCATCTGGGGCTGTTGGATGTTCAGTCAAGAGGGCTGCTTCCACACCCTAAGATCTTAGGGACCTTTGGGTCACTGGGAACTGCTCCATAACCGGAGACAGTTCTGTAGTCTGGATTGACCACACTGGTGGGGTGTGTGTGGGAAGAATCTCTCCTTAATTTTTTACCTCTCCCTGCAACTTGGCTCGCTTGCATGAGTCACCTGGTCCTCCTTGCTGTGGAGAGCCAGTTTGGTGCAGTGGTTAGGAGCGCGGACTTTAATCTAGGAGAACTGGGCTTGATTCCTCATGCCTCCACATGTAGCTGCTGGTGTGACCTTGGGCCAGTCACAAGTTTTCTCAGAGCTGTTCTCTCAGGAGCAGTCCTCGGGAGAGCTCTCTCAGCCCCACCTCCCTCACAGGATGTCTATTGTGGGGAGGGGAAGGGAAAGGGAGTATAAGCCGCTCTGAGAATCCTTTGGGTAGTGAAGGGCAGGGTATAAATCCAATCTCCTCCTCCTCCTCCTCCTTTTCTAAGTGCCTCTTGGGGAAATCCAGGTTTCATTTTCCCAGGGCCCATCCCTAGTAGATCCCAGTTCCCAGTTTGCCCTGTCTTCTGTCATTCCCTCCTTAACATTTTAATTGGTGTGAATTACTGGCATTGACATCCCACCGAGTCTCCCTGCCACCCCCCCCCCCTAGAAGTTCAGTCTCTGCTGCTGGACCTCCTGAGGGCACTGTGTGTTTCTGGCCACTGTGTGACACAGAGTGTTGGGCTGGAGGGGCCCCTGGCCTGATCCAACATTAGGGCTTCTCTTACGGTCTTATGTTCTTAATCTCGCGTGTGGACCCAAAAGGCCTCCTCAGGGGCACGTGTGTGCCAGTGAAGACGCATGCACACTAAAGTGCCGTGCCGTGCCATGGCCCACCAACTCTTTCCCACCTCGAAGCTGCTGCGGTGTATTTTGAATTGCCAACAAGAGAATCCTTGGATAACCTGGCTTGTCTCACACGGGTGTCTTTGAAAGAGCAAGCGCTCTCTTGGCTTTCACACATCATAGGCCATTGAGGCGCAACCACCACAGTGGAGAGGAGATAGAATCACACCCGCCGCCCCCCTGTATGAGTGAGGGAAGGGAGCCAGCTCTGCCCATGGAAGAGGGCTCTTTTTTGGCCGGGAGATGCTTCCAGAGGGCACAAGTTGGTCAATGACCGTGAATAAAACGTATCTATCTCTCTATCCAGAGGGCACGCCACCCGCCCCCGCCCCTCTGATTTGGTTTTGCCTTCTTCTCCACAACTCTTATGCCAAAGTCCCTGGTCCCATCCAGTGTTCCCTCTAAGCTGAGTTAGTGTGAGTTAGCTCACAGTTTTTTAGCCTCTGGCTCACACATTTTTGTCTCAGCTCAGGAAGGATGGCTCCAGAGCAAACTGATTTATGCCCTAGCCAAATCACCTGCTCACAACTTTACTGCTGGTAGCTCAGAAAGTAGAATTTTTGCTCACAAGACTCCACAGCTTAGAGGGATCATTGGTCCCATCCAATGCTCTCGCTTAGCTGTGGAGTCTTGTGAGCAGAAATTCCACTTTGTGAGCTGCTGGCATTAAAGTTGTGAGCCAGCGATTTGGCTGCTGCATCAGTTAGTTTGCTCTGGAGCCCTCCTTCCTGGGCCGAGACAAAAAGGTGTGAGCCGGAAGCTAGAAAACTAGCTGACACTAGCGAGCTAGCTGAGACTGACTCAGCTTAGAGGGAACACTGGACCCATCCCCTTCCCAGAGCCGGGGCAAACTGAGGCAAGCAAGGCCTCGGATCCCAAACTCATGTGTGGAAATTGTCCAGTGCTGCCTGCCGGGGCAGAAAGGAGTGAAGCAGCGTGATCCAGGCTTCCCTCCCCTGCACAAGAGTCCACGCTTTGCCCGCTGCCCCTACATCTGGCCTTCCTTGGCACCTTAAAGCCACGCCCCCTCCTCCCAGGGGACCCAGGCGTCCTAGCCACAAGCCCCGCTCTCAGGGGTGTGTGTCTCTGTTGTGTGTGTGTGTGTGTTTTGTTTTTTGAGGCAGGGGGGACTAGCAAAGAAAAGCCACCCCCTTCCCTCTCCAAGAAGGAGCCCAGGTCAGGGCATCTTCCTTGGCACAGTGTGCAGCTTGTCGCCGGGCAACAAGTTGCCATGGTTACCGCTACTGTTGCCCAGGGCGATGGCCGGCGATAGGAACACCTCCCCGTGGGGTGTGGTGGTCGTGAATAGAGATGTAACATTCCTGCAAAAAAAAGGGGAAAAAGGAAGGTTTGCGGGCAGATTTTCCTTTCTCTCTCCCCCCCTTTTCTCCCCTCACCCTCGCCCTGCCCTCCCCAGGAAAAAAAAAATTACATTGGTGGAAATTTAAAATATTGGGAGTGTTTGCTTGCCTATCCACCTCAAGCCAGGTTATATCTTTGAGGCTCAGGAATAATATCGAAAACCAACCTCTCTTGACATTCTAATGTGTACAGAGCCGGCTTCATGTTTGCAGAGAGGCCGGTGGAGGAATTAATGTATTCATGACTTTATTGGGAGAGGAAAATGTCTCGTTTTGGGGCTTTTCCTCCCCCCACCCTTCAACTCCCCCCTTCCTCTGCCCCCAGCATTTTCGATGTTTCCTTACCCAGGCTGGGGGGGGGGGGATTAAAACAAAAGGGAGAAAAGGGCTTTTCTCTGCATGGGAGGGGGGGGACCCAAACAAAGCAAAAATGCAAAAATGAGAAAAGCTTTGGAAGTTCTTTGGTCCTTTCAGCTTTTCTCCACAGGCGCTGGTGTCCCTGGTGGAAGGGGATGCAACAGAAGGGAGGGGGGGTTGTTTCTCTCTGCTTTCTTCTCCTTCCAGCCCCCTCAGGTCCCCCCCCCTTCCTAGTACAAAACCCTCCATCAATCTGCAGCCCACCCCCACCCCCTTTCCCCATAATGAATCCACCCTTCCTTATATTCCTTTTTTTGAACCTCACCTCTGTCCCTCCAAGAAAAAGGAACAAACCTCACAAATTAAGCAGGAGTCTCACGGAACAGTTACTGCTAATAGAGTCATCCAGGGAGACAGGGCCATGGACCAAAGAGAAGCGCTGCTTCATCAGACGTGGGGGATGAGTCCTCCATTCAGCACATGTGTTGCTCCATGGACTTGGGGGGGAAGGGAACAGGACCTCCCCCCAGTTACCCTGTTCACAAGTTACAGGGAACACACATATAATCTGTGTACAGTGTATACGTCGTTATTCTTTGAATGCACATTGAGCAATTCTCATGTTACGTTCAGCGCACGTATAGCTGAGCTGGCATGTGGCACAAGACCCACATGTATCCACAGACCAGTCCCCGGTTTCATGCATAAAGTGAACGCAAATTGGCTCTTTCTTACAAAGAGATGTAGGCACGTACAAGGCGGGATGTTCCTGCGTTCACTGTAATGTGTCAAGAGGGTTATTGTGAACTGTTTACAATCCCCCCCCCCCCGTTTGTCTGCTGGACAAAGGTAAAAAGGTTTCCCTTGCTCAAAAGCCAGTCGAATCCGACTTTAGGGGGCGGCGCTCATCTCCGTTTCCAAGCCAAAGAGCCAGTGCTGTCTGAAGACTTTTCCCGTGGTCACGTGGCTGGCATGACTAAATGCTGAGGCGCACGGAACGCTGTTCCCTTCCCACCGAAGCAGTACCTCTTTACCTACTTGCAATTTCTTGCTTTCGAACTGCTAAGTTGGCAGGAGCTGGGACCAGAGATGGGAGCTCACTCTGCCACGCGGCACTTGGGTCTCAAACTGCCAAGCTATTGACCTTCCGGTCTGCAGCTCAGCATCTTAACCTCTGAGTCACCACGGCCCCTATGAACAAAAGTACAGCCTCAGACTAAATGGACTCTAGCCCGCGGCTATTTGTTCACTTTGTTTACACCCCACCTTCTCCCCAATGGGGACCTCTTCTCCCCTGCCATTTTGTGAGGTGGAGGAGGCCGAAAGGGTGGGACTGGCCCAAGGCCACCCAACAAGCTTCTGTGGCAGAGCAGGGATTCGAACTCATGTCAGCCAGATCCTAGTTCGACGCTCTAGCCATGACATCACACTGGCTCTCTAACCACACATCTGTTAGTCTTTCAGGGGCTGCTAGCCCCTTTTCGTATGTTGAATATCCACAGACTAACACGGCCACCCCACTCATCTGAAACCTCCGGATCTAACCCAGGGGGTCCCCAACACTGTGCCAGGGTATTTTTAAAAATTCACTCCTCTGGTTCCCCGCACTTGGGCTGCCTCTGGCTGTGTGGTTGTTGACATCGCCTCCCACGTAGCCACTTTGTGGCTGAGCCCACCACGCTGTGTCAGGAGTCAAAAGGGGCCAACAGGTTCAAAAAAGACCGGGAACCCACTGATCCACCCCCCTGGTCTTCGTCACCCACTTTCATGACCTGGCAGCAGGATGAAGGAGTCCACCAGGGGTCAGTGTGGTGTCATGGGGATCGTCCTGCATTCCCTGCAGTGAACACCAGAGGGTGGCCTTCTGCCCCCCACCTCCCTTGGGGGACTCCCACTGACCCCTTGGCCGGCTCTTTCTGCGGTTGCCAACTTCCAGGTGGGACCTGGAGGTCTCCTGGAATTACAACAGATCTCTGGACTACAGAGGTCAGTTCCCCTGGAGAAAAGGGCTGCTTTGGAGGGTGGACTTGAGCGCATCCCATCCCTGTTGAGATCGCTTCCCTCAAGGCACTCCTCCTCCTCCTCCTCGTTAGGATCAGGCCCCAAACCTCCAGGAATTTCCCAAACTGGTGCTGGCCACCCCAACTGCCTCCCTTCCCAGCACCCTCTGGCCTTGTGTCCCCCTCCTGTGCTCTGGGAGGGCTCCGTATTGTTCCTCTCACTCAAAGGCTGGCCTGACCCCTCCCAGCTGCCACCGGATGGGAGCAAGGCAAACAGGGCGTTTGATTGATGAAGGCCCCTTTCTCCCCCCGACAGCCCTGCCATCAGCTGCCATGTGGAGCAGAGGGGAAGGAGGATGGCGGGGGAAGAGGAGGCAGGGAGAAGGACAGGATCGGTGCCCCCAGGGAGGAGCCCAGCAGAGAAAGTGGTGGAGACAGACATTTAGCGCCGGGATTGCCTTGCTTCCAACTTTGGCCCAACTCCTTCCTCACTTCCCTGTTCGTGTGCATTCTGGGAACACTGCAGGAGGTCCCCCTCTGTTCCTGCAAGCACCAGCTGGGTCTCTCCGGCTTGACCGTTGCCCTGCATCAGCTGCCAACTCCAGCTTGGAAAATTCCTGGAGGGTTGGTAGTGAAGCTGGGAGCAGGTGGGGATGGGGGCAGGAAGGGAACCCAGCCAGGTAGAATGCTCTCGAGTCCATCCTCCAAAGCAGCCGTTTTCTCCAGGAGAATTCCAGGAGCTCTCCAGGCCCCAGGGGGAGAGGTGGCCATTCTCGATTTCCTCGCTGAGAAAGCCCCCCCCCAGTTGCTGAGGAACCCCCAGGGCTTGCCAGAACCCATTCTGGAAAGCACTGGCATAGACGGGCAATGAGAGAACCATTTGACAGAGAACAGGCTGCTAAGAGAGGAGGACGCTCAGCACAGAAGGGGGAAACAGACCGACTGGTGAAAAGAAGCCACCGACCAAGCAAGCAGACGCCACCTGGCGTCGCTCTGGCATCTGACCCACCCTCCTGCCACGCTTGCCAGTCTGTCTCAGCTGTGCCCGTCACCTGCAGGCAGTCAGGCCCCCCTGGGCAAGGCCAGGCTCCCCGCTAGGTCCCAGAAGGCACCAGCTGCTTGTCCACACTCCACACGTCGGAGCTGGAGGTTGGGTGGCTGGACCCAGGGATGGTGGCACAGGCAAGGGACCCAGCTCTCCAGGCCTAAGGCCAGGATCTATCTAATCCTGTGCCATTATTAGGACCAACCAAACGGGCACGAGACACAGCGTTCCGTGCCAATCTGGTCAATCCTAATAAAAGATACTGCACGGATGTTGTTGTTCTTTTGGGACCAAAATGGCCGCCTGGCTTCTTCTGCCTTTGCTTGACCCGGCAGGACCTGCGTGGGAAGAGAGTGACAGGCGCCGCGCCGGCCCGTCTGCCCCCCCCCCCCATGTTCCTACAGCCTCTGCCTCTTGTAGGGGACAAAGGGCAGCCCAAACATTCGCCCACGCCACAGCAGTGCCACGCGGCAGCCACAGAGGCCGGGGCGGCGCAGTGACCCGTGGCCATCTGGGGCGGCAGCGGGACTTCCGAGGGTGCTGCTCCGCCACGCTCTCTTTGAAAAGCGCCTGGGATTTTGTGGCTCCCAAATATGCTGCCCCCCCCCCCAACATAAACCCAGAACTAAGGGAGCCAACACTGGCTTTGTCAGTTATTGGAGATTTCAGGGCAGAGTCTGGGGTGGGGAGGGAGCTTGGGAGGGATGTGATGCCACAGAGACCCCACACACACACCGCTGCCTTTTTTGTCCAGGGGAACTGATTTCTGTCGGCTGTGGTTCTGCTGGAACACAAGAACTCCCAGCCCAACCTGGAGGTCAGTAACCCTAATAGGGTGGCCAGGTCTGGGTTAGAAAATACCTGGAGACCGTGGGGGTGGATCCGGGAGAGGGCGGGGTTCGGGGAGGGGAGGGGCCTCAGCATGGAACCATACCACAGAGTCCACCCTTCCAAGCAGCCATTTTCTCCAGGGGAGCTGATCTCCATCAGCTGGAGATCAGCTGGAGATCAGTTGCAAAAGCGGGAAGTCTCCAGGCCCTACCTGGAGGCTGGCAACCCTAAAGCCTAACCTGGTTGCCTGGTTTGCTGTTCTCGGCGCCACTTCCAGATCCAGGGAAAGAGCCTGTCCCTGGGCGGGGGGAAGGCCTTGAAGAAGAAGAAGAAGAAGAAGAAGAAGAAGAAGAAGAAGAAGAAGAAGAGGAGATTGGATTTTTCCCCGCCCTTCACTACCCAAGGGAGTCTCAGAGCTGCTTACAAACTCCTTTCCCTTCCCCTCCCCTCCCCACAACAGACACCCTGGGGCTGAGAGAGCTCTTTCAAGGACTGCCCTTGAGAGCATAGCTCTGAGAGAACTATGGCTTGCCCAAGGTCATCCAGCAGCTGCAGATGGAGGAGTGGGAAATCAAACCCAGTTCTCCCAGATTAGAGTCCGCGCACTTAACCACACCAAACTGGCTCTCCAGTTTCTAGTCCTCCTTCTCAGGATCTCCTGACTGCCGGAAATCTCCTGGAATCACAACTGATTCAGTTCTCCTGGAGCAAACAGCTGCTTTGGAGAGTGGCCTAGGGCACTGTACCTTCCTGTGGCCCCTCCCCTCCCCTCCCCACCCTACCCCACCCTCTGCCCTCCCCAGGCTCCAAGCCCCCAAATCTCCAAGAATTCACCAGCCCATCTCCAGACGACAGAGATCAATTCCCCTGGAGAAAATGGCTGCTTTGGAAGGCGGACTCTACGGCGCTGTGCCCAGTGGAGTCCCCTCCCCTCCCCAAACCCCACCCTCCACCCCGCTCCAGATCTCCAGGAATCTCCCTACCTGGGCTAGCCTGCTCTGGTTGGGAAATTCTTGGGGATTTGGGGGTGGAGCCTGGGGAGGACATTGTTTGGAAAGGGGAGGGATGTGATGCTAGGGAACTGGATAAACATCTGGAGCAGAGGTCCATCAGTGGCTATTAGCCAGGGGTTAAGATGCTGAACTGCAGACCAGTGGTTCAGGAGTTCGAGACCCAAGTGCCGCGTGACAGAGTGAGCTCCCGTCTCTGGCCCCAGCTCCTGCCAACCTAGCAGTTCGAAAGCAAGAAACTGCAAGTAGATAGATAGGTACCGCTTCAAAGGGAAGGTAACAGCGTTACTTGCGCCTCGGCATCTAGTCATGCCAGCCACATGACCACGGGAAAGGTCTTCAGACAGCGCTGGCTCTTCGGCTTGGAAACGGAGATGAGCATCGCATCCCTAGAGTTGTATACGACTAGCTTTCCAGCAAGGGAAACCTTTATCTTTACCTATAGATAGGAACTCTCGGTCTGGGGCAAGTGATGCACTGTATTCTTAGTGCTTTGGTGGGGGACAATGGGAGGGCTTCTTGTGTCCTGGCCCTGCTGCTTTCCTTCGGGTAGTGAAGGGTGGGGTATAAATCCAATCTCCTCCTCCTCCTCCTCCTTTTCTCTCTTGGGGAAATCCAGGTTTCATTTTCCCAGGGCCCATCCCTACTAGATCCCAGTTCCCAGTTTGCCCAGTCTTCTGTCGTTCCCTCCTTAACATTTTAATTGGAGTGAATTACTGGCATTGACATCCCACCCACCCCCCACCCCCGTCTCCCTCCCAACCCCCCTCTCTCTAGAAGTTCAATCTCTGCTGCTGGACCTCCTGAGGGCACCTAGTGTTTTTGGCCCCTGAGTGACACAGAGTGGTGGACTGGGTGGGCCACTGGCCTGATCCAGCATTGGCTTCTCTTATGGTCTTAGGTTCACCCTCCAAAGTAGCCATTTCCTCATGGGGAACTGACAGCCTCCAGGTGAGGCCTGGAGGCCTCTGATATTACAATTTCTCTACAGACTAGGGAAAGCAGTTCTCCTGGATAAAATGATGGTTTTGGAGGGTGGGCTGTATGGCATTAAACGCCAATAATGTCTTGCCCTTCCCCAAACCCTCACCCTCACATTTCCAGGAATTTCCCAACCCACACTTGGCAACCTTCAGAACTGATCTCTGCCATCTGGGAAAGGGTTGTGATACTGGGAGATCTCCAGGCCCCTCCTGGAAGCTGGCCACCCTTTCCATTCGGAAAGGCTTTGGGCAGAACCAGGAATCTGGGATGGGACCGGGAGCACAGGGAATGTGGGGCTGACCCGACCCCGCTCCGTGCCATTGTTTCCCAGGCCCTCGCTGGGGCCATGGGGTCAGGGGAGGCTGGGAGAGATTTAAAGAGACAGCGTCATGGCATGTTTAGGCCTGCTGGGGGGATTGTCTGGACCGCAAGGCAACAGATGTGCTGTTCTGGGTGCTGCTGCAGAGATGCTCAAAATCTCCCTACCATCTGTACAAGAATCAGGCGGACACTGGTATTTGGGGGGGGGGGGGGGTTGACACACTGCTTTTGTGCCAGGTATAAGACCCGGTATAAGAATGCGGCCAGGTCTGGTGGGGTGCCTCACTCCAGGTTGAGAGATTCCTGGAAATTTGGGGGGGTGGAGTCCCAGGAGGGCAGGGACCATGGCTGTGTACACTGCCACAGAGTCCACCCTGCAAGGCTGCCATTTTCTCCAGGGGAACTGATTTCTGCTGGAGGCTGGAGATCAGTTGTAATTCTGGGAGGTCTCCAGGCCCCACCTGGAGACTAATAATCTGGTCTATGGGGCAGTTGGTTCCCACAGGTGGGGAGAATTCGCCCTAGATGGGCAGCTCTCTGACTCGGAAGCCTGGACCTGAGTTCCCGGCATGTGTGGGGAAGGCTTGGCAGTGGGGAAAAGGCACTTTGCACACGATAAGGGGCTCTCTCTCTCTACCACACAGCAAGGCCGAACCCAGGCACTGAAGACCAGTCCAGGGCAGGGGCGTAGAGTTTAAAAACTCCCGGGGGAGGTGGGGGCTCTTCTGTGTGTGCACGCCCGCTGGGACCATGTCCCCGCTGCCCCCGCTGCCTCCCCCCCACCTGACCACTCCTGCTTCCGTCCCTCTGTCCGTCCAGGGGCCAGCTGGGCATTTGCTTAGCTGGCCCCTGGACGGACGGAGGGAGGGTCGGAGTGGCCAGGCGGCGGGGGGGGGGGAGAAAGATGGCGGCGGCGGCCCTAGGAAGGGCCGAGGGAGGCGTGGCGGAGGGCACACTGTTTTCCCAGGGGGGGGGGCTCAGTCCCCCCCAGGAAATTTCGGGGTGGCTCGAGCCCTCGAGCCCCACCCCCCCGTAGTTGACGCCTATGGTCCAGGGCTATGCTCCCACCCTCTCTCTAGCCACCCTGGGCTTTATACCACCTCTCTGGGTTCCACGGGACCTTTGCCTAAAAGATCCAAGTTTGAAGCAAAAGCAGGGATGTTTCTGGAAGCGTCCAAACCAGAAAAGCCGAGACATGCAAATCCCCTCCGCCTGTGTCCCTCCTTCCATGGGGCTGGAACAACTCCGAAATTCGACCTGCACGAGGGATTCGGCTTTGGGGGCCCCTTTGATTAATTCCCTTTGTCATATGTGAACCCCCCCCCCCAGGCCCAGCAAGGTAAAGGGAGCAAGGGATGTGAAAGAAAGACACCCCCCCTTGGCTCCCAGCCCTGCCCCCCCAGCCCATGAGGCTGCGGTGCCCCCCCCCCCCCCGAGAAAGGCAGCCAAAGCATCCCCAGGCCCCCTCCCAGGAGAGGGACCCCAGAATCCTGGCTCATTAGCCAGTGTGGAGACAGGAGGAGAAAACGTGACCTAATTGGGGAGTGACCCCAGGTGACCCCTGGCTCTGAGCCAAGCGGCTAAGCAGGCTGAGCTAATGGGCTCTCCCCCACCCCACCCATCCCGCTCCTTCTTTGGTTCCCCTTAACCCGGTGCTGGAGGGGACGGCAGGCAGCAAGCAGCTTGGACTCCGGTGTAGACCCAGGATGGGAGAAGGTGGGAACCCCCCCCCCCCCATCAACTCTCCAAAGACATTCCTGACACAATCAGACCGAAACGGGGGGGGGGGAATGTTAGGGTTTCCGCAGCCAATGCTCCCTCTGAGCTGTGGAGTCTGGTGAGCAAAAATCCTACTTTGTGAGCTCCTGGAATTAAAGTTGTGAGCGAGCACTTTGGCTACTGCATCAATCAGTTTGCTCTGGAGCCATCCTTCCTGAGCGAAGACAAAAACTTGTGAGCCAGAGGCTAAAAAACTGTGAGCTAGCTCACACTAGCTCAGCTTAGAGGGAACACTGCAGTCCCACCTACTGTGTGAGACTCAGAGTGCTGGACTGGACGGGCCACTGGCCTGATCCAACATTGGCTTCTCTTCTGTTCTTACGTTCACCCCCCATGCAGTTTTAAGTGGAAGCCAGATTTCACAGCCTTCAACACAAGGTTGAACTTCTGATGGCTGCAAACCTGAATTGTACATGTAGCCGTTTCCAAAATGTCCAAAGTTAAACTTTGGGACAGGCTGTTAAAAAAAAAAAAATCCAGTCTTGTTGGTTCAGTTGGACAGCAGTAGTGTTAAAGATTAATGGCTGGCGTTTACGGCCTAGTTCCCGAGGGCAGACACCCCTGGTCTGGAGCAGAAAAGCTAGAAGTGGCCCTTTTGAGACCAACGAGATTTTGGGTGTATAAACTGTTGAGGGTCAAAGCTCCCCTTGTCAGGTATCTCTCCGAAGCTGATACCCCCAAAATCTGGATGGTCTCTTAAGGGGCTACAGGACTCAAATGTGGTTCTTTTACTACCATGATTTCTAAAGCCAGCACTGTGAAACACCAGGCTCCCTAAAGCAGAATTTATATTTCAGGTTTTCAAACGGTGTATATTTCCACTTACCTGAGTTTTGAAACTGACATGAATTTGCTTGCAAAATCCTTTTGCTGGTTTCAGCCTCTAGAGTAGAGCAAAGACCGAATGCTTGAAAAGGGATGATTTGGAGACGCTGCGGGCTTGCGGCAGGGGTCCCCGCCACCTCTTTGAGCCTGTGGGCACCTTTGGAATGCTGAGACAGGGCGGAGGGCACAACCTAAAAATGGCTGCTGCAGGAGGCGGAGCTAGCCACAAAATGGCTGCCACAGGAGGCGGAGCTAGCCACAAAATGGCTGCCACAGGAGGCAAAGCTACATACACACACAGAGGAAGCTCAAGTGCAGAGGGGAAGGGGGGGGGTGATTTTAAAAGTACACAAGACCAGTGTTCCCTCTAAGCTGAGTTAGTGTGAGCTAGCTCACCATTTTTTAGCCTCCAGCTCACACATTCTTGTCTTCGTTCGGGAAGGATGGCTCCAGAGCGAACTAATTTATGCAGTAGCCATATTGCTCACTCACAACTTTAGTGCCAGTAGCTCACAAAGTAGGATTTTTGCTCACAAGACTGCACAGCTTAGAGGGAGCGCTGCACAAGACATGAAGCATGAGAGAGAGCATAAAGCGAACACTACGATGGGAGTTGCTACTGAAACAGCATTAGTTTGATCTGCCCAGATGATCGGTGCTCCAGTGGCCAATCAGGGGCCCTCTTCAGCAACTGCCCAACCTGGCCCCACCCACTTTCTAATGACCCTTGCTGGGCACCATGTTGGGGACCCCTGCCCTGCGGCAACCCAAGTGGGGGGGGACTCCCCCATGAGGCCACTGGCCGAAGAGCCCCCCCCCCCCTGACACTCCTTGGCTACAGGTGGGTTTCCCCAACAGACCAAACAGATTGCTCCAAACAGGGCACCGTGCACGTGGGAGCGGAGGGGAAGAGAGGACTCACACGGGGGACTGTGATGTGTCTGATGCAGGGTGGGGTCCCAGACCCGAAAGGTGTGGACAAAGAGGCCTGCACTCTGCCCCCAGTCCCCACATCTCTCCAGCCCTGAAAAGTATGCAGACGCTGCCAGGTCTGTCGGGGCCCGTAACGTCGGCATCTCTCCTGCTCCCGCTCCCAAAATAGCTGCTCGAGCCCTTGTCTCCTTCAAGCACTGACAAGGTATCTGGATGTGGCAGGAGAAAGGCCCAGAACGACGGGGGTGGGGGTGGGGAGGGCCCTGTCACCGGAGGAGGGGGACACACCCGCCTGCTGTGATCTGAGCACACTTGAGTGTCAGGCGATTGGGCTGCTTCGCTTCGGGAGAATAAGCGGTTGCTCGCACGGCCTCTCTGCCGCGTCCCTCCTCCCCAGAGCACACCCCCCCGCCCCGCCCGCGCTCCCTTTGGTGGAGACCTCCATTAGATCCTTGTTCCGTGGGACAGACACAGCCCTGGAGGGGCAGAACGCCGGATGCTGCCAAAACCCATCACGTAAACAGCAGCTCTGCTGATCCAAGCTCTCCGTTCAGGAAGGAGATGGGGGCGGGGGGGGGGGGGGGATGCAAGGTCAGGTGGGGTGTGGAGACGGCAGCGAGGTGGGGGAGAGAGGAGAGGAGAAGCAAGAAAGTGAGGGCAGGTTGGACCCTGCATGCCCCCCCCCGCCCAGTGGGCACTGGCTTCTATTTGGGATTCACTGGATCTGCTGGGGGGGGGGAGATAGGAGGCCAATCAGCTCCCCCCCTGCCAGGACACAAGAGGGAAGTGCTTACCAATGGGAGAAGGTATCCCAAGAGGCATGCCCCCAGACTGAGCAGGGTCTAGCTCATTGTCAAAAATGTACTCCAGTTTCTGAGCATGCACAGAGGGCCTTTCCCACAAGAGCAGTGGCACCTTTCCTGAGGGTGCATGAAATCCAAAAGGCATGCATTTGTGCTGGGGGGGGGGTGCGGCTTGTGCTTTGGTAGCTGGGCTAAGGTTGCCAACATCCAGGCAGAGCCCGGAGTTCTCCTGTAGTTGCAAATGCTATCTAGGCTACACATCTCAGTTCTCCCCTGGAGGAAATGGCTCCTTTGGAAGAGAAACTCTATGGCATTATACCCCGCCGAGATCCTTCCCCCGCTTTGACTTCCACCCTCCCCAGGACCCACCCCCAAATCTCCAGGAATTTCCCAACCCAGAGTTGGCAACCCTAATTTATGTCCCAACCCAAGGAGTAAGGGACTATGCGGGTGGTAGGAAGGGTTGGTCGCCATTTTCTTGTGCCCCTCTCTGCGTGCAAGAGAAGGGGCAGATTACCCACAATTCCCACCATTGGTTTTCTCCCCCCTCCCCATTTTTATTCCACCTCCAGCCCAGAAAGAGACAGTGGGCACAGCTCTCCCAGTCATCTCCTCCCACTCGGGACACCCACAACTAGATATATCCAAGAAGCCCCAATGTAGGGTGGCGTTTGGCCCGGGAGGGCTGCGTGGCCCTCACTGGTCTCAGGTCTCGGCCCTGGAGAAGCCGGCTGTTCGTTCCATAGCCTGGAAATAAGCAACGCGGAGTCCAAACCAAACTGCACAAGAACTTCTATAATCAACATGATTCAACAGTAAAATTCCACCGACAAAGCTAAGAAACTCTTCCATCAAAATAATAAAAAAAACTGAACAAAAACTCTGTTAAAGCTGAAAAAGACCACATTTTTTCTCTTTTTTTTTGTTTTGTTTTGTTTCCCTGCCAAAAACAGGAATGCTCAGCCACGTAGCCAGTCTTATACACCAAGTCCTGCCTCCGTTGCGTTTCACAAACTTCACACACGATAACTCTGCTTCAGAAAATCCACCGGATGCGCCCGTGTGGTAGGAATTCAGTCACAACCACGTTCGCCCCGAAACGGACGACAAAACCCAATGCTGCTCGGAGACATACCCCCTGTCGGATTCTTGCCACAGTCCGATGGAGGCTGGGCAGCCATTTTGTTTTCTGATTCTTCTGCCAACCGAATAAGCAAGGAAAGGCTTCCAAAATGGCCACCGGCGGATAAATCAGCAATCCTCTTCCAATATCAAAAATTCCCATCTGGGGATTGTGCTTGTCAGTCGAGCCTCCCCGATCCAAACACTGGTAGAGAAAAGGCCTCCTTCATCTTATATCCAGGCACCGTCTGTGCACCCGAAGGAGCGCAGGAGGAGGAACCACGATGGGCTCAGGGTCTTGGGGTGTCGTAAGGACAAAATGGATGCCCTTCAGCATCCACGTCAGCTGCGGGGGTGGGGTTCAGGTGGCATCTGTTCAATGTTATAAGCCAAGTTTTGGAACCTGGTTTTGGGGGGGGGGGCGGCAATGGCTGTGTCTAACCCCTTTCCTGAAGGACCTAAAATGATGGGAGGCCAGAACTTTCTGCCCTGGCCCTATGGCCCTGTTGTCTGCAAGGGGTACCAGAGGAGAGGTGATGGGCATGCTCTCCTTCCCAGAGGCTGACCGAGCCAATAAGAAAAGAAGGGGAGGACGCCAAAACAGGGCTAAACTGTTCACCACTGGGAAGTCACGCACCATTTCGAAACCCAATTCATAAATTTCAAAACGGCACCTTTGAAACATCCATTTTGAGGGGCACTTTAGTGTGGGGGGGGAGGTAAACCTCGACAGATTTTTTTTTTTAAGGCAATAATGGAATCAGACCAGTAGTGCTTTCTCAAATGCCACCTTTTCCACCCTCGGGTCTTTCTCCCTAGGAGCGCGATCCCCCACAGCATTGTTGTGAAGTGTGTGTTTTTATGAACGACAAGGAAATTAATTTGAATTTCTGCATGGAAATCATTGATGAAATGACTGTTTGAATAAATGCCTGGGAAGGCTTGTTCCCAAATTCATTTCGACCTACCCGTGCAAATGGGTAAGTCACCCTTCTGGGCTGAAACGGAGTGCGGCCCACCCACTAACAGATAGATACCTCCCACTATGGGGCCTGAAGCCAGGAAACGGGTACTGTGGTACCCCGTTAACCTCGTCCATACCACATTCCACAGTGGAATCAGTTGACCTGGGGTGAGGGACTGAGGTGGGGGGGGGGGCTCAGCCCTTTTGTAGGTAGAGAGAGAAAGAGAGGGAAATGGGGTGAGATCAGACAGGAAGTGGGGAGGTTGTCTACCTCGCTCTGTCAACCCTAGCCAGGCCAGAATCCACCGAAAGGGGAAGATCACCAGGGGAAAAGGATCCATGTCCCAGTAACCCCCCTGATTGCCGGAGGACGGCTCAGGCACTGACCCCCCACTGTCAAGCGTCCAGGGCTGGGGGGGGAGGGGTGCGGGGTGGCTCGTCCCGTCCACCCAGCCGTGCTGAGTTCTCCCCTCCCCTCCCCGGGGTTGGAGACACAAGCGGAGGGCGCTCAGCTGCCCCTCCCTCTCATACTTTGTAGTAGATGTTGGCCGGACTCTGCGGCGGCATCTCCTGGACGATGTAGACTGGGTGGCCGTAGTCCCCGCTCACCTTCTCGTAGTGGGGGCAGAAGGCGCTGTCTGAAGTCCTGAGCGGGATGATGATGTCACTGGGCTCCGAGCCGTTGTTGTTGCCCCCGCCGCCCCCGCCCCCCCGCTTGGGGCTGGTCAAGGTGCTGAGCGACAGAGGCGGGTGGTGCGATTCACTGTGCTTGGCCCGTCGGCGGCGATAGCACAGGGCTCCCGTCACGGCAGCCGCCACCAGCAGGACGAAGGCGGCTCCCCCGGCGGCCCCGGCGATGATGGGCACGTTGGACTGAGGCAGGGGCCCGTTCTCCCCCCCCACTTTGCCGGTGGTGTTTCCTGTTGGGGGTCCTGTTTGGGGGTGGGAGGGGGGGAAAAGAGTGCTTAGTGGAGACATCCTTGCAGTCGAGAGGCTGGGGCCTCAGTCTGAGTCTTCCCATTCCACGGGCAGCCTCCCAGTTGCGTCCCTGACAACCCAGTGACCCCAGCTGGCTCTCTGTTGTGCACTCACGCCTACCTCACAGGGCGTCCATTGTGGGGAGGGGAAGGGGAAGGAGTTCGTAAGCCCCTCTGAGACTCCGAGTGAAGGGTGGGGTTTAAATCCAGTCTCTTCTTCCCTGAAATCTCTACCCCAGGGACCCCCCAAAACAGTGCCCAGCAACACATTTCCCGGGGGACCCCAAGGGTTTTGAGACAGCGTGGGGCTTTTGCCTATCAAGGGTTCTGATTGGCCACTGGATATTATATGGCCTGTGTCTGGATTTTTAAAAAATCCATTGCTTTGGCAGCAGCTGCCACCACGGCACAAGGATCTTCCCGAGAGATCAGCTGCAGCAGCCATTTTGCGGCTGGATCTGCCTCTTGCGGCAGCCATTTTGCAGCAGCCATTTTGCGGCTGTGTCCATCCCATTGTGTCAGAACTCCAAAGATGCCCAGGGGCTCCGAAAACGCCAGGGACCCTTGCTCTACCGCCACATACTGGCAAGAGGGTACCTCCTACGAGGATTACTGAACCTTTAATATGCTGCAAAATAGTAAAAAGCCCAGTAGCACCCTTAAGACTAATAAACTTTATTGTTGGCATAAGCTTTTGGGAAACACAGCTCTCTTCATCGGACGCTACTGGGCTTTTTACTGTTTCGCAGCAACAGACTAACACGGCTAACTCCTCTGGATTTAATGTGCTGGAAAGGCTCCTCTGAGGCTGCAGTGCCGGGATTGACCCTGGCACAGGAGAAACTTCCCTGCTCCTAGAAAGACAAGGAGCAGGCTAGACTGAACCTCTGTGTAATCCGTTCCACCAAACGCAATACAGAGAAGAGTTATTTCCCATAAATTATGTTTCCTGAACCGCTCCCTGCGGGCCATTAAGGAGAGCAAGATCAGACTCGCCAGCGAGGCCAGCGTTTGGTTCAACACGGAGGAGGTTTTTTTGGAGGGGGGGCTCCTCCTAAGGGAGTTGGGCCAGACCTGAAGCCAAGAGGCCACAGCTTAGCTCTGTGACTCCCGCTCGGCACAGAGGAGAGGAGCCCGGAAAGAAGGGCCATCCATCCGAGAAAGGATTTGGCTCGTTACAGGTACTCCCTCCCCCCACCCCCCAGTCACCGCGTTTTCAGAGAGAAACTGCTGAAAACTCGGCAAGAGCAGACATGTCCAAGCAGTCCCGCTTGGTGGGGAAGGTGCTCGTTAGTGTCTGTCGACTCTGGTTAATGGGGCTAATTGCCTCCCCGATACCTCCCCTGGCCTGGCTCTGCAGGGTTCATTTCAACCATCAGCATCAATAAAGCTCAATCGGCGGCACCCCGCGCCCAGTTCCCTCGCAGCCGTTCCCTGCCATGGAAGAGAGACAGGAGAGCCGGACACTCCACTGCAGCTGGGCCCCCAAAGCCATCCCCCTCACTCACTCGGCCTGGGCCCAGAGGGAAAGGAGCCCTGCCCGCTCCCCTCCCTGGCCACGGCCCATATCCCCTCTGCAGATTCTGCCTCCTAAGTGGAGCCAATCGGCTCAGGGCCGGAACTCCTGGGTCCCCTGAGAGCAGAGAAAGAGCAGCAGGACTTGGAGTCTGGACACTGGGGGGGGGGGTCCCCTGGGAAACGGGGTACCAGAAGCCCCCCAGGGTGGGTTCTTGGTGGAAAGAGCAGGTGGGCTTTCCTGTGCTCAGGAGGGGACAGAGGGAGCGAGAACTCGGGACTGGCAGATCTATTCCAGTGGAGCTTTTCTACCTTCTGGCCCTGCGTTTCCCTCTATTCCGTGGCCAACGTTTAGGGAACAGTTTGAGAGGGCAGCTGGGATGGTCTGCAGTAGAACAGAGAGATTTGAGTCCAACAGCACCATAGAGGCCAACAAAAGATTTTCAGGGCAGGAGCTTTCAGTATCCGACCAAGGGAGGTCTGACTCTCGAAAGTTCGTGACCCAAAAATACTTGTCGGTCTCACGAAAGCTCCTATCCCGAATATTTTGTTGGTCTCGAAAGTGCTACCGGGCTCGAATCAAGCTATTTATAGCGTAGACAGGGTAGATATCCCTTCAGTGCAAACATTCTGGACATGCTCACTGGGACGTTCTACGGGAGAGGCGGAAAATACCACCAGGAAACGGTTATTTCTTTTGGGCCTGGTGTTGAGGACGGAGGCCGCCGGGTCAGCACGTGGGGGCCACGGGGCTCTTGCGTTCTCTCCGGGCAAGGAGGGCCTCCCTGTCAGTGGGCATACCTGGGTTCATCTCCTTGCTGGGCTCGGCGGCACCTGACGACCCACGCTCCTTCTCAGCGGGCGTGTCTGGAACTGACTTCTGGGATTTCGAGCCCGTGTTGGGATCTGGGGGCAAGGGCAGAGAGAGAGAGAGAGAGAGAGAGGTGTGGGCAAACGCGGAGCCAGCAGCAGAGGCAGGGAGACCGCAAGAGGGGCCGGCGAGGCAGCCAGCCCCCCTCCCTCCCACGCGGTTTAGCCAGACCACCACCTCCCCCCTCCCTGCACTGGCACCCAGGGTGTGTGTGTGTGTGTGTGTGTGTGTGTGTGTGTGTGTGTGTGTGTGTCCTCCTTGCAACCTTAAGAAATGCAAACTAGGCTACTAAGTTGAACTCCGGTAAAAAGGAGCTAGCTTTCGAGTCCTACAGAATTCCGCACCGGGAAGAGCGCGGAGAGTTCTGGGTATCTCGAACGCCTGCATTTTTAATGCTCACCACAATTCAAAAGGTACAGCTTGATTGTTTTTGTATGTAGTCATCATGTCACTTAAAACAGTGAAGGGGGAAAAGGACCCTGGAAGGGACCTAGAGGGGGCTCTGAATTGTGTTGAAGTCACCGGCAGCCACCTGCCAGACAAGGGAACAATGAGTCCAAGGGAGGTTCCCACTTCTGGCACCCAGAGGCAGCCAAGAGGGAGTGACGTGACCCATTGTAGCCTCAGGAGCCACAGGGTGGCCAGACACTGTCTAGGAGGACCATCAAAGGTTGCCTTTCAGGGTCATAGCTTACAACCGACCCCCCCCCCCCCCCCAAAAAACCCCTGTGATATCCTTTGCACAGAAGGGGATCTCTCCTGATCCCACCACCTCCCCACCCCACCCAACCAGTGTTCCCTCTAAGCTGAGTTAGTGTGAGCTAGTTCACAGCCTCCAGCTCACACATTCTTGTCTCGGCTCAAGAAGGAGGGCTCCAGAGCAAACTAATTTCTGCAGCAGCCCAATCGCTCACTCCCAACTTTACTGTCAGTCGCTCACAAAGTAGAATTTCTGCTCACAAGACTCCACAGCTTAGAGGGAGCATTACTCCCCACCCCACCTGGGCAAACATCAACACAGCAACCCTCCACCCCCACCCCACCCCAAATCAATGACATTAAACAAAGAGGCTTTTCCATGTCTTTCTCACCCTGCCCTCAAGAGCTCAATGCAGTCTAAAATACCCCTTTTTCAACAGGTTATATTATTGAGCCGAAAAAGACTTCCCGAATTTCAAAACGGGGGGAAATGTTTTCAAATTTAAAAGCTAGACCTCCGAACTGTGAATGTTTCAACTCTAGTAATGAATACGCACACACACACACACACACACACACACAAAGCTGGAACTGGAGTCCAGTAGTACCTTAGAGACCAACAAGACGTTCAAGAGTCAAAAAGCTCAAGCCCTGAAACTGTTGCTGGTCTCTAAGATGCGACCAGACTAGAATGGAACTTTAAACAAAAAATTTAAAAATGGGCCCAAAAAGTAAATTAACTTCTCAAACCAACATTTCAGAGGAGAAGCTTGGCCTGGCAAATATTTCCCCCCAATACATTTCCACTCTAGTTTGCTTTCACAACGGCCCTGCAAGAAGTGCGGAGGAGGCAGCTGCCCAATAAACTTCACCCCCGGGACTCCCACTCCCAAACCCCTCCTTCTCCAGGAGACGCGTCTGGCCTGTTTCTTCTGCTTCAATGCATTTTGGACCAGGCGTGCACGATCTGGAAGAGGGGCGGGGGGGGGGGGATGCAGGTTAGCCTCATGGGGCGTTTGCACCCTGGGGGGGGGGGTGGATCGGCAAGCAGGGAGGAAAGGAGACCGGAGCAGTGTGATTCTGCTGCTCCCCTTTGCTCCGCCCCTCCGCCCGCCACTTCCCTCTTCCTCGGCAGTCATGAGGTCATCTGAGGAAGCCCCCAGATGTACCAAACCTGGCCTATGCAGGCTTCCCAGATCCAAAGGATTTTGAAGATAGGCAGAGCCGAAGACCCGCCGACCCAGCAGTCCTGACTTTGGCAGAGACAGAGAACCAGCCCCGAGACCCAAGACCAGTGTTCCCTCTAAGCTGAGTTAGTGTGAGCTAGCTCACAGCCTCCAGCTCACACATTTTTGTCGTAGCTCAGGAAGGATGGCTCCAGAGCAAACTATGCAGCAGCAAAATCGCTCGCTCACAACTTGAATGCCAGGAGCTCACAAAATAGAATTTTTACTCACAAGACTCCATAGCTTATAGGGAGCATTGCCCAAGACCTCTCCATCAGGAACCCAGAACTGTCCCTGTCCGCATTGCCTATTTAGTTCCCCGGACTCCACTCTCTCCCCAGGGAACCCAGGAGTCCCGGCTCCCAGAATGCTCTGCTCTCATGGAGTAAACACCACTCCCGTTCCAGAGACCCCAAGATTCGAGCACCTGTCCCCCCACCCCCCCCCACCAGATTCCACATGCAAAGCTCCCTGCTTCTGGCCCCCCTCCCCTCCCCTCCCCTCCCCCCCAGCCCAGTTTTCCGCCCCCCGGCAACTTACGCTGGCCGACTTTCAAGACAACTTTCATGCCTTTCGACAGGCAGGCACCCCCCTTTATGTTCTCCAGGCCTTCCTTGGTGCCGTCGGACGTGGCTGTGGGAGAGAATGGACAGGTGAATCCCAGTCCTCCAAGGACCAGCTTAAATTAATCGCTCTAGAAGAGCCAAAGCGGAAAGTGGCATTAAGAGGACCCTGGGGATGAGGCTATGGGGTGGAGGGGAAGGGCTCCCGATCCCACCCTTCAGACCCCATCCAAGCCCCTGCATTCCCACCTTCTCACCCCGCAGCCTAGGGTTGCCAGCCTCCAGATGGGGCCTAGAGAGCTCCCTCAATTACAACTGATCTCCAGACAACCGAGATCAGATCCCCAGGAGGAAATAGCTGCTTTGGTGGGTGGGCTCTAGGGCATTAGACCCTCTCCTTCCCGAGAACCTGCCTTCGCTAGGCTCCGCCACTCCAAATCTCCAGGAATTTCCCAACCCAGAGCCGGCAACAACCCTACGGAGCCCCACCCGACTGCTGCAAGACGCCCTGCAGGGCTGTGTAATATTTAAACAAGGCAAATGTTTGCACACTGGAAGTTCCCCTCTTGGTCCTCCAACGTGCCAGAAGCCGCCGAGATGAGCGAGGCGTCATAACACCCCTGGCTCTGCCAAACCTTGACTGAGAGCCGCCGAGAGAGAATGCAGGGTTCCTGGCCAACAGCCACCCTCCCGCCTGGCAGTGCCCAAGCCTTGGCACAGAGCTGCCAAACGCACCAGGCAGACCTGCCCAGGAGCGGCTCCCCTGACGGCAACTCTGGCCCCCGCAAAGAACGGCAATGGGGGGGGGGCGGTCTGGAAGCTGAGCCAGGAGCTGAGGAAAGGCACAGACAAGGAAGGGGCATGCAGGCAGTGCCCAAGTGCCCCACATCTGCTCAGCAGGAGACCAGAGAGCCCTGAGTTCGAATCGCACCTGGGCCACAAACCCAGCAGGTGGCCTTCAGCATGGGGCTTCCCTCTCAGCACCTGTGGCGCCCCAGGATGTCTGAACTTGGGGCCGAGAAAGAAGAGGAAGCAAAGGCTGGGGAAGACAGAGCGATGTCCTAGAGGGGCGAATAGCCTGGCGTGATGACCACAGTGGGCAGAGCACCCTTTGGCACGTGCCAGGTCTCGGGTTCAGTCCCTGGCATCTCCAGGGAAAGGATCGCTGCTTGCATGCCTTGGGAATGACCCTTCCCAGCGAAGACCCCGGTAAGCCAGCCAGGAAGACAGGTGGGTGGGTTTTTAGCAGCAGCCTAGCTGCAGCCCCAGTGGGTCAGGGAGCAGAGTCCGCAGAAAACGCTCGGCCTAACCCAGTCCAGACGGCCACTCGAATCGCAGGCCAAGGCTGAGCAAAAGAGAGAGATGGGCTGGGCCGCAGAAAGGGAGAGCAATCTACATGCCATTTCTCTTCCACACATTCATTCACACACCCACAAACACGAGCCAAGAAATAAAACACCCCGTCTCTGGTAAATACACACACAAAAGACGCATCTCTCATAGACAGACATAATCACATAGCAGAGGAAGAGATTGGATTTATACCCCGCCCTTCACTACCCGAAGGAGTCTCAGAGCAGCTTACAAACTCCTTTCCCTTCTCCTCCCCACAACAGGCACCCTGAAAGGGAGGCGGGGCTGACAAAGCTCTGACAGAAACTGCTCTTTTTTAAAGAACAGCTCTGCCAGAGCTATGGCTTGCCCAAGGTCATCCAGCAGGTGCAAGTGGAGGAGTGGGGAATCAAACCCGGTTCTCCCAGATCAGAGTCTGCACACTTAACCACTACACCATATAGGCTGGGACTGCCAACTTCCAGGTGGGGCCTGGAGATTTCCCAGCGTGACAACTACAGAGACCAGTTCCCCTGGAGGAAATGACAGGTTTGGCAGGTGGATTCTACAACTCTTATACTCTGTTGATGTTCCCTGCCATCCCCAAACCCCACCTTGCCCAGGGTCTGCTCCCAAGCTTCCAGGGATTTCCCCACCCAGAGTTAAGAAGAAGAGAAGAGGAGAAGAGATTGGATTTATATCCCGCCCTTCACTCACTTGGAGTCTCAGAGCGGCTTACAGTCTCCTCTCCCTTCCCCTCCCCACAAGACACCCTGTGAGGTAGGTGGGGTTGAGAGAGCTCTGAGACAACTGTCCGTGAGAGAACAGCTGGTACAGAGCTATGGCTTGCCCAAGGTCATCCAGCCAGGTGCAAGTGGAGGAGTGGGGAATCAAACCCGGTTCTCCCAGATTAGAGTCCGCGCACTTAACCACTACACCAAACTGGCTCTCCTAACATAGATCCTGGAGTGTTTGGGTTCTTGTGCTGTGCAACAGCAGAATGCAACACGAGAACCAAAATTCCTTCTGTTTTTTTTTTTCTAAAATGGGCTTCACACGGGAAGGGGCGGGGAATGGTCAATTGGGGTCATTCTATGCCTGATGTGGGTGAAAAGGTTTAAAAAACCCACAACCAGTGTTCCCTCTAAGCTGAGTTAGTGTGAGCTAGCTCACAGTTTTTTAGCCTCCGGCTCACACATTTTTGCCTTGGCTCAGGTAGGATGGCTCCAGAGCAAACTAACTTATGCAGTAGCCAGATTGCTCACTCTCGACTTTAATGTCAGTAGCTCACTAAGGAGAATTTCTGCTCTCAAGACTCCACAGCTTAGAGGGAGCATTGCCCCCAACCCACCCCCATCCCATAGACAGGCACTGGGAGTCCCTATCTGAAGAAGCTTTTCCCCAGGTTGTCCATGGGTGGCCGGGATGCTTTGGAACTTTGGGGCGAAAGCAAATCCCACCCACTACCTCCCCTGGTTCTGAGAGCTTATCCAGAGCTGGTGAGTTCCTGCCTACAGGGGCCTCTTTGCCACACTGGGATCTTTGTGCCCCCAGTCCCATCACCCAGCAGCCACTCACCCTCCCTCTCTGGCTTTTCCTTAGTGGCCAAACTGGTGCCTTAGCAAACTGGTGCCTCCAGCAGCCTGTCGCTTCTCTCTGCCTTCCTCCACAGCACCCTTCACTTCACTTTCCCTTGTCTCATTCATTTTGCCAAAGCTGTCGTATACAAACACAAAACCCTGCCTGATTGATCCATGTTCACGCGAGGAAGGATTCCTTCCAATGTTCATGCTGTCCTGACGGTTGGGAAAGAGTCCCAGCAGCCTCACGGGATCCTGAGCGATGCCAAAGGATACAGGAATTGAGCAGAGAACTGAGAATCAATGCTGCAACCTCACTTCAAATACTGTGTACAGTTCTGGTGACCACACCTCAGAAACGAAATTATAGCACTGGGGAAAGTACAGAAAAGGGCAACTAGAATGGGTTGGAACATTTTCCCTGTGAAGAAAGGTTGAAGCACTTGGGGGCTCTTTAGCTTGGAGAAACGACGGCTGAGGGGTGACATGATCGAGGTTTACAAGATTCTGCATGGGATAGAGCAGGTGGAGAAAGAAGTCCTCTTCTCCCTTTCTCACAAGGCAAGAACCTGTGGGCACTCCATGAAATTGCTGAGCAGTCGGGTTAGGACAGATAAAAGGAAGTCCTTAAGAACATAACATAAGAACATAAGAGAAGCCAATGTTGGATCAGGCCTGTGGCCCATCCAGTCCAACACTCTGTGTCACACAGCGGCCAAAAACACCAGGTCCAGCAGGAGGTCCAGCAGTGGGGCCAGGAGGTCCAGCAGTGGGGCCAGGACACTAGAAGCCCTCCCACTGTTGCCCCCCCCAAGCACCAAGAAGAAGAAGAAGAGATTGGATTTATACCCCGCCCTTCACTACCGAAGGGAGTCTCAGAGCGGCTTACAAACTCCTTTCCCTTCCCCTCCCCACAACAGGCACCCTGGGAGGTAGGTGGGGCTGAGAGAGCTCTGAGACTACTGTCCTTGAGATAACAGCTGGTACAGAATTATGGCTTGCCCAAGGTCATCCAGCAGGTGCAAGTGGAGGAGTGGGGAATCAAACCCGGGTCTCCCAGATTAGAGTCCGCGCACTTAACCACGACACCAAACTGGCTCTCTGAGAACTTATCCAAAGCTGGTGGGTTCCTGCCTACAGGAGCCACTTTGCCACACTGGGGTCTTTGCACCCCCAGTCCCATCACCCAGAGGCCACTCAGCCTCCCTGAATACAGAGTATCACTTGCCTCAGACTGAGAGTTCCTATCTATACCTTGTGGCTAATAGCCACGGATGGACCTCTGCTCAAAGAGTGATGAACATGTGGAATTCACTGCCACAGGAGGTGGTGGCAGCTACAAGCATAGATAGCTTCAAGGAGGAATTGGATAAACATCTGGAGCAGAGATAGATCAAGAATTTGACTCAGAACGAGGTGGTTTCATGACTTCATGCATGTTTAGTGAATCAAGCCAGGTGCTGGAGGGGATGGAAGTCAAAGACCTCCAGCAACCTGTTCTGATTGCAGGGATCCATTCAGGTTGGCTTTCCAAAAGAAGCACTAATGTCAGTCACAGGAAGACAATCCCTCTTTCCTAAACAATGTCTTCATTGATGTTTTTGTGATTTGGATGTATTTTTACTTTTTAAAATAGTTTTAATGATGTGTGTTTGCAGCAGGTTCATTTAAATGGTTTTAAAATGTCATAGAATCATAGAGTTGGAAGGGACCTCCAGGGTCATCTAGTCCAACCCCCTGAAGAAGGCAAGAAATTCACAAATACCTCCCCCTCCACACTTGCAGTGACCAAGAAGATGGCAAAAAACCCTCCAGGATCCCCGGCCAAACTGGCCTAGAGAAAAATTGCTTCCTGACCCCAAAGTGGCAATCAGCATTTCCCTGGGTGTGTAAGAAGGGGCCACGACTACGAAGCACTGAGGCAACCCTTCCTGCCCTCCCTCTCGTGGTCTGCCTAAATTCACAGAATCAGCATTGCTGTCAGATGACCATCTAGCCTCTGTCGGAACACCTCCAAAGGAGATTGCTTAGTCTCAATCGATGGAGGCAAATTTAAAATATCAGCATAGTCACAGAAAGCAAGCAGCCTCTATACAACACAGGAGGTGGTGGCGGCTACAGGAAGTAGATAAACATCTGGAGCAGAGGTCCCTCAGTGGCTATGAGCCACAAGGCACAGATAGGAACTCTCAGTCTGGGACAAGTGATGCTCTGTGTTCTTGGCGCTTGGGGGGGGGGGGGACAGCGGGAGGGCTTCTAGTGTCCTGGCCCCACTGGTGGACCTCCTGAGGGCACCTGGTGTTTTTGGCCACTGTGTGACAAGAGAGGGTTGGAGTGGATGGGCCATTGGCCTGATCCAACACTGGCTTCTCTTATGTTCTCTTATGTTCTTAACATGCTGAACACGGCTGGTCCGTATCCAGCTAGGCCAGGACATAACATTTCTGCTGTAACTAGGTGATATGGACGCAGAGCATACATACAACTTTATTCCACATTTATTCCAAAATGTGATTTTTATCATATCTGTTTTAAACTATTAGTCACCTTCGGCGGCCCTTGCAAGGGCAAAAAGGTGGGATACAAATTTTGTAATCTATAATAATAACAGCAATAATTATTATATATTGCTGTGTTTAAGTACTGTGTCCGTCACAGGACTCCAGTCCTCTTCATGTGAGTTTGGCCCTCCCTAATACCCTTTAACCACTCTCACACCTCTCCGCCAGGTGACCACTGCTGCCCACCCCTCTCTAGACACCCTCCAGGACGGGACGGGATCCCTGCATCCGTTTTCTGGATCAATGAACAGGGAAGGCAAAGAGACTGCCTTCTGAAGACGGCCTTAGCAGCCCTGCAGATGGGACCCAATGGGCTCCCACTCCGGTTCTGCAGAAAGAACTGGGCTGAATGGTTAAAAGAGGGGTGGGGGGGTGGGGAAGAGTTGCGTGTCGGTTGGGCTCTCTCCCTGGCAGCTGCCAGGGGCACTGGGAAGCCGGGCCCATCAGTTCGGTTTAGATGCGCTCGGCTGAGCCCTCACAAAAGAACGCCGCCAGCCAATGGGGGGGTCGCCTGGCAAGGGGCTGCAGATAGGACGGGCCGAGGGCCCCCACGGGGTGGGGACGCGGCTAAGGGACAGAACACCCCATTTCTCTGCTCTCCCCACCCGATGAGGGCATGCTGCCAAGCTCATATGCAGAAAGGTGCCCTGCTACCCAGGCAGTGCACCGCGAATGGTAAATAAAAGCAGCAGCGAAAGAATGCGGGGCTCAGGCATGTCTGAAAGCCACCATGTTTATACATGATCTGGACCAATGCTCCCTCTAAGCCGTGGAGTCTTGTGAGCAAAACTTCTGTTTTGTGAGCTCCTCGCCTTAAAGTTGTGAGCGAGCGACTAGGCTACTCCATAAATCTGTTTGTTCCGGAGCCCTCCTTCCCGAGCTAAGACAAAAATGTGTGAGCCAGGGCTAAAAAACTGTGAGCTAGCTCACACTAACAGCTTAGAAGGAACATTGATGGACAAACAAAGCGGCTTTAAACTGAGCCAGACTGCAGGTCTACCGCTGTCAGTACTGTCTCCTCTGGCCGGCAGCGGCTCTCCAGCGTCTCAGGCTGTGGACTTTCCCATCACCAGCTATCTAATCCTTTTAGCTGGAGATGCCGGGAATTGAACCTGGGACCTTCCGTATGCCCAGCAGTTGCTCTGCCATTGAGCCATAGACCCTCCTCCTCTACCTGGATGCCCTTCACATCCCAAGATGAGTGAGGATGTGGCTGGGGCTATGAAGTGGTGAGGGAGAAGTGGCCTGTGCATGCTCAGAAGCACCCTGGTTTTCATATCCCTTTCACAGTCTCCTGGGCCAAAGCCTGCCCATGGATTCCGGCATCCTACAACTGCTCATGGACTTGAAATGGCATCCCATATGTCTCCCATGAACCCCTAAGCCTGAAGCCGGTTATCCAGTAGAAGAGGCAGATTCGAGTCCAGTCACAACGTAGATTCCAACCAGATTTTGGGGGGAAATCATCTTTCAAGAGTCAAAACTCTCTTGGTCAGATACCAGACCAGATATTTGAGGAAGGCAGCTTTGATTCTCTAAAGCTTACACCCACAACATCTGGTTGGTTTATAAGGAGCGACTGGTGTATCAGAATCTACCTGTTCTACTGGAGACCAACACAGCTGACCACTGAAACTATCAGTTACCCAGTGGAATCTGCCACAGGGACACACACACGCATGGCGCAATGAATTGAGATATTCTTCCATGCACAACCCCACTGGAACAAACAAGAGCTGCACACGACTGTTATCTCACACACTTCCCATTTGTCTCTCGCGTAGCAAAACTTCCAGCCGGACTATGCTCCCCTTGGATGGATCCGTCAGCTGCCCACTTCATGTGATCCAGACATCCGTCCCCAAAATGGCCATGGAGGACCTGCCAACTCTATGGGTGACCCTGGGCCAGTCATATACTCTCAGTATGAACGACCTTACAGGGCTGCATCTGCTTGGCACGTAGAAGGTCTCTGGTCCAGTCCCCGGCATCTCCAGTTGAGAGGACCAGGTCCTAGATGCTGTGAAAGGCCTCCGCCAGAGACCCCGGAGAGCTGCTGCCAGTCTGAGTAGACAAGACTGACCTTGCTGGACCAAGGGGCCTGATTCGGTACGAGGCAGCTTCGGGGAGGGGCCGTGGCTCAGAGGCAGAGCATCTGCTTGGCTCAAGCTAAACCCTCAAGTCCCCCCCTCCTTATCCAGAGAAGCGAAGGGGTGGTGTTGATGCGGGAGGGTTCTTTTCCACGAAGAACTCCAAGAGGAAAGCCCTCCTTCCTGCTCCTGTTGCCATTAAGCTCTGCCATCCTTGGCTACGAGGGCTGAGACCCGGCCGTTCCAGGCAGGCAGGCGGGCAGGGGGAGGCACCGTTTCCACGGCCGGCTTGCCGTTTCCTCTTCCATCACTTCCTGTCCTTGACGGCAGCCCCTCCCCGCAAACCCCCTCCCCAGCCCCCTCCATCCCTCCACTCAGCTGTCTCCCCCTCTCCCCTCATGCATGGCTGGGCCTAAAGTCATCTGAAAAAGGAAACTGGGTCAGCGGCGCCTTCGCCACCACTGAACACCCACCACCCCACGATTCCCCTCCAGGGGGTCTTTCCGTCAGCTGGCTTCTGAGGGGTGTCGTGGGGGGGGGCCCTGCCAAACAGGCCAGCAAAATGCCTGTCCCCTCCCACCGCGAGGAGCAGTGACCTTGAATTGCCTCTCCTTGT
Source organism: Lepidodactylus listeri (assembly GCA_029233225.1). NCBI lineage: Eukaryota > Metazoa > Chordata > Lepidosauria > Squamata > Gekkonidae > Lepidodactylus > Lepidodactylus listeri. The sequence goes on from JARCFY010000018.1 coordinate 54,195,491, forward strand.
TTTGTTTTGTTTTAAAAAAAAAAACCCTTTCCAGATTCCCCGTCTCTCCCCCCCCCCCCCAAAAAACCAGAATTGCATCCTGCAACCCCACTGGAGAGGCAGTGGCTGGGAAGCCGGGCAGAGAGGGGGGCACAGAGGGCGGGCAAAGAGTTGGTCTCTTTCAACAGTGTCTCCTTGCCGAAGGCGCATACCACGCTACAAAGCAGAAAGAACTGAAGACGGAAGAAAGACTGAAAGAGGAGATATTTTGCGTGTGTGCATGCAATTGTTTGGGGCTGGGGGGGGGTGGAGAGAGGAAATTAGAGACGACTTCTTGCAGTCCTCTGCTGCTACGTAACCCTGCGCCCAGATTCCCCCCCCTAGACGCCTGCCCCACACACCACTGTTGTCCTTCCACTGGGTCCCTAACCAACCTTGGAAACCAAACTTGGAGAAATGCACTGCAGGGGAACAGAGGTTATGTTAGGACCTTCCATAACCAACCCCTGGGGAGGATGGAGGGAAGGAGATGGGGAACAGACAAACCTTCCTCCCCATACACACAGTGGAGAGAGAACAGGATGCGGACATGGGGGGGACAGACTGGCTGCTTACCACACCATGGTTGCCGTGGTACAGCCAAGTTGCCGGCTCGCGCAGGTTTGCCGGGAGACAGTTGCCATGGCGATGGCTGAAGGGCCACCCCAGGCATCTGGAGCTGATGTGACAGGGATGCTGTGGGATAGGGAGGGGGAAGACAGGACGCGGAAGGGGCTGCAAGACTCCCTCCCTCTCACCTTCCTTTAAAGGAAAGCATCGCCGCCGCCCCCCCAGCCCTGTATCCCAAATGTCTCCCTTTCCCTTGCCCCCAGAGGGAAAACAGGCAAGGCTCTCCCTGAATGCCTCAATCTCTCCTTCCGATCGGTGTCACTTCAACCCAGGTGGTTTCTGGGAAGGGGGATGACTCGGACATGGCTCCCCTCTCCCCTCGCCATCTCCTCCGGCCATCTCAGCCTTTGGTGGCCCCCTCTGTCTCCCTCACACAGACGCGTTCTCTTGGCAGAATCCTCACCTGGCCTCCCCATTCCTCCAAATTTGCTTTCAGCCACAGCTGGGGCCTGCTGGAGACTGTGGCGGAGTCTGCCAGGAGAAGAGCAAAAGACCTACAAGGCCCGTCTCAAACCCGGGACGCGTGCACTCTGGGGTTTGGCCGCGCATGGAAGTTGGGATAACAACCGACAGCTCTTGACGAGGGCTGATGCCAGCGTGCACCAAGGTGAGGAAGAGGCCGGGTCACAGGGCTTCCAGCGGGGCCCGCTGCGACTGCCCCCACCTGAGCTCCCCTGCCATCCGCCAACGCATCCTCCTGCCATCCAGCACCATCAGGAAAAGGGTGTGAATTGGGTGCATGCAGCTGCAAGCGTGGGTGGTGGAAGAGCTTGCTGCAAGTGCGTGAGCTGGCAGGGAAGGGCACATGGGCAAGCGGGTGAGGCGAGGGATGTGAGCAGGGAGCGTGGCGGTGGCCAGAGGAAGGGGGGCCCAATGACTCTCTCTGCCCCAGGGCCCCGCAAAATTGGGATCCGGCTCCGCTCTCAGTGAGGACACTGCCCCTCCCCCCCCAAAAGTGTGGAACTTACTGATGATGTAATAGTCCTGGTTGGTCTTGAACTCGTGACCCCAGAGGTTGGGGCTGTACTCCTGGAACTTGATGGTGAAGCGCATGTCCTGCTCGGGCCGGTCGCAGGTCAGCAGCAGGTTGGGGGTCCGAAGGATCTCGCAGCGTTCTGCCTGCTCCGTCTGGACCAGGTAGAGCTTGTAATACTCATAGTCCTCCGTGGAGAAGGGGCCCAGTGGGACCGAGCGTGGGCAGATGAGGTCCAGGCGGTCGCCGATCTGGGGGTACAGGACGTAGCCCCCCTCGTTCTGGAACCTGCAGGGGGGACAAGCCAGTAAGTCAACCACACGGGGGGAGCGGAAGGGGAAGGAGGCAGGAGCCCTGCAGTCCAGCCAGGATTCTGGCAGGAGGTAGAGTGGGCAGAGCAGAGGACTCGCGTTCGAATCCCTACTTCTCCCATGGAAGCTCAGTGGATAGGACTGGCACTCACCCAAGACAAATGGTTAGACATTTGGAAAACTTATGAAAACAGCTCTCCCATCATCTCACAAAAATGGCAAAACTTCAGACTAATGACCAAATGGTACTTGACCCCACAACAAATATCACACAACTCAAACCCCCTCGGAGGGGGTGCAAAGAAAACGGTACTTATATACATTGCTGGTTGGAAGGCCCTGTTGAAGCATCTTTCTGGGATAGAACAATAGTGGAAATAAGGAACGTTACGGGCTATACAATAGATAAAAACCCAGAATCATTAGTCCTATAAATCTCAGAGCGGCAGAGGCTCTCTATCCAAGACACAAAGGAAAAGAATCGCCTTATTACTATCTGCATCCAAAACTACAATAGCATCCACATGGAAATCAAAATGTAAAATAACTGTAAACCTCTGGTATAAAAAACTATGGAATCTATATACAAAGGAAAAAATTTCAGATATAATGAAACTGATAAAAACGAATGGAGGGCATGACGATATTACATGTATATGGCTACCCATTATATCTCACCTAATTAGTCAAGAAACAATACCTGATATAATAAATAATCTCCATCTATGGTAAACGCTGACAACTTGTAATCATTAAATGTATACATATGGAATGTTACAAGCTAAATGTTGAGGAGAAAAGTACACACTTATCCTGTACAATGTTGTTGTAAATGGAAAAAATGAATAAAAATTAACTTGGGGGGGGGGGATGGATAGGGTTGGCAGCCAGGAGCACATGGCTTTCTGGGAACAGTGGCGTTTGCAGCACTGGATGAAGCCGTGCCGGAAGGAATTCACCGTGCGATTTCTTTTTCAGAATAAAAGAGGCCAAAGCCCACTCTTGCCTGAAAGTGAATTCTTGCAGGGACTCAGCTATGAGTACTCAGTGGTCAGAAAAAAGGCACTTTGCACATGCACTGGGACGCAGAAGCATGGCCCACAGAGTGACCATCTTGCCAAACCTGAGCCACTCTGCAACCTAGGCTAGTGCCTAGACGGGAGACTTCCCGGAACATTCAAGAAGTTGCCTTGAGCCCCAGGAGGGATTTAAATGCAATATCAATGCAAATGCAAGATATGACTATGCCCGATAAAGCTTCAAAGATGAGCCTTTGGGGGCTCCGTTAAGATCTGGGAAAGTACAGGCGGCGCACACCTCCTGGAGACTGCGACTTGCCGGACACATGTTTCTGATTTACTCTGTCACATGCCAGTTTTCCCGTCAAACACATCGGAATTCAGACTCAAGAGGAAGACAGAACCCATCCCCTTACGCCAAAATTACATTTGACAGCCAGTCGAGGCCAAAGGTCCTTTCTCTCCCATACTGCCCGCTCAGACTCCTCATAAATCTGCTACATGGGATGAAGACAGTCAATGGCTTGGATACAGACCCTGGGGCCAGATCCAGTGGTTTCCTTCTGTTCTTGGAAGGTCATAAGAACATGAAGAGCCCTGCTGGACTAGACCAATGAGGGTCCATCTAGCCTAGCATCCCGTCTCACGCAGTGCCCAACCAGTTCCTCTGGAAGGCCAACAACAGGGCACAGAGGCCCAGGCCTCCCCCGATGTCGCCTCCTGGCTCTAGGATTCAGAGGCTGACTGCCTCTGACTGAAGCCACTGATAGCCCTAGCAGCCCCCACAGTCTGGTCTCTACCCAGTTTTTCTTAGTAAGGCTAAAAGTGGTTTGTGAACTTTCCTTCCAACAGTGTGCACCGGATTTATTTTGTCCCAGCATCCTCTTTGGTCAAACAAGTTTTGCAGGTTTATGGGGGGGGGGGGGATTAGAACCTGCAAGTCCTGTTTACCAAACGAAGTTGAGTTTAAGTAACACAAGCAGCGATCCCTCTTCCAAACCCTTTTTGGCGCTCGGCAAAATCCGTCTCCAGCCTTCTTTCGGTCTTTACCCTTTATTTAAAATGTGCAGCCTGCTCTGTCCGGAAGCTCTGAGATTGGGTAAACATGTTCTCAAACCACTTTTTAAAAGCCTGTAAAATCCCCCAGTTCGAAGTTAACAGATTCAGACGATCGTTTCCGAGGGCAGCTGTGCTGGGTCTGCAGAACAACTAGATTAAAATGGACTCAAACACCATCAGCATCGTACATATCAAACCCCTTGTGGGTTTGCCCAAGAAGTTAATTTCACTTTGCCTTAACATCCGCCTTCCATTTCTTTCCACCGCCACCTCCCCTCCAAAAACTAGTGGAATGGAACCCCCACCCCACCCCTCGCACCCACATGGCCCTCTGCCTGCCCCTCCCCGTGCGAGCCGCCCCAGAGGACCGACAAAGGATTCCAACCTGGTATTCAAACCTGTTGACATCTGACCTCAAAGCCGCCTGTCCCAGCCCCCTGGGACAGATCAGCTGCCAAAGGAGATAATAGCTCAAGGCAAGGGCCAGTTATTTTGGTGTGTGTATGTAAAAGGGGGAGGGGGTTTGTCAAGTTATCCATGCTTATATGCTGGAGCCTTAGGGGTAGGGGGGAAGGCACTATCTGGGTCATCTCGGGCAGTGGGAGAAGGACTGGACAAGCCAGACAATCCATTTAGACTGAAGAAGAGGAACGCAAGAGCTTCTACCTTGAATAAAACTTTGTTGGTCTGAAAGGCGCCACTGGACTCCAACTTTGTTCTGCTGCTTCAGACCAACAGACCAGGTTCAGACCAACCTGGATCTCTCTCAACCTTTGTTAGCCACAAGGTATAGAAGGCTGAGTGCCAAATAATAGATTCTTTTGAATGATGGTGCTGGAGAAGACTCTTGAAAGTCCCTTTGGACTGCAAGGAGATCAAATCAGGCAATCCTAAAAGAAATCCACCCTGACTGTTCCCTGGAAGGCCAGATCCGGAAGCTGAAGCTCAGATACTTTGGCCACCAAATGAGAAGGGAGCACTCCCTGGAGAAGACCCTGATGCTGGGAAAGACTGAAGGTCGAAGAAGAAGGGGACGGCAAAGGATGAGATAGTTGGACAGTGTTATCGATGCAACAATCATGAAATTAAGCAAACTCCAGCGCACGACAGAAGGCAGGAGGGGCTGGCCATGGGGTCGCAAAGAGTCGGACTCGATTGTGCGACTGAACAACAACAACAACATAGATAGGAACTCTCAGTCTGGGGCAAGTGATGTCCTGTTTTCTTGGTGCTTAGGGGGCTAACAGTGAGAGGGCTTCTAGTGTCCTGGCCACACTGCTGGACCTCCTGAGGGCACCTGGTATTTTTGGCCACTGTGTGACAGAGTGTTGGACTGGAGGGGCCATTGGCTTGATCCAACATTGGCTTCTCTTGTGTTCTCTTATGTTCTTTGTTACCCTGATAGATTGGCCACCATAGAGCTCAAAAGTGCTTGTTGTTATATTCCAGGTTGGTTAAATTGTCAATCAGCCAGGATTGTATTTTGGACGAGAAAGCTGACCTGGCTTGTATCACCCACACCTGGCTGGACGAAATGGGAGGCTTTGGTCGCTCCCAAACAGTGTACTCCAGGTTTCTCTGTGCTGCAGGGAAGGGGAGATGCCAGAGTCTTCGGAGGTAATGCCATCCTATCCAGGTGCAGCCTCAACAGAACCCAAATGCTGAGTATTTGATGGACATGTGGGCCAGATTATGGGTGATGCTGTCTTGGCTGCCCGGACGGATGACCTTGACCAAGAGACGGGCAGAGGAAATGAGTCCCAGTTGCTCCCCCTGGATCTTTCCACAGCCTTTGACACCACCAGTCATGGAACCCTTTCGGATAGGCTGGCTGGGTTGGATATTGGGCACTGTCCTTCAACGGTTCTGGCCCTATGGGGGTGACTGGTTCCAAAATATGGGGCTAAGGGACCGTCATGCAGCCTTGTGGCGTTTATAATGTACGACCCTTCCAGGAGTCAAATCTTATTCCCTCTGATTTTTAGCATCTACATTATGAACTTAAGAGTCATCAACAATGCTCCCTCTAAGCTGTGGAGTCTTATGAGCAAAAATTCTACTTTGTGAGCTGCTGGCATTAAAGTTGTGAGCGAGCGATTTGGCCAAATCAGTTTGCTCCGGAGTCATCCTTCTTGAGCTAAGACAAGAATGTGTGAGCCAGAGGCTAAAAAACTGTAACCTAGCCCACACTAACTCAGCTTACCAGGAACACTGCAATATATGGATAATAAGCAACTCTTCCTGTCCCTCAAAAAAGCAGTGAGTAATTGAACGTCTGCAATTGAGACTCAAGAGGCAGCCAAAGTACAGCTATTTTGTGATGATATTGACAAAAATTGAGTAACAGCACCCTTTTTCCGGGCTCCCCCCAGTCCTCGGAGGGAGGACTGGTGGAAATTGGCACAACCTTATGAGTACTGGCACATTTTCTTTCTTTATAAAAAGCACCAAGTAAAAAGCTGGACGAGAGCCAATAAACCAAAGCTCAATCCAGATAAAACTGTTGGTCAGGTCGCCAGCCTTCAGGTGGGAATTACAACCACGCTCCAGACTGCAGAGATCAGTTCCCCTGGAGAAAATGGCTGCTTTGGGGAGAGGATTCTCTGACATTAGACCCGGCTGAGGTCCTTCCCCTCCTCAAACCCCTCACCCCCAAGTCTCCAGGAACGTCCAGACCTGTACCTGGTAATCCTAGTGGGGGGGGGGGGCTAATCAAGGAGTTTCCTATCCTCCTTCCAGCATACAGGGTCCTTTCCTCCCTCCTTGGGAGTAGCTGGGATAGGGGCCCTGCTCCAGAAGGCCATTCTACTCCTCTCCGAGGAGCGGATTCAAGGCTCACAATGGTGGTAGATCCAGATCTACAGATGGAGACACAGATTTCCTTTACCAGCTCCAACTGGTTCGCCGGCTGTGGCTTTTCCTTGAGAAGCAATATGTGGCTGTTTCCATCCACGCTGACTGCAGTTTACATGGGTGTTTAATGAGGATTTATTTGTTTTAAACCAGAAACCTGGCAAACGAATACTTCAAACAAACAAATAAGGACCATCACTGGACTAGAGCAGGGCAGGAGGAAGGGTTCTGGCCCTATGGAACAAGGATAGGGGGCTGAAAGGAAGAGCCAAAACGGAGCCCATTTCAGTGGCCTCTGATGCAGTGGGCCTTAGACCACGAGAACATCTGCCACACAAATATCTGTTACCCTCTGAGGTGCTAGTCAGATCCTGGAAGCTAAGTAGGGTCAGCCCTGGTTAGTACTTGAGTGGGAGACCACCAAGGAAGTGCAGGGTTGCTACGCAGAGGCAGGCAAGGGCCAACCACCTCTGAACGTCTCCTACCTTGATGGCCCAGGCTAGCCCAATCTCATCAGATCTCGGAAGCTAAGCAGGGTCGGCCCTGGTTAGTATTTGGGTGGGAGACCACCAAGGAAGCACAGGGTTGCTACGCAGAGGCAGGCAATGGCCAACCACCTCTGTTGGCGTCTTGTCTTGAAGTGGATGGCCCAGGTTAGTCTGATCTTGTCAGACCTCGGAAGCTCGGCAGAGTGGGCCCTGGTTAGTTCTTGGACGGGAGACCACCAGGGAAACACATGGTCGTTATGCAGAGGCAGGCAATGGCCAACCACCTCTGATCATCTCTCACCTTGAAAACCCTATGGGTTTGCCATACGTCAGCTGTGTCCGGTTGGCAGTTTCCACCACCGCCAAGAGTCCTCCCAGGTTTTTCCAATGAAGGGCAAAATGGCTGCCGGTCTGCATTCTGTCACACAGGGCAGAAGAACACAACCATGGAGGCAGCCCCCTTAGAAATATACACCATCTCAGGAGAGAGATTCTTGGGAACATGTGATTTTCTTCCAGGGCATCTATTGGCTACTGTTTGTGATGTCACTGCTGATGAATTTCACACACAAACACATGGAATGCACATTTTTGTGCCAGGTCATTAAAACTCCTATTTGTGTTTGTAGTTTACATCTTTAGAGGCTGGGTGCTCCCCATTCCTGCAGAGAAATGCTAACCCAACCCTTTAAAAAAACAAGCAGTTCTCAACAGCAATGCCCCTCCCTCGGGGTCTTTTCCGCATGCCCTGCCACACTGCGAATTTTTTGCTCCCCCCACACTTAAAGAAAAGGCTAGGTGGCCCATCACTCCAATTTTTTTTTTTCCTTAACAGGGGAATGCATCGCCCCACCACTGGCACAGATTCGAGCGCTAAAAATAAAACCCCATTTTATTTTGCTGTCTGGAAAGTCCCTGGGAAACACATTAAGAAATATCGACCTTCTGTGCAAAAAAGCAGCCGGTGCCCTCTCCAGCAAGACCAAACCTTCGACACTTGATAACTTTTTTTCCCAACTGAAGCCGGAGCTTGCAAAGGTGCATGCAAAGCAACATGTGCCAACCTGGGCAATGCAGCCTCATGCGTCCCTGCACGCGCACACATGCACACAACACCACGAAGAAATCCCCCTCCCAGAAATCCAGACCATAGCTGCTTCCCCCTCTTCTCTTCTCTTCGCTCTGCCCTGCCACCCAAACACACTCTTTGGGCTAGGAGAAAAGAGGCTGTTGACTGTGCGCAGAAGAACGTATGCCCTCCATTCTCAGGCTGCAAGAAACACACTTTCCAAAGGAGCAGGCACACCCTGGCAGGCACCCCCACCCTACCCCACCCCACCCTGCTCCTGCAATGTGGGGCATGGCCCAGATTTCTCCCACTGCTGCCAAGCCAATCATGCGGAGCAGAGGCAGATTTGCTGAGAGATACAGAGGAGAGGAGGGCCAGTTGCTTCCCCCCACCCCAGATGCAGCTCCAGGGAGAAACGTCTTTTCGGGGATGGGCTAATAATAACACACCTAGCTAGGGTTGCCAAACTCCAGGTGGGACCTGGAGTTCTCCTGGCCTTACCACTGATCTTAAGAACATAAGAGAAGCCAGTGTTGGATCAGGCCAGAGGCCCATCCTGTCCAACACTCCGTGTCACACAGTGGCCAAAAACACCAGGTGCCCTCAGGAGGTCCACCAGAATGCAGAGATCCATTCTCCTGGAGGAAATGGTTGCTCCCTCAGGCACGCTCTATGGCAGACCATAGATTCTAGGTGGAATGCCTCCCTACCATAGGCACCACCCCCAAATATCCAGGAATTCCCCAAGCCAGAGTTGGCAAACCTACTCAGCACTGTGGCCCGATCCAAGCGTGTGTGTGGAAGGAAGGCACCCGCCAGCTGCTTTTTAGCCTTAGAGAAAACAGGAGAAGACTCAGTCCCCGATCTCCAAAATAAGCCAAGGGACTTGGGGTGGAACCCTGAAGTCCTCCTAGCTCTAACCACTAAACCCTCACTGCCTTCTAGAGAACCCAGAAGTTCCCTGTTTCTGCTATCAAGCCTGCAATCCCTGGTTCCCAGGGCCTTCGTATCCAGACCCAAACACCCCCCTCCTCTTCTTCCAGGTGGGGCCTAGAGATCTCCCTGAAACACAGACCACAAAGATCAGTTCCCAGAACAAAATGGCAGCTTTGGAGGCTAGAGTGCAGACAAAAATCTGTTTATTAGACAGAACCTCAGAATACACATAACATACTGTATAACAGGGGTGGCCAACCTGTGGCTCGGGAGCCACATGCGGCTCTTTCACACATATTGTGCGGCTCCTGGCAGGGCGGCTGGGGAAGCAAAGGGGAGGCATGCTTTTTCTCTCTTTCTCCCTTCCTTCCTTCCCTCCTCCCTCCCATCTATTTGCTTTCCTAGTTTCTCTCTCTCTCTTTCTTATAACTGGTTTTCCTCGTTTGTTTTTATTTTTGGCAGTCCCATTTAACGTTAATAAAAAGCAAATTTGCATATTTTTAAAAATAAAAACCTGTGTGTGATATTTGTTCCTGTCTTGCGGCTCTCAGACATCTCTATGTGGCTCTTACGTTTATTCTATGTGGCTCTTACGTTAAGCAAGGTTGGCCACTCCTGACCTGGACGACAGGGTTGCCAGCTCTAGGCTGGGAAGTTCTTGGCCTTTGGGGGCAGGCTGTAATGCCATACAGTCGTGTTCAGTGTTTCCTCTAAGCTGAGTCAGTGTGAGCTAGCTCACAGTTTCTTAGCCTCCGACACACCCATTTTTGTCTTAGCTCAGGGAGGATGGCTCCAGAGCCAACTAATTTATGCAGCAGCCAAATCACTCACTCACCACTTTAATGCCCAGTAGCTCACAGAGTAGAATTTTTGCTCAGAAGACTCCACAGCTTAGAGGGAGCATAGTGTGTCTATCTTCCAAAGCTAACAAGGTGGAGTACACAGTCAATGACAGAGTGCGGACAAAACTCTGTGTAACAAAAAGGCTACAATCGCAAATACAGAAGCTCAGGATACACATAATATACAATATAACAACCACAGTCTGGAACTCAGTACAATCACAGCTGAGTGTGTAAAGTACAAAAGGGTCACAACAGAAGGACGGTTGAAATCACAAGTCACAATGAGGAATCCAGATATTTGCTCCGTTTCGTAGTCCTTCAAAGGTAACTAGTATAACCATAACTGTTCCCAGTCATCCCATTTCACAGTAGTCAATGGAGGCATACCAAGTTTATGAGGCTTATGGAGTTTGTTCTCCTTTAGAATACAGAATGGTAGCCCGTTAGTATAAGGAATCATTGGAATTTTTGTTCCCTGAAAGACTTTATACAGCAGGAGTGGCCAACCTTGCTTAACGTAAGAGCCACATAGAATAAACGTAAGAGCCACATAGAGATGTCTGAGAGCCACAAGACAGGAACAAATATCACACACAGGTTTTTATTTTTAAAAATATGCAAATTTGCTTTTTATTAACGTTAAATGGGACTGCCAAAAATAAAAACAAACGAGGAAAACCAGTTATAAGAAAGAGAGAGAGAGAAACTAGGAAAGCAAATAGATGGGAGGGAGGAGGGAAGGAAGGAAGGGAGAAAGAGAGAAAAAGCATGCCTCCCCTTTGCTTCCCCAGCCGCCCTGCCAGGAGCCGCACAATATGTGTGAAAGAGCCGCATGTGGCTCCCGAGCCACAGGTTGGCCACCCCTGGTCCAGGTATCCCTTCCTGTTCCTCTTCTTCCACAAAACACCTTTAGGGGGAACCTAGAAAAACAACCCAGAGACCCTTCCCACCCTGACCAGAACACACACACACCCCATTTGCCAGCCTGCCCGATTCTCTCCCCCAGAGAAACCAGAAGGGAGCCTCTACCTGCCCCCCCCCATGCTGAGCCCTTGCCTCCCCCCCCCCCCCATCTCTCCAAAGGCTGCACTCGAAGTTCCTCCGTTGTCACCTCCTCCCCTTTAGGCCCTGCTCCCCCCCCATTCCTGAAAGGGCAAAATGCCTACAGTTGCCATAGCGATGCATGCCAACGGGTGGTGATGGAGGGGCCTCCATCTGAATGCGGGCAGGAAGGGGGTGGCCGACTGAGGGGACAGAGCGGGGCGCGGCTGCTGGGTCGCTCTTTGCAACTGGATCTCGGTCCAGGACCGAGTGCGAGGAGACGCCCGGCTTTGTGTTCGAGCTTGTTGCTTTTTGCCCCCCCGCAGGAGAGTGACCCCCCCTCCCCTGCTTCCCCACTCTCCCCCCTCCTGTAACGGGGTCATGGGCTCAGCTGGAAATTGGGGGAGGCAGGGCGGGGAGACACAATGAGAAGCGACAGCTCAGGAAAGGAGCTAAGGAGCAAATGGGAAGAGGGGGGAGAGGAGAGACCCTGGGCTGAGCCCTGAAACCCTTCTTGGAACTGGTCCTGATGTGCCACCACCACAGAGCTGTTCCTGGGGACCCAGGAGTCTGGGCTCTGACATGCTCCAGTCCAACAGAAATACTTCCTCCTGTTCTAACCCACCAAACACACCCCCCCCCCAGTTCTCAGAGAACCCAAGATCTCAGCTTTCAACCGCTAGCATAGATGATTCCCCCTCCCTCCTCCACTTTATACCCACAACAACTTTGCAAGGTAGGCTACACTGAGAAAGTGTGACGGAGAGGCCTGGAGTCATCTGGTATGTTTCAGAGAGTCGAACACCAGGTCTTCCAGGCAGTGTTCCCTCTAAGCTGAGCCGGTGTGAGCTAGCTCACCGTTTTTTAGCCTCCAGCTCACACATTTTTGTCTTGGCTCAGGAAGGACGGCTCCAGAGCAAAACGAATTTATGCAGCAGCCAAATCGCTCGCTCACAACCAGTAGCTCACAAAGTGGAATTTTTGCTCGCAAGACTCCACAGCTCAGAGGGAGAACTGCTTCCAGGTCCTAGTCTGACCCTCTGCCTGTTATACCGCACTGGCTGGGGCTCAGTCCCTTTTCCAGAAAGCCCAGGTTTTCTCCAGATGCCCAAGAAACCAACTGCAAAGGAACCAGCGCCCCCCCACTCCCAGCACAGTGTCCGAAATTTAATCTCCTAGTTAAAGATTGGAGGTCCCACGCCGGCCACTCGCTCTGGCTCGCTGGAGTGAGACGCCTGCTGATTCCTATCGTCCCGGCTTGGGGGGGAGGGGGGCAGACCTGATTGCCTCAGCACCTTCCTCTTAATGAAATAATTAACTCCCCCTGACCTCCCGTGCCCAAAGACAGAGAGGGAGGCCCCCCCTCCCAGCACACAGAGCACCTAACAGCTGCTGCCTCCTGGGAATGCCTCGCCCAGTCCAAACTTGCATCTGACTCTGGGGTGGAGCAGTGCTTAGGTGCGGAGAACCCAAAGGGCCTCTGCCCGGAAGCCAGCCTGCCTTTTGCACCTAATCCGAGACATGTGCAGCCAGGCCAGTTGTTATTTGCTCTGGGGCGAGGGGAAACCACGCAGCACACGCTCAGAGGCTCTGTGCCCCAGGGGCGTTTCCAGAGGTCACGGAAGGTGACTCTTAGACACAGAGGGGTAGGGGGCAGCCCTTCACCCAAAAGTCTCTGCTCTGGTCTGATCTGGTAGCAGCTGCCTTTGGAATAGGGATGTGTCAACTCAAGATTGGGAAACTCCTGAAAACTTGGGGGGTGAAGAAGAAGAGACTGGATTTATACCCCGCCCTTCACTACCCAAGGGAGTCTCAGAGCGGCTTACAGTCTCCTTTCCCTTCCCCTCCCCACAACAGACACCCTGTGAGGTAGGCGGGGCTGAGAGAGCTCTGAGACTACTGTCCTTGAGAGAACAGCTGGTACAGAGCTATGCTTTGTCCAAGGTCATCCAGCAGGTGCAAGTGGAGGAGTGGGGAATCAAAACCCGGTTCTCCAAGATTAGAGTCCGCACACTTCACCACTACACCAAACTGGGGAGGGACCTCAGAGAGACATAAGGTCATAGAGTCTGCCCTCCACAGCAGCCATTTTCTCCGGGGCCATCAACCTCTGTTGCCTGGAGACCAGTCGCAGTTCCAGGAGATCCCCACCTGGAGCTTGGCAAGCCCACTCTGGAAAGGAACAGGGCCGTGGGGGGGGGGGGTTTGGGGGGGGAGCCTGATCTTCAGGACTCCTGGGCTCTCTGAGCTGGAGTTTCTCTTTGCTGCACTCCCCACCCCCACCCACCAATCCACTGACATCTCTTTGAGGTTTCCATCTTCTGGCAACCATTAACATGCCTGGAGAGGAAAAGTGGTCTGGAAGGATTCCCTGGATGAGAGGGGAGGCAGCGGTGTCGACGGTGTCGAGATAAGCACACCCCCCCAGCCCCACTTCTGCCATCCCAGCCCCCCCCCCCCTCTACATCCACGCGTCTCCCGCACCAAAACCCGAAACCTTCCTCCAGAAAAGGATCAGGAACTGAGAAGCGTCCTGGTCTGGGGAGCCTTGGAAACCCTCTCCAGCTCCCTCCCAAAACAGGGGCCAGAAGCCAAAATGCCAAACGGTTCCCCAGAGTTAATCTCAGGCTGGCTTTTAGAAATCTCTCTGCGGGCCCCAAACATCTCCCCAGTCATCTGTCTCCTGCCCTTCCGGTCTGCCGGCTTCTCCACCTTCAGCCACCCCCTCAAAGAATGCATCTCCCATCTCCGGGTCACCTCTTCCTCCCCCCACACCCAACCCCCTAGGCCGCACTGCCCTCCGAAATGCCTGGCTCCGTTCAGGCCGTTCCAGAACTTCGGCCCACGGCAAGGCCACGGCTGACTTTTCCACCACTGAGGGGAGGGGGGGCATGACAGCATCTCCCCACCCACCCACTGCCTCTGTTTCGGCCTTTTCCATGTTCATTCTCCCTCTCTCTCTCTCACACACACGTACACACACCTGCGCAAAAAGCCCTGGGATCTTTCTCGCCCGAACTTGCCTTCCCACCTCCACCTTCTCCAGCCCCACTCCCGTTCCCGAGGCCACATTCCCGACATTTCTTTGGTGCGTTCCCTTATTCCATGGGGCTTTCAGATGGAAAAGACAGATGGGCCGGGCTTAGGTGTGGCTGAGCCTTGGAGGCTTGGCCTCGTGCGCATGCACACATGCCGGCACAAACTCAGAGCCCTCCAAAGCTGTCTCTGCAACTCAGCCTCACACTTCCCTCCCTCCCTCTCTTCCTCCATCCCCACTTCTTCCCTCTGCACAGACTGACCACGCATTCCCCCCCCACACACACACCACCCGTCCGCTCCCGAATTCTCCTCGGGACTCACGGGCTCCCACAAAGACCGCCAAACAGTTCATTGGGGCTGGCATAAAACCGTGTGTCTGGATTCAGCCGAGCATTCCTGCTCCGTTTTGTTAAATATCGCCCCCCCTTCAGTACTAATCTTGGCATGTTTCACCACGGTGGCATCCCCGTTATGAAGCAAGGCCCCAGGCTGTGGTTCTGAGGTTCCACTAAAGGTGGCAGAGAGGGAGACCGACAAGTCTGACCTTTCAAGGCCACGATCCACCAGGCACAATCCTGCACACGCCACTTTGAAATGACAAGCAGCGGCAGGAGGGCAATGCCATTTGAGTCCACAGACTGCCAGTGGTGGTGGAAAGTACCGTCCAGTCACTGCTGACGTACAACAACCGATGCTCCCTGTAAGCTGTGGAGTCCTGTGAGCAAAAATTCTACTTTGCGAGCTACTGGCATTAAAGTTGTAAGCGAGCAGCTTGGCTACTGCATAAATTAGCTTGCTCTGGAGCCATCCTTCCTGAGTGGAGACAAAAAATGTGTGAGCCGGAGGCTGAAAAACTGTGAGCTAGCTCACACTAGCTCAGCTTAGAGGGAACACTGACGGCAACCCCACAGGGTGCTCAAGGCAAGAGATGAGCAGAGGGTTTTTTTGCCACTGCCTGCCTCTGCGTAGTGACCCTGGGCTTCCTTGGTGGTCTCCCAGCCAAGGACTAACCAGGGCCGACCCGACTTAGCTTCCCAGATCTGACGAGCTTGGGCTAGCCTGGGCCATCCCGGTCAGGGCTTGCAGACTGTGCCCCGTTTTAATTCATGGGACGGGCCCAACTGGAAGTTCCACTGCCTGGCTCCACAATGTCTTGGGCAGCCCTAATTAGAAGCCTGGCCCAGGGCGGAAGAGGCGGCCCGGGACATGCCAGGAAAGAGGGCAGAGTCCACGGGGCAGAGCGGGGAGCCGGGGCCCAGACCACCTCTCCGGAGAGCCTTCCCGTCCCCCGTCCCGTGCGGGGGTGGCTGGCAGCAGCCTGGGTGGCAATCCCCAAACCGACACACTGCTGTCGGGCGGTTTTAAGCCCTTAAGAGGTTAAAGGGAGGATGAAGGGCTTTCTTTCGGAAGCAGGGCTGGGGGAGGCGGGCATGCCTCGTCTTGAGAGCAGCCGCAGCCGATGATCTCAGGGGCGTGGATGTGATGATAACCCTTTGCGAAACAAGGAGATGCTCCTCGCGGGAGCCTGGGAGGGAAGAAAGAGCCCTTGTTGCTGCGCCTGGCCATGGCGGGAATGGTGTGGGCAAAGAGCACAGCGCTGCTGAAAGGCCAGGAGCAAATCGGAAGCCAAGCACCTTGACGGACTCCCAGCTGGCCTTCCTGAAGGAGTGTGGCTGCCCTAGTCAGCTGCCAAAGGGCTGCTCGGAGGGATGAGGGCCTAGTGGCTAAGAGTGTCGGACTAGATCTGGATTCGGATCCCAGCTCATCCGTGGGAGCTCGCTGGGTGACCTTGGGCCAGTCACACACTCTCCGCCTGACCTACCTCACAGGGTTGTTGTGAGGATACAGTGGAGGAGAGGAGAAACAGGGGAGGGGAGGAGAAGGACGTGAGCCGATCTGGATCCCCAGTGGGGAGAAAGGCAGGGCATAAATGAAGTCAACAAAATATAAATATAAATAAATAAGAGGCAGGCCGGCAGCTCTAGGCTTACCGACCAGCCAGGAAGTTCTCCGCATCTTTGGCTATCCAGCACTTCTCTAAAGCCTGATTTGGCACCCGGGCGTTTCAGTCCCTGCCACTCTGCTCTGAGAGGCTTGGGCAAGGGTTTTGCTTCCACGCATTACAGCCGCGCAGCCTAAACGCCAGAATATTCACCCAAGAAGGGCTGCATTCCACAACCACAGTGTATACCAATGCTCCCTCTAAGCTGTGGAGTCTTGTGGGCAAAAATTCTATTTTGTGAGCTCCTGGCATTAATGTTGTGAGCGAGCAATTTGGTGACAGCATTAATTAGTTTGCTCTGGAGCCATCCTTCCTCAGCTAAGACAAAAATGTGTGAGCTGGAGGCTAAAAAACCGTGAGCTAGCTCACACAAACGCAGCTTAGAGGGAACACTGGTGCACACTCTGTAAATTACGCCGGGCTGCATATTTTGACATAGTACATTCTGCTCCCACTAATTATGGGGAGGGACAAAGAGTTCTATGGCACCCGGAAGCCTGATTGCCCTTAGCACACGGCATCTATTTATGCACATTCCTGCTTCTTTTCCCCAGTTGGGACTCCAAGCGGCTCAAAATATCATTGTCCCCTCCTCCATTTCCCCACAACCACAGCAACCCTGTGAGGTAGGCCAGGCCAAGAGTTTGTGACAGGCCCAAAGTCAAACAGCAAGTTTCTGTGGTAGCGGTGGGGATTCAAACCCAGGTCACCCCAGGTTCTAAATTGCTACTCTCCCCACTCTACTGCACCAGCAGTTCTGTCCCACTCCTGCTCCTTCTGATATTGCACTCACCCTTGGCATTACTCACAAGCTGTCAAGTTCACCTCCATAGTCATAAACAGCTAGAAACTTGATTTTAAAAAGAAAGTGGGGGAGGGAGGTGGAGACTTTGGGGATACTCCAATTTGGAATCCATTAGTGAAACTCACATTTATTCAGCACAATCTGTCTGGAAAATGAGAAAAGGTCTTTTTGGTGGCGGCCCCACGATTATGGACCAAGTTCTCCAGGAGGTGTGCCCAGACTGCGTTTGATTAAAGCAGTCTTAACCTGTGTTTTTAAAATTTTGGTTTTATGTATTTTTATGTACTCTATTTTATCCTATATTATAAGCCACCCTCAGCTCTGTAAGGAGGAAAAGCAGCTCATAAATGTTTTAAATAAATGAATAATAGAAGTATGGAATGTGCGCATTCACAGACATGCACATGCATGTGCGTGAACACACACACACACCATGCTGGTTCTGGTTACTGTGCAGTTTGGAGTCTGCCTGCTTCTTCATTGGCTCCTAGGGTTGCCAGCCTCCAGGTGGGGCCTGGAGATCTCCCAGTGTTACAACTGATCTCCAGACAAAATAAATCAGTTTCTCTGGAGAAAATGGCTGCTTTGGTGGGTGGACTCTGTGGCATTGTATACCACTGAGGACCCTCCCCTCCCCCAACCCCCCCTCCCCAGGCTCTAACCCTGAAATCTCCTGGTATTTCCCAACCCAGAGCTGGCTCAATGTTCCCTCTAAGCTGAGTTAGTGTGAGCTAGCTCAGTTTTTTAGCTTCCAGCTCACACATTTTTGTCTTAGCTCAGGAAGGAGGGCTCCAGAGCAAACTAATTATTGCAGTAGGCAAATAATTGCTCACAACTTCAATGTCAGTAGCTCACAAAGTAGAATTTTTGCTCACAGGACTCTACAGTTTAGAGGGAACATTGCTGGCAACCCTGAATGGCTCCTCTAGAGCACAGAGAAGAGGCCCAAGAGAGAAGAAGGCTAGTGTTAAGAATCTCAGAGCAGCCGGCAGGGAGGCAAGAGGTGTCTGGCCTACTGAAGGTCAGTCCTGAGAGTCAGTCGGGACTACCCAGGAGGACAAGCTGGCTGCGGATGAAGGGGACAGAGACGCTGTAGTAGCCAGAAGTGCAAAATTATGCACAGGCTGGAGCGCGTTGGCAAAGAGAACTTTTCCTCCCCCTCCCCAGATGCTAGAACGTGAAGACATCCAATGAACCTGATGGGCAGATTCTGGACGGAGAACAGGAAAGACTTCTCGACACAACGACGGATTCAAATGTGGACTTTGCTGCCAGAGGATGTCATGATGGCCACAGGCATAAACAGTTTTAGAAGCAGATTAGACAGATTAATTGAGGATAGGTCTATCATTGGCTAAAGGGAACCTCCAGATCCAGGAGCAGTCAACCTCTAAATCCCACTGCCTTCACCTCTCTGCCCTGTTGTTGGCCCTCCAGGCAAAGGGGAGGGGGAGGAAAAGTTCTCTTTGCCAACTGGCTGGCCGCTGTGTGAGACGGGATGCTGGACTAGATGGACCACTACTCTGATCTAGTCGGGCTCTTCTAATTTTCTCATATTCTAATGAGAACCCTGAGCCCTCAAAAATGGGTTTTGCTCTTTTTACAAGCACTCTTTAGCTGTTTAACAGTTTTTCAAGACAAGTGGCCAGCTAGTCAATGCGACAGTCCTAAGGGCTCAGGGGAAGAGCCAGTGCTCGGCACGCAGAAGGCCCCAGGTTGTGTGCAATCCCCGGCAGCATCTCCAGTTAAAAGGGACCAGGCAGGAGGTGATGGGAAAGACCTCTGCCTGAGACCCTGGAGAGCCGCTGCCAGTCTGAGTAGGCAAGACTGACCTGGATGGACTGAGGGTCTGATTCGGTAGAAGGCAGCTTTACCCTGTTTTAGTTGCTTAACTGTTAAGCAGCTTAAGGTTCAGAAGTAAAATTGCAAGCCAGATGGGGGCCCCGGAGCCGTAAGTTCCCAACCTGTGTGCTAATGCATTCTTCCCACCCCAGGGAACAAATCCAGAGGTCTAGTTTCTAAGAGTAGGTTTGGTGCAAGAGTTGACCCTTGAACTCCAACCCCAAGAGACACTGACTGTGCTGGTCAGAAATGGGGACCTTGCCCCCCCCCCCCCGCAAACTGGCTCGTAGGCACACAATGATAGCCACAAAAAAAGAGGACAAAATCCATCTGGACAAAAAAAAAACACAACTAAATGATAACAGACGAATGCTTCCTGGACAAGGAGTAGAATGCTAAAGTTCACATCTGCTGGGCAGGAGGGTCTCACAGCGAGGGGGGAGGGAGTTGTTCAGTCCTCTGTTGAAGAGCAGGGAGAGAGGCAAAACTCTGCTCTGGGCGAAGGGGTGGGAGGATTTGGGTGCCAGTCCTCTGGGCGAAGCTCTAGCGTTGGCAAATGTATTGGGGGGGAGCTACACAGAGACCATGAAGAACCACCCATACGTCACTACTCGACATCGCTCTAAATTGTATTGTGTTCATGTGCTGGTATGACAATGGTGTTACTGGACATCTTGGATGTCCACAAAAAAAACATAGAATGAATTTCTCTGAAAATGACTCTTCCCTCCAGAGTCTGAGATCTGAACTATTCAAACTCTGGCAAGTCCCAGGGTGAGCAGACTCTTTTGAGCTCTGGCATAAAATTAACTCTCCCTCTATAATAAGCCTTTCCACTCCCCCTGCCCCCCCCCCCGGTACCTAGCCAAGGTAATTTGCCCCCGTCCCTGTTTGCAAATACATTTACTGAGCTGGCTGGCATCTGAAGTACCTGAGCGCACAGATCTGTATCGATTCTTCTTGCAAATTATTGGTTGCCTGGTCACCACCTGTCCATTTAAGATAGGGGGGGACCGATGCATTTTAGAGTGGAAATAAATGGACCATTTCAAATCTGTAATCCGAATTCAGAGGCTGGTGTAAGAAAGCAGGTTGGTGAATTCCAATTGGCAGACTGAACCCATCCTTCCCCTTCTGCCATTAACCAAGGGTCAAACTAGATGCAGTGGTGGAAAGACTCACGATCTTCCCACTTTTTAAAAATTGGGGGGGGGGGGGGAGAGAATGTGGATAAGGGATGCATCACTGAGGAAGGGGGCTTTAACCCTTCCCCTGTACTGTTTTCCCAATGCAAATCTCCCCAACCCTGCTATTCGTTTCCCAGAGGAAAAACAAAGATGCATAGACACGCTTGTTATTGGGGGATTGTGTTCTTAAGGATGGTCCTATCGGTATAGCACCACTGATTTGTTCTGGAATAACCAATCCCAATGCTATGATCACACTCTTTAAGTTTCTCTTGAATTCCCTAGCACCACAGGCCTGAACAGACATGAAACTGTCTTCTCCTGAATCAGACCAGTGGCTCATCAAGGTCAGTATTAATTACTCAGACTGGCAGTGGCACTCCAGGATCTCTGGCTGAGATCTTTCACATCACCCATTATCTGATCCTTTTAACTAGAGGTGCCGGGGATTGAACCTGGGACCTTCTGCATGCCGAGCAGATGCTCTGCCACTGAGCCACAGTCTCTCGCCTGAAGCCGCCTTATACTAAATCAGATCCTTGGTCCATCAACGCCAGTATTGTCAACTCAGACTGGTAGCACCTCTCCAGGGTCTCAGGCAGGACTTTCCCATCCCATATCTTGAGATGCCAGAGATGGAACCTGGGACTTTCAGCATACCAAGCAAGTGCCCAACTATTGAGCCATGGCCCTTCCCTTGGGGTTTAATATGGTTTAGGCTGCATTCAGACATCATAAACAAACCAAAGTTCGTTTGGGACAGGCACAACTCTGGGCTTCTGCTGGGCTTGTGGACCCCCAACCAGCATGCCAAGGCTTGAAGGCAAGAGTCTCCTTTCCTCGTTCATTAAAACTTTTGCGGACCACCTCGTGTGAGCCCAAAGCAATTTGCCAGCGTTTGCTTCCATTTCCAACCATGGTGTGCCATGCGAGAGAGGAAGGGAAGGGACTAGACCAGGTTCAGCCTTAGTTATCTGTTGAACCAGCACCCCCCCCCCCCACACACACACACACCACGCTTACAAGTTAGAAATTACTGTCTCTTGAGCTTCAGGAACTCCCACCATTAATGCTAGGTGGCTGGGGCTTGCTCCTCTAGAAATGTACCTTCCATTTAACTTAAGTAGGCTTGCCAGGGGCAACTTCCTTGTAGGTTGTCTGAGAGTCTCCAATCCTAAAACTGGAAGGGGGGAGATGGGGGGCACAGGGAGGAGCTGGGAGGCAGCAGCATGAGTCAGGGAGTTGCCCTGGGGGCTAGGATTGTCAACTTCGGGTTGGGAAAATCCTGGGGAAGGGCAGGATTTATGGAGGGGCGTCACCTCAGCTGGGTAGAGTGCCATAGAGTTCACCCTCCAAAGCAGCCATTTTCTCCTGGGGGGCTGATCCTTGGAGGTCAGTTGTAATGCGGGGAGATCTCCAGGCCCCACCTGGAGGTTAGCAACCCCACTGGTGCACAGGGAGAAGTGTGATGAACGTGGGAGAGGAACAAATAGGAAAATAACTTATTTGGTGGTCGGAGTGTCCTATTAGGGTTGGGGAGACCCTTTTTCTGTCATGGGTGACTGAGCCAGGAATTCTCCCTCAGCAAGACCTGCCTCGCAGGGTTGTTAAGAGGATAACATGAAGGAGGGAAGGAAAATACCTACTGCCTTAAATTCCTGAGAGTAAAAGGGGGGGAGAGGTTGGAATCAAATTAATACTTAATTTCTCCAGGCTCTCATCAATCCAAACAGAAGACAGGCTCACTCTGAGACTGCACAAGGGCTTGCAATAGTTTGGTTGACTAAAAGGGCACCGCCAGCCCGATAAACTGGCCAGCAGCTTTTTAAAAATAATGCACATTTCTTATAAAAATAAGTGCGCAGAAAACTGTTGAGGTCAAGCACTTCCTTTAAAGAAGTGTTTGTTCCTCTTCCTCACTGGGCAGGGACGGCCCCTCTCCAAATGCCATTGCTGGAAGACAAAGGCAGCATGGGGCTTCCCCCTTTAAAAATCATTTTTCTCATATGCAAATTTATGCAGATTTAATCAAGATTAATCATCAGCTAAGATATCTCTGATCATGTAACAGGCCCTCCTCGAGCCACATGAAATGGAGGAAGCTAGAAACCCTTGGAGCTTCGGGTCAAGCTCCCAGACTTGGCAACCTGGGAAGGAAGGATGCCTCAGGAAAGGTGCCACGCAGGACCCAAAATGTCTTGAGGCAAATCTGCAGCCATTTGGGCTCCAGCGTTTCATCTTGCTTGGCTCCAGCCCAGGGATGCCAACTTGGAAAGCGAGAAATCTTGGACAGCAATGAAACAAAGGGGATCTTTTTTGACACATAACTCTTGGGAGGGGGAAGCGCATGCAGGCCGGCAACTGCATCTCCTCCTGTAATGTAAACTCGCACATGACGTTTTTCGCACCAAACTGTTCCAAATTGTTCCTGACCTAATTAACGAGAGCTCCACCGGCTTTCTCTGTCTGCTTGTCAGCAAAAATTACCTCAGGAAAGGCTCCCAGCGTGTTGTTCGGCCTATCTCATGAAGGCCAGCCTCCCTGGTTTCAAAGGGCCATGCCCCATATCCCCTTTCCCTCTCCTCCTTGACATATGTGGAGTCGGTACAATATATTTTGTGGCCTAGTAGGCAATAAACAAATAGAAATATCCCAGAAGTTTGCCCTCATGGTTTAAAAAAACATATAACCAGGGTGTCTTTTGAGGCAGCACTTATCGGTACCAGCGATACCAGCACCTTTTGGGAGGCCCTGAGGACGGAATTGGTGGAGATCAGTGCAACCTTATGTGTACTGACACCTTTTCTTTTTTAAAAATAAGCAGTGCTCAGAACAAATTGATGAAGTGCTGCCTCTTGATGTTCCCCCACAAATCTCCTGCCTCTCCCTGGCTAATATAAGGCCCCCTCTGAGCTTTGCCCGCAGAGCAAACCACCCTTGAAGTAATGGTCAAAAAATTAGCATCAAATATTCATTTCCAACCCCAATACCACATTAAAAAAAAACAACCTGGATGTTGAAGATGCAGTACAGAAAACATTTCACAAATAACACCGTACCATTAGCGAAATGTGCGGGAGGAAGGGGGGGGGGCTGCCCTACTTTAAACCTTGTAGAACAAAGTCATTTTCATTAATGTCTCCTTTGGTTCTTAAATGTTTCCTGTTTCTAGCATTCAGCCACAAAGGCCATCAGCAAGTACAGAGTCTTTGACTGAAAATCCACTTCCTACCCCACATTAAGTGATAACCACGCCACACAATCACCCCGTTCACAAGTTACAGTGAATGCATGTGCACCCAGCATGTATATGCACATACATCTGTTTGTAAGAAAGAGCTAATACAACTTTCACTTTAGAAATGAAAACTGGCAATCGATGCCAGGACAAATGTGTCACATACTGAGAAGTAGATACATTGAACATACCATAAGAATTGCTCAATGCTGCTCGTATAAAGAAAAATCAAGCGTATGTTGTTCATGGACTGTACATGTGTTCACTGTAAATTGTGACCAAGGATACCATGCAGGCTAAAAGGATGTTCTTTACACCACTCGTGAAAACGGTTTCACCTTTCCCACCCACTTCACCTTTTCCCACCCAGAAGGTTTCACGGGGGCATCCACAGGTCGGTACTAGCCTATATAGATTAAACGTGGCAGATTGCTCATTGCCCGAACAGTTGCCTGTTGATTTAACAAGAGGGGACTGATTTTTAAGTGGCGCAGGAACATCGATCAGGTAGCTGGGGCTCTGCCACTCTCGTGTGAGATGCCTGTCGCACAGGTGACAAGATGGCCACTTCACCAGCCACCCCCCCTTCCCACTTTGGTTTCCAAGGGGCTCTTGAATTGCACAAAGGTTGGGAGGAAGGAGAGCAGGAGACAGAACGAAAACCCGATGAAATGCTGTGGTGGGGGCAGAATTTACAGTACAAATAAGCCCCCCCCCCCCGGGTTTTCCTCATTCTTCCCTACACAATAGTGGATGATTTGACCAATTGGACACAATGCTGGGATGATTTGGCCCCCAAATTCGAGGGAGGGGAGGCTGGTAATCTAGCTTGCTTGGCGAACCCCCCAGTTGGAAGGCTTGTTTTTCAAGGGCTTAATTTCAGCCCTGCTATTTGCTAGTTCATGAAAACAGAGACAATTTGGCGCCCCTTCCTCCATTCCGTTCTTCTCTGAGGCAGGAACAACAGCTACGACTGGGCGCAGGAAAATCAAGAGGAGCAGGGAGATGGCGACCAGTTAAATTTCCCTTTGGATGGATTGGGCGGATGAGTTTTGTTAATCCCTTTTCCAACAAGCTTTTAGATAAATATATTTCAGCTTTTAAGCGAGGCGCTAGCTGCTGGTTTTTTGATTGATACGATTGTATCATGTTAGTTTTGTAATTTTATGTAAATTGTATTTTTCGGACAGTGAGGATGGTGCATATTTTGGCAGTTGCTCATAGAATAATCTTGCAAATAAAAATAGCAATGCTGCTCCGGGTACAGCCGATGGCCTAATTTGACTCTGGAGAAAATTTTTCCTTCTTTAATCCCAGGGCCCTACAAAGCCCCGCATTCTTGTTTAGCGCAGCAGTTAGCTTCCAAGAGTAGGCCCTGATGGAGTTAGCCAAGCCCTATGGTTTGCCACCAGCGTCTAGTGATCCC
The DNA here is from genome assembly GCA_029233225.1 of Lepidodactylus listeri. Lineage (NCBI taxonomy): Eukaryota > Metazoa > Chordata > Lepidosauria > Squamata > Gekkonidae > Lepidodactylus > Lepidodactylus listeri. The sequence goes on from JARCFY010000018.1 coordinate 54,220,272, forward strand.
AGAAATCCAGCCTGGGGCTTTGCAGGTTCCATGAACAGCCACGGGTTTTCCTCTGTGACACTGTTTAAACTTTTCAAAAACCAATCTAAGCTAGAGATCACCCCCACCTAGCAGGCAAATGGATTTCATAAGCTAATAATGCTAACCGGAGTAATTTGGGAGCACCTCCTTGCCAGAACAGCCTTGCTCTCAGCTGAGGGCTGCCGGGGCCCAGCCGGAAGAGACAGGAAGATCTCTCCGTTCTCTTTCAAAGCTTCAGAGCAACTGAGAGGACAACCCAAACTGTGTCAGGAGAGTGGGGCCGGGAGGGAGATTTTTAACAGGGCAAACAGAAGCTGTGGGAGGGGAAATATTAGAATGGGGGAAGTGTAAGATACTCATGTTGGCCTGCGGTAGAGGAGCTAAATTCAAGTCCAGGAGCACCTTAGAGACTCAGGAGATTTTTGGTGTTTGAGCTTTCAAAGAGTCAAAACTCCCTTTCTCAGATATCGGGTTCCTCTGGCCAGATCTCTGATGTCATCCTCCTTCTTTAATCCACACAACTAGATCTAAGTCCAGGAGCACCTTAGAGACCAACAAAATTTGGAAGTGGGGGGAGGTGGTTATGAGCTTTCAAGAGCCAAAGCTCCCTTCTTCAGATGAGCAGGATTGGAGGGATGCTACTTGTATCTGACAAAAGGAATTCTGACTCTCAACAGCTCGTCCTCCCCAAAATCTTGCTGGTCTCTAAGGTGTGACTGGACTGGAGCCCACCTCTTCAACTGCAGACCAGCACAGCGGTCCCCTGAAACGAAATCTGCACAGCCATTTTCCAGGAGAAGGAGGAGGATTTATACCCCATCCTTCATTCAGAGCGGCTTAAAATCTCCTTTCCCTTCCCCTCCCCACAACAGACACCCTGTGAGATAGGCAGGGCTGAGAGAGCCCTTTCAGAACTGCTCTTGAGAGAACAGCTCTGAGAGAACTTGTGACTGACCCCCGATTCTCCAGATTACAGTCCACCGCTCTTAACTGCCACCCCAAACTGGGAAAGTCATGGGAGATCTGCTCCTGGATCTTCCCTCCTTCTTGTCTAGCGTAACCCAGTGGTAAGCACCAAAATGCACCCCTTCCACTAAAGATGGGACACAATCCAACTGCTAGATTTCCAGCACAAGCCCCACAAGAGCACAACTGCGCCCTCAGCACCAGTGTGTGTTAATCAAGGAGGGGAGGCAAGTGCTCCTTCAGGCCCCAAATGCCTTGAGCCAGCCTTGGAGAAGGAGGAGAAGGAGGAGAAGGAGGAGGAGGGAGCAAGACGGATGGTCCACCTCTGGCGTGGCAGCACTTGAAAGGGAAGGTCACACCAACCACGTCTTTGCCGAGTCTGATTAGGGGCGTTAAATTATTTGCTACCTTAATTTTATCAGGAATTTCAACGTTGTAAGCAGAGAATTCTTTAGAGACGCCACGGTGGTGGCAGCTGAGCCTTTTTCTGGCTCCAGGATACCAAACTGTCGATTTTAATAAAAGGGAAAGCTTAGATTTACTGGGCACATCAGCATATATTTCAGCACGAACGCAAGCAGTAGAAAACGACGTATAATTGCTCACGTTAAAAAAAGAAAGAAAGAAAGAAAGAAAAATCTCTCTTTATCCACACAAAAAAACCTTTGCAGAACATGAAGACATCTGCTCATTGCAATTTCCACAAGGTCTTGAGCCAGAAATCCTGACGGGGGCCAGAATACGATCTCCATAAACCACTGCCGCATTGTAGAACACAGGACGCAGAATCCCAAAGGGATTTTCATGAGAGCCCCTAAAAGATCCTTGGAGCTTCTCTGGAGTTATTTATGCACAAGAGGCGAATGAACATAATGTGGTTGTAAATGGGCAGGAAACCAGATTTTAAAAATCGGTCAAGAGCCGCACAGGAAGGTGGATTTACGGCCACGTGTCAATTTTCATGTGCTTCCTGTGACACCTGTGAGCAGATGCGCACCACCTGAAGCAGACTGTTGGCCCTCAAACCACCAGCACCACCACAGAGCTCAACAAGTTAATGACTCTTAAAAGCTCTTCTTCAGGGGAAAGTTCAGTACTTTATAGAAAACGAAATCACTTATTCAGAAGCGTAACGCTTAGACGAGATCCTCTGAGCTAGTTCCGTTACTCTGACCTGTTCTGACCGGCTGGCGACGCACTTATTGAGCCAAGTAGCACAGCACTGAATATGGTGGAGCGGACAAACCTTGCCCAGAAAAGGGGGGGGAGGTTTCACTCACGAATACAAGATGCAAGACTAATCTGCAGGAGCAGTGGTATGGTGAGGACACTAAAAATCTGTAGGAGAATTTTCTTTTTTAAGCCCTTTTTGGGGAAACCAACTAAATTGCAAATCCTGACAATTTGCAAGAACAAACTCCCACCTTTCCTTCAAAGTAAAAAGGAATTTAAGTTCCCAGCCCTTCGAGACGCTTACACCTGCCAGCTAACCCCTGATCAACAGTGCCGCTCACTCAGGAAGAAATTAGAAAGAATCGAAAGGAGCAGGAAAAAAATTGCTTATAAGCCAGTTTGGTGTGGTGGTTAAGTGTGTGGACTCTAATCTGGGAGAACCAGGTTTGATTCCCCACTCCTCTACATGCAGCTGCTGGGCGACCTTGGGCAAGCCATAGTTCTGGCACAGCTGTTCTTGAAAAAAAGCCGTTTCTGTCAGAGCTCTCTCAGCCCCAGCTGCCTCACAGGGTGTCTGCTGTGGGGAGGGGAAGGGAAGAGATTGTAAGCCGCTCTGAGAATCCTTCGGGTAGTGAAGGACAGGGTATAAATCCAGTCTCTTCTTATTCTCTTCTCTTCTCAGTGTAGAGATGACACATCTGTGCCATTTTTATGCCCCCTTTCATTGTTTTATCCTTTTAACCACCTTGCAACGTAGGCTAGGCTGAAAGGACACTACGGTCACCCAGTGTGCTTCACAGCTGAGTAGAAATTTGAACCCAAGTTTCCCCAGTCCTGATTTGACTCTCGAACCACCCTCCATTGTATGAGGAACAATGGAATAATTTGAGTCCAGGGGCATCTTTAAGACCAACAAAGTTTTAGTCAAGGTACAAGCTTTTGTCTGCACAAACTTCATGCATGCACACGAAAGCTCACACCTTGAACAAAACTTTGCTGGACAAAGATGCCACTGGACTCAAACTTCGTACTGCCTGTTCAGACCGACACAGCTACCCACCTGCATCTACCTTAATTGAATGATTTATTGCGCTTCGCAAAGGAAAGGCTGAAAAGGCAGTGGGAGCAACCCTCTGGTACTCAAGAACTTAAGGAAGATGGAGACCACTTCGCTCCCACGTCTGAGACAACAGGAAGAAGGTTTCCAACGGCAGCAACAGTAGTAGAGGACAGAAGTGGGTAGGCTGGGAACTGTGGTGATGGAACCTTCCTCTCTGGGGAGGGTGTGTGTGAAAGCGGAGCTTGCCTGGCAGGGAGCTTCAGCAGGGAATTCCAGATGTCACTAAAAGTTGCAAAAGGATCAGACAGAGAACTCTAGCCCAGTGTCCTGGCTCTTGCACGTATCCTGTCCCTTTCAGGGCAGCTCCAGCAGCTCCTCTCCCCGGAAGAATGCATGGAGTTTTCCTTCTTCAGGTAGGAGGAGGAGGAGGAGGAGGAGGAGGAGATTGGATTTATGCCCCGCCCCTCACTCGAAGTCTCAGAGTGGCTTACAGTCTCCTTTCCCTTCTCCTCCCCACAACAGACACCCTGTGAGGTAGGCGGGGCTGAGAGAGCTCTCTTGAGAACTGCCCTTGAGAGAACAGCTCGGACAGAACTTGTGACTGACCCAAGGTCACACCAGCAGCTGCAAGTGGAGGAGTGGGGAATCAAACCCGGTTCTCCCAGATTAGAGTCCGCACACTTAACCACTACACCAAACTGGCTCTCTTTCTTGGGCTCTGCTAACTATTCAACAGAGACCAGACAGGCTACAGATCTTGTGAGTTCCAGTCTCTCTCTAAGGGAGTCTCTCTCTCTTTCAGGCCCTGTTAACAACCTGAATCCCAAATGTACCTTCTGTGCTGAAAACCAATGCTGTCAACCAATACACACTGCTTTTTTTAAAAAAATCAATTTACTATCTGGCTTTGCATCGATTAGTTAATAGACCAACCGGAGACAGAGTTCAACCTCTGATTAAAACGTTAGTCGATTAATCATTCTAGTTTACTGAGTAAACTTTGAGCTCCATTGACAAACATCCAAGAATCTGTGCAATAAGAGCATCAGTGTAACGGCCCTCCCCCCCAAAAAAAATTGTCCACAAATTTCTCTCCGGGCTGCACTTAAGGAATCTGGGACACTCTGGAACTCTGACAGGCTGATCCGTCCAATAATCTAGGAACATCTCTTCCCATATGTTGCAAGTCTGATAACGGATGTCGAAATACGAATGGGAGAAAAAAACCAGTTTCTGATGCCTACAAGGATGCCGCCTTCCGAAAGGAACACCAAGGCCTGAGAGAAAACTTTCGCTAGGTAAACAGTCGTGTGTCAGGGACAGGAAAGCAGTTGAGAGATTCCATGTTGAAATGTGAAAGACTGATTTAAAAAAACACACAACCAGAACACAAAACTGGTTTTGCTTGATTGCACCAGAGAGAAAAGACATCACTTTAATTTTAAAAATATCTAATTTATCCCAGCAGCCTGAGGGATGGAAAGAGGAAGAAAATAACTGAACGTGTAGAGGACTGTAAAAAGGTGCTTCTTGGAAGAGGGCAATCAGATTTCTCTACGAGGAAAGTGTTAAGACTCATGTCTGACTGAGAGTCGAGCCAGCTCCCCGGGAAGCTTTGATCTTGGCATGTGTGAAAACAGGATGCAGTTGCTTGGCAGTGAGGAAAAGACACTCTACACATGCCCCAAGAGATTCTTGACTGTTAACTTCCCACATTCCAGGACTCGCACATAGAGGCTGTGATGTGCGTTTTAGATAATGAAAAATCTGTTATGTATTATCATTTATGGTGTTAGTGGTGTACAACAACATTCCTAAATACTAAGAAGCATTGACAGATTTTTTTTAAAAAAAAAATCATGTTATCTGAAGTCTGGAAAATGCTGGGTAAAGGCTTTTGATTTCTGGAACAAATAAAGTTATGACTTTTTACGATAACTGCACAAATATTAACAGCATATTCATTTATACATCATTTGATTTTTTAAAAAATACAAAACCTGAGACATCTGCGGATTGTCGGATATGAGTAACACAGAGAAAGAGAAATTCCAACAAACCAGAATGTTTTTCATTCCAGGAGGGGAGAATAAATTCATGAAATAGACTTTGGCTTGCGACCCTGTCTCACACTGGAACCCAACAACAACAACACACATATACCCCCCTAGAATACCAGGGCACGGGGCTGGATCCAGACTTAATCGGCAATTTCCACCAATTTCCCTTTCCTGCTGCTGATGCCATGAATGAGATTCCTCAAGGTCCCCTATTACCCAGGAGGAAAGATTTCATGGAGATTAGTGGGCTGTTGTAGGCAGGGAGAGGCTGATACTGCCCCTGGGAAACCTCTCTGAACATAAGAGCATAAGAGAAGCCAATGCTGGATCAGGCCCATGGCCCATCCAGTCCAACACTCTGTCACACAGTGGCCAAAAATACCAGGAGCCATCAGGAGGTCCAGCAGTGGGGCCAGGACACTAGAAGCCCTCTCACTGTTGCGCCCCACCCCCCCCCGCAAGCACTAAGAATACAGAGCATCACTGGGCCCAGACCAAGAGTTCCTATCTATACCTTGTGGCTAATAGCCACTGATGGACCTCTGCTCCATATGTTTATCCAATTCCCTCTTGAAGCCGTCCACGCTTGTAGCCGCCACCACCTCCTGTGGCAGTGAATTCCATGTGTTAATCACTCTTTGGGGGAAGAAGTACTTCCTTTTATCCGTTCTAACCCGACTGCTCAGCAATTTCATGGAGTGCCCACGAGTTCTTGTATTGTGAGAAAGGGAGAAAAGTACTTCTTTCTCAACCTGCTCTATTCCATGCTTAATCTTGTAAACCTCGATCATGTCACCCCTCAGCTGTCATTTCTCCAAGCTAGAGAGCCCCAAGCACTCCAAACTTTCTTCATAGGGAAAGTGTCCCAACCCTTTTATCATCCTAGTTGCCCTTCTCGGCACTTTTTCCAGTGCTATAATATCTGGGTCCAACTCACAATCCCCACCTGCGCTGCAGGCATTGTGGCCCAGCCGTGAACGTGAAGTGCTTGGAACGCTCTGAAAGTGCTCCATAAATATTGTTCCCACGTGGATTTGGGCAGAGGGCAAATTTAGGGAACACGCCACAGGAGAAACGTCTGGGTTTTTCAAACAGCAAGGGAAACCTGTGCCTCAAAGACAGCTTCTTCAAAGGAAGGAAGATAAAAATCACCAGAATTTAAAGCCATCTGAAAATGATGCAGCTCCTCAGTCGCTTTCCAAGGAAGATTAGAGCCTCACACAATGATAGGTCTGAGAAAGATGGCAAAAGGTCATCCAGTCTGACTCCCCCCAACCGCACACCCCGGGACTGAATCTCTGGTGCTCGAATCACCTTTACAAGGTTCACTGGCAGAAAAGAAGAATGGAAGGCTATGATCAGCACAAATTGCAGCCTACCACAAGTTAGCAGCGAGGAGGGACGAACGCGGGACCTCTGGGGCCAGAGGATCTCACGAGGTATAAAGTCAAGTGAGATGTCGACACAGGTGGGTCTTTAATTCCAGAACACAAAACCACATGGCCACGCCCTCACCTTTTTTTGGGGGAAAACCAGACTCTACAATTACCCAAACAGCAACTCCAGCACACCAGAAAAAGCAAGTTTTAAGTTGGGGGGGGGGGGGGGACGACAGCTGAAGAAAACAGCCTTACACGCACGATTATCAGAATGACAAATATCTTTAGCCGCGTGGCCCGTTTCCCAAGTTGCTCCCCAAGGATCCGGGGAAGGCAAAATTTTGCAAGGAGCCAAAGCACACCCGCGTCTCGCTGGTTTGCATTTTTGTCTCTTGCCAGCCCCAAACAGGTTCAGGCAACGGCTCGGGCTAGATCATGAACACACAAAGCCGCCTTGTGCTGAATCAGTCCCTGGGTCCTGCGAGGTCAGTATCATCTGCTCAGACTGGCGGTGAATCTCCAGGACCCCAGGCAGAAGTCTTTCCCATCACCTCCTGCCTGGTCCTTTCAACTGGAGATGCTGGGGATTGAACCTGGGACCTTCTGCATGTCAAACAGATGTCCTACCACTGAGCCACGGCCCCTGACCGAAGTGAAACGATCACAGGTAGCCTGCCTTACCCTGAAGCAGACCCTGGGTCCATCAGTGTCTGTACCACCTGCTCAGACTGGCGGCAGCTCTCCGGGGTCTCAGGCAGAGAAAGGTCTATCACCTCCTGCCTGGTCCCTTTAACTGGAGACATCAGGGATTGAACCTGGGACCTTCCGCATGCCAAGCAGATGCTCTGCCACTGAGCCACAGCCTATGCCCTTAAAGGGGAGCTTCAGTTTGGGAAGGGGAAAGGCACAAGTTTCCCAATTATTCAGAGCTCTTCATCGAGGGAAACAAAAGGAAGTCATGACAGCAGAATTCCCGGTAGCTCATGGGCCTCATTCTTTCCACACTCATGATTTGGTGCAAAGAGAGACGCAGGGCTCCAGGTTCTTGGTATGCTTTACATGAACTTGCCTGCCACTGCCTCACAAGACACCCGAGATGTAGATGGCACGTACTCCCAGTAGGGAAACTGAGGCAGCAAGCAAGAGGAAGCATGCGCAGCTTGCCCTAGGCCACACACTGAGTTTACTGCAAGAAGGCACGGCTTGAAGAGAGGTCTCCCACATCTGCCCAGGAGAGTCTCCCTCCCCTGGCTCCCCACTGACTGGAACGCAGGCCAGCCACCGGCCCTCCTCTCCGCTACCAACAGGACAAACATCCTGAAATGATTCTGTGCATCTCCAAAGCTTAAGCCCTCCGGGTGACCCCTCCTGCACCCTCTGCAGCGGGAGCGAGATGCCCATGAAAGGCTAGATCAGCCTCCAGGTTTGGCAAACTTCATGGGCTTCCCTGTCCGGCATGCCAGGCTGCCTCTCCACAACCGCCTTGAACTGCTTTCCCTGCGTCCAGTTCCTCCCTGTGGGGAGTCCGGAGAAAGAAGCCAGGGCACTCTAACGAGGGATTTGCAGCTGTCTCCCCCGACTATCTGGCGAAGGGAGCCTTGACTCTCGAAAGCTCAGACCCTGGAGACCGGGTGGGTCTCTATGGTGCTATCGCCCTGACCCGGATGGCCCAAGATAGCCTGGTCTCGTCAGACTGCAGAAGCTAAGCACCGTTGCCCCAGGTTAGAGCTCCGATGGGAGAACACCAAGGAAGTCCAGGGTTTCAGTGCAGAGGCAGGCAATGGCAAACCGCCTCTGAAAGTATCTCGCCTTGGAAATCCGACAGGGTCACCATCAGCGTTCCCTCTGAGCTGAGTTAGTGTGAGCTAGCTCACAGTTTTTTAGCCTCCGGCTCACACATTTTGGTCTTAGATCAGGAAGGAGGGCTCCAGAGCAAATGTATTTATGCAGGAGCCCAATCGCTCGCTCACAGCTTTAATGCCCGCAGCTCTCAAAGTAGAATTTTTGCTCACAAGACTCCACAGCTTAGAGGGAACATTGGTCACCATAAATCGGCTGCAACTTGAGGACGCTTTACACACACACACACACACACAGAGCTACTAGACTTAAATCCAGCTCTTCCACAGCTGATGGCAGATACAATCTGGAGATATCCTGGAATTTCAGTTTATCTCCAGATGACAGAGATCAATTTTCCCAGAGAAAACGGCAGCTCTGGACGGCAAACTCAGTGGTATCCTGCAGACAGATTCCAGGTGAAAATCCTTCCCAAAATCTCACCTCTACGGGCACTCCCCCACCCTGCAATCTCCAGGAATTTCCCTGGCCAAAACTGGCGTCCCCATTTCAAACGGGTGAAGCATCCACACCCATCAGGAAGAGGGAGAGAAGAACTTCTGAGCACAGTTGAGCGTGAAGAGGAGTCCCAAGTACGTTTCGCAGATCTGTGATCAGATCTCCAAATTTTATCTCCGGGTATCATACACACAGACCCACCCACCCCCGTCATGGTGCACAGCAGATTCATAGGGCTGGCATCAATCCGGGAACCCGTACAGGCCAGAATGAGTTAACGTGCCCCCACACACACCCTCCCTCCGCATCACTAACCTAATCCAATTCAGGGTACCTGCAGATGCTTTGCAGCCTTAATGGGATTTCCAGACAGGGATCTCCCAGAGAACAGGTAGCTTGAGCTTAACCTAAGACTGGCAAGGGCCACTCCACCCGATCCAAATGGTGCTGGGAGGACAAAATCCTCAAACGCTCCAGCACATCCTCACGGCCCAGTGCTTCAGCCATCCTGTCAAATGCTTCTCGACTCAGGGCCGAACCAGACATTTGTTGACATTTGCGTCTTACACTCAGTTCTCAGGCAGGCCTGCCTAACTCTCGGGAATGAATTTAAAAATCGGAGTCCCAAACACAGAGTTCCCAGGTTATGTTAGGCCCTGCACAGAAGGTGTCACCTTTGGAATACAAAACATGGCTTTAGGAGGTTGCCATATTGGTCTGCAGTAGAACAGTTAAGATTCGGGCCCAGGAGCAATAGGGACCAGTGTTCCCTCTAAGCTGAGTTAGTGTGAGCTAGCTCACTTTTTTAAAGCCTCACACATTTTTTCTTAGCTCAGGAAGGACGGCTCTGAAGCAAACTGATTTATGCAGTAGCCGAATTGCTCGCTCACAACTTTAATGCCAGTAGTTCATAAAATTTAATTTTTGCTCACAAGACTCCCCAGCTTAGTGGGAACATTGATAGGGACCAACAAAAGTTTCAAGGTACAAGAGTCAAATCCCCCTTCATCAGACACGAGTAGAAATGGAGATCTCTTGAAAATGCAGCTTGTGGCTCAACCTACTTTTGGCAATTTTCAGAGCGGAATTCTGTACTCCGAAGACCTGGATTCTGCGACTAGTATCAAGTTTGCCTCTCTGCACTTATTTTAAATATATATTTCTACTAATTAATGGAGGGGGCGACCTAGAGGAGACGCTGATCCTATCTACTGGTCCTACCCAGGGCCACCTTCAAAGAATTCACTAAGTGTCGCTTCTCAACTTTTCTTTACAGCCTGAAGGACTAAGACACCCACACAATGTTTCTCAGGATATGAGTTTTGCCCGGAATAATCTGGCAATATTTTGTGGGCAAATATAAATATTGGTTGGCAGTCAAGTTGTGCTTCTGGGAAAGTTTATCAACCAAACGCTCAACCCCAGCACAACTCTGTTTGCTTCTGCAAAAACTAATTCTGCCAAACTAGTTTGGACACTGGATTTGGCCTCACTTTGAAGTATTCTGTGTGTACCCTTTTTGGAGTACCTACATGGGGTATTTTTCATGTTCATTCACGCTTCTGGGTGGTGTAAATTTCAAATTCTTGTTAATGGCAGAGTACAAAATAAAGGGAGTTTCCCCCAAATGGAATATAAATTTCCTGTACATGTCTTTGGGGGGGGGGCAGTAACTGAAGATCTCTCAGTGATGGCAGAACACACAGGAAACAGCATGCACACCGTATCATAATTTGTCACAAGTGGTGTGATCATATGTGCATCTCTGTTGTTGCATTTACATGCCCGCTTCCCCGAGGTTATATTTCACCTGCACACAGAGAAACATATGTGCAAAAAGAGGGTTTCATGTTTCTGAAAGTGTGCAACATTTGAAGCAGCAACTGAGATCAGTCTCAGTCAAGTCTGTGGGGCTACAGACAGAAGATTTGTGTTTGGATAGCCGAGGCCGACCTCGTTCCGGCCTTGGGTTCTCTCAGGGTAACGTCTCTTGCCAGGGTGCTTTGGCGATAAAACTGTAAGACTCTCTTTCGGCTGAGAAACGCAGGTAAGGACCAGCAATAGATTCTGAGGAAACCTGCACTTGGGAAAATGTTGCACAAAATTCACCAGTCAAACACCTACATGATTTCTGCCACATCGCTGTTGAGGGGGGAAATGTTTTTTTCCCCCCTCCTGTCTTTGCCATTTTGGACCTCAAGATGAAAGAGGAAGGGCTTTTCATGTTGGGAACCACTTCAGATTGTGGAGAAGGCAGCCAACGAAGTACCTGCCTTTGAACCAACAAATCGACTAATGAACCGACCACCTTTACACAAAGGTGCGTGTTAGGAAGGGAAAAACAACCACCCAGCAACCTCTAGAGAGGGCCCTTGCTGAGAGGCGGAAGGAAATGCAAGAAAATTTACGATTTAATTTTAATTCACAGTTTCATCCAGAAGAGATAGCAGTCTGCATCCCCATTCCCAGGAACCCCACAGATTGGACCCAGAAGCAAAGCTGCCTGAAATAGATCTTCATTCTGTGCTACAAGTACGGCAGAGTTCCAGATCCCACAGATTAATCAACTGAATGTTTTTAATTCCAGGGAAACTCTAGTCCACAAAAGATTCTGCCACGATAAATCCGTTTGCCTTTAAAATTCCTTTGAAGTATTTTTTTTTGGCTGGTGAATCCAGGAATTCAAGGTTGCAGCCCTATATCTGTGGGGGCAGAGACTCCCCCAGCCCAAGGCCAACACACACACACACTGGGACATGGGCCGTCAGGTTGACATCAGACTTGCAAGCCAGAACCGGCAGCCTCAATCCCAGACTGCCAGATGCCACAAAAGATGGACTCAAACCCATGTCAAAGTCCACAAGTTGTGTGTCTCTCTCCAAACCCATCCTGTCTTCAGGGAGGCCCCAGGGTGAGTTAATGCCAAACAGAGAGAGACAGAGGTGAAGGGAGCCCGCAACAGCAAGATAAACGGACATTCCCCTCTCTCGTTCTAGCCATCCGCTCTAGCCATCCATCCTTGGCTGAGTTGGGCAGAACAGATAGAAGGCCGGCTCTGTGTGTGTTCTTTCTCAAAACAACTTTTCCGGGAAAGTCTCCTCGGGTTGGTTGGCTTTAAACAATCCAGGGCAATTCTTCAGCAGCAAAGCTTCTAGAGTATGCAGAAACTGGGGGGGGGGGGGGGAGATGGCCAGGCTACCCCCTCCTCTGACCCACAAATAAGATTTCTGCACCCTCCAACCTGACCCACCAGCTTCTTCCAAACAGACAATCTAGTATTCTTCCCCCACTCATTGGAACTTTGCCCACAATATAAAATTCCAATATCACAGTACCTCCCCCCCCCCCCCCCCACAAAAAGATTGGGAAACAAGATTTCAAATTCAAGAAAGATTTGTGCAAGATAGTGTTTTGGAGGGGGACAATTATGCAGGAAGTTCTCTGGCACACCCCCTGATGAAATACACAAGGGACACACACACATCAGCACATCGGCACATCCCCTTTTCATTTCAGTGGGGTGTGTACCAGACAACTCTCCCCCCCAATGGATTGCACCCCAGATCACCCCCCATTACCGTCTACCACAATGTGCAATGAGAACAAGAGGGGGGAGGGCCAGCCAGAAGGTCTCACTCTAAAACCAAATTAATCAGTTACAAAAATATTAATTGGGAGAGCCTTTCGCTCCGTTTCTATTATATTACGTGAAGTCAAAGCGTGGGGGAGGAAGGAAATATTATCTTCCCCCCCCCCCTGCAGTTTAAGGAGATTGTTAAGGTGAAGGGAAGGAGGGAGGGAGGAGGGAAGGTAAGAAAAGAGGAAAAAAACAGGCGCTCTCTCTCTCTCACACGCACGCCATGATTTAGGCAAATAGACCTATTAAGCTCTAATATATATTTCTGTTGCTAGGAAGCGCTTTCTCACATGGCGACAAGAGCACAAATTGTGGCACTTATGAATCACAGTTTTGATGTGCGAGATTTTCTGACAAACAACTAACACCAAGCCCCCCTCCCCAAAAGCCTGCAACCTTTCCCCAATGCTACTTTTAAAAAAAGAAATGATGTAATGCTGGATCCCAGGTCCCAAATACATTATTCCAGTTCGGCCTCCTTTCCCCCTCGCCTTTAGAGAAATGTGTATAGAGGGGCTTAGATTTCAGAAGTTATTGGGGGTTTAACCACAATTGTTAACAGATGGAGTCATTTCTGGGCTGGAGCTGAGCTGTGTGTGTTGTGTGTGTGTGTCTATGCGCGAGACTCTGGGTAAGGAAGAGGATTGGACGTGATCATCCCCTCTCTAGAATACCGCCAGCCCCACAAGGGGAAACGGCCAGGCATGCAAAGGCCGGGGAGGGGTGGGGGAGAAATCTTCTTAGTTTGACCTATTAAAGCTCTGATCTGGAAAAATGGGTCTGTGTGTGCGTACGCGCACACATTAAGGTTTAAGAAAAGGAAAGCCAAGAAGTTACTTCCACAACTCCCATCGATTTCAAATGCAGCCTGCAGAAGGGAACCTCCCTTTGGATTATACTCTAAAAGGGTCTGTGCATTTAAATTTATATTTTCCAAAAAAAATCAAAAAAAATCCACACATACAAAAGAAGAAGGCGGAGGGAAGAGGGTCTGTTTCAAATTTCTGCCTGTTTTCAGCCTGCTGTAATCCAAACCCTTCGGCATTGTTTCTTGGACATCTCATCCCCTGGACGGTGTTGACTTAACACCGAGTAATCCGCCTTCAGCCCCAGCAAGAGAAAGGCGGACTATACATAACATAAATGGGAGAGAAGGAAACACACAAAGATAAGAAGTCAAGCGGGCCACAGACAATTCCAGAGGGCCATCTATCGGCACAGGCCCGCCCAAGACCCAAAGGGGAAGTCACAGCCCTGACACACAAGACACCCCTTCACAGTTTGCTGGCAGAGTGGTCTTTGCCAGCAGCTAGTTTCAGAGAGGCCATGCAAACACGCCCAGACCCCATGCCCATGCCATGGATAATTCTCCAAAATCATTGGCCGCGGTCCTTAAAAGATTACCAGAACATATGCATCCTAACCTGGGAGTACAATCCCGTCAACTTTATTATCCCCCATATTTAATTGGGAATTCCACTGAAACCAACAGGGTCACTTCCAACTAAATAGACAGAAGGAGTTTGGCTCCACAACTAACTTTTCGACGTTGTCAGAGCCCAAGCAGGCAGAGGGGGACCAGTTCAAGGTGTGCCGGCCTTCCTACCGCCTCCTTCCTTTCCTGGCCACGGGCGCACCCACTGAACTGTTTCTCCAGGGAAAGGCGGAGGCGCACACTTGGGAACCGGGGGGAAGGGAAAGAAACCGAAATACAAATGGGGTGGGGAGCAAGATACCCCGGGATCGCACCGTTAATATTCTGGTGTTATTATTTATTTTTTTTAAAGCCCCTCTTCAGTGCAAACCGAGAACTCGCTTTCCTTCCACTTTCCCCCCCTCCCTCCTGGACCCCCTCCCAAATGAAAAAAGGGAAGGAGGAAACAGCACAAAAGTTCGCGCAGGCCCCCACCCACCCAAAAAGGACATGTAATACATTTTAGCACTCGGTCCGAAGATAAACTTCTTGGTGGTTCAGAGTTTCCTTCTGGTCTGTTTCCCCTAAATCCGGCCAGGGTTTCCTTCCCAGCAGCCTAAACACCCCCCCCCCCCCCGACCGTTCCAAAAGCAGGCGAATCCTTATCCCCCCCCCTCCCCCCAGCCGCCGCCGCCGCTTCTCTCGTTTTTTGCAAAGATTTGGCACCAGAGAAACCCAGGAGGAAAAAGAAAATCCCCTCAAGCAGGCGTCCGATTCTTCTGTCCCAATCCCCTTCCGCCCCATTTCTTTGCCTTTTCTTCCCGAGAATCTGCCAGCAGCGCTCCCTTGCTGGGAAAAGAGGCACCCCGCTCCCCAAACCCCGCACAGGGAAGATGCCTTTCTCCCCCTCCACCCCCCCCCCCGCAATATCCTTGCAGGAGACTTACTTTTTGTCGAGGTGTTCCAGTAAATGGGCTCCAAGCTCAGCCCTTCGATAAACCAGAGTTCCAGCAGGAGAAGAGAGCCCGATGGAGAATCCAACCCAGGAGGTCCCGGAGCCATGACTGCCCGGCGGGAGACCCCAACTCCGGGTTTCAAGAGCGGGGCGGCCGGCCCGGGGGGGGGGGGAGCTTCCAATCCCCCTCTGCAGTCTCTCTTTCCCCCTCTCGCCTTCGCCTCTTCGGGCTCCACTCCTTTGTTTTCCGTCTTTGACAACCAGAGGCACAAACTCAAGGAGCAGCAACTCAAACGCGGGGGGCGGAGGGGGGGTGTTGGGGTTTTTTTGGGGGGGGCGTGCAAGAAGAATGCCCGATGGGCGGCCGGTGCGGGGGGGAGTTAGAGCTCGATCGCGGCGGCCAGCAAAGTTTAGAAATCCTTCATTCCCCCCGCGCTTCGGGGGGGTCGATCCGGAAGTTGAGGCGCGCGCCCAGAGCCGGGGAGGAGACGGGAGACAGCGGGTGGGCGCGCAGCTGCATGTTTTCTGCTGGTTTGGGGGTCGGGGGGGGCGTGCTTGCAAGAAAGAAAAAGGGAAGGGAAGGGGGGCAGACCCCCCCCACACACCCCGCTTGCTCCGGAGCGCCAGGAGAAGTGTCATCCACGTTGCCTCCGGCCGGCGTGGCTCCCTCCGGGCTGGACTCCTCCCGGGCGCGGCCAGGAGGCGCAGAAAGTGAGCGCTGCAAAAATTCACTGGCAACTCCCGTGCAATGCGATGCAATGCAATGCATCCCGTGCAATGCGATGCAATGCAATGCAACGCAACGCAACCCCCCCAACCCCCCGTTTGCTTGCTTGCTCTCTCGCCTCTCTCTCTCCGGCCTCCTCCTCTTTGGTTTTTGCGCTTTGGTGCCCCCCCCCCCCTTCTTGCAAAGCTGAGCAACGAAGAACTCCAGCGAAGAAGGCAAAAGAATGGGGAGAAGGAGGGGAGCGAGAGGGTTTTTTTTGCGCGAGGGAGGCAGAAAGAACGAGCGAGCGAGAGAGAGAGAGAGCGAGGAAAAAGGGAGGAGAGGAGAATCGGTGAACGGGAAAGCCTGGAGAGAAGACGCGCTCCAAACGCGCTCGGGGAGCCGGAGTCAGGAGATGAAAGAAGATACGGACTCCGGATTGCAGGCGCCCGGGCACACGCGCACCCCCCGCCCCCCCGACAGGGGAGGGGGAGGAAGGGGAGCCGGTCCGAGGGGGGAGTGCAATGAGAGGACCCCCCCCCCCCAAGCGCACCCTTCCAGGGAAGAGAATGCCAAGGGGGGGGGGCAATATTGAGGTTTATTTTCTAACCGGGGAAAGGAGCCGAAATGTTGCTCTCCCCCCCACCCCCTCCAGGTGCCACGAACAGAGGTAGATAAATGACAAAGAGGGTTTCCGAGGGAGTCAGCAGAATTATTTACGGAAGGAAGCTGTGATGTGGGAAGGGGGAGGCAGGCGCCCAGCAAAACCTTTGGGGTTTGGGAAGCCCGGGGCTGGCTGGGGAGTTCGCAGGAGCCAGGCAACTCCTCCTGGGGTAACATGGGGGCATCTTTAAGGATGGGGGCAGCCTGACTCCAGCAGGCAACGATCTGCCGGGAAGTTCTCCTGGTCAAGGGGGGTAAAGCAGGAGGCCGCAGAGGGGCTGGTCAGTGGGTATGGCGCTGGAGAAATCCCCAGCTGCACCTAAGGCCCTGCCTGGTCACGGCTAAGGGAAGTGTGCCAGCCAACTTCCTGGGGCACTATGCCACCTAACAGTAATTAACCAGTCAGGGCAAGGACCCAAATGGACTCTCCATCGCTGTGTCAGGATAGCAGGAAGTTGCCAGCCCAGAAAGGAAGCTCTCCGATAGACAATTTGGGGAACTGGCTGCTCCAGACTATTTCCAGAACAAAGTTCAAGTCCTGGGGCACTTTTAAGCAGTGTTCCCTCTGAGCTGAGTTACTGTGAGCTAGCTCTCAGTTTTTTAGCCTCCAGCTCACAGATTTTTGTCTTAGCTCAGGAAGGCTCCAGAGCAAACTAATCTATGCAGCAGCCAAATTGCTCACCCACAACTTTAACGTCAGTAGCTCACAGAGGAGGATTTTTGCTCACAGGACTCCACCGCTTAGAGGGTGCATTGCCTTTAAGACCAACAAAGTTTCATAATTCAAGGTACGAGCTTCCGTGTGTACACACACTTCTTCAGATGCAATGAAATGGAAGTTACCCGTCCATGCGTATAGGTAGAGGGTAAGCAGTAAATTAGCAATACAGCATAATGAAGGTGTTTAACAGATTCAAGAACCAAACAGGAATAACAAGCTTAGTTTATAGGGTTACCATTTGCTTAGGTTTGATTCTGGGGGGGGGGGGACATAGTGAAGGAAATAAATATGTGAAAATTGGAGAGTGATGGGCAGATGTGTCCTTAACTGTGGAATGCTGAGAGTAATTAACTGAGACCCTGCCATGATGCTGTATGCTAATTACTATGCTGTATGATTCAGAATAACATGACCACCCACCTGAACCAAACTATCTCCCATTAGCCCTAAAGTCTCTTGCTTGCGTCCCCCCCCCCCCACCCCCCAGCAAAGCTTTGGTTCCCCTTAACAGCTACATGAGAACCCAAAGTTCAGCATATCTGCCTTTGTGTGCCCAGAGAAAGCTGCACCTTTGGGATTTCTGCCTGTCCCACAGCCATTAACATGATACAAATCCTGGCGGATAAACACAGATGATGTCAGATGCAAGTCGTTTTCAGAAGCCACGAGGACCAGCTCAGCATTTTGCATATTAAAATTGCTATAGATTATTAACGAAACAGCTTCTTGGCAAGATATAAAGCAGCCAGAATTGCATTTTGATTGTGTTGATGAACATGGGGAGGGGGAGCGCGCTGGGCTTTGAGGGAGGCAGCACTCTTCCGAGGAAAAGGACTGTGGGAATCAAAAGCTGACATGCATCTCTACCAGTTGGGTTCAATAACAAGAGGGAAGTGCAAGGTTTTTGGTGGTCTCCAGCACTTTGCTGTTGGTGTCCTGACCTCAGGCTCTAGGTATTCATTTACTCCTCCTATACCCCGCTTTTTCTCCCTAATGGGGACCCCAGCTGGCTTCCATAATTCTCCCGCCCTCCATTTTATCCACCCAACAGCCCTGCAAGGGAGGCGACAATAAGTGTATGTAACTGGCCCAAGGTCCCCCAGCTAACTTCCATGGCAGATTGGGGATTTGAACCTGGGTCTCCCAGATGCTAGGGCTTTGCTTTCTCCCACTGACATAGAAGGGGAAAGTTCCCAAATCCCCCTTTGAAAGAAAGCCTGAATGCAGCCGAGTGCCTGGTCTCTGAAGTCTGAGCCGAGGTGTGGCTCTGCTCTCGGCCAAGCAAATAATTTCAAGGGTGAGACTGTTCCCGAGCATGTGCAGTGGAGAACTTTCCTACGTGGAAATAAGCACAGGCTGCCCAAGCATCATTGACAGTAAAAAAGGAAATTGGGGAGGGGGGGATCACAGTGAATGGTGGATGCTCTATGTGCCACCAAGTTCCTTCTGACTTATGACGTCCCCATGAATTAACCTTCTCCAAAACATCCTTTCATTAACAGCCTCAGTCAGGTGAATTGAAGGCCCTGGATTCCTTGACTGAGTCAATGCATCTCGCGTTGGGTCTTGGAACAGAAGAAGAGCCCTGCTGGGTCAGACCAGTGAGGGTCCATCTAGTCCAGCATCCTGTCCCACATGGTGGTCCCAACCAGTTCCTCTGGAGGGCTAGCAACAGGGCAGAAGAAGAAGAAGAAGAGATTGGATTTATACTCCGCCCTTCACTACCCAAAAGAGTCTCAGAGTGTCTTACAATCTCCTTTTCCTTCCCCTCCCCACAACAGACGCCCTGTGAGTATTTATTTATTTTATTTATTTCTTATATTTATACCCCGCCCTCCCCATGCAAGGGCACAGACTTTCCAATTTCCGGGGGGGGGGGGGCTGGGCCAGAGACATTACAGGCCATTGTCTCCAGGGGAGGCTCAGCATGTCCTGGAAAAGTTTGGGGGGGGGGTCTCCAGCTCCCCAGCCCCCCTGAAGCTGACACCTATGTCCCCGTGAATGGGCTCAGTTAGGTGGGGCTGAGAGAGCTCTGAAAGAAACTGCTCTTTTTCAAGAACAGCTGTGCCAGAACTATGGCTTGCCCAAGGTCATCCAGCAGGTGCAAGTGGAGGAGAGGAGAATCAATCCCGGTTCTCCCAGATTAGAGTCCGCGCACTTAACCACTACACCAAACTGGCCAACAGAGCATTGAGACTGAGGCCTTCATAAAAACATAAGAAGAGCCCTGCTGGATCAGACTCAGGGTCCATCCAGTCCAGCATCCCGTCTCACACAGCAGCCAACCAGTTCCTCTGGAGGGCCAGCAACAGGGCAGAGAGGCCGAGGCCTTCCTCCGATGTTGTCTCCTGGGCTCTGGGATTCAGACACTGACTCCCTCAGAATGTGGAGGTTCCCTTCCCTCACCATGGCCAGTAGCCACTCGTGGACTTCTCCTCCATCAACCCGTCTAATCCCCTTTTCCTACTTCTTTGGAACTCATGAAGCCACCAGCACCAGCTTTTGAGACCCCCAGACCTTTGAAGACCAAACCCCCCTTTTGCCTGCAGGCCTGCTTACTCGACAAACAGAAAGCAAGCCAGCTTATTTATTTGCCGGGCGCAACAATTTGCCAGCAGAACACTCATTATGAAGGCCATTCATATTAAACTTTAGAAGAGAGAGAAATATCAAATCAATACCAAGACATTAGCTGCATCAACAGCATTACACTAAGAGAGTTAATGGCTCCTGCTTCATTCACAAAATATATCCCTACATTTTCTGCTTGCAGCCAGGAATCTAGAGAGAAAAGGACAAGCCGTCTTAAGAATTCACAGGGAAATGCCCCAAAACACGGGGCGGTGGCTCAGTGGCAGAGCATCTGCTTGGCATGCAGAAAGTCCCAGGTTCAATCCATGGCATCTCCAGTTAAAAAGGACCAGGCAGGAGGTGATGGGAAAGATTCTGGAGAGCTGCTGCAGTCTGAGGCCGAGGACAGACTGGGGTTCTGGAGCGCCCTGCCTCCGCTTTAGAAGCAGAGGCAGAGAGGGCATCCAGACAGCCGCAGCTGTCCCCCGTCGCTGGCACGGACTCACCTGTCCGCAAGGCGCTGGGATGCCGCTTCAGCCGGAGATGCCTGGGAACTGGTCCCCAGGCGTCTCCGTGCGCGTCCCCGGCGCTTCCAGCGGGTGTGAACGCACCGAAGGCGCGTTGCACATGTCGCCGGACATCTGAACGGCGGCTGCACATAGCCACGGCTCACCCAGGCAGCTGGCAGCCGCACACCGCCGCCCCTTGCAGCCAGTGTGAACAGGGTGGCCCGGGCAGCTTTTCCCGCGGGGCTTTTGGCCCTGCAGCTGTGCTGGGACAGATCTTCAGTCTGTCCTCAGCCTGAGTAGACGATATTGACTTTGATGGACTAAGGGTCTGTTTGGGGAGATGGATCCGTGTTACTGCTCTAATCAAGGGACCCTCCGGAAGCTTCTACGCCTCCCCCCAAAAATTCTGGAGCCCAATTTGAAACCCCTGGACCTGGCCTGAGGCACTCTGCTCTGGGGCTGGGCTTTCTGGGATTGGGCCAGAGAAGCACCATCGGAGGCTGTGCATTGTTTCCCTTCTGGGAGTCTTTTCTTTGCTCAGCATATTTCTAGCCCTCACGACTGCAGAGATATTCTGGAAAGAGCATGGTCACCATGCGCAGCACCTTGCAAGCCAGACTTCATTGGCCTGAGCAACAGCAGATCTTCTTCCCAGTTTTCAAAATGAGTTCCAGGGATGCATCTTGTTCAGCCGCCCTCCCCCCCCCCCCTGCCCCCAGGCTGGGGTTTCTGTCTCCTGTGTGCCCCAGGAAATTCTCTGTTGTCCCTTGGGCCACACCCATGTCCACCTGAGAGGCCATGCAGGCACACTTGGGTGAGGTGTGTCTTCTCCCGCCCCCCTTCCCTCTGTTTTAGAGGCACGGGGTGCAAATTCTTAAGCTGAAACTGCCCATGTGTTTTTCTTGCAACAAGGGGGTCCACTGAGGGGAGTCATGTTGAACACATGAAGCTGGCTTATACGGAATCAAAGTCGGTCTTGTCTGTTCGGGCTGGCAGCTGCCCTCCAGGGTCTTAGGCAGAGAGGTCTTTCCCATCACCTGCTGCCTGGTCCTTTTTAAACTGGAGATGCCGGGAATTGAACTTGGGACCTTCTGCATGCCAAGCAGATGCTCTACTGCTGAGCCATGGCAGGAAGTGGGGTGAGCGTGGCTACCCTGGAACAAGGATGGGGGGAGGAGATGACAGAGCAACGGCTTTTTGAGTGGAACCCCTGGCTAAAGACTCTCCAGTCCCAAATCCTGGGAAAGATCTTCCCAGACCCAGAAAGGGCTGCTCCAGACATTCCGTACAAGTGGACCCAAACCCATTGTCCATGTATATGGGACTGTTTCAGGTTATTGGCCTTTGTGGGTTTTGAGATGCACCTGAGTCACAGTCTCCGCTATGGAGATAAAGGGCCTGGGCCCGGGGATGCTCCGTATTCTTGGTGCTTGGGGGGGGGGGGGCAACAGTGGGAGGGCTTCTGGTGTCCTGGCCCCACTGCTGGACCTCCTGAGGGCACCTGATGTTTTGGGTCACTGTAAGACAGAATGTTGGACTGGATGGGCCATTGGCCTGATCCAACATTGGCTTCTCTCATGTTCTTATGAAGCGGTGGGAATATAACGCATTTCCAGGTGTGAGTCTTTGCTGCCCACCCAAAAGCCTCAGGGAAGGAGGCCGACAGCAATTCAGTGCAACTGAAGCAGAGGGGGAGATCAGCGGCTGAAAGAAAGGAGGGGCTTTAAAAGGGAGCTGTGACATGAATGAGCTCCAAGTTGGGTTACCAGCCTCCAGGTGAGGCCTGGAGGCCAGTGTTCCCTCTAAGCTGAGTTAGTGTGAGCTAGCTCATACTTTTTAAGCCTCTGGCTCATGCATTTTGTCTTAGCTCAGGAAGGATGGCTCCAGAGCAAACTAATTTATGCAGCAGCCAAAGCGCTCACTCACAACTCTCATGCCAGTAGCTCACAAAAAAGAAATTTTGCTCACAAGACTCCACAGCTTAGAGGGAGCATTGCTGGAGGCCTCCAGGAACTGCAATCGACCTCCAGACTCAACAGATCATTTTCTCTGCAGAAAGAGACAGCTTTGGAGGGTGGATCCAGGGCTGCCAACGGTGGGTTTGGAAATTCCTAGAGATTGTGGGGGGGAGGGGTGCCTAGAGGGCAGAGAGGAACCTCAGCAGCGCCAAATGCCATAGAATCCACCCTCCCAAGCAGCCATTTTATCCAGGGGAACCCATCTCTGTTGTCTGGAGAGCAGCTGGAATTCCAGGAGATCTCCAGTCCCTACCTGGAGGTTGGTAAATCAAGGGTAGCCTCTGGCATTATACCTGCTGAGGTCAACCACAAATCACTGCCAATTTCCTACCTGGGATGTGGCGCACACACACCCCTTCGCCCAGCAAATGCAACCCAAAGTTACTTCCTCTGCCAAGAGCCGCCTTGCCCCCCCCCCCCCCGCCCCCGCGGCAGAAAAGTCCAAACCCCCAAAAGCCACGTCAAACTTTGTTCAAACACCATGCAAGTTTCTGAGCTGTCTGGGCTTCTTCAGCCAGCCAGAGGTGGCAGAGCTCTGGAGATCTGGAATGCTTGGTTTGGTCCTAGCGAGAAAGACCCCCTCGCTTTTAGGAAGTTTCTTAGGAGACGGTTGGAGAGGCGAAGGAGCGCCCTCTAGAGGCGACCGCGGTGGAAGGCGCCGAAAGGACCGAGAACAAAAGAGAAGCGGAAACTCGCCCGCAAAACAAAGAGCGGAAAACAAAACGCGCCCAAAAAAATCCCGGGGAGGGGGGAGGGAGAGAGGGGGCGCGCGGTCGGGAGAGGTCTGAGCCCCAGATCGGAAAGCTGAGGCCGGGCATGGGACAGCGGGGGAGAAGAGGGAGCTGCTGGGGCACGGAGGCGGTCACCGATTCCAGTCCTGCTCCCGGCTTCCATTCCATTCAAGGCGTGGGGGGGGGGGGGGGGGCTGCGGGCACGAAGGAGGCTGCGTGCGTCCAAAGGAGGTCAGCCAGTAGGTCAGTCAGCAGGACTCCATGGGTCAGCAGGGAGGGGACGGGCTGGGTTGCCAGCCTCCAGGTGGGTCCTGGAGCTCTCCCGGAATCACACCTGACCTCCAGAAGACAGCCGTCTGTCCCCCCCCCCCGGAGGAAATGGCTGCTTTGGAGGGTGGACTCTGTGGCATTGCATCCTGCTGAGGACCCTCCCCTTCGCTCACCAAACCCTGCCCTCCCCAGGCTCCACCCCCAAAGTCTCCAGGGATGTCCCGACCTGGAGTTGTGACCCTCAGAACAGAAGGGGAAGGGGGAAAGAGCAGCCAGCCAGTCCTGGTGCATTCGGGACTGGGAACGCCACACTCACACTGACCATGAAGCAAAAGAGCCTCCTTGATGTCCATCCTCGGAGAGAGGCCCACGGCTTACCCGGGCCTCTGGCAGGGGCTCTTCCAAGGAGGCACCCACCTGCCAGTCACAAATCCCACCGGGTAAGGGCCCAGCCCCCTTTCCCAGAACCTGGGTCAGGTGCCGCAATATGGAACAATGCTCAGAAGAGCCACAGGTGGCTCCCGTGCCACAGAGTATCGTTGCTCTAGATAGGTCTTGGGAAAACGACATTCTGGATCAGAACCCAGGTCCAGCCGTTTAGCCCCCCATCCTGTTTCTGAGCAAATCGCGCCAGGAGCCCACAAGCAGGGTATGAACTCAGCAACTGGTGCTCGGGGATAGACTGCCTCTGAGCACAGAGGGTCTCTATCCCTTATGACTTATAGCCACCAATGGACTGGTTCCGTGAATTCAACTCACCCCCCGTTCAGGTTGCCAGCTCTGGGTTGGGAAATTCCTGCAGATTTGGGGGGGCAGGGGGCGGAGCTTAGCAAGGATGCGATGACCCGGAGTCCACCCACCAAAGCAGCCATTTTCTCCAGGGGGGACTGATCTCTGTCACCTGGAGATAGGGGACCCTCCGTCCGCTTTTCAACGGTCCCTCTCCACCTCGTGGTTGTGAGTTCCATTCACTAACTACCCCCTTGCAAAAAGAACCCATTTTCGACACAAGTAAGGTGCCTTCAGCTACCGCATCAGACCCTGGATCCATCACAGTTGGCTGCTGCGTAAACCGAATGATGAACCTGATGGGCCTTTGGTCTGGTCCAGTGGGGCTGCTCTTGTGTCCTTAGGGTCAGTATTGTCTACTCAGGCTGGAAGCAGCTCCCCAGGGGTCTTTCCCACCTGTTCCTTTCAGCTGGAGATACTGCTGGGGATTGAACCTGGGAGTGGGACCTTCTGCAAGCTGGGCAGATAGGGCAGAGTGGCTCAGTGGCAGAGCCTCTGCTTGGCAGGCAGAAGGTCCCAGGTTCAATCCCTGGCATCTCCAGTTAAAAGGACCAGGCAGGAGGTGATGGGAAAGACCTCCGCCTGAGAGCCTGGAGAGCTGTAAGAGGGGCTGTGGCTCAGTGGAAAAGCCTCTGCTTGGCAGGCAGAAGGTCCCAGGTTCAATCCCCAGCATCTCCAGTTAAAAGGACCAGGCAGGAGGTGATGGGAAAGACCTCCGCCTGAGAGCCTGGAGAGCTGTAAAGAGGGGCTTTGGCTCAGTGGAAGAGGATCTGCTTGGCACGCAGAAGGTCCCACGTTCAATCCCCGGCATCTCCAGTTAAAAGGACCAGGCAGGAGGTGATGGGAAAGACCTCCACCTGAGAGCCTGAAGAGCCGCTGCCAGTCTGAGTAGACATTCCTGACTCTGAAGAGAGAAGATCGGATTTACACCCTGCCCTTCACTACCCGAAGGAGTCTGAGAGTGGCTTACAATCTCCTCTCCCTTCCCCTCCCCACCACAGACACCCTGTAAGGGTGGTGGGGCAGAGAGAGCTCTTTCCAGAACTGCCCTTGAGAGAACAGCTCTGTGAGAACTTGTGACTGACCCAAGGTCACTCCAGCAGCTGCATATGGAGGAGGAGTGGGGAATCAAACCCGGTTCTCTGAGATTAGAGACCGCACTCCTAACCGCGACACTGAACTGGCTCTCAGTTTGATGGACCACGGGTCTGATTCAGGTGTATTCACACGCCACCACTGAACCACAGCCGATCCCCATTTGTACCCTGTAACGTGCAAGTAAGATGAATGGGTTGCTGACCACGAGCAGAATCCACCCCCCCCATATCCCCAAGGGACCCCAGTTATTCCCCACCCCCGTCGAATTCAGCCTCTCTGCCTGCAGCCTGCCAGATAATTGTCCTGTACCTGGGCTCACCTTAGGAAGCCGGGCCGTTTAGATGCAAATCACCCATAAATATGCTCAAAGTGTCTGGGCACGCTGGCCCCCCGCCGGCTGTGTAAAAACCGGCTGCCCCCACTGTGCCAGACGAGCCCGGAGACGGAGGCTGATGGGCAGACCGCGGACTGCAGCCGCTTGCAGGTGGCTTCCAGAGAGATGCAGGGCAGGACTGTGAAAGGGGGGGGGGGGGAGAAAGGAGACTTAAGTCGCCCCTCTGTGGGGCTCAACCCTCCAGAGCCCCCCCCCCCCCCATTCCTCCATGCCCTGTTTCAAACACTCAGTGCTCTGCAGCTCCATTTCTAACAGCCATGATTTGGCAATTAATTCTGATGTACTGATCTGGAGTCTTGCGGCTCCTTATTAAAGACAAACACATTTATTGGAGCAGCTTTCGTGAGACTCAGGCAACTGCTGCAATGAATGCACGCCTCTAAGAACATCAGAAGACCTTTGCTGGGTCAGACCAGGGAGAGTCCATCTAGTCCAGCATCCCGTCTCACACAGTGGCCGAGCAGTTCCTCTGGAGGGCCAACCAACAGGGCATGGAGGCTGAGGTCTTCAGTAGAACTTCAGAAGAGCCCTGCTGGATCAGACCAGGGAGAGTCCATCTAGTCTAGCATCCTGTTTCACACAATAGCTAACCAGTTCCTCTGGAGGGGCAACAACAGGGCAGAGAGGCTGAGGCCTTCCCCTAAGAAGGCCTCAGAAGAGCCCTTCTGGATCAGACCAGTGAGGGTCCATCTAGTCCAGCATCCTGTCTCACACAGGGGCCAACCAGTTCCTCTGGAGAGCCAACAACATGGCACAGAGGCCGAGGCCTTCATAAGAACCTCAGAAGAGCCCTGCTGGATCAGACCAGTGGGGGTCCATCTAGTCCAGCATCCCATCTCACACAGGGGCCAACCAGTTCATCTGCAGGGCTGACAACAGGGCAGAGAGGCCGAGGCCTTCCCCTGATGTTGCCTCCTGGCACTCAGATTCAAAGGGTGACTGCCTCTGAACATGGAGGTTCCGTTCCCATCACTTTTCAGGTACCACAAGACCCTTTGGTCATTTTGGCTTGCAGAAGACTCAGACAGAACCCCCACCCAAATTTGTTTAAATAACTACAATTGCTGAGGTCACTCTGCAGAAATTCTAAAACTCACCTGTTGAATTGGCCTTTTCACTTTAGCCAACTGCCTCAACTGGGATTTTTAGGATACTTTGGTAAGAGCCCCGCCCCTTAAACTCTTCCAGAGTCCAGAAGTTCTGCTTGCTTGTTAATTTATTGACTTCATCTACCACCCGCCTTTTACACTGGGAACCCAAAGCGGCTCACATCGGTCTCCTCTCCTCCATTTTATCCCCACAACAGCCCTGTGAGGTAGGTGAGGCTGCAGGGGTGTTACCGGCCCAAGGTCACCCAGCAAGCTTCCATGGCAGAGTAGCGATTCGAACCTGCCTCTCCCGGGTCCTAGTCGGACACTTCAAAGACCACACCATGCTACCCTGACCTGGATAGCCCAGGCAAACCCGATCTCGTTAGATCTGGGAAGCTCAGCAGGGTCGACTCTGGCATGCACTTGGATGGGAGACCTCCTTGGAAGACCAGCAGGCGGGAGGCGGGGGCAGGCTTTGTTCAGCCACCTCTCTGAAGATCCTCCAGGCCCCCAGTAGGGGTCAGTCACCGGAGGTCGCCATGACTTCCAGGTGCGCACACACTCACACTCAAAAATACAAAAAAAGAGACGACCACCGCACCATGCTTAGTCCTGTTCCAGCTTTGTTACCTCCGGAGCCCTCAGGGCTAGAAGCTTGCTTCTGAAAGAGGGAAAATGCAGGGAGCAAAGAAGAACCCTGAGCTAATAATAGTAGCACGTCTTTGGCACTTGCAGTGTTCAATTTAGTCCCAAATTTCCTGTGCAGAGGGGAACACACACACACAGCTGTGCTGCCACACCCCCCTCCTCACAGGAGGTCAGAGCGGAGCCACGGACACCATCTCAAAATGTACGGGACAGGCATGGCGCTGGGAGCGGCTCGCTTTCAAACGGGCAGAGCGCCGGCCTTCAGCTTACAAAGAGTGCTTACACAGAATCCAATTAGATTCTCAGCAGAACAGAGGCTATTTACGGCCAGGACCACAAAAATGCTTTTTAAAAAGATCCCTAACTAAAGGCAGGTTCTTCCCAATTTGGGGGGAGAAAATGAGGATTAAAAAAAAAATAGGAACATGTCCTGTTTGCAATTGCAGAGTGAGTGATGGAATTGCCACCCTCCAGGTGGACCTGGAGATCTCCTGGATCTGGAGACCTGGAGATCTCCTGGATCTCCTGGACCAGATGACAGAAACCAGATGACAGAGACCAGTTCCCCTGGAGAAAATGGCGACCTTCAGAGGGTGGACTCTGTGGCATTGTGCCCTGAGGTCCCTCCCCTCCCTTCCCCAAACACCACGCTTCCCAAGATCCACCCCCACACCTCCAGGCATTTCCCAACCTGGAGGTGACAACCCCAGCAGAGACCCCTCTCGCTAAGACAGTTCCAGGTGGTCTGCCATGCTGGTCTGAAGCAGTAGAACAAATTTAGAGTCCAGTGGCACCTTTAAGACCAGCAAAGTTTGATTCAAGGTGTGAGCTTTCCTGCGCACGCACACTTCATCAGATGGAATGAAATGGAAGTTAGCAGCGCATCCTCTACCTATATGTCTGGACCGGTAACTTCTGCTTCATTGTATCTGAGGAAGGGTGCATGCACATGAAAGCTCATACCTTGCTATTTTGCCCTGCTGAGGTCCCTCCCCACCCACTGCAGCCCCAAGTGGTATTGCCCAAATCCAGGGGGACCCACCCGCGATCAGAAGCCAGGGCATCCAACGACATCCCCTGCAGGCAGTAGCCAAAAGCTCTCTTCTAGAAGCAGATCTCTCCCCACCTCTCCCCGCCCCGTCTTTATGAATGAGTCTGTGCATCTCGGGGGTGGCAGCGGAAAGGGGAGGCCCCGCTGGGATAGCCAAGAAGCAATCAGAATACGAGATCAGCTTCCGCTGTGCCCCAAAAAAACAGAAGCCAGGCGGCACTCCTGGTGTTGCTCAAGCACCAACAGAACAGCTGGAGGGCAGGGAGGGGAGGCGCAGAAGGGAGCGTGTGGGTGTGGGAAAGGGCAGGGGCCGAATCACCACCGTGGAGACTTCTCAGGGACGGCTGGAAAAGGAATTGCCAAGCTTGGCTCACCGGCATTCACACCCACGCACACCCCCCACCATCATCGATCTCCACCAAAAGGAAGCCACAGCCCCGGAAGATGCCGAGTAATAAGTGCTCTTGTGCATGCACAGAGTGTTTTCTCCTCACTACTGCATGCACACTGGCGGCAGGGTCTCTGGGTCAAGAGGGTGTAAGTGCTAGGCAGGCTTGAGGCCTGCTAGCTACTAGCTGGAAGAAAGCCAGAAGTCCCTTCACAGACTGGAGCTGCAAGAAGAGGAAGAAGAAGAGGAGGAGGAGGAAGAGATTGGATTTATACCCCGCCCTTCACTACCGAGTCTCAGAACGATCTCCTTTCCCTTCCCCTCCCCTCCCCACAACAGATACCCTGTGAGGTAGGTGGGGCTGAGAGAGCTCTCTTGAGGACTGCCCTTGAGAGAACAGCTCTGAGGGAACTTGTGACTGACCCAAGGTCATGCCAGCAGCTGCATGTGGAGGAGTGGGGAATCAAACCCAGTCCTCCCAGATTAAAGTCTGCCCTCTTAACCACTACACCAAACTGGCTCTCAAAACCAAGCTCCCCCCCCCATACTCTCATCACCAACCTTTCAGCAAGATAGAATTAACCCCTTCCCCCCCCCCATATCCAAGCACACACTTGGACAAGATGGTTCTTTTAACCCCTGAGTGTACAACAGCCCTGTTCAGTAGGCCAGTAGTATTATCCCATATTACAGATCGGGGCGGGGTCGAGAAAAAGCAAATCTGCTAAGGCAGCGGAGAAAGCTCATGGCAGAGGTGAAGGTTGACTAGAATACCGCCCCCCCCCCCCCCCAAATCTCCCTGGCATGGCACGCAAGCCCTCTGGAGCCAGAACAAAAGTTCAGGGGCCTTGCAGGCAAGTTCTCCTCCCCTGAAACAGGATGTGGCAAACAGCTGCTCAATTACGGAGAGGCCCAAAACCGCTCGCTCCCACCCACGCGGGCTCAGTTTCAACACGATGCCGGCTGAGGTCATGGCAAGCGCACGGCATCTCCATCCCGGAAAGCGGGCTGCTAACTCTGTAAAGCCAGCAGCGCCACACACAGAGTTGCCAACTCCAGAGTGGGACATTCCTGGAGATGTTGTGGGTGGAGCCTGGGGAGGGTATAATGCCATAGAATCTACCCTCTGAACCGACCCTTTTCTCCAGGGGCACGGATTTCGGGAAATGAGGCGCATTCCGGGAGATCTCCAGACCCCACGTGGAGGTTGCACAAGACAGTCTCCACAAACTGAGCACCGCGGCCCAGCCTCCCATTTCAAACCAGGCCTTACTCCAGTTTCAGCACGAGCCCCAGTTTCTCATCCCGGCTTGAAAAAACCCCCACCACATCTCCCTTGTGCAAATCAGATCCGACTCTCATTTCCACGCCATTTCCTCTCTCCCAGAGCTGAACTCTTTCTGCCGAGTGCGTGCAGGCAAGAGAATCAAATCGACAAAACCGACCGTGAAAAGCAGAGACCCAAAACTGTTGACAAGAACGGAACGAGAAGAACAAGGGAAGGCTGGCGCGCAGCTTGACTCTGGTTTCGCTTGTCTGGTACGGCCTCCCCTTCTGGGTCCCTCTGGCCACCAACAGGAAAAGGTAACCGCTTACCTTCACCCATCTGTGTGCATACTGGGTGTGTGGGCAGAGAATTCAGGCTCACATCTCTGCCCTGGCACCCCCTGCAGTTGCGCTCTCTTACAGGGATCTTAGGCAGGGAGGTGGGACTGGATATCCCCTCAGCCTCTCTGCACTGCTGGAGGGACTGGTTGGCCAGTGTATGAGACAGAGGAACTGGTTGGCCAGTGTATGAGACAGGATGCTGGAGATGGACCCTCACTGGTTTGATCCAGCAGGGCTCTTCTGAGGTTCTACTGAAGACCTCGGCCTCTGTGCTAGATAGACCCTCACTGGTCTGACCCAGCAGGGCTCTTCTGAGGTTCTTCTTGGGAGAAGGCCTCGGCCTCTGTGGTCTGCTGTTGGCCCTCCAGGGGAATTGGTTGGCCACTGTGTGAGACAGGATGCTGGACTAGGTAGACCCTCACTGGTCTGACCCAGCAGGGCTCTTCTGAGGTTCTTCTTGGGAGAAGGCCTCGGCCTCTGTGGTCTGCTGTTGGCCCTCCAGGGGAACTGGTTGGCCACTGTGTGAGACAGGATGCTGGACTAGGTAGACCCTCACTGGTCTGGTCCAGCAGGGCTCTTCTTAGCTTCCGATCAGGGGACGGCCTCGGCCTCTCTGCCCTGCTGTTGGCCCTCCAGAGGAACTGATGAGCCACTGCATGAGTCAGGATGCTGGACTAGGTGGACCCTCGTTGGTCTGAACCAGCAGGGCTCTTCTGACACTTTTAACATCAAGGGAAGGCCTTGGCCTCTCTGCCCTGTTGCTGGTCCTCCAGAGGAACTGGCTGGCCACTACGTGAGACAGGATGCTGGACTAGATGGACCCTAACTGGTCTGGTCCAGCAGGGCTCTTCTGAAATTCATATGTTCTTCAGGGAATCACCTGCCATTTAACAACCCCCCCCCCAGTGAAACCACATTGGTGATGCTCAGCCTGCCCCCCCTCCACAAACTGAGAGCCAGTTTGGTGTAGTGGTTAAGTGCGCAGACTCTAATCTGGGAGAACTGGGTTTGATTCCCCATTCCTCCACTTGCAGCTGCTGGATGACCTTGGCCAAGCCCTAGTTCTGTCAGAGCTGTTCTCTCAAGGACAGATCTGAAAAGAGCTCTCTCAGCCCCACCTACCTCCCAGGGTGTCTGCTGTGGGGAGGGGAGGGGAGGGGAAAGGAAAGGAAAGGAGATTGTAAGAACAAGCCCAGACAGGGCTGGTGGCGGATGAGTGGGCATTAGCCCTTCCACAACTATAAGAAAGGATTAAAAGGGGGCAGGAGCACACACTGGTTTATGCAGCTCCTCTTCTGCCACTGGAGTACCACCAAAGCCTCTGTTGCTGGGCCAAAGGCGGCCAACACTTGGGTACGTGCGTGAGGAGCTCCTTTCCAAAAGATCGCCCGCCACATCTTTCTCCTGCCCCCCCCCCAGAGTACCATGCCCCCAGTTTCCAGGGCAATGCTGCAACAGCCTGGAAGAGAGAGAGAGCGCCAGACCGACCATCCCAGCAGCTCCGGAGCACATTCAGACCAGAGCCTCTGCGTGGAGTACCAGCTCTTTTCTTTGTGTTAATTCATTTGTACCCCTGCCTTTCTCCCCAGTGGGGACTCAAAGTGGCTTACATCCCCCTCCTCTCTTCCATTTTATCCTCACCGCAGTCCTGGGAGGTAGGTCCGGCTGAGAGTGTGAGTGACTGGCCCAAGGTCACCCAGCAAGTTGCCATGGCAGAGGGGGGAGTCAAACCTGGGTCCCCCAAATCTTAGTCTGATACTCTAACCACTAGAGTGGTGCTGAGAACCAGGTTCAAATCCACCCCTTAGACCAGAAGCTCCCTCAGTGGTTTTGGATGACTGCTCAATTCTCTGCCCAGCCTGCCTCGCAGGGTGGCTGGGCGCGGAGGCAACACCCTCTGCTCAGAGCAGAACTCCCATCTTTTTTTCCTTTTCAAAGTTACAACTGCAGGGTCTCATCTGCCAAAGAGAGCTGTGTTTCCCGAAAGCTTCTGCTACAATAAAGCGTGTTAGTCTTCAAAGGTGACATTGGGGTTTTTTACTAATTCCAGGAAGTCTCAGGAGATACCTGTTCATAGGAAGTGCGCAAGCTGTGCACGCAGGGGTCACTCCGGAAATGCTGCCTGCACATGAGATCAAGGGGAGTGTGCAATGCTCCCTCTAAGCTGTGGAGTCTTGTGAGCAAAAATTCTACTTTGTGCGGTACTGGCATGAAAGTTGTGAGCAGGTGATTTGGCTGCTGCGTAAATTAGTTTGCTCTGGAGCCCTCCTTCCTGAGCCGAGACAAAAATCTGTGAGTTGGAGGCTAAAAAACTGTGAGCTAGCTCACACTAACTCAGTTTAGAGAGAAAACTGTGTGTCAGGCACGTTTACCACTTTCCACGTCCTGGAGCTGACGCACACGGAGACATAAAGCTGCCTTCCGGTGAATCAGACCACACGCCCATCAAGATCAGTATTGCCTGCTCAGACTGGCAGCGTCCCAGGTGGAGAACATCCACATCCCCTCCTGCCTTGTCATCTTTTCAGCTGGACGGACCTTCTGCACGCCAAGCAGAGGCTCTGCCACTGAGCCACCGTCCCTCTCCATGGCTCTCCAGAGTCTCTGGCTGAAGTCTTTCCCATCACCTCCTGCCTGGTTCTTTTAACTGGAGATGCCGCTGGGGACTAAACCCGGGACCTTTGGCATGCCAAGCAGATGCTCTGCCACTGAGCCACAGGCCCGCCCCAAACAGATCCTTGGCCCATCAAGGTCAGCATTGTCTACTCAGACTGGCAGCAGCTCTCCAGGGTCTCAGGCTGAGGTCTTTCCCATCACCTCCTGCCTGGTCCTTTTTAACTGGAGATGCCGGGGATTGAACCTGGGACCTTCTGCATGCCAAACAGAGGCTCTGCCACTGAGCCACGGCCCCTCCGAACCCAAGCCACCCTCCAAATATAGCCCGGGGGTTGCCCTCCACCATCCCAAGGCCAGGAGCATCTCTCGGAAGTCGGAAGGCCGACTCTCGGGCTGTCAAGGGCAGAGGCCTTAACAAAACACCAGCCCTTAACATCTGCTTCACGGAGCCTTTGAAAAGGGGGCAGACGCCACTGAAAGAAGGGCTGGGAGGGGGAATATTCCGGAGCCGCGGTGAGAGAGCTCACGCACTGGCTGGTGCACCGGACCCGTTCAGTTTACACGGTTGCCAAGCAACGCTCTCTCCGTGCGAGAATTCACTTTGGGGCCATTAACAGTAACTATTTATACCCGAGCTGAGAGGGCCGGGACTGGTAGGGCACAGAAGCAAGAGCAGGGAGGACAAGTTGCTGGAACCCCCCTCGCCCCCAAACCCCTGGTAACTGGGGCTGGAGCTACAGTCTTCTCACACTAGTGGTGTTGTACGCACAGTTTACAGAACACGGTCATGCGCTCTGCAGTCTGTCTGACTTCGCAGGCGAACCTTAGTGGACTCAGTCAGCACCTCTAACATACATCGACATACAGGCATGTTAAGTGCCGCTGATGATCCTATTCACAGAAGCAGAAATCAATCATGAACATACATTCAGATATGCCCTTTTGTTCATTGCTTAAATGCATGCTGGGGGGGAAAGGCTAAACGCTGACAGGCAGTTACACTGTTTATGACCTTGCTTTTTCCTCGGCCAGCAATAACTGTGCATGCTTCTGATGTCAGTCAAGTTAGCCGAAGAACACACAGCGCTATGTATCCATATCTGCTATATTAGATGCTTTTAGAGCTTCATACCGTGGGAAGAAGTAGGCCCACTGTTTAGCTGAAATTGCAACATCTTTACTCGACCAAGCTCAACCCACTGGTCCGTGCCCAATCAGAAGGTTATGACGGACGTATGACAAAGTTTGATGGAACCAATAATCATGGTTTATTTGCAAGCGTCACACTGAATATAAAATCCTGTGTCTCCCATTGTACCCTTGGGGGAGAGTTTGTGGGTGTTTGAGGGTCCAAAACCTTGCTGTCCCTGTGTTCCCCTCCTTTATTAACAAAGTTCTAGGTTTCTGCTGCTCTACAGGAATTGTGACGCGGGTTCTCCCAAACTGGGCTGGGGAAACAGCAACCAGAGACAGCATTTCTGTCTATCCCGAGCTCCAACGGCCGTTGTACAAATGGCCGAGAAACAGCCCTTGAGAGAGACCCCTGGAGTGAGGAAGGACCTCCCAGGCACCCAGCCCAAAGCACCAACACCGCCTCACACACAAAGCTGCCTCATACTGAACGAGACCTTTTCTACAGTCTTTATTTCTTATTTGTACGAGGCCGTGTGTCCATTATGGCTGCTATTGTCTACTCAGACTAGCA
The DNA here is from genome assembly GCA_029233225.1 of Lepidodactylus listeri. NCBI lineage: Eukaryota > Metazoa > Chordata > Lepidosauria > Squamata > Gekkonidae > Lepidodactylus > Lepidodactylus listeri. Next base: position 54,254,812 of record JARCFY010000018.1, read on the forward strand.
GCAGCTCTCCAGGGTCTCAGGCTGAGGCCTTTCCCATCGCCTCCTGCCTGGACCTTTTAACTGGAGATGCCGGGGATTGAACCTGGGACCTTCTGCATGCCAAGCAGAGGCTCTGCCCCTGAGCCACAGCCCCTCTTTACAGCTCTCCAGGTCTTTCCCATCACCTGCTGCCTGGTCCTTTTTAACTGGAGATGCCGGGGACTGAACCTGGGGCCTTCTGCATGCCAAGCAGAGGCTCTGCCCGAGCCATGGCCCCTCCCCGAAAAGACCCTTGGTCCATCAAGGTCAGTATTGTCTACTCGGACTGGCAGTGGCTCTCCAGCAGAGCTCTTTCGCATCACCTCCTGCCTGGTCCTTTTAACTGGAGAGGCCAGAGATTGAACCTGGGACCTTCCGCGTGCCAAATCAGATGGTCTACTACTGAGCCACAGTCTCTCCCCTGAAGCTGCCTTCGACTAAATCACACCCTGGGTCCATCAAGATCAGTATTGTCTGTTCTGGCAGCAGCTGCCCAGGGCGTGAGGCAGAAAAAGGTCTTTCCCATCACCTACTATCTGATCATTATTGGAGAGGGTGGGGATTGAACCTGGGACCTTCTGCATGCCAAGCAGCGGCTCTGCCACTGACCAACAGCTGCTCCCCAAGACTGGGTCTGCTCTTCTGTAGAAAAGTAAGGAAAGGGCGAGCCTTGCATTCATCCAAAAGGATTGGACTACTGTAATACTCTATACACAGGGCTGCCCTTGTCTCAAATCTGGAAGCTGCAGCTTGTGCAAAATGTCGCAGCCAGGCTTTTGATGGGACCCGCAATTTGGGAGCACATCCAGGCTGTGCTAAAGGCACTGCACTGGCTGCCAATAACATACTGAATTCGTTTCAAGGTGCTGATTCTTACCTTTAAAGCCCTTTATGGTCAGGGGCCTACACACCTGAGGGACCGCCTTTCTGCATGTTCCCCAGACAGCACTGTGGTCAGGGGCCCAGAACAGATTGGCCCTTGTGAGTCTTAAGGAAGCCAGGCGACAACCAGGGCCAGGGCTTTCTCAGTGGTGGCTCCATTCTGGTGGAATGAGCTCCCAGAAGAGATAAGGGCCCTGCAGAGCCTGTTGCAGTTCCACAGGGCCTGTGAAACGGAGCTCTTTCACCAGGCTTTTGGAGCTGCTGCCACCGTTAAACATCGTTAAACATCATTAACAACTAACAGCTGAAGGACAGAGTGCCCTATGTCCCTGCAATTTCCAGTAACAACCTGAGCTAGCTGCCTAAAGGACAGCTAAAAGAAGACCTAGGAGCTGCCTGAGAGCAGAGTATGGCAGCCATTGTCAAATTAGTGCTACCAATACTAGCACTCCACTTGCACCTGCTGGATGACCTTGGGCAAGCCCTAGCTCTGGACCAGCTGTTCCCTCAAGGACAGCTTGGGAAAGAGCTCTCTCAGCCCCACCTACCTCACAGGGTGTCTGTTGTGGGGAGGGGAAGGGAAAGGAGTTTGTAAGCCGCTCTGAGACTCCAAGTGAGTGAAGGGCTGGGTATAAATCCATTCTCTTCTTTTCATGTTAGATGGTTAAATGGTTTTAGAATTGTTTTAATTGTTTTATGGTAATTTATGTGTTGCTTCTTATTAAAGCCACCCTGAGCTGGCCTTGGAAGGGCGGGGTAGAAATCTGATACATAAATGAATAAATAAATAAGGATAAAAATCCAGGGAAAATGAAGGAAACTCTTGAGGGCCAGGGAGGAGACCTAGACAGGCCTCAACAAAAACGGATCTGTTTTCCCTGCCGGGAAGCTAAGACCACACCGGAGGCTTCAGAAGACCAGCAGAGCTCTAATTCCCACTAGAAGAGAGTCAGCCTTCAGTTTCCCAGCTGAGAATACAGCCGCGACCTGGCTGGATTGGGATCTGGGAGACCAGCTTCGAATCCCCATTCGTGCCATGGAAGCTCGCCGGGCGACCTTGGGCAAGTCACACACACTCGCCTTCCCTACATCACAGGGTTGTTGTGAAAAATCAGATGGCAGAGAATCACGTCAGCTGGTTTGGGTCCCCGTTGCGGAGTTGAAGGAAGTAAGGAGAATCAAGGACATGGTCAGTGAGAGGCCCCAAGACGACAACCAGGAGGCAGGAATCCACAGCCCTGGCATTCAGAGGGGAGGCCAAGGAAGGCACAGGTGGCATTCAGAGCTCAGACAGCACAGCCCTCTGCGGGCACTGCCAAGCCAAGCCAAACCCAAGCCCTTATTTCATGTTCTCCCAAAGCTCCCAGGATCTTTTTCTTTCCTAGAAGGGGGAAGAAAGTGAGTTAGAGTGCGAACAAGCGGGTATCCACATCCAAAATATCATCTCTGGGCTGCACAGACCCTCTGCCCACTTTTGTAAAAACAAGGATAAGGAAAGCTACAAGAAGAGACAGGCCACAAGCGTCCCAAGAGACCCCAAACCCAGCAAGGGGCGGCCAAGCCTGGCATAGAGAGTTGTGCATAGGCGCAGCCTGCCCCCTGGTGGTGCAGAATGAGTCCTGCAACCCATTGGAACAAAAAGTTTACAGTCCAGCAGCACCTCTAAAACCAATGAAGTTTTAATTCTGGGTATAAGCTTCTGTGTGCGAGCACCTTTCTTCATACACCCATCGGAACAAAAAATGCAGCTAGGATTTTCCCGAGCTGGAAAACGAGAAATTCTATCGTTGAGTGTTCCCTCTAAGCTGAAGTTAGTGTGACCCAGCTCAGTTTTTTAGCCTGCGGCTCACACATTTTTGTCTTAGCTCAGGAAGGATGGCTCCAGAAGAGCAAACTCATTGATGCAGTAGCCAAATCACTCGCTCGCAGCTTTAATGCCAGTAGCTCACCAGGCAGAATTTTTGCTCACAGGACTCCACAGCTCAGAGGGAGAATTGGTGGAGACTATTCTTCCTCCGGGGGTGGAGTGCTCAAAGGCTTTTGACCGGCACAGTTCTTGCGTCGCTGGAGTTGCTGCTTCAGCTTCTTCTCTGGGACTGAAAAGCATGCAAAGATGGCAGAAGAGCCCTGTGTAACTTGATGGTCTGCAAGTTAATAGTTTTTTTGTTCCTGCATTCCTTGCAATATAAAAGTGTCTTGTGTGTTTCAGACCAGGGGCACTATTTCATGATGTCACAAAGTTACCCCCACTCAGAGCAAAGTTTTAGTGCGTGAAGAAGAACTGACGTATTTTTCAATGTGCTCGTGTATCAAGCTATCATGCCCTGAAAAGGGAAGGCTCGAAAGCCAGTCGAATCCGACTCTAGGGTTGCGGTGCTCATCTCTGTTTCCAAGCTGAAGAGCCAGCGCTATCCGAAGTCTTCTCCGTGGTCATGTGGCTGGTGTGACTAAACGCAGAGGCGCACGGAACACTGTTACTTCCCACCAAAGCGGTACCTGTTTACCTACTTGCAGTTTCTTGCTTTTGAACTGCTAGGTTGGCAGGAGCTGGGGCCAGAGACGGGAGCTCACTCTGTCATGCGGCACTCTGGTCTCGAACTGCCAAACTACCGACCTTCTGGTCTACAGTTCAGTGTCTTAACCACTGAGCCACCGCGGCCCGAAAAGGAAAGAACCCTTATCAGCCACCGCCCCCCAGCAATCGACCACCTGGCTTTCAGAGTTACTGTGGGAGCCTTTGGAAGAAAGAGACCGTAAGGGGTACAATATTACAAACTTTTATTAAACTTCTACAGCACTGGTCGATCGGCAAAAGGTTGTACTCTCTGCAAGAGAGACAGCTACTGAGAAGTAATATTCTGAATACTTTCCGCAGCCCTCTCCTCAAACCAGACTGTACCACAGCCCACCTGTCCAGCAAGCCAGTCAAATAAAAAAGGTTCACAGAGCAGGGAAGAAAAGAGCCATGAAAAAACCCTGGAAGAACCCGTCCTCCTCCTATCTTTTTTGTTTTTGAAGGCAACACCCCTCTCTCCCCCCTAGGGGGCTACATACAGATCCAAAGGCATCACCTGCCCCCCTCCCCCACACCCCCAGAGCTCTTTTCAGTGGGGACTTTGGGGGCAAGCATCCGTACAGGACTCAAGCCAGAGAGGAAGGATATCAGCTGGAAGGGGGGGGGGGCTTTTAGAGGGCAAGTGGGGGGGGGGCAACCACATCTGCCCCTTTTGACCAGATCAGGAAAGGAGTCGGGAATGCTGCAACGACAGGAGATGGGGAACGCCAGTGGAGGAGGGGGCTGCCGTCCAACCCCACCCCGCATTGTTCCTCCTGGAATGCAACAGACCCCCCCCCGTATGCATCTCAGGACAGATATCCCCTCCCCCTTTCTTAAAATACCAGCCCCCTCATTAGCGGCACTTCTCCCAAACAACTCCCACTTTCACACATGGACTCTTTCTCCAGAACAAACTTCACAAACCCGCACATGCACGCAAGGCTCTGTGCGTGTCCCTGCCCCACCAACTCCCGAAAAGACCCCTGGCCGGAGAAGCGGCCGGTCATGTGACAGTCTGGGGTGGACTGGCTCCGGCAGCTGAGGCACAGAGCCACAGCATGAGGGAGTTGGCCACAGGGGCCTGGGGGGAACCAGGCAGGTGGACCCCTCCCTCCTCCTCCTCCTCCTCCTCGCTGTCCCAGGGATCAGGAAACTTGCGCTGGCCGGAAGCCGTCGCCAGCACTGGTAGGCTGGGGTGGAGGCTGAGGAAAGGAAGGGGGAGGGAGAGAGAGAACAAGGTCAGATGGGAAGGGGAGGCTGCTCTGCCCTTGACCCATGGCATCCAGCCCTTCAGAAGGCACCCAACCCAGCATCCCAGCCTCAGCACTCCTTTTCCCAGGGGCCAAGAGGAGGCCCAGGGACAGACTGCCTCACAGGTACAAGCATCATAAGACAGCATCCAAAAAAGAGGGGTGTGACTGCTACACCAGGAGTGCTGGCCAGCGGTCACCTCAGCCACAGACCCAAAGGAGTGGGGCCGAACTTGTCACTCAAGGCTGGCCCTCCGTCTCATTCAGAGGCAGCCAACCACTGAATCCGAGAGCCAGGAGGCAACGTCAGGGGAAGGCCTCGGCCTCTCTGCCCTTTTGTTGGCCCTCCAGAGGAACTGGCTGGCTACTGTGTGAGATGGGATGCTGGAATGGATGGACCCTCAGTGGTCTGATCCAGCAGGGCTCTTCTGATGTTCTTATGAAGGCCTCGGCCCCTCTGCCCTGTTGCTGGCCCTCCAGAGGAACTGGCTGGCCACTGTGTGAGACGGGAGGCTGGACTAGATGGACCCTCACTGGTCTCGCCCAGCAGGGCTCTTCTTAGGTTCCTATCAGGGGAAGCCTTTGGCCCCTCTGCCCTGCTGCTAGCCCTCCAGAGGAGCTGGCTGGCCACTGTGTGAGACAGGATTGCTGGACTGGATGGACCCTCAGTGGTCTGATCCAGCAGGGCTCTTCTAACGTCCAGGCGCCTTTCCACAAAAGTTCCAGTTCCCACCTCAGAGCCTGGACATCTCAACCCTGCAGTGATCCCTGCCAGAAGAGGCGGTGCCTCCCACAGGGCCAGTACCTGATGCCGTTGACACAGTCCGGCAGCGCCTGGAATTGGAGGACCGGGGGCAGGACCGGGCGAGGATTGCTACTTGGAGGCTGGGAGGTGTCCCAGACGGTGACCAGCCCCTCGGTGTCTCCGCTCAGCAAGTACCTCCCGCTCCTGTGGAGGAAAGTGAAAGGGCTCTCGTGCAAGTCTATCCCAGGAGGGGAAGCGCCAGAGGTCTCCTAGGGGCCCCACGTTCTCAGTCTCTCCCGACACTGCTCTTTGCCAGACTGGTGCAGACCACAAGAGCCCTGAGAAAGGGGGCGCTCCCCTCGATGTCTCACTCCCTTCCCAACCCACAGAGACCCCCCCCGAACTCTGCATTCGGGGGCTCTTTCTCCCCATATTTCAGCCCACTCTTTGCTGGGGGAATCTGGCCTTCAAGCCACTCCAGTGGGACCACACACTGAGCCAAACACATGACGGGGCACGACACCAGGAAAAAAGAAGGCCGCGCTCACTCACCAGTCCAAGTCAAAGTAGAGTCTCTGGTTGGTGGCCACCGTCCGGGATACGGAGAAGAGGACTTCGCCGGGCTGGCGGAGGTCCCAGCAGAGGATCTCTGAGTCCTGGGGGGGCGGGGGGACAAGACACGAGACTCAAACCTGACCCCAAAAGTCCTAGCCTACTTCAGTGAACGGAGGAGGGCCGACACCAGTACTATTTCATTTATTTAAAGCATTTATTAGCTGCCTTTCTCCCTTGCAGAACTCGAGGCGGCTTACCGTGCAAATGAAATCATTATAAAAAGACAAAAGTATGATTAAACCACCATAAAGAACGTGTAAAAGGTCACAACTTAAAAACACCGGTTAGGATTGCCAGTAAATAGAAACTAAATGAGTCAAATGCAGTCCTCAATAAAACCATCTTCAGCTGCCTCCTGAACGTCCAAAATGAGGGGGCCAGACCTATCTCCTTGTGTAGGTAATTCCATAATTGGGGGGCCGCCACGAAAAAGGCCATCTCTTGTGTACCCAGCCAGGGGGTAATCAGAGGCAAGGCAAAGCCCAACCCATTTGGTGGAGGTGTGGGGATATCAGCTCCTCCCATTGGCACATAGACAAAGCCCCACCTAATGACCTGTCATTCTATAGACCCCACCTCCAGCCACTCTAGGCCACACCCACCGGCCTCCTCCTCCTCCCTCCCCTTCCTGTGACAAGCCCTCACCTTGCGGCCTCCAGTGTAGAGGAAGAAGCCTTCGGGGGAGAAGAGAGCGTGCGTGACCCCTCCCTGGTGCCCGTGCAGTAAGGCCAGGGGGTCCCCCTCTGCCCGGGAGTAGAGGCCGACCGTCTTCGAGTAGGAGGTGCAGGCGTAGACTGGCTGGGTGGGGCTGAAGGCAATGCAGGAAATGATGCCATTCTGCCCTTGCTTCTTTACTGGGAAGCGGAGGGAGAGGGGGTACATCAGTTCACGTGGGCCCCTCCTTCCCAAACACACCCTCGTCCAAGGCAAAATCCACTTCGCATCAAAGAGAAACCACACCCACTGAGGGATGACGCGGGACCTTCTTCACAACGGCCCCAAGGGCATACAACTTCCTCCTGGAAAAAGACGCATCCACCTCCTCTCTGGTTGCTTCTGCAAACCTTCATGCCCCATTATTTTTAGAAGAAGAAGAGTTGGTTTTATGCCCTGCTCTTCACTACCCAAAGGAGTCTCAGAGCAGCTTACAATCTCCTTTCCCTTCCCCTCCCCACAACAGACACCCTATGAGGTAGGTGGGCCTGAGAGAGCTCTTTCGAGAACAGCTTGAAGAGAACTGTGACTGACCCAAGGTCACACCAGCTGGCTTTATGTGGAGGAGTGCAGAATCAAACCCAGTTCTCCAGATTAGAGTCCACCGCCCGTAACCATTACATTACATTGGTTCTCAGTGAATGCTCCTTTCTACTGCCTGAGGTCAGGAAAGCTCCCACTCACCTGGCTTTCTGCAAACTGTGCAAAACCAAATTATTCTACTCAAGAGGGCTTTTGTATACAGGCAACAGGACTGCACTGTATTAAACGACCCACAAAGTTACCTGGATAAATTATTAGTGTCGGCAGAGTAATTAACACAGCAGCAGTGCACAACCTGATTAAAGAGTAGATAAAAGTTTATTTAGGAACTAACATACTTGATAGGAAAGAGGAGAGACAGAGACAGGTTCCTAACTACATCTCTAGCTGAGAGTTACAAAGGCGTGGATTATAACTATTACATTTTGGCTACGCCTCTGTTTTAAATGTGATCCTAACAGTCTCATTTATACATATGTTTTCTGAATCGCACCTATCTGATTGGTTGACCTATACTGAGAAGATTTTAGTAATTGGACTTAACATTAATGACATGGTTTGCTTTCGGAGAAGCAGGCTTTTGCCTTGATTAAGCAAAGACTTATTGATATCGAGAGACAAGATCTGAAAAGCCTGGCTTCTGGACGTGGTTCCCCAGTGCGTTGGGAGCTTTCATCTGGCCCTTCCCTTCCTGAATACCTATCTTGTTTGTGTGATCCTCATCTTCGTAGGGCGTTTATGGCAGCCTGTTTAAATGTTCTCCCATTTTATGGTGTTACATGGGAGATTCAAGAAAATTCCATAAACAGATAGGCTGTGTCCACGTGGGATGAGCGAGATTGAAGATAACAATCATGTTATTTTGCACTGTAAATTTTACGACGATCTTTGTGCTGTATTTTTAAAGCCTTTCCTGCTACCTTTAAAGGGTCGATCTGAGGATCGCAAGACCTTTCTACTTCTAGCCTCAAATGAAAGCAAAATCATTGAATCTGTAGCAAAATTCCTCCACCAGGCCTCTAGGAGGAGATGTTCTTCCTGATGACAGATTCCAGAGTATTTTATTTGGGTTTGTGCTGTTACGCCAATAAAGGTCCGTGATGTGATGATGATCTCTAGCTGAGAGAGAGACAGACAGACAGAGACTGAGTTGTCAAACCTCTGAAAAGGGGGAAATCGCCCTGAGAGTAGCAATCTGGAGACAGACAAGGAATGACACTTAACAGGAGAGAGAGGGTGCTGCCCTCACTATCCTACCATTATCTTCGTGCTGCCCCCTGCGGGGTCTTCTTCCCATCTTCCTCGTACACCACAGACATTGCCTTTTCCAGCAACTAGGGACTGCGGTCTGTACTATTGTGTCTCACCTCCCGTAAGGAAAATATCCATTCTAGAAGGAGCCTGGAAGTCTTTTCAGACATCAGAATTCTGCAGGGTTTCACTCCAAGCACAAGGAAGAGACCTGCAAAAAGGCATGCTGGAGGGCCATCACGGTGTGGCAGAGAGAGGGGTGGAATAGGACTTGGGGCGACCCGGGTTCAAATCCCGACTTCTGCCATGGAAGCTGGCTGGGTGACCCAGGGCCTGTCACAAACTCACGGCCTGGCCTATCTCACAGGGCGGTTGTAATCGTTAAGAAAACGGAGGAGGCCAGCACAGCACGTTCTGAAAGCTGCTCTGAAACCCAACGGGGAAGACGAGCAGGGAGTCAACAAACAGACTTGTCACCTTCGAGAGGATGCCAGGAAGGCTTTGAGGAAGGAAGCCGTGCCACTCCCAGGAACGCCGCCACCGCCACCCCCTCTCTGAGGCCGACTCACCAAACGTGGGCCTGGTCTCGCACCCTCGTCCTGGGCGGGAGGTCTCGAACACTCGCACGGTCTTGTTGAAGCCACAGAAGAGCTGGGAGCCGTCCGGGGTGAAGCTCAGAGCGTGGGCGGGGGTCAGCTCGTCCTGCAGGGAGGCAGAGGGTCAGTGCCTGAAACACCCCCCTCCCCCCCGGAAAGCGATGCAGGGCAACTGGGCAGAGAAGGCAGTTGCCAATGGGCCGGGGGGCACCCAAGCGGGGACTCACCAGGTGGTTGTAAGGACGGAAGGTCGCCCTCAGGTCTCCATGGAAAGCGTCCCAGATGTGGATGGGGTTATCACGGCTGCTGCTGGCGATGCTGCCGAGGGAGACGGTGGTGAGGAAGAGTGTGGGGGGGGGCTGCTTGAGTCCCAGACGAGCTACCGGCTGGGGGGGCACCCAGTGGATCAGACCGGGGTCCCCAACGTGGCGCCCGTGGGCACTGACACCGTTCCTGGTGCCCACATCGTCTTTTCAGAAAGGGGGTGGGGCCAGGTGGAGGGGTTTTGTCCAGCAAGGCTTCTGATTGGCCGCTGGAGATGCTGCTTTGGCATGAGTTGACCCCATAGCGCAAGACTCCCCACTGCTGGACCTCCTGAGGGCCCCTGGTGTTTTTGGCCCCTGTGTGACACGGAGTGTTGGACTGGAGCGGCCACTGGCCTGATCCCACACTGGCGTCTCTTACATTCTTATGACACACACTCTCGTTCTCTTTCTCTCTCTCTCGGCAAACGTCACAGCCAGGGGTCTTTTTTATCCCACAGTCAACCCCATAGCATCGTGGATACCCCATCCAGCAAGGTACCAGAAAACAGGCATGTTTGTATTTTAACAAAAATGAGTTCCTAGTCCTCATGACTATGCAGATAACCAAGAAGGCCCATGGGCCAAAGCAGGGAGCAAACAAGATATACAGTTGCCCGGGCTTCAAAACCCAGCCCAGCCCAGCCCTTCCCTAAGGCCAGGAGCAGCAGAACAGAGCCACGCTGACTGGCAAGTCCTCTCATCACCAGAATCTTTACAGGTGGCAGAATCATAGGTAAAGCTAAAGGTTTCCCTTGCTTGAAAGCCAGTCGAATACGACTCTAGGGATGCGGTGCTCATCTCCGTTTCCAAGCCGAAGAGCCAGAGCTGTCTGAAGACTTTTCCGTGACCACGTGGCCGGCATGACTAGATGCTGAGGCACACGGAAAGCTGTTACCTTCCCACCAAAGCGGTACTTATATATCAACTTGCAATCTCTTGCTTTCGAACTGCTAGGCCGGCAGGAGCTGGGGCCAGAGACAGGAGCTCACGCCATCATGCAGCACTCGGGTCTTGAACTGCCGAACAACCAATCTTCTGGTCTGCAGCTCAGCTTCTTCACCACTTGAGGCACTGCAGCCCCTTGCAGAATCATAACTCTAGTGCAAAGTGCACTCTCATGAGACCGCCCCCAAAGTGCTACAATCTGCACCCCTGTGGCATGAAATCCAGCTGGCTGCCCGCAATCTAAGAAAGGGGTTTATGTGCCAGCTACCATGCCCCTACCTGCCCCCCAGGTCCTTCTGCGGCCTACCACCTTAAGTTAATGCAGCCACTGGTGTGACCTTGGGTCAGTTACAAGTTCTCTCAGAGCTGTTCTCTCAGGAGCAGTTCTTGAGAGAGCTCTCTCAGCCCCACCTACCTCTCAGGGTGTCTGTTGTGGGGAGGGGGAGGGAAAGGAGATTGTAAACCATTCAGAGACTTCTTTGGTTAAGAACATAAGAGAAGCCAATGTCGGATCAGGCCAACGGTCAATGGCCAAAGATACCAGGTGCCATCAGGGGGTCCCCCAGGGAGCCAGGACAGTAGAAACCCTGGTTCGTGAAGGGTGGGGTATAAAACCAATCTCTTCTTCTTAATAACTTCTGTCCGTTTATCTGCAAGTCTAACTGAAGCTGCCCCCCCAGCCCCCTCCGCCTCAGGCTATGGCCAAGCTCTTGCCGTGAGCGTCATGCACTTGGGGGTGAACGGGAGACATCCGGGAGGGAGGGAGGGAGGGAGGGAGGGAGGCAGGAAAAGGGAAGAGTGATTTACAAACAAGTCTGCGGGTCGGTGGAACTCATGAGCGGGAACCAGCAGTAGTCGTAGATGGTGTCTCCTTCCACCATGTGCAGCACAGGACTCTGCGAAGGGAGAGAACGGAGATGGGTTGCCTCCACATGACAGCATCCGGGGTCCGTGGCTCCGGTTGGGGTTCCCCTGGAGGGCGGCCTTGCAGCATCTGTTTGGTTCCCCCGCTTTCTTGATGCGCAGGGAGCAGGTTGCCCAAAACAGAACTCGGGTCTGATGGAAGTCATGCGCAGCTATCCCAGAACCGTTCTCTCGGGCTTTATAAACAAGACTGAGATCCCGCACTTCCAAGAAGAGACCTGAACGGCTAACGTTGTGAATTAAGAAGCGTTGCCCTCCGGAGTATAAAAAACACAGCAAAGAGTCACCGACAGCAAAACAACAAAACTCGATGTCTGAACAAACCTCTGCAAGTTTAATTGCTCGGGAGAGGAGCAAAGCGCACGGCAGAAACCCTTTCCACCTGCTTTGGGTGCACCACCTACCATTTCCTCAGTTGTCCCCCACTCGTTCGCATACAGCCCCGCAGGAAGGTTGTAAATTCGCAGGCAGTTGTCGGCACTGTTGGTGAGCAGGCAGCTCCCATCGGGAGCCCTGGAGGGAAGGGGAGAGGCCCAATGAGGGAGATGTGCTGCCCAGCACTTTACATTAACACCCCCCCCCCCCGCCACCACCCCATATTTCTGCACTGAAGCGGCACACGCGAGGTGCCAAACGCTGATCTCACAAATAAGGAGAAATGGGCTGAGTCGCACAGAAATGGGAAAGGAGACCCCCAAGAAGTGCCAGCGGCCTTGATCCGGGGAAATGCCAACCATCGCCTCTTTGCCCACCAGTCCCCAAGAAGAAAAGAAGAGTTTGGATTTATACCCCGCCCTTCACTACCCGAAGGAGTCTCAGAGCGGCTTCCAGTCTCCTTTCCCTTCCCCTCCCCACAATAGACACCCTGCGAGGTAGGTGGGGCGGACAGAGCTCTTTCAAGAACAGCTCTGAAAAAACTCGTGACTGACCCAAGGTCACACCAGCAGCTGCATATGAAGGAGTGGGGAATCAAACCCGGTTCTCCCAGATTAGAGTCCATGCTGTTAACCACTACACCAAACTGGCTCTCGTCTCACTGCTTGCCTTCCACCTCCCATCTCAACTCTGCCCTCAGTCATTTCCTTTGCCTAAAAATGCATTTCTTCACTTCTCCCCTCACTGACCCTCATGAGGCCTTCACTTGCCCTGCCACATGATTCCTTCCTCCTGAGCCCTCTCCCTCCCTCTGACCTCCGCAACACCCCCCTGGCCCAGTGCAGTTTCACGAGCCCTTTGGCCGGCCCCCAGGGCACTCTGAAAGCCTGTCCAGCGGAACAGTCTGGGGAGGGGGGGCGGGATGCTCAGTGGCTCCAAGGAAGGCCATGATGATGTAACAGCAGAATTAAGGTTCCCCAATCGACCACCCCATTCTGGGTTTCCAGTGTGAGGAGTCCTACATTTCCTAGCGACCAAAGTGCAGGTTGAGAGAAGCAAAGCTCCTCTCCAAGGTGACGTCCCCAGACAAGGCCACCAAGACCACCTCACTGTCCTCACCATTTGCAGCCCTTCAGGAAGTTCTCCGGGATACGACCATACTCCGCCCACGAGCCGGTCAGAAGCTGGGGGGACGCTGAGAAGTCGTACGTGGGGAAACTAGGAGAGGAGCGAAATTCGGGGATAGTCAATCTCAAGATCTCACAGTGGCGGAAAGGGCCTTCAAGGCACAGCCAACTTATGGTGACTCCTCTACGGTTTTCAAGGCAAGAGACGTTTGGAGGTGGTTTGCCCTTGCCTGCCTCTGCGTCGCCACCCTGGACTTCCTTGGTGGTCCCCCACCCAAGTACCAGCCAGGGCTGGCCCAGCTGAGCTTCCAAAATCTGACAAGATCAGGCTAACCAGGATTATCCAGGTCAGTTTTGGTGGTAGAAATCAGCTGCTGCACTATGACCCTGGACTTCCTTGGTGGTCTCCCATCCAAATACTGACCAGGACGGACCCTGCTCAGCTTCTGAGACGTGTCAGCATTGGGCTAGTCTGGGCCATCCAGGTCAGGTCACGACTTAACTGACTTACAAAACTGACAACTTGCCTTTCTGCTCTCCTCAGGGATGCCCCCCTCCCCGCTGCCCCGTCTTAGAATAACCGCTCCCACATCCCACACACTAGACGCTAGAGAATGAACCAAAACAGAAGGGGAGGGGAACCCAACATTAAGAAGCAACAAAGTTGGGTACTCAAAGGTTGGGTGACAGAAAAAAGTATTTTGAGATATTAAGAAGAAGATGAGATTGGATTTATACCCTGCCCTTCACTACTCAAACGAGTCTCAGAGCAGTTTACAATCTCCCTTCCCCTCCCCACAACAGACACCCCCATGAGGTCAGTAGGGTTGAGAGAGCTCTGACAGAAACTGCTCTTTTTCAAGAACAGCTCTGACAGAACTGTGGCTTGCCCAAGGTCATCCAGCAGCTGCATGTGGAGGAGTGGGGAATCAAACCCGGCTCTCCCAGATTAGAGTCCGCGCACTTAACCACTACGCTAAACAAAATATATGTATTTATTAAAAAGTGCACCGAAATGAAACTTTAAAAACGTTGGTATTATCCACCCTGGAAGAGGCGAAAATTTGCACTAAGAAGTCCTGAACCTATATAACCTGATATATTTTGATATTTCTAGGTTAGAAGCCTTGAACCAATAAAACAGGACCAAGAATGGAATAGATCTCAGTTGATACTCTTGCCCCGCATTAAAACAGGACCAAACGCATTTCAGGCTCCAAGGCCTTCCTCGGCGGTCAAAACGTTGTATATACATGTACACTGTGACAAATAAACATGTGTTAGAGCCAAGGCAGTTTGATTATAAGGCATTCCAGATATGGTGTATGGCACAAGAATTGGGTTGCGTAAGAGCTATCCCTAAACTTCTAAGCCCATACTTCCAAGGAATGCAGGTTTAATGGTTCTTTCTGACCACGGCTTCCATAACTCTTGAAGTGGGCATATATGTATCAACCGTTAACTGACAGTTTCTATGTCAGTGTGCATGTATATACAAAAATGTTACCACTGAGGAAGGCCTCGGAGGCCAAAATGCATTTGGTCCCGTTTTAATGCGGTTCAAGGGTATCAACCTAGATGAACGGCATTTCTGGCCCTGTTTTCATAATGTATCTTGGCTAGGTCAGTAAAGTCACTTTCTGGCTAAGTTATCTATCTTCCCTGCCTTCCAACTTTCCCTCACTGGGAGATTTATTGTGTTGAGCTGGGAAACACGCATACAACATACTTGAACGACCCCTTTTTACCCTGTAATTTACTTTCTAGTACTTCATATACAGGGGATGTTCTTCACATGACAGGCCGGACATGGGGAATGGCTGAGGTAACCGCAGCCAAAGATGCATATAATGTGGTGTCAGCGTGTCACTTGTTCACACAAAACGTGCAAGTGCAAGAAAGAAGTCCATGGCCAGCCTAGTTTTCAGTCTAAAGGAATCTAAACCAGGAAGTTCTGTCCTCACTGTTTCTCACTGCTCAAGAAGACAAGAAGTGTATAAGAGATCTGTGACACGGCATGAGCCACAGGGATGAGGATTTCTGGATCTCCTTCCAGAATTCGCGTTGCAGCCTGAGATCTCTTGCAACATAAAGACTCCCTGATTCCCCAATTTATGCCAGTTCCTTTACTTCATAGCTGTAATTTCTGAAGGGAGAAGCCTGGCGATCTTCAGATTTTATTAGGATCATAGACCAGCAATCAATACAATAGGAGGCAAATAAATAACAAACAAAAGAACAGTAAAATTATAAAATATAATAGCATCTAAAATTATAAATAGGAATCTAAAAAGTTTAAAATACAGAAACGGCCCTGTTTTATTGGTTCAAGACTTTTAACCTAGAAATATCAAAATGCATCAGGTTATACAGACTCCGGACTTCTTAGTTCAAATATTTGCCACTTTTAGGGCGGACTGTGCCAATGTTTTTTAAAGTTTCGTTTCACTGCACTTATAGTAAATACATCTATTTTAATTTCTCAAAATATTATTCTCTCTCACCCAGCCTGTGGGTACCAGACTTTAGAGAATGAACCCCAAGAACAATTTCGGCTCAGCACTGCCCAATCCTTGCCCCAGTCAGCAATCACGGCTGCTTTGGCCCATCTCAGATGGAGGTCAGGGGGCCGAACTGCAGACCCAGGAAGACACCCACACTCACTAATATGCGCCACCTTCTGGGGCCACTTCCTCTCCTTCATCTCTTGTGTCTTCCTCCAGATGTGACGATGCCCCCTCTAGACTGGGCTCTTCGGCGAGGGTTTCGGGTATGGAGATGCTCTCTCCCGCCTCTCCCTGACCGTCCTGATCTCCGTGCAACCGTAGCACCTTAGCTACAGGTTCGAAATCCGCTCCCGCTTCCAAATTGCTGCCGGGTGGCTGGTCCAGTTCCGGAGCATCCTGATTTTCAGGCGGCAGCTCTGCCTCCATCACGCAACCCTCTTAGGGTCCCCTGGAACCCGACTCCTAAGAGGCGCCACTAGGACAGTGTTTATGCACGCTTCCGCTCGGGTTCCAGCCAGATCTCCGGATCGAGCGTGAATGGACAGCAGCATCAGGTGTTTCATGCATCCCAAACACAAGAGCAGGCAGGAGGGCCACCACCAAGAAGGAACAAAATATCTGCAGGTAAACAAAAAATTAATCCAAAAAGACACACCCAGATTATCCCATTGGTTTTCCCAAGCAGGGTAGTGACTATCCTGTTCTCACCAGGGCAGAAATCAGAAAGCTGACAAAGGAACCGCCAAGTTCCTAGTCCCTATGGCAAAGGAGAAGGCTTGCCAACAGTCTGAGCCACAAGAGCTTGGAAAGGCAAGGCTAACAGCAAGACCGCTACCTGCTAGTTGCCCAGGGACTACCCAAATAAGGGGAAGGGCACCCCAGGGAGCATCCCCTCTCTCCCCTCCCACTTGTTTTCTGGAAACTGGACAGTTCAAGATGGGCAGCTGTGCTAGTCTGTCGGTAGCAGTAGTAAATAGCAAGAGTCCAGGAGCACCTTAAAGACTTAACAAAATTTGTGGCAGGGGAGGAGCTTTCGTCACACCTACTGGACCCGTGTTCTGGAAACTGGGATATTAATGTACTTCTGGAGAAACACAGAGGGGGGAAATCAATGGCGGTTGTGGTGAGTTGAGAATAAACGTAAGAGTGATAGAAAGCACACAACTTCCAGGGCAGGCTAAGGACAGTTTTCTGGCACAAAAGAGGAGCAAGGCAACCAGAAGATGTGTGCGCGTGCGCAGGGTGGATTTGACTTAAATCACTAAGCAGTAATACTTGATTTAAACCATGAGGTTTTCTACATAAAGGCTCATTCTTGCTGGCCTTAATATTTACAAACCAGGTGAAGGTTTCATTTTAGCATAATAACTTTTCAGGTTACTTCTAGCTGTATCAGAAAATTAATGATTGGTTATTTACCACCTGAAATAGATAATTACAAAATCATTGCAAAGTGAATTACAAAACCATTGCAAGGTTTAACAGGTTAATCATTCAGATTTGGACAACTTTCTTGCTATACTTTATTGGAAGGAAAAAAATAATCATTAACAATAAATTGTTTTATTTAACTAGAACAATAACATTATATAGCATATGTATTCTTGTATTTGCTTAAAACATCCATGAGGATACACTCGCAAATATCTCAAGATCTCTGGAGTACTCTGCTCAAAAAGGTTCACTTTCATTTGTACTGCTTGCCCCTCTCTCCACACACTTAGCTCTTTCGCATCTCCTCCTCATCCAGACCCATTCCATCCCAAACAATCTTACATTTATTGAACTTCTTGAAACTTAGCACCTAGGAGGATAAGGGGTTGTTGATTCTGTGTGCATAAATTTGCAGGGGACCAACAGGACTGAGGTCTCTTATCTCTGTATGTTTATTTTATAACACTGTTGCGTGAAGAAGAGGCAGGTAACCTTCTGCAGAGACGACTTCACAGTTCTGAGAGCTGCAAAACCCGGCACCTGTGACAATACCTTCCAGATAGAAAAACTGCCCAAAATAATCTTAACAGAAACCTCTGGGAGAGCGTGACGTCATGAATGGATTAATGGAATTAATTTACCCCAAAATTTAAGCACTACATGAAAATGCAGCCTCGTGCTACATAATAAAAAACTAATCAATATTTCAAGATGAATAACCTTTGGACTGTAATGTATCTCAAATAGGAAACTATCTTTAGAGAGGTTTTTCCTCAAAAAGCAGTCTATTAAAAATCCATTTTAACCAAAAAAGCACACTTCAATTTAATTTAAAAAAAACAAACGTTTGTTTTTATTCACCCTGTGTGTTTTGGAGGGAAACAAACCCACCGCACTAGGGTCTGCCAAGCCCCTCCCCCTTCAAGGAAAGGCTCCAAAACACCAACCTGCTTTTTGTCATTGAGACTGAAGGTTGCCAACTCTGGGTTGGGAAACGACAGAGGCTCTGGGGGTTGAGCCTAAAAGGAGAACGAGGTTTGGGGATTGATGGAACCTCAGTGGGGTATAATGCCATATGATCCACCCTCAAAAACATGCATTTTCTCCAAGGGAGATGTTGGCCTTACCTGGAGGCAGGCAACCCATAGGGTTGCCAGGTGTAGGTTGGGAAATACCTGGAGACTTTGGGGGTGGATACAGGAGAGGGCAGGGTTGGAGAGGGGCCTCAGCATGGTACAATGCCATATAAAGTCCACCCTCCAAAGCAGCCATTTTCTCCAGGGGAGCTGATCTGTCAGCTGGAGATCAGTGATAAAAGCAGAAGATCCCCAGGCCCCACCTGGAGGCTGGCAACCCTAACAGCCCAACTTCCTTCTGATGCACAAATCTGTGCCTGTGTGACCTCTTGGCCGAATTGGAATCACAGTCGGGAGTCCAGCGAGTTAGATAAATATCTGTTTAATGAATCCATAACAGGGAATACAGGGCTGACGAGTGCCTTAGCACTCCAACAATTCCAAAGCTGTAGTCTGCCATAACCAGGAAGGGCAGAAGGTCTTATGCCCCAAATGGCATCAAATTAAAGGGTCTCTAATTGGTACCAGGCAATTGACATCATGCGAGCATCATTTGACTCAGTGCCTCTCTCCGTGGTGTCAGTCCTTTCACTGGTTTATCTGGTCTTCAGAACACTGGGAACTTCAGAGAACACTGGGTGACTTCCTGGGCTGGCACCTGGAGAGCTAGCTGACAAGGACTGTGAACCACGCTAAACTTCGCTCTCGGCCGCAACTTGCAACCTCTAAATAGCATTCCATTCTTATTGCATCCTAATCCCATCTACAGATGCTTCCTATCCAAAAAAGCGCAGTTGTAAAATACATATATTCTGACATAAGATCCTCTACTCAGAAGCTTCTCGGTGACATACCAGGACCTGGGTCTATTATGACTAAACTTTAGGGGCAGCCCCACGGAGAGGCTGTGGGTCAGGCTTCGCCCCCGGAAGACCCTGCGCCTCCCACAGAAGAGGTCTCCGGAAGACCCTGCAGGACCCCAGCAACGACCCCGCTTCGCAGGCAGACCCTTCCCGGCAAAGCCCGCGGGAGCTCGGCCTCAGAGGCCACGCGGACGCTCACCTTACTCGCCAGGCTCAGCGCGCACCTGCGGCAGCGACGCGTGGGCCGCCCCTGGGGGCCGCCATGACAGCCGCACGCCCCACCCCTTTCCGGGCACGCCACCTCTCGCGAGACTTAGGAGGAAGAAAGCGGGAGCGCGCACCAAGGCGCTAGTCCACAGGAAGGGGGGGGGGGGGAAGAGCGAGCATGGAGATGTCCAGTCCTAGACGGGAAGGGGCGCCCTTTCCTCCCCCCACGCGCAACAAAAGAAGTTGCGGGAGGGCTTGCGTGCAGCTTTCCAGAAGTGGCCCTGGAGAGGAGGGAGAGTTCTTCCTCAATGGGTTTCCATCCCGAGTCCCCCCCTCCCCCCCACAAACTCTAACCGCTGCTGCGCTACGCATAGTCCGCCTTCTCGCTGAGACTCAAGGCGGCTTGCAAAGAATGATGAGTCAATGCTGCGATCACCAGGATTTTTAGGTGGCACCTGGTGAGCCCGCCCACTCGTACAGTTGATCTCCAGGCGACCCAGCTCAGTTGCCCTGGAAATAATGGCTGCTTGGGAGGGTGGACTCCGTGGCATGATACCTTGCTGAGGTCCCCTGACCTCCCCAAACCCCGCCTTTCCCAGGCTCCACCCACCCACCCCATCTCCAGGTGTTTCTCAACCCAGAGGTGGCATCCCTAACAGGAGGGAACATCCGATACGCAATGCCATAGCGGCACACGAACACCCCTATGCTCTTAGAATGTATAAAACCTATGGAATCTATAAAACGGACAAGTTTTATTGTAAAACTAATTTGAAAGTAGTGTTGCCAATCTCCAGGTGACAACGGATCTGCAGGGGACAGAGATCAGTTCACCTGGAGAAAACGGCCACTTTGGAAGCGGAATGCTCTGAAATTATGCCCCAAACTCGACCCTCCTCAGGCTCCACCCCCAAAATCTCCAGGTATTCCCCATCTCGGAGCTGGCAACCCTAAATTAAAGATTCGCAAGAGGCACACTGAATCGCTCCATTAGCTCCTCTGCCCTACCCACCCGAATCCAATGCGCCTCTAAGCTGTGGAGTCCTGTGAGCAAAAATGCTCCTTTGTGAGCTACCAGCATTAAAGTTGTGAGCGAGCCATTTGGCTACTGCATCAGTTACCTTGCTCTGGAGCAGGGGTGGCCAAACGGTGGCTCGGGAGCTGCATGGGGCTCTTTCACACATGTTCTGCGGCTCTCGGGAGACTCTCCATCTATTTGCTCTCTCTCTCTCTTTCTTCCTATCTCTCTTCCTTCATCCCTCCTCCTTCCTCCCGCATCTATTTCTTGCTTTGTTTCTCTCTCTTTCCACCTCTTTCATTCTTTCTTTCCACCTCTCTTAAAAACAAATATAATTAGCAAACAAATATCATTGGAAAAATAAAAATCATTATCAATATCTGTTTTTCTCCTTTTGTTTTTATTTTTGGCAGTCTCGTTTAATATTAATAAAAAGCAAATTTGCCTATTTTGCCAATAAAAATGTGTGTGTAATATTTGTTCATGTCTTGTGGCTCTCAAACATCTGGTTTTTAATCTGTGTGGCTCTTACCTTAAGCAAGTTTGGCCACACCTGCTCTAGAGCCATCCTTCTTGAACTAAGAAAAAAATATGTGAGCCGGAGGCTAAAAAACTGAGCTAGCTCACACTAACTCATCTCAGAGGGAACACTGCCCGAATCTCAGCTGAATGCAGAGGCGCTTGCGCTTCACTCACGTGCAAATTATACACGAAAGTTTACAGCGTTAAACTTAAGATAAAAACAACGAAACAGCAAGCCAGAGGGCGCTGGTAGGCTACTTTACCCTCTTCCATAAACTCTATCATCCCCGATCTAACCCTTTTTTCCGGTTTACAATTGACCGGGGGAAAATCCCACCCCAATGCAAAAGATAGAGGTTTTTCACCATAGAGTTGCCGCGGCCTACAGCGGCACCCTGGAGCATCAAGGCCAATGGCCGCTTGCCGGAACTTCACGCCTCCCGGGATACACATCTCGCGTGATCTGAAGACGGCCATCGGAGCGATTCTTCTAGCGGCTTTCCTATGTCAGTGGCCCCGCCTCCGGCTTCCGCACGGGTATCGCGAGAGTTTGACGCCCATGTCAAGCCCCCCCCCGCTTCTGAAATCTCGCGATATCTGGTGTTCTGGCTGGTGTTGCTGGCAGTGTGATCGCTTCCTGCAGCCCCGGACAAATACGGGGAAAGGCTGGTTCACACGTGCAGCGGGGAACGCATGGGTCAGCCCCGTTTCACACTCCATGTGGTGGATTTTAGCTGGGCAGAGGGGACTCCCTGCAACTAGAAAACTGGCGCAGCTGGCTGTCTCCTTGCAGGATGTTTGTGAAAAACCCCTCGCAATTTGACCGCCTCGAGCTCCTGCCGAAAGGGGGGGGGGGACTTTAGCTGCCCTGTGTTGCTTCTCCTAAAGGGGGGGGGGGGGGGGGTTGAGTCCAGTGACATTTTTGAGACCAACAAAGTGCCAGGTGCCGCTGGACTCAAACTTTGTTCTGCTTCAGACCAACCCAGTGACCCACCTAAAAGGGGTGGTGTTCTTCCAGCCAGTCCCAGGTACAACTACTTGGATTTATTTTATTTAGTCTGGTGATCAGTTGCAATTCTAGGAGATATCCAAGCTCCACTTGGTTAGTACAAAAACGGAGGGTCACAGTGTTAGGAATTAACCACGCTAACAATGTACGGTGGTAGTTAATAGCAGTAAGGCATAGCAGAATATTTCATACTATGGGATGCAATTGAAGTGCTTAGTTTTCTGGGCAGCTTCTTTCCCATCTTTAGGGGGAACTGACCATGTCTTTACCTGTAGTGGGCTCAAGCAATTTCGGTAACCCCTGCAATTATTGGAACGTATGTTTAATTTGTTCTGTTGCTTATTTTATGGAATTATGTTAGTACAGTTTGTCAGACTACTTACTGATACTGTTAATTGCCACCAAAAAATTGGTTTTGATGCTGGAAGAATGATTGGGGCAAGTTTTTGAATATACAGACATTAATAAATGCTTGATAGAAATGGTTCTCCCCCCACCCCCGAATACTGGCTTAGAAACGGATTCCGTTTAATCAGTATCGGAACAGGCACTCTCGTAATGAGGTCCAAAAGGAATGTGGAGCGGAATTCTTTTGTAGCTAATTTTTTATTGTAAGTCACTTCCTGCATTT
Source organism: Lepidodactylus listeri (assembly GCA_029233225.1). Lineage (NCBI taxonomy): Eukaryota > Metazoa > Chordata > Lepidosauria > Squamata > Gekkonidae > Lepidodactylus > Lepidodactylus listeri. The sequence continues at coordinate 54,276,926 of JARCFY010000018.1, forward strand.
GGAGTATGATACTGTATATAATCACTATAAAAATAATAATTAAAATATATAAATGTTAAGTTCGTTCCTAGAGGAACCCGGAGGCTGTGGATCCTTTCTGTTTCTTGCCGCCAGGAAGGGAGCCCCCGGATCTGGCCTCCTGTCATTTATTGCCACTGGTGGCTGTAGTGCACTGGCCTTGAAAGATGCCCGGCTGTCGCCTCCATGATGCCTCCAGAGTTCTCAACTCCACCAGGTTTCTGTCTTCAAAGGACGGCTTGCTTGCCCCAACATCTCTCCGTGTTCATGGGGGGGGGGGGGGATGTGCTTGCCAGATACTCCTGCTATAGACGGAGTAATCCTAAGAAGGTCCCATGAGGGCTAATTATAAAAGAAGCGTTGAACCGTGGAATGTGCAAATTCACACGGTCTCCTTGCTGCAGGTGGAATATACCTAGGAGGAGGAAAAAGCCAATAGCTCAAAGATCCTGACTTGGGACAGGATGGTGTAATTTGGTGTAGTGGTTGAGTGTGCGGACTCTAATCTGGGAGAACCGGGTTTGATTCCCCACTCTTCCACTTGCACCTGCTGAATGACCTTGGGCAAACCATAGTTCTGTCAGAGCTGTTCTCTCAAGGGCAGTTCTCAAAAGAGCTCTCTCAGCCCCACCTACCTCCCAGGATGTCTGTGGTGGGGAGGGGAAGGGAAAGGAAATTGTAAGCTGCTCTGAGACTCCAAGTGAAGGGGGGGTATAAATCCATTCTATTCTTCTTAAGTTTTATATGTGTACATATGAAGCTACCTCATACCGAATCAGACCATTGGTCCAGTAAGGTCAGTATTGTCCCCTCTGACTGGCAGCAGCTCTCCAGGGTCTCAGGCTGAGGCCTTTCTCATCACCTCCTGCCTGGACCTTTTAACTGGAGATGCCGGGGATAGAACCTGGGACCTTCTGCCTGCCAAGCAGAGGATCTGCCACTGAGCCACAGCCCCTCTTTACAGCTCTCCAGGGTCTCAGGTGGAGGTCTTTCACATCATCTCCTGCCAGGTCCTTTTAACTGGAGATGCCGGGGATTGAACCTGGGACCTTCTGCATGCCAAGCAGAGGCTTTGCTACTGAGCCACAGCCCCTCTTTACAGCTCTCCAGGGTCTCAGGCGGAGGTCTTTCACATCATCTCCTGCTTGGTCCTTTTAACTGGAGATGCTGGGGATTAATCCTGGGACCTTCTGCCTGCCAAGCAGAGGCTCTGCCACTGAGCCACGGCCCCTCTTTACAGCTCTCCAGGGTCTCAGGCGGAGGTCTTTCCCATCTGCCTGGACCTTTTAACTGGAGATGCCGGGGATTGAACCTAAGACCTTCTGCATGCTGAACAGATGCTCAGCCACTGAGTCCCAGGCGCCATGGCTTTTAACCCATCTTGCCTCCTCTCCCAAACTGGCCCTGCGCTCCATTCCTTCCCTTACCTCCACTGTAGCAAGTATTGTAGGCCTGCTCCAGGTTGGCCGGCATGCTCTGGATGCAGCGGAACAAGGTCTGATCCTCCCCATCCGGCCGCAGCCGCCGCAGCTCCTGCCCCATCGTAAAGGTGTGGTCATGAAACAGCACCTGGAAGAAGGAGGAAGTGGTGGTGTGTGGAGGTTGGGTCCCTCTTGGACAGCTAAATGGCCAGTGGGCCAGAGAGAGCCAGGATGGGGGCACTCATGGGGGGGAAATCCAGTGGGGTCAATATCAGTTCTGGCCAGGCAATACCATACTAACCCAGCCTCTCTACCAGCACGAAGATTGTGGGCCCCCAGATGAACTGGAGCAATGGTCAGGGTCCCACGCACCTTGACCCCCTGCTCCCTTAGTGGTGGGGAGTGCTGTCAAGTCGCAGCTGATGGATGGGGGTGCCACAGGGTTTTCAAAACAAGAGGTGAAGAAAGGTGGCTGGCCATTGCTTGCTTCTGCACAGTCGCCCTGGACTTCCTTGGTGGTCTCCCATCCAAATACTTACCAGGGTCAATCCAGCTTTAGCTTCTGAGATCTGGTGAGATCCGGCTAGCCTGAGCTATCCAGGCCAGGGCAAAAGACATGCAGAGGTGGTTGGCCACTGCCTGCCTCTGAGTAGCAGCCCTGGACTTCCTTGGTGGTCTCCCATCCAAGTACTGACCAGGGCCAAACCTGCTGAGCTTATCAGGCTAGCCTGGGCCATCCCACCTCCTTACCTGGCTGTAAATGAAATACAGCCCTGTGTGCTTCACAGTCACATCTCGGCCACTCAGTTCCAGGGCCCGGCCCTGTTGGAGAAAGGTCTTCCACCAGATGTCGGTGACGTCCCCATCACCTAAAGAGGGCGGGAAAAACAACTGTTGCTTTACATTCCAGTCCTCGGTGGACCAGAACAGAGGTGCCTGGTGTGAGGCAGGGGTCCTGGTGCGACCTCATTGCTTTCAAAAACTTCACTACAGGTGGAAACGCAAGTGGTAAAGCCTCTCTCGCAGAATCCTCCGCTGCCTACCTGAAAGTCCTCACTCTTCCACAAAAGGAGATTCCAATGTGAAACAGGAGGCCAAGAATCAATCAGGAAGTTTGATTTTTATCCAGAGGTATTCTCAGCCACTGTTGGCAAAGCAAAGCTCCAAAGACAGTGTTATCAGCGATGCCAGCTGCTGTGGACAGCCCTGGTCCTTTTTGGCACTTGAGCAGAATCTAAAAATGTCTTATAAACCTGTGTTTGTTTTTCTGCCCGCTGACAGCCGGCTTTGTATGCCTGCTGCATGGGCTCTAGTCCACAAAAGTTTCTGCCTCAATAAATCAGCCCGTCTGGGAAGTGCCACAAGACTTGTTCTAGTTTAAGCCTCAGTATTTATGGCCCTGCTTGCAAATAAAATAGTTTACACCTGCCTTGACTCAGAGGTGCCCGACAGTAATTATGTTCAAAAGCCCTACCTACTGTTTTCTAGAGAAAAGAGGAAGGAGAGCGAGGCAGTGTAAATAATTGCTGAAATGCCGTGAAGCGGGCAAATTCCAGAGAAAAGGGGGCAGAGGCTTGGAACAGGAGAAGGAACATTTGGGGGGTTTTTATACTTGACTTCAGTAAGGAAATGGAAACCAAGGAAAAGAGTGTGAAACGTTGGCAAAATGAGATACGGGGAAAAAACAAACAAGGCAGCCCTGGCCTTCAGGCTGCAAGACCTGGGCGAGGCTGTTAACAAGAGGGCATTTTGGAGGTCATTAATTTGCAGTGTCACCGTAAGTCAGAAGCCACTCAAGGGCCCTTGACACCCCCAACGAATGGGAGGGGAAAGGGGAAAGGGAGAAGAAGGAGGCAAGCCAGAAGGCAAAGAGACACCCAGTCACCGAAGTGAGAAAGAAGGCCCTTTGATAGGGTTGCGAGTCATGGGTTGGGAAATTCCTGCAGATGTGAGGGTGGAACCTGGGGGGGAGCGTGGTTTTGGGAGGGGAGGGACCTCAGCAGGGTATGAGGCCACCGAGGCCATCTTCCTAAGCGGCCACTTTTTCCAAAGGAATTGGCATCTCTACTCTGGAGACCCGTTGTAATTCTGGTCCTCCAGGCCTCACCTGAAGGTTGGCAAACCGACCTTTGAAGCTGCAGGGGGGAAGAAGAAGAGAGAAGAAGAGATTGGATTTATACCCCACCCTTCACTACCCGAGGGAGTCTCAGAGCGGCTTCCAATCTCCTTTCCCTTCCCCTCCCCACAACAGACACCCTGGGAGGTAGGCGGGGCTGAGAGAGCTCTGACAGAAACTGCTCTTTTTCAAGGACAGCTGTGCCAGAACTGTGGCTTGCCCAAGGTCATCCAGCAGGTGCAAGTGGAGGAGGGGGGAACCAAATCCGGCTCTCCCGGATTACAGTCCGCACACTTAACCACTGCACCAAACTGGCTCTCAAGAGAAGAGTGAACAGCAGCAGTATTTTAAAGTAGCAGGAGCTGGAAAAGAAGAACAGCCTTGAAGCCAGTGGGGCAGGCAGCAGGAGAGAGCAAGAGACCGCCACCCTCAGCCCTGGCAGGATCTCCGGAGGAGAGGGACCCGCGGCCAAGAAAGGGGAGCCGCGGCCAAAAATGGACCTGGGGTGCAGTTGGGAGGCGAGGGAGGAGGAGACCGAAGAGCTTACCTGCACAGGAGGAAGAGAGAGGGCGTGGGAGGGGCAGAGGTATGCAAGAGCAAAAGGGGGGCCTCGGGAAGGCAGGGGGGCATCAGCAAAACTCGGAGAAAGAGGCTTGCTCAGCAGAAGGCAGGAGAGTGAATGAAAGAGGCATCTCCGAGGAGCTGGAGAGAGAAGAGGGCGGGATGCGCATTCCTGTTCAGTGACCCTGGGCGCCCCCTCTCTGCCCCTCCCTCCCGAGAGCTCTCTTTTTGCCTGCCTGGCTTTGCCGGTTCCAGATTCTGGGGAGCCCTGGGGCAGAGAGTCTCCTTCATGCCCACTCACTACCTGCCTGCGCATCCTTCCTGTGACCTGCTCGTGGGCCCTCCCGTCACCCATACTCAGCACCATCAGCACTGCCTGCAGTCCTTTCCAGTTTGGTGTAGTGGTTAAGGGCGCAGACTCTAATCTGGGAGAACCGTGTTTGATTCCCCACTCCTCCACTTGCCTCTGTCTTCGTAATAATTAATAAATAGGCCTCTCCTACCCTGTTGCGGAGGGCGACGAGATACTCACTGCTACTGGATTGGCGAACAGGAACCAAGTGCAGGACAGATTGTTTCCCTGGCAGGAAGAGAAATAAAACAGGGATGTCAGCTCCTGGTTAGGAAATTCCTGGAGGTTTGGGAGGTGGAGACTGGAGAAGGCACGGTTTGGGGAGGAAAGGGGCCTCCGTAGGGTATAATGCCATTCAGTCCCACCCTCCAGAGCAACCAATTTTCTCCAGGGGAACTGATCTCTTGTCATCTGGAGAGCAGCTGGCATTCCGGGAGATCTCCAGGCCCCACCTGGAGATTGGCAATCCTAAAAGAAAAGGTCTTGGTCCAGGCCAGCCATTCACTGCTCCAGAAATACTTTCCTTCCCCCTTTGCTCTTAACGGATGCCGTTTTTCTGTTGTCAGGAAAGCCACAAACTGCGGTGCCCTCCTTCGGAACTTCCGAGAGGGGTGATTGGTACAGAGAGGTTCTGGGACTCGCGCCTGCCAGGGAAGCGGCACCCCCCAAGTTAGAGTTCCTGGCCCTCGCCCTGGACCCGTACAGGGCACTTTGAAACCACTGGAAAGGTATGGCAAAGGCACTCTGCGAAGGGGCATTAGGACAAAGTTTCAGTGCAGTGGCACTTTTAAGACCAACAAAGGGGCATGGTTTCCCTTATTGTTCTCTCACCCCCAGGCCCAGAAGTTCAGCCCCAATAGTGGAAACTGTTTCCAGGGATGAATAAGCCCACTTTACACTTTCAAGCCTTGACTGAACATTAATTCAGTGTTTGCAGAGGTAAGGATCCATGGCCCCGACCTGGATGGCCCAGGCTCGGCTGATCTCAGCAGATCTCAGAAGCTAAGCAGGGTCAGCCCGGGTCAGTCCGTAGATGGCAGACCACCAAGGAATACCAGGGTCATGGCGCAGAGGCAGGCAGTGGAAAACTGCCTCTGAACCTCTCTTGCCTTGAAAATCCCACAGGGTCGCCATAAGTCAACTATGACCTGACATCACTTTCCTCCACCACCACCAAGAACCCCTGTCTCATTTCCTATTGTATGCTATGGGAGATTTTTAGATTTACAATGGGGAACGTCTCCGCAGCCCCTGCCTCCAAAGGGCTGGTGTGACCTGGCTCCAACCAGGCCCAGACCAGTGAAGGGACCCACGTGCTCGAGATAGGGCCATTGGTCTGCATTACAAGAGCTGGATTCGAATCCAGTACCCCCTGAGAGACCAAGGAGAGAAGATCTCCATTTCAACCTGTATCTGACGAAGACAGCTTTGACTCTTGAAAGCTCATAGCCCCAAATTCTTGTTGGTCTCTAAGGTGCTTCTGGGTTCGAATTGAGCACGTGCTTGAGAGCAAGGGCAGCTGTCTGGGGTCTCCCTGCAAATTGGGCCTGGCCTGGACAGAGGCACCACTTAGGGGCCTTAACCCTTGCCAAGCTTCACCCCAGCGCTTTGTGCCAGCGCTTTGGATAGGGTTGCCAGGTCTGGGTTGAAAAATACCTGGAGACTTTGGAGGTGGAGCCTGAGGAGGGCAGGGTTTGGGGAGGGGAAAGGCCTCAGCATGGTACAGTGCCACAGAGTCAGCCATTTTCTCCAGGGGAGCTGATCTCTGTCAGCTGGAGATCGGTTGTAAAAGAGGGAGATCTCCAGCCCCCACCTGGAGGATGGCAACCCTAACCTCAGAGTGGGGGCCCCTCTCTGCACACCCCACGGCACCACCTTTCCCAGCTTGGGGAAGAGCCAGGAGGAGTCCACAAAGAAAGCCAGTGGGGTGAGTGCTGGACAAGCACCCACTGGGGAGCCCCAGGTTCGAATCACTGCTCTGCCACGGAAACTGACCTTGGGCTGATCCCTCTCAGCCTGCCCTGCCTCACAGGATGGCTGTTGTGAGGACAAAAAGGAGGATGGGGGATGATGTAAGCAACTTTGGGGAGGAAAGTGGGGTATAAAGATCTAAACCCAAGGATGCCTCCCTCCCCTACGCTCACCCTGCTTGGGGCAGCTGTTGTGCTGCTTCTCCCCCACTCCGCCAGGCCAAAGCCACAAAACCAGCCACATTTCCGGCCTGGCACGCGCGGCTGCTTCCCAACGCCCACACGTCCTTCCTCCTCTCCCTTCGCCCCTCTGTCAGGCCAACCGACGGAAGTGGCTTCTTTGTCTTGCTCACGCTGCAGGAGTCTATGCGCTGTGCTGCAGACGGTATTTTGCGCGAGGGCACTGCAAAGGATTCTGGGGCACAACTCCGCTCCAGAGAACATGCGTGTGTACCCCCCTTCCTCTTGTGATCACTTCACAGTAAGCAGGATAACATTACACCCTCTCTGCAGTTGCATAAGCCCACTTGGAAGCTCTTTGTTTACGTCCTCTCAGCCCTGGAGAAGAGGGCCACGCAACTGATGCATCTCTCTGCGATCATTTGGAATTGCATCACCAGGGTTTCTTCCCCCAGACAACAAAGTGACACATATAAGAGGTAGATCCGCGAGTTAAATACCATGCATCAAACGATCCAGTTACAATTTTGTGTATTAAGTTAACTTATTGATTAAGTTGTATACGATTGTATTTTTTTCCTTATCAATACTTATTCGACTTTGTAATAGTTTCCCACAATAACTCACAGTACATTACTGCATATTCCAATCACATACAAAGCGGGAAGCAAAGGACTGCATTATTAACATACAGCAATGCTTCCAATTCTTAACATTGTTTCCAACTGAGACGTAATACAGTGAATCACATATGTCACAGACAAATTTTCAATATGTCATTACAGACTACCTCAGAAAGGATATTATAGCACTGGAAAAAGTGCAGAGAAGGGCAACTAGAATAATAAAAGGGTTGGAACACTTTCCCTATGAAGGAAGGTTGAAGCACTTGGGACTCTCTAGCTTGGAGAAACGACAGCTGAGGGGTGACATGATCGAGGTTTACAAGATTATGCATGGGATAGAGCAGGTAGAGAAAGACGTCCTTCTCTCCCTTTCTCACAATACAAGAACTCGTGGGCACTCCATGAAATTGCTGAGCAGTCGGGTTAGGACAGATAAAAGGAAGTCCTTCTTCACCCAAAGAGTGATTCACACGTGGAATTCACTGCCACAGGAGGTGGTGGCAGCTACAAGCATGGACAGCTTCAAGAGGGAATTGGATGAACATCTGGAGCAGAGGTCTATCAGTGGCTATGAGCCACAAGGTCTAGATAGGAACTCTCGGTCTGGGGCAAGTGATGTCCTGTATTCTTGGTGTGTGTGTGTGGGGGGGGGGGCAACAGTGGGAGGGCTTCTAGTGTCCTGGCCCCACTGGTGGACCTCCTGAGGGCACCTGGGGTGTTTTTGGCCACTGTGTGACAGGGAGTGTTGGACTGGAGGAGCCACTGGCCTGATCCAACATTGGCTTCTCTTATGTTCTCTCTTATGTTCTTTATGTCCCATTAAAAGCCAATTTTCAAAATGATGTGCTGTTAAAGACCACAGACAAGGTTCCTAGGTTTTGTTCTCATTGCGGATTACCTCCTTCAGAGTCTGTCAATATTGATAGCTCATTCGACTGGAACTAATGTAATGCTACCCCGGCTCTTACTCTCAAAAGCTCTTACCTGGAACATCGGGTCGGTCTCTAAAGTGCTACTGTGCTCTAATTTAGTTCTAAGGCTAACAGACGTATTGCTGAAAATTTTCAGTTTGTTAGCCTTTAAGGTACCCCTGGGTTTTTCTTCTGTCAACGGGCAGCTACCCCCCTGGAGTTTGCCTTCTGTAAGGGAAGGGAAGGGACCCAGACCTCTACCCATGTGGCATAGTGGTTAGAAGACCATCCTAGGATCTAGGGGATGCGGGTTTGAATCCCCACTCTGCCACGAAATCTTGCTCTGTGACCTTGGGCCAGTCACACACCCTTAGCCTACTTCAGGGGTGGGCAAACTGTGGCTTGGGAGCCGCATGCGGCTCTTTCACATATATTATGTGGCTCCCGGCAGGGTGGCTGGGGAAGCTAAATATCTTTAGCAAACAAATATCATTGGACAAATTAATATCATTATCAATATCTGCTTTTCCCCCTTTTGTTATTATTTGGCAGTCTCATTTAATGTTAATAAAAAGCCAATTTGCTTATTTTCCAATAAAAGCAGGTAATATTTGTTCATGTCTTGTGGCTCTCAAACATCTGATGTTTAGTCTATGCGGCTCTTACGTTAAGCAAGTTTGGCCACCCCTGTTCTAGGTGGCTCTTACGCTGAGCAAGTTTGCCCACCCCTGGCCTACCTCATAGGGTTGGTGTGAGGATAAAACGGGGAGAAAGGAGGAAGTAAACTGCTTTGGGTCCCCATTGGGAGAACAGTGGGATGAATGAAGCAAGCGAATAAATACATAGCAGGAAAAGGAGAGGCGGGATAAACCCAACCTCAAGGAAGCAGAAGTTCAAAAAAAAAAAAGTTTGCTTAAAACAGTATTTGAAATCGAAATGATATAATCATCCCTTGCTTTCCATTTGTTTTGTTTGCAGAGGACAGGTGATTCAGGGCTTCAGGGAAGTGCATTTTGCAGTTGCCTACTCACTGCGTGGGCGGGTGGACTCCCGGGAGGTCTTCCGCAAGTCCCTTTTCCTCCTTTCCGGGGGTGTCGGAGGCCTCTCCTGCAGAGCCCAGGACATCAGAAGGTCTCTTGCCCCCTGGAACTGAGACAGAGAGGAATGGCAGAGCCCATCAACGGGTCATTTAGCTCACGGTCCCCCCTCAACCCAGGTGGGTCGTACCAGGAGGTTGCCGGGTTAATAGGGTTACCGACGGTGGCCTGGGAAATTCCTGGCAATTTGGGGGCAGTGCCTGTGGAGGGGAGAATTCGGGGAGGCATTTCATCTCGTGTCTATTCCAAAGAGTTTGCCCTCTCAAGATGCCATCTCCTTCAGGGGAACTGATCCCTGCGATCCAGAGGTCAGTTGTAATTCCTGAAGAAATCCAGGCCCCAGGAGGATGGCGACCAGAAAGATGGCGACCTGCCCCAGGTACTGGACAAGACACCAAAAGGGACAGCCCAGCCTGCACCCCTGGCCACAATGCTCCCTCCAAGCTGTGGAGTCCAGTGGGCAAAAATCCTACTTTGTGAGCTACTGGCATTAAAGTGGTGAGCGAGTGATTTGGCTGCTGCATAAATCACTTTGCTCTGGAGCCCTCCTTCTTGAGCTAAGACAAAAATGTGTGAGCTGGAGGCTAAAAAACGGTGAGCTAGCTCACACTAACTCAGCTTAGAGGGAACACTGCCTGGCAGTCAACAGTATGAACAATCCCCCCCCCCCCCCGGCACAGGACCAGTCTTTTAAGAGCCTGGCAGCCCTTGCTCCCAGGAGGGGGGAGAGAACACAAGACTTCTTTATCTCAGATCCCCAATCCCACCACCCACTTTTTTCGGCAAGCAAAAGCTCACAGAGACTCACTGAGAGGTGCAGCTGCTAACCTATCATTTTCTAAACAGCTTCTGCGTCATTCATGACCTGCTACCCAAGATGTGGAAATATCACAAGGAATAACAACTATTTTATGCTTAATGACGGCTGCTGCGAGAATTGTTTTTTGCAAGGCCTGGGAAACAGGAAACCCTTCTGAAAACCCAAGACTGGACTGATCGATGCAAATAAAGCTGCAAACAGATTACGTTAACAGCATGGCGGAATGGGAAGGATGTACGGCAGGCTGAGTCAACACAGCACTGAATCATGCAAAGATGGAGTGGCTTCTCCTCTTAGGGCATATTTTCTTTCTTTGTCTGTGTTCAAACTATGGTTGCAGTCAATGCCCCCTCTAAGCAGTGGAGTCTTGTGAGCAAAAATTCTATTGTGCGAGCTGCTGGCATTAAAGTTGTGAGCGAGTGATTTGGCTACTGTGTAAATCAGTTTGCTCTGGAGCCATCCTTCTTGAGGGAATACCAAAATACGTGAGCCGGAGGCTATATAATTGTGTGTGAGCTCACACCAACTCAGCTTGGAGGAAACACTGGTTGTAATGTATCTCTTTCGGAAAATAATAATTAAACAAAAACACAGTGAAGTGATGGGGGAAGTACCCCCTCCCCATGCATTTCGGCATGTGGAAGAGACCGTTAAAGCCAGGGACTGCAGCCGGGCCTGGGGGAGGCACACCGGGAAGCAGTTTCCTGGCCTTTAGATCTGCTAATTGGCCGGTGACCAGAATGCAGCTTCTGTTTTGCAGGCAAACAATGATAATGTGTTCCCCCCTCCTTAATGGCAATAAATGAACAGGAAGTTCAAAGGGGAACAGTTAGATATGGGAGAATTCAAGAAGGAACAGGAAACGTGGTTAGTCTCAGGATACTGGGAGGCTGGGAGCAGAGGCATCCCTTCCCAGGCCTTAAATCAGGTTCAAGAGTTAACCTGGGCCTGGTTTGTCGTCTCCTATTTCAGGACAACCTGCATGCCACAGAACATGTGCAAAGTCCGTTTAAGCTTACCACGAAGGGGCAGTTCTTCCTTCTAAGCTTAGATACAAAGCTGCCCGGGAAAGGAAGCTTTCTGCAGGTGCTCAGGGGCCCATTTCTTCTTCCAGGTCTCAGTTTGGGATTAAACTTGTTGCCCAGCCTCCTAGTCCTGCAAGCTGCCTTTCCTTATAGGACAGTGGCCAGCTCACTGGGAGGGGGGATTCCCTGTCCATCCCCTTTCCCTTTGATTGATTCCTGGCAATGGATGGGAACTAATTTCCTTTCCCAGTGCTGGCCAGGGGCCCAGCTGGGATTTGGAAAAGCCATCCCTCCGCCGCGAAGAGGAGGCCGGCTTTATTGGCGTGCAAAATAAACTAATCTGGTTTCTCGGAAAGCACAAGGGGAAGGCGGGGAGCCAAGAGGACACTGTGCATGAGAGGTTGGCGGGGGGGGGGGGTGTTGCAGAAAAAAAAATCCCATTTCCAGTAGATCAGATTTGCTTGGGAGGAGTGGGGGGGGGGGAAGAGTCTGGAATATTCAGTCCCATATCATGACAATTGTACAGATCCATCCCCTCCCCGAGACTTTTCCAGCTTGCAGCATTGTGCAGCAAACATGTCCTGGCGTCACTCCTCAGCTCAGCTATCACTAGAGGAGGCTGCGACACTCGGAGGATTCCAGTTTGAGTCTCGCCCTGCAACCCTGGCGGAGGGGAGAAGCCCAGCTGTTGCTAGGTGTCACCCCTGCCTCCACCCAGAACTCAAGTCAAAAGAGCAATTTTGCATTGTTCTGTCAGGGGCAACAGGAGCCACAGTCCTCCTTCCAAATCTCCCAGCACTCTGCACATGCTTAGAGGCCATGCTTACTTATCAACTGGAGGGGTTTTCCGGGGACTGGGTTGGCTGGTTCTTGAAGCTGTGGGAAGCCCCCCACTTGCTCCATCTTCCTTGCCCCCTACCCACCCCTTGCCTTTCTACTTGTGCAAAGCAGACCCCGTCTTACCTGGAGGGTTTGGAGAGGTCCTTCATCTCGGTGCCTCTGAGCCATCCGCAGCTCTTCTCTCAGCTGAGAGAGCTCCCCTCGCAGGGCCTCCAGGTGGTGGTGGACACAGAGGAGGGTGAGCAGGCAGGCGACCAGCCCCATTGCTAGGGTACCCCTGCCCACCCAGAGAGCTGCCAGAAGAGAGGGGCATCGGTGGGGCTCCAGCCTCAGCCCAGCGTTGGCTTTTGATCTTGGAGGGGCAGCTGGAGTTGGCATCCTGGGTTGCCACAAAGTCCTTCTCGGAGACCCCCTTTCCATTCCCCGATCCAATTGCTAGACCCCCCGCGCGCAATTTCCTCCCCAAATTGCAGACCCCGAAGCCGAGGGACCAAGACTCCCACAGTACTATCCCAGTGCTGGGAAGGGAAGCTGGGGGTCGGACCCCCACTGCTTCTTCCCACCGAGGCCAAAAGTCCTGGCGCCGGTGCACCCGATCTGCCTTATGAGACCCCTTTGGCCTTGCCAGGATCTGTGGCCTGCCCCACAGCACACCCCATGCCCCCCCCCCCCGAGAGACCCTACCAAGCCTTTCTGCCAAAGGGATGCCTGAGCCGACCCCACATCTCGGCCCTGCCAGCTCTCCCCATCTCGCTCTGTGCCACCCTCGCGGCCTGTCCGCCTGCCTGGCCCGGCCCGTGCCCTTTTGAACAGGCTCTGCACCAAAAAGGAACGCCGCTCCGTGCTCCCTGCGCCACTGGAACAGGCCTTCGTGCCCCACAGCAGAACCGGCAGCATCTGGTGAGTCGGATCCGACCCCGTGCCAAGGCAGGCGGTGGATTGTGCAATCCCCAAGGGGTTAGAGGAAGCTATGCTGTGCCCATCGCTGCCAAGTGTACCCGCCCAGCGTGGAGCTCAGCCAAGAGGTTATTTAGCCCTTCGAGCAGAGCCAAGGGAAGCGCTCCCTGTGGCCCCGGCCTCCCTCCCTTCCTCCCAGCCCAATGCCCATGCCGGCACCCCCCCCCACACACACACACTGCTACAAACTAGTGTTGCCAACTCCAGGTGGGGAAACTCCTGCAGCTTTGAGAGTGGAGCCTGGGGAGGGCAGCGTTTGGGAAGGGGAGAGACCTCAGCCGGGCATAATGCCTCACAGCCCACCCTCACAATTTAGAAGAGGAGCCTGGATTTATACCCCGCCCCTCACTACCCTTAGGAGTCTCAGAGTGGCTTAGAATCCATTTCCCTTCCCCTCCTCACAACAGACACCCTGGGAGGGAGGTGGGGCTGAGGGAGCTCTTTCAAGGACAGCTCTGAGAGAACTTGTGACTGACCCAAGGTCACACCAGCAACTGCATGTGGAAGAGTGTGGGAATCAAACCCAGTTCTGAGAGTGAGAGAAAGCGGAAGGAAGGAAGGAAGGAAGGAAGGAAGGACAAGCTGGGGGAGTGAGTGAAGGAAGGGGGACGGGAACATTTACAACTTTGGCTCCTCATGGGTGTTGGGGATGACCCTCAAGACCTTGCTCTGCTGAAAACTCATCTAGGGTTGGCATGCCAACCTCCAGGTGGGGCCTGGAGATCTCCCAGAATTACAACTGATCTCCAGATGACAGAGATCCGTTCCCCCAGAGAAAACTGCCACTTTGGAAGGCAGGCTCTATGGCTTTATATCCCCAAGGCCTCTCCTCTCCTCTCCCCTGACTCCACCCCCAAATCTCTAGGAATTTCCCAACCTGGAGCTGGTAACTCTGTTTGGAACTTGGGGAGGGGGCCCGACAGCCTGAGTGGCTGGGGTCTGCTGGCACTTTAACTGGGAAAATGGGGGGGGGGGCGCGCGCGATGCTCAGTGGTTCAAAGCAGAGAGGACTTCCCTCCCCTCTCCCCACACTGCCTGGGAGAGTTCCTCTACCTCCCCCCCCACCACCACTTCTATTTTTCTTTGTAATTAGAAACAATTAAAAGCCTGTTCTGGGAAGTTATAAAAGGAAGGAGGTGGGACAGGGAAATTGCTCCCTGCTATTTGGGCATTTCTCTGCTTCTGGGGGGGGCTTTCTGACCTTCCTCTTTCTTAAAACAACGATTGGGAATCATACCTGGGGAAACCCCCCCCCCCCCCCCCGTTGTTTATGAAACACTGTTATACACTGTACTTTGCCACTGACTTAGCAGGTTAGCCTTTGTGAGCACACTTAACATCTCTAACATACATAGACATACAGATATGCCAAGTGCCGCTGACGATCCTAATCACAGAAAACAGAAATGAATCATGAATACATATTCAGGATATTCACTTTTTCCTTGCTTAAATGCATTCTGGGAAATAGCTAAACGCTGACAGGCTGCTGTCCTGTTAAAGGCTTGTGGCCTTGTTCTGGACAGCTACAATTGCATGTTTCTGGTCAGTTAGCCTAGTTAAATGAAGAACATCAGCACTCTGTACCTACATCAGCTACAATAGATACTTTTCAGAGCTTCATAGCCTGGGAAGAAGAAGGCCCATTGTTTAGCTAAAAAAGAAACATCTTTACTTGAGAAAGCCCCACCCTCAGGTCTGAGCCCAGTCAGAAAGTTATGACGAAGTTTGATGGAACCAATAATTATGATTTATGTGCAAGTGCCATACTGAGAGTATAAAATCCTATTTCCCCCATTGTAACTTCGGGAGAGCCGGTGGGTATTCGAGGGTCCAAAGCCCTGCGGTACCTGTGCTTCCCCTTAATCAATGAAGTTCTCAGAATTTTCTCCTCTACAGGATTGTACCATATGTTTTCTCAAATTGGGCTGGGGATACACAACCAAGAGACAGCATTTTTGTCTTTCACCCCCCCCCCCCCCCCGTCTGCAAGGACTCCCCCCTCCTTAGTATTTTGCTGCCCTCCTGACACAGCCACCACCTTTACTTTTGGCAGGAGGGATGATGAAAAGGGGACCTTCCAACTGCAGGTGAAAGAAAAAGAAGAAGAAGAGATTGGATTTATACCCCGCCCTTCACTACCTGAAGAAGTCTCAGAGTGGCTTACAATCCCTTTCTCTTCCCCTTCCCACAACAGACACCCTGTGAGGTAGGAGGGGCTGAGAGAGCTCTTTCCAGATCTGTCCTTGAGACAACAGCTCTGACGAACTACGGCTTGCCCAAGGTCATCCAGCAGGTGAAAGTGGAGGAGTGGGGAATCAAACTCGGTTCTCCCAGATCAGAGTCCGCGCACTTAACCACGACACCAAACTGTAACTAACCCTCTCCAAGCACGGATCCCCAATTCTGGGTCATTCTCCCCACCCCTCCTGATATGTGGGGCTCGGGGAGGACGGAAAGCACCATGCTGGATGGATCGCAGAGGAGGACAGAAAGAGAATTCATCGGGTGGGGGAATGTGAAACCAACAGTGCGAAGACGCAAAAGAGCAGAGATGAGATGGGATCAGGCCTAGTGCCCCCCCCCATCCCAGCCATGTCTAGATTTATAACCCCACCGCTCTCCCCAACAGGGATCCAAGGCAGCTTACAGCCTTCTCCTCCCCCTCATTCTATCCTCACAACACCGACCCTGCGAGGTAGGTCAGGCTGAGAGGTGACCAGCCCAATGTCACTCAGCGAGCTTCCATGGCAGAGCGGGGATTCGAACCTGGAGTCTTCCAGATTCTACTCAGACACTCTGAGCACAACACCACCTTGAATCTCCAAATTAGGGAACTGGGAGTATCTAGACACAAAATTACTGGGCAACAAGTCTTCTGTTATCAAGAGGTTTTCATTAAAAAAATTTGTTCTGTGTTTGTTAACAGTGATAATAATTGCAGTCCCATCTCGACTTGTCCTTCACTTGCATCAGTTTCTTCCCCCGGCCACGCCCCACGTCAAAGCCAGTCAATGGCTGGAGGGGTGGGATATCTCCCCAAGGTTCCCTTTGCTTTCCTCGGCCAATGGGGAAGATTCCTGTCATTCCATTGGTTCTTAGCTGGCCCAGGTGGGCGGGATTAGTCAAAGCGGGCCGCTTCCTGTCCTTCTGTGTCTCACCACACCTCCTGCTGGCTGTCACTGGAACTGCAGCCTGCATGTACAGATGTGGCCTCCTGGTAGTTGCAGCCTACAAAATCTGGATGCTGGGCATTTGAAAGAGTTTGGCCACTTCCAAAGGAAACGACAGAATAGCAAGAGGCGTAGCAATTCACAATGGCGCAGCGCCCAGCAGAGGAGGAAAGCGTAGCAGCATTCGGAAGACAATATAATCCACAAAAGGAAATGCGGCGACCGGGCCGGGGAGTCCACATCTTTGGGAAAACGCAGACCTTGTGCCTTTTTGGTTTACAGCTGCAGCTGGGGTCCAGATGTTCTCTGTAGGATTCAACGAGAGGGATATGGACCTATGGCTGCCCCTCCACCTGCCTGTGTGAGCAGAAAAATGGACTGCGGAGTCTTTGGTGTTCACAACCAGGAAAGGGAGATCAGCACCCAAAGGATCTGGCAGAATTCACAGGGGAGTCAATGGGACATGAGAGCCCCTCACGGTCAGATCCGGCGCAACTAGAAGCAAAGAGCGCCTGTAGCGCAGAGCCAGCACCTGCTTCTCTCCTCTTCCCCCACTTGACCCCGTCCACCCCCCCAAGGACCCAGGCCCTCTGTTCCTCCCACGGTCCAGTCGGTCAGTGCACTTGGAAGAGGCCAAAGTAGGTGAGGTAGCGGTCAGCCTTCAACTGGACATTTGGGATGGTCTGGAGCCGGATGGTCTCCTGTGGTCGGAGCAGCACCAGCCCAGAGACGTGGCACACCCGGAGTTCGGCCTTCTGGGGGCCGGAGCTGGTGGGGCGGAACTCCTCCACGCAGCGCAAGGCCAGCTGGCCCCCCAGCACCACATCCAGCTTCATGTAATTGGTCTTGTCCTCATTGAAATGGACCTGGCGGCGAAGAACGAGAAGGCGGAAGGGAGGAAACCAAACGTACAGGAGTCAACGCGCAGCGACAGCCGCTAGGACAAGATGGCTCCCAACAAGGGTTCGAAAAATTCGTCGGGTCTAGCCACGACTACCAGCCACGATTGCCAAAACAGAACCTCCGTGTTTAGGGGAAGTGTATCTCAAAATACCAGATGCCAAAGAAGATGAACAACAGCTGTGGCTTGTGGCTGCCACGCACTGCTTGTGGGCTCCCCAACAGCAGCTGCCGGTCTACTCCGGGGGACTCTGCCAGCAGGGCCCAAGCAATACAACAAGCAGTGCACACCGAAATGCGCCAGTGCATCGGTGGGCCTCAGGGTGCTCCCAGCCATGGGCAGGGCAGGAGCTGAGTGGCACCCCCTCTTGAGCCAGTGCCAGCCAATTCCAAGCCAAGACCTTCAACCTATCTCGGGTGACTGCATGGAGAGGTTATAGCCTCTGCTTGGCATGCAGAAGGTCCCGGGTTCCATCCCCTGCATCTCCAGTTAAAAGGACCAGGCGGCAGGTGATGGGAAAGACCTTTCTCTGCCTGAGTCCCCGGAGAGCTGCTGCCAGTCTGAGTCAACAAGACTGACTGTGATGGATCAGGGTATGATACAGTATAATAAGTTACTATAAAAATACAAATATTTATTATGTTGTACATATTAATAAAAGATAAAATAGGTAAAAAGCAAAGGTCCAAATATTAGACTCTTAAAACTTTTGACACATAGAGTTGATAGTTTTACATATACAATATCCTATCACCAGTAGACAATACGCGGTTTTGGCCCCCGAGGGCCTTCCTCAGTGGTCAATATTACTATTGTAAGACACATCCAGAAATAAATATATGAAAAAATATTTTCTTTAGAGCTAGGTGTTGCTTTCTGGAATTATCAAAAAGGAGAGAGAAAAGAGCCAAATTATTATACACCAAATGCACATAATAAATGCACATACCAATAAGGGGCCGGAACACGTATACTCTACTGGTCATAGGATATACTATACAGTATAATATCAACTCTGTGTGTCAAAAGTTTTGAGAGTCTGATATTTGGACTATTGCTTTTCACCTATTTTACTTTTTATTAATGTGTAAAGCAAGAACTTGCAAGTAGATAAATAGGTACCGCTTCTGTGGGAAGGTAACAGCGTTCCGTGCGCCTCGGCGTCTAGTCATGCCGGCCATATAACCACGGAAAAAGTCTTCAGACAGCGCTGGCTCCTTGGCTTGGAAACGGAGATGAGCACCGCATCCCTAGAGTCGTATTCAACTGGCTTTCGAGCGAGGGAAACCTTTTCCCTTTACCTTCACTAATGTGTACACCATAATAAATAATTGTATCTTTATAATACCCTATTTTGTTAGCTTGACCCTCTTAGATCACAGCCATATTTTGGGTTGAGTTCCCCTCCCCCTTTTTTTCTTGGTTTTTGTCTGATGCAGTATAAGATAGCTCCATCTGCCCTCAACAGAGACCTTTTCAGCCTTCAAAAAAGGCCCAGCTCCCTGCTCCCCCCGCCACCGCCACCCAAAGAGCCCAAGAATCCTGGTCCTCAAACTTCCGGGTGACCTTCCCTCCCCCGAGAAGCCCCCTCACCTGGCAGTACAGGTAATAGAGGCCCCTCTTGAGCACGGTGAACTCCCCCCGGCTGCTGTTGTAGCGGAGGGGGCTGCTGGTGTTCAGCTTGGCCTCTCCCCAGCCGCGGATGGTGCCACTGCTGTCTAGAGGGGGGCAGGGAAAGGAATGAATCTCTGGGCAGAAAAAGAAGAAACCCAGAACTTTTCTCTCCCCCCCCCCATCCCAATACGTGGCTCGGTGGGAAAGCAGCAGCAGATGTCCCGCCTCCCTCCCTGCCTGTCCCTTCCCCTCCGCCCCAAACAGGCCCTACCCAAGAGGTGTTACCTGCCTGGATGCCACCACGGCCTTCTGTAGGTTGCACTGGAAGAGAGACACGTTGGTGAATTGGGGGGGGGGGGGGATGGTGGTCATGGGGACACTGCAACTCAAGCAGAAGGTCAGCCTGGGGAGAACCTCGCTTTGCGGCTGGGAGCTGGCGTGCAACCCCACCTGCCGCAGCTGTGGGAAAGGACCCCCACGGAGCCTTCGAACTCCAAGGACGACCATCCTGTGGTTGGCTTTGGGGAGGGGAACACCTGGGATTTCCCTCCCGGTCTTTATACAAGAAGGGTTCCTCAGACTCTCCCGCTCTCTCTGAACCTCCACTGTCAGAGGCCATCGACCTCTGAGTCCCAGTGTCAGGAGGCGACATCAGGGGAAGGCCTCGGCCTCTCTGCCCTGCTGTTGGCTCTCCAGAGGAACTGGTCAGTCACTGTGTGAGATGAGACGCTGGACTAGATGGATCCTCACTGGTCTGATCCAGCAGGGCTCTTCTGAGGTTCTTCTCAGGGGAAGGCCTCAGCCTCTCTGCCCTGTTGCTGGCCCTCCAGAGGCCCTCCTGTGTGAGACGGGATGCTGGACTGGATGGACCCTCACTGGTCTGACCCAGCAGGGCTCTTCTGAGGTTCTTACCAGGGGAAGGCCTTGGCCTCTCTGCCCTGTTGTTGCCCCTCCAGAGGAACTGGTTGGCCACTGGGTGAGACGGGATGCTGGAGTAGGTGGACCCTCACTGGTCTGATCCAGCAGGGCTCTTCTTGTGTTCTTATCAGGGGAAAGCCTCGGCCTCTCTGCCCTGTTTGTTGGTCCTCCAGAGGAATTGCTTGGCCACTGTCTGAGATGGGATGCTGGTCTAGATGGACCCTCACTGGTCTGATCCAGCAGGGCTCTTCTGAATGTTCTTATGTATACATATATAATTAGCAGCATGTAGCAGACTTGAGGTGAGAGAAATTCCGCCCTCCCCAAGTCTCTAGTCTTCACATGGAAGTGGTAAGAAAACAGGAATGTACTGAAGGATAAAAAGAAATGGGAATCAGGACATATTATTAATATAAATAAAGAGGACCTTCCCAATAAAATACAATCCCTAACACTGTCTGCCCTAGGCTAGCCCGATCCTATCAAATCACAGACGCTTATTACTTGGATGGGGGCCAGCAAGGAAGTCCAGGGTGGCTACGCAGAAGCAGGCAATGGTCAACCACCTTTGTTTGTTTGCCATCCTGACGTGGGTGGCCCAGGCTAGCCTGATCCTGGAAGCTAAGCCAAGCCAGTCCTTGTTAGTACTTGGAAGGGCAACCTCCAAGGAATACCAGGGCCCAGGGGAAAGCCAGAGGTCTCTGCTCCGTGTGGTCAGAAACTGGGGGACCCGCGGGGAGAGAAGTGAGCTGCTGACCCAAGTGCATGCAATGCCTCTCACCTTCGTAGTGCGCTGCAAAGACTGTGCTGGCTTTGGAGGACCGACGCTTCCCTCTGCCGGCAGCTGAAAGGGAAAGGGGAGAGCTTGGTTAAGGCCGCAGGAGGCAGGCGCCAATCAGCTGCTCCCACTGCTGGGGGGCCAACAGGAAAGGGTGGGACCCCCTTACCTCACAGAGCCTTCCAGGTACCTAGCTTGAGAGCACAACCATTATTCCAATGGCTGATGCTCAGGGCAAAGAGAACAGGACCCATGTCACCCCAGATCGAATCAGAATGATGTAGAGGAGGGTGAACTGGTATTTCCCCCTCAAAATAGAGGAAGGTCTTTAGGGAGGGGGGAGCACACGCCTCAAATCCTCCAACCCTCCCAAAAACTCTCAGGGGTTTGCAAGGGCTCTTCCAGGTCCCTTTTGGTCTCCCCCCCCCCAACCAATTGATGCTCAAGTGCCCTCAACGTTCCATGGACACTAGAAGGCAATGAGCATGCTTAGTGGTCTTTGGGGTTTTTTTGGGGGGGGGGGTGAATCTTTAAAAGAGATTTGGAAAGCATTTGTTTCCTGCATACCAGAGGAGTCCCCCAAGAATGGAGAAACAGCACTCTTTTCTGGGGTGCCCTACTGATAGCTGCAGGACCAATAATCCTAATCCTATTGCATTGCTTATTAGTCGTCTCTGCTGATCACATTAACTTATCCTGCACCACCCACCTTAAGCCTCTGTGAGAAAGGAGGACTATAAAAAACCGGGGGGGGGGGGGCGGTGTGGTATAGTTGACAGATACTTGGACTAGAATCTGGGAGATCCCGTTCTGAATCCCTACTTTGTCACAGGAGCTTGCTGAGCAACCTTGGGGCAGTGATCTGCACTCAGCCTAATCTACCTCACAGGATGGTTGTGAGAACAAAACGGAGATGGGGGGAATGTTGTAAGCTACTCTGGGTCTCCACTGGGGAGAAAAGTGGGGGATAGGTGATGCCATGTAGAAGGGAAAGGGTGTATTTTGCAGGTCCCACTTCAGCACCTGCAGCCACCAACTCCCCCCCCCCCCCCGATGGTTTTTTAAGGGCTTTTAAATTTTAAAAAGCCAAGAACTGCTAGACTGGTATCACAATGTAACACTACTATAATAACGTACTAGTTCCCAGCTCTCATTTTTTTAAAAAAAGGTAAGGCCCTATCCCTTTTTGTTGCAGAGTTATAAGAGGGAAAGTAGAGGCTGCACTTTTCACACTATAAGTCTAGGGATAGAAACATACTTTTTAAAAAAAGAAAGAAAGCTGTTGTCTAGCACAAGGCCGCCATAGAGTGTTATAAGGTTATAGCAATCTAGCAGTGCTTGGTTTCTTTTTTTTAAGCTCCCTGGCAGAGGTTGAGGCTGAGACAAGGAAAGGACAGAGAAAAGCTACTGAGCGGATTGTGGGCATCTGCAGCAGCCATATGACTGTGCAGAGAACTGTCTCTGAGTGGAGAGCTGCTATACTGGTCAGGCCAAACCCTGGAGCAGCTGAAAAGCTGCCTTTGGGGGCTCCTGGCGGCCTACTTCCTGTTCCGCCCCACAAAAGACATCCTGCCAATTGGATGGCCGGAGCCAAACGGAGCCAACTCACCTTGCCTTCGCTGCCGCAGCGCCCCCTGCTGGGCAAAATGGTGCAGCAACTTGCCCTGGCTGTTCCAACTGGTAGAAAGCACCACCTAGAGGGGCAATGGGGGAAATGCGGGACAGAGAAGCCCAGATGTCATTCAGGAGGGGAAAAGAGCAGCCAAACCGGACTTTGCAGGCCACGAGTTCGAGGCTGCCACCCCAGCATGACAGAAGGCATGCAGTCATGAGCTGGGAGGCGGGAGCAGTCTTAGCTGACTATAACCCCTGCCCAAAGCAAAAGATGAATTCCCTGGAGTCAAACCCAGCAAAATACTGCAGAGACGGCCATTTGCAAGCCCTGGCCGGATAGCTGACCACCAAACCCCGCCTCCAAGCGCAGGCTGGATCCTGCCCACCAGACCCACTCTGGTCTGCAGATGAGAATTTCAGCCCTAGGCTGTCCCTCAGCCCCGCTGGAAACATAAAGCCAAGGAGACCTACGACATGGGCAGCAGGGGCCACGGTGGCTCAGTGGCAGAGCCTCTGCTTGGCGTGCGGAAGGTCCCAGGTTCAGTCCCTGGCATCTCCAGTTAAAAGGACCAGGCAGTGGGTGATGGGAAAGACCGGTCTCTCCATGAGACCCTGGAGAGCCGCTACCAGTGTGAGCAGACAAGACCGGCCATGATGGACCAAGGGTCTGATCCAGTATAAGCCAGTTGCGCCCCCACCCCTGCTGCCCATGCATGTGTGCAGATCACCCCAAGTCCGGGCCTCAACTGCTTCCGAGAAAGAAAAGCCACCTACTGGATCCATCGCTTCAGCGTCCTCCGCAGAGAGGATGTCCTGCAAGGCAGTGTGAGAGAGAAATGGGAGGGTCACATCAGAATACTGCGAGGCCCTGAGAGCTCCTCGTGAGAAACACTCTTCGTGAGAAGCACTCCTGCCCTCTAAGGCTTCTGTTTCAAGGGAACGATAAACCAGCCTGTGATCCAACTGTGTTGCAGAACCAAGCACAACAGCCCTGCAGAGATGGCCACTGCCACCAAGACTCAGAGGCGGCTATTGTGGGGTCAGGTCAGGGCCCTCTAAGGCTTCTGTTTCAAGGGAGCGATAAACCAGCCTGTTATCGAACTGTGTTGCAGAACCAAGCACAACAGCCCTGCAGAGATGGCCACTGCCACCAAGACTCAGAGGCGGCTATTGTGGGGTCAGGTCAGGGCCCTCTAAGGCTTCTGTTTCAAGGGAACGATAAACCAGCCTGTGATCCAACTGTGTTGCAGAACCAAGCACAACAGCCCTGCAGAGATGGCCACTGCCACCAAGACTCAGAGGCGGCTATTGTGGGGTCAGGTCAGGGCCCTCTAAGGCTTCTGTTTCAAGGGAACGATAAACCAGCCTGTTATCGAACTGTGTTGCAGAACCAAGCACAACAGCCCTGCAGAGATGGCCACTGCCACCAAGACTCAGAGGTGGCTATTGTGGGGTCAGGTCAGGGCCCTCTAAGGCTTCTGTTTCAAGGGAACGATAAACCAGCCTGTGATCCAACTGTGTTGCAGAACCAAGCACAACAGCCCTGCAGAGATGGCCACTGCCACCAAGACTCAGAGGCGGCTATTGTGGGGTCAGGTCAGGGCACTGCATGCCGAGGACAGCCAGGCCGAAGACGGTCACTTTGGACTGCCGATGGAGGGTACCATCCAGGAGACAGGCAGCGTGGATTCCCCAGGAAGTGCGCCCACGAAAGCTTCTACCCAGAATTCAACCGACTATTTATGTATTTTAGGCACCTCGTGCTGATTATCGTAAGCCAACCTGAGCCCATTCGTGGGGAGGGCAGGGTATAAATATGATGAAATAAAAGAAATAAAATAAAACTTGGTTGGTCTTGCAGGTGCGGACTTTGTCCTGCTGCTTCAAACCAACACGGTGTCGGGGACCCATCTGAATCAGTCCAAGGCAGCTTCATGTGGGGTGGGGTAGAGGGTGTGTGTGTGTGTGTGTCTTATGCCGGCTCCCTTTAATGCAGGCCACAAATGCCAGCGTGAACTCGCTTGGATCCTCCCGAGTCCAGAGCTCCGCTCAGAGCGGTTGTCAGCAAGCTCACTTCAGGGGAGGAACATTTTAGCAACCTAACAGCTTGGGCTGATTTAGTACTTTTGTACCTGGGGTATGTGGGGGGGTCACTGGCAGAAGTCCAGCGGTGAAGAGATGGAATGTGGCTGGGGGGTTATCTTCCTGGAGGCAGTTGCTACGGACACATAGCAAACAACTCCCCCAACATCCCTGGGCAGGGAAACAAAAGCAGCTTTGCAGATTCCGTTCTGGCCGCTCGTGATCCCCGCAAGGAAAACTCGCCTCCAGCACCCCATTTTTTGGGGGGGAGGGGGAGATCTCGAAAGCAGAAGGCATCTCTCTTGCCTCCAGGGCTGCGACTCTAGAAAGAGGTGCTGGGGCTTCAAAGGGCCTGAAAGCCCCCCTCTCTGGACCTTGCTGTCTTGTCTCAGTCACGACAGTGCAATGCCGCTCCCATAAAGGGAATGCACTCTGCATGTGCTCCAAAGCCCCATCCTTTCCGCAGTTCCAGGGCTGGATCCCCAGGCCGGAAACTGGGAGGTTCGGCCTCGCTTGGGGCTCCTTTACCTCCCCCCCTCCCATATCCCCATTTGACAGCTGTGAATGTTTGCAATTATCCCTGACTGCAAGAGAGGCAGATGTCAGAATGTGGTTGCGGAGAGGGCGTTGGGAGGCCAACGCAGCTGTTGGGTGTGATCCCACGGGTGGGGTGGGAAAGGAAAGTATTGGTGGAGGGGTTCTCCCCTCTTCGCCTCTGATCCAGCCACCAACACGCTGCTGGCTTCCCAGCTCACAGGAATGAACAGAGGGGCTGAGAAGCGATGGCATAGCTGTCGCCAACGGACTACCACACCGTGCATGGATGTGTGACATACCAGCAGGTCCTCACCCAGTCTCCACTCAAACTTGGCGCTTTTAGAGCTGTCAGTGTGAGCCGCTGACTGGTCTGAGCCAGAGGCAGCTGGGTGGCTGGGAGGAAGCCAGCCTCCCTTGTTTCCCTGACCCGAAAAGGGGCCAAGGGGGACGGGAGGGGGGCATTTCTCACCTCCCTACCATCACACCCAAGGGCTGGGCTGGCTTTGGCGGCCTCCTGACCCCTCCGCAAGAAGAGCAGCAGCATCATTAGAGCACAGTTTGCACACCACTCCGAGGGGAGAAGCCGGAGCGAGTTCCCGGAGAGGGACCATCCATTGCCCAGCCTTCCAGACAAGGGAGGCCACCCACAGCCAGGGCGGCCCTTCCCACTTCTCTCTTATTTTTGTTTTCTAACGCTGGGCTCCGGAGGCGGGAGGCCGGCCCTCCCTCCCACTGGGCCCCCTTGCCTTTCCCAGCAGTGCGCCAGGCGGACATCCAACCGGCAGAGCTCCGCTCCCACCCGAGGGGCTGCACCGGTTGAATGTCTGCCTGCTGAGTCGCTGCCGTTCCAGCTGTAAACAACGCGAGTCCCCTCCCAGAAAGGCGCCCCCCCCCCCCGCGGCTCTCCCAGGAGGACTCGGCCAGGGCTGCGCGGCCCCCCTTCCCCCAGGCGGCAGGCAGTCGTTCGCCAGGGCAGGCAGGCAGGCAGGCAGGCTGGCGCGCGCGGTTCCCAGCCCGGCGGTCGTCGGAAGAGGCTGCGGCGCGCGTCCTTCTGCTCCTCCGGCGAGGCTGGGCGGGGGCGCGCTGCCCGCGGCTCCCTCCCTCCCTCCCTCCCTCCCTCCCTGGGTGCCGCCGGCGGGGTGGCTCACCTGCGTGGCTGTGGCTGTGGCGGGCCGGGGCCAGGCGGCCAGGAGGAGGCTGAGCGAGGCGAGGAGGAGCGCCGCGGCCGAGGCCAGCGCCAGCGCCAAGAGCGGGAGGCGGGCGGGCGCGGGCGCGCGGGGCCGGCGGCGCCTCCCCATGGCCGGGGCGGGAGCGGGCGAGGCGGCGGGAGCGGGCGAGGCGGCGGCAGCGGCGGCGAGGGCGAGCCAGGCGGGGCAGGCCCTGCTCCAGAGGAGGCGCGGCGGCGGTGGCGGCGGCGGCAGCAGGAGCAGCAGCAGGAGGCGGAGGGGGCGAGGCGAGGCCGCGCTCGGGCCGCTCGGCCGCCTGCCAGCAGCAACGGCGGCGACGCCGGGCCCGGACGGGGCGGAGGGAGCCGCCGCCGCTCTGTTTTGGAGTGCTTTTTGCACGTGGCCGGCCCGGGCGCCCCCCTCCCCCCCCCCCCCCCCCCGAGGGCCCCTGGTGTTTCTGGCCGCGGCGTGACCCCGAGGGTTGGGCTGGATGGGCCACTGGCCCGATCCAGCATTATTGGCTTCTCCTGTGTTCTTGACTGCCTGGTTCTGGCGAGGGAGAAGCCAGTCCCGGGGCCGGGAAGACCGCGCGTTCGTTTCCAGACTTGCGCCTGTCCCCAGTTCCCGGCCGGAAACAGACAGCCCTCCCGAGTCCCGGCGCACGTCTGGAGGGCCGCGATCGCGAGTCGGCAGCGGGCAGCAGCAGATCTGGCTCTGGCGGGAGAAGCGGGCTTTGCGACCCAGGGAAACAGCAGCCGGCGCCCTGGAATGCGCCCCCCCCCCCCCACCGCGCCAGGTTTCGGTGGGTTTTTATGCAGGGCACTCCGGTTACCAACTCTGGGTTGGGGAATTCCTGGATGTTTGGGGGTGGAGCCTAGAGAGGGGAAGGACTTCGGCGGAGTCCACCCTCCACGGCAGCCATTCTCTCCAGGGCAGCTGAGCCCGGTCTCCTGGACATCAGTTGTATTAGCGGGAGGTCTCCCGGCCCCACCTGGAGGTTGGCAACCGTAGAGCCACGATTCCTTTTCGTTTAGGTCGGACAGCCTGGCAGAAACTACTGGGGGGGGGGGGTTGGGGACACCGTGGAAGGGGTAACGTGGGGCGGAGGGGGGGAGAGAAAAAGGGGTCCTATCCAATGCTTCCTCTAAGCTGTGGAGTCTTGTGAACAAAAATTCTACTCTGTGAACCACTGGCATTAAAGTTGTGAGCGAGCAATTTGGCTACTGCATAAATTAGTTTGCTCTGGAGCCGTCCTTCCTGAGCTAAGTCAAAAATCTGTGAGCCGGAGGCTAAAAAATGGTGAGCTAGCTCACACTAACTCAGCTTAGAGGGAACATTGGCCTATCCCAAGGAAGGAGGGAGGTGATGAAATTGGGGCAGCAGGTAGAGAAGGCTGGATGGGGAACTGGCCGTGGGCTTTGCGTGATGCCCTGCATGCCGTCAAATGCCACCAGTGGCTCAGGGATGCCGGATATTTATAAATGCTAAAAATAGGGTGTGTGGGGGGGGGGGTAGAAACCTTGTCCAAAGTTCACTGATGAGAGATGTTTTATCTTGAGAGTGGAGGAGTGAGTGAGCCCCCCCAAAGTAGTTTAGAAGTGGGGTTCTCCTTCCAAAAGAACCACTAGGTTAAAATGCAGTGGAACAGCCAGCCAGTTGCATTGGTCAGGAGTCGAGCCCAGGGCAGCTGTGTGCATCGTTATACCACCAACACGGGTTGGGACAATACAGGAGGAATGAGGCAAGATCTGGGGACGCCTCCCTCTGGGCACCCAAAGCAGCTTGCCTCTTTCTTCTCGCCTGTGTTTTATCCTCACAACAACCCTGTAAGGTAGGTTAGGCTGAAAGCGTGTGACTGGCCCAAGGTCACCCAGCGAGCTTCCAGGGCAGAGTGGGGATTTGAACCTGGCTCTCCCAGGTCCTAGCCTGACACTTTTAACCACTATAGGAAGCAGCATGCAATCCTAAATATGTTTTCCCAAAACAGTACATGTAACAAAACACATATTCCGACATTCCCCCTTCAGCAACCAGCTAATTGAGTTGCACTACATTAGGGGTGGTGGTTAACCTACGTTCACCTTTCTGTGGTTTTGCTAGAGCCTTCCCCCCCCCCCTTAAGGTAGCGTGGTCGAGGGGTCCAGGGCGCTGGATTTAGGCACCAGATGCTTTTCTCAGCTGCAGGCAGCTGTCAATTGCAGGGTTTTGCTGACTTCCGATGTGGGCGGAAGGGGGAGGAGAGTTTCCCCGCTGCTGAGTCTGCTCCTCTTGAGCATGTGCCCTCCCTCCCTCAATTCCCGCATTTCTAGATTCCAGCGGCCTTGTCTTCACATCCAGCGTTGGTGGTATAGTGGTGAGCATAGCTGCCTTCCAAGCAGTTGACCCGGGTTCGATTCCCGGCCAACGCAACTGAATTTTTTTTCCGTCCTCCTTTTAAAACAGGCAAATGTATCTGCCTTTGACCCCAAACAGGCAAGCTTGGGCAAAAGTAGGATTTTATGCAACGTCTGCAGGTTCTATTTAAAATCAGCATGCGTGGGTGTGGGGACAGATGTCTCCAGCTAACTTTGTCACACAAGTCTCATTATCATCTCCCGAACTTAATAAGTTCAGCAGTTTCAGGATTCAAAGCAGAGGTGTTATGACCAGCAGGGTAAGACCCCCCCCCCACATCACCATTCTGGGGTGCAGATTTCCCGGAGGGCGGTGAAACTGACCTGCTTGAGCCTGCAGAAGGCAGGCAGCCTCTGGTCTCACTGGAGTCTTGGTTTCATGGGACAAGGTAGGGATTACAGTGCCAAGACCAGATTCAGAGTCAACTACACCATCTGAGGCTCATCTCCTAAGACTATTTGCCATTAAGTGCCCACAATGCCCTTCAGTTCTCTCCAAAGGGCAAACCAAAGGACAGACAGACACAAATCTGACATCAAGAGCTACAAGACTGAGAAACCTGCAGGGGAACATTTCAGTCTCCCAAGGCTGTTTTCCTGCAAAGGGTTTTCAGAAACAAACTGGGAGACGGCTGAATTACAAGTTATTGACACCACAGAATCCCCAGGGCCTGAGACAGATATCAGGTTCTTGTCTCACTACATGTGCTAAGTCACTCAACTCTCACATATATCCAGAATTAAATTTTGTTGGTCTTACAAACCCCCCCCCATGGAATCTGTTTCAGTGTATTTGAGGAAGTGTGCCTCTACACAGGCAAAGTCAGTTGTCCCTTGTACCCAGAATTGAACTTTGTTGGCCCTCTCTGTTAACGCTTGTATTTGTATGCTAATTTGTTGCCATTCACAGGTCTACCAACTGCTTTAATCCAATCTCAGCTGTAATCATTGCCCAGTTACTTGTGCACCTGAGCTTGTGCATCCGGACTAACTAGCCCAAACCGTCGCAGTGTAGCTGATGAAGTGTGCTGCATGCATACAATAGCTTATACTCAAGAGAACTGAACTTTGTTGGGTCTCATAGGTGCCACTGGACTCAAACTTTATTCCAAAACTAGATGTTCTTATACCTAAAAGCTCCTTTTAAACACTTGCCACGTTCCTTCTTCGCCATTGCCTTCCACAACATTCCCCTCTAGGGAAATGTCAGTGCAAGAGGCGTCAGCTCCTCCTGTGGGGGCAATCCTGATACCCAGGGCAGGGGTAGCACCTCTGGGAACCGCACACGGTGCCAAACCATCCCCCCTTCTGCTAGGAACTGCTCTAGCCCAGGGAGGTGCCATCAAGTGCAAGGAACTGCTTACATCGCTCAATGAGAAACGGGCCTTCCAAGAGGAAGTGTTGCAGGCCACGCCAAGGCTAGGGAAGTCTCCTGAACATGAGTGAATAAGCATGTGACCACATCCAAAGCTGGTCTCTTAAGGCACTGCTGGACTCAGATCTAGCTGTGCTACTGTAGACAGCTACCCTCTCTGCAACTAATTTTTTTGATGCCACTTTCTTTAGGGTACTTAGTTTTAATTGCAAGCTGCCTTGTGGGACTTCAAAGGGCAGGAAATCCCGCTCAAAATATTTAGAAGGAAGTTCTGTAGTGAATGCAGTCAAAATTAGTAAAAAGTTTTTATTTATTTTTTTGTTCCTGAAAGGTACAGGTTTTGCACTGCCGGAAAACAAGAATTTCAAACATCCAACAAAATGACATTTTTAAATAGTCCCCCAAGCCAACACAATAAGTCACATTTGCCCTCTCAAATCACTCCCCCTCAGTAGAAACTGGAACTGAAAAGTACTGTCAGACTCCCCCCCCCCCCCCGAAACAGAAAGGGATCCAGGAAACGACTCACTTTTTAACATGCTTTGCAGGGGGGGGGGAGATTTCCAACTTAACAAAAGTTTTAAGAGTTAAAAACAGTACCAAGAGCTTTTTTTATTCCCAGATCTAAAGGGGGGGGGGGGAGAAACCACAGAAAGCATCTAAAGTCAAGAAACTTTTTAAATTTTTCAACATAAATAATTCCTGACGGACATATAAAGAAGCATTCATATATCTGCAGCTGGAAAGAGGGACACCAAAATCGAGCAAGAACTTCAGGGAGCCAGATTTTTCTCCCTGACTCAGAAAGATGAGAGATTGGATGACTTCATCTTGCTGACAGCCGGGGATGGGTCTTGCATTGCGCTCCGCCCCCCCCCCCCCCCAAACCTGCAAGTGAGGTTACTTCCACAGAGTACATGTGCGGCTTTATTAGGTAGTCTGAGAGATTATTATTTTATTATTTACAAGAGATTTTTTTAAAGGTAAAAATGCCGAAAGTGGCAGAGTGTGGAGCTTAAAACTCCTTTGTTGAGAAAACAAATAACACAGAAGGAAGGAGGGAGGTATCTCTGCATAACAGGACTCCCCCCCCCGCCCCCGGTTTCCAGAGATCACTAGAAAGGCGGCCGTGCCCTGACTGATCTCAGTTGTCTTCATCGCTGTCATCTGGACTGATGGCCGGGCTGGTGAGGCTGTAAGTCGGCGAAGTTGGACTGTAGCCAGGAGAAGTTGGGGAGTACGTTGAGCCTTTGGGGGAAGTTGGAGAGTAGGTAGGCGAGGTTGGACTGTACTTGGGGGACGTCGGGGAGTAAGTGGGGCTCGTGGGGCTGTACTTTGGAGAAGTTGGTGTGTAGACGGGCGATGTCGGCGAATAGGTCGGGCTGGTTGGGCTGTACTTGGGCGTGGTGGGGCTGTAGGTGGGCGAAGTTGGGCTGTACTTTGGTGAGGTTGGACTGTACTTGGGCGACGTCGGGCTGTACTTGGGCGATGTCGGGGTGTATTCCGGGGAGCTTGGGCTGTATGACGGACTGGTCGGGGTGTACTTGGGGCTAGTCGGGCTGTAGCTGGGGGAGCTGGGGCTGTAGCTGGGCGATGAGGGGGTGTAAGTCGGAGACTGCGGGGTGTAGCGGGGGCTGGAAGGAGAGTAGCTGGGTGAGGTGGGGCTGTAGGAGGGGCTTGTAGGGGAATAGCTAGGGGAAGTCGGGCTGTAGTTTGGAGAAGTGGGCGTGTAATTCGGAGAGGTTGGGCTGTAGCTGGGAGAGGTTGGGCTGTAGCTGGGAGAGGTCGGGGTATAATTTGGAGACGTTGGGCTGTAATTGGGGCTAGTGGGGCTGTAGCTAGGTGATGTTGGGCTGTAGCTAGGTGACGTCGGACTATAGCTAGGGCTAGTTGGGCTGTAGCTGGGTGATGTCGGACTGTAGCTAGGGCTAGTTGGGCTGTAGCTGGGCGACGTAGGACTGTAGCTGGGGCTGGTTGGGCTGTAGCTGGGTGACGTCGGGCTGTAGCTGGGGCTGGTGGGAGAATAACTGGGTGACGTCGGGCTGTAGCTGGGGCTGGTGGGACTGTAGCTAGGTGACGTTGGGCTGTAGCTGGGGCTGGTGGGAGAGTAACTAGGTGATGTTGGGCTGTAGCTGGGGCTGGTTGGGCTGTAATTTGGGCTGGTGGGAGAATACGAGGGAGATGTTGGGCTGTACGAAGGAGATGTGGGGCTGTAGCTGGGGCTTTGTGGTGTGTACGCTCCAGGGGACCGGGGTTCGTAAGCAGGAGACGTTGGAGAATAGCTAGGAGACATGGCTCCACCTAGAGGAGAGGAAGAGGAACAGCAGTTAGCTGACAATCCCATCTTTTAAGGCTTCCAGGGTTGCATGCGGACGCATAAAAATGTAAAAACATCTCACCTGGCGAAGGGATGTATGGACTGGAAGGCCCGGGAGAACCAGGAGAGCCAGGGGTGGGAGACCAGGCTGGAGAATAGCCTGGACTGAAGCCACTGGCGTCTGAAGCGGCGCTGGGAGAGAAGCCGGCAGCGCCGGGAGTCATTCCACTACCTGAATAGGGGAAAAGGAAGGTGTTAAAGCCAGATTTAGGGCCCACTCAGTTAGAAGAAAAGACAAGAGAATTTATTAAAATCCTAGTACATTATATACACACACACACACAGAAATAACCACTCTCTGGTAGAAAACAAACGTGTCATAAAATCTTAAGCAAAACAAATAACCTTCTAGAGCAGTGGTTTCCCCCAACGTGGCACCCAAGGACACAATACTGACCGCTGGCCTGTTTCTGATGCCCATTTGCTTTTTCCCACAGAGTCAATCTTTGCTTTCCTTTTGCCTCCCCTCACAAGAGAAGGCTGGCTTAGAATCTTCAAGCATTCTCTGATTGCCCTGGATGGCCATTTTGTGATTGGTCCCGCCTTCCATGGCAGCCATTTTGTGGTGGCACCCATTATTCTCTCCCTTATACAAGGAAACTCTTAAACACTGAAACAGACTGGAGAAGATCCGGGTGCTGAAATGCACCTGATTCATGCTTGTGAACTGAGGGGAGATCTGCACTTTGGGCAAGCAACAATACTTGTGTTATTCTTGTAAACAGGATTTAATTTGCTTAAACTTCTTACAATGCATTCGTGTTCCAGCAGTTGTTTTTTCCTCCCTTCAACATCGACATGGGGTTTTTAAAAGGTTCTCTCCTCAACCTCTCCACTTTTCACGTGGCTTTTACTGCAACAGAACTAAGACCTCTTTTGCAGCTGCAGGTCGAAATCTAGTCTACTGCACTGAGAATGCTGAACCACGAATTGGCAAAAGTAATGAAGTTAAACGAGCACAGTATATCCTTGTCCCTAATTTTTGGCTTCCCAAACCTCACCCAGATACACAAGGAAGGCCCTGTGACTGACAGCGCCCCCCCCCCCCCCTCACCCCCAGCTGCGTTTGGGAAATCTTGGCTGGGCAGCAGAGAAGTGCCAGGCAAATCAGTCTAGTCTGCATCTACAGGAAATAAATCCGAGTGGAAATTTCATTGTGTTGAAACACACACACACACCCCGCCTCTTGATACATACCGACACTAGGGGACCAAGCTCCATACGCCGGCGTGGCACCTTGGTTCCACGGAGTCATGGCAGGTGACATTCCACCCATTGGGCTGGGAGCTGACCCGAAGAACATGCCAGTGGCTGTGAGGGAGAGAAAAGGGTTAGAGGATGTGCCTGGCCCCACCGTGTGGGTAAGGCCCCCTCCTTCCTGCAAGCCATCCATGCCTTCCTCCACTGACAGGCACGCACGTTTCCCCCAAATTTATCCATCTCACTTCAGAGAACCCTTTTCTAAATCCCCTCCCATGAAACCTGCCTTTATAGCCACCCAGATTTCTCCTCTGCCCAGAGGCTGAAGCTGCCCCATAGCTTCTCCCAGCTGGGACCCCATCTCTCAACCAGACATTTCTAAAATGGGAACATCCCTCCCCATAATCACTATTTACTTTATATCTTTCTCCCCTCTGGGGACCCCAAAGTGACTCACATCATTCTCTCCTCTCCTCCATTGTTATCCTCGCAACAACCCTGTGAGGGAGGCCAGGCGGAGAGGGTGCGTGACTGGTCCAAGGTCAGCCAGCAGGCTTTGTTTTATTCTATTTATATCCTGCCCTCTCCACAAGCGGGCTTTTTATGGGCAAAGAAAAAAAGCTTCCACAGCAATAGTGGGGATTTCAACCTGTCTCCCAAATTGTAGTCTGACACTGTTAACCACTATGCCACACTGGCTTTTCCCTAAAGGATTTAATCCAGAGTCCCACCATGCAAGCATATGTACCTGCACAGCCCTATGTGCCCCCCCCCAAAGCACATTTTGCCCCAGTGCAATTAACAATAGCAAGCCTGGTACAATAAAATAGGGGAATTCTTGGAAATGGAAAAAGCCGCTCTTCAACTTGAACAACCAAATCCAGAAAAAGCTCTTTCCTCCTTTATGGCAGAATATATATCGCAAAACGTTGACTCATTTAATTTCCCGTCATCCTTTGATACCCTACGAATGTAAAAATGCAGAAACTTTTTCACTGATTGTAAAGCTAGAAAGAATTTAGTGACACAATATATTGTAATCTTGCTGTTCTTAATCATACTGTAGACATACTTAGATTAATGTAATACTTTGTTATGCTTTAATTGAAACCTATAAGTTGTAAATTACTGATCTACATATTGTTAATTGTTAAAACTTCATAAAAACTTTAAAAAAAAAAAAAAAGCCCTAGTGCTCCCCCCCAATGCTCCCTCTAAGCTGTGGAGTCTTGTGAGCAAAAATTCTACTCTGTGAGCTCCTGGCATTGAAGTTGTGAGCGAGCGATTTGGCTCCTGCATAAATCAGTTTGCTCTGGAGCCATCCTTTCCGAGCGAAGACAAAAATGGGTGAGCCAGAGACTAAAGGTAGCTCACCCTAACTCAGCTTATGGGGAACACTGCACTTTAATCCACTCCACCCCACTCCAAGGGCAGGATTCTCAGCTCCGGTACTTACGCCCACCCACTCCCAGGCCCGGGATGTTGGTGGGGATCTCCATGCCGTATTTGCATTTCTCTGCGTCCAAGAGAAGGTCAAAGCAACCAGTGCCGGCAGGGGCGAGCTGGCCCAGCATGATGTTCTCCGACACCCCCTTCATGGGGTCACTTTCGCCGTGCACAGCGGCCTCCATCAGTACGTCCACCTGTGGCAGGCACCCCAGCCAAAGCAAAGAAGGGACCCGCAGTTACTCACAGCTCTTCACCTTTCCCCTCCTCCCCGCATGATGGACACAAAGACCGACCTGCCACTCACCGTCTCCTCAAAGGAACACTTCATGAGCGGCCCGGTGTCCTGGCGGTTGACGCCATGGCGAGTGATGGCCATTAAATGCCCGCGGCACGTCATGGTGTCGCAGAGCAGGGCCAAGTGGCGGTAGTTGACGTAGGAGCCGTCAAAGGAGATGACATGGTACAGCTCCCTCTCCAGGGCCTTCCTCACAGCCTCGATGCCCAGCACCTGCGCAAGAGAAATTGGGCTCCGGGAGATCAGGGAAGCACCACCACCGAGAGCGCTGCATGCCAACCTCTTCATTGTCACCCCTCAGAGTATAAGGCGGAGAGGTCCCCGGCATCATGCCCA
Source organism: Lepidodactylus listeri (assembly GCA_029233225.1). Lineage (NCBI taxonomy): Eukaryota > Metazoa > Chordata > Lepidosauria > Squamata > Gekkonidae > Lepidodactylus > Lepidodactylus listeri. Next base: position 54,312,028 of record JARCFY010000018.1, read on the forward strand.
CCAAGTATTTTTAGAAAGCGGGCAGAGCCACTGCTTAGCAGAGCGATCGATTGGCCACAGCAAATCTGATAAAGACTGCACAGAGCAAAATAGTGGTGCTTTGGTGGCAGCTGTCACCACCGTGCTGGTTTCACCGTATAACTTTCCCCACTGTATTTTTTCAAAGTACCCCTCTTCTCCCCTGCACTTGGGCTTCCTTTGTGTCTAGTTGGCCCCGCCCCCTGCAGCCGCCATTTTGTGGCTGGCTCCACCCCCCAGCCGCCATTTTGTGGCTGCATCCACCTTTGTGCTTCAGAATTCCAAAAGGGCCCACAGGCTCAAAAAGACTGGGGACCTCTGACATAAGTCATGCCACATTGCCATGTTAAGAGTCCGTGTGTGGGGGAGGAAGAGATTGGATTTATACCCCACCCTTCACTCGGGAGTCTCAGAGCGGCTCGCAATCTCCTTCCCCTCCCTCTCCCCGCAACAGGCATCCTGTGAGGCAGGTGGGGCTGAGAGAGCTCTGACAGAAACTGCTCTGTTTCAAGAACAGCTGTGCCAGAACTATGGCTTGCCCAAGGTCATCCAGCAGCTGCAAGTGGAAGCGTGGGGAATCAAACCCAGTTCTCCCAGAAGAGTCCACGCACTTAACCACGACACCAAACCAGCTCTCCTACACCAAAGTGGTTTGTATATGTGGGAGGGGGCATCTCCCAGAGCAGTCCTCTTAAGAGAAGCTGCCCCCAGTGACGAAAGATACTACTGTGCCCTTGCCTCAGAATTCACCCCTCACCCATGCAGCACTCTTGGCCGGACCCTGCTGCAGGTAGGCTCAACAGTCTTGTCTGGGCCCTGGGGGCTGCAGCTTGCAGAACACACTGCCGGGCGGTTTCCCAAATCCCCTTTTAAAATCAGGCCTCAGTTCCCGGCAAGGGCCGTTCCCCTCTCTCAGCAGTGTCAGGAACCTGTCAGTCCTGATGACACTCCCCCCCCCCGCCCGAGCTCCGCCTAACAGATGCCCACCGTGAAGATCTCCACAATGTCATTGGAAGTGGTGCGCACGGGGTCCACATCCTTCTCGCTCAGCACCCGCATGAGGCTCACGCCGTCCGTCTCCAGGATCCACTCCTGCAAGGCCTTGAACTCCCCATCCTCGGTAATGATGATTTTCTTCTTGTTGTCTGTCTGGGGCAGATGCATGTACACCTGGAAGGCAGGCGGGGAAGGAGAGAAGGCAGGGAACGTCAAGGATGCCTGTGAGCTGCTGCATCAGGCGGGGGGGGGGGGGGCTCTGGGGCCCAGCCGGGAGGTCCCAACCTTGCTGATCTGCTCAATGCCTTGAAGGGTCATGTCCGTCAGCATGTTGGACTCGATGCAACGAAGGAAAACATCGTCATCCATCTTGTCCACCACCTCTTCCTCCTAAACCAGAAAGGGGAGAGGGGAAGGATGAAGGATAGAGGGTTAAGGACCACCACCCTCCAGAATCTGGCCCAGGTGCTGCTGAGTCTAAGCGGCTCCCGTGGGGCTCAACTGTATGCCTCCCAAGCCCCCAACAAATTCATCACACGATGCCAGTGGGAGGGGGGCCAGGCCAATTATCTCTGCTCTCTCTGGCCCACCTGTGGACAGCCACCTGGCCCACTCCAGCGGTCTGACCTACTGGGCTGGATCACCCCCGGCAGGAATGCCACAAGCCTGGGGGGGAAATGACCCTCACCAACTCACACCAGTCACGTTGACTAGGCCCAGTGACTTTCCATCTGGCGACGGAAGGAAGTCTGGAAAGGGATACGTTCTGCCCTCTAATGTCAGGCTCCAAACCTTCCGGTACCAGGACGCAAGGAGTAGTTCATCCCCGTCTCCCCCCCCACCCCGCCCCAATGTCATTCTAACAAAGCTACTGGGTAGCCCACTTAAACCTCTCTCTTTATCAGAAAGAACTCTAGAGGTTTCTGACAGTTACCCACAACCAGTGTTCCCTCTGAGTTAGTGTGAGCTAGCTCAAAGTTTTTAAGCCTCCGGCTCACACGTTTTTGTCTCAGCTCAGGAAGGAGGGCTCCAAAGCAAACTGATTTACGCAGCAGCCAAATCGCTCACTCACAACTTTACTGCCAGTAGCTCACAAAGTAGGATTTTTGCTCACGGGACTCCACAGCTTAGAGAGAGCATTGCCCACAATTCTGTCCCCTGGCAGGGGCCATGCCCCCTCATGAGGGACTACATCAAGAAACTCGTGGCATCCAGCCACAAAACCAGCTGAACAGGCCATTGCCCGTGTGTGGGTGTGTGTGTCCAATAGGCCCTCCCACATGCCCCACCTCTTGCATCTTGTTCTCATCGCTGTTCATGATGCGAATCCGCAGCACCAGCTTCTCCGCATTGTCGTCATTGAAGATGCAGTTGAGATCATCGCCAAAGCCTGCAGCAAAAGAGGACACGTTCAGTTTCCGTTTCCCTGCCTGCCCCAGGTCCAAGCAAGAGAGACCCTTCGGCCTTCATGCTGCGCCCGCCTCCCTCACCAGCATTGATCTTCTCCGCGATCTGCTCCATGGTGAGCTTGCGGTCCGTCATGTGCTTGCGGTCTAGCTCCACCCGCAGCAGCCAGGGAGAGATGCGGGTGACGTCGAAATCGGGCATCTCGTAGTACACGTTCACCCACTCCTGGTCCTCGGCCACCACCGTGTTCTGCGGGTTGGGGTCGTAGTAGATGGCCGTGTTGGCCGTCACTTTGCGAAGGGTCGTGTGTTCAAGGCGGCAAAGGATATCCTGGAAGACAAAGAGGGGAACCAGGTGGCCAGAGCTTATTAAAGCGATAAGAGAGGAGAGAACCTGCAGCGCCAAGTACAGTTTCCCTTCCTGCTGATACCTGCAGTCTTTTACTGTATTTATACTAGTAGAAAAGAGCAGGACCCAGTAGCACCTTGAAGACTAACAAAATTTGTGGCAGGGGAGGAGCTCTCGTGAGTCAGCGTTCACTTCTTCAGATGCAGCATTTATACTACTTATTCAGAAACCTTCAGCCGGAAGGAGTCCTTTTCTCCCTTTCTCACAGTACAAGAACTCTTTGTGGGCACTCCATGAAATTGCTGAGCAGTCGGGTTAGACCGGATAAAAGGAAGTCCTTCTTCACCCAAAGAGTGATGAACACGTGGCATTCACTGCCCCAGGAGGTGGTGGCGGCTACAAGCATGGACGGCTTCAAGAGAGAATTGGATGAACATATGGAGCAGAGGTCCATCAGTGGCTATGAGCCCAAGGTACAGATAGGAACTCTCAGTCTGGGGCAAGTGATGCTCTGTATTCTTGGTGCTTGAGGGGGGGGCAACAGTGGGAGGGCTTCTCGTGTCCTGGCCCCACCACTGGACCTCCTGAGGGCACCTGCTATTTTTGGCCACTGTGTGACCCAGTGTTGGACTGGATGGGCCACTGGCCTGATCCAACATTGGCTCCTCTTATGTTCTTATGTCTAGCTCAAAGTTTCTATGCCTCCCCTCAGGTCTCAGACACCCGCTCTTCCCACTCCCCCCAGCCAGCCCTGCAGTGTTTTGATTGTTCCACCACCCTCCACCCCTTACCTTGGCCCTCTCTGCATCACGGGCCGACTGCCCCAGGAGGAAGACGGTCAGCGAGGGAGTCTTGGGCTTCTTGGAGATGTTGATCAACTCCTTGAGACGAGGCACACCGAGCGTCACGTTCTTGGCCGAGACACCGGCGTAATGGAAGGTGTTCAGGGTCATCTGAGTGGCAGGCTCGCCCAGGGACTGGGCAGCCAGCGCCCCCACCATCTCACCTGGGTGAGCCTGTGGGGGAAAGCAAAGGCAGCCTGTGACGCCAGGTCTGGCCCCCAGCTAACCCAGAGGGGGTCTCCCCCTCCCCAAACATATGAAGTTTGCTCTCCACAGATAAGCTTTATCTGCCGAAACAAGGACATTCTGGGATGTTTCCCCCTCTGTGACTGCACTGGGCCCTTCCCACCCCCCCTGAAACAACTCCACCCCCCCCCCCACCTTCTTTGCAGAAGCTGCTCATCTCCGACGGAACTGGGAGATACGAGCCCTACTGAAAGTCCGCCTCCAGCTATATGCATTTTCCAGACTCTCTTCTAGCCATGCTTTTGTTCTGCACGCCTGCCCCCGGCCCTGTCTGCCCTGTGCTTCTGTAGGGTCGTTATGCGGCAAGGCCCCCTGCACCACTCACAATGGCCTGGTTGAACTTGGACTCGATCTCGCCCAGCAGCCAGTCAAAGGCCTCCCCGCTGAGGCGGAACTCCTCAATCATGCGCCGGCTGCAGAGCGTGGAGCGCAGGTGGATGTTGAAGAGCAGCGTGGCGTTTTCCTGGGCTTGCTTGCTGAGCGGGTCGTCCCCATTCACGATCACCAGCTTCTTGCTCAGTTCTTTCACTCCTGTGAAAGAGAGGGAGACCAATGACAAAACGGAGTGGGGCATTCTGGGGCACTGTGTCACTTTTGGCCAGGATTTGCCCTCCAATTTGCAGTCCCTGCTCTACCCCCACCCAATAGTCCCTCTAAGCTGAGTTCGTGTGAGCCAGCTCGGTTTTTTAGCCTCCGGCTCACCCGTTTTTGTCTTCGCTCAGGAAGGATGGCTCCAGAGCAAACTAATTTACGCAGCAGCCAAATCGCTCGCTCACAACTTTAATGCCAGTAGCTCACAAAGTAGGATTTTTGCTCACAAGACTCCACAGCTTAGAGGGAGCATTGCCCCCACCCCCCAGCATTTGGCCCTCAAAGCCTCCCATCCTCCCTCCCCCAGAACAGGCTTTTCCCAGCATGCCACTCACCCTCCACCACTTTAATGGGGTGCAGGTCGGAGGGCAGTCGTGTGTTGATGTGGAAGATTTTCTGGGCATTCCAGATCATGCGCAGCAAGTTGCAGGGAAGAACCACCTGTTGGTTCAAGGAAGAAGGGGGGTGGCTCAGTGCAGCAATGGGGGGGGGGGATGCTTAGGACCCACCCCCCCTTCCCCCAGCTGCAGCCTCTGTGCCCTTTGGCCAGCCTCCCGCTCCTTCACCTTCACCCCCAACACGGTCCTCCTGGCACCAACCGACACCCTTCCTGGAGCCCACCCCCCGTGTTTTTCAAAAGCACACAGGCCTGGTGGGGCTTTTGCCCAGCGAAGCTCCCTACTGGCGGTGCGGATTTTCAAAAGCATTGCTTTGGCAGCACCGGCCGCTGCAACACCGCCACCTTCCCTGTTTGGCTGAAGGCCAGCTGTGGCAGCCGTTGGGCGGCAGGCTCCTCCCCCTGCGGCAGCCATCCTGTGGCTGCACCCACCACAGTGTCCGAACACCAGAGGTGCCAGCCTCAAAAAGGTTAGGAACCCCTGACTGTTTGGAGCCCATGGCCAACTTTTGAATTCTGACACTTGGGCATATGTGGGGACTTGGGCACATCTCTCCCAGTTATCAGTAATGCGGCGGGGGAGAAGGGGGGGGGGGAGTAACAGCAGCTGCCAGGAGGGCCCGCCACTCTCTCCTTCCAGCCAGGGAAAAAAAGAGGTGTGGGCGGGGGGGGGGGTGATGAAGAGAGAGCGGCTCCCCCGGCCACACTCCGTAACAGGAACACAGAAGTTTTAGGAAAACTTAAGAACCTAATCCTGTCCCCGCACGTGCGCACACACACACACACGCACCCCCCCCCAGCTCTCCTCAGGGCGCCAAGAGAGGAACGGGCAGGGCCTCGCTCACCTTGCTGTCTCCGGTGGGGAAGATGACCCTCAGCACCTCCCGGTCCTCCCTCATCTTCTCAAACTCCCTCTCCAGCTCGTTCTGGATGTGTGCGTTGCTGAGGATGTCCTTCACCATCTCCTCCTGCAGGGTGCGCCGCAGGGCCCGCTCATTGGTGTAGTCGAATTTGAACCTGAGGGACAGGAAGGGTGAGGCCAGTTCCTTCCCCGGCCTGTGGGTGTCCGTGACCCTGTGGATACCCAAACTCTCCCACAGAAGAACAGAGACAACACCCAGCAGAGGTCTGTGGGGCTTTTGTGTGCACCAGAAGAACTAGTGGGTTTTTTTTTTAAGCGGTGGGGTGTATGCTCTGAAATAAAGGTCTTTCCAATCTCCACAGCACATTTCCTATCCTGTCTTTCCTACAGTCTCGTTTTGTCTTCACAGTAGCCAAGAGTGGGGAGTGAATCTGAGACAGCGACCAATCCAAGATCACCTGGATCTCCCAGAACCTACTCGAACCCTCTAACCACCACACTGGAAAGGCAACCCGCGCCCCAGCTTGGGAGTCATAAAGCAGAGGAAGGAGGACCCTTTCCGGAACACAAGCCCACCCACCCCCCAACTCAGCCCAGGACTCACTTCTTCTCAAAGGCCTTGTTGGAAGGCTTGAGGGTGGCCAGGTTCTGGAACTCCACACTCTCCCCCGCCAGCCCGTCCTCGCCATACCGCAGCTGCACCACCTGGTTGATGGAGTTCCGCACGGTGGCGTCGTACTTCACCATCACCGATTCCATAGACTTGATCAGCCGGCGCTGGATGTAACCTGGGGGGGCCGCAATGGATTCAAAGCCATGGGTCAAACACGAGAACGATACAGATGCAGGAATTCTCCACTGCAGTTATTAAACTATCACCAGTGTGAACTTGGCATGCGAGACTAGGTTATCTCCTCAACAGTACAGCCACCTCCTGGGTGCTCCTAGCTCTACAGCAGGGGTCCCCACCATGGCGCCCACCAAGTCTTTTTGGAAAGCAGGCAAGGGACAGAAGGAGCTTGTGACTGGCCACTGGAGATCGGAGTGGCAGTGCCAGTTTTTCAGAAGTTACTTTTGGCAGCAGCTGCCACCACAGCACAAGGAACTGTGCCGTGTGACCGAGGGTAAGCCGTGTGTGTGTGTGCAATAAAATGTTTTAAAAAGAGTATATTCGTTTTAAAAGGCACTCTGTTAAATGGAGCTTCTGCCTGAAAGGTTTAAGATTTACTGTGAGAGCCACGCCTAACCTCCCTCTCTGACATTTTATGACTGGCTCTGCCTCTTGCAGCTGCCGTTTTGTGGCTGCAGCACCCCCCGCCGCGCAAAGACTCAAGAAGGGTGGGGACCCCTGCTCTGCATCCTTTGCCACTTCCCCACATAGTGCTGCTCCCTGCCAGTCCAATTCACCTGTTTCTGCTGTCTTGACGGCTGTGTCGATCAAGCCCTCTCTGCCACCCATGGCGTGGAAGAAGAACTCCGTTGGGGTGAGGCCGGCCAGGTAGGAGTTCTCCACGAAGCCTCTGCTCTCAGGACCGTAATCGTCTTTGATGAAGTGGGGCAGAGTCCGGTGCTTGAAGCCGAATGGGATGCGCTTCCCTTCAACGTTCTGCTGACCCACCACGGCAATGACCTGTGTAGCGGGAGCAGGAACGGGAAGAGCTAGGAGCGGTGCCCACAAGGCCCTGTGACCGGAGCCCAGCCAGCCCAAGAAGTGGGTCCCGGCCTACCTGCGAGATGTTGATCTTGGACCCTTTGGCCCCCGACACCACCATGGACTTGAAGTTGTTGTACTCGGAGAGGGACTTCTGGGCGGAAGAGCCGGTCTTGTCTCGGGCGTCGTTCAGGATCCGGTTGACCTGGTTTTCAAAGGTCTGCCGCAACGTGTTCCCAGGCGTGGGCTCCAGCTCGTTGTTGTGGGCCTTCTCAATGACCTGGTGGCCAGGAAGAGAAAGAAGACTGCTTAAGGGCCGATGCCTCTTTCCAAAGCACCCCCCCGCTAATCCTGGCCAGCAAAGTCTACCTGTTCTCTCTAACCAAAAACACTCCAAACCATCTCTTTTTACCCCAACTCCCCACCAAACAGTCAGACCATTCGACTGACTTTTCATCTGCCTCTGTGAGAATCCCCTGGGTCACCCCCTCCCCCATGAGCTGAGAAGAGGGCTGGCAGAGCTGGCACACAACAGCCCAGGGTGTGTCAAGGACAGGGGTAGCCAAACTGTGGCTTGGTAGCCAAACTGCAGCTCTTTCACACATATTGTGTGGCTCCCAGCACAGCGGCTGGGGAAGCAAAGGGGAGACATCCCTTCCTGAATCGGTCTTCCCTTCCCCAGCCAGTGCTCCCTTCCCTGGATAGGCTTGATGCTGGGGGAAGCAGAAAAAGAAACCAACTTTAACTTTAAATGCATTCTGAAAGCCCCCCCCCAAACCTACAAATATCATTGGACAAATAAATATCATCACTATCTGTTTTTACCCCTTTTGTTTTTATTTCTGGCAGTCTCACTTAAAGTTCATAAAAAGCAAACCTGCATATTTTTCAATAAAAATGTGTGTGTAATATTTGGTCATAACTTGCGGCTCTCAAGCAACTGATGTTTATTCTATGTGGCTCTTACGTTAAGCAAGTTTGGCCACCCCTGGTCTAGGATGTCTTCCTCTACCACTAACAAAATGAGTCCTAGCCTCCTTGCCACAATTTATTTAAAATATAAATCACAATTTAGGACTGCCAGTAACTTAACCAAATGTTGACCTAAACAAAACAGTCTTTGACTGCCTCCTGAAGACTGACAGTGATGGGCCAAGGCACACCTGGGGGGGGGGGTTTCCATAATGGTGGGGCTGGTGCTGAAAAAGGCCCTCTCTCTCATGTACCCAGCAAACAAATTTCTTTGATAGATGAGACGGTCAGGAGGGCCAATCTCCTTATCAAGTAACACCCCCCCCCCCCCAGACTGCTTGGGACGGATCCGTCTCTTTCTCCTCCTTACCTCTATCACGTCCTGCTTAGCCTTCTTGATGGTGTTCTGAATGTCCTGGTAGGTTTTGGCATCGGCAATGGAGTCCCCGATGCCAATAGTGTGACCTGGGAAAGGGAACAAGCTTCAAAACCAGCCCTTTTGGAGTTCAAATGGCCGGGAACGTGCCAATTCGTAAGAGAATACCCCGGTCAGGAAGTGTCCCTAGCACCTAGTTCTTCATGCTGGTGAGGAGCTCCTCTCAAAAACCAGAAACCTACTCTCAAGTGTGGGTCTGCATGTTCTCCTGCTAGCTCTCAGCCCAGATCAAATGGACCCTCCATGAATTTATGTCTTGGATCTTCTTTCCAGTTGGGACTCAAAGCAGCTTAAAATCATCACACACACACACCATTCTCCCACAACCACCGCCCTGTGATGTAGACCAAGATGAGAATTTGTGACAGGTCACCCAGCAAGCTGCCACAGAACTGGGTATTTAAACCCAGGCCTCTCAGGATCCTAGTTCAACCCTCTGCCCAACATGCCATGCCAGCTCTCATGCCAGGATTTTGAATAAAACGCCCTGGGAAATGGGAGGAGCCCTGACCGATTCAGAAGCACTTAACCCCAAATACCCCTTTTCACATTCCATCCTGCAAGCGTCACCCAGAAATTCCAAGGGAACACCAAGGAGTCCCACAGCCACTGCTCAACGTTCAGAACAGCCCTGCTGGATCAGACCAGGGAGGGCCCATCTAGTCCAGCATCCTGTCTCACACAGAGGCCAACCAGTTCCCCTGGAGGGCCAACAACAGGGCAGAGAGGCCGAGGCTTTCCCTTGATGCGAACCTCAGAAGAGCCCTGCATCAGCCCAATGGTCCATCCAGTCCAGCCTCCTGTCTCACACACTGGCCAACCAGTTCCTCTGGACGGCCAACAAGAGGGAATAGAGGCCGAGGCCTTCCCCTGATGTTGCCTCCTGGCTCTGGGATTCAGAGCTTGATTGCCCCTGAACGCAGAGGTTCCCCTCAATCACCATGGCTAGTAACCACTGACAGACTGTCCTCCATGAATCAGTCTAATTCCCTTTTAAAACTGTTTACTCCTCTGACTATCACTACTACATCCTCTGGCAGCGAATTCCACTTTTTAATTACACTCTGCGTAAAGTAGTATTTCCTCTTATCTGTTCTGAACCTACTGCCCATCAGTTTAATCGGATACCCCCAAGTTCTAGTATTTGGGGGGGGGGGGGAGGGGGAATTTCAGTCCTCAGGACTAAAACTCCCAGGGTCCTTCGGAAGGAGCCACAACCTGCCACTGAAACCACTCAAGCCTCACCTTCAATTAGCAGCCAGTTGTTGATGACCGTCTGGATGTTGCTGTAGAAGAGGCGGGTGATGTCGTGGCCCATCTCCAGGTAGGAGATGTGGACCAGAGAGCCAGCTGAGGTTCCCAGCGACTTCTTGCACAAGATCCCCATGATCAGCTCCCCGTTTTCAACAATGACCTGTGGAGGAAGGAGCGTAAGAAGCCAACAGTTGGTACAGACCTGCTGCTCTTGCTGTGTGCCATGCGGTACAGGTCTCGCAGAGATTGGGGGGGGGGGGGCGCACAAGGCCAGTTTCTCATTCCATTCCATTCCTCCCATTTACACCCCACCCACCCCCTTCCTCCAAGGAGCTTAAGGAAGTGGACTTGTTTTCCCTTCACCACCACCCTGTGAAGCAGGTTACACTCAAGAGTACACGAATAACCCAAAATCACTTGGCAGGCTCTGTGGAGACCCAAACTTGGACCCCCCCCCCCCCAGCCAACCCAATGCCTCTCTACTGGAAAAGGCCCCAAGACAGGGTACCAAACTCTGAATTCCCTTCCCCAGAGAGATTAATCTCTCCACCCTTTAATGGTGTCCTCAGCCAGCAGGTGAAGACTTTTTTTGTTTGTTTCCTCTGGCACAGCCCCAATAACGCTTACTGGCCCTCCTTCTGGCGTTCCTCGATGTTTACTGAGTGACTGCCGTTTTGACGCAGATTCTAATCCCCACTTCTGCCATGGAAGCTTGCTAGCTGACCCTGGGCCTGTTACACCCTCTCAGCCTAGCCTACCTCACAGGGTTGTCGTGAGAATAAAATGGAGGAGAGAACAATGTAAGCCGCTTTGGGAAGAAAGGTGGGGTATGAATAAAGTAAATAAACTCTGGGAAGCCAGCAAGTTCTAGGAGCCCAGAAAACAACCCAATGGTACAGAGTGGCTGTTGCACAGGCGCAAAAGGGTGTCCCCCCCCCTCCTCCCCAGCAACCTCCTGACACCTTCCCAAGGGTTGCCCAGGGCAATACCTTGGTGTCCCCAGGAGAGATGTGTTTGTAAGGCCCGCTGTCTTCGTCGTCAGGGTGGGTGCTGTGTGTCCGGATGCAGTTGATGTGGCCCGGAATGATCAGGGAGAAGATCTGCTTCCCGGTCCAGAGGGGGCGGGGCTTCAGGATGGCCGGCTGGGGCACTTTGCCATCCCACGTGGAAAGGAACATCAGAAGGTTCATCACCTCGCCCTGCAGAAGGCAAGGGGAAAGAGGCTGTGCTAAAAGACAAAGAGCAGAGCACACGATCCCCACCCCACCCCCCGAGCTCAAAATTGCCAGACTGCCAGATCGTGTGGGGTTTTTTTTTCAGTATTTTATTTGTAACTTTTGAACTTTATAACAATAACACATAGAAATAAAATCACCAGGGACTGTAAAACTTTGCTATAACGTTACAGGTAATAATCAATGTACATAAAACTTTTGCAGAACTAGTAATAAGGATAAAACTGTTTCAATATCTATTCACGGTTAATACATAGCTATATAATCAATATAAACACTGTAATAGGTTAAAACATAACACTAAAACAATGCTATGGTTTCTTTGTATCTCCGAGGGATTGAAGAAACGGGAACAATGGGTTTTGAAAGAGAGGCCTCAATATATGGTAGCCATAGGTTTTGGCATGCCATTGGTCAGGGAATCTGAGCTCTCCCAATTGCATGCTATAACTGATTTAGCTGCTATCAGTAATGTAAAGATAAGTTCTTTGTTTAACAATGGAATACCTATGCCTTGCCATAAGTCGAGCAACACTAATTCCTGAGATAAAGTTAAGTTTACTTTTGTAATCAATTTGATAGTTTGTGTAATAACCCAAAACGCTTTTATCTTTCTACAGGTCCACCAGCAATGGGAATAGTTGGCCGGTTCACAAGCTCTCCAGCATAAAAGTGAGTAATTATTATTTACGTGATGTAGTCTAGATGGCATATAGTACCATTGTAATCTGCCAGATTGTGTTGATGCTGCAATGCGCAGAATTTGGTGACAGTGCCTTGCCCCAGAGGGACGCTTTCTGGAAAGACCCTCACTCGCGAGCGCTTTGCCGTTTAGAACCCACATGCAATTCTACCCTGGAATGCATCTGTAACCCACTTTCTGCAGCACTTAAAATACAGTGTACAGCATGCCTCGTTGGATGTCCCCTCCTGTTGCCTTCGTACTGGCTTACTCTATGTAGTCCCGGTGACACAGGCAGACTAGGAATAATGTAAATCTATAAACAAAGCCACCTTGCATCTTGGGGAGAACGTCATGAAAATAAACTTTAAAAAAAAACCTCGCAACTCAAAAGAGAAAATTAAACAAAAGGGGGAAACCCCTTTCTCATCACAACTATTTAAACAAGCAACTTCCCTGCGAAAGTCGGGAGCTGGGAACCGGGCTCTTTCTGCTTCCCTCTCCCACTCACCCTCTCTAGGAAGACGTCTCTCTTTGTGAACTTGCGGACGGCCGTCAGGGTGTCCTGCACAATGCCCATAACTGGCCTGTTGGACTGCGGCGTGACGATCATGCGGGGCACCATGGCCAACTCCTGGATCTCAGCCCGCGTCTCCAGAGACTGGGGGAGGTGAAGGTTCATCTCGTCGCCATCAAAGTCAGCATTGTAAGGGGTGGTCACACTGCCGGGAGGAAAGAAGGCTGTCAAAAGCAGAGCTCTGGCCAAGGGCCAGCAAGAAGAGGCTGTGACACACTGGTAGAGAATATGTGGAGAGTCCCAGCAGATTCGGTTCCCAGCCTCTCCAGTTAAAAAGGACCAGGCACACGTTCATTTGTGTGTTCAAGGAATCTTCAGACGCCCGACTTCACACAGAGGCACTGAACTGGCTCCCCGCCCCCCCTGCAGCTACATAAAAAACCAGTATCCCTCAAATCCTTCAGTCCCCAGCTCCTAGGGAGGGGCCATCTGCCCTGGATGGAACACAAGAATCTACATGTCAGGTAATTTCCCACCTGCCTCATGAGTGTCCCCTCAGACTGGCAGTGGCTCACCAAGGTGTCAGGAAACTTGGGACATTCTGCATACAAAGAACCTGGTATATTTTTGTTTGTTTCATGCCTTGAGTACAAACACTGGCAAAGATACGGCTCCCTTCAGTGGGACACAGCACTGCGTGGAATATGACTCCGAGTCTGTAGAAGCCCTGGCTGGAACACCCCTTTGAAGGATGCACTTCCTGGCAGCCTAGATCTGGCCTACCCATGACACTGACAATCAGAAAGTTGAGCATTCCCTTTTCTGTGCTGCGACTCTCACCGGAACACCGTGTGTGTGTGTGTGTGTGTGTGTGTGTGTGTGTGTGTGTGTGCGCGCGCGCTGTGCAGAAATTTTACGCGGCCTCCACATTTGCAGATCTGTTTCTGTTGCTGCTGCATAGTGGAAGCAGACACAGCAACCAGATGGGGAATTCCTTTCAATGCTGAACTTCGCATCAGAATAAAAGACTAAAATAAGGGACTCAAGAGCATTCTGGCTGTACTGAGCCAGACTGCAAGTTAAAACTACTGCCCCCAAATTTCCATTCAGCTTGTTCAGAAAATATTTTTGGTGTCAACCACCTGGTTTCTTTGAAGACTGAGAAGGCAGCTGTGTTGGCCTGCAGTTGAAATAGCTCGATTTGAGTCCAGTAGTGCCTCAGAGACTAAGAAGATCCTCAGGGCCTCAGCTTTCGAGAGTCAAAGTTCCCTTCGTTAGATATGAAGCTTTGATTCTCAAAACCCTCCAACCCCACAATCTTGTTCCGTCTCTAAGGTGCTACCAGATTCGAATCTAGCTGTTCACCTGGGCTTAGTTGCACAAGTCCTTCGATCCCTCTCCTTTTCCTCCCAAAAACGCTGGTGTGAAAGGCAATCAAGAAGACGAGGGCATCTTTGCTTCACCTGAGATTGAGACGGAACGTTGACCAGGGCAGGATCCGCACCCTGTGCCCCATCATGGACATCTTATGCAGGGTGGGTTGCCGGTTGAAAATGACAATGTCCCCGTCGCACATGTGGCGTTCCACCTGGAAGACGACAAGCGTGGCTGTTTACTTCAAAGGGCAGGCCCAGACACGGGCTTTCTGCCGTCCTCTGGAAAAGCTTCTCTTTGCCACAAAACACTCAAAGGGTAAGGCCCTGGCCCGGCCCCCACTGAGACTCCCACTCCATTCCCACCTTGGGCTCAAACCTGCTGCCCTGCACTGACCTTGTAGCCTATCTGAAGGTGGAGGTCACTGGGCTTGGGGTGGAAACGAAGGTCAATCCTGTCCCCGTTGTCCCGGATGATGTACTTAGCCCCAGGATACTGGCTGTTCCCTCTGCGCACCAACTCCTGCAGCCTAGAAGGATCGAGAGGTGTGAGCAGACACACAGACGGGGACGGGCACTGCCCCAGCTTGCCGTCAGTCTCAGAGATGCCTCACCTGTCAATGTTGAAGGGCGTCACAATCTCAGCAAAGGTCATGTTGGCGGCAATAGAGCGGGGCACGCCCACCTGATCGATCGACAAGTTGGGATCTGGTGTGATGACTGTCCGGGCAGAGAAATCCACTCGCTTCCCCATCAGGTTCCCCCGAACGCGTCCCTCCTTTCCCTTCAGCCTCTGCTTCAGGGACTTCAGAGGCCTCCCCGATTTCTGCATCGCCTACAAGACAATAAGGCGGGCACACAGCTGATCAAGAGCAAGTCGACTCTCTCTGACGAAGCATGACTCTAATGGTTCATTCCTTTTGATGTGGTTATACGTGAAACTTGGGTGGGACTTTCAACAAGGCACCCAACCAAAGACTCGAGTAACCACAGAAGTCACGGAATAACAGAACGTCTCCTCCCATAGATTAAAAATTGCATGAATGACCAGAAACAGAAATCAGGAATGGAGATGTGTGAGTAGTGGGGTCTCACAAGGACCATTATCGGGATCAGGGTTATGAGTTTGTTCATAGATGATTTAGAATTGTGGGCAGGCAGCATAGTGGCCGAGTTTGCAGACGACGCCATATCATTCAGGATGGCAAAAACCAAGGCAGGCTGCGAAGAACCACGAGAGAGTCTCTCTACATTGAGTGGCGCAAGCAACAACGTGGCAAATTACGTTTAATGTAGGTAACGCATACTAGAACAAAAACATTATTAAGTATACAATAATAGCATCTGAACAGACTGAGACAGTGCTTTAATCAAATCTTGGGGCTTTAGCAGAAAATTCAATGAAAAGGTCAACTTCGTGTGTGGCGGTGGTGAAAAAGGCAGACTCCGTGATGGAGAATTTGAAGAAAGGAAAACAAAAGAACCAATGTGGCAATGCCCTTGTAAGGAGCCATCGTGCGCTTCTGTTTGGATGATTTTAAAAGGGGGGTTGGATAGAGCACGGAGAAGAGATCGATGGCTATTAGCCAGGGTGAGGGAAGGGAACTTCCACATACAGCGGCAGCATACTTCTGAATCCAGTGCTTCTATGTCCTGCTGGTCGGCCCTCTAAGGACAACTGGTTGGTCACTGTGGAAACAGGTCACTGGACTAAACAGACCACTGGTTCAATCCAGCAGGCCTCTCCTTATGACCTCAGTACTTTATCTCCAAAGAGGGAGCAGCTTAACAGCCCAGCCAAGCCACTGTATGTTAGCCCTGGTGGGATATCACTGGCTCACTACAGGTGGGAAAGAGCAGACTGGTGTCCCTCAAGGAGCAGAGCCGTGTCCTCTGGCCTGGGAGTGCACAGGACTCACCCGAGGGAGCCCCGGCAGCTCATTGTCCACCATGGTAGCCACGTGGAATTGCAGCAGCTTCACGTCCTCTGCGATGACATGGGCAGCCGCCCCATTCTGCTCGTTCCTCCGCAGCTGGTTGTTGATCTTCACGATGTCTGCCAGCTTGTGAGTCAGATCGTCCTGGGGGGAATTGGGGAGGGAGGGTCAGTCGTGGCCGGGTATTCCTAGCCATGCAACCCTCAAGCCTTCCGCCCCCGCCCTCAGGGCCAAACCACGGATTTGTTGAGACCTGAAGATCGCAACTTAAGAAAAATACCAAAATAAAGTTGCCCCTGACCTGGATGGCCCAGGCTAGCCCGATTTCCTGAAATCTTGAAAGTTAGGCAGGGTCAGCCCTGGTCAGTACTCAGTTGGGAGACCAACAAGAAAGTCCAGGGTTGCGACGCAGAGGCAGGCAAAGGCAAACTACTTCTCATCATCTCTTGCCTTGAAAACCCCACGAGGGGTTGTCATAAGTCAGCTGCAGCTTGATGGCGCTTTCCACCACCAAGAAAATGCAATTTGCTCATCAGTTTTAGTTATTTGCGACGGAGCCATTATTTGACTTTCCATACGCCCAGACTACAACCTACATTTAGTGGTGGAAAATGCTGTCAATTTGCAACCGACTTACCACGATCTGGTAGTGGTTTTCAAGGCGAGAGACATTCAGAGGTGGTTTGCCTGCCTCTGCGTAGTGACCCTGGACTTCCTTGGTGGTCTCCCATCAAAGTACTAACCGAGGCCGACCCTGCTTAGCTTCCGAGATCTGATGAGACTGAGCCAGGCTAGGCGTTTAGTATGTACTAAAATAACGGCTTTTGAGTGGCCTCCTCCCCCTCTCAGGCCCAGCCCGGCCACCTACCTGGTTCCTGGCAGAGCCCTGCATGACAACTGCAGGCCGAACAGACAGGGGTGGGACCGGAAGCACGGTGCAGATCATCCACTCTGGCCGGGCGTATTTCGGGTCCATGCCAAGGATGAAACACTCTTCGTCAGAGATGCGCTTGAAGATCTCGTGGACCCGCTCCGGGCTCAGCAGGATTTTCTTCTCCTGGGAGTCCTCATTCACGTGCTTCCACTCAGCGTAGAGCTCCAAGCCTGAACGACGAATCCTCGGCTGGTAGCGCCCACAGCCGCCATGACCCTGGATAAAGAGAAATGAAAACAATGTGGACATTCAGTAAGTCACAGCCTGCCCTGCCCCAAAGCGCAAACCCACACATTTGAACTCAGGCTGATAAATTTCAGTTCAGTTGTGGAGTCTCTTTCCTGGAGTCCTGCTCTCAAATGAAAGAATTCTCATAGGTAGGCTTAAATCGGAGGTCCCCCACTAAAACATTATGGCGATCCTAAAGGAGTCAGTCAACACTCAGTTCCTGTACTACTAAAAACACAAAATAGATTCTTGCATCTTAAAGTAACTTGTTACGGGCCAATAAAAATAGATTTGAGGAGAAAAAAAGCACGCAATGCTCCCTTCAAAGAAGAACAGTTGCTTAACATGTGCTTCTAGCCATTACCAATAAAAATGGTCATGAAGCTAAAAAGTATTAAACTGGAAAACAGAAAATTAAGATTCTGTATGAGCAGCGATGACAGACTCATTCCCACCTTGAAGAACTCTCAGAATTTGTTTTGAACGCTGGTTTATCGTACCTACAAGATTAAAACAGTATCAAGTACTGTATTAAGTACAAGTATTAAGACTATCGAAGAGCAAAAACTGAGCACAAGCACTTTGCTTAGCATGGTGTGCCACGCCAGTTACAATTACTGGTTTACGGACTTAGTTAAGCTCAAACTGCAAGCCATCAGTTATTGAAATTAAATAAGAAAGATGGCAGCTTCTATACATATCAGTTGGACAAACAGACCTATGAAAAAATAACCCTTACTACAATTTTTATTTGTGGCTTTTTAAATTGTTTTCACTTTCCAAATGAGCCACCGTACAGAGATATCACCAAGGCATAAAAAAGGAACGATGTCGTCGCTGCTATACCAGGTGTTCACAAAAGAGAAACACGAGCCTTTCTGCCCTAATCCTGATTGTGTGTTTTCAGTCAACAGATGCAAACTGCATGGAATTGCTTCGGAAAAGAGAATGTTAACAATAGACGAGAATGACCACAAAGTAGTTTCCAAGTGACAGAACATGCCTTCAAAACGGAAAAAGATCCCCAGAGATGGAGAATAACACTGCAGCACACAAAATTACTTAAGGCAATTTATTCAACGCCTAATGGATGCGGTTTGAAATTAATAGCAGAGCGTTGTGTGTTTTACCTTAAGACTTATGGTTATTATCACTGCCACAAACTCTGGCACCACTCTACTCGCTGGATCTACAAAAATGTCCTGAGTATTTTTCGTGGTTTTCAAACGATGATTACATATCCATGAGACACACTCCCCAATTTTAACATTCCGTAATTTAACGTTTAGTATCTTTCCAAGACATTAAAACATGCTTTACGTAGAACTTCATAAAGATTTTCTAAAAATTATTGTAGAATGCATGACACAAGCACCCCAAAAACCTGAATGGAAAAATCCCCCCATAGGTTTTACCACGAGGCTGATACCCAGCATATGACAGGTGGCCCCCCTCAGCCCCCCCCCTCGCATGTCTGACCTTCTCCTTGGTGATGTCCTCGTCCCCTTCCGGCTGTTCCATTCCAAATTTGTTGTCCATTTCCTCCCCCCCTTCGCAGATGTTCTTGCCCTTGCAAAGGTCGTAGACGTGGGTCAGGCGCTTCTTGGGCTGCCCTTTGGACTTGGCCAGGATGTCTTTGATCTTGGGATTATTCTGCAGAAACGAAGGGGGGAAAGGAGGAGCCCTTGTGAGAAAGGGGTGATTAAGGCCCCCACCACCACTTGCGCCCCCCCCCCCCCCCACATGCTCGGAATACCATATAACAGGCATTTGCATTCATTTATTTACACCCTGCTTTTCTCCCCCTGCTTGGGACTCAAAAGCTGCTTCTAGAACATGGTTCTCCCCTCCTCCGTTTTCCCACAACAGCCCTGTGAGGCAGGCCAGGCCAAGAGTTTGTGATGGGCCCAAGGTCACGGCAGGTTTCCACAGCTGAAGCAGGGATTCGAGCCTGGGTTGCCCAGAGTCCTGATTCGCTGGTCTGCCCACTATAACACACTGGCTCTCCATATCTTGCACCCTGCGTTATCCATGTGTGTTATGCTCAAGGCTGGCTCCTAGAGCTTCATGGGAGACCATGGTCCCCCAGCCAGTTTCTGGTGGGCTGCTGAGCACCTGGCTGGTCCATGGGATGCTTGGTTCCTTCCTCTCGCCCCCCCCCCCCCCCGGTGGACAAAGCAGTACTCTGCCTGATCCAACAAAATCCATCAGGATCATCTGAATCGCACGACTTCTGCCGTGACAGTTAAGAGACCCTGAATGCGAACCTGTGCACGGCGAACTTTAAAATGAGATTCCAGCACAAGAACCCTCATTAGAGAGACTGTGCAAGCAAGCCATGCGGAGCTGAGGTCTGTCCACCCATCGCTGCCGTGCTCTGCCTCCTACACCCATGCTGAAGACACAACCTTCCTCCTGGGGGGTCCTGCTCTTGATGCTCCCACTGGTGGGCGTGCAGGGCAGCCCCAGAGCGTCAAACATGTTCCTCCCAGTGGCCTGGGCTTGTTGCTATGCTGCTCCCCAGATACAGCTACTGAGGCTTTGCTGCCAATTCCCCTTAGTGAATATTTTCCCTTTTCCTTCCGCAACTCGTAGTTCTGTATAGCATTTCTGCTGTCACTTTTTGAAAGAAGAGCTCAAGCAGGCAAGGAATGAGTGACCTAACTGTTCAGATAATTTAGGGCATTCTTTGCACAAATCAAAGCAACCAGCATTAGTCAAGCCGTGCAGGAATGATCCCAGAGTGCATGCTCACCCTTTGCTTTTGGTACTGTCTATAAAACTGTTTGCGTATGCAGAGCAACACTCCCCAATCCCTACCCAGAAAAAATCAGCCTTTAATGAAAACATAGAGGGATATCCTGCAATTCTTCACAGCTTGTTTTTTATTGGAGGAAAACTTGTCAGGGAGAGGCGAAGATCTACTCTGACAATGCAAACAAACAACCTGGGAACAGGAACAACCGCTCCTCCAAAGAAGAAGTCCACCCTCCCTCCCCATGAGCTAGATCAAGACAGGCAACCGTGTTCGTTGGCAGTTAAAAAGACCAGGCAGCAGGTGATGGGAAAGACCTCTGCCCGAGATCCCGGAGAGCTGCTGCCAGTCTGAGTGAATAACAACAACTATGACAGATCAAGGGTCTGATTCAGGAAAAGGCAGCTCCGCGCACGTTCCGCTGACACGGTTAGTTCTTTTCCTCCTTTTTCAATATGTCAAATGACAGTGGAGAGTGGACTTCTAAAAAACCAAGGGCTAGCCACTTTGCTAGGATTAATTCATACCGACACTACTCACAGAGTCAACCAGCAGCTTGGAGCAGAAAAAGCAGACACAGCGTAGAACCTTCATGGTCTTGCCCAAGAAGCCAACGTGGAAGACTGGTTTGGCCAGCTCAATGTGTCCAAAATGGCCAGGGCACTCAGTCATGTTGCCTGCCCAAAGAGAAAGGATGGGGGCGCCATCAGGCCCGGGTGCCAGGCAACACCTAGGCAGAGAGCCCCACCCACTGTTGCCCCACCACTGCCGCTCCCCACCTAGACAGGATCCTAGGCCGCCCACCTGCACACGTCTGGCAGCGTCCGGTCCTTTCAATAACGCCCTGGCGAGGGTCCATCAAGCCCCCCAGCTTGGGGCGACCCCCTTCTGTCGTCTCGGGGTATTTAATCCCCCCTTCAGTCACAGACATCCGTTTCTATAGAAACAAACACAAATATAGAATCAGCATCAAACATCAAGGCATGCTATGAGGGGATATGCTCCCCAGCAATGAGAATACGAGGGAAAACACTTTCTCTGATCACATCCCCAAGATCAGCTGTGCAAGGCCCATGATGGGATGCACAAGCTCCATATGGGGCAGGGAGGTGTCTATGGAGAAAGAATACAAATGCAGCTGGGTCCTATTATGTCATTTCCTCCATGACCCTTTACAAAAACAGTTTCAATACTGTTTTGACTCCTACAAGCAACCGTAGAATTGTTTTAGTGGCCGGATTACAGGCAGCAAAAAACCCAGCATATTTGCAAACAGCATGGTTGGAATGCACGGACAAATTTTTTAAAACCAGTATGGGGCAAAGGACGCCTACGTGTATTGCTCCTAGTGAAAATTTTATTTGCATTACTTATAGTCTGCCTGGGACTCAAAGCAGATTGCACACAGGAAGTCAATAACAGTAGAAAAGAGCAAGAGTCCAGCGGCACCTTAAAGACTAACAAACTATGTGACAAGGGAAGAGGTTTGGTGAGCCACTGCTCACTTCTTCAGATACAGCTAGAATGGGAGTCCACCTGTCCTATTTACTGGAAAGTGATTTCAGATGCCAAACGACATAAGCAGGTGAATGACAATAGCAGGTGTGATTGGATTTAGATATGCAGAAAGGATAACAGGATATGAGATATGCAGAAAGGATAACAGGCGTGGAGAACTCAGTACTGGTAATGCGAGAGGAAACCTCTATCTTCAGTAAGTCAGTAACATAAACACGGCTGTGACATTCAAAAGACAATGAAATAGGATTTGGGTTGTCGTAGAACCAGCCAGAAAGATAAAAAACACCCCAAATGTCTTACACCGTTCTCTTCTCCTGTTTTATCCTCACAACAACCCTGTGGGGTTGATTAGGCTGAGAACATGCAAACTGGCTGATGTCCATCCACCAAACTACCAGGGCAAAGTGGGGATCTGAACCTGGGTTCCCCACCTCCTAGCTTGACACTCTGACCACTAGCCCATGCCGGCTGTCTTTCACAAGAGAGGAGGGCTCCAAGCCAGCTCAAAGGGCACCCAGCGCTCTTCCAAGATGCGGCTCCAACGCTCCGGGGAATGGCTTCAGAATGGCCAATGCCCCACAACAGGACCCCCCCCCCCTTGGCAAGCACTCCACATCTGCAACGTCCCCACGATGGAATTATTTGGGCACCATACAAGCTGCCCCCCGCCAGTGTTCCCTCTAAGCTAAGTTAGTGTGAGTTAGATCACAGTTTTTTAGCCTCCAGCTCACACATTTTTGCCTTAGCTCAGGAAGGATGGGTTCCAGAGCAGACTAGTTTATACAGGAGCCAAATCGCTCGCTCAAAACTTTGCTGCCAGGTAGCTCACAAAGTAGGATTTTTGCTCACAAGATGCCACAGCTTAGAGGGAGTATTGCCCACCCACCCCTCCCAAAAATCACACACACCAAAGCCACTGAGATTCAGCGGTTAGCACTTTAGCACGAATTCACTTTCCAAAGTTTAGGGGGGGGGGTTGCATGTCCCCCCCCCCAAAAAAAACACCCGGCCACTTGTTGTTTCGCCGGATCCTCTCCCCCCCCCACCCCCAGTGCAATGGCCAGGGACAGACTGGCTTCCATCGCCCCGGCGCCAGCCCCCGCCCGGCGGCCTCTTCCAGCAGCCACGCACCATCTCGTCTGGGCTCAGGATCCCGAACTGCACGCGCTTGATCGTGCGCAGAGGGCACGCGCTGTCCCCGGAGGGCGCGCCCCCGTGCATCTTTGCGCGCTTCCCCTTCGGCGGCGGCGGGGGAAGGTGGTCACGTGACGCGCGCGCCGCTCAGCCTCCGCCTCGCTCGCGCCGTCACCAGGCAGGCAGGGCCCCGCCCCCCGTGTCCGCCGCTTCAGCCGAGGCCCGAGTCAAACTCCCCGCCGGCCCCGAAGACCGAGTCCGCCGCCGTCCGCGGGAGGACCTCGTCACACGCAGAGAGGCGCCGCTCGCTCCGCCCACGGGACGCACCAAAGCGGGCTCCCCTCCGCCGCCTCGCGCCCCCCCGCGCGACCACGTCCGGCCGCCTTCTCCCCTCCCCGGTCCTCCTCCTTCGCGCTCCTCAGCGCGACTGAGTCGAAACCTGCTCAGGCGCCGCCTTATATAGACTCGCCCCCCTCCACGGGGCTACAGGCGCCAAGCGGCAAGGGCGAACGCAGGGAAGGGGGCAGTCCTGCGGTTGCGTCCTCCAACTAGAGGAGGTGTGGCTATGCTAACTTGATTTTTTTTTTAAAGGCCGGGGGCAGTTCCCTGGATGGGCGTGGGACCGTACCAAGTCTAGTAGGGAGGGATTGACTTGCTGGAAGTTTGGTGCGAAGGGTTAGTTTCGGCGTTTTCCTTTCCCGGCAATTCTGATTTTCCTGGTTTTTTTGGTTTGATTCCAATCCAGGAGCACCGTGAAGACCCACAAGCTTTCCGGGGTATAAAAGCCCCCCAAGAGTCAAAGCTCCTTTTTGCCAGATAACTTTTCAGATCTGTTTGTCTACCTTGGAAGCAAGTGCCGATGAGTTCATTGAAGTTTACAGACGAATTGACTGATCTAAGATTGCAACTGGAGAACAATAATACATGTCCTAAGGTTCTCTATTTAGGCGAAACTTTTTGCAACAACAACAGCAACAAAATTAAGCGCTTGGGCACGTAACAGGCGGCGCCTCTTTTCGATTTTCGTGTCGTTTTGCTGTCCACTTGACGAAGAACTCTGCAAATCAAGAGTTTGCTTCAAAGGATCCCGCTCCTTAACAGCTGTCTGGACCACCTGGTCTGTGTTAACCAAACCCCCCCCCCCTTCATTCCACACACCCCACCCCACCCAAAGAAAAACCTATTCCCACAACTTTGAAGGCGGGAAGCGCTTAATTCTGAGCGGCCAGTGCATTCTTTTATGCCTTACACGCTTGCATCTATGTGCAACCTGAGGCCCGATCCTGTGCGTGGGAACTGAGACCCACTCATTGCCATGAGACTTTCCTCCAAGTTACCTGTCCAAAGAGAAAGGATGGGGGTACCATCCTCACAGGGTTGTTGTGAGAATAAAAGGAAGGAGAGGAGAATAATGCAAGTCGCTTCGGGTCCTTAGGGAGGAGAAAGGTGGTATTCAAATAAATGAATAATACGGGGTGAAGAGATTACAGCCACCGCCTCTTTCGCTCTTCCCCCTCCTGTCGCTAATGGTACAGTCCGCAAAGAACCTCGCCGCAGAGGGATCAGGAAATAAACCCGCCTCCAAAGGCCGGGGGGGGGGATGGGAATGCGGTCATATTCCGGAAATTGCCGGAGATTTCCGAACGGGGCCGAGGGTGGGAAGCCGGGCGTCCTATCACAGCCAGCTTTTCTCGAGAGCGAAGCCGAGGCGGATGGAACTCTCTGGCGAGCGGCCTTGAAAACCTCGGTCTCGCGTAGCTTACTAGGCCGCCGGGTGGCGCGCGACTCCGCGGCTGCTCCACGTACGAGAGCGCGCGGCTTCGGGGCCTACCTCGGGGACCGGGTTCCGTGTTGGCGTGGGGCGCCCAGGAGAGCCTTGGGGGTACGGAAAGCGACAGCGGAGCCCGGAATGGCTTGTTGGATGCGGGTCGGGCTGGGCGAAGCGACATTGTTGGGGGTGTCTGGGGCCGGGAGGGGGTCGGCTAGTCAGTGAAAGGGCTGGGGGGGCGCCGTATTTAAAGTATAGGGCGTTATAATGTCGGAGCCGGGGGGGGGGGGCAGATTAGAAACTGGGGCGGTGTTGCTGGGGGTAGGAAATAGGGCCAGAAGCCCTTAACGGGGTCCAAGGGACTAAAAATCACCATAATAATTTTTTCTCTTTTTTTTGGCGATGTTAGGAAAAAATCTCCGGGTCAAAGCCAAGGAAACGAAAGTGAGGACGGGGCGAGGAAAGGGGGGGGGGTCAATATCCTGGCTACTTTCTATGGTTTGAAGGGGGTGCCGCCTTTTGTTGGGAGATTCAACAGCTTGGGGGGGGGGGGAGGGACTTGTCATCTAGAGACGGGTTTTGTTGCTGCTGTTGTTTTTTTTACTGGGGAAACAAAGGTTTTTGTCCAGGAGCTGGATGCAAAATAGTACAGGGGAGCTGTTTGTGTAATGCGACGGGTAGAGCAAGTTTCCTGTTTTGCGAGCTTCGCAAGATCTGGTAGGAAAGTGATATTTTTGTATGGACTGTACTCTATCTGATTTCAAGATGGTGGCCCTGGTTTTTCGGATGGCAGCTAAAAAGGCTCCCCCTCACGATTTTTAGGGCAGCAACCCAGGGTAATCGTAAGACAGAAGCTGCAGACGAGCACAAAGTGAAAACTCATGGCACACTTATTTGTTTATTTATTAAATTCAGTTTTTTATACTGCCCTCCCCTGTAAACAGGGCTCAGGGCAGTGTACAACAATAGATTAAAAAAACCTAAAGTCATACTAATTTGAGGCTAAAATGTTAAAATTACAATTAAAATTAAGATGTCAACCTTAAGTAGATGGCAGTTGAACCTTCTAATTGTGCCACCGCCATGCAGACCGGAGGCAAGGGTGCCAAGCAGATGAGTGCCATCACTGTCCTCAACCAAACGCCTGGTGGGACATCTCTGCTTTACAAGCCCTGCAGAACTGGCCGTGGTCAAGGACAGCTGGATATCTCTTGGGCCAAAGACCACAAGTAAGTTCCTATCTGCACAGCATAATGCTCTTCAGGCGGTATACGAGGAGAGGCAGTCCCAAAGATATGTGTGTCCCTGACCATTAAAGGCTTTAAAGATAAGCACCAAAACCTTGAACCTGATTCAGTGCTCCACTGGTAGCCAGTGCACGTCACACAGCACAGGTCGAATACGTACCGTTTGCTGGTTCCCTGTAAGGGCCCGAGCCACTGTGTTCTGGGCCAGCTGGAGTTTCCGGGTCAGTCTCAAGGGTAGCCCTACATACAGCAAGGTTGTTGTTGTTCAGTCGCACAGTTGAGTCCGACTCTTTGCGACCCCATGGACCACATCCCACCCGGCCCTCCTGTCTACTGTAACTTGTGCAGCAAGTTACAGTAGTCTGATGTGAGGGTGCCAGTTGCATGGATTACTGTGGCTAGGTCAGGGTGGGACAGGCAGACAGAATTTAAGGCTGAACGTGATAGGAAAACTGTTTTCATTTTGAGTAACCGTTTTCTCCCACATTATGGGCTGCCGACTGACACCTGTTTTTATCTTCTATTTTTCAGGTCTGAAGCAAAGCAAAGCAGATGGGACTTTCTCTACAGTAGTAGTTCCATCTAAACTGCAGGAAATCTCGGGTGTAAATTTGTGTGACTTGTGTCGAAAGAATAGCACACACTTAAGACCTTTACCAGCTTTTCTGCTGGTAAAGGCAGGAAGGAGTCTTCTTTGACCACCAAAATATCCTTGCCGGAGATCACCAGACCTGCATGTGCAATAAAAACATGTGGAATGCACAATTTAGTGTGGAGGGGAATTAGGCGAGACTGAGTGAAAAAACTGGACCCAATCCTGCCATGTGAAGTAGAGTTACACCCTTCTAAGCACACTGAAGTCAGTGTTGTAATTCTCCTTACGATGGCACTGTTGGTGTAAAAACCAGTTCTCTTGTGGCAAGAATACATAATGTATTTTGTGGCACCTTAAAGATCAACATGTTTTTTTCCAGCATAACCTTTTGTGGACTAGAGGCCACTTTGTCAGACATGTGACGTGGGTCCTTATTACACAGATGTGTATACACACATGGGTATGAAGAAAAAAAGGAGCCCCAGTGGGCTCAAGGTGCCATGTAATGCAACAAATGCATGGAAAGATGTAATTATGCAAAATACAAATGTAATCTAGAAACTGGCAGCCTCTTAAGTTTTGCTGAAGTGGTTTTACCTAATTGCATTTTACGCTGTAATTTGTGAATTTCAAGCCCCTTGGATCCTGTTGTTTTACAATTTTTTTTTGTTTTGATCTTCTTATATACGCCTGCCTGTTGAGGACTCACTACGTGCATCTGATGAAGTTGGCTCTTTCCCATGAAAGCTTTTGCTACAATAAAACAGATTGGTCTTTAAGGTAAAACAAGACCCTGGGTTACAAATGATATTTGTGTGGTGGAAATTTTCCAGCCTGTTAGAAGAAGAAAATTGGTACAGTAAGATGTTTGCAAGTATGTATAAGGACCTAAAATATAAACTTTTCCAAATACTGGCTGACAAAATATGAACAACTACAACAAATAGATCCGTGTGTAATAGCACCTTAGTGACCAACAAGATTTTTAGGGTATAAGCTTCTATCCCAAAATTTTTGTTGGTCTCTAAGCTGCTCCTGAACTCGAATCTACGTGTTCTGCTGTGGACCAACATGGCTGCCCCCTGAAACTACCTACAGTGAAGGCTCCAAAGGGAGGAATTGTCTTTGGTTGCAAAGACGCTGAAAATGCAGACCTGCAACACCACAAGTAAAATCGACACTGAAGGGAGCACTGGATACTTTGCCAAAGCAAATACAGACGTTAAAATGAAACGGTCAGTAGGACATGTAAAAATCTGCAGCCAAGAGACTCCTTTGAATAAGCTATGAAGAGTGTTTTCACTCCTGTTTTTACGTGTTGTGGAGCAAAGGTATATTTTATTTATTTTATCTGCTGCTGATCTTATATCACGAACCATGCAGGAGAGACTTCTTGAACAAAAGCATTCATATAGTAGGCAGTGCTGTTGAGAGAAAGAAAAACGGTTGCAGAAAACGCTTTCAGCAATTAATAGCACAGATGGATGGGAAAGTATCAACAGAAGCCTTTTTATTAACAGCCCTATGCGAAAATATCAGTGAAATTGGCAGAGACCGAGCAATTAAAATTGGCTGCAGAGCTTCGAGATTCGATGCTCGTTGTATGTTACAGAGATGAAATTTCATCTCTCACATCTTGAGCGACAGCAATGATTTCTAAAGGGATGTTGTTGGCGTGCCCAAAATTCTATGGGCTTCCTTATCCCGGGAATATTTTTAATCGGAGGGTTCAAGCAGGAGGAGCCATTTGCTGACTGCAGCAGCAGAATTTTTTTTTTAAAAAAAGGTTTTCTTTTCAAAACAAACATAAAATTGGGGTACAGCATTTCATCTCATTCTTTTCCGGTATTAAACTACTTCATACATTATCCAAATCTTTATCACTTTTCCACCTTGTGCTATCATATAGTAATTGCAAATATATGAATATACAATTTCTTATTTTCTACTAACATGGACTTTGTATAAGCATTTTATTAAATTCTTTCATTAGATGTATAGGGATATATAGTTGTTTATTTTCTCCTGGATACAAAATGCGGTAGGATCTTGCGCCATCAAAAATCTCAAGACTTCCCTCGGAAATTTTCCATCCTTTTCATGGGTTTCATCTTCTTGATTTTCTGATTTCTCCTCTTTAAGTTTTAGGGTCTTGATTCCGTGTCTTTTCCCCTTATAAGTGTAGAAATTGTCTTCTGGAAGCAACCATCTGTGCTCGATCTTGGAAATGGTTTGCAGTTCCATGTGTTGATTTATTTGCTCTCTCTGAGGCGATGAGTGACTCATTATTTTGGAAATTTCGTCAGTAATGATTCCTTTATGAGGTCTCTGATGCACTTGCAGCAGAAGATTTCTTGTTCTGGGGGAACGTGCTGCTGGATCTTGCCCAGGGCTCAGCCCAAGATTTGAGAGAGATTCGTTGATCTTACTGCAGGGGGGGAAAAGAGAGTTCTTCTGTCTGCGGTAGGAAAGTAGAACCTGTTTTTCAAGATACCTTCTCCCTTTATCCAAATGGGCAGTAGACAGTCCCCAGACATGTTCTGTAAGCTGAAGCAGCACACCGTGTGACACCCTCCAAGAAGATCTAAGCCACCTTGGCAAGGCTGTGGAAGTAGCAGATGTATCCAATCACTTGGTGACACAAGTATGGATGGAGAGGGCCCGGTCTCATCAAAATATTTCTTGGTATTGATGGACGAAGCTTGAGACTACGATGGTTGGATGAAGAGGCCGGCGGAGCACAGACTAATTGGGGGTGGTTATGGTGGTGCTGGAGGTGAGTGCGTGGATTAAATGTATGGTGTCAGAGATTTGTTTATTTGTATTGCATAGAGAGACAGGCAGTTCTCGGTAGATTTCTTAAGTTTAGAGTCCCGGATTCGGTCAAATATTGTGTGCAACCCATGTCCTATGTATTGCAGCTTGATAGTCACAAGTTTAGGGAAGCCTTTACATCAGCCAGATGTGAGGCTTTCCCCTCCGCGCTGCTTGAGGGCAGATTCTAAAGGATCCCCGCTAAACATAGATTTTGTCAGTGTGGCTCAGGGGAGATAGAAACTATCGAGCACATGATGCTCAGATGTAACCGGTATAACAAGATCCATGACAAATATATTACTCCGCTTATAACAGATGTGGTGGGACAAACAGGTGCTAATCAGTGTAACCGACTGTTAATCAATGGAAACCAGACAACTACAGAATCTGTGGTGAAATTCTGGGTGGCGCGTTATTATATTCGAAGCATACGAGTAAATATGTAACAAGAGCTCTCTAGTAGTCTCTGATTTATATTCTTCCTTATTTTATTACGCACGACTGTATTTTCACATAGTTTTATTTTTATACCAGTTTTATATATATACCGTTCAAATTCAGTTATATGAATGTTTCATCTAAGTATGTGCATCTTATGGCTTGTTGCCGTAATAATAAACGTTTATATCTTGGCTTTCCTTGCGGTTCCAGGCAGATGTTGGGCAGCGATGTTAGAGCAGTGGTCTTTGTCCCCCGCGTTGGGGCTCTCAGGTGGGTTAATTAGCCCCCCCCCCCCCGCGCTGTGTGACAAGATCCTGAAGAGCAGCCCTTTTTGCTGCAAGTAGTTAGAGAGCAAAGGAGCCGGTCTGTCACAGATATCCCTTAGGACAGCTATGCATTGGTAGCTGCCCCCCTACAAGACTCTCTTTGGCTGCAGGACCTCAATGGCAGGGCTTTCAGTGATAGAGTAGCTTCCTCCTTTGCTCCTTCCTCACCAGAGTGCACTTCCTGTTTCCTGGCACTCTTTGTTTGTTGCCTACAGCCCTCGTCCTGTCATTGGTCAGGGTCTTATATTTGGCTCCCCCCCCCCTTCCTGTCACATGCTCACAGCTTGGTGGGCGCCATGCTGTCATCTGAGGGCTAAAGCGGTTTCTGGATCCGGAAAGACCACTGTGAAGCTCAGTGCCCACTGGGATGGCCTTTACTAGATTAAGAACGGTAGCTTGCTTCTCCTTTGAACAAACCAGAAGCCCTGAAGCAAGTCCCAAGCAGAGATGGCTTGGCTGGTAGGGGTTCAGAGAGAAGGAAGCGCAGTTCCGGAGGGGAGTGACTGGGGGTGGCGAGGTGGGTGAAAGAATGGGAAACTGGGGTCCCGAGGGCGGGGGGGGGGGGAAGGGGCCTTTCAAGAACTTGTGGCACTCGGGATAGTTAACACTTTGCATCCTTGCGCTTGTGTTGATCAGGAAGAACTACACTTGCCAGTAGTGCATAATCATTTTAGAAAAAAGCTAAACTTTCAGTTGTTGTATGGGGCCAAGAAAACTTCCAGGTCATAGTGTAATTCTCCAAGGTTAGTTTCAGAGGAAAGGCATGCTGATCTGCAGTAGAAGGACTGGATGTGAGTCCATCGACATCTTCTAGAGACCAATAACATTTTCAGGCAATGAGCTCTCGGGAGTCAGTGCCTGGTGCATCAAAGCTACTAAGGTTATCCAGTTGAAATCAATTCGGTTGCCATTTACAGTTAGGAGAACAGGGGATGCGTGATAGGAGGACCCAGTTGAAGCCAATGCCAGGCAGCTCGGGTCTGTGTACTGTGGAATTTATTTGGGTCCGAGTGGGTTACCAGGACTCCCTAGTTCTCCTGCCTACCCCCCCCCCCCCTTTCTGGTCCTAAGAATCCTTTCCCCTTCTTGTGATTCCAGCGAATGTACATCTGTAAAGCAGACAAATGGAGCCCGTCTGCAAGCTTATGTCCTGTGCCTGTTGCCCTTGAAACCAGCTACTGCCCAGACTTCACGGAAGGTAGCCAGAGCATGGCCCCCCTTCCCCCCCCCCCCACCACCTTCATCGCAGTCTCTCCATTCTGGGCAGGGCAAGACAGGCTTGAGGGCAGAGAAAAAATGTGGAAGGTGACGAAATAGAAAGGAGTGGGAACAGGGCCAAGGAGGACAAAGGGAAGAGGGGAACTTGAAAGAGAATAAGGAAAGAGTGGAAGGGGCCGGACAGGAGGCTGATGCCACGTGCAAATGCAGGGGGTGGGGGGGCCTGCCACACTTGATTGTCTTGGCGGGATGGGGAATCTACCTCTTTCCCCACTCTTGAATCGCTCCTGGCGTATGCAGCCGGATTGCTTAAAAGGTCCCAGTAGATCACTTTTCCTTTGGTCTGGGATGTGCTTCCCAGAATAGAACACAAACAAGGGCTGATGCGGAAGAGCCGGTCTGAAAGGGCAGCGGAGGAGCTTGTTCCCCAACGAATGGCTCCGGAGAGGCAGCAACAGCCGTGTCGTCAGTAGCTGGCTAGGGGAGAGAAGCTGGGGTTCACAGTCCATATCTGCCGTGAGACACTGTGTGCGGCCTTGGGTCTCTTGCACACCTTAACCTCTGGTCAAGGGAGTAGAATGGCCAACGGGTGGAACGTCGCTAAGGTCCTTGGAGGCGTGGTGGGAGAAAGGTGTAATAAGGTGTGAGAGCATCAGAAGAGCCCTGCTGGATCAGACCCAGGGTTCCCTCTAAACTGAGTTAGTGTGAGCTGGCTCACAGTTCTTTAGCCTCTGGCTCACCCATTTTGGTCTTAACTCAGGAAGTCTTGCTGGATGGGGGCCAGGCAGAGGTCTTAGAACTGAGGGACAGGAGCTGCTTTTGGGGATAGGAAGCCCATCTGGAAAAGGGCGCTGCAGCGGTTCAAGTGGTTAAGCCGCTGAACTGCGGACAGGAAGGTCGGTAGTTCAGCAGTTCGAGACCCGAGTGCCACATGACAGAGTGAGCTCCCGTCTCTGGCCCCAGCTCCTGCCAACCTAGCAGTTCGAAAGCAAGAAATTGCAAGTAGATAAATAGGCACTGCTTCGGTGGGAAGGTAATAACGTTCTGTGTACCCCGGCATCTAGTCATGCCGGCCACACGGCCACGGAAATGTCTTCGGACAGCGCTGGATCTTTGGCTTGGAAACAGAAATGAGCACCGCCCCCTAGAGTCGTATTCAACTGGCTTTCGAGCAAGGGAAACCTTTACCTTTAAGCCTGTCTGGAACTGAACAGAGCAGTGGGTGTGCCTCTGGTGAAGGAGGGGAGGATTAAACGCTGCAGTGATGACAGAGGGCTGTGCTCCCTCCCTCCCTCCCTCCCTCCCTTCCCTTGCCAAAGCCTCTCCTCCTCCGCCAGGTGGCGTGAGCGCACTGCCTAACCCTGTTGCTGAGCTTTCAGCCATCCCATCCAGTTTGGGACCAGAGCCAGCGAAGTCGATGCTGGAAATGGCTGCAAGGCCCAGACCGGCCTGCCTCCCCGGTGCTTTCGTGAGCCCTTTGTTCCCAGGCTGCTCCTGCCCACCTTTTCTCCCCTGGCGGGGGCTTGGCACTGGCAGGCCAAAAGGAAATCCATTTCAGTTGGGATTCGGAGCTGGTTTGAACTGTTTGTTAGAGCGAAGCCAGGGAGGTTGTCCTGAGGGAAGCCAGTCGGATAGGGCTGCCAGCCTCCAGTTGGTGCCGTGGTCTCCTGGAATTACAACTGAGCTCCAGACAACCGAGATCCCTTCCCCTGGAGAAAACGGTTTGGAGGGTGGACTCTGGGGCATTAGCCCCTGCTGAGGTGACTCCCCTTCCCGGCTCCATCCCCCAAATCTCCAGGGATTTCCCAACCCAAACTGTCCACTCAATGTGACTCGGAGGGTCTGGAGGCTGAATTCTGGGTTCTTGGACAAGCCAACATCCTCCTTCCAAAGGAGTTCCCAGGAGGAGAGAGAGGGAATCCCCACCCCCCCCACCCCGTAGCTTGTTACTCCCTATGCTTCTGTAGGGCCATTTGAGAGGGCAGGTAAAAGACCCGATTTCCCCCCTTGAGCGAGTGAGGCAAAGGCTGCGCTTCTCTTGGGAAATGCATCTTGATTTGGGCTCATAAATACAAATGCCATCTGGTTGTCACGGAGGTCTGATGCCTTAAAGTGCCTTTGATTACATTTGCATTTTAATGAGGCGCACGGAGTGCCAAAGCCTCTTTCCGGGGCGCCTGCGGTGGCAACGACTGCCTCCCGTTTTGCAAAACTCTCCCACTCCCCCCCCCCCGGGCCACGCTGAAATTTGTAATAGTCAAAGACTGGGGACAAGCACTCTTTCTGAGCAACTGAAACCTTGCCCTGTGAGTTTGTCCCTGCTGATTGCCTCCCGGAAAGCCCTCTTTGTGGAGACAGCTGCCACTGAAAGAGACCACCAGTGGGATGGCGGGGGGTGCGGGAGAGGCTGCGAGAATGGTTCCAAAATGGACGGGAGAAGGCAGACGGCAAGCTTCAGCGTCTGTGTTTGTTGTTTTCCAGCTCTCACGTCTTTGGAGGTGCTGAGTCATGACTTTGGAATTTAGAAAAGATCAGCGGTTGTGGTCCGGCTCCGCTGGTAGACGGAGACTGTTTGTGCAGTGCAACCTGCCAAGGATTGTCTCCGGGAAACTGGGCTGTGGTTGACGCTGTTCTTTTTCTCAAGGTCTATGTGGGTTGGTGCACAGTGTGCAGGCAAGCAAAGGCTAAAAGGAGGGCCGCGGGGCCTGCCTCACGCTCCCTCCCCTCGTGCTTGGGGGTGGAGAAGGGCCTGGCTCCCCCAGCTGGCTGGAGTTCTCCAGGGCCTGGCGCTGCCGAGACCGGAGGATGAGCCAGGGGGTCCCTGGCTCAACCCCCCCCTTCCCCTCGTGAACTCCATAAACTGCAGCCAGCCTCTGCAGCCAGACTTCTGTGGTTGTGTGCCACAAATCCTGACCTGTCTTGCAGGAGTAGGGCCCCGGCTGCTGAGGAAAACTGTGGAGCACTTTGAGGACCGTGTCGGAGGCTTCGCGCTCACGTTTCACAGGTACATTTTGTGCTGTGAGAACAGGAAGGAGCTGGCGCCCAAATGGCTCTAAAGGGGAAGCAGAAGTGGCCTGCGGTTCACCAAGGTGACAGCAAAGCTTGGAGAGCCCTGATCAGTCTGGACTGGGCCTTGTAGCCGGGGGACTAAAGGGGCTGTCTGCCAGAAGCAATCCATTGCTTTCAGGGGTTGCCCGGACTGCCCGAGAAGCCTTCCCATCCAGATGCACCCAGCTCTTTTCTTCTAGACTTCTAGGGAGGCTTCCAAAAGTTAGCTAGGAAGGCCAGAGACTGAACCCGGGACCTCTCCATCCGCCACGCCGGAGCTCTTCCGGAGCGGCTTCCTGCAGTCACTGGCCAGACCGCCCAACCGTTGCGATGCAGGAGACCCGAGGAGGAAGCCTGGGAGCCACAAAGGGCCTTGGTGGGAAAGGAAGCTCAAGGCAGCACAGCAGAGAAATTGGATTCAGGCAGGGGTT
Organism: Lepidodactylus listeri; assembly: GCA_029233225.1. Taxonomy (NCBI): domain Eukaryota; kingdom Metazoa; phylum Chordata; class Lepidosauria; order Squamata; family Gekkonidae; genus Lepidodactylus; species Lepidodactylus listeri. Next base: position 54,346,255 of record JARCFY010000018.1, read on the forward strand.
CTGAAGGAGCAGGGAGAGACGCCCTGAGCTGGATGGCCCAGGCTAGCCCGAACTCACCAGAACTCGGAAATTGATATTACTGCTAATTTTAGGAGAGGTTTTTTTTTATTCCTTAAAGAGAGAATCTAACCCAAAATTCTGTAACATTGATGCTTTATTGTTTCTATATTTGAATTATACAATACATTTGGTAAGAGCCAGTTTCATAGAGTCACAGAATCACAGTTGGAAGGGACCTCCAGGGTCATCTAGTCCACCTCCCTGCAACAAATGCAGTTTGGTGTAGTGGCTAAGAGTACAGACTCTAATCTGGGAGAACCCGGTTTGATTTCCCCACTCCTCCATGTGCAGCTGCTGGTGTGACCTTGGGTCAGTCATAAGTTCTTTCAGAGCTGTTCTCCCAAGGGCAGTTCTCAAGAGAGCTCTCTCAGCCCCACCTACCTCACAAACTGTCTGTTGTGGGGAGGGAAAAGGAAAAGGAGATTGTAAACCGCTCTGAGACTCCTTTGGGTAGTGAAGGGCAGGGTATAAATCCAATCTCTTCTTTTCTTCTAATGGATTTGATTTTACTTGTTGCAGGTAACGATGCATAATATTTAACAAACTTGATGAATCTGTATTTCCCCCTCCCCTTCTTCTGTATCTCTCCTTTTTTTTCTTTCTTGAGAAAATAATTTTTTAAAAAAAGATCTCAGAAGCTAAGCTGGGTCGGCCCTGGTTTGTGCTTGGGTGGGAAACCAGCAAGGAAGTCCAGGGTTGCGATGCAAAGGCAGGCAATAGCCAGCTAGCTGTGTTTGTCTCTTGCTTTGAAAGCCTTATGGGACTGCATCAATAGCCTGCAACAAAAAAAGGGAGGGGAGTGGTAACCTGAGGGGAGCGGTAACCTGAGGGGAGCAAGGAGGGGGCGTTCAGCACAGAAGGTGGTGTGGTGGAAACCACATGAGAAGAGGGGAGGGAACACAGGAACACGCATGAAGCTGGCCCCCTTTGCTTAAGGACAATTCTACTGAGGACACTTTGGCATAACAATAATTGGAAGGCACTTTCTGGACCAGAAATTATCAGTGAAATATTACTTGGCATGTGATTGCATCTTTGGAGGCCCCGTTCATACTTTTATTCTGTGCCTAGTGGTTTCACTTTGGAGCAATTCTTTTCTGGTCCATCTTGTATCTGTATTGTATATGCTGAACTGCAGACCGGAAGGTTGGTTGTTCAGCAGTTCGAGACCCGAGTGCCGCGTGACGGAGTGAGCTCCCGTCTCTGGCCCCAGCTCCTGCCAGCCTAGCAGTTCGAAAGCAAGAAATTGCAAGTGGGTAAATAGGTACCACTTCGGTGGGAAGGGAACAGTGTTCTGTTTGCCTCGGCATCTAGTCACTCCGGCCACATGACAACGGAAACGTCTTCCGCGCTGGCTCTTTGGCTTGGAAACGGAGATGAGCACCACATCCCTAGAGTTGTATTTGACTGGCTTTTCAGCAAGGGAAACTTTTACCTTTACCTTTTACTGTACTATTATTTAAGCCAATATGTTCCTGTGTTTGACCTCTGAAGAAGGCCTATACAGGCCGAAACGCATCAGGTCAAGTCTATTGCCCCTTGTGTGTTAGAATCAGTTATTTTTACATGAGGTGTGATCGGGCCCCTGTGTATTTCAAAATTCTTTGTTAATAAATACATGTATCTTTTCATACACTATATAAGAAGCTTTTATTGTTGACCCTCTATTCTACTTGACTAACCTTTTCAGGTTCGGGATCCTAGTTTTAGGTTCAGTTCCCACCCCCTTTTGTCCCTACTTCGATCAAATCAGACCCTCGGTCCATCTAGTTCAGCCTTGTCTTCTCAGACTGGCCTCGGCTCACCAGGGTCCCGGGCAGAGGTCTCTCACATCACAAACTGCCTTGTCTTTTTGACTGGAGACATCGGAGATTGAACCCAGCGCCTTCTGCAGGCCCAGCAGAGGCTCTGCCCCTGAACCACAGCAGCTCCCCGCAGGAGAGGACTTGGGGCCCATTTTTAAGGCCTTGCGTTTGGGGACGGCAGAGCGGAGGAAAAAAGAAACCCGTGCAGGCTGTGCCATGCTCCGCCCACTGCCGATCGGCCTTCAGGGAAGAGATGAAATGCCAGCGCGAACAGAAGTGTTTGTGGTGAACTTTCCAGGCCGCTGCCTGGCCGTGCGTGTCAGGAGCCCTTCCGGCCTGCTCGGTTCCCCAGCCAGTGAGCCGCCAGAGGGCGGGATGGCAGCAAGGCAAGACCAGAGCTTTACTGCCTGTGTGTGTGTGCGTGTGCGTGCTCATGTGTGGTGTAGAGCAGGCCAGCCTGGGGTCTGGGAAAGGGGGCTCTTCTGAGCAAAACAGGGCTTGGATGGCTCCTAAAGGCGCCAGTGTGGATCTTGATCTCTGGGGGCAATGTGGGGGGGGGGGGGGAGTCCTGTAGGAACAAAACCTGTTTTTCAGAACAAGACCAAAGCTTTGATTTACTTGAGTTGCCAGTTGGTCCCTGCTCATCTCGGGTTTCCCCGACAATGCTATATATTGAATAAAATGGAAATATTTTGTGGACCAATACCTAGGTAAAGGGGAAGGTTTCCCTTGCTCGAAAGCCAGTCGAATCCGACTCTAGGGATGCGGTGCTCCTCTCCGTTTCCAAGCCGAAGAGCCAGCGCTCTCCGAAGACGTTTCCGTGGTCATGTGGCCGGCGAGGCTAGATGCCGAGGCGCACGGAATGCTGTTACCTTCCCACCGAAGCAGTACCTACTTATCTACTTGCAATTTCTTGCTTTCGAACTGCTAGGTTGGCAGGAGCTGGGGCCAGAGACAGGAGCTCACTCTGTCACGTGGCACTCGGGTCTCGAACTGCTGAACTACCGACCTTCCGGTCTGCAGTTCAGTGTCTTAACCACTTGAACCACTGCAGCCCCACCAGGACAAATACCTAAGCAACCCCAAATTGCATCTGTCCAGTCCCTCTGGGGGTCACGTGGCCGTGTCTGATCACTATCTCTCCCCCCCCCCCCCCCGGACGGTGATCAGAACTTGGTAGAGGCAGGAGAGGTGAACCTCAGAAGAGCCCTGCTGGGTCAGACCAGTGAGGGTCCATCTAGTCCAGCATCCTGTCTCACACAGGGGCCAGCCAGTTCCTCTGGAGAGCCAGCAACGGGGCCTTCCCCTGATGGTGTCTTCGGGCACGGGTGCTATTCAAACGCTGACTGCCTCTGGATATGGAGGTTCTCCCTCCTGGTAGTCAGCTTGGCTAGTAGCAACTGACAGGCCTAGCCTCCATGAGTCTGCCTAGTCCGCCATCTATGCCTGTGGCCATCACTACCTCCTCTGGCAGCAGACTCCACATTTTAATGACTTGTTGCTGAGGTGTGTTCCCAGGGACCCCCCTGTTCCCAAATGTGTGCTGTCTGCCCTGACTCCATCGTGGCTGAATTCACCCTGGCAGCCATTTTTGGAGATAGCAGTGCCATGCTTTGGAGAAAGTGAGGCCGAGGTGCTCCACGGCCGGGGCTAATGAGGGGCCAATGTTTTGGGCGGGAGACCGATTATCTGCATGCCTACCCATTGCTGAGGGGGGAGGGCACCCTCCTTGGTCCATCAAGGTAATTCCGTCAGCCGGAGCAATAGTTCCTGAGTACAAAATCTAACAACTATCAAGCAACCAGGGGGGCTTTTACTAACCTCGTATGAATGTCCCCCCCCCCCCCCAGCCCCCAACTTGACATTGGTATGGGGGAAGCTGCCCGCCCGCCCGCCCTTTTGTCCTCTCTGCCCAGATGCAATCACCTTTTGTTACCTTTCTGGCAAGCTGTCCCCACCCTTCCTAACTCAATCAAAGTCAGGAAGCCCACAGATTCTCATCCAGGACCCAGCCCGAATCCCGGGATTTTACAATGGCTTCTTTGATATTCTTTCGTACAGGCCCCGGTAACTACAGCTGTTCTGCCAGCCAAAATCGTGCCGTCTCACCCCTTTGCTGCCTCAAAGACTGCCCTCTCTGTTCTTCTGGAACCATCAAACCTCCGTACTGTTTCCTTGGGGCCTCTGGAGGCTCTCCCCATCTGGATCATTCCAGACAGACAATGTTCCCTACCCAGCAGACTGAGAATAAAATCTTTCTCTGTTCGCTTGTTACCCAAAGAGGCCGTCTCCTATTTAACTGGGGGAAATTAGCTTTAAGAAGACAAAGCAAGAGGCAGGTAACTGGGATTCTCCATCTGTGTATACCAGGATTTCCCCTTGAGAATGCTCTTGAAATAAACTGGTCTGATGTTCAACTGGAAAGAATTTTATTGGAAAAGGAATGAAAGGGCAACGCACACAAACACTGAAAACACACACAAAACTAACTAAGGAAGTCAGGGAGGAGTGAGGAGAAAGCAGCTTCAGGAGAGTGGTAGTTTCCAGTCTTGAAAAAGGAGGTCCACAGAAGCAGCAGTGAAATGACCAGTGTTTCATGGAGCAAAGAAGAGATGACCCAAACGGATTAGGGGGTATGAGGTCAAGCACACACACGCACTGCTATGGAGTAGGGTGTGACAGTTTTAGGGGGAAATGCTCCCTGGGGGAACGCTGACATGTTTGCCCCCAAAACAATAACTTGATGGGTTTTTCAGAGATGAACAATGATTTAGAAGAGGCTTGATGAGTTTACCTGAGGTGGACTATAGGTGTAACCCTATGATGACCCTGTGATTACCGGATGGGAAGCTACCAGGTTTGGGTGAATAGTGTTAAGTCTTGCCTAATTAGGGTAAATGAGGGAGGGGAAGCAAGGCTGGGCATGGATAAGGTTAATGCAAGGTGAGGTAATTTTTCTCTTGAGAGGAGAGACCCATTGCCCAGATTATGCATCTCTTTAGGATGGAGAGGAGGTTGTTAACTGGTGAGCCACTCTGACTCACCTTCCAGAATACTTTCCCAGGCTCTTCCCTGGCTGGCATCCATTTTGTTTCATTTTTAGGCCAGGCAGTGCCCTGCACATATGATTTTGGGGTGACATTAAAGAAGGGTGTTTATTTCTCTAACTGCTAAACTGCTCCTTGAATCCCCACTCCACCACAGAAGCTTGTTGAGTGGCCTTGGGCCAATCACATGCCCTCCACCTAGCCTACCTCACAGGGGTGCTGTGAGGATAAAGGGGAGAATGTTGTAAACCACTTTGGAGCCCTGTTGGGGAGAAAAGCAGGGTATAAATCAAGTTAATAGATAAAGAGCCCTTCTTCCTTTTATCCTAATCTAGCCCAAAGGCCACCCCCTCGTATGGTCTTCTCAAAATTGGGCCATTTTGATATTTCATTTTGCAGCATTTGGGGATGCGAGTCCCTAATCCCTGTTGTGACCCCAACAGTGTGGCTGGTTTTTCGCCTTTTCCATTCTGTTCTGCTGTGCCACTCAAGAGCTTCCAATGGCCAATCTTCAGGAAGCAGGCTTGTATGTCTTTGATTCTCCCCCTTTTCTTGTCCCTTAGTAGCTGGTAGTTTGTTCAGGAAAAGGTTTAAACTGTGCTTGTACTCAATGTCTCCTCTAAGCTGTGTAGTCTTGTGAGCAAAAATTCTACTTTGTGAGCTACTGGCATTAAAGCTGTGAGCGAGCGATTTGGCTACTGCATAAATTAGTTTGCTCTGGAGTCATCCTTCCTGAGCTAAGTCAAAAATGGGTGAGCCGAAGGCTAAAACCCTGTGATCTAGCTCACACTAACTCAGCTTAGAGGAAACGCTGCCTATACACTCATTTTCTTTCTGTAGCACCCCCTATTTTTATTTACCTGATATAACTTAGTTTGCTTTCTATTCAATTTATTTTCTCATACCCTGAATAAACCTTTGTTGGTATTAAAAGTGCCACTGGACTCTATTTTTGTTCATCTATTTTCTTGTTTATGAAGCTTATTCCCTTTCATTTGTTTTGAGTGTTGGTTTGTATCTCAACCCCTTACAGTCTCAGTAATGAATACCCCAAAAAACGTGTGTTCTCTCTTTGCTAGTGGAAGGATGCTTTTGGTAACTACAGGGGCTGCACCTGTGTTGGCAGTTTGGGTAGTGCTATAGAACCCAGCACTTTCCCATCAGATGTGATATGGCATTTGAAGTTGCCCCTCACCTTAGCTCAGAATAACAAACTTTGAGTCCAGTGTGGCACCTTTCAGACTGCCAATTATTCTGAGTATAAACTTTCACACTTCTTTGAATGCACACGAAAGCTTCCACCCAGAATAAAACTCGGTTGTCTCCAAGGTGCCACTGGAGCCAGACTTCGTGCTGCTGCTTCAGACCAACAGAACTGCCCGCCTGAATCTAGCTCCGAAGAATCCACAGTCTTTTGAAAAACCTCTCTCTTTTTGTGCAATCTGTGCTGCCTCCTCCACTGAAGGGGAGTCGTTGCCTCGGTTTCACCCCTGGAAAACCCTTTTCCAACTCGCCTTGAATGCACGGTTATTTTAAGCTTTGGAAATAAATCTCCCCGCCCCCTTATGTCCACTTCCTTAGATCCCGTAAGTGACAGATTCCCTCTTGAACCTTCCCTCCCGCGGCTAGGCAGTGCTAGCTGACTCGGTCAAGTCCCAATTGGCCACGTTGCCAAAGTGTGGCTAGAGGCATCTCTGTACACAGGGCATCTTTGTACAGAAGAGCCACTTGCAGGGGGAAGGATGGGCAACCTGGCCTCAAGCAGTTGCTGCCTTCACCCCGCTCCAGTGGGTGCAGCTCCCGTGGTGGACTCTACATGCTCCTGCTATGCGGTTGCCATCTCTGGGCTGGGAAATGTCTGGAGATTTGGGGGTGGAGTTTGGGAGGGGGTGGACCTCAGCAGAGTAGAATGCCACCGAGCCCACCTTCCAAAGCAGCCCTTTTCTCCCGGAGAGCTGATCTCTGTAGTCTGGAGATCAGTTGTAATTCTAGGAGATCTCCAGGTCCCACCTGGAGGTTGGCAGCCCTATCATGGGGTTCTGTTCTAAAGGCCTCAGCCCTCATCCCCAAAACTAACAGCAAATAAAACGAAAAGCCTTTGGAAAATGAAACCCCTGCCGAGCAGAAGAAAGATTTGCGTCCATGCCCAGGATGTGGCCTGAAGTGCCATCGCGTCCCCTGAATGCAGGGTGGCTTCCCATCAGGTATGGGTGTTTGGGGCGTGGGGGGCCAGGCCACCTCCTCATGATGCCTTCCGGAAGGGTAGGTCACCCTGGGGCTCCTGGCCAACGCTCCCTCTAAGCCGTGGAGTCTTGTGAGCAAAAATTCTACTTTGTGAGCGAGCCATTTGGCTACTACATGAATTAGTTTGCTCTGGAGCCATCCTTCCTGAGCCAAGATAAAAATGGGTGAGCCGGAGGCTAAAACACTGTGAGCTAGCTCACACTAACTCAGCTTAGAGGGAACACTGCTCCTGGCTGTGTGGGAACCCATCGTTTCTTTGCCTCAATGGAGTTTTGAGCTCCCCTCTCCTCCAAGACAACCCCAAACGAAGTCCAGCGCCAAAGGGCTACGGTCAAGTTTCCTGGACTGTATTCAAGCGGGGCCTTGGCAAGTCTGGCTCAGCAGGGGCTTGGTTGGGTTGCTTTAGACCCTGCATTTTAAAATATTTTTAGTAAAATATTAAATATATTTTTAAATATTTTTAAGAAACTTATTTATATGCTTCCTTTGCCTGATTCTGAGGGGTGAAGATACACCTCCTTTTCCCTTCTGTATCCCGCTTTTTTTCTGAGAAAATAATTTTAAAAAAAGATACACAGGAACAGTTTCAAAATGTCTATAAAACCAATGAAATAAAATAATTCATGGCAGCTATGAAAGAGTGCCCTTGTCAGTACATAATTTTATTATTTACCTAATTCATATCCTGCCTTTCTGGTCTTCACAAGGGTCACCAAGGGGGCTAACAAATTTAGAACATACCTGATAAAATTCCATTTTCAAACCATTAAAATCAAGCCCCCACACATCATTTAGACAGTTAAAAATACATACATGATATAAAAACAGCAATTAAAACATAATACACAAATGTGTACATGCCCAGAGATCTATAGATCTACAGAGGGAAACCATCTTGACATCCTGAATATTTTTTTTTTTTTTAGGTTTCACGTCAGTGACTGGGCCCAACTGGACAAAACTGGCTTTGCTCTTTCACATCTACGGTTGCCAGCTCTGGGTTGGGAAATTCCTGGGAATTTGGGGCTGAGCCTGGGGAGGGGAGGGAACTCAACCATTCAAAGCAGCCATTTTCTCCAGAGGATCGGGGCTCTTTAGCTTGGAGAAACAACTGAGGGGTGACATGACTGAGGTTTACAAAATGATGCACGGGATAGAGCAGGTGGAGAAAGAAGCCCTTTTCTCCCTTTTTCCCAGTACAAGAACTTGTGGGCACTCCATGAAATTGCAGAGCAGTCGGGTTAGAATGGATAAAAGGAAGTACTTCTTTACCCAAAGAGTGATTGACATGTGGAATTCACCGCCACAGGAGGTGGTGGCGGCTACAAGCATGGATGGCTTCAAGAGGGAATTAGATAAACATCTGGAGCAGAGGTCCATCCGTGGCTATTAGCCACAAGGCATAGATAGGAACTCTCGGCCTGGGGCAGGTGATGCAATGTATTCTTGGTGCTTGATGGGGGGGGGCAACAGTGGGAGGGCTTTTAGTGTCCTGGCCCCACTGCTGGACCTCCTGAGGGCACCTGGTATTTTTTGGCCATTGTGTGGCACAGAGTGTTGGACTGGATGGGCCATGGGCCTGATCCAACCTTGGCTTCTCTTATGTTTTTATCTCTGTACTCCAGAGATCAGCTGTAATTCTGGGAGAACTCCAGGCCCCACCTGGAGGTTGGCAAGCCTATGGGACACCCCGTACCGCTCACTGCAACTCAGACAGGCTGTTGACAGTCCTGTGCCACTAGTCCATCTTGATCCTATTGCTTTGCATTGGTTTAGACCAGTTTAAGGGCAGAAGGGCAGACTGCAAACGGCGCATGCGATTCTAAGGACCCCCAGCAAGGACCAGCCGGCTTGAAAGCACATTGCTACACAAGCGTAAAAGAGTCGCGAGGCCAGGACCCTTCCAGAATTACCCCCGCAGCCAGTTTAACAGCACCTGATGAACAGCAGCCAGAAGGTTTGGTTTCAGACTCTGGCACGTCTCCAGTGAAAGCGACCTTGGTCCACCAGAGAACCTGAGTGCCCGGATTCCGTGAGAGCAGGTCGGCCATGACGCCAGAAGCGGTTTAAGTGCTTAGCGTAAACACACATTGCACAGCCACCACAACACCAACCTGTGAGGTCTTCTCTGGCCTTCCTGTATGAGTGAGCAATTCTCTTTTTTCGCTCAAGTTTTCCAGCCTCTTACCCTAAGTCCGTCCATGAAAATGACTTTGTGCAAAGATGGTACGATTGCCTTGTCATTGCGAAGTTATGCCTGGGGGGGGGGGTGCAGTACCAACATCTGTTTGTGCTGCTAGGAGTTGGGCCTGGAACTAGGGTTGTCAGTCCCCAGACGGTGCCTGGAGAACTCCCAACATTAAAACTAGATAGATCAATTTCCTCAGAGAAAATGGCTGCTTTGGAGGCCGGACTCTCTAGCTAAGGTCCCTCCCTTCCCCAAACCCTGGCCTCCCCAGGCTCTGCCCCCAACATCTCGAGGAATTTCCCAACCTAGAGTTGGCAACCCTACCTGGAACCGGTGAAATAACAACAGGGAGCCCCTGAACGTGTGCAGAGGGCATTGCTACACAACCACACCAAGCATGCACTTAGGATAAGAAAGGTGCATTGGTAAAGGGACAGAACAAAGTTTGGGTCCAGTGGTACCTTTAAGAACAAAGTTTAATTCTGGGCATAAGCTTTCGTGGGCACGCACACTTCATCACAGGAAAGCTTCTACCCCAGAATTAAACTTTGTCGGTCTCAAAGGTGCCCCTGGACTCAAACTTTGTTCTATTGCTTCCGACCAACACAGTGACCCACCTGAATCTAAATAAATAAGGTGAGAGACCCCCAATTGGGTTGACTGTGCATTAAGGAGAGCCATTGTATTGGAGCAGTTAAAATGTCTGATGAGGAACCCGAGTTCGAATCCCCGCTCTGCCATGGCAGCTTCCTTCCTGGGTGACCTTGGGCCAGAGTCCCACCCTCTCAGCCTGACCTACCTCCCAGGGTTGTTCTGAGGACAGAAAGGAGAGGAGGATGTGAAGCCGCTTGGCGTCCCTCCCACTGGGGACAAAAACGGGACAGAAAGACTTTCCCACCCGCTCAGTAATGCCCTTCCAGTCCATTCCAGCGACTCTGTGCAAGCAGATGGTGCCATTTCCCCCAGGAAGATCCAGTTGCAAAGTGGGTTATTTGGAGTGCGTGTGAAAGCAAGCGCAGGGAAACCAGCGACTCGGACTCTCCTCCTCCTCCAGGCAGAGGGAAGCCTTTCCTCCTCCACAACGGCCCTGGGAGGTAGGCCGGGCGGGGCGTCCCAAGGTGACCCCGGCAGTGGCAGGGAGGGAGGGGGGCGCTGTGCGCGGGGGGCGCGGCGGCTGGGCAGGCGCGGGGCCCGCGTGGGCGTGGCGCTCCGGCTCTCCCGGGCCCGGCAGGGGGCGTCGGTGCGGCGCTGCTGCGCACCAAGCCGGGCCGGAGCTCGGCGAGCGAGCGGTGATGTCAGAGGCGGCGGCGGCAGCACAAGCAGCAGCACAGGCAGCAGCGGCGAGGCTGGGCGGAGAGCGGCCCGGGCCGGGCAGGCAGCGAGCATGAATGGCGGGGGGAGAAGCCTCCACCTCGGGCTACTGCCACCACTGGACGCTCGCCGCGCCGCCCGCCACCAGGTAAGCCTGGCCAGGCGCGCCCGGCTGCGCTCCGGCGCGCCAACCAGCCCGCGGCGCCTCCGTGGCCGGCCCGGGAGGGAGGGAGGGAGGGAGGGAGGGAGGCGGACGCTCCGCGCGGGGCAGGCCTGCCCGGGCGGGGGGGGGGGGGATGGAGGGACCCCCGTCCATAATTCTTCCTTCCCTCCCCCCCATCGGACGGGGGAGGGGGCGCCGGGCAGGGGGATCCGGGGGTTCCGGTGAGCGCAGCGAAAGTGCGTAGGCGCCCCGGGGGGGGGGGGGGAGGCGGACTCTGGGAAGGTGCGGCGGGGGGGGCGACGAGAATGGGTCTGGGGCTTCCCCCTCCAGGAGGACGGGGCTTTCCGTAAGGGGCGGGCGGGGGGTCCTGGAGGGTGACCTCATTTGGAGCAGAGTTCCCTCGGCCGAGCGCATGGCTCTCCCCACCCCCCTTTCAGACTCTTCTTTCCTGGCGCACTTTGCAAATCTCTCCCCCCACCCCGGTTGTTCTTGCGCACACCGCTGCGCCCTGGGGTCGGCCTGACCCGCGATGACCCCAGCGCGCTGATGGCTTCCTTGCGCCACCCCCGCAGCCCCGGCCCGAGCTGGCTTCCGCCGCCGCGGGCTCCTCCCCTCGCCTTTTGCACCGGCCATTCCTCAGGGACCCCCAGAATGGGCACTCCTGGAACACCCCCCCCCCCCGCCATGTTTCAGATGTGCCTCTCCACACAGCCTCGTGGCACTTCTGGAACTGGACATCGGCACTCTTTTTTGCAGGTGGACAGGCTGAACCGACCCTCCGGTTTCCCACAGTTGCCCCACACACAGGCCTACATGACTCTCGCGCCCGAGGGCACGCTCAGGCCTATTCTTGCACATCACTCATGAGGTGCCTTCCCTACAATTCTTGTAGTCTTCACTGGCACCTGAATTTTTCACTCTCGTGCGCACGTGTGCATGGCTTACACACGTGTAGGCCTCCACCCACTGACTAAGCCTCAGACAGCCCCACACAGCTTAGTCTTCTGGCACATCTCCCTTCCCTAGAGCGGGGCCTAAGATGTTTTGATGCCTGAGGTGGGAAGTCACACTGGCCCCTCCCACATTCTAAGGTGGGTTGCAGTCCACCTCTGGCCCAGGTGTCTTTGGAGAGCCAGTTTGGTGTAGTGGTTAGGAGCGCGGACTCTAGTCTGGGAGAACCCGGTTTGATTCCCCACTCCTCCACATGCAGCTGCTGGTGTGACCTTGGGTCAGTTACAAGTTCTCTCAAGGGCAGTTCTCGAAAGAGCTCGCTCAGCCCCACCTACCTCCCAGGGTGTCTGTTGTGGGGAGGAGAAGGAGTTTGTAAGCTGCTCTTGAGACTCCTTTGGGGAGTGAAGGGCTATAAATCCAATCTCTTCTTCTTCTGAAACTGTCCTTAGCATGTTTTTGTGTGGCAGGAGAAACCCGGGGGGGGGGATTGTTCTTGCCCTCCGACGGTTCATAGTCGTCCTGTTTTCTTGCCTTTTGTGGCGCCCCAAATGTCCTGCCTGAGGGCCTGGCTTCAGCCCACTGTGTGGTGATGCTGCCTCTGATGTTTACTTCTCTTCAATTGGCCATCCGGCCCTCTGCCGTGCTTATGTGCTATTGCACACTACGGAGCCAGGGCTAGAGAGATGTTTCCAGTGTTTCAGGCTGTAGCACACATTGCTGAGTGGGGAAAGTGTGTCTGGATTCTTGGGAGCCATTTCCCAGTTTCTTGGCACATGAAGTTTTCCAGCTTCGTCACAGAAGATTGTTCCCAGGCCTTCCATGACAGCTTTGCCAACCCATGGCCGGCAGCCACACTCCCGAACTTCCTTCTTATTCACATATGTTTTGATTTCCCCGTGGATGTGTCTCTCACACCCTTTTGGTCGTTTCTGGCCTCTCCCTGGTCCAAATTTCCTCACAACCACACACACACACACACATTCTTTTCTGACATATTCTCCCTCCTGATAACACATGGACACGCCCTGTGGACACGCCCCCCCTCACTGCTCACAGACACATAACATTTCGATATCCTGTCACCACCCAGCTCATACCTCAAGCTTTGCCCCTACAATCCACCTTCTTCATCAACATACTTCTTTGCATACCTTCCACCATGCTGTCTCACCTCTGCCAGCCCTGGCTTTTATCCTTCAAATGCCCCTACAGTTCTGTGGCCTGGATTCCTCAGATATGTCTTTCTCCATTCCGGCTGCCATGCCCACTTTTCAAGGGCTGTGGGTCTGTGTTTGAGATTTGGGCCAAACAGTGCATTTACCAGATACATGTTTAGCCACAGCTCTTTACCGGCGGTCATGCGTATGTTTCTGAGGAATAGGTTTTGAGTGGACAGACAATTGTGGTACTTTGCAGGGAGTGCGTATGTGTGATGCTGTCTGTTGTGCCCATATTTGTGAACGGTGGTTTGCATTTTGTGCATAGCAGTGCCGCTGTATGCTGTGCTCAGCGCCCGGCTGCGTTGCTGCTTTGAGCAAAACAACCAGGTTATCTGGAGGATTTTGTGTGATGCCGTGTGTGTGGGGTCCTAGTTTTGTGTGTATGGAAGGGGGGAGCTTTTGTCAGAGGATTGAGCCACGGGGGTGGGGAAGGAACAAGACCCGATCAACGTCAACGCAAAATGGCACCCCCCCCCCATGACGCAAGTAGTGCGCGAGCAAAGGTACTGACTGCTGTGTCTGTTTTTCAGGCCTGTTTCTAACATTTTCACGTGACGTGGGTATAGATAGCAGAGAAAGGTTTATCCATGTGCTCGCGCACCATTTTTTTGCTCCAAAGTGTATCTATCCTGTTCTAGCTTCTGGAGCTTTAGATTTGGGAAATAGGTGTGAGTTACTCTTCTGGGTCTCTGGGCACCCATCGTAAGACGTGGCAGAGAAGGTTTCTGACCATGCGGGGTTTTGCGGGGGAGGAGTGCTAGTTTAGCACCCGCCTTGCAATCTATACAGCACCCGTATGTAGCTTGGGCATGCGTAGGCCAGGCCACAGAGTGGAAGAAGTGTGAGGGGTGGTGTGGGCCTCACGGCAATGCACCCTCTAAGCAGTGGAGTCTTGTGAGCAAAAAATCTACTTTGTGAGCTACCGGCATTAAAGTTGTGAGTGAGCGATTTGGCTGCTGCATCAGTTAGTTTGCTCTGGAGCCCTCCCCTTCCTGAGCGGAGACGAAAATGTGTGAGCTGGAGGCTAAAAAACCGTGAGCTAGCTCTCACTAACTCAGATTAGAGGGAACACTGCCTCACGGTAAACGGGGAGGGAAATATGCTGGCAGGCCGTATGTATGACTTCTTTACCGTATCTGTACCCTGCCTTTCTCCCCAGTGGAGACCCAAAGCGGCTTACATAATTCTCCTCTCATCCGTTTTATCCTCACAACAACCCTGTGAGGGAGGTGAGGCTGAGAGCGTGTGACTGGCCCAAGGTCACCGAGGCAGTTTCCTTGGCAGAGCGGGGGTTTGAACCCGTTTCTCCCAGATCCTAGTCTCGCCGCCCTAAGCACAGTTGCAATGCTTCAGATCTGAAGCGGAAGTTTTATGCCCCTGCATCTCCATGCTCTGCCCTCTCCCATCCAAGGCCTTCTTGTCTCTGCAGCCATTCTCCAGATAAAAATAGTTTTCACTGCACCTGGAATCACATGCGCAAGAGAGCTCCAGAGAAGTGCTAGTGCTTCTTGGCAGGAGAAATCCTGTAAACTTTAACTTCGAGATGTGTGTTGCTGTTCCAGCGAGAACGACCGCCCGTAAATCTTATGGCTGTGGTGTCACCTCAGTTTCGGTATTGCTGTAGAGCATCCACATTGGTATCCCCAAAACCGAGAGCGCTGCATCTGGCATTCTGTCGACCGTTTTGCGTGCAGTAGGTAGAGTGGGAGAATACATTTTTGGAAGGCTTTGTTGCTGCGAGACGCTGTTTCTTTTTATGTGCGTAAGCTCCCAGGACGAGGCACTGTTGCGCAAGCACATGCCCACGGGGAGTCCCACCAAGTGCGGCTGACGTACCCCTTGTGGCAGGCCGGCAGCCATCTTGTTCCGATGCCAGGTTTGGCCGAGGGCATTTTCGGGGGGGGGGGGGAGGCAGTTCCTGCCTGTCTCTTCTCTGGAGAGCGGCTGGCCTTTCTGATCCTCCTTGCTGTGTTGCTGTCTCTCCCCGCCCCGTGCTTTTCTCTCCTCTGTCGTCAGTCGATTTCTCCCGCTGCTGTGAGTCAGGCCGCCTTCTCGCTGCTAACGGGAACAATCTTCGATGGGAAAGGTCATTCCTCCGTGGAAAGCGTCCCAGCCACCCGCCAGTACACGCCTGGCATGGAAGCCGGGCCCCCCAGAATGCCTGGGGAAAGGTTCCTGGCACAGAATCTTTCTCCGTAACGTCACGCGCGACCCGAGTTGGAGAACTGAGAGGTTGTTCCGTGAGAACCGTCTTGTCACGCCCTAAATTAGAACACGCTGTTGAGAACCGTCCTTCGCGGCCTCCCTCGGAGCGCGCTCTTGAGGGCTGCTGTCCTTTGTGCCCTCAATTGGAACATGCGCTTGCGACCACTTAATGTGGGTTAGCAAGTGCCCCACATCTGTGAGCTTCTCCTTGTTATTCACAGTCAGGATGGTTGTTAAGAGAAATTATTACGGTGGAGGAGAAGAGAGAGAGAGAGCGAGAAAGGAAGGGAGCCGAGGGAAAAGATGAAGGTCCAAATGGCAGGATGCCCTCCAGAGGAAACGTAGCCAAAGTAGCCACATCTGAATCCTGTCCTGATCCATTTCTGAACATGCCAAAAAAACCTCCCATCTCCCACATCCGATCCTGAAGGGCATTCCTTGTCTCCTTGGCCAGGCATTGGCTCTCCGGCAGAAAAGGGGCTTTGACGTCACCTACGACCCAGCCCTTTTGGCTGGAGGTTCTGGAGACTGTATCTGGAATCTTCTGCATGCAAAGCAGATGAAGAAGAAGAGGAGACTGGATTTATACCCCGCCCTTAACTACCCGAAGGAGTCTCAGAGCGGCTTACGGTCTCCTTTCCCTTCTCCTCCCCACAACAGGCACCCTGGGAGGTGGGTGGGGCTGAGAGAGCTCTGAGAGAACTGCTCCTGAGAGAACAGCCCTAAAAGAACTTGTGACTGGCCCAAGGTCACACCAGCAGCTTCATGTGGAGGAGCAGGGAATCAAACCCGGTTCTCCCAGATGAGCGTCTGTGCTCCTAGCCACTACACCAAACTGGCTCTCCACTGAGCCAGAGCCCCCCTATGTGGTTCCCCCCCCCCCCCCCCGTTTTATCCTCACAGCAACCCTGAGAGGTAGATTGGGCCAAGAGAGTAACTGGTCTGGTGAGCTTCATCGGGGAGTCGGGTTCTGAATCCCACGGCTAATCAGAGCCAGTTTGGTGCAGTGGTTAAGTGTGCGGACTCTAATTTGGGAGGACCGGGTTTGATTCCCCACTCCTCCACTTGCACGTGGCTGGATGACCGTGGGCAAGCCATAGTTCTGGCAGAGCTGTTCTTAAAAAAAGAGCAGTTTCTCTCAGCCCCACCTACCTCCCAGGGTGTCTGTTGTGGGGAGGGGAAGGGAAAGGAGTTTATAAGCCGCTCTGAGACTACAAGTGAAGGGCGGGGTATAAATCCCATCTCTTCTTCTAATCCCTGTGCCTCAACCACTACAGCAGAAATTTTAGCAACTAAGATATGTCCAATCAAGGCTTAGTAGTGTTGTTTTGAATGAATGAATGAGGACGTTTTGATCTCACCCTTCCTCTGAGGCTCTCGGGGTGGCACGCAGGGTGCTCCCGTCCTCCATTTTCTTCTGACCACAACCCTGTGAGGGAGGCGCTGCAGGCTGCAGGAGAGTCAAACAACCCAAGGTCACCCTGTGTTGAGATCGTCCTGAACCTACTCTGAGGGAGCATGAGGAGGACTGAGTGGTGCCCAAATAATCAAGAAGTGTGTGTGTGGGGGGGGGAGGGTTGTATTGCCTTTGAGGCGGGCTTTTGATCTTGGGGGTGGTCGGCATTTCCAGCTCTGCTGACCCATTACAGAAAGAAGCCCCTTCCTGCTTTCCTTGCTCCTTTGAGTGAGTTTAGAGAGAGCCCCAGGGGGCCCTCCAGACCACACCCCCCCCCAATATAACCATCACTTTCCCAGAGCAAAGTGCCGGTCTTGCTAGTCGCCAACGGTCAGAGATTGATGGGGTCTTTGTAGGTGAGGGGACAGAGAGTACCGTAAGGGGGTCTTCCAAGTCAGAGGTGGTTGGCCATGGCCCTGCCTCTATGTAGCAGTCCTGGGCTTCCTTGGTGGTCCCCGACCCTTCTTAGCTTCTGAGATCTGACGAGATCGGGCTAGCCTGGGCGATCCAGGTCAGGGCAAAAGACATACAGAGGTGGTCACGACCCTTGAGTCCCTTGGCAATCTCCCATCCAGGTACTAGCCATTGCTGACCCTGCTTAGCTTCCGAGATCTGACAAGATCAGCCTAGCCTGGGCAATTCAGTCAGGGCATATGAGAAGAGTGGTGTCCCGCCCCCCCCCCAATTACAGAATGCCCGTATGGCACGTAAAACATATGTGTGCGTGGGTTCCGTTCCTGAGGAAGCACTTTCCGCTACAACAGACGCGTGCTGCTGGGGAATAATAATGAGTTTCTCGAGTGTGTGAATATGCTTGTGTGTGCCGGTGATCGCCGTAGTTCACCGAAAGCACCCGTGAGCATGTAGGTATCCAGAATTCATTACTGATTATTACAGATTTATTGAGTACGTACCCATCCTACCCTTCCTCCAGAGAAGTTCTCCCCTTCTCGTTTTATCCGCACAACGACCCTGTGAGGTTGGTTAAGCCGAGAGTCTACGATCGGCACCAAGGTCACCCAGCCTCCTAGACCCTAGTCCATTAAAACTCACTGAAAGGTGCATTTGTACAGACCATATACTTGAGGAGGTGTGGAGGTGCTTTTGATCAGGGGCCCTTCCTTCCTTCTTTCCTTCCTTCCTTCCTTCCTTCCTTCCTTCCTTCCTTCCAGCTTTGAACGGCTCACACCGACAGGCCAGATAAATGAAAATCAACGATAAGAGGGTTTTGTGCAGCACTTTGGTTTGTGTTGTGATGGCCTGGGGAAATGTGAGTTTGTGCGTAGAGGTGTGTTGGGCGTCTGTTTTGTGGAGGGTGGGTCCCTCTAAAGAGTGGCGGGCGTGTTTTGTCTTTTTAATTTTTTTTGATGCTGTAAAAGTGGTGTTTGTGTGTGTGTGAGAAGGGAACGGTATGACATCATGGGCAACTGAGCCAATAATCGTGCTGCTCTTTTCTGTGCCTTTGCTCCCCGCCCTCCTATTGGCTCTGGATGCTATGACGCTCGGCATTGGCAGGCCTGGTGTTTTCAAGTGACGTTGCCGTAAACGTTTGCGGCTTGTCACGAGATCGAGTCCCTCTCTTCCCCCTCCCAGGATCCAGGCTTGAGAGCTCATGTTTCTGGGGCTGCGGCTGATCAGCCGCCCTGTTTGCTGCTGCCAGGAAGAAGGCTGAGCCGTGCCTTTGGCCTTGAGAGGGTGAACGGAAGGGAAAGAAAGCCGTCATTCTGTTTAAGGCCGGGGAAGGAAGGGGAAAAAAACCGAACAGTGTTGGTGTTTCTATGGTGACACCTGGTGTTGTTTTTTGGTTAATGATTCGTGAGCGCTCGGCCACTTCCTGTGGCTCTAGAGCAATTTTCTTGTCTTGTTTGAAAGGAAAGGGGGGGG
This sequence comes from Lepidodactylus listeri, assembly GCA_029233225.1. Lineage (NCBI taxonomy): Eukaryota > Metazoa > Chordata > Lepidosauria > Squamata > Gekkonidae > Lepidodactylus > Lepidodactylus listeri. The sequence goes on from JARCFY010000018.1 coordinate 54,364,789, forward strand.
GAATAATCCATTGGGGTTATTTATTAGCTTTTCCGTAACATCGGCCGGAGCCAGGGTGGTATCACTTGGGCAAACCGCAGTCCCGTCGGATGTGGCTTGACACACACCCATGTCCGCCGCTGGGGCTTCAGTCGCCCGTCTGACTCAGGGCTTTGCAGCATTGCTCTCTCGGACCTTTGGCCTTCACACCAGGGGTATTCAAGACCTCTTGCGTCAGATGGGGACTGTCAGTTACATCCAGATGGCTCCCAACTGTCCGTCTGAAACCCTTTGTGCGTTTGTACCCAGATGTTTGTTTGGGCACTCCATTTATATCCTCTCTTTCTCCCCAAAAGCAGCTTATGTCATTCTCCTCTCCCTTTTATCCTCACAACTACCCTGTGAGGTAGGCTAGGCTGAGAGCATGTGACAGGACCAAGGTCATCCAGCGAGTTTCCTGCGGCAGCGTGGGGATTGGAACCTGGGTCTCCTCACTGTGACCACTAGACCACACTGGCTGGCTGTATCCTGCCTCGACACATAAACAGCAGTTGCTTCTGTTTTCCTGTGAAATATACACAGGCACATTCCCGTTTGGGGTAGTGGTTAAGTGTGCGGACTCTAATCTGGGAGAACCGGGTTTGATTCCCCACTCCTCCACTTGCAGCTGCTGGATGACCTTGGGTCAGTCACAAGTTCTCTTGGAGCTGTTTGCTCAAGAGCAGTTCTCGAAAGAGCTCTCTCAGCCCCACCTACCTCACAGGGTGTCTGTTGTGGGGAGGGGAAGGGAAAGGCGTTTGTAAGCCGCTCTGAGACTCCGAGTGAAGGGCGGGGTATAAATCCAATCTCCTCCTCCACCTCCTCCTTCCCCATCTGCTTTGGCCGGCTGTTCTTGCGTCTTTTCCCCTGCCACAAATTACCTCGGAGCATGTCGTCCTGGAAGACACAGTGGCTTGTACCCCACAGTGTAACTTGATTGTCGGACTCTGTGTTCCCGACCACATCCCACACTCTGAAGTAATGTCATGCCTTCTGGATACACAACATACAAACTCTTGGGTACACAACGCACACAGACCGGTCTTGTCAGGTGATGCCAGTCTTCACTTTGCCCGGCCTAGTAACCCAAACTACTTCTGAATGCGCATGAGGGTTATTTTCAGTATGGTTTTCCTGTCCTGTGTAGGAGTCTATTTCCTTCCTATCCTGCTGACCTGGATGGGCCAGGCGAGGCCAATCTCTTCAGGTCTTGGAAGCTAAGCAGGTCAGCTCGGTTTATTACTCGGACGGGAGACCACCAAAGAAACCCAGAGTTGCTCTGCAGAGGAAGTAAATGGCGACCCCTTCCTGAATGCCTCTTGCCTTGAAAACCCGACAAGGTCACCATAAGTTGTCTGCAACTTGATGGCACTCTCCACCCATTTTTCCCTGACCTGGATGGGCCAGGCTAGCCTGCTCTTGGAAGCTAAGCAGAGTTGGGCCGCGTTACTGTTTGGATGGGAGACCACCACAGGAGTCTGGGGTCACTGCGCAGAGGCGGGCCGTGGCAAACCGCCTCTGTTTGTCTCTCGCCTTGCACACCCTTTGGGGCTCGTCAGAACCTGGCTGCGACTTTGACGGCCGTTTCCACCGCCACCACTGGAGAACCGCAGACCCGAGTCCAGCCAGACTGTGGAAGTGTGACAGATTGCATCCCCATCTTCGGTTACACCCAGACGTAATGTTGACACACACACACACACACATGAAAGAGGCTCCAGTTTCTGACACGCAGCATGAATGGATCACAGCAGCTTGCCCCTCTGTGCAAGCCTCCTGCCCAGATCCATTACATGGCGAGGCTTACACCGCAGGGATACAGCAATCCATGGCCCTTGAAGACGGCGGCCTGCATTTCGTTGGCAGCTACAAAGTCTACCCCGCCTCCCACCGCCGCCCGCCTGCTGCATTCTTTTGCTGCTAAGCTTGGGAGGAGCGTGCGAATGGCTCAGCTGAGATCACAGGCTCTCCGGAAATGGAAGGGGATCGGGTTCCCTCTGCAGTGCAAGCTCAGAGCCAGAGACGCTGGAAAAAACTCGTAGGGGGTCGTAGGCAGCGTGAACTGCAATGGGGCAGGCTGGTGCAGCTCTCCTAAGACTGGGAGCCGGGGCTCTAACAGGGCGGGGTGGTGGTGCTTCTGGCGGGCAGCAGCCAGCCTTTCAGATCCTGCAGTGAAGCGGAATGACGTCGCTTGTTCGCGGAGTCTTGGCTCTGGCGGAGAGGCCCGTGGCGTTGACCCTGAGCAGGGAGAGCCTGGATTCGAACCCAGGATTTATTCCAAGCCTCCCCCCCCCCCTTTTTGGTTTGGAAAAGAGTTTGTGGCTCAGAGCAAATAATGAAATTGCTGGTCTTCTGTGAACTCCGCACAAGGAAGGCTGCCCGGGACATGTCTCTGTGCAGACTATAGAGTTCATGCTTGCCCCCCCCCCCCCCCAGGCTCGCAGTGGTACGAACTAGCAGGCTTAAAAGAGTTGAAGGGGAAAGGCCAACATTTCGGAACACAACAGTTGTGTGGTTGTGCAGCCTTTGAGAAAGCACAAAACGATGTTTGAAGAGCTATCGAAGAAGCGGCAGCAAACTGCTAAGATTTTCCAGGGGCCGAATACTGGAGCAATTCAGGGTGAAGTTCTTTTCTCCCCTGCTGTCCGCTCCCAGTTACTGGCATTTAGAGGTTATGGGGCAGGCACTCCGAGTGGTTTTGTGGCTGTATTGAAAGTTCTAAGTGTCGATGTTAGGGAGGTCGCGGTCAGGTTTTCATTACACAAACATGGGAAGTTTTGGAGGTTTGGCGACTGTGTGCAATTTTCCCGTCAAAATGGCAGGCGGGCATAATATTTCGGCAATAGATGTGGTAAGCAAAATTCTTTCTTCTCGTGGGGCCAAAGGAAAACGTTAGCGTCCTGTTTATTAATTAAAGGGAATTGTTTTTATTATTAGTTTTATTCAAGTCGAGTCAGCAGCCTCAGAATGGGTACCGAGAACTGCACCTAACCGTTAGGTGCATCTGATCGATGCAGCTGTCTGTGTCCTGTTTGACAGAAGGGAAACCGAGCCTCCAAGCCCTTTGTAAACGTCTCCTTCCCCGTCAGGGTAGCCTGTCTCGTATTGCTGGTGCGCGTGGAACCCAGAGTCCTCAGAGTTTCTTCCCTTTTAAAACCTGTTTCTAGCCCATGTGGTATAATGGTTAAGAGTGTTGGGACCAGTGTTCCCTCTAAGCTGAGTTAGTGTGAGCTAGCTCACAGGTTTTTAGCCTCCGGCTCACACATTTTTGTCTTAGCTCAGGAAGGATGGCTCCAGAGCAAACTAACTGATGCAGTAGCCAAATCACTTGCTCACAACTTGAATGCCAGTAGCTCACAAAGTAGAATTTTTGCTCACAAGACTCCACAGCTTAGAGGGAGCATGGGTTGGGACCCATGCTCCCTCTAAGCTGTGGAGTCTTGTGAGAAAAATCCTACTTTGTGAGCCACTGGCATTCAAGTTGTGAGTGAGCGCTTTGGCTGCTGCATAAATTGGTTTGCTCTGGAGCCATCCTTCCTGAGCTAAGACAAAAATGTGTGAGCCAGAAGCTAAAAAACTGTGATCTAGCTCACACTGACTCAGCTTAGAGGGAACACTGGTCGGGACTAGGACACGGTTCCCTAGGGTGGTGCCCGCCACTACTTCCCTTGGTGCCCGCTGAACTTTTCAGAAAGTGGGTGGGGCCATTGTAGAGCAGGGCTTGCTATTGGCTGCCCTCTTTCAATTGAAAGGATTTCCTGCTATTAGGATAGGGAGCGCTGGTAAGCACCTGGGCTTTCCTTAGTCAGTGTGTGGCTCTGTTCCCCCCATCAGGATTTTCTCCTTGCAAGGAAGGGGGTATTCCATCTGGCTCTGCCGCCTGAGGCAGCCATTTTGGGTTTGGCTCCATTTCCCGAGTTAGACATTTTAAGGCGGCAATCACTACCCTCTCTCAAGATTCCAAAAGTCCCAGCATGCTCAAAAAAGTTTGGGGGCCTGTGGATGAGGAATGCAGCAGACCCAAGTTCAAATCTCCACTCTGCCTTGGGAGCTTGCTGGGTGACCTTGGGCCACTCACACACTCAGCTGAAATTACTACCACACAGGGCTGGTTGTGTAGGTAAGAGGAGAATGATGTTAGCCAACTTGGGGAGAAGAGTGGGGTATAAATGAAGCAAATAACTCACAAAAGCTTCAGTTTCTGGAGGAAAGAGTAAGATTTTGTACCCAGGCTACAATTTCTATGTGGCCTGGCTCTTTTGCCCCTGACTTGTCTGCTAAACCATGACAGGTTCTAATTTTCTTCCTTCTTACTTCACCACTTCTTTTCCTTCCCCTTCCTCTTCTGGTAAAGATTCCATTTGCTCAAAGTTTGCCTATATTTTATTGGTTTGACTACAGAATATTACCTTTCCTGAGGCCATTTATTTACTTTATTGACCTCCTACCTTTCTCCTCATTGGGAACCCAAAGTGGCTCACGTCATTTCTCCTCTTCTCTGTTTTGTCCTCACAACAGCCCTGTCAGGTAGGTTGTGGGACACAGGAGACAAATAGTTCAAGTTGAGGGTAATGTTTTGCATCTCTTTCTCCCCACCCCAGAGGGTCCTGTCCAGGCAAGTTTGGAGATGGAGGCCTGAGGCACAGCAACACAGATGCTCAGTAGATGTGGTCAACTTGTACAGGTAAGCCGTCTTCCGTCACCTTTCCCTTCCCTGACGTGGTCTGGGCTGCATCAAGCCCTTGGGAGTTCCATTCTCTTCCATCCAGGGGTCCCCCCATATAGTGCCCTTGGGTGCCCTGCTGGCTGCTGCCCAGGGGTCCCTTTCCTGGTGCTCGCCAAACGTTATTAGAAAGTGGACAGGGTCAGGTGGGGCTTTTGGCCAGCAAGGCTTCTAATTGGCCACTGAGTTATGATTGGCTGGTTCCACCTCTTTCAGCAGCCATTTTGTGGCAGCTATCTTGTGGCCGCACCCACCGCTCTGTAAAAGAATTCTGAAGGCCACCTCAGGCTCAGAAAGGTTGGGGTCCCTGGGTCTAGACCATCCCACTTAGGTCTCTATGGCAGTGTGGCCTGCTTCCAGGCCCACCAAGTCTCCATGGCAACGTTGGCCGTATGTAGGCCAGTCACTACTTTTTGCTTGTGTCTCTAAGGCAACGGTGGCTCTATCTAGGCCAACCACGACTTCTAGCTCTGGTCCCTATGGCAACCACGGATCTAGTTGCCTCTAGTCTGGCATGTTTCCATGGCAGCACACGCTAAGCTTAGCTCTGTTGCTGGTCAACCTCTTCTAGAGCCCGGCTGGCTTTGGCTCCTTGCCTTCTAGAACTTCCTTTTGGCCCACTCCTTGGTTTCTTATGATTTATAATTTCCCCTCACCCCAAAGGTGTATCATGAAGCAGTCTTATCCCCAGCTTTAAAAATAAGCCTAGAACTTGGGATGCCAAGCTCCAGGTGGGAACCGGGGATCCCCCGGAATTACAGCTCATCCCCAGACAACAGAGATCCGTTCCCCTGGAGAAAATGGCTGCTTTGGAGGGTGAACTGTGTGGCATCGTACACCACCGAGGGCTCTTCCCTCCACCAGGCTCCAGCCCCGAGATCTCTTGGAATTTCCCAGCCTGGTGTTGGCAGTGCCATTGTAGAACTCCCCAGTATCCTGGCACGGTGATCTAGAACTAAAGCACAACTTGACAAGACTTTCCAGACTGAATTTGAATTATCTGCGGCCTGTCTGCTCTAGATGTGTCTCGGGTCTCTACAGCGATGCTAACTGAGCTAGGCCTCTGGCTTCAAAGGGCAGCTATGTTCGTCGGGAGCGGAACAGCTAGATTTGAGTCCAGTAGCCCCTTAGAAACCAACAAAAAAAATGGGGGGGGGATGAGCTTTCTTGAGCCAAAGCTCCCATCATCAGGCCTCTGGCTTGTTTTCCTTTTCGGTATATTTCAGGTCTGGAAGTCTTGACCAGTGATTTCCTGTTCTGCAGGTCTTCTCTTAGTCACGGTGACAGAATCTCTCTGTTGGGGTTCGGGCCTCCTGCAGTCTCCTTTCTAGGCTCTTGAGCTGCTGGTTCTCTAGAGACATTTTGGATCTGAATCCCGCAGTCATTAATATTGTCTACCAGGCACCGTGAGCGTCTGTGACACGCAACAGAGTTTAATGGGCAAAAACAGAGAGGCCCCTGTCTCCAAGGGGCTTGCAATTTTATTTAATTCATTTACACCTCAACTTTCTCCCCAATGGAGACCCACCATCACTCTCCTCTCATGTTTTTTCCTCACAACCACCCTGTGAGGAAGGTCAGGCTGAGAGTGTGTGGCTGGCCCAAGGTCACCCAGCCAGCTTCCATGGCAGAGTGGGGATTCGAACCCGGATCTCCCAGATCGCACTCCAACATACTAACCACTACATGACACTAACTCTCATATTTAAATTTAAATTAGACAGTGGTGAGGAACGGTACTAGCGAAGAGTCTTGGGGCAGTTTAAATACCAACAGATATGTTGTACTTCAAGCTGACATGGTTCAGAGAATTTCTAGATTTGAGTCCAGTAACATCTTAGAGACTTGACAAGATTTTCACAGTATCAGCTTTTGAGAGGAACTGAGGGAGTTTTGACTCTGAGAAGCTGCCCTGAAAATCTTGTTGGGCTCTCAGGCGCTACTGGATTCGAATGTGGCTCCCCTCCAGCAGACCAACATGGCTGCTGTCTGAAAGCGTGAGTCAGAGGGAACTTTTTCAGATGCCTGAAGTGCTATCCTCAGTGGGCAGAAGTGTGTGTATGCGTCTGAGGAAGTGGGAGCTCATCAGAGCTTACGCCACAATCAGTTTCTATCTATTTATAATATTTTTATCCCACGAGCTGTGTGCCTGTTCTCCGTCCTCTTGCGTGAGCCTCGCAGCCGACTTCTTGGGGGGGGGGGGCACACACAGTTTTGTGTCCTTTTGTTTTGTTTAAAGCAGATTAACAGGGCTTGGCGGGCAGGCCTGCAAGCCTGGACCATCTTGGCTCCAAATAAGGGTACCAACCTCCAGGTGGGGCCTGGAGGTCTTTCAGAATTACAACTGATCTCCAGACTACAGAGATCAGTTCCTCCGGAGAAAAAGGCTGCTCTGGAGGGTGGACTCTGTGGCATTAGACCCCCACTGAATCCCCTCCCCAGATCCTGCTCTCCACAGGCGCCACCTCCCAAATCTCCAGGAATTTCACAGCTCAGAGATGGCATCACTAGCTCCAAGCAAGAGCTTCCTAGGCTGGGGCAGGCGATGAAAATACTCCCTCTGAGCTGTGGGGTCTTGTGAGCAAAAATTCTACTTTGTGAGTTACTGGCATTACAGCTGTGAGCGAGCGATTGGGCTGCGGCATAAAATTAGTTTGCTCTGGAGCCCTCCTTCCTGAGCTGAGACAAAAATGTGTGAGCTGGAGGCTAAAAAACCATGAGCTAACTCACACTAACTCAGCTTAGAGGGAACACTGGTCAGGGGCTGTTCAGCTGCAGCCGTTAGCAAAAGAAACTTTAAATCCCGGCTTATCAGAAACCATAGGAGAAATGGTAATGCACAGTGGGGGGGGGGGGGGGCGGGGGCGGGAAGGGCTGGCTTTGGAGCTGGGTCTCTTCAGGCCAGTTCTGTCTGCCTTGAACAGGGATTTGGTAAAAACGGTTGGTTTTTAGAAACCAAGCCAGTGTTGCGTAGCTTTGGGACAGGGCGGGAACCTTTCCCCTGAAGCTGGCAGTTTTTAAAAGTCATGGAACAGGCTTTCTTTTCCATTTTAAAAGAAACCAGTCCACAGGGGCAGGTGAATTTCCCCCTCCTGGCCTTGAGTTCTCTTTCCCTGGATGCATGAATCGGACCCCCCCCCCCCTTTCACCGCTGCCGCTCCCTGCAATCTGCTGACCTCAGCCTCCGTGACTCACCCTCAAATCCATCCTTCTTGTCCTCTTGTTTATGCTCTGCTTTCGGGCCTTTGTTCTCTTTCCACCCTCCTCCCCTGCCCCTCCATCTTAGACTGCACGGAAAGAGAGCGCCCGCCCAACTTGATTCCGAGATCTGGTGAATCTAAACTTGTTCTTGCCGTCACTCTCCCTCTCCCAGCTTAGTAACTGGAGAAATCCATTTTTGTTTTTCTGCCTTCCTTCTGGGGACGCGTGTTTCTCTCCAGATCTTGGCTGTATTTTATACTGACAAGCAGAGAAACAGCAAATGTAGGAATTGTCCATCGATTTAGAGGTCCAATCTGGTGGCTGGCAGAGGACTGAGAGGCGGGAGATGTTCCCAGATTTTGTGTAACTTGCGGAGCGTCAATCCCTTCTCCTCTTTCTTTCTTTTCTTTATGCCCTTAAGTTCTCTGTGCTTCTAAGCCTTAAACTTGTGCCGCAAACTAGGTGGAGTAATATACTCCAAAATACTTCTGTGCATGGGCAGACTGTCTTTTGTTTGCCGCTTGACGGGATTATGCTGCCAGCTCTACGGGAAGTTCGTTCCCAAGTGCTTCCTCTCCGCGAGAGAAGGGCAGTGCTGTCAGAGGACAAATCTGTTGTGGGAACTTTTGCACCCAAGAGTACATATAGATGGCTGTGTGTGTACTTTGTGGCCACAAGATCTCTGAGATCCAGGGAGAAGCTGGAGATGGTGTCGTGACCGCCGAGGCTTTTGGGGGGTCCAGTGTCAGGGCAAAAACGGTCGACACAGCAAAGCTAAAGTGAGGGAATGAGAGACTGACTCCAGAAGGGGCTGAATGTTTGCTGGGAAACATCGAAAGCACAGAAATTGGGGCAGTTGGACCGGGGTGTGGGTCCAAGCAAGTCTAGGGTCTCTTGGCATCTGGGGAAACCCTGTGATGTATAACTGCTTGGAATCCTCCCCCAGGGACTTGCCTGGGTTTTTTTGCTGGCAAAGGCACCATTTGGTGGCCATTCCTTTCCACATCCTCATCCACGCTGCCACGTTTGCCGTTGTCCAGGTCTGCCCCCTTCCCCACCACACCACCGCCTCTCCCTCCCCTTCCCCCTCTTCTTTCTTGCTCCGCCGTCATCCTGTTTCCATGGAAACTCCCTTTCCGTTTGGATACTCCCGTCACAGCCAGGAAGGGGTGTGTGTGTGTGTGTGTGCGCGTGTGTGTGTGTGAGATCCCCTCAAGGAATTGTTGTTGTCATTGTGTGGCACACACGCACATGCACACACACCAGTGTCCAGGCGCAGCCTCCGCTCCCGTGCCTGCCCAGAGTCCCTCCAGCCTGTTCGTACCCTCAGGTTGGCGTGAGTGTGGGACTCTCGTAGACGGAGGTGCACAAAAGAGAGATGAGCGTGGTGGAAGCCGAGGGTGTGAGGAGTCTGCTGCAGAAGGGGGGGGCCCACGGTATCAGGCACTCTCCCTCCCCCCCTTTTTCAAACACACCCCTCTTGAGGGGATGAAGTGGGCTTTCAGTGACCAGGCGAGGCGCCGGAGACCAGCCTTGGCACGAAGCGTAGCCAGGCCGAAAAGGATCCAGTCAAGCATCCCGGGCAATGGGGCGAGCCGCTCAAACCGGCCTCGGTGCCTGCTCCGAGCGGGAGGGAGGGGGCCGGGCGAGCACGTCGTCGGCTGTTAATCCGAGCTGGCACTGGGCTCCGTTTCCTTCAGCCATTTTAGGCTGCCAGCCGAGGGAAGTCCTGGAGCAAAATGGCTCCCGAAAAGGGGTGAAGCAAGTCTGGATGGAGAGGGGGAGGATGAGAAGCTGGCCCTGAGAGGGGGAAAGGGTGAGAACCTCTCCCCACTCGGGTCCTCGGGTCTGCTGTGCCGGGCCCTGGAAAGGCCGGGTCGTGCCCTCCTGCTTCCCTCCGCATGACTCACATGGCAGAAAACTGGGCCTTTCTGGTCCCCAGAGTTTGGCCGCTTTCTCCCTCCCCGCACCGCAGACGTGAGGAACTAGTTGGCTGGAAATGCCACCCAACGGCCATCAGGCTGGCTTCCCAGACGCCCCATCCCCCCAAGTCCCGGTTCCACAACTTCTCCTTGAAGTGTTTCTGAGGAACTGGATCTGCCGAGGCCCGAACTCCCATGCTCATGTATCTGTTTATTTATACCCCACTCTTCTCCCCAATTGGGGGTGCAAAGTGGCTTTTAGAGGGTCGTTCCTTCCCGCCTCCATTTTCTCACAACAACCCTGTGAGGTAGGGCAGGCTGACAGATTGTGATGGGCCCAAGGTCTCCCAGCGAGCTTCCATAGTAAAAGCAGGGATTTGAACCCAGGTCGCCCAGTCTGCCACTCTGTCCACTGCAGTGCACTCATGACTCCCACCCGGTAGATGCGCAGCTCAAGCCCCTGACCCCAAGCCAGCCCTCCCCCCTTCTGTAACCATTAGGCAGAACTGCCTCAAAGCCTTTATTTCCGGTCACTGTCTTTTCACCTGCTGGATTCCTCTCTCCAGTCAGGAAGTCACGTGCTCCTGGCTTGTCTTCCTCATAGAGATTGCCTTATTTTATTTTATTTACTTCATTTATACTTCACCTTTCTCTGGAGTGGGGACTCATGGTGGCTTTACATAATTTTCCTCCCCTTCATTTTATCTTCACAGCAGCCCTGTGGGGTGGGTTAGGCTGAGTGTGTGTGACTAGAATCATAGAGTTGGAAGGGACCTCCAGGGTCATCTAGTCCAACCCCCGGCACAATGCAGGAAATTCACAAATACCCCCCCCCACACACACACACACGTACCCAGTGCTCCCTTTAAACTGTGGAGTCTTGTGAGCAAAAATTCTAGTGTGTGAGCTACTGGCACTGAAGTTGTGAGCAAGTGATTTGGCTACTGTTTTATTTATTTATTTCGATTTGTATCCTGCCCTCCCCGCCAAAGCATTACTACATAAATTAGTTTGCTCTGGAGCCATCCTTCCTAAGCTAAAACAAAAAGGTGTGAGCCGGAGGCTAAAAAACTGTGAGCTTGCTCACACTAACTCAGCTTAGACGGGACACTGCCAGTGACCCCCTGTTCCATGCCCAGAAGATGACAAAAAACCTCCAGGACCTCCAGCCAAACTGGCCTGGAGAAAAAAATGCTTCCTGACCCCAAAGTGGCGATCAGCATTTCCCCGGGTTTGGAAGAAAGGGCCGCGAAAACTAAGCACTGAGGCAACCCTTCCCGCCCTCCCTTCTCATGATCGGCCCAAGTTCACAGAATCCGCATTGCCGTCTGATGGCCACGAGCCTCTTGTCTGAACACCTCCAAAGGAGGAGAGCCCACCACCTCCCGAGGAAGCCTGTTCCACTGAGGAACCGCTCTAACTGCCAGAAAGTTCGTCCTAAGGTTTAGCTGAAAACTCTTGATTCAATTTCAACCCGTTGGTTCTGGTCCAACCTTCAGGGGCAACAGAAAACAACTCCGCCTCATCCTCTGTAGGGCTGCCCTTCAAATACTTGAAGACGGTTCTCATGTCACCTCTCCGTAGTCCCCTCTCCAGGCTAAAGAGACCCGGCTCCTTCAGCCTTTCCTTATAGCCCAAAGCTTTCACAGCGGGGGGGGGGGGGGGGGATTCAAACCTGGTTTCTTGTCCTCCTCCACCCTGATGAACGCCCAGCCCTTTGGGTGCCCCTCTCCTCTGCTCAGACCTAGGAGAATCCCCTAGCCACGGCCCCTGGCTCCCATAGCTAAGCCACCTCATCCCCCTTTCCTGAAGGAGGGCCCAGGTGTTACGAGCTCCCTTTCTCTCTCTGCAGGTGTGAGGCAGCGCAATGGCTCCGGTTGTGGAGGTCACAGACGTCGGCCATGCCAGCTCCCTCCTGGTCCAGCTGAACGAGCAGCGTCTGCGCGGCCAGTTCTGCGACGTCACCATCATTGCCGAAGACACAAAGTTCAAGGCCCACAAGAACGTTCTCGCCGCCTCCAGCCCGTACTTTAAGGAGGTGCTTCTGGAGGAGTCGGCCGGTCGCCAGCCGAGCCAGATCCTGGAGCTTCCAGACATTCAGGCCGAGGTCTTCTCCGACATCCTCAACTTCATCTACAACTCCCGTCTCTCCGTGCCCAGCCCGGCAGCCGCCAAGGAGATCGGGGTTGTCGGCCGACGCCTGGGCATTTCCCGCTTGGAGGACCTGGATGACCCCGAGGCCAAGATGGACGACTCTGGCGTGGTCTCCTCCAGGCCCTGCAGCTCACCAATCGACCTCACCTGCCCTTCCCGCTCGACCGAGCCCTCCAGTCCTCTCTGCTTCCAGGAATTGGCCAAAGTGCCTAGCCCTGAGCGGGATACTCACCCTGATACCGAAACCGAGACGGCTAAGATCCTCTACAACCTCAGCTCCACAGCCACAGTACCGGCCCCGGTGGCACCACCGCCTGACCTAGCTTTCGTGCTGAAGGGAAGTGTTGCTTGGGACCATGACAGTCCCTCCGGGAAACCCTCAGTGGCCACCGCCGACCCCGAGACGTCCCAAGGGCCGGCCTCTTCTTCCTCGTCCCCATCGGGAGCTTCCTACCCAGCGAGCAGCACCTTCTGTTGCGGCAGCTGCAGCCGCTCCTTCACAACAGCGTCCGCGCTCAGCCTGCACGTGAAGCTCCACCGGACGCGGCGTTCCTTGTCTTGCCGTCACTGTGGAAAGAGTTTTATCCACATCAAGCGGCTGCAGACGCACGAGGTCTTGTGCAAGGGAGGGGAGAAGCCCGAGGAGCCCGCCCGGGCGGTCGAGTCGCTGCCCAACCCGGGGCTCCCTCCCAAGCCGGCGTCTGCGTCGTCATCTTCCAAGAAGGGCCTCCTGTTCCGTCACCGGGGCTTGCCGCGACTGGACTACATCTCTGACCAAGACCACTTTGTCAAAGTGGTGGACGGCCACATCATCTATTTCTGCACCGTCTGCGAGCGGTCCTACATGACCCTCTCGAGCCTCAAGCGCCACTCCAACGTCCACTCCTGGCGGCGGAAGTACCCGTGCCGCTACTGCGACAAAGTCTTTGCCCTGGCGGAATACCGCACCAAACACGAGGTCTGGCACACCGGGGAGAGGCGCTACCAGTGCATCTTCTGCTGGGAAACTTTCGTCACCTACTATAACTTGAAGACCCATCAGAAGGCCTTCCACGGGATCAACCCCGGGCTCATCTCTTCCGAAAAGACGCCCAATGGGGGCTACAAGCCGAAACTGAACGCGCTCAAGCTCTACCGGCTCTTGCCGATGCGTTCCCAGAAAAGGCCCTACAAGACCTACAGCCAGGCCCTGATGTCGGACAACCTCCTCCTGCCTGCCCAGCCCATTCCCATGGCGTTAGGGGATGGGGACTCCTTGGACAGGAATTTGGTCTCCTCTCTGGGGGCCAGCAACGTCGCTTCCGCCTTCTCCCCCAACGGCAGTTCCTTAGAGTTGCCCAAAGCAGAACGCTTTCCGCGGCAGGAACCTGTGGGCGCTCCAGAGATGTCCGTGCTCCCTGCTGCGGCTGAAAAGACAGCGCAGGATAAGCGTCCAGGCCCACTGGGCGCAGAGGCACCCACAGTCATTGCCTACGGACGCCCGGCCTCTTCTGTCATCGTCCACAGCACTTCGGTGCTGGCACAGGCTGCCCCATCTGTGATTACGTATAAGAGCAAATCTTCAGATGCACCGTCAATTACTGGACCTCCTCTGCCGCAGGCACCACCGCAGCCTTCCACTGTTGCGGCAAAGCCCATCAAGAAGCAAGTACTGAGAGAGTACATCCAGTCACAGAAGGCCGCGGAAGAGGCCTTAGACGAGAAGGGTAGTGACCATGGGAACAGGGCAAGGGGCCCCCGTCATGTGGGGCGGACCATGACGTACATGGCCAAGCCGGCGTACGTGGGCACTGCCTCAGAAAGTCGATCCGCCCCACTCTGCCAAATCACGGTGCGCATTGGTGAGGAAGCCATAGTCAAGCGGCGCATCTCTGAAACGGACCTCATGCTGGACAAAAGCAGCCGGGTTGGGGGGAAGCGCTTTGATTTTGGCGGGGAGAAGCAGCCGCCACTGCCGGCGCTGGCCCCCCACGGCAAGCACGCTGACAGGGGTTACGCCAACGAGAGCGGGGAGGAAGAGAGCGACCGAGGGGATGCCGAAGACCAGCTTTGGAGGCCGTATTACAGCTACAAGCCCAAACGGAAGGCGTGCGGCGCAAGCGGCGGCAGCAGTGCTGTGCCCAAGGTGAAGAAGTCCCGGTGGCGCCGCAAACTCCGCTCGCTACGCTGGATGAAACGGACAGAGAAAGCAGAGGAGGAAGAGGACGAGGAGGAGGTCAGTGTGGGGACTAGCGGCCCTGCGTCTGCTGAGATGTCTGCGGGCCTTGGAGGTGCCTTCGAAAGCGAGGGGACAGATCCCCCTCCCAAAGCGGGTGGCGGGCGGGGGTCGGATTGGAAGCACGAGTGTAGTGTCTGCGGTAAGCTGTTCTCGGCCCTGAAGAAGCTGCGGAAGCACGAGCGGGTCCATGGCCGCCTCAGCAAAGACGACCAGTCCCTGGCGCCGCTGCTGGCGCCACCGCACCGCGTAGGCCGGAAGCCTTTGGTGAAGTTCACCTGCACTCACTGCTCCAAGGTCTGCAAGACGGCGGCGGCCCTGAGCCGCCACATGAAACGGCACGAGGGGGAACAGCCCGAGGACACCCCCTTGCCGGCCCTCACCACTGTCATCGCCTATTCCAAGAAGACCACCGACTTGCCCCCGGCAGCCCCGTCGCCCGTTGTCAAGGAGGAGACCACGCAAGAGATGCAGGTGTCCTCCTCGAGCGGCGAGGCCCCCATGTCTCAGCACGAGCTTCCGGAAGAGGGACCCAAAGCAATGGAAACGCAGCCCTCCAGCGGCTGTATGCCGGCACCGCTGCCAGAAGAGGAGAACGCGCCACTGCTGGCTGAAAGCAAACCCCCCTTCGGTGAGGAGGTGCCCGTCCCTCCGCCACCTCTGGAGGCTGCCACCAGCCTCGCCGACATGCCACCGCCTTTGTCCCACTCCCTCCAAGACCCTGTCATCTCCCATACGGGTCTGATCCAGAAACCGGCTCTGGCCCCACCGGAGATTGAGGCGGAGCGGTACCCGGTCCAGGAGTACCCCTTGCCACTCTTGGTGCCGGGGAGCTGTCGGACCCGGAAGGATCTGGAGGACAAAGCCTCCTTCCTCACTTATCCCAGCGCCATCCAATTCAGTGCTGTGGGCAAAGCGGGCAGCAGCGAGGGCGATGGCAAGGTGAGCTTCTACCCGGATCCGTACCCGCTGATGTACGGCCACCAGCTCCTGGCTGCCTACCCGTACAACTTCACCCTGCCGGTGGCTCTGAACATGGTCGTCCCGGACGAGAAGGGGCAGCCCCTCCCCTTCCTGCCGAGTGTCTTCAGCTACGCGATGAATCCTTGCCGGAGCCAGGCCCACGAGGCGAGTGCCCCCGGATCGAATGGGGGTGTGGCCATGGGGGGCAGCGCCGCTCGGGAGGGCAGAGGAGAGTCGGCGGCTGCCGAGCGGCTGAAGAAAGGCAACCTGCTGTGATGTGAGGGACAGAGGAAGGACACAGCCGGTCCGGGGGAGAGGCGCCACCGGAGGGATCCTTTTTGGTGGGAGGGGGGAGATAGTCTGTGGTAGGAGGGGGGGGGGACGAGGACAAAAATGTTCCCTCTTTGGTCTGAAAACGTGGGGGTGGGGGGAAGAAGACTAGTATGGAGCATCCAAGGAAAGGGTGTGGGCTGTAATTTACTGCTGTTTGTCCAGAGGGGAGCAGGGCGTTGTTTTCTGACCCCATAATAAACCCCCCCCCCAGCCGTGGCCGGTCGCGGGGCCCCTGGTAGGGTGAACTTAAAAGTAGCAAATATAGGTACAGGGTAACCCCTCTTCCCTCCCCAGCCCCACGTGACTGTCCTCTCGCTCAGTAGACACAATTCAGAGTTAAGTTTGCACAGCCAGCTGCCCTTCCCCTCCTCCCCCCCCCCCACCTGCACACAGCAATACCTGCTCACTTCCGGGTATAGGTGGCGCACCTCGTGACTTCCTGCCGTGTGGGGGGGGTGGAGGGCCACGTGGAGCGGGGGGGTGGGGTGGGCCGGGCCCTGTGCGGAGCTCTTTGGCAGACCCCGGCCTTGCCCTCTTCCTCCCCCCCACCCCCCATCGTGTTGTCTTTCTGCAAGGGGGGAGGATGGTTGCGTTGCAGAGAAGGGCTGCCCTCCCCAGCCCAGCCCCCCTCTCCATTTCTCTCCGGGCCCCGCGCCAGGCTTCTTGTTTGCAGTCAGTGCGCTCTGCCGCTGCCGGGCGGGCGGGCAAGCACCAGAGGTTTTTTGTTTTGCAGCCTGAATGAATCACATTTTCCTTTGGGCGCGGGGGGGGGGGCGTGCCCCAGGCGAGGCGTCCTGCTGAGCCCTGGAGGGAGCCTTTCCCATAGGTTCTGGGTCTTCCAGAAACTTCCCAACCCCATCATGTCATAGGCTAGCGTGGTGGGGGGGGTAATCACAGAAACCCACCTCAGCTGGCATTCATGAGGAAAGCGATGCCACTAATGGCCCCCTTTTAAGCTGCCCCTGATGGGGTGGGGTGGGCAAGCAGACCGGATTCCACTGTGTACTCTGATTTTTTTTTTATTTTCGCCACGCGTCTCGTCCACTCCCCTTGTGTCCCCCCACCCCCACCCCCGGTCTTCACCCTGCTTTGCAGGTCCACACCCACGCCTCCTAGCAGCCCCCTCCCAATACAGACAACCTAAAATCAGCAGTAGAACCAGCCTGTGGAAATTTGACATTTTGGTTAACGTTTTAAAACATCCCCTCCTGCTTTTCAGGAGCTCCGTCTTTAAACTACCTGCTTGGAAGATATGTTTGTCTTCCGCTGTACTCAGCAGGGACCTGGTGGGCTGGGGGGAGCATTTTTTTTCTGTGCATAGATTTGGCTTAGTCGGAGCCTTGACTTCCAGACAGATTGGGGGGGGGCGGCATTTGTAATGTGAATGAGCATTCTCGCCAGTAAGTACTGTTTGCATTACGAACCAGACTGAAGGAAGGGCTGTTTTTTGCTTAATTTTGGTGATCCCAGCACAAAGCCCGCGTAGATTTTAATTAGCGTTATGTTCCTCCTCCTCGTTTGTCTTGCTGTGAGCCCAAAAAAAAAAAACTTAAGCCTTGAATATTTTTTTTTAGGATCAGGGACACAACCGATCCCCCCCAGTGCTGCATTCCAAAAGAAAATTCTGCCTGGTTCGGGGAAGTGATTTTTCTTTTTTCTAAAAAAAATAAGGAAAATAAAACGTCAGTCCTTAAAGACATGAAAAGCCAAAGGGTAGAAAATTCTGGACAGCTTCCCCCGGCCTCCTGAGTTCTTCCCTCCCCCGCCCAATGAAAAACTTGCAGATATCAGTATAAGGAAATGTTTAGGGGGGGGGGGAATGGACCAAAACCAGAGGCTAATGTAAAAACTGGTCAGGTTGGGGAGGGGGGAATGGGCGGGGAAGAGATTGCCATACCTAGAGGAAACTGTGAACTTTGAAAAGCAAATGGAATGGTTTTGCAAAAGAATATGTAGCAATTTTAGGAACCAGGAGTAGCAAAAAAAGAAAAAGGGGGTTGTGCGAACATAGCATTTTTTCAGGAGAGGAAGTTGAATGATCACGGTGGCAGCATGGCTCCCCCCCCCCCCCCCCCGCCAACCAGCACCTATGAGCCGGGCTGCCCACTTCCAGGAGGTGGCTGGAGATCTCCCGGGATCACAGCAGCTGTCCGGGGACATTCTCCTGGAGAAAATGGCCGCTTTGGAAGGGGGACTCCGTGGCAGTAGACCCCAGCGGCGACCCTCCCCTGCCCTTTCTAGACTTCACCCCCAAATACCCAGGAATTTCCCAGCCTGGAGGTGGCAACTCCACCTACATCCCTCTCCCTAAAATGGCTGCTGGGTCCCACTTCCGGAAGGGGAGCGTCTCGGGGCAGGGCGAGCGTGTCCAGATGGCCGCGTGCCTTTTGCCTCCGGGGAGGGAAGCGGCTGGGGGGCGCTGCAGGCTGCAAAACTGCGTCGGGATAACAACGCCTGCGGTGCCCCCTCCCGGGGTGGGGGGGGGGGATGCGAGGAAGGGCCGCCGTGCAAGCGCCGCCTCCGCCACCACGCACGCGCCCCACGGCGCCGCTGGTGGAAGGGGACGCTTGCGGCGCTGAACTGGCAACACGCTGCAAAGGAAGCTCGGCGGTGTGCGCGCACTCTTCTCCCTCCCACCCCCCCGCCGCAGCGGAGGCACCCGGATGCCTGTGTCCCTCTCGCCCCCCCCCCCCCCGCTTTCCTCCCTTCCCCGGGATTTCTCAACCCGGCAGCGCCGCCTTCCCCCTCGGGGGCTCCTCCATTGCGTTGCATTCCAGTGGGCGGCGGCGGGGGCCACAGTCTACTGCGGGGGAAGAAGCGCCTCTCCCCTCCGGGCCCCCTTTGCTGCAATGCAGCACATGCGGAGTCTTCTTGCCTGACCCCCCCCCCCCTTCTGACCGTACACGTTCAGCGGTGGGCCTTCTGGACGCAGGGCTGAGTTTCAGTTCTGGCACTCTTGCCCGCCCGCAAAACCCTTGGCAGACCGGGGCTGCACCCCCTCCCTACAACGCCCACATTCTTGGGCAGAAGCCATCGCGACCAGGAGGCCTGAGACTGGTTTCGGGCCGTGGTGTGGACGCGCAGGGGGTGGAAAGGCCTGTCCCTTCCGCTCGCGTCGCCCCCTCCGATCTTTCTCGTCTCCTCTTGCTTGGGGGACAGCTGAGGGCGGGGCTTTGGGAGGCCTGGTGGGTCCCGATTCCCACTGGGAGGGGGGGAACCAAGGCAGAGCCCCCTCCCTCCCTAGGCCCCGGTGCCACTTCCTGCAGGCTCACAAGGCCTTCCCCCGAGGAGTAGAGGAAGGGAGGGAAGGGGGGAACCAAGAGCGCTCCAAAGCTGTCCGGGGAAGGTGTCCGAGCGCCCCTCCAGTGGGGCGGGGAGGTTGGGGGCCCAGAAGGGCGGTCGCGGATCTGTACATAGCTGTCCGTCTCTCCGATCTTTTTGCACTTTGTCACTGGGCCGGGGGAGGGGGGGCTCTCAGTGATTGTTCAGCGTTTGCTACTGAATGTACCTTCGTCTTTAATTTTTTCGTTTTCTAGAAGCACCTCTAGCTAGTTTTCATGGCACTTTAGCGATTTACTGAAGCCGTTTAAGGAAAGAGACAAAAACCACCAGGAAAACAAAAACACCAAGGGTTTTAAAAAAGCAAAAGACAGAAAAACAACACACACACACACACACCCATATTGTTGACGGTAATAACGACGACGAATAATTCCTCCGCTTTTTCCCCCCGGTCTCTGTTCCAAGTGTGACAGTGTGAAAAGTTTGTTAGACAAAATGCCGTATTTATCTCTTCTGCATCTTTGTGTGTAATTCCAATAACTTCTCCCCCAATAAAAAGACAATTATAAGCTCCACCCAACTGCCTCGAAGCCCCCCTTGTCCACGCCAACGAAGGCGCGCGCGGCGGCGCAGGCACAGTGGGGCGCCAGGCAGGCAGGCGGGCGGCTGTTCAGCCGGGCCGGGGCCTCGAACACAGGTCTGCGCTGTCTTGCGTTCCCAGAACGGCGGCAGTCCGCGGCCCCTCTCCTCTCGGGGATGCTAGGAAGCGTGGTTGGCCCAGCGCCCCCCCCCCCCGGGCCTTCTGCCAGTGGTTCGCGGCACTGTTTGCCCTGGCCGGCCTCCTGGGCCAGAGCCGGGCATGGGTCACCCGGGGAGAGGCCGCCCGCCAGCCAGCCCGCACTGCTGCCGAACCCCGGCAACTTTGGTGGTTTTTTCCCCCTCCTTCCTGGAATAATTTTAGACCTGGCCGGTCCGCCGGGTGGCCTTGGCGCTGCCCTCTGGGGCTCCTGTTGGAGGGAGGACGCGGGTGGCCGCATCCAGCGGGGGCAGAGACCCAGGGGGCGACTACACCGGGGGCGGGGGGGGGGGATCTCTGTCCGAGCCCCTGCGCTTTGCCAGTGGGGGGGCTGCCGCAACCTCTGGCCGGAGGCATTCCCCTCGGGGCCGATGACCACTCCCGCCTGGCGCTGCACTCTGTGGCCCTGGGTGCAAAAGCGCGGCAGGCTCCCGCTTCCCGAAGCGGCTGGAGGAGACCCCTCCCGGCCCCTGTCCGTGGGGGTGGGGGACGGAGGGCGAGCTCCGATTCGAAGAAAGGGGGGGGGGTGAGCAGAGCACCTCTCCCTCCGGGGCGGCCCCCTCGCCCGCCCCCTGCAGACCTTGACCCGCGCCTGCAGCCAACTGGCCGCCCCCCGGAGCCCGCTCGGCAGTCCGCCGCCCGCCGCCCTGCCCGCCGCAACACCCCGCCATGCCTGGCCTCTCCGCCCGGCGGTGGCTCCTGCTGCTGCTGCTCCTGACGGCGCTGGGGGTCTCTCGGGGAAGCCAGGTGAGTCGGGCGGGGGGAGGACTTGGCTTGCAAAGAGCCTCTGAGCGCGTGCAGAGTACTCCCCCCCCCCCGAGGCGGAAGGCAAAGGACCGCGGAGGGAGGGGGGAGGCGAGAGGAGCGATCTCCCCTCGAGCTGTGCAGATAAAAGATCGCCCCCCCGGGGGGTGCTGACTCCCCTGCCGCCCCCCATTCTGCAGACAAGGGCGGCGCTCTGCGCCTGCGCAAAGGAAAGGCTGTCGCCTGCGGAACCTTCTGCCACCAGAAGAGCCGAGCCGCTTTAAAGCACCCCCTCCCCCGCGCGCGCGCTGGAAGACCTCCAACAAGGGCCACTCCCCGGCCCCGAAGATCCTTCCTGGCAGGGATCCCCTTTCTCGGCTCCTCCCTTGCCTTGCATTTCGGCAGGCCGGACAGCAAGAGGAGAGGCCCCCGCTCGGGCTGCCGCTCGGCATCATGGGTGTTGTAGTTCCCAGACGGTGACTGAGCGGAGGGGGCGGGAGAGCGCCAGGCTAGTGGGGGGGGGGGGGGGAGCTCGACCGGTAGACTTCCTGCCTGCTGCAAGGCACAGGAGCCCTGCCTGGAAAAGCCGGACTAAGCTGGCAATCGCTGGCATGCGGAAAGGGGAATCCCGTCGGGAGGTGAAGAAAGCGGCACGACAGCCAGCCGTTCAACCGGTGAAGCCCCCTCCCCCCATTAGGGAACTCGACCTGCTGCATTTCTGCCTGTCTGGCAGCAACTCCGAGGGGAGAGCGGCGAGGGTCAGCCTGCCCTGCCTTTGCGAATTTCACTGTCGAAGGGTAGGAGGGGCCGGGGTCATCTGTCGCTTCCCTTCCCCGCCGCGGCTCGGAACCGGGAAGAGAAGAGCTTTTCCCTGCCCCTCCCGCCTTCCTTTTCTCCGGGCGGGCGACAAGAAGGAGAAAACCTCTGGCCGACTCGAGAAGAAGAAGAAGAAGAGAAGAGATTGGATTTATATCCCGCCCTATATCCCGAGAAGTGGTCTTCCCCTCCCACCCACCCCCAAAAAAAACATTCGGCAGCACTCCTAATCCGAGGCCTTCGTTCCCACGAGACGCTGAGCCCGGAGAAGAAGAGGCGGCACGTGAACAGCCTTCCGGGGCTGCAGCAGCACGACCCCTCCCCCTAACCCACCCGGCTTAATGAATGAATTAATTCCAGCTCCTTTTCCGAGGGGGCTTTTCGCTTTTCCCGTAGCAAGACTGCCCCCGCGTGGAATATCTAAGCCACTGCAGCAGCGACATCTGCCGACCGGTTCCGGTCCCTCTTTCTCTTTAATGCTGCCCCCTGGTGGCTTACTGGAGGTAATGTCCACTCTCTCTCCTCTCCCAGTATGACCAGTGCTTCCAGGGGCTCTCTAAGGAGGCAGGGGCTTTGAACATTGGACAGAGATGGGGAGATCCCTCTCCAGCAGCCACGCTCAGCATAGAACTGCATAAAGTCAAGAGGTAAACGGATTGGGGTGGGGAACAGACGTGCCAAACTCCAGGTGGGAAGCAAAGAATAACAGAAAACAACTGTGGGCTGAGTTTCCCGCAAAATATTCGCAAAGGAGACTTCACCCAAGTGAAATGCATCTGTGGTCTGGAATAAATCTAACCATATAATCCATCATAGGAAAATGCAGAAGCCAAAGAAGTCCATCGTAGGAAAATACAGAAGCCAAAGAATAAATATGCAAGATAAATATCCCAAAAAATCCCAACAGTTTTCCTAGATAATTCTTCCAGTGTTTCAGAAGTCTGAAACACTGGAAGTCTGAAACACTGGAAGAATTACCTAGGAAAAGTGTTGAGACCTTTTTTGGATATTTCTCTTGTATATTTTTTCTTTGGCTTCAGTATTTTCCTAGGATGGACTTCTTTGACTTCTGCATTTTCCTGTGATGGATTATAGGGACATTTATGAACATTTTGCAGGGAATTCAGCTCATAGTTGTTTTCCGTGATTTGCAACTTCCAGGTGGGGACTGGAGCTCTCCCAGAATTATAATTGGCCTCCCGAGATCAGGTGCCCTAGAAGAAAATGGAAGCTTCCAAGGGTGGGCTCTGTGGCATCACCTCCCTGCTGAATTTCCTCTGCTCCTCAGTCTCAGCCCCAAAGCTACAGGAATTTCCCAGTGCAGACTTGGGAATCCTAGCTGGGAAGCAGTGGAGGCCTAGGGGTTTTTGAATAGGTCAGACTGTCTGCTAATAATTCAGTCCATTGGGCCATCAGGTTCAGAATGGGCTACTCTGAGTAGCAGCCACGGTCGGCTCTGAGCTCCGAGATACTTTTTAAACAGGAGACTTCCGGGACTGAATCTGGGACCATCCCCCCCCCCCCCCCCATGCAGGTCAGGTGTTTTGCCTCTGAGCCACGACCCCACTGTTTAAAGATGAGGGAACTGGACACCGTTTCTCAGGTAGCAGATCTGTTGGCTGTGTAACCAAAGCCCCGTGAGGTTGTCAAGTCAAGAGATGAGCAGAGGTGGTTGGCCCTTGCCTGCCTCTGCAGAGCGACCCTGGACTTTCTCAGTGGTCTCCCATCCAAATACTAACTAGGGCCGACCCTGCTTAGCTTCTGAGATCTGATGAGATGAGGCCAGGCTGGGCCATTCAGGTCAGGAGATACACCTCTTAGTCCCTCTGCCCCCGCGCCCCATAGCCAGTGCATCAGAATTCTTTTTCCCCCACTTGGGGCCCAGCTGGTCACAGCCGTTGGACAGGGAGTCCCGAAGAGCAGGGTCCGATTACTGGCTTCCTCCCCCCCCCCAGCGCAGCTTCCTCTTTTGAGTTCCGCACCTACGACCCGGAAGGCATCATCTTCTATGGGGACACAAGCCCCAGCACCGACTGGTTCGTGCTGGGGTTGCGCAGGGGGAAACTTGAAATGCAGATCCACAACAGTGTCGTAAACATCAGTGTCACCGGGGGACAGCAGATCAACGACGGCCGATGGCACCAGGTACGGAGGCACCTTTGCGGCGCTTGCACATTTTCAGCCGGATTCGTTCACTTCGTTTATAACTCCCCTTTTCCAGGGAGACCTTCATGGCAAAATTTAAAAACAAAACAATGCAGTCAGGCAGGAGATACCCAGCATGCAGTGCAATCAAAAAACAATGCAGGCCGGCCATTCCAGAAGGTGGGGTCACCACAGGGTGTGCGCATGAACGGTTCGTTGTCCATCTTACCCATTTTCAGGGTGGCCCTTGCAGGAGGCTTGTGGAAGGAGTCGTGGTGGGGCATGTCAGGACAGGCGATCCCGCGGCTACACAGGCTCAAGTCCACGGAGGGCTTGGTCTGTGATAACCAGACCCTTGAACTGAGCCCAGCAAGGGATCAGGGACCAACTGCGTATCTGCAGAGGGGTTTGTGACATGTGCCTTCCGCCTTGTTCCCAATAGTCATCTGGCCGTGGTGTTCTGTACTGACGAGTTGTCCATGGGGGCAGGCCCATGTGGAGTGCGCTGCAGTAGTCTAGCCTCAGTGTAACCGTGGCAGGGATCCCAGTGGTCAAATCAACCGAGAAGGCAGAGGACCATTTTTCGGGCTAGGAGAAGCAGGGGGAATGCCTAGTTGGCAGCAGCTTTCTCTTGCTTCTCCAGTAATGGCGCCAGGTCCAGTATAACCCCACAGCTCTTGACAGAGGAGTCAGTGAGCGTCATTTGGCCCCCATCCAAAGTGGGGCCCACTGTGTCCCTCAAGACCAGCCAGCATTGCCTCCATCGCTTAAGGGTTCAGTTTCAACCAGTGTCCCCTCTGAGCCGAGTTTGTGTGAGCCAGCTCACCGTTTTTTAGCCTCCAGCTCACACATTTTTGTCTTAGCTCGGGAAAGATGGCTCCAGAGCACACTGATTTATGCAGCAGCCAAATTGTTCACTCACAACTTTAATGCCCAGTAGCTCACAAAGTAGGATTTTTTGCTCACAAGACTCCACAGCTTAGAGGGAGCATGGGTTTCAACTTGTTCTCCCTCAGCCGTTTGACCACAGCAGGAAGGCATGGGGTTAGGCTCTCAACGGCGGCCCCAGCTCACTGAGAAAAAAAGATACCACTGGGTGTCATCAACATATTGGTGACGGCCTACACAAAAATGACAAATGATTTCCCCTGTGGGCTTTACGCAGAGATAGAATAACATGGGGGGGGGGATAAACCGAGGCTTGAGAACCCTGGCAAGGCAAGTCTGGCCCCAGTCACCAGTGGCCCCCTTCGGAGCAGTGCGTTTCCGCACAGCAGGTCAGTTCTATTCAGAATGCATTCGTGTTAATTGAGCAGCACTGAGGGGTACTGAAATGCCTGGTGGGAGTTCAAATTAACCCCTGGTGGCACAGACATTTTACTTGCTTTCTGCCAGTTTGGTGTCGTGGTTAAGAGTGCAGACTCTAATCTGGGAGAACCGGGTTTGATTTCCCCACTCCTCCACATGTAGCTGCTGGTGGGACTTTGGGTCAGTCACGGGTTCTCTCAGAGCTGTTCTCTCAGGGGCAGTCCTCGAAAGAGCTCTCTGAGGCCCACCTACCTCACAGGGTGACTGTTGTGAGGAGAGGAAGGGAAAGGAGATTGTCAGCCACTCTGAGACTCTTTCGGGTAGCAAAGGGTGGGATATAAATCCAATCTCCTCCTCTCCTTCTTCGCTCTGCTTCCCTGAAGGGGCTGTGAAACTGGCCTTTTAAATGGCCGCTCCCTTTCCTGCAAGGGTAGTTTTTAATTTGTTTTTAC
The DNA here is from genome assembly GCA_029233225.1 of Lepidodactylus listeri. Taxonomy (NCBI): domain Eukaryota; kingdom Metazoa; phylum Chordata; class Lepidosauria; order Squamata; family Gekkonidae; genus Lepidodactylus; species Lepidodactylus listeri. The sequence continues at coordinate 54,389,861 of JARCFY010000018.1, forward strand.
TTTATTGGTACCCTGCCTCTCTCCCCAGCGGGGAACCCACAGTGGCTTACATCCGTCTTCTCTCATCCATTTTGCCCTCACAACAACCCTGCGAGGTCGGTCTTGAGAGTGCGTGGCTGGCACAAGGCCACCCAGGGAGCAGGCAGAGTGGGGACACCGCAGGCGGCTGCCTGCCTTTTACATTTCAGTTTCTCGTTTTGCCAGATCATGGTGAAGAATGAAGGGGACAGCGTGGTGCTGGAGCTGGACGAGAGCGACAGGCTGACTCTCAGCGAGGTTTCTCACGCCATCGTGGACCATCCGTTCCCGGAGATGCGCATTGGCGTCGGGGGTCTCCTCATCCCCAGGGAGGATTTGCTCATTCCCGTAAGGGCTCGCGTGTTGGAGGAGGCATCTCAAAAGCAGGGGCCGGCTGCGGTAATGTCGCAGCCACTGTTCCCTTGCAGCTGATCAGTGTGAGCTAGCTCACGGATTTCTAGGCTCCGGCGCACAGATTTTCGTCTCAGCTCAGGAAGGAGGGCTCCAGAGCAAAACTAATTGATGCAGCAGGCCAATCGCTCACTCACCACTTCAATGCCAGTAGCTCACAAAGTAGGATTTTTGCTCACAGGACTCCACATCTTAGAGGGAGCATTGGGCCCAATCTCCCTCCCTCTAAGCTGTGGAGTCTTGTGAGCAAAGATTCTACTTTGTGAGCTCCTGGCATTAAAGTTGTGAGTGAGCGATTTGGCTACTGCATGAGTTAGTTTGCTCTGGAGCCATCCTTCCTGAGCTAAGACAAAAATCTATGAGCTGGAGGCTAAAAAACTGTGAGCTAGCTCACACTAACTCAGCTTAGAGGGAACACTGCGTTCCCACTCCAACCATTTGAGCCCCCCCACTGTGCAGCTCCTGAAAATCCCCCCCCTCCAAAGCATCCTCTCTTTCTTGGGGGAGGGAGGGTCCCGATCAGTGTTCCCTCTGAGCTGAGTCAGTGCGAGCTAGCTCACAGTTTTTTAGCCTCCGGCTCGCAGATTTTTGTCTTCGTTCAGGAAGGAGGGCTCCAGAGCCAACTGATTTCTGCAGCAGCCAAATCCCTCGCTCACAACTTTAATGCCAGTGGCTCACAAAGTAGAATTTTTGCTCACAAGACCCCACAGCTTAGAGGGAGCACTGGGCTGCTGGGCTACACTGTTGTAATGCAGTGTGCTGAAAGAAAGTCAGGCTCTCCTGGGGATTTTCTGGTGTCTTTATTTGCATCTGGGCTGCCAGAGAGAGCAGCCGGGGGTGTCCCACACGGTTGGGAGAGGAGGCAGACGGCATCGCCCTCCTTCCCTGCCCTTCCTTCCTTCCTTCCGGTCAGCTTCCTTGTCTTCCAGATGAACACGGCCATGGACGGCTGCTTGAGGCGGTGGAACTGGCTGAACACGAACACCACCTGGCTGGAGGGGGACGCCCTGGAGGGCGAGGGGACCAAGGCCTGCTTCTCCAGCATCCACCGGGGCAGCTTCTTCCCAGGCGGGGGCCTCGCCAGCTTCCGGCTCTCAGGTAGACCTGGGGAGACGGGCAGCAGGGCTCGGGGAGGGCGAGGATCAGGGCCTGACTCCCCCCACCGGGCCTGGCTGGTTCTGTCACAGCCAAATTGCACCCCTGGCCATCAGCATAAGAATGTTGCCTTCAAGGAGCCCTTCCATGTTAGCTCTGGATTTTGAGTGGGGGGACGAGGATGGACAGGCATGCTCGGAACGCACACAGATCCCCTTATTTCTCAGGCATTGCTTCTTGCTGGAAGACACCCACACCCATGCGGACACATGAAGCGGCCTCATAGTGAATCACGCCATCAGCACCTCAAAGTCAGTATCAGATAGCGGTTCTCCAGGGTCTCAGACGTAGGTCTTTCCCATTACCTCCTGCCTGGTCCTTTTAACTGGAGATGCCGGGGATTGAACCTGGGACCTTCTGCATGCCAAGCAGAGACTCTGCCACTGAGCCACTGTTCCTCTCCATGGCTCTCCAGGGTCTCAGGTGGAGGTCTTTCCCGTCACCTCCTGCCTGGTCCTTTTAACTGGAGATGCTGGGGATGGAACCTGGGACCTTCTGCATTCAAAGCAGATGCTCTACGACTGAGCCACCGCCCCTCCCCAATATTTATGATTTGATCAAGCATAGTCTTATTTGTAGTAGGAATACAACTTAACAATGGAGGCCCAGGTCACAAAGGTTTCCAGATTGGCGTCCTTTCAGCTGCACCAGGCTAGGCAACTGGCCCCAGACCTGTCTCGCCCGGTCACCTCCAGGTTGGATTACTGTAACTCGTTCTACGTGGGCCTACCCTTGAGGCTGACCTGGAAACTCCAACCGGTACAAAATGCAGCAGCCCAGGTCCTTACGGGGACGCTGTGCAGGGTGCATATCCATCCGGTGCTTCCGTGAGCTGCGTTGGCTTCTGGTAGAGGACCGGATCAGATTCAATTCCGCCGGGTGTGCCAGAAAGAGCTGTCCTGCCCAGGATTTGATTGAGGACCATGGCGGTCCCGCCACTCCCATCCTCCCCCCTGCCTCTCCCCCCCCCCCCCCAGGAGACCATGGCGCTGTGAGGATTTTAGTGCCATCTACAGCTAATGAGATTCTTGGAACACTCTGGGTGTTTCACTGTTTTAGCCTGGTTTTAAATTGTTTTATGCCGTGTTTCATCTGATTATGCTGTACTCTGCCCTGAGATCAGTCCTACTGGAGAGGGCGGTGAATAGATCCAATTAATTAATTAATCAATTAAATACAAGTCGTGGGGGTATGTGTAAAAGACTTCTTCCCCTTCCAGTTTGGTGTCGTGGTTAAGTGTGTGGACTCGAATCTGGGAGAACCGGGTTTGATTCCCTACTCCTCCACTTGCACCTGCTGGATGACCTTGGGCAAGCCATAGTTCTGGCACAGCTGTTCTTGAAAAAGAGCAGTTTCTGTCCGAGCTCTCTCAGCCCCACCTACCTCATAGGGTGTCTGTTGTGGGGAGGGGAAGGGAAAGGAGTTTGTAAGCCACTCTAAGACTCCCTTGGGGAGTGAAAGGCAGGGTAGAAATCCAATCTCTTCTTCACTTCTTCTTCTGGGTGTGGGTGGTTATCTAGTCACAGATACTAGCCTTGATTAGTAAATAAAACTTCCACATACAGAAGCAGTGTACCTCTGGTTGCTTGAGGAGAAGGGTCGACTTCAGGCCCACTGCTGTCCTGCTCTGAAGTCTCTGCCTCAAACAGGATTCTGGAATCAACTGGGCCCTTGGCCTGATCCTGCCCTCCCCTCTCTGGGTCTTGGTCCTGCAGCCCCATCCCCCTTCACTGATCCAGGCCCCCCCCCCCACAGGCCTCCCCACCGGACTCAGCCTCAACAATGAGAGTCGGTCGCCGAACGAGAGCTGGTCGCTAAACAACAAGAGCTGGTCACTGGCCATGGGGGTGTCGCTCCGTGCCAGCCCACAGATGGGGACGATCCTGGCCGTCTCGCCTTCAGAGCAGGCCCCGATCCTCAGTCTGAAACTGGAGGATATGGTGAGTTGGGCACGAGGGGGGTGGCGGGAGTCTTCCCAGAATTATGGCCAACCTGCAGGCGACAGAGATCAGTTCCCCTGGAGGAAACGGCCGCTTTGGGAGGTGGACGGTGGACCCTGCGGAGGCCCCTCCCCTCCCCAAACCCTGCCCTCTCCTGGATCTGCCTCCAAATCTCCAGGAATTTCCCAACCCAGAGATGGCAACCCGGTGCAGCCATCGGTGGCAGACCCCTGCAAGCGGTCAGTGGGCTCCCAGAGAGCTCCGTTTCCCGGGGGCTGGCATGCCTGGGGGCCTCGTAGCACAGAAGGGAGAGGAGGGGGTCCACACCCCCGGGCCTGAGATGCTTCTCCCCATTTCTCACCCCAGGATGTGGTAGCCCAGCTGGGGGACAAGGTGGTTCTGCGGGCCCCGCTGCCCGGGGGGGGCTGCCCAGCTTCGGACCTCCTGCTCCGTGTCACGTCCGCTGAGCTCGCCTTGCGCCTGGGCCCCCGCGAAACCTCTGAGCTGATCCAGGAGGCCGATTTCAAGGCCCTGCGGCATCTCTGGCTGAGTGGGGAAGGCCACCTCTTCATTGGGGGGCTCCCGGGTAGGTCTTTCTTGGAAAGGGGGGTGTTCAGCGAGACCCCCGTGCTGGAGGGTGTATGGGGGTGGGTGGGAGTTATACATTATCTGCTCTCGCGTTCGGTCAGCCTGGACGGATTGTTTTGAACTGGCCTTATTTCACAGGAATGATTAAACATTCTGATGGAGAGTGGCATTTTGCGTGGAAAAGGAAAGTTCTCGTACCAGGCCACGCTCGTTTTATTAGACACCGTGCCTGACCTCAGACTAGGGTATCCGGTCAAGTTGTCCACCTGATGGGGACAGAGCGCACTGGGAGTTTAAACATGGCAGGAAGTCAGTGTGAGGACCAGGCCCCGGGAGACACACACACACACACACACACACCCCAGCCAGAAATGAATCCCCTCGGCCACGCACTCTTGAAACAAATGTTTTGGCCCAGCTGGCTGAGACATTCCCATGGGAAAGTTTTGTGTGCTTTCTGGGTCTGATGGGCCTCTGGCTGTGAGCTCCAGAATGAATTTTGGCCATAGGAAGACCGGCTGGTGAGCTCGGGCCCTGCGTTGCCTTCCCCTTGGACTTTGGCTTGTTTCTGTGATCCGTCTGGAGCCACACGCGCCCTGGGCCCTTTTTGGGGGTAGTTTAGTTTGGTGTAGTGGTTAAGTGTGCGGACTGTAATCTGGGAGAACCAGGTTTGATTCCCCACTCCTCCACGTGCAGCTGCTGGTGTGACGTTGGGCCAGTCACAAGTTCTTTCAGAGCTGTTCTCTCAAGGGCAGTCCTCGAAAGAGCTCTCTCAGCCCCACCTACCTCACTGGGTGTCTGTTGTGGGGAAGGGAAGGGAAAGGAGATTGTAAGCCGCTCTGAGACTCCTTCGGGTAGTGAAGGGCGGGGTATAAATCCAATCTCTTTTCTTCTTTCCATGTCTGGGGAGCACTGGCCAGTTGGTTTCAGGGGGCTTGGACCAGATGTCCAGCCACCTCTTTCCCCTGGACATGGTGGGGGGGGGGAGGAGACTGAGACACAGGAAAGGGACCAGCGTCAAGCACAGAGACATCTTTTGCAAGCTCTGCCTGATGGCTGACACCCCACCCCCAGCTCGCTGGGCCCCCCCTTTGCTCAGGTGGCTGTCGATGTCTTCCCATCTCGTCCTCTGTATTTCCCTTCCAGGGCAGGGAGACCCCCCTCAGACACCAGAGGGAAGCTTCTTCCGGGGCTGCCTCCACGAGATCCGGGTACAAGGCCTCACGCTGGACCTCGACTCGGCCCAGTACCGGAGCAATGCTATCTGGGCACACAGCTGCCCCAGGAACGAGAGCCTCGACCTCAAGAACACAGACGATGAGGACACCAAACTGGGGGGCGAGGAGGGGGTTGCCACAACCCTGGCAGCCTCCACCCTCCCGTCCTAGCACCTGGATCTGTCCCCCTCCCTCCCTCCCTCCCTCCCCGAAGAGAAGTGAGCATGGGTACTGCGTGGCTTCAATGAAGATTCATGGTTTACGACAGTGTGGGCTCGCTGTGGCAAAAACCTTCATGGCCGTGTGGCTAGGAAAGAGCAATGCCAGGTCAGCAGGCCTTCAATTGTGAACGGTGGTGCGACTGTTGTGGTTTTTTTGGGGGGGGGATGAGCGACTGAGAGGCGTGTAGCAGAGGAGGGGGGCGCATCAAGGCTGTGCAGTCCCAGCCCCCCCCCCCAGCCCCACTTGTGATTCACGGCAGACGGACAGCGTGTCATTCCTGAGGATGTGATGCGAGGGGAATGCAATCGGGTGCCATTTAGACTCAAAAAGAAGTTGCATTGGGAAGGGGGCCCATGGATCAGGGCTGTGCTGCTGCAGAAGGGAAGGTGTATCCTCACTTCTGTTGTTTCACTGATTAAAAAAATACCCCAGCCTGCGTCAGAAGAGCCCTGCTGGGTCAGGCCACTTGAGGGTCCATCTAGTCCAGCCTCCCGTCTCGCAGCAGTGGCCAACCCGTTCCTCTGGAGGGCCAACCAACAGGGCAGAGAGGCCGAGGCCTTCCCCTGAGGAGAACCTCAGAAGAGCCCTGTTGGGTCAGACCAGTGAGGGTCCATCTAGTCCAGCATCCCAACTCACCCAGTGGCCAACCAGTTCCTCTGGAGGGACAACCAACAGCAGGGCACAGAGGCCGAGGCCTTCCCCTGGTAAGAACACAAGAAGAGACCCGTTCCTCTGGAGGGCCAACAGCAGGGCACAGAGGCTGAGGCCTTCCCCTGAGAAGAACAAAAGAAGAGCCCTGCTGGGTCAGACCAGAGAGGGTCCGTCTCGACCAGCATCCCGTCTCTCACAGTGGCCAACCGGTTCCTCTGGAGGGACAGCCAACAGGGCAGAGAGGCCGAGGCCTTCCCCCAAGTTTGCCTCCTGGCTTCTGGGGATTCAGAGGATTTGTGCCTCTGAATGTGGAGATTCCCCTCAGTCACTGGGGCTAGTAGCTATTGATAAACTTATCCTCCATGAATCTGTCTGACCCCCTTTCGAAGCTGTTCATTCCTGTGGCCATCACCCCATCCTCTGGCGGCCAATTCCACATTATAATCCCTTGCCATGTAAAGAAGTATTTCCTTTTGTCTGTCCTGAATCGACTGCCCATCCGCTTCACTGGATGCCCTCGAGTTCTGGTCTTCAGGGAGAGGGAGGAAAAGTTCTCTCTGTACCCTCTTTCTACCCTGGGCATCGTTTCATAAACCTCTGTCACGTCCCCCATCAGTCGTCTCCTTTCTGAACTGAAAAGTCCCAAACTCTTCAGCCTTCCCTCCTAGGGGAGGTGCTCCAACCCCCCCTAATCATCTTAGTTGCCCTCCGCTGGACTTCTTCCAACTCTGCAGTGTCCTTTTGGAGATATGGTGACCAGAACGGCACACAGTAAAGCAAAGTGATGGAGACCCGTAATACACGTATCTGTTTTCCCCATGGGGGCTGGAAGCAGTGGGGGGGGGGGGGTCCTCTAATGGGGGGGGGACAGTAAGTGGTGGGGAGGACCTGCCTTCTGCAGTACTGGCACCCCAGCCAGATCTTAAGAACATAAGAGAAGCCAATGTTGGATCAGGCCCATGGCCCATCCAGTCCAAAACTCCCTGTCACACACTGGCCAAAAACACCGGGTGCTCTTGGTAGGTCCGGCAGTGGGGCCAGGACACTAGAAGCCCTCCCACTGTTGCCTCCCCCCCCCCCCCCCCCAAGCACCAAGGATAGAGAGCATCACTTGCCCCAAACGGAGCGTTCCTATCTATACTTTGTGGCTCATAGCCACTGATGGACCTCTGCTCCAGATGTTTACCTAACTCCCTCTTGAAGCCGTCAGTGCTTGTAGCCGCCGCCACCTCCTGTGGCAGGGAATTCCACATGTTAATCACTCTTTGGGTGAAGTAGGACTTCCTTTTATCTGTTCTAACTCGACCACTCAGCAATTTCATGGAGTGCCCACGAGTTCTTGAATTGTGAGAAAGGGAGAGAAGGACTTCTTTCTCTACCTGCTCTATCCCGTGCATAATCTTATAAACCTTGATCATGTCACCCCTCAGCCGTCGTTTCTCCAAGCTAAAGAGCCCCAAGCGCCTCAATCTTTCTTCATAGGGAAAGTGTTCCAACGCTTTTATCATTCTAGTTGCCCTTTCCTGCACTTTTTCCAATGCTATAATATCCTTTTTTGAGGTGCAGCAACCAGAACTGTACACAGTACTCCAAATGAGGTCGCACCATCGATTTCTACAGGGGCATTAGGATACTGGCTGATTCATTTTCAATTCCCTTCCTAATAACCCCCAGCATAGTGTTGGCCTTTTTCATTGCATTCGCGCACCGTCTTGACGTTTTCATTATCTACTACGACTCCAAGATCTCTCTCTTGGTCAGTCTCCGCCAGTTCGGGCCCCATCAACGTGTATTTATAGTTAGGATTTTTGGCCCCAATGTGCCTCACTTTGCACTTGGCCACACTGAACCCCGTTTGCCATTTTGACGCCCACTCGCCCATCCTCGACAGATCCCTTTGGAGTGCCTCACAGTCTTAACCGCCGTCCCCTCCCAGGGCTTCTTATGACTAAATTGCACATTGGGGGATCCAGCCTCGCCTGACCTTAGGCGGCACCAAACTTTGTCTATACATCCTGTGCCACAAGAGCCAATCGCCGTTCCATTCCTGTTTCATTCTCTGGTATAAAAAATGTGACTTGTCAACAGTTTTGGGAATGACACATGTGGGACCCAGTTTTGGGGGTGAAGGAGCTCTGTCAGGTCAGGCGTTTGTACCCCACGCTCTTGAGCCTCAAAGGTTTGCTTTTTTAAACAAAGCGGGGGGGGGGGCCCTGAATTGCACACCACACTATTGCAAGAGGGAGGGTGTGCATATGTCGCCGAGACAAAGTCTACACTAACCCAAGCAAGATCAGCTACAGTTGCATGAGGGCACCCCTGGGTTTTTTTCCTCGTGGGTGATTAAAATGGTCTGCTGGAGTTTTGTTTTCCTGTGTTGTCTTCACATGCCGGCATGTATGCGCAGCTGTCCTGGTGGTATACGTGTGGGAAGGGCAGGGGAGTTCAGCGGATAGCTTATTTATGCCACCGCCGTGGGGGGTGGAAGGGGCCCTCAAGTTGCAGCCAACTTACGGTGGACCCCTGTTGGGTTTTCAAGGCTGAGGTGTGTGTTTTTTTTCTACCAGGGCCTGCCCCTGGTGTCGCCACCCGGCACCCCATTTTAGGAAGGATACTGGCAAGCTGGAGCGTGTCCAGAAGAGGGCAACCAGGATGGTGAGAGGGTTGGAATCCAAGTCTGATGAGGAAAGGCTGAAAGAGTTGGGCGTGTTTAGCCTGGGAAAGAGAAGGCTTAGAGGGGACCTGATTGCAGTCTTCCAATATTTGAAGGGCTGTCCTGTAGAAGAGGGAGCAGATCTATTCTCTCTCGCTCTGGATTGCAAGGCTAGATCTAATGGGTGGAAATCGCAAGGGAGTTGATATCAGCTAAATATCAGGAGAAACTTCCTAACTGTAAGAGTGGCTGAGCAGTGGAACAGACTGCCTCGGGAGGTGGGGGATGCTCCTTTGCTGGATGTTTTCAAGCCGAGGCTGGACGACCATCTCTCGGGTATGTTGTAGAGCTATCTTTTGGCTCTGCTCTTGCAGAGTGCAGGGGGTTGGACTAGATGACCCGCAAGGTCCCTTCCAACTCCAACATTCTGTGATTCTGGGGGGGGGGGGGGGGGGTCTCCCGACTTCTTAGGATGCCTGGGCCATCCAGGTGAGGGTTGTTCCCACCACAGAGATCTGGAAACAGCTGGTTTTTGGCATGTGGCTGTGACGACCGAGGCTGTGTGTGTCGTGGGAAGTGGCTGCGTGCCGAGAGGGTACCTTTTTGTGCGCACACACACACACAAATGTGCACCTGCAATTAAGCACTGCGCTCCAGCATGTTCAGATAAGAAGTCAGAGGTGTTTTTCAGATGCAGCAGCATACGCCCATTTTATTCTTACTGGACATAAATCTCCGCTTCACGGTAAAGAGAATGGCTAACCCTATCCCCCTTCCTGGGGGAAGACTGTTGATTCTACAACCCTCCTGGCCAGGACTCTGGGAGGTGGCTTTGGGGTTGCCAGCCTCCAGATGGGGCCTGGAGAGCTCCCGGAATCTATATCTCTAATAGTGATATGCGCCCTCCCCCCCCCCCCCAAACTGTGGATATTTAAATCTGCAGATCAGGGCCAAGCGGACACTGAACATTTTCCTGCCAACGGTGGGGGGGACCCCGGTTGGCAGAAAAAGCTAAAATCTTTTTTAAAAAGTACACTGGGGGGTTTAAATCCTCCCAAAATGAAAAGATTGTTCTCTGCATGGAGAGAACACGCCTGCCTCCTGCATGGTCTGGCCGCTGCCTGGTTCCAGGAGAGCCCGGGAGGTGCTGTTGGCCCAGCAAGAAAGTGGGTGGCAAGATAGGATCAACCCCCCCCCCCCCCCAGTCTTGTGGGCCCACGCTAGTTACAGCTAATGTCCAGACTACAGAGACCTTTGGAGGGCGGGCTCTGTGGTATTATTATACCCTTCCCCTCTCCCAAATGCCGGCCGCTCCAAGCTCCATCCCCAAATTTCCAGGAGTCCCCCAACCCAGAGTTGGCAACCCTCCCTGTGCAGAAGCTCTGATCCTGGGTTCTTGGCCCGTCTGGGCTTATATTCCAACTCTCCCCGTCCATCTCACGGGGGGTGGCTGGGAGAGGAAATTAATTAAAGAAAGTAATAAAGCGCTCTAGAAATTATAACCCTGCCAAGAGGATCGAAGCCCTTTTGTTTGTTGAGCACCAGAGCTGGCGGTCCTGGTGGATCCGCTCCAGTGTGAAGCCGGCCACAGAGCGGGGCTCCCCGGTTCCTTTTGACATACCCCCCTCCCTCCCCTGTGGGAGAAGTCCAAGATTGCCCCCCTGCCACAAGGGCATCTCCATCGCTTTTTCCAGGTGGACCCCAGACTAGGAACAGAATCTGGGCCCCCAAATCCTTGCCTTTGGTTGGACTCCTCCTTTGGGACTTGAAAACTGGCTGGGTGATACAAACAGGGTTGCCCCGCTGGGGAGAGCAGAAAGCCCCCGGACTACTCTTCCCCCACTCCTGGAAGAAGGGATACCCATGGAGGGACGAAGAACGGGACCAAACCCAGAGTCTGGCTTTAGTTCCAGGAGGGACATGGAGTCTATAGTCTGTTAGTGGAAGAGGCCGGCGCTCCCCCCCCCCCGGGAGCTTCACAGGGGCCTAGGGATGGCTCATCTGGGCGGCAGGGGCCGTGCCCGTAGTCTAGTCTCGCGAGTGCAGGAGGCGTGAGGCCCCGGGAAGGTCTTTGCTGCTCTTCTTCAACAGACACTGCAAGTCCCGGACTTGGGGGCACCGGGGATGTTGTTGCGGTTCAGGTCTGGCGGGACGGAGCCTTTTCCCTCCCAGAGATTCAGCTCCTCGAAGATGCCCATCTCGATCATCTCCTCCTGCCAGGGGATGGGCACGTTGCCCGAGGAGAATTCGTCGTAGAACTGCTTGTCCGTATCGTCCAACATGACGCCCTTCACCGTGGAGAAGGCACCCACGTCGCTGATGTCCTTGGCGTAGACCACCTTGGGGTCCGGGACGAAGGGTGGGTCCAGCAGGCCTGGGACCGGGACCGGGAGGGGAGGAGAGGGGGGGCAGAGACAGAGGGGAGGGGGTTAGGCAGAGGTCGGGGCGCTCAGAGTCACTCTCAGAAGGTCAACATGGAACACTTGTTCTTTGGAAAGAGGCCAGAGATCTCCACCCTTGGTAGACTACCGTTCCCAGGATTCTTCGGGGGGCTGGCAGATTGGAATAAAACTGGTTGGGTGTGAATCATAGATGGGCCCTCTGACACAACATACCTGCACAAGAAGCTGTTTTGGTTTAGTAAAGGTAAAGGTTTCCCCTGCTCGAAAGCCAAGCGAATTCGACTCTAGGGATGCGGCGCTCATCTCCGTTTCCAAGCCAAAGAGCCAGCGCTGGCCAAAGACTTTTCCCATGGTCATGTGGCCATGGCTAGACGCCGAGGCACACAGAACGCTGTTCCCTTCCCACCGAAGTAGTACCTCTTTATCTACTTGCAGTTTCTTGCTTTCAAACTGCTAGGTTGGCAGGAGCTGGGGCCCGAGACGGGAGCACGCGAACTGCTGAGATACCAACCTTCCGGTCTGCAGCTCAGTGTCTTAACTACTTGAGCCACGGCAGCCCTTGTTTTGGTTAAGCAAACCTTAAATGGCCCTAATCTGATGTCTGTCCCCGTGAGGAACGGCAGAGTGTGGTCACGGGGGTGGGTGGGTGGGTGGGATTATATGCCTCGCTCCCCCCCCCCCGCAAATGGGTTCTTTGAAAGATGTCCCAGAATCCTTCTTGGCTCTTAGAGTGGCTAGATTCTAGGCTGGGCTTGGGCATCTCCTTAAATCATAACTGTTTGCCAGACACCAGCTCCCCTGGAGAAAACGGCTGCTTTGGAGGGCGGACTTGGTCATTAGACCCCGCGGAGGTCTGGCCCCTCCCCAAACCTCCACCCCCCAGCGACTGTAGGCGACCCAATCTGCTCTGCTTGCTTTCCCATGATGCTTCTGCTCAGCAGAAAGAGGACAACTGCCTCCACAACACGAAGACCCCTGCCATCTCTTAGAGAAAATGAACCTTACGGGAGTCCGTCTCTGATGACAGGCGAACAAGCTTGAAGCAAGGGGGCGGGGTAGGCACACCTGCCCTCTGAGCAGGTCTAGTCAACTTCAAGCAGTAAAGGACCCGGTGCAGCTGTTTCCTCCTGACTTTGTTGGCCGTGGGCGCAGGTGACCTCTTGCAAAGCCCATCTTCTGCTCGCTTGCTCTCTCACCGAAGCAAGCAGGCGACTTGACTCCAGCCGGCCTCTGATTGACAGAGGGGCTGGGGAGGGGTGTTACACAGAGCCCAGTTTTGGCTTGGCGGCTTGGGGCGGGCAGAGGGAAACTAGGGGACCCCCCTCCCCCCGTTCCAAGCCCCACTTCTTGCATAAGGAGGGGTTCTCACCTGCCTCCAGCCGGGTCCAGTTCATTTTCTGGAAGAGCGGGTGGTTCTTGATCTCAGAGCAGGAGTTGTTTTTGAAGCCGAGGCGGTTGGCGGGGTCCTTGGCCATCAGTCCCTCGCAGCAGGACTTGCACTCGGAACTGAACTTTTCAGTGTACACCACGGGGTCGTTGAGGATGCGGCGAGTCACTTCCTTGTTCTCTACCTGCGGTGGATGGAGAGGAATAAGGGCTTTAGGGAACACCTGCCCTGGCTGTCCCCTGACCCACAGGCGGTTAGGTTTTTTGTCCCAATGCTTGAACAAGAAATGGAGGGCGGGGGGCTGTTGTGTCCGCTCAGCGCCACTAGGGGGCTAGCAACTTTAGTCCCGAGCTTGGTCCCTGAACACAAGAGGGGCCAAGGATCCTAGTAAACACCCATAGGACGCCAAGGGGAAATTCAAGCCCTCCAGTAGGACAGAGGTGTGTGGTTCAGCATTGTTGTGGGTCTGGCTATATGCTGGCCATTGGCCATGTGCTCGGGCTTGTGTTAGTGTGCAATAAACTAGAGCATTTCACTATGCTGGATTGCTGTTTCTACATGCAAGAACCCAGGATTTAGTGCTGGCAACAAAGGCGGGATCCCCCAGAGCAAACCAGGCTGCCGGGGCCCCAAGGGAAGAAGGACGTCCTCCGCCGCTCCCGCAGATGAGCACCACCGGACCCCGGTCCACTTCCCCGCCTCAACCGGGCAGCACAATGGCTGTCGCTCCGGGATTGGGACTCGTTCCCCCGTTGGATCCAGCTCATCCGCCGGAGTGGGGAGCGTGGGGAGCGGGACTCGAGTCCATCCTGATTTCCTACCAGGTGACCGAAGAGGAGAGGAAGAAGGGTCTCCTCATGGGCTCGTGTGGCCCTGCCACCGCTGATATGGCACAGAACCCGCTTTGACCCACTACATTGGACCAGGCCACCTCCGAGCAGATCAGGGGCCCTTCGTGGCCACAGTCTGAGGGGGGGAGGGGCGGTGTTTGGCAGCCAGGCATTTCTAAAAAGTTTGTCCAGGCATTGGGTTCAGCTATATATGTTTTCTGTACAATCTTTTGCCTTTTGCTGCCTCCTGTTTTTGTATTCCTGCCTTTAGACTGCTTTGGGATATTATTAAGCTCCTGGTTTGATCAATTATAGATCTTCCTTTTTTAAAAAAAAACAACCCTGCAGGGCTTGTGGAGCATAGAGAGCTGGCCAGACTGTTTTTAAAAAATCTTCAGATCTTCCAGCTCACCTAGTAATCTAAAAACGGTAGCTGGCGGGGGGGGGGGGGGAGGTGGCGGGTGGGCCCCACTCGAGCCCTGCTTCTGTTCTTGGCCAAAGCAGTCTGCCCATGACTCCTTGGCAGGAAGATTTGTGGTTCTGTTAAGGACAGCAGTGCAAATTGTGTCGGGAAGTCATCTGTCTGGCACAGGGCTACCAACTTCCAGGAGCTCTCCCAGAATCACAGCTGATCTCCAGAGGACAGCGATCAGTTCCCCTGGAGGAAATGGCTGCTTTGGAAGGTGGACTCTCTGGTTGGGGGCACAGTAGTGGCTTTCCCATCTGCAGGCTCCATCGGGGAAAGGACATACAGCTGATGCAGAGGCCTGCAAGTGGGCGGGGAAAGGAAGGACATGCAGGGAGGTGGGCGGGCTGGAAAGAAGGCACGAGTGGGGGTCCTGGTGGGGGTCAGAGGAGGAGAGGCAGCTGCCAAGGGCCCTCCTGAACCCAGAACCGTCCCTGCATCAGGAGACCGGCTGCCACGTTGACATCAGTCGCTGCATTTTCTGAACATTCGTAAATGGAGCTGCCAGTTACTCAATTCGTCATTTCTATGTTTTGGGGAGCAGGGAACCCTACCTTCTCCCCCCTGCTCCGGAATGCTCCTTTTGCTGCAATCATTTCAAACAGAGTTACGCCCAAAGTGAAGTAATCCACGCTGGAATCGTATTCCTCCCCTTTCAGGAGCTCTGGAGCCGTGAATCCTGCAGGCGGGAAGGAAGAAGGCAGAATTGGAGTCCTGTTGAGGAATGTTTCCCTGCCCCCCCCCCCGCCCCTTTCAGAGCCTGCCCCCCAAAGACTCACCGGGGGTGCCTGCAAACCCTTTGGTCTTCTCTTGCCCCTCTGGTATCTCAGTTGCCAAGCCTAAATCTGAGATGCGGACATGCCCTGGAGGAGAGGGACGCATGATCAGATACCCAGAAAGGCTTGGGTATTAAATATGAAAAAGGATTTTTTAAAAATGCAGAAACTAGGTCAGTCATTAAAATCCTAATCTCAAAACTACCAAATCTGATTTCAAAACAGATTTCTGCAGTGTTGATACTAAAAAAAATCAGAAGGCAGTTCTGATTTTCTTTGGCTAAAGGGAAAAGATTGGTGATGGTAGAAAGTGCCATCAGGTCGAAGCCGACTTATGGCAACTCTGGACTCCCTTAGTGGTCTCCAGTGTTCCCTCTAAGCTGAGTTTGCTAGCTCACCGTTTTTTTAGCCTCCAGCTCTTAGCCCAGGAAGGAGGGCTCCATAGAAAACTAATTTATGCAGCAGCCAAATCGCTCGCTCACAACTTTAATGCAAGTAGCTCAGAAAGCAGAATTTCTGTTCACAAGACTCCACAGGTTAGAGGGAGCATTGGTGGTCTCCCACTGGTGGTCTCCCATCCACTAACTAGGGCTGACCCTGCTTAATTTCTGAGATCTGATGAAATCAGAATAGTCTGAGCCACCCAGTTTAGGGCAAAAGGGAACATTTTACCTATTCAAATACCCTCCTCTGAATCCAGTCTTATCCACAATTGAGAATGCTGTAAAAACTAATTCTTAGGCGGGGCAGTGGCTCATTGGCGGAGCCTTTGCTTGGCATGCAGAAGGTCCCAGGTTCAATCCCCAGCGGCATCTCCAGAGTGTAGGTGACGCTGAAGACCTCAGCCTGAGACTTTGGAGAGAGGGAGCGGCTGCCAGTCTGAGTAGACAATACTGACTTGGACGGACCCAGAGTCTGATTCAGTGTAAGGCAGCCTCAGGTGTATTTGGTCTTTTTTCCTGATCAGTTAGCAAATCCTGACTTGCTTCTCAGATAAACCAGATCTCGGAGTCTTTCTGGGGGCGTGTGGGTGTGGAGGGGGAGGTATTTGTGAATTTCCTGCACTGTGCAGGGGGGTGGGTTAGATGACCCCCGGAGGTCCCTTCCAACTCTGTGATTCCCACATTTGGGTCGCTTTACCTGCATCATCCAGCAAAACGTTCTCTGGCTTGAGGTCCCGGTAGATGATGCGGTTTTGGTGAAGATGCTCCAGGCCGCAGATGATCTGGGCCGTGTAGAAGACTGCCCGGGGCTCCTCGAAGCCGGGGTTATTCTCATCGACATTATACATGTGGTACCTGGGGAGGAGGAAGAAGGGAGCGTTCGGAAGCAGAGACACATTTCCATACGGAGGCGGAAGAAGAGTTTTCAAAACTGACATCCAAATTTCCCAAACTCTCACCGCTTAATTTTAACATACAAATTTGTTGTGGGGGAGAGATCCCCCCACTTTTTCCCCCTGCTTTGCACAAACTGTATCTTGAAATTGTAAAACAGCATGTTGAATTCCGGTGTTGATCCTTTACATGAGGGAGTAGGCATAAGGGAGCCAAGAGCCAAATTTGGCCCCCTCAGATGTATTGGTTTGGCAACCTAGGTGTGGGCAGGCTGGGCAAAGGGGCAGGGGTGGTATCGGGGGGGCCCTAGCACCCCCTTTGAAAGAGCAGAAGGAATCCTGGCCCATCGCTCCCCACCCCCAGGCGCTGGCCAAAACTGCACCCTGAAGAACACCATCTGCCCCCCACAGCCTCAACGCAGGCTGGGCCGGTATAACCCAACAGATCAATCTTTGGTCCCAGAGTCTTGCTGGAGGTCCGGCCATGCAGCCCTCTTGCTCAGGGATCCGCAACCCTTTTGAGCCTGTTGGCCCCTTTGGAATTCTGATGCGGCGTGGTAGGAGCAATCACAAAATGGCTGTCAAAGGAGGTGGGACCAGCCACAAAATGGCTGCCACGGCTTACCTTTGGTCACACAGTGAACAGCCTTGTGTTGTAGCGGCAGCTGCTGCCAAAGCAATACTTTAAAAAAAACTGCACAGCCAATCAGAAGCTTTGCTGGAGAAAAGCCCCGCCCACTTTCTAAAAACACTTGGGGGGGCAGGAAAGGTGTCGGCAGGCCCCACAGGGACCCCTGCTCTTGCTGAGGTTCAGGAGGTTGGGGGCTAGCCAATGCCCGGACAGGAGATGGCTGGCATGATGCCACTTAGGGAGGTAGGGCTGAGAAAAATGCAGTGCTCGCAGGAAGCAAATCGTCACTCATTGCAAGCACGGTCGCAAATCAGTCAGGCGATGCTGCAGGAGATTATTGTTGGAGAAATGAGCATGTAATGCAAGGCCTGGGAAATTCAGTCATTATAGGGTTAACTATGCAACTTGTTTGTTTACCTAGGTTTAGCCTGGAAGTGATACCTGGCAGCTGGCCAATTATCTGTAAACCCGGGAAAGCTAAAGGTGTACTGTCTTGCTAACTGGTTACTGATATCAGGTGTTTCCTTTCAGGGGTCAAGAAGAAGGAGAGATCCTCCATTGCAATCTCTCACTCTCTATCAGTATGTCTTAGTGTGAAGACGGAGCACAATGCAGCTCCTTAGAAAGCATGTTTTGTTTATTTGTAGCTAATCCCGTTTACCTTTTCCCTTTAGTAATAAACTTCTTTTAAACTAAAAGAAGCAATCTCTTCTTTCCAGAAAAGCAAGATTCATTACTCTGAATTTTTCTTGATTATTGGACAAAAGTCCTAACAAATGGTAGCAAGAGAGGATGGTTCTTAAAAGATGGTTCTTCTCTTAAAAGCTTTCTGGATTGATTGAGAAAGAGAAATAGGGAATAAGAGCTAGAGGCTTGGATTTTTAAAACGACCATTTTTTCCCTTCCTGCTCTCAGAGCAATCTTGCAGCCAGAAAGGCCCAACCCTGTTTCCTTGCTGATCAGGGGAAAACCTATGCTGGATTGTAGTTTGCCAGGAGCAAAGGATCTTTTTTGACTGGATTAATTTTTGCCTGCTGTAAATGGAGCTGAGCTGAGCACCGGAGCACCAGAGATGCTGCTGCCGGGAGAACAAAGGAAGGCGAGGCAAAGAAGCTTTTGAACTTCGCGCTGCTGCTGCTGCAGAGAGAAGGAAAGATTAACCCTGCAAGCTCCTGGAGGAGTAGATGAGTGAGCCAGATTCCAGTGAAGAGGCTCAACCTGTGCTTCTACCTCAAATCCAAAGGGACGTGAGTAACAAAATGGCTTTTAATGCCCCATCCCAAGAAATGCCAAACCTCAGACTTACAAAGGCTAACTATCAGTGGTGGGAGGAGTATTTGAAGAGTCGCCTGCAGACTCACAATGCCCTTCAAGTATTAACAACTGAAAATCCTCCAGAATCTGACCCTGATAAAACACAATTCCTTATGATGGATGGTTTTGCTAAAGCCCTGATTTTAGGGAGTATCCCCTACACAGAGGTACCAGGATTAAGAGGGCTAGCCACGTCCAGATTGATGCTTAAACACCTAAAGGACAAATTTGATAAACACAGCAAGAGTAAAATCTATTCCCTAAAGGGACAGATTTTTGATTTCAGGATGAAGGAGGGAGACTGCCTTCCCAAAGAGATGGACAAATTAATGGGCATTTACACACAGCTTAAAGACCTGAATGAAGCACCCTCTGATACAGATATGATTTCTTCAATTCTTAAGGCTCTGCCTAGCTCCTATAAGTCTGTAACCAGTATGATTAGACTGAAAGATGATCTGACTTTAGAAGGTCTTTTGTCTGCACTAACTGAGGAATATGATTCTAGAAATTTGAAAGAAAGTTTGTCTGATGAGATGTCTGTTTTGAGCCTAAAGCATGGACAGAAATTTAAAAGGAAAATAGAGTGTTTTATATGTGGGAAAAATAATCTTGCAAAGTACTGCTCTTCTAAGTATGTGTCTAATGATGAGCCCCAAGAACAAAGAGCCACAGGAGCACATGGTTCCAGTAACAAAGAACCAGGAAGGGGAAGCCATTATGGGAGGAGCAGAGGTCATGTTTCACACACACAGCACAGAGGAAAGAAGTTTGCAGCACAGACACAGAGCAAAGGCAATGCTTTTAGGATCACTGATGATTTTAACACAGATGATAAGAAAATATTTTTAATCGATTCTGGCGCTTGTACACACGTGTGTAGAGAAAAAGCCTGGTTTAGTAACATAGATGTTGAGAACAAACCAAGAATTTACCAAGCTAACAGGGAATTATTGAATGTGGAAGGCGTTGGGACTGTAAAATTACAATTGTCTACTACAGATAATCAATTAATTGATGTTGAATTGCAAAATACAGCTTATGTGCCTGAAGCTGTTGAGAACTTAATTTCAACAAAAAGCCTTATGAATACTGGCCATATTGTCCTGCTCAAACCAGAGCAAGGAAGCAAGGTCTCTACCAAGGATGGAGAGCTTGAATTTAAAGTGGAAGAGAAAAATGGCTTTCATTACTTTGTAGCTTGTGATGATGAGGAGACAGAAACTTTTGATGTTGATCCTGATGAGGAAATTGAGACTGTTGATAAGGAGCAGATTTGCCAAACTACCAGTGATGCTAAATGTAAACATGAAAAATGTATGTATTCATGGCATATTAAAATGGGTCATAGAAATTTGAAATCTGTTGAGCAGTTGTTAAAGCAATGTGGAATACCTGTTGTGCATTGTGAAAAGAGTGAAACTAGATGTGAGACATGCCTCAGAGCAAAGGGAGATGCCCCAAGTTATTCTGGGAAAACTCCAGCGCAAAATCAAGAATTTTTGGAAACTGTATACAGTGATCTTGTTGGGCCTTTACCTGCATCCCTAGGTGGGAACAAATATTTGGTGACTTTCACAGAGAATAAAACAAAATACACTTATGTGTATATGCTGAAAAGTAAGGATGAAACACTGCGTAGATTTAAAAATTATGTGGCTATTGTTAAAAATAAATTTGGCAAAGCACCTCAAAGCTTACTCACAGATGGAGGTGGTGAATATTGTAATGCTGAATTCAAACAATTTCTACAAGAGCAAGGAATTCAACATAAAGTATCCATTGCCTATTCACCCCAGCAAAATGGAGCTTCTGAGAGATTAAATAGAACACTGCAAGGGATGTGCAGAGCTATGCTAATGCATTCTGGACTGCCAAACGGTTTATGGGCAGAAGCCCTGAACACAGCAGTGTACTTACACAACAGATTACCCTCAAAGATTACTGGAACCTCCCCTTTTCTGGCTTGGTTTGGAAGACAGCCTGGTCTAAGACATATCAAAGCTTTTGGCGCAAAAGGGTATGCACACATATCAAAGGAAAAGAGGGGAAAGCTTGATTCCAGAACTGAAACTGGACTTAGTTGGTGGGAAAGGGTACAGGATATACAATCCCCAAACCCACACAGTAGAAGAACGCAATGTTGTTTTTATTGATGAGACTGTATTGCCTAGTGTTTCCACTGCAGCTGATCCAAAGATGCCTGGGACTGCACCTGATGAGTTCGTTGCTTGGCTACCTGTAGTGACTGCTGGGAAACTGGCTGGGGAACTGGCAAGTGAAGCAGCAGGTCCACCTTCTGAGGAAACTATTGAAACAGAAGGGGAAGCAGGGGCCACACCAGAGGAAGCGGCTGAACCCACGGCAGAACCCACAGCAGAACCCACACCCAGTGTGAGGCGATCAGAAAGGAGCACTAAGGGACAACCTCCAATGAAGTATGGATTTTGTGAACTTGTGCAACCTGCAAAGGAACCCAAGAACTGGAAGGAAGTTTGCAACTTACCTGCGAGTGAAAGAGGCAGATGGCTTGAAGCAATGGAACAGGAGCTGCTATCCATTAGTGAAAAAGAGGCCTGGACCCTCACTCAACTACCTCAAGGCAGAAACCCTGTTGGATGTAAATGGGTCTTCAAAATAAAGCACAAGGAAGATGGAACTGTGGAGCTATACAAAGCACGCCTAGTAGCTAAAGGCTACTCACAGCAATATGGGACTGACTATTTTGAAACTTTTGCTCCAGTTACTGACCAAGCAACATTCAGAACACTTCTAAGTGTTGCAGCATCTAGGAACATGATAGTAGAGCATCTTGATGTAAAGACTGCTTTTCTCAATGGAGAACTATCTGAGGAAATCTACATGGAACAACCTGAAGGTTTCAAGGTCAAAGGTCAAGAAAACTACGTCTACAAACTCAATAAAGGACTCTATGGCCTAAAGCAAGGAGCAAAGGCCTGGTATGACAAACTTACTGAACTTTTAAAGAAGCAAGGCTTCAAGCAAGGGAAAGCTGAACCTTGTCTGTACACTAGAATCAGAAATGGACAATACCAGTATGTTCTTGTTTACGTTGACGACTTGATCGTGGCTTGTCAAAACAGAGGAGACATCAAAGCAATAGCTGATGGACTGAATAAGGAAGTGGAAGTCAAACAGCTAGGAGATGTTCAACAATATCTCGGAATGCAAATTGAGAGACTCAAGGATGGAACTTTTCTTTTATGCCAGAAAAGAAAGATTATGGACTTTATAGAATCTGTTGACATGAAGAACTGCAAAGCTTCAACAATCCCACTTGAACCTGGATATCTGAAGGAGAAGGACGGCACACCACTAAAGGACATAGGAGGATACAGAGAGGCTGTCGGAAAGCTCTTGTACCTGAGCAAATCAACGCGTCCAGATATTACAGCGGCAGTTGGATTTCTAAGTAGAAAAGTAAGTTCGCCAAATCATCATGATTGGAGCACAATAAAGAAGATGGCACGTTACCTAAGAGGAACAATGGACTTAAAACTAAAAATTGCACCAACTGAACAACCAAGACTAGTCGGCTACATGGAAGCCAGTTGGGGAGAAGAGATGAACAACTACAAGTCTACCAGTGGATACCTATTCTTTTATGGAGATGGACTGATAGACTGGACTAGTAGAAAACAGACTGTTGTAGCGCAATCCACAGCAGAAGCTGAGTGCATTTCAGCAGCAAGTGCCTGCAGCAGACTTGAATGGATCTTTGAGATGTTGAAAGATTTTGGAATAATTGAACCTGTACCTATACTTATGTTAGAGGATAATCAAGCTTGTATAACTAAATGTAAGGAAGAGAGCACGACTGCTAGAAGTAGATCTATTGGTATTAAATGTGCATTAGTTAAAGATTTGTACCAGAAAAGGTTGATAGAGATTAAGCATTGTCGTACAGAAGAGATGGTGGCTGATGTCCTGACTAAGCCACTGACCAAAGACAAGTTTGAAAGACTTCGTGAAATGTTGAATATGCTTGATGCTAATGTTCAATAATGTTTTGTGTATACATGTATAATGACTTGCATTTCAGGTCTTGAGAAGGGGTGTTGGAGAAATGAGCATGTAACGCAAGGCCTGAGAAATTCAGTCATTATAGGGTTAACTATGCAACTTGTTTGTTTACCTATGTTAGCCTGGAAGTGATACCTGGCAGCTGGCCAATTATCTGTAAACCCGGGAAAGCTAAAGGTGTACTGTCTTGCTAACTGGTTACTGATATCAGGTGTTTCCTTTCAGGGGTCAAGAAGAAGGAGAGATCCTCCATTGCAATCCCTCACTCTCTATCAGTATGTCTTAGTGTGAAGACGGAGCACAATGCAGCTCCTTAGAAAGCATGTTTTGTTTATTTGTAGCTAATCCCGTTTACCTTTTCCCTTTAGTAATAAACTTCTTTTAAACTAAAAGAAGCAATCTCTTCTTTCCAGAAAAGCAAGATTCATTACTCTGAATTTTTCTTGATTATTGGACAAAAGTCCTAACAATTATCTGGATTTCAGCAAGCCAAGGATGCCGAGAAATCCCGTTTTGGCTCTAAAGTCTCCATCACAAAGAAGAAGGGAGGAAATAACAGGTTTGGAAGATGTAGACATGTTGTCCAGCAGGGTGCAGTCTGGCTGTGGGCAGGGCACTCACGCACTGCAGAGGGGCTGCACACGACCGCAGGGGAGCCTAAGGAGGTGTGAGGAAGTAAGTCACAAATTCTCTCAGAGCTGTTCTCTGCAGGGCAGTTCTCTCAGAGCTCTCTCAGCCCCGCCTGCCTTGCAGGGTGTCTGTTGTGGGGAGGGGAAGGGACAGGAGATTGTAAGCCTCCCTGAGATGCCGGCTAGTGAAGGGCGGGGTATAAATCCAACCTCTTCTTCTTCTGTATTTTTTTTAATATGTGCATGTGAGTGTGTGTGTGCCCCTGGACGTCGTGGCGACCTCTGGTGACGGATGCCTAGAGGATCTTCAGAGAGGGGGCTGAGTAAAGCCTGCCCCCGCCTCCCAACTGCTGGTCTTCCAAGGAGGTCTCCCATCCAATTGCATGCCAGAGTTGACCCTGCTGAGCTTCCAAGACTTGACGAGATCGGGCTTGCTGGGGCTATCCTGGTCAGGGCAGCATGGGGCCCTTTCTGGATAGGACTGCCAACCTCCAGGTGGGGCCTGACCTGGAATTACATCGCCTCTCCAGTTGACAGAGATTAGACCCCCTGGAAAGCACAGAGGCCCTGGAGGGCGGGCTCTCTGGCATTATACCCTGCTGAGGTCCCTCCACTCTCTGAAGCCTGCCCTCCCGAGTCTCCACCTCAACCTGGAGCTGGCAACGGCCAGCAGGGTGCTTCTCCTGCTCAAGGTTACAGGGAAGCTGCATCTGACCCAGGCATCTGAACTAGACAGCTAAACCAGCCAGTGGGAGGGCCCACGACCCCTGTGCAAGTGGCTGTCACCCTGGCAGTGCCAAGCAAGAGGGCTGGTGGGGGCCTTGGCGCTCTCACCTGAGGTCCCCGCCGTTCATCAGCGTCATGACGAGGCAGAGGTCGTGCTTGGTCTGGAAGGCGTACGCCAACGTGACGATGAAGCGGCTGTGTACTTTGGCCAAGATCCTCTGCTCCACAATCGCTCCCTGGGAGAGAATGAGCAAGACGTCCTGAGTCACCCGCGCGCTGCCTGCCCACATCTCCGGCTCTGTGCCCACCAAAACAGCAGCATCCCACGCCCTCTGAAGGTTAATTTATTTATTTTATTCGGTTTTTATCCTGCCCTACCCCACAAGCAGGCTCAGGGTGGCTCACAGCATATAAATATGACCGTTTTAACAGATTAAAACATAATATGATAAAATATTAAAATATTTTTGTGTGTCTTTGCACAATTTATTCTCTCCTGCTGGCCACGGAGTGGGTGCTGGTGGAGGAAAGTGGCAACAATTCGCAACAACTGACTGACCATGGTGACCCCATACGGTTTTCAAAGGAGAGGTGATTTGCCATTGCCTGCCTCTGCATAGCCACCCTGGACTTCCTTGCTGGTCTCCCATCCAAGCACAAACCGGGGCCAACCCTGCTTAGCTTCGGGGAGCTAATGAGAATCAAGCTAGCCTGGGCCATCAAAGTCGGGGCAGCCACAGAAAGGGCAAAAGCCCATCAATTCCCATCTCTGGACCTCTTGCTTCTGGATGCACAAAGCTGCCTTCTTCTAGCCCTGGCCACATGTTACATGCAATGCTCCTTCTAAGCTGTGGAGTCTTGCGAGCAAAAAATCTACTTTGTGAGCTACTGGCATTAAAGTTGTGAGTGAGCGATTTGGCTGCTGCATAAATGAGTTTGCTCTCGAGCCATCCCTCCTGAGGTAAGACAAAAATGGGTGAGCCGGAGGCTAAAAAACTGTGAGCTAGCTCACACTAATGCATTTGTTGTAACGTGTAAAGAGGGCTACTGAATCATACCCCGGGGTCATCAAAACTGCTCGTCTCACCAGGGAACGCAGCGTTAGCTTCCTGGTCATACAGGAGCCATATAATGAAGTCCAGGGATGGGTAAGACAGCTGGGCCCAGCCTCCCTGTAAGGTTATCCTCAAAGCTGCTGTTCTTTGAAGCTTCAGAGCCAAGTTAGATATCACATCCCTCCACAACCTGCCGATCAAAGGGGGGGCCACCCCACCCTTTTCAGGGCACTTCACTGCTATCCAATTAATCCAAACATATTTTGACATTGTTGAAGGGCCAACTTTTCTCATCCCTCTCACATTACGAGAGGCCAAACCACCCATCTCTTCTTCAGTATGTGTGTTTGTTCCGTACACCTCGGCATTTAGTCATGCCGGCCACATGACCACAGAAACGTCTTCAGACAGCACTGGCTCTTCGGCTTGGAAATGGAGAGGAGCACCACCCCCTAGGGAAAGCTTTACCTTTACTTATGTGTTGTCAACTGGCAACTGACTTACGGGGACCCCAGCAAGGGGCTTTCAAGGCAAGGGAGAAGCAGAGGTGGTTGGCCATTGCCTTCTCTGCAGAGCCTTCCTTGGTGTTCTCCCAAATACTGTCCCTGCTTAGTTTCCGAGATTTTATGAGCTCGGGCTACACCGTGCCATTCCACATCCCCCTTCTTCAATACAAGTGCTAACTATGAAAAGAACTCTCTTTGCTGGTGACTTTGAGCATGAAACAAGGGCTCCCAGGGGCTGACCCCTGATTCAGCCAAAAGGGGAAAGCATTCAGGTTTAATCAGGATAGGGCTTGGATGCCAACAATAGCCCTTGTGTGGGAATTAAAGGCAAGGGACTTTGGTATCCAGCACCACCAATGCATCTCAGACCATTAACGCCATACGCACAGGAGAGAGGCCTCGATGGGTGCGACACCCACAGCTCATCTCACAGCTGCAGAGGGCAGCCCCACCTGATCCCGCCACCCTCCCGGCTTGGAAAGCACTGACACTGATGTGCCCTGACGCCTTCTTTGTGGGACCCGCTGCCTGAGCCCGTGAGCGGCTAAGTCGCAAGCTTCTTTTGGCTGAGGGATTAGAATGGCTAATTTTATCGGGCTGAAAATAATTCTGGGATAGGAAGGAGATGGGTTAGCCCGATGGGGGAGGGGGGGAACTGGCTGGCTGAGCACATGGATCACATGGCAACACCCGCCCAGAAAGGAAACGGTGCATGGTTATTCCCGGCCTAGTACAAAGGCGCTAGGTGTCCAGTCCCTTGATATCCCTGCACAGTTGCAATCAGAAAAATACTGGCAAGAACATGAACACTAAAAGCACCTTGTTGCAGCGCATGCACGAATCGACAACCACCTTTTCACCCCCTGCAACTGAAAAGCGAGTTAGCATGCCTCCAGTCTAAAGAATCTTCAAGTCTCGGCTTTTCATAGGGTTGCCAGCTCCTGGAGATTTGGGGTCAGTGTCTATGGAGGTGGGAGGGGGGAATCTTTGGAGGAATTTCACCTAGACTGCATGGTGTACCATAGAGTTTGTCCTCTTGAGGCAGCCATTTTCTTCAGGGGAATTGACCTCTGTGGTCCCGAGATCAGTTGTAATTCCAGGAGAGACTGGCAGCCCTTGGTGATTACAAAGGAAATGGATCCAGGAAAGAGTGGGAGGAATAGGGCCCTCCAACACTGGCTAGCTACAGGCACGACCCTGCTGGAGGTTGGGCTGGGAACAATCTTCCAGCAAGGAGTGTTATTACGCAGGGCTTTCAGCCAGTTGAAAACCTGGGCTGGTAGCCAGTCAGGGCCTTTGTTCTCACGAGGACAGTTGTCCAGGTTTCTAGGCCTCATGCACTTAGCTGTGTGGACTTGAGGTTTTGGCCTATAATCACAGTTTTGTCAGTCTCATTCGGGAGATGAAAGGTGAAGCACTATTTCTTATTGCTTCAAAGGCAAGCAAGCCACTGGGAGATCGTTTTCACAACGCATATCCCTCTCCTCCTCCTCGGGCGGCACCCCAAATTCATGACACGGTGTCCCCAGTCTTTTTGAGCCTGCAGCTACCTTTGGAACTTGAGACGCAACATGGTGGGCACAGCCACAAAATGGTTGCCATAGGAGGCAGAGCCAGCCACAAAATGGCTGCCACATGGCAGAAGGCAGGGCCAGCCACAAAATGGCTGCCATGGGAGGCAGGGCCAGCCACAAAATGGCTGCCATGGGAGGCAAAGCCAGCCACAAAATGGCTGCCACAAGACAGGAGGCAGAGTAGGGTTGCCAAGTGGTGCCTTACCTGTAGCGGGGGGGGGGGGAGTCCTTGCCGCTCCAGGAGGGTCCTGGCATTGGGGGTGGGACCTCAGCAATTCAAGGGAAAACCATAGAGTTTTCCCTTGAATTACAGAGCATCCCCCCCCGAAACATGTCCGACGCAATGACGTCACCTCCGGGTGACATCATTGCACCGGGCATGTTTCCTCAGCCCGGCAATTTGGGGGTGGGGTTCCCCCCGGTGGTCTGATCCCGGCCGGCAGGCAGCGGGCTGCTGGAGCGGGGGTTTCCACGCCCCCCGGGGGGACTTGGCAACCCTAAGGCAGAGCCAGCCACCCAAAATGGCTGCCACAAGGAAGGAGGGAGAGCCAGCCACATAAAATGGCTGCCACATGGCAGGAGGGAAAGCCAGCCACATAAAATGGCTGCTGCAGCTTACCTTCAGGCGCATAATGAAGATCAAACCCCCAGTGGTCAGTCAGAAGCCTTGCTGGGCAAATGCCCCACCTGGCTTCAGCCACTTGGGTGCCAGGAAAAGGGCTGGCAGGTGCCAGGTAGTAGCTGGCATCTCCTGGGATCACAATTGATCTGTTCACCTGGAGAAAATGGACACTTTTGTACAGTGGACACTCTGGCATTATATCTAGGGTTGCCAGTTTCCCCCTGGCCACTGTGGGGGGAATGGGGAATGGTTGCCATATCCAGGTTGGGAAACTCCTGGAGATTTGGGGATGGCAGCCTGGGGAGGACAGGGACCTCAGCAGGGTACAACCCCATAGAGGCCACCCTCCAAAGCATCCAGAGGAACTGATCTCTGTCATTTGGAGATGAGCTGAAATCCCAGGGAATCCCCATGTCCCACCTGGAGGCTGGCATCTCTGATTATACCCCACTGAAGTCTCTCAGCTCCCCAAACCCCACCTTTCTCAGGCTCCACCTCCAAAATCTCTGGGTATTTCTCAACCCGGAGCTGGCCTGGCAATAGGGTTGCCAGCCTCCAGGTGGGGCCTGGGGATCTCCTGCTTTTACAACTGATCTCCAGCTTACAGAGATCAGTTCCCCTGGAGGAAATGGCTGCTTTGGAGGGCGGACTCTATGGCACTGTACCATGCTGAGGCCCCTCCCCTCCCCAAACCCCACCTTCTCCTGGCTCCACCCCCAAAGTCCCCAGGTATTTTCCAACCCGGACTTGGCAACCCTACCTGGCAACCCTAATTGAACTGGGGACCTTCCGCATGTGAGGCCGATGCTCGCCCACTGAGATCCAGCACAACTCCAGTACCAGCTAGGGCCAGGGCCTGCCCCCCCCCCCCGGTTCCCCGCTCAAAGTGCTGTCGTGCTCTGCGGCCTGCTTATCTGAGAAGCTGTGTTGCCCACAGGAAAGACCCTTCCCTCCCGGGCTGGTTTGCCAGCTCTGGGGTGGGAAATTCCTGGAGACTTCGAGGGTAGAACCTGGGGAGAGTAGGGGGTGGGAAGGGGGGGAACCTCAGCACGGTGTGAGGCCCTGGAGTCCTCCCTCCAAAGCAACCAGTGACTGCAGGGGAACTGATCTCTCAGCCCTCCCCGTGTTCCACCCCCAAAACCGTGGGGGTGGCAAAATCATGGCCTTTTTGTGCCCTGCAATTTGGGTTGCTTCGTAGTGTTGCCAGCCTCCAGGGGGAGCCCAGAAAATTCCTGGAATGAAGAAGAAGAAGAAGAGAAGAGATTGGGTTTATACCCCGCCCTTCACTCACTTAAGAGTCTCAGAGCGGCTTAAAAACTCCTTTTCCCTTCCCCTCCCCACAACAGACACCCTGTGAGGTGGGTGGGGCTGAGAGAGCTCTTTCCCAAGCTGTCCTTGAGGAAACAGCTGGTACAGAGCTATGGCTTGCCCAAGGTCATCCAGCCAGGTGCAAGTGGAGGAGTGGGGAATCAAACCCGGTTCTCCCAGATTAGAGTCCGCGCACTTAACCACTACACCAGACTGGCTGAAAACGGATCGCGTTCCCTTGGAGGATGTGGCTACTTCAGGGGGTGGAGTTTATGACATTATATCCTGCTGAGGGTCTTGCTAGGGTTGCTAGCCTCCAGGTGGGGCCTGGGGATATCCCGCTTTTAGCACTGATCTCCAGCTGACAGAGATCAGCTCCCCTGGAGAAAATGGCTGCTTCGAAGGATGGAATCTATGGCATTGTACCATGTTGAGGCCCCTCCCCTCCCCAAACCCTGCCCTCTCCTGGATCCACCCCCAAAGCCTCCAGGTGTTTTCCAACCCAGACCTGGCAACCCTAGGGTCTTCCCTTCCCTGAACCCCGCCCTCCCCAGGCTCCACCTCCAAAATCTCCAGCCATTCCCTACACTGGAGTTGGCAATGCGATTGCTTCCCCACCACCCAAACCGGATTTACTTAGAATGCCCCACAAAACCTGTCCCACAAAAACAACAGGATCAAAACACTACGGTACATTATAAATGGGTTTATAATGTACGCTCTTCACCTCGTAGCCCTGCCGCTTCTTGAGCCGCTTCTTGCTGAGGCGCTTGTTGGCGTACATCTTGCCCGTGGCCCGCATCTGACAGGCGCACACCTCCCCGAAGCCCCCTTTGCCCAGCACCCGGAATTCCAGGAACCACTCCTCCGTCACGCTCTGGGACTCCAGCCACTTGAACTGGAGGAAGCGGAGAAAGTGGAGGCTCTCTTTGTACTTGGTGAAGGCTGTCTCCTCCAGAAACTTCAGCAGGTGCTGCTCAGACTCCTTGAAGAGGTCAACATGTCCGTGCTTCGCATCTTCCTTCACCCTCATGATGGCCTTCTCCTCGAGGAAGGTGCAGAACTCCTTGGAGGCCGAGTCAAAGTATTTGTTGATGCTCTGCTGGGCGTTTTGGGGCCTCTCAGACTCTTCGGCCAATTTGTAAGTCTCCATGTCCAACCACAGGCCAGCCATTGCCCTGAACTCGTCCGTCTCCTGGAGGAACTGTTGGAAGAGCTTCTTGCCGATGGGCTGCCTCTCACAGATGTAGTGGAAGTTCAGGTCCAAGGAGTCCTTGAGGTGCTCACACTGGGTGATGTGCGGCAGCTTCAGCCTGCCCCGCATCCTCCGGTCCCGGCCAGAGGTCATCCCGGTGTCCCCACGGGCGGCCACGTAGGCCGTGTTGGCCACCATGGTCTCTAGACCCCCAATGTCCATGACGAAGATGGGTCACCTGTGAGGTGGGGACACAAAGACATTTGGAGCAGAGAGCTGCCAAGCCTGGGTGGCAGCCCAGTTTCAGTGACTGCCAGGGCTGCCGACCTCCAGGTGGGGCCTGGAGATCTCCTGGCTATGCTGGCATTACAACTGATCTCTAAATTCAGGCGGGTCGCCGTGTTGGTCTGAAGCAACAGAACAAGGTTTGGATCCAGTGGAACCTCGAAGATCAACCAAGTTTAATTCTGGGTTGGTTCTAAGGTTCTACTGGACTCGGATCTAGCCATTCTACTGCAGACCAACACAGCTATCTGCTGGAACTGATCTCCAGACTACAGGGTAGTTCCCCTGGAGGAAATGGCTGTGTGGACTCAATGGCATTAAGCCCTGCTGAGGTCCCCTCCCCAAACCCCACCCTCCCCATGCTCCACTCCCGAATCTCCAGGAATTTCCACACCCAGAATTGGGAACCCTAATGACTGCCAGGTTGTATGGGGGAGGGCTCGGGCTCAGAGAGCATCAGATTGGAAGGAAGGGAAAATGCCGACCCATGATCGGCGCAAAAGGACACCTTTTACTTCTCTTGTTTTGAAGAGACCCTGTAATTCATTCTATAATGTCTGTTCAACTGCATGGCGTCCACTGGTCCCAGCTATGTATTTGCTAGTGGTGCCAGCCTCCCCCAGAATTACAGCTCATCTCCAGACTACAGAAGTAAGCTCCCCTGGAGAAAAGGGCTGCTTTGGAGGGTGGTCTCTGTGGCTTTGAACCCCACAGAGGTCCCTGTTCTCCCCAGGCTCCATCCCCAAACCTCCAGTTTCCCAGCCTGAAGTATAAATCCAATCTCTTCTTCTCTTCTTCTTCTGGTACAGTCATTCAAAATGGAAGAACATTATGCTAGGTCAAAAGAAGGAGGAGGAGGAGATTGATGTATACCCCGCCCTTCACTCGGAGTCTCAGAGCGGCTTACAA
The DNA here is from genome assembly GCA_029233225.1 of Lepidodactylus listeri. Taxonomy (NCBI): domain Eukaryota; kingdom Metazoa; phylum Chordata; class Lepidosauria; order Squamata; family Gekkonidae; genus Lepidodactylus; species Lepidodactylus listeri. The sequence goes on from JARCFY010000018.1 coordinate 54,420,711, forward strand.
ACTCCATTCCCTCCCCCTCCCCACAACAGGCACCCTGTGAGGCAGGTGGGGCTGAGAGAGCTCTTTCCAGGACTGCTCCTGAGAGAACAGCTCTGAGAGAACTTGTGACTGACCCAAGGCCATCCAGCAGCTGCAAGTGGAGGAGGGGGGAATCAGACCCAGTTCTCCCAGATTAGAGTCTGTGCACTTAACCACTACAGAGAGTTTGGTGTAGTGGTTAAGTGCGCGGCCTCTAATCTGGGAGAACCGGGTTTGATTCCCCACTCCTCCACTTGCACCTGGCTGGATGACCTTGGGCAAGCCATAGCTCTGTAGCAGCTGTTCCCTCAAGGACAGCTTGGGAAAGAGCTCTCTCAGCCCCACCTACCTCACAGGGTGTCTTTTGTGGGGAGGGGAGGGGAAAGGAGTTTGTAAGCCGCTCTGAGACTCTTAAGTGAGTGAAGGGCGGGATATAAATCCAATCTCTTCTTCTCTTCTACATTCAGAAGTCACACTGTAGAGTTTCAGAGGTGCATCCAAACCTGGACAAGACACCCCTGCTTTAGCTGATGGTTCAGCTATCTGACTCCATATTCATTGGCTGGGTCTACAGAGCTTGTGCTGGAGAAGTTTCTGACTGGCTGAGACGCTGTGCTAGCCTGGAGCATTCTCAAACATCTCAGCTTCTGAGGGAACAAATCTCTAGGAATGACTGAAATCCAGTTTCTGTGAGGGAAGGGCAGATTGTCGGTTTGGCTGAGTATTAAAAGTGCCCCTTGAGACGACAGAACTGTGGGGTGGGCTGAGGACCAGACGGAGGTCCCTGGAGTCAGGGAAGCTCAAGGTGGGGAGGACAGGTGGCCGAAGGAAGAATCACTTCTGTAGAGCAGGTTACAGACTCAGAAAGAGAACTCAACTGAGGCCTACCAGAAGGAGAAGAGACTTGAGGAATGAGGGTAGCGAGTCGTAGGAAGATCTTAGAAGTGAGGGAGGGACTTGAGGGATAAATTTCACATATTGATTGAAGCCACCAGCTCTTTGGCTGCAGGCTTCTAGTAGGATCGATCACATTTTATCCCACCCTTTCTCCCGGAACCCAGTGGAGCATGCCTTTGTGGTCCAGCTGTGACTGGCCCTTGGTCATCTGGAAAATCTGGGGATCTGAACCCAGGTCCTCAAAGTCCTCTAATCCCTAGACAGCACTATCAGACTGACCACACTGCCAGCGCCCCAAAACCCCATTATTTGGAGCAGTCCTTGATGCCCCAGAGGAAACTAAAGGGGTCAGGACTTCTCAGGTTGCCAACCTCCAGGTAGGGCCTTGAGATCTCCCAGAATTGCAACTGACCTCCAGACTGAAGAGATCGGTTCCCCTGAAGAAAATGGCTTTTTTTGGAAGGTGGACTGCATGAAACCCAGCTGAGGGCCCTCCCCTCCCCAAAGCCCGCCCTGACCAGGCTCTACCCACAAAATCTCCAGGTATTTCCCAACCCAGAGCTGGCAACCCGAGGCAAGAGGGGAGAATTTTTGAAGTAGAGCAGGGAGAAGAAAGCTCTTCTTGACCTAGCTAGGCCAGTGGGGGGTTTTGTCCCCCAAAGTAGATCCAGGGAGATTGTTCCAGAATATGAACATCCTTTCCAAATCAACTTTTACTGAGTGCTCATTCCGTTTGCTGGCCGTTTGTCTCAGACAAAGATGATCCCTTTGCCTGTCGACTACCTAACAAATGTTCCTGTACCCAATGGCTGTGTGCATATGTCACTTTTAACCAGTGGAGCCGTGAGATGTTTGAGAGCATGGATGATGGGTCAGGCACACATTACACCGCAGTCCCCAGAAAGTGAGAGGTGACAAGATTCCTGGAACTGGTCCCAATTCACATGACCGGAAATCCATTTCCTTCCCCTGCAGATCCAGTGTGATCCTCTCATTCAAGTGGAAGGGTTTCCCACAGCTGCAAAGTGGAAGTGGAGGCACTGTGTTTGGCTGTCTCCTGAGGCAGCCATTTTAGTAAGGTAAAGGTCAAGCCGTTTCCAAGCTGAAGAGCCGGCGCTGTCCAAAGACGTTTCTGTGGTCATGTGGCCGGCATGACTAGACACTGAGGCGCATGGAACGCAGTTACCCTCCCACTGAAGCAGTACCTATTTAACTACTTGCAGTTTCTTGCTTTTGAACTGCTAGGTTGGCAGGAGCTGGGACCAGAGACGGGAGCTCACTCCGTCATGCACCACTCAGGTCTCGAACTGCTGGAACTACCGATCTTCTGGTCTGCAGCTCAGCGTCTTAACCACTTGAGCCACTGCACACCATTTTAGTAGTTAGTTCCAAATCCTGTGGCAGCCATTTTGGGGGTGGTGCTCTCCAATGTTCCCTCTAAGCTGAGCTAGTGTGGGCTAGCTCACAGTTTTTTAGCCTCTGGCTCACCCATTTTTGTCTCAGCTCAGGAAGGAGGGCTCCAGAGCAAACTAATTTATGTAGCAGCCAAATTGCTCGCTCACAACTTTAATGCCCGGTAGCTCACAAAGTAGAATGTTTGCTCACGACTCCACTGTTTAGAATGAGCATTGGTGCTTTCACTCCCTCTGAGAGTTTTATTGGCGCCCACCAGTTCAGAAAGGTTGGGGACCTTTAAGTTACCTTATTGTTAAAGTTTTCTGCTTTGGTTGTAATCTGCCCTTTTATCATGTCGTGGGTCCCTGCTCTGGGTACGTGTGCTGCCCATTGTGTCTCCACTGAGACTCTTACCCCCCAAAAAACACCCCAAAACCCGTCACTGGGATGCTTTCCACCTCCTCAAGGGTGAAACTGGGCCCAGCAGGGCAGGGGAGGCGGCCAGCCTCGGAGCTAGATTAGTGTGATGGGGTCAGCTGGCAGCAGAAAAGGTGAGGCTGTAATGCTCCGTGAAAGGCTTTAAAGAAGAGGTCGTGTGGAGCAAGGATTAAAAGAGGTGGCCGGCTGGCCCGCGAAGGGCACGGCCTGGAACCTCTGCGTTTCGTAAGAGCTTAAATGTGTAGGAGTTCCCTCCTGGGTGGCCAGAAACTCCAGTCCTGCAAGAGCAGGCCAACACCACAGGAGCTGAGCCCAGGGGTGCCAGCCTGCAGATGGGGCCTGGGGACCCCCCGGAACCACAGCTCATCTCCAGACTACAGAGATTGGTTTCCCTGGAGAAAAGGGATGCTTCGTAGGGGGGCCTCCATGACATGTAGGGATGCCAGCCTCCAGGTGGGGCCTGGGGAGCCCCCAGAATTACAGCCCATCTCCAGACTACAGAGGTCAGTCCCCCCAGAGCAAATGGATGCTTTGGAGGGTGGACTATATGGCCTTGCACCTCATTGAGGTCCCTGTCCTCCCCAGACTCTGTCCCCAAATCTCCAGGAGTTCCCCAGCTTAGATCTGGCACCCCACCCCCATTGGTGGCCGAAGGGGGGGCCCTGGCAACCCAAGTTGAGCCACTGCCTGCTGCAGAGAACAAGAGCTCTTTCGCACTTGCGAGGGCCTCCTCCTAGCGGATTCCGGCTGTGCCATGAGCCCAGCCTCTCACCCGTGCCCCCGACGGAGCCAAGGAGAAGTCACAGCACCCACTGCTTCACCATGGCGTGGCCAGGGGTCCGTTGGAGCGGGAGCGCACAGGAGCGCAGCTCCGGGAGTGAGGAGCCCAGGAAGCGGGCACATGACCAAGCCCCGCCCCCTCCTCGGCTTCCCCGAGCAGTGCAGAGGTGCAGCGCCCCGGGGAAAGCCCTGCTAGGGTCTTTATTGTTTTTAATGTTTTGTTTTAATATTGATAATTTTATCATTGTTCCTTTTATGACGGTGTGCTGCTTTTCCAGAGACTTGCTCAAGGTGGCATATAAATTTTCTAAGTATACCATTTTTTATCTGGGCACATGGCACATAAGTACTGGAGAAATTTCACCAACCCTTCAGCAGCTTCCACCCCATCAGTTTGGTGTAGTGGTCAGGAGTTGGACTCTAATCTGGGAGAACCGGGTTTGATTCCCCACTCCTCCACATGCAGCTGTTGGTGTGACCTTGGGCCAGTCACAAGTTCTCTCAGAGCTGTTCTCTCATGAGCAGTTCTCAAAAGACCTCTCTCAGCCCCACCTACCTCAGAGGGTGTCTTGTTGTGGGGAGGGGGAGGGGAAGGGATGGGTGGTGCACATGTCCTGGGTATCTCAAGTCTACTTGAAACCTGGTGGTTTCAAGGGAGCAGGAAGAGAATGAGGGTGTGTTCTTTACGCTTATTTTTATTGCACAAAGTATTGGATGGGGAAGGGAATGGAGGAAGAGCAGGTCAGTTTCACTCACCTGTGGAGTGGAGCCTGAGGGGTGGGTGTTGCCTTCTGACACACTTCCGGTATGTTAGGGGGTGTGGCATATGCAAATGAATTATGCTAATGAGCTCCTGCACCTCTTTTTCTACGAAATGACCCCTGGGCGTGGCAGACAGTTGTCTAGGCTGCCAGGAACAAACTTGTGCGATTTGGGAGGGAGAAGGGAAGCCGCTGGAGACCCCTGCAGGGCTTGGCATGGCACAGGGGGAAGGTTGCCAATCTCTAGGTGGGGCCTGGGGATCTCTGGTAATCACAACCGATCTCCAGAGTACAGAGCTCAGCTGCCCTGGAGGAAATGACTGCTTCAAAGGGCGGAGTCTGTGGCTTGACACCCCGCTGAGGTCCTGTTCCTCCCTGAACCTCACCCTCCCTTGGCTCCACCCCCAAATTCCCAGGAATTTCCCAACACAGAACTGGCAACCCCGAGCTGTGCCTTGCTGACCCAGGGCGCTGCCTCCTCCTGCGCTTCTATCTGATTCGTGCGGCGATGCAAAATCCTAATTCTACGAAGGAGTCGAAGAAGAGGAAAAGTATACCAGCGGTGGGCAGGGCAGTGTTTCCTGCACTGAAAAAGACCACCAGTCTGATCTAGTAGCCTCAGCTAAATGCTGTCTGCTTTTTTAACAATAAATATTCAAATAAGTCTTTAGTGTTTTTTTTTTGGGGGGGGGGTTATATTATGAAATGTTCATAAGTATTCTAATAACCAGTCTTATATTGTCTCATACATACACAATGAAAAAAAATACAATAACATAAACCAATCGCAAGACAGAAAGCTCACAAGGAACAAGACTGGGGGGGTGTATTTGTAAAGTCACCGAAGTGGGCAAAAAGGGCCTTCTTAAACAATGGTATCAATAAAGATATAAACCTTGGACCGGACCAATAGTTTCAAAAGCCACGGGAACGTCCCCTAAACGCCGAAATGAGCTTGGCAGGGCTTAGAGCTCCACAATGGGTCCACATGGGCGTGGCGATCCTTTTATAATTCTGTATTGGAGCTTATCATTAATCATCAGAAGCCCTTAACACCTCCAAGGAGCATCAAAGCCTCAAAAACCTGTGAGGAAGACTGCGTGAACTCTGTTCTCTGATGAAGATAGGAAACACCCAAAACTACCTGGGATCTACATTAGTCGTAGTTCAGTTCAAAGAGTTTTAAGGTTTCTATCTTTATTGATACCGTTGTTTAAAAAGGACCTTTCCCCCCCCCCACTTCGGCGACTTTGTAAATACACACCCCAGTCTTGTTCTTCATGAGCTTTCTATCTTGTGATTGGTGTATGTCAGGGGTGGCCAAACCGTGGCTCGGGAGCCACATGCGGCTCTTTCACACATATTGTGCGGCTCCCAGCAGGGCTGCTGGGGAAGCTAAATATTATTAGCAAAAAAAATATCATTGGACAAATAAATATCATTATCAATATCTGCTTTTATCGCTTTTTGTTATTATTTTTGGCAGTCTCATTTAATGTTAATAAAAATGCAAATTTGCATATTTCCCAGTAAAAACGTGTAATATCTGATGTTTATTCTGTGGCTCTTACATTAAGCAAGTTTGGCCTCTCCTGGTTTATGCTATTGTATTTTTTTTTCATTGTGTATGTATGAAACAATAGAAAATCGGATATTAGAATGCTTACGAACATTTCATAATACAAAACAAAACAACACTTAGACTTGTTATTTGAATATTTATTGTTAAAAAAGCATACAGCATTTAGCTGAGGCTATTAGATTAGACTTTCATCTCTGTATTCCTTTCCTATGCATTCACATCCCACCAAGGGGGGGACTCACATGTGAATTATTTACAACAGGTGTCTCTCTGCTATAACCCCCCTCCACCCCGTTCTGTGATTTTGGTTATAAAAATATAAAAATCTCAGAAAAGATCGTCTAGGCTGTATACATCTGATGAAGTGCATTCTGAATCACAGAAAGCTTTTGCTGGAATAATCATTAACAGTGCTTAAGGGACCACAGAACTCCTCTTTCAGTATGCCACCAACCACAATTTGATCAAGGCTTTTGCGTGGATAAGATTGCCAGCTCTTGGCTGGGAAATACCTGGAGGTTGGGGGGGGAGCCTGGGGAGGGCAGGGTTTGGGGAGGAGAAAGGCCTCAGCAGGGTACAAAGCCATAGAGTCCACCCTCCAAAGCAGCCATTTTCTTCAGGGGAACTAGTCTTTGTTGCATAGAGATTAGTTGTAATCGTGGGAGATCTCCAGGCCCCACCTGGAGGTTGGCAACCTTTGGATTTCCTCAGCGGGACACTGCAGGGGCCCCCCGGGCTCTGCCAGGCCATCTTGGGAAGGAGGACAAGGTGAATTGTGCCTTTGGGGTCTAGAGAAGTTCCCCCTTTCTGACCCCACAGAGCGGAAATGGGACTTTCTCCCCTGTGAGTTCATGCACAGTAGAATAGGAGTAAGCGACCTTCAGGCCCTCTTTGGAAGCTCCATGCACTACTGGAAGTGGTCTTGGCCTTGCAGTATCTGACGTTTCGCCAGCAGCTGTGACTGGCATCTTCAGAGGTATAACACAGAAAGATGGAGTGCTCTCTGTGCCAATGCGAGAAGAAGGAAAATGGTGGGCAGGCTGACCCAGAGGGCACTCCATCTTCCTGTGTTATACCTCTGAGGATGCCCGCCACAGGCACTACAAGGCCAAGACCATGGCCGTACAGCCCGGAAAACCTACAACAACTGATGAACTCTGGCCATGGAAGCCTTTGACAGCATTATCAGCCTTGTTTTAATTTGCACAGCCAATCAGCTCTCCAGTAGCCAGTTAGAAGCCTTGCTGGGCAAGAGCCCCACGTGGCCACACCCACTTTCTAAAAACACTTTGTGGACCCCCGGAAAGGGGTTGGCAGTCCCCACGGGCACCCTGTTGGGGACCCCTGGCCTGGCGAGGTGGTTGCCAGTAGACTCCGGCTGAAGTGCCACGTCAGGATTTCCTGGATTTCTCGGCAGTGGGGGCCACGCTGTACAGCCGGAAGTTGCCGCCTTTCTGTGTGGCTTGAGGTGCCCTGCCCTCTTGTGCTGCCGTTACAACCTATCCAGAAGTGTGGTCGGATCCCCTCCCCAGGTGCATCTGCCCAGAGCCAGCCCGAAGCCAGGCCGCTGCCCAGAGTGACTGGCAAAGATTGCCACACAGGAGGTGGCTCAGTTTTAATAGTCTTTGTGCCCCGGAAGCTCCAGTCTCCTCAAAATAGTCACCTACTTCCTAAAATAGACTCTTTCCCCACAGACCTTTCTCTCCAGTGGCTGGAAGTGTTGCCAGCTCACAGTGTGTGCGTGTGTGCGTGTGCGCGGAGGGGGCGGTTGGCAAGAGCCGTGTGGGGCGTCTTGGCAGAGGGGGTGCCAAGGCTCTGAGTCTCATGCGGTCGGGCAAGGGACCTGTCCAATCCCATTACAGCCTCGCCCGCAAAACCTCCGATAATCCACGTAGTAAGCGGATTTCGTGGCCTAAGTGGAGCTCCGCAGGACACTCCAGGAGCCTCAGCTGCAGGACTGCTTTTCTTGGGCGGTGCCTCTCGCCGTGACTCATTCTCAGAAGAGCTTCTGTGGAGCTGCTGGAGTCCCGGGGGGTGTCCTGGGCTCTCCAAGGCGGGGGGGGGGGGGTCCCAGTTTGCACTGCGCCACAATAGCCCAAGCTGCCGTGGCTTTCCTTCAGCCACACCGTGGATGTCCTTATGTGGTGGCAGCCGCTGCCGCCAAAACAACGTTTTAAAAAATCTGCTCAGCCAATCAAATCTCCAGTGGCCCATCAGAAGCCTTGCGGGGCGAAAGCCCCCCCCCCCCGGCCTCGCTTGGCACAACCTAGTTGGTAGGCACCGAGAAATATGTTGGCAGGGACCCCGGCACCCACGGGCCCCATGTTGGGGAACCACAGACCTAGAACCCCGGTGGTCTCTTCGAAAGGGCAAACCTACTACAACAGACCACGAGAGGGAGGGCCGGAAGGGCTGCCTCTGTGCTTGGTTCTTGTGGCCCTTTCTTGCACGCCCAGGGAAATGCCGATCACCACTTTGGGGCCAGGAAGCAATTTTGGAGGGTTTTTTTGTCATCTTCTGGGCGTGGAACAGGGGTCACTGCGGGTGTGGAGGGGGGAGGTATTTGTGAATTTCCTGCCTTGTGCAGGGGGTTGGACTGGATGACCCTGGAGGTCCCTTCCACCTCCGTGATTCTATGATTCTAACAGCTTGCTTACTGCAACTGGAGCAAACCAATAGGTCTTCCCAACTCAGCCCCTTTTGAACAGTTGGCTACAGTATTCCATTTTGAAGAAGGCCGTTGCTTGCTGCGGTAGTGGAGTACGCGGTTGGTGAACTACCAGGTTCAGTCGCTGGCGTTTCTGGAAACAGGGTTCAAGAAGGGGAGAGGCTACAAACCCCGTCTGCGTCCCTGTTTCTTTGTTAACTGAATTGTTTTAGCACTTTTAACTGTATTTTCAATTGCTCAAATGTTTTAAATGGTTATTATGTTTCCCACCTTGTGGACCCTGATGGGGTGGAAAGGTGGCGCAGAAATGTTTTAAATAACAATCAATAAACCCTTCCCTCTTTGCTTTGCACCCCACACTGAGGACAGGAACGGCTGCCATTCGCCTGCCATTCGCCTTGTCTTGCTTGTGGGACCGCCCCTATGCCCTGCCATTACAGCTTTGCTCATCTGAGAGGGGTCTTCTGCAGGCGCCAGTCTGAAAATGGGCAACAGCCACAGCTGCCCATCCACGTGTTTTCTGAGTCCTAGGGCTGCCAGCCTCCAGGTCGCCCCTGGAGACCCCCAGCTATTACAACTGATCTCCAGATGACCAAGATCAGTTCACCTGGAGAAAACAGTCAGGTTGGAGGGTATGCCCCCTGGCACTATCCCCTGCTGAGGTCCCTCCCCTGCCTGAACCCTGCCTTCCCCAGGCGCCACCCCCACCCCCCAACTTCCCAACTTAGAGCTGGCAGCCCCTGCCCCGGCATTCTCCCATCATAGGGAAGGGCCTGCCTGAAGAGGCTTTGTGCCAACTACACAAAAGGGAATGAGACAGGCCCTTAGCTACAGTGGGGGCCTCTCGGGGCCCAGTCCCCTGACTTACTACCAAGCCCCTCCCCAACTTCCCCTCCAGCCCAGGCCCCCCAACTTCCAATTTTCTATTTTATTTGTGGCGCTTGCTTGGGGATGGTGTGTGGGGTGCCCTCGACTTATTTAAAGCCCCCCCCCCCCAATTTAAAAAATCCTGGGTACAGACCTGGAGTGATACAAGAGGGCCTTTCTGCTCAGGCCATGTGGTTGCCCTGTACAAAATGGTTTCACAAACCGACAGTGATCAATGGGTAGGGACTGTGGTTTATTCTACTGCTGTGTCGAGCTTAAGTGGCATCCTATGATGTCATTTTTTGCACCACGTCATGAAGGATGTTCGTACCTCTGCCATGCTGCAGTTCCTATCTTTTGCATTTCTGGTTTGGTGCCAGGCTTCCACAATCCTAGCGCACTGTTTGTCGAGGGTCCCATTTCGCTGTGAGAAAGGCGGACTGCGAACAACGTGAATGAAACTAATCCGTACAAAACCGTTGTCCCACGCTCCTTCCAAGTGAGCCGAGGATCTCCTACATCATTCCTGCTCAGGCAGGTAGGAGGGGTTTGGTTCTACCGAAGTCTGGCCCATGGGGGGGGGGGGGGGGCAGGGACAGCGGCCTGTAGGGGCAGAATCTAGTTCCAGAACAGGGAACAGAGAGGGAGGCTGGAAACCTGATGTGTGCACACACACACACACACACACTCCCGGGTGGAAAGGGGGGAGCTCAGCCACAGAGCCGCCCCTCTCAAGCTGCCATTTTCTCCAGGCAAACTGGAGACCGACTGAACAAAGTTTGAGCCCAGCGGCCCTTTAAGACTAATAAGTTTAATTCTGGGTATAATTAAACCCAGGATTAAACTCCATTGGTCTTAAAGGTGCCCTTGGCAACCGGCAACCCCAACCTGACTCTATCTCCACAGAGACCAGTTGTCATGGCAGGAGATCACCAGGCCCCACCCGGAGGTTGGCAACCCAACATTCAACCCGGAAGGGCTGCCGCTCCCACAATCCTTTGTGCCACAGAGAATCCAACAATGGCTGCACATCAGTAGATAGGGATCCATTCAAAGGCACACAACCGTGTTAAAAGCAAAAGACTCGGCCGACAGAGCCAATCCACACAGCTCCCCCACTGGCTCCTCCACCCCCACCATTTTTCCTCCCCTGCCCCACAAGTCTAGGAGGGCCAGCTATGGGCTGGGAAATTCCTGGAGATTCGGGGGTGGAGCCCGGGGAGGGCGGGGTTTGGGTGGGGCAGGACCTCAGCAGTGGATAATGCCATATAACCCACCCTTCGAAGTGGCCATGCCCCCTCGGGGAACTGACCTCTGTGGGTTAGAGAACAATTGTAATTCCAGGAGCCCTCCAGCCCCCACCTGGAGACTGGCAACCTGCTCTGCACTTCAGACCCTTTCCGTGTCTTCCCAGCAAGGATCCAGGTCCTCTCTTTTCTCTACTAGGTGCCCAAGGATGGATCCCAGAGCCCTCCTTCTTTCCTCCAGCGAGGCATCAGTAGGGGCAGGCATTTCCCGCCGCCCTTCACCATTCCACTCCCCTGTCCAAGCCGAGCGCCAAAGCTGGGCTCCCAAGCTGTCCCTTCCTCTGCCCGCGGCTCTCCCCACACCTGACAGTGCCTTGTGCCCTGTGCTGAATTAGACCTTCAGTCTGTCAAGATCACAGTCTCGCCTACTTAGACTGGCAGCGGCTCTTCAGGGTCTCAGGCAGAGGCCTTTATAATCCCTTGTTCCCAGGTCTTTTGAATAGAGAAGCCGGGGATTGAACCGGGGATCTTCTGCACGCCAAGCAGAGGCTCTATCACACCAGCCTCAACCTTCAATGGCAAAGCTAATCCAGGGCCCAGGCCCCTCCAATTCAGTGTTTTTTAAGACACATTATTTGTACTCAGAGAGATCGCAAAGGGGGCTCTAGATTTTAAACTAACCTTCTGAGATGCTCAGATTCTCCCCTGATCTTCCACTTACTTCAAGATGCATTTTTAATTTTTTACAATGCGGGTGCCTTTCTGGACACACTTTTAAACTCTCCAAAGCACTGGCCTGGCCTTCCAGCCCCTCAGGAGAAAAACAATCTCCTACCGCTTAACCGGCAGGCCCTAGCTGTCGTCCGGAACCAGCCTCTCCCCCCCAGCCAGGCAGCCCTGGGTCGCCCGGCAAGACTCCCCGTTGCCTCCTTGAAGTGGCACAATGAGGGGGGTGCCATTCTCCGAAATGTCACTGCAGCCCCCTGTAGTTTCTCCCTAGCTGGGCCTTCCGCTGCCCTCCAGACAATGCCAGCAGCTCCCTACAATGTCCCCCCGCCCAATCTCTCACCAAGTCCTGTCTCATCTCGCCTCCCCACCCCCAATAAACCTGCCCTGATGTGCCCAGGCTGGGGAATTCTTGCAGATTTGGGGGGTAGAGCCTGGGGAGGGCAGGGTTTGGGGAGGGACCTCAGCAGGGTATCATGCCACAGAGTCCCCCCTCCAAAGCAGGCATTTTCTCCGGGGGAATTGATGTCTGTTGACAAGATGAGATGTCATTACAAGAGGTCTCCAGGCTCCACCGGGAGTTTGGCAAGCCAAGATGTGAAAGGCCTTCTGCCTGAGACCCTGGAGAGCTGCTGCCCATCTAAGCAGGCCATTCTGACATTGAGGAGGTCTGGTGCAGGGCAGTGTGCCCTCTAAGCTGAGTTAGTGTGAGCTGGCTCAGTTTTTTAGCCTCCGGCTCAGTTTTGTCTCCGCTCTGGCAGGATGGCTCTGGAACCAACTAATTTATGCAGCAGCCAAAGCACTCACTCAGAACTTTAACGCCAGTGGCTCACAAAGTAGAATATTTGCTCACAGGACTTAGAGGGAACATTGGTGCAGGGTCCGATTCAGTGGAAGGCAGCTTCATGTGTTCAGACCACATGGCTGCCCCAGTGCAAGGCAACCCAGCCCCTCCGGTCTCTGTCCCCCTCCATTCTGGCAATGTTTGGGCAGGCCCCAATTTCCCCTTTCTCTCTGCCTTCTCCCCAAATCCCTGCTCCTTGGCACCCCACTTTCTGTCTCCCCGTTCCCCCAAGGCCCCTTCCCCCCCCAACCCTTCCTGTCCCCAGGGCCCCAGCGATGCCCCCCTCCCCAGGCCACCCATCACTCACTGCGCAGGTTCAGCAATGGATGGGGGTGTCAGCGGGGCCTTCCGTGCTCCCCCTGGGGCATCACTGCTCGCCAGGTGCCGGGTGGCAAGTGTCAGACCACGTCTCGAGAACAGCCAACTAGGGGCATTAGCGGGCGGGCCCTGCAATCCTGCCAGCCTCAGATTAGCTCCCCCGGCCCAGCGGGGGAGGACACACCAGTCGCCTGTCAGAGGCAATTACGGAAATCCCGGTGCCTTTGTCAGGGAGTCAGAGGGCACCTGCCATTCAGCAAATGTTCCCACAAACAACCCCAGAAATCTGGAATGCCCAGCCTGGCATGGTGTGGCATGGTGGTTAGAGGTCCCAGGCTTGAATCCCCACTCTGCCAGGGAAGCTGACTTTGGGCCAGTCACACCCTTTCCACCTAACCTACCTCGCAGGGTTGTTGTGAGGATAAAAACAGAGGAGAGGAGAAGCGTGTAAGCCACTTTGCGTCCCCGTGGGGTAGAAGGCAGGGCATAAATGAAGTAAAGGCATAAGTAAATTGTGCCCTGGTGTTATTTGATTTTTACTTTTATTTGCCATATTTATATCCTCTTAATACTGAGATTTCCTGGCCCTTCCAAAGGGTAGGAATCTGACTCATAAGCCATCAGTTGTCAAGTCCTGAGGTCCATCAACTGTCAGCAGTCAAAATGCTGTTGCAGGCAGTGCAACATAGATGGTCCATAATCCAGTACTGAAACAAACTGCCATCGGCTGTCAAGACCCGGCGTCAAATGAGCTGCAAATCTTTGGGCATTCGGAGAAACAGTGACCAAATATCCATGTATTCAGGGAGGGGCTGTGGCTCAGTGGCAGAACATCTCTTTGGCATGCAGAAGGTCCCAGGCTGCAAGATAAGCTTATTGCGGTCAAAGACCATAATACAACCAATACAGTTAATATAACAGCTATCAAAGCAATGATAAAATAATATGTCTTGAATTACACTATAAATGATAAACATTAAAATATTTACAAATATTTTCAAATTCCAATACAGATCAAGTAAAAAATTAAATTTAACCAGTTAATTATGGTCCCCCTACTCTCTCCTGATACAATAGGCTAACCACCCAAATTTAGCCACCATACGAATAATATTCAGATTTTTATCTGCCAACATAATTGAAAGGAGAGTCCCCCTGCTATGCCCTGGATGTGATTATATATGATGGGATTTATAAATATCTCTTTGTTTTGCTGATATAATCCACAGTCAAAGAAGACTTGTTCCAAGGTTTCTTCTCCCCTTTCACAAACACATTCCCTTCTCTTGGTTTTATTATATTTAGCTTATAAAATGACAGAGAGCAAAGTATTGTATCTTAGGAGTGTAAAAAATTCTTCTGTGTTTGGCGTTATCTAGAGTTTTTACATATGTTCCCAAAGTTAGCTTACTACATGGGGATACAGAAGGTCCCAAGTTCAACCCACGATGTCTCAGATTAAAGGTCCAGGCAGGAGGTGATGCGAAAGACCTCTGCCAGAGGCCCTGGAGAGCTGCTGCCGGTCCGAGCAGGCAATACGGACATTGATGGACTCGGGATTTGTTTGGGGAGGGGCCGTGGCTCAGCGGTCAGGCATCTGCTAGGCATGCAGAAGGTCCCAGGTTCAATCCCCGATATCTCCAGTTAAAAAAGGACCAGGCAGCAGGTGATGGGAAAGGCTTTTCTCTGCCTGAGACCCTGGAGAGCCGCTGCCAGTCTGAGTAGGCAAAACTGACCTTGATGGGCCGACAGTCTGATTCAGCAGAAGGCAGCTTTGTTTGTGTTTATGTGTTCATGTGCACGGAGGAGCGTTTTCAGAGTGCAGGCAATTATGGTAAATATGGCTTTGCGGTATTCTGGGATGGGAGAGGGTTTTGAGATTCTGTCTCCTCCCATTCCTTGACCTCTAGGATCTTGGTCACCCCCCCCCCCTTATGTCTTCAGGGTGCAATCCCACCTGCTGTCACCAGGGGGCGCCTGGACACCTGTGGGTGGTAGATACGGGGGCATGGACCAAGCAGTGCTTTTGGATGCTGAAGGCGGGGGGGGGGGGGGGGGGGGGGGGGGACAGATTTGGCCCTGGCGCTCGGCCCGGCCTGGACCCCTTCCAGGGACAGTCATCCTTAATAAAGGCAGATAGCTGCTTGGGAGGCCGCAAGAGACTTCATCTAAACGGCTTCCACCAAGCTGCAGGGAGTGAATCAGGGCAGGGCCTCAACCCCCCCTCTTTCCCGCCCGGCAGGATCTGTGTGCCTTTAACAGGCAGAAATGCAACAGGCGCAGCTTTGCCCAGCATGGAAGTGCAGCGATGGGGAGATGTTTCCAACACCCCTCACTGCTCTGTGTCTAGCTTCCTACTACATTCTGATCCCATCCTCAGTCCAGGGAGCTCATATGTAATATGCCATTTGAAGAAGAGGAGGAGGAGATTGGATTTATACCCCACCCTTCACTCCCCGAAGGAATCTCAAAGCGGTTTACAATCTCTTTTCCCTCCCCACAACAAGACACCCTGTGAGGGAGGTAGAGCTGAGAGAGCTCTCTCGAGAACTGCCCTTGAGAGAGCAACTCAGAGGGAACTTGTGACTGGCCCAAGGTCACACCAGCGGCTGCATTTGGAGGACTACGGAATCAAACCCGGTTCTCCGAGATTAGAGTTTGCACTCCTAACCACTACACCAAACCGGCTCACCAATCCTCACAACAGCCCTGAGAGGCAGGCTGGGCTGTGATGGAGAGCCAGTGGGGCGTCATGGAGAGAGTGCCGGATTGGGACCCTGGGTGACCCAGGTTCGAATCCCTCTTTCTACTACAGAAGCTCGCTGGGTGACCTTGGGCCCATCACAAACTCTCAGTCCAGACTACATCACAGGGTTGTTGTGAGAGAACAGAGGAGGGGAGAACCAAGTGGTAAGCTGCACTGAATCTCAACCGGGGGGCGGGGGAAGTGTGATATAGTAAATAAGTGCAAACGCACCTTGACTAAGCAGGCATTTGAACCCCTGTACCTTCTGTCCCAGGGCAGTCCTCCAACATGATCAATAGCCTGACCACACCCAGACTGAAGTGGTAGCTGATCACATGGCTGTTGAGAATGCCGCCATCTGCTGTGAATTGCACTAGCCCTTTATGTTGTGTTTTATTCTGTATTGTTGGGATTTTATTCAAGTACTGTGTTTTAATTGTTTTACCATATTGTCTGTGAGCTGCCCTGAGTCTGCCTTGGCGGGGAGGGCGGGATACAAATTCAACAAACAAATAAATGAAGAAGAAGAAGAGATTGGCTTTATAACCTTCACTACCTAAGGGAGTCTCAGAGCGGCTTACAAACTCCTTTCCCTTTTCCTCCCCACAACAGGCACCCTGTGAGGTAGGTGGGGCTGAGAGAGCTCTGAGACAACTGTCCTTGAGAGAACAGCTCTGAGAGAACTATGGCTTGCCCAAGGTCATACAGCAGGCGTATGGGGAGGAGTGGAGAATCAAATCTAGCTCTCCCAGATTAGAGTCCGCACACTTAACCACCACATCAAACTGGCTTATTATTTATTTAAATAATAAATAACCACTGTTCGGCATTGCCTCTCGATACTGCAGCTTTAAAAATATGACAGGGCTGTGGGGCCAAACCTTTGCCTGCCAAATGCCTTCCCCAAGAACAGGGAAGGGCGACCAGGAATTCGGATCCCAGCAGGGGATGAGCGAGTGAGCTGGAGAGAGATCACGGCCCCTGAGAGTCACTGTCACCTGCATTCTGGACAGGAAACTCCGCCCTCCTCCCCAGGGACTAGCCCCGTGCCCAACACGTCCAGCCCACAAAGAAGTTTCCGATTAACAGGAGCAAAGACAGCAAAATAATATGGAAGGCAGGGCTGGCTAGGGTTGCCAAGTCCGGGTTGGAAAATACCTGGGGACTTTGGGGCTGGAGCCAGGAGAAGGTGGGGTTTGGGGAGGGGAGGGGCCTCCGCATCATACAATGCCCGAGAGCCCACCCTTCAAAGCAGCCATTTTCTCCAGGGGAGCTGATCTCTGTCAGCTGGGGATCAGTTGTACAAGCGGGAGATCCCCAGGCCCTACCTGGAGGCTGGCAACCCTAGGGCTGGCCCAGTGTATACAAACCGTTTACAGTCCCCCCCCCCCCCCCCCGAACCAAGGTTCGTCTAGAGCTGGCGGCCCACTTCCCCACCAGACCCTCTTTCCCCCTGATCAGCCCCTCCTCTTCTCCAGTCAGCCTCACTTGGGATTTGGACCAGGGATTGCCACGGCACTTCGTACATGCCCTTGTGGGTGACTTGTGGCGACCTCATAGGGTTTGCAAAGCAAGAGACGAACAGAGGTGCTTTGCCGTAGCTTGCCTCTGCACAACAACCCTGGACTTCCTGGGTGGTCTCCCATCCAAGGACCAACCAGGGCTGACCCTGCTTAGTTCCCAAGATCGGACAAGATTGGGCTAGCCTGGGCTGTCCAGGTCGGGGCTACTGGACATAAGGTGTAATTCTGGGAGGTCTCCAGACCCCACCTGGAGGTTGGCAAGGCTGCTGTGATGGGCCAGATCCCTCTGCCTCTATGCCACCTTCGGTAGCCATGCCAATCTGTTGCCCAAGATCTCCATCTCCCCCCACGACATGATAAGGCCCCCTCCTAGACTCATGTCCTCCACCCTACCTAGGGTTGCCATCCTCCAGGTGGGGCCTGGGGATCCCCTGCTTTTACAACTGATCTCCAGCTGACAGAGATCAGCTCCCCTGGAGAAAATGGCTGCTTTGAGGGTGGACTCTATGGCATTGTACCATGCTGAGGCCCCTCCCCTCCCCAAACCCCACCTTCTCCTGGCTCCACCCCCAAAGTCCCCAGGTATTTTCCAATCTGGACTTGGCAACCCTAACCCTACCCCTTGCTGAGCTGAGAGGAAAACCGCCCCCCTCCACCTTCTGTGCTTTCCTCCTGTTTACCCTCTAGGTCTCCACCCCCTGCCCTCCTCTGCTGGTCACAGACACTTTAGACTTTGATCCAAGACGCTCAAGAGACCTTTTTCCTTCTCTCAAGTCTTACAACATCCGCACATTCTTTTGCAGGTTGGACTTCTTTGCTTTGGGCTGATGTCTTGGGGGAACCTGGCTGGGGAGTTCTTGTAGGGTCTTAACACCCTTCGTGTAGTAAGAGAAGGATTATGTTTCCAAAATACAGTGTGTTGTTGGCAAGGGCTCCATACTAGTGTGATGTGCAAAACCAAGGCAGGCTCTCACCTCATGCTGAAAAAGCAGAATTGGGGTTGCCAGCTTCCAGGTAGGGCTTGGAGATCTCCTGGAATTACAACTGATTTCCAGATGAGACCAGCTCCCCTGGAGAAAATAGCAGCTTTGGAGGGTGGTTTCTAAGGCACACTTGGGCTGCCAACCTCCAGGTAGTGACTGGAGATCTTCTACTGACCTCCAGGTGACAGAGCAGTTCCCCTGGAGAAAATGGCCACTTTGGAAGGTGGACTCTATGGCATTATACCCCATTCAAGTTTGGTGCAGTGGTTAAGTGTGCGGACTCTAATCTGGGAGAACCGGGTTTGATTCCCCAGTCCTCCACTTGCAGCTGCTGGATGACCTTGGGCAAGCCATAGTTCTGACAGAGCTGTTCCCTCTCAACCCTGCCTACCACACAAGGTGTCTGTTGTGGGGAGGGAAAAGGAGATTGTAAGCCACTCTGAGTGAAGGGCGGGGTATAAATCCAATATCTTCTTCTTCTTCTTCTCCTCCACATCCTCAAGCTCTACCCCCCCCCCCCAATCTTCAGGTATTTCCCAACCCAGAGCTGGCAACTGTCCATCACATCTCTGTTGAAGTTCCTCCTCAGACCTCACCTTCACCAGGCTCCACCCCCCAATCTCCAGGAATTTCCCAATTCGGAGTTGGCAACCCTAGCACTGGTAGCTGATGGCCAGAGGTCGGAGCAGTGCCATCTTAACAAGAAGTTGACTTTTAAATGCCCTTTGTGTGATGAAACCTTGAGAGAGAGAAAAATTGCGGATTCGTGTTCCTCCACTGTGTTTCCATAAAAAAGAAAGCACACCTAATTTGGCTTGAACTTCCTTGTTGGTTTTTGCCGGTGGAAAGGTGACAGAGGTGATGCGTGGGCAGGGTTCTGAAGCCAGGGCTCCTGGGTTCTGGTGTCAGTTCCTGAAGGCATCTCTGGCCCCAGGTGGAGCCTTCCTCCACCCCCCAGCGGCAAGCAGCCCTGTGTCACCGAGAAGGACTCAGCGGTGTGGCTCTCGCCTTGACCCAGTTTTCCCAGGAAGAAGGAAGTGCGGTCTCGGTGTGCCAATGGGGAGCCGCTGGAGGAGGGGAATGTGGGTCACCCTCTGTGCTGGAATGCAAAGAGGCAGCATCACAAAAGGCCCGAGGCCCTTGCTCAGTCTGAAAGTAGCACAAGGGATGTTTGTGTGCTCTGCAGCTGGGGGAGTGGGGTTGCCAACCCCCAGAAATAGCCTGGAGATCCCCTGGAATGACAGCTGATTTCCACCCTGGCTTGGACTTGGGACACCTCTGCTAGGGATTCAGGTGGCCGTCAGCAAGTCACTTCCCTGCAGCCTACCTCTCAGGGCTGGTGTTGCAACAAAGTCCCCCCAAAATTATCAGGCAGCCTCCCTGAATGTTGCTTGTGCCATGGGTAGAACCTCCAGAGCCAGGGGCCTAAATAGCTGTCGCAGAAGGCCCCAGGTTCAACCCCTGGCAGCATCTCCAGTTAAAAGGACCAGTCAGGAGGCGATGGGAAAGACCTCCGCCTGAGACCCAGGAGAACTGTAAAGAGGGGCTGTGGTTCAGTGGAAGAGCATCTGCTTTGCACGCAGAAGGTCCCAGGTTCAATCCCCAGCATCTCCAGTTAAAAAGGACCAGGCAGGACGCGATATGAAGGACCTCAGCCTGAGACCCTGGAGAGACGGCTGCTGCCAGTCTGAGCGGGCAATACTGACCTTGCTGGACCAAGGATCTGATTCAGTAGAAGGGAAATTCATGTGTTCATGTGTTCTCCCCTCCAGCTGTGTACCTCTCTTTAATAGATACCAGCCAAAAGGGGCAGAACGCCTGCTTTGGAAGTAGAAAGTCTTGGGTCCAGTTGTGTGTCAGCCCGGACAGCATACCTGAGAGCAGACTTTCTCTGCCTCTAGGGTGGCCAACCTCCAGGCATGGCCTGGGGATCTCCCGGAATCACAACTGATCACCAGAGGACAGAGATCCATTCCCCCGGAGAAAACGGTTGCTTTGGATGCCGAACTGTATGGCATTATAGTCCACAGAGGCACCACCCCTCCCCCAACCCCACCCTTCCCAAGACCCACTCCCCAGTTTCTCCAGGAATCTCCAGGGGCACCCCTGTCTCCTTCCCATACTGCCCTTCCTCTGCCAGCTTGGGGAGATGCCTCCGAGCTAGTTGGATTGGGGAGAAGTCGAGCTTCATAGGGTTCCAGTCCAGCCAGGGACAGGGGGGATGATGGGTGTTACATACTGGGATTGAATCACGCTAGAGACTGGCTTGGAAGCGTATTTTGATGGGGCTCAGCTCGGACTCCTGGGTTCCAGTCAGAGCTCGGCCTTTGCCCTGATTCTTTACCCGCCTGCCTTCCTGCCTCTGTTTCCCCATCTGTAAAATGGGATGTCAATAAAGGTGTTGCTGGTCACACCGATGATGGCCTGTGGTCCCTGCATACCTCCTGTCTCAGCTGCTGTGACCTGGTTTTGTGGGGAGCACTTAAGCACAGCCCTGGAGAAGGTGATTCTGGGAGGATCCAGCCGGCTGCACGGCTGCTTCTTACTCACGGGCCTCAGAAGAGCCACTGATTTCGCAAGGAACGTCAGCGGCAGGAAACTGCCCGAGCTCAGCTCCGACCCGGACCCAGCCAGGCTGCATTCCCACGTCTCCTTGGCCAAACAACTCTGCCCTACATTTTTCACCTTAAACTTCAGGGTGGGGAGCCTAATTTAAAGGGCTGTAATTGCGTTTGCCAGGTGGGTGTGATTGGGCATCCTTCTTTTTTTCTTTTAAAGGCAAAGGGACTGGAGGCATGGTAAGCACAACAGACTGGATCGATCCCGCCTCTCACGGAATGAGAAACCCACAAGCAATCTAACACTTTTATGGTACCCTTTTTACAAGACTGGGGTAAGAACTTCAACTCCTTGACCTTTGGTCCAGCCTCCGATTGAAACGGAGCTTGTTCCTGGTGCTGAAACCCTGGAAAGATGTTACCTGCTCTGGGCCCGTCTTTGGGAGAGTGGGTTATATATTAAAGGAATGAATAAATGAAAATAACAACAATAACAATAATAGGAGAAGAGTGTTCCTGAGCATGCACAGAGTGCCTTAATTAGGATTGCCAGCCTCTGGGTGGGGTCTGGAGATCTTCCAGAATTACAATTGATTTCCACTCTGGCACTCTGGAGGGTGGGTTCCATGTCACTACGCCCTGTTGAGTTCCTTCCAAAGGCTGCACCCCAAATCTCCAGGAATTTCCCCAACCCAGAGTTGGTAGTTGTACTACGCAAAGCCAGATGCAGCACTTCTGAAAGCATTGCTGTGGCTTGCTGGCCAGCCTGGAGCCCTCCCTTTCAGCAAGTTAGCCCCAGAATGTATTGATTAAACATTACACCCTCAATTTTTCATGGGACTTCACGTGGCTTAACGGTGGGGGAGCATCCCTTGGCGATCTTCCATCCACACACTGACAATCCAGGAGTGCTGGGACCTTTAATCATTCTCTCACCAAGGGTCTGACAGGTGTGTGCAGTGGGCTTGGGATGCCAACTCTGACTTGGGAAATTCCTGGAGGTTTGCAGGTGGAGCCTGGGGAGGGGGGAGTTTGGGGAGGGGAGGGGAGGGGCCTCCATGGAGGGGAGGCTGTCTCCAAGCAGCCAGTTTCTCCAGGGAAACTGATCCTCTGTAGATCAACTGGAATTGCAGGAAACCTCAGGGCCCCACCTGGAGGTTGGCAAAGAAGGAGGGAGAGCAAGAAAAAAAACCCGGGGGTGTCAAAAACTCCAGGGTCATTTCCTGCCACAGCTCAACGGTGAAGACTGGTTGAACCAGCTCCGCCTCGGAAACTGTGATGCCAGATGCCTCAATAATTAATTGAAAATAATAACCGTGTACCCAAGTCCTCCGTGGGCCAAGGGGAAAGAAAAGCCGGGGTCAAAGGAATGAACACATGTGCCTGGACGGTGTGTACAGAATCCGGGCTAGAATTCCAGTGTTCTGTTTCCTTTTCAAGTTAGGATAAGAAACGACAAATCCACGAGCACGCGGGGCTGTTTGGAGAGATCTTGCCATTCTTTTGTTGCACGGCGAGGGGCTCTGAATAATGCCAGACCTTCCACAATTCTGTCCCAACAGAGGCCGCTACAGCTGAAAACCCTCATCAGTTTGTTGGTTTTGTGCAATAGAAGCTGGTCTTGAAAGACAGGTTGTGCGGAAGCTGCTGCGTTCCCCAGAGCTCTTAACTGAGCAGAGGAGAAAAGTTTTGTGTCTGGCAAATCATTATATAGGGACCTTGGAAGTCTGTACATTGAAAACACACAAACACAAAGCTGCCTTCTACTGAATCAGTCCCTCCGTCCACCAAGGTCAGCCTTGTCTACTCAGACTGGCAGCTGTTCTCCAGGATCTTAGTCTTTCCTATCTCCTGCTGCCTGGTCCTTTTTTCTGGAGATGTTGGGGACTGAACCTGGGACCTTCTGCCTGCCAAGCAGAGGCTCTGCCACTGAGCCACGGCCCCCTCTTTGCAGCTCTCCAGAGTCTCAGGCTGAGGTCCTCCACATCGACTCCTGCCTGCTCCTTTTAAACTGGAGATGCTGCCGGGGATTGAACCCAGGACCTTTTTGCACAACAACCAGATGCTCTACAAGAGGCCAGCCTGCAGGTGGGACCTGGGGATCTCCCTGAATTACAGCTCATCTCCAGAGATCAGTTCCCCTGGAGAACATGGATGCTTTTGGGGGTGGACTCTCTGGCATTGTACCCCACTGTTGAGGCCCCTTTCCTCCCTGGGCTCTGTCCCCAAATCCCCAGGAATTTCCCCAGCTGGAGCTGGCAATCATACTGGCAAACCCTGGCTACAGCCATTCCCGTATCGGGCCATTCATCCTGTGCATTTTGGTTCTTGATGTGAAAAGCCCAAAAGGCTGCGCCACTGATGCACCACTGGTGAACCCCAGGCTCAAGACTGCCAAGCCGTTACCTTGCAGAGCGGAGGGTCCCTTCTGAGGAGGGCAGTCGTGCCCTGGGCCTCTTGCCCCTGGCTGCCCCTGGCCCTCCAGGGAATATCCCTGGCAAGGTAAAGGGTTGGTCTGCCCCAGTTATGACTTTATGAAGGGCGGCCCTTGGTCTCCAGCTGCAGGATGCCTGCTTGAAGGTGAGCAGAGCCCTGCTACGGAAAAAGCCCACCCAGTTTGGCAAGGGAGGTGGCTTTCCTCCAGGCATTTCTTTCTCCTGTGGATCTTATAAGTTGGGGTAAGCCCTGGCAGCCCTGTCGGGGGGGGGGGTTAGTATGGGAGGCTGCTAGGGTTGCCAACCTCCAGGTGGGGCCTGGGGATCCCCTGCTTTTACAACTGATCTCCAGCTGACAGAGATCAGCTCCCCTGGAAAAAATGGCTGCTTTGAAGGGTGGCCTCTATGGCATTGTACCATGTTGAGGCCCCTCCCCTCCCCAAACCCCGCCCTCTCCTGGCTCCACCCCCAAAGTCCCCAGGTATTTTCCAACCTGGACTTGGCAACCCTAGCAGGCTGCACAAACAGAATGTTCCTAGAAAGGGCCCAGGATGGAAGGAAACCCAAACGATCCCGTGTCTGCCCTACAAGCAAAGGCTGAAGAGTGGTGGTGGTGGTGGTGCTGCTGCTGGTGGAGCTTTTTAGTTTAGAGAAAATAAAACTAGCCAACATCCAGGTGGGACCTGAAGAGTTGCAGGGATTAAGGGACGGCCAGCCTGCAAGACGGGACCTGGGGCTTCCCGGAATTACAGCTCACCTCCAGACGACAGAGATCAGTTCCCCTGGAGAAAATGGCTGCTTTGGAGGGTGGGCTCTATGGCCTTGTATTCCACTGAGGTCTCTCCCCTCTTCAAACCCTGCCCTCCCCAGACTCCACCCCCAGTCTCCAGGAATTTCCCCACCTGGAGCTGGCAATTCTATGGGGGGCCATGATAGAAGTTTATGAGATTATGCATTGGGGGGGGGAGTGGAGAGAGGGAATTCCCCCCCTGTGCCCTTAATGCCTCAGGAGCCCCCCAGATGGACATCAACAAGAAAAAAAAGACAAAAGAAAGAGTTTCTTAATTATTGTAATTGATTTATGGGAGTCATGTCCACAGGATGTAGCAACAGCCGCTAGCGGAGATGGCTTTAAAAGGGGATTTAGACAGATTCCTAGAGAGCAGGCCTGTCCTTGGTTACAGGGCCCGAATGAGGCCAACGGATGTACTGAGCAGGGGTCATGGGGGGGGGGGGCATTCTGCAGGGGGTCAGACTAGATGACCCTGGACTCGCAGTGTTCCCTCTAAGCTGAGTTAGTGCGAGCCAGCTCACAGTTTTTTAGCCTTCAGCTCACACACTTTTGTCTCAGCTCAGGAAGGAGGGCTCCAGAGCAAACTAATTTATGCAGCAACAAAATCGCTCACTCACAACTTTAATGTCCGTAGCTCACAAAGTAGAATTTTTGCTCACAAAGACTCCACAGCTTAGAGAGGGAGCATTGCCGTGGAGGTCCCTTCCAAATAGGGTTGCCAGCCTCCAGGTGGGGCCTGGGGATCTCCCGCTTTTACAACTGATCCCCAGCTGACAGAGATCACCTCCCCTGGAGAAAATGGCTGCGTTGGAGGGTGGACTCTATGGCACTGTACCATGCTGAGGTTGCTGAGGTTGGGGGGGGGGTTGCTCCCCTCCCCTCCCCAAACCCCACCTTCTCCTGGCTCCACCCCCAAAGTCCCCAGGTATTTTCCAACCCGGACTTGGCACCCTACTTCCAGCCCTATGATTTGATGAGCTGAACAGTGGTGCCCCTCGGCCCTTCCATTGCTTCACTGACAAGACATTAAGACTCAATATGTGCGGAAGGTGAAATAAGAGGTTAAAAATTCCGTTTTCTTCCAGGCCATTACCAGACTAATGGGGCCTCCATGTTCAGAGGCAGTCTAGCTCTCAATACCAGTTGCAGGACCAACAACAGAGGGCACTTGGGCCTTCAATCTGCTGCTTGTCACTCTTTGGCGGCAGTTGGCTATCCATTGCAGGAAGCAAGATGGCAGGCACCAGGTTGATCCAGGACTGAGGCTGCCAACTCTAAATTGGGAAATTCCTGGAGATTTTTTTTTAGGGGGGGGAGCTTGGGGAGGGTGGAGTTTGGGGAGGGGAGAGACCTCAGGGGGAATAATGTCATACAGGCCACCTTCCAAAGCAGCCATTTCCTCCTGGGAAGCTGACCTCTGTGGAGTTGACTGGAGACCAGATGAAATTCTAAAAGATCTCCAAGCCCCACCTGGAGGCTGCCAACTCTGGGGATTCCAGCCTGCAGGTGGGACCTGGGGGTCCCCTGGAATTACAGCTCATCTCCAGTCTCCAGACATCAGTTCCCCCTGAAGAAAATGGATGCTTTGGAGGGTGGACTTTACGGCATGGTACCCCACTGAGGTCCCTTCCCTCCCCAGACTGGTGTTTCCCAGTCTGGATCTAGCAACTCTACCCCTCCCCATCCACTAGCCAGGAGGGACCTGGCAACCCCCCCCCCCCCCAGCTGCAAAGCTCTTCTTACCTTCTAAAGACATTCCAGTGCCTGAAGCAGAAACTCACCATGCACCTTAAAGACTAATAAAATTTGTGGCAAGGCATGAGTTTTCGTGAAGAAGGGAGCACTGACTCTCGAAAGCTCCTCCCCTGCCACAAATTTTGTTAGTCTTCCAGGTGGTCCTGGGCAATGCTCCCCCTAAGCTGTGGAGTCTTGTGAGCAAAAATTCTACTTTATGAGCTACTGGCATTAAAGTTGTGAGCGAGCCATTTGGCTGCTGCGTAAATGAGTTTGCTCTGGAGCCCTCCTTCCTGAGCTAAGGCAAAAACCAGTGAGCCGGAGGCTAAAAAACTGTGAGCTGGCTCACACTCACTCAGCTCCTGGGACTCTTGCTGTTTTCTACTGCTACAGACAAACACGGCTACTCATCTTGATCTATCTGCCTTTTAGTAACACCACAAAATCTCCCAGCGAGGTCGGAGGCTGCTGAATTCCAGGCAAAAGACCAACAGCATCTTATTCCAGGCTGAACTTTCATGAGTCAGAGCGCCAAACGCCCAGGGGTCTCTTGGTAGGCCCATCCCATTACAAGACAGAGGTGACTCCATCTTGGCTTGGGGCCTGGGAGCAGCCTCCAGGCAGGGCCAGCTGACCAGCTTCTTTCTGCCTGACAGACCTTTAGGCCTCGGAGATAAGGAGTAATTTAATTTTCCACAATGGGGGGTGGGGGTGGCTGTCAGGGCTGAATGCAGCTCTGTGTGGCCGGAGGGGAGTTCTCCTGCCTCAGGCTGGCGGCAGACCTGAATTTCCACACTTGGTCATTAAAGGCCCCCCCCTCTCCCCCAGGCCAGCCCCTAACTACTGGAGGGGGGCGGTCCCCTTCTAATCTGCTCACACAGCTTGAAGGACAAAACAGATAGGGAACACAAAGAGATGGAGACAGACAAGTTATACAGCTCAGACTACCAGGAAAGCCAAAATAAAATAAAATAAAGACTACCTGGGGTCTTTTGGTATCTTCTCATCAAATAGACCGCACTTTGAATTTGCAGATCTCTCCTTCTGGGGTTTTTTCCCTCACAGCTTATTGACTCTCTCTCTCTCTCTCTCTCTGTCTGTGAGTCACAGCTGACTTATGGCAACCCAGTGGGTCTTCCAAGACAAGAGATGTTCAGAGGTGGTTTGCCCTTGCCTGCCTCTGCATCACAACCCTGGACTTCCTTGGCGGTCTCCCTTCCATAACTTGACCAGGGCTGGCCCCGCTTAGCTTCCAAGATCTGTCTCCTATTTACAGAGGGAAGAACTGAGGCTTAAAAGAATTCCCTTTAAGATTCCAGAAGGCCAGCTGTGTCCATCTGCTGCCGTGAAAAAATAAGCAGGCATCTTAGGGAGCGGTCCTATGCAGGTCTACTTAGAAGTAAGTCCCATTTTATTCAGGGCTTACTCTGAGCGAGTCTTTTTAGGATTTCCACCTATATGGCCCCCTTTAAAAACTAACCGGGTGTTATCCTAGCAGAAACTTTGATGGTCGCGATGCAATGCTCCCTCTAAGCTGTGGAGTCTTGTGAGCAAAAATTCCACTTTGTGAGCTACCGGCATTAAAGCTGTGAGCGAGCGATTTGGCTGCTGCATCAGTTAGTTTGCTTCCTGAGCTAAGACAAAAATGTGTGAACTGGAGGCTAAAAATCTGTGAGCTGGCTCACACTATCTCAACTTAGAGGGAACACTGGCCGAGAGCCCCTTCTTCCAACATAGCTCAAGTCCATGAAAGCCAGTTTGGTGTAGTGGTTAACTGCGTGGACTCTAATCTGGGAGAGCCGGGTTTGATTCCCCACTCCTCCACTTGCAGCTGCTGGATGACCTTGGGCAAGCCATAGTTCTGTCCGAGCTGTTCTTGAAAGAGCAGTTCTTTCAGAGCTCTCTCAGCCTCACCTACCTCACAGGGTATCTGTCGTTGGGAGGGGAAGGGAAAGGAGTTTGTAAGCCGCTCTGAGACTCCAAGTGAAGAGGGGGTATAAATCCAATCTCTTTTCTTCCTCTTCTTATGCAACAATGAAATCTTTCTAGCCAGGCCTGCCTGAAGGTGTCCTTGGCTTCCTAATATCATTTTTGTATCCTTGTCCTTCTTTCAAGGGATCCAGGGTGGCCTCTTTGGGGTCCTCCCCTTTTATCTGCCCAAATAGGCTTGGTTAAGCCAGCTTGATGGCTGAGGGGGCATTTGAACCCAGGTCTGCTCCCCGGCATATTTCTGCCATTATGCAGATTTGCTGAAAGCCAGATGATATGTCTGGAATCTAGGTTGGGATCCCAGTCTGAGTCTTGGCACTATCTGAATTTTTCTGGCACCCTTCTTTTTGTCTTCCTGCGGTGTCCTGCCATACCCTCCCACGCTCTCAGACAGCACCCTCACAGGTGAAGCCTTACGATTGCCCTGTGGAGTAGGCCAAGACTCTTTATCCCCATCAGTTCAGTTCAGTTCGCCTTTATTGGCATATGACACTGCCGTAAACATTAATATAAACAGAGAAGAGTAAAAAAGGGGAAGCATATCACAGAATACATAATGTAAAATATAAATATCATTGTTTACTTCTGCAGTCCTTCCAGGCGCAGCTTTGTAGCTGATTGTAAAGATGTAGCTACCTTCACTGTTCTTTCAGGTGAGGGGTCATTGAGGAGGCAATGCGCCTTTAGAGCACCTGGAAGGCCCGTCATATTAGCTACCACAGAGTTTAGACATTTGAGACATATATCTACATAAAGGTAACAGTAAAAAAACACATGTGAAATTGTCTCAATACATCTAAAGTTGCAGTGACAATATCTAGCCAAATACGCAATCTTGTTATAGCCGCCATGTAAAATCGCAGATGGCATCGCATCAAATCTGGCAAGAGAGAAGGCTCTGCATTGTTGTGGTACGTGTAAAGCGGACAGGTATGGGGACATTCGACCTAGAGTAAGGGAGGGGTGTCTCAAAACTCAAAGGAGAACAAGATTTATTGGCTGAACTAAGTAGCCTTTGAGTTTCAATATCAAGAAGTCTATGCTTAGTCAGCTGATGTGCGCACATCCCCGTATGGTGGAAGACAGGCGGTGCCTGAGAGAGGCATGAGCTTGGAGCAGAGGCCGGGTCTGGACCTGGGATTTCTGGGACCACACTTCCCTTCTCTGCTTCTTGCCCTTTGCCCACTCCCAAACAATGACCAGCAATTCATCACAGATACCGTCTGTTCTCCTGTAGCTGGGGACTTTGATGCTTTGTCTGGCTTCCGTGTGCCTTCTCTCTCTCTCTGATGCCTGTCTGTCTCTTGTGGATCCCAAGTCCTGATTTGTGCAGAATCATGTAATGAGTTAGCTGTGCAAGAAGGGAAGGGAGGGCGCGCACGCAGGCACACGGAGACCTGAGGTGCTCTATACACAATTGGAAGCACCAAATCTATTTCTGGAGATGCTATTTGTTTGGGGCTGTAGTCAGTAGCGTGTTTCAGCTTAATGATTAATGCAGCCCCAGGACTGGCCTACAACTGCCGCCTGGTTGACGCTGGTGGGTTACTGGCCAGCCCACCCCGGCTGGTGACTCTGTATTTTTCCTGCGCCTCCCGACCATCTGGCTGACATGTTCAGCCTCTGCTTCTTCCAGAGAGGAGAGGCGAGCCCTTTTCTCTTTTTACCTCTGTCCCCAAGGACCCTGGGTTGCTGGATGCAAATTGCTCTCTCAGCTCCTCTCCTCTCCACCATCGCCAAGTCTTTTCTGGGCAGCCTTTAAACTCCTGGCCGGCTTCAGTGCTATTAAACAGTCATCGGCCAGCCTTTGGAAAGGACAGGGGAGCTGTTTGGATCCACCACTATGGCTCCAGTATGCAAAGCCATGATACAATCCCCATCCCAAGTGACGGGGAAACCGGGACTGAGAGTTTGGCAGGATTTGTCCCTAATTCTGTACAAAGGAGGGCTGTTAGTGCGATCTGCTGATTTATTTTGAAATATTTGACAAGATTTTTGCCCCACCTGTCTGCCCTCGTCGGGCCACCAAGGCGGCTAACCAATGAAAACACACCAACTTAAATCTCATCTTTAAAAAAATAATTACAACACACAAATCTGCCATGAAAACAGTGTGAAACCAGAGCCTCGAATGAATGCACGAGAGAAAAGCAAGCAACAGTTAGAGCACTGGCAACTTTTCACAGAGGCCTGAAAGGATTCACAAATGGGCATAAAACACTCCTGACCTTAGGCTGCACGAGAATTTCTTTCCAATCTAGAGTCCGGAACAGGCCTCTAGGCTGAGGCTAGAATCCCAGTGGGAGTCAGTCCTGTTTAAATTAGTAAGAATTACTTCTAAGTAAACATGTGGAATAGGGCTGCAGTGGCTCAAGTGGTTAAGACGCTGAACTGCAGACCGGTAGTACAGCAGTTCGAGACCCGAGTGCCGCGTGACGGAGTGAGCTCACATCTCTGGCCCCAGCTCCTGCCAACCTAGCAGTTTGAAAGCAAGAAACTGCAAGTAGATAAATAGGTACCACTTCAATGGGAAGGTAACAGTGTTCTGTGTGCCTCGGTGTCTAGTCATGCCGGCCACATGACCACGGAAATGTCCACATGACCACGGAAATGTCTTTGGACAGCGCTGGCTCTTCAGCTTGGAAACGGAGATGAGCACCGCATCCCTAGAGTCGGATTCGACTGGCTTTCGAGCAAGGGAAACCATGACCTTTACCTTTTACCTAAACATGTGGAGGATTGTTTCGAGTGGGTAGAACCAGATTCAAGTCCAGGAGCCCCTTAGAGATCAACAAGAATTTTGCAATATGAGCTTTCAAAAGTCAAAGCTCCTGTTGTCAGATACTCCCTTCAAGAGCTTTGATTCTCGAAAGTTGCGTCTTGAAGATTGTATTGGTCTCTAAGGTGCTCCTGGACTGGAGTCGAGCTCTTCTCCTGAAGATCAAAATGCCTACACACCCGAAACTGTCTTCCAGGAACATCAGGTGTGTAGGATGAGCCAGCCCACGGTCAAATGAAGTAAGGAGCCAGAGTGGCCACTAGTTGGGCCCCCCCCTCTTTCCTCGGCCCTTCCCATCCTCTACAATTGAACAATGCAATTTGGATATCTAGGGATCAAGTGAAGGGAGGAATGAGGTTTGACCCTTGGGCTGAGAGTTGATGTGGTCACCAAACATTCCCTGGATGAGCAAAAGGAATCGGCCTCACCCAAGACAGCCCGTCTGCATTTCCATGGCCTCACTGATCAGCGATATCCATCAGGAGAACAAAATCTCAGTCCAGCTGCACCTCTAAGACCAACCGAGTTTAATTCTGGGTAGAAGCTTTTGGGTGAAGGCATACTTCTTCAAATACAGTGTTTTGTTTTGTTTTAAGTTTTATTTTTAATTTTTAAACAACCACATAACAATATTGTAAAAATGCAATGACTGAAGAAGATTGTATGACCAAACAATGAGAAAACATTTTGTGAGTCTAACGATCTATCATGACAACATATACAAACAGGTTAAACCAGTGTCAAATAAAAACAAAACGTTTTTAAAGTCCACTGATAACAGGTAGTATAAAGGGCATTTAACATATTCAGATAAGTGATACAATTTAAACAGTGCCAAAAAGCTACTCTTTTGTCAGCGTGGTTCTCTCTGGGTCATTTTGATCAGTTACATAGTCCAAGAAAGGAAGCCATTGCTCTAGGAAGATGGATTGATAAGAAGAATTATCAATAGCTTGGACTTGGTCTGAAATCTTTTCCGTAATGAAGAAATCCCAAATTTTCTTGTACCATTGTGAAATCAATGGTAGGTCATTGTTTTTCAATTTGGAGGCAAGTAAGGCATTAGCTGCTGCTAGTGAAATAAAGGTTAGGTCTTTTTTATGTTCAGATGCAGCAATGACGGTATACGAAGAAGCGTGCCTTTACCCGAAAGCTTATACCCAGAATCAATGCTCCCTCTAAACTGTGGAGTCTTGTGAGCAACAATTCTACTTTGTGAGCCACTGGCATGAAAGTTGGGAGGGAGCGATTCAGCTACTGCAGGAATTAGTTTGCTCTGGAGCCCTCCTTCCTGAGCTTGGACAAAAATGTGTGAGCTGGAGGCTAAAAAACTGTGAGCTAGCTCACACTAACTCAGCTTAGAGGGAACACTGCCCAGAATTAAACTTGGTTTGTCTTCAAGGTGCTGCTGGACTCAAACTTTGTTCTATTGCTTCAGATCAACACGGCCACCCACCTGAATCTATCCATCAGGAGAGAGTAGCCCTGTAGCCATCCTCCAGTCTGGAGGCAGATCACCATACTGAGGCTAGGGTGCTTTGGTCACATCATGAGAAGACTAAGGGCGGTGGACAGGAAGGTCATGCTAGGGGAAGGGGAAGGCAGCAGGAAAAGAGGAAGCAATGAGTAAGGCAGCCAGACTGTGCCCTTCCTTATCCCCTTCCCCACTCACTTGTTTGCACTCAAGTTGGGTTGCCAACTCCAGGCTAGGAAATTCCTGGAGATTTGGGAGTGGAGCCTGGGAAGGGACATTGGCAGGATATGATGCCATACTTTCTCCAGGAGGACTGACCCCTTGTCTGGAGACCAGTTGTGACTCCAGGAAATCTCCAGGCCCCACCTGGAGGCTGGCAGCCTTAAAATGTTGCCCACTTGTGGACCTGGACTGGGTGGAAAGGCAGCATAAAAATGTTTAAAATAAATAAATGAAGTAAATACCGCTCGGAGCCCTTCTGCACATGTTCAGAGATGCTCCTCTTTTTGCATTCCACATTCCAGGCTGAAGCACTGAAATGGTCCAGGTTGCCAACTCTGGGCTGGAAAATTCCTGGAGATTTAGGGGTGGAGCCTTGGAAGGACCCTTAGCAGGTTATAATGTCCATGGAGTCCATTCCCCCGCCCCCCCAGCAGACATTTTCTCCAGGCAGGGTTGTCAGCTCGGGTTGGGAAATACCTGGAGATTGGGAGGGGTTTTTTTGAGCCTGTTTGGGGGGGGGGGGTTGGGGACGGGGGGGGGGTCTGCAATGGGGTACAAAGCCATAGAGTCCACCTTCCAAAGCGGCCATTTTCTCCAGCTGAACAGATCTCTCTTGCCTGGTGCTCAGCTGTAATAGCGGGAGATTTCCAGCTTCCACATGGAGCTTGGCAACCCCATCTCCAAGGGAACTGATCAACTGATCAATATTTTCTGGTTGCCCCTGGCCCCAAGGATGTCCGGCTGGCCAGCCTGGTGGAACAAGCTCCCATCTGAGATCAGGGCCCTGCGGGACTGGCCACAGTTCTGCCGGGTCTGCAAAACAGAGCTGGTCTGCGCCGGGTGATTTCAGTTGAGGCACTGGGCATCCAGACTGCATTCTTGGCCTTCCCTGCTGGCGGCTTCATACCCCTTAATGCCACTCAGAAGGTCTCCATCCCAGCTCTGCTACCGAGGCAACTCTCACTCTGGTTTGCGTATGAATTTTAAAAAATTTTAAATTTGTTTGAATTTTATATATTGTTTCTCTCTTATGAAATTTTATGTGATCCTATAAGCCACTCTGAGCTCACTTGTGGGGTAAAGCTAAAGGCCTCCCTTGCTGGAAAGCCAGTCGAATTTGACTCTAGGGGGTGGTGCTCATCTCTCTTTCCTAGCCGCAGAGCGGGCCAGCGCTGTCCAAAGACTTTTCCGTGGTCATGTGGCCAGCATGAATAAACACCAAAGTGCACGGACCTTCCCACCGAAGCAGTACCTATTTATCTACTTGCAATCTCTTGCTTCAGAACTGCTAGGTTGGCAGGAGCTGGGACCAGAGACAGGAGCTCACTCCGTCACGTGGCACTCGGGTTTCAAACTGCTGAACTACCGATCTTCGGGTCTGCAGTTCGTCGTCTTAACCGCTGAGCCACCATGGCTTGTGGGGCCGATGGCATAAAAATCAAATAGATAGATAGATAGATAGATAGATAGATAGATAGATGAAGGAAGGAAAGAAAGAAAGAAAGAAAGAAAGAAAGAAAGAAAGAAAGAAAGAAAGAAAGAAAGAAAGAAAGAAAGAAAGAAAGAAAGAAAGAAAGAAAGAAAGAAAGAAAGAGCAGCCTGGGTGTGAGTTCTAATTCCGGGAGATCTCCAGGTCCCACCTGGAAGTTGACAAGCCATACAGACGGGCTCTCATGGGAACCGCCTGGGGCAATAGGGGTCAGCGCCGCCTTTGCCCCCCCCCCCCCGCTCCTCCAGTTTCCCCGGGCCTGCCCCTTTAAGGCAGACTCCCAGCCTGGGAAACTCCTGAATGGGGAGCGGGGGGGGGGGGGGGGAGAGACAGGTCGGGCCGGGTTGCCGGAGGAGGCGGAGCCTGGCTTTGCATATGCATGAGCGGGGCGGGGCGGCGGTGTGGTGGGGGCGATAAATAGGGGCCGGGCTCCCTCCCGCCTTCCTCTCTTCCTTGCAGCAGAGAGCGGCTCGGAGCATCTTCCCGGCGCCCGTCCGCCTCGTCCCCTCCGCTGCCTTCGCCCGCCCGCCAGCCTCCCTCCCTCCCTGCTCTCTCGCCAGCCCTGCAGCCATGGCCGTGGAGAAGGAGAAGAAGACCTGCGGGCAGCTCATGACAGAGTGGAAGGAGTTCATCTGGAACCCGCGGACGAGGCAGTTCATGGGACGCACCGGGAGCAGCTGGGGTGAGTGAGTCTCCCGGCGGGGGCGGGAGGACGGCTTCGGCCCCCCCCCTCGCCCTTCCTCCGGCGCCGATGACCAGAGAGTTCAAGGACTTGGCCGCCCGAGGGGGATTATTCCGAGGGGGGGATTAGTGGCGGCGGCGGCGGGGGGGGGGGGGGCGAGAGAGAGAGAGTGGATCATTTGGGTGGGGGGGAGGCGGAATTGGGAGCCGAAGCCGGCCTCTGGGGCTTGCTGGGGAAGGAAGGCAGCCCCCCTTTTCCAAAAAGGGGGGTCATCATAAGGAGAGCGACGAGGCGGCTTTTCTAAGCTCTTTCTTGGGGGGGGGGGGGCTTTTGGAGCCTGCTTAGTGGGGGGGGGGGGGTAGTGATCTTGCCCAAGGAAGGGGTTGGATTGTGGGGAAAGATGAAGGCAGATCTTCCTGCAATCGGTCGAGAGGTGGTTGATGCGTGGAGACTTTTTTTGGGGGGGGGGCACGGGAGCCCTGGTGGAAGAGGCTGTTGTAAAAAAGCAGTCTTCTTGTCGGAGGGGGGGGGGTTTGCCGCAGCGAATGGGGGCCTTGGTGGTTCTGTAGGGCTGGAAGAAAGGGGGTGCTTCTCCCCCCCCCGGCTTTCTAAAGGGGGGTGTTGAAGTATCTCCCCGTTTGCAGGTCTTGGGGGGACTCAATCCTTGTGCCTTGCGAAGGATGCCTGTAAAATTGGAAGGGGAAGAGACCCCGAGAGAGAGAGAGATTGATATTCTGAATGATCCTCCCATCTGAAATAGTCCTCCTTTTTACAACGGGTGGGAATAAAAGCCCTTTGAAAGAGGGGGTAAAACTGGGGGGGGGCTTGCTGCAAGCCCACTTTGCGACTGGATGGGGGGGAGTTAAGGAAATATGTCTTAAAATTACTGGGGGGGAAACAGGGTTCCCCTTCCCTTGCAGGCAAAGGCTTATAGCTCTTGATGGGAGACAGCTTTGGATTTTAAAAGGGGGGGGCATTGGAAGCTCTGGTTGCTGGTAGGGAGTGAAAAGATCGGGAGAGAGATGGGGGAATGGTGGCTGGGAGAGACAACCGGCCCTTTGGCCATGATGGCTGCCATGGTGAACCCGATGTAGGCCTAAAATCTTGGGGTGGGGGAAAGATATCTTGGGGTCCTGAGTCTGAGGAAGCCATTCCAAAGAGGATGTCTTTAAGGGGGGGCTAGAGGTTGTCCAGGGCTCCTTTTCTGGAAGCCAGTTTTTTTTGGGGGGGGGGGCGGCTGTCCTCCCCCAGTTTGGTGATGCAGCAAAAAGTGCATCTGCCGCTGTGGCAGCAGGGAAAAGTAGGTCATTCTGGTCTTTTTCTGCAGAGTTAGCCTCAAAGCCCCCTTCCCCCCAGCCTGTCAACAAGCCCCCCACCCCCACTCTGGGGGGGGGGGGGAGGTGTTAGCTAGTTGCTGCGTCTGTCTACCCTTCTGTCCTCCATCTCTCCCAGTATATCTTCTGCCCTCCCCCCTTTTCAAAAATTGGCCAGTGGTTTGCTTTCAGGATCCCCCCCCCCCCCGTTTCTGTGCTTTCTTGTCATGCCCCAGCATCTGCATCTCTTCCCCCCCCCAGTCTCCTGGGAAGTCTTTGCAAGCTCCAAAAGAAATGGGCTTTGATCCAGGCCCCCTGCCTCTGTTTGCTAGACCCCTCCCAATCTGTAAACTCTGTAGACTTCTGCCCTCCCCTTCCCAAATGTCACCCCCCCACACACACACACACGCCAATATGGCTTCTTGCATCCCATGGGGGGGAATTATTTTTCATCAGCAGGTGCCCCTTCATGGTCTCTCCTCCCCTCCTCCTGCAACCCTTGACCCCCCCCTTGCAATTTTCTCCCCCCCCCATCTCCTGCTGCCTGCTTTGGTGATGAGCTTCTGCGTTTGAGGAATTGCTGTGGTTCTCGCCAACAGCCTTTTTCTGAGCTGCGGCTGGGGGAGTGGGGAGGAATCATTGCCTTTGAATCTGAGGCACAGCTCCCCCCCCAGTACGAAGTGTGCTTTTCTCTCTCTTCCCCCCTCCCCCCCCCAGCAACCTTCCTAGACTCTGTCTCTTATCTCAATTTATGGCTTTCTCTCCTTTGTGGCCTTCCAGCCTGTGTGTGTGTGTGTGTTGGGGATCTTTGGGGGGGGTTGTTGGTGGAGGATTTACTTTTAGCCTGACTTGCATTTCCCTGCAGAGGGCATGCAGGCCGCTCCCCTTCCCTCACCCCACTGCGGTAGCTGAAACTGACTGGGGGGGGGGGGGGGGAGAGACGAGAACCAACATTTTGCCAGCCCTCGCTGGAGGTTTGGTTGGCTTTGGCACTGCAGAGGGACGGCAAGAGACTGGGGGGGGGGATTGGTGCAGGCTCGGCCCAGTCTGATGCAGATGGTGCTGACCAGTGGAAAGGCGGGCTTATTCTGCAGTAGACCCCTGGCCGGGCGCTCCATTTCCTTCCCTTTATTCCTAGGGGTTTTCTCAACAGGCAAACCTTCTCGCCTTAGACAGAGAGGCAAATGGTCTCTCCCTCTGTGTGCATCTGCTGAGGAGTCATGAACAGGCAGCCCCACACGGCATGCACCCCCTAATAGCCTCTCCCCCCCTCCCATGACACTGGGGTGAGGTGGTGGAGCAGGAGCTAATGGGGACATTTCAGTGTAGGAGGTTTTAGTACTGGATCCGGCTTGGGTTCAACTGGTACCAGAGAAGTGGATGGGTGGGGGTAGAGAATGCAGAACATAACTGTTGGAGGGTGTGTGTGTGGGGGGGGCCTGAATGAGAACTTGGGGGGGGGTAGTTGCAGGCCTGCGGAAACTTAGGGCTGTTCTGTGGCTTTGGGGGTGAGGTCAGGAGGTAAAGGACTCCTTTGCAGGAGTTGAAATCTGGCCAAGGTGGATTGGCCAGGGAGGTGGTCGAAGGCGATGCTTGGAAGTTTGGAGAGGCTGCCTGGAAAGACAACACTGGATAACGGAAGGATGTTGGCGTCCCACCCCCACCACCTTGTAGGTGCCCATGCTCTGCAAAAGCCCCCCCACCCCCACTGCCAACTCTACTATCTTCACCCCCTCACTTCTTGTGTTTCCCGGTGCTGTGCCTTGCTCTGTCCGAGAGGTGCAGGAAGGACACAAGTACAGTTACTGTGAGCCCGCATGGGACAGTGGTTAGAGCTGGATTCGAATCCCCGCTCTGCCATGGAAACTTGCCGGGCAACCTTGAGCCAGTCACGCTTTCTTGGCCTGGCCTACCTCACAGGGTTGTGGTGAGGATAAAATGGAGGAGAGGAGGGGGATGTAAGCTGCTTGGCGTCCTGTTGGCGAGAAAGGTGGGGTATAAATGTAATGTTGTGGCTCTCGTGGGTCAGCTCAAGTTCCACCTTTGGAGACTTTTTTGGGGGGGGGGGCGGTGTTTTGCAGGTTATAGTAGGGAAGAGCAGGAGTCCAGTAACAAAATTTGTGGCAGGGGAGGAGCTTTCATGGGTTACTGCTCACTTCTTCAGATTCCCCTGCTACAAATTTTGTTAGCCTTTCAGGTGCTGCTGGACTCTTGCTCTTTTCTACTTCTCCCGACAGACGAACGCAGCTGCCCATCTTGCTCTAGTTCCTTGGAAGTTGTCATTTCCCAGCAAGGAGTGGCAGTTGTGGGTGTGTGGATTGCTGTCCACTGGGGAATCTGGTGTGGTGCTTGAGTTCTGGGACTGTGAGTATAGATTTGAAAGGGGGGGGGGTTGAGGTGCAAAGTCCTACCCATCAGACTTTGGAACACTTAAACTTTAAAACACTTAAACTTTAAAGCACTTAAGAACAGCCTTGCTGGGCTGTGGTTTCTCTCTCCTTTAAAATGGCACATGGTTGATGTGAGGCCGACACACCTACGATATGCAGATTCTCTGGTGCTGATTGAGTCACGTTGACACGGGGTGGGGGGGCTTGACTAACTGAGTATGTGGGCTGGCTGAAAAAAACTGATACTGGGATTACTACAGATGTACTCCCAGTGCTGAGAAACCGCACAATGCATTTCCATACTTGAAATGCATTCGGTAGCTTAGACTATTGCTGCCACTCCGCCCTCTCTTCTCCTTACGCTTGTCCTGGGCCTGCTGGTGAGATGACTCCCTGGTTCAGAAATGCTGCGGGTGGCTTGCATGTTAGAATCACCGGAGAGAGAACTGGATGGCTCTGGGCTCATTTGAGCGGAATGTTTTGGAGTTGCGTCGCCTATGGAGTTCAGAGTGTTGCAACCTAGAGTTGGGAGGGTCAGGTGCTTCTTCCTGCCCTGAGACTCTGTGGTTTCTTGAGACAAGGAGTTTCCTCTCTGCCTCCATTCCCTGCTCTGTAGAATAATAGGAATGACCTATTTCAGTCAAGGCACTGTGAATCTGCCCGCATGCACTCAGCTGTTATAGTCTTAACCAGTTCTCTTAACCTCCAGCGCTTGGGTAGAGAGCTTGTAAGGCCTGAGTGTAAAAGTCGAGTAAAACTGTGGAAGTTTACAGAGTTCTGATCCCCCCCCATTGTCTTTTGGAGGAAGAAGCACGAAACTCCCAAATGTTGTGATGGGCTGATCGAAGGGAGATTATTTTTCTAAAGATGTCTTGTAAAATGTCTTGGCAGGTGATTGCTTTACTGGTGATAACCTCCAGGTTGTTGCTGGCGTTTCTTTTGTCTTCCACCGCTGTCAGATTTTTATCGTAGATTAGTTGGGGGGCTGACCTTGCCC
Organism: Lepidodactylus listeri; assembly: GCA_029233225.1. NCBI lineage: Eukaryota > Metazoa > Chordata > Lepidosauria > Squamata > Gekkonidae > Lepidodactylus > Lepidodactylus listeri. The sequence goes on from JARCFY010000018.1 coordinate 54,459,359, forward strand.
TTTCTCTGCATTTTGCAAGGAGACTCGGTAGATTAAAGATTCCTTTAATGGTTTAACCATTTGGTGAGCCTCGACCTGAGGAACATGGATTCTTACCCCTCTCCTTGCCTTTATTTCCCCCCTTCCCAAAAGTCTCTCTTGTTTACATGCCCACCCACATGGGGTTTTGGAAGATTCCATGCCATACCTTTTGGATACAGGCAAGAAGTGGGGAACGGCCACATTGTCCCCTTGGACACTGAAAAGTAGCAAAAGGAGCATGAAACAACAGTAACGCCCCGAGTTCTGTTTCTTTTAATGCAACATAAGAACATAAGAAAAGCCAGTGTTGTATCAGGTCAATGGCCAGGCCAGTCCAACACTAGAAGCCCTCCCACTGTTGCCCCCCCCCAAAAGCTCCCAAGAATACAGTGCATCACTTGCCCCAAACTGAGGGATCCTATCCCCCTCCTGTGGCGGTGAATTCCATGTATTAATCCTTCTTTGGGTGAAGAAGTACTTCCTTTTATCCGTTCTAACCTGACTGCTCAGCGATTTCATGGAGCGCCCCACGAGTTCTTGTATTGTGAGAAAGGGAGAAAAGTACCTCTTTCTCTACCTGCTCTTATCTCCTGCGTAATCTTGTAAGCCTCCCTCAGCTCAGCCAAGAGCCCGAAGCGCTTCAGCCTTTCTTCACAGGGAAAGTGTTCCAACCTTTTTATCATCCCTTGAGAGGTGCCATCATGCCCACAGAAGTGTTTCCCGGTACCTACTTTCGGCTTCCACGAAGCAAAAGAGTCAGCCCTCGTTTTTCTCCAAGAAGAAGAGAGGCCTTCAGAAGACCCAGGTGACCTCTGAGTCTGCGGGGAAAGGTCCCTTTGGAAATAGCTGCTGCATCATAGGAGAATGCTTGGCTTGGAACCCACAAACATTTCACAGTGTTCCCTAGGGCAGCCACTTCGTAGTGATGCCCCCTGCCCTTGAGTGCACACAGGCTCGGCAAGGCTAGGAGACCCCTGTCTTAAGGAAAGGCCTTTTCTTTAAAAAAAACCAAACCCCTGCCCCGTTAGATGTTGGCAGCTCAAGTCCACGTCTGCCTTGGAGAGTTTTTGTGTCCTTTATTTATTCATTTGTACCCTGCCTTTCTGCCCATTGGAGACCAAAGCCGCTTTCATCTGTCTCCTCTCCTCTCCTAAATTTTATCCTCAGCAACCCTGTGAGGGAGGCTAGGCTGATGTGTATGTGACTGGCCCAAGGTCACCCAGCAAGCTTCCGTGGCAGAGTGGGGATTTGAACCTGGGTCTCTCCTTCCTAGTTCAACACTCTTTAACATTACACTTTGGTTCCTCTGTCACAACCTAAGAGGGTAGTCTTGGATGAGAAAGCGACTGACATCCGGTGAGCCTGAAAGCCTCTGCCCAGAATTAAACTTCTTGGTCTTAAAGGTGCCCCTGGACTCAAACTCTGTTCTGGTCCCCTGGTGGAAACTGCTCTCTGCCTTTTGGTACAAGTGGCTGATAGTATTTGTTTTATTATTTATTATTTGTATTTCGATCTTGCCTGTCCTGCAGATGGACTCGGGGCGGGTAACGTCGTTGTAATAAATACAGTTACAAATTTAAAACACAATATAAACATTAAAGCAATGGGTACAGCTTAAAACAAACGTCAGCTGGCGATAAACATTCTGGCTGTAAAAATTTCTAGTGGTGCTTGAGTGCTCTCAGAGTACACCTAGGTGTGGGAAATCCTAGCACAGGAGACTGCTTTTATTTGCATGTCGTGATAAGAAGGGGGAAGTTGAAAGAGGCGTGTACTGAAGGGATGAGTGATGGTCCTGCTGGAGTTCTGCAGTTACCTACTCAAAACTGGGAGCCAGTGTGGGAGGGAGATGGCATTCCATTGGGGATGGCAGGATGGATTCGGAGGGAGCAGCTGTGGCATGTTGGGTGTTGTAAATGGAAGCTGTGCTGGAGGAAGTGGGGCTGGGCTTTCCCCAAGGGAGGAGGGCTGGACTTCCTCATTCCAGCATCCGTAGCATCCCTCCCGCAACATCAGAGTGGGATGCTGCCCCAACCTGCAGTGACTTCTGCCCTGTCGCCCTTTTGACGTAACTTCAAGACATGTTTTGAATCTGCCATGGCGGAGGAGCACTTGGCCCATGCCTCACAATTCCATATTTGAGTCTTGTCACTGAAAATGGGCCGTTACACTGGACTCCCTTCCCCAGAAGTAAACGCAAGACCTCCTCAAGGGAAGCCCCGTTTTCCAGCAGTGTCCACTTCTGTGCAGCTGCTGGCAGACAATTCCAGATGTTGGTGGCTGTGCCCCCTCCCAATGAACTTGGGATTCCTGTTAACACCCCCCCCTCCTATTCATCACATCCCCAAATATAGAGGGCTTGTAGTTGGTATGTTTGCAGGGTCTGGAAGGGAACAGGTTAAGGGACCAGTGTGGGACTCTTTGCCGGAGGTATCCCCTGCCATGGAGCGTTCAGCTTGCCCTGCTGTTGAACCACTTGCGATATCTAGAGACTGGAAGGAGGCCGGAGGGCCCTCTCGGATTTCCTCCCCCCCCCCCCCATCATCTAATTAAATTGGCACCGAGCCCTTCTTGATAATGAGGCTGGTACTAAGGGCAAAGAGGCACGTGTGTGTACATGGCAGAGAATATATTGGTACAAAAATTGTGCGTGTGACGGTGGGGACCATGGAAAACATTTTCAGGGCCAGGGCACTACGTTTCAGCAGAAATTCTTGGGGTGGGGGGGATTTGGTGTAGTGTTTTAAGTGCACGGACTCTAATCTGGGAGAACCGGGTTTGATTCCCCACTCCTCCACTTGCACCTGCTGGATGACCTTGGGCAAGCCATAGTTCTGGCACAGCTGTTCTTGAAAAAGAGCATTTTCTGTCAGAGCTCTCTCGGCCCCACCTACCTCGGCCCCACCTCCCAGGGTGTCTGTTGTGGGGGAGGGGGAGGAGTTTGTAAGCCACTCTGAGACTCCCTTGGGCAGTGAAGGGCGGGGTATGAATCCAATCTCTCCTTCTTCTTGCACAATTTCTGGGGGTGTCTTGTGCTCTCACGAGGGTACTGAAAGGTGGGCAGGATGGGATGAATCTGAGTGGGTATGAGACAGCTGCATTTGTGGGGTTGGTCTGGGGATGCCCTGTCTTGACTCTGTTTCCCTCTCCAACTGTTCCTCCTCTTCTCCCCCCCCAGCTCTGATCCTCCTCTTCTACCTGGTGTTCTACGGTTTCCTCACCGCCCTCTTCACGCTAACCATGTGGGTGATGCTGCAGACAGTGGACCCGAATATCCCCAAGTATCAGGACCGTCTCTCCGTCCCAGGTAAGGTTGTGCCGTGCTTCTGCTCTGCCCTGGATAGCTGCCAGCTGGGTCTTTCACGGGTGCCCGGTGAGCAGTGTTCCCTCTAAGCTGAACTAGTGTGAGCCAGGTCACAGTTTTTTAGCCTCTGGCTCACCCATTTTTGTCTCAGCTCAGGAAGGAGGGTGCCGGAGCAAACTAATTTATGCAGTAGCCAAATTCTCTCGCTCACAACTTTAATGCCAGTAGCTCACAAAGTAGAATTTATGCTCACAAGACTGCAGCTTGGTGGGAGCATCGGAGGCGAGCGTCTTGGGGCACTGGTGTTCCAGGCTCATCTGGGCACCTCCATGTAACAGACAGCACAGATGAAAGGAGTCGGAGGGGCGGAGAGGCACTGCGTGTTGGTTTCAGCCCCAGTGTACCTAAGAATCTTAAGCTCAGAGCATGGCTCGATAGTGAAAGCACTCTTGACATGTTTGGAAGCCCTTTTGTCTTCATACCTTCTGAGCCCTAGCACTGAGGACAAGAGCTCTGATTCAAACGAAGCACTGGGGGGAGGAGTTGGGGGGCAAGTCAGGCATTGCCAGAGATACCTCTAGGGTAATCGTTGGGTGGGGGGGAGCTTGAGAAAAAGGAGGGGGGAAAGATTTGTGAACTGCTGTTTTCTTCTCCCCTCCTTCCAGGATGCTCAGAGTAATGTTGCACCCTTTCAACAACCCTGTAGAGATGAATTAATGTAGGAAAGATTAAGAGCTAAGAAGGGATTTGAACTCAGGTTTCTCAAGGGCAACTCTGAGCTAGGCTGGCAGAGGGTGGCCATACTCGGCCCTGTAGTTGCATATAACAGCACCCCAAAAGCATATTTGCACTACTACACACAGTTTAACTGTCACTTCCTCTTTGTAGAGAATCCTGGGAATTGTAGTCCCCAGGGGTGGGGATTGAAATGGCGACACTTTCTAGCTCTCTCCTCTCCAGAACTTGAGATCGCTTCAGGGCATAGGCTATGGTGGCAAATTTTGCCTCATCACGGGGATGGAGCGGGAATGTACCGAGGTCATCTAATCTGACTTTGCTTTTGCAATAAGATGCTTTGATGATGATTGTTGGGTTCGGGTCACTTCCTTGTTGTGCTGCGTGGAAGAACATCCTGTCCTTGAAACCCCGGGCACAGAGCTCTCGTGAGAACCTCAAGGAACGTCCTGTGGGACGTGGCCAGTGTTCCCTCTAAGCGGAGTTAGTGTGAGCTAGCTCACCATTTTTTAGCCTCCGGCTCACACATTTTTGTCTCCGCTCGGGACGGATGGCTCCGGAGCACACTAATTTATGCAGCAGCCAAATTGCTCGCTCACAACTTTCATGCCAGGAGCTCACAAAGTAGAACTTTTGCTCACAAGGCTCCACAGCTTAGAGGGAGCAATGGACGTGGCCTGTCCACTCTTGTCGGGATCCACCCAGGGCTGTTCTGTTGGCCAAGCCACCCCAAGGGACCGACTGCATTGGGCAAAACAGTAGGGAGTGGGGTCCTGACACCCTTCAGGGACTCACCTCACTCAATCGGTGGCAACAGGCACCTCCCCCCCCCCCCCCCCGGGCCATGCTGTTCTTTGACTCAGCCATTAGCAATCTTTGTATGCCCATGACTGACTTACTTTTCATCTCTTCTTCTTGAAGAATATGTCATTTTTTTGAAGTTATATAGAAGTCGTGTCAATTGCTCTGATTAATTTCATACACAAGAATTCTGGAGACATGCTGATCTTATGGTCTATGTTCAGATGAAGTTTTCCTCGAAGATCCATTCCGGAGACTTTCGCCAACTGATTGTTTCTATGGACCGTTTTTCTAATAATAATTATAATATTCAAATGATAGAATTTTGATTGAATATAGCGTTTTTTGTAGTTTCTTTCGGTTCTTTACATTGCATTTTGGACTCAGCCCAGGCATGGCTGGGGCCATGAAATACCCTGGAATAGCTTTGGATCTGCCAGATTATCGGGAATATAGTTCCGATCTGCAAAACAGTTGGGAGAGTTGCGATTTGTTTTGTTATTTATTTAAATTTAATTCCTGCGCTGCCTCTCCAGTGCTTGAAGCCACTGCCAAAGATAAAACCGAATACAAACACAACACATGATAGAGCAGCTCGAGTCCACTCCAGGAGCACCTTCGAGGCCAACAAGATTTTTTTTGTGTGGGGGGGAAGTTTTCCAAAAGTCAGAGCTCCATTCGTCTGTTCCTTTCCAGAGCTTTGGAAGCTCAGCCACCAAAAATATTGTTGGTCTCTCAGGTGTGACGGGTTTTGAATCTAGGACTTGTACTGCAAGCCAGCTTGATTGCCCTCTGAAACTATAAAACAAGGTTTTAAAAAAAGACTGTAGCATGAAACAGTTCACTCCAAGGCTGTTCCCACATTGGCTGCTAAGGTCTGGAGTGCTCCAGAGGGGTGCATCCATGCGTGTGTGAACTGGTCATGAAGTGGCAGTTTTGCCTGGGGTTTTGGAGAGGCGGGGCAGGGAGGGGGAAGTAAAATGGCCGCCGTCTTCTTGGGTGGGACCAGCGTGGGCCTCTGCCCAATCCCAGTCACTTCCCTTCCGTTTCCTCCCTTCCAGGAATGATGATCCGCCCGAAGACCGATGCTCTGGACATCACCTACAACGTGAGCAACACAGAATCCTGGGAGAATTACGTGAGGATGCTGAACGGTTTTTTGGGAGGTGAGTGATGGTGACCATCCTGCCATCCTTAGCGTTGCCATTCCTGGAGGTTTGGGGGTTGGAGCCTGGCCAGCCGTTTGCTCCGGGGGGAGCTGATCTCTGTCCTCTGGAGATCACTTGAAATCCCAGGAGGTTTGCAGTCCCTCCGTGGAGGCCGCCAGCCCTACCGATCCTTGACTGCCAGCAGCATGAAGGAACAGCTCATGAGTGGAACGTGGGGTTTCCCGTCCCAAGGGCCTGGCCTGGCAGGAGTTCTCCTGGTTTGGGGGCTTCAGCCCACCGCCGGAGGAACCCCACCCCCAAACAGCCATGTCCCCGATGCGATGACATCACCCAGAAGTGACCATCATGTTGGGGACGTTACATGGGGATGCTGTGGTTTGCAGGCAGAACGCTATGGTAAATTTGGCCTAAAGCCATAGAGTTTTGCCCTCCTACCAGAGCGTTGCTGGTGTGATGACGTCACTTCCGGATAATGTCAACGTGTTGGGTATATCCTTGAATGACCCCCATCCCCCTGCTGGCGTGGCAAGGGGACTTGGCAGCCCTAGTGGGACGGAGGGGGGGCAGAGTTCCTGACTGTAGCATGATGAACTGTTGCCCCCAGCCCCACCTCTGCTGGACCCTCCTGCCAGACTGTTGGTGTGCAACTGGCGCCCCCTGGCTGTAGGGAGTGTGCAAGGAGACCAGCAACCAGCAGTACTCCTTCCTGTGTGAAAAGTACCAGTGGCCTTTCTCAAAAACGACTTTCTCCGTTTGGGCCGAGAGTTTCCACTCTCTTGTACAACTAGTTATAACCCATTCTTTGTGTACTGCCAGCTGGAGGTGTGCCAAGAAGAGATGGCGGAGATATTGAGCTATAGGAAGTCCCTGGTTTGAATGTCGCCTATGCCGCAGACATGCCTGGTGGTTTTCAGCAAGCCATGCTTTTGGGGCTCCCATTGGCAGTATCAGCATACACAGTGCAACACACATGGATGCCTTGGAGGGTTCCAGAGCTCTGTGTAAATACTAAGGAAGCTTGTTGGGTAGAAGCGGCCCTAAGATGGTTGGTACGGGTGGGGGTGGGGTGGGGTGGGGAACAACTCAAGTTGGATAATTTTTTTAAATCTCTGAGCATATTTGGGCATTGCCTGCACCTCTGGGCTGGGTCATCTGTTTACCGCCTGTTTATATTTGGCCCACTTTGATTGGTGCTTACTGTATATCTGAATTAAATTTGAGTCCAGTGGCTCCTTTTAAGACCAACAAAGTTTAACTCTGGGTATAAGCTTTTGTGTGCATGCACACTTTGAAGCAACTTTGTTGCTTCAGACCAACACAGCAACAATGCGCCCTCTAAGCTGTGGAATCTTGTGAGCACAAATTTCTACTCTGTGAGCTCCTGGCATTCAAGTTGTGAGCGAGTGATTTGGCTATTGCATAGATTAGTTTGCCCTGGAGCCATCCTTCCTGAGCTAAGACAAAAACGTGAGCCGGAGACTAAAAAAATGTGAGCTATCTCACACTAACTCAGCTTAGAGGGAACACTGCACCTGACTCATACATCCGAATTGTGTTAATGCACAGTTTCCAATGGTTAGAAATGTCTGGGAATCACTGACTCTGGAGAATGTACTGAAAGCCTCTAGTTTAGATGGCCTGGAAGAAGGGGAGGGAACCAGTTTTTAAAAACTGGTTGAATAAATAGAGAGCCAGTCTGGCATAGCGGTTAAGAGTGTGTGACTAGGATCTGGGCAACTCAGGTTCGAACCCCCGCTCTGCCATGGAAGCCTGCTGGGTGACCTTGGGCCAGTCACGCGTTCTCAGCCTAGCCTACCTCGCAGGGTGATTGTTGTGAGGAAGAAATGGAGGAGAGGAGAATGCCGTAAGCCGCTTGGGATCCCTGTTGGGCAGAAAGGCAGAGTATAAATTAAGTAGATAAACGTTCAGTTAAGTTGGATCCAAGATCAGCCATAAGCCATCTCAGCAAGTTGACCCTCCATATTCAGGGGCAGAATACCTTTGAATAAAGTTGCTAGGGGATTAGTGCGGGAGGCTGGTGGGCTTTCTGTGGAGTGGTTTTGGCCAGGGAGGATTCCAGGCTACCGGAACCTGGAAGGAAAGGAGAATTCTAGTTGCCTTTTCCAGATGAGCCCTGAATGCCATTTGCTCCGGGGACCTTGAAGCTGAATGCTCCCTCTTGGCACTGATCCGCTCCCTCCTCTCTTGCAGATTACAACGATTCCCGGCAAGCTGCCGACAATGAGCTCTGCGTCCCGGGACGTTACTTCGTGCAGCCGGACAATGGGGTCCTGAACCATCCCAAGAGGGCCTGCCAGTTCAACCGCACCATGCTGGGGAACTGCTCGGGCCTTGTTGACACCACTTACGGCTACCGGGAAGGCCGCCCATGCATCCTTGTCAAAATGAATCGGGTAGGTTGCCTGAGGTTGGGAGAGCCCCCCCCACCCTCCAAGAGTGGCCCAGATTTTGGGTTCTGTCCCCAGTTGCGGTTGCCCATGCTGGAAGTGGCTGTAGCCCTTGTTAGCACCTCCTCTTCTTGGGTGTGTGTGTGTGTGTGTGTGTGTGAAGGTGGCAATGTCCTAATGCCGCCTCCTCACGGGGCCTGCCAGCCAGTTCCCTTGCCATATATATCCCTTTGAGCGTGGGGCAGGAGAGGGGCTGTGGCTCAGTGGAAGAGCCTCTGCTTGGCAGATGTTTCCAGGTGCAGTACTGACCTTGATGGAAACAGTCTACTTTAGCGTAAGACAGCTTCAGGGGAGAGACTGTTGCTCTGTGGAAGGGCGCCTGCTTAGCAGGCAGAAGGTCCCGGGTTTAATCCCTGGCATCTGCAGCTGAAAGGATCAGGCAGGAGGTGATGGGAAAGACCTTTCTTTGCCGGAGACCCTGGAGAGCCACTGCCAGTTGGAGTAGGCAATGCTGGCTGTGATGGACCCAGGGTCCCCTTTGGTATAAGGCAGCTTCATGCGTTCAGGGCAGCTGGAGGGGCCAGGCTTTGCATCTTCAGCGGCCAGGATTGGCAGAAGGGCCTCCAGTTGCTGACTCCTAGCTTTATGTTGTGCCATGAGTAGATTGTGGGCCTTTCCCCGGGCGAGGAGCAGAGTTTCCTGCAAATGTTGGCCTGTCCCTTCTTTCACTCTTCTGTTTATTTTTATTTTGTTTAAACCAGAGTGGGGTTCGAATTACGGGAAGGCCAACTCAAGCGTCAACCTTTTCTCTCTCCCCCCCCCCCCCCCAACCTCTTTCCAGGTCATCAACTTTTTTGCGGGTGCCAACAAGACCATGAACATCAGCTGCTCGTCAAAGGTAAAACCTGGGCGGGTGTCCCGTTCCCTTACTCTCCACCACTTTCTTTTTTTTCTTCCGCCAGCTACTCATTTCATTCTGCTAACTCCTCCTTTCGTTTTACTTCCTCCTCTCTTTACTACAACACAAAACCAAACCAAACCCTGTCCCTTCAGAAATTCAAATCTCTGACCAAGGTAAGGGCCCATCTCTCCAAAAAAGATGGGCTGACCAATCTAGGAGTGCTTAGGAAGATGCTGCGGCCCACCGGGTGGTGGGGGTCACTTTTTGGAGACGGTGATGGAATCTGGGAGTCCCGCATCTCGACTGCTCGGCTTCTAGCCTGATTGGTCTCCCTACTTCCAGTAGTTCTGACTCTCGCAGCCAGATTCTGTACACTCCTGTGACGTGTGCCTCTTCTGTTCTGAGTAACTTTCTCCCCGATTCCCTTTTTTGTAGCGTCCTGCCCCCTCCCAATGTCGTCTCCCATAGAGAGCCGTGACTTCCGTTTTCTTCGTAAAGTCGTCCTTTTTTTAAATCTCCCGCTCCCTGTCTTTGGGTCCCACTGGAACATCGGCCACGTTTTCCCTTTTCAGTAGTGCAAAACCTCGACCAAATGTGGCTTTTAAAAAAAATGTCTCCCTTCTTGAGGGAGCTGACCAAGCTCTGCAAAGACACGATCGCTACCGCCTGATTTTTGCGAGGGTTGGAGAGGCCCTCGAGTGTCACTCGTAATGGATTTGGCTCTGTGCGATCCAAGCCGCCCGGTTCCCCTTCTGGATTGTGGGGCCGGGGAGATCTGCTCTCCTCGGGAAAGAGTCGCTTCTTTCCCTCCGGATTATAAAACATAACTGGCACAACTCCGCTTTCTGGGGGTGGGGCTCAAGCCATTTCTCCTGTTTTTTCTCTACTGAAAACAGAAATATTAGAAGGCCTGTAGTCAACAGCCTTCTCATTGTGTAGCTCCGGAGTGATGTGAAATAGATTGAGAAGAAGGGGTGGTGATTCTCCCGAATGTCTGTGTGTATTCTGTGCTTCAACACTGAGGTGTACATAAATCCAGTATATTTCAAATGCATTTTTGGGCAGTTTGCTAGTCAGTGGGGAGAGGTGTGGTCACTCTTATCCTCTACTCCTCCAAAAATACTTTGAGTTCCACCAAAAAGACTTCCTGCTCAGTAGCCACCATGTCTTTTCGGCCTTAATGTCTTGTTTGCCAATGTCTTTTCAGCCTTAAGGGATAGAAACTTGTTCCTCTAAATGAACAAGCTGGGCTTGCATTAAACGTACCGGATTTTGTGGGAAACTTGGAAATTCTGTTTTTAGGTGGGGCAGTAAGAGGGGAATGTGCAGCCCTTTTAGAGACTAGATCTTTCCATTGCTGCTGTCTCTTTTTTTTCTTCCTCTCCATTTGCTTATTCATTCTGTCTTTTTCCCCCCCCTCTTCACTTCCATCAACAGAAAAAAGGCGCTCAGGAGGCAATAGTAAGAGTGATGTCAGATGGGATTGGGGGGGGGGCTTTTGGAGGGCTGGGGCTGCATGGTGGGGGAGGGGGGGCATTGTGGAGCACTGAGGCGCTTGTAGCCAGAAGGGTTTGGGAGATGAGGGCAGTGAAGTAGGCAGCCGATGTGAACGGAAGGAATGGGTGCCAGATGTTACCAAACTTAGGTTGGGCGGAGGCAACGGGTGTGGAAAGTGCCATTGAGTTGTAGCCAAGTTATAGCGACCCCGGAGGGTTTTCAAGGCATGAGAAGCTCAAAGGTGGTTGGCCATTGCTTGCCTCTGTGGAGCAACCCTGGACTTCCTTGGGGGTCTCCCATCCAGTGACAGCTCTGCTTAACTTCTGAGGTCTGATGAGATCAGGCTAGCCTGGGCCATCCACATAAGGAGTCATCCGCCCCACAACAGACTCCCTGTGAGGTAGGTGGGGCTGAGACAGCTCTTTCCAGAGCTGCCCTTGAGAGAACAGCTCTGACAGAGCTATGGCTTGCCCAAGGTCATCCAGCAGCTGCAAGTGGAGGAGTGGGGAATCGAACCCGGTTCTCCCAGATTAGAGTCCATGCAGGGAATGAGCTATAATCTGACACTTTCCCTTCCTCCCCACAGAAAGAGGAAGATGCACAGAAACTGGGAGATATTGAGATGTTCCCTGCCAATGGGAACATTGACTTAATGTACTTCCCTTACTACGGGAAAAGAGTCCATGTAAGTACCAAGTCCGTTATCTTCCTCAAGTGCATGCTGGGGTTTTGAGAGTTCCCTTCTAACCACTGTGAATGTCTAGCCACCTTGTAACTTCCTTTAAATGTTTTTTTGGGAAAGGTTGCCGACGTCTTGGGTGTCTTGGTGCCGTCACCTTTTCAAGGGCAGCAGGATGAGAGTGAGGGAGTTGAGTGAACAGCACACATTTGGGCTGATTTCTTTTAGTGCTGAGGTCTGGGTTGGAAAATTGCTGGAGATCTTGGGGGCGGAGCCTAGTTTGGGGAGGGGAGGGCCCTCAGTGGGGTATAATGCCATAGAGTCCATCCTCTAAAGCAGCCATTTTCTCCAGGGGAACTGTAGCACAACTGGAGATCAGTTGTAATTCTGGGAGATTTCCATCCAACACCCTAAGGTGAAAAGTAAGAGATCATGGGTTGGAATGGTAAGCAACAAAATACAACCGTGATAGAGTAACTATACCTTTGTATTATCAATGCTCGGTGTAACTCCTTCCCCTTTTCACAATCCACAAAAGTTTCTATTTGCAAGCATTCCACCAAACTTCTAAGGATGAATGCATGCCAATAGATGTGTTCCTGCAGTCTTATTTTGTGGTCTGTTTTTTCCTTTTTTTCCTTTTCCGTGTTATAGTTTTACATAACTATGTAAAATTATAACACATGGTAAACTGGGGGTGTGGAGGGGAGGTATTTGTGAATTTCCTGCATTGTGCAGAGGGTTGGACTAGATGACCCTGGAGGTCCCTTCCAACTCTATGATTCTGCGTAAAACTATGAAACATGTCGCTATGTAAAACTATAACACGGAAAAGAAGAAAAAGAGGAATGGACCACAAATCAGGACTGTTTGCATTCATGTATCTATTTACATGCATTCATCCTTAGAAGTCTGGTGGAATGTTTGTAAATAGAAACTTTTGTGGATGGTGAAAAGGGGAAGGAGTTACACCAAGCTTTGATAATACAAAGATATAATTATTGTTTCACAGTTGTATTTTGTTTATAGCACCCTGAGGTTGTCAACCAGAGCTGGGAGAGATCTGTAGGGAAAGTTCCACCAGGAAGCAACTTCGCTCTCCCCTATAAACCAACAGCTACAACGAAAACCCTTGCTCGTGCATGAAACTTGAAGGAAGTGAAGTTGTGGGTTTAGCAAGCTGGTTTGTTTGTCCCAAGACTCTGGCGGCTTTTGCAGTTCATCCTGTGTTACTCCTTTTTTTTTTTGTGGGTTAAAAGGAGGCGTCAGAGACGTCTGCCAGTGTCTCCCAGGCTCTCATGCTTCCGCTCCCCTTTCTTCCCTCCTCCACTTCTACCCCCAGGTGAACTACACGCAGCCGGTGGTGGCGGTGAAGTTCCTCAACCTCACAGCCAACTTCGACCATTACGTGGAATGCAGGATGAACGCTGCCAACATTGCCACAAGCGATGAACGGGACAAGTTCGCCGGGCGCGTCTCCTTCAAGATCCGGGTCAACAGGGATTGAGCTTCTCTTGGCCCCTCCGTGACCCCCCACACCCCCTGCGCCCTCGGAAGCTAACTTTCCCGTCCGGGCTCTGTCCACTGCCGGGATGGTGCTTAAGAGGGTTGGTGCGCTGATGCAGAAGTGAAGGGGGGGGGGTTGATGGTGGGCGTGTGGGGCTGGGGGGGGCATCTCAATAATGCTGCTCACCTGAGGGTCGCTAACCTATGCTACTAGACAATCCCAGCTCCCTCAACCTGAAGGCTTGGCTTCCTTCCAGCCATCCCTCATCTGCCCCGGCCTTTTCCTTCCCTCTTCCGCCACCATCTGGAATGCTACTCGGCTCGTTCTAACCACATTACTCGCTCTCCCCCCCCCCGTTCCCACCCCGCGTCACCCCGCATAAGGTCTGTGGGGAGCTCAGAGGCTGTGACCCTTCCCTTGAACCCTTCCCAGAGATTTCCTAATATAATAATAAATGTATATAGTTATTTTTTATATATATTAAAAATTAAGGTACTGCTGAGTCCTCTGTTTTCCCGTGCTCACACATGCACCTTTCCGTACACTTCTTTTTCCTTCTCGCACAATCCCTCCTTCCTCCCTGATCTTTTGTGCCCGTTTAGGTCTCTCCTAGAAAATGATTGAAATAGCTTCTGTGATGGAGGTTTGGTACATGGGCGTGCTAGGGTGCAGGTTCTCGTTTTCCTAGCGGTCCACGAGGAATAGTGGATATTTTGGCCCTGCTGAGCTGAACGGGTTTGGCTTGCTGACTGTTGGAAGCCATTTCGTCTTCCCCCAAAAAAACTTGTGGTTGTTGTAGAGTGTGAAATAACTGTTGGTGATTGGGATACCCAGTGGCTTTCTCTTTGTGTTGGCTGAGAAGCAAAATGGTTGCTGTTGTGGGGCAAGGCTATGAAAGGAACAAAGTAGCCATCGTCATCAATCCCGATCTGCTTCTTGTAGAATGGCAGCCATTTTGTCACAGGCCAGGCCTGCCAATAAGGATGGTGGGATTGTGGATCCTTTACTGGCAAACGAGGCGGCTGTGGAATACAAGCCTGAAATCACGAAATGGTTAGCTTGGCATATATAATTTTTTTGATTGTAGGCCACGTTTTGGAATGGTGGACGAAAGAGGTGTCCGTGAAGAGTGGCCATTTTGATTTCCTAGCAAAAGATATTGTCGCGGCAGCTGCACATGCAGCCTGCTGGTCTTAATTCTCTAACCTTCTGCGTCCCTCTTTTTTTCTAAGTAGGATCTACTGACTCTGGGTTTTTTCAATGTACAGTTGTTTGAATCTGTTCTCATAGTGACACTTTGCACTAAGGGTAATATTTAAAAAAGTAAAAACCACTGTTCCCGCCATAGCTTGGGGTGGGGGGGAAGAGAATGTTAATTAAACCCAATAGCAAAATTTAGCCACCTTAATTAACTGATGGGAGGTTTTTGCTTCTGTAGATCCTTGCCTGCCTGGTCTCTCCCCCCCCTCCCCCTTTTGGTTAATGTTTGTTTCAACAAACAAGTGTGTTTGGGAAAAAAGTAAAAGTTTGGCAACGCAGGTTTTTCTTTCTTTTTAATCAGTGTTGCCCTTTTTAACTTCTAAGGCTGCATCTTTGAGAAGTCATTTTTTGTGCATGAATGGAAGGGAGAACTTAAATTCTTGGCTTTTTAACTCTTTTTTTTATTTTTTGGTTCTTTGTTTTTATTTGCGGAATTATTTAATTGCCTGTATCAGATTTACTGTAAAAGATGAGAAATAAAAATTTTAAAAATCTGGTATTGTGTTAGGAGTTTTTTTTGAACGTATAAAACATATATATAAATTGTGGTAACTGGGTGGCTTGTTTTTGCTGGGTCTTGTTTTTGACACCATGCAAAGGTCAAAGCTACAACAAATGTCAACACTACATTTGTGTTGTGTGTGTGTGTGTGTATGTGTGCAGGCAGACACCACTTGAACACAGAGCTTGGTTAATGGTTAAAAGGTGTGTCCCCCTAGGCCTCTATGGAGGCTGTGCTAAGCTGCTAGGCCAGAATTGGTTATGTCTGTTCTCTGGTGGTTGCTAAGCAATGTCTCCTGTCTTTAAGTCCTGGGCCAAGATGTCATTGCTGCCAGGACTGGTTCATGGTCTCTCACTATGAGCCCAGAAGAGGATGCCAGTTGATACCTATGCCACTGGCTGGGAGCAAACTTGGCACTGGGGCCCTCAGTTACATAGGTAGCTTGACTTGTAACGCTGGTGGTGACAGCTCTCCTTTCTTGTTTACTTACCTGTGTTGCCAGCTCAAGCAGAACAAAGTTTTGAGTCCAGTGGCACCTTTTAAGACTAGTAAGACACCGGGATCTTGGTATGGTCAAAGCCATGGTATTCCCAGTAGTAATTCATGGCTGTGAGAGTTGAACGATAGGAAGGCCGAGCGCCGAAGAATAGATGCTTTCAAATTATGGTGCTGGAGAAGTCTCTTGAGAGTCCCTTGGACTGCAAGGAGATCAAATCAGTCAGTCCTGAAGGAAATCAACCCTAACTGCTCCCTGGAAGGCCAGATCCTGAAGCTGGAGCTCAAATACTTTGGTCACCCAATGAGAAGGGAGACCTCACTGGAGAAGACCCCGATGCTGGGAAAGACTGGAGGTTGAAGAAGAAGGGGACGGCAAAGGATGAGATGGCTGGACAGTGTTATTGATGCTACAAATATGAAATTAAGCAGACTCCGGAGGACAATGGAGGACAGGAGGGTGTGGTGTGATGTGGTCTGTGGGGTCGCGAAGAGCCGGACTCGACTGTGTGACTGAACGACAAGACACAGGGAGGGGGAAACAAACTTGACCCAAAAACTGGAATCAACCACAAGGGTAAGAAAGAAGTCTAATAAAGGACCAATATTGAAAACCTAATTAAAAAGTATAATATACAAAAATACATGTATTTATTAGAAAGACAGTTAAAAACAAATAAGGGCCCAGTGAAAGCCTTGTTGAAAAGTTCAAGGGGCCTGAACACAAGGGCCAAAGTTTAAACAAGATTTAATTCTGGGTAGAAGCTTTCATGTTAAGCTTCCGTGTGCATGCACACTTCTTCGGGTACCTGAAGAAGTGTGCGTGCACATGGAAGCTTAGACCCAGAGTTAAACTTAGTTCGTCGTAAAGGTGCTACTGGACTAAAACTTTGTTCAAGTGGTTGGAGACCGGGTCAGTAAGAGAAGACCGTGCTGATGGGTTGTTGAAATGCACACAAATGCGTGCCTGTCGAACAAAGGGTCTGAAATGAGGAACGTGGATTGGGCACCATGCTGGAGAGAGCTGTCCTCATTTCAGTGAAAGGGGGTACGATTTGGGAAAGGTTTGCCGACTGAGGGACTGGGTGGTATGTCTGGGCTTGGAGAAGTTATGGAGGGTGTACGTAAATAATCCCCTGATAATTTGGTGACGCAGTGGGGTGGCTTCCATAGCTTAAATCCCCGGGGTGAAGTCGATGTGCCAGTGTGGGGGATGGGAGGCCCTGGCGAGCCCCAGAAGATGAATGGGTTTCATTAAAGGCTTGTTTCTTTTCAGTGGGCGGGGGGGGGGGGGGGGGGAGGAGAAAGCCCAGGGCCTTTCAAAGATCAAGTTCCTCTTCCCTTTGCCCCCTCCACCTCCAAGCTAAGACTTTGTTGACGGAAACTGCATGCCAAAGCTGGGGTGAGGAAGCAGCACTGGGGTTTCCCCTCAGCCAAGGAGATTTTGAGTGGGCACCCATCCGAGGGAGCCATCCCCCTCCCTCTGGTACCCCAGTTCCTCCGGGCAATGGAGGGGATGGGGGTGCTCTGTGGATTTCACCCACCCATCCCCCGGAACAAGGTCACTGCCCTGGATTCCAGCAGGTTTCCTGGCAGCTGTTTCCCTGCAGAGATTTTGGGGATCTGTAATGCATCCTGCGGCGCTCTCTCTCGTGCCCATCTGCTCTGTCTGTGCCAGTCTGCCAAGGCTGCTGTTGGCCACAGGCACAAGCTGCTCTTCCACTGCATCTCTTTCTGCTGCATTTCCGTGTTGGGAGACTCTCTAAAACGGTGCTGATGGGCGGCTGCCCCTGTGAAGTTTTCTGGCTTGGGTCTGAGAGCAGCACTACAGGGGCCTGGTCTTTCTGCAGGGTTTAACTCCGCTCCCTTGACCTGCTTTGCACAAGTCCCTTTGCTCACCTTTACTCAAAGAAGAGGACCAGCCCAGCGTCCTGTTTCTAACAGAGGCAAGCTTGATGCTGTCAGGAATCCCAGAAACGGGACTCGAAGCTGAAATCCCTCCCCAGCAACTGGTGTTTAGTGGTGTGCTGTCCCTGAACAGAGGTTCTGTCATAGAATCATGGAATCACAAAGCTGGAAGGGGGCCATACAGGCCATCTAGTCCAAGCCCCTGCTCAGTGCAGGATCAGCCAAGAGCATCCCTGACAAGTGTTGGCCCAGCTACTGCATAATGACTGGGGGGGGGGGGCAAGGTTCCCCAGCGAGCTTCCATGGTAAAAGTGGACATTTGAACCCACTTCCCCCACTATGCCACACCAGCTGGCGTTTTCCAAGACCCTTGAGTCTCTTGCAGGGGAGGATGGCACCTGCCCTTGAGGGAAAGCACCTCCAGTGGAATAGTCCTTTGCTCGGTCTATGCTGGCCTTGTGGCCTGTCACTTTTGCTACAAGCCTCGGGCAGCTGGCTATCATCTCCAAGTGGAACCTCCATGTGCACGGGCAGTGTACTTCTGAATGCTGGGTGCCTGGGGAGAGTCTGTTACGTTTCTGCCCTGCTGGTAGTTTTCCTGGCAGAATGGGTCTATCCGCTCTGAGACCAGGGGGCTCCTCACGCTGGTAAAATGAAGAGGTGGTCTTCGTAAGTTCATGATGTTTTTTGCCTGTTGGCGAAGAGGCTGCACGAGAGGTGTCAAAGTGATTTCCCGAGACCATAACAGTTGTTGCTCGGGGTCACTCCGTATTCCTGTTTTTGCAAGGGTGGAAACGGCACTCTCTTTTAAAACCATTCATACTTTGAAATTCCCCAGTCCCCTAGGCGGGTAGAGGGAAGAGGAGGCTGTGGCTGAGGGGCTACTTCTCCACAAAATGTGACTGGGAAGGAGGAGGGAAAAATAATGGGGAGTTCCTTGTGGCAGTGAGTACCACAGGCTTATTGCCACGGCAAGGGAAGAAACAGCAAAACTTGCATTTTTAACCTACCCTTCCCCCACAGTGATAGCATTCGCAATCTTCTCCTAACAACAGCCCGATGAGGTAGGTGGGGGCTGAGAAAACAGAAAACAGACTGCTCCGGCCAAAGGTCACCCTGTGAATTTCATAGCTGAGCAGGGATTCGAACCTGGCTCTCTGTCTCTGTGCCCCTAGCTGAAGAGCATGATGCCGGTGTTAAGACGTCAGACTTAAGGAGAGTTCGCTTCAGATCTTCCCTTTGGCCCAAAATGACCCAACCCTCTTCAGAACAATCTGATTAGTCTACCTTGGAGGGTTATTGTGAGGCTGAAACTGAGGTTGTAAAGCTCTGAGTGAACCTCAGGAGAGCCCTGCTGGATCGGACCAGTAAGGGTCCGTCCAGTCCAGCATCCTGCCTCACACACTGGCCGACCAGTTCCTCTGGAGGGTCAAAGAAAGGACACGGAGGCCAAAGTCTTCCCCTGATGTTGCCTCCTGGCTCTGGAATTCAGCTGTTTAGTACCTCTGAATGTGGAGGTTCCCTTTAGTCCCCAGGGCTAGTAGCCACACATTGACCTCTACTCTGTGTGAATTCTGTCTAATCCCCTTTTAAAGCTGAATATGGGCAGCGGCAAAACAAAACCGGAGTGCCATTTCCTGCTCCAGCCATGCATTGTGGACTACCACTGTCTGTTTGCCAAGGGAGGGCAGATGCCAAACCGGCTGGCAGAGGGGGGGGGTCTTGCTCCGGGGCCAGCCCTGCAATGCAGCACCTGAGACAGCTCCGGAAAGTGGGACGGTCTCCATGGCGACCGGGAGCGCTTCACTGCAGAAGGAAGGTTGCCAGGGCTACCGGGAGTGAGCCATTCATTGCAGAGGGAACAGCAGGGGAGGGGGCAAGTGGGGGCGGGGCCCCTCCAGTGCTGCAGAGATCCTGTGTGTGTGTATGCAGAGATCCTGTGTGACCCCCTCCGAAAAGCCAGGACCACAGACAGCTCCCTGGCCTCAGCACTGCAGAAAGCTCCATGCTGCTCCGCCCCCCACCCCGCTCCTTCCACACATTGCAAAATGGGGGGGATGCACTGAAACGGTGCTGGAAAAGCTAAGGATTTTTCTTTTTCTTTTAAAGGCAGGCTTAGCAGCTTGTCAGATCATAAACCACCCCAAAAAGTTTGGCTGCGGAGCGCAGGCCAGGGACGGCTGCAGCAGTTTTGCCGGGCCAAATGCTCTATTGGACCAGGGGCCAAAGAGGAATGGGGCATTTGCCCCTCTCTGCACCCCCTTTTGGAGTCTGGTCATGATAGCCTGCCTCTCTGGTCAAAGAGGCCGCGTTTTATTGTGCGCGCTCAACCCGCGGCTGCACAGAGCTCGTGGTCTCAGCCCTGTGGTTGGGACTGGTCTGTTCCCAAGGGCTTCCCTCAGGGTGGGGTTGCCAGCTTCCAGGTGGGGCCTGGAGATCCCGCAGAGTTACAGCTTAGTGCCACATGACAGAGATCAGCTCCCCTGGAGAAAATGGCGGCTTTGGAAGGTGGGTAGCACGGCACTAGACCCCTCTCCTCTCCTCTCCCCTCCCCTCCCCAAACCCCACCCTCCCCAAGCTGTACCCTCAGTCTGGTGCAGAGCGGCGGACTCTAATCTGAGAGAACCAGGTTTGATTCCCCACGCCTTCACATGCAGCTGCTGGGGTGACCTTGGGTCATTCAGAAGTTCTCTCAGAGCTGTTCTCTCAAGGGCAGTCCTTGAAAAAGTTCTCTCAGCCCCACCAATCTCACAGGGTGTCTGTTGTGGGGAGGGGAAGGGAAAGGAGATGGTAAACCGCTCTGAGATGCCTTCAGGGTGTGAAGGGCAGGGTATAAATCCAATCTCCTCCTCCTCCTCCTCCTCCTCCCCTCCAGGATTTTCCAAACCTGGGGGTGGGAACCCTAATGTTCGAGCAAGGCTATCAGGCCAGCCAAATCCGAGCATCACTTAGGATAGGAGAAGCCGCTTTGCACATGCTCAGAAGCACTTTCTTTTGAGCCAATGATGGCTTCAGCATTAGGGGGGTGGGACCCCAGTTCCTGTCTCCAGCGAATGTGGAACAGAACTGTCTTTTTCCCCACGGGCTCCCCACTTCTGTCCTTCCTCCAGGGAGCCTGGGCTGCAGTTTGTGAAGCTCCCCTCCTCCTCCATTTTATCCACACACAACAATCCCGGTGAGGTAGGTGAGGCTGCAAGAGTGTTCCTTGTCCAAGCCTTGCGGCAGAGGGGGGGGATTTGAACTCATGACTCCAATGCCACCACATCATCCCCATTTCCCATTAACATCTTTCTCCCCGCTGGGTTCTCTCACCATCTTTTCTTCATGGATTACATTTATCCCCAAGGGTCACGGATGTTTACAGTGTGTGTGGGGGGGGGGAGTGGATAGATCTCCCTCTGGCCTTCTGCCACTTTTCCCCTAGTAACCTATATCCCCCCCCCTGCTCTGCTATAATATGGCGTCCCCTGCCCCTGGCTCTCTGCTGCAGGCCGGATCACCCATAATTCCTTCCCCCCGCCACGTCTGCCCAGGCTTTCATTGGCTGCAGCTGCAAGGAGACAGGTCGCATTTCTCTAATCTTTAGGCCTCATGCAGTCTCTCTGCCATGGGTCTTCTCCGGCCCACCTTTGAGCTCGGTGAGCCACTGGGCAAGGCATGTGTGCAGGTATGTCTGGAGTGGGGGCTGGTTCTGGGTTCAAAGTGCTAGAAAGAAGAAGACGAAGAGGAGGACATTGGATTTATACCCCGCCCTTCACTACCCAAAGGAGTCTCAAAGTGGCTTACAGTCTCCTTTCCCTTTCCCTCCCCACAACAGACACCCTGTGAGGTAGGCGGGGCTGAGAGAGCTCTGACAGAGCTATGGCTTGCCCAAGGTCATCCAGCAGCTGCAAGTGGAGGAGTGGGTTCTACCAGATTAGAGTCTACACACTTAACCACTACACCAAACTGGCTCTCAAATCCTCCAGATA
This sequence comes from Lepidodactylus listeri, assembly GCA_029233225.1. NCBI lineage: Eukaryota > Metazoa > Chordata > Lepidosauria > Squamata > Gekkonidae > Lepidodactylus > Lepidodactylus listeri. Next base: position 54,480,517 of record JARCFY010000018.1, read on the forward strand.
GGCAGGCCATAGCTGTCATCCTACTTCTGCCCTCACAACAGCCCTGCAAGGCCTTAGATGACTGATCTCAGCCTCTCCTCATTTGCAAGGAGGCGACAGAAGAAGAGGAGATTGGATTTATGCCCCGCCCTTCACTGCCCCAGAGTCTCAGAGTGGTTCACAATCTCCTTCCCTTCCTCTTCCCACAACAGACACCCTGTGAGGTAGGGGGGCTGAGAGAGCTCTGGCAGAACTGTTCTTGAGGGAACAGCTCTGAGAGAACTGTTACTGACCCAGGTTCACAGGAGCAACTGCATGTGGAGGAGTGGGCAATCAGACTGGGTTCTCCCGGATGAGCATCCACCACTCTTAACCACTATACCAAACTGGCTCTCTTGGTTCATTTTGCCTTCCCTTGTTGGATGTGGTTTCCAGATTGCCTTCATAACCCTCCTCTAGACCTGTTCTGATTTGCCGCCACCTCTTCTGGTGCCTGCCAAGTGATTTTAGAAAATGGGTGGTGCCGGGTGGAACATTTACCCAGCAGAGCTTTTGATGGACCACTGGAGACTCGATTGGCTGGGATTTTTAAAAATATCGTTTTAGAAGCAGCTGGATCTTCACTGTGTGGCTAAAGGTAAACTGTGGCAGCCTTTTTGTGGCAGCCATTCTGTGGCTGTGCCCACCAGGCTGAGTCAGAATTCCAAAGGAGCCCACGGGGCTCAAAATGGTTAGGGCGCTCTGGCCTACGTTTATCTTAAAGTGGGGCACCCAGAGCTGAACGCAAGACTCCAGAAAAGGCCTGACTAGGGTGGGAAAGGATTTGGGTGGGTTGCCGTATTGGTCTGAAGCAACAGAACATAGTCTGAGTTCCAGGGGCACCTTGAAGACCAGCCAGATTTAATTCTGGGGGCAGGTTTTCGTGTGCATGCAGAATTACACCCAGAATTCAACTTGGTTGGTCTTAAAGGTGCCACTGGACTCAGACTTTGGGTGGAAAAGCTTCTTCTTAGGACTTGGAAATGCAGGAGAGATTAACACCCCCCACCCCCGTCTGGCAGTCCTGAAGAGGCCGCTGCAGGGTGCTTTGACTGACTCGTCACTGGGAGGGAAAACACTCTGCGCATGGCTAAAGGTAGGCTTGCTTTTACTCCCCACATGCTGAGAGTTGTCTGTTGGTACTGAAATGGAGGCCCTGTGGTTTGTCTTTCCCCATGTCCTTGGGGAAACTGCTGCTCAACTCGGCACAAAGTTAAGCTGCCGGAAGCTGCTTATGAGACACACACGAGCATGTGTGTGTGTCTCTCTCTCTGAGTTTTAAATATAACACCACTTTGCACTGCAGGAGCACTTGAGAGCATCTGAAGCTCTGGGTGCACATGGCCTCAGTCCCCTGCCTCACAACCCTGCGAGATAGACCAGTAGGAACTGACTGTAGTCAGGGGCCCCTTAAGACGTTCTTTAGGAAGGGCTAGAAGGCAGGCCCGGAGCCAGGGTATTGTGCTGGTGGGGCAAGCTTTTTTTCTAGTGGGGCTCAATGAAATTGCTGAGCAGTCTGGTTAGAATGGATAGAAGGAAGTCCTTCTCCACCCAAAGAGTGATGAACATGTGGAACTCACTGCCACAGGAGGTGGTGGCAGCTACAAGCATGGACAGCTTCAAGAGGGAATCGTATAAACATACGGAGCAGAGGTCCATCAGTGGCTCTTAGCCACAAGGTATAGACAGGAGCTCTTGGTCTGGGGCAAGTGATGCTCTGTATTCTTGGGGGGGGGGCAACAGTGGGAGGGCTTCTAGTGTCCTGGCCCCCACTGCTGGACCTCCTGGTGTAGATTGCCCTGGTTAAGGGTGGGTGGAGGAGGCTGCCCCCCTGCAGTCCCCCCCTTCCACTGCAATCCTTCCACCCGCCAACTTCCTCTGTGAATCCACTTCTTGCAGCCAGACCTCCAGTCAGTCAAGCTCTGGGGCTACCATTGTTAGCATCAGGGGCTGGGGGGGGCTGCCCTTGGAGACTGTCTATGTGAGCCAGTTCTTCTCCGGGACTTCTGGGTTCCCAGGGTGGCCAGTCCCACAATGCCTTCTCCAAGCGGTCATCTCTAGCACATTTACCAGTTTGGTGTAGTGGTTAAGTGCGTGGACTCTAATCTGGGAGAACCGGGTTTGATTCCCCACCCCTCCACTTGCACCTGCTGGATGACCTTGGGCAAGCCATAGCTCTGTACCAGCTGTTCTCTCAAGGACAGTAGTCTCAGAGCTCTCTCAGCCCCACCTCCCTCCCAGGGTGTCTGTTGTGGGGAGGGGAAGGGAAAGGAGTTTGTAAGCCGCTCTGAGACTCCAAGTGAGTGAAGGGCGGGGTATAAATCCAATCTCTTCTTCTTCTACCATCTCCCTTCCCTTGTGGTGGGGATCTTGGAAGGACACGCGTGACCTCATGCCATCACAACAACCTTGTGAGGTGGGTCAGGCTGGGAGCCTGCTTCTTCATAGCTGAGAGGGGACTGGATCCCCCAGCTCGAAGACTGATGCTCAAAACACGACAATGAATCTTCAGGCGGGGGGGGGGGGGGGGCGGCGCGAGGGATAAGCAGCAAAGGCTTCCTTCATTGTAAGCAGTGAAATTTGAACGATGACTCACTGTGAATCAGGCTGGGGGGGGGGGGGAGAGGAAATAAACCAGCTCTATTGACCTTATCCGTGAGTAACCGAGGGACAGACCATAATAAGGGTACAAAGCAGATTAGCCTTACAGAGGAGGGAGCCAGGCAGATGGGGAAGAGATTCGGGAGGGAGGGAATCGGTGGCTGGCCCCTACCTGGATGCTTCTGGGCCTTCGGCTCTGTTTGTGCTCTGGGCTTCTTCCCAGGGGCTGCCGTTCTGTCTGGCTGCCCACCCGGCCGCCTGCCAACCTCCGCTTCCCAGCTCCAGGGCAGCCTCAAGCCAAGCTGGGGGGGAGGAGGAGGAGGAGGAGAAGCCTCTGGGGAGGTGGCCTGAGATGCCCTCCGCTCTGCAGAGTCATGAAATGCCCTCCGGCTGGGAGGTGTGCCCGCTCTGCCCGCCACCACCGAGCCCTTTCCCTGGTGACAACCAAAATGCTCCCCCCACCCCTGGGTCAGGTCCACCGATGCACAGAACTCCGGTCCGGTCAGGCTCCTCATCTCCCGGGGTCAATGCAGTCTGGCAGCGGCTCTCCAGGGTCTCAGGCAGAGACAGACCTTTCCCATCACCTGCTGCCTGGCTGGCATAGTCGAGAGGAGCACGGACTCTACTCTGGGAGAACGGGGTTTGATTCACCATTCCTCCATGTGCAGCTGCTGGTGTGACCTTGGGTCAGTCACAAGTTCTTTCAGAGCTGTTCTCTCAAGGGCAGTTCTGGAAAAAGCTCTCTCAGCCCCACCCACCTCATAAGGTGCCTGTTGTGGGGAGGGGAAGGGAGAGGAGATTGTAAGCCACTCTGAGACTCCTTCGGGTAGTGAAGGGCGGGGTATAAATCCAATCTCTTCTTCCTCTTCTTCTTTTAACTGGAGATGCCAGGGACTGAACCTGGGACCCTCTGCGTGCCAAGGAGAGCCTCTACCACTACCCTAACCCCTACAGAAATTCTAACGGGTCCTTCCTATCCTGGCAGGCCGATCACCTGAGCACACGAAGCTGCCTTCTACTGGATCAGACCCTCGGTCCATCCAGGGCAGCATTGTCAGCTCAGACTGGCAGCTGTTCTCCAGGACCTCAGGCGGAGGTCTTTCCCATCGCCCCCTGCCTGGGTCTTTTAACGGGAGATGCTGGGGACTGAACCTGGGACCTCCTGCACGCAAAGCAGAGGCTCTGCCACTGAGTCATGGCATCTCCCCATTCAGCCACCTTGTACTGAATCAGTCCCTTGGTCCGTCAGAGTCAGAATTGTCTACTCAGACTGGCAGCTGCTCTCCAGTTTCTCAGGCAGAGGTCTTTCCCATCTCCTCCTGCCTGGTCCTTTTAACTGGGGATGCTGGGGATTGAACCAGGGACATTCTGCACGCCAAGCAGAGGCTCTGCCACTGAGCCATGGCCCCTCTTTACAGCTCTCCAGGGTCTCAGGCAGAGGTCTCTCCCATCACCTCCTGCCTGGTCCTTTTAACTGGAGATGCTGGGAATTGAACCTGGGACCTTCTGCACGCAAAGCAGAGGCTCTGCCACTGAGCCATGGCTCCTCCCCTGAAGCTACCTTGTACTGAATCAGCCCCTTGGTCCATCAGAGTCAGTCTTGCCTACTCAGACTGGCAGCAGCTCTCCAGCGTCTCATACAGAGGTCTTCCCCACCCCCTCCTGCCTGGTCCTTTTTAACTGGAGATGCTGCAGAGGTTTGAACCTGGGACCCTCTGCATGCCAAGCAGAGACTCTGCCACCAGGCCATCCCTCAGAGGCTGGTCAGTTTCAGCAGAAAGCAGCTTCCTGCCCAGTTGCCAATCGGAGGGACCCAGCCCCAGAGTGGCTGGAAGTCACTGGCTCCTATGCTGTGGGTCACAGTGGGTGGATGAGGATGCCCGGCACACTCTCTCTCAAACCTGCCGAAACTGGGAAATTGGGGGTGTAAGTTCCTGCAAGCAGGAAAGAAGTTGAGCAGTGAAAGGTGGGCCTGTGCTAAATCACAGAGGGGGCAGGTTCAGGCCACAGAATGTGAGTCTGCTGGCGCTGACCCACCATGTGCAAGCCCCACCGAAATGAACCGCACCCGCTGGAGGTTGTGCCGGAGAACTTCCTCGTGCCACCAAGCCCAGAGGTGAACTGGCATCTTTTGCCTCTGTGGGCAACAGAAGTGGTACGGAGGGCGGCCTGGAGAAGAGGAAAGGAAAATAGTGTGGGGGAAAGGGGATGCAGGGGGATAGGAAGGGACCCCAGCAAGTCCTTGTGGGTTCCCCACTTGTTCTCATAGAACTTCAAGCACCATATGAAGTTATTTGTGCTCCAATATCTTTTTAAAATATATAAACAACTGTGTTAAGAACGTCAGAAGAGCCCTGCTGGATGAGACCAATGGTTCATCTAGGCCAGCCTCTTGCGTCACACTGCGGCCAGCCAGTTCTTCTGGAGGGCCAATAGCAGGTCACAGAGGCAGAAGCCTTCATAAAGATTTAAGAAGAGCCCTGCTGGATCAGACCAATAGTCTATCTAGTCCAGCATCCTGTCTCACACAGTGGCCACCCAGTTCCGGAAGAAGAAGAGGAGGAGGAGGAGGAGATTGGATTTATACCTCACCCTTCACTTGGAGTCTCAGAGCAGCTTACAAACTCCTTTCCCTCCCCTTCCCCACAACAGACACCCTGTGATGTCGATGGCACTGAGAGAGCTCTTTTGAGGACTGCTCTTGAGAGAACAGCTCTGAGAGAACTTGTGACTGACCCGATCAGCTGCAGGTGAAGGAGTGGGGAATCAAACCCGGTGCTCCCAGGTTAGAGCCCGCGCTCTTAACCACTACACCAAACAACAGGGTACCAAGGGCGAGGCATTCCCCTAATGTTAAGAATGTAAGAGAAGCCCTGTTCTTCTGGAGGGCCGACAATAGGGCACAGAGGCCGAGGCCTTCCCCTGAGAAGCCCATCAGAAGAGCGCTGCTGGATCCGACCAGTGAGGGTCCACCTACTCCAGCATCTCATCTCACGTAGAAGCCAGCCAGTTCCTCTGGAGGGGCAACAACAGGGCACAGAGACCAAGGCCTTCCCCTGGCGTTGCCTCCTGGCACTGGGATTCAGAGGTCGACTGCCTCCGAATGGGGAGGTTCCCTTCAGTCACCGTGAACTGAATGTATGTGTGTTTCACATTGTGCCAAAGTAGCCATCTGCAAAGTTGCCATCTGCAGACACCCCCAGTAGACCCAGTTTTCTCTGCCCAGAAATTGCAGGATTGGCCAGCCACGACGCAGATAAATCGATCCGAACTGGGGAGGCGTCCATGGAAGAAGCCTCCCTCTCCCTTTGCTAATGGGTCTCTCTCTCCATTAGCCGGATCGTTGCTCTGTACTGTGCAGCCGCTGCTCAGAGGAGGCCACAGAGTCCAAGTTGCAACCCGAAAATAACCTTTCCAGTCACGGCAAATGTCGTGCAGAGTACTGTTACGTCCATCGCGGAATCCATCCGCACCTTTCAACGTTTCTTGTTTCGCTTAGGGTTCTCCAACCCCATTTTACCTTCAAGAAACAAAAAAGTGTGAACAGTCCTTTATGTATAGCAGAGGTTCCTGAACTTTTTTGGCCTCTACCGCCCCCTTTTCAGAAAAATAAGTGACTCAGTGCCCCCCCTCCCCCCCCCCCCGGAAATCTGCTTTCAAGAAGTGGACAAAAGGCCCGAAGCCAGAGGCCAGCAGCAGGCACCACACAAGAGCTCAGCAGCAACACCAGCCTTACGAGGCTGCACCTGCATTGGCAACTGGCAAATGCATGGCTGTGATTGGCTGTGGGGACCCCTCTCCACCTCCACCTCCCTCCCGGATCCCAGGGAAGACCAGGGGAAGGCCGGGAAAAGCTGCTTTAGATAGGTTCTGGACTCTTCTTTATGCTTCCACCGCCCCCTTATTTTTATTCAAGACCCCCTCCTCCTGCCCACCTGGATCGTTCCAGAGCCCTCCAGGGGCGGTATTGTCCACGTTGGGAACCAGTCATGTGGAGAATCATGTCCTTGCCCTGCTTGACTTATATCTTCAGAATCTTCATCTTCTGAGAAGTCCTTGATATCAGAGCCACGGTGGGATATATTTTTAAGATGTCCAGATCTCCATCTTCAGGTATGTCTGCCTGTAAGGCTGAAAAGTTCCTGAACAAAGTCTGACTCCAGCGGCACCTTGAAGACCAACAAAGTTTAATTCTGGGTCTAAGCTTTTGTGTGCCTCGTGTACACACTTCTTCACACAAAAGCTTCTACCTTGAATTAAATTTTGTTGGTCTTCAAGGTGCCGCTGGGCTAAAACTTTGTTCTGTTGCTTCAGACCAACGCGGCCGCCCACCTGAAAAGTTCTGGGTTGGCCTTTTTAAAAATCTCTGATCACCCCTGTTCTTTGATTCAAGACTCACACGGTTTTTGTCCCCCTTCGAGTCTCTTCGTTCTCTTCTGGGCTTCTGGATTCCCCATTTGGCCTGTCTTGATGGTTAGCTGAGAGACCCGGCCTGCTCAGAGAATTCTGGCCTGCAGGAGCATCCTCCGGGATCTCTTTTATTGCAAGCTTTTATTGCAAAGCTTTTATTGCAAAATATGCAAATTTGCTTTTTATTAATATTAATTGAGACTGCCAAAAATAAAAAACAAAAGGAGAAAAACAGATATTGATAATGATATTTTTTGTCCAATGGTATTTATTATATGTTTGCTAATGATATTTACTTGTGTAAAAGAGAGAGAGAGGTGGAAAGAAAGAATGAAAGAGATGGGGAGAGAGAAAGAGAAACAAAGAAAGCAAATAGATAGGGGCAATGCTCTCTCCAAGCTGTGGAGTCGTGTGAGCAAAAATTCCACTTGGTGAGCTACTGGCATTAAAGAGGTGAGCGAGCGATTTGGCTGCTGCATCAGTTGGTTTGCTCTGGACCCGTCCTTCTCGAGCCAAGGCAAAAATGTGTGAACCGGAGGCTAAAAAAACCGTGAGCTAGCTCACACTAACTCAGCTTAGAGAGAACACTGGTACCGTCCTCGGCCTGGAGATCTTCCAGAATTACAGCTGATCTCCAAATGCTACAGTTCAGTTCTCTTGGAGAAAAATAGCTGCTTTGGAAGGCAGAAGCGATGGCATTATATCTGGAGTTGCCAATTGCCAGGCAGTATCTGGAGATCTCCTGGAATTACACCTGATCTCCAGCTGACAGCATTCAGTCCCCCTGGAGAAAACGGCTGCTTTGGAGGGTGGACTCCTCAAATTTCCAGGAGTTTCCCTACCCGGAGTTGGCACCCTTCGCCTCTGCATCGGCACCCTCTACATAACCTGGGGCGGGGTTTAAAGGTAGCGACTCTAATTTTGCCCCCAAGATTGGAAACGTTTTGTGACGGGAGGGCAGAGTATGCATCTCTAAGTTAGGAAGGGAAGACAAAACCCGACTCTTGCCAGCCTGCCTGGCCGGGGAAAGATGCCTCTTGGCCGGCTGAGCTGGGCTGGGAACATTCTGTCCCTTCAGTCGCCATTCACAAAAGGGTCTGGGACGGGAGCCAAGGCCCAGAATGAGTGTGTGTGCATTTGTGTGTGTGTGTCGGTGCACACAAGAGACAGAGAGAGAAACCCTGCGAGAACCCTCCTTCTCTCTCTTGCGCTCTTGCTAATTATTTATTCCATGCATATTGTTCAGAAAGAGGCTGGGGGTCAGGGACTGCAGACAATACCACTGTGTACAATTCATATTGTCTGTTGGTGTCTATAGGTTCCTAGTCTGTCTATTTTTGCATCCTCTCAGTGGGGCCTGGAGATCTCCTGGAATTACTCCGTGGGGCAGAGACCAATTCCCCTTGGAGAACACAGCTACTTTGGAGGGTGTGGTTATATCCCACTGAAGTCCCTCCCCGCCCCAAACCCTGCCCTTCCCCGGCTCCACCCCAAATCCCCAGGAATTTCCCAGCCCAGAATTGGCAACCCTAACTAGCTGTGTTAACATTTATGCTGGGCTTTTTTCCTCTGGTTAGTTCCCAGATTTCTGCACATCAAATCCCATTGCCCTGTCTGTTGGATGTCCCCTCCTGTTGATTGCATTAACTTGTGCGATCCACCTTGAATCCGAGCAAGGGAAAGGCAGACGATAAATTATTGATGGACTATAATGTCCATCAATAATAAATAATTTATTTAGCCAAATGTAAGGGGGGGGGGGGGGGAGATGTTGTGCATTGTGCCTGGTGCCCATGCAGTGTTCCTAATGCTAGAAAAGAGCAAGAGTCCAGGAGCCCCTTAAGGACACCTTCAGGATCGGAAGAAGTGGGCTCCCGAAAGCTCCTCCGCCGCCACTAGTTTTGGGAGTCTCTCAGGTGCTCCTGGACCCTGGCTCTGCTGCTGCTACAGACAGATTGACTCACCTGGCCACCCATCTTGATCCCTTCCTAATAGCTAACCTTGGCTTTGTAAGACACACTGATGGATGGTTTGGCACAGATTGCCAAATGGGCATTCAACTGCCAGCGGGGGTGGGGGGGTGGGGGAGGGAGAGACTGCAGACTAAACACTAAGAAGAAGAACTTCCTGGCAGTTCGAGCGGTTCCTCAGTGGAACAGGCTTCCTAGGGAGGGGGTGGGCTCTCCTTCTTTGGAAATTTTCAAACAGAAGCTAGACCAGGGGTGGCCAAACGGTGGCTCGGGAGCCCCACGCGGCTCTTTCACACATATTGTGCGGCTCCCGGGAGACTCCCCATCCATTTGCCCTCTCTCTTTCTTCCTGTCTCTCTTCCTTCATCCCTCCCCTATCCAGTGTTCCCTCTAAGCTGAGTTAGTGTGAGCCAGCTCACAGTTTTTTAGCCTCCAGCTCACACATTCTTGTCTCAGCTCAGGAAGGAGGGCTCCAGAGCAGACTAATTTATACAGTAGCCAGATCACCTGCTCACAACCTTAATGCTAGGAGCTCACAAAGTGGAATTTTTGCTCACACGACTCCACAGCTTGGAGAAAGCATTGTAACCCTAGCAGAGGGGCCATTCCTCCCACCGGAGGGGGGGGGCAGGGGGGCACTGAAGCCCATTGCCCTCCAAGGAAAAGGAGAAGGAAGATGGCAAACCCTGCACCGAAGCTGTGAGGGGAATGCCTGCAGGGAAGTCCTGGCCTTCTAGCTGCGAGCTCAGGGGCATCCCTTAAGGTTCCAGCTCTAGGTCGGGAAGCCCCTGGAGATTTGTGGGTGGAGGGGAAGGTGTGGGGGTTAGAAGGAGCCCAGCAGGGTACAATGCTCGAGACGTCACCCTCCCGGGGAACTGATCTCAGTAGTCTGGAGATAAGTTGCAATCCCAGGAAAACTCCAGGCCCCACCTGGAGGTTGGCAACTCTCTGCCTCTCTAGAGCTAGGCCTCTCTAGAGCCAAGTCAATCCAAAGAAGGTTTCCCCCCAATCTTCTCCTGGGTCTGGCCTGCCACTGGCCAGGTCCAGGATGGGGAGCCGGTCACTTCCCTGGGAGCAAGCAGAGGCATGGGGGAGCAGGTTGCCAGCTCCTGGTCTGGGAACTCCTGGAGATTTGGGCATGGAGCTCAGGAAGGGCAGGGGCCTTAGCAGGGTACAAGGCCATAGAGTCCACCCCCCCCCCCAAAAGCAGCCATTTCCTCCCCAGGGGAACAGATCTCCGTAGTGTGGAGATGAGCTGTTATTTGGGGGGATCCCCAGGCCTCACCTGGAGGCTGGCATCCCAATGTAGAGAGGAGCTGTCCGCACCTTGATAAATGCCCCACAACACTCTTGCCTCTGAGACCACGCGCCGTGGTCGCCTAAGAGGCCTTCTGGCTACACACAGCAAGAGCCACCTTGCACAAGTGTGTGCAGCGGCTTTCACAACACGGGGGGGGGCATGCCGCCATGCAACACCCCCCTTAAATGCCACTTCTGGCTCTGAAGGAGTTAATTCCCCCCATGTGGTCCACTAATCCCCTTCCAAGGACGGAGGAAGAGCAGAAGCTGCCCCAGCCAGCAGCAGCTTATGGGATTTTCCAGAGGGTGGGGTGGGATTATCTAGCCAGTGCCTGGGGTGGGGGGAGGACTGGACTGTCTCCTCCCCCCCAGTTTGAATTGTGCAGCCACGGCCTCCTCCCACGGCTCTATAAATACCTCCTTTCCTTTAGTCACCTCTCGGTTTCCTCCTCTGCACACTGGAAGGGGGGGAAGGAGATGGGAACTGTGGATGGGGGGGTATAGGATGGGTTTTTTGGGGGGGAGGAGGATCACCTTGGGATGGGGCTTCTGCGGTTACTCTTTGGCTTCCAGGGCCTGGGAAACGTAGAACTGCATTTTGCCAAGTCTGGGGGAGCAAGCACTGAGGCCTTTCTGACGGCTTTGCAGGAGAAAAATAAGTTTATTTTCTCCTTGGCAGGTTAAGGAATGAAAAGGCATAGCAAGCTGGGGGAGCTAAACCCACAGTGGAAGCACCCCGAAGTTCTCCTGTCCCAGGGAGCCACCTGTGGCCTTCCCTCCTTCCTTGCAGGCAGGCAGGCAGGCAGGCTCCGTGAGCCTCCCAAGCTTGCCAGCCTCCTGAAGTTACAACAGATCTCTGGGCAAGAAAGATCAGTTCCCCCGGAGGCTTTGGAGGGAGGGCTCTCTTCAGCTCCTTCCCTTCCCTGGGCTCTACCCCCAAAATCTCCAGGAATTTCCCAAACCAGAGATGGCAAGCCTACAACCTCAACTTCCTTTGGAGGTGGGAAGGCCAGAGAGACCCCCAAATGGCCCTTCTTGCAGTTGCTCCCTCTAAGCGGTGGAATCTCGTGAGCAAAAATTCTATTCTGTGAGCTCCTGGCATTAAAGTTGCGAGTGAGCGATTTGGCTCCTGCATCAGTCGGTTTGCCCTGGAGCTCTCCTTCCTAAGACAAAAGGTGTGAACTGGAGGCTAAAAAACTGAGTTAGCTCACACTAAAACTCAGCTCAGAGGGAACACGGGTTACGACCAATGCTCCCTCTAAGCTGTGGAGTCTTGTGAGCAAAAATTCTACTTTGTGAGCTACCGGCATTAAAGTTGTGAGTGAGCGATTTGGTGCTGCATAAATTAGTTTGCTCTGGAGCCGCATCCTTCCTGAGCTAAGACAAAAATGGGTGAGCCGGAGGCTAAAAAATGGTGAGCCAGCTCACACTAACTCAGCTCAGAGGGAACACTGGTTACGACCAGTGTTCCCTCTAAGCTGAGTTAGTATGAGCTCGCTCACAGTTTTTTTAGCCTCCAGCTCACCCATTTTTGCCTTAGCTCAGGATGGCTCCAGAGCAAACTAATTTATGCAGTAGCCAAATTGTCCACTCACAACATTAATGCCAGTAGCTCACAAAGTAGAATTTTTGCTCACAAGACTCCACAGCTTAGAGGGAGCATTGGTGACGACCCCTCCTGCAAAGCGAATGGCTTTCTGGGAACAGTTTCTTCTTCTTCGTTGCATGCGTAATTCAAAACAAAAAAACTTAAAACGCACGTGCGTCCCCCTCTGATTTTCACATTTTAAAAAACTCCCACTCAGAAAGTCTCGGGGAAATGGTTCCGTCTGGCACTGTGGGCAAAATGTGGCAAACGAACCTTGGTTGATTTGCAGGGCTCCGTCTCCACGCCAGAAGGAAACCCTCTTCCTGCCCAAGCCCATCGTTCCAGCCACGGGGACTAGGAACCTGCTCTCCATTCCGCCAACGCCCGGGCTGGAATTCTCCACAAGTCCCACACTTCGGAGCCGAATCTGTTCAGCCCTGGATGTATCAGGTGAGGCTGTATCGGGCAACTAGAGGCGGGCATACCGGGACCTGGAGGGGGCAGGGGCAGTCACGGGAGGGGGGAGGGGGTGCTTGCCTCAGGGGCAATTCCCAGAGTCCTCCACCTGGCCCCCGTTAATGGGGGGGAGGGGGGGAAAGGGTCTCCTGTAGCAACTGGGTGAGAGTGAAGAGGGTGGTCCCTGCAGGTCTGGGGCACAGGAAACGTAAGAACATAAGAAAATAAACCCCGGGGGTTTTTTGGCCGCTGTGTGACAGAGTGTTGGACTGGAGACCTGATCCAACATTGGCTTCTCTTATGTTCTCTTATGTTCCAGGGCTGTCACTGCTCAGGTCTGGGACACAGAGGTCGGGGGGGGGGGGGGGGAGCAGAAGGCAGCTCCCATTTGGAAGGGTCTGCTGGAAGATACATCACCGCACTGGCTGCATGTTGGAGAATAAGGGGAGGGACCACAGAAGAGGTAAGCAGTGTTCCCTCTAAGCTGAGTTAGCGTGAGCCAGCTCACAGCTGTTTAGCCTCCGGCTTACACATTTTTGTCTTAGGAAGGATGACTCCAGAGCAAGCTCATTTATGCAGTGGCCAAATGGCTCACTCACAACTTCAATGCCAGTAGCTCACAAAGTAGATTTTTTGCTCACAAGGCTCCACAGTTTCGAGGGAGCATTGGAGGTAAGGTTGCCGACTCCCCAATGGGAAATTCTTGGAGATTTGGGGGTGGAGCCTGGGGAGGGTGGGGTTTGGGGAGGGGAGGGACCTCGACGAGGGAGGGAAAGGAGTTTGTAAGCCTCAGCTCCACCTCCCTCCCAGGGTGTCTGCTGTGGGGAGGGGGAGGGAAAGGAGTTTGTAAGCCGCTCTGAGACTTCTTCGGGTAGTGAAGGGGGGGGGGGGTATAAATCCAGTCTCCTCCTTCTTCTTCCGCCATAGAGTCCACCCTCCAAAGCAGCCATTTTCTCCAGGAGAATGCATATCTGGTCTGGCGTTCACTTACAATTCCAGGAGATCTCCAGGCCTCACCTGTAGGCTGGCAACCCTAACAGGAGGCGGTCCAGATCCCTCCCTTCCAGACTGGAACGTTCCCTTATGCAGAGGGAAAGGCCGCCTGGCCCACCCAACAGGGGGCTGGCACAGGCAGAAGAAAGCGATGCTTGGCCGGGAGATTCCTGGAGATTCCGGGTGAAGTCCGGGGCAGGTGAAGGCTGGAGCGCGGAGGGGCCGCAGTGGGGCAGAACGCCATCGAGGCCGCCCTTCCAAGCAGCGAGGTCAACAGCGGGACTAATCTCTGTAGCCCGAAGACCCCCTAAGACTTCTGCCCTCTCTTTGGACTGGCTTGCGGAGCTGATTTTCTGCGTGCGGGGAGGTTCACTCTCTGCAAGGCGAGGCCCGAAGGAGCCCCTCCCTGCTCCAGCCTGACCCAGTTCCGTCCTGCTCGCCTCTTCCCGGCCTCGCCGGAGGGGAAGGGGGTCGCGGAGCGGGTGGCCGCTGTCCTCTGGGGTCCCCTCCCCGCACGGACGGCCGCTTCAAGGTCACCCCCCGGGCGAGCAGGAAAACCCCCGGTCCCCCCGGGCGTGGGGGGGGGGGCTGGCGGAGGGCCCGGCGCTCACGCATTCCCCTCTCCCTGCTTCCCCCCTTCCCACGTCATGTCAGGCCTTTGCACATTCGTATGGGTTTTTTTTTTCCCAACTCAGCCCCCCCCCACCGAAATTCCCATGGTCTTGGTGTATGTGTGTGGGGGCAGCCCTTCCAACCGTTGCATGCTTGTCCCCCCCGCCCCCCCTTTGGCAGGAGAAGGAGAGACGGGGAGCCAGAGCCTTTGGCCAGAAGCGACCGCTGGCAAGCTCCCCATTCAACCCCCTCCGCCCTCCCCCCTTTTGCATTCCCCATTCATGGGAGTCCCGGTTTGTCTCCCCGCCCCCCAATGAGAGAGCTGAGAGAGCCGCTAAAACGGAGCCGGCGGAACTCCCCAGTGCAATGCCGCCCCCTGCTGGCATCCCGGCGGTATTGCGGCGCTCTGTTTGAGACGGGGGAGTGAGGTGCGCGTTGAAGTGGAGTCGCTTCCGCGCTTGGTAGGTCGGCCCGAGGGCATCAAGAGGGTCTCCGAAAACGTGCTGTCGTGAGCAGCCCGCAAAGGACATACAGTCAGCCCTCCAGAACTCGCCGTTGGGCTGGCTGGCTGATTTTGCATGCTTGCTTCCCCCTGCTAAAGTCTGCTCTGCATGCAAGGAACTTTACACTTCGGGCCAAAGAGTCTGGTGGGAACATAAGGTTTTGCTGGAGCATAAACTATGGTCGGTTATATTTTAAGATGCCCACTCTTTGGTATTTTAGCTCCGACAGCTACCCTTCTGCTGTTAAGATGACCTTCTCTTGGCGATGCCTACAACAGCCTTAGAAGGTGGGCCTGGCAGCGTTATCCGATTCATTGGCCATGCATTATGACCCTTGATATAGCCTCAAGCCACAGCCGACTTATGGCAACCCCAGAGGGTTTTCAAGGCAAGAGATCTTCAGAGGTGGTTGGCCATTGCCTGCCTCTGCCTTGTAACCCTGGACTTCCTTTGGTGGTCTCCCATCCCAGTCCTAACCAAGAGGACCCTGCTTCGCTTCCCGGTTCTGAGAGATCAGACCAGCTTTGTGAGGGTTGATGCTTGGTATACGCCCACAAAATAGATTTATCCCTCGCTCTCTCGTGGCCCTTTCTCACACACTCAGGGAAATGCCAGTCTCCACTTTGGGGCCAGGAAGCAATTTTTTGGCTGGAGATCCTGGAGATTTTTTGGTCACCTTCTGGGCATGGAACAATGGTCACTGCGGGAGGAGGTGTGTCTGGGGGGGGGGAGGTATTTGTGAATTTCCTGCATTGTGCGGGGGGTTAGACTAGATGACCCTGGAGATCCCTTCCGACTCTCTGATTCTGTGATTTATCAAGAGCAGCGACGAACAGGGATCCGATGGAGAGGGAGCCCACAGGAGCGCAGCTCCGGGAGTGAGGAGCCCAGGGGGCGGGCACATGACCAAGCCCCGCCCCCTCCTCAGTTTCCCTGAGCAGTGCAGAGGCACAGCGCCCTGCGAAAAGCCCTGCTAGGGTCTTTATTGTTTTTAATGTTTTGTTTTAATATTGATAATTTTATCATTGTTCCTTTTATGACTGTGTGCTGCTTTTCCAGAGACTTGCTCAAGGTGGCATATAAATTTTCTAAGTATACCATTTTTTATCTGGGCACATGGCACATAAGTACTGGAGAAATTTCACCAACCCTTCAGCAGCTTCCACCCCATCAGTTTGGTGTAGTGGTCAGGAATTGGACTCTAACCTGGGAGAACCGGGTTTGATTCCCCACTCCTCCACATGCAGCTGCTGGTGTGACCTTGGGCCAGTCATAAGTTCTCTCAGAGCTGTTCTCTCATGAGCAGTTCTCAAAAGACCTCTCTCAGCCCCACCTACCTCACAGGGTGTCTTGTTGTGGGGAGGGGAAGGGAAAGGGATGGGTGGTGCACATGTCCTGGGTATCTCAAGTCTACTTGAAACCTTGTGGTTTCAAGGGAGCAGGAAGAGAATGAGGGCGTGTTCTTTACGCTTATTTTTATTGCACAAAGTATTGGATGAAGGGAATGGAGGTCAGTTTCGCTCACCTGTGGAGTGGAGCCTGAGGGGTGGGTGTTGCCTTCTGACACACTTCTGGTATGTTAGGGGGTGTGGCATATGCAAATGAGTTATGCAAATGAGCTCCTGCACCTCTTTTTCTACGAAATGACCCCTGGTGACGACTACTGTATTTTGGTAGAGGAAAGTTCTCTTCGGTAGCCAGCCAGCCAGCCACGTTGCCTCAGGTGAAGAAGTCCATGGATGCTTGCCATTCCAAGCACCTTGGGGGTACTTGGGAGAAGTGACAAACCTGCCTCCCAAGGCTGTTATGAGGATAAAATGGAGAAGTGGGGGGGACTTCAGAGCTAGCCACAAAATGGCTGCCACAGTTTACCTTCAGTTGCTCACAGTGAAGGTCTTTGGGCTGTGGTGGCACTGCGGCTGAAGGGACATTTTCAAAAACCAGCCCAGCCAATCAAATATCCAGTGGCCAATCAGAAGTTTTGCTGGGCAACCCCCCCCCCCCCCAACCTGGCACCACCCACTTTCTATCAGCACTTGGTGGGCATCAGGAAAGGAGCCAGTCAGAGTGGGCATCACAGAGTCTTTGAAATCTTTGGCGAGCCCCCTGGAACAGAAACAGCAGAGGCCCAAGACCTCGCCTTAGCCCAGGACAAGAGTTCTCAGCAGTTCAACTGTCAAATGGATTTCAAATTCCACCTTGCCCAGAAGGCGGCTGTGCTGGTGAGAGATACAGACAATGGTGAGCGGGGACAGAACCAAACCAGCCCATCTTCCCACCGGCATGCTGTTTTGTGTAATAATTTAGCAGTTAAAGCGCTGACACTTGGCTTGGCACAAAACAGCAAGTGCCCAGTCCACAGGACACTGGAGAGAAAAAAAACCTCTTGGTTTTAGGTTTTAGAGAAATCCCAACAGGCGAGACCTCCGGGCTGACTGGCTTCGACGGACCCCCATGTCCCACGGGGCGGAAGGAGAAGCCAAGGGAAAGACAAAAAGAATACCAGAAAAAAGTAAGTAAACGTGATTCATTTGCGCAGCTCTTCCCCCCAACTTTCCTTGGCTCTGGAACTTCATTTAGCATGAAATCCCTTTAAAACAAGGGCTGCCAGTTTCAGAACACAGAACTCTGGGGCCCAGAAATAGCTTTTCATGTATCCAGAAGACAATGACTCAACCAGCTTCCTGTGGTTTAGTTGTAGTCGAGTCCGACTCTTCGTGATGGACCCCCTCACGCCAGGCCCTCCTGCCTTCCGTCCTGCTCCGGAGTTTGCTTAATTTCATGTTCGTTGCATCGATGACACTGTCCAACCATCTCATCCTCTGCCGCCCCCTTCTTCTTTGACCTCCAGTCTTTCCCAGCATCGGGGTCTTCTCCAGGGAGTGCGCCCTTCACATTGGGTGGCCAAAGCGCATTTGAGCTTACGCTTCAGGATCTGGCCTTCCAGGGAACAGTCAGGGAGTTGATTTCCTTGAGGTTTGACTGATCTCCTTGCAGTCCAAGGGGACTCTCAGGAGTCTTCTCCAGCACCATCATTCAAAAGCATCTATTCCTTGGCGCTCGGCCCTCCTTACGGTCCAACTCCTGCAGCCATACTTCACTACTGGGAATACCATGGCTTTGACCCTACGGACTTTTGTTGCCAGGGTGATGTCACCCCTCGGCCATTTGATACTTCAAACTACCCTGTGAGCAACGCTCCCTCTAAGCGGTGGAATCCTGTGAGCAAAAATTCCACTTTGTGAGCTCCTGGCATTAAAGTTGTGAGTGAGCAATTTGGCTGCTGCATAGATTAGTTTGCTCTGGATTCTTCCTGAGCTAAGACGAAAATGGGTGAGCCGGAGGCTAAAAAACTGTGAGCTAGCTCACACCAGCTCAGCTCAGAGAGAACATTGCCTGTGAGGTAGGTCAGACTGAGAGGGTCACCCAGGATGCTTCATGAGCAGGAACTTGAACCCAAGTCCTTGTCTGCGTCTCCTGATGGTAACCACTCTAGCACACGATCACCCAAGAGCCAGTGTGATGTAGAGATCACAGAGTTGGACTGTGATCTTGGAGACTCCAGGTTTGAATCCCCACTCTGCCGTGGAAACTCACTGGGTGACCTGGTGCGAGTCAAATACTCAGCCTGACTTACCTTACAGGGTTGTTGTGAGGATAAAATGGAGGAGAGACAGCTGTAAGCTGCTTTGGGTCCCCATGGGGAAAAGCAGGGTATGAAGTCAGTTCCAGGCCCCACACTCACCCAGGGATGGGGCAAAGGGTTTTCCACTCAGAACTTCACCCCCTCCTTCCCCATGCCGAAGAGGCTGGGCCCCAATGCCCACTTCTTGAATCCCGAGGCAAAAACTCCCAGCCCAGCTGCTGGATTGGTTCACGGCTGCTGCTTTCCCCGCAACGCCTCTCCCAGAAACATTTCAGAAATGTTAAGAAAAAAAAATTCAATTTTATTTAATATAAAAAGGAGTTTTCGGGTGGGGGATGCTACAAGAAAACTCTAAATACAAAAAACAGAAAGCAGAAACTGAAGGGGGGAGAAGTATACAAAAGTGGAATAGTGGTATTGTGGGGGGAACACAGGAAATCCCGGCTTTATTGAATAGCGGGGGGGGGGGGGGGGATGCAATAGGGGAGAGTTGTTATCAAAGGAGAGAGGGGGATGGCCTTAGGAACCAGCCTGGACCCCCTCCCATTCTCCAAACACTCACGCAAGTCCCCCCAAGTGTGACTAGGGATTGTATTGGGTTGTTGTCCCAAAGAAGCTGTAAGAATCTAAAAAATACTGACCCTAACAGACAGGAAGGGTGTGCGAAACATCCTGTTGCGTTTTCATGGCTTAAGAACCCAGAAGGTTAAATGAATCCCAATGAAAGAGCCCGTTATTTAAATAACTGAATATAAGACGCAGATAGATCCAGGTGAGAAGCCGTGTTGGTCTGAAGCAAGAGAAACAAAGTTTGAGTCCATGTATTTTTGTAGATCCAGAGGTGCTAGCTGTGTTAGTCTGTTGCTGCAAAATAGTAAAAAGCCCAGCAGCACCTTTAAGATGAACAAACTTTATCATAGCACAAGCTTTTGGGAAACACAGCTCTCTTTGTCAGATGCATGCATCTGATGAAGAGAACTGTGTTTCCCGAAAGCATGCATCTGACGAAGAGAGCTGTGTTTCCCGAAAGCTTGTGTTACAATAAAATTTGTTCGTCTTTAAGCTGCTGCTGGGCTTTATGCATTCCTGTATATTGGATAAATATCTACGACTTATATCCAGTTACTTAAATACTGAGCCCTTTAATTTGGATTCCTTTAACCTTCTAGGTTCTTAATTCATTCTTTGGGTTAAGTTTTCTCTCCTCCCCCCTTTTTGTCCCTTTTCATGGCAAACAGCTGCCAGAGAGGGCCAGACTCCCCCTCCCCCTGGACTGGGACCCCCACAGAAGGAAGCCAAGTGGGAAAGAGCAAGCCCGCTTCCACAAGCAGCGCACAACATTTAAAATCCTGTCTGGAATCCAGCAATACAGGAGCAGTAATGCGGATGGGCCTTAGCAGCGCAGTTATGCTTGGAAAGTACTCCCTAGCTGTTACACTATCCAGAAATTTGCTGCACATGATCTGGCGCAAGCAGAAATGGAAGTGTGTGGGGGGAGATACAGTACTTTTGACTTAGCACAAGCAGTGACCACTGTCTTTTCTTTCCCCCTTGCGTTCCCGCTTGGTGGGAGGGAAAGCGTTGCCCTTTGCACAAGTTGCTTATCAGCAGCAAAGAAGGCTACACAAGAACCCAAAGGGACGGACCACAAAGGGGCTGGGGGGGGGGGGGGGCCTTCAATGTCAGTACCAGGCCAGCATGCAAAAGGTACCAAACTGCTGCTTTTTGGGATGGGGGGGTGGGAGAGGTCACAGTTTTGGAAGAAGTTTTCTCTTCTGCCTGCCAGCTCAGGATACAGCTTGGCTTTCAACCGCTGGGGTCTGCTCAGCTGCTCCTTTTCCCCTGGGGGGAATACTCTGGAAGGCCACGGGCTGGGTGAAGAAGGCAGGAGAAACAGGATGCTGGATCTGATGGATCCTCAGTCTCAGCAGGAGAGGGGAAACTGCCCCTCCCCCTGGCCCTCTCCGTCTCCCCCCTTCTCCTCCCAGCCCTCCCCTTGCAGGAGCTGGAGAGAGAAGTGACTGCGGGGTGGGGGGGCGGGGGGCCCCCGAGATGAGCAGCAGGAGAGGGGCTCATTGCCAAACTCGACTGGGACCAAGTGGCCGGGCCCTGTTAGTTGGCAGGACGGTGACAGCCTGAGATATTGCAACGCTGACCCCCGGGAGAGGGGGGGCCTCCCCACGGCCACTGTCAGGGAAGCAGGGAGTAGCGGGGGGGGGAGGCGGAGAACCCCATCCACCCCAGCCCCCTGTCAATCCCAGAAGCACAAGCGACGGGTAATGCCCTTCTTTTGAAGAAAGCTGAAGAGGTCTAGAAAGAGAAGTCATAAAGCGGGGGGGGGGACGACAAATGGGGCAGGGCGGGGGGGGGGCTCTAGCTGGACCCCCCCGGCTCGTCCTTCAGCAGCAGCTTTTTTCCGCTGCCCGGCAGGGGCACCGCGCTCCGCTTGCGGGTCTTCTGCGGGCTGGACAGAAAAAGAGAGCAAGAAATAGCCGTTAGGGAAGAAGAGGCTCAAGCAGACGCAGGACTCGAGGCAGCGAGCCCAGCTACGTCCTGCCACAGCAAAGACTTTGGGAGAGAAGAGCCCTCCCTGGATGAGGGTGGAGCAAACCTGCTTGGGCACTTCCACCAAAGTTGCTCCCCCCCCCACCCCAAAAATCCCAACACAGGCTTCTCGATGGGAGGGAGGGAGGGGCCTTTGATTTAGCGCCTCCCCGCCGGGGCGAAAGGAAATCGGGTCCTTCGCTTACCCATTCTTCAGACTGAGCCTCTCATCCGCATCTTGGAACTCCAGAGCTTCGTTCAGCATCTTAAACATGAGATACCGTTTCCGTCCCGTGATCTAGGACAGAAGAGGGGAGAAAACACTCTGGGTAAATGGAGTGTGTGTGTGTGTGGGGGGGGGGGGGAACTCCGGTCCACCTTTGCCCTCATGTTCCCACTGGAAGCACAGACATTTGAGGAGTCCTTCAAGCCCCACCCCAAACAGTCCAGAGACCAACGGGCAGTTCTGAGGAGGAAGCGGACTGCGGCCCCCTCTGCTCCCTCATCATGGCACCTGACTGCTAACCGCTGCCCGGGCACGAGGGCCCTCCCTCCCTCCCCCTCCCCACCTGGCGCCCAAAGCTCTCGCCCGACCTCCCCCTTCCTGCAAGCAACCCCTGCTCTCCTGAGCGGGAGAGAAACCTTTAACTGCCAGCCCAAAAGGCAGCCGCTGGCCCTCAAAAAGGAAGCCGCCGCAGACGCCATTGCCTCACCTTGAGGGTGTAGACATCGTCCGCCTTGTGGGAGGTCTCTGCGCTCGGCTTCTTCTCGGGTCCGCTCTCTGCTGGAGCCCCTGCTGGAGGGAGAACCCAGAACAGCGCCTTGCTGGATCCAGCCCACAGGGTCTCCCCCCGCCAAGCCCCCCAGAACTCACCAAAAAAGAGAAGGTTGCCACCCCCTGCTCTAGGCTCCACCTTCCCTCTAGAGCCCCACCCCATGCCTCTCTCCTTGCCCCCCCTTTCCTAAACACCCTTCCCCGACCCTTTTCGCCAAGCCTGCACAGTCTGGGGCCCCACAGACCCACATCCCAGCGGGCCCCCCTCCATGTATTACCCTTTTTGGACCGTTTACCACGAACAGCTTTGCGGAAGTTTTCTTCATCTGACTTGCGGTCCCGGCCGGGGCAGGCGCAAACTCGGACTTCGAAGCAGCGGCGGCCGAGCACCTTCCCTCTGTTGGGGGTGGGCAAGAGGGGGTTTTTTGCAGAGATGGGGGCATTACTTAACAGCCTGCAGAACAGGCCGATTCCAGGCCTTTCCCCCCCAAAGGTCTAGCCCTGTCAGGAGGACACGGACAAATCACAGCAACAGGTGGGACCTGGCAGATCTCTGGAGAGGGCCAGGAGAGGGCCAAGCCCCCCGGGAAGAGCGATTGACCTTGCCAGGCTCAAACTTCTGGCACACCTCTGCGAACCCCATTCTGTGCGTGTTCCACTAAAGCATCACCAGTTGCAAACACTGACATACACACCCCACCATAAGCAAAGGCCAGCAAGAGTCCCTGGCCAAGTGTTGCCCCCCCCCGCCCACCCATTTCCTCCCCAGAAAAGGGAAGAAGAAAAGATTGGATTTATCCCCCAAAGGAGTCTCAGAGGAGCTTCCAATCTCCTTCCCCTTCCCCTCTCCACAATAGACACCCTGGGAGGTAGGCGGGGCTGAGAGAGCTCTCTTGAGAACTACCCTTGAGGACAGCTCTGAGAGAACTTGTGACTGACCCAAGGTCACACCAGCAGCTGCATGTGGAGGAGTTGGGGAATCAAACCCGGTTCTCCCAGGTTAGAGTCCGCGCACTTAACCACTCCACCAGACTGGCTGTCAACAGCTCCTCCCCCCCCGGGGGGGGGCCCAGGCCACTGTCGGAGACGGGGACTCACTGTTGAGATTCCAGCGTAACAATAGTGAGGATGGGGCGCCGGTTCATGCCTCCCAAGCAGGAGCTGTTGCACATGTAGCTGAGGAGGACGGTGCTGCACTCCGATCCGACCTGCGGGGCAAGAGGGGAGCTGAGCAGACCTGGGGGCGCAGGAGCTTCAGGACGGTGGGAGCGCTGGCGAAAAACGAATAAACCATGCCCCCCCCAAAAGCCCCGCCGGATCACAGCAACAGTTCACTTCGCTTACAGGAGGCATGCAGAAGCCCCCCCAAAGGCTCCAAGGCCTCCCAGCAATGGGCACTGAGGTAGACTGCTCCTGAACAAGGAGGCTCCATTCACCCCCTTCTCCATAAATTCTTCCAGCCCTCACACTTAAAATTGCCTAAGCCAGCACTGCCTTCCTGTGGCACTGTAGGATTGCCAAGTCCCCCCTGGAACCGGCAGGGGGTGGTGGGGTACAGTTGCCAGATCTAGATTGGGAAACACCTGGAAATTTGGGGATGGAGCCTGGGGAGGACAGGGACCTCAGTGGGGCACAATGCCAGAGAGTCCACCCTCCAAAGCAGCCATTTTCTCCAGGGAAACTGATCTCTGTAGAGTGGAGATGAGGTCTAATTCCAGGAGATCCCCAGGTCCCACCTGGAGGCTGGCTTCCCTGTGTGACAGTGAGGTCCACAAGTTAAGCATACCAGGGGCCATTGTGCCTTACTGGTAGGAGAGAGGTCAGGGGATGAAGGAGGGTCAGTGTTTGGGAACTGTTGGGAGCCCAGAAGCTGAAATCCGTATTTCTATCCGAATTGTGAACACAACGCAGTTTACTCCAGGGCTCATCCAGGCACTGACCAGACCTGGGCTGGGTGCGTGTTCCACAAGGGTCACATCCTGGTCCTTCCAATAAAACCGTGGATCGGGGTCCCCACGGGAGCCAAGGTGCTTGCGAACACCTGGGTGGGAATAGGTGGGGCTGTATCCAGCAAGGCTTCTGATTGGCTGTGCAGATTTTTAAAAATGTTGCTCTGGCAGCAGCTGCCACCACAGCACAAGGATCTTCGATAGGAGACAGCAGGTAAACTGTGGCAGCTGTTTTGTGGCTGGCTCCACCTCCTGAGGTGGCCATTTTGGGGCAGCCATTTTAAGGCTGCACCCGCCGCACTGTTTCAGAATTCCAGCGGTACCCGCAGGCTGAGAAAAGTTGGGGAAACCCTGCCCTGGAGGATGAGTAACAAAGGACACAGAAGTGTTCCAAACTCAGGGAGGGCGGCCTCGGTGCTTAGTTCTTTCGGCCCTTCCTGACACGCCCAGGGAAACGCTGATCGCCACTTTGGGGTCAGGAAGCAATTTTTCTCCAGGCCAGTTGGGCCAGGGTTCCTGGAGGGGTTTTTTGGTCACCTTTGGGGCATGAAGCAGGGGTCACGGGCAATGCTCCCTTTAAGCTGTGGAGTACTGTGAGCAAAAATTCCACTTTGTGTGTGACTGGCGTTAAAGTTGAGAGTGAGCGATTTGGCTCCCACATCAATTGCTCTGAAGCCATCCTTCCTCAGCTAAGACAAAAATGTGTGCGCCAGAGGCTAAAAAAAAGGTGAGCTAGCTCACACTAACTCAGCTTAGAGGGAACACTGGTCATTGGGGGTGTGTGGGGGGAAGATAGTTGTGAATTTATCGCATTATTTATTTCCTTCAATTTATATCCCTCCCTCCCCGCAAAGCAGGCTCAGAGCGGGTTCCTACCTCTAATTATCTGCTGAGTGCAGATTTACATCATAAAAACAAAATAACAAAATGCATATAATAAATGCAATAAAATAAGTAAACTAAATACTTTGAAATAAATTATACCTCAACAGACACATAAGAGTGACTCATTGTGGGGGGGAGGCCAGATTGAATCGGATGCTTGCTGCCTCAACTGAAGGCCTCAGCATTGTGCAGGGGGTTGGACTAGATGACCCTGGAGACCCCTTCCAACTCATCCCATGAATGGTGGTGCCTCCCAAGCTTCCTCCACCAGAGAGGGACTTTGTGGGATAGCCCCTTTGGGTGCAACCCGCAGAGGGGGGAAGAAGGAGAAGAGGAGGAGACTGGATTTATACCCCGCCCTTCACTATCCAAAGGAGTCTCAGAGCAGTTTACAGTCTCCTTTCCCTCCCCCTCCCCACAACAGACACCATGGGAGGTAGGTGGGGCTGAGAGAGCTCTGACGGAAACGGCCCTTTTTCAAGAACAGCTCTGACAGAACTATGGCTTGCCCAAGGTCATCCAGCAGCTGCAAGTGGAGGAGTGGGGAATCAAACCCGGTTCTCCCAGATTAGAGTCCGCGCACTTAACCGCTACACCAAACTGGCAGTTTTTCCACACCCAGACAAAATCACCGGCTGGAGTCTGTGATGCAGTTTCTCGTAACAACTGCTGCGAAAGGAGAACCCCCTCCCCCCCAAACTTCTTTCCAAACCTCCTACCTGAGGCATCTCATAAGGAACAACAACACTGTGACGATTGGTAATGCTGTCAGAGGAGTACCGGGCGTTTTTGTTCCCTTCGACACGGATCAGGTGCTCAGCAGGGACCCCGTCTGCCGGAAGACATATCGAGGGGGGGGGGGAAGAGAGGGGGTATTTGGGTATTTGTAGGACTTCATTCCATCAGATCTGGTAACGTCATCCTCAGTCAAGACTCAGGGGTCACTCTAAGAATGTATACTCTGGGCATGCATAGAGAGCTCGTTCCACATCCAGGAAGAAACCATAACTAAACCCATGGTCTCCTGAGGTCAGAAAAAGTCTTAATGTCCCCCACCTCCCGCCTACCCTGTTGCATGCAACTTGGCTCACTTTTCCGAGTCATCTATAAATCTGCTGGCAACTTGGAACACACTGGGGTGGCATCCGGGTCTGCTGCCACCCCCTGCCTGTGGTACACTCTAATGTGGATAACGTCAAGGATGGGGAGAAATGTGCAAAGAGCAAGGGCAGGGGATGAAGGGATACCCTCCATCGCACCAAAGCTCAGCTCAAGCACACAAACCACAGTGCTCCTAAACATGTGCAGAGTCCCTTACTTTCATCCACTACAGAACCACAGCCAGAAGTCTGGGACCAGGCTGAGGGTACAGAAGAGAGCTAAAGGACTTAGTCCCCCTCCCCCTTCCAGAAGTTCTGCAAGGCGATCGAGGATCTCTTGCCCCCTTTTTAGCTGCAAGAGGACACACGGCGATTCTGCTCACCTTCGCTGTATTCCGGTGCACGTTCGTGGTGTGGGCAGCGCTTTACCACCTCGGCCACATGCTCTGACTTCTTGTAGATGGCCATGGCCCGGATGACTGAACCAGGGGGTGGCGCAGAAGACAGCTTCACCAGGATGGGGCAGGTTTTGCCCAGCTGGCAAAAGAGTTTGTTGAGGTCTTCTGAGAACTGTGAAAAACGGGGGGGGAGGAGGTTTAAGGGGTTTGTGGGGCGCCTGACAGACCTGCCCCACAATCTAGTCTCCCCATTTTAATGCACTTGGAAATACCTCTACAGGTATCCCATCCATTTCAAAGCCCTGCAATTCTTGCCCTCCCCATCCCAAATAACCCCCCCCCCAGTTTATGCAGGACCACGGATCCAAACCTCCCTTCCCCCACAACACCAACCTCTTTCTCCAACCCCTGTGAGGAGAAGGGATTTAATTTGGGGGAGAATCGCCACCGGAGCAGCTCAGAAGTGACGCATGGCACGGAAACAACAGGAAAGACCAGAGCATGTTTGGACTTGCCTAGGAGGGAGGGAGGGAGGGAGGGAGGGATTCCCTTTCAAGGGAGGCCCCCTCCGTCCCTCTTCAAAGGGCAGCAACCGATTTGTTTTTATTTTGCAGAGTTGGTCCCGAAGACCCAGAAACGCAAGATACAGAAGGCCGATGGGGACTATTCCACACCCCCCAGCTCCTAAATGCGGGGGCGCCGGAGGCCAGCAACAAGCAGTGGATCCAGCTAGCAGAGAGGTACAGGGGTCGACTTCCCTGCAAGCAGAGAATCTGGGGTTTGTTTTTTTTTAAAAAGCAGCAACTGGCAGGGGGGGGGGGGGACAAAGTGCAGAGAAAAGCCTGTAGAAATAAAAGGGATAAACAGGACCTCCCCCCCCCCCCCCCCCCCAGTGCAGGCTGTGTCTCTGTTGCCGCTTTGTGACTGGCAGCCGTGGAATGACATGCAAAGAGGGAAAGTACGGAACAGTTCTTATGGTTCACGTGCTGCCGTGTTTGTTCTGCTCACTTTGTTCCCAGTTTGTTCCCTTTGTGGAACTGATGCAAAAATGTCAAATACTGTGTAGCTCTGAAGATGAACGCTGAGCCCGGGGGAAGATAAAACGCTGCAAAATTAATAGACCACAGACTCAATTTGGTGCGAGAGAGACAAATATCAAGGCAGACTTTTCAAGTTGGGGTTGCAGAATTTGGAAGCACCCCTAGTGCTGGGGGTGGGGGTGAGCTGGGAAGGGTTCCTGCAGCACCTCTGTGGGGCTCTCCAGATGCTGAAAGTGGGCTCTGCCCCACGGGGCCCATGTTTACAGCTCCTGAAGCAGACTTAGAACCAGGAGCCCCATGGTTCAAACCCCATTCGGTCCATAAGTGTCCAACTGGGTGCTGTGAGAAAATTTGGGGTTGGAAGCCGCTCAACTAGCAACGCAAAGATCATTAGGAGTCTGCAACTCCGTTGCTTCTCTGTGTGAGTTCCTGTCCCGCCAGCCTTGCCAGGGATTTAACTATTGGTCCAGACTGCTGCATCACTGCAACCGGATATTTCAGTCCGAATGATGCACCCATGCTGTGGGGGGTGGGGTGGGGGAGCTGCTGCCCACTGCCTCTCTGCCAGCATCACTGTGCTGAGAACTAGCTTCTGCCCAGTCAAGGAACTCTTCAGGACAATGACTCAGGCAGGAACGCAGCGGGCAGACTCATGTAATGTAGACCACCCTTGCTTTCAGACTCTAGCTTTCGGGGGGGGGGGTATTAAGAGTGGATTGTGACTCAGCTGTCTGCCCTCTGTGCAATCCATTACTTTCTCTCTCATGTACCCTGCCTGCAATGTCTAATATAAACACGCTGCGTGAATGTCAACTTTCCCCTAAAGACAGCAGGTCTCTAGGGTATCCCTCAGTGTTAAACCAAAACCCCAATCCCCCCCCTGCCCCGTACTGTGTAGGTGACGGATTTGGCCGTTCCCGACTTCTCAAACACCAGCTGGAAGCAGTGATCCCCGGCATAGGCTTTAGTGGAGGGGACGGTGGAGGAGGAGGTGCAAACCGTCGCATCTGGGGTGGGGGCACCCTCTCTGCTTTCCTCTGCCCCACTGTTGCCTCCTTCCTGTACGAGGAGCGGCTCAGCAAGTTGCTCGACTGCCAGCCAGAAACTCTGACCCCTGGTGTAGTCTTCGGAGGAGGAGGTGTTGTAATCTGTCATATCCAGGGTGGGGGCACCCTCTCTGATTTCCCCTGGCCCACTGCTGCCCCTTTCCTGTACGAAGGGCAGTTCCGGATGTTCCCCGGGGAGTTCCAGGGCCAAGTTCGTATCCAGTTCTGAATTAATGAAGTTCTGAATGAAAGGGAGGGAAAAGAAATCAAACATTGGCTTGGATCCAGTAATGTGATGCGCAAGCTGGAAACATAAACCCACTTAGCACAGTTCCGCAAGCGCAAGATCTTACGCAACACCTCACATTTCCCTCTCTGTATTTAATTATTTATTTCATTTAGACACCACTTTCTCCCCAGTGGAAACCCAAAGTGGTGTACATAATTTTCCTCTCCATTTTATCCTCACAACAACCCTGTGAGGCAAGTTAGACTGAGTGTGTGACGAGCCACTTACTGTGTCCAGAAATTGGTTGCACAAAATCATGCGTAAATGGGGAAAGCAAGTGGGGATACAGTAAGCTTGACTTTGCGTAAATGGCTGCCGCCATCCTGCATTCCTGCTAAACTGCGCCAGGGCAAGTGGATATTGTGCGCCGAGTCCAACCCAATGCCCACCCATTTCCAAGCCCATCTCAGGGGCTGGAAACTTGGCTTGATTTAAATGGGAGTTAGAGATACACAGGATTTGAATGGAATACACAAGCAACTGTTCTAGCATGAACATCTTCTATATATATATATATATATAAAAGAAAGTCCCCTCACTGTAAAATCAACGCCCAGGCCAAACCGCTGGACCTAGAAACACCAAATTCGGGGAGAGCGCTCCTACCGTGCCGTAGGTGCTCACTAAAAAGGGATTTTTAGAAATTCAACCCCTAAGTGGGTCAAAAGGGGTAAAATGTGCTCCCCGCATTGATTCCTATGTGGCTGCCGGGCTGCCGCCGCCTCGCACCCCCCACTCTCCGACTGGTCGGCTGCAGAGCTCAGTGTTCTGAGGTAAAAACAGGGGACTGCAGACAGTTGAGGACAGTTACAGAAATCAGCGATTCAAGACCCCCGAGTAGACATTTCTCATAACAGCCGGCATGGCAACTGAGTTTATGAATGTTCATGGGGAGATTGTAAAGGACCTTTCTAGGAGCCATTTTGATGCACGGCTCCCTCATGAACCTGAAGAAATGTCCACCACATCACCACTCCCTCAGACCAAGTTCCCCTCATACCTCTCACGACCCCAAGAAAGCTCCCGGCAAACACTGAGCCAGATACACCAACACTACAAGGAGGAGGCAGTTTAGGGATACGGCAAAGTAAAGAGACCCTCAAGGTCTGCCAGACACTGACGGTGGCAGGAATTGACTTAACAGAGGCCTGCTTCTCCCATGGACAGTTCTATGAGGCCTGCTCCAGAGTGAGCCCACCAAGCAGCCTGCTGATCCCAGCACCTGAGGGCGGAGCCCCCAATGGGGTCTACAGAGAGGTCCTTCAGTAGAGAGTATGTCTCACTTCATTTTTTACACTACAGTCTTCTCCATTAGAATTCCTACAACAAATGTTACATTTCAAACTTCACATCATCAGTATTACAACTGGATTTACGGAACTTAAGCTACCGTAGCGGAGCACGGGTTTCAGGCTAGTAAGAACATCAGGGAAGCCAACGCTGGATCAGGCCAGTGGCCCATCCAGTCCAACACTCTGGGTCACACAGTGGCCAAAAACACCAGGTGCCCTCAGGAGGTCCAGCATGCAATATCAAGAAGGGGTTGAGAGGGGCTGTTGTTGGCCGAAGGATTCAGCCCCCCCCCCCCCCCGGCCAACTCTGGCCATCCAGTTTATGCCCTACTCACCAACAAGGAATCCTTCCAAAGTGCAGGGAAAGTCTCGCTGTCCAGCAGTGGTTCCACATCTGAATCCAAAGACTGCGCCATCTCCCCCATCAAACCGTCTAGGACAAAGGGGGGGGGGGAGAGTTTAGAACAGCACATCATTCAAACATGTATAAAGGGCACTGATTTTTCCAAAGAACGCCCCCCCTTCACTGCAGGAGACATTGTTTCCATACTCTGTATATTTTCATAGAGTCTTGCGACATCTTAAAGACCCACACATTTATCCTGGCAGAGGTCTTTTGGGGAGCCAAAAAAATCCCCCCGCCTCCATCCATTTGCTAGTCTTTAAGAAACTACGAGATCCTCTGCTCTTCAAGCTGCCCCAGACCGACTCAGAACCTCCCTGGAGTTTATACGTATGATGCAAATCAACTGGCACGCTTTGAGGTGAACTTTCTCTACGGCACGAGGAAGGGCAGGGGATAACAACTCCTTCAGATTTCATAAGCATCCTTTCTGAAAGCAGCACATAAATTTACACAAGCAAGATCAAAAGCAAAATGATTCAACAGGGGCAGCAGTCAAACAAACAGCGCCCGTAATTTTCACGGGGCTGCTGGGAGGGCAACCGATGTCCCACGGATATTCAGGGAGACGGCCACTGATGGCCATTTATTACAAACAAACAAAAAGGGATTTCCTCACAATGCAAACTCCACATTTAACAAGTTCAGTTCCACCCCTCATTTTTGACCTTGAACGTGTTTGTGTATTGATTCAGGTGGGTTGCTGTGTTGGTCTGAAGCAGGGGTGGCCAAACCTGCTTAAGGTAAGAGCCACATAGAATAAACGTCAGATGTTTGAGAGCCAAAAGACATGAACAAATATTACACACATGTTTTTATTAAAAAATATCCAAATTTGCTTTTTATTAACATTAAATGAGACTGCCTCAAAAAATCCAGATATTGATAATGATAATGATTTGTCCAATGATATTTATTTGTTTGTTAATGATATCAGTCTAAGAGACAGAGAAAAAAAGAGAGGGGTGGAGAAAGAGAATGAAGGAGGTGGAGAGAAAGAGAGAGAAACAAAGAAAGCAAATAGAGGGGGGAGGAAGGGAGAGAGGAAGAAAGGGAGAAAGAGAAAGGTGGAAAGAAAACAAATAGATGGGGAAGGAGAGGAAGGAAGGGAGAGAGAAAGAAACAAAGAAAGCAAACAGATGGGGAGGGAGGGGGAGGGAAGATGGAAGGAAGGAAGGAAGGGAGATAGAGAAAGGTGGAAAGACTGAAAGTGGAAAGAAAGAGAAAGAGAGAAACAGAAACAAAGAAAACAAATAGATGGGGGAGGGAGGGAGAGATGGAAAGAAAGCAACTTTAACTTTATTGTATTCTCAAAGAACATTTAAAATTAAAGTTGCTATCTTTCTCTGCTCCCCCTCACCTCAAACCTACCTGGGGAGGGGAATTCTGGCTGGGGAAGGGAAGACCTTCCCCTTTGCTTCCCCAGCCACCCGGCCAGGAGCTGCACAATGTGTGTGAAAGAGCCACATGTGGCTCCCAAGCTGCAGTTTCGCCACCCCTGGTCTGAAGCAACAGAACAAAATTTGAGTCCAGTGGCACCTTTACGACTGACAGTGTTAATTCCAGGTATAAGCTTTTGTGTGCATTACACACTTAGTGCACACTGCATGCACACAAAAGCTTCTACCCAGAATTAAACGTTGTCAGTCTTAAAGGTGCCACTGGATTCAAAACTTTGGTGTATGTTTGCATCCTGCCTTTCTGCCCAGACCAGGCAGCTGGCAACTGAAAACACACATTATCAAATCACATCTTAAAACCGTTAAAATCAGCCTCCCCAAACACACATCATTAAAACAATCAAAAGACAGTGTTAAAATACATTTTAAAAATAACAACAGCTTTTAGAACATTGGTCAGGGAAGTGTCTGCTTTCTGCATTGATGTTCATTGCAACTGGTTTCAGCAGGAAACTTCTGCAGCTTTAACCCCCACCACCCAAGTGGGATGGGCTTCTCAGGGACTGCTCCCCTCACCCAAAGGCCCCTCCTGGTCATATTTCACCCAACAGGAGAGAGCATCCCAGTTTTCCATGGCCATTAAAATTGGAGCTTGTGGAGCAGGGAATGCTTAGAAACTCAAGAAAACGGAGCGCACAGCAGTGAGAGGAGCTAAACCCTGCACCCTCCTCTGCCTCACCTCACTGAAGCATTTTCTTCCCAGAGGTGAGGGGAACTAGAATTAAAATGTCTTAAATATCGGAATGCAATTGAGGGATGAGAGGGAGCTGGGGTATCATCAGCCTGTGCACACTTGCTCCATTTCGGTTAATCACAGGCCCTCACATCTTGGCTTTGTATCTGAATGGGAAGGCACCTGGAATGGAAAAGGCACCCTGGCTGTCGGGTCACTCCCCCCCAACCCCCAGTCTTTCTGAACTTCTAGCCAGGACTCCACACCAGCAGGCCAATCCAAACACTCCCAAGATACCGAGGAACTGATTTTTCACCTCACGTGACTACTCCCACAAATGAAGCATTTCCAGTTTTGATTAACGCCCTGAACACATGGGGGGGCGTCGGCCTCTCCATGGAACCTCCACATTCAGAGGCAGATTACCTGGGCCTGCCAACAGGGTTTGGCTACCCGCAAAATTAGGGAACCACATTCACCCACAGCAAACACAAAAACGAGTCTTTGAAGAGTTATTTCCAATGCAGACCCAAAGCAGCATGCATCATTTCTTTTTTCCTCCATTTTATCCTCACAACAACCCTGTGAGGGAGGTTAGGCTGGGAGCATGTGACAGGCCCAAGGACACCCAGAGAAATTCCGTGGCACGAGTGGGGATTGGAACGTGGGTTTCCCAGATCCTAGTTTGACACTCGCAACTACTACACCACACTGGCTTGCCTATATGAAACTGATTTCACTTTTAGAAAACTGGTGTTTCCCGGTTTGCATTTCTTTTTTCAAGGCACTTTCTTTTTGCTACTCTCTTTCAAGAAAGAATAAAGTTTCTCTTCCCCCGCCTCTTTCAGATTCCTAAAATGTTTTGTTTGTTCAACTGTCTGAGGTTTCTCTCCTGCTCTTTGTTAGTATGTCCCCAAAAGTTGCAAAATTCTAGACAGTGTGAATATTTCAAATTTTTAAAAATGGACCAGTTGTCCAGTGGAAAAGACCCAGGAATGACTCAAGAGAGCCCAGCTAGTAATTCCAAAACATTTCTGGTTTACAGCCAGCCTTTCTCAACCAGACTCCAAACTCAAACATGATGGGGTGTGTATCGTATTGTGTTCTTAATACAAGCTCTGCTGTCCACAGGGGTTTTTCACTTCTGTTTGGATTGTGTTGTTTATGTCTTGAGATTTAACAGCTGGATGTCTGGTTCTCCAGCGCTGGGGCAATTTCCATGTGAAACCATTGCACTGCAACTGAGAGTATGGATGGCATTCCTGCACTACGTAGCTTGACTTACTTTCTCGAGTCACCTGGAACTATATTCAGCACAGGCCTAACATGGCCTTGTACAAATACAACTTTAGGATGTTGTAGACAAAGTAGATGTTTTATCTTCCTTCCCCAGAACAGGAGATCTCTGAAATTGATGAGCAATTGACTCAGAACAAAAAGAGGAATTTATTTTCACAGTGGACAGTTTTATTATTTCTGTTTACATACTCTGCCTTTCTACCCAATCAGGGCCACCAGGACAGCAAACAACTGAAAACAAAACATACAAACACTTCATAACACCAGTTGAATCCAGAACTACAAAACGTATTTAAGAACACAAAATGCAGCAATTAAAACATGGGGGAAGGATAGTCCTTACGGGAATGGCAGACCGAAACAAAGACGTCTTCACCCACTGGTGGAAGACAGTGATAGAAAGGGCTAGAGGGACGGCCTTAGTTTTGGCACCACAACCAAGAAGGCCCTTTCTCAGAA
Organism: Lepidodactylus listeri; assembly: GCA_029233225.1. Lineage (NCBI taxonomy): Eukaryota > Metazoa > Chordata > Lepidosauria > Squamata > Gekkonidae > Lepidodactylus > Lepidodactylus listeri. Next base: position 54,514,225 of record JARCFY010000018.1, read on the forward strand.
GGTGGGGGCACCAGAAACAGAGCCTCCTAAGATGACCCATGTTCATAGGGGTTCATATGTTGATCCCAAATCGTAGAGGACTTTAAAAGCTCAGCACCACTCAGAACTTGTCCCTGAAACAAACTAAGAGCCAGCAGAGAAGGGCCAAGCGTGAAGTGAAATGGTTCCTAAGTAACCTGTGGGACTCACAAGATGCGGCAATGGCCAGCAGTTCTGATGGCATTAAAAGAAGATTTTGTGCCTTCATTACCCAATTAGAGTCTGTGGAATACTAGGGCACCACCGAGTACCATTGCAGGAAACTGGCAACAGTCAAGACCTTCCCTGCTCCCCCTCCCCCGCTGTGAGCTTTCTGCAAGCCCCCCCCCCCCCCCAAGCAGGCCCCATGGGAGCCTTCCCTCTGATCCAGCACGGCTTCTTTTAACCTCCTCCGAAGGAGACCCCAAGACAGCTTCCTTCAGCCGCTAACTCGCTCACTAAGAAAAAGGCATCCCCCCCCCCCACTGTTTCGTGGGGAGGGGTCGGGGACATGACGTTTCAAAAATCCCCTCACTTTCCCCGGAAGGCCGCGTTGCAAATAAACACCAATTAAGCACATTTTTGCATGTGCTTGTAAATGCATCTTTTTTTCATTCAAAGCTGCTCATTGCATTAATGCATCTTTTTATACTATTTTAAAATTAACTGAACGCCTCTCCCCAAACAAAGTTGCACTTTCTGCGCCCCCCCCTCCCCCGCGCAACAGGCCGTGGGCCTACAGAAAACCGCCTCCACCGCTAAAGCCTTCTCCTCCGCCCCTAAAACGTTTCCGCAACGTTTCTTTGCAGCCTCCGGGGGAAAAGGAAAACGAATGGCCCAGACCGTACCATTCACCAGGGCCGGGGGGGGGGGGCTATGCTCACAAAGCCGCCCCGTCCCCGCTGCTCAACCTCTCCCCTTCCTCTACCGAGAAACTTAACCCACTGATTGCTCACTGCTGCGCGGATTTCAGCCTCGGGCGAGAGCCCAAGAAGCCGATACCCCCATCGCTGAGCACCATTATTTTCAGCCTCTCCCCCCCTTCTTTCCATGGAATGGTTCGTTCGGTCGAAGACGCCAGCCCAGGCGGACTGTACCACTCGCGAGCAAGAACCCCCCCCAAGGGGGGAGAAATCCGGGGACAGTTAACTCTTGCAGGGCCGTCGCGGAGCTGGTTCCCACGGGCGGGGGGGGGGGGGGTCAGCCCTTGCCAGGCTCGGGGGCACCCCCGTCGTCGTTCAGGGCAGAGGGTATCGCAAAGGTCCGGGTCTTCTCCTGCAGCCGCCGGAACCCTTTTTCCAATCTGGCCGGAATGCTACTCCGGCAGGCGCTGCGGGGGAATTACCCCGCACTTACTCCGCCCGGAGAGCGACTCTGTGGGATCGGCGCCAGACGTGAAGCCCAGAGGGAGGGGGCAGAGAAGGAAACCCATTTCCTGGCTCCCCTCCCCCGGCCGCCGCTCCGAGAACAGTTTTGTAAAGACATTTGGGGGGGGGGGGGGCGCAGAAGGGAGCGCAACGAGAGTCGAACAGCCAAGGTCCAAGTCCACCAGCGTTCCCTCTAAGCTGAGTGTGAGCTAGCTCACCGTTTTTTTAGCCTCTGGCTCACACATTTTTTGTCTTAGCTCAGGAAGGAGGGCTCCAGAGCAAACTGATTTATGCAGAACCAAAGCGCTCACAAGACTCCACAGTTTAGAGGGAGCATGGGGCCCAATCCACCCTCCCGCTCCAAACCATTCCGGCCCCTCCCCCCCTGCGAAGCATCTTCTCTCCCTCCCTCCCTCCCTCCCTCCCTCTGGGGGGGGGTGTGTCCCCGATCAGTGTTCCCTCTAAGATGAGTGAGTGTGAGCTAGCTTACCGCCTCTTAGCTTGCAGCTCACACCTTTTTGTCCTCGCTCAGGAAGGATCTGGCTCCACAGCAAACTAATCTGTGCAGCAGCCAAATCGCTCGCTCACAACTTGGATGCCCAGGAGCTCGCTAAGTAGCCTTTTTGCTCACAAGACTCCGCAGCTTAGAGGGAGCATGGGGCCCAATCCACCCTCCCGCTCCAAACCATTCCAGCCCCTCCCCCCGCGAAGCATCTTCTCTCCCTCTCTCTAGCTCTCCGGGTTCCCCCCCCCCTCACTCAGTGTTCCCTCTAAGCTAAACAAGTGTGAGATAGATCACTGTTTTTTAGCCTCTGGCACACACATTTTTGTCTTAGCTCAACTTTCATGCCAGCAGCTCACAAAGCAGAATTTTTTGCTCACCCCGGTTAGAGGGAGCAGTGGTCCCGATCCCCTGCCAAGGAGCGCCTGAAGGATCAGCGCCCCGCCCCGCCCCCGGCCAGGACAGCGACACCCCCCCCCCCCGCGCGCTGCGAGCCTTCCCTCTCCTCCCGAGGAGACCCGCACAGGGTTGGGGGCGAAAGTCAGGTCCACACATCGTGCCCCCCCGCCCCGCGCGGGACAAGCCTTCGGGTCCGCCCGGCCGCTTCCTCCGCGGGGCGCCCCCCCGAGACTGGCTTCCCCGGGGGTGGGGGGGTGGGGGGCGCTCACCTTCCTCGCCCGCTCCTGCGGGGCAGGGACCCACTCTCTCTCGCAGCCCTTCCAGCCCACCCAGCCGGCCCGATCCGGCTCGCACCGCCTCCCCGGCCGAATGAGCGCCGAGAGCGAGAGCGCGGGCGAGACATGCAAACACACGCGTCGGGGATTCCCCCGGCTCCCGCCCCCTGCCGCGCCGCTCTCGCGAGGCCGGCCCGACGGAAGCCCCGCCCGCCATCTTGGGGGAGGGCAGAGAGCCGGGCAGGCGGGGGCGAGCCGCTCCTGGGGAAGGAGGCGGAAAAAGAGACGGGATTTATGCCCCGCCCTTCACTCGGAGTCTCAGAGTGGCTTACAAACTCCTTTCCCTTCCCCTCCCTCCCCTCCCCTCCCCTCCCCACAACAGACACCCTGGGAGGGAGGTGGGGCTGAGAGAACTCTTTCCAGGACTGTCCTTGAGGGAACAGCTCTGAGAGACCTTGTGACTGGCCCAAGGGCACTCCAGCAGGTGCGCATGGGGGAGGCGTGGGGAATCAAACCCGGTTCTCCCAGATTATAGAGTCCGCGCACTTAGCCTCTACCCCAAACTGGCAGAACATAAGAGAGAAGCCAATGTTGGAGCAGGCCAGTGGCCTCTCCAGTCCAACACACTGTCTCACAGTGACCAGAAATCATAGGGTGCACCAGGAGGTCCACCAGCCGGGCCAGGACCCTAGAAGCCCCCCCCCCCCCACACTGTCCCCCCCCCCAAGCACCTGTGCAACTTCCACCTGTTGGTGAAGCTGTGGGGGGGGAGTGGAGGGGGAATCTCCCCCCTTCACAAATAGTCCCAGCCAGTGTTCCCTCTAAGCTGAGTTAGTGTGAACTAGCTCGAAATGTTTTAGCCTCCGGCTCACACATTTTGGTCTTCGCTGGGGAAGGATGGCTCCGGATCAAACTGATTTATGCAGCCGCCAAACTGGCTGCTCGCTTTAATGCCAGGAACTCACAAAGTGGAATATTTGTTCACAAGACTCCACAGCGTAGAGGGAGCATTGCTCCCACCAGCCTTGCCAAGTCTGGGTTGGGGAAGCCACGTCGGCGGGATCTGCTCTCCTTGCATTGCATGGCCTCGGTGGTGGCAGCTGCGAGAAGGAGCGGGAGGCTGGTCTGGTCTAGATTCCCCCCCTCCCCCACTGAGTCTGGCCTAAGCGGGCAGGAGGCCAGATGCTGCTCACCAAACTTCTGCTCCCTTGGCAAGCCCTGGGGCCACACACACACACACACACACACACACACCCTTTCTGCCTTGGCCACCGCTGGGTGGGCTCACCCTTCAACTTGCCTAGGGGCAGTTGCTCAGGGGGGCAAGGTGACTTGGGCAGAAGCTCCAGGCAAGCAGGTGGGCAAACAGAAGTGACCCAGCGTCCTCTGGCCGGGTCAGACATCTTGCTTCCAAGATCACCCAGCCGGATGGTTCTAGGATGCTCCCTCTCCCCCCCCCCCCCAGCAACTGGTTCTCACGGGTATACTGCTTTCATACTTGGAGGCTCCTACTTGGAGGTTTGCATGTGGTGGGCTTCCTCCGGCAATCCCCAACAGCCTCCCCAGCCCCGGGGCCCCTCCTTCTCTCTGCTCTCTCCTTAAAGGGCATGGCATGGGGGGGAGGGGAGAGGACCGGTCCTGAACAGGAAAGGAAGGCTGGCCAGCGGGTGGGGTGGGGAAGAGGCGTTCTGACTTGCCCCTGGAATGCAGAGGCGGCCGGTGATGTCTCTCTGGCAGCTGGATTTGCCCGGGGAGGAGAATGGCAAGCAAGTGATGACAAACAGCCCTCATGTGAGACAGCTCCCCAGCTGCCAGGTGCTTTCCTGGCTAATCCCTTGGAGAATGTCAGAGGAGCCCTGAAGGATCATGCCAATGACCACCTAGCCCAGTATCCTGTCTCCAACAGAGGACAGCTGGCTGAGGACCCGCATGCGGGGCACCAAGGAGAAACGCCACCTTCTCCCCAATGCTTTCTCTCCCCAGCATCAGGCACCTGCGTGAGAGCCAGTTCAGTGTAGTGGTTAAGAATGGCAGGACTCTAATCTGGGAGAACTGGGTCTGATTCCCCACTCCTCCTCCACGTGCAGCTGTGGGTGTGACCTTGGGTCAGTCACAAGTTCTCTCACAGCTGTTCTCTCAAGGGCAGTTCTCAAAAGAGCTCTCTCAGCCCCACCTACCTCACAGGGTGTCTGTGGGGGGTGGGTGGGTGGGAAGGGAAAGGAGATTGCAAGCAGCTCTTGAAACTTTGAGTGAAGGGCAGGGTAGAAATCTGACTCTACCTTTTCGGGACTTGTCTGAATCCCTTTGAAAATGATCACAGCTTGTGATTTATCAACCAATTAGAGCAAAGTTTTGAGTCCAGGGACTCTCTTGCTTCAGACCAACACGGCTGCCCACCTGAATCTACCTTTACCCCAAGCTCCTTTCTGAACTACATTGTTACAGGGCAGCCCTATTTCTTGTGCACAAGGCCCTTGTGAATGATATCATCCTGAGGCAGTGAGTTCCACAAGCTCATTATCCATTGTGTGAAGGACTTAACTCTTCCCCCCCCCATGCTGAATTAAGAGTGCCTCTAAATTTCATTGGATGCTCCCAAGTTCTAGTACTGCGGAAAAGGAAGAAAGGGGTCTTGCTCTCTTCACCTCCACCAACCTGTGCATAATTTCAGAAACCTTTATCATGTCCAGTGTTCCCTCTAAGCTGAATTAGTGTGAGCTAGCCCACAGTTTTTGAGCCTTCAGCTCACATATTTTTGTCTTAGCTCAGGAAGGATGGCTCCAGAGCAGTGTTCCCTCTAGAACAGAAGAACAGAAGAAGAGAAGCCAATGTTGGATCAGGCCAAGTGGCCCCTCTAGTCCAACACTCTGGGTCACACAGTGGCCAAAAATACCAGGTGCCCTCAGGAGGTCCAGCAGTGGGGCCAGGACACTAGAAGCCCTCCCAGGTTAGCTAACTCAGTTTTTTAGTCTCCAGCTCACAGATTTTTGTCTTCGTTCAGGAAGGATGGCTCGAGAGCAAACTAATTTATGCAGTAGCCAGATTACTCACACACAACTTTAATGCCAGTAGCTCTCAAAGTAGAATTTTTGCTCACAAGACCCCACAGTTTAGAGGGAGCATTGCTCCAGAGCAAACTAATTTATGCAGTAGCCAAATCCCTCACTCACAACTTTAATATGCCAGTAGCTCTTGACAGAAGACAGGAGGGCCTGGTGTGATGTGTTACCTGGGGTTGCGAAGAGTCAGACTCAACTGTGCGACTGAACAACAACAACAAGGCTCACAAAGCAGCATTTTTGCTCACAAGACTCCACCGCTTAGAGGGAGCACTGAGTATTCTCCCCCCTTTTGTTGCCTTTGATCTACACCAGGGCCCCCCCAGCCTTTTTGAGCCTTTGGGCACCTTTGAAATTGTGACCCAGGGTGGTGGGCGCAACCCCCCAAAATGGGTGCTGCAGGGCTCAGAGTGGACAAGAGACCGGCTGCCACGAGAGGCGGGGGGGGGGGGGCACACGGCAGGAGCCCAAGCACAGGGCAGAAGAGGGCTCATTTAAAATACTCTGGGAAAGTGGCGGGAGGGGGGGGGAGAGAAGAAAACAAGCACTGTGGGGGCAACTGCCTCTGAAACACTGTGACTGTAATCGGCGTAGCCTACTAGATCATCAGTAGCAAATCAGAAGCCCTACATGGCAAAAGCCCCCCCTTCTTTAAAAACTGGCAGGTGCCCAAAAAGTGGTGGGTGCCCCGGGGACCTCTGATCTAAGCTAAAAAAACACACCCATCCCTTAGCCTTTTCTCGCTGCAGCCATTGGGATGACGTGGCTGCTGTTTTCTGTCCCAGAAGCCACTAGCCAAGGTCTTTGCACTGGGTGGGCGCCTTTTTGGGCATGTTCCTTCCTGGGCATGCCTGCCCTCTGCCCCACATTGGGAACAACTGGGTCTCTCCCTCCAGGGCCCCAGAGGCGCACCCTCCGCCCCAGAGAAGTGAACTGTTTGCTCAGGGGTAAAGTCCAAGCCGCTAAGAGCTGGCTGTTTCTTTGTGAACCCCGACAAGACTCAAGGGGGGGGGGTGTCTCTGTGGTCCCACGAAGACCTTCTGGCCCTTTGATTCCGGCCCCCGCTTCTGCGTAGAGCCTGGGCCCACGAAGGCTTCTGCTGGAAGCCCCGAAGGAATTACAAACCACAAGTTTCCTTTTGCTGCGAAGGAGGAGTTCTTGAAGAGGCAGAGTTCCTGTAGCGGTTAGGAGCGCAGACTCTAATCTGGGAGAACCGGGTTTGATTCCTTACTCCTCCACTTGCAGCTGCTGGTGTGACCTTGGGTCAGTTACAAGTTCTCTCAGAGCTGTTCTCTCAGGAGCAGTCCTCAGGAGGGCTCTCTCAGCCCCGCCTCCCTCACAGGGTGTATGTTGTGGGGAGGGGGAGGGAAAGGAGACTGTAAGCTGCTCTGAGACTCCTTCGGGTAGTGAAGGGCAGGGTATAAATCCAATCTCCTCCTCCTCCTCCTCTTCTTCTTCTGCTTCAAAACAGATGTTGCGGAGCCCAGCACACTGACAGAAGCTTCGAAGGACAAAAGGCCTGAAAGAGGAAGTGTTCCCTCCCTCCTCCTTGTTGTGTGCAGGGCTGGCTTTCCGGAGTTGGAAGGCAGCCAGGGTGAGTCAGGGCAGGCCCTGCAGATTTCTTGAGGGGAGCTGAGGAAGTGGCTAAATTAGCAGCTCCTGTGACTCGCATAACTGGGGGGGAGCTATTGGTTGAGGAAGACCTGGAGATTTGGGGGGGTGGACCTTGGGGGGAGGGGGGAGTTCGAGGAGCAGTGGGACCTCAGCAGGTTACAATGCCATAGACCCCACCCTCCAAAGGAGCCATTTTCTCCAGGGGGAAGTGGCCTTGGTCCTTTGGGGATCAATTGTAAGAGCGGGAGATCTCCAGGCGCCGCCTGGAGGCTGGCAATCCTTACCCATAATCCTTTTGGGGGGACGAGGGGCTGCCTGAGGTCTGTATTCACGGGGTGGGGGGAGAGATGAGGCCAATATAAGCAGGTGAGGTGGGACTGGAGAGAGGAGACGCAGAGGGGAAATGGAGCCCACCAGAGGTCTCCAGACCACCCTCTCTCCAAGAAGGGAAGCCTTAGGGTAATAACAGCACAGATGCACACACACCCTGTTTGCCTTGCAGGTAGGGTTGCCAGCTCCAGGTGGAGAATTCCTGGAGATTTTTGTGTGTGGGGGGGTGGGCCTTGGGGGGGCAGGGTTTGGGGAGGGGAGGGAACCACGGTGGGGGCACAGTGCCCTAGAGTCCACCCTCCAAAGCTTGCCATTTTCTCCAGGGGAGCTGATCTCTGTTGACTGGAGATCTGCTGTGTTTCTGGGAGAACCAGGCCCCACCTGGAGGTTGGCAACTCCAGTCTGCATAAGTAGCGGATATAATTGTTGGCACTGGCTTGAATGGGGGAGCATTTGGGGAGGCAGTTGCCCCACTCCTTGCAGACTCAGCCATCGGTTTATGAACTGAAACTGGATTGCCTTCTCATTTATCCACCGAAATCGTTCTCTGCCTTCTCTCTCTCAGGGGAGGGGGGTGAGCCATCACCAGTTGAATGGAATCCAGAACAAATCCTGCCCAGCCAGAGAGGAGGGAGTGTTGCCTGTGGTGCAGCCGGGGAAGGGCGAGGGCTGCAAAAGTCACCTCCTTTATAGCCCACCCCCCCCGGGGAACTCACTCGGGGAGTCATTTGCCCTTGGTCAGCCAGGAATGCATCATCTGTCAAGCCACAAGGGAGGGCTGCAGCTACCACGTGGACCTGTTACAGGTGAGCTGTACCCAGCTGGGACTGCGGTGCTTGGGGACTCAAACTGGAACCCCAATCCCGCAGTCTCTGTCATCTCTTGGCTGGTTGTGGTTAAACATTGGGTAGCAGGTGAGTACGCTCTGCATATGCTCCAGTGCACTCTTGCCTTGGTGATTTCTCCTGTGCTGAAAGCTGTTGTGAGAACAGCCGAGCCTCTCTTGCCCCCACCTCAACTCCGCCATCAGCTCCCCTTCAGGAAGGTTGTCCATCCCTGGTGAACTTTTGCCTGTCATAGATCCAGGTGGGTCGCCCTGTTGTTCTGAAGCAAGGGAACACAGTTTGGGTCCAGGGGCTTCTTGAAGACCAACAGAGCTGGTAGAAGCTTTCGTGTGCACATATATATACTCAGAATTAAACTATGTTGTTCTTCAAGGTGTGCGTGCACACGAAAGCTTCTGCCCAGAATTAAATTTTGTTTGTCTTCAAGGTGCTGCCGGACTCTAACGTTGTTCTTTTGCCTGTCACACGAGTGTTAAAAGCACAAGATTCCAAGCTGCAAGGGTGGGTGGGGGAACCACAGCATTTTAAACACAGCTACGTAGTTTCTTTTCATGTTTCTCCTGGAAGTTCTGGAGTTCCATCACCTGCAGGAGGATATATATGTAACCTTTCAAGGTAAGGATTTGTATACCCTAGGAGGGCATCTGTGTGTTGGGGGGGGGGGGGGGCTGTAAAGATAAATGGAGAAACTTCTCCTAATGCCGACCGATGCTCCCTCTAAGTGGTGGAGTCTTGTGAGCAAAAATTCTACTTTGTGAGCGACTGGCATTAAAGTTGTGAGTGAGCGATTTGGCTGCTGCATAGTTTGCTCTGGAGCCATCCTTCCCGAGCAAAGACAAAAATGTGTGAGCCGGGGGCTAAAAAACCCTGTGACCTAGCTCACACTAACTCAACTTAGAGGGATCCAGCTTAGAGGGAACACTGATGCCATTGCCAACTTTCTCCCCAGGAAAATATGAGTGCACCAGTGGGCCCATTTCTTCACCTCCATTTGTCTCTCCCCCTTTGACTCTCGGATGTTTGCCATCTGTCCTGCCCTGCCATCTCTGGGCTGGGAAATTCCTAGAGATTTGGGGAGCGGGGCCTGGGGAGGGTACCGGGGGGGGGGGGTCTCAGCAGGGCTGTGATACCAGAGAGTCCACCTTCTGAAGGTGCCATTTTCTCCAGGAAACTGATTCCCATCATGTGGAGATCAGCTGTAATTCTGGGAGATCTCCAGGCCCCGCCTGTAGTTTGGCAACCCTACTCACTGGGCTGTTTAAAAACAGACCAAACCAAAGCGGCAGGAGTGTGGGACTTCAGAGGGGCTTCCACAGGACAGAGGTCAGCACTTTGCTGGTCTTCAGGGTGCCACAGGACTCAAATGTTGCTCTATAAACAAGACGAAACGGGAGGAATTTTGCCTTTCTACAGTGGCTGGATTTTTTGGCGACGTCTCAGGAGGGGCTATTGCCGGAGCATGTTCTTTATAGGAGTAGACTAGGATGCCACCTAGTGGCAGGTTTCCATACTTCACTTCACTTCACCGACCTTTATTGGCACAGCACAGGTTTCCATACACAAAGACAAAAAAGAAAGAAAAAGAAAAAAAGGTGGGCTAGATTCAGGAAGAATTCACACGTGCTCCAGTCTCTGCAAGCCTCAAATCTGCAGTCATTCTCAGTGCAAAAGGCCTGGCGGAAACGACTATCGACACCCACAGTTATGACAACAGACACAGTTGTGTCTCCAAGTTAAAGCTGTTCCGAGGACTGAACAGGCAAAGCTGCCCTTTCCTGAAACAGACCCTCAGTCTACCAAGGTCAGTCTTGTTCACTCAGGCTGACGTCGGCTCCCTGGGGTCTGTCTCAGGCAGAGAAAGGTCCTTCTCCCGTCCTCTGCTAACTGATCCCTGTAGCTGGAACTGCCGGGGATCGAACCTGGGCCTTCTGCATGCCAAGCAGAGGCTCCGTCACTGAGCCACAGGGTCTTTTCCAAATTCTCCCCTACTGGGTTCTATCAGCAGGAGTTCTACAACTCCCAGTGGATATTTGAGGGAGAGAGGGCAGCCTGGTATAGGCCAGTCTCGCCAGATCTTGGGAGCTAAGCAGGGTCGGGACACGGAAGGGACGGCCAAGGAGGACTCTGCAGAGGAAGGCCGTGGGAAACCACCCCAGCTTCACATGCCCCTTGGAAAAAAAACCCCTTTTTTATTAACACTTTTTTCAAGTATACAATTTGAGAAAAAGTACAGAACACATATAAACGATAATTTTTTTAGGTATACATCTCTGAAATGATATCTCCATTCATAATCTTAAAACATAAATAACAGGTCAAAAATAAATCAACTTCTTATACTGAGGATTATCTGGGATAATTTCTTTTTCTAGCATAAAACTTATAACCGGATACCATATAGCAAAACCCCTTTTGTCATACTTCTCTGGTGATGAGTTAGTCAGATTAAATGTAATCTTTTGAAAAATAAAATGTTCCCAGGTCTTATTATACCACTGCTTAAGTGTCGGGTTTTTTAAAGTCTATCCACCTATACGCAAGAAGAATACGTCCGATTGCTACTAAATTTGCTATTGATTCGTGATTGTGTATTTTTATTTTAGATCATTTTGGCCATTTTTCCAGCAAAAAAAAATCTCTGGAGAGTAAGGTAAGTCTACAGCAGTAATATCTTTAATTTCTTTAACTATTTCTAACCAAATTTTTTTGAAAGCCCCTTATTGGGGTCGCCATAAGTTGGCTGCGACTCAGTGGTGCTTCACACACACAGATATTTGGGGCACGTTTGTACAAAAAGCAGGAAGGAAGGGGTGGGTGGGTGTGCCCCTATTGGGGTCATGGCTTCAGCTGAAACTTTTTAAAAAATGGCATTTTCACTGTCAAAACTGAGCAAGGGTTGTCCTCATTTGCTGTACACTGACGGTGGGAGATTTGAAGGACCCTGGCCGCTTAGAGGAAGGGAACTGGGGTGGGAGAGGGAAGGCAGGCGGGCCGCTGCCCCGGGCCAAGGCAAGCTGGAGGGTTTAGGGGGCCATTATGCAGAAGCGGAGCTGGGGACAGAGAGAGATCTGAGTGATCATAGGTGTCAACTTCAGGGGGGCTGGGGAGCTAGAGCTTCCCCCCCCCCAACGTTTCCAGGACATGCTGAGCCTCCCCTGGAGACAATAGCCTGTAATGTCTCTGGCCCAGCCCCCACCCCCAGGAAATTGGAAAGTCTACGCCCTTGTGAGTGATGGGGCCCACCCAGGGTCTTCTCTTGCGCAAGCCGTGTTCATATGATTTGGAGAATCCCCCCGGAACAGACGGCATGTTCATCTGGGGACAGGAGAGCGGTACCAGTTGTCTTGGGACCCATTTCTCATTAAGGGGAAGCGAGACCGAATTCACGCTGGAGCAGCTGACCCAAGAAGGCCAGAGCCCTTGGCCTGTGTTTCAACCCAAGCCCCCACTTCCCCTCCACCGAGGGGGGTAATTAAAATAAAAAACTCATCACGTTTAATTTCCATCAAGGGAAAGGTCAGAAGATGCGTGATGGGACTCCCTGCGATCGGGGACCCCCCCCTGAGTCACAGGCCAGTTAACCCTTGACGCGCAAAGCCCAAAAGGAGAAAGCGGGCTTCCAGACGATCGACCCAAAATGCGAAGGCCCAAGCGGGAAGGACTGGGGGTGGGGAGGCTAGGAAGTGGACCGGGACAGGGAGTCCTTTTTCTGAGCCAGAGAAGGGCAATCCGAGCCGGGAGAATGGCTGGGGAATTCGGGCCTTTTAAACCCAAGAACATAGGAGCAGCCAGGCCCTGTCAGACCCAGTTTGGCCCAGTTGCCAGCGAGATGTTCCCAGAAGGCTGGGCAGCAGGGCAGGACTGTCAGTGTTTCTCTCTGCTCCGCCAGCTATGGTAGTTTGCAGGTGACTGATACCGTAAAGATTGGGGGGGGGGGGGGGAGAGGTCCTGACGGACAGCAGGCTCAAACCCCCACTTGGGCAAGGAGCTTTTTGTAGCCCAGGCAACTACAGCTCCGGGGTTTTCAAAAGGTAGGCTTCCTGGGTAAGGAATGCGGGACTGTGGTCTATGCTGGGGGGCACCGCTCATGCTCTGACCTGGGGATGGAGGGACTGTGGGATCTGGAGGGTGGACTCCATGGCTTCGTGACCCCACTGAGGTCTTTGTCCTCCCCAAGCTCCACCCCCAAATCTCCAGGAGTTTCCCAAGCTGGTCTGGCAACCTGACCCCCCCCCCCCCCGTCCCTGCCAGTGGTCAGGGGGGGCTTAGTAACCCTACCTGGGTGTCCCAGGCGTGCCCAGTCTGAGGCTAAGCAGGGCTGACCCTGGTTCATGCTTGGCTGGGAGACCACCTAGGAAGTGCAGGGTTGCTATGCAGAGGCAGGCCAGGGCAAACCACCTCTGAACGTCTCTGGCCCGGAAAACCTAAGGGAATCGCCCTGAGTCGGCTGCATCTTGGTGGCACTTTGCACCACTGTCGTTCACACTGTCTGTTGTTGTAAGAGTGATCCCATCATGCAATTTTTTGCATCATTTAACAGGGCACGGTAATACTTGAGCTTTGTTTCCGTTCTGTAGGTTCCACATTTTTACCAAACAACTCATGTTGCACTGTTTTATTGGAAGTCCTGTCCAGTTGACTGTGGCTGCAGCTGCACGCTAAATAATCCACTTTCAGTCCGCTTTCGAATTGGATTTTGCCAGTTCACACAGTAAAAATCCAGTTGGAAAGTGCATTGGAAGTGGATTATTTAGTGTGTGTGACCACAGCCTCTATTGACTTACTCTGTGTAATCTGCCTTGACTCCTAGCGAGAAAGGCGGACTACAAAAAACATAGATTCAGGTGGGGTAGCCCCCTATGGCCTCCCTATTGGTTTTGTTTATCTGCTGGGGTTGTGTGTGTCTCCATTGCTGTTAGAAAGAAGGATACCGACGCAGACATATCTGTAAGCAATAATCCAGGAGATGCAGCCGTGTCAGTTTAATGCAGTGAGGAACCCACAGGCATTTTGTGTTGCATTAAGGTCTAGCAAGGTTCTGTTCCGGTTGCGGCTTTTGTGGATTTTGCCACCCGGCTTGTGACAGTCTTTAAGGGGCCAGGAGACTCACCAGCCCCGTGGGTTGGATGACTGTAGTTAGAATGCTGCAGAGGGGCAAATCAGTCTCTACCATCCCCTGCTCAGCCTGCCTTTCTTTCCCCACCCACCTCTGGAAAACAGGGCAACTATCCTCCCAGGTGGGGCCAGAAGGTCTCCTGGAATTATAACTGATCCCCAAATGATGGAGAAGAGAACTTCTGGAGGAATGGGCCGCTTTGGAGAGTGGATTCTGTGGCAGGATACCCTGCGGAGACGAACCCCCCTCCCCCTCGAATCTCCAGGAATTTCCCAACCCAGAGTTGGTAACCCTTACCCGGAAACTCTTTCACAAAGAGCAATGTTTGTGCGATGACTACTGGGGCGACATGGCTGAAGAAATAGGTAGGTGCTGTGCTGGGAGACGGTCCTCTCTCTCTGAAAACAGAGTGTATCTGCGTGTCCCCCCCCCCCCCCGAGAAAGCCCACCTGCCTGGCCAGTGAAAACCACGGTCACAACACAGGACTGGAAATGCAGGCAGATTATACTTTATTGCAGCAGCCAGCCCCCGGGATACAGAGATGCAGAAAGGGAGGGTGGCTTCACAGACAGGGGCAGAGAGGAGAGAGAGTCCACAAAACCCAGGAGTTCGACAGGGAGAGAAAGGGATTTACCCTGAAGGCAGCCTCAGGTGGAGGTTTGGGCCTCCTTAGATGTGGGGTGGGCAGAGGGAAGAGAAGAAGAAGAAGGGAAGAGATTGGATTTATACCCCGCCCTTCACTACCCAAAGGAGCGGGGCTTACAAACTCCTTTCCCTTCCCCTCTCCACAACAGACACCCTGTGAGATAGGTGGGGCTGAGAGAGCTCTGAGACAACTGTCCTTGAGAGAACAGGTGGTACAGAGCTACGGCTTGCCCAAGGTCATCCAGCCAGGTGCAAGTGGAGGAGTGGGGAATCAAACCCGGTTCTCCCAGATTAGAGTCCGCGCACTTAACCACTACACCAAACTGGTTCAAGAACAGGAAAGGTTGACCCAATTTGGCAGCTGGCATCCCTTTGAGACCCTTGGAAAGTGTCTCTTTAAATGCTTTCAAGGGACGGGAGCATTCTGGATAGGGGTGCTGGGTTCCCCCAGGCCATCGACCAGATCCAGGCTGGGAAACTCCTGGAGATTTGGGGGTGGAGCCTGGGGAGAACAGGGACCTCAGTGGGGTACAATACCACAAAGTCCCCCCTCCCAAGCATCCATCTTCTCCAGGGGAACTGATCTCTGTAGTCTGGAGATGAACTGTAATTCCAGGGGATCCCCAGGTCCCACCTGGAGGCTGGCAAGCCTATAAACTTCCAGAAGAACCCCAAACATCTGAAGGCCAGAGGGTTTTTTGGTCTTGGAAGTTCCTCCATGCTTGATCCTTGCTAAGAAGTACACTCTCACTGCTGGGAAGTGGGGCATGTGTGGGTGCATATCTCCAGCACCGTGCCCACACAGGACGATTGAAAGGCTCATGATCCATCCCCACATGCTACAGGGCCCCCCCCACACACAAAAAAAAAGCAGAGAAGAGGGCTAACAAGACGTCAGAGTTTTCCAGTAGAAGCTCTTGCAGCCGGCTTTTCTGGTGCGAGGCGGTGGTGGAGGCTGCCAGGGAATGGTTGAGCGGAAGGAGCGCTGGGGAGTCTCTTGGTGGGGGCGGCCCAGGCCAAGCACCTCCTGCAGGAACAGGTAAGCAGACAAGTCCTGCGGGGGGGGGGGCACAAAAAAGGGAGAGCGGAGAGGAAATGTTTAGGCAAGTACAGGCAGGATCCCTGGTTTGGGAGGAACGTTCAAAGCAACAGCAGTTGCACATTGAGGTCTTGGGGGAAAGAGAGACTGGGATCAGGAGTCAAGAGTTTGTGACGGTCATAAGGCCAGCCACAATAGGACACTTTATATATTTTAACATGGGTAAACACATAAAAGGTGAAGAGCATGGTAAAAATGGTAAAGACCACACTCCATTCATTCATTCATTTCCCAGCACTTGGGGTTTCCTCCGTCAAGGGAGACCATTTTCTTTGTGCTATCACATAGAATTTTGCTGCTGCATAAGATACAGTTCTCTGACGATCATCTAATACAGGGGTGGCCAACCTGTGGCTCGGGAGCCACATGCGGCTCTTTCACACACATTGTGTGGCTCCCGGCAGGGTGACTGCGGAAGTGAAGGGGAGGCATGCCTCCCCAATTGGTCTTCCCTTCCCCAGCCAGTGTTTCCCTCCCTGGGAAGGCTTGAGGTGGTGGGTGGTGGGGGGACAGGGAAAGAAAGCAACTTTCAATGCATTCTCAAAGCACCCCCCCCCCAGCCTAGAAGATATTTACCACTGGATAAATATTATTATCAATATGTGTTCTTACTCCTTTTGTTTTTATTTCTGGCAGTCTCATTTCATGTTAATAAAAAGCAAATCCACATGTTTTTCAATAAAACCCTGTGTGTGATATTTCATATCTTGTGGCTCTCAAACATCTGATGTTCATTCTACGTGGCTCTCACATCAAGCAAGTTTAGCCACCCCTGATCTAATACGTATACCTGAAGGGTTTCGGGGCGAAAATCTATATGCTACTGTAGTGGTTTGAATCTACGGAGCAATGGGATAATTCATTGTAGCCTTTCTTCTTGATAAAATTTGCAGTGCTAAAGCGTATGTGCGATAGATTCAGCCACTTGATTTGAACAGGGACAGTAACGCTGCAGCAAGGGAGGGTGGGAGAATCTCCCGTACAAAACTGCAAAAGGAAATGGGTCCAACTGTGCTCTAGAGAAAACCCACCTGCATCTTTCGTTTGCGATATCCGAAAGGGATCCAGAGCAGCTCAGTCCTTTTCTTAGGACTGAGTAATTTCTTAGGACTCGTAATTTGAAGGAAGTGTTGCTTCCTCATTTGGGGACTCTAGCTCAGTTAGTCTTTGGGTGATTAGAGCTTTTGCATTGTTGGGTCCCGTATCAAACAGGGCTACTGGGTCCGAACCAATCAGCTTAATTTTTTCAGCTATCTTTGAGCACCATGGAGGATACGGGTCAGAAGCTAACAACAGAGGGATGAAGCCCTTTGGTTCAAAGGGAGGCTGGAATCGAAGCAGCTTAATGCCTGGGGTTGCCAACCTCCAGGTGTTGGCTGGAGATCCCCCAGAATTACAACTGATTTCTGGACAACAGGGATCGGTTCCCCTGGAGAAAAGGGCTGCTTTGGAAGGTGGAGGCCATGGCATTGTGCCCCACTGAGATCCATCTCTTCCCAAAACCATGCCTGCCCCAGGCGACAACTCCAAAATTTCCAGGAATTTCCCAACCCAGAGCTGGCAACCCGATAATGACCCCCCCACCCCCGTACACACACCTCAAAACAGACAATAGGATTTGAGAGCCCTGTGCTTGTTGTCCTGGGTAGAGTCTCCCCAAAGCTAGAACTTGGTAGTGTCACATCTAACAGGCTCCCTTCGGCTTTAAACCCGGGGGGGGGGTCTTCTTTCCCTCTTGAATTTTAACCTCAAAATCCCTGCTACCAGTGTTCCCTCTAAGCTGAGTCAGTGTGAGCTAGCTCACAGTTTTTTAGCCTCTGGCCCACGCCTTTTTGTCTTAGCCCAGGAAGGAGGGCTCCAGAGCAAACTAATTTATGCAGTAGCCAAATCGCTCGCTCACCACTTTAATGCCAGCGGTTCACAAAGTAGAATATTTGCTCACAAGACTCCACAGCTTCGAGGGAGCATTGCCTGCTACCCCCACAATTCTCCCTTCCCCCAGCTCCTAGGAGCACAAAACACTACATTCCTTCTCCCTCCCTCATTTTTGGATGGGACCCCGACTGCTCCAGCTCCACTTCCAACTCACCTGGCTTTCGGGATCTTGGGGTTCTCGGGCACTGGCCAGCAGAGACATCTCCAGCATCAAAGAGGCAGCCAGGAGGAGGCGGCAGAGCTGGGAAGACCTCATCTTTGTGGAGAGGGACCCACCGGGGAAGTGGGAGCAGGGAACCCAAAGTACCCGCTTTATATGGCATCAGCCAAGGCAATAAGATGACCAAAGAGCCAATGGAATAACAGAGAGAGAGGAGACTGGGGGGGGGTGGAGTCTGTGGGAGAAGCAAGGTGGGTTCCGGGCTGAAAGCATCTTGAGAGAATGACCACAAGTTCACCCAGCAAGGGGTCATCATGAGCCACAGGAGGCAGAGAGATGTAGCAGTCAGAAAGCTTTCTCTGCATTCCAGCTCCTCCTCTGCCACTGACTTGCTGTGAAGCCTTGGGCAAATCCCTCTCTTGCATATCTAACCACAGAACAGCAAGATTCAAATCAGTAGCACCTGAGAGACCAACAGGGTTTTCAAGATATGAGCTGTCAAGAGTTAAGGCAGTGGGCTTCCTTGTAGGGTCATTTTGTAGAAGAAGAGATTGGATTTATACCCCCACCCTTCGTTACCCAAGGGAGTCTCAGAGCGGCTTACAAACTCCTTTCCCTTCCCCTCCCCACAACAGACACCTGGTGATGTAGGTGGGGCTGAGAGAGCTCTGACAGAAACTGCTCTTTTTCAAGAACAGCTGTGCCAGAACTATGGCTTGCCCAAGGTCATCCAGCAGGTGCAAGTGGAGGAGTGGGGAATCAAACCTGGTTCTCCCAGATTAGAGTCTGCGCACTTAACCATGACACCAAACTAGCTCTAAGTAAGTAAAACCCCCTAAAGATTTGCACATTGGGAGCCCTATGTAGAAGCAAGATGCTTGTAATAAGTACCTGAGCTCCTTCAGACCCATGCCGGAAAGGTGGGTGATCTATCACACTTCAGCAAGATAGGCAACAGGTTGGGGGACAGAAACCGGAGAAGATGAGGAAGCCCCCCCCCCCCCCAAATACCCCGCACACCGATCCAGACACAGGCAGATTGGGATCGAGCAGCTGCAAGCAAGGATCTTTTATTCCTTTCCGTCAAGGCTACCCTCTGATCTCCAGGAAGTTCTTTCGGCACACACTCTTCTTGGGAAGGGGGCAGACGAAATCGGTGGTATCCTCAGGGAGGCGGGAGCCTCGTTTAGTGCACACCGGGATCACATGAAGCCGCCTTCGACTGAATCAGACCCTTCAAGTCAGACTGGCGGCAGCTCTGGAGGGTCTCTCAGGCAGGGGTCTTTCCCATCACCTCCCGCCTGGTTCTTTTCACTGGAGATTGAATCCGGGACCTTCTGTGTACAAAGCAGACGCTGTACCGCTGAGACACGACCAGTGGCAGTTGTGCAAAAAAAACCCTTCCAGAAATGAAATGCTGACATTCTTTATTTAAATTCTGACACGGAACACGCATTTCTCCTCCCCATCCACTGTGCTAAGAAATCAGAGGTAGGAGAGGGAAGAAAACAAGGAAACCAGTACAGTAAACTTGAACAGCAGAGGACATTTAAAACCACCCCAGGAGTCCGGGCTCCTGAGCTGCAAGTTAGGGGAGGAGAGAGAAAAAAGGGCCGACGGGTATTATTGGTGGGGAGCAGGAAGGAAGAATGGCACAGGACCCCACCGCCACCCCCCAGCTAAGACCAGCTTATGGGTTCTGGGGCCTTGGGGCTGGCAGGCAGGAAGAGTCAAGGCACATTAGGCGGAAGGCGGGTGGGGGGACTTTGGCTCCTCTTCGGAAGGGGCAGAGAGGCAAGATTTGGGGGTGGGGGGGCAGAGATGGCATCTCCTGCCCTGTCAAGGGGGCTGCAGCTGGAGAAACAGGGAACTGCCTTCCCCAAGCTCAGCACTGAGTGCGAATCGGGGAGGGGGGCGGAGCTCAGGAGGGGGCCAGAGGAGGAACGGGGGGGGGGGGGGAGCGCCCGGGTGCCCCTGCCTGCACACACATCAGCAATCCGTGGTGATCTTGGAGGAGAGCTCCTGGATCCGCCGTGCGCTGCAACTCTTGCAGAGAATGTGGCCGTCCAGCGGGTAGCAGCCGCGGCCCTCCCCCTCTGAGGAAAGGAGCAGCCCACACTCCTGGGGGAGGGAAGAGAGGTGGGCAGGCTGTGAAACGCCACGATAGATACCCCACCCCGAAGCCCCAAACACGGATCCTTGCTTCTCCCCCCGCCTCCCAAATTCATATTCAACCTCCTGGCTGTATTTACAAAGAGAACTAGGGTGTATCCTTGGAACTAGGGTTGCCAAGTCCGGGTTGAGAAATTCCTGGAGTTGGGGGGGGGGGCTGCGGTTTGGGGATACCAGCAGAGGTGTGATGGCAGAGAGACCACCGTCCAAAGCTGCTGTTTTCTCCAGGGGAACTGATCCTGGCAGCTGTAATTCTGGGATATCTCCAGGCCACACCTGGAGGTTGGCAAGCCTGATTAGAATGCCCAGCCGGGGCTCGAAGTCGCCGGGCTGTCACTGGGCGTGCTTCACAGCTCCTCCTTCCTCCTTGAACGATTATGGAAGCGGCAGGAGAGGTGAGCAAGGTCCTTTCCTGACATCACGAAAGAATTAAGGTGTTTTTATTTGTGCACGCTGACTTCCGAACCAGACCGCCTTGGGACCAATAGAGTAGCCTGCAGCACAGTGTTCCCTCTAAGCTGAGTCAGTGTGAGCTAGCTCACAGCTTTTTAGCCTCCGGCTTACACATTTTTGCCTTCGCTCAGGAAGGAGGGCTCCAGAGCAAACTTGATTTCTGCAGCAGCCAAATCGCTCGCTCACCGCTTTAATGGTAGTAGCTCACAAAGTAGAATTTTTGCTCACAAGACGCCACAGCTTGGAGGGAGCATTGCAGGTCTTACCCACCAGAGTCTAGGTGACAATACACATAATGAGCAGGCATGGGGACCGCCTACGGGCCGATCAGCAGACCTGAAGATACCCCAGGGGGAAGGCTTAGGAAGGTTTACTGCTCTTTGCTCCCACGCTCACTTGGGGCTCAGACACGGAGTACCAGGATGTCCTTTGTTTTAAACTCCCAGTTCCCTTTCCTCATAAGTAATCGGCCAACTTTACTTTTAAAAGCTAGCCCACCAGTGTGCTGCTTGCTTCCTTTTGCTCTGCTACCTGAAGTAACCCAACAGGAAGGAGGGTTGCCATCCTCCAGGTGCTAGCTGGAGATCTCCCAGAATTACAACTGATCCCCGTATTACAGAGACCAATTCCCTTGGAGGAAAAGGCTCTGTTGGAGGGTGGACTTTATGGCATTATGCCCTGAGGTCCCTCCCTTTCCCAAACCCTGGCCTCCCCAGGCTCCACTCCAAAAATCTCCAGGGATCTCCCAACCCAGAGCTGGCCACCAATGCCCCCTCTAAGCTGTGGAATCTTGTGAGCAAAAACTCTACTTGGCGAGCTACAGGCATTAAAGTTGTGAGCCAGCAAACTGGCTCCTGTATAAATTCAAGAGGGGACTGGATAAACTATATGGAGCAGAGGTCCAGCAGTGGCTACGAGCCACAAGGTATAGATAGGAACTCTCGGTCTGGGGCAAGGGATGCTCTGTATTCCTGGTGCTTAGGGGGGGCGACAGTGGGAGGGCTCCTGGAGTCCTGGCCCCACTGCTGGACCTCCTGAGGGCACCTGGTGTTTTTGGCCACTGTTTGTCACAGAGTGTGGGACTGGAGGGGCCACTGGCCTGACCCAACACGGGCTTCTCTTCTGTTCTTAGGCAAACCGCCCTATTCTGGCATCCCCCCCTTCCCAAGATTGCAGGGACTGCACCCCTCCATGCAAAGCTGGTGTTTCCCCTGAGCCATGATCCCTGATGTGGGAACGAGCGCTTAACTCCTGAGTGAAGAGTGCCACCAAACCCCCACGGGCCCTCACCTCACACTTGTAGCAGCCGATGTGAAAACTGCGGTCCAAAGCTACGATCCGCACCGTCTCCTCTTGCCCCGGCTCTGGCATGATGGCGTTTCCACATACCGAACAACGGGGAGCAAATTTCCTGGGGGCGGTGAGCAGAGGGAAGGAGTCAGCAGCAGCTTGGATGCCGAACAACGTCCTCCGCCGGGGGAAAGGCCACTTCTGTCAGGGAAGGCTTCCATGGCAGGAGCTGCCAGGGTCCCCTGCTGGGCCAGTCCAACCAGCCAGGTTGCCTCCTGTGGCTTCAAACCCCCCTTTGCCCCTCCAGCCAGGTTGCCTCCTGTGGCTTCAACCCCCCTTTGCCTTTCCAGCCAGGTTGCCTCCTGTGGCTTCAACCCCCTTTTGCCCCTCCAGCCAGGTTGCCTCCTGTGGCTTCAGTCCCCCTTTGCCCCTCCAGCCAGGGTGCCTCCTGTGGCTTCAGTCCCCGCGGCCCCTGAGGCTGCCCCGGCAGCTAAACGCCCAAGATGGCAGAGAGCCAGTTACCGGTGGAAGTCTTCAATGCAGTGGATCTGGCTGGTGGCATCGACTGTGAAGGGGACGCCATCCAAGCAGCGGTGGCAGACGACGCAGGTGAAGCACTGTGGGTGGTAGGCTTTGCCCATCGCTCGCAGGATCCGGTCCATGATGGGCTTGGAGCACATGGAACACTTCTCCAGGGTCACCTAGCAGGATGAAAGGAAGTGGGCCATCTCCCCCATTAGTGAAGGATCGCTGGGTCCCCTACTAGAGCAGAGGGCTCCCTGTGCCAGCCACAAGAGCAGAGCGGCAAAGCCAGTCTCTCCCCCCCCCCCCCGCCAGACACAGCAGGGGAGGGGTGTTTGTGCTTGCGGCCTGCCAAATTTTTGAACTTCGTCACGCACAAAAGAAAGCCTGGCACGAGGAAGGCACACAAAAGAAACACAGAATGTTGAGAGCAAGAGAGCTGCCGCAAGGGCAGCCTGCTCATACCCTGGAGACTTTGGAGAGCGTTATGTCCAAGGTGTTCCTCCCCCCTTCCCACAATCCTTTGCGGGGGCCCGGCTTCTTAGATTTAAAGCCCAGCCTCCCATGACTCCTGTCACCTATTGGCGGAGCCACTGTGATGTTGTTGAATGTTCACATAGATTCAAAAAGAAGTCTTAGTCTCTCAGGAGGGGAGTGCCAGCGACAGAATGTTGGCAAACACTGCAGATTGGAGTGGGGGACAGTGAAAGGTCCATGTGGCAAGAAATAAACTGTACAGAGAATCACATGACTATACATGAAGCTGCCTTATACTGAATCAGTCTCTTGGTCCATCAAGGTCAGTCTTGTCTACTCCGACTGGCAGCAGCTCTCCAGGCAAAAAAAGTCTTTCTTATCACCTTCTGCCTGATTCTTTAACTGGAGATGCCGGGGATTGAACCTGGGACCTCCAGCATGCCGAACAGATGCTTTTCCACTGAGCCACAGCCCCTCTTTTCAGCTCTCCAGGGTCTCAGGCAGAGGTCTTTCCCATCACCTCCTGCCTGGTCCTTTTAACTGGAGATGCTGCCAGGGATTGAACCTAGGGCCTTCTGCATGCCAAGCAGAGGCTCTGCCACTGAGCCACGGCCCCTCCACAACAAGGGAGCTCCAAGGAGCTTCAGAGGTTAAAGAACATGAGGCCAGAGAAGGCAATTTGGCTTTTAACACACATCCAGTTAACCAACCCGATATTTGGATGTAGGTGTCCAGTTATAAAGTTTCCAGAATTTCCGTCATGCCCCCCTTCCAGTGGGCGCAAGCAAAGTTTTCCCTATCACTCCTGCCTTGGGGGGTGGGGGGTGGGGGTTGAGTCCCCTTGCTCCTTTGGCAATTTTCACAACAGATGATCCAGCCAAGAGATCCCCTGGGATCTGACCTATGAGCAGTAGCACTCTCTCCCAGCTATTCTGATCCCCAGGAATCTCTATGGGGCAGAACTGGTGGGACAGACCTGAAGGATATTCCAGTTGGGTGAGCCTCCACTCAGTAACGAGAGCTAAGCAAGTGGATTTCACAGGCTCCAGGATCTGACCTATCACAATATAGTTCTGAGCTGGTAAGACGCTGTTGTGTCCAACATGTGGCATGGCTTACTTGTTCGAGTCATCTGAGGCATCTCTGTAGGAGCAGCTGTTGAGCTTGACGTCTGCTCACTGCAAGATCCAAACTGCAGGGTGTGAGTGGTGCATGCCGGGCAGGTGGAAGGGGGGATGACTCCCCCTGTTATTCCACCCCAGGAGTCACAGTAGCAAAAAAAATCCCATTAGGTGCTCAGATTACCAGGATGGTCGTTTGACAGTTCCCGATTCTGCAGATCGAAGACTAGAGAGCCCCCGGATCCCAGCTATTTCCCCCCTCCAGCGGGGACACCTCACAGGGGTCTGGACCAGCAAGTTTCCCTCTTTGCCCCCCCCCGACACCCCTGAAACTCATCCCCACTCACAATGTAGCAGGATTCACAATAGGAGCGCCGGTCAATGGCGTAGAAAGGCTGCCCCCGAAGGCGACAGTGGCAGGTGGAACAGGTGAAGCATTCCACGTGGAAGACCTGGTCCATGGCCACGCAGCCCGTGCCGTCCCCCACCACGTTCTCACCACACCGGGCGCATCGGCCTGACCAAAAGGGGGACAAGAGGCAACATGGAGGTCAAGGGTAGGGACTCGGCTGGGAAACGGAGTGACTGCAGGAGCTGGTGATGGAAAAGGTCGTGAAGTCTCAGGGTATCTGAAGAAGCGAGCCCTGACTCCCGAAAGCTCCTCCCCTGCCACACATTTTGTTCGTCTTTAAGGTACTCCTGGACTCTGGCTCTTTTCTGCCGGCAACCCCATTGCGTCGTCAAGGAAAGAGATGTTCAGAGGTGGGTTTGCCGTGACCTGCCTCTGCGTCGCGACCCTGGACTTCCTTGGCAGTGGTCTCCCAGCCAAATAGTAACTAGGGTCAGCCCTGGTTAGTCCCTGAGATCTGAAGAGATCAGGCTAGCCCGGGTTGTCCCCATGACAATACTGACAGCATACTTTCAGCATCACACACCAACTTGTTGCCGGGTTTACAACAGACCTTGGAGGCGGGCCAGTATTACAATCTCTGCATTGCATGTGTTGGGGGGGGGGGGCTGAGTTGGTGGCAGAGGTGAGCTTTGACCCTGAAGACCCCCATGGCAACATTGCATGAATCAAGCTCACTGCTGTGCAGCCACTAGGGTTGACAACCTCCAGGTGGGACCTGGAGATCCCCTGGAAATTGCAACTGGTCTCCAGAGAACAGAGATCCGTTCCCCTGGAGAGAACAGTGGCTCTGGTGGGTGGACCCCACGGCATTACACCCCACTGAGGCCCCTCCCCCAAACCCCACCCTCTGCCCTGAAATCTCTAGGAATTTCCCAGTCCGGAGCTAGCAGCCCTGACTGCCCCAGAGCCCCACGGAGAAGTCTTGCCTCCAAACCGGCGCCACACCCATGGGACCGAGGGCCCCCCCACTTCCAGATCTCCCAGTTGAGTTCCTCACCAAAATACTCGCCGGACGGAGGGTTGTTCATGTCATACACAAGTTTCTTCGTCAGCCGATCGAGCTCTTCTTCTGGGCGGCTTGGAGGAGCCTGCAGGGGGGGGGGGGCGGGGAGAAAGGAAGCAAAGAGCCCTCAGTCCGGGGAGAGGCCGGAGGAAACCCAGCCATGGCTGCTGCTGAATCAGCAAAGGATTGTTTCGGTACCCCTTTTTACCCAAGGCTGTGGCTCAAGCCAGACAGATGTGACGGAATTAAGGGCAGGGCCTCCGAGCGTGCACCAAGTGCCGTTTCTCTCACCGGACAGCCAGGACAGCCCCACGCACATCTGGGCTCCCGGAGCTTCCTGCTCAGAGGGGCTCCCTCCCAGAGAGGGCTGACGGGAGGGACTGCATTTAGAGATGCAAACACATTCAGGCTGTCTAGAAAAGCCAGCGGGCACAAAAACTGTAAAAACCCCAAGATTCTCTCTGCCCTTTGAGGGAAGACCGCCCCTCCCTGGCTGTGACCCTATTGCAGGGACTGGGAAAGGTCACATCCTGTACTCAGAAACCTCCACGTTCAAAGGCAGTCAATCTCTGCGTCCCAGTGCCAGAAGGCAACATCACGTTTCTCTGCCCTGTTGTTGGCCCTCCGGAGGAACTGGCTGGCCACTGTGTGAGACGGGATGCTGGACTGGATGGACCCTCACTGGTCTGATCCAGCAGGGCTCTTCTGCTGGTCTCAACCTCTGCCCCACATTTTCTTGGCTGTAATTCTCCACCTCTTCCAAGCCAGCCCAGGGATTCACCTCTCCCTAGGGCTGCCAACCAGCACAGCCAGGGCCTGGAGATTTCCCAGAATTATAACAGACCCCCAGAAGCCCCTGGAGAAGCTGGTTGCTTCGGAGAATCAACAATACGGCCTTTTATCCTGCTGAGCAGTGTTCCCTCTAAGCTGAGCTGGTGTGAGCTAGCTCACAGTTTTTTAGCCTCTGGCTCACCCATTTTGTCTCAGCTCCGGAAGGAGGGCTCCAGAGCAAATGAATTTATGCAGCAGCCAAATCCCTCACTCGCCACTTTAATGCCAGGAACTCACAAAGTAGAATTTTTGCCCACTGGACTCCGCAGCTTGGAGGGAGCATTGCTGCTGAGGTCCCTCCCCTCCCCAAAGCCCACCCTCTCCAGTCCCCACCCCCCAAATCTCCAGGACAGTCACAACTGGAGCTGGCAACCCCACCTCTCCCACACTCCCTGGCCCAGTCCCCACCTCAGTCTTCTTACCTGGTGCTGGTATCGCAGCCCTCCGCCGCTGGCTGGCATCGGTGCCACGGCCGCCAACTCCTCCTTCCCCGGCTTCACCAGTCCGGACTGGTACTGCCCTCCCGGGGAGCCCAGCCTGGCATGCCCTCCAGGAGCAGGGTAGAAATCCCCCTCGCCCACCCGCTTGCCGTAAGAGGGGGGCTCCGGGTCCCAGGGATCGGCATCATGGGGTCGGGTCCTGAGCCCCGGCTCCGAGGCATACTGGGCAGGCAGTTTAGCCCCATAGCCGGGCCGCGGGGACGGAGGGCCGTACGCTTGCTCAGCCCTGCGCCGCGGTTGGTTGTAGCCCGGGACCGGCTGGGCCACCTTCACTTGAATGTTGAAATGGGGACTGGCGGAGGTCGAGGCCGTGGCGTAGGAGGCCGGCGTCGGCTGGGGGAAGGGCTTGGGGACCGCCGTCGCCCGGAGGTAGCCCGCCCCGTAAGGGTCGCTGGAAACGGGCATGCCGTACTGGGAGGGCAGCCCCGAGGAGGCCGGATAGGCTGGCGCTTGTGGCGGGGGGCCTCCATAAGGCACGCTCTTGGCATAGCAGTCAGTGGCGAAGGCGGCAGCTTTGCCCGGGGTGAAGGCACCAGAAGGTCCCGGCTTGTAAGCACCGGTAGGCTTGGAGGCGCCTGGCTGAGGTGGGGCGGGTGGGTACGGCGCGGAATCCACATTCTGGAGGAAGGGAGGAAATTCGGGTCAGGAGTGGACGGGACTGGGTGTGTGGGGGAGAATCACAGAGACCCTCTCCCCACCCCCCCCCCACCGCCACCCTCCTCTCTTTTCCCTACCTGCCTCTCACCCCGGCGCTGCCCAGCGCTCTCCATATCCGCCAACATGTTGGTGAGCGAGTCTATCTGGACGTCGATGTTGGAGGAGCCAGCCGGTCGCTGGTCCAGGAAGGGGCCCTGCGGGGACAGGGGGGGGGGGGGAGAAGGGGAGGGGGTTGGTCTTTTCCCAGTCGTTGGGCTCCCAGGAGAGAGAGGGTGGAAGGGGCTCACCAGCACCGCAAGGCAGCTGCCATCTCCCTGCCACACTCTGACTCTTCCCTGCGCAGCCTGAATCCCTACCGCGGCAGCTCACCAGGCAGAAGTTCAACAGGAGTGGCTTCCCACACCACACCACCTGCCTGGCACTCCGTTCTAAAAGGCAAAGGAACCTCACCAGTTTTGTTTTTTAGTATTCTCCCTGTATTTTTCATATCTCTGTGTGTGTGTGTGTGCGCGCGCGCACCTGGAAGTCATGGCGACCTCTGGTGACTGACCCCTACTGGGGGCCTGGAGGATATTCAGGGAGGTGGCTGAATCAAGCCTGCCCCCGCCTCCCAACTGCTGGCATTCCTTCGAGGTCTCCCATCCAAGTTCTTGCCAGAGTTGGCTCTGCTTAGCACCCGAGTTCTGACGAGATCAGGCTTGCCTGGGCTATCCAGGGCAGGGCACACCGCTGGGTCTGAAGGGGCTTCCCCGAGCCGGCTGCTCCTCCACCCTGCTGACCCCAGCCCAGCTCACCTGCCCGTGGTAGCCTGGAGGAGAGACGCTGCCCCAAGAACCCCCTGATCCTCGCTCTTCTCGGGCTGGGTAATGAGACTCAGCCGCAGCATCCTGGGGGAGGGAAGGGGGCCCTGGCACGAAAAAGAGGGAGGGAAACAGATCACAGTTTTAGGAATCGGATTATCCAGACAGAGGAAGTCAAAGTTGTCCGTCTTGCTATGATCTCTCCAGCAGTACTAGGAGGACCATTGCAGGAGACCGAAGAGAGACAGAAAAGAGAGCACCTGCTTTTCACAATGAGTACTTGACTTGTGGAACTCCCTGATACAAGATGTGATGGGCGTGGGCTTAGACGGATTTTAAAGGCAGCAGGACCATTTTATGGAGGAGAGGGCTATTTGCTGGCTGTTAGCCACAGGGTTACCAACTCACGCTTGGGAAATACCTGGAGATTTAGGGGTGGAAACCAATGCTCCCTCTAAGCTGTGGAGTCTTGTGAGCAAAAATTCTACTTTGTGAGCTGCTGGCATTCAAGTTGTGAGCAAGCGATTTTGCTACTGCATACATTCGTTTGCTCCGGAGCCATCCTTCTTAAGCGAAGACAAAAATGTGTGAGCTGGAGGCTAAAAAAACTGTGAGCTAGCTCACACTGACTCAGCTTAGAGGCAGAGGCATCAACTTCAGGGGGGCTGGGGAGCTGGAGGACCCCCCCCCTGTACTTTTCCAGGACATGCTGAGCCTCCCCTGGAGACAATGGCCTGTAATGTCTCTGTCCCAGCCCCAGCCCTCCCCCCCCCCCCCCGGGGGGAAATTGGAAAGTCTGCGCCCTTGCTTAGAGGGAACACTGGGAAACCGCAGGAGGTGCTACGTAGAACCACAACACGGGAGAGAGAAAGGAAAGGAAAACGGAGCGCCAAACAGGCCTGTTTACATGAATGTCTCTCCCGGCATGTTTTCATCCTTAAAAGTTTGGTGGCGTGTTTATAAATAGAAACTTCAGTTGCTCCTGAAAAGGTGAAGGAGTTACACTGAGCCTTGACAATACAAAGTATTTTGCCGCTGACCACCCACCTGGTGGTTGGCACCACGACTTAAGGGGGTCACGGCACTGACCCATGCGGTAAGCCCACCTCCAAGCCGGGGTCGGCCAGATGGCCCCGAGAGGCTTACAGTCACAGCCATCCTCAACATCTTGGGTTGCCAGCTTTTTCCAAAAAACTTTATTCATAAACTTTTCACAACATAACACAACAATCAACGAACCTGCGCAGCTGAAAGAATTTGGGTTGCCAACTTTGAGCTGGGAAATTCCCGGAGACTTGGGGGGGGGGGACTAGGGAGGGGAGGGACCTCGTTGGGGTATAGGGCACACAAATTGCCCTCCAAAGCAGCCATTTTCTCCAGGGGAACTGACTGCTGTAATTTCAGGAGACCTCCAGGCACCACCTGGAGGCTGGTAACCCTATATAGCACCTCTAACCCCAGGGGTGTCCCACTATTGGCTAAGATAAAGAGTTTGCTTTGTGGCCACCTTGGCTAGAAGACACAGACAATCACGTCTTCACTTAATCCTTCCAAAAACGCTGGTTGTGCTGACCCAGATCACAAAATCCAAGGGCATCTTCTACTGTCTTCTACTGGCCCTCAGTCCACCGCCTGTTGTGGGGGTGGGGGAGGTGCCTGGCTGTATCATGACAAAGCAGACAATCTTTCTCCACCCCACCTCCTTCCTCTTCCAGGTCTCCCTTCCTGCCTCATTCTCCCACCCCCCAGCCTGTCCTGGGATTGTCTCTTCCCAAAGTCCGTGCTCATCTGCTAAAGATACCCGTGGTTACACAACCCGCTCAATTGCCGTGGACGGAGGCCAAGACCTCGTGGCTGCAGATGTTTCTCAGCAGAATCCTTCGGCTCAGAGCTGGCCCGGGTCCGCCGACACAGACGGGGACTTCAATCATAGCGCCTTGGGCAAAGTCAGGCTCTCTCACGGCCTACCTGTCGGGCCTGAAAGACCAGCTACCTCGCTAAGTTGGTAGAGAAAGGAGTAGGGAAAAGAGTCCAAAGGGCCTCACGCTTAGGCACTGGAATTGCCAGCTCCAGGTGGGGGAAACCCTGGAGATTTGGGGAGGGGGAGGCCAGAGGCCACCCTCCAAAGGAGCCATTTTCTCTGGGGGAACTGATCTCTGTCGCCTAGAGACCTGCTGTAATTCTGAGAGATCTCTCGCCCCTCGGCACCTGGAGGCTGGCAGCTTTATTTGGCACTAGGGTGCCCAGTTCTGCGATGGGAAATACCTGGAGATTTGGGGGGGTGGAGCCTTTGGAGGGGGAGAGACCTCAACTGTCATCCTGGGAGATCTCCAGGCCCCACCTGGAGGATGGCAACCCTCAGTGCTGTCCTCTGGACAGATGTTTCAGGTTTGCAGGCAGCGTGGCACTTCTGGAAATCACCATTCTGCAGACGGCGGCCTGCCCTTCATGCTTCCGCGCAGCCCAGCTCCCAGCAGACCCCATTACCTGTGGCAGGGGGTGGGTACCGATGGGCCGGCCCCATCGCACTCATGGTTCCGTTGGCTTCCTGAGATCCGTACACGGGCCTGGGGGTGGTCGGGGCAGTAGCAAAACTTTTCTGTGGCTTGCAAGCCACTGGAGCGGAAATCAAGATACCAGGAGACCCCGAGACGCCCACCTGCTTTGGGGGGAGCCAGGTGGGGCCAGACATCATGAGAGAAGCTAGAAAAAAAATTAAAAAGGGACAGAACACTCAGGTCTCGTGTGCTGTATGTAGAGAAGATTCTAGAAGGTCCCGTTTACACCAAGAAGCGGGAAAGGGAGAAGGGTCTTGTAAGCTGAAGAGCCTTCCTCTTATTTTTTTTATTGAAAACGTTTAGTAGCAGCCACTCCACCTTGCAAGAATTAAAGGCAGATTACCGTACAAACACAATAATTTAAAATCAGTCCTTCAAAACTGCTGCTGCTGGTAGAAAGATGAACTGAAACTTAGCCGACGAGGACACACTCTGCCCTGGTTAATCTCCCATCGTGGCTTCATACACTCTTCTTCACTCAAAAGGTTGGGGAAGCCCAGGTTTGGGGCCCCTCAAAAGCACTTAAGGGGTGAAAGTTTTCAAGCAGTGACCTTATGTCATACACCCGAAAAGTGGAATAAACCAGTGTCACAACATTTCAGCTTCCAAAGCTGGATGTAGTAGAAAAGAGCAAGAATCCCAGGAGCACCTTAAAGACTAACAAAATTTGCGGCAGGGGAGTTAGTGCTCACTTCTTCAGATACAGCCAGACTGTGATATAAGGACAGATGGATTCATTCTAGCTGTATCTGAGGAAGTGAGCAGTGGTTCCTGAAAGCTCCTCCCCTGCCACCAATTCTATTTCTCTTTCAGATGCTCCTGGACCCTTGCTCTTTTCTTCGGCTACAGACAGACTAACACGGTCACCCATCTTGATCTAACACTGTATGTGACAGCTTAATGTATCAACAGGCAGATGTAAGTTTGCTGCCATACACCTAACTGCCATGATAAATTTTGTGCTTTAAAAACATACATTATATTAGGATTGGCATCGCTTAAAAGCAGAAACCCAAAGTAAATTTGGTGGGTTGCTCAGGCAAAACACCTGGCGGATGTCAGAGGAAACAAAACTGACTGCAAGGAGCGGTGTCTCTAAGCTGTGTCCCTCTAAGCAGTCCCTCATTAACCCAGGAAGCCCCACTCAGTAGCAATCTGCCCATGGCCTATTTGAAGATTACAGCGGTTACGTTCTGCTCAGGATGTGAACTGCTCTGCCCAGGAGGGAGAAAAAAAATCAGAGGAAACATTGTCAAGAAGTTTAGCAAAGGTCCAGGAATGGGGAAAGAGCCAGTCTGGTGTAGTGGTTAAGTGCGCGGACTCTAATCTGGGAGAACCGGGTTTGATTCCCCACTCCTCCACTTGCACCTGGCTGGATGACCTTGGGCAAGCCATAGCTCTGTACCAGCTGTTCTCTCAAGGACAGCTTGGGAAAGAGCTCTCTCAGCCCCACCTACCTCACAGGGTGTCTGTTGTGGGGAGGGGAGGGGAAAGGAGTTTGTAAGCCGCTCTGAGACTCTTAAGTGAGTGAAGGGCGGGGTATAAATCCAATCTCTTCTCTTCTTCTCTTCTTGCAACCCCCTAAGGAGGGCTATCAAACAGCTATTTTTAAAAAAACCACAACACCCCAAGGCATCGAAACAACCACAGATCTGTCATCTCGACCACGGACAAAACTAAAAGTTCTTCAAACTAGAATGAAAAGAAAGCGAAGGAGAAAACTCAGACTGATAACAAAGACAGCAGAGAAGTACGCGACCCAGTACATTTAAAAAGCAGCACAGGGTCGAACAATTGATATAAGAGGCGCAGGAACTGAATACGATACACACAGCCAATGTTCCCTCTAAGCTGTGGAGTCGTGTGAGCAAAAATTCTACTTTGTGAGCTGCTGGCCTTATAGTTGTGAGTTAGCGATTTGGCTACTGCATCAATGAGTTTGCTCTGGAGCCATCCTTCCTGAGCTAAGGCAAAAATGTGTGAGCCGGAGGCTAAAAAACTGAGCTGGCTCACACTAACTCAGCCTGGAGGGAACACTGCACAAAGCAATAGTTAATCAACACAAAATTTAAGAATCTCCAACTGAGCAACAAACCAAAAACAGAACACTCAGGAGGCCTAAGGAGACCCACCCAAACCCTGACTCTACCTGGATGCTTGTGGACTAACCCCTCTCTCACTCAGCCAGCCCACCTTGCAGGGTTGAGGAGTAGGTAAAATGGGGGTTGGGAGAGCCAGGTATGTTCCCATGTGCTCCTTGGAGGAAGCACAGGATAAAAATAGCGTGCACGCGAGAGGGATTCCTCAGATGAAGAACCACCGTTTTCTTTTTCCCACTCTTCAGTTCTGAACGGAAGCTAATGTGATTCATCCGTTCATTTATCTTATTTATTATCTTCAGCTTACAGCCTGCCCTCCCCTGGATCGCAGGGCTCAGGATGGCTGACAGCAGGTACCCACAAACAATATTGAAACAATCAATCCATTCATCAATAAAACCCAGTTTACAACAGCAATTTATAAACAGTTTAAATCTAATCAGAGGCGATCATCATTCAGGGGGGTCCATGGATGTTAAGGTGGCATTAAAACAGATGGAGAGCCAAAGACCAAGTCATAAGGCGGAGGGAGGCCGATACAAATTGAATGATTGACCCCTCAGCCATAGGCCTGCCGGAATATCTCCATTTTACAGGCCCAGTGCAACTGCATTAGGTCCCGCAGGGCCCGGATGTCATTTGGGAGAGCAGGCCACCAGGCCGGTGCCAAAGCCAAAAGGCTCTGCCTGAGGCTAAGTGGGTATCTTGCAGGCCAAGGATCTCCACAAGATTTTGACCCACTGAGCGTAATGGTCTTTGGGGGACATACCAGGAGAGATGGCCCCTTAGGTATGTTGGAGAAGGAAAAAAATCTTGGGGTTGTAGTGGAAAGCTCACTGAAAATGTCAACACTGTGGGTGGCAGCCGTAAAAAAAGGCAGACTCCACGCTGGGAATAATTAGGAAAGGGATTAAAAATAAAACAGCCGCTATTGTAATGCCCCAGGAAAGATCCCTGGTGTGGCCTCATTTGGAACCCTGTGTACGGTTCTGGTCACCATATCTCAAAAAGGACACGGCAGAGCTGGCAAAAGTACGGAGGGCAACCAAGTTGATTTGGGGGTTGGAGCACCTTCCCTAGGAGGAAAGGCTGAAGAGTCTGGGACTTCTCAGTTTAGAAAAGAAACAGCTAAGGGGAGACATCACAGAGGTTTATAAAATCATGCTTGGGGTGGAGCGAGGGGACGGGCGGAGTCTCTGTCTCTTATAATACTAGCACTGGGGGCACCAAATGAAGCTGAGGGCTAATAACCAGAAGTCAGAAAACAGGAAATACTTCGTTACACAGAGTAATTAAAATGTGGGATTGGCTGCCAGAGGATGCAGCGATGGCCTGGGTGCAGACAACTTTAAACGGGGGTTGGGCAGATTCAATGGCTCCCAGCCACGGGGACTGAAGGGGACCTCCATATTCCCAGGTGTTCAACTTCTGCATCCCGGAGCCAGCAGGCAGCGTAAGGGGAAGGCCTCTCTGCCCTGCTGTGGGCCCTCCAGGGGAACTGGGTGCTGAGTGGGACGTGGGGTGCTGGACTAGACGGGCCACGGGTCTGATCCAGCAGGGCTCTTCTGACGTTCTTGGGAGCAGTGCTCCCTCTAAGCTGTGAAGTCCGGTGAGCAAAAATTCTACTTTGTGAGCTACCGGCATCAGAGTTGTGAGGGGGTGATTGGGCTCCTGCATAAATCGGTTTGCTCCGGAGCCCTCCTTCCGGAGCTGAGACAAAAATGGGTGAGCCGGAGACTAAAAAACTGTGAGCCAGCTCACACTAACTCAGCTCAGAGGGAACACTGCTTGGTGCAGCAGCAGCCCAGTCGCTCGCTCACAACTTCAGTGCTAGTAGCTCACGAAATAGAATTTTTGCTCACAAGACTCCACAGCTTCGAGAGAGCGTTGCTTGGGAGGTGTAACTATAACGCCAGGCCATATGGGGGACACCCGGACTCCACCCGGCTGCCGGCCCGGGCCACGCCACGCCCCCCCCCCCCCCCGGCCAGCTACACTCGAGAATCCCTCCACTCCTGGCCCAGCCCGGACAGGGACTCCTTCCGGGGGGCAAAGGGAGTTCCCCAGCGAGTGCGAGGGGTCCGGAGCCCTGCTCAGCGCCCCCCTCCCGGCCACACCTTCCCCCCGACAGGAGCCCCCGCCAGAGACGCCCTCCCCCCCGTGAGGTCGCAGGGGCTTCCCCCCCTCCCCGGGAGAGACCACCAGCCCGGGACTCTCGGGTTCCTGCGCCCAGAGGAGGCGAGCCGGCCTCGGGTCCCCCCGGGTCCCCCCCCCCCCCCGCGTCAGCTCAGAGTCGTCGGGGCGCCGCCTGCCTGCCTGCCCCGCCTCCCCGCCCGCCGGCCGGGCTCTCACCGAAGCGCAGGAGGAGTGGCCGGGCCTCCGCCTCCCCGCCGCGCCGCCGGTTCGATCCCCGTCAAACTTTCCTCGTCGGCCCCATCCTAAAAAAAGAAACTTTTTTCCATGCCCCCCTTGGGTGACGTCACCGCATTCCAGAGGGTCACGTGGGCCACTGGGAATTCCCGCCACTTCCGGTGGGGGGGAGGGGGAGGAGGAGGAGGGAGCGAATGAATGGGGGGAGGGGGCTGGCCGGGGCCGGGGGGAGGGGCGCGCCGGCCTCGCAGCCCCGCCCCGCTCCTGGGGCGGGAGGGACCCCGGGGGGGGGGCTAGCTCTGGATTCCTGGGAGCCCCTGGCCGGGCAGAGTGGGGCTGGCAACGACGGGCAGAGCAGAGGGCATGGGGGCCGCCCAGCAAGGCTTTTCCTCTGGGTCCAGTGTTCCCTCCAAGCCGAGTGAGTGTGAGCCAGCTCACCGTTCCTTAGCCTCCGGCTCACAGCTTTTTTGTCTCAGCGCAGGAAGGATCTGGCTCCAGAGCAAACTCAGTGATGCAGCGGCCAAATGGCTCGCTCCCCTCTTTAACGCCAGGAGCTCACAAAGAAGAATTTTTGCTCACCAGGCTTAGAGGGAGCCTTGCCCGGGTCCCTTCCCCTCCCCTCCCCTCCCCTCCCCTCCCCTCCCGCGGTCTCCTGGGGCCTGGCCCGGGGCGGCGGCGGCGGCGGGGGGGCGTGGGAGAGGTGCGTGCCGCCCTCCGTCTGCGATCCCTGCCCGGGCAGGCCGGCCTGGGCGTCTCTCCTCCTCGGGAGCGGTGGGGGCATCTCTCCTCGCCCTCCTCCCCGGAGCGGCTGACCTCCTGCTCCCCTCCTCCTTGGAGCCTCCCAACAGCCTTGCGAGGGAGGCCAGGCTGAGCCTGCCCGGAGGGCCCCCCCTTGGGGATTCAGCCCCGGCTTGCCCCCTCCCACCACGAAGGCCCCGCCTCCCTGCCAGGGGCCAGCCCCCGGACACAGAAGGACCGGGGACCGAAAGAAGGGAGCGCCCCTGAGCATACGCAGAGTGCCTTTCCCCTCCCCGCTGCAGAGCCGACCGAGTGGCCGGGGGGGGGGGCGGCGGACTTGGGGGTAGGGGGTGTGCCTAGAAGGGCGCGTCGGGGATCCCTGCTGGCGCCGGCCCAGCCCGTTATCGGCCTCTCCGAAGGGCGCCGGGGTCTTATCAAGCCCGGCAGCAGCTCAGACCCTGGAACCGTCCGGCCCGACGCTCCCGTCGCCTGCACGGAGGCCTGGCCCGTGGGGTGGGAGGGGACGGGGGAGGCCCGGGTCTCTCTTCACTCAGCCGAGCCTACCTCGCAGGGCTGTTGTGAGGACGCCTGGGCGCACCACCCTGGGAGTCCAAGAAGCGCCCGAATGAATGCCTGGGAGAGGTCGGGGTCAGGGGGGGGGGGATGGTGTTCCTGGGAGGAGGGAGGGAGGGAGCACCCCCTGTGGGGCAGGGCCCGGGGCTCAGTGGGGACAGCCTCTGCTGGGCATGCGGAAGGCCCCGGGTTCAAGCCCCGGCCGCATCTCCAGTTGAAAGGCCCAGGCAGGAGGGGATGGGAAAGACCCCGGAGAGCCGCTGCCAGTCTGAGCGGCCGAGGCTGGCCTTTGACGGACCCCGGGCGGTCTGACTCAGGCGGAGGCGGCTTCCAGGTGTCCCACGCCAGCCTGGCCCGGCGCTGCCTTTGGGACCCGGCCCTCGCCCTCCCCCCGTCCCGAACTGTGGCTGGCCAAGCCCAGCCCGCCAGCATCTATTTTTAAGAGCTCCCACGCCCGCCCGCCCGGCAGGGAAAGCTGAACTCTAAATATAAAGCGCCGTCCGCACTTGGCGAAGCCTCCCAAAGGAGACGCGGCCATTTCGCTCCCCCCCCTCCCGCTTCGGCGTTGCTCAGCGCCAGCCCCAGACTTTCCTCTGCCCCCCCCCCCCCCCCCGGGATCCCAGTTCTCCTTTCCCAGATCCCAGCCCCGAGTGGGAGAGCGCGGAGGGGCCTTTTTGGATAGGGCTGCCAAGCACAGGCTGAGAAAGCCCTGGAGACCTGGGGGGCGGGATCCGGGGAAGGCGGAGTTTGGGGAGAGCAAGGACAGGGGGTGGGTATAGGGCCATAGAGTCCACCCTCCAAAGCTGCCGTTTTCTCCAGGGGAACTGATCGCGGGAGCTCAGCTGTAATTCCGGGATACCTCCAGGCCGCAGCGGGAGGTTGGCAGCCTTAGCCCTTTGCCGCGCTTATTTCCTGCGGAGGAGAGCGCGAGAGCGCTGGGAACTGGGACGCGGCTGGCTTGGGACAGTTTTCGGACCGGGCAGCCGGACTGGCCTGCGGGAGAAAAGCAAGATCCGAGTCCGGTGCCGCGCGGATTCTCAGGGTCGGAGCTGTTGAGAGAGGAAATCTGGCTGGTTTTCAGGCGACCCGGACTCGACCCTTGTCCGGATCAGAGTCCCTCCTTTGCAATACGAAGTTCGAGTCCAGCTGGGCATAAGCTTTGCTGTGCGCGCACCGTGTGGACTCGAACTTTGTTCTGCTGCTTTAGGCCAACACCTGAATCTTGGCAATAGTTTGGGGGAAGAACCTAAAAGCGCATCCAGCGCCAAGCCCGAGGCCGGCGGAATCCCAACAGCCGAGACGCTTCGTGCGCTCTGGGCAGCCTCCCTTTGTAGCACTTCGCGCAGCGCATCTCCTCCTTCACTTCTCTTTCTTTCATTTGCCCCGTTTCTGCTCCGCCTTCCTCGCCGGCTCTCCAGGCGGATGACGCAGAATAGTTCCGTGGCATCGGCAGAGAGTGACGTCCGATCAGCGTCGCCAGGGGGCGCGCCAATCCTCGCCTGGGCTTCGGTTTGCTGCGGGAACTATTAGAGCCCGCCTTTCCTCCGGGGCTCAAGGCGGCTTACAAATCCAAAGGGAAAATCATACGGCCCCGAGCATCAAAAGCCAAGGACTCCCCCCACATGCCCCAAGCCACCGCCCGAGTGAATAAAACACACTTGGTTGCAGTTCCTCCCCCGCCCCCCCAAAACCTGCCGCATCTCGAAGAGCAGGTTCCATAGGGGGGGAGCGGTTATAGGAAAAGCCGGGGCTCCGGCAGGCGCCCTCGGCGGCCACTAGAGGGCAGGCTGACGACTACGGCAGGCGGCGCGCGTCTGGGGAAGGCAATCTCTTCGTCGCGGCAGGGGAGGGTCGCCAGGTCCTCCCGAGCCCCCCGGCGGGAGATGGAGGAGATGGGGGGATGGGGGAAATTTGGAGATGGAGCCTGGGGAGGACAGGGACCTCAGTGGGGTCCAGTGCCACACAGCCCAGCCTCCCGAGCATCCATTTTCCTGCAGGGGAACTGATCCCTGTAGTCTGGAGCTGAGCTGCAATTTCGGGGGATCCCCAGGTCCCACCTGGAAGCTGGCATCCCTTAGCTGCACAGCAGGCTGGAATTCGGCAGGTCCTGCTTCACCCTGCTGGGGAAGAACAGCCGGCAGCCCGAGTCAGGATCCCTCCTGCTGGCACGAAAGTGCCGTGATCCGAACCCACCACCGCCCGAGACGCCCACCCGTAACCAGTCCAAGGAGGGATCCCCGCTCCCCGCCCCCCCCCCGCTTCCTCTCCTGTCTCCTCGGCTGCGCTCAATGCGCTCCTGCTGGCAAACCACGGGGGGGGGGGGGGGTCGGCCAGAGGGGGGCGATCCCGGCTCGGGAAGCTGGACCAGAAGAGGCTGCACGGAGGCTGGCTGGCCCTTTCCCTTCCCGCCCCCCCGCCCCCGGCCGCTGGTGGGCTTTCCAAGAAAATCACCAGGAGCCCATCGCTCTGGGTACTCCTGCTGGCACGAGCGGGTCCCACTCTGCTGCCTGCTGGATACTGTCCGAGAGGGCAGCAGGGGGGGGGGGGGCGGGGGCCGTATTTGGTGCCACAGGGCGGGGCTGGCGCTGGGGACAAGCTGAACTTGTGGGGCCGCCTTTCAGGAAAGAGCGCAACAAAGGAGAGCTGGGGGAAACCTGGGAAATCTAGAGGGCTGGCGGAAGCTCCCTGAGTCTGAAGCCAAATTCACTTTCAAAAAAGAAAGAAAGAAACTTTCCAGTCTGCAGGGCCAAAGCTCTGGAGGGAAGCATCCACCCTGCACAAGCGTCCTCTCCGCAAGCAAAAAGAGATCTCTGTACCGAAAAGTGGTTTGTAACATTTGGGGGACACCACCAGTACCTTTGGCAGGAGCTCTCCCCTGTAAAACAGGCACAGGGTGGAGGGAGCTGGCCAAGAGAACTTTCTTTCCCTCTCCCCAAAATAGTTGAACTGGAGGGCTTCCAATGAAGCTGACCTGACAGTGGGTTTGGGACGGACAAAAGGAAATACTTCTTTACGCAGAGTGTTCAAAATGTGGAATTTGTGCCCTGCCCTGGATAGCCCAGGCAAGCTCGATCTTGTCAGAGCTCGGAAGCTAAGCGTGGCCGACCCTGGCGGGTGCTTGGATGGGAGACCTCCGAAGAATACCAGGGTTGGGAGGCAAAGGCAGGCAATCTCAAGCCACTTCTCTGAACGTCCTCCGTGCCTCAGGAGGGGTCACCAGAGGTAGCCATGACTTCCACACATGGGGATATGCGCGCGCACACACACACACACACAAATGCAAAAAATACCCCCCCAGGGTCATTTCATTAAAAAGAGGTGCAAAAGCTTATTAGCATAACTCATTAGCATATGACACACCCCCTGCCATCACCGGAAGTGTGTCAGAAGGCAACATCCACCGCTCAGGCTCCACCCCAAAAACCTCCAGGTATTTCCCAACTCAGAGCTGGTGAGGCAGCTTGACACTTTGACTAAAGACACTTGAGGTTTCCTTTCCTCTTGCGACAACAAGCATGGAAATACAGATCAAGTTAGTCTGCTTTTGCTTTCTTCCACAGCACGTCACCACCATATGTGCCCACTCCTGGGCTTGTGACTCCCGAAACAGCGTTCCTGCGCGTTTCTGCTCAAAATGACCCCTGCTGCCCCCCCCCACATTGTGGAATTTGCTGCCAGAGGATCTAGTATTAGCTATAGGCATAGATGGCTTTAAAAGGGAATTAGACAGTCATGGAGGAGAGGTCTATCAGTGGCTACTAGTCACGGTGACTACAAAGAACCTCCATGTTCAGAGGCAGCCAACCTCAGGGGAAGGCCAGGGTGTCTATGTCCTTCTTTTGGCCATCCAGAGGAACTGGCTAGCCACATTATGAGACAGGGTGCTAGACTAGATAGACCCTCACTGGTCTGATCCAGGGGGGCTCTTCTGACGTTCTTCTGTCTGCCCTGTAAAAATCTTAAGTTTCCTTCTGAAGTCCCAGGCCTGGGAACAGTGCAGATTCAAGAGTCAGGGAAGGAGTGGCACCCACATAGGCTTGGTTCCCCCCCGCCCCCCGTCCTCCCTGGGGGAGTGAATTTCTGATTAAACTGGAGTAGGATCTGAAACTCTGGGTGTGTTCAGACAAGCAGCTAATTCCGCCATTGGCCCGACTGTAATTTGATCTAGATCTCTTTGATCCAGTGTTGCATGACCAGACAGCTCGCCAGTGAATCGCTTTACCTGTGGATTGTCTAGATGGCATCCACCGTAAGGAGCCATGCAGTCGGCTTTTTTAAAAAAAAATACCTGTCTGCGCATGCGCATATGCACCTCACCATAACCTTGTTTTTCCATGCATGCGTGGACTAAAATGGTAAAAGCACTGCCAATGGTACCTTTCTCTCGGTACCATTTCAGTTAATAAAGTTGATAAAGTTCACGGGACCATCAGAAACATAAAATTGTTTGGATCATTTGAGCGGAGCTCTGGGGACATCGCATGTTTAAGCGGTTATGCACGCATCGCTAAGTCTTTTTTTAAATGGCGGCCGTTCGGGATGGTCTGGAGACCACCTCTGTGGGCTGACGGTGTGCTGGTGGAACAACCAGACATGGGAAGTCTGCCATTGGCCCCTCGGCCAGCTTAGGACCGGACTTTCACCACTATCTTTTAAGTACAGATCCCCAACGGGGATCAATGGGCTGATCGTGGAAGTGGGACAAGCCTTTGGCCCATGCTCAGAGACACTCTGCCTTCAGGATGCCTTCAGGTTTTCCCGGCCCAAGTCCTGGCGTCCAAAATAGGTTCCGGGAGACATCACCGAGTCCCCCACCCCCACACTTCTGCCTCAGCTCAGCGCCAGAGGACAGGGAAGGGGGTGTGTGGGGGGGGGGAGGAAATGGCCTCATGCAAGCAGGTGCTTCCTTGCCACCCCACGCGCAGTGCCTGCAGCAGAAGGAACAATGTAAGGAAGTCGCAGAGAAAACAATGCGACCCAAGGCTTAGTCTTCTTGGGCAGCAGGGCGAAGCACAGGCAGCCTCTGTGTGTGTGCGGGGAGGAGATCCCTGGGGTCTACCGGCGGTGCCAGGGAAAGGGAGGACTGCTGGAGAAAGCACCCTGAGGGATCCAGCCCCTAATCTGGGGAGGGGCGAGGGGAGAAGTCCCAATGCTGGAGAGAACTGGGGGGGGGGGCAGTCTCCCTGAGTGGCCGGACCATCCCTTTTCCTGAGAGGCCTATAAATACACCCCCCCACACCCCAGCTGAGCCAAGCTTCCAGGGGAAGGAAGGAGGTGAGCCACACACATCATTTCCTTTCCCGTTTGCACTGAAGTTATAAAAGGACCCTCCCTGGCTGGGTTGTGGCTGAGGCTGGTTCTCAGAGCGCCAGGACTCCTGGAGGGTCGGGGGGTCCAGCTGGATCTCTGCCCCCCTGCCCACCACCGTCACCTGCTGGCAGGAACCGGTTCTCCCCACGGCGGTCCCTGCAGGCCAGGGGTGAGTGGTGGGGGCCGGGGGCCTTGGCAGGGCGAA
Source organism: Lepidodactylus listeri (assembly GCA_029233225.1). Lineage (NCBI taxonomy): Eukaryota > Metazoa > Chordata > Lepidosauria > Squamata > Gekkonidae > Lepidodactylus > Lepidodactylus listeri. Next base: position 54,555,681 of record JARCFY010000018.1, read on the forward strand.
TGCTGCTGCAGTGGGCAGTTTGGAACGGGGGTCTCTGTGAGCGGGGTGGGAAATGGGGCTGCTGCAGGGTCTCTGAGGAGAGGGGTGGCTCAGTGGTGGAGGCTCTGCTTGGCAAGCAGGAAGTCCTGGGTTCAATCATCTGCATCTCCAGTTGAAAAGGACCAGGCAGGAGGTGACGGGAAAGGAGCTTTCTCTGCCCGAGACCCTGAAGAGCCGCTGCTAGTCTGAGTAGACAAGACTGACCTTGATGGCCCCAGGGGCTGATTCCTCATAAAGCAGCTTCAGGGGAGAGACTGTGGCTCAGTGGCAGAGCCTCTACTTGCCATGCAGAAGGTCCCAGGTTCAATCCCCGGCATCTCCAGGTAAAAGGACCAGGCAGGAAGACATGGGAAAGACCTCCGCCTGAGACTCTGGAGAGCAGCTGCCAGCCCAAGTAGACAAGACTGACCTTGATGGACCGAGGTTGTGATTCAGTAGAAGGCAGCTTCAGGTGTTCAAGCATTTCTAGAAGTCAAGAGACATGGGGGTTTTTGGGGGGGGGGGGCGACGACTAGTGGGCATCCCTAGTTCATGCCCCACCCATGTATCCCTAACCCTTTCACCTAAAACCCCATAGCAATTTCAGAATAACCAATGCTAAAACTGTGTTTTACATTCTCTCAGAGTCAGTCTGACCAGTAAAGTCTGCCTGTTTTTTTTGTTTTTTTTTAAAGGCCTGGAATACCTTTTTAAATAACATGGTGTCCCTGGTACTTGTTTGGGCCTGCTATTGGCTGTTTGTTCCTGAATGGATTTCATTCTGTAGTTTGTCAGCTGCCTATAACTCAAATGGCAGGGCAGGAACGTTCTAAGAAATAAAACAGAAGGATACCTCGACTTGTGAACTGGCTGGCCTCCAAAGAATCCCGGACCCAAAGGAGGCAGATCCAGATGGGCGGCCCTGTTAGTATGCAGTCTTCCCTCTAAGCTGAGTTAGTGTGAGCTAGCTCTCAGTTTTTTAGCCTCCAGCTCAAATATTTTTCCTTCGCTCAGGAAGGATGGCTCCGGAGCAAACTAATTTTCAAGACTATGCATGGGATAGAGCAGGTAGAGAAAGAAGTACTTTTCTCCCTTTCTCACAATATAAGAACTCGTGGGCACTCCATGAAATTGCTGAGCAGTCGGGTTAGAACAGATAAAAGGAAGTCCTTCTTCACCCAAAGAGTGATGAACACGTGGAATTCACTGCCACAGGAGGTGGTGGCGGCTACAAGCATGGACAGCTTTCAAAAGGGAATTAGATAAACATATGGAGGAGAGGTCCATCAGTGGCTTTTAGCCACAAGGTATAGATAGGAACTCTCGGTCTGGGGCAAGTGATGCTCTGTCTTCTTGGTGCTGGGGCGGGGGCAACAGTGGGAGGGCTTCGAGTGTCCTGGCCCCACTGGTGGACCTCCTGAGGGCACCTGGTGTTTGTGGCCACTGCGTGACACAGTGTTGGACTGGAGGGGCCCTTGTCCTGATCCAACATTATGTTCTTATGCAGCAACCAAATCACTCACTCACAACTTTAATGCCAGTAGCTCACAAAGTAGAATTTTTGCTCACAAGTCTCCACCGCTTACAGGGAGCGTTGATCCGAAGAAGTGAGCAGTGACTCAGGAAAGCTCCTGCCCTGCCACCTCCCCTGCCAAAGTCAGACTCCAGGGGCACCTTTAAGCTTTTGTGTGCCTGCACACACTTCATCAGAATATGATCTTTCAGGGGCTCTTCCCGAAGAAGGGCCTTTTGGGATGCTTCTTGATATGCCCCGCTGTCTGCCTTTTCAAAAGTCCCACCTGCAGACGGCCTGATTTGGAAGGGTCCTCAGAGATCCAGGTGGGATATAGCAAGACAGCCGGCCAGTTGGGAGGCCGGGCTTTTTAACCTGGGGGCTGCTGGGTTTTAGGAATTCCTGGGGTTTCTGGCGATGCTCTGCACTGTGGAGTCTTGTGAGTGAAAGTTCTACTTCGTTTACAGTTGAGAGGGAGCGATTTGGCGCCTGCACCAATTAGTTTGCTCTGGAGCCATCCTTCCTGAGCGAAGACAGAAATGTGTGAGCCGGAGGCTAAAAAACTGTGCGCTAGCTCGCACTAGCTCAGCTTAGAGGGAAGACTGGGTTCTGGTGAGCTCCGGGAGGTGGGTGGGTGGAGGAAGCCAGGATCCCAGGTTTCTCCGGAAGATCCCCAGGTGGGCGGCGGCGGCGGCTGCTGCTGGGCCAGAGCTGGCGTCAGCGTCTCCGGAAGAGGACTCCCTTCCTCTCCTGACTCATCATCCTCCCTCCCCGCTTCCTCCTCCTCCTCTCCCGCAGGCAGCATGGCCGGCCCGGGCAACCCCAGCTACGTGCGAGAATTCACGCGTCACTCCAGCGATGTGCTGCTGAACCTCAACGAGTTGCGCCGGCGCCACGTGCTCACCGACGTCACCTTGCGGGTGGGAGGGCGCCCCCTGCAGGCCCACAAGGCCGTGCTCACCGCCTGCAGGTGAGCGCCTCCCCCCCGGGTGTCCACGTGGTGGGTGTGGCCCTGGCGCACGGGGCCGCCAGAGAGTCAGGAAGGCCACTGAGCGGCTGGCTGGCTACGGGGTCTCTGTGGTTGCCAGCTGCGGGGGGGCGGGGCCTGGGGAAGGTGGGGTTTGGGGAGGGGCGATGGGATAAAATGCCACACTCTCCGGAGCAGCGATTTTTCTCCAGGGGAGCTGATCTCTTGTCGTCTGGAGGTTAGTTGCAATCCCGGGAGATCTCCAGGCACCACCTGGAGGTTGGCACCCCTGCTGTGGACCAAGGTGAGGCAGCTTCCAGAGGGCTGTGTGCACGGCCAGTTCACAGCAGGTGTGCCAACCTTGGGACACTCAGTGGTCTTTTCTTGGCGGGGGCCCAGGAAGCTGAGGGGGGATCTTTGGGGAGCCGGCCAGTCCATGGCGGGCTTCCCTCGCAGCCCCCATGTGGCTCAGACATGCCTGTTCCGTGATATTCAACCGGTGTCCCTAGTGACCCTCTAGGGCTCCTTCCGGAAGCGAAGGCACCAAGCCCTCGCCAGGCAGGAAGGAGTACGGTGCCCCTCGCACTGGGAGTGAGGCCACAGGCATTGCAGCAGCAAGTTGTGGATCACTGTCTTCTGCGGCTATTATTGGGAGCCGCCTTGAACCAGGAGGAGAGGCAGGATAGAAACATTTTAATCAGTTGACTCTACATAAATCATGGGAGAGAGTGGAAGGGGAGAGAAACCCCTGGGGGCCTGACCATGACCATGTCGGAGAGGGAAGAAGGCACGGATTTGGGGAAGGGGCCTCCTAGAGGAGGGACTCTAGAACCGCCATCCGTCCCAGGTGTGGTGGAATGGATAAAGTGGCAGGCTAAGACCTCCAGGTGTGCATCCCCACTCCTACCACGGAAGCTCTCTGGGTGATCTGGGGCCCCTCACAAACTCTCAGCCCAGCCTACCTCACAAGATCATCGTGCTAAAAAAAGAGAGGAGATAACAATTTTCTAAGCCCCTTGGAGTTCCTGGGTGTGTGTGGGGGGGAGACAAGTGGAATATAAATACACAAATGTGGTTGTGTGTCAATGGGAATACATCGCGCTCCAGAACATGCACTCCTCCTCTCCTGGAGACGTCTGGTTTTTCCGGGTTTTGCAACGGTGTCCCTCGGCTTTCCAGCGGCTTCTTCTACTCCATCTTCCTGGGCCAGGGAGGCCACGAGGTGAGCGTACTGACCCTGCCCAGCTCCATCGAGCCCGCTGGGTTCCAGGCGCTCCTCGACTTCATGTACACCTCCCGCCTGCTCCTCACCCCGGGCACCGTGCCCGCCGTCCTGGCAGCCGCCTCCTACCTGCAGATGGAACACGTGGTAGAAAGCTGCCATCGCTTCATCCAAGCCAGGTACGGTCAGGCGGGGAGAGATCGGATCTCTGGGCCTCGTCCAAGCACCACCCCTCCCTTTGCTGGCAAGAGACAGGGTGAGTCTCATGCCCTTGAAGCCAATTCTAGTTGGAATTCCCCCTCCTTTCCATTAGGGGTCTCCTTGGAGACATGGGGGGTGGGCGTGGGGGTGGTACACTCATGCTTTAGTAAGGTAAAGGTTTCCCTTGCTCAAAAGCCAGTCGAATACGACTCTAGGGATGCGGTGCTCATCTCCGTTTCCAAGCCGAAGAACCAGCACTGTCCAAAGACGTTTCTGTGGTCATGTGGCCGGCATGACTAGACGCCGAGGCGCATGGAACTCTGTTACCTTCCCATCAAAGCAGCACCTATTTATCTGCTTGCAGTTTCTTGCTTTCGAACTGCTAGGTTGGCAGGAGCTGGGGCCAGAGACGGGAGCTCACTCCGTCTCGCGGCACTCGGGTCTCGAGCTGCTGAACTACTGACCTTCCAGTCTGCAGTTCAGCGTCTTAGCCACTTGAGCCACTGCAACCCCCCAGATCCATGCTTTACCGTACCCCAAAAGCCCAGATCCAGACATCTCCAGTTAAACAGAGTGGGTAGTCAGTGATGTGTGAGAGACCTCTTTTCCCGAGTCCCTGGAGAGCGGCTGCCAGTCTGAGTAGACAAGACTGACCTGGATGGACCGAGGGTCTGATTCAGTAGAAGGCATCTTAATTCCAGGAGGGACTGGGGCTCAGGGGCAGAGCATTCGCTGAGCGTGCAGAGAGTCCCAAGTTCAGGCCCCAGCATCTCCAGTTTTAAAAGGACCAGTCAATAGGTGATGTGGAAGGCCTCAGACTGGGACCCTGGAGAGTGGCTTCCAGTCTGAGTAGACAAGACCGGTGGACCAAGGATCGGCTTGGGGAGGGGCCGTGGCTCAGTGGCAGAGCATCTGCTGGGGATGCAGGAGGTCCCAAGGGCAGTCCTGGCATCTCCAGTTCAGGATGGGACAGACCCCCCCCCCCCCCCAAGACCCTGGAGAGCTGCTGCCAGTCAGAGTAGACAATACTGGCCTTGATGGACCGAGGGTCTGAGTCAGTAGAAGGTGGCTTCCCATGTTCAGATGGCTGGCTCTCAGGTGGAGATGCTCAGAAGAACCGTTCTGTGCCTGGGACCCAGTGGGGAACCCCTGCCGGTCAGAACAGGGCACGGCGGCTTTCCTCTGTGCCCCTCAGTACACGCGACCCCCCTCTTCTTGTCGCCCCTGCAGCTACGACCTTGTGCCCTTCCTCTTGGCTCCCCCAGCTCCCAGTCTCTTCCCCTCGCTGGGCAACAAAGAGGTCTCTGCTGCTGCGGTGGAGTTCATGAGCCCGGTGCCCGGCCCGCCATCCGACCCCTGCTTCCCCCCCAAGGACAAGGAGCCGGGCTCAGGGCTGGCGTCTCTGGGAGCTGCGGGTCAGTCTCCCCCCGGCCGGCCGGCCTCCCCTCACGGGTCCAGCCGTTGCGTCCTGACCCCCGACCCCAAAGCCTGCAACTGGAAGAAGTACCGCTTCATCGTGCTGAACTCCCTGCAGCAAGACCAGGCTGGCGACGCCCAAGACTCACCTGGGGGCCCAGCACTATGCAGGTGAGACGCTGGGGCAGAGCCCTCTCCCCTTCCCCTGGGAACCAGAAGGCAGGGTTTAGCCTGAGGGGAGGCCCAGTACTCAGCCCTGGGGCATGAGAGGCAAACCATGGAGATCAGTGCCCCTGACTCCTCACTAGCGCCTTGTCTGCCCACCCAGTACGGCAGCCTCAAACTGCAGCCCAAAGACTGTGAGCCAGCAGTTCCGGGTCCTTTCCCCAAGTTTGTGGCGGGGGGGGGGGCAGTCCTGGGGTCCTGAAGTCCATGGGGTGGGGTCTGCCCATGGTTGTGACACTTGTGAAACAGGAGGGCTGCCCTGCCCCCTTTTCTCCCTGGTTTGGCCTCTGACAGCATGGCAAGGAAGACAAAATTTAAACAGGAGCTGCTTTCCTGGCACTGCTCCACCTGTTGCATTCCTGCCTGTAGAAGAAGAAGAGGAGGAGGAGGAGACTGGATTTATACCCCACTTATACCTTCACTACCCGAAGAAGTCTCAGAGCAGCTTGCAGACCCTTCCCCTCCCCACAACAGACACTCTGGGAGGAAAGTGGGGCTGAGAGAGATCTGAGAGAACTGCTCCTGACAGAGCTTGTGACTGACCCAAGGTCACACCAGCAGCTGTATGTGGAGGAGTGGGGGATCAAACCTGGTTCTCCCAGATTAGAGTCTGCACTCCTAACCACTACACCAAACTGGTTTAAGGCAGAGGGGTAGTGTTGTAGCCAGCAGAGCCAGCGTCTCACCCACCCCCCTTGTGTCCCCAGGATGCCTCCAGCACAGATCCATCGCTGCCCCGTCTGTGACCAGCCACCCCCATTGCTTTGCTCCCACTCTCAAGAAGACATTTCCAGGGGGCGGGCAGACCCCTCTGGGATAGGTGAGTAGCCAACGGGTGTCCAATTTCTTAGAAGGATGAAGAAATGGCCTGTGCAGTCAAAGGGTTAAAAAGAACACTGGGGGGGGGGGTTACTCATATTCTTCTGGAGTCTTGAAGTGTTGATTGGGCTGGAGACCTCCTTGTTGGGGATCTTGTTAGCTGCAGTTCCTGCTTCGGCAGGGGGAGCTGGTCTAGATGACCCTGGTGGATCCCTTCCAGATGGCTCAATGGCCCCCTGACAGCCGTGCAGATTCTGTGAACTTAGGCAGATCATGAGAAGGGAGGGCAGGAAGGGTTGCCTCAGGGCGTAGTTCGCTCATGGCTCCAGGGAAATGCTGATTGCCAGGTTGGGGTCAGGAAGCGATCTTTCTCCAGGCCAGTTTGGCCGGGCATGGAGCAGGGGGTCACTCACTGGGGGGGGAGGAATTTGTGCATTTCCTGCCTTGTGCAGGGGGTTGGACTAGATGGCCCTGGAGGCCCCTTCCAATTCTATGATTCTAATTCTGAGATTAAATAAATAAATAAGGAAATAAATGAATGCATATTCTAAGGAAAGGAGTGTATTAGAGGTCAGGGTCCTCTTTTTGGTGGCAAGCCTCTGCCTGAAAACATATAAAGAAGCATCTTGAAAATGAGCGCCTTTGGGCATATACAGAGTACCTCCCTCCCTCCCTGAGCAACTGCAGGCTATGTCTATACAGTGGGGGCTCCAGGGAAGGCAGTCTTTGGCCATGCATTGGATTTATGATGCTCAGACAGGCATTTCAGAACATTTTAGAAATTAAATTTGTCAGGGCCGGGAGGGAGACATTTCAGTTTGACTTTGCATTGATCACTCCAAACCCCCGCCCCCGGGCTCGAGCCAACAAGCGTGCTTGTATTTCAGGGTACCAGGAGGAGGAGGAAGAGGAGGAGGAGGGAGGAGGAAGAAGAGGAGGGACAGTCCTGGTACAACCCCCCTCTGCAGAAAAGCCTTACAAATGCCATTTCTGCAACTCTGCTTTCCGATACAAGGGGAACCTGGAAAGCCACAGGTCCCTACATACAGGTGAGGGCTGCGCATGCGCCTAGAAGAGAAGATGCAAGGCTTGCGTGTCAGTGTGACCTTCTCTTTAGGGTGAGGGGTCACCTCGAGGGCTCAGGAGGGGCCAGGGTTGTGTCTTCCTGCTGTCAGAGCTCACCACAAGGATGGCAGAGAGTAGGGCTTTCTCGGTGACGGCCCCTAATCTCGGGGGGGGGGGGGGAAACCATCACAGAAAGATCCCCCTAACACTCTCCCCACATCACCTTTTGGGTGTTCTCTTAGGAATGAAGGTTGGTCGTTGGGTCTGGAGGGCTGCGTCCCAGCAAAAAAGCCCCCCAGCCCCACATCTCTGCCTCACACCTCTGCAGAGCTAAAATTCTCAGAGGGAATGGGGTCTCTGCATTGGTCTTCCCTTGGGAGAAGAGACGGGGAGTGTGTGTGGAATGTGCTTTGTGTACAAATAAAGCACAGGAAGAGAAAGCTGAAGGCAGAGAGAGAGAGAGAGAGAGAGAGAGAACACAACACCTTCAAAGGCCTGGTTCTCACCTGGCCATTTCTGGCGGCAGGGGTGTGGAAATAAAGGGAGGTGCCAGTTTTCAGGACCGGTACATGGGCTGCCTCTCACCCTCAGGAGAGAAACCTTATCGCTGCAGGATTTGTGGGGCCCAGTTCAACCGGCCAGCCAACCTCAAGACTCACCTGCGCATCCACTCGGGGGAGAAGCCCTTCAAGTGCGAGACCTGTGGCTCTCGCTTCGTACAGGTGAGCCGTGGCCTGGGCAGTGTGGCAAGGGTGCGGCTGATGAGAGTCATGGGACCCTGCCTCCTAGTGGTGCTAGTTAAAGTCGCCCCCAAAAAGAGGGGGGGAATCTAAACCGACAAAAGCACAAACCTCCAAAGGAAGTTTAGAAAACTGGTAGAGGGCCAAAAGTTACAAACATAAGTAAGTGTACAGAAGGGTATTTATTACAAAGACATATAAAAACCTAGGGGCCCAGGTAAAGCCTTAGAAAATGTTCTAAGTTACATATACACACAAGAGGACGGTGTATGACCTGACGCGTTTTGGCTCACAAGAGCCTTCTTCAGAGGTCAATTAGTGCAAAATGCAACAAGCAACAGAGTCCCCGTAACACGTATAAGGCAATTAAATATAAATAAAATAGGACCCAAATTGGAATGTTCCAATATGGAACTGAATATGGAACCCACCCTCCCAGAGCCTCCTCTGGCCAGCTGATCCTGTTCCAGCGCCTCCCTCCTTCACAACCCCCCCCCCCACACACACACACAAGAGAGTCCCAACTCCCTTTGGGGTCCTGGCCTCTTGTCTGTGAGCCAGAGGGCCTGACAGAGACTGGAGAGATCTGCATCCTTTCTAGAACCCCAAAATGGCATTCAAGAACAATCACCAGAAGAAGTTTAGGAGCCATTACAAAAAAGTCCCTGCTTCTGGCTGCCACCATCCGTGGCTGGCACAACGATGGCACAACCTGCTGCCTTGGTCTTAACTGGTGGCAGGGCTCACCCAGGTACCTCTTACGCCTCTAGGACAGCCAGGAATTTTTGAAATGCCTGGCCAAACTTTTAATGAACTTTTGTTGACTGCACTCAGGCCATCCTTTTCTTTTAACGATTTGCTGCGGCGAAACAGATCGGCCCTGCGGGGCACTCCTCCTCAGTCTCCTCCTCCTCCTCCTCCTCCCAGGTAGCTCACCTGCGGGCCCATGTCCTGATCCACACTGGGGAGAAGCCCTACCCCTGTGACACCTGCGGGACACGCTTCAGACACCTGCAGACCCTCAAGAGCCACATCCGCATCCACACGGGCGAGAAGCCTTACCAGGTGAGGTGGACTCAGCAGAGGAGGTGTTTGTGGGGGCCCTGCAGCACAGGCCTTAAAAGCCCCGGGATTCAGCCCCTTGGGGGACAGGAGGGCTCTGATGCTGATGCTGCATATTAACTTCATTCTGTAGTCCACCTTTCCAGTTGGGACTCAAGGCGGATTACGAAAGCAATTCCATCTGGCAGTGAAGAACCCCAAACTGGTGAGTCAGTTTGGTGTAGGGGTTAGGAGTGCAGACTCTAATCTGGGAGAACTGGGTTTAATTCCCCATTTCTCCACATGAATCTGCTGGTGAGACCCTTGGGTCAGTCACAGTTCTCTCAGAGCTGTTCTGGAAAGAGCAGTCCTTGAAAGAGCTCTCTCAGCCCCACCTACCTCACGGGGTGCCTGTTGTGGAGAGGGGAAGGGAAAGGAGATTGTCAGTCGCTCTGAGACTCCTTCGGGTAGTGAAGGGCAGAGTATAAATCCAGTGTTGTCGTCTTCTTCTAAACAGGGCTGTAGGCCCAGGATTAAGGCCCATTTTGGATGGCTCTGTAAAGAGTTCTTCCATTCTCCCCATGGCTAGAGGAACCTGGGGAGGTCTGAAAGAGCGGTGGGTGGGGGTGAAGTAGAGCTGGGAAACATCAAGGGGGGAAATCTTGTCCTAATTTTAAGGGGTGGATGGAATCTTGGAGAGACCTGGGATCTTTCCTGGATCAAACTGCTCAGACGTGTCACACCCCAAAGAAGACTCTTGGCAAATGAAGTTGCAGGGACCTTGTGAAAGGAACACAGAAAAACAGTGGGAAGTTAATGTAATAAGTCCTTAAATTCTGAGGAAATGAGAGGGAGAGAGAGAGATTTTAATTTCTGTTTTCACCTGAAATTTTCTTTCTCTCTGTCTCTCTAATGAGATACTATGGTCTTACATCCAATTAGAAAATCTGGACCAATTAGTTCTCTCAGAATTGTTTTTTCAACTATTGAGCCCCAACTATCTCTGGGACCGATCAGATTAAGGCTGTTTGCAATCTTTAATTTTGTTAGCACAATTGAATTAATTGTGAGGTCTGCTGTCTGGGCTCTTACCAGAAAACCAGGCAAAAAACCTTCTTCTGTTGGGGAAAAAATCAATTATCTTTATTAGATAAAGATGATATGGATTAATTGGAAGTTTGGGGAGGGAAAAAAAAGGAAATTAAAATGTTTCATTAGATGTAATAGAGTAGAAAGGGGAGAGGCTGTGGTTCGCTGGCAAGGCCTCTGCTTGGCATGCAGAAGGTCCCAGGTTCAATCCCCGGCATCTCCAGCTAAAATTATCAGGTAGTAAGTAGGTGATGTGAAAGAATTTTCTCCTCCTGAGACCCTGGAGAGCTGCTGCCAATCTGAGTAGACCATACTGGCTGTGCTGGACCAATGGTCTGATTCCATATAGGGCAGCTTCATGTAAAAACCATGACTGTGTTTTTAAAGCCAGTGAAAGCACAGTACCTCAATAATGCAAAGGAAATGGGATGACTTGTTGGTTTACATTATCCCAGTGTCCTGTTTGGGGAAAGGGCAGGAAGGCAGGACACTTGAGTTCTCTTCCTGATAAGGGAAGTGAAGCCTAGTGGGTGGATCCAGAAGATACAATCCCCTCGCAGTCCTTAGTGGCACCAGAGTGGTGTTCCCTCTAAGCTGAGTTAGTGTGAGCTAGCTCACAGGTTTTTTTAGCCTCTGGCGCCCACATTTTTCATCTCAGCTCAGGAAGGATGGCTCTAGAGCAAGCTAATTTATGCAGCAGCCAAATTGCTCACTCACAACTTTAATGCCTGTAGCTCACCAAGTAGAATTTTTGCTCACAGGACTCCACAGCTTAGAGGGAGCACTGCACCAGAGTGAATCAGTTGACCTCTCATTGCCAATGAACGCTTTTCACCATAGAGATGTAAGGAAAGAGCAGCACCCCGAATTCATCCGTAGCAAATCATGGCCAATGACGGGTTTCAGAGGAATAGTAGCCATTCAGAGGCTGCATCCCTGTAGTCCTGGAGCCAGCTTGACCCCGGTCTGTTCTTGGCAGTGTGAGAAATGCAACCTGCGCTTCCGTCACAAGAGCCAGCTGCGGCTTCACCTGCGACAGAAGCATGGCGCCATCACCAACACCAAGATCCGCTACAAAGTGCTCAACAGCCCATACACCACCCTCTGCTAAGTGGAAAAGGCACTGCTTCCCCACCTACCACCCCCCCGCCAATCCACCTCCGGGCTGAGATATCAGTGGGACAGAATCCCATCCTGAGATTTTGATCCCGGTGCCTGGAAACATGCATTCCTTGCCTTGTTCAATATTCATAGTATCTGAAGAGAGTAAGGCTGCGGTCACACGGGCCAGTTGAAGCAGAGGGGAGGCGAGGCTATTTCCTCTGGAGGAAACTGACACGCAGTTGCGCGATCACACGTGCCTTTTGTGCTGCGGGCCCAGCCTGTCACTGTGTGATCAGATGCAACCATGGGTGAGTAGGTTTTTTTTTTTTTGCCATTTGTGTCCCATGCACATAAACGAGGAATCGCACACTGAGGCCTCCCTATGGAGTATGCGATGCTGTGCATACTGCAAAGGGGAGGGGGAACGGCACTGAGTTGGGATGGCATGATCACACCATCCCGATGGCATGAGTGCACGCTTGCGCAATCAGACAGGGGACAGTCTATCTGTGGCTGAAGCAACATTTAAAAAAAAATCTGCACAGCCAATCATACCTCTAGCGGCCAATCAGAAGCCTTGCGGGGCAAAAGCCCCACTTGTCCCCACCCACTTCCTAAAAACACTTGGCGGGCACCAGGAAAGGTGTCGGCAGGCACCCTGGAGCCCCTGGGCACCCCAGGAACCCTTGACAGAGACATTTCAACAGGTTTGAAATGTTTACACTGTTATTTTATTGCCGCTCTTTCCTAGGCTTCGGTCCAAAGAGCGTGTGTGTGTGTGTGTGTGTGTGTACATGAGTGTGTATACAGAACATCTTTCCCCAGAACACAAAGGGGTCCTGGAGAGGGAGGAAAGACCCACCTCCCTACTGCCAGCCGACTCGTTATATCAGAGTGACCCCCACCTCCCCCGTCCTAGCCCCTGACCCCCTCTCACAGGTGGAGAAGGGAGGCAGGGGTGTCTCAATTCCACCCTGCTCTGCAGGCAGAGCTAAGGAGATGGGGCGGCCCTGCCTCACATCCTGTTACTTAGCTTAGGTGCTTCGGTGGGCAGGCTCCTCCCACATGGCCACCAGCCAGCTTAGTGCCACGCTCTTGTGGCAATGTTGCAGGGGCTGGGTGTGGACCCGGCTGGCAGTAGGGTGGGCCCAGGAGCCGATGTCTGTGCCCTCCGGCACCGCTGATGGCCAGGAGTGAACCAAGCCCCTGGAGGGCATCACTGTGCCACCCTAAGCACTTGTTTGGGCTCAGGCAGTCTCAGAGGCCCCATGCCAGGAGACCTCCCTGCCTTTTTGCCTGGCAGAATGCCAGCTGGTCACCTCTTCCAACAAACTGGGGGGTGAACTTTTCATGCTACCGTAGAAGGATTTATTAGTATCAAGAGAATGTCCAGTATATTTCACATGTTTAATCCTTTTTTTTTTTTTTAAAAAGACTGTTCTTTTACTGGGTGACTTTCCCTTGCCTGTCGTCTGCCTTTTAAAACACTTGTCTTTCCGATGCACTTCATACTTCCCTGTTTGTATCTGTCCTTACACTGAAGAGATGTTATAACAAAGGGGATTGGAGAGATCTCTAGAAATATATCCCGAAATGGGTGGAGGAGAAGGAGCTCCTGGGTCCTGGAACCTTCCGCCTCTCTCCCTCTCCAGAAATAAGCTGGGCTCCCACAAAGAGAGTCGAGGGATGGTGATTATCTTTGCTGCTTTCCAGGCAGAGGGGAAGAAGGGGCAGGAAATCTTTTGCCAATGTCTTGGTCACTCAGTCCAGATGAACTAACCAAGGGGGAGCCTCTATGGTTGCCAGCTCCAGGTTGGGAAATTCCTGGAGATTTGGGGGTTAGAGCCCAGGGAGGGTGGGGTTTGGGGAAGGGAGGGGCCTCGGCAAGGTACGCTGCCCTCCAAAGCAGACATTTCTTCTAAGGGGACTGATCTCTGCCATCTGGAGTTCGCTTGTAATTCCGGGAGATCTCCAGGCCCCATCTGGAAAGTTGGCAATCCTGGAGTCTGAGGGTCTGGCCAGTAGTGGTGAGCTTCTTTTTGTCTGCATCAGGAGGAAACAGATTCCTGTGAAATGGAGGGACCGATGCTCCAGGCCACCCTCCCCTCCCCCTCCACGCACAGAGAAGGAGGGTCTGGAACTTGGGCCAAAGGCGAACATCTGATCTTGGGGCACTTGGGGCAAGTAGGAAGTGGTAGCTCTGAATGGCAGGAAACCGATCAAATAGGCTGGCTCCGTTTTGATCTGGTCAAGGGATGGGGAGGAGGGGGAAGAGGAAGAAATTGGGATCAAGTGGAGCTTTTTAAGAAAATGATTTATGGATGCCTGTGACAAAACCATCTCTTTGTACGGTCCCCGAGCTGTATTACCCTCACCTTGTTTCAATAAAGCTAACATTGTTTGGGACTCATTCTTATTTCCTACAATCGTTGCCCGGGTAACATTTTTGCTTTCCAAATCCACCACTTGTAAGCAAGCAAAGAGTTAGACCCAGATTGGCATCAAACTCAGGAGAGTCCAATGTTTTGCTTCCCGGTGAGGCAGGTGAAGCTGAGAGTGTGTGTTGGGTCCCACAGGGGATTTGGGGAGTCCAACCTGTCCTGTCCCCCCCCCCCCCCCGGTTCTTGCAGGGCACTCTAACCTTTGCACCCATCTGCTCCCCCCAGTGAATCCTCTTTCAGCCATTTCCCACTGGAGTCTCCCTTTAAAGGCCCTTGACTGGAGGACGGGGCCTTTCAGATATGGGACAGAAGACCATGAAAGATGGAAATCTTTGGTGCTACACCTGTGTTATTGCTGCCTGGAACCACCCACCCACGCACCAGGCCAGCTGCAGCCTGACTTTCTGCCTAGTGCTGGGGGCTTCCGAGCTGGCTGCTGGGCTTTCTCCGCCAGCCAAGGGAGGGCCAGCCAGGCTCACCCCAACACCCACTTCCTGCCTGAACAAAAGCCGGCCCTGGGCAGCTGCTTCCTGCCGACCAACCCCTCCCACCCACGACTGACCATCTGAAGGAGGGCCCTGGTATTGTGTGTGTGTGTTTGTGTGGGAACCTTAAGCCCACAATCTTCCCTTCCCTAGGAATTCTCTCCCCCCCCCCTTTGCAGGAGAAGCGACCTTTAAAAAACGGAGCCTAAACAATAAAGTCACACATTCTCCCTCGAGGGCTGGGAGCTCCACCTTGCCTGTCTGGTGGATTTGCATTGATTTATTCATCTCCCACTTCCCCCCCCCCACACACAGTCGGGATTTAGAGTGGCTGAGAACATTCCCCCACAACAACAGCCCTGTGAGGCGGACCAGGCGGGGAGTCTGTGACAGGCCCCACCCAGCTTCCATGGTCTTCTGCCCAGTGGGAGCGACAGTAGTGGAGGAGTGAAATCCATGGACATGGTGCTTTGCTGAGTGGTGGAGGAAAGTGCCGTCAAGTCGCAGCAGACTTAGGGAGCCCCCCCACCCCGGTTGGATTTTCAAGGCAAGAGGCGTTTAGAGGCGGTTTGCTATTCCCATCTCTGCATAGCGACCCCGGACTTCCTGGGCGATCTCTCCTCCATCCAAGGGCTAACCCGGGCTGACCCTGCTCTGAGGAGAGTGGGCTGGCCAGAGCCAGGCAGGACTTTGCCCTTCACTGAGTCCCATGGGCAAGAGTCCCATCCCTGCCCCGAAGAGCATGCACGTTTCAGTCAGGCAAAATGTTATAAATGAAAGTATCAGCTATGTTACTTGTAAAACTTGTTGCCATGTCAGAAGACGGGATCTATAATTTCACACTGTGAAGCCAGACTGCGTGTGCAGATACCATTAAAACGGGTCACGCCGCTTTCCAAAGGGTGTTGTCCCTGGGGGGCTGCCACTGGGGACAAAAGAAAAGATCGGATTTATACCCCGCCCTTCACTTGAAGTCTCAGAGTGGCTTACAAACTCCTTTCCCTTCCCCCCACCCCACAGCAGACACCCTGGGAGGTTGGTGGGGCTGAGAGAGCTCTTTCCAGGAGTGGAGGAGAGGGGAAACCAACCCGGTTCTCCCAGATTAGAGTTCACCAATGCTCCCTTGTGAGCAAAAATTGTACTTTGTGCGCTCCTGGCATTAAAGGTGTGAGCGAGTGATTTTGCCTACTGCAGGGGTGGGCAATTGTTTTGGCTCGGGGGCCACTTTGTGGGAGCGGAGGTTAGCGGAGGGCCGCACCTTTTAAAATGATTGCATTCATTAGTTAACTTTGCATTTCAGAAAAGGTATACATTGTATCATAAAAATCAATAAATAGAACTTAAATAAAATAGTGGTAGTTTTATTCAATTTATTTATTGTGCTAATTTCATATCATCTATAGCTGCAAGCACATTTAATTTCAGAATCAGTTTAATGAGACGAATGTACCCTATCACACTTTTCTACAATTTTTTTGAAATCAGGAGTGAGATTGCTTGTTGAGATTCTCATCACAGCCTGCAAGTTAATGTCTGTCAAAGAGCATCTATATTTACTCTTGTTAATCTTCATGCCTTGGCGGGCCGCAAAAAACTCTGTGGTGGGCCGCATGTGGCCCGTGGGCCGCCATTTGCCCACCCCTGGCCTACTGCATAAATTAGTTTGCTCTGGAGCCCTCCTTCCTGAGCGAAGGCAAAAATGTGAGCAGGAGGCTAAAAAACTGTGAGCCACGCTAACTCAGCTTAGAGGGAACACTGATTTTGTACGGCTTCCGAGAGTGGGGCAGGCTACTGTATCGTTTCTGCCGAATGCTGTTCAGGCTGAGGCTTGGTTGACTTCCTTCATTTGCACCCCGCCTCCCTCCCCAGCAGATCCCATCCTCCTCCTCTGCCCCCATTTTATCTGCACAACAGTCCTTGGAGGTAGGTCGGGCGTGGCCCACGGTCCCCCAGCAAGCTCCCTTGGCAGCACAGGGATTCGATTCTGGCTCTCAGAGACTCTAGCCCGGACCTCTGGCTTCGTTTCGGACTTCTGAGCCCAGATCTTCTTGCTTTGGGGACGCGGGGGACGCCCCGCCCTCCTCCTTGTATAATCCTCCTGGACTCGCGAGGAGAAAGGCGGCCGATAAGTGACCCTGCACGCACGCCCCTTCCCGCAGGCTGCTCTCGCCTCGTGTCCCAGGAGCGGCCTCCGGGCCGCCCCCAAACCGGGCACGTGGGCATCCGCTCCCCTCTTCCTCCTTCTCTCGCCCCCCGCTCTCTTGGCCCGGGTGGCTGCTAGTCCCAGGTTAACCAGGGAGGAGGAAGCCCCGTGGCATTGCAAGCGGGCTGGCTTCTGCCCCCGAACCAACGTGCGCAGTTGAAGCTCCTTTCCCCACTCCTCGGCTTCACTCTCTCCTCTTCTCTCCTCCCCCCCCCCGGACCCTCAATGCGCCTGCGCCAACCTGAGCCTCTCTTCTTCCTCCGATTCGTTTGGCAGCTGATGAAAGACCGGCGGGGGGGCGGGGCTTCCCGGCGCCTGCCCCCAGCGGGCCCCGCCCCTTTCGAACCTGGCGTTCGCGCGTTCCGGCTCTCCGGCGCCCGCGTGCGCCCGGTTGACGCTGCTGCGCGGGGTAAGAAAAGCCGGGCGCGTTGATGCCTCCGGGGGCTGGGCGGGAATCGAGCTGATTTGTGGAGGTCACCAGCCTCCGTGCATGGGGAAGGGGGGAGGGGGAGGGGTCGTCCGAGGTCACCCCTGGCTGGCCCTCTTTAATGCGCGGGTGCTGCTGTCTGCTCCTATCGTTGGCGAAGAGGGAAGAATCGCCCCGGGAATCGGGGGAGGGATTTTTTTGCGCGCATGCCTCCTACTCTCCCGTTGGACTTTGCCCTTCCAAGCGCTGGGAGAAGGAGAGACCCCGGGGGGGAGTTAGCAGCTCCCTCCCCCCTTCTCTCCACACCGTCTCCCCCCCGGGTTTCCCCCTTTTTCTCTCCCCTCCCCGGCAGAAAATGTCGGGATCGCCCTTCATGGCTCGTCGGTTTGCAGCGGGGAGGAAGGGGCGTCTCAGCAGCTGACCGAGGGGTAAGTGTTGGAGTCTCTGGTTTTAGTAGATCCGAGAATCGCGATTGGTGAAGCCGAGGGCACGAGGCATTCCCGGGCAGCAAAGCTCTGGCGCTGGCTGTGCTAAGCAGACTGACGAAGTTACACCGAGCCAGGAGTCGGATTTGAAACTAATCAGTGCTCTTTACTATATGGAACTCCATTCTAGACAGTATAGACGAGAGGCAGAGACAGAATCTACTCTTAAGTACCTGGGATGGGTTTGGATGCGGGGAAGGGTGGCTCGGCCTCCATTCTGCAAAGACGGAGAGAAAAATGTGCTCCCTCTTAATGGATGTGGGAGAGAGTGAGGTGTCGAGCCGGAAGGAAGGAAACTACATGTCCCTAAGAACAGCATTCGGCTTCAAAGGGATCCGATAACAGGAAGGAAAGGATGCTGGTGTGTGTGTGTGTGTCTCCTGACCGGTCTATCTCTGCTGAAATCTAGGGTGACCTCTTGAAGGCTGAGGCTGGGGGCGGGGGCGGGGGGTGGGGGAGGGCAGTGCATAGCCCTTCACTTTCCTAACAGTAAGCAGGGGAGGGAGGCAGCCCCATTCAGGAAGCCAGCGACGGTGGGGGCAGAACCTGTGGCTGCCCCTTCTCTGGGGGAGCCGAGTGCGGTTCTGGAACCCCCAGCCGGGTGGAGAGTCCCGGTGGGCTGGGAATCTCGCAGGATGCTTTGTGTCTTCTTGCTTGGTCCCCAGTCATTTATTGACCATATTTACTGACTTTGTTTGTCAGCTTCCTGTCTTTCCCAAGACAGCTTACATCATTCTCCTGTCCTCCCTTTTATCTTCACAGCAACCCTGTGAGGTAGGTGAGGCGGGGAGCGTGTGGCTGGCCCAAGGTCCCCCAGCGAGCTTCCAGGGCACGAGTGGGGATTCAAACCTGCGTCTCTGAGATCCCAGTCTGACGCACTAACCTCTACACCACCCTGGCGTCTCACAGGGATTCTGTGTGGGCCACTGTGCTTTTCTGTTGCTGGTGGAGACCAGAAAGTCGCCATTCCAGTGCCCGGGGCTTTACTCAGCCTGGTGTACTGTGCCCGTGAACTGGAGGGCCCAGTAACTGTGGGGCAGGGTCGCTCTGCACATGTTCAGAATATAGGAGCAGCCCTGCTGGATCAGACCAGTGGTCCACTTAGTCCAGCCTCCTGGTTCATATGGGGGCCACTGAGTGTCTCTGGAGGGCCAGCAGACAGGGCCCAGAGGTCAGGGCCTCTCCTGGATGTAGCGTCTTCGCACTCAGCCTGCCTCTGGCCTGGTCACCATGGAGAGTGCGGTGCAGTGGTTAGAGTCTCAGACTAAGATCTTGGAGACTCAGGTTTGCCCGGGGCTCCTGGAGGGTTTTTTTTATCATCTTCTGGGCATGGAACATAAGAGCCAGAAGCCAGTAGCAGCTTAACGACTAACAAAACTCATGGCAGGGGAGGAGCTTTCATGCGTCACCGCCCACTTCTTCAGATCAGTGACTCACTTCTTCAGAAGTCTCTGCTCATGCCCGATTTGGGTAGCCCAGGCAAGCCGATCTGGTCAGATCTCGGAAGCTAAGCAGGGCCAGCCCTGACGATAAATTAAGAAGAGATTGGATTTATACCCCGCCCTTCACTACCCGAAGGAGTCTCAGAGGAGCTTACAAACTCCTTTCCCTTCCCCTCCCCACAACAGACACTCTGGGAGGTGGGTGGGGCTGAGAGGGCTCTCTCTCGAGGACTGCCTTTGAGAGAACAGCTCTGAGAGAACTTGTGACTGGCCCAAGGTCACACCAGCAGCTGCATGTGGAGGAGTGGGGAATCAAACCTGGTCCCCCCAGATTAGAGTCCGCGCTCCTCACCACTCCACCAAAGAGCCAAGAGTCTTGTGGTGTGTTAAAGACTCTTAAGTGGCAAGCAGGAAGAAGTTACAAGGAAGTGTGAATCCAAATTGTGTTGCCTTTTTTTTCTACCCATCCTTCCTCTCTCGCCTCCCCCTTTGTAGGATCCATGCCGTTCCAGGCTGTGGTCCACCCCGAGCCCCCTGATGGGGGCTGGGGCTGGATGGTGGTCTTGGCAGCGTTCATCCAGTCGGCCCTGGTCTTTGGGGTGATTCGCTCCTTCGGGGTCTTTTTCGTGGAGTTCGTGGAGTACTTTGACGAGCTGTCCAGACGCATCTCCTGGATCACGTCCATTGGAATAGCGGTGCAGCAGTTTGTCAGTGAGTGGGGAGAGGGGGCCCGGCCTTCCTTCAGGAGGAGGGTCAAACAATTTGAGCAGGTGGCACCTTAGTCCCACATTGCCCCCTGCTGGGAAGAGCTACCATGGCTTCTCATTATTCTGTGTTGCTTGCCAGGACCCTCCCTCTCTATAGACTGCAATGTCATGTAATATCCATAAATACTCCAACATTTCTAATGGGGGAGAAAGTCAGTGATAGGGTGTTAGCAGGCAGTGGAGTTTTTCTGAAAGACGGGGGGAAGGAATGAAACCAGGGAGGGGAATTATGTGGAGAAGGAGAGGTGGGAGTGAAAAGGAAGAAAGCATTTTGAGAGTACTTTCCAAACAGCGAAACTGAGGGTGGGAGAGGGCTGGCTGAACTAATAGATATGTGGGTACAGTGAACTGGCCGTGGCGGTGTTTGAAGATCCATTTGGTCAAACCAGAGGAACTTCTGCGGGGACCAGAGCCAGAGGAAACTGAGGACGGGATTTCCCTCTCTTCCTACTTGTGTCTGATGAAGGGAGCTTTGATTCTCGAAAGCCCATAGCCCCCAAAATCTTGTTGCTCTTTTAAGATGGTCCTGGACTTGAATCCAGCTGTTCCTCTCTCTTGCCCCCTCCCCCTCTGCCCTTCTTGCTTATCCGCCCTATCTTTCTTTTGCAGACATCCTGAGAGGTTCTGGTTTTCCTGGGGGAAATTTCACATCACCTCCATGAGGCTGGTCTCAGCTTCACTGCTGGGCTTGATAATTTTGCTGCCGTTTTAGTTTTATTGATGATTTAGTTTGGGGATTCAGCTTTGTTGGATTCCTCGTCTTTTATTACTGCTGCAAACCAGCTTGGAACACATTTTAAACATGTGGTGTGTGTGTGGGGGGAGGTTCTACCAGTCATCCGGAACAGCTGTACCAAAGTCCGTGGAGGCCGGAGGGGGAAAGGGGGACAGCAGACTGGGTAGTGCTCAGTGTTTCCTCTGAGCTGAGTTAGTGTCAGCCAGCTCACAGTTTTTTAGCCTCCGGCTCACATGTTTTCGTCTCAGCTCAGGAAGGAGGGCTCCAGAGCAAACTCATTTATGCAGCAGCCAAATCGCTCGCTCACAACTTTAATGCCGATAGCTCCCAAAGTAGAATTTTTGCTCACAAGACTCCACAGCTTAGAGGGCGCCTTGCAGTGCTGGCTGGAAGCGGAGAAGGGGCCTCGTTCGGTAGGAACCACACAAGGCCACCCTGGGCAGAGCCATGCCCTTCCCGGTCCGCTGGAGTCTTCTTAGGAAGGCACCCCTCCTCAGCCAGCTGTGGTTCCTGAGCGCTGTGGTGGCTGGTCTTGAGCCCAGCCTGTGTATGGGGGAACTGGGCACAGCCCAAAGAACGGAAGTGCCCTGACCAGGATCCCGTTGTTCGCAGGTCCCGTGAGCAGCGCCCTCAGCACTCGCTATGGGGCCCGGCCCGTCGTCATGGCTGGCGGGTTCTTCTCCAGCCTGGGCCTCCTCTTGGCGTCGTTTGCCACCACCCTGACTCACCTCTACCTCTGCATCGGGCTCCTCTCCGGTAGGTTCTCCCCAACGTTTTCGGTATTCTTTATTATTGTTTTAAAAGATTTATGAGCCACCTTTCTACCATGCAGAACTCCAGACGGCTTACAATCTTAATGAAATACATAAAACAGTTTGCATAAAAAAACATAAAACCAAAATTAAGAAACACAATTTAAGCCTGGTTGAATCAAATGCAGTCCTAAATAAAACTGTCTTAAGCTGCCTCCTAAAGATGGAAAGGAAGAAGAAGAAGAGATTGGATTTATACCCCACCCTTCACTTGTAGTCTCAGAGCGGCTTACTAACTCCTTTCCCTTCCCCTCCCCACAACAGACACCCTGTGAGGCGGGTGGGGCTGAGAGACCTCTGAGACAACTGTTCTTCAGAGAACAGCTGGTACAGAGCTATGGCTTGCCCAAGGTCATCCAGCAGGTGCAAGTGGAGGAGTGGGGAATCAAACCTGGTTCTCCCAGATTAGAGTCTATGCACTTAACCACTACACCAAACCGGCTCTCAGTAAGGGGGCCAGGGTGTACCTCTTTGGGGAGATTGTTCCATAACTGTGGGGCTGCCACCAAAAAAGTTGTCTCTCCTATACCCAGCACACAAACTTCTTTGATGGGACAGTCAAGAGGGCCTCTCCCTCTGATCTTAATTCCTGGGCTATCCAGGACAGGGGTATTGGAGAAAGAGCTCCACATAAAATGGCTGTCATCAACTGAGGGGACAGCTGGGTATTCAAAGTCAAAAGCAGTATCCGGCTTTGTTCAAGATGGCTGCTATAACGAAGCAGCACCATCACTTTCAAAATGGCTGCCATTCTTGTCAAGAAGCTCTGGAAGGGAGCTGCTGGCGAAAGAGCAATTCTGAAGCCTCCTTCAAAATGGCAGACTTTGGTCAAGGTCTCAGTGAAATTACAAGTAAGCGACAGCTGACTGTCGCTGAGGATAGATAACACAAAATGTTGGATTACTGTGGGTGACAAACTCTGGGTGAAGGATGGAGGAACTAGGCCTGATTTTCACTCGGGGGAGACAATTTTTCTTGACAGAACTATTAGTTAACAGACAACATGTTGCCCGTAGTGATTTCACTTAGATAGAGCGCAGGGAACCCAAAACGAGGGAATGTGCTAGCCTCTTTTCATTCCTTTTTTTTCTGACAAGTTTGTTTTTTCATACACGCATACAACTTAAAAGACACACAAAAACATACAAACAATCATACATAAAATGGTCGGAGGAAAGTGTGCATAACAGAAACGTCTCCTACTTTGTTATAATAACTAGAAGATAAATTCTAGTAGATAACTAGTAGATAAATTCTAATTACATATTTTAGCCTAGTAGAATAAGATAAAAAGTCTAAAAAGTGCGCCATGTTTTTTTAATGTTGTAGAATATCTCAAAGTGTAAGAAGGAGTATACATTTAACATACTCTTCAAACCATGCATGACATTTCTCTTCCTGAAGTCCTTTTAGAAGTAAAGTCAATGTATCCATTTCCGCTGTTTCCAGTGTTTTAGTTATAACTTCTTGTTTTACGGGTGTCTCTGCTTTTCTCCAATTTTTAGCATATAATATTCTAGCAGTTGTTATTACATGTATGATCAAATAAAAGGCTTCATTTTTAGAATTTTCTGGTTTTATATTCAAAAGGAATAGCTCAGGGGTGAAAGGTATATCAGTTTTAAGCATTTTTTGGGTAAAATTTCACGAATCCAAACCCAGTATCACATGTCCACCACATATAGAAAAAGGAACCAGCAACTTTTTTGCTTTTCCAAAACATATTTGATAAGTTAGGATAAAATTTTGCTAACATATGTGGTGTCATTTACCACCTGTAAAACATTTTATACATATTTTCTTTTCATTCCTGGTGTGCGTCTCTTGGCAGGTTTCGGTTGGGCCTTGGTCTTCACCCCCTCCATGGCCTCCATGGCGCGTTATTTCAAGGCGCGCCGGACGCTGGCCACAGGTTTGGCATTGACCGGCGTGGGCCTGTCTTCGTTTGCCTTCTCCCCGCTCTTCCAGCTCTTGGTGGACATGTATGCGTGGCGTGGGGCCCTGATGATTGTGGCAGGCATGTCCTTCAACCTGGTGGCATGTGGCGCCCTCATCCGCCCGCTCACCCTGAAAGAGGACCTGGCTGGCCCGACGCGAGGGGACTCGGCCGGGATAAGCCTGAAGAAGCTGTCCTCGCTTTTTGGCCTCCATCTTCTGTCCCACTGGCCTTTCATGCGATTCGTCCTGGCCGTCACCTTCATCAACACGGGATATTTCATCCCCTACGTCCACCTGGTGGCCCGGGCGAGAGAGCTAGGCTTCGATGAGTACAAGGCCGCCTTCCTGATGTCCGTGGCTGCCATGGCCGACCTGTGTGGCCGCCTCTTCTCCGGCTGGCTGGGCAACTGTCGAGCTTTCCGTCTGATCCACATCTTGGTGACCTGGACGTTTCTGACCGGCGTATCCTTGGTGCTGATCCCATTTGGCCACAGTTACTCGCTCCTGGTGGCCATTAGCCTCTGCTACGGCTTCTTCTCCGGCGCCCTCACCCCCGTGGTATTCTCCATCATTCCCGAGATTGTGGGCATCAAAAACATCTTCAGTTCGATGGGACTGCTGCAAATGATCGAGAGCACTGGAGGGCTGCTGGGAGCGCCCCTTTCAGGTGGGTGGGGCCTCCGAGTCTGGAAGTTCTGAGACACGAGATTTGGTTTCGCCAAGGCTTCCTTGCCACTGGACCCGGGGGGGGGGGGTTCCCACTGGAGAACAGGTTCTAGCTGGTAGAACTTTGGAAATATATGAGAGTGCTTCTGAGCATATGTAGAATGCATTGTGTGGAATGTATTTTCTATGCATGAGGACTAACAGCCTGTTTCCTACCTTCCTGGCTGCCAGCCTCTAGGTAGGGTCTCAAAACCCCCTGGAATTGCAGCTGATCTCCAGACTACAAAAATCAGTTCCCAGGAGAAAATGGCTCATTTGGAGGGGGGACTTTTTTTTTTTGCACTGTAGCCCACTAAGGCCTTGCCTCTTCCCAAACCCCATCCTCACCAGGTTTCATCCCCAAATACCCAGGAGTTTCCTAACCTGGAACTGACAACCCTTCTACCCACCCTGATTTCAGGTCAGAGAGTTTTCAGGCAAGCTTAGAATCCTAGAATCACACACAGTCGGAAGGGGCCATACAGGCCATCTAGTCCCACCCCCTACTCAATGCAGGATCAGCGTAGAGCACCCCTGACAAGGGTATATCCAGCCACTGCTTGAAGACTGCCCGTGAGGGGGAGCTCACCACCTCCCTGGGCACCTGATTCTTTCCTAATATCCAGCCGGTACCTTCCCACCCTTAATTTAAGCCCATTCTTGTGAGTCCTCTCCTCTGCTGCCCACAGGAACAGCTCCCTGCCCTCCTCTAAGGGACAGCAGCCCTTCAAATACTTCAAGAGAGCCAGCCTGTCTCCCCCTCAACCTCCTCTTCTCCAGACGGAACATTCCCAGGTCCCTCAGCCTCCCCTCGCAGGGCCATGGTCCCCTGCGCCCCCCCTTCAAAATTAAGCATTGAACCAGCTCTTCCAGAGTGTAGCAGCTGATTCCTTTTCGCGTCGTCCCCCCTTTCAGAGGGTGCACTGAGAGGGTGGCAGTGCTCCCTCTAAGCTGTGGAGTCTAGTGAGCAAAAATTCTGCTTTGTGAGCTACTGGGCATTAAAGTTGGGAGCGAACGACGATTTGGTGACGGCATTAATTAGTTTGCTCTGGAGCCAGATCCTTCCTGATCGAAGGCAAAAGTGTGTGAGCCGGAGGCTAAAAAACTGTGAGCTTGCTCACATTAGTTCAGCTTAGAGGGAACACTGGCCATGGTCCAGCCTCAATTAAACTGTTGTGACTTTGCGAAGGCCTGGAGGGAGCAAACTGTCCTGTCTCTTTCAGAGAGGCTGTTCTGGACCAGGGGATTTTGTTTTACCTCCCTGCCGTCAAGAGCATCAGCTGTGCATTTATTTATTTGCTCACTTCCTGACTTCATCTCTACCCCGCCGTTCTCCCCAATGAGGATCCAAAGCAGCCTTCCCCTCCCCTCCATTTTATCCTCACCACAGTCCTGCGAGGTAGGCCCATGGTCCCACATCATTGGGACAGGCCCATTTTCTCCAGGGCCGTTGGCAGCCCGAGCCTTGCGGGGTGTGTGCTTCCCTGCCTTTCTCTCTGTTCCAGGTTTCCTGAGGGACATCACGGGAGACTACATGGCCTCGTTCCTAACGGCCGGCGCCTTCATCTTGGCCGGAAGCCTCGTTTTGGCCACCTTGCCCAACTTCTCCACCTGCACGGCTTGGCCTGCTCCGCAAGAACCGGACACCGTGATGGAGGCGGG
This sequence comes from Lepidodactylus listeri, assembly GCA_029233225.1. Lineage (NCBI taxonomy): Eukaryota > Metazoa > Chordata > Lepidosauria > Squamata > Gekkonidae > Lepidodactylus > Lepidodactylus listeri. The sequence continues at coordinate 54,581,204 of JARCFY010000018.1, forward strand.
GGAACGTGCTCCCTTAGGGTCAGGCCCTGTCCGTGTGGGGGGCCCCTCTCCCCACGACAGCCCCCCCTATGAGGCAGTACCCAAGACAGAGAAGATGCTCCCCGACAGTTGATGCAGCGGTAGAACCCGGAGGGGCCTCAACAGCAGCCAAGACCACGGGGGACAGCCAGGCCACCTCCCCCCCCCTCGGGAGGCTGAGAGGATGTTACCCTTTGGGTGAGCAAGGAAGGGGGGAGGCGATGCACACAGGCTGACTGGAACCAAGGTGTAATTGTTGGATCTCTACCAGAACGTTGTAGTTATGGGTGTAGCAAACTCACACACCTCTTCCTTTGGTTAGTGGTTGTTCTTTATTCACCTCCCGCACACAGGAGTTGAGGGCTACAAGAAAGCGGACGCATTTTGGAGTCCTAACCGGGCATGAACTGTGCCCCCCATCTCCAAATACCTGCCATATGCTCTGCCAGCCATGAAGACCCCCCCCCCAACTTCTTATGTTCGCCCCAGTGCCAGCCGTGAGGGTCTCCTCCTAGCCCCGTCTCTTCTGCTGTCTTGTCCTTTCCACTGCAGTGGTGCCAGCCGCCCTGCATGCTCAGCCTTTGCCCTTCATCGGCAGGCAGTGAAGACACGTCAAGCAGGAGTGGCTATTTCTTCTGGCAGCCACGTGCCCGCACTTGTGCCACCCTCGTGGCACTTCCCATCTCTCTCCTCGGGAGCAGCAACACACAAGCTGGTGATCTGGGACTCTCCCCACAGGGTCTTTTTTTCCTGGGCAGAGCAGGAAGCAGGAGGGGACCACTCCATGGCACAGATCGTCTTTCAGCCTGCCCCATCTGTGCCATGGAGTGGTCCGCTCCTGCTTCCTGCACTTCTTCTCTCAGCACCCAAACTGCCATCCCGCCAGAACACGTCCCTCTGGGGGAGGAATGCCCTTGGCCCTCCGGCCACTCAGTGCCTGCCCATCGGAGAAATGCTGCGCTAAAGGCTCTGGTCTTCCCGGGCGGAGGGGGGCAGGTGTTTCAGGCTGAGGCCCACAACTGGGTCTCTAGCTGCTTTTGAGGACTCTAGGTACTTGGATGAGTCCCAGATGTGGCCCTCTTGGAATGGCGCTTCCTGGCCCTTGAGCTGTTCCACAGTTTTTCTGGTCCATGCTGCAGTCTGAGAGACAGACAAGTGCAGAAATTAGGGAACTTGAAGGCTGGCTGGAACGTTCCTTCCCGGGGGTCGGATGCAGCCCCAGAGGCTGTGAGCAGCCCTCCTGTCTGGGCTAGAATTTGTGCCGTTTCCCATTTGGGCCTGAAGGGATCCTTCAGGTCTTGCCTTCTTGGGTAAGGCTGTTTACTGCCTCAGAAGAGCTGCAGAAATCAGCAGGAGCTGATCCGAGGGCAGGTCAAGCCGTTCGTGCGAATGCTCCGACAAAGCCCCGTTTCATGATTCAGTGTGGCTTGGAAAATCCTCGAAGGAGACCACAGAAGGGCAGTGCTTGGTGTGGACTCCAGGCCCAGAGCACATTCGGATCTGCAGGAAATAAAACACCGTGCTGTTTTGACTTCCCCTTGTGCAAAAACCTCTTGTGGCTGGCTTTTTTTTTGCTCTGTTGTCAGCACAGGTGGCCGGCAACGGACTCGCAGGCCGCTTTGTACACCAATTCAGGCTCCCCTCTTCTCAGCATCCTCAACCACAGCCTGCATTTCACCCACCACCCCTCCCATTCACACACTTATGGAATCTGTTTTCTAACTTTCATGGAAGAGGTTTTTCCCGCAGTCTGGCATTTGCTGCTACTAGAATCTGAATTTGGCTTAAGGAGGAGCGGATGATGAATTGGCTGTGAAATGCAGGAGGTATTTGATTTGTTTAAGATAAATTTGTTTAAGATAAAGATACATTTTCAAGCAAGTGTCTTTTGAAGCCTTTGAGTTCTTTGATCGTGTCTGTCACTCCTTGTTTAATTTAGTGGACATTTAAAATTACGAAATACATTGTCCAGAGTTTGGGGGCCTGGATTCCCAGGTTCTCTCCTTGAGTCTTGAGAGGAAGTTCAGATATAGTGGGGTCCCAGAACAGGGGAGAGGCCTACATTTGCAGGAAGAGGGTTGGTGAAGGGGTTAGGGTTGTCAGGTCTGGGCTGGAAAATAACTGGAGACTTTGGGGGTGGGTCTGGGAGAGGGCGGGGTTTGGGGAGGGGAGGGGCCTCAGCATTGTACAATGGCAAATAGCCATTTTCTCCAGGGGAGCTGATCTCTGTCAGTTGGGGATCAGTTGTAAAAGTGGGAGGTCTCCAGGCCCCACCTGGAGGCTGGCAACCCTAGTCTGAAATAATCTTGTTTTAGTGGCTTCCCAGCCAGTTTGTAGATCTAAAATTCCCTGCATCAGTTCTATAAAACTCAGGATTCTTGGCCAGTGCCCTGCCCTGGATAGCCCAGGCAGGCCTGATCTTGTCAAATCTCGGAAGCTAAGCTGTGTCGACTCTGGCAAATGTTTGGATGGGAGACCTCCTTGGAATACCAGCAGTTGGGAGGCGGGGGCAGGCTTTACTCATCAGCCACCTCTCTGAATATCCTCCAGGCCCCCGGTAGGGGTCAGTCCCCAGAGGTCGCCATGACTTCCAGGTGCACACACACACTCTCACGCACATGCACATATTAAAAAAATACGAAACAAAAAAGATTCTTGGCCAGCAATGGACCCTGTCTGGGAGTTTAGCTGCTTCAGTCTGCCACAGCGCAAGCAGGTCTGGTGGCCCTTGAAGACAGCCTTGCGGCGTCCAACATTTCCATGGATGACAGCCTGTCTTACCCAATGTACTGTTAGGACGTGGGCCCCAGGAGGGTTGTATCCTCTGCCCGTTGGGCAAGATTGCCTCCTGACCTAAAGCAGCTGGTATTCCACAACCAATTGCTGCAAGAAGTTGGCTTCCAGAGGCGAGGGACAGATCAAGCCTGCCGCACGGGTAGACCATCCTGGCCTCGATGGACCGAAAGCTCTGATTCAGTAGAAGGCGGCTTCCTTCGCCTGCTTGTGGGTGTTCAATTCCAACTGATCTCCAGACCACAGAGGTCAATTCCTGGCTTGGAGGGTGGGCATTGTGGCATTTTATTCCACTGAGGGGGCTCCCCTCCCCAAACCCCAGCCTCCCCAGGCTCCACCCTCAAAGTCCCTCTGTCCTTCCACCACATTCCTACTGTATCTGAAGAAGTGAGCAGTGACTCCCGAAAGCTCCTCCCCTGCCATGAATTTTGTTAGTCTTGAAGGCGCTACAGGACTCTTGCGCTTATAAGACGAAGAAGAGATTGGATTGGATTTATACCCTGCCCTTCACTACCCAAAGAAGTCTCAGAGCCGCTTACAATCTCCTTTCCTTTCCCCTCCCCACAATAGGTACCCTGTGAGGTAGGTGGGGTTGAGAGAGCTCTGACAGAAACTATTTTTCAAGGACAGCTGTGCCAGAACTATGGCTTGCCCAAGGTCATCCAGCAGGTGCAAGTGGAGAATCAAACCCGGTTCTCCCAGATTAGAGTCTGCGCACTTAACCACGACACCAAACATAAGAGAAGCCAATGTTGGATCAGGCCAATGGCCCATGCAGTCCAACACTCTGTGTCACACAGTGGCCAAAAACACCAGGTGCCATCAGGAGGTCCAGCAGTGGGGCCAGGACACCACAAGCCCTCCCAATGTTGCCCCCACCTCCCAAGCACCAAGAATACAGAACATCACTTGCCCCAGACCAAGAGCTCCTATCTATACCTTGTGGCTAACAGCCACTGATGGATCTCTGCTCTTTTCTACTAAAAAAGAAAAAGGAAAGACAAAATGTTTACAATTATTGCTATGTATTTTGGTTTGGTGTAGTGGTTAGGAGTGCAGACTCTAATCTGGGAGAGCTGGGTTTGATTCCCCATTCCTCCACATGCAGCTGCTGGTGTGACCTTGGGCTAGTCACAAGTTCTCTCACAGCTGTTCTCTCAAAGGCAGTTCTCGAAACAGCTCTCTCAACCCCTCCTACCTCAGAGGGAGTCTTTTGTGGGGAGGGAAAGGGAGATTGTAAGCCACGCTGAGACTCCAATCTCCTCCTCCTCCTCCTGAAAACGTTTTGGCAGGTTTATTGCTCAAGGGCCCTTTAATGTTTTCTCTGCTCCTTTCCTACCTGGCTGGGCTCAGCCCTAAATGCAGGGCCCCTTCTGCTGTGGCTCACATTAAGCCCTGCGGTGCTCTCTTGGGGTGTAGTCTACTTTAAAGGGGATTCTGGATTTACCTGAGGGGGGGGGGCAGCGGTGTCGTGTGTATTGCTGCAGGTGTCCAGATGCCATTCCTCGCCCCAAAGAGTACCCAGAAGCTTGCGAAATGCAAATGACTTTGCAGAAGTCCTTGCATGGTTGCTAAACAGCAGAGCTGGAAACTGTGGGGTGGACTTTGCTTCCCAGAACCCCGGTGACACCTGCCTGGCCTCCCCCCCTCTGTCTAGTCTCGCCTACCAGAGGTGCCCTTTGGAACCTGTTTTCTCTGCAGTAAAAGAATTACCTGTCAGCAGGGAAAGTCTGGAGGGAAAGGTTTGAATGGCTTCACTCACAAGGGGCCTAGTCAGAAACATGCCTTAAAGGTGGTCATTAAAATGAAACCCTGTTTTGGGGGCAGCGAAGGCTTTAAGGCTGCTGGCCTACACAGTGTTCGTGGTAGGGGTGCCAACTCTAAGTTGGGAAATTCCTGGAGTTTTTGGAGTGGAGCCTGGGAAGGGGAAGCAGGGGGTAGGGTTGCCAGACCCAGGTTGGGAACCTCCTGGAGCTCTGGGGAGGAGAGGGTACAGTGCCACAGAATCTGCCCTCCAAAGCATCCATTTTCTCCCGCTGAACATATCTCTGTCATCTGGAGGGCAGTTGGAATTCCCAGGGGTCTCCAGGCCCCAGATGGAGGTTGGCAGCTCTAGGGGTAATCCCAGAATTCCAGGTGCCACCTGGTCGATATGGCAACCCTGCCTACTTGGGGTGAAGCCGCACTGAACTCAGTGGGACCCAAACGTGTGGACCTGCACAAGAAACTTTCTCACTGCAAAATCATCACTCGGTCCGATCTCGTCAGGTCTCAGGAGCTAAGCAGGGTGCGTCCTTGGATGGGAGACCACCACGAATGGCTCTGCAGAGGAAGGCCATGGCAGGCCGCCTCTGCTTCTCACTTCCCTTGAAAAAGTTCCTTGCTGGGGTCGCCATAAGTCTTGGATGGGAGACCACCAAGGAAGGCTCTGCAGAGGAAGGCGATGGCCAACCACCTCTGCTCATTTCCCTTGAAAGCCCCTTGCTGGGGTCGCCATAAGTTGGCTGCGACTTGACTGTCCTTTGCACACGCGCACACGCAAAATCCTAACTCGCTTTCCCTCTTGGATAAGGTGCTGAGGAGCCCTTCAAACCGCCTGGGTTCTTCAGCCTGGCAGCTCAGCTCCTGCAGCCAGACTCCTCCTGCAGGGTTTCATTGCCCACACTTGTTGCTCACGGAGACCAAGAAATATCCGGCCTGCCAAAACCTGCAGGCAGAAGAAGCAGCCAAGGCAGCGAGTGGGAGGGACTTGTGGGCCAGGGTTGAGGCAGCTACTGGTGGCCGCTGTGACCCATCTTTTGAAGCCGATCCCTGATTGGCCCCTGGGGAAAACTCTTTCAGCAGGGCATAATAGGAGTGAAGAACGTTTCTTTGACCTCAAGTGACGTCTAAAGAATGAGATGTGTCCTTGGATGACTTTTTGGGTGCCTCTCAAAGATAACTGTGCTTGTCCTCGAATGTCTCTATGTCCGTTGAAGGATGACAACGCAGATCCTTTAGGAAGGAGCTTTCTCTCTGTTTGGGTTGCCAGCCTCCAGGCGGGACCTGAAGACCCCCCCCCCGGAATTACAGCTCATCTCCAGAGGACAGAGATCAGGCCTCCTGGAGAAAATGGCTGCTTTGGAAGGTGGATTCTATGGCATAATGCCCTCTGGGTATAGAGAAAGCCAGTTTGGTGCAGTGGTTAGGAGCACGGACTCTAATCTGGGAGAACCGGGTTTGATTCCCCACTCCTCCACTTGCACCTGGCTGGATGACCGTGGGCAAGCCATAGCTCTGTTCCAGCTGTTCTCTCAAGGACAGCTTGGGAAAGAGCTCTCTCAGCCCCACCCACCTCCCAGGGTGTCTGTTGTGGGGAGGGGAAGGGAAAGGAGGTTGTAAGCCGCTCTGAGACTCCTTCGGGGAGTGAAGGGCGGGGTGGAAATCCAATCTCTCCTTCTCTTGTTCTTCTGGGGTCCTTCCCGGGGAGGGCCAGTGCCGGGCACAGGAAGGTGGCAGCTGCAGTGACCATTTCATAGGGCTGCCATCCTCCAGGCGAGACCTGGAGTTCTCCCAGAATCACAGCTGGTCTCCAGACCACAGAGATCAGTTCCCCTGGAGGAAATGGCAGCCCTTGGGGGGGGGGACTCTTAGGGATCACATCCTCCCTGAGGCCCCTCCCCTTCCCAAACCCTGCCCTCCTGAGCCTCCACCCCCAAATCTCCAGGAATTTCCCACCCCAGATTTGCCAGTCCTGGCCACAGGAGCTGGCTGGGTGACCTTGGGCCAGTCATACACTGTCAGCCTAACCGACCAACCCCACAGGGTTGTTGTGAGGCTAAAGTGGAGGCGAGGTGAACAACGGAAGCCATTATGGGTTCCTGCTGGGGAGAAATATGGGGAATAAAAGAAGTTAATAAATAAAATAAATATTCCAGAGCGCTCAGCCTTTCTCTAGCCACCAAGGGAGTATTCCTCTGATGGAAAACAGTCAAGCGCTGAACATGGCTGAGCAGTGGGTCAGGATGCAAGTCTTTGTTGTTTCTACATGGCATGATGTGGGGTTACTTTAATGCTCCTGACATAAGATTGTGGTATGAGCAGATCGGAACAAGAATACGGATCCAGATCCAGGATACGGAGGACAGAACCTGACGCACAGCAAGGTAATATTTACTTCAGAGGATTTATCCTCTGCCCTCTGGCTTGAAAAGCATTCAGGGCAACTTGCAGTAAACAAAAACTCCATTCCACATTACAAGAAACAAAACCAATGCAAAGGAGTGGTAATAAGAAGAGAGTGCCTCTGAGCATGTACAGAACATCACGCTCTTGCTGCTGGGTAAGCATAGCCACCCAGCTGTGATGGCGTTTCCAAGGTGCGCAAAAATAAATGGTAATCGAAAGAGAGTGCCTCTGAGCATGTTAAGAATGTAATTCCCTCGCTGCTGGGCAAGTACAGCTGGCCTCCACAACTGTGGCAGAGGGCAAAAACATTTCCAGGCAGGCTCGAGCCCTTGCTGGCTTGGAGACAGGGATCATTTGCTCCACCAGAGACAAAGCCCGGCCAATGGAAACCAGGGTGGCAGCTGTCAAAGGAAGTAAACTGTGGCGCTCGATGGTGGGGAGAAGAGCTAAGGGCACGGAGGGAGACTTTGTCCCGCTGCATTCCCTCCCTGTGCTGCAGACAGCCTGGGACCGCAGCTGGGATTGCTCAGTGACCTGAAGACACAGCTCTGCACATCCAGTTTCACGTCCCAGTTAAGTGGTGTGTTGGTGGTGTTTAGAGTTGCCAACTCTGGGCTGGGAAATTCCTGAAGATTTGGGGGTGGCCCCTGTGGGGAAGGCAAGGTTTGGGGAGGGATCCCAGCAGTATACAATGCCAGAGACCCCCCTCCAAACCAGGCCTTTTCCCTAGGTGGGACTCACCTCTGTAGTGTGGACAGCAGTTGTAATTTCAGGTGATCTCCAGGCCCCACCTGGATGTTGGCAACAATGCTCTAAGAGTTAGCTTAGTTAGTGTGAGTTAGCTCACAGTTTTTTAGCCTGTGGCTCACATATTTTTGTCCGAGCTCAGGAAGGAGGGCTCCAGAGCAAACTCATTTATGCAGCAGCCAAATGGCTCGCTCACAACTTTAATGCTGGTAGCTCACCAAGTAGAATTCTTGCACATAAGACTCCACAGCTTAGAAGGAGCGTTGCTGCTGACACCTTTTCTAGTGCCTGCAGGTGTTTTTAGATAGTGGACAGGGCTTTTGGCATGCCGGGTTTCTGATGTGCCGCCAAAGCTCTACCTGGCCACACAGACTGAAATAACATTTTAGTAGCAGTTGCCACCACTGTGTTTGTTTGGTTCTCCCTCACCCCTTTTCCCCAGTAGATTTTTTAACTGACCCCTCTTCTCCCCGGCACCTGGCTTCCTCTGTGGGAGTGGCTCCACCTCTTGTGGCCACCATTTTGTGGCTGGCTCAGCCTCCTGCAGCAGCCATTTTCGTGGCTGTGCCCACCACCTTGCGTCAGGTCTCCAAAAGTGCCCACATGCTCGAAAAGACTGGGGACTGCTGATCTAATCTGATGGGTGTTTTTTCCTGCTGCTCTCCAAAGGTCAAAGGGTCCCATGCCCCAACGCGTGCGCACTGTGGCCCCGGATGGTGGCTGGGGATGGATGGTCGTCCTAGCGGGCTTTGTGCAGACGGCCCTGGTCTTTGGGGTGATCCGCTCGTTTGGGGTCTTCTTTGTGGAGTTTGTGGAATATTTCAGGGCGCCCTCCAGCACCGTCTCCTGGATCGTGTCCCTGGCGGTTGCTGTCCTGCAGTTTGCAAGTGAGGGGAACACTTTAAAACAGAATATTTAATGAGCCGCAACAAGGATAATAAAAATGAAAGGGTAACAAGTGGGGGCTGGTGTGACTTGTGGGGTCCCATCCCCCTCCCCATCATTGAGCCAGGATGGCTCCATGCCCCCACAACACAGTGTCAGCTTTGTAGAACAGATTCAGAGTGTAAGCTTTGTAAAACTTTGTTGTTTTTAAAGGTGCCACTGGACTCAAAACCATGTTCTGCAGCTTCAGACCAACAAGACTGTCTGGGCCACTGGCCTGATCCAACCCTGGCTTCTCTTCTGTTCTTATGTATCTGTTTATGGTCAGTGTGGTCCTGGTGCACAGATTCAGCCATCCACAGGTTGGGCCACACTTCACTATTAGAACAGAAGATGCCTATTTATTTAGATATACTGAAACAAAAACATCTCTGGCTATATTTCCTTTTGCCACATTTCAGCGTTAGAAGCTGATTTGGCATCAAAGTGAAGGTTGTTTTTTTTTCTTATTATGTTGCAGTACCAGGTATGCAAAGTTTCTGTTAATGGAGTGGAGGCCTTGGGGCTGCAGAGCTCTTACAAGGAAGTCGGGGTTATGTGAACCCAGCATGTCACCTCTTGCAGAATGTTCCGGAACCGATCTCTTAATTGCACAGCGTGATGTGACTTGCTCGGGAGCAGAGCTCTCACCAGGAGCGTCCCCTGCTCAGCTCCTCATAGCCTGCGTGTTCTAACACAGGGGTCCCCGAGGTGGTGCCCGCCCACCAACCCTTCCCCTGGTGCCCCTTCTGAGAAAGTGAGAGGGGCCAAGAGGGGCTTTTGCCCAGCAGGGCTTCTGGTTGGCCAGTGGAGATTTGAGTGGCTGTGCAGATTTTCCAAAACGTTGCTTTGGCAGCAGCCGTCACCCCAGCCCAAGGATCCTGACCGTGTGACTGAAGGGAAGCTGAGGCAGCTGTTTTGTGGCTGTGGCCGCCACACTGTGCCCCAATTCCAAAGTTGGCCACAGACTCAAAAAGGTTGAGGACCCCAGTTCTAACAGACAGCTTATTGGAAGAACGGCTTGTGTGTCAGACTAACCAGTTCTTCTTTGATGCTCCCTACAGGTCCAGTGGGAAGCGCCCTCAGCACCTGCTATGGGGCACGCCCAGTCGTGATGGTCGGTGGGTTCCTCTCTGGGCTGGGCTTGCTGCTGGCCTCCTTCTCCGTCCGCCTGACTCACCTTTACTTGAGCATCGGTCTGCTTGCAGGTACCTGCCTGCCCCATTTTTCTTTCAACGGTGCACAGAGCAGAGACAGCCCTCTGCTCTCAGAGACGCTACAAGGGAACCCAGAAACAAGGAGGCCATGATTTTTGGGGGGGGGGGGGGGGGAGTCGGATTTGGACAAATCTTCCTTGACTTTTAGACCCATTTGTCAGGACATGGCTTTCTAGATATTATTTTTTTTAATATGTTCAGCAACCGTTGCTTTTTTGACGTGCCTCCCTAAACAGATTTTGAACCTATGACTTGTCTGACAATCTGGGGTGACCCTAGAAGGGTATAAAGATGTGTGAAAAGGCCTTCCAAGCCTCTAGCAGGGGCAGGACTTGAATCCGAAACCGTGCCCAGCCCCATAACCCATTTTCATCAATACCAGAACACTAAAAAGTAATAATTACTCTGGCATTTCTCTCCCCCCCCCCCACCGATCACAGTAGTGTATTTTGGACCAAATCAGGTAGAGGTAGGTAAAGGTAAAGGTTTCCCTTGCTCAAAAGCCAGTCGAATCCGACTCTAGGGGGCGGTGCTCATCTCCATTTCCAAGCCAAAGAGCCAGCACTGTCCAAAGACTTTTTCCGTGGTCATGTGGCTGGCATGACTAAATGCCGAGGCGCATGAGATGCTGTCACCTTCCCACCAAAGCAATACCTATTTATCCACTTGCACTCTATTGTTTCCCAACTGGTTTCCTCTAGGATCCCTGTCTCCCGACTGGCCCATTCCAGGATCCTAGCGATCTATTGTTATGCGTCCCAAGCTAAGTCCTCTTGGAAGTAAGTTCAGGCTCAATACCTTCCCTTAATCTTATTCTCTCAGTACTTGAGTTTTAACCAGTCGTAAAATGCCTTCCAAGGTCTCGTAGATTCTTCCATTTTTCCTTTTAATATGTTTGTCAACTTATCCATTTCAGCACATTCCATAATCTTCAATGTCAACTCATGTGTTGCTGGGCTCTTCAGTGTCCCCCAATGACTCTCGCATTTCTGAGCAAGTGTAGAATGCCTTTCCCTCACTACGCCTCTTGTACATTAGTTTTGACAGGGAAAGATACCTTGGTTTCTTGGCAGTGCTAAATGCCCTCCCCCCCCACTCATTTTGAACTGCCAAGCAAGGGAGAGGAGATGTGGCTCAGGGGCAGAGCCACTGCTCGGCATGCAGAAGGTCCCACGTTTGATCCTCAGCATCTCCAGTTAAAAGGATCAGGCAGGAGGGGATGCGAAAGACCTCTGCCAGTCTGAGTCGGCAAGACTGACACTGATGGACCAAGGGTCTAATTCAGCAGAAGGTAGCTTCATATGTTCATGATGAGTCTGGAGCACAATCTCACCACCTGCTTTTCCCCCCCTCAGGGTTCGGCTGGGCCCTCGTCTTCACCCCTTCTGCGGCCACCGTGTCTCGTTATTTCGAGAAGCGGCGGACGCTGGCCATGGGCTTGGCTGTTTCAGGCGCCGGCATCTCTTCCCTGGCCTTTTCCCCGCTCTTCCAGTACCTGGTGGACTCGTACGGCTGGCGAGGCACTCTCATGCTGGTGGCAGCCCTGTCTCTGAACCTGGTGGCATCTGGGGCTCTGCTGCGGCCCTTGGACTTGGAAGGAGACCCGGTGCCCGAAGGCCAGGCTGCGGCTGCAGAATGGCCGGCAACTCTCGCCACGCTCTTCAGCCTGGAGCTCTTGTCCCACAGACCTTTCATGCGTTATGTCTTGGCTTTCATCCTGGTAGACGCAGGCTACTTCGTCCCTTACGCCCACCTGGTGGCCCACGCAAGGGAGGTGGGATGTGATGAGTACCAAGCAGCCCTCACTATGTCCGTGGCTGCCGTGGCGGACATGTGTGGCCGAATCTTTGCCGGTTGGCTTGCGGATTCCGGACTCCGTGGCCGCCTCCTCCACCACCTGACTCTCTGGGCTGTCTTAACTGGGGCGTCAATTGCTCTATTGCCCCTGGGGCAGAGTTACGCCTCGCTCATGGCGCTGGGCCTCTGCTACGGGTTCTTTGCCGGGGCCCTCGTTCCTCTCCAGTTTACCAGCCTGGTGGAGATCGTGGGCTCTGGACACATGCTGGGGGCTATCGGGCTCATGCACATGCTGGAGAGTGTGGGGGCTTTGCTGGGGACCCCGCTTTCAGGTAAAAGCTTCGGTTTTTTTCTCTCGCTCAAATGTTCCCATGGTGTTCAATGGTTATGAGTGGGACTCTGGTTCAGAACAAATGTGGGCATGATCAGAGGAAGAAATGAAAGCTGCAAAATCTGGCAGACAGTTTCGGAGGGTTTAGCCATGCTGGTCTTCAGTAGAACATCTAGAGTCGTGTCCAGCAGCGCATTAGAAACCGACAAGAGTTTGGGAGGTCTCTACGGCGCTGCTGGACTCGAATCTAACAAAACACCAGGGCCATTGTAAGGGGAGGATGTTTGACCCTACAGGCACAGAAATCTTCCCTTTGTTGAGCAAAACGCCAGCTCTTTTGATTAGAGGTCCCCACCCTTTTTGAGCCTGCAGGTGCCTTTGGAACTCTGACACAGGGTGGTGGGTGCCAGTGTCAGGTCAGGGGAGTGAGGTCACGCTTAACTCTTCAACTTAACTCTTCAACATTTCAGGCCGGCGCTCCGTTCAATAGAATGACGTTTAGAATAGACACATTGTTTTAAGATATTGTCCTGACCTTCAGTCACATAGGGAAGGCCCTCCTGCTGCGGTGGAAGCCAGTGTTCCCTCTCAGCTGAGTTCGTGTGAGCTAGCTCACCGTTTCTTAGCCTCCGGCTCACACATTTTTGTCTCAGCTCAGGAAGGATGGCTCCAGAGCAAACTAATTTATGCAATAAAAGAAGAGACTGGATTTATACCCCGCCCTTCACTACCCAAGGGATTCTCAGAGTGGCTTACAAACGCCTTTCCCGTCCCGTCCCGTCCCCTCCCCAGAACAGACACCCTGCGAGGTAGGTGGGGCTGAGAGAGCTCTGACAGAAACGGCTCTTTTTCAAGAACAGCCGTGCCAGAACTACAGCTTGCCCAAGGTCATCCAGCAGGTGCGAGTGGAGGAGGAGGGGGAATCAAACCCAGCTCTCCCAGATTAGAGTCCGCGCACTTAACCACGACACCAAACTGGCTCTACAATAACAAATATTATGAACATTTTATAGGATGTGTGTACATCTGCTCAGTCTCTTGAAGGAGAACATTCCATTTTTCATAAATTTCATAAATGCTAGCAAGTTGTCAACTTTTACCACAGAAGAAGAATGTCTATTACATCTGGTATTATCTCTTGAGAAACTAGGTAGGATATAATAGGTAACCAGAGACAATTAAATTCACTATACCTGTCAGTTTTTATGGGTTTCATTGTGTCTGATATTTTTTTTCCATTTTGTATAAATTCCACAGCTTCTTATACCAGAGGTTTATGGTTGGTTTACATTCTGATTTACATTTTGATGCTATAGTTGTTTTTGCTGCAAATAGCAGTAAAGCAGTTCTTCTCCTTTGGATGTTAGATAGATCCTTTTCCGCTCTGAGATTGAAGAGTATTGTTTCTGGTTTCCTTTTTATGGTATGTCCAGTGATATATCTGATTTCCTCTATCCCAGAGAGATGTGAGAACGGGGCATTCCATCCAACGGTGTGCGTACGGGCCACCCAATAGCGAACGTAGGTGGTGCCGTCAATCTGCCTGAAACTAACCCGCACTTTTTGTGTTCTAGGGTGGCTGAGGGATCTCACTGGGAACTACGCCGTCTCATTCATCACAGCCGGAGCCTTCCTCTTGGCAAGTAGCTTGGTCCTGGCCACGCTCCCAGACTATTTCTCCTGCTCCAGAAGCGGGGGGGGGGGGGGGCGGGGGCAATGAGGCCTCGCGACCACGAGGACTTGGAGTTCTCTCAACAGGACAGAGAACTTCTGCAGCTGGAGGCGAAGACTAGTCAGCCTGCCCTGGGAGAGAAGTCGCCGAAAGGCCTCTAGCCCTGGACCGCTCTGGTGCAGCCCAAAGGGAGTTCAGGGAACAAAGTCTCGGAGTCCAGCGCACAAAAGCTTCTGCCCAGAGTAAAACCCGGCTGCTCTTAAAGGTGCCACTGGACTCCAATTGTGTTCTGCTGCTTGGCTACCCGCCTGAATCGGAGTTCAGGGAAGTCAGCAAGTTCTCCGTCCTGGTTTCTGGAAAACCATTTTGTTGCTTTGTTTGAGCTTGTCAGAAAGACTCTGGCAAGGGTGTTGCAAGTCGGGAGGTGGGAAAGTAGCTCAAAACCAAAGAGAGTCTCTCATCTTCCTTGGCAGCCAAAAACATTGCTAACCTGCTAATGGACTCCATCACATCTGCCGAAGTTTCCTTTAACTCTGTGACAGACCTGATCTGGTTCTGGTGTCTGGTACACCAGTTTGGTGTAGTGGTTAAGTGCGCGGACTCTAATGTGGGAGAACCGGGTTTGATTCCCCACTCCTCCACATACAGTTGCTGGATGACCTTGGGCAAGCCACAGTTTCTGTCAGAGCTCTCTCAGCCCCACCCACCTCACAGGGTGTCTGTTGTGGGGAGGGGAAGGGAAAGGAGTTTGTAAGCCGCTCTGAGACTCCCTTCGGTAGTGAAGGGCGGCGTATAAATCCAGTCTCTCCTCTTCTCTTCTTCTTAAGTGTTATGGAGAGGGAGCCCGGTTTGGCATGGGAGGTGGTGGATAATTCCATTTCTCATTTGTGGCCCTTCCTTTTGTCTCATAAACATCTTAGCAGAGAAATTCAGTTTATACTATTCTACTCAGTTTCACTTCTAACAGGGAGAGGAGATGTCTGTGGTAGGGAGCACTGAAGGAAAAGGTACTCTCTTTCTTTAAAAAATAAGCATAAATGTGTATATGGTTGGATAATCCCTTGTTCTTTCACAGACTTTAAAGTGAAACCTTTCTGAAAGTTCTAGAATTTCTCTGGTTCTGGTGTGTGTGGGAAGTCACATGTTATTCGTCACAGGCACTGGGCAATAGGTGCTTATGCCGGTTGTATTGAAATACATACACTTTTGTTGCTGGGCATATTCGTGGAACCTGTTTCAGTATTTTCATAGCTGTTGTTTTAAAAAAGGCAATCGGTTGATATGGTCACAGGACCGGACTTGGCCTGTGGAGATCTGTGGAGATCTGCGTTCAAGTGTCGGCTCTGACATTTTTAAGCTAACTGGGTGGTTGTGGTGCTTACTATCTCTCTCTTACCTCACAAGATTCTTGCGTGAATAAAGTAAGAATGAGAGAGTGAAACTATGCATATCACACTTCAAAAAAAAGAAAGAAAGAGATGGGATAAGAATCATAGAAGTATTGCTCCGAGCAAGATGGATGCCAGGCCGGAGACCGTGGGGGCGGGGAGAGATGATTCCAGGCCCTGTTCTCATGGGCAAAACTGGTCTTGGCAAATGCCTGCAGCTCCCTGCACAGCTGTCCTCTAGCAGTAGCTCAATGGGAAGTCTGCAGACTCCGGCTTGCAAAGCGGAATGGGAAAGGGGGAGATGAAAAGCCCCGGAACTCTTCGGTGGTCCTAAATTCTGATGACTTGTTCACAATACGATGCACACTCGAATGACACATTTTCCTGATTACAGGACTCAAGAGTTAAAAATAAATGCTGTATGCAAGGTAGGGGGAAGCAGCTCAGAACAGAAAGACCCCCACATTTTTCGAGCCGGGCCACAGCCCCTCCCAAGCCCAAGAGGGCTGCTGATTGATGAGTGGTTAAGTGCATGGGCTCTAATCTGGGAGAACCGGGTTTGATTCCCCACTCCTCCACTTGCACCTGCTGGATGACCTTGGGCAAGCCGTCCTTTCTGTCAGAGCTCTCTCAGCCCCACCTACCTCCCAGGGTGTTTGTTGTGGGGAGGGGAAGGGAAAGGAGATTGTAAACCGCTCTGAGACTCCCTTGGGTAGTGAAGGGTGGGGTATAAATCCAGTCTCCTCCTCCTCCTCCTCCTCTTCTTCTTCTGCCACACGAGAGAAGCTCATTCCCAACCATGTGCTTCACAGCGTGAGCTGAAGATGTCTTGATTCCTGATTTTCACATTCATCTTACCTTTCTGCACCAAGGATGTCGGGCCGGCTAGGGGGCCTCATGGTCTCTTTACAACTCCTGGAAGTCCAGGTGGGTCTCCACCCCGTCAGTGGGATGCCCTTGTTTAAAGCAGGAACAATCTTCTCCAGCTGACTGACCTCCGCTCCCAGACGGTGTCAGAAAACATAGGCAGGTTTTTGCCCGCAAACACCAAAATGCCTGCCCAAAACTCAGAGTACGGTTGCCATCTCTGGGCTGGGAACTTCCCGGAGATTCGGGAGTGCCAGAGCCTGGGCAGGGAACAGTTTGGTGAGGGGGAGGGACTTCAGAAGGGCATATTGCCATAGAGTCTACCCTCCAGCGAGCCAGTCTGGTGTAGTGGTTAAGTGCACAGACTCTAATCTGGGAGAACCGGGTTTGATTCCCCACTCCTCCTCCACATGCAGCTGCTGGTGTGACCTTGGGTCAGTCACAAGTTCTCTCGGAGCTGTTCTCTCAAGGGCAGTTCTCGAGAGAGCTCTCTCAGCCCCACCCGCCTCACAGGGTGTCTGTTGTTGTGGGGAGGGGAAGGGGAAGGAGATTGTAAGCTGCTCTGGGACTCCTTCGGGGAGTGAACGGTGGGGTATAAATCCAACCTCTTCTCTTCTTCCATTTTCTCCCGGGGTACCAAGAGATGAGTTGTATTTATGGGAGATCTCCAGCTCTCCTCTGGACGATGGTAACCCTGGGAGTAAGCTGGATGTCTTTTGGCATTTGAGGCTGGATATTCGGAATGGCAGACCTTCCCCATACACAATTAAAATAGGGCCCAATCCACCGTGACATTCTCCTGTGCAATGCTCACAGGAAGAATGGGTGCTGCTGCATGCTGCCCCTGCCTCAGATCCACTGCCCATAACGACGTGCCACGTGCCGGTAACGGAGGCTGCCCGCTTCCCCCTGCCTGGCACTGGGCCTCCCCTGGCAGCAGCCCTCAGGTAGGGCTCAGAGGTCAAGAGCAATGCTGGGATTCATCCCAAGGCCTTCCGAGGTTGGAGTTCATCAGCTAAAAAGGTCCTAGGCAGAGAGAGGAGCGGGCAAGGCTTTGGCCTAAGATGCTGGGAAGCCACGGCCAATCAGAGCTAGGTAGGTATGGGGAAACCTACGACACTGTGTATAATAGACGTATGCTCTTCAAATAGCATCATTTCCCAAGGCATGCTCTAGGCTGCCTGATAGAACTTGAGAGATACGTTCTCCTAGATAAGTTACTACGTTTGCCACAAGGGTTCCCATGGGACCCTAGAGAGATGCTGCTGTTTTAAGAGCTTTATGCTTACAAAGAGAATGTATGTATATCACTGTCCTTGATAAAGGTTGTATTCAGTGCAGGGAAATTACCAGAGTCCCCTAGGATTTGTGATTCTGAAACTGTTTTGGAGGGTGGACTCTCTGGCATTGTATCCTGCTGTGGCCCCCAAAACTGGCCCTCCCCAGGCTCCACCCCTAAATCTCCAGGAATTTTCTAACCCAGAGTTGGTAAGCCTAAAAAGTAGGCCATGGTGAGCTGGGTGGAGTTGTGTTCTGACTCGGTTTCCTGGGTTCAGAAGAGGAGCGACAGTTGGAGGTTCTGCTGTCAAAACGTGACACACCTGTAGACTTTGCGCCAAGACTTTCTGATAAGAGGCCTTGAGACTTGGGCCAGCAGGCGCCTGTGCCAGTGCCGGCTCCTCTTTTCACCTCTCTAGGGAAAACAGTCGGAAAGGGGGTCCGGCTTCAAAGCCAGGGGAAGTTCCGGGTGTTGGTGGATTTCTTGTCGTTTCTGCAGCCGCTCCCGAAGCCGACCTCTCTCTCTTGGGACGATGAGAAGGCAGCCGTGTCTGGGGCAGAGTGCAGCAGAGGTGTGAACAGCCCCACAGGACGGGTCGGTGGTCTTTCACTGCAACAACATGAACCCCCACGTGTCCTCCCCCGAGCCTCCCGACGGAGGCTGGGGCTGGATGATCGCCTTGGCGGCTTTCCTGCAGACGGCCCTGGTCTTCGGGGTGATCCGATCTTTCGGCGTCTTTTTTGTGGAATTCGTGGCTTACTTCGGGGAGCCCTCGACTGCCGTCTCCTGGATCTCCTCTGTCACAGTGGCCGTGTTGATGTTCACCAGTGAGTACCCAGCAGCCTCTTGGGGCACAGATCCTCACTCCCAAATTCTGAAATCAATGCTGCTGGAAGAATTACTAAATGGGTGGCTGAGGTGCACTCTGCACATGCTTGGACATCCTCTCTTTATTCTTAGTTTGCATGTTCCAGTAAGGTTGCCAGCTCTAGGTTGGGAAACTCCTGGAGATTTTGGGGGCGGAGCCTGAAGAGGGTGGGGTTTAGGGAAGGGAAGGATTTTACTGGGTTATAATGCCATAGAGCCAGTTTGGTGTAGGGGTTAAGTGTGTGGACTCTAATCTGGGAAAACCGGCTTTGAGTCCCCACTTCTCCTCTTGCAGCTGCTGGAGGACCTTGGGCAAGCCACAGTTCTGGCACAGCTGTTCTTGAAAAAGAGCCGTTTCTGTCAGAGCTCTCTCAGCCCCACCTCCCTCCCCGGGTGTCTGTTGTGGGGAGCAGAAGGGAAAGGAGACTGTAAGCCACTCTGAGACTCCCTTGGGTAGTGATGGGCAGGGTATAAATCCAATCTCTTCTCTTCTTTCAAAGCAGCCATTTTCTCCAGGCGAACTGATCTCTGTTACCTGAATAACAGTAGCAGATCTCCAGTTACCACCTAGAGGCTGGCAACCCTACTTTCCAGCAATAAGCTGGGGGGGAGGACCTCAGCAGCAGCAATCAGACTGAGGGGGGGGGTCTTGTATAACCTTCTCGTCTGCAGAGGTCTCAAAGGGGGAGGTCTCTGCTCTCTTCTCCCCTCCACCACCCTCCTGTACCATTCAACTTCATATTCTACGTCACACAGTCAATGTTAAATGGCCAAATTCAACATTTTGCAACCCGTTCTTCCTAAAACTCTTCTGAATCCAATTGCATCGGATGACTAGGAACATTCTGAAGCGTTTCCAGTTGGTTTGCCTCCCAAGCCAGTTTTTGCTGTGATTAAGATGCCTTTTGTCTGAAAGGGGGGGGGGGGCTGTTTCTAGGATGGGGTCCCCAACCTTTTTGAGCCTGTGGATACCTCTGGAATACCGACGGTGCGGTGGGCACAGCCACAAACTGGCTGCCGCAGCTACCCTTCAGTCAGTCAGTGAAGAGACCTGTGGGCTGCGGCGGCAGCTGCTGACAAAGCAATTTAAAAAAAAAAAAAGAATCTGTCCCATCAATCAAATGTCCAGTGGCCAATCAGAAGCCTTGCATGGCAAAAGCCCTGCCTGGTCCCACCCACTTCCTAAGAACAGTTGAGGGGGAGTCAGAAAAGGTGTGGGTGGGTGTCCCATGTGGCCCCCACGGGCCCGGCGGGTTTCTGCTCCTCTCCCAGGTCTCCTCCCACCCCGGCCTGGGCTCATCCCAGGGGAAGAGGTCTTAACCAGCTCCTCTTTGGCGCCCCCCACAGGTCCTTTGGCCAGTGCCCTCGGCGGGCGGTACGGTGAGCGGCCTGTGGGCATCGTCGGTGGGTTCCTCTCGGGGCTGGGGCTCTTCTTGGCCTCCTTTGCCACCAGCCTGGCCCAGCTCTACCTCTCCATTGGCCTCCTCACAGGTAAGCCAAGTCCTGTTTCCACAAAGCTGCCCCGGCCGGGACTCCTCTGGCTTTTTGAGCCACAGTGGAACGAGGGCCAGTTTTCTGCACAAGCCACCCAAGCGGTTGCTCAGGGCGGCAGGAGGAGGAGGAGGAGGAAGAGTACAATGTCCTCGCTCTGAGCCGACCAGCAGCATGGAAGGCAACTGGCTTGACCTGGAGCAATCGTGCCGTGGCTTGGCCCAGGCCGGCAGCAGCTCAGGCCCAGAAGAGGACGGGTGCTCCTTGTTGGGCTGTCCAAATGCCTCAAACCTGCCCTAGGTGTAGCGGTCAGAAAGAAATACACCACCACCCACTTAGGACTGCCAATCTCCAGGTGAAGGCTGGAGATCTCCTAGTATTACAACTGATCTACAGATTGCAGAGATCTGTTTCCCTGGTGAAAACGGGGGCTTTAGAGGGTGGAGTCTGTAGCATTACACTCTGGGGAGGGCCTTCCTCTCCCCCCAACTCCACCCTCCCTGGGCTTCACCCAGTAGGCAACCCCACCAGTCACCTACTTAAGGACCGTAACTGAGAAACTGTGGTGCCTAGCATGAAAAAGAAAAGGAGTTGGCTTTTATACCCTGCCCTTCACTACCTGAAGGAGAGCGGCTTACAATCACCTTCCCTTCCTCTCCCCACAACAGACACCCTGCGAGGGAGGTGGGGCTGAGAGAGCTCTGAAAGAACTTGTGACTGACCCAAGGTCACCAGCAGCTGCATGTAGAGGAGTGGGGAATCATAAGAACATAGGAGAATCCAATGTTGGATCAGGCCAGTGGCCCACCCAGTCCAACACTCTTGTCACACAGTGGCCAAAAACACCAGGTGCCCTCAGGAGGTCCAGCAGTGGGGGCAGGAAGCCCTCCCACTGTCGCCCCCCCCCCAAACACCAAGAATACAGAGCATCACTTGCCCCAGACTCAGAGTTCCTATCTATACCTTGTGGCTAACAGCCACTGGTGGGACCTCTGCTCCAGATGTCTATCCAATTTCCTCTTGAAGTCGTCCATGCTTGTAGCCGCTGCCACCTCCTGTGGCAGAGAATTCCATGCATTCATCACTCTTTGGGTGAAGAAGGACTCAGTTTCCAAGACGCAGAGTCTGCTCTCCCACCCACGATACCAGACTGGCTGGAGATAGATCCAGGTGTCTAGCCGCGTTGGCCTGAAGCGGCAGAACAAAGTGTAAGTCCAGTGGCACCTTTAAGACCGACCAAGTTTGATTCTGGCACAAGCTGATACCCAGAATAAAACTTTGCTGGTCTTAAAGTGCCCCGGGACTCAGACTTCGTTCTGGGAAATTGTGATAACTCCCAGTTGCCTGGAGGATTTAGAAGGACATTTTAACCCCTCTTTTTCTTCTGCGTCGTTCAGGTGTTGGCGGTGCCCTCATCTTCTCCCCCTCCTTGGCCTTGGTCGCTCGGTATTTCAAGCGGCGGCGCGCCCTGGCCAACGCCTTGGTGTTCTCCGGCACTGGCATTTCTGCCTTGGCTTTCTCCCCCCTCTTCCAGTTCCTGGTGGATTCCTACGGCTGGCGCGGGGCCCTCCTGACTGTGTCCGGCCTGGCCTTCAACCTGGTGGTCTGCGGGGCCCTCCTTCGGCCACTGCCCTTGGCCCAAAACGATGCTTCAGGGGCTCCCGGACAGGAGCGCCGAGGGGGCAGGTTGGCCTCTCTCTTCGGGCTGCGTTTGCTCGGTCACCGAGCCTTCATGATCTTCTGCGGGTCTGGAGTGTTGATCACGGCGGGCTACTTCATGCCTTTCATCCACCTGGTGCCCCACGCCAGGGAGACGGGCTTTGACGAATACCAAGCAGCCTTCCTGGTCTCGGTGGTGGGCGTCGCCGATATAGCCGGGCGCATCGTGGCTGGCTGGCTGGCCGACTGTGGTCCTCTTTGTCTTGTCCACCACCTCACCCTCTGGACCCTCCTGACGGGCATCGTTCTGCTCATGGTGCCCCTGGGACACAATTACACCTCCATGGTGGCCATCAGCATTGGCTATGGGTTCCTGGCCAGTGCCATCATCCCGCTGAAGTTCTCCACCCTGGCGGAGATTGTGGGCCCGGACCAAATAATGGGAGCTATTGGGCTCATTCACCTGATGGAAAGCTTTGGCGCTCTGGCTGGGCCTCCACTGTCAGGTGAGGAAGTGAAACGATGCAGCATCTAGGGGAGGTGTTCGAGGCAGGCCTACCAAGGAGGCTAGCTCAGCAGCAGCCACAGAATAGCCTCCCATGGCATAGGGGAGGGGCTGTGGCTCAGTGGGAGAGCCTCCGCTTGGCATGCAGAAGGTCCCAGGCTCAATCCCCGGCATCTCCAGATAAAAGGACCAGGCAGGGGGTGATGGGAAAGACTGCTCTCTGCCTGAGACCCTGGATAATAATTAATTATTGTATGGCACTGTGTGTAGAATAGCCAGGAGATCCTAAGATTGTCTGGCAGCCAACGGTTCTAGCTCTTTTAGCACTATGCACCACTAGGTGGCGAGCTAGACTTGTTTTTAAGGCACCAGACGTTTCAGAGGTGGTTTGCTACTTCCTGCCTCTGTATCACAGCCCTGGTATTCCTTAGAGGCCACCTTTCCAAATACTAGCCGACCCTGCTTAGCTTCCGCGATGTGACCGGATCGGGCTAGCTGGAGTTGACACCCTGGAGAGCCAGTCTGACTAGACAAGATGGACCTTGATGGACCCACACTTCATGTGTGTCAGGAACAAGGTGGACCTGAATCCAGACCGTTGGTGGGCATGCCTCGACACAGGATCTCCTGGGGGCCTTTGCCAAAACCCCAGAGGATCGAGCAGGATCCTGGCATGCAGCAGGACGGGGATCTGGCTCTGGAGCCCAGGAGAGGGCAGGGAGCGAGGTGGGGCTTGAGGGACCGGGCAGCCTGCCTCTTCCAAGACAGTTCTCTGTTCTCTGAATTGGGCTCATCGTCCCCCCCACCACACTAGGCTGTTCCAGGAGGGCTGCCGCATGCCCAGTTATGGTGGGCAACCTCCCACTGCAAGGCCCACTGGCCTGCCACCGGAGGTTGCCTAGTTCAATCCCCAGAGCCACCATTAAAACCACTTTGCACCTGGAACACCTGACTGCTTATACCTGTGGTGTTTTGTTGTTTGGTTGCACAGTCGAGTCCGACTCTTCGCGACCCCCTGGAGCCCCTCACGCCAGGCCCTCCTGTGTTCCATCGTGCTTCGGAGTTTGCTTAATTTCATGTTCGTTGCATCGATGACACTGTCCAGCTATCTCATCCTCTGCCGTCCCCTTCTACTTTGACCTCCCGTCTTTCCCAGCATCAGGGTCTTCTCCAGGGAGTGCTCCCTTCTCATTGGGTGGCCAAAGTATTTGAGCTTCGGCTTCAGGATCTGGCCTTCCAGGGAACAGTCAGGGTTGATTTCCTTTAGGATTGACTGATTTGATCCCCTTGCAATCCAAGGGACTCTCAGGAGTCTTCTTCAGCACCATCATTCAAAAGCATCTATTCTTCAACACTCGGCCTTCCTTATAGTCCAACTCTCGCAGCCATACCTCACTACTGGGAATACCATGGCTTTGACCCTACGGACTTTTGTCGGCAGGGTGATGTCTCTACTTTTTATTATGCTGCCTAGGCTACCCATCACTTTCCTCCCAAGGAGCAGGCGCCTTTTAATTTCATACAGTACAACAACAAAGGACAACGGGTGTAGCCGTCTTTTAATGTCACGGCTGCAGTCACCATCTGCAGTGATCTTGGACCCCTGGAATGTGAATAGTTAATTTCTAATAGAAATAATTTATAACAGTCAGGCAGACACTTGGGGAGGCAAAGACCTACAGTAGCGGATCAGGTAGCTGCTGGGCACAGTCATTGAAGGAGCTGATTCGGGTTACTTGATCTGGTGTATACATAGAAGCATAAGCTGGACCCAAGGGACCCCAAAGGTCATCTAGTCCAACCCCCGCACAATGCAGGCCATTCACAGCTACCTCTTCCCCAGGAACCCCTGCTCAACGCCCAGAAAGGGAAGGACAAACTTCACAGCATGCCGTGGCTCTGGGGCTGTGTTCTGTAGATGAAGTAGAGGCTGGCAAGAGGCACGCACACTCTGCACATGCCTAAAGACACTTGTGTCAGAAGCCCAAGGGTCGAATGGTGGGCTGTGTCATCATTTTAGAGCCAGGAAAGGGGCTATCCAGCCCCCTTCTAACCTGGGTTCGCTGTGGGGATGGAGGAAATGCTCACCTCCAAGGTCTGTCTCGTCTTCTGTCTTGCAGGCTGGATCCGGGACATGACCGGCAGCTACACAGCTTCGTTCCAGGCGGCCGGCTCCATCCTCATCGTGGGTGCCTTGGTTCTTGCAGCCCTGCCCAACTACCTCCCCTGCCTCCCTGCAGCGTCCCTCAGAAAACCCAAAGACTGCAAAGAGGAGCCCGATCCCTCCCCCACCGAAGATGGAGGCTTCCGGACTGGGACTGAGCGGAGCGGAGCTGAGGCTTAGCTTTTGACAAGAGGCAAGGCCTCCAAAGCAGAGGCTCATTTCCATTTTTACGAGACATATATTCAAATACTGAGGGGGGTGGGGGAGAGGCAAGGACTGTAGGAGGGGCCATGGCTCAGTGGAAGAGCCTCTGCTTTGCATGCCAAAGGTCCCATGTTCGAACCCAGGCATCTCCAGTTGAAAGGACCAGGCAGGAGGTGATATGAAAGATCTCTGTCTGAGAGCCACTGACTGTCTGAGTAGACCATACTGATCTTGATGGACCAAGCATCTTAAAGTTAGAAGGCAGCTTCAAGGGAGGGGCCGTGGCTCAGTGGCAGAGTATCTGCTCAGCAAGCAGAAGGTCCCAGGTTCAATCCCCGGCATCTCCAGTTAAAGGGATCAGGCAGGAAGTGATGGGAAAGGCCTCCGCCTGAGACCCTCAACCCAGAGCTGGCAAAGCAAGCCCTGGACTCAATGCTTCGGCTGATTTCCAGGCAGTGTTTTCAGGGATCTTTACAACAGTTTGGAAGGGTAGGCCATGCATTGCTATTTCCCTAATGGAGGAGGAGGACAGCTGAGGCTGATGTAGGGTTTCCAGACTCCAGTTGTGGCCTGGAGTTCTCCCAGAATTACATGTGACCTGACCAGTGTTCCCTCTAAGCTGAGCTAGTATGAGCTAGCTCACAGTTTTTAGCCTCTGGCTCACACATTTTTGTCTTAGCTCAGGAATGATGTGGCTCCAGAGCAAACAAATTTATGCAGCAGCCAAAAGTCTTGTTCACAACTTTAATGCCAGTAGCTCACACAAGTAGGATTTTTGCTCACAAGACTCCACCGCTTAGAGGGAGCATTGGACCTGACTACAGAGTGCCGTGGAGAAAACCGCTGCTTCAGAGGGTGGATTCTGTGGCATCAGATCCCTGCTGAGTAGAGGGCTGCCAGCTCTGGGCGAGAAATTCCTGGAGATTTAAGGGTGGGGTTTGGGGAGGAACCTCACTGAGGTATAATGCTGTAGAGTCCACTCTCCAGAATGGCCATTTTCTTCAGAAGAACTGATCTCTGTCTCCTGGAGAGCTGTTGTACTTTCAGGTCTCCTGGCCCCACCTGGAGATTGGCAACTCCAGCTGAGCTTTCCCCCAGGCTGCACCCCCAAATCTCCAGGAATTTCCTAGCCTGGAAGCTGGCAACCCTAGGCTAACTTGACTCTATGATGGAAATGAGATCTGAACCCGGGGCTTTCTGGCCCTTCCTCACTTTGTGAACGAAGTCAGGTCTGAGAATTCACACTCAATAGGGCATGCTCACTTAACAAATTTAACTGGTTTGAAGTGTCAGGCCCTCTTCCCAAGGAACTCTGGGAAATGTAGTTTTGCGAGGGGGTATTTAAACAGAGCCTTCTCAGCTGTGGCCCCAGGGCAGCTCTTACGATTCCTTCAGAGAAGCCACAGCCAGTCAAGCCTAGCTGACAGAAAGTTGTAATGTGGAAGTCCTGGGCTCTTGGCCGGAGAAGTCCAGTTGCCGCCGCTGACCTGGGTTGGCACAAGAGAACCCCAGCCCCGCCATCGCATCTTGGGGCGGGCGCAGGACGTGTTCATATCTCGGAACTGTTGCTGGAGAGAGGAACAGATGCCGAAGGATGTGCCAGCAAGATGTTGGGCTCCCCTTGGGCCCTGGGAGTCGCCCCCTCGCCCCCACAGGCCCGGCAGCCAGCAAAAAACGATGGAAGGGCCAGGAAGACGAGGCTAGCGGAGAGGACGAAGGTTCCGCCCGCCAGGAACGAGACGGTAAAGTTGCCGGTCACATCTCGCAGGAAGCCTGGGGAGGAATCGCAGGGAGGGGAGGAAGACATCAGGGGGCTGAGCGGCCAGTCCTGGGAAGGGGGGGGGGCTTTAAAGGGGGATCTGGACAACTTCAGGGAAGAGGAAAGGCCGATCAACAGCCATGACTGGTAAATGGAACCTCCATGTTCAGAGGCACTGTACCTCTGACTACCAGATTGCTGGGGATAGAAAACAGGAGAGAGCAAGCCCTGCAGGGTGGCCATAAATTAGCTGTGAATTGAAAGTGCTTTCCACAACCACCAAATGAACACCTGGAAGTCAGCAGAGGGCCCTTACCGGACAGGGGGGGTCCCAGCAACCCCCCAACGCTCATCACCATCAGACACAGCCCAGTGGCGTTCACAACACGGGCAACGCCCACAATCTCCGGCAAGACCCCGAAGGCCACGGTGGCAAAACTTCCAGCGCTGACACCGTACAGCAAAGCCAGGACGAGGGAGCTGGCGTAGGAGGAGGCCAGCGGGAGGAGGAGGAGACTGCAGCCGGTCAGGGAGTTCAGCAGCACCAGGAGACGAGCCGGCCGGACGAGGCGACAGTCGGCGAAGCAGCCGGCCAGCAAGCGGGCCAGGGCATCCGAGAGAGCAGCGACGGACACCAGGGTGGCAGCTTTGTAGGGGTCGAGGCCCAGGGCCCGCCCATAAGGCTCCAGGTGCACGTAAGGGGTAAAGTATCCGGCCGCCAGCAGGGCAGTGCCGAAAGAAAAGGCCCCGAACCCTCGCTGGGTGAAAAGCGCCCAGTCAAACAAGGACCCCGACTCCAGCCGGTCGCCCTGCAAGACCAGGGGGCGGATGAGGGCCCCGCAGACCACCAAGTGGAGGACCAAAGCGGAAGTCACCCGCAAGGCCCCCCGCCAGGCAAGGGACTCGGCCAGGAGCCGCAGGAGCGGGGAAAGAGCGAAGGAGGAGAGCCCATTGCCCATCAGAGCGAGGCCCATGGCCACGGAGCGCCGGGAGGAGAAATAGCGGGCGAGGGTGCCCATCACCGGGGCAAAGGCCAAGGCCCAGCCAAAACCTGCCGGGAGACAAAAGCAGGCAGAGAGCTGGACTGAGGCTGGGCTCTGGAGGAAACACAAAAGCCAAAATGGCCCCAAAGGAGGTCCAGGGTCTCCTGGCATGAACGACGCTGCAGACATTTGGGGTGCGGGACCCCAGGGATTGGTACATTCGTCGCCCGAGGCAGCACCGAATTGTTGGGAAATGCACACTGGACCGGAAGGCCTCACATTACGCAAAAGCCCCACACACTTTTGTGTTGGAGGGCCCCAGCTAGCCTGACCACATTGGATCTCAGCAGCCATGCAGGGTCGGCCCTGGTGATTATTTGGATGGGGGACCACCAAGCAAGTCCAGGGATGCTGTGCAAAGGCAGGCAAGGGCAAGCCACCCTCTGTTCACCTCTGGCCTTTAAGCCCTATGGTGGGGGGTCACCATAAGTTGGCCGCAACTGGAGGGCCCTTTCCACCACCAATCTCTCAGTCTGGACCTGGACGGCCCCGGCTAACCCAATCTGCTCAGACCTCAGTAGCTCAGCAGGGTCGGCCCTGGTGGGTACCTTGGATGAGAGACCCCCAAGGGAGTCCAGGGTTGTGTGACACAGAGGCAGGCGATGGCAAAACCACCTCTGAACGTCTCTTGCCTTGCAAGAGATGATCACCATAATGATGGCACTTTCTAGCTCCCATCCCTACAGTCCAACACAGCTCCGTCCAATTCTTCCCCTTTTACAGGGCCTGGAAGGGCAGGTGGGCTGGCGCCTAAACTCACCTGTCAGAAACCCCAAGGTGAGGTATAACTGGAGCAAGCTGGTGCTAAAGGAGGCCCAGAGGATGCCCAGAGAGGAGAGGAAGCCGCCCGCCACCACCACCGGCCGGGATCCATAGCGCTTGCTGGCAGCCGTGCCAATTGGACCTGGGAGAGAATGGGACAGAAGAGGGGTGGGAGGGTTAGCTGCACACCCAAGCAGTGTGTGTGGGGGGGGGAGGCAGTTCTTCTGCCACACTCCCTCCCCCAAGTGACTACTTACAATGGGCAGCGCAACACGGAGAGTGTGTTCATGCAGCGAGAAGGCACTGAGCATCCCCTTCTGGACCCACACTGATGCTGGGCAGATCTTGCTGAGAGGCAGCGGGTTTGCCTCAGTGGGGTCAGTTCAGAGCGGGGATGCACAGGCAGGTAATACCGAACAGCAGGCGCCTTTGAACACCAAATCAAAAGGCTTTGCAGGCTTAAGAATGGGACAGCGCAATTTTCAAGCAAATTTTTAATATGCAGGTGGGGGACTCGCGAAGGTTCGGGGGGGCATCTCATTCCCCCCCTCCTCCTGACAGCCCCCATAGCGTCTCCCCTTTCCCTGCTTCCTTCTCTTCTTCCCACCCACCAGCAACCTACTTTTTATATGACACCCATTTTCAGCTAGATTTATTATTTATGTACTTCATGTATACCTTGCTTTTCTCCACAATGCTTTTCTCCACCCAAAGCAGCCGACACCATTCTCCATTCCTTTGTTTTATCGTCACAACAACCCTGTGAAATAGGCTAGGCTGAAAATGTGTGACCGGTGCAAGGTGAACTTCTACAGCAGAGTGGGGATTTGAACCTAGGTACACCAGATACTAGTTTAAAACACTAACCCCTACACTGCACTTTTACAGGGTGGCTGCTATTGAACATTAGCAAGCAGCCAGACCTCAACGAGTCATGCAAGTCACGCGGTATCAAGCCACCCAATGAACCCTCCCTCAAAAGCTGAAGCAGCCCTGGAAAGGACCGTGCTTCTCCCCCTACTGTTTACTGACAGAAACCGAGGCTTGAAAGCTGGCAGTAGTTATGGTTGCCTAGTAATGGCCACCAAAGGCATTCATGTCTTAAAGTTACAGGCTTTGCTTCTATTATGGGGGGGGGGATGTTAAACCCCCAAAGGTTTGTGTTTTTTAAAAATATTTTTTCTGCAACCCTGGGACTTTTCTCGGGTTTGTAGAAAGATCTGCCTTGTCTATTCATGGCTCCAGTCTCTGGATTTAAGTGTCCACACATGCAGCCACATTGAGAATTAAGGTATATCGATGAACTTTTGAAGGCTGTCTTAAAGGGAGTCTGACCCCTGGTCCCTGTAGCTCGATCTTGTTGGCTGTGGCTAGCAGGGTCTGCAGGTAGAGAGAGGACTTCCCCATCCCTGGGCACCACCCAAGATTCTTTCACGGGAGCTGCTGGTCACTGAACCCTGGACTGTTACCTGTGCTGTGGAGTTCTGCCACTGAATCAGGGCCCCTCCCATGAATCTGCTCACTAAAACCTTGGCACCTCCTGGCTTTCCACAAACAGAGCAGAACTGAATGATTCTGCTCCGTTTTCAGATTTCTGCTTTTTTCCAAATTTCTGCAACCCAAATCCTATCAGATTGCTAATGGTATGTCCGATCCCATTGACCGTGTTCAGTCTACACTGTAATCCGCCTTGTGTCTCCATGAGAAAAGCAGATTGTAAATAATACAAGGAAATAGCAATTTTTTTTTGACAACATAACTAATTCAAGGACAGCTCTGATGGAACTATGGCTTGCCCAAGGTCACCCAGCAGCTGCAAGTGGAGGAGTGGGGACTCAAACCCGGTTCTCCCAGATCAGAGTCTGCACACTTAACCACTACACCAAACTGGCTTTGGAAATTTCCTTTCTGGGAAACTGGGGTAAAAGAAGCAGCAGTGGAAATACAAAGGTGAAACCATCCTCCATAGAGGTGGTCCACTGGATTCAAGCAGCTGGACAAATGGTAGCCCCAGGCCAGGCCGCCTCATTGGCCCTCACTGCAACACTCACTGGCAAACTGCTCCGTCGCCAAGGCAATGGCCGTCACCCAGGAGATCTGGGCAGCACTCGCATCAAAGGCTTCCACGAGGTCTTCGAAGAGGATGCCGAGGGACCGCAGGACCCCATAGGTGAGGGAATTTGCTAGGAAGCCGGAAAGAACTACCAGCCAGCCCCAGCCCCCATCGGGGGGCTCTTCGAGGGTTAATGACATCACCAGGTGGGGAGGGGGGACTCCTAGACAAAGTAATGCACAGAAGATGTGAGTTATGAATGCTGATGCCAGAACCGAGTCTGCTTTTATTACCCCATGGGATTTGTTGAGTTCACTGTATGCCCTTTTGGACTTCAGAATGCACCCACAACCTTAGGCAACCAGCTTCTCTTTGGACAACATCGCCATCTAGAGTTCGACTTGGGAACAACACATGAAACATGTGAGCAGTATCAGAACGCCTCCAGTAGCTGGGCTCCTGGACAAAGCCCCCAAACATCAGTTTGGACTGGGGGAGGTGGTTTATTTGGGACATAGGGCTGGAAGAGGCCTCATTAATCCTGACCCTCCAAAGGCAGAAGATATTTCTCAATGGCCTAGACCCACTACAAGGAAGTGTGACACCCAGTTCTTGCCTTCCCAAATTGGGCTGATCATTCCAGGGAGCAGAAAGGCAGTGGACCAAAACTAGATGCAGTGGCTCATCAGAGTTTAAGACACTGAGCTGCAGACCAGAAAGGTTAGTAACTTGGCAGTTTGAGGCCCGAGTGCCATGTGATGGAGTGAGCTCCCTGGCCCCAGCTCCTGCCCCAGTCTCTGGCCCCAGCTCCTGCCAACCTAGCAGTTCGAAAGCAAGACATTGCAAGTCGAGAAACAGGTACCATTTCAGTGGGAAGGTAACAGCATTGCATGCACCTCGGCGTCTAGTCACGCCGGCCACATGACCACAGAAACGTCTTCGGACAGCGCTGGTTCTTCAGCTTGGAAACAGAGATGAGCACCGCCCCCTAGAGTCGGATTCAGCTGGCTTTCGAGCAAGGGAAACCTTTACCAAAACTAGATGAACGCCCCCTTCTGGAGGAAAGTGGGAGGACAGACAGCCTCCCCCCCACTGACCCACAAGCCCCCTAGCAGGGTTGCTCCCTAAGGCACTTGCTATGCCCACACTTACCCTGCAGAACCGACCCTTACAGAGCTGTCCCCCCAATCAGAATGCACATTCTCTCCCCAACCCCCACCCAGAAATGCAGCTCAGCACGTAAATGACCTAACTTCTTAATCCCGAGTCAAAGGGGACAATTTAGAACCGGTTGGAGCAGTAGGTCTCTGCAACCCAACCCACCTGGGAAATCTCTTTTTTTCTGGTGGGGAGAGGGGAAGGAGGAGACGTGGGGGAGTCTTGAGAAAACAGCAACCTTGAAGGCTAAGGGAATGGGGCAGAGGGGGCAGAGAACCAGGGCTTCTGGGTTCCACTTCGACTGCAGTAGCTGATGGGGGTTTTCTTGGGTGCTGAATTTGAGGGCCAGGGTCAAGTCAGTGGCTTCACTAATTGGTGTGTGTGGGGGGAGGGAATCAGCCCCATAGGGGGGCAGAGAGATGCTGCGGAGGGCAGGGACCCCGCAGGTGAAGAAGCAAGCAAGCAGGCCTCTGGGATCTCTCCCCCGCCCTTTACATCCAGCTGAGACCCCTACTCTTCTAGGACAAGGGGAATGAAAGGAACCCGACATTGGCATGTGATTAGAGGCTGCAAGGGGGGTGCCTCGCATGGAAACCGCCCCACCTTCAATCAGAGTCTTCTCCATTGCAGCTCAGACCAGGGTGGGGGCAGATCCACTTGACCATTCCCCACCCAGAGAACACAGAACTCCTGCAGACACCCCCCAATCCCCTTTACCTGCCCCTTCAACAACTCAGGCCTTCTGGAGGGAGGGGGGTCTCAAACGCCAGTGGTCCTCAGGGAAGAGCAGAGTGGAGCGGTACTTACGGTGGCAACAGACGGGCACAAGAGAAAGCAGAGCCCGTCCACGCCCAATGGGCAGGCCTGCCACAGTTTGTACCCTGTAGGAGGCGGCTTTTTGGACACCTGTTGTGACAGGTGGAAATTTGTCAGGTGCCCCTCAGCCACCCTCATAACTGCTGGCCAAAATATAAACCCTGCCCTGGTCAGATCCCCAAGTGCCGCTTCACAAGTAAAAGACCATTTTTTAAGAAAACGGAGAAATGCTATAAGAAATTGCATAGGGGAGGTGTTATTCCCTTCGGTGCCAAGGGAAACTTAAGCTGAGCTGTGTGCTGAGGGAAGGGGGGAGAGCAGCCATGGCCATCTGGGAAATAAGATGACATTAGCTCCCCTGAGCATCCCCTTACTAGAAGAGGATGAGAAGAGATTGGATTTATACCCCGCTGTTCACTTGGAGTCTCAGAGTGGCTTACAAACTCCTTTCCCGTCCCCTCCCCACAACAGACACCCTGGGAGGTAGGTGGGGCTGAGGCTTGCCCACGGTCATCCAGCAGCTGCAAGTGAAGGCGTGGGGAATCAAACCCGGTTCTCCCAGATAAGAGTCCGTGCACTTGACCACACCACCAAACTGGCTCTCGAAGCAAAGTAATAAGTACTGGTATAGCTGATGAAAAAGATGAGACTTGATCAGTGAAGATCTGGGTTCAAATGCTGACTCAGTCATTCTTTATTCATTCATTCCCTGCCCCAGATCAAATAATCTCCTCCTCCTCCTGCACGCTATTTTATCCTCACAAGAACCCTGTGAGGTAGGCTAGGCTGAACAGCTATCTCTAGCCCAAAGTCAGCAAGAAAGCATTCATTGCAGGGAATCTGAACCCAGATCTACCAGAACCTGGTCCATCACACTAATCGCCACTCCAAACTGACCCGCAGCAGTGGTGTAACAATAAGAGACTAGGAAAAGCATCCCTCGTCTACCACTGTGAGCTGCTGGGGAAAAGGGACAGGATAAACCTGGGGGAGCAACCCCCTTCCACCTGGCTGTGGGGCTTCCGCGCTAGAGTGAGGAACTGGGGCCACATCTGGTCACAAGCAAACTTCTTTTAATAAAAGGCAATTCAACATTGGAGGGGACTGGAACAGTCGTAAAAGCAGGCAGCTGCCAGGAAGGGGTTTGTTTCGGGGGCGGGGGCTTCTTTTCTTTTTCGGCAGCCATTTTCTTGGCTTCCTTCCCGACGGCCCCTCCGGGCTGAGGAGGGCAAGGTGGGTTTCAGCCTAAAAGAATAAACATTTGGAAAACTTTTATTGATCTCGTCGTCTCCAAGATCAGAAACCCTGTTTCTTCCCTTTGCAACATCCGTCTGGCATCTTTTCCAGACCCTGTTTATCCTCGTTCAGGCAGCCTCCTTCGGGCCCCAATCCACACCCTGTGGCCCCAGGACTGAAGGGAGCCGAGAGAGGATTGTGGGCCGGAGAAGAAGCACTCGTTCAGAAATCAATCCGATGTGACTGATCCATCAACAGCCAGGATGAAGCAGAGAGCAATAAATAAAACATGGGGATGGGGGGGGGGGGGTAAGGTGGGGGGGGGGCAGAGTCCAAAGCCAGGTATTTGGAGAGCACAGCCCTTTGCTGGCAGCATGCCCTCCTCCTCCTCATGCCCCACCATGTCCTTCTTCATGTTCCGCAAAGTCACCAAGATGGCGGCAAGGACAGAGTCAGCCTTCAGAGAGTCCGGAATCGTGGCCTCCCCGGCCTCATGACAGGATGCACAACAGAGGCCAGCTCCTAGAAGACAGGCCCCGTTTCCAGACATCCTCCTTTTCTGGAAGCCCGGCCAAGCGTGTCCACGACTCTCTTGTCACAAC
Organism: Lepidodactylus listeri; assembly: GCA_029233225.1. Classification (NCBI taxonomy): domain Eukaryota; kingdom Metazoa; phylum Chordata; class Lepidosauria; order Squamata; family Gekkonidae; genus Lepidodactylus; species Lepidodactylus listeri. Next base: position 54,614,723 of record JARCFY010000018.1, read on the forward strand.
GTGGTGAGTTTCAGGTCGTGGCTGCGGCGATTGAGCTTGTCCGGGTCGTTGGAGGCCATGAGGGAAAAGTCGTGGAAGATGTCGAGGTAGGTTTCGTCGCCTGGAGAAGGAGCGCCAAAAAAGATTAGTATCTCCCCCAGTCCTGTGACACCCCCCCTTGATTACGGCCTCTCCCGAGCACTAAGAGAGCCCCCACCTGATCAGCCACAGCAGGTCTTTGCACCCCCAAGTGTCCGCCCTACTGCTGACAAACCATTTATATTGGAATCTATCTATACAGCCGCCTTAATTCAGCTTCTCAATGACCGCCCCCCCCCCGGGGGGGAACCGAGCTCTGTGGGGAGGGCTAGGTAAAGGTAAAGGTTTCCCTTGCTCGAAAGCCAGTTGAATCTAACTCTAGGGTTGCAGTGCTTATCTCCATTTCCAAGCCGAAGAGCCAGCGCTGTCCTAAGACTTTTTCCATGGTAATGTGGCCGGCATGGCTAGACACCGAGGCGCGCGGGACGCTATTACCCTCCCACCGAAGTGGTATCTATTTATCTACATGCAGTTCCTTGCTTTCAAACTGCTAGGTCGGCAGGAGCTGGGGCCAGAGACGGGAGCTCACTCCATCATGTGGCACTCGGGTCTCGAACTGCCAAGCTACCAACCTTCCAGTCTGCAGTTCAGTGTCTTAACCACTGAGCTATTGCATTGGAAGGGCTAGGAATTGCTAATTCTCAGCCCAATGTCCAGGATTCTGGGAGTAAACAACCAGAGAGAATCACGGAAGATTACACAACAAATACCATGGAGAATAATGAAAACAAGTAGGCAATATATTTGTGTGTGTGTGTCTGTGTAAAGGAAAATGCATAAACAATAATAAAAATGCATTAACAAAAGTTGCAACTTTATTATTGTTAATGCACTTTCCTTTACACACAAACACACACATGTTTTGCCTATTTGTTTTTGTTAATCTCCAAGGTATTTTTGTTTGTTGCAGGATTCTGGGAGGGCAGCCAGAAAAGACAGAGTGGCGCAACACCCGTACTTGTTTTTAGCATAGCTGGGCCCAAGTGTGCAGGAATGCCGTCCTGGCACCAAAAGTTTGAAACTCCCTCCCCAGGGAGATTCACCTCTCTCCCTCTATGGGTGGGCTTCTGCCAGCGAGTGAAGCCGTTTCTGTTTCATTCAGCATCCCCCCCCCCCCCCCCCGCCAATGGTTATCAGTTCTATTCCCTGGTTCTGGAGCTGTTTCTCATGTATTTTTATTGACTTATTTCAACATTTTAAATGTTGCTTCTGATGGTTTTAATGTTTTTGGGGGGAGGGGCCACCCTGGGGACCCTGACTGGGTGGAGAAGCGGCATAGAAATGTTTTAAATAAAACCACCAAATAAATAAATCCCTCACCGAAAAGTACATTTCCATTGCCCCCATTTTACTGAAGGGGAAAACTGAGGCCAAGACATTGCCCAGTCCCTGCAGGTCCCCCCCCCCCGAGGTCAGAGATTCTGCACACACTTTTGATCCAAGGGCAGGGAGAGCCGAGCCTCGAGAGGGAGTCCCTCACTCCCCCTCCCCGACAGCCCCCCTGACATCCCACCCACCCCAAAGCAGGTGACACTCACCTGACTGGCCCTGGGCCATCTCGACCTCACGCATCTTGGCCAAGCGGAGTCTTTGAGATACAGAAGGGGGGAGGGGGGAGAAAAGAAGAAGTAGCCGTGGGGCAAAAGGCATGAACCCCAAAACTCCTACCTTCAATCTAACCACTTCTCCTCCCCCTCCCCCTCCCCCAAACCCCCTTGTTACCCCCCCCCCATTCAGCTTCTGAAGAAGAAGAGGCGGCGGATACTGGATTTATACCCCGACCTTCACTCGGAGTCTCAGAACGGCTTACCATCTCCTTTCCCTTCCCCTACCCACAACAGACACCCTGGGAGGGAGGCGGGGCTGAGAGAGCTCTGACAGAGACTGCTCTTTTTCGAGAACAGCTCTGACAGAACTATGGCTTGCCCAAGGTCACCCAGCAGGTGCAAGTGGAGGAGTGGAAAATCAAACCCGGTTTTCCCAGATTAGAGTCGGTGCACTCAACCACTACACCAAATTGGCTCTCTGTGCTGTTTGTCATGTATTCAAATCATGGGGGGTTACCCCACAGGTACTTAGAAGTTCTTGCACTTGGGTTGGGGTAGACTGTATGACCTTTACCTGACCCCTGCTTCCAGTTTTATGACCCCATGCTCTTCCATATCTCCCCAGCGTAGACTGGGGTCCAGGAGCACCGGGGGGGGGGGCGTGTTTTGAGCTTTTGCGAGTCAGAGCTCCCTTCGTCAGATACAAGCAGGAATGGAGACCCCCAAGCCCTTATCTCCCAGTCAGAAGGGTTTTTTGGGGGGAGGTCTTGCAAAGAAGGGACTCAGGAAGCAGAGGAACTATGCAGAACGTAACCAGTTTGATTACAGCAAGGGAGAAATGCTCAGGGGCAGAAATATTAGTCGGGTTAGAACAGATAAAAGGAAGTACTTCTTCACCCAGTCTGGGGCAGGTGATGCTCTGTATTCTTGGTGCTTTAGGGGGGGGGAGCAGTGGGAGGGCTTCTAGTGTCCTGGCCCCACTGCTGGACCTCCTGAGGGCACCTGGTATTTTTGGCCATTGTGTGACACAGAGTGTTGGACTGGATGGGCCACTGGCCTGATCCGACATTGGCTTCTCTTATGTTCTTATGTTCCCCTGTAGTGCGAGAAGAATCCTATGTCCAGCTGACAATATTCTGCAGTGTGTCTTTTATCTCTGCCCCCCCACCCCAGTTCCTTCTTGGCCACAGCCCTCCCCCCCTCAGGCTGGAAGACAAGGACGCAGGGGGTCTCCACGCCGGCTTGTACCTGACGCAGGGCGCTTTGCCTCTCGAAAGCTCATGCCCCCCCAAATCTTATTGGTCTCTTAAGGCACCACTGGACTCGAATCTGGCTCTTTTACTGAAAACGAACAGAGGTCCTCTCTGAAACTGTCTCCCTCGGGGAAAGGGAAGGGCGCCAGATTCCCCACCCACCAAGGACTTTGGGGTGTCCAGGAGAGCCGTGGGGACCTTAAGGGGCCAGGAGTGGATGGCAAGAAGGGGGGGGGAGAGGGAGAACCTCTCTTACAAAGTCACGATGTCCGCATTGGTCGAGTCCATGGCGATGGAGAGCGGGTCTTTTCCTTCCTCGTCCACCGCGTTCATGTTGGCGCCCCGTTTGAGAAACAAGCAGGCCAGCCTGGCCGTGGGGAGAAAAAGGGCCACATAGCAGCTGCTTTCAGACAAACACAGAAACCCGCACCTGGAGAAAAGCCTCGCGCTGCTCACAACAGCCCTGCCAGGCAGGATTAGTGCCACTGCCCCGGTTTTGTCAATGAGGGGAGGGGCTTGCAGAGAGGAGCAATGTTCCCTCTAAGCTGAGTTAGTGTGAGCTAGCTCACAGTTTTTTAGCCTCCGGCTCACACATTTTTGTCTCTGTTTGGGAAGGAGGGCTCCAGAGCAAACTCATTTATGCAGTAGCCAAATCACTCGCTCACGACTGGAATGCCAGTGGCTCACAAAGTGGAATTTTTGCTCACAAGACTCTACAGCTTAGAGGGAACATTGGAGGGGAGAGTCCTGGTGCTCAGCTCCATCCTTTGGACTCACAAGAATGGGTTTAAATTAAGGGCGGGAAGATACCAGCTGGAGATTAGGAAAATACTTTTTTACAGTCAGAGTTGTGCAACAGGGGAATTGGCTGCCTGAGGAGGTGGTGAGCTTCCCCCCCTGGCAATCTTCAAGCAGCGGCTGGACACACCCTTGTCAGGGATGCTCTAGGCCAGGGGTGGGCAAACTCACTCAGCGTAAGAGCCACCTAGAACAGGGGTGGCCAAACTTGCTTAATGTAAGAGCTGCGTAGAATAAACATCAGATGTTTGAGAGCCACAAGACATGAACAAATATTACCTGCTTTTATTGGAAAATAAGCAAATTTGCTTTTTATTAACATTAAATGAGACTGCCAAAAATAATAACAAAAGGGGTAAAAGCGGATGTTGATGATGATATTAATTTGCCCAATGATATTTGTTTGCTACTGATATTTAGCTTCCCCAGCCGCCCTGCCGGGAGCCACATAACATACGTGAAAGAGCCGCATGCGGCTCCCGAGCCACAGTTTGCCCACCCCTGCTCTAGGCCGATCCTGCACTGAGCAGGGGGTGGGACTAGATGGCCTGCATGGCCCCTCCCAACTCCATGTGATTCTAGGATTCTATTCTAAGGGCTCGCAGGCAGCCGGCAAAAAAGATATTGATTGCCACCTGGAATGGTTGTTTTATTAGTGCATTGTAATGATTTCATCATGTTGATTGTATTTTATCTGTTTTAATGCTGTAAATCACCCAGAGCCTGCTTGCAGGGTTGGGTGATTCAGAAATCTAAATAATAATAATAATAACCTCAGCCTCGCCTACCTCACAGGACTGCTGTGAGGATAACATTTATTTATTATTTATATTATTTCGTAAATTTATATCCCGCTCTCTCCCCCAAAAGGCAGGCTCAGAGCGGAGAACATGGAGAAAGAGGGAGGCCACCTGAAGCGTCTGCAGGGCTGCCACCACGACTTTATTTCCCATTTCCCTGACGTTCCAGAAAGCAGCAACCCTGTTCTCAGGGGAAGTGCAGGACAGGACATCGAATCAAACCAACTGCACCAGCAGCTGGGTCACACCAACTTCAAATCGACCTCCAAGACAGCACTGCCCCTCACTTCCCACTCTTCCTCTGCCAGTTCGCTAAAATATAAAAGGACTCCGGATTCCCTGCCAGCCAGCCTGGTCCGTATACGGAGGCGCTCAGGGCTTGCAAAGAGCTCTGCTTTGCTCGGGCAACTCAGGCTCTGCCAGGCTGCATCAAAGGCAGGTGGCTGTCCAGGAGCGGACCCACCAATGCGAAGAAGCCTGGCCAACAAATCAGAACCCAGTTCGTCCGAGCCCTAATTCCACCCTTCCAATTTTATATGTGCCCTAACCTGGATGGCCCGATCTCACCAGATCTTGGAAGGTAAGCAGGGTCGGCCTTGGTTGGTACTCGGATGGGAGACTGCCAAGGAAGTCCAGGGTTGCTGCACAGAGGCAGGCAACGGCCAACCACCTCTGAACGTCTCTTGCCTTGAAAACCCAACATGGTTGCCATAAGGCAGGGGCATGACAGTTTCCACCGCCAATTTTGTTGTTGTTCAGTCGCACAGCTGAGTCCGACTCTTCACAACCCCATGGACCACATCACGCCAAGCCCTCCCGTCCTCTGCCACCCCCCGGAGTCCGCTCAACTTCACGTTTGTTGCATCGATAACACCAATTTGACACTCGCATTTATCTCCCTTGACAATGAGAGCGAAACTAGATCTATATCCAAGAACGGACGTACCCCGTGTGACCCAAGATGGTGGCGTGGTGGAGGGGGCCCCGGCCCCTGCTGTCCGCCTGGTTGACGCTGGCTCCGTTCTGCAGCAAGAATTCACAGGCCAAGAGGGAATTCTGGGGGAGAAGAAGGTTTTAAAGAAGTGGATGAATGTTTGGGAGAGTTTGAAGCCACCAGTAAATTCCATCCACCCGCCTGCCCCCCCCCCCCCCCGGTCGTGTTAGACCAGCTGGCTCACCGCGGCCACCGCCTGTAGCAGAGGCGTGCGGCTCTCGTGAGCCACGTTGACCCAGTTGACATCAGCACCGTGGGCCAGGGCATCTGCCATCGTGGGCAAGCTGGGGGGCGCGGCAGCTGCACGGAACAGCAGGGGGCCCGGGTGCAAACTGTGGAGATCTTCTCCGGTTGCTGCGCTCACCCGTGGCCCTTAAAGACAAGCAAGAGTCCAACTAGGTGGAGAAAGTCCAGAAGAATACATCTACACTCTGGGCAGGCAGAACAGGTGCTGGGGCTGGCCCATCCCACCCAGAAACCCAGCCTCTGATGCGGCAACCCGGGCTCAAAGGACCTACCCCTCCGACACGCACATCCTCCCAAGAAGGAAAGCCACCCCAACAAAATGCTGTACCTGCTCCCGGAGATGCATTGCATGAACTGCTGCCTGCAGGAAAGAACATAAGGAGAGCCCTGAAGGACTGGGCGGGGGGGGGGGGGGGCAGGGGCTGTGGCTCAGTGGCAGAGCCTCTGCTTGGCAGGCAGAAGGTCCCAGGTTCTGTCCCCAGCAGCTCCAGTCAAAAGGACCAGGCAGTAGCGGATGTGAAAGACCTTCGCTGGAGACCCTGGAGAGCGGTTGCCAGCCTGAGTGGGCAATACTGATTTTGATGGACTGATGGTCCGATTCAGTAGAAGGCAGCTTCATGCATTTGTGTGTTCATCAGACCAAAACTCCACTTCCAGAAAGCCCCCAGCCTGCGATTTTGTATTCTGTGGTATACTGTCCCTGAACAGGGAGGCTCCATTCAGCTTTCATGGCTAACTGGCTAGTCACCGGACAGACGTCCAACCCACTTTTCAAGTTCTCTGAACAAGGGGCCATCTCCAAAACCATGCGGGAGCAAATCCTTCTCTTTCTTCTACTTTCCTCCCTACTCATTCTTCCCGATAACTTTTATGCCTTGAGAAAAAAAGTCGAGACGTTCTCACCGTACCTGCCCTCTCCCGAGCCAGACTTGGAGGTTTCGGTTTGAGGAATGGTTTGGGGGGCTTCTCGGGCCCACGCCCATCCCCACCCCGACTCAGCCGCCCCCGAACCTCAGGGAACTTGGTGATGAATTTCTTTTCCACATACTTCGCCCTGATCCAGGCCTCTTTCTCTGACCTGGGGAGGGAGAGGCACGAAAGCAAAGAAGGGGTTTTTTTATCAAAAGGTGAATTCTGCACATGCTCGGAGGTACTCTGCTGTAGTTTCACATGGATCAGGATTGAATTCCAGCACCGGTGAAGAGAGGAGAGCCTCCGTGCTGCAAGCAGAGACACCCCCCCCCCAATAGTAGCTAGAATGGAAGGGGAAATTGCACAGGTGATGCAGGTGTGTCTCACAGGGACCATCTAGAGGCCTGGACAGGCAACTGCAGCACAGCACCACCTACTGGACAGGTGCAAGCAGTGCACTTTCCTCATGCATCTTCACAAAAAGAGCAGACTCTCATTTTTACGCTGGCACACAAAATTCTCCTCCACTGGAGGGTGCGGAAAGATTTCAGGAGGCTTTTGGGGAAAGAGCTCACCGAGAAGCGCCAGACTGGGGGCGTTTGATATTCATCTCCTCAACCCGCGCTTCATAGATCTGGTTGATGACGCGATTTCCCAATTCACACATCAGCTGCAACGGAGGGGGGGGGGAAGAGAGTTTTAGCACGACCATCCTCAAACTTCCACCCCTCCACACACAACTGCATGAATCTGAGGGGGGGGCTCACGATACCCCCTCCCTCCCAACCATTACTATAAATACTCCTGGTTGTGATACACCAATAGTTACAGCATCATTCATCTGTTAGCTTAAGACTCTGAGATCACATATAGTAAAGTTTCCTTTTATTATAGCATAGGAACTATTTATTATTACCACCACCATTCTAGATACTAGATATGTAGTGAATTGTAACAAGATTTAACTTGTAACATGATTTAACTTATCTTTGTAACAGTTTGTGTTACTATCTGAATCTCTGTGTTAATGTTAACATTTCAATAGAGTTTAAAAATACTAGGTAATAGTCTAAATTTCCACTATAATTCCCATTTTCCAGATCTATCTTTATATCCCGCCTTTCTTCCCCGTGAGGACCCAAAATGGCTCACATCATTCTCCTCTCCTCATTTTGTCCTCACCACAACCTTGTGAGGTAGTCTAGGTGGAGAGGATGTGACTGGCCCAAGGTCACCCAGTAAGATTCCGTGGCACGAGCAGGGATTCGAAACTGGGCCTCCCAGATCCTAGACTGACACGAAGCGCTCCACCACTTTGGCTCTGTATATATAACCTTGTTTGTCACCAGAATTCCCATTTGACAGATGGGCAGCCAGAACTTCCCAGACAGTGTCTTGGTACCTTCTAACAGGGAAGGAGGGAGGGTGGGCGCCGGAGACCAGACCTGAAGCCGCCTTCTGCCAAGACAACTGTCAGGCCCTCGAACTCTGTACTGCTTTCCTCCGACTGGCAGGATGGAGACCATGGAGGTCTCAGGTGGCTAAAAGGTCTCCTCTGGCCCCGGAGATCTTTTAATGGAAGATGCTGATGACAATCGACTAGGGGACCTTTCGTGTGCAGACAAGGCATTCCACCCTCTGAGCAAGAGCTCTGAGCCAAAGAACAGAAGGGGCCAGGTTTGAGCCCCGGTGCCCCGTTATGGGGGGCCACCATAGTTGAGAAGGATTTTTCTTTGCAGCTGCCGGGCATAGGAGGAAGTCCTGGGCTGTAATTCCACACTCCCTACAGTTTGGTGTAGACAGCCAGTTTGGTGTAGTGGTTGAGTGCACGGACTCTAATCTGAGAGAGCTGGGTTTGATTCCCCACTCCTCCAGTTGCAGCTGATAGATGACCTTGGGCAAGCCCTAGTTCTGGCACAGCTGTTTTTGAAAAAGAGCAGTTTCTGTCAGAGCTCTCTCAGCCCCGCCTACCTCACAGGGTGTCTGTTGTGGGGAGGGGAAGGGAAAGGAGTTTGTAGGCTGCTCTGAGACTGAGTGAAGGGCGGGGTATAAATCCAATCTCTTCTTCGTACATGCCCGCCCTATTGCTGAGAGCGTGCCACCACCCTTCCGCCTGCCCAGGTTACCTTCACAAGCTCAGGTTCCCAAGAGTCCAGTGTCAGCGATCGCACCTTGGAGAAATGCACACCGAGGCTCCTGTGGAGGGGAGGGAGGGTGAGACAGGACACAGGGGGAACAGAGAGAGGCCAGGAGGGCTGCACCCCAACCGCCCTCGACCCAAACACAGACACCAGCTCACCTGTGGATGCCCGAGCACTCGATGCACAGTGTGATGCCCAGGTTGATGCTGGCCCATTCGGGCGCGGGCTCCCGGCAATCGCAGCACTGGGCATTGCCCTCCATCCGCTGGACCTGATCCACCACGTGCTTGTCCGTGCCCCCCCGCAGCCGCCGGCCCAAGGGGGACTGCACCCTGCCCACAGAGAGAGACGCGGCTCGTTCCAGGGGCTGCCGAGGGGAGACAACAGAAACCCCGTTGTGCTCTACCATTGTAACAAGCGCAGAAGTCTAGCAGAAGGCATGCCATTCCACACCTGGGAATCCCTGTTTTCATCTGTTTTTAAGTGAAGTTCCTAGTCCTTTGGAGCCCCGGGAGACAGGTTCAAAAAGGCGCAAATAGACACAAGAAGCTGCCCGACACTGAACCAGACCAGTGGGCCATCAAGGTCAGTCTTGTCTACAGTGGCTCTCCAGGGTCTTTCCCATCACCCCCTGCCTGGTCCTTTTTAACTGGAGGTGCCGGGGATTGAACCTGGGGCCTTCTGCATGCCAAGCACTGAGCCATGGCCCCTCTTTACAGCTCTCCAGGGTCTCAGGCGGAGGTTACGGCCTCAAGATGCAAGCTTGGGACTAGATAGATGGAGGAGATGTCTATTAGTGGCTCCTCGCCATGGTGACTAAAAGGAACCTCCACGTCCAGAGGCAATCAACCTTGGCGTCCCAGGGCCAGGAGGCTACACTAGGGGAAGGCCTCGGCCTCTCTGCCCTGTTGGTTGGCCCTCCAGAGGAACTGCTTGGCCACTGTGTGAGACAGGATGCTGGACTAGATGGACCCTCACTGGTCTGATCCAGCAGGGCTCTTCTGAGGTTCTTATGATTGCTCACGCAATTTAAGCTCAGTGGGTTGATTCTGGGGAAACGGACTGAACTCCCAATGCACAAATCTATTCCAGACACTCCCAGGCTCCGCACCACCTTTTGGACCACTCCAGACTACCCCCCTCCACTTCCCACCTGCCCCAGGGGCTCCGGGTGTTCCTCACTGTAGGCCGAAGCGATGCTGTTTTGGACGGCGGACACCCAGGCCTGCTGGTGGCGCTCCGAATCCGCTTGGAGGAGGCAGCTCCTGCCAGAGAAGAGAAGGGAGAGGGCAAAGGACCGTTAGAGAGGGGGAGGCAGGAGAGGGCCACTTGGGGCGCCAGACTAGGACAGGGGAGACGCTGGTTCCAATCTGCCCTCTGCCTTGAGATGGACCTCGGGCTGGGTGCTCAGTCCCTCTGCCGGCTCTGCTCCAAAAGGTTGTTGTGGGGCCCTGACCTGGATAGCCCAGACAAGCCCAATCTCCTCAGATCTCAGAAGCTCATCATCATCATCATCTAAGCAGGACCGACCCTTATTTATTTAAATTTATATCCCACCTGTCCAGCAACGCCGGCTCCAGACGGCTAACAACAATTAAAAACGGATCCATACATAATTTAAAGTTAAAATCCATAAACAGAGAGTTAACATAAAAACCCACCGATAGCGGCAGTACAGACGTCCCACGTAGCAGCGCAGCCCAAGTTCCCAGGCCGGGGACAGACACCGATTTCCCAGACTAGAAATTAAACCAACCAGATTCCCAGGGGCCACTTCCCCCAGTGGCAACTCCTCGTTAAAGGCCTGGCGGAAGAGCTCCGCTTTGCAGGCCCTGCGGACCCTGACAAGTATCTGGATGGGAGACCTCCAAGGAATACCAAGGCTGGGAGGCAGACAATCTCTAGCCACTTCTCCAAATGTCCTCCATGCCCCTAGGGGTCACCAGAGGACACCATGACTTCCAGGCACAAGCAAACGCACACACACAAACGAACGAAAGATGAAGAAGAAGAGAAGAAGAAGAGATTGGATTTATACCCCGCCCTCCACTCCCCAAGGGAGTCTCAGAGCGGCTTACAAACTCCTTTTCCCTTCCCCTCCCCACAACAGACACCCTGTGAGGTAGGTGGGGCTGAGTGAGCTCTTTCCCAAGCTGTCCTTGAGGGAACAGCTGGTACAGAGCTGTGGCTTGCCCAAGGTCATCCAGCCAGGTGCAAGTGGAGGAGTGGGGAATCAAACCCAGCTCTCCCAGATTAGAGTCCGCGCACTTAACCACTACACCAAACTGGCTCTCTAGAGGAGGAGGAGGAGATTGGATTTATACCCTGCCCTTCACTCAGAGTCTCAGAGCGGCTTACAATCTCCTCTCCCTTCCCCTCCCCACAAAAAAGACACCCTGCGAGGCAGGTGGGGCTGAGAGAGCTCTTTTGAGGACTGCCCCTGAGAGAACAGCTCTGAGAGAACTTGTGACTGACCCAAGGTCACACCAGCAGGTGGAGGAGGAGTGGGGAACCAAACCCGGTTCTCCCAGATTAGAGTCCGTGCACTTAACCACTACACTGAAAGGTTGTTGTGCAAACAAAGGGGGAAGAGGAGAGGACCCATCCTGAACTCCTTAGAGGGGAAAGTGAAAGATAAAATGGAAGACAATGGTCGAGGCAGCTGAACACACAGGCTTCCCTGGAGACGGACCCAAATTCCCAGGACCCCTGAATTTATTGATTTATATCCTCTATACTCCGCCTTTCTCCCCCATGGGGACCCAAAGCAGCCTGCATCGTCCTTGCATCCTGCCTTTCATCCCCACAACAACCCTGTCCGGTAGGCGAGGCCGAAAGCTTGGGACTGGCCCAAGGTCCCCTAGCGAGCTTCCAGGGCACGAGTGGGGATCTGAACTCAGGTCTCCCAACTCCAGGGCCAACACTCTCACTACCTTTGGGCTCCCTGAGGTCCAGCGGGCTCGGGGACCATGCTCGGACGAAGACTCACTTGGAGGGCGAAACCACTTCGAAGCAGAAGCGGCGCTCCTGGTCTGGGCATGGCTTGACAGTACACAGCCGCAGGTCCTCCACCACCACCGTCAAGGCGTCCTGGGCGAGGGTGGGGAAGAGAGGGGGGTCAGAGGCTGGTGTTGGAAGACTGCCCCTCCCTCCCCAAATGACAGCTTCCTCCTCAGTGACAACCCCCGTGACCTGCCACAGATGACCACAGAGACGGGCCGGGGGCTGTACCCGTCGCCACCGATTACTCCCTTGAGAAGCACGTGGGGGGGGGGCACATGGCAGGGAAGTCTCGGAGGTTGCTTGGGGAAGGGGGAGAGAGGCAGAGACGGTGGAATTAGGACAGTAAAGGGGGAGAGAGGCAGGTCACTGAGCCAAGGGGTTACCCACAAGTGGAGGGGCACACGGCACGAAGACATGAATGTGCCTTCTACTGGATCAGACCCTTGGTCCACCAAGGTCAATGTTTTCTCCAGGCCAGTTTGGCCGGGGGATCCTGGAGGTTTTCTTGTCCTCTTCTGGGCATGGAGCAGAGGTCACAGGGGATGTGGGGGAGTATTTGTGAGTTTCCTGCATTGTGCAGGGGGTTGGACTAGATGACCCTGGAGGTCCCTTCCCACTCTGTGATTCTATGATTCTAGGTCAGTACTGTCTACTCAGACTGGCAGCAGCTCTCCCGGGTCTCGAGCAGACCTGTCACCTATGCCCTGATCCGTAACTGGAGATGCCGGGGATTGAACCGGGGACCTTCTGCCTGCCAAGCAGATGCTCTGCTGTTGAGCCACAGCCCCTCTTTACAGCTCTCCAGGGTCTCAGGCAGAGGCCTTTCCCATCCCCTCCTGCCTGGTCCTTTTAACTGGAGATGCTGGGGACTGAACCTGGGACCTTCTGCATGCCAAGCAGAGGCTCTGCCACTGATCCTTTGCCCTTCCCACCTTCAAAAGTCATGCCCCCCACGACATATGCTTGGCTCCCCCCCCTCCACCGGCACCTCACCTTTGCCTTTTTCTGATATACCAACTGGTTGCTTTGGATGGAAAACCAGCGCCTGAAATGGAAAAGACAGGTTGGGATGAAGGAGCAGAAACCAGCTGTTTGGGGAGGGGGGGCGAGAGCACAAGGAGAGCGTCGGCATGGGGGGGAGGGAGCGAGAGACAGAATTTTTTACATTTGTATTTGGGAGATTTGCAGGCTGCCTTTCCAGGGTACCAGAAAGAGACGGGGCACACGCAAGCACTGGCTGGTCAGAGCAGGAAGCTGAACCGAACTGGTCTTTCGAGCAAGGCAGTGCTTGGGTGCCAGATAGAGCCGCAGTCCTGCCCTCGTAGAGAGCTGGAGAAGAGGAGAAACGGAGGGGGGAGGGGGGAGGGGGAGGGGGAGGGGTGTGTCACTCGCCTGCTCCATGTCTTGAAGGCGTTGCTGGCCCTCTTGTACAGGTACCCCTCCATCACCACCAGTCCTGACTCTGAACGAAGCTCAGGAACTGCATCGTCTTGTGACAGGTCCTGAAGAGGGGTGGCCCCTCGTTACAAAACAGAAAACTTCCCCAAACCAACAATTAGGCCTGCCTGTTCCCACCCCTCCCCAAAGGCCAACACAGGAGCTGCCCCTTCCAGTTCTGCCTAAACCCCATCCCCTTGTGCTGTCTCCTCCCACTCTATTCATGCCCCTCCCTGCTCCACTTCCTGAACTTTCCTCAGTCTTGTGGGCACTCCAAGCCATGCCTCTGTGTCCACAAGCTCCTCCTACCGAGCTCCAGGGCCCACCTCCGCCAGCACTCACATACTAAGCCCAGCCCATGGTTACTGAAACCTTCTTCTGGGTCCAAGCCTCCTCCCACTTGCCTCAAGCCCTTCCTCTTTCTCAGAACTGGCCAGCCCATAAGCTCTGCCCCTAAACGGCAAGTCTCCTCCCACTTGCCTCAAGCTCCGCCTCTTTCTCAGAATTGGCCAGCCCATAAGCTCCGCCCCTTGAGTCCCACTCACCTTCTGCTTGATCACTGTGTGCCGTTGCTCCATGTCCCACTTTTCTCGGGCCGACTCCAGAACCAACTGATGGAGCTGAAAAAGGGGAGAGCTTAGGGCATGGGGCATGGATTTCCGGACCAAAGAAGAATAAAGCAGCACAGATTGGAAGCTGCCTCCGAGCCCAAACTCTCACTCCGGTCCCCTCCCCCACCCACCCAAACACATGTCTGACTTTGTTCCTTTCAACATCTGGGCTGGGAAGGGATGCCAATTCCCTTCTCCATCCCGCAGCCAAAACTGAAGGCCTGGGATCGTTCTGCAGGGAAACGCGCGGCTAGAAGCCGGAAACAGATGAGCGGGATTTGAACGCGGCAGCTTCTGCAGAAATGGCCCACGAGCCAGACATTAGCACTGGACTCTGGGAAATTCCAGATTCAAAAGCGTTTAAGCACAATCTGTCCAAACAGCTTTCATCTTTTACAAAAGAAAGGTCTCGTTTACACTCTCGGTTTGTGCATGAAGCGACTTTCTCTAATACAGAGCTAAAAATGGCTTTAAAAAATCTCAAACAAACAAGTTCAAGACCCATCAGCATTGCACGGGATTCAGGTTTTAAACAGTTCCTGATATGGATTTCAGCTAAACACCAACAACTTCTGTGGCCGGGAAAAATTCATGGTGGTTTTACCTTGCAAAGCACTGCTTTATTTATTTTATCGGAAGTCTATCTATTCCAGTTCCAGCACTGTATAGTGGTTAGAGTGTTGGACCTGGGAGACCCAGGTTCAAATCCCCACTCCGTCATGGAAGCCGGCTGGGTGACCTTGGGCCAGTCACGCGCTTTCAGCCTACCCTACCCGACAAGGGTTGTTGTGAGGTCTCCCATCCTAATACTAACCAGGGTGGACACTGATTCGCTTCCAAGATCTGATGGGAGTGGGCTAGACCGGGCCACCCAGGCCGGGGTAACATGGACATTCGGGGCCCATAACTTGTCCTGAACACCCTCCCCCCTTCAAGCTGAATGGGAACATCCAGGGACCGAGAGGGCAGCCTGCCCCCCACTGCCCCTCCGCACCCCCTCCCCAACACCCATCCCTGATTCCCCCAGCCCGTTCCCTACCTGGAGAAGCCAGACGTGGAGTCCAGGGGCGCAAGCTATCTGGTGTGGCTGCATTGCCACAGCCTCTGCCGCGGAGACGCCGCACTCCCGCATCCTGTTTGTCAAGCTCCAGTCTTTCCTGGCTGGCCCTGATCTTCCTCTCCCCTCCGCACACTTCCGCCCTCTTTCTGGGGTTTGCCAAGCGGAGAGGAGGCCAGCCCGCCCCTCTCCTCCTCCCCTGCATCTTGTAAGGGGGGGGGGGTCCTCTCACCTGAGCCGCCAAGTCCTTCCGATACTGCGCCAGCTCTTTCGCCGCATGGAACCCCTGCTCCAGGTAGGAGGACTGGGCTTCCATGGAAGTCAACATCTGGAAAGGCAAAACGGCCCAATCAACCTGGAAGCGCTGAATAGGCACTTTTGTTTCCAGAGAGACGAGATTCGGGGGTTCGAGCCTGTCCGGAAACCACATTTCCTGAGCACGAAGTCTCACCCCAGATAAGGGGGGGCGGGAGGGGGGGCTGCCGAAGAAAAAGACCTCAGAGAGGGATGGTTTGCAGACAGAACCCAGGGCTGAAGCTTCCAGACGCAAATTAAGAAATGCCACGAGGGCTTTGAACAAGCACATTTGTCCAAATGGTAACCGGACACCAAAAACAAGGTTTCCCAACCAGGGTGTCCACGAGCACCCTTTCTAGCACCCACCAAGGGCTTAAACAAAACCGGTGGGGTCAGCTGAGCCTTTTGCCCAGCAAGGTTTCCGACGGGCTGCGCAGATTTTTTAAAAGTTCTCAGAGGACAAGAATTTTCAATGTACAACTGAAGAGAAAAGAAGAGACTGGATTTATACTCTGCCCTTCACTACCCGAAGGAGTCTCAGAGTGGCTTACAATCCCCCTTCCCTTCCCCTCCCACAGCAGACACCCTGCTGAGCAATGCTCCCTCTAAGCTGAGTTAGTGTGAGCTAGCTCATGGTTTTTTAGCCTCCAGCTCACACACTTTTGTCTTAGCTCAGGAAGGGATGGCTCCAGAGCAAACATTTACGCAGCAGCCAAAATGCTCACTCACAATTTTAATGCCCGTAGCTCAGAAAATAGAGTTTTTTGCTCACAAGACTCCACAGCTTAGAGGGAGCCTTGCCTGTGAGGTAGGTGGGGCCGAGAAAGCTCTCTCGAGAACTGCTCCTGAGAGAACAGCTCTGAGAGAACTTGTGGCTGACCCAAAGTCATACCAGCAGCTGCATGTGGGGAATCAAACCCAGCTCTCCCAGATTAGTCCGCGCTCCTAACCACTACACCAAATCAGCAGGGGTGCCTGACTCCACAGGGGGAAGCATTGGCAGGAACGCTACTAAACGGACTATTACAGACACAAGTCAAGCCAAGCCAAAGTTACTCACAAACTTCAGGATCTCAAATTTCTTTTTTGACTGGATCACATTGATCTGGGGAGAAAAAACACTCGCTTGACCCTGGAGGGGTTCCAGCCCCGTCCACCCTGACTCCCTAACACCAGCCATTGGGGGGGGTCTCTCTAAGCTTCCCCCCAGACCAGACAAATGGGACGCTCCAGCTCCCCTCCCCAGAGCCAGGAGAGGACCCAGGGGGAGCCCTGGAGGGCAGTCTAGCCCACCCTACCTGCAGGACGTAGTCAAGGGCTCGGGCACGGAAGGCGGTGCGGGCGGCCTTCAACACATGCATGGCCTCTTCGGCCTCGTGGTGGCGTCGCCGGGGCACCTCGGCGTTATGATGGAGAGCGCTGGAGAGGGTTTCGCTGCTGCGTTCAAATTCCTTACGGGTCTCCTTGAACTGCTTAATGTCTCTAAGACACGGAAGTGGCCAGGTGAGTGGGAGGAGATGCCACATCCCATAATCCCAGCCGTTGACACTAGGGTTGCCAGCCTCCAGGTGGGGTCTGGGGATCTCCCGCTTTTACAACCGATCTCCAGCTGACAGAGATCAGCTCCCCTGGAGAAAATGGCTGCTTTGGAGGGTGGGCTCTATGGCATTGTACCCTGCTGAGGCCCCTCCCCTCCCCAAACCCCGCCCTCTCCTGGCTCCACCCCCAAAGTCTCCAGGCATTTCCCAACCCAGACCTGGCAACCCTAGTTGCCAAGGTAGCCATCCCATCCCCCCCAGTAGCCACCCCCCTCCCCCAGGCTCCCCCAACACCAACACCACTCCAAATACCACTCATAGGGTTTCCAGACTCCAGGTGGGGGGCTGGAGCGCTCCCAGAATTCCAAGTGACCTCCAGAGATCACTTCCCCTGGAGAAAATGGCAGCTCTGGAGCATCTGACCCCACTGAGGTCCGCTCTCTCCCCAAACCCTGCCCTCCCCAGGCTCCACCCCCCAAATCTCCAGGTATTTCCCAAGCAGTAGTTGGAAACTCTAATTGATCACCAGACTGGGGCACCTGAAAAGCTCAGTCCCCCCCCCCCCCCCGAGCTCCTATAAAGATTTCCCTTGCTTGAAAGCAAGTCAAATCCGACCCTAGGGGGCAGTGCTCATCTCTGCTTCCAAGCTGAAGAGCCAGCGCTGTCTGAAGACTTTTTCTGTGGTCATGTGGCCGACATGACTAGATGCCGAGGCGCACGGAACACTGTTACCTTCCCACTGAAGCGGTACCTATCTATCTAGTTGCAATTTTTTGCTTTCGAACTGCTAGGTTGGCAGGAGCTGGGCCCAGAGACGGGAGCTCACTCCGTCACGCAGCACTCGGGTCTCAAACTGCCGAACTACCAACCTTCCGATCTGGAGCTCAGCATCTTAACCACTTGAGCCACTGCAGCCTAGCCTCTGACAAATCCCTGAAGCTCCTGACTGAGCCCCCACCCAGCCCTGACGTCAGCCAAACCCCTCAGCCTCCTGGCAGGATGCACTCCACCGTCCCTCTCCCCAAATTATCCTCCTCCTTTGCCAAACTCTCTCCGGCCAACTTACTCTTTCACCAAACTCTGCAGCTGTTGCTTGAAGGATTGTTGCGTCGTGTCCAGAAGTTCCTGCAACAGAGAGAAGAAGCAAAGAGGGTGGAGGCGGGGGGAATCCAAGACCGAAGGTCCCAACCGGGCGAGGTCAGGAATCCTACGAGAGTCCGGCAGCTCCAGGGATCGCGTGGGAGACGGGTCGCCTTCCCTCTGGAGAAAGGCTAAAGGATTGGGGGGATTTGGGGTTCAGGAGGAGAAAAGGTGCCCACAGGGGGGAAGGAGAGGCGGGGAGACCTGACCTGCTATGAACCCACTTCCCCCGGGAGAATCTCTGGCACATGCCCGGCTGAGATCACAGCTCTTACGTAAGGCTCATTCAATTCAAGAAAGAAGAAGAGAAGAGATTGGATTC
Source organism: Lepidodactylus listeri (assembly GCA_029233225.1). Taxonomy (NCBI): domain Eukaryota; kingdom Metazoa; phylum Chordata; class Lepidosauria; order Squamata; family Gekkonidae; genus Lepidodactylus; species Lepidodactylus listeri. Next base: position 54,632,897 of record JARCFY010000018.1, read on the forward strand.
ATACCCCGCCCTTCACTTGGGAGTCTCAGAGTGCCTTGCAATCTCCCTTCCCTCCCCACAACAGACACCCTGGGAGGTAGGCGGGGTTCTTTTGAGAACATGAGAGAACAGCTCTGAGAGAACTTGTGACTGACCCAAGGTCACACCAGCAGCTGCAGGTGGAGGAGGAGTGGGGAATCAAACCCGGTTCTCCCAAATTAGAGTCCGCACTCCTAACCACTACACCAAACTGGCATCATGCCCTCCCTCCGTCAAGGAGCTGGAAGATGGCTGGGCATCAGGAGATTTGAAGGCAAAACCAATTTAGATTTTGCTGCCTTGATGATGGAGGTCGGGGGGGGGGCCCTCATTACAGCATTTGGAGAGAGGGTATTTGGAAGGACCCCTTCTGGAGGAGGATGTCACATTTAACAGCCAACAGCCATTGGAAGACCCCCCTGCCGCGCCATAAATTTCTCTTATTAAAGCCATCGCCGCATCTTGTGGCAGGGAGTTCCACAGGCTAAGTTATCCACTGCGTGGAAGACCACTTCCTTTGGGCTGTGCAGAAATCTGGCGCCTTTTGAATTCATTGGATGCTTGTGAGCTCTAGTATTAGGGAGGGAGAGAGGAACAGTTTCCCCTCCATGCTTATAATTCTCTCTCGTTTCTGTCTCCCCCCCGCCTCCCGCCCAGTTGTCCATTCTTTCTAAACTAAAAACGTTTTGGCCATTCCTCATACGAACCCCTGAACTCCTCTGGAGAAAGAAAAGGGCGGGTGACCCGAGGAAAGGAGCAGTTCCTCACCTCGTGCCTGCTGACCATCTGGTTGAGGCTCTCCGAAAATTTCTTGAGGCACTCCTGGGAAACGGGGCCCAGAAAGACAGAGGGGGGGAAAGACACTGTGAAGGACCCGGGTGCAAGAATCCACTCTACCCCTACCCGGAGGATTCAGCACTTAGGGCTGGAAATGAGACACCGTCCTGAAGGGCACTGCGCAGCAGCTCTGAATCAGGCGGCTGTCTTGTAAGCCACTGCAAAAAACTCAAGTTTCCGGACCTCATGATCTTGTTTTAAAAAAGCAAGTTTCTAGAGGTCATGGAGGCGGCAGAGAAGCACTTGGAGGTGGACAGTAGGGATCGGCAAACATCTCAGATTCCTGTCCTCTGGCCTTGACCCCCCCACCCCACCCCCGGCCAGAGCCAAACTGGTCTTTCCAGTGCATCCACCAGGGTTGGCCAAACTGCCTGGGGCACGACACAGCGGCTGCCCACAACCCGCCCAGAAACCCAGTCTGCCCCCCCCCACTCCACCCTGGCTACATCCGGCCTGCTCGCTCTCCCCTGCAGGGCTGTCGTTCTTTGCCAGCATGCTTACGCTCATCATGGGGTCCCCCTGGGAATTCTGCGACAGCTCCTGGACTCCGGACACAAAGTTCTTGCTGTGGGAGCAATACTGCCGCCCCGACTCCAGCATGGTGGTGCAGAGCTTCAGCAGCTGGGGGGCGGAGAGGGAACAGGACAGGCGACTCAAGAGACCCACTACCACAGCCAGGTGCCCCCCCCCCCCCCAAAATCTTATCTCCTGAGGCACCCAACCTGCACCTTTCCTGGAGTCTCCCTGAGCAAACCAGGGCTGAGCTTGCTGAAGAAGGAGGAGGAGAGATTGGATGTATACGCTGCCCTTCACTACCCAAGGGAGTCTCAGAGCAGCTCACAAACTCCTTTCCCTTCCCCTCCCCACAACAGACACCCTGGGAGGTAGGTGAGCTCTGAGCTCTGAGACAACTGCCCTTCAGAGAACCGCTGGTACAGAGCTATGGCTTGCCCAAGGTCATCCAGCAGGTGCTAGTGGAGGAGTGGGGAATCAAACCCGGTTCTCCCAGATTTGAGTCCGCGCACTTCACCACTACACCAAACTGGCTCTCAACACCAAACTGGCTGGATGAAAGCAACACAGCAGAGGTTCTGGGCATGACGAACCAGCCAAGCGACCTGGCCTCTCTGCAAACAGGGTATCCCCAGCAGTGAGACCCAAGACTTCTGAAGAAGGCCCCTGGCCACCCTGACCTAGACAGCCCAGGCAAGCCCGGTCTCATCAGATCTCAGAAGCTCAGCAGGGGGGACCCTGGGGAGTATTTGGATGGGAGACCTCCTTGGAAGACCAGAGCTTAGAGGTGGGGGCAGGCTTTATTCAGCCACCCCTCTGAATATCTTCCAGGCCCCCAAGTAGGGGTTGGTCACCAGAGGTCACCATGACTTCCAGGTGTGCGTGCATACACACACACACACATAAAAAAGAGACAAAAAGAAAAAAGAGAGGCCCCTGGCCGGCCCCCAGGCGACTGGTCCCCTCACCTTCTCCAGCTGGGTCTCCAACGCAGACACTTCCGTTTCCACCGTCTCGATGGCAGCCCTGGGGTTGGGGGAAGAGAGGAGGGAGGGAGAACTGCCTGAGCACACGGGGTGAGAGCGGGCAGACCAGAAGCCACAGAATAACCCAGTTAATCGGCCAGGAACCCCCTGCTTGGCCTCGGGGAAGTTTCTCGCTCTGCCTCAGTTGCCGATGATGTGCAGAAGGGAGGTCATACCAAGCAACCTTACAAAGCTGTTGTACACATCAGCACTTTTGCAACATCGTTTAAGAATTCCCTGGGGTCTCCGGCTGAGGCCAATCTACCCCCCCAATGGGGGGGCTTAGAGCTGTCTGTTTCACTTCAGGGCCTCTCTCCATGCCAGCTCTGTCTGCTCCTTCGCTTGGGAGTCTCAGAGCAGTTTACCATCTCCTTTCCCTTCCCCTCCCCACAACAGAGACCCTGTGAGGTGGGTGGGGCTCTTTCGAGGACTGCTCTTGAGAGAACAGCTCTCAGAGAACTTGTGACTGACCCAAAGTCACACCAGCAGCTGCATGTGGAGGAGTGGGGAATCAAACCCAGTTCTCCCAGATTAGAGTCCGCGCACTTAATCCCTATACCAAACTGAAGGGGAGGCACTGTAGGAAAGGGGAACCAGGAAGGAAGCCTGGGGGGACTTCAACAACAAGTGGGAATGGCATGGAGGAGAGCAGAGAGGAGACAGTTCGGGGTCTCCACAAGAGCCCCATGAGCTATGTTCTGGGGCCAAACAGCCCTTGTTCTTCCCTTCTTCTCTTGCGGTCACCTCACAAGTTTCCTGCCCTCGCTGGGCCCGTAACCACTTCCTATCGGTTGCCTGGAAACCTCCCCACGGTTCGGCTTGCTCTACTCTCCGCAGCAGCCAGTTTTTGTGATGTGCACAAACCCCCGGAGAGACACCGCCAACAGTGCCAGGGACAGGCATGTCCCATCCACCCCCACCCCCCCCCGGTCCCATGACGCAGGACCCAGAAAAGTCAGGAGGAGCGCTGGAGAAGAGTCAGGCTTTCCTCCCCAGTTTGGCTGGCCTCCGTTCAGCAGCTGAGACTGAAGACAGTTACACGGGGAGCCATATGGGGGTGCAAGAAGGCCACTCGCATTGGGCTGGGGGCCAGAATTCGCTCTTCAGGGAAGCCCAGCCAGCTTCTCTTGAGCTGCCCAAGATGGCTGCCGCACACATGTCCCCCAGAGTGCATTCGAACTGCCGCTCAGTTATTCAAGCAGTGTGCAGACTGTGGACAAACCGGGGGGGGGGGGGGGGTGGTATCGGAAAGGAAAAAGGGCAAGAGAGGAGAAGCCGGCCAAATGCCAGACTGGGTGATACCAAGGCGTGCAAGAAGGGGAATCCCCCCCCCCGCCACTGGCAAGGGAGAAGGTGGGTACCGTTAACCCCTCCTTTGCTGGAGGAGCCCCCTTCTGAAAGAAAGAGTCCCACCTCCCCCTTCAACCCTCCCCCGCCCCGCCAAAGGAAAAAACACAGCAGGAACGTGGCGAGAGGAAATCTACGACTCTTGGAAAGGATTTGTCATCCACACAAAGTGCACAGAGAGAGTGGAAAATGCGTGTGACTTCTCTCTAGACCTCACGCCCGGAGGCTGTGTATAATTGGAAGCACATCTGCCCCACAGCACTTCAGCTCACAAACAGTCATCACAGGAACACACAATGAAGCTGCCTTACACTGAATTAGACCCTCCCGCCCATGGTCCATCACAGTCACAGGCTGGCAGCCGCTCTCTCTCCAGGGCTTCAGGCGGAGGTCTTTCCCATCACCTGCTGTCTGGTCCCTTTAAGTGGAGATGCCGGAGATTGAACCTGGGACCTTCTGCATGCCAAGCAGATGTTCTAGCACTGAGTCACGGCCCCTCTTTACAGCTCTCCAGGGTCTCAGGACCTGCCGCCTGGTCCTTTTAAGTGGAAATGCCGGAGATTGAACCTGGGACCTTCTGCATGCCAAGCAGAGGCTCTGCCACTGAGCCACAGGCCCCTCCCCAAATACATGAAGCAGCCTTCTACTGAATCAGACCCCCCCCCCCCCCCGGTCCCAAAGTAGCTGGGCTGTGTGATCTTGAGAGGCACAGCCACACGGAACTCAGGATTCGAACCTAGCACACGCTTCCATTTTGGGGAGCACAACTCTGATTGTGCCCCGCACCTGATTCACTGGTAGCCCTCAAGCGGTTGAGGCCAGCCCATGATCACAACACCCTCGGAAGGTGCCCCAAATGTGCAAAAGCACCCCAGGTGCAAATATGATGTCCAATGCACGACATCACACATGCCGAGCGGCCCCGCGAGTTCCCTCAGGCCAGCCTGCTTTCCGAGCCCCTCCGAGCCCCTTGCACCTGACCACTTCCCGCCCTCCCAGCTGCGGCAACGTGAAAAAGCAACACCAGGGCTATGTTGGGCTCATCAGCACTAGACTGAAAACATCACACCGGAAGTGACTACAGACGGCCCTGGGGGGCAGAACTGGGGGGCCTGGGCAGGAGTCGAACGGAGGGGCTCCCAATCCCTACTGACCCTCTTTCTGGCCTGCTGCTGGGCTGCTGCTATGGAGCTTCCCCAGGAGGGTCCCCTGGAGACTGGCCAAGCGACCAGACAGTAACCCCGGCCACCCCCAACTGCAGGGGGGCAGCAGCCAGTGGGGTCAGAAGCCCCAAAGGAGGGGCGGGGATCCCCCTTGCCCATCTGCTCCACCCCCCTCCATGGGGGTCCCCTGCTTGAGCTGCTTGCATCACCCGGGGGAACGTGGCGAGAGGGGGTGGGGGTGGGGTGCAGAAGGTTGCCAAGGGTGACCCCCGCCCCTCCTCTGGGCCTTCTCACAGCCTTTTCCCTGCAAGGAGTCCCGAGATGACGGATTCCCCCCCCCCAAACGCGGCGAGCTTGGAGCCCCTTCGGCCGCCCTTCCTTCCCCCCCACCGGAGGGTTCCCTGCTTTGCCCCCCCCCCGGGCACTCCTGCTCCCGGCTCGCAAACCCCCCCCCGTACAAAAAACTTTCCCGGATGGTGGGGGGCCCTGCATCACAGGGAGTCGCGCGTCTGGAGAGCGAGGGCTGCGACACGTGTGAACGCGCCGCGCCAGCCCGCGGGGAGCAAGAGGCGCCAGTCCCGGCAAGCGGCCGCCTGCCGCCGCCTGGCACCACCCGCGCCGCCTGCCGGCCGAGCCTACCTGAAGCGGGGCGAGTCTTTCAGGCACTCCTCGAAGTCCAGCTTGACCACGGTCATCGCGGCGGCGGAGGGGCCGGTAGTGGGGCGGCGGCGGCGGCGGCGGGAGCGAGCCCGGGAGGAGCAACAGCGGGGCAGCGAGATGAGCCGCCAGGGCCGGCCCCCGCCAGGGGGAGGCGCCGCCGGCAGCCGGCCCTGCTCCGCCCCGGGGAGGAGAGCCAGCGGAGGGGCCATCCTTGGGGCGGCCGGGAGGGGGCGGTGACGAGCCTCTTCCGACGGCGGCACCTGCGGAACTCCCGGCGCCGGCCGCGGCCTGGGCAGAAACTGCGCTAGAGGGCGTCGCGCTGTTGGATCACCCTTGGAGGCTGCCTTTCCCGGAGGAGAGGACTCGCGGGACTTCCGACGGCAGGTGCAGGCGGGCCGAAGCAGCGCCCTGGGAGGCCCGGCGAAGCCCAGTTCGGGCGCGCGGCCATGGGAGGCGGCTTCGGAACGTCGGGGAGGCCCCGTTCACACGTGCGTGCTCAGCAACGCGTGAAGCCTTGCTGGTGGGGAGGAGTCAGCGCGGATCGCCCTTTTGCCGGGGGCTCCGCTCCCCTCCCCAGTTGTCACTTGACACGTTAATCTGAGACGGCTGCGCGACCCGAAGAGGAGACTCCGGGAGAAAGGCGGACTCTAGCTCCGCGGTTGGGATAGCCGCTCCCACCCAGGCCAAGACAGTGTGCGCAATAGCCCCCAATTTAATTATTTCTTTAGGCGCGGGCCACTTAAATAAACGCTGTTTTCCTTCCACAAGAAGCGCTTGTCAGTCGATTGTTCCCCCCCCCCTTCCAGGAACGTTGGAACGCTGTACACGTAGAAACAGCGATGTGCTTTGCCGACTGGGCAGCAGGGGGCGCTGTTATACCCGCAGGGCACAAACAAGCCACCTGCGTTGTCGCAGCCAGCCACTGGGCGGCGCTGCGATTTTCTAGATTCTCTAGTCGCCATTTTCATGAGGACTAGTCATGAGAAATATCCCCAGCTAACACCCCCCCCCCCTTCCCCAGAGTAACCAAGTTTTGTTCCGTCCAAGAAACAGAACAGTGCTCAGGAAGAGCGGAGGAAACGAAGCCGTTAGCTAAGCAGCACACAGAGGAAAATCATGAAATAAAGAACTTCTTTAAGAAATAGTCTGTCCCAGAGCTGATCTTTGCAGTCTTTTCCGAAGTTTTCCATACTACACCGGGGCGCTTTCACACATGCCGAATAATGCAGTTTCAGTTCACTTTAGTGACCGTTTGCCAGTGGATTTTGCCATTCCACACAGTAAGATCCAGTTGCAAAGTGCATTGACATTGTGTCAGTGTGTGTGTGTGGAAACACTTTTTCAAAGGCACCAACCAGAAACCCAGTAGGGGCCAGCTGGGGTTGCCATCCTCCAGGCAGGACAGGGGGGTAGAGATGTCCCAGAATTACAACCAATCTCTAGATGACAGAGGTCAGTTTCCTCCCTGGGAAGAAATGGCTGCTTCGGGGGGGGGGGGGACTCTTTGACATTATATCCCAATGTGGTCCCTCCCCAAGCCCCCCCCTCAACTGGCTCCAGTCTCAAATCTCCAGAAATTTCCCAACCTGGAGTTGGCAACCCTACCCGCAAGCCAGTGGATCCCAGCGCCTTTTGCACCCCTTCCTGGCCCCACACTGCTAGGAAATGCACAATGTTTACACACAAAGCAGAGGGCCAACAGTCAAGGACGGCTTTCTCAAAAAAGGTCTATTTATTGTACAAAAAGAATATCAGTTCCCAGCGTCACAAAGAGACGATAAAAACACACAAACACACACAGCCCTAATGAGTCACAGCGCTTTAAAATAAGGCAACGTTTTTGCTAGAGGAGCAAGACCCTTCTTGACAGCCCTACTGGCAAGGGTGAAATATTCACCCTTTCCTACCTCCCCTTCCCTAAGCAGTGGGGGGATTAAGTTCAGGAATGCCAATGTTTCTGAACATAGAGAAAGGTCTCAGCACACCTTGGCTGAGGTAAAGGCTTCGGTGTTTCTGGTCAACATTTTGAGATGAAGCAGATTGTCTCTTCCTTAAAAAAAACCCCTCTTTTTGAATTAGATGGTCAATTGAAGGAAGATTCGCACCAGTACCTCTGCAAAACAAGTTGCGTGCACCCTTCTCTTCTGACAGTGTGAATCCTGAACACTGGGGGTCAAACTGAGGATCTGATGCCACAGAAAATTTATCTGCTTATAAGCTCCTCTCCTGCTTCCCTCAAATGGTACACATTCCTCCTCCCAATGAACATCAGACCGCCTTCACTGAGAACGCAATTCCTATCTGCCCCCTCCCCTCCCAAATTAATGCCCCGTGGGGAAACGTGTATGGTTTTTTGGATTCTACCAGAGGGCTGTATGCGTTCCCCCCAAATAAATGCCCTGTGAGGGGGTGCTCTGTAAACACTCGAGGGGCCCCTTGCTCCACGGTGGATCCACCTCCATGCTTCGGGGTTCAGCTGGCTGGTATCAAAGGGCCCTCCATCACTTGTCACATTCTCTAATCTATTTCACCCCCTCAAGATTTGCAACCACTGAAACCCTTTAAAAAGCAACTGAGCCGTGATCCTGTGCTAATCCTGTCTGCTGGGGTCCCACAGACTCCTGAGTAAATTATTCAAATCTGATACCCATTCTACATATATTTTCTTGCACAGGAATGCCTCCTAAATGGAGAACAGCACACTATAGCACAGAACATCTCCCCCCCGCCCCCCGTAAGATAAAATTAAGGCCCCACCGTATCAGCCCAGACCCTAAACATTGCTGAGCAGTGATTTGCTCCGTAGATGCCCCTCTCCACGGTAAAAATTACACTGGTAAAAATTTACACTTGGTTAAAATGACACGGACAATTACAGAAGGTTTTTTAAAAGACGTCAGGTAAAAACTGGGTGCCAAATGAAGGCTAAAAAATGTCTCTGATGGGGCCAGAGGCACGGCGGAGTCCAGAGTTCCCCCCCCCCAGAGACGGAGGAGGGTCGGGGGAGGTCTGTGGTATCCCCGGGGTCGGCGAGGGGGTGGTCCGACCGCAGGACTGGCGTGCACAGCTGCTTCTGAGCAGGATTAGACATATTCTTTGTTACTGGGAGGCTTGGAGATTGGCTTGCCCTGGGGATACTGGCGGCCGCTGTAGGCAGAGCCGGATTTTCCGGGGCAGGAGCAGGAGAGGAGGCCGCCTCCGAGGATGACCAGGGCTGCGCCTGCCCAGCCAATGAAAATGGCAGATCCAAACTCATACCTGAAAGAGACAAACCAGAGAAAATGAGATGCCAGGACTGCTTCTGTGCCGTGGACAGGTACGTACACCTATAGGGCAGGGCTCTTTGGGGCACCCAAATTCAATCATGGTGGAATCGGCACAGACTGTGGCCTATTAAGGTCTCCTCAGGTGGTGGGGAAATGGCCCTACACCCCTACAAAGGAAGAAATTGGGTCCCCACATAACCTGGACAGTGTCAAATGTCTAGGGCTGCCAATCTCCAGGTGGAAGCTAAAAAATGAGAGATCATGGGCGGCCGCAGAAATCCAAAAAACCCCAACATCTGTGACAAAAATTATGAAAAGTCAATAAAGATGTGTTTGCAAGAATATTTACTGTAGTGATACGGAGCGATAATAGAAGAGAATTTTCTACAGTATTACTACAGTAAATGTTTTTGCAAACATTTTGCAAACATGTCTGTCTGTACTGGCGCAAGTTTCTTCATAAGATTTTCATCCCGTGCAGCTCACTGTGGTGCCGGCCATGGAGACAGATCAAGATGGGTAGCTTTGTTAGCGCAAGAGCTCCGTAGCACCTTTAAGACTAACAAAATATGTGGCAGGATATTGGCTTTCGTGAGTCACTGCTCACTTGGTATCTGGAGAAGTGAGCAGTGACTCACGAAAACTCACAAACTGCCACAAATTTTGGGGGTTCTTCAAGTGCTCCTGGACTCTTCCTCTTTTCTATTGCTACAGACGGACTAACACGGCGACCCATCTTGATCAAGCCTGATGGGGAAACCCACCCATAAGGAATTTCTAGCTCAGTAATAATTATTTTGCTTTACTTTACTGGTGCCATTCTATTGGCCTCGGCCTTCTTTTCTAAAGTTTCTTAGGGACCGGGGTGTGGTGCCCTTCTGTTTTCTCCGCTCTTTTCCAAAGAAACACACAAGACCTGGAAGGCTACTGAGAAAACAGAGAACCTTTGCCAAGGACGCACCCCTGTCGAGCCCTGAATTGGCATTCCAAGTCTAACGCAGTTGCTAAAGCCATCATTATGCCACTCTAATCCTGCGCCTCCTAAACAGCAGATTCCCAGGGCTCAGCCATCCATCACAGCAAATTAAACAATTAAGCAATCTTTTTAAAAATCAGAGACAAAACAGCAGTTGGTGCTTAAAACTAAAGCTCTAAAAAATCAAAGCAAAGTTTAAAAAGAAACACCACTAGATAAAAAATTAAAGAGCAGCAAAGATCTAAAGAGGCAGAATAAAATTATACCACGGGCCTAAAACCCGGATCGGCCACATAAAACAAAACACTCCGAGCCTAGCAGCTGAAGTATGTTTTATCTGCCCTGCCAACGAACCCTGGATGATTCAGCTCCGACTAAAGGTGTGAGGGATTCCCCACACCAACCAAGAGCACAGGAACAAAACTGTCATTGTCAAGAATTACGGGGGCTGAACTAGGTGGAAATTGTTGTAGCTTCCCCAGGGAAGTTGTTCCATAATTGTGGGGCTGACACCAAAGAGGCCGTTTCTCGTGTGCCCACCCAATGAGGTTCTTTCACGGGACAGTCTGAATGGCCTCCTCCTGTCATCTTAATTCCCAGGCAGGAACATCGACCGTGACCTGAAGGCCCACGCTGGCCTGATTCCATCAGGTCTTGGAAGCTAAGCAGGGATGGCCCTGGTTTGTACTCGGATAGGGAGACCACCAAGGAATTCAAGTGCCAAGTGCAAGGTGGCCAAGTGCAAAGTGAGGCACACTGGGGCCAAAAATCCTAACTATAAATACACGCTGATGGGGTCCGAACTGGCGGAGACTGACCAAGAGAGAGATCTTGGAGTTGTAGTAGACAACTCAATGAAAGTGTCGAGACAGTGGGCAACTGCAATGAAAAAGGCCAACGCTGTGCTGGGGGTTATTAGGAAGGGAATAGATAACAAATCAGCCAGTATCCTAAGGCCCCTGTATAAATCGATGGTGCGACCTCATTTGGAGTACTGTGTACAGTTCTGGTCACCACACCTCAGAAAGGATATTATAGCATTGGGGAAAGTGCAGAAAAGGGCAACTAAAATGATAAAAGGATTCGGACCCTTTCCCTATGAAGAAAGGTTGAAGCGCTTGGGGCTCTTGAGCTTGGAGAAAGGACGGCTGAGGGGTGACATGATCGAGGTTTATAAGATTATGCATGGGATAGAGCAGGTAGAGAAAGAAGTCCTTTTCTCCCTTTCTCACAATACAAGAACTTGGGGGCACTCCATGAAATTGCTGAGCAGTCTGGTTAGAACGGATAGAAGGAAGTCCTTCTTCACCCAAAGAGTGATTAACACATGGAATTCACTGCCACTGGAGGTGGTGGCAGCTACAAGCATGGACGGCTTCAAGAGGGAATTGGATAAACATCTGGAGCAGAGGTACAAAGAGCATTCCTGCAACTCTTTTCTGGCCACGTTATCTCCCCCACCTCTCGGGAAACTCACTTGGTATTGACAGGCACCAAGGGGTTGTAGAAGTCCGACACAATCTGGTGTCCGTACCACGAGCATGCAATGAGAGAGGCCAGCCCTGCAAAGAGAGAGAGAGATCCGAGATTAACGTCTGCTCCACGCCCCATTTTTACCGCCCCTTCCTCTCTGCAATGAGATTCTGGGTTCTTTCATCTCTGGGCTCAAAGTCAGAACTGATTCCACGGGTGCCACAAACTTGACTTTGTCAGTCTTCAGTTTAGAACCCAGATCCACAAATGGGAGCGCTTTGGTTTTGCAATACGTAAATGAAAAGAGTGTGGCAAGTGAGTGCCTATTATTCAAGCTTTCATTGGCGGTCCTAAAGCTTGCTGGTGATGGGCCCATGAACGAAAAGTCCCTGAATGCCTTCTTGCACTGGATACTTCCAAGTTCATGACACACACATCCCCGCTTAATAAACACAACTGCTGCCACAACTGCTGCCTTGTTAGCTCTAGTCTACAAAGGCTTTCGATAGAATACAAAAACCTGATGGTCTTTAAAGTGCTACAAAGACACCTTCATCTTTCTGCTGCGACAAACAAACATGGAGTTCCCTTTGGAATCCCCCCAATTATATTCCCATCCTCATTTTCCGCAATCCCCACCCACAAGATGGCTGACACATACCAGGGGCAGGCCGGACTATTTGGTCAGCCCATGCAAGGGATGCCCAATGCCTCTCAAGGAAGGTTGCCAACCTCTAGGTGGCAGCTAGAGATCTCCTCCTGTTCCCTCTGATTCCCCCCCCCCTCCACTGAGTGGAGCAGTTCACACTCTGAGCAGAAGATAACCGCTGTAATCTGAAAATGGGCCATGGGCAATGCTCCCTCTAAGCTGTGGAGTCTTGTGAACAAAAATTACTTTGTGAGCTACTGGCATTAAAGTTATGAGCGAGCGATTTGGCTACTGCATAAATCAATTTGCTCTGGAGCCATCCTTCCTGAGCCAGGACAAAAACAGGTGAGCCAGAGGCTAAAAACCTGTGAGCTAGCTCACACTTAACTCAGCTTAGAGGGAACACTGGCCATGGGCAGCTCCAGATTGCTCCTGTGTGGGGCTTCCTGCCTTAATGAGCAGCCACTCACGCCACCCGGTTAGAGGGAACAGTGATTACAACCAATGCTCCCTCTAAGCTGTGGAGTCTTGTGAGCAAAAATTCAACTTTGTGAGCTGCTGGCATTAAAGCTGTGAGTGAGCGATTCAGCTACTGCATAAATTAGTTTTCTCTGGAGCCATCCTTCCTGAGCTCAGACAAAAATGTGTGAGCCGGAGGCTAAAAAACGGTGAGCTAGCGCACACTAACTCAGCTTAGGGGGAACACTGATTCCAACTGAACTCCAGGTGACCGAGATCACCTGAAGAAAATGGCCGCTTGGGAAGGTGGGCTCTACGGCATTATATCCTGCTGAGGTCCCTCCCCCTCCTCAAACCCCGCTGTTCTCAGGCGCTACCCCCCAAATCTCCCAGTATTTCCCAGCCTGGAGTTGGCAACCAGACTCTCATCTAAAGGTCCAGGAAGGGATGCCAAGTTTCCACATCTGTGCTCCCCACACTGTGCCACCCTCAGCAGTCACTTGGGGGGGCTTGGCTGGAGGACCGCCCCAGGCACCTATTTCAGCAACCCCCTCAGAAGAGTAGACCCCCCCCCGCCCCGGTTATACTGATGCAATTTGCTGCCTGCCCTCAACAAAAGCCAGTGTGGTATAGTGGTTAGGAGTGCTGGCCTAGGATCTGGGAAATTCAGGTTCGAATCCCCATTCTGCCATGGAATCCTGTTTGGATGACCTTGGACCAGTCGCACGCTCTTAGCCTAGCCTACCTCACAGGGTTGTTGTGAGGATAAAACAGAGGAGAGGAGAATTTTGTAAGCCACCTTGAGTCCCCACTGGGGAGAAACATGGGATATAAATGAAATAAATAAACAAACACCCCCACGCCAACAAAGGCCTCCCTGTGGAGACTGCAAGAAATAGGCCATCCGTGTCCTCTCTGCCAGGTGAATCTGTAATTCCACCTCTGGCCCTAAAGCGTCAGGTAATGATGCTCTACAAAGCAAACTGTGTCCTGGAGCAATTAAGATGCTGGCAGAGATGTGAAAGAACATCCACTAATTTATACGCTAATTGGCTTCCCAAGAAAGGGTGTGGCTTGAAAACCAGCCAGACGAGGAAGTAATTCATGAAACGATGAATGATCTAAAGCATGACCTGGAGAAGGCCGAGTCTGAGGTGGAGAGAAAGCTCAGCAGGGACATGATGGTACTCCAGGACTTCCATTTCTCCTACACTCCGTGGTATACCATAGAGTCTGCTCTCTGAAGCTGCCATTTCCTCCTCCAGGGGGAGTGATCTCTGGAGACGGGAAATCAGCTGGAATTCCAGGAGATCAACCGGTCCCCACGGAGGTCAGCCGTTCTATGCCAGAGGTGCCCCTGGGCTGCCCAAACAGTGTCCTCTGGCCAACTCTTGCCACTCACCAGCAACGAGGAAGATGATGCCCCCCGTCATGGCAATCCTGGCCTTTGTCACCTTGTTTTCACTCCCACAGCGGGTACACTTCATGCCCATGGTGGCCACCCCCATGGCGACCACCCCCAGGACGATGGAGACCACCATGAGAGCCCGGGTGGCTTGCAGGGAGGCTGGAAGAGAAGAGGAGGAAGGTCAGGCAGTGAACGTCACCAATCCTGGCTCCCAGCGTGCCCCACGGCGCCCAGCCCAGCCCCCTTCCAAAGAACCCAGGAGTCCTGGCTCCCAGCTGCTTTGGCTGCAGAAACCTCCTCCAAAGTCCATTGTGGTGGTGATGGGAAATGCCGCTGAGCGCCCTGCCCTGGGTAGCGCAGGCAAGCCCAATCTCATCAGAACTTGGAAGCTAAGCAGGGCCGACCCTGGCAAGGACTTGGAAGGGCGACCTCCAAGGAATGCTAGGGCCGGGACACAGAGGCAGACTGAAGCATGCCATTTCTCTAAAAAATGCCCAGGCCCCCAGTAGGGGTCACCAGAAGTCAACCAGGACTTCCAGGCAAGCACAGGAAACACACACAAGGTATTTTTTAAAAAGAAAGTACCGTCAGTCACAGCAAACTTATGGAGACCCTGTAGACCCCCCCCCCCCGAACACTAGGTTATGTTTCCTGCTGAGATACTAATTACTGTTCGGGGGGGGGGGAGGTCCTCATCAGGACTCCTGGGTTCTCTTGATCTTTTGGGGAAAGGAGGAGCCTTACAGGGGTGGGGGAAAGCGCGCGGGGGTGTGTGTGTGTGAATGACGCTTTCACGTTTCCATGGCGAAGCCGCAGTATTGAGGGGGCCGAGATCATCACGAACATAGTTTAATTCCCTTTTGGCTCCCTGCCGAGGACAACCTGGCCAGGTAGGGGAAGATACAAAGTCTAAAGGGAGCCCTTTGCCAAGGTGAGCCATAAAGCCACACCTCAGTTAACTCTTCACCTAGCCGGACAAAGCGCGGGGGGGGGGGAGTCTCCGGAGGTCACTTCCGGGAGGAGGGGGGGGACTGGGCCTGTATCGGGGGCAGAGCATGCTGGGAGGCAGGACTCCTGCGTTTGGAGGGTGCCACAGCCAGGGAGCGGTCCAGGGCTCTGCCCTGCCCCTATTTGCGCCTCTTGCCATTTGAAGAAGAAGAGGAGATTGGATTTATACTCTGCCCTTCACTACCCAAGGGAGTCTCAGAGTGGCTAATAATCTCCTTTCCCTTCCCCTCCCCACAACAGACACCCTGGGAGCAATGCTCCCTCTAAGCTGTGGAGTCTTGTGAGCAAAAATTCTTCTTTGTGAGCTACTGGCATTAAATCTGTGAGTGAGAGATTTGGCTGCTTCATAAATTAGTTTGCTTTGGAGCCATCCTTCCTGAACTGAGACAAAAATGTGTGAGCCAGAGGCTAAAAAACGGTGAGCTAGCTCACACTAACTCAGCTTAGAGGGAACACTGCCCGTGAGGTAGGTGGGGCTGAGAGAGCTCTTGAGAGAACAGCTCTGAGAGAACTTGTGACTGACCCAAGGTCACACCAGCAGGTGCAAGTGGAGGAGTGGGGAATCAAACTCGGTTCTCCCAGATTAGAGTCCGGGCACTTAACCACTACACCAAACTGGCTGAAATCTTGCCCCATTTTTTCACTCTGGGTCATGTGACTCAGTGGGGGCTACCTCAAAAGAAAAGCAGCACGGGGCTTAACCCAAAATCTCCCCCAGGAAGAAGAAGAGAAGAGATTGGATTTATACCCCGCCCTCCACTCCCCGAGGGAGTCTCAGAGCGGTTTAGAAACTCCTTTTCCCTTCTCCTCCCCACAACAGACACCCTGTGAGGCAGGTGGGGCTGAGAGAGCTCTGAGACAACTGTCCTTGAGGGAACAGCTGGTACAGAGCTATGGCTTGCCCAGGGTCATCCAGCCAGGTGCAAGTGGAGGAGTGGGGAATCAAACCCGGTTCTCCCAGATTAGAGTCCGCACACTTAACCACTACACCAAACTGGCTCTCCGGGTTGTTCCCCCCCACACACATAGAGGAGAGGGTTGTTCCCCCACACACACATAGCAGCTCTTAATTTGACCCAAGTGTCTTGCAGGAAGCGACAACACTGCCTTTGGGGCTCACCGCAGAACCGCCCCAGGAAGAGACGAAAGACAGGGAGATCTCACAGCACTCGGCCTGGGCAGATCCGGTGACTTGCTCAGCACTGATTCCTGCTCGGCCCCACCCGTTCCCTTCCCTCCCCATAGAAACAGAAGTGACATCACCCTTCCCCACGGACAGGTGTATGCCCCGAGTGTGTGTGTGCCAAAGCACAACAGACAACCACCAAAGCAAAGCAAAGCGGCGGAACAAAGAGCCACCGAGCTGGTTTCGCTGAAACTGGTGCTGGGTGGACAAAGCTCAGGGAGGGAGGGAGGGAGGGGAAGCAGAATCTAGTGGCTAGAACAGGAAGTGGCGAGGCTGGCAGCTGGATTCTAGGAAGGAGAAGGGCAGACTGCGAGGAACAACAGCCCTGCGCGGGAGAGCCCAGGCAGCCCAGGTCTTGTCAGGTTTCAGAAGCTACGCAGGTTTGGCCCTGGTCAGTCTCTGGAAGAAAAACGGCCCAGCACCTCTGACCCACTCTTGCCTTGAAAACCTTGTGGGGTCGCCATAAGTCAGCTGAGATTTCATAACCTCCCCCCCCCCAAAAAAACCCCCTCCTCTTGGGGGCTCTTTGGAGGGAACCCCCCCCACACACACAGTCTGTCCAGAGATGGCAGCTCCAAGCACCCCCAGGCTAATGCCCCCAAACTCCCTCCCTTCAGAGAAAATACTGGCCCTCCACAAGCAGTCTTCTGGGTCAGTGTGAGCTAGCTCACAGATTTTTAGCCTCCGGCTCACACATTTTTGCCTTTGCTCAGGAAGGATCTATGCAGCAGCCCAATCTCTGGCTCACAACTTTAATGCCAGGAGCTCACAAAGTGGAATTTTTGCTCACAAGACTCCACAGCTTAGAGGAAGCATTGCCCGTGACCCCTGCGGTTGCTCTCCCATCACGGGCAAACCAAGTTTGTTTTCTCAAAGGATGAAAACGAGATAGGATTATCAGGGGCCGTGGCCCAGCTATATAAACAGAACCGGGCACTGCCCAGGGCCGCCGAGAGAGGCACCAGCTCACAGCTAGCCCTGGCCCAACAGCCAACGAAACTCAGCCTTTTCCCTCCCCCAGTTCACCCGCTCAGGCCCCTTCCCCAAACACCTCCAAGCAGGGGCTCCCAGAAGGCCCCTGCGCTCTCTGCTGAAGAGGACTCCTGGCTCGCACTTCCTTCCTCGAACCTCCTAGACTTCCCTTCCTTCCTCGAGCCCTCTAGACTTTCCCTCCTTCCTCAAACCCCCTAGACTTCCCTTTCCTTGGACAGCCAGTCTTGACTGCCACCGTGCCTGGCGGCAGCCCAACTTCCTTCTCAGGGAGCCCAGATACCACCCACCGCAGCCACGTCTCCAATTCAGGGGGACTCAAAGCCTCAGTGGTCTGTCCTGTTGCGGATGCATTTCCTTTCCTTTTTAAAAAACATGCAAACCCCAAAGTCGGTGTGGGTGGAGGGTTTTTTGCTTCTCTGGCTGCGGCCCTTCCCAGCAGTGTCTCCCTGTCAAAGCCAAGAGGGGCCCCACCCAGCTATTTCAAGTGACAAACTTTGAGCCTTAGGAAAACAGAACCAGCCAACTCACGGGTTTCAAGCCGCCCAGCCGCCCTGTGCGCCAGCAGCCTGTTCTGCCCAGGGGGGAGGCGTCCCAAACAGCTGGCGGAGGGGGGGAGGGTTTCTGTGTCCCACACTGAAAGGAAGGCACGGCTGGGAAGGCAGGCGAAGTCCTGCACTTGCCGTGAGCCGGATCCCTGGGTCCTTTGGCCAGAACAAGGCAAGCCAGGGAAGTGTGATCTCGGAGAAGAGGTTCTGGGGTTCAGGCTCACTGACTCATTGGGCTGTGCTCTCTGGAAGCCGGGGTTTCCTTTGGAACTGAACTCGGCTCCAGGATGTTTTCAGGCCAGCATCGATTCCTGACCTCTGGCGCATCTGGCACATGGGGGCAGAGAGACTTCACATCACGAGGCGCAAGCCCCAAGCAGGCTTGAACCCCGGAACCTCTCACTCAGGCATTAAGCACCAGAGGAAGCGTTTTTACTCCCTAAATGCAAGGGGCACAGGGAACAAGCTCTTGTTACTCCGAGCAGTTGGTGGGGCAGCGCATAACCTGAGCATGAACACCTGTGGTTTTCCAACTGAGTTGGGACCAGTGTTCCCTCTGAGTCAGTGTGAGCTAGCTCACAGTTTTTTAGCCTCCGGCTCACCCGTTTTTGTCTTCGCTCAGGAAGGATGGCTCCAGAGCAAACTGATTGATGCAGCAGCCCAATCGCTTGCTCACAACTTGAATGCCAGTCGCTCACAAAGTGGAATTTTGGCTAACAGGACTCCACAGCTTAGAGGGAGGATTGGTCGGGACTCAAAAGTGGATGGGGATTCTCGTGGGTGGGCTTCAGGGCCAGGGGAGAGGAGGCTGAGCCGGGAAGGGAGGCGAGATGGCACAGGCGGGTGTGCCTCTGTGCAGGGCACGAAATCCAGTCTGTTACTCAGCAACGCTGGATGTTTACCAATGCTAAACCAAAAAACCAATTATATACCTGTTTGGCATTAACTGATGGAAGACACTGGGAGGGCGAAGGTGGCGCGGAATTCCTCTGCCACTGGGTCCCATGAAGCGCCAGAAGTTTGGAAAGGGGTCCCACTGGGCGTCACCAGCACTGGGTTGAGAAATTCCTGGAGATTTGAGGGTGGGGTTTGGAGAGGCGAAGACCCTCAGTGGGCTAGAATGCCGTGGAGTCCGCCCTCCAAAGGAGCCGTTTTCTGCCGGGGAAGTGATCTCTGCGGTCTGGAGGTCAGCTGTAAATCCATGGGATCTCCAGGCCCCACCTGGAGGCTGGCAACCCTCGTCACTACTGTAACAGGTGTAACGAAGGAGGGCCAGTTTCCAGAGCGCTTCATCCTCTAGTCAGACTTCCCTGCCATTCCTTCCCTTCTGGGTCCAACAACAGCAGGTATTTATTTTACCTTTTCTTCATTGATGTCTCACCCCCCCCCCCCACAAGGGAGGGACCCAAGCTGCTTCCATCATTCTCCTCCCCTCCATTTTATCCTCACAACACCCTGTGGAGCAGGCTAAGCTGAGGGCGGGAGACACTCATGTTCACCCGAGACACTTCCATGGCAGAGAGAGGATTCGAACACGCAACTCCCAGATCCTAGTCAGAAACTCTAACCACTGCCCCACACTGGCTCTCAGGGCCGCGGCACTGAAGGTGGGGATCACCCTGGGCCCACTGGAAAGCACAAACTACAGTTGCCAATCTCCGGGCAACGCCAGGAGATCTCCCACAGCATTACAATGGCTCTCCAGACAACAGCGATCAGTTCCCCCGGAGAAAATGGCCGCCCTGGAGAGGGAACTCTACTGCGTTCTGCCCGCTGGAGCAACGTTCCCTCTCAGCTGTGGAGTCTGGTGAGCAGAAAATCTACTTTGGGAGCGACTGGCATTCAAGTTGCGAGTGAGTGCTTTGGCCGCTGCATCAATCAGTTTGCTCTGGAGCCATCCCTTCCTGGGCTGAGGCAAGACTGTGTGAGCCGGAGGCTAAAAAACGGTGAGCTGGCTCACAAGGACACAGCTTAGAGGGGACCCTGCTCCGGAGGCCCCTCCCCTCTCCCCCAGCCTCCAGGTCTTTCCCACCCCAGCCAGGGGGCCACCCGAGCAGTTGGAGGCGGGGGAGGCCTGCTCGGGTGGCCCCCAAGGGCAGGGGGACCCCTCCCGGCCCCATGCAGGCGCCCCCTCCAGGCAGGCCTTGGCTCCCCAGCCCAACTGGGACCGCCTTTGTCAGGCTCCGCCGGCAGGTGTGGCTCGGCGGGGGGGGGGGGAGGGGGGGAGGGGGGAAGAGGAGGAAGAGCCCGCGGCGGCGACTGACCCAACCGGCCCAGGCGGTTGCTGCGCAGGGGCGAAAGGCCCTCCCGGGGAGGGGAGGGCTGGGTGGCCTTGCAAGTCCGGGCGGCCTTTTGGCAAATCGTGGGCGGGGGTGGGGAGGAGGGTTGCTTTCGGGCCGGAGCCCTCCAGGGTTTTGTAGCTTCAGGAGGGAAGCGGCGCTCCCTGCTCTTCTGTTTGGCGAAGGAGGGCCGGGCCGCTGTCTAAACAGAGCCGAGGTCGAAGCCCGCCGGGGGCCCTCCCCGCCCCACTGAAGCCAACGCGAAAGTCCCGCGGGCCGAACAAGCATCCGGGCCCAGGCGAGCGGGGCAGCTGCCACTTGGTGCGCTCCAGGGAATCCACGAGCCGGGCGCCGCGCATCCAGACGTGCGCGGGGAGTTGCGCGCCCGACGACACGGGAGTCCCGGCGCACGTCTGGATGGGATGGGATGCAGGCCGGGCCGCGGATCCGGCAGGCCACGAGGGAATCGACGCCAGCAGCTTTCGCTTCCTAACCGGATCCGTCTAAGACAAAGTCCAGCCGCACCTCGAAGGCCGCCCGGGTCTCTTTCTGGATAGACGTTTCGCGGGCAGGCCACGAAGTTGAATTCTGGGGAGACGCTCCGGCCCAGAACCACTGTTCCCTCTAAGCTGAGTGAGTGTGAGCCAGCTGACCGTTCTTTAGCCTCCGGCTCCCCCATTTTTTGTCCTAGCCCAGAAAGGACGGCTCCAGAGCCAGCTCACTGAAGCAGCCGCCAAACTGCCCGCGCGCCGCTTCCATGCCAGCAGCTCACAAAGTAGAATTTGTGCTCGCGAGACTCCACCGCTTAGAGGCCGCATGAGCACTGGACGCTCGGTTGGTCTCCAAGGTGGTTTCAGACCCACACGGCGCCCCGCCGGATAACGAAACCGCAGCCATGGCCTGGGATCGCCCGGAGGGCCTCTCTCTCTCCGGTTTCCCCCAGCCAGCCCCCTCCCCCCGGAAGGAAGCCCGGCCATTCCCCTGCGACAGACGCGTGAATCACTGGGAAAGCCCCCGACGGCAGGAAAGGGGGGCGGGGGGGGGCCAAGACGAAAAGATGAATTTCGGGCGGAGGGGGGCGGGGAGAGAAGGCAGAATCTCAGCAACACCACTGTTTTTCCCGGTCCCTTCCCAGCCCCTCGACGGGGCCAATGGCGCATGGGGGGGGGGGGAGGCGATTCTCCCCTTGCCCCTCCCTCGCCGGGAGCCTGCCGTTCTGGGTGGGGCTGCGCCCCAAGGGCGTCGACGTTCGCGGGAATCCAGGCCCAGGGAAGACAGCACCACCCCGGTTCCAGGGAAAGCGAGGCGGGGGGGGGGGGGGGGGTCGTCGTTGACTTGTTTCGAGGACGCCTTTCCCGCCTCTCGGCGGCAACTTTCCACACCCCCCCCCCAAGCCCTCCTCGAGTCCTTCCCCAGCCGGGTCCCGTCTCCTCCCCACAACCCCCCTTCGGCGCCTCGGGAGGGGGCGCTGTGCCTAGGGTGGGCACTGGGCAGCCTCCCGGTGGGAGCTGGAGATCTCTCCCCCCCCCCCGGGAATTCACGACCCGCCTCTGAAGTGCCGCCTTCCATCTCAGGGTGGGAAACCCTGATTCCACCTGTCCCGGAGAAAATGGCTGCTTCGCGCGGGGGGGGGGGGTTCCTGGCCGTGCCGCCCTCCCGAGCCCCTCCCCGCTCCAGGTAGTTCCGGGAGTTGGCAAGCCCGGCTGCTCCGCTCCCCAGCCCCCTCCCCCTGGCCGCCCGGCGCGCGCGCGCTCTCTCCGGCGACTGACCCTGGAGGGCGAGGACGGAGTCGTAAACCTTGCACTGGATCTGGCCGGTGCTCTGCCAGGCGCAGGACATCCAGAGGCCCTGGTAGACGGCCACGGCCACGATGATGTTGTCCCCGGCGTAGGAGGACACCTGCCACTGGGGCAGGATGGTGGCGGCCAGGGTGGCGATCCAGCCCAGCAGGGCCAGCGCGAAGCCCAGCAGCTGCAAGCCCGAGTTGGCCATGGCGGTTGGGGGGGCGGCGGCTTCGATCTACCTGCGCGCCAGGTGAGCGTACCTGCCTTTATGGCCTGGCCCGCGGGGAGGCGGGAGCGTGACATCAGGGCCGCCCCCCCACCCGAGGGAGGCGGAGGGAACAGAAACTCACACCCCGGGCAGGCAGCGCAGCTCCTTCCTCCATCGCCTGGGCGGGGCGGCCCTCGGGGGCTGCCTGCCGCGCCTTTCTCCCCGCCGGGCTTCGGCCTGGCAAAGAAACGCGGCTTGCCGGAGCCCTTAGCGACTCAGGGGGGCGCCCCAAAAGAGCCCCCTGCCTTCCCCAGGATGTGCAGATCCAGGACAGGCTGGAAGCGGCAGCAGAACAAAGCCAGCCTCCAGGGCAACCTCGAAGACCGACGGAAGTTTAGTTCCGGGCAAACGCTTTCCTCTGCCTGCCCAGAACGACACTTTGCTGGTCTCAGAGGGAGCCCTGGACTCAGACTTTGTTCCCTTGCTTCAGGCCAACCCCCCCCCCCCCCCCCCCAAAAAAAAGTGGCAGTGAGGGAGTTCTCTGTTTCTCCCCTGACTCCCTTTCCCTGCAGCCTTTCTCTCAAGGCGGATCTTCACCCCATGGAAAACAAGGCCATAAGAGGCAGTGGGAAACACCTAAGCAACAGGTGAGTTGCAAAGTCAGCAATGCACAAAACCCCCCCCCCCCCATGAGACAAACAATGCAACAGGTTTGGTTGCTGATTTATTTAAGACATCTGTCTCCGTCTTACCCCCCCAACAACTAGCTCACTCATCATCCCAAATTAGGGGGAAACGTGGCAACTCAGGTAATTACTTATACTGCTGGATAACATGTGATAAGGTTGCTGCCTTCTGGGAGTCGCTGTTATTCCACACATCTCATCATCAGTGTTCCCTCTAAGCTGAGTTAGTGTGAGCTAGCTCACAGTTTTTTTAGTCTCCGGCTCACCCATTTTTGTCTTTGCTCGGGAAGGAGGGCTCCAGAGCAAACTAATTTATGCAGCGGCCAAATCGCTCGCTCACAGCTTTAATGCCTGTAGCTCACGATGTAGAATTTTTGCTCACAAGACTCCACAGCTTAGAGGGAGCATTGCTCATCATTCAATAATGTCAAACTAAGTTTTACACCAGATGATCTCCTGTTAAATACTTGGGGGAGCCCAGTCAACTCATAGTCCATCAGAAAGTGAGTTTCTTTGCTGTTATATGCAGCTTGGAACACCATAGCACGGAACTGGAAATCTCTAAATTCTCCTACGCTCACGCAATGGCATCGAAAGATATGGCATCTGTATGTATGGCAAAAATTACAGACACTTTAGAACATTTTTCTCAGCCTTCTAAGCACTCCACATTCCCTACTATCTGGTGACCCGTACTTGAATACCTCACATCTCAAAGTGAAATCCCAAAACTGGTTGTTCCTTTGGGTCTAGATGTACTTTAAAGAGACCAGTCTGTTTTTGTTTTTATGTGTTTGTTTTTTTGACTCAGTGCAGTATACAGGTTCTGCCTTATATTTATTATATAAAACTTTAAATGAATCTAACTCTATTTCAGCATAGTATTGCTAATGTTGTGTATGATACTGTTTGTAATCATTCAGAGGGCTGCCATTCAAACCCGTCTCAGAAAGCCCTGGCCAAACAGGCAGGCCTTGCAGCGCCCCTGGAAGATCTCCAAGGAGGGGACCCTTCTCACCTCTTCAGGGAGTCCATTCCATGGAGCCATGGTGGAAAAGGCCCTGGGTTCTGGTTGAGGCCAAACAGGTCCCCCTGAGTGACAGGAGAGCCAATAAATGGCCACCTGACAACCACAGCCAGCCCCCAGTGACATGGGGAAAAGGGAGGGGTCTTCCGACTGAACTAAACCTTGGAGGTCAAAGCAATAAAACAAAGTAATAAATACAAGGAGTTTGTGAAGCTTAGCTTTGGCTTATGGGTGGCTCTTTGGAACATCGGAGTAAAAGAGAGGAAGAGGCATCTGAACATGGGCAGAGTGCTTTTCTGCCAACCCTGAGGAAGGTTGGCTTTGGAGCATCCCTGAAGCCTGGCTGGCTCATGGCCTTTTTGATCTTCAGCTCTCTCCAGAATGGCTCTTTGGTGCCAGGTTTCAGTACTGGGACAGGTAAAGCAGTGGTAACAGGGAAGAGTATCTAAGCATGCGCAGAGGGCCTTTCCTGAGCCTGCTCTGCGGGGAGGGCAGGGCACAAATTGAGTAAAATAAATAAATATATAATAGTTCCACACAGCTGCTTCCTTTGGAGTTTTGCTTTTGAACTTCCAGATTCAAGAATCTTGGGCCTTCCCCCCTCCCATCATGAGAAGGCTGTGCTGTTTACACACAAGACCGTGAGTCACATATCCTAAGAGACCATGTCCCCACGGCAGGCAGGATCTGAACCTGGCTCTCCACAAACCACACCCATTTCTCGGTTTTCTGTTACTTCATATGTTCCAGGATTGAGTCCAGACACTGAGCCTAGTTCCTGGAAGTGAGTGCTGGTGAACCCTACGTGGACGCTCCACCTTTGCCCCCCCCAGACCCTCCCTGTCAGCTCAGGAGGGTGGGTGCTGAATAGGGGTGAGTGAGGCGCTCAGAGCATGCTCAGAGTTACTGTCCTTGACTAGTCACATGAATGCACAGGAAGCTGCCTTCGACTGAATCAGACGCTGGGTCCATCCAAGTCAGTATTGTCCACTCAGACTGGCAGCTGCTCTCCAAGGTTTCTCAGGCAGAGAAAGGTCTTCCGCATCACCTCCTACCTGGCCCTTTTTAACTGGAGATGCTGGTGGTTGAACGTGGGACCTTCTGCATGCCAAGCAGAGGCGCTATCACTGAGCCACGGCTCATCTACAGAAGACAGGAGGCTGCCTTATCTCCAGACTGTTTCTGCACCGTGGGCTTGCCACGGATTCCCCGAGTTGATGCTTCAACTTTGCTGCGCCTGTTCCCGGCCCCCCCTTTTTTTCTTTTCGAATTTGCATAAAACACACTTCATTTGTTCCGCCTTTCCTTGGAAAAGGGGATGATTTATTTTTGCATGGCCTTTTTGTCAGATGTTTCATCACAAATGGCACCAACGCAGGGGTTATGATGTGCCAAAAAGGTCCACATCTGTCCATCAAAGTCAGTCTTGCGCACTCAGACTGGCAGCCGCTCTCCAGGGTCTCAAGCAGAGAAAGGTCCTTTCACATCACCTGCTGCCCGATTCTTTAAGTGGAGATGCCGGATATTGGACCTGGGACCTTCTGCACGCCACGCAGATGCTCTACCACTGAGCCACAGGTCCTCCCCAAATGGACCCTCCCTCGTGGTCCATCAAGGTCAGTCTTGTCTACTCAGACTGGCAGGGGCTCTCCAGGGTCTCAGGCAGAGAAAGGTCTTTCCCATCATCTCCTACCTGCTCCTTTTAGCTGGATTCTATAAGTAGTTTATTTCAGCTCATATGACCGATGGTCTCAGGCACAACCACAACATAAACCATGCATTAAAAAATCCCAAAGCGAGAGTTTAAAACTACATTTCAAATCCACCTAAAACTATAAGCAATATTAAAATTAAATATAAAACAAAACCAAAAAGGCAGACCTTATTTACAGCAGCAATTATTTACGCTTCAATACTGTTATAATAGCTATTTTGCTATTGAAGCGGTAATTATCGGATCGATATCTGACAGCAGAAAAGAGGCCACCCGTGGTATCCAAACAGAATTTGATACTGAGAGCCAGTTTGGTGTCGTGGTTAAGAGTGTGGACTCTAATCTGGGAGAACCGAATTCGATTCCCCACTCCTCCACTCGCAGCTGCTGGATGACCTTGGGCAAGTCATAGCTCTGTACCAGCTGTTCTTGAAAAGTCGCAGTTTCTGTAAGAACTCTCTCAGCCCCGCCTACCTCACAGGGTGCCTGTTGTGGGGAGGGGAAGGGAAAGGAGATTGTGAGCTGCTCTGAGACTCCAAGTGAGTGAAGGGTGGGATATAAATCCAACCTCTTCTTCTCTTCTTCTTCTATATCCAGTATGACCTAAGAGCTAACCAGCGTGAACAAAACAAGGAGATGTGTCAGCATCTCGATCTCACCGGAAGCGCAGGGACAAAGCTTGTCTGAATACCGGGTTCATAAGAAACGTCCCGTTAGTTCTGCAGACGGTACAGCGTTTAATCTTGCAAGAGTAAAAGCAAATCTGTGAGGGGGTGGTGAGATGGCTTAGATATAACAGAAGGGTCAACAAAGGAGATGCTGGGGATTGAACCTTGGACCTCTGCATGCCAACCATATGGTCTAGCTCTGAGGTACGACCCCTTCATTCCAATAGGAAAGAAATGGGATTGAAGGAGGCACAGTGGTAGCTCACAGATTAAGAAGAAGAGAAGATATTGGATTTATACTCCGCCCTTCACTACCCAAGGGAGTCTCAGAGCCGCTTACAAACTCCTTCCCCTTCCCTCCCCACAACAGACACCCTGTGAGGTAGGTGGGGCTGAGAGAGCTCTGACAGAAACTTCTCTCTTTCAAGAACAGCTGTGCCAGAACTATGGCTTGCCCAAGGTCATCCAGCAGCTGCATGTGGAAGAGTGGGGAACCAAACCCAGTTCTCCCAGATTAGAATCTGTGCATTTAACCACTACACCAAACCTCCGGCGTGCCAGACACCACAAAAAGAAAGTGTCTGGCCTTACACAGAAACACGCACAAATCTGCCATGGTCACAGCCTGATGTCCACCCAACCAGGACAGGTTCATCAGAGTACTAGGAAATCTCAGCCTCTGGGCCAGGCGTAAAGGTGGCCCTGGCTGTGCCTGTATATGGGCAAGCGTTCCTGCCCCACCCTATGGCACGCGTCCAGGCTGGAGTGGTGCTGGGAGCGCCACTTTCTCTCCTGATCCACCCACATGACACGGACTCTTCCTCCCAGTCATCAGAACTCCAGGTCCAGGGTTTTATGGGTTTCTGCCACAAGTGAAACTGATGGAAGGTCATGGCGGAAGTACACCGCCTTCGTTGGTTTTAATTGGGAAGGTTGTGTGTAAAGGACGTCAGTGAAAAAACAATCCATCAACCCCAGCCTGTCCTGGGGGGGGGGGGAGTTAATTGCAGCTGCCACCCCCCCCTAAGAATGCTTCCCTGTGGCCTCTGAGAGATGTTTCTGTCAAGCTATCACATTTTAATCTTACCCTTTCCCCAAGGAGCTTCAAGTAACGTATGTGGCTCTCTCTTCTTCCATGTTATCATCGCAATAACCCTGCCAGGTGGGCGAGGCTGAGAGAGGGAGGCTGGGCGTGCCCCCCTCTAAACTGTGGAGTCCTGTGAGCAAAAATTCTACTTTCTGAGCTACTGGCATCAAAGTTGTGAGCGAGCGATTTGGCTACTACATAAATAGTTTGCTCTGGAGCCCTCCTTCCTGAGCTAAGACAAAAGTATGTGAGCCAGAGGCTAAAAAACTGTGACTCAGCTTAGAGGGAACATTGACAGGGCCAGTGGTACTTTCTGAGCTCCATGGCTGAATGAGACTTTGAACCAGACCTCTCCTGGCCAATTCACCACATGGCAGTCGAAAAGTATTGCATTGAGAAAAATGCAGTTCCTTCAGCTGACAATCTGTCCCTTGCTGAGATTATTTCCCAGTATGGTGGAGTGGTTAACGGTGTTGGACTACAGTCGGGACTGGCTGGACCTGGACTCATATTCTTACTCTGCCGTGACCTCTCTGGGTGACCTTCACCCATCACTATTAGGGTTGCCAACACGCCTGGAGAGAAAAATGTCCTGTCCCTTTAAGGGAGGCTTCATGTGTGGAAAGGGAGAGCTAGATTTTCACCTGGCTGGGAGATGGATAGCATCAGCTGGTAAATTACGTGTCCTCAAACCTCTATTAAAGGGACAAGATATATATATTTTTCCCACCAGGAAGTTGGCAACTGTGGCCATTGTGATAATAACTTCCCACACAGAATTGTTAGGAAGATAAAACTGGAGGGGGGGGCATGTTTGTGGCTCTGAGCTCCTTAGAGAGAGGGCATGATTAAAAAAAATATAATAAATATATGAATAAATATCTTCACTCCACGTTACTAACCCCACGACTAATTTCAGTGGTCCATTCCAAATATAAGCGGGGAGAGGGAATCCAGACCAGGATTCCTTGCTGATCCATTCACCTGTGCTCAAGGCTTTCTTTACGCACAGGTGTAGGAACATCTTGAAAAACCCGGCCTGGATTTCCGCTTGCTGCCGCGGATTCTGTCGCAAGCGGGCCTTTGGGCTGCCATTCCCCAGACGGCCTGTAGGTGCCGCTATTGCCACAGTCAAGCCCAGAGCTGGAGAAATCCGCGGAGTTGGATTTCTCCAGCTCTGGGCTTGACTGTGGCAATAGCGGCACCTACAGGCCGTCTGGGGAATGGCAGCCCAAAGGCCCGCTTGCGACAGAATCCGCGGCAGCAAGCGGAATTAGACTGTATTTTCACTAAATTAGACTGTATTTTCACATTGTCGCGGTAGAATGGTTTTCAATAGCCTAAGGGACTGAACGGGGGGGGTGGGGGTGGGGATAAAAATATATTTATTAAGACTCTGCGTGTTCGTGTTGTCGAAGGCTTTCATGGCCAGAGTTCACCAGTTGTAGATTTTCCGGGCTGTCTGGCCGTGGTCTTGGTATCGTAGTACCTGACGTTTCACCAGCAGCTGTGGCTGGCATCCTCAGAGGTACAAGACAGAAAGATGGCGTGCTCTCTGTGCCAACGTGAGACTGCGTGTTTGTTTGCCTGTGTTTTAAATGCTGTGAAGCTGCTTCCGACTTATGGAGACCCCATGAATGAATGTCCCCCCAAACGACCTCTCCTTCACAGGCTTGCTCAGGTCTTGCAAACTGAGGGGCATGGTGTCTTTCATTACGTCAATCCATCTCCTGTCGGGTCTTCCTCTCTTTCCTGCTGCCTTCAGCTTTTCCCAGCACGATTGTCTTTTCCAGGGACTCCTGACTTCTCCTAACATGATCAAAGTACTCAGTTTAGCTTCAGTTTAGTCCTTTTGGCTTCTGGGGAGAGTTCAGGCTTGACTTGGTCTGGGAACCACTGACTGGTCTTTTTGGCAGTCCACAGTGTCCGTAAAACTCCTCCAACACCACATTTCCAAGGAATCAACTTCCTTCCTCTTGGCTTTCTTGGCTTTCTTCGTTGTCCAGCTTTCCCACCCAAACATAGAAATGAGGGGAAATATGGTGTAAATTAACTTGATCTTGGTCACCGACAACACATCTGTACACTTGCGGATCTTTTCTAGCTTCAGGGGGGTCCCTGTGTTGGTCTGAAGCACTTTGAGACCAATGAAGTTTTGTTCTGGGTATAAGCTTTCATGTGCATGCACGCTTCCTCAGACAAAATTTTCTCTTCTGTCTGAAGAAGTGTGCACACACCGGAAAGCTTCTACCCAGGATTAAACTTTGCTGGTCTTAAAGGTGCCCTTGGACTCAGACTTGGATCTTTTCTATCTCCTTCTTGGTTGCCCTTTCCAGTCTCCATCTCCTTCTGATTTCTGGGTTTCAGCTTAGGGATCTGCAGTTTCCAGGCTTTTTTTTTTTTTAAACAAAGGGGTGGGAATTTAAGGGGAAACTGAAGCATGGTGACTTGGGTGTCCACAACTGAGATCCGAACCAGGATCCTCCTGCACAAGCACAGACCACAGTCCTTTCACTGGGAGGCCTCAGCGGGTTGTGCCACTGCTGGGTCACCTGGGTTTGTCTCTGGCACTCCCCCTTCCTTCCTCAGCTCTTTGCACCCAAGCGTCAGTGGCCTGGATCATACCCCAGGTGATCTCCTTTGGTATTAAGGATTGATTGGGAGGTGGGGGGGGGGGGATGGTCCTGTCCCTTTAACACAGGCTGAATGCCAGCAACGGGACAGCTGAAGCCTGTCAGGGCATGGGGGTTGGGTGCATCACCCTGCAAATAACAGCCTATTAAGCCTCTATCAGAAGGGCAGGACATTTATTCTCCAGGCCAGCTGGCAACCATAGGTTACTTGCTAATGAGGGGGGGGGGAAACTGCACAGGCTCAGAGGCCCCAACAGTAATGCTTTTTTTAAAAAAAGAAATGTTTTTATGAAGTGTCCATTTTTTCTCCGCATAGAAAGATGGCATTAAAAAGATCCTTTGGGGAGCCCCTCTTTAGGAAAGGATGCTTCCTGAGGTGAGACAGCCAGCCATCAACCTTGGAGTCTTCCTGGTGGTCACCCCAAGACGGTAGAGTCCCCTTCCAACAAGGCCCAGCTGGCTCGGTCCCTCCCACAGTTTAGAAGGATCGGAACAAATTTCGAGTCCAGTGGCACCTTTGAGACGCGCACATGAAAGCTGGTCTTAAAGGAACCACTGGACGCAAACTGTCTTCAACGTGGGCACGCACCCGAAAGCTTATAATACCCAGAATTAAACTTTGCTGGTCTTAAAGGTGCCACTGGACTCGAAATTTGTTCTGTTGCTTTAGAACAACACGGCCACCCACCCACTTCAGTTTAGAAGGATGAGAGCCAGTGTGTGTGTATGTGGGGGGGGGGGTTGTTAAGATTGTGGGTCTCCTACCTAGGAGACCCAGGTTTGAAAACCCACTTGTCACACAAAGGCCTGCTGGGTGACCTTGGGCCAGTCACAAACTCTCAGCCTAATCTGCCTCCCAGGTGAGGGTAAAACAAAGGAAAGGAGAGCAATGAAAGCCCCTTTGGGTTCCTATCAGGGGAGGGAGGGGTATGAATTACCTAATTAATTAATTGATTGATTTGGTTTTGAAAAGTAAGCCTCCAGAGGGATTTTGCCTTTGATTGTGAGTTTAACAAGGTTAATTGCTGGGTTTTAGATTCTGGGTTTTTCTGGCTTCTGCATTGTCTTTGTCTTAGATTTTGCTGTGGGGTGGAAGTTCCTTCTTGTTCTTGGTTTCCCTGCATGGAATTCCCTCTGTTGGTTTCTGATTCCACTCTGCGCTGAGCTTTAGCCACATACGCTATTTGTGGGTTCTATTTATTTTAATGTTTCCATGGTATTTTGCATTTGCATGCATATATGTTTTAACATAAGCTGCATGGTAAGATTCCAAAGACTGCAAAAAGTGGGGTAGAAATTGTTTAAATAAATCAATTAAACAGGTCATGAGCATGAGGAATGCTAGCGTGTTTCTCTGTTTCGGTGGGGGGGTCCAGTTCACCTGAAAATGACACACACATGAAGCTGCCTTAGGATGTGGTCACACGCACTAAATAATCCACTTTCATTCCACTTTCAAACTGGATTTTTACTGTGTGAACTGACAAAATCCAGTTGGAAAATGCGTTGAAAGTGGATGATTTAGTGTGTGTGACCTGATGTGGAATCAGACCCTCAGTCCATCTGCACTGACTTGCAGTGACTCTCAAGGGTCTCAGGTTAAACCTCTTTCATATCACCTCCTACCTGGTCCTTTTAACTGGAGATGCTGGGGATTGAATCTGGGACCTTCTGCATGCCAAGCAGAGGCTCTGCCACTGAGCCACAGCCCTTTCCCCAGGAGCTGGACATTTTGCCCCACCTCAGACGGATTGCTGTGGTTGTTGGTTGTACGGAAGAAAACACTCTGCACATGCTCGGGGAGCTTCATATTGCTCCGCACCTCCTGTGGCTGTGAAGCGGCATTTGAAACAGGAGCACCTTGGTGTCCCCAAATGACCCCTTTGCAGTGTGTCCAGTCATGCTCTTTGCAAGGGATGGGTTGCCAGGTTTCCTTGCTGGCTGTGGAAAGGTTTGGAACAGGTGCTTCTTCCCTCCCCCCCCCCCCCAGTGCCAGAAGGATGTGGGCACGATGCCCTCCCGAGGGAATGGCATGCCACAACACACGCATGCTCTTCACTCACGTGCCTTCCCCAAAGCACCCCCCCCGCCCCGTCATATGGCAGCGGTTTCAAAATCCACCGCCTCAGTTTGATTCCTGTGCCATTTAAAGGGACATTCCGAGCACACAAAATCATGCCTGTCGAAGTCCAAAATCGGTCCACTCCCCCCTGCCAAGCAGGGTGGCCAACAGGCCTGTCGCTTTAACAGATGCTGAGTGTGTGGAAATGGGCAGATGAAGTGTTGAAGGGCCTGGAGGTCAAGCACATCACCTGGTTCACAGTAGCCATTAAGCCTCTGTTAAAGGGACAGGCACAATGGCCCTCATTTCCCACGCTGGCAAGGTCATGCTCAAGATCCTACAAGCTCGGCTTCAGCAATACGTGGATAGAGAACTGCCAGAAGTACAAGCTGGGTTTTGAAGAGGTAGAGGAACTAGAGATTGAATTGCCAGCATTCACTGCATTATGGAGAAAGCAAGAGAGTATCAGAAAAACATCTGCTTCTGCTTCATTGACTACACTAAAGCCTTTGATTGTGTGGATCACAACAAACTATGGCAAGTCCTTAAAAGAGATGGGAGTACCAGACCACCTCACCTGTCTCTGGAGAAACCTGCATAAGGGTCAAGAAGCGACAGTTAGAACCGGAGATGGAACAACTGATTGGTTTAGCATAGGGAAAGGAGTACCATAATTATGTATATTGTCACCTTGCTTATTTAATTTATATGCAGGGTGCATCATGTGAAATGCCAGCCTGGATGAATCACAAGCTGGAATTAAGATTGCTGGGGAAAACATCAATAACCTCAGAGATGCAGACAATGCCACTCTGATGGCAGAAAGTGAAGAGGACCGAAAGAGCCTCTTGCTCAGGGTGAAAGAGGAGAGCGCAAAAGTTGGCTTGAAACTGAGCATCAAAAAACTAAGATCATGGCATCCGGCCCCATCACTCCTTGGCAAACAGAAGGGGAAGTCGTGGAAGCAGTGGCAGACTTCATGTTCCTGGGATCCAAGATCACTGCAGACCGTGACTGCAGCCAGGGAATTAAAAGGCGCCTGCTCCTTGGGAGGAAAGCGATGGCAAACCTAGGCAGCACAACAAAAAGTAGAGACATCACCCTGCCAACAAAAGTCGGTACGGTCAAAGCCATGGTATTCCCAGTAGTGATGTATGACTGCGAGAGTAAGGAAGGCCAAGCACTGAAGAATAGATTCTTTCGAATTATAGTGCTGGAGAAGACTCTTGAGAGTCCCTTGGACTGCAAGGAGATCAAATCAGTCAATCCTAAAGGAAATCCACCCTGACGGTTCCCTGGAAGGCCAGATCCTGAAGCTGAAGCTCAGATCCTTTGGCCACCCAATGAGAAGGGAGCGCTCCCTGGAAAAGACCCTGATGCCGGGAAAGACGGAAGGTCAAAGAAGAAGGGGACGGCAGAGGGTGAGATGGCTGGACAGTGTTATCGATGCAATGAACATGAAATTAAACAAAGTCCGGCGCATGAGAGAAGACAGGGGGGCCTGGTGTGAGGGGGTCCGCGGGGTCACGAGGAGGAGTTGGACTCATCTGTGCGACTAACAGCAACAACAACAAAGGGACAGAACATTTGCCTCTTCTCCAGGCAGCTGGCAACCCAGCTGCCAACCAAGACGGGCCTCCACAGGCACTCCCTGGCAGGCGGCTTCCTTCTTGTGCCCACGCTGGCTAGGCCACCATCTAGGCGAGGAGGGTCAAACCGGTGTGAGGTGACTTGTGTTGTGTCACCTTGAGCATTTGCCCAAAGGTTACGCAGTTTGCAAAAATTCTGCAGTCCTCCTGCAGGGCTTTAGAAATGCCCCCCCCGCCCCCCCCCCCCCCCCCATTCCCAGTCTTAGCTGCCCTCTCTTCAGGGCTGGCCTGGGAAACATGAGCCTGGCTCTCCATTTAGAAAAGGCAGGAGTCAGATGAGCAGGGAGAGCTTCCCTCTCGCGCCCCCCCCCCCCCCCCAGGCCTGTCCGGTTCAGCTCTGTCTCTGCTACTCTTTGAGTGGCCAGGTCCAGGTTGGGAAACTCCTGGAGATTTGGGAATGGTGTCTGGGGAGGACAGCTACCCCAGTGGGGTACAATGCCATAGAGTCCCCCTTTCAAAGCATTCGTTTTCTCCAGGGGAACGGATCTCTGTGTTCTGGAGATGAGCTGCCTGGATCCGGACTTGGAGGAATGTAGGACCCTAGCGCTGGGATCTCCTGCACAGCAAGGCAAGCGCTCAGCCTCTGGGCCACAGATCCTCTGGGCCCCTCAAGCTCAGAACGACCTCCTTTGCATTCACTGGCGGGGGGGGGGGGGGGGAACGCGCATCTCCCAGGGGAGAAGGGCTTTCCCCACCACCTGCAACCAGAGAAACTGCCGAGGGCTGGACCCAGGACTCTCAGCTGCTGACCTCCACCCTCTCTCCTCCCTCTCCTGCCCCCAGACCTTTCCCTTTGCCCTTTCCCACTAGAGTCAGCCACGATGTGCCTCCCCAGCAGGGAGGGCGTTGGGGCTCCCCCCTGCCTTGCAATCACTGCTTTTGTGCAGGGCCAGGAAGCTCTTTCCGCCGACGCTCGGCAAGGTCTATGCAGAAAGCATTCTGCACACGCTCAGAGTCATGCTGTTCTCAATCCATACTCCCAGGGCCGGCATCGACAAGAGCAAATATTCTGTGGCTCCCGGACATCAGGGATTGGACCCTGGTGTCCTAGTTGCCAAGTCTGGACCAGCCAGCTGCACAGCAGGCCTTTCTTGAGGGTTTGTGCCAACGGAAGGATCGGCGTGTTCCCGGCAAAGGGGACTGTCAGGCGTGCCCTTTAAAGACCCTCCCCACATGCCTCCCCCCCCCAGAGCAGGAGAGCCCAAATGTCTCACTCCAAGTCCTGACATTTGACGGCTCGGGTGAAGCATCATGTTCTAAGAATAGGGTGCCGGGCAGCCGGGCTGCCCCGTGCCACCAGGATCACTCCCCCCTTCCCCCCCCCCCGCTCCAGAGACATTTCAGGGGCCTTGGGCTCAGACCTGACCCCCGGCACGCCCCCAAAGCCACCTCCTCCTCTGTTGCCCCTCCCGCACCACTCCCAACCAGCAATGATGCAGGAGGAGGCAATCGGGACACTGCCCCTCCTGGCCCCCCTGCCCTGAGGGAGGAGCGGAATGGCGCTGGGGGCAGGGCTCTGCTTCCTCTTGGCCTCCAGTGGTCCTCCAGGGCTGCAGACCCTCCCCAGAAACTTTCTGTGTCTCTCACATGACTGGCCCCTCCCTCCTCAGAACACCTGCCCCCTCCCAAGCCTGGGGGGGACTGATAGAGGGAAAGAGGAAAATCCCAGCAAACAGTAGAACACTTATAGAGGCTTCATTTATACCCTGCCCGTGCTCCCCATGAGGAACCAAACTGGCATACCTTGTTCTCCACCCCTTACTTTTATCCTCACGACAACCCTGCGAAGTAGGTTAGGGTGAATGTGCGTGATTGGCCCAAGGTCACCCAGCCGGCTTCCATGGCAGAGCAGGGATTTGAACCCAGCTCTCCTACTTCTCAATCCAACACTCTAAACTGCTACAACAGACTGGCTCATACTGAAGGCCTGGAAGGACCTTCACGGGGGGGGGGGGATAATGCCATGAGGTCCACTTTCCAAAGCAGCTGTTTTCATCAGGAGAACTGATTTCGGTCGGCTGGAGATCAGTTGTCATTTTGGGAGGCCTCCAGCCCCACCTGGAGGTTGGCAACCATAAGTACACTCTTTTTAGAAGGGTGGGGTGCTCACCCAGCCCTGGAGTCTCCCTTCCCTGATCACTGGTTGGGTGTGAGGGGCACCACAAGGATTAGCAACTTTGAATATCTTGAGTCCAGTGGTACCGCTAAGCAATGTTCCCTCTAAGCTGTGGAGCCTTGTGAGCAAATATTCTACTTTGTGAGCTCCTGGCATGAAAGTTGTGGGCGAGCGATTTGGCTAACTGCATAAACTAATTTGCTCTGGAGCCATCCCTTCCTGAGCTGAGACAAAAATGTGTGAGCCGGAGGCTAAAAAACTGTGAGCTGGCTGACACTAACTCAGCTTAGAGGGAACACTGCCTCTAAGACCAACAAAGTTTAATTCTGGGCACAAGTTTTCGCGTGCAGGACAGCAGAACCAGGTTTGAGTCCAGAGGCACCTCAGAGACTGACACAGTTTTATTCTGGGTAGAAGCTTTCATATGCACACATACCCTTCTTCAGATGTGGAAGTCCTCACTCTGCTGGAGAGCGGCCAACAGGCAGAGGAGACAAGCCTGAACATGAGAGACCAAGAGGGGGTCTGACTGACTCAAGAGAATGCAGCTCCATGCATGTCCGTGAGCAGCCAGCGAGGGCAGAGGTGGCCCGTGACGCGTGGCCCCTGACGTGTGACTGAACAATGCCCAGCAATCTGGTCAGAGGTGAAGAGGAATCCCTCCCATTCCTTGGAAGGAAACAGAAGGGGAGGGAGAATTGCCTTGAGTTCTTTGGAGGAAAGGGGACAGAGGTTTGGGTAAAAAAAGCAGTGATGAAGATGTCCCAAGTGGATGCCAGCATGGCTCAACTTCAGTGTCAAGAAAAGGATTGCAGGTAAGAAGGGCCTCCTTTTTAAAGCTGAAGTGTTGCCCAGTCGACAGAAAGTCTAAAGAATAGCATTGTTTGTTTCATGTTTATTTACTTCATGTATGGGCCAGCATTCTGGCTGAGATTCAAAATGGATTACAAAAGAGAGACAACAATGCAATCAGCAGGCATGAAACGTCCAGCAGACTGTGGATGAAGGATGAGGAAACAAAGCAAGCGAAAATCTGTCTAAGGCTCCAACACACCACAATGCAGAAAAGGAGTTATGAAGGTAGAAAGCAGTGCACTAAAAGCGGGACCATACACCCACCCTAAACAGAGACATAACTGATCCACAGTCCCATTCGTGTGTACTCCAGCTTTCTCCCCAGTGGGGCCTGGAGAGGACTTAACATTCTCTCTCTCTCGCCTCTGTTTTGTCCCCACAGCAACAACGACAGCCCTGCGAGGTGGGCTAGGCTGAGAGTGGGTGGCCATCAAGCCAGCTTCCGTGGCAGAGTGGGGATGCAAGACCAACACAGTTTTATTCTGGGCAGAAGCTTTCGTGCACGAAAGCTTCTGCCCAGAATAAAACTTTGTTGGTCTTGCGGTTGCCGCTGGACACAAACTTCCTTTTGCTGCTTCCAGTCCACACAGCCCCCCCCCCCCCATCCCCCCGCGAGCCTCTATTTTGTTCTGCAGATTCCGCAGAGGAGGAGGAGGAGGAGGAGGAGGAGGAGGAGGAGGAGGAGGAAGGGCCAGCACCCGCTCTGGCAAAGTCGGCGCTGTGAGCGGAACCCTGGGAGGAGCCGGTTGCCAACAAACATTTCTTAATGCAGGGGTGGGCAAATGGCGGCCGGGGGGCCACGTGCGGCCCGCCACAGAGTTTTTTGCGGCCCGCCAAGAAGATTTCAGTACTTCAAGAAAACTGAGCCTAAACTCAATTTGCTCTCTTATCCCATCACTTGTATTGATACAGCACCTGAGGAGCTGCAGCTTGAACTTATTGACATGCAGTCAGATCACACTGTGAAAGAAATGTTTAATGCTGTGACATTAGTTGACTTTTACCAATCTTTGTCTGCTGAAAACATTTCCATGTATGAAGAAATTTGCTGGAAAAACGTTCTCTATATTTGGGTCTACATATATTTGTGAGCAAAGTTTTTCTTGCATGAAGATCAACAAGAGTAAATATAGATGCTCTTTGACAGACATTAACTTGCAGGCTGTGATGAGAATCTCAACAAGCAATCTCACTCCTGATTTCAAAAAAATTGGAGAAAAGTGTGATAGGGTACATTTGTCTCATTAAACTGATTCTGAAATTAAATGTGCTTGCAGCTATAGATGATATGCAATTAGCACAATAAATAAATTGAATAAAACTACCACTATTTTATTTTATTTATATTTATTGATTTTTATGATACAATTTATACCTTTTCTGAAATGCAAAGTTAACTAATGAATGCAATCATTTTAAAAGGTGCGGCCCTCTGCTAACCTCCACTCCCACAAAGTGGCCCCCGAGCCAAAACAATTGCCCACCCCTGTCCTAATGCATCCAAAGCAAGGGACCAGGTGTGTGTGTGTGGGGGGGGGGTGCAGGGGAGACCCTCAGGTGTCAGAAGGACGACGGGGCGCCTGCAAAGAAGGGGCCTGAGATACCCGCAAATCATGACTGGGGCAAGGGAGGGACCGTCCTCCCCCCCCCCCCCCCCCGGACAGATTCGGGACACCCGAGGGAAGCCAAGTGGACCTGGGAGGCCGGGAACAAGGAGACTTGGCGGCATGCAGACCTGGTCCGCGGGATCCCCCGCCACAAGGTGAGCGGCTTCGACGGCTTCTGTCGGGGGGAGAGAGGCGCTCGGGGAGAAGCAGCCCAGCGACGACTGCTGTGCCCACGCCTGCCGGGCCGGGGGGCCGGAGGGCTCTTCCGCCGGGGGCCACCTGCTCAGCGCCCAGGAGGCCGACGGCCCCCTCCCTTCTCGCCCCCGAGGGGACCCAGGTGTCCGGGGCCGGGGGGCCGGGGCGGGGCGGGCGCCTCTCCGCCCCTCGCCCTCCCGGGGGGCCCCCAGAGCCGACAGGTGAAGAGCAGCCAATGGGGGGCGGCGGGGGGGTGGGGCGGGGCTCGGCCTCTGTCCAGCTGAGGCCGGCCCCGGAGCGGGAGAACCGGCTCGCCTCGCCCGCCGCCGGACAGAGGGGGCCCTCGCTCGCTCCACGCCGCCGGGCCGGCGCTGCCTGCTGGAGAGCCACCCCCCCACCCCCCCAGCCCTTCACGGGCACGATCTCTTGCTTGCTTGCTTGCTCTCTCTCTCTCTCTCTTTCTCCCCCTCCCTTTCTCTCTCTCTCTCTCTCTTTCTCCCCCCCCCTTCTCTCTCTCTCTCTCTCTCTCTCTCTTTCAGCCTTTCTTTGCCCCCCCTCTTCTCTCTGAGCCACTTTCTTTTCATCCCCCCCTCCTTCACTTCTTCTTCCACCCCCTCCTCCCCTCCCCACTTCGGCCTCCTTTCTCCCCTTCCCCATCCCCCCCACCCCGCCCTTCCAAGCCAGAGAGTCTCTGATCCTTCCCAGGAGTTTATGAGTTTTTTCACCCCTGGCCTGGACAGCGATTTGGGATTTCAGCTTGCTCCTTCGAAGGAGGCCAGAGGATCTGTCCCTCCAGCCTAGCCTTTGCCATTGCAAGGGGGATTCGAATTTGCCACCCATCCACTGGAGATGCCGTCGGGGTTCCAGCAGATCAGCGGAGAGGAGGTAATCCGGGGCTGGAGGTGGGGAGGGTGGTGTGGGGGTCCAAAGGTCAATGGGGTCAGCAGCACTGGGGGGTGTTGGGGGCAGCCCTCCCCTTCACAACACCCCCCTTTGCCAGCAGGCCTGCTCTTTTAACATTCCCCCCCCCCCCCACCTTACTGGGAATCCTGGCTCGGCCTTAGTGGTGGGTCACGCAAGCACCTATTAATACTCCTCCAGTGGAGCAGTGTGTCCCTGCTATTGTGTCATGTGGCTGGGGGACCCTATGACCCAGCGCATACAGAGAAGACCCCCCACCCCAAGGCTAGCCATGTGCGCGCACTAACGATCGCTGCAGTCTCCCCTCTTCTCTGCATACATCGCCCTGGGAGGGATTCACAGCTGTGCATTTAGATCTGAGTCCAGGAGCCCCTTTTCACTTCCACCCTGAAACTCTTGTTGGTTGGACAGTCTGGTGTCGTGGTGAAGTGCGCGGACTCTAATCTGGGAGAACCGGGTTTGATTCCCCACTCCTCCACTTGCACCTGGCTGGATGACCTTGGGCAAGCCATAGTCCTGTCAGAGCTGTTCTCTCAAGGACAGTTGTCTCAGAGCTCTCTCAGCCCCACCTACCTCACAGGGTGTCTGTTGTGGGGGAGGGGAAGGGGTTTGTAAGCCGCTCTGAGACTCCCTGGGGTATTGAAGGGCGGGGTATAAATCCGACCTTCTCCTCCTCTTCCTCCTCCCCCTCTTCTTCCTCCTTCTCTAAGGGGCTCCTGGACTCAGATCTAAATGTTCCCCTCCAGACCAATACGCCTGCCCTCTCAAAGATCTGTGCATGCTTCCCTTTTTTCACTGCACTTTTTAAAACTAGCCAAAGCAGGTATTTGCACACCCCAAAGCCCCACTAAGCAGCTGTCTCTCTGCTCCCAGGAAGTGACTCGGGGCTCCGTTTGAACCTTCAGGCTTTGCCCAACATCTGTTTTTGTGTGTGTGTGAGATCTCTTATCATGAGCAGCATTTGTTGGGATCTCCCCCTCCAAACTGGCAGGCTGGTGCATGCAGACTCGGAGAA
This sequence comes from Lepidodactylus listeri, assembly GCA_029233225.1. Lineage (NCBI taxonomy): Eukaryota > Metazoa > Chordata > Lepidosauria > Squamata > Gekkonidae > Lepidodactylus > Lepidodactylus listeri. Next base: position 54,672,929 of record JARCFY010000018.1, read on the forward strand.
GCGTGTCTCTGATCCTGTGCAAAAAAAAAAGGTCTTTCCCCCCTTCCCCCCTTCCCCCATTCCATGCTGTGCCAGAGTGATGCACACACGTGGGGTTGACATGAGGGCTTCCCTCCAGGCACGTAAGCGGCAGGAGCACCCACAGCCAAAGGGTGGCTAGGAATTGTATCTTTCATGCGTTCAACAAAGAACGTTTCTAGAGCAGGTGGAGGCCGGGTGGGGGGATGGAGGCTCGTTCTTGTGACGTGAGAGCTGGAATCAAGGGGGATCTCGCAAATACTTTTGCTCAGAGGACGTCAGTTCCAACCCTCTGAAATCAGGAAAGGGGGTCTCCCTCGCCTGGTGATCACTGCCTGGACCCTTTTTGTCTCGGACATCAGGTTTCCAGGGACATGAGGTTTGACCCACTTAAAGCAATGTTTTGGAAGGGGATTAGCTTATGGGGCTCATACATTTCTCTGACCTGGTGCATTTCTCTGACCTGGGGGGCCCGGGCTAGCCTGATCTCACCAGATCTCAGAAGCTAAGCAGGGCCGGCAGTTGGTTCCCTTCCTTGACTGCGACGACCTGCTACAGTGATCCATGCAACAGTCACCTCAAGATTAGACTACTGTAACGCCCTCTACATGGGGCTGCCGGTGTCGCAAATCTGGAGGCAGCAGCTGATGCAGAATGCTGCAGCCAAGCTCCTGACGGGTCTCCCTAAACGAGATCACATCCGGCCTGTGCTGGCAGCGCTGCACTGGCTGCCAATAGCTTACCGAATTTGCTTCAAAGTGCTGGTACTTATCTTTAAAGCCCAATATAGCCAGGGTCCAACATACCTGAGGGACTGCCTTTCCCCATATATACCCCAGAGAGCACTTTGGTCGGGGTCGCAACATCGACTTTCAGTCCCAGGCCCCAGGGAGGCCAGGCTCACTGTGACTAGGGCCAGGGCCTTTTCAGTGGCAGCTCCTCTCTGGTGGAACGAGCTCCCGAAGGAGATCAGGGCCCTGCAGGCTCTTATGCAGTTCTGCAGGGCCTGCAAGATGGTTTGATTCCCCACTCCTCCACATGTAGCTGCTGGATGACCTTGGGCAAGCCATCGTTCTCTTAGAGCTGTTCCCTCAAGGGCAGTTGTCTCAGAGTTCTCTCAGCCCTGCCTACCTCACAGGGTGTCTTGTTGTAGGGAGGGGAAGGGAAAGGAGTTTGTAAGCCACTCTGAGACTCCGAGTGAAGGGCCAATAGCTTACCAAATAAATAAATCCAATATCTTCTTCTATTTCGGGGGGGGGGGGGGCATTTAAAAAGTTGCGATCCCCCTGCCTGCAGTCTGAATGTAGCACAGGCCATTCTACAGCCTCCTATGAGAAGCAGGCCTCTGACTGTGTGGCTTGCCCATGGCCAGTTACAATGGCAAGGAGGAGACTCGAACCCAGCTCTCACAGGTTCAAAAAGTTCGACTCGCGTAAATTGTCCTGCACAAGTATGCATTTATTTATTTCACATACGTGGCTGCCCCCTCCCCACACGAAGATATTCTTGGTGTCATCAACCAGTCTGGCAGGGGGCCCCCCCATTCACGCCATGAATCTGCTTCATCCTGAGTCAGACATCTTATTTACTTATTCCTTTCATTTATACTCTGCCTTTCTCCTCAGTGGGGACCCAAGGCGGCTTCCATCATTCTCCATTTCACCCTCACAATGACAATCTTGTGAGGTAGCTAAGGCTGAGAGGGTGTGACTGGCCCAAGGTCACCCAGCGAGCTTCCACGGCAGGACAGGGATTCGAATCTGGGTCGCCCAGATCCTAGTCAAGCACTCTAGCCACTGCGCCGCACTGGCTGCCTCTTCTGGCCTTCCGAGCTCAGTGCAAAGCCGCTCTCCCAGCCATTCTTGACCTGGATGTGATGACCCTGTGCCTTAAGCAGGCATTCTGGTGCGACCCTGATCCTGGGCACCTCAGGAGAGTCCCATCTCAAGCCTCAGGCCGTTGCATGCCTGTCTTGTGTGTTCTTTCACATCCTGGAAGTCCCAGCTGGGAGACACACCCATACCTAGGCCACACCACAGGTGTGTTGGGTACAGTTGTATCTGGCCAGTGCTGGATACTTCATGGGTGGTTGGTGCTCTGTCTCCTAATGCACAAACAGGATCACCTCCATCCGGGGTCTGCCAGGAGCCCCTCTGATGTTTGATTCCTGCATCATTGTTGCGCCCTCCCCTTCATCGGGAGCATCAGTCGGCCTCTTCTGTGCCATCCAGCACGTGTATGCAGTGCCTTGCTTGGATTTTTTTTTTAAACCCACCTTTCTGACATCTACAGCATTTGCTGAATACAAAAGCCATTTCTCTTGGATTGGGGCACTCGAGTTCAGATCCTTGGCCAAGGGATAAAACGTCTAAAAAGGCCAAAAGAGCCCCTCTTGACCTTGAAAGGACCTGGGATTTAACTGCTGCCACGTCACCATCTGAGGGTCAGACTGAACATCCCTTGGGAAACCCAAGATGGAAAAAGAAATAAGAAGAAGAGAAGAAGGAGAAGAGACAGGATTTATACCCCGCCCTTCACTACCCGAAGGAGTCTCAGAGCGGCTTACAATCTCCTTCCCCTTCCCCTCCCCACAACAGACACCCTGGGAGGCAGGTGGGGCTGAGAGAGCTCTGACAGAAACGGCTTTTTTTCAAGAACAGCTGTGCCAGAACTATGGCCTGCCCAAGGTCATCTAGCAGCTGCAAGTGGAGGCATGGGGAATTGAACCCAGTTCTCCCAGATTAGTGGCATCAGGGGACTGCATCGTTTTCTCTATGGATCTCTCTCCCTTCCAGAGCTGTTACAAGACTGTGGCCCACACTGAGTGGCTGCCTTTCCCCCTGCCATGGTTAACTGCACCTGGAGAGGAGAAGCCCCGTTTCTGTTGGGGAAAATGGTGGGAAGGAAATCCCACCCCCTTTCCTCCAGCAGCACCGTCCCAATCTAACCCCCCTCCGTCTGAAGAAGGGAGCAGTGACTCACGACAGCTCCTCCCCTGCCACATATTTTGTGAGTCTCGAAGACTCTGCTGGGACACTGGCTCTTTTCTACTGCTACCAACAGACTGACATGGCTGCTGAGCTTGATCTACCCCCTCCATTACTGGTTCTTGAGGTTTTAAAAACATGTACTGCGTCGTCTGATCCCAGCCTGCTGCAGGTGCTGACACAACACAGGGCCTTCCCCACAGTTGCCCCAAACTCTGTGGGATTCTCTTGTGCTTCATTTACTTTGAGGCAGTCCTTTTTCCCGCAAGGCTTTAGGAGCAATATGACCGTGTGTTTTTTGAGTTCTGTGGCTCTTTCTGCTAGTTCGGATGCTTCTTGCCCGGGAATCGGGTTGTCTGATTGGGAAAGCCGGAGCCTCGACGTGCAGAAGAGAGCCATGGTGAGGGAAATGCATTCTGTGCATGCTCAGGGAGAGAGACTTCTTTTTGTTTAATCACAGCGTCAGTACATTACAGTGGCAATCAGGTGAGACCTTGTGTGCAACAGGGTGACTTGGCCTCGCTTCCCCCTTAGGGATGTTGTGAGGATTTTGAAAACGTGAAAATAAGGCCATGAACTCCTTTGGATCCCTCGAGATATCTGCCTGCAGTACATTGGCCCATCCACGGGGGTGGCAGATCCAGGCATTTGGGCTCCTGGATCTCATGTACAGCAGCCGGTGCGCATCATTCCGTGTGGAAGATGCTCTGCAACCAGAACTCCAGATCTGCAGCCGGTGCCCTCTGCATGTCTGGATCTCTGCTGATGCGGGAGCAGATTCCTTGGCAAAGGCACTGGTCCCTTGGCCTGCCCTTATTGGGTTAGTTTTTCCATTGCTCTTTCTCGTGGCAGAAGATTCCTTTCCCCTAGAGTTGTGGCTGGGCCTTTAAAAAAGGTTTTGGAAAACATTGCTCTTCTCACTGACCCCCCCCCCCTTGTATCGCCCACCACTGTGCCTGAAGAACAGGTGCTGGGTGCCCTACCGCATGCTGACTGACAGATGTTGGGGGGGGGGTGTCGTTGCCAAGGCAACAGCACAAGCCCCTCCCACATTGAGCTCTGGACAGTTGCAGGATCTAGTTACACAACTTCAGACCATTCACTGGGGGGCAGGAGACTGGCCAGGCAGCCAAGGGCATCTGGGGGGTGGGCAGGAGCTGCATGCAAGCAATTCTGCTCCTCCTTGACCCCCCCCAGAGGACCCTCAGTGATCCATTTCCTGGCAAATGTGTGCTCCCACCCCAGATTAACCCCCCCCCCCCAGCCAAGAATGAAATCTCATCCGTCTTGGAACCATGCCTGTCCTCTCACCGGCTCTCCAGCCAATTTCTTCGCTTCTCCAGAGACTTGGGAAATAGATACCACAGAGAGGCACAATAGCTGGGGACCCAAAGTTGGGATATAAAGGGCAGCTGGGAATTTTTTTTTAGGGGGGTGGGGTTAACATTTCACAGACAGAGATAGAATTCTCCCCTGCCCTCCCCCAAATTCCCTACCAAATGTGGTCCTAGATGAGCCACTGGGCTGGGAGAACCCAGCAGAATGGCCTGCTAGACAGAGCCCTGGGTTCGAAAGATGAACTCAGCATGGCAACTCAGAACCTGTGATTTGAATTAGGAAGCCTGTGGTCCAGATCTCACCTCTGCCACGGCCTTAGGCACAGCCCCTGTGCAATGCAGAGACAAAAAGGCCGACCTTACGGGGTCGGCAAGGATTATAACCAGATAATGGATGCCAAACGGTTTGCACAGTTAAAAGGGTCTATAAATGCTAAGGCTGTATTGTAAACTGCTCAGAAGCCCACCATTTGTGGGGAGAGATGTCCTAGAAATATTTTTTTTAACTATTATCAGATTATCTGAAGAAGTGAGCAGTGACTCACGAAAGCCCCTCCCCTGCCACCAATTTTGTTAAGTCTCGAAGGCGCTGCTGGAACTCTGGCTCTTTTCTGCTGCTACCGACAGACTGACACGGCTGCCCATCTTGACCTTTGAGTGGCCTTGAAATGCAGGTTATAGATGTTTTAATACATAAGTAAACAAAAGAGAAGTTTTTTGATAAAAAAATAAATCGGTGGTTTTGTGGTGAAAAAAGGTGAGCCCCAGAACCTGTTTTCTGTGTTAGGGAAAATGCAATGATGGAAGGGCCTTTGGCTTTTTAGTGAGTAAGCATTGTGCATGAATGTGGGGTTGGTGGGGTGTGTGTGTGTCAGGGGATGAACTTTCTATGCAGACGTGAACCCCACACCTCTGCTTTTTCTTCGGGCCCTGCTCAGGCGTAAGCTCATTTGTAGTGGTCTTCCTTCTTGGCCTCAATGTTCCCTGTCTGTACAATGGGAACAGAAGCATCTAGAAGGCTGCAAGACTCCTGGCATGTTCTCGGCCTCTTTCCAAGACAGAAACAGAGAGACACCACCCCCAGGGGTATTTGCAAGCCCCCTACTCTCACACTGCCTGATGACATACACCCCCACCGTTACTGGAGCAGATGGAGACATTAAAGCAGCCCTGTAGCCAGTGGAGCCATTGGCCCCCTATGGGGCAGAAACACCACCAGGGCAGCTCGGCTCCTTTTGCTCCTGGCCCCCAGTGTCCCCCCCCAGGGCAGCAGCTCAAGCAGAGCCAACCCCCCCCCCAAGCCTGCTGTGCAAGGCATTCATGACCCCCGATGGCTTCTGAAGCTGAGCATTTGGGGATCCAGTTCAGATTGAGGGTCCCTCATAGGTTGGCCTTTGAAAGCAACACAGAGATCCCTAGTAATTTACCCTTCGAAAGCATTACGGATCAGGTCCATCTGTGGGGCTGGAGCAGGGAGACCATTTCCCCCCTGCCCCTTTGGAGTCAAGAAGCAGAGGGTCAGTCAGATTAGTGTGGGGAACAGCAGAGGCTGCATTCCCCAGTGCCCGCTCCAAAGGGAGGAGCTGTGGTTCAGTGGAAGAGCCTCTGCTTGACATGCAGAAGGACCCAGGTTCAATCCCCACCCTCTCCGGCTGAAAGAAACAGGCAAGAGGTGATGGGAAAGAGCTTTCTCTGCCTGAGAACCTGGAGAGCAGCTGCCAGTCCGAGTAGACAAGACTGACTTTGATGGACTGGAAGGTCTGATTCAGTCGAAGGCGGCTTCGTGCATTTATGTATTCAGAGTTGGAAGCCAGACCCGGGTTTGAATCCCGGCTGCCGCAGGATCCCAACTTCACCTTGGGCCGGTTACACACTCTCAGCTGAACCTTCCTCACAGGATTATTGTGACGATAAAATGGAGGAGAGGAGAGGAGAGGGATGGCTACGGGTCCCCACCAGGAAGAAAAGTGGAGTATAAATAAATAAAGTAAGTCACACTGCTCCTGCCCCTGGCTGCTCTTCGGGTTAGGCTCCTGCACATGGAGAGATGCAGTCCTTCCCAGCTCTTCTGCTCTTAGGAAGCCCTCCAGCACTGGTTCCTTCTCTCTTCAAGGTCACTCCCATGTTGTGTTTATAGAGTAGCTGCCGTTCAGTTCCTGAATGCTTGCTCACTGGAGAGGCAGTGATAGGGTTGCCAAGTCCGGGTTGGAAAATACCTGGGGACTTTGGGGGTGGAGCCAGGAGGGGGTGGGGTTTGGGGAGGGGGGGGCCTCAGCATGATACAATGCCATAGAGTCTACCCTCCAAAGCAGCCCTTTTCTCCAGGGGAGCTGATCTCTGTCAGCTGGAGATCAGTTGTAAAAGCAGGAGATCCCCAGGCCCCACCTGGAGGCTGGCAAGCCTAGGCAGTGATGGGGGGGGACTTTGACGTGGGGGGTGGGATGCATTCCTGCTTGCTACACAGGCCAGCTGGGCCTCCCGCGAACCACAAAGGAAATCTGATTTCTAGAGAAGGGGGGCAGGTGCTGAAACGTGAGGACTCTGCGGCACGCGTGAATTTCTAGAAATAACAGTGCTCCTTCCAGTCCCTTAAGCAAAATAGCAAAGACACTCTGCATGTGCTCAGAGGCATGCCACAATTGCATTGCAATCTTCTGTTCCAGGGTGGGTTTTTATTTATTTTTTACTTTTGCAAAGGGAGCTGTGTTGCAAATTCACCTTTTGGACCATTCCCCCCCTCCCCTTGGCAAAGTGCTCCCCCCCCCCCCGCCCCTGGGACTGCTTCTTCCTGCCTTCCTGTCCCACAGTGTGGGGCTGGGGAAGCCGCCCAGCGAGGTCAAACCCTTTCCCTATTTACATTCCTGAGGCTTCTTGGCTCCAGAACCATCCCCTAATATGGTCCGTTTGTGCTCCCTGCCTGTCACGCCAACCAGCCCTCCCCTGGGGTGGGGGTGGGGGTGGGGGGGGACCCAGCCAGGCTGCTGGAAACAGAGCAGCGGATCCCCCCCCCCACACCTTCCCAGGGCTCGGCTGTCCCGCAGCCTCCCATCTGGAGCAGAGAGAAGAGGTCCCGCATATCCCCCCAGGGGAGCCGCCTCCTGGGTCCTGATCTCGGCCATCAACATCCCGGCAAGCCACAAGGGCCCTCCAAAGAACCCGGGCGCCCAAGCCCTCTGGGCTCCAGCCTCCTCCAGAATCCCCCGGCCCCACGGATCCCAGGGCCTCCCAGCCCCCCTGCTCAGCAGCTTCATGCCCTAGTAGCTGAAGGTTCCTCTCACCCTGCCACGGCCATGCCGGCAGAGAGCTCCACCTGTTGGATTTCTGCCTGGCCGGAGATTGCAGTCCTGAGCCTGGCGCACTAGACAGCGCAGCCTCCGCCCCCGCGGCTCTCCCTTTCTGCGGCAGGATACCATCCTGGCTGCCCCTCCCCGCCCTGCCTTCCTAGGAAACGGGACCTCGCCCAACATACCAGCCCAGAGGAAGAGGGAGGGACAGGCCCGCCTGCGTCACTCCGAGCTGCTCTTGTTGCTTGCCAGCTCAGGATGGTACCTGGCCGAAAGGTAGGTGGTATTTCCTGCCCCTCTCCTGCCTTGCTCTGGGTTCCAATCCTGGGGTGGGCCAAAGAGACCCTTGCAGGCTTTTGGGGTAGGGAAAGGATGCCTGGGAGGAGCTCCCAGATGCAGCTGACTCTGGTGTGGGGAGAGGAGGGGCCGCAGGGATGCTGCACGACGCTTTGACGCTCTGATGCTGCTAGTGGCGGGGGTGGCGGTGGCAGCTGGTGAGATGGGGACACCCTCCCCCCCGCATTTAGGAAGGCAAGCAGGAGGAACTGGGCGATGGCACATTTCTGCCGATCCCTTGTCAGGACTGTGCCCGTCTGGGCATGCCAAAAATTGCACCAGAAGTCCCAGCAGACTTACAAGGAAGCCGCAAAACAATGCCCTGTACAGAAATGTGGAAGCTGATGGTCAAAGATAAGCCAAGAGCCTTTCAGGAACAGGAGGAGGGGGCAATGGTTTGGGGGGGATCTGTGGGGGGGCGCAGTCTGACCCAGACCGCTTGAACGCGTCACAGAGTGGTTACGTAAGTGCAGGAGGGGGCCTGAAAATGGCCATGACGGTGCCATATCAACGATAGCAATCTGGGCAAAAGTTTCTCAAATTCTGTGCATCTGTGCTCGGCCCCGCCACCACCTCCAAACGTCCTTTGCACAAACGTCCTGAGAAGAAAAACGACCCCCACGCGTCTCTTCCGCTTTGCACTGTTTGTGACGGCCTTTCACGCGGAGCTCTCCTGCCAGGCCGGAGGTCCTGGCGTTACGTGCGAGCAGCAACTTTCATGAGGCCTGTGGTGTGAGTAGTGTGGGCACGGGGCTGAGTCTGGCTGCCTCCTGCCGCATCCCACGCTTCTCTGGCCTTAGGTGACATTTGACCTTGAAGTCTCCTTCCAAGCCCCCACCTCCTTCTGAGGTTACGCGTGAGACGTGGGTTGGACACGGGGCCCGTGCAAGGCGAGTGCACGGTGGTGCGAGGCTGGACATCTGCCTGTGTCACAGTGCTTCTTGCTGTCTTTGGAGCTTGGATGCTGTTTGACCTTCGTCGGAGGCCTCCCTCCAGGCCGCTGTAGCCTGACTCTTGGGGGGTTTATCAGGCTGAAATGCTTGTGCAAGGCACAGAATGACGGAGGGTCTCTTTTCCTCCTGCCCCCAATGAGATGCCTTTCCTGACAAAGGCCGGCTAGAACCAAAAGAAGGTATAAAATCGCAGGTCACCTCCTGGGCCATTCATTGCTGCTAGCATTGAGCCGGCTTGTTTTGTGTGTAGTGGTGACGCCGGTGGGAGCCAGGGTGGGTGGAATGTGGCCACGGCTTTCATAACGGCAACGTTAAATATTGATACTTCTCTTGCCAGCCTGGGCATGGGGAAGGCTGGCCAATGTGCCCCACCTTAGAAGTGGCGGGCGATTTGCATTCCGTATGCATGCACGCACACCGCGGGTGATTTGCATTTCGTACGCACTCACGCAAACCCTGCACTCGGGCACACCCCGATGACAAAGCTCAGCCTCAACAGTTCTGTCTTCCTTTCCCTTCCTCCTGTTTTCATGATATGCTGAAAAGGGGAAGTTGGGACCAAAAAATTGGCAGAATGATTCTGCCAAGGAAGGTTGCCAGCTCCAGGCTGGGAAATTCCTGGAGATTGGAGGGTGGTACAGAACCTGGGGGGGAGGAGTTAGGGGTAGGGAGGGACCTTGATGGGGCATAAGGTCATAGAGTTTATCCTCCAAAACAGTCATTTTCTCCAGGGGAACTGATCTCTATTGTCTGGAGAACAGTTGTAATTCTGGGAGATCTCCAGGCCCCGCTGGAGGTTGGCAGGCAGAAATGAGAATCCAGAAAGCAAAGGCTTTAAATTTGGGGCGCCTAGGAGTGTTCCGTGCGCCTTGGCATCTAGTCATGCCGGCCACATGACCATGGAAAAAGTCTTCAGACAGTGCTGGCTCTTCGGCTTGGAAACAGAGATGAGCACTGCCCCCGAGAGTTGGATCCGACTGGCTTTCGAGCAATACTTTAGGAGCATTCTACCCCTACCCCACTCCACCCCACTTGGCCCCAGCAAAATCTCCCTTCTGGAAATATTGAATCATGGGGCGAGGGGGATTTTAAAAGGCAGACATTTTGGTAACTGTGATAGAAAGATCCTTTCTCTGGCCCTCCCTCTAATAATGTCAGGCACAGTTTACTGACTCCTTTTATTGGGCGATTTCTTTTACTGACTCCTTTTTATTGCCTTCCTTTGTACTGTTTTATCAGTTCAGTTCAGAGCCACCTTGACATCAGGTCTGGGGTGGGGAGGGGGGGGCGGGCAAATTTCTGGAACAAATAAATCTGCTAGGAAGCTTTCCCACAGGAGCCCCAGGTGAACCCACCAGATCTGGCCCCTGCTCCGCCAGTCCTAGCAGCCCCCTGCACCAAGGTTGCCAGCTCTGGGTTGGGAAATACCTGGAGGTTCTGGGGGTGGAGCCTGGGGAGGGTGGGGTTTGGAGAGCGGAGGGACCCCCAGTGGCTCCGCCCTCCACTGCAGCCATTTTCTCCAGGGGAGCTGGTCCTGGTTGTCTGCTAATCAAAGGTAATAGTAAGAGGTCTCCAGGTGCCACCTGGAGGGTGGCAACCCTACCCCATGCACTTTGCTCAAAAGGGCTGCTGTGGGGTGTGGTGGTTAAGAGGACTGTACGGGTATGTGGAAGACCTGGGTTCGAATCCCAACTCATGCCATGGAAGCTCTCTGGGAGATCGTGAGCCAGTGAAGGCGCTCTCAGCCTAGTCTACCTTGCAGGGTTGCACTGAGGCTAAAATCTAAGAGGGGAGAATGATGTAAGCTGTTTTCGGTCTCCACTGGGGAGAAAGGCAGGGTATGAATTAGCTACATGGCCATTTACCCATGGGATGCAGGTCCCGTTCCCCCAACCCCCCGGGTTTGTGGTGCTTCCTTGCGTCTCCGTGGTTTCCCTCATCTTTCTTGTGGTTTTTTCCCCAACTTGCTTTTAGGAGATTTTGGGAAAGATTACAGCTAAACCAGACTGGCCCCCATGTGGGTGGAGGAGCCCAAGCCTTCCTGGTCCTGCCCATATCAGTGGCCATTTCCCCTGCCCCACTCCCCCACAGTGGCCATTTCCCCCAACCCACTGGATGGCTGGGTTGGCATATTTTAATGTCACAACCATCTATTAGATTCTCTGAATTCTCAGTTTCCATTTTAAAACAGGAAGTCCCTAACTTCTCTGATTATATCTCCACAATGAAAAGGGCATTAGATTGATTTCAAAACCAAACAATGGCTGAGAATTCACAGAAACTGAGAGAGAGATGGTTATAACTTTATAGTGGTATGTCAACTGCCAATTTTTAAAGACACCTTTCCCGAAGCTCTGCCCCATGGGGTAGGGGGAATGGCCATTACAGGTGACTGGGGCAGGGAAATGCCCTGTGGAAGCGCCATTGTGGCTGGGCTCTGCCAGCAGCTGCAGCATCAGTGGGGAAACCGTCCAAGACTGTGGCTGGTTGCAGAACACCTATGTTTGAGCTTTACAGCATCTTTCGGCAGCATTGTGGTTTAGCGAGGTACATGCTGTCTCCAGCCAGTTGCTGTTTTCATCTAACGGACACAGGAGGAGCTAGGCTAAAAATGCAAATAGGGAATGAGATAACGTGTTTTGTTATTTACTTGCCTCCGTTTGGTGCTGAATCTCTCAGGAGGATTTCGTAAATATATTTCCCGGTCTGCCCTGGAGCATCTTGGGTTCTTAACTCCGCCTCACAACACAGGAGACACATGCAGGCATGCGTGCGGAGTCTGTTTGTGATGCCAGAGGTAAGGGAATTGTCACTTTCCCCTTGTCATGTGTGTGTTTGGACTTCTGCAGGAGGGCTTGGAGGATACTGGGAGCAGGATAACCGCCACCTTGATCTTGTCCGTGTTCACGGCAGTCTTGGGATCCTTGCAGTTCGGATACAACATCGGTGTCATCAATGCGCCTCAAAAGGTACGCAGGAGAGGTCCCTCAGTAGCTAGCTATGATGACAAAATTGAGCCTCCATGTTCAGAGGCAGTGCATCTTCGAATACCAGTGCTAAGGGGGAGAACAACAGGGGAGGCTTTGGCTTCTCTGTCTTGTTTGCCAGCTTTCTGCGGGGATCTGGGTGGCCAAAGAAGATGCTGTCTGACCCAGCAGGGCTCTTCTGTTCTTAACTCTGGGGGCTCTCAGCAGATGGGGGCTGACGCTGCAGACAGGAGGGTGCCTCTGAGCATGTGCGGATGTATTTTGCTGAGTTTGCTGGGAGGAGTCAAGGTCACCGCTGGGGAGGATTGCCCAGATTGGCTTCCCACGGAGTCTGTTCTCTTGCCATCCTTTGCTCTCAGATCATTGAACAAAGCTACAATGCCACGTGGATGGAGCGCCAGGGCAAAGAGGAGCCGATGCCCATCAACCCCGACACCCTCACCACGCTGTGGTCCTTGTCCGTCGCCATCTTCTCCATCGGGGGCATGATCTCCTCTTTCATGGTGGGCATCGTCTCGGAATGGCTGGGCAGGTGAGTCCCCTGTTGGGCCCCGTAAATACAAGAGTGCCTTCGAACATGTGCAGAGTGCTTCAGCACGGATCGCTACAAGCCACCTGCTGCAGGCTGGCCAAGGACCTTCTTTCGGAATAGGCAGTTCATATTTTCCCCGGACCTTTTAATAGCCGCAGGCAGGAATTCAGTAGGTGACTCTGTCCTCATTTCTGAAGGCAGCCGTGTGCTAGGAGGAACAGCTCCTGTTGAGGTCCCACCTGCTGGGTGGCCCTCACTGCTCTAAGGGGAAAGGCACAATAGGAGGATCTCTCTCTCTCTCTCTCTCTCTCTCTCTCTCTCTCTCTGGAGCAATCTCAGAGCGGGGTGGGGGTTGATTCACGAAAGACCGAGTGCAGAATGCTTCCATCCTACCTGAGCACCAAGAATGAGTCAGGAAGTATCTGACCAAGGATGCTTTGAGTCTCGAAAGCTTATGCCCCCAAAATCTTGGTCCACTAAGGTGCTGCTGGGCTTGAATCGAGCTCTTCTTCCCTTCCGGCTGTGCCCCCCCAATCGAGGATGGTTTCTCCTGGAATAAGGCAGGGGTGTCAGACATACAGCCCATGGGCCAGAACCGGCCCGTTCAGGGCTTTTATCCAGCCCACAACCAACTGGTTCTTACCCTTATTGCCAGATGACAGAGGCTGTGTGTTATGTCCCTGTATCCTGTCCCAGTGCTAAAATGGCCGGTGGAAGTGGGAGGGTAGGCGTCAGGAAATAGAGGAAATACTGTAAGAGACTGTTAATGTTTCAAGCATGTTTGCATTTTGAGTAAAAAATACATTGACACAGAGAGTACTCCCTCTTTCAGTGTTATACCTCTGAAGATGCCAACCACAGCTGGGGGTGGAACGTCAGGTACTACCATGCCAAGACCACGGCTATGCAGCCTGGAAAACCTACAACAACTAAAAATAATATTAATTGGGTTTGCCTGGTTCCCTTATAAAGTTTATATCTCCCGTACCTGGCATTCCTTTTCATGGCACACATAGCCCAGCCCAGCCCGACAAAGTGATATTCATGTCAGATCCGGCCCTGGTAACAAATGAGTTCGACACCTCTTCTTTAAGGGAAAGGGCACCATATGATGAGGATCTTTCTTTCTCCCTCTTTGGGCTTAGAGCAGTCTCAAGAAAGAGCGTGTGCAGAAGGCTTCTGTCCTGCTTTAGCACCAGGTCGTGACGGGCAGCTGAGTCCACCCACCTGGGCGCCAGGGGCAGGGGCTTCCAGCCCTGGCCCCTGGCTCGGCTGACTTCCAAAAGGCAACACGCAGCCCTTCCCACTGTGCTGCTGCATGTGGTCTCTCTCCGCTTTCAGGAAGAGGGCCATGATTGTGAACAACGCCCTGGCCTTTGTCGGAGGCGCCCTGATGGGCCTGGCGCAGGTCGGGAAGTCGTATGAGATGATGATCCTGGGGCGCTTCTTCATCGGGGTCTTCTCAGGTAAAGGAAAGAGGGTTGATGCTGGGGATGGGGGAGGAGGAAGGAGGGTGAGGCACTCCCACCCCAGGCAGAGACAGGAGAGAGGGAGGGGGGCTGGAGGATTCGGAGATTGACTGCCTCTGAATATGGAGATTCAGTAGGTAAAACATATCCTAGCTTGGTGAGAACCTCAGAAGAGCCCTGCTGGATCAGACCAGGGGTCCATCTAGTCCAGCATCCTGTCTCACACAATAGCCAACCAGTTCCTCTGGAGGGCCAACAACAGGGCACAGAGGCTGAGGCCTCCCCCTGATGTTAAAAACATAAAAACCTCAGAAGAGCCATGCTGGGTCAGACCAGTGGTCCATACAGTCCAGCATCCTGTCTCATATAGCAGTCAACCAGTTCCTCTGGACGGCCAACAACAGGGCATAGAAGCTGAGGACTTCCCCTGACGCTTCCTCCTGGCACTGATGTTCAGAGGTTGACAACCCCTGGATGTGGAGCGTCTCTTTAGCCACCGTGACTATTAGTCACTGAAAGACCTATCCTCCATCCCAGAAGGAGTTCTCCTGCCTTGGCCACCTCGGCTCCCAACCTTGAAGGCAAGGCCAGGGCGTTGGTCCTTGGCCTGAAAAACAAGTCCGTTCTCCGAGAGAAGGCCAGAAGCGACTGGACCAATCTGACAACCATCCTGGTCACCTCCTCTCTTCCCCTGCACCTCCCCTCCCCTCCCCTCCCCTCCCAGGTTTCGCATCAGGCCTTGTCCCCATGTATGTGGGAGAAATCTCCCCCACCAACCTGCGGGGGGCGCTGGGAACACTACACCAACTGGCCATCGTCACGGGGATCCTGATTGCCCAGGTAAAGAACGCTCCCCCCCCCCCCGGCGGTGCTTCCAGTGGGGGGCCTAGGATTGCCAAACCCCCAGGTGGGGCCTGGAGATCTCCCAGAATTACAACTGATCTCCAGACAACAGAAATCAGTTCCCCTGGAGAAAATGGCTGCTTCGGAGGGTGGGTAGTGATTCCATTTGGATGGCTTCTCTGTGGGGGGTTCTCTGCCTGGAACCTTCCATGTAGGGCTCAATTCCCACCATCTCTCTCTCTCTCTCTCTCTCTCTCTCGCCACAGGTGTTTGGCCTGGACACCATCCTGGGTACCGAGGTCCTGTGGCCCCTCCTGATGGGCCTGACTGTGGTCCCCTCTGCACTCCAGCTGCTGCTCTTCCCCTTCTGCCCGGAGAGCCCCCGGTACCTCTACATCATCCGCAACAAGGAGTCCAAGGCCAAAGAGAGTGAGTCCACCTCCCTCCCTCCCTCCCTCCTTGCCATGCCCACGACCCTTTCCTTGATTTCCCTCCTCCATCTCTGTCCCTCTGTCCGTTGTCTTGAAAGCGAGTCCCTTGGCATTCGGTGGGGCTGGCTGACTCCCAGAGAGGCTCCCTCAGACTTCTCGCCATCTTAGTTCCCATCCAGGGGGCGGGGGGGGGGGGGCTCTGTTTCCCTCCCCAGGTCTGCTTGCCCGCTGCCACCCAGTACCTTCCTTCTCAGATCTCCTCCTCCTCTTTCCACTCCCCCATCCATCAGCTACGTAGGGCTGTCAGCCTCCAGGTGGGGCCTGAATATCTCCTAGAATTACAACAGATCTGCAGACGACACAGATCAGTTTCCCTGGAGAAGATGAGTGTCTTGGAGGGTGGGATCTCTGGCATTATGCCCTGCTGAGCCAGTTTGGTGGAGTGGTTAGGAGCACAGATTCGAATCTGGGAGAACCGGGTTTGATTCCCCACTCCTCCACATGCAGCTCCTGGTGTGACCTTGGGTCAGTCACAAGTTCTTTCGGAGCTGTTCCCTCAGGAGCAGTTCTCAGGAGAGCTCTCTCAGCCCCACCTACCTCCCAGGGTGTCTGTTGTTGTGGGGAAAGGAAGCGAAGGAGACCGTAAGCCACTCTGAGACTCCTTTGGGGAGCAAAGGGCAGGATATAAATCCAATCTCTTCTTCTTCTTCTTCTTCTTCTTCTTCTTCTTCTTCTTCTGAAGTCCTGCCCCTCTCCCACCTCTGCCTCCGAATATCCAGGAACTTCCCAACCTGGAGCTGGCAACCCTAACTACCACCCACTGTCAGCTTCCCTCCCTCCCCACTCGCATTCCTTCTGTTCACCCAGATTTTGTTCCAGTTACCCAATGCTCCCTCTAAGCTGTGGAGTCTTGTGAGCAGAAATTCTACTTTGTGAGCTACTGACATCAAAGTTGTGAGCGAGCAATTTGGCTAACTGCATCGATTAGTTTGCTCTGGAGCCTGAGTGAAGACAAGAATGTGTGAGCCGGAGGCTTAAAAAAATGTGAGCTAGCTCACACTAACTCAGCTTAGAGGGAACATTACTCCCCCCCCCACCCACCCCATCCATCTCCTTCTCCTCCGCCTGCCTTCTAGTTCCAGCTCAGCTTGAGAAGATCACCGGCAAGTCCTTTCCGTGTTAAAGAGGCGTCTCAGCCTGTTCTCCCAAAGACACCCCCCCCCCCCAGACCCTTTCCTTTCCCTGCATTTCTGCTCAGTTTCGCTCCCCTTTGGGCCACGCGGCGGCTGCTTTGGAGCCCATTTTCCGAGGGAAGGGGGGGTGTTGTTCTGCTTGGTTCTTTAAAAGAAAGCCCCTCCTTCTGGCTGGCTTGGTGATCCGGCTCACCGGGGGCCATTTGCCGGCATGGTACCGATTAGGCAATCAGATCCGACCGCACAGAGTGTGAAGCAACCAGTGATGTCGCCTGCCTGCCTTCTGAAAAGGGGAACAAGCTTGCCCGCTTTTATCGGCTCCCCAAAGATTGGTGAAACAGGGGAATGTATTCTGTAGGGTTGCCAGCTCTAGGTTAAAGAAATTCCCTGAGATTTGAGGGTGAAGCCTGGGGGGGGGGGGTTGGGGAGGGGAGGGACCTCAATGGGGCAGAGTCCACCCTCCAAACTGTTTTCTCCAGGGGAACTGTCTGGAGATCAGTTACAATTCCAGGAGATTTCCAGGTGCCATCTGACAGCCCTGAGACAAAGCTTTTGTGTGTTTGCAAAACAGGCCCTCTTTTGGGCCAGCCCCCCTTGTTCCCCGGAGATTCTCCCCTTTCCTGAGTCCCCCACCCCCTGCAGCACACGCTGAGGAGCTCCTCTCTGTCCTGATCCCCACCCCAGGCCTCAAGCGGCTGACCGGCTGCACGGATGTGAGTGCAGCGCTGAACGAGATGAAGGAAGAGAAGCGGCGCATGGACATGGAGCGCAAAGTCTCCATCCTGGAGCTCTTCCGCTCCCGCATGTACCGCCAGCCCCTGCTCATTGCCGTCATCCTGCAACTCTCCCAGCAGCTGTCTGGCATCAATGCTGTGAGTCAGAGCCATGGGTGGCCGAGGGGTGCAGGAACGTGTGTGTGTGTGTGTGTGTGTGCGTGTGGGGGTGACGACTGGGGAACCTCGTCTGTGACGGCCTCTGTCCCGCTCTCTTCTTCTAGATATTCTATTACTCAACTGACATCTTCTCCAAGGCAAAGGTGACCAACGCTGCCTACGCCACCATTGGTGCCGGGGTGATCAACACAGCGTTCACGGTCATTTCGGTAAGAGCTGAACACGCACGAATACAGAAGGTCGGACCAGAACCAGCAGGTTGGAATTGCATCAGAAGAGTTTTCGGCTAAACCAGGAGGAAGGACTTCTTGACAGTCGGAGCGGTTCCTCAGTGGAACAGGCTTCCTTGGGAGGTGGTGGGCTCTCCTTCTTCGGGGGTCTTTAAACAGAGGCTCAGAGGTTAAGACGCTGAGCTGCAGACTGGAAGGTCGGTAGCTCAGCAGTCCGAGACCCGAGTGCCGCGTGACGGAGTGAGCTCCTGTCTCTGGCCAGCCTAGCGGTTCGGAAGCAAGAAATTGCAAGTAGATAAATAGGTGCCACTTTGGTGGGAAGGGAACAGCGTTCTGTGGAGCCGCGTCTAGTCATGCGGGCCACATGACCATGGAAACGTCTTTGGACAGCGCTGGCTCTTTGGCACCGCTCCCTAGAGTCGGATTCGACTGGCTTTCGAGCAAGGGAAACCTTTACCTTTAAACAGAAGCTAGATGGCCATCTGTCAGCAGTGCTGATTCTGTGAACTTAGGCAGTTCAAGAGAAGGGAGGGCAGGAAGGGTTGCATCAGCGCTTAGTTCTTGTGGCCCTTTCGTACACGCCCAGGGAAATGCCGATCGCCACTTTGGGGTCAGGAAGCAATTTTTCTCCAGGACAGTTTGGCTGGAGATCCTGGAGGTTTTTTGTAATCTTTTGTGGATGAAACAGGGGTCACTGGGGGTTTGGGAGGCTGCTTGTGAATTTCCTGCATCATGCAGGGGGTTGGACTAGATGACCCTGGAGATCCCTTCCAACTCTATGGTTCTACTATTCCATGTGGCTGCCTTATACTGAATCAGACCATCGGTCCGTCAAGGGCTGTCCTGTCTACTCATACTGGCAGCCGCTCTCCAGAGCCTCAGGGAGAGAAAGGTCCTTTCGCGTCACTTCCTGCTCAGTGATCCTTTTAGCTGGAGATTGAACTGGGGACCTTCTGCTTGCCAAGCAGACGCTCAGCCAGAGCTGGTGAGGAGGTGGCAAGGCTCTAGGGCAGAGCTGCCAGCTCAGGGCTGGGGAATTCCTAGCGATTTGGGGGTGGAGCCAGGGGAGGGAGGGGTTTCAGGAAGGGGAGGGGCCTCAGCAGGGTATAATGCCTTAGAGTTAGGCCTGCCAGGCACCAGCAGAGATGGGGGAAAGAGTTGCCAGATCCAGGTGGGGAAACTCCTGCAGATTTGGGGATGGAGCCTGGGGAGGACAGGGACCTCAGTGGGGTACAATGCCCTACAGACCACCTTCCAGAACATCCATTTTCTCCAGGGGAATTTAATCTCTGAAGTCTGGAGAGGAGGTATAATTCCAGGGGCTCTCACCTGGAGGCTGGCAGTCTTACTTCTGAGTTGACTCTCAGGGGAACCCTTATCTCTCTCATCTGGAGATCAGTTGTAATTCTGGGAGCTCTCCAGGTCCCACCTGGAGGCTGGCAACCCTACTCAAGTGAGAGTGTAGGGGGGATGGGAGAGCAGATCGAACTTGTTTCCCAGTGGTGACGCCTCTCGTTCACAGCTCTCCCGGAGCAAGTGCTGGCAAAGGTCTGTCTCTGCTGGAGTCCCTGGAGAGCCACTTCCAGCAAGAGGAGATGTTGTGGAGCAAGGCAGATCCATAGTCTGAGTTCTTCTACATCTTCTTCCTTCTCTGACACTGCCTTCTTCTTCCTCCCCCCCCCCCCTTTCTTCCTCTCCAGCTGTTCTTGGTGGAGCGGGCAGGGAGACGCACCCTCCATTTGCTGGGCCTGGCCGGGATGTGTTTCTGCGCCTTCCTGATGACAGCGGCCCTCGCCTTGCAGGTGAGTCCCACCTGGGCGAAGAACTAGGGTTCGCTCACTAGAGCCATCTAGAGAGGCACATGCAGAACTCTGTGAGGCAAATGGGGGACAATTTGGACTTCAGGCAGCCCTTTCGCTCCCCCCCCCCCCCCAATCACAATGGCTTCTGACAGCCAAGGGCTGAGAGGCATTATGGGTCCTGCAGTGCCCACCCCAACCAAACAACGGAGTCCCAGTTCCTCAATTTCTCCCCCAGGCTAGCCCGGGCTAGCCCAGTATCATCTCGTCTCAGAAGCTGGCAATCCCCTACAGCAGGGGTGTTGAACTCATTTGTTCTGGAGGGCTGGATTTGACATAAATTGGACTTTGTCGGGCCGGGCCGTGTGTGTCATAAAATGTAATGCCAGATAGCGGAGATATAAACTTTATAAAGGACACAAACGCAAAGGGTTTTTTTAAACTTAAAATAAAAACATGCCTGAAACATTAGCATTCTTGCAATATATTGCAATGTTTTGTTTACGTAACGGTCTCTGATAACTGGACACTTCTTGCTCTGAATTATTGCATCAAAATGTCTGTGCTGATGCAGTCTGGGAGGGAGAGGGGGAGGAGCCTCAGCCCAGGGCAGGGAGCAGAAGCTTGCCTATCTCTCTCTCCTGAGCGACTGAGAGAGTCTGGGAAAGCAAGCTATGACGCAGCAGCGGCAGCAGAACTGGAGGAAGAAGCAGGAGACAGCCTGAGAGAAGCCTTCTGGGGGCCTGATTGGGCCCCTGGGCCGCATGTTTGACACTCTTGCTCTGCAGGATGTGGTGGGAGTCTTCTGTATCCACTGGCTTGGATCCTTCGTGGCAAAAAGGCAAGCCGAAAGTTTCCCAACACACAGTCGCTTGCAGGGCCTTCAAGCCCTTATTTTCCCTGCTGCATCATGTTAACCCCAGGTGTTCCTCTCCCCCTTCCCTCCGGACAGGAAAAAGTGGATTCCATCAGGTATCTCAGCTTGGTGTCCGTCTTTGGCTTCGTGGCGTTCTTCGAGATCGGGCCGGGGCCCATCCCATGGTTCATCGTGGCCGAGCTGTTCAGCCAGGGGCCCCGCCCGGCCGCCATGGCCGTGGCCGGATTCGCCAACTGGACTTGCAACTTCATCATTGGCATGAGCTTTCCATCAATTGCTGTACGTATCCCTCACTGGCGGGGGAGCGGGGAGGCCGGGTGTGCGTGCAGGAATCTGTATTGGTGCCCTGGAGCGGAGCTGCCTGCGGGCCTCCTGGAACGGGAGTGCAATACCCAACATGGAAGTAGGAGAAACTCACTCAAAGTGGTTGGTTTTGTCCTTTAGAGCCCTACATGGCTTGGCATGGGGGTATCTGAACTTTATCTGCACAGAGAGTTAAGACTGGGAAATAGAGTTGCCAACTCTAGTTTGGGAAATTCCTGGAAATTTGGGGGGGAGGTTTGGATGCTTGGGGAGGGTGGGGCTTGGAGAGGGGAGGGAGCCTCAGCAGGGTGTAATGGCATGGAGCCCCCCCTCCAAAGCAGCCACTTCCTCCAGGGCAACTGGTCTCTGTAGTTTGGAGGTCAGTTGCAATTCCAGTGGGAGGGCTTCTAGTGTCCTGCCCCCACTGCTGGACCTCCTGGTGGCACCTGCTGTTTTTTGGCCACTGTGTGACACAGAGTGTTGGACTGGATGGGCCACTGGCCGGATCCAGAACTGGCTTCTCTTATGTTCTTATGAGATCTCCGGGCCCCACCTGCAAGTTGGTAACCCTACCAGACAACAACAGCAGAAAGTTATAATGGTTGAGTTGGTTCTGAACACTTCCCTAAATGTCTGCAAACAGATGTTTGAATATAAACCTTTGCTGCTAATTCATGTCTTTCCAAGTGTTCCCCTGACACTGATCTTGAGTCCAGTGTCTCCTGCTTTGCTTGCTGGCTCAGTGGCAGAGCCCCTGCTTGGCACGCCAAAGGTCTCCGGATCAATCCCTAGCATCTCCAGTTAAGCATCAGGCAGGAGGGGATGGGAAAGACCTCCGCCTGACCCCCTGGAGAGTTGCTGCCAGCCTGAGCACACAACACTGACTTGGATGGGTCGAAAGGTCTAATTCAGGAGAAGGCTGCTTCCCGGGTTCGAAGGGGCCCAGTTCAAAGGCCAAGCAGTGCAATGGTTCTGAGCTGAGGGTCTACCAGGTCCTCCAAAGACCACGGAGGCCGGCTGCCCAGAAGGGCCAGTTTCCATTAAGCTGTTTTAATTAGCTGGCAAATGAGTTGGGGGGTGCGTGTGTAGGGAGGAGGGGCAGCCTCTGGCAGGCAGCCGGATCACTCGAGCTTGTTTCCCAGCCAGTTTTCTACTAGTGACGAGGTGGCTTGGGGATACAGTTGCCAACTGCAGCTTGGGAAATTCCTGGAGATCTGGGGAGGGGAGGGTTTGAGGAGGGGAGGGTACCTAGTGGAGTAGGATGCCATAAAGTTAGGGTTCCCAGGTCCCCCGGGTGGGTGGGGTTTGCCTGCCCAAAGGGCCATTTACCCGTTGGCCTAGAACTGGCTGCTGGGGGGGAACCCCACCCCCAAAGTGCCGGCATTGCGGCAACGTGTCCCGGTGTGATGACATCACGCAGGGGCACGGTGTGCGATACGCTGTAGCGTTTGACGGAAAACTCTATGATTTCCCCCCTAAAATGGCAGTGCCCCGCCCCCAATGCGCCTGACGTGATGATGTCACTTCTGGGTGATGTCACTGTGCCCACGTGCCGAAGAAGTCTCAGAGAGGGACCAGGACACACACGCACACACACACACCCCGCGCTGCAAGCCGGGTAAGACCTGGCAACCTTACATAAAGTCCACCTTCCAAAATGGCCGTTTTTCTCCAGGGGAATTGATCGCCGTAGTCTGGAGATGAGTTGTCCTTCTGGTGAGATCTCCAGGCCACACCTGGAGGTTGCCAGACTTACTTGGGGGACAGCAGGAAGAGGGTGAAACAGACAAAACTGGAAAATGGGTTTTCTGAGAGGGAGGGGGGCTCCCTGTCTCTTGTGGGCAGCGCGAAGCATTTGGGTGCTGGGGGTGGAGGCTGCCAAATCCCTCCTCCTGCCCTTAACTAACCCGGAGCACAGTCCGCCAGGGATTCTCACCCTTGGTGGTGCAAGAAGAGGAAGGAAGGAAATTTTCTTGCATAGGCCCCATTGAAACCAAGAGGAGACCCACCAAAAAACCCACTGCTTTTTGCACACCTCCTGTTCACTGCAGCAGGGCTGAGATTAAGATACATAATATTTAGCAAACATCCATTAATTTAGTGAAACAACCCTATTTAAACAGGCAACAACAGCTGGTTTAAAGAGACGAGGAGGAGGTTTTCCGGGATGTTGTTCTCGTTTTGTTGACAGACTTCTTCCAAATCGAAACAATAAGTTTGAAGGCAATTACAAGATGTAACAATGCAATGATGTGCAAATCTCATCTGACACCAAGTTGGTTTTTTTCAGTAGCTTAAAAGTCAATTATACATGAGATGTATAGGAAGTGAAGGCTGGCCATAATGAATATTCCTGCCTCTGGGGATTTGGCACCATTGCCCCGATTCACCTTTTCTTGCTTTCCTTCCCGCAGGAGCGGTGTGGCCCCTACGTCTTCCTCATCTTTGCCGTCCTCCTCCTGATCTTCATGGGCTTCACCTACCTCAAGGTACCCGAGACGCGAGGGCGCACCTTCGATCAGATCGCCGCCACATTCCGACGCACCCCATCCTTGCTGGACCACGAGGTCAAGCCGTACACGGAGTTGGACGAACTAAGCCCGGAGAACCACGAATGAGTCTCAGGAGTGTGGGGAGCTGCCCGCCAAAGGACGCAGGAGGGAAAGGGGGGCCTGGGGGGAAGCGAGGCATCTAGCACTTTATGATCTCGCAAGACTTCGAGTCTCACACACAGGCAGAGTTGAACCTCTCTCTTTAGGTCATTGTTTTTAGACTTGATGCATTTTAATTTCTTGTATGTTTTTTTAAAGAAATTAATTTAATAAAACAGGGCTGCCAAGTTTATTATTGGGGGTGGGGGGGGGGGTTGCGTAGGAATTATGTCCCTACCCACCTTTCAGCAGTTGAGAAGTGTTTTGGGTTTGCCGAGTTCCAAGAAGACACACATTTTATTGCTGCAAAGAAAGTATTGGTGGGACTCTCACAGAGCGTGCATGCCTTGGGCCGCTGCGTCTTTCTGATCAGTTTGGTGTAGTGATTAAGTGCGCGGATTCTAATCTGGGAGAACCAGGTTTGATTCCCCCTCCTCCACTTGCACCTGCTGGATAACCTTGGGCAAGCTGTAGTTCTGGCATAGCTGTTCTTGAAAAAGAGCAGTTTCTGTCAGAGCTCTCTCAGCCCCACCTGCCTCACAGGGTGTCTGTTGTGGGGAGGGGAAGGGACAGGAGTTTGTAAGCAGCTCTGAGACTCCCTTGGGGAGTGAAGGGCGGGGTATGAATCCAATATCATCATCTTCTTCTTCTTTCCCATTGGGGAGTGGGACTATGTTTGCCTTGGGAACAAAGACCAAGGATGCCGAGAAATACAGGACGTGGAAAGGGCCGTTATGAGGACAGATCTTTTGTTATTTATACGTGAATATTAACTTTATGGAGCCAGGGCTGATCCCTTCTGCCCTGTAATCGGTGGAGGGCTCAGCCGTAGAATGCAGGAAGTCATAAAGAAGAGTGTTCTGAAGCATGCGCTGAGTGCAGCCTCTTCACTGCTGAGAAAGCCCAGCCCCACCCATCCTGGGGCTTTGGTGCCAGAGCTCCCGGGCTTGAGCTTTAGTCTCTCTTGCTCTGGAAATTAAACACTGAAAGAGTAACCCAGATGAGCAATGAGAACTTCTTATAACACCAAGCTCTGGAGCCTGAAGAACCACAAGTTGGTTTGGGATATAAGTGGCGCATGGCTGTGTGGTCTCTGTTACGCCTGACATGGTTCCCACACAAGAAATAAACAGTCACGGAGCATTGTGGTGTGGCTGCCAGTTGTGGGCCGCTCGTGGCCTAGTGCCTCCCGTCCAGTCAGTGTAGTAATTACACTGTGGTTACCTAGCAACCCGCTCCCAGGGTTCTTAGAAGCTTAAAACGGAGGAGTGGAGAATGAGGCACTCCTCCCTAGAAGGGCAGGGTAAAACAGTGTGTTAAGAGTTTACACAAAACAAAGTTCAGCAACAGTTCAGAGACGAGCAGTTTATCCCAGAACAAATTTTCTGAGTCCAGCGGCACCTTTATGACTCACAAAGTTTTATCCAGGGTATGAGCTTTCGTGCACCGGACTCGAACTTTGTTCTGCTGCTTCAGGTGAAGACGGTGGCCCTCTTGAATCGATGAACATTCAGTGCAGTGAGACAGAGGCTCACGTCTTCAAATGCAACCATGTGTGTGTGTATTCACAGCCATCAAGTTGCTTCTGACTTCTGATGACCTAGGGTTGCCAGCCTCCAGGTGGGGCCTGGAGATCTCCCGCTTTTACAAGTGATCTCCAGCTGACCAGAGATCTGACAAAATTTGCATCCCATCTTCCTGCCCTTCGAAAGGCCACCAAGGCAGCTATTGGTTTTGCCACAATACACTAACATGCCAGTTACCCCACTAGAACTATCACACAAGGCATAACATTTCAACGCACTTTCCAACTTAGCATTGTTGAGAAGGCTCAAATCCCTCCTCCTCCCCCCAATAGAAGCCATCATGCCTGAAGTGTATGATAGGATGGTCTGTCCATAGAGTTGCCAGTCTCCAGGTAGAGGCTGGAGATCCCCTGGAATTCCAGTTGACCTACAGGTTACATAGAGCAGTTCCCCTGGAAGAAGTGGTTGTTTTGGAGAGTGGACTCTGTGGAAACCCTATGAATTAATCACCTCCAAGCGGTTCTACTATTAACAGCCTTGCTCAAGTCTTGGAAGCTGAGGGCTGTGGCTTCTTTGATTTGAGTCCATCTCATGTTGGTCTTCCTTGATTCCTGTTGCCTTCAACTTAGCATTATTGTCTTTTCCAGCGACTCCTGTCTTCTCATAACGTGACCAAAGTCCGATAGCCTCAGTTCAGTCTTGTTAGCTTCTAGGGAGAGTTCAGGCCTGATTTGATCTGGAACCCAAATGAAGCCTGAACTCTCGCCCTAGAAGCTAAAACTGTCTGCATTACCTGTTGAAATGCAGTTCAGCTAACCAGGATCCTACTCTTGGAAAGACACACCCTAAGATGCGAGCACTCAAGTATAGACTCTAATGCAATTCACCAGGATGGGTGGGGCCGGGTTATCTGCCACCAGCCCCTTGAATGACCCACACAGCCAGAAGCTAAGAGGCAAACATCTAACCTCCCTGGGATTAATCAAGAAAGTCAGCCCTGCAAGGCAGACCACTTGCAGCATAAATTTCCATGACAGTTAACCTGGTAGGTGGACTCTGCAGGTCTAAGGTATGGAATTGAAGCACCTGAAGCACAGAACACCAAATATAATCAAAAGATATTTATTATTAAAGGGTGCAATAACATTAGCAGTGAAGATTAAAACAAGAACTACATTTAAAAGACGAGCAGATAAGTAATGCAGGAAGCTGACACAGTAATGTAGGAATTCTAAGTTACCAGGTGTGTTACCCTTTTGAGTTGCACTCGGACAGCAGTCCAAACCTCTCTGTCCAGTGCCTGGTCCATTCCAAGGCTAGCTCATCGTCCTCATTATAGCTGTGTGTGCTAAAGCAAAGACCAGAGTGACGATCCTCTTTAAATCCTAAGACCTGAGTAGGCAGGGGCCCTTCTACCCAAAGATCAGACTTCCGTGCCACAGCCTCTTCTGAATGGTTGGGAAGGAATGGACTCCTAAGCCCCCACTCCCTCAAGTCACCAGGAGGGAAAGTTCCATGCTTCCCTTCCTCCCAAAGGGAGCACTTCATCCTTCCAGTAACAGCCACCATCAGCTAATCTCTAGAGCACCACCTACTGACAGATTAGCACATCAGTGCACTTTCACTGCACTGTGTTTTAAGACTTCGCCTCTTTACTGGGTCTCCTGCTAGGACGATAAGGGCACAACATGGATTTATGCAACTTCAGGGATGAGATATCTGCTACCATCTCCTCTCTTCTTACTTCTCTTTGGTAAATGTAAATGAATTTAAACGTGGTGTGAGTATGGAAGATCAGACTTCCCAATTTTGTAAAAAAAGAAAAAGAAAAAAAGAAACTCACAGTCTAAACAGGCACCAATACTGAGCAAGGATTAAAAGAAAAGTCAGCACATCTCTTTCCTGGTTCCAGACATACCTTGGTCAGATGGGTTCACTTCAGGGTATGCTCTTGAAATCTTTAAATTACATCATTTGGAAACGGTCCATTAACTTAAGAGTCCTTATTTGGAGCTGCCTGCTGTTTGGTTCAGAAACACGTGGCTCAGGCTCAAGAAGACGTCCAGACTGAAGTGAGTCTTTCTCCCTCACCCCTCCCTTGGGATGACCTTACTTCTCCCTCCCTTCCTTCCCCAAAGGAACAGTTTCACCCCATTCCTTTTGTCTTCTCTGCTGGCTGGCTCTAGGGGCGACTCTGTGTGAGCTGGACTCTGGGCTGCCTTTGTTTTCCTGGCAGGGTCCACCTGCATTTTTATAGCAGTGCCTTGCTCTTGTGAGTCATGCCTCCACCTGCATTTCATTGGTGTACCTGTTTCAAACTGCAAAAGGACCATTTCTCTCTGGCCCTGAGATAAATGCAGACCCAGATTAATACAACCATGAATTCTGGGGGTGAAAGGCATTTCCTCACACCCCTCACAGCTGAGTTACTCTCCCCATTAAGGGAGGACCAACCTTGAATCTTTGCCAATATAGTGGTGTACAGAAGAAATACCTGTTCTATTGGCTTATGGCAGAAAGATGCTGCTCTTGTCCACAACATGTGGGGTTTTTTGTTGTATAGTGGAGGAATATGCCCACTGTACTAACAAACAGATCAACAGGAGGCCACAAATGCCCAAGGGACAGACAATCTCACTGCCCACCCTTACAGTCAGTACACCTCCCCAGTCACCTAGCAGCTTCTTTCAAACAGAAATATACAAGCTGTACATGCCTCCCCCCCAGTCCATCTGAGGTAAGTTTTATACCCCACTGCCTTTGGTATGCATTACTATCCTAGCAAGTGACAACTCCCTCACATTTTAAGACTTGTTTCAAATCTTCAACACGCACCCTAACCAAGGTATGCACACATACTTACATACCACCACTTGGCCCCTTACAAAAAAACTCCAGACTCAAATCTGTGCAAATTCTTTTACTGACGCCCAAACTGCACACAATGGTTCACACAGGGTGGTCTTCAAAAATGGGGGGAGAAAAAATTTAACTGAAGGTTCAACAGCCAGTTTCTTCTCAAACTGGCAAAGCTGTGGGAGGGGAAAGACAAGCCCCCTCAGAAGGTTTTTAAACGAAAGCAAGTTTCCTTTTTGGTCACGTTTCCCCCTCACGTTCCTTAGGTTTAATTTTTTTTTTTTTACATTCAGGGCTTCAACAGCAGCAAAGGGGGACTGGTGAAGTTTGGGGTCTCTTCAAGTGCAGGATGAGGTAACTTGGGTTGCAGGCACATTGTGGACACCTGTAAGGGGGAAAAGGCGGTCAGACACCAATGGTGAGGCTGAGAGCCATGGCCACCTGTGGGGGACAAAGTGTGTCTGTCTTAGGGCAGCAAGATGGGGCACAGTTACACCACAGGGAAGATGCATTTTAATGCTCTCCGATCTCCACCAGAACCCTTGGAATGGCCCTTCATGGTGACAGACAGGGAGTCAAACCGAGCTTTAGACAAGAACTGCAAGGTTGCATTTGTGACATTATCATAAAGGACAACTTAAGCGTGTATCGTGCCAAGAAGACTCAAAGGCCCCTCTTTGCCTTCAGCCACTCCCTAGCAGGCCTGGCTTCTCATGCCTCTGTGCAGTCTTTAACAGTTGCTTTGAAACTGTCCCGCCTTTGGAGGGAGAGGAAGAGGTTGATCTCCCAAGGCAAGAGCCAGAAGATCTCCCCAAGTGACCCTGGTTTCATTTTTAAATCGCCTTGTCAATGAAGCAGCTACAAAGGAGGAGAAATTGTGAAGGACAAACATCTCCAAACAGCAAATTTGAGCAATGCTTGAGGAGAATGATGAAACCCCCCAGACACTCCAAGGAAAAAGCTGCCCAGGTGCACTAGTAGACAACCCTTCCCTTGTTCCTTTTAAGAACCCCCGCCCCTCCGGGGAGACGCTTCCCAGCTGCTCCCTCCCCCGATTCAGGATTCCTGGCCCTGGGCCCCCTTACCAGATCACAGCTCTTGGCATCCCCTCACTGTGTGCAGATTCATCATGCCAGTAGGGCGGGGGCAAGCTCTCCCCCAGGCTCAGGTGCTGAAGTCTGCAAATATAGATATTTTTCTTGCCGAGTCCAGAAAAGCAACCTCCCCACCAGGCAGTCTGGTGCCAGCCTGGGACCGTTCTCACCACTGCCTCTCAGGACTTCAGCTCCAGAGGACCTCTTGTGGCCAGCAGAGGGACAACAGGGCCCTGGGAAGCCAATGCCAGATTGTAGCCAGAAACCAAGGGGGGGTGGGGGGGTGGGGGGGCACACAGTCCAGGAACAGATGTGCACAACATCCACAGTAAACGTTATCCCACCACTTGAGCAAGGACGCTCCCCAAGACACTTCTTTTGCTCCCACAAATTAGCCAGTCCATAAGCAGCCCAGTGTGAGAGGCTCTGAATTACTGGCCAGCCCTCACTCACATCCACAAGCTGTTGCTGGATCTCCGGCAGCGGCTGGGAGGGACTCTCCTGGGCCGGGGAAGCAGGCTTGCTGGCCTCCACCACCACTTCCTGAGCCATCACAGGAGTGCTGGTAGCAGGGGTGTCTCCGCCAGCAGCAGCTGAGCTTAGAGCAGGCTGCTCTTTAAGAGTCGAGGTAGCCTATGGCACAACAAAAGAGGATTAGGTTTCCCAACAGGCATCTCCAACCAGCGTGCCCTTTTATGCTCAGTGTAAGAGTACGCATGGGGACACACGGTACGCGTGGTGGTAAGCCAATCCCTCTGGAAGGCTTCCTTCCTCAAAGCAGTGACTGAAGGCTCATTTCTCATTAAAGGCCATCCAGGAGATGCCCAAGATACCCACCTGACCTCAGAGACACGATTACTACTTATTAATATCCATTTTTAGACTGCCGTCCCCAGTGGAACAGGGCTCAGGGCAGTTTGCATCAAAATGCTTTACATAATTATAATTAAAAGTTAAAAAGATAAAACATCATCAAATGCAGCACAAATACCAGTGAGACGGCGATGGTACTTCCAAAGTGTGACACTGTCTAATTGGGGGGGGGGGGGGAGAGGCAGGGGAAGCAGGAGTGCCGGCCAGATGGGAAACCATCGCTATCCTCAGCCAAATGCCTGGTGGAACATCTCCGACTTGCAGGCCCTGCAGAACTGCACTAAGTCCAGCAGGGCACAGATGACACTCGGCAGGGAGTTCCACTAGGTTCCACCCTAGTTGAGGACAGCTGGATGTCTCTCCGTTAAAAATCCAGGTAAGAGAGAAGTGAGAGAGGGTGGCCAGCCATTTTTATTTCCAGTTTAGACAATATTCACTCATCCTTGGCGAAGACCCTGACTTCTAGACCTTATGGCAAGACCAGGGCAGGAGGCTGTTCTCGGGGTTCTGTGGCCAGGCTTCCTCCAGTTCTGAGATGCAGCTTCTGCTTCAGGTTTCAGGGGACTGAGGTACAGAACGGTTTCTTCCTTAGCTTGGCTGAATTACATTGAGGTGGGTTACTGTAGCCCCGAGTCTCCTGATAAGCAGGGAGCACATCAGTGCTTCCAGCTTCCAGAACCAGAAGTGTGCTGTTTCGGAGAAGCACAAAACTAGACCGGAAGTTCCATGCGTCCCCCCCGCCCAAGGCAGCTTATAGTGGCCCTTTTTCAATCTCACCTCAGTTGTGGCCTGGCGAGTGGAAGCTGTCTGCTGGCGTCTGCGCTGGAAGTAAGGCCGATTGCGCTGACGCTGGGGCTCAGGACGGATGCCGTCGGCCGGGGCTTGTGCTGCTTTGGTCTCGCCATCTCCCCCCTCAGTGGTGGGCTGCTGTGGTGGGCGGGGGCGGAAAGGCCTGAACAAACAAGAGGCCAGAGAAAAAGGGTCAAGGGCTAGCTCCTGAACCACCTGGAAAACCCAAGGCCTGCTGCATAAGGCTTAAGCTCCACTGGTGTGCTGGGTGGCCGCTGTTCCTTCCAGCTCTTCCCTAAATCCCAGGATCTTCCAGAATGGAAATTTTGTTGGAAATAGTTTCGCTGGAGCTCAACAGAGAGCTTTCAAGACCACATGGACAGCAAGCTCACTTTAAACACTTTTGATGCTGACACACGGAGCACATGCTGCTGCCGAAGGCTGCTATGAAGCAAGCTGCTCAACTCTTCCAACATCTAAACCAACCCTCTCCGGAACCACTTAAAGGGGAGGAGAGAGACGAAGCACGGGTTCCTTCCATCACCTACTCTTGAGAACCATCTCAGAATATTACGTAAGCCGCCCTGAGCCGCCCTTGGCTGTGAGGGCGGGATAGAAATTTGAAGTAAATAAATAAATATTAGTTTCAGGTGGGTAGCCCTCAATGTTCCTTCTAAGCTGAGTTGGAGTGAGCTAGCTCACACTTTTTTAGCCTCCAGCTCACACATTTTTGTCTTAGCTCAGGAAGGATGGCTCCAGAGCAAACTAAGCCAAATTGCTTGCTCACAACTTTAAAGCCAGTAGCTCACAAAGTAGAATTTTTGCTCACAAGACTCCACACCTTAGAGGGAGCATTGGTAGCCATGTTAGTCTGGAATAAAAGAGCAAAATTCAAGTCCAGGAGCACCTTTGAGACCAAACAGATTCCCAGGGGGTAAAGCCTTTCAGAGCCAAGGTTATCTGACAAAGGGAGTTTTGACTCAGGAAAGCTTGCACCCTGGAAATCAAGCTGGCCTTCAAGATGCTATTGGATTTGAACTTGTCCCAGAATAATGCTCTTGCCATTTCCTTCCAGGAGGCTGCCACAAAGAGAAAGATTGCTTCTTCAGTGGAAAGCAGAGTTGCAATACTGGCACGCAAAGCCTTTCTACTTGCTGCTACTCCTCCTCACAGGGAAAGTAGAAAATGCATTTCTGAACATCAAAA
This sequence comes from Lepidodactylus listeri, assembly GCA_029233225.1. Taxonomy (NCBI): domain Eukaryota; kingdom Metazoa; phylum Chordata; class Lepidosauria; order Squamata; family Gekkonidae; genus Lepidodactylus; species Lepidodactylus listeri. The sequence goes on from JARCFY010000018.1 coordinate 54,704,396, forward strand.
AAGCCAACATCCAGAGAGTCAGACAATGACTGGGGAGATGAATGTTCAAATTGCACTCAGCCAAGAAACTCACTGGGTGATGTGAAGCCAGGGCTGTTGTATTAGGACCACGTGTGCCACCTTGAGGGGAGGGACAGGATGCAAGTGACAAGAAGCATGCAAGCCAGGTATTCATCAGATGATTTACCTGCGGTATCTAGGACGGAAGCGAGGGGCCGGGGCTCTCTCACCAGCCTGGATCTGCTGTTGGGGGTCTCCCTCAGGCTGGGTGGGGTCTTTGGGCTCTGTGCTTTCAGTACCCTGAGAAAGAAAAGCACACTGCTGAAGATGATCCAAGTGCAATTACAAAGAGAAACAATCCAAAATGGTGATTAATCCAGAACATGGGACACAAGCCGCCTCATTTTCTCTTGCCAAGCTGCAGCTGACTTCTGGTAACCCTGTAAGTTGTCAAGGCAAGAGACGAGCAGAGGTGGTTTGCCATTGCCTGCCTCTGCGGAGCAACCCTGGGCTTCCTTGGTGGTCTCCTAACCAAGCAGTAACCAGGGCCGACCCTGCTTAGCCTCCAAGATCTGATGAGCTGGGCTAGACTCGGCCGTCCAGGTTAGGATTACCGCATACCAACGGCCATTACACGCACAGAACTCACTTCCCTCCAGGACCCTGTGCAAGCCCGATGCTCCAGGCACAGTCTTCTAGATCTCGCCAAGGGCTGTGGGGGGCAGGGGCTTGAAGCTAACGTGCCCTGGACACTCAGCCCCCCCCCCCGACACCCACTCACACCTCCATGGAGGACTCACGTCTGTGGGCTGAGCCTGCTGCTGCTGGGCCTGAGCCCGAGGCCCCCGCACAAATCTCCGGCGGAAGAAAAAAGGTGGGGGGCGCCTCCTTCGGGGACGCTGCTGTATCACATCGTCCACTCTTTCCCCTTCGCTGACCGTCTCGGCAGCCCCTTCAGTCCGGGCGCCGTCCTGGGGTTGCTGGCCCTGCCGGGGCCTGGGGATGAACCGGCGGAAGCGACGGCGGTTGGGAGCATAGCGGCTGCCCTTCACAGGAACCCCACCGGGGCCGGTCACGTTGGCCGCCTCAGCACCCTGCGGGAGACCAGGAGGAGGGGGTCAGCTGAAGTCTCCAGCTGCAGCCCTTCCAGGGCGAGGCCCGCCCCATCTCCCACACTACCTTCTCTCCTTCCACAACATCAAACTCCACCGTTTCACCATCGCCGACACTGCGGAGAAATTTACGGGGGTTGTTTCGCTTGATCGCCGTCTAGGAGAGAGCAAAGAGAAGGCCCAGTGAGCTCTGCGGGAGCAGAAGCATAGAATCGAAAGGGGCCATACAGACCATCTAGTCCAACCCCCCACCCAATGCAGGACCAGCCTAAAGACAAATACTCATCCAGCCTCTTCTTGAAAGCGGCCAGTGAAGGGGAGCTTCTTGCCACCTTCCCAGGCCACTCATTCCACCTTTGAACCACTCTGACTGTGAAAAAGTTTTCCCTACTATCCAGCTGATACCTTTCTGCATGTAATTTAAACCCGTATCTTCGGGCCCTCTCCTCTGCTGCCAACTGGAACAGCCCCTTGCCCTCCTCCAAATGACAGCCTTTCAAGTTTTTAAAGAGAGTGATCGTGTCCCCCCTCAATCTCCTCTTCTCCAAACGAAACATTCCCAAGGCCCTTCCTCGGAGGGCTCAGTCTCCAGACCCCTGATCATCCTCGTCGCTCTCTTCTGCACCCTCTCGATCTAGTCCACATTCTTTTTGAAGTGAGGCCTCCAGAACTGCACAAAATACTCCAAGTGTGGCCTGACCAGTGCAGTGTACAGCAAGACTATGACATCTTGCGATTTCGCAAACTCTTGCTAAGCCCAAGTCCCCACAGAGGACCCTCAGCAGAGCTACCGAAGACTGCTGTTACCTGCCCCACAAGCGTTCCCCAGCCCAGCAGAAAGGAACATTTCACTACACACAAACTCAGTTTTTCTTGGGAAGTACAAGAACCACCATGTCTCTTCTTCACAGGCCATGCACTTATGAACAACAGAACTGACAGTTAAGTAGCCCCACAAGCAACTACTTGCCAAATGCCCTTCTGAATGGTTTCCTGGGACAGATGCTGATTTGACTATTAAATGGGACACCCTGCATGCCAAGAGGAGCCATTGCTCGGAGCTTACAGTTGAGCACAAAGAGGAGGCCGTGACTGTCTAGAAAAATAAAACAAAAAATCTGGGGGTAACCTTAAAGACTAACATCTATTTCAGTATGAGCTCTTGTGAGAAGGCGTGAGCTGTGACTCATGGGAGCTTCTACTGAAATAGATGTTAATCTTTAAGGTGCCCCCAGATTTTTGTTATATCAGAGCTTACAGGTAACATTAACTCAGTGACTAAAGTTTCTCACAAGCCTTTCTATGGATGCCCCACTTCACTGTGCCTTGAAAAGCTCCCTGGGGTATCTAATCTAAGGAGCTGCCCAGAAAGAGTTTGCACATCTCTGGGTCGAGTTAAACTGTGCTGTTTCACTTCCACAAGCTAAGCTTTATGAACGGCTGTTCTCCTTGCCAACCAGAGAGCCTTAAGGCACTGCACACCCCACATTGGACAGTATCAGTTGCACTACGGCAGGACAAGAATCAGATTCCTGCATCAAAGCATCCACGAACTCCCGCGTGCAGGAGAACCACAAGCCAGGCTCCAGCTCACCAGGTGGCTGGGGGCATGAGAAATGAGCTTGCAAGAGTCACGGCCCCTTTGGCCATCAAGTCACAGCTGACTTCTGGCAACCCACGGCAAGAGATACTCAGGGGTGGTTTGCCACTGCCTGCCTCTGTGCCATGACCCTGGCATTCCTTGGAGGTCTCCCAGCCCAATACTGAGCAAGGGTGACCCTGCTGAGCTTCAGATCTAAGCCTGGGCTATCCAGGGCATGGGGCCTTACCTGGTGTACAAACACATCCTCCTTGGTATCATTCCTGTAGGGAAAGAGAGACAGAAAGCTTGGGGCGTTTCCACCTTGAGGATTCAGAGCACCAGGCATGCAAATTCCTCACACGGAAGCCTGCTGGCACATTCTCACCCCACTATCAATTGGCCTCACTTGACCTGCTTCTCACCTAACTGGGACACCAATCCAGGAAGTCTGTGCTGCAGGGCGATTTCTTCCACCCCACCCCTCTAACTCAACACAGGCATATTTTACATTGGCAGACTCAGGAACCTTCTGCATCTGCTTTCTTACCCCCGAAAGCCCCGGAGGCTACTGCTTACATTACAGGGAGGAGTCTACTTAGCCAAGTCAGAAATTTTAGCACCAGTAGCAATCTGATTGGAAAATATAGAAACCTCTCTTGACAGGGGTCAGTATATTGAAGAGGTCCCAAACCAGGACCTCATTCCAACTGAGAACTGCTGGCCCACAGCCCTCCCGATGGCATCACCTTCCGCCAGCTATGGCTTTCTATTTGCCTATCCCATTCCTCTTACAGGCAAACACCCTTAGATGGCATCACAACACAAACAAAAAAGATGGATAAGGAGTCCCAAGTCCTCTGCTGGCTTGCTGGGAGAGTGCCAGTCTTGCTTTCTGGCTGTTTGTGTTCTCAACAGCGCCAATCCGCCCAAGAGTCAGAAACAGAAAACATCGAGCTGTATTTCTAGGGGCCCCTGGTCAAGGCATCTATGGAGAGATTGACCTGATCGCTTGGGCATATACCGAAAGGTACAGGAAAATCCGTAACACTTCACTTGAGGCTCCTACGAGAATTATCTTGGGCTGGGGGTCACAGATACCAGTCTGCATAAAACAGCTTGGTCAGGTGACCCAGCAGCTGCAGTTCCCAGGTAACCTTTGTTCTTTTGATTCAATAATTTCTCTTTGGCAGAAGTTGGGTATTCGGAAGGCAACAGGGCTCACCGAGTCCAACATCACTTGAGGCGAAGCAGAATCGATCATATCTGAACATGTGCCGAGTGACACTGGATTGTTTTTAGATGGTTTTATCCATGTTATCATTGTTTACTTATGTTTTATCCTTCTGTAAGCTGCCCTGAGCCTGCTCTGTGGGGAGGGTGGGGTATAAATTGAATAAATAAACAAACCGAGTAACTTCAGCCAATCCTCACATCCAGGCTTGAAGGTACAGCTCAGAGTCCCTTAATGTCTCTTGCGTTATAAGTTGGCTACCTCCCTCTGAGCAAGAGCAGCTCCCCTTGTACTATTGGAACCGAGGCTTTTCAATGGATAAAACAGGTGGGAGAAGCCAGCCTGAAGTCACTCCAGAAGACCCAGCCGGCTCTCAGACACCTCTCACCTGACAGCCAGGTGCCACTGACCAAGAGTTGCAAAATTTTAAAGGACTCCAAGCCTTTGAGGAGGAAGACAGGGGATGCTTACCTGTTTATAAATCCATAGCCATTACGGACGTTGAACCATTTCACCGTGCCCTGCACCTGGGTGGCTGCAGCATAATGCCAAGGAAGAGAGAAGACGGATGACGTGGACAGGCATAGGCAAGCCCCTCTGCCATCCTCAACACACCTGCAAGAGCCCCACCCTCAACCTGCAAGACTTGAGCATTTTGGTCCAGGTCAAGACCGACTCCTTTGCTTCAGGCCAGGCAGAGCCCCCCCAACTAGCTGGTGTCTCCCTCCCACAGCATTCACACCACCACTTTGCAGGGAGCCCACTTCTCGTCTAGCTCGCACTAAGCCAGCACAATGCTGCTGTTGTCCTGCCTGTTCCTCTCACCCAAAGACTTGAGAGGGGTACAGATAAACGTTTCTTTCATCAGAGCAATCAGAGCAACTCTCCTGGTGTCAACTTCCCTCTTCCGACCAGGGCTAGTTCAAGGCACTTTGTTACCCCAAACAAGGTACACTCATCTCCTCCAGGGCATGTGTTTGCCCCAGCCAGGAGTAAGCCAGCCCCACTGCAGCATTGTCCTAGGAGTCTGGTTTGCCCCAGTCAGTGGTGGCATGGGCCCAGCTGGCACCCATCCCCTCAAGCTACCCCAAGCAACCACAGGAAGGGGCCTGAGCCCAGCACCTGGCCTTGAGAAAGACAAGGGTATAACATACATTGGCCTGTTCCAGGCTCGTTTTGACTGTCAACACAGAGCCCCTACTGGTCTTGAGGGTCAGGTCAGACTTCCCCACAAAGTGGCACGCTGCTTCACCGATGGCTTTCCAAGTCACCCCAGGTACCACTCACTTCCTTCTTCGGCCACTAACCCAAACCTTCAACAGGGAGACTGACTTAACGTGCAGAGGGAAGGCTCAGCCTGGCAGAAGCCACACTCCATTCCAAAGAGCTAGGCTTGCCATCCTCCAGGTACCATCTGGAGCTCTCCTGGAACTACAACTGACCTTCAGACTACATAGATCAATTTCCCTGGAGAAAATGGCAGATTTGGAAAGTGGACTCTATAGCATTACACTCCGCAGGTCCCACCCTCCAAAATTTCAAGGTATCTTCCAACCAGGAATTGGCAACCCCACTCAGAGCTCCTCTTCCATATTAACTGGCCACGCCCACTGGAGGCATCTAAAAAAAGTGTATCCCCTCCCCAGTCATTCCAAGTGCAGCACTCAAAAGGAGGAAGAACATCCTTTCCCCCAACTATTCCACACCCCATTCCAGCATAGCCCCACCCATCCTGTGACAATATCAAGGCAAGTAAAACATTTTTTAAAAAAAACATGAAAAAATAAGAGAACAACGTTTGAATCCAGTGGCCCCTTTAAGACCAACAAACACACTTTGCATGCACACAACACACTTTGCATGCACAGAAAAGATCATACCCAGAATTAAACTTCGTTGGTCTTAAAGGTGCCATGGGGCTCAAACTTTGCTCTACTGCTTCAGACCAACAGGGCGACCCACCTGAATCTGTGGAAGAAACAAGTTAGCAATTAAGGTGGCCACCCTCCAGGGGGAGCCTGGAGACACCCCCCCTCCCAAATTGCAGCTGATCTCCAGATGATGGAGATGCGTTCCCCTGGAGGAAACAGCTGCCTCAGAGAGTGGGCTTGGGGGCATTATACCTAGATGATGTCCCCCCCTTCAATGCTCCCTCTAAGCTATGGAGTCATGTAAGCAAAAAATTCTACTTTGTGAGCAACTGATTTGGCTACTAAATAAATCAGTTTCCTTTAGAGCCATCCTTCCTGAGCTAAGACAAAAATGTGTGAGCCAGACACTAAAATACCATGAACTAGCTCACACTAACTCAGCTTAGAGGGAACACTGCCCCCCCCTTCCCCAAACCCCTTCCTCCCCAGGCTCCACCACCACATCCAATGCTCCCTCTAAGCTGTGGAGTCCTGTGACAAAAACTGTGGAGTCCTACTTTGTGAGCTAATGGCATTGAAGTTGTGAGCAATTGATTTGGCTGCGGCATCACATAGTTTGCTCTGGAGCCCTCCTTCCTGAGCTGAGACAAAAACGTGTGAGCCAGAGGCTAAAACACTGTGAGCTAGCCCGCACTGACTCAGCTTAGAGGGAACACTGCCCACATCACCAGGCTTTGCCCCTGACCCTGCAGCCCCTGGCAAGCCCCCCTAGACAGCCCCACCCATAAGAACTTAATCCACCCCCCCACACACACACACCATAAAGGTATGCAGATTCCCCCCAGGCACGTTCCAACAGGCCCCGCCCCCAACAGGCCCCGCCCCCTCCGTCTAGCAAGGCCCCGCCCAGCCTCACCTAGGACGCGCTTGGTCGCCTGGCTCCGGGGCAGGGCGCTGGCCGCAGGTACCGCCGGCGGGGCCGGCTTGGCCACCCCGGCCGCCGGCTCCCCCCCAGGGCTCTCCGGGGCGCCGCCGCTGCCGGCCCCGCCACCGCTCTCCGCTTCGCTCAGCATCCTCCTCCTCCTCCGCCTCCTCCTCCCTGCCGCCGCCGCCTCCCTCCCGTCCGGCCGTTGGTGCCTCGCGCCCCGGGACACACCCTCGCTCCTCGCGGCGCCAACGCCCAATCAGCAACGGCCACCGCCCCCGCGGGTTCCACTCGCGCCCGCCAGCCAATCACCGCCCGCCCTGCCCTACTGGCCGCCGCCTCCGCTTATATGCAGCCCCGCTCGCCCGGCCACGCCCACGCGCCCCGGGCCCCGCGCCCCCATTGGCCGCCCGCGCCGCTCAGGTGCGCTCGGAGGCGCCCGCGCCCCACGTGGGGCCGGCAGGTAGCGGGCGGGGGCGCGGAAGCGGTGCGGGTCGCGGGTTCGGTTCCTCGGCTGGGATGGGGGGCGAACGTCGTTGCGCGAGTTCTTGCGAGCCCCGAGGGGGAGCGCTTCTGCAGCCCCCCCCCCCCCGACACACACGCCTCTCCAGCACGCACGCCCGGGATTGGGAAGCTGCCGCGTGGGGAGGAGCGGCGGTGCTTACTTCCGAGGAGACCGGGGGAAGGATCAGGCGCCTCTCCAACACTTTGGAAACTCTGGTGGGCCCTTTGCAATTTTTTTAAAAAAATTTATTTCCTCTCCGGGGGGAGGGAGAAAAAATTATTTGACCGGAGCACTGAACAATATGCGGGATGGGCACACGAGCTCCTACCTGCGCTGTGGCTGCACCCTTGCCTGGGGAAGATACACCGGATCCCCGTGGCCCCTTAAAAGACATCCAAAATTGTATTCTAGCAGAACCTTTGGAGAACTCGAAGCTACTTCTTCAGATGCTGTAAACAGATCCTCACTATGCAAAAGTTGTCAAAGTACAGGAAGAGAGGCAGCTACTCCTCTAGAAGCCTTACCTGAGAGAAACCCCTCCCCCTCTAAAAGTGGGACTTACTTGTGACTAGACATGCTGGGGTTGTCTTACATATTGTAGATCTGTTGTACCTGCCAGATCAGTTGGAACCACTGCATTTGTATTTGGATATAAAAGTTCTGGCAGGGTTGTTGCAAGGATTACCAGAAGAAAATGTATGTAAAGCATTTCAAAAGTGCTACACCAATGCCTGTTATTTATGAATGTATCCTCTGTTTAGGTTGTCAGTGCATTAACACATTTTTGGCAACTACCAAACATGCAGACATTTAAGCTGTGTGTTTCTTTCCTAATTTGCTTTGCACTCTTACAATGTTATGGTCAGCTTTGTTTTGATAGTAATATTTATATGATGCTGTTCATCTGGATTGGATTACAACCCCATCAAGCTATGTAACACACTGAGTGAACAGACTGCATTTTTCAAATGTTTCACTCATTGAGCAGCCCCTGTAAATCAGCATTATTGTCCCAAGTTACCAGGTTAACACCCCCCCTCCCCCTTGAAGTTTGGATGTCCCTGACTTCCAAGTGCTACACCTCTCCATGCTCTCTATAGGAGCAAGAGCAACACTGAAGCAACTTACAAGAACTTGTCTGACTGAGTTTTGCTTGGGGGAGAGGAAGGGAAGGCGATTGTAAGCTGCTTTGAGACTCCTTCGGGCAGAGGAAACCAGGGTATAAAACCCAACTCTTCTTTCTCTTCATCTGAAGACAAGGAGTCTTGCCAGTATGGAGAGAGAGAGAAGGCATCCGTCTGGTCCCAAGAAGCTGGAAATGGAGAACAGAAGACTGGAGGCTCCAGGCTCCCCCTCCCCCCACAAGCCTACCACTGAGTTGGGGTGAGCGCTCTTCCATCTGCAGCACAGGGGCACTTCTATCCACTTGCACTGCATTGGGATATTTATTATTTATCTACTGCATTTATACCCTGCCTTTCTCCCCAGGGGGGCCCAAAGAAGCTTGCATCCGTCTCTTCTCCTCTACTTTATTCTCACAGCAACCCTGTGAGGTAGGTCAGGCTGAGAGATTGTGACTGGCCCAAGGACACCCAGCAGCCTTCCAGGGCAGAGCAGGGATTTGAACCAGGATCTCCCAGTTCCCAGTCCAGCACTCTTAACCACTTCACCACACTGGCTCTTGTGGATATGAGATAGCTCCTACAGATACTGGGCACCCATAGCTATACCTTCCTTAGATCTCTGGGCGTTTGCGCTCTACCTTGGCTTTGCACTCATGCACTGGCTCTCTTCCTCTGGCTCCGTGCAGTAGTTTTGCCGGCTGTGTGGTTTCTCTGTATCCTCCAGCACAGCCTCTTCGGGCTATTTTGCATCCCTGCCCTGTGGCTATGATCCGATACACAGACTTGCTTGGGAGCAACTCAATGAACTTAGTAGGATGACTTCTGTGCCAGCTAGGTTAGGATCAGGCTGTGGGGCTCGTGCCCACAATTTAAGGACAATGTTCAAGCCCCACTGTGGCAGAAGCATCTTTTTCTCCAGGGATCTGAGTTTGCATCTGTTTTCAGCTCTTGCCTCTGGCAGGAGGGGCAACGGACTGTGGGGTGAGCAGCTATACCGGGTGTTTTATGGCAGGACACCAGACGTTTCAGGTAGGTCACTCACCTGGGCTCTGCCACATTCAGACAAACTTTCTCCCTAAGACAGGGCTGCCCCCCCTTGAGATTCCCACCTGCCTCTTCTCACACTGTCCAGACCCCATTCAAACCTCTGATAGAACCAAATGGCATGAACTGCCTTTCTCCAGGCTCCGGCTCTGGAATTTTATTCTCTCCCCCCATAGTCCTGCTTCCGAAACAGAACTTTTTTTTTCCTCGGAAGCTGTGCATTCTAATCTCCTTTTGGTTATCTGGGACAGGTAAAAGTCCAACATTCTTGCTTCCTGTATAATCATTAACTGGAGAGAAAATGCTGTTGGACTGCTAGGAGCCTCGGAAACTTTCTTTTGTTTTTGGCGGTCAAGTTGCAACCAACTTATAGCGACCCAGGAGGGTTTTCAAGGCAAGAGACGTTCAGAGGTGGTTTGCCCTTGCCTGCCTCTGTGTGGCAACCCTGGACTTCCTTGGGGGTCTCCCATCCAAATACTAACCAGCTTGGCTTTCAAGGTCTGACGAGATCGGGCTTGGAAATTTAGTCTGAGATAAACCCGGCACCTTGTAGACGGGAGACGGAGACAATGTAACCAAATGCTACTTCCTGATTCACTCTTCTCAGCTTTGGCACAGAAGGCAGTGTAACTTGGAACTTTGTATCCTGCAAGTTAGGACCGCAGCCCTCTGTGTAGTTTACTTGGGAGTAAGCACCACTGAATTACTGTGCTTGCTGGGAAACATGCACAGAATTAGGGAGCATACACACAGTTTTGTCTGACATTTCTTTAAGCTATTTTTCTTCCCAGTGATTTCTCATTGGACTGGGGAGTCTGCTTTCAGCCTCCAGTGAGAGGGATCTGCCTCCCCCCTGGGTGGGCTGTGCTTGCTTAGCCTCAGTTCCCCAATCAGTTAAATGGGACTAATAGCTGACTTACTTACTTCATTCATTCCCTGCCTCTCTCCCCAATGGGGATCATCCTCGCCTCTGTTTTATCCTCACAACAGCCCTGTGAGATTAATGAGGCAGAGAGTGTGTGACTGGCCCAAGGTCATCCAGCGATTCGAACCTGGATCTCCCAAATCCTAGTCTGACTCTCTTGCCAATATACCACGCTGAGAGTGGTGCTACACCAGTTCCTCACTGTGCCTTGGCCCCCAGTCCTAAACACCCATACTTCTAAGTTAGCTATCTGAAATTATATTTTGTATTTTTAAAAATATATTTAAGAACAAAAAAGGACCCGCAAGTCAAGAGACATCCCTGACAGAGATAACTGAAGGGTAGGACAAAGTGTGAGTCCAGGGGCACCTTTAAGACCAATGAAGTTTTATTCCTGGTATAAGCTTTCATGAGCACGCATACTTCTTCAGATGCAAAAATGTATCTGAAGAAAGTGTGCGTGCGTGTGGCAGCTTATATCACGAATATAACTTTGTTGGTCTTAAAGGTGCCCCTGGACTCACACTTTGTTCTGCTGCTTCAGACCAACATAGCGACCCACACGAATCAACCACAGGGTAAATGTTCTGTAGTGATTTTTGCCACTAGTGAAAAGGAGGAAATGTAGAGAAATCATCTAGTTATACAGAGACAGATCAAGATGGGTAGCTGTGTTAGTCTGTAGCAATAGAAAAGAGCCAGAGTCCAGGAGCATCTTAACAAAATCTGTGGCAGCAGGGGAGCAGCTTCCGTGAGTCACTGCTCACTTCTTCAGATCAGCTAGAATACATATCCGTATCTGAAGAGGTGAGCTGTGACTCACGGAAGCTGCTCCCCTGCCACAAATCTCGTCAGTCTTTAAGGTGCTCCTGGGCTCTGGCTGTTTCCTACTGCTGCTTACCCGTAACAGCCTCCTGTCTTTTTTTAAAACTCTGGGTGACCAAGTAGAGGTCAGAATAAAAGCCAAGACCAGGGGAAAGACACAGACACTGGATGACCCCAGACAACCCTGTTTGGTCTGCTGGCTGGGAGCCTTCAAGTAGTCAGTCAATACCAACTGCTGAGGCGTCATTTAGGCCCTGCCTCTCTCCCCCATGGGGATTCAAGGTGTCTTACATAATTATCCTCTCCTTTGTTTTATCCTCCCAACAGCCCTATGAGGTAGATGGGGCACAGAGTATGTGACTGGCCCAAGGTCACCCAGCAAACTTCCATGGCAAATTGGGGATCTGATCTGAACCTGGACTGCCTAAATCCTAGTCTGACTCTCTTGCCAATATACCACGCTGAGAGTGGTGCTACACCAGTTCCTCACTGTGCCTTGGCCCCCAGTCCTAAACGCCCATACTTGTAAGTTAGGTATTTGAAATTATATGTTGTATTTTAAAAATATAGTTAAGAACAAAAAAGTACTCAAAAGTCAAGAGACATCCCTGACAGAGATAACTGAAGTGTATTTCTCACAATAGAAGAACTCGTGGGCACTCCATGAAATTGCTGAGCAGTCGGTTTAGAACAGATAAAAGGAAGTCCTTCTTCACCCAAAGGGTGATTAACACATGGAATTCACTGCCACAGGAGGTGGCGGCGGCTACAAGCATGGACGGCTTCAAGAGGGAGTTGGATAAACATCTGGAGCAAAGGTCCATCAGTGGCTATTAGCCACAAGGTATGGATAGGAACTCTCAGTCTGGGGCAGGTGATGGTCTGTAGTCTTGGTGCTTGGTGGGGGGCAACAGTGGGAGGGCTTCGAGTGTCCTGGCCCCACTGGTGGACCTCCTGAGGGCACCTGGTGTTTGTGGCCAATGTGTGACACAGTGTTGGACTGGATGGGCCACTGGCCTGATCCAGCATTGGCTTTTCTTATGTTCTTATGTTAGAACCAAGTTTGAGTCCAGGAGCACCTTTAAGACCAATGAAGTTTTATTCCTGGTATAAGCTTTCATATGCATGCACACTTCTTCAGATACACAAATGTATCTGAAGGAAGTGTGCGTGCACAGGAAAGCTTATTCCAGGAATATAACTTTGTTGGTCTTAAAGGTGCCCCTGGACTCAAACTTTGTTCTGCTGCTTCAGACCAACATAGCGACCCACACGAATCAACCACAGGGTAAATGTTCTGTAGTGATTTTTGCCACTGGTGAAAAGGAGGAAATGTAGAGAAATCATCTAGTTATACAGAGACAGATCAAGATGGGTAGCTGTGTTAGTCTGTCTGTAGCAACAGAAAAGAGCCAGAGTCCAGGAGCATCTTAAAGACTTAGCAAAATTTGTGGCAGGGGAGGAGCCTTCGTGAGTCACGGCTCACTTCTTCAGTATTCTAGCTGCATCTGAAGACGTGAGCACTGTTTCAAAAAAACTCATACCTTGCCACAAATCTTAATTTTTTAAATATATATATATATCTAAGAACAAAAAAGGACACACATATTGAGAAATAATCCCTGACTCCTCCTGTCATCTTAAAAAACAAACAAACCCAAGGGACCAAGTAGTGATCAGAACAAAAACCAAGACTAGAGGAAGGACACGGTTGCGGACACTCAGGCACTAGATGACCCCGGACAACCCCGTCTGGTCTGCTGGCTGGGAGCCGTCAAGTGGTCAGTAAATACCAACTGCTGAGACCAGCTGTTTGTGTTGCTCAACTGCCACGATATTGCTTGGTGCACAGGGTGCGAAATCAGGCAGGGAGAAACAGCCTAGACCTCTCTCAAAATGAGCATGGAAGAGGACCTCAAAGAGAAATTCCATTCCTTCTTTACTGCCTTGCTTATGCCACAGGTCTCATCACACCGTAGCATTCATGAATCTAAGATGTCTCTGTTCTCAAGGGGTGGTTCATGCGGACTGGAGCGTCCAGAAGGGTTGGTGGAGGGAGAGAGAGCCGGGGGATGTAGTGGTCAGAGTGCTGGTTGGACCAGGAATGGGGAGACCCAGGATCCAATCCCCACTCTTCCACGGAAGCTTACAGGATGACCTTGGGCCACTCACACCTCTCAGCCTGACCTACCGCATGGGATTGCCGTGAGGATAAAATGGAGGAGGGGAGGGATGAAGAAGAAGAAGAGAGAAGACACTGGATTTATACCCCGCCCTTCACAACCCAAAGCAGTCTCAGAGCAGCTTACAAACGACTTTCCCGTCTCCTCCCCATAACAGACAGACACCCTGGGAGGTAGGTGGGGCTGAGAGAGCTCTTTTCCAAGCTGTCCTTGAGAGAACAGCTGGTACAGAGCTATGGCTTGCCCAAGGTCATCCAGCAGGTGCAAGTGGAGGGGTGGGGACTCAAACCCGGTTCTCCTAGATTAGAGTCCGCGCACTTAACCACAACACCAGACTGGCTACTTTGTGTCCCCATTGGGGAGAAAGACGTGGCATAAATGATATACATTAAACAAAAATAAAGCCTCCCCCCTTGTTAGCGCTGTTGAATAGGGTTGCCAGCTCTGGGCTGGAAAATACCTGGAGGATTTGGGAGGTGGAGCTGGGTTTGGGGAGGAGCTTCGATGGGGTATAATGCCATGGAGTTCATCTTCCAAAGTAGCCATTTTCTCCTGGTGAATCGACCTCTGCTGCTGGGCGATCAGTTGTAATCTCCAGCCACTACCTGGAGGTTGGCAACTCTTATCACAGAAGCATAAGCTGCCATAAGAATGGCCCAGAGGAGATGGCACTCAGACTTCACGGCAGCTGCAAGCATAAAGAACAGCAGAGCCACAAAGTCCTGCAGTGGCCCATTCCAGTCCAGCACGGGGGGGGGGGGGGGGGGGGGAGAGAGGTGCCAGCAAAGGAAGCAGGGGGGGTGGGCAGAGCCCAGGGCGGAGTTAGTGGCTTGACTTCCTCCGGGCAGCGGCCAGTGTGGGCCCTCTGTAAAGCAGAATGTGCCTAGCAGCTGCCTAGAAGGGAGAGCTGGAAAGGGTGAGAGAACGTCTCCCATGTGCCAGTATTTCCCTCTGCCCCTGGATGGTTGAGCGCTTAACCATTCCCACGCAGCTTTCTGTGACTGCCCCCTGGCGTCTGCATGGATACTTTGCAGTTTTCACTATTCATTTACGTAACAATGTATTTTTTACAGCAGTAATAAAACACTGATTTATTTACTTCATTTATTCCCCACTTTTCCCTCTACTGAGTACCCAGAGTGGTTTACAACATCCCACATTCTCCATTTTATCCTCACAGCAACCCTTTGAGGTAGGTTAGGTTGAGAGTGCGGACTGGCCCAAGGTCACCCAGCGAGCTTCTGCGGCAGAGTGGGGATTTGAACCTGGATCTCCCAGTCTGACACTCTAACCACAACACCAGGCTGGAATAAGACTATAGTTCTCAACTAAAATTAAGTGTTGTTATTAATTATAGCATCAAGGGTTAAAAACAGCAGCCCACATACTAAGATTGGAGTGAAAAGCTCCTAAATCCAGCTACAGTTTGGGAAATACAGGGAGATTTTGGGGGTGGCGCCTGAGGAGGGCAGGGTTTGGAAAAGGAGGGAGTTCAGCAAGGTAGAATGCCACAGAATCCACCTTCCAAAGCAGCCATTTCCTCCAGGGGAACTGATTTTTGTCTCCTGGAAATGAAGTGTAACCCCAGGAGATCTCCAGCCACTACCTGGAGGTTGGCAACCCTAAAAACCCTTGACCTGACTATTTGCTTACCAGCCGAAGGGGTTACATGGCTGTTCCAGTCTTGCAAGAGAGTCACATTTGTCCAGCAACCCACCCTAGGGCTGTCACTGGCCGTAGTCAAGTTGGGATGGAGGATGCTCTGCTAGCCTTGGATAGGTTATACTTTGGCCTCTCAGTCTGTGGCTGTATGGAAAATGTACAAATCCCCAGCCCTTCCCTTCACCAGCCAGTGTTCCCCTCCCTGGGTAGGCTTGGGGGGTGGGGGGAAGCAGGGAAAAAAAGCAACTTTAACTTTAAATGTGTCCTCAAAGCTCCCACCCCTCTGGCCGGCTTGGAGAAAGCATTTCTCTCTTTAAATATCTTTATCCATATCTGAATACCCTTTTTTATTTCTGCAGTCTTATTTAATGTTAATGTTAACAAAAAGCAAATTTGCATATTTTCCAATAAAACGTGTGTAATATTTGTTCATGTCTTGCAGCTCTCAGACATCCAATGTTACTTCTATGTGGCTCTTAGGTTAAGCAAGTTTGGCGACCCTTGCCCTAGAGAAATGGAAGCTTTGGAGGGTGAGCGCTAGATGGCATTGTACCCCACTGAGGTTCCTGCCCTCTCCAGGCTAGACTCCCAAATCTCCAGGTGTTTCCTAACCTGGAGCTGGCAACCTTCCCCTTCCATCCCTCGCTGGTGGCCTGGGAGGACTTGGCAATAAAATACCACTGAACCTGCCCTCTAAAGCTGCACTTTTCTCCAGGGGAAACTGAGCTCTGTAATCTGGAGGTCAGCTGGTCTTCTGTGAGAACTCCAGGCCTTGCCTGGAGGTTGGGAACCCTAAGGATTGCAAAGGTTCTTCAGCACAATGTAAGTCAACCGCTACAGGTGCGTCTGTCACGTTTGCAGCCCGCTGGCAGAGCGGCTGATTTGTAGTTTTTGCTTTTTCAGAACTGGATTTCAACTGGCCGCCCTTCTGCACGGTTGCCATGGTAAACATGGCGGCCACCCTCTCCCAAGATGGCCGGGGAAGTCCGCGTGGGCCCACACCAGGAGCAAAAAAAAAAAAGTCTGCGCGAGACACTCTGTCCCGCCCGCTCTATGGTAAGCGACGAGCATTCCGAACGGAATCTCTCCACTGCGCATGCGCCCCGGCGCAAGCCGCTCCTGGAACCAGGCCGGGAGCCCCAGCGCGCAAATGGCCGCAGTTCTAGGCGCCTGCGCGCTGCGATAGGTGTGGCCCTTCAGTGACGAAGCGGGACCTTCTGCGTACGCATGCGCACTGAGGAGGCAACACTCCCTTCCCAGCGTACGGCATGCGCGCCGCGGTGGGGGTGTTCCGCTCTGGTTGCTGGCCGCTCCTCCCCGCGGCAAGCAACGCGCATGCCCAGAGCCGGTCGGAGGAGGCGGGCGACCCTCTCCTGCTTCGTCACCGCTCTGTGCGCAGGCGTGGGGGGGCGGCCCCTTCCTGGCGGCGGCCGCCTCGCTCTGGGCTGGGCGTGCGTAGTGCGCGTGCGGGGGAAAAGGTGGCGGGGGGAAGGGCGAGGGGAGGCGATAAGTGCGCTTGCGCACTGCGGGCTGGGTTGCAGCAGGCAGCGGCGGTTGAGCTCGCGGCGGGTGAGTGAGTGGGGGAGGGGGTGCGGGAGGGGGAGGCGGCGGAGGGAGGGGCGCGGCGGCGGCGGCGGAGGGGGGGAGGCCCGGCCGGAACCAGGCCGCGTGGCCCCCCGCACGAGAGGCTCAGGGAGGCGGCGGCAGGAGCAGCAGGCCGGCCTCTCGCGTGGTCGGGAGGGGGGAGGAGGAGGCGGGGGGAGGAGGAGGCGGCGGGCGGGTCCCAGCGCCCAGCCCAGGCCGCGGTATCAGCCCCCGGCGGGGGGGTGGGGGGGCTGGCTGCAAAAAGGAGACCTGGCCGGGGAACCGTGCGCGCGTGTGGGGGGGGGAGGCCTGGAGGTCTCAGAGCTGGCGGCCCCCTTTTTGCTGTTTGATACAAGGGGAGGGGGCTCCTGCACCGCCTCTCTCCCTTGGCCTCCCAGCAGGAGGATGCACCCTGGGGGCGGGAGTCTCGTTGTCTGCCGGGGGGAGCTGCTCTGAGCCCCTCTAAATGCCAGAAAACCAGTCCTCCCGACCCCGGGTCGGGAGGACTGGTTTTCTGGCATTTAGAGGGGCCGGGGTGGGGGGGCTGCGGGGAGGAAAGGGCCCGTGGAGTTTCAGAAGCCCCTCTGGCGCTTGGGGGGGGGGGCTTTAAAAGACAGGCCCCGGAGCCTCCGAGGGCTGCCTCCCAGGGGGTGTTGCGGGGGTGCGTGTGTGTGTCTTGATGAAGCTTCTTGGGGCCGGATTTCCAGGGCCTCTGCTCGGTGGGGCCTGCAGGGTGGTCCCCTGGGGTGTCCAGAAAGTCTCCTTGGGCCCGGGGGCGGGGGGGCTTGGCCTGGCCTCAACTTCAGCAAGAGGGGAGGGGTGCGATGCTCCCTCTGAGCTGTGGAGTCTAGTGGGCAAAAATTCTACTTTGTGAGCTGCTGGCATTAAAGCTGTGAGCGAGCGGTTTGGCTGCTGCATGAATTAGTTGGCTCTGGAGCCCTCCTTCCCGAGGGAAGAGGAAAATGTGTGAGCCGGAGGCTAAAAAAACTGTGAGCTGGCTCACACTAACTCAGCTTAGAAGGAACACTGGAGAAGTGTGGCATGAGCCGTTTGAGGCTGGGTTTCTCCAGGCAGAGATGTCTAGGGCTTCGGAATCAGGCCAACGCTAACAGCCATTCCCTCTGAAACTTGGGTACTGGCATATCAGGGGTGCATGTCTGAAGTAGGTGGAGAAGATGCTGCGTCTTCCCCCCCTTCCCAAATTTCCGTGTAGGGCTGAGGACCCTCTGAGAAGGTGGGCTCCCCTGAGGGAGAGGTGAGTCCAGGGGAATAGAGGACGGCTGGGAGAAGATGTTATTTATTTGCTTCTTTGATATCCCATCCCCCCCCCCCCCCAGCAGGGCCCCAAGGTGGCTTATATAATTCTCTTCTCCTTCATTATATTCTCACAACAGCCCTGTGAGGGAGGTTAGCCTGAGAGTCTGTGTGGCTTTCCCAGGGTCACCCAGTCAGCTTCCATGGTGGAAGATCCTAGTCCAACACTAACAACTACACTGACTCTCATGTGTGGGGCCGGGGGGGGGGGGGCGCGGGAGAGATTGTTCTGTTGATGGGGATGGGTTCTGGGGGTATGGGGTGCGGAGGTGTCTGGTTCACCTTCAGAGGGGCTGGCATGGATTGGGTGCATGGAGGACTGGGGCCATCTGGTTGGTTGCGAGATTGGGGGTCTAAATCTGGAATTGGGGAGGTGGACCAGTGTGTGTGTGGGGGGTTTAAAAAGGAACTGTGGCAGAGCAAATTGGTCTCGTGCGGAAAGGGTGCCATTTGTCCCTGTGACTGAGGTGAGGGGTTGGATGGATGGGGCAGGAGCCTTGGCTGCCTAGGGGCACCAGGGCAGGCGAGCAGGTTAATTAATTCCTGGTGAGACAACCAACATGCTTAGCCCCAGGTTTAAAAGTTTATTTGTTTCTTAAAGCATTTGCATCCTTCTTTCACTCTTGGCTCAAGGTGGCTGGCGATAATGAGGGCGGAGAGTCCCTTCTTCCTTAAGATGGGAAGAGGCACTGAGAAAAGCTGAGACCTGGAATTCCTCCCATAACAGCAACTGCTGTGTGCTCCAGGGGTGGGGTGGGCTTCTCCACTGGGCTTGGGGGGGGGGTAATCCCGCCTGACCAGTGCTCGTCATTTCCCACCCAGTGCACCTGGCCCCTGAGCTGCTAGTGGGGGACGGAGGCAGGGACGGTGAATGGTAGCTGGGTTTGTCTTGCATGACAGAGCCCCCGGGTCCGGCTTGGGCTGGAGCAGACTGAGGCTTGGAAACAGGGGTCATTCTGAGCATATGGGGGAGGAGGGGGAGCGAGCCAGCGGCCGAGAGTGCGGCATTCAGAGCTGAGCGAGGTTTGTGTCCTGCAGCACCACCTCAGAGGCCAACAAGGTTTTCAGGGTCTGAGCAGTAGGAAGTCAAGGGTCTTAAGGTGCGACTGGACTCCAGTCTAGCTCTTCTGCAGCAGCCTATCACAGCTCCTCTCAGAACGCAGCCAGAGAGGGGTTCCTCCCCCCTGCCCCTCATGTCATTCTGGACGTGGGGTGTGTGTGTGTGGCTGTGCTGGGGTGCTGCCCTCCGAGCAGTGCTGTCCGTCCTGCTCCCCCCCCCCCCCCCCCCCCGTCTTCCCTGGGCCATGTGGCTGGGGGGCTGGCTCTCCGCAGTGGCAGCTGAGCTGAATCATGCCTGGTGTTGGCAGGAAGCGAGGGAGTCTCTCTCTCTCTCTCTCTCCAAACATGTGGCATGGAGGGGAGCCCGCCTCTCTCTCTCTCTCTCTCTCAGGCAAAGTGGGGTAGAACTTCCTGCCTGGCTCCGCAGCTCCCTCCCCCTTTTCCCTCTGCAAAATCGGAAGCACGTGGTCTTGCTCCAGGGTTCTGGGCGGTGATAGGGCCGCTTCTCAGAAGGAGCTGTCATTCCATTCTGCGCAAGCGGCTGCTATTATGGTTGACAGTTGTCCTAATCAATTATCGGGGCCTGGGGCAGGTGAGGAGTGGCTCAGGGGAGGGACCGGTTGGTTGCGGTGGCACTAAAAGCAGCTCCGGAGCTCCCTGGAGAGGGGAAATGAATCTCCTCTTCTCTCCCTCTCGGCAGCGGCCGAGAATTAGCAAGCAGCTGCAGCCCTTGTCTTAATGGCTGGGGCCGGGCTGCATCACATCCTCCGGAGAGCTGCCTGTGTCCGCCCCCCGCTGGAAGATGGAAGGGCCCTGGCCACCTCTAGAGCCACGTGCCTGCAAGAGACCACAAGGCCTGGGCTTTGTACCAGCTGAATTGCAGCCTCCTAAGAAGCCCTGAGTGCAAGAGACAGTTAGGGGATTGTGGGGGGGGGGGGGGGGGCAGGCTTGGTCCCATTCCTGATCCTTGGTACAGAGGCAGAGAACTACTTGAGGGGGGTTGAGCACAGGACGATGGGGGTTCTGGTGGGGGGGGGGCACGCAGTGGGGTTTATTGCTCTCCACCTGAAATTCCTCCTTGGGCCCCGTGTAGGGAGGAGGGAGAGGTGAGGGCGTGGCTTTCCTGGCTGCCTGGAAGTTGCAGCAGGATCTTTGTAGGAGACACACAACTTGAGAGTAGGAGCTGGGCTTGATGGCCTGACCCTGGTGGGGCGAAGCCAGGTGCTCAGGTCGGGCGGGTTGTGGGGCTTCCTGGTCTTGAGTGGGGAAGGGCATGTGCCCCACCCACCTGGCCCCCGTTGGAGGTGGCTCATCATCACAGTCCCTGGGGCAGAAAGCCTCATTCTTTTCTCTCCTGGGATTTGCAGGTTTCCTTTAGATAGGAAGAAAAGTGAAATCCTTGTGGCTCGTTTTTCCTGTCAGTGAGCCACAGGCACCCCTGCCTTGCCAGCCCCTGGGACGAAAGGGAAGGGAAGGATGAGGTGCTGACTGAAGGGGGTGGCCGTGCTGGACTGCAGTCGGAAGAGCTCGATTCAAGTCCAGGAACACCTTGGAGACCACCAGGAGGTTTTTTTTGGGGGGGAAGTTCTGAGTTTTCGAAAGTGAAAGCCCCCACTGTCAGATCCAGGCTTCATTCAGCTTCTGGGTGAAGTTGTCTTCAGTGCAGGGAGAGCCCACAGCCCGCCTTCTTCCCTGTTAGTGTTTGAAATGCTTTATAGGCTGCTTGTCCACCCAAATGCATAAAGCATCTTTGTCAAGATGAGTCTGGCAAGGGGTGTGTGTAAACGTATCTGCATTTGCTCCCTCAGGCCCCATCTTTGTTGCTGGCTTCAACTCTGCAATAGTTGGAGGGGGAGACACACCCCCCCCCTTCCTGGAGAGACAGCCTCCCTGGTGTGGGCAGCCGTGCCGTGGCCGGGTGAGAGCGAGTCTTCAGGCATCCCGGCTCCTTGCAGCTGCAGCTGAGAGCCAGTTTGGTGTAGCGGTTAAGTGCGTGGCCTCTAATCTGGGAGAACCAGGTTTGATTCCCCACTCCTCCACTTGCACCTGCTGGATGACCGTGGGCAAGTCGTAGTTCTGACAAGAGCTGTCCTTGAAAAGGCAGTTCTGGAAAGAGCTCTCTCAGCCCCACCCACCTCACAGGGTGTCTGTTGTGGGGAGGGGAAAGGAGTTTGTAAGCCGCTCTGAGACTCCCAAGTGAAGGGCGGGATATAAATCCAATCTCTTCACCTCGTCTCTTCTCTTCTTCTCCTGTTGCAGGCTTCATTGGTAGCCTCTGGTCTCATGAAAAAACTGGTCAGCCACAAAGGGTGGGGCGTTGCTGACCAAGCAGTCAGCCTTAGGGGGTGTTGGCTCACATGTAGCCCGTGGGCACATTGCTAGGGCATTGACTGTACAGGGCAAGAGGCGAACAGTTTGACCTGTGCCTCTTGAGTGCTTGGAGCCAGGTTAGTAAATGGCTGCATCCCAAGGGAAGAGCCTCTTCAAGTCCTTGCGGGGCCGGTAGAGGATCCTGGGGTGTTTGGGAAGGGGCCATGGGGAGGTGCTGCTGGTGAGGCCTCACTTCAGTCCTGAGCTACACTGGAAAATGTCAAATTCTCAGGTCTGGGCACTGGACTTTTTAATTTTAATTTTTGTACTTTTAAAATGTGTGTGTGTGTGTGTGCACCTGGAAGTCATGACGACCTCTGGTGACTGACCCCTACGGGAGGCCTGGAAGATATTCAGAGAGGTGGCTGAATAAAGCCTGCTCCCGCCTCCCGCCTGCTGGTCTTCCAAGGAGGTCTCCCATCTGAGTACTAGCCAGAGTCGACCCTGCTTAGCTTCCATGAACTGACAAGGCCGGGCTTGCCTGGGCTATCTAGGTCAGGGTGGCACTGGACTTTTTAGATACCAGTCCTGCCTGCCACTGGTGCGCGCCTCCTGTCAACGGAGAAATTGTCCAGTCGGCAGGCGGAGTGGCTGGCTGCTGCTTTGAGCACACCCTTCTCTCCGTCTGGGGCCAGTATGCCGATGCCTGGATGTGCTTGACTGGCCATGCTGCCTTGGGAGCTCTTTCCTAGGCATCCTGGGACGCGTGCTGAAGGCTGCACACAAGCTCCCTCCCAGCTCTGTGGCGGGTTGCTGCTTAAGGGTCTTGGGGCCGTGTGGTGAGGAAAGCCCACCAGCTTCTCATGGGTTGCTTCCTGAAGAGCTGCGTTGGCTGGAGTGGCTGGTGGGAGCTGGGCCATGAGGAGAACTGGCCGTGGGGTTTTGCCTGAGACTTTGCCTGATGAAGGGGGCATGTGTGTCAGTCGGCATGGTCGTGGCCTCTAGGAGCTTGTGCATCCTGCTTTCCCCTTTTAAAGTGCCAGGTCAGGTGTCTGTTGCAGTAAAACTGCCTCTGGCCTGGAAGAGGTCACACAAAGTGTGCCGAGATGTTCTTATGCCTTGTTCTTGGGCACTTTCCCTCTTCCTGCTGGTGTGTTGAGTTTGGGCGACCGGAGGCCCTTCCCACCGGGGCTGATATCCTGTGGCTCCTTTCCTTTGATTCATCCTTTTTTCTCTCCTCCTCCCCCTTCCTTGTCCCAGCAGTTTTCGTAACACCTGATCCATCATGGCTGATGACCTCGACTTCGAGACCGGCGATGCCGGGGCCTCTGCCACCTTCCCCATGCAGTGCTCCGCTCTCCGCAAGAATGGCTTTGTGGTGCTCAAAGGGCGTCCCTGCAAGATTGTGGAGATGTCTACCTCCAAGACCGGGAAGCACGGGCATGCCAAAGTAAGTCTGCCTCGTCCCCCTTCTCTCGGCTTGCCCCGGCCTCTGGGGGCTCTTGGCCTCCGTCCCGTCTCTGGTGGGCAGTGCAGCCCGGCAGGTGTTCTCTGTGCATGAGTTTGTATTGGGGGGGGGGGGAAGCGGGGATGTTTTGTTGCCTTGCCTTGGTTATTCATTTGCTTCCTTTCTCCTCAGTGGGGAGTCGGAAGCAGCTTACATAATTCTCTTCTCCTCTGTTTTATCCTTACAACGAGTCTGTGTGTGAGGCTGAGAGTGCATGATTGGCTGAAGGTCACCCAGTGAGCTTCCTTGGCAGAGTGGGGATTCGAACCTGGCTCTCACAGATCTTAGTCCATCACTCTAACCACTACACCACCCTGGTTCTCTCCCAGTGTGTACCTTGTCTTCTTTATCAGCCCACTTCATGCCCCGACGGGCTGGGCTCGTGTGAACAGAAGCTGACAGTGTGCGGTGATGTGGCTTTTCCAGGGAAAAGGTTCCCATTCAAATTGAAGCACTGATTGCAAACTTCCAGTCCTGTTAGCCAAAGAAAGCGGATACACCGTGTATGAGTGCCAGGGGTCCGTCCCTGTTTCACATCCCTCATTTAGCCCATCTAGCAGATCTGATTTACAGTCCTGACAGCTATAAATAAGCAGACTATATTTACATTCGCAGGGCAGAATATTTACCAGGGAAAGAATATAGCATTGGAAAATTGGCTGTTTGGTCAAGTTTTTCACCCTATGTGACCGATGACATGTTAAAAACATAATGGAAGCCAATGTTGGATCAGGCCAGTGGCCCATCCAGTTCAACACTCTGTCACACAGTGGCCAAAAACACCAGGTGCCCTCAGGAGGCTGAGAGTTCCTATCTGTACCTTGTGGCTAATAACCACTGATGGACCTCTGCTCCATATGTTTACCTAATTCCCTCTTGAAGCCACCCATGCTTGTAGCCGCCACCACCTCCTGTGGCAGTGAATTCCACGTGTGACTCACTCTTTGGGTGAAGAAGGACTTCCTTTTATCTGTTCTAACCCAACTGCTCAGCAATTTCATGGAGTGCCCGCGAGTTCTTGTATTGTGAGAAAGGGAGAAAAGGACTTCTTTCTCTACCTGCTCTATCCCATGCATAATCTTGTAAACCTCGATCATGTCACTCCTCAGCCGTCCTTTCTCCAAGCTCAAGAGCCCCAAGCGCTTCAACTTTTCTTCATAGGGAAAGTGTTCCAACCCTTTTATCATTCTAGTTGTCCTCCTCTGCACTTTCTCCAGTGCTATAATATCTTTTTTGAGGTGTGGCGACCAGAACTGTATGCAGTACTCCAAATGAGGTCGCACCATCGATTTATTCCACTGCCTGTTTGGAAGAAGAGGGACTCTTCCCTGGGACAGGCATTCAAACTGGGATTCTGCCTGCTGATTCATGCTGGCTCCCTGTGGGATGAAGTTAAGGGGAACCCTTAATACAGGCTAGAATGCTGCAGCCAAAAAAATAGGCCCGTCAGTCTGACGAAACATGAATGTCCACTCCTCCCCCTTCTCTAACAATCATTGCCCCTTGTGGGGCTGCCAGATAATGAGGACAGATGCTGGAGCTGGCAGAGTTCCCCCTCAGATAGACTTCATGGGGCTCCTTGCCTCAGCCGCTTGTTTCTGTGCCTCACCACTCTGTTTGTGTGTCTGCGCTGATACCCTCCTCTTGCCTTGTTTCCTGGCCTCTCCCCCCCCCCAAAGCTTCAGCCTGGCCGTGGGGTCTGTGGGACTCTTCCTTCCCACCCCGAATCTGAAAACTGTGAAAGCCTTGGCTGCTTGAGTCTCTGGGCAGGTGAGGCCTTCACTGATGCTGCTTTGGCTCTGCCAGTCGGTGCGGGAGGCTGCCCCACAGCCCAACGTAGTAGACGCACCAGCTCAAGCTCTCAGTGTGGGAGTCGCTGATAAGGGACCATCATGGTGGAAACAGGCCAGGCAGAAAAGGAGGGGAGAGACTCTGCAGGCCGTTGTTTAATTTTGGAGTTGGCCTGCTGTGGGACTGTGACGTCCTTGCTTATTGGAGAGACCGTTTCTCCTTTAAAACGCACTCTGTGTACATGAACTTGGTAGATTTCTGCTGCCACCAGGCATTAAAGAATCCAACTCTCTCTGTTTTGGTCGAACGACCCAGTGTCTGGGCGCGTCAGAGGATTATGTGGCTCTGAGGAAGGACTGATCAGATTGCTGGGATAAGTTTAAACAAATAAGGATTTATTGATACAAGAACAAAATAGGTTTCTGGGTAATTTTGAACTGTTGTTGAAGAAAGAAAATATAACTGACAAAGCTTGGCGTCGCACACCAAAACTCAACTCTCTTAGATACTCAGTCTAAACTCTCTCTCATATATAGCCACACAGGCTAAACTCTTTCCACAACTCTCCATACTTGTCTCTTTAAGAACACTGAATCCCCCCAGAGACATCGCTCCTAAAAAGCCCAGTCTAGATTTCAGTGTTTTCAGGAAGGCCCTGGCATTCATGGGAGGGAAAGGGGCAGTGGCTCAGTGGAAGAGCATCTGTTGGGCAAGCGGGAGGTCCCAGGTTCGATCCTTGGCATCTCCAGTTTCAGAGGACCAGGCCGGAGGTGAGGTGAAAGACCTCCGCCTGTGGCTTGGAGAGCCGCTGCCAGTCTGAGTAGGTGAGACTGACCTTGATGGACCCCAGGTGTGTGTGTGTGTGTCTGATATGGTATAGGGCAGCTGCTTCATGTGTGTTCATGATGCAGGGAAGGCTGGCAGCTTGGCTACGAGGCCCGAGCGTGAGGCACAACGCAAAGGCAGGCCGAGCGGAGGCAGAGCACCAGGGCGGGGCTGGAGGTCCAGAGCAGAAGCAGGCTTCCCGGAGAGGGCTGTGCTCCAGCTCCAGAGTGGCTTGCGAAGCCACCTTCCAGGGTATCTTGGGGCGGGCAGCTGGAAGGATGCCTTCCATGATTCCTGCCTCAGGCTGGCCTCTGTGGCTCTCCCCGTCTTCCTTTGGTCCTCTGATGAAGGCTTGGCCTGAGGCCCAGTGACTGACCCGGGGACACCCGGCGGGGTGGATGGCCAAGCAGGGAATTCGAGCCCAGCTCTCCCCAACCTTCTGGCTGCGAGTTTCCGAGCCATGCAGCCGGCGAGCGCCCTTGCTGGGCTGCCTGGTTGAGGCTTCCTCTCCCCCCCCCCCCCCTTCTGCTCAGGTGCATCTGGTTGGCATAGACATCTTCACCGGGAAGAAATACGAAGACATCTGCCCTTCAACCCACAACATGGATGTGCCCAATATTAAGAGAAATGACTTCCAGGTAGGAGGGCAGTGGCGGGGCGTGCCGGGGCAGGGAATCTCCCGAGGAGCCCTGGGCCGGCAGGAGGCGTCTCTGTGGGCAACGGAAGAGTTCTGGCATTGCTGCAGGATCGGGCCAGAGTGGCCGTGGGGGCGGGGTGAAGTCTGCCGGGGGGAGGGGGCTTCAAAGAATGCAGAAAGCCCAAGATCATCGGGACTGTTCCTGTTGGTCTCTCTGCCTTGGAACGGACCCGAAGGACTCCTCCTGGGTCTGCCCTTCCCAGGGGGCTAGTGAATGCCAGCATCGCCCCACTTGGGAGTGCCCGTGGGTGGGTGGGTGTCTCTCTGAAAACTAGCAGAGCTCCCCCAGGACAGCTGGGGGTGAGGAGCGATGGGCGGCGTCTTCTGAGGGCTGGTGCAGCAGCGTGGGGGTGAGGTGAGAAGAGGCCGCCTGCGGGGCCCCCTGCTTACGGTGTTCCTTCCCCCTTCTCTCCGTTCCTCCCGGCACCTCCAGCTTATTGGGATCCAGGATGGGTACCTCTCCCTGCTCCAGGACAGCGGAGAAGTGCGGGAGGACCTGCGCCTTCCTGAGGGGGACCTGGGCAAGGAGATCGAACAGAAATATGACTGTGGCGAAGAAATCCTGGTAAGGGACAGCGCTGCTTTTCTCAGCACGTTGGGTGGGGATCCGCATGCCCCAAGGAGGGGAAGACAAGGGTTGCTAGTTTCTAGGTGATTCCTGGAGCTCTGCTACTATTACAGCCGGTCTTCAGGTGGCAGAGCTCAGTTTCCTTGGCCAAAACAGCTGCTTTAGAGGGGGGGCCTCCTGTCCCCCTCCCCCAGGCTCCCCCCCCAAAATCCGCAGAGTGGGAAACGACTCTCCCTTTCCTTTCAGATCACCGTTCTGTCTGCAATGACTGAGGAAGCTGCGGTTGCTATTAAGGCCATGGCTAAATAAAGGAACCACAGGTGAGTGCTGGAGGGCGGGCTGGCCGGCTTGGCGGGGAGAGGGTGGCAGGGCTGAGAGGGAGGGGGAGAGCACAGGGCCGGAGCCCAGCTCGAGTCCTCCTGCAGGGACTGATGGCCGCTGTTGCTTCCTCTTCTCCCATTCCAGGGCAGCAGCAGCTCCACCTTGTTATGAACCAGAGAGGATCGCAACCCGCAGACTGGCTCGATTTGGCTCCAGACCACCCAAATCTCTCTTTTTTCTCTTTCTCTCTCCCTCTTCCTTTAAAAAGCAAAATCTCCCCCCCCCCACCCCCTTTTGAATTAAACAAGAGAAAACAAACTTTTTATTTTGTGGTCTTTTAAAAGAGAAGGCTGGATGCTGATGTGTATTCCTTTTAATTTTTTTTTTCTGTTTTGGTTTGGTTTCTCTTCTCTTCCTCTCCCGGCCCACCCCGGCTCCTCCCCTCTCTCCGGTGCTAGCAACACTACAGCTGTTTTCTGGCAAAGAGATGGTGAGAATTTGCACTTAAAGGAAACATATTTAAACTGCTAGAAGGAGGAAAAAACCTTGCAAGAGACTCGTGTTTGAATTGTTCTTTTGGTTTTTTATTTTTAAAAAAGCTTGATGCTTCTGTGCTGAGGTGGTGGGGGGTGGGAGGAAAGCTGCCCCCCCCTTGCAGGAACAACCGAATCGGAGCTAAAGACCCAGTGAGAGCTGCCGACGGTGCAGTCTTTGCCCTGTCCCCTGTGTTTGTTCTTGTGAGCCTTTCTGTTGAGGGGAGGTGGGAGGGGAGGGGCCACCCTCCCCCCTCACATTTTTGAAGCTTTTTTCTCATTGGTGGTTGCAGCAGTTTGGTCAATTGTCTTGGAGGGCTTCCTTTCCCACAATGCGGAGGTTACCCATTCAGTGTGGTTTTGGGGTTTTTTTTGGGATCACTGCTCTGGTTGCTGAGCTTGCTTAACCCCCCCCCCCTTCTTAATTCTTTCTAGAGCACACGAGCCCCCCCTCCCCCACCTGGAACTGGGGGGGCAGGTCCCTGCCAGGCTGGGAGCACGGCACCCCCCCAAAAAAGCAGAGCAGACTTTGTTCTTAGGGCTTGTCTGGTAAAGATGCACATTTTGCCCCAATCCCACCCAGGCTGTGGCCCTTGTCAATCATGTTCTATTTTCTGGCAGTTCTCTAGCACGACCCCCCCCCCCCCCCAAGCCCTTTGTACTGGGTAACCAAGAGCTGTTCAAGGTAGGGATTTTCTGGGGGAACCAACTAGCACCCCAACTGTTTCCCTGGTTCATATCTTACCCCACTCCTGCTGTTGACAGGTCAGCGCTGTGGCCTCCTCCCCTGTTAATCCAACACATTTGTTAATCAACCTCAATAAAAAAAAACCATGTTTAATATGAAACGTGCTGGCTCCAGGTGTCTCATTTCCAAGGGTCTGGTGGGGGCCTCTTGGAAAGGCTGAGGGGGTGAACTTCTGTGTGGGATTGGTTGCCTGGGCTGTAAATGTTTCCAATGAGCCAGGTGTGCGATTGTGCCTCCAGGTACCAGGCAGAACGGCTGCACCACAGGCTGGGGAATAGCCCCGCCCCCGCCTGCTTCGTCTGCTTGTACAAGACTGCTTGGTGGGCCAGAGACGTTCAGCGGTGGTTTGCCGTTCCCCGCCTCTGCATGGCACACCTGGACTGCCCGTCCAAATACTAACCAGGACCAGTCCCGCTTAGCTTCCAGGATCTGACAAGACCAAGCTAGCTTGCATCTAGGCAAAGCTACTCCACAGGGCACTGAAGGCATACTGGAAGTAGGTTGCACATTGGAATAATTTCCATCCTGCGCCGCTGCAGAGTGGACTCAGAACGGCTGCCTGGAGCTGATGGGCAGACACTAGCTTGTCCAGGACTGAGAATAGCATTTGGGGCTGGTTCTTCTGGGCCACCACAGCTCTTTCACAGCTGGAATTCCACCGGAGATGGGCCATGGAGAATCTCTTGAGCTGGAGAGTCGCTGCGTAGGCTGCCTCCTGCCTTGGAGTCTGTTGTGGTTACAGTGGTGGTAAAGGGGGTTAATGCCTCGGCCAGCACTGCCTCCTCACTCAGTGGGGCAGCTTCTAATTTGGTCATAATTTCAGTCCCCAGCATCTCCAGTAAAAAAAAAAGGACCAGGAAGGAAGTGATGTGAAAGACCTTTCTCTGCCTGGCCTGGGACCCTGGAGAGCTGCTGCCAGCCTGAGTAGACAATATTGACCTTGATGGACTAAGGATCTGCGGGTGGGGGGGAATGCCATGTGGTTCAGCGGCAGAGCCTCTGCTGGGCATCCAGGCGGTCCCAAGTTCAGTCCCTGGCAGCATCTCCCGCTAAAAGGACCAGGCAAGAGGTGATGGGAAAGACCTCTGCCTGAGACCCTGGAGAGCCATGGAGAGGGATGGTGGCTCAGTGGCAGAGCATCTGCTTGGCATGCAGAAGGTCCCAGGTTTAATCCCCAGCATCTCCAGTTAAAAGGACCAGGCAGGAGGTGATGCAAAAGATTCTGGAGAGCCGCTGCCAGTCCCAGGCTCAGCCCCCAGCAACTCCAGTTAGAAGGACCAGTGGTGCTAAGGGATTAATGTGTCGGCCTGCACTGCCTCCTCACTCTGGGACAGCATTTGCTTTGGTCAGTGGAAGGGCCTCTGTTTTGCACGCAGAAGGTCCCAGGTTCAGTCCTCGGCAGCTCCAGTTAAAAGGACCAGGCAGGAGGTGACGGGAAAGACCCCTTCCTGAGACCCTGGACAACTGCTCTGAGTAGACAAGACTGACCTGGATGAACTAAGGGTCAGATTCAGTATAAGGCAGCTTCATGTGTTCCATCTGGTCATTTGGGAAAGACTCCTGTCCCAGACCCTGGAGAGCTGCTGCCAGGGTGAGTAGGCAATAGTGACCTTAATCAAGAGAGTGATTCAGCAGCAGGCCAGCTCCAAATGAGTCCATAAGATTGGGGAGGGGCCATGTGGCTCAGTGGCAGAGCCGCTACATGGCATGCAGAAGGTCCCAGGTCCAGTCCTCGGCATCTCCATTTAAAAGGATCAGGCAGCAGGTGATGGGAAAGACCTTTCTCTGCCTGAGACCCTGGAGACTGCTGCCACTCGGAGAAGATGAGATTGCCTTTGGCAGACGAAGGGTTTGATTCAGCCGAAGGCAGCTTCAAGAGCCCGCTTGCGGGGAGAGCAGCATATAAGCCAAATAAATAAATGATGAATCAATGTTCTGGCATCTCAGGTTATCTATCTGGAGGTTTTTTGGTCATCTGGGTGCGGAACAGCAATCACAGAAGGGGAGGTATTTGTGAATTTCCTGCATTGTGCAGGGGGTGAGACTAGATGACCCCGGAGGTCCCTTCCAACTCTGTGATTCTATCAGTGGGCAACACGCCTCGTGGGTGAGTTAAGCCAGGAGGAATCCAGTACTCTGTCTACCTTCCCATGGAGGCTGCTTAAGAACATAAGAGAACATAAGAAAAGCCAAGGTTGGATCAGGCCCATGGCCCATCCAGTCCAACACTCCCTGTCACACAGTGGCCAAAAACACCAGGTGCCCTCAGGAGGTCCAGCAGTGGGGCCAGGACACTAGAAGCCCTCCCACTGTTCCCCCCCCCCTCCTAAGCACTAAGAAGACAGAGCATCCCTTGCCCCAGACCGAGAGTTCCTGTCTAGACCTTGTGGCCAATAGCCACTGAAGGACCTCTGCTCCAGATGTTTCTCCAATTCCCTCTTGAAGCCGCCACCACCTATTGTGGCAGTGCTTCCTTCTGATGGTGCGTATTAACACAGCTGCAGCAGACTCCTTCCCAAAAGGCCTCTCCCCTTCAAGAGTGGACTGAAACAGAACTTATGCAACCCAAAAGGGGTGGGGGGAGAGGGGTGAACCTGAAGGTAACTTGGATCCCTCTGCTGCAGGCAGAATCCAGCTCGACAGCTGCGGTGGCTCCCTTCCCTTCTTTCTGGCTTGCTCCATTTGATGCCTTCTCTCTACCCCTGGCCTTTCTCACTGTAAACCTCTTCAGCAATTTGTGGCTGAGGAAGAGCTAAGCTCTGTGTGAATGAAGAGTGGTTGTGTGGTCACGCTTGGGCTTAAATTTTACTACAACTGGGAGGAGTGAAAGTGAAGCCTGGAAGTTTGAACCATACTCCCCCCCCCCCCCCCGCCCTTGCTAGTCCTGCTTTTAATTCCCCCACCCCCCCTGAAAAAAGTACTCCAGACAAACTCTCCTGAAAAGGAATTGGGCTAAGTGTATTTCTGGTCACAAAAACTGGTAATTCAGTTACGGAGGATGAACGAAAAGAGCAAACGTGTTCTGTCTCGCACAGAGGGGGAAAGGGCTTTCTTCACACAAGGAGCATGTGAAACGATGCCGCCGGTGGCTTCACTTGTGGTAAAAACGCTGGCCTTGAGGGTGCTGGATGAAGGGGTGGCGGGGCGCCGGCTGGGGAGAGGCCTGGAACCCAGACTGCAAGGCAAAACAGACGGGAAGGACTTTAACAAGAGAACCAGTTCCAGTCCTCCAAAGGGCAAGGCAAAGCTGGTGGGGTGAAGAAGTTAGAGCAGCACATCACATTCAGGTAGGGAGAGGCCCAGCATTAAGCTTGTTGGGATCAAATGAAGAGAACCCTGCTAACTCCCTCCCCCCCTCCAGCCCCCAGAGGAAGGCTAGGATAAATATATACTAGGGACTAGTCCAGAGTGGATCCTGAGCAGGCTCTCGTTGGTGTGTGTGTGCCAAACGCAGCCAGCAGTACTCTATGGAGAAGAGTTCTTGGCTTTGGTACCTTGAATGCTCCCTGGAACCCGGTCAGAATGGTGGAAGCCCTTCCCTTCCCTTCCCTCCCGTGCCGGGTTGGACGGACACCGAGTTATGCAGGGCTAAAATACGCTATTTGGCTTCAGCTCCAAGAATTAACTTTGCCTTCTTGAAATGGGTGAACTCTCGAGGCCTCCTGCAGGTACCAACCTGCAAATGGGCAAAACTGAAGGCTGGCCCATACACCTGCCTCGCCAATGCTCCCTCTCGGCTATGGAGTTCTGTGAGCAAAAATTCTACTTTGTGAGCTACTGGCATTAAAGTTGTGAGCGAGTGATTTGGCTGCTGCATCAATTAGTTTGCCCTGGAGCCCTCCTTCCTGGCTCAGACAAAAATGTGTGAGCTGGAAGCTAAGAAAGTGTGAGCTAGCTCACACTAGCTCAGCTTAGAGGGAACACTGGTGCCTCCTCTTATGTGGCCCCCGTGTCATGGAACAGACTGCCCAAGGACTGCTTCCCCCATTTGGGACAAAGCTCATTTTAAAAAATCAATTTATTCAATTCAGTCTCACAGCAATCCTATGAAGTGGGTTAAGGCATGTGTTTGTGTTTGTGTGTGTGTGTGTGTCCGGCCCTACACTGGTCAAGGAGCTTCAGGCCTGAGTAGGGATTTGAACCCAGGTCTCAGGAAGGATCCAACGCTAACTACTGGTTTCAGTCCCCCATCACCTGGAGTGGAGGAAGTGCTGCTGCCTTCTCCAAGGCACCGTCATGTGGGCCAGGCTTGTCCCCACCCCCGCCAAGACTGAGCCGCCCTGTTCCACTCCTCCATCCAGAGTGACGCTTACCGTGTGGGGCTGTTGTGGGGCTGTTCCATGGGAGAAGCTGCCAGGGGAAGCTGGGCGGGCAGGGTGGGTGTAGGCCAGGG
This sequence comes from Lepidodactylus listeri, assembly GCA_029233225.1. Classification (NCBI taxonomy): domain Eukaryota; kingdom Metazoa; phylum Chordata; class Lepidosauria; order Squamata; family Gekkonidae; genus Lepidodactylus; species Lepidodactylus listeri. Next base: position 54,737,035 of record JARCFY010000018.1, read on the forward strand.
TGGGCTGGAGTGGAGACGCAAAGGAGAAACAACAAAAACTCGTCAGTCAGCCAAGAAAGGGGCAGAAGCATCTAGGCCCAACCCCATCCCTGGTGCCTGCTGAGCAAGGCTCCCTCTCAGTGGTGGAGTCTTGTGAGCAAAAATCCTGCTATGTGAGCTCCTGGCATCAATGTTGTGAGTGAGCGATTTGGCTAGCACATAAATTAGTTTGCTCTGGAGCCATCCTTCCTGAGCAAAAACATGTGAGCCGGTGGCTAAAAAAAGGTGAGTTGGCTCACACTCACTCAGCTAAGACAGAACACTACTACTACCAAGTGTTTCCAGGAAGTGCGTGGAGCCAGATAGGGCTCTTGGTGATCTGACTGGCTGTGCCAATCTTTCCCAGGGTAGTTTTAAAATGACACCCCCCCACACACTCTTGGACTTCCTCTGGGTGATTACACCCACTGCCTGTAAGGGTGCCCACAAACTCAGAAATGCGGGGGAGCTCTGATTTAGGCTAAAGCAACAGGCGCTTTAACAGGTGTTTGGGATGCTTCCCTGTTGCAGTGAGATTAGCAAAATCTAGGCTGATTCTCACTAAACTCAGCACTGTTGAGCCAGAGAGCTGGAAAAGCAGTGGGTCCACATTTTGGCCAGAGGACAGGAAACACAATGGGGAGGCAGCGGTGTGAAGCCTACCTTTGCAGCTGTCTGCATTTGGACCGGGATCTGTGAGGTTTGCAGGAGCCCCGGATTGGGGTGTAGGGCCATCGGGCGGAGGGTTGACTGCAGAGGCAAGGACAGCAGATTTACACCCCACCTTCCCACTGCTAAAAGGGTAGCAAGAGGAGCTTATCAATGAAAAGAACCCCGAAATAAACAGGCAAGTGGGCCTCAGGAAACAAGAGGAACAGGGAACACCAAAACGCACTCCAGAATGAGATTGTTTCAGCAATCTACTCCTCTGAGCGGACAAGAGCGACCGGGATGAACCAAAGGTCAGATTCAGTATAAGGCAGCTCCACTTGTTCAGTCTGGTCCTTTGGGGAAGCAGAATTGCCTCTGGGAGGCTGGAAACCCAGTCCTGGATCACTTTCATCCCCAGCCCAGCTGTGCTTCCCTCTCCGGTCTGCATTAAGGCTCAGTTTGTTTGCCCCTTCCAAACAAAGTTTGGTGTAGTGGTTAAAGAGCGGCAGACTCTAATCTGGGAGAACCGGGTTTGATTCCCCACTCCTCCACTCGTGGCTGCTGGATGACCTTGGAAATGTCACAGTTCTGTCAGAGCTGTTCTCTCAAGAGCAGTCCTCAAAAGAGCTCTCTCAGCCCCCACCTCCCTCCCAGGGCATCTGTTGTGGAGAGGGGAAGGGAAAGGAGTTTGTAAGCCACTCTCTTGGGTAGTGAAGGGCAGGGTATAAATCCAATGGAGAGACTAGCACCATTGACATGGTGGTGATAGGCAGGCTGCTGGGTCTTCCTAGAATCTCTGGAGGACCTCTGCCTGCAGATAGTTTGCTCAGCTGTTCGGCAGCAGGGAAGGCAGTGGACTGCTGAAGGCCGCCTACAGCCAAGCGGCTGAACAGCGGCTCCCTGAAAGCAGAGGTGCCCAGAGTGGCAAAGGGCCCGTTCTGGAGGGAGAGTCCAGCAGAACTGATGGGAGCATGCTCCCTGTTGGTCAGCCAGCAGGACAGCCACCATGATTTCTGCCAGACTGAAAAGGATCCAGAGGAGACCCCACATACGGAAATCCCCGGGTGCTCTGAAAGGGCCCCCTCTCCTCCCTCAGCTGCATTCTTTCCCTCCTCCAATATTCAAAAACTCTTCCTGGCTCAACGTGGCCAAAAAAAAAAAAATTCCTGAGGAACTACTACGTCAGTCCCTGGACAGAACCTGGCCCCGCCCCTTCCCGTGCAGACGCCTGACGGACACTCACTGAATCTGTGAAGCCGGACTGCTGGTTGGCATGTTCCAGCTGCTTCTGGAGAGGGATGGTCGTACTTGGCGGGATGAAACCTACACAGGGGCAAGAAAGAACCCAGTACGGAAAGTGGCACCAAAAGAAGAGCGGAGTCTGGTTCAATGCTCCCTCTAAGCTGTGGCGTCTTGTGAGCAAAAATTCTACTTTGTGATCCACTGGCATTAAAGTGGTGAGCGAGCAATTTGGCCACTGCATAAATCAGTTTGTCCTGGAGCCGTCCTTCCCAAGCTAATACAAAAATGTGTGAGCTGGAGGCTAAAAAAGTGTGAGCTAGCTCACACTAACTCAGCTTAGAGGGAGCATTGGTTTGGTTTGCTCTTTGGCAGCCGGTTCTTCCAAGCGGTTCTCCCCGGATTGTCCAAGGTCTCGCTTGCTCTTTCTCTCTCGGTTTTCTGTTATCTGCTACTGCCCACTTAAAGGGTTTTGTGCTGAAATCCTACTGAATGTGAAAGGCATTTCACTGCATCCTATTCTAGATTGAGAACCATTCGACTAGACGCATGGGTTAAAAGAGAAAATCAAATGCTTTCAGGAGGCCCGGAGGTTATTTAAAGTCACTCAAATGAATAAAGTCACTTCAAAGAAATGTTTGATTTGAGTCCAGGAGCTCCTCAGAGGCCAATGAGAATTTCGGGGCAAGAGCTTTCAAGAGTCAAAGCTCTTTTCTTCAGACAAAGAGAGCTTTGACACTCAGACCCCAAAAACTCAGGTGCTGCTGGACTTGAATCTGGCTGTTCTACTGCACCCTGCGCTGTTTGATGTCCTGTAACCCGCCTTGAGTCTCAGCAAAAAGGGCCGACTGTAAAGACTGTAAATAAACCAACTGTGCTATGCTTGCAGGCTGCCTGGAAGTATCTGGCTGGATGCTGACATGATGCTCCGTCTGAGCGCAGCTCTTCTTATAGCACGGGCAAGGAACGCTGAGTGACCTCAGCTGTAGCCAAAAGGACAGTGAACTTGTGGCGTGGATTTTTTAAAAACAAACAAACACAGAATGTGGAATCCCACAGCACAGATCATACGGGGTCCCAAACCTGGGACTTGCGCTTGTTTGTGCCAGCGTCGCCCAGGAACCCGAGTGCTGGAGGTCGCCCCCAGCAGGACTTACCTGGCTGGGCAGTGGAGAAGTGGCTATGGATGGCATAGCTGGGCTGCTGCTGAGATAAGTACTGCATGGTCGGGAAAGCAGAAGGACCTTGAAGGAGACCAAGAGAAGCGGTTGAGGCACACGGGGCACAGGCTAACATGCGCAAGTCAGCCCAACCCTGCTGGAAAGCGCCTCCCCCCCCCCACCCCTGCAGGGGCTGTGGGCAAGCCAAACCAAGTCCTCTCTCTCTGGAGACAAGGAAGGTCTGCACTTTGCTGCAACTTCCTGCTCTCACCTCGGATGGACTGGCTGCTGGCGTAGCCGGCTGGCACCGTGTGCTGGCTCTGACCCAAGGCATAGGGACTGTGGCCGGACTGGCTGCTCTGGTACTGCCCGTGCTCGGGGGTGCCAGTAGGGAATGCCGCCTGGGGGGCCAAGTGCCGCGTCTGACGGAGAGAAAAAGGGGCCGTTGCGACAGTGAGCCACTGCTGGGGAGGTGGAGTGTACCCTTGCTACCCTGTATTTCTCTCTGCATTTCACGCCCCAGTATGAAGTCCACCATCATGAAGAACAGACAACATCTCGCTCTTCCTTCTGAGTGTCCCAAGCTGTTCGCGTCCATGTCCTCCTGGCAAAATATGCTTCCCTGGCGTCCTGCGCAGCTCAACACCACCCATCGCTCTCCCCTGGCCCGTGCCTGCCATCTTGAAGCGAGAGCCAGCCGCTGCCAAGGGACGGCTCTGCCCCACAGCAATGCTTGGCGCCGAAGACTGCAATTCCTTTGCCACGGAAAAAAGCATGGAACAAAATTCCTAAACCCCCACCCCTTTTTGGTCCCATGGCATTACACCTCAAGTCCTTTCTGGGGTGGAACTGGTGAGCGCAGAGCCCCTGGCGGTTTGACTTGCATCTGCAGCAACCGATCCGGAAGCAGGGAAGAACGGTCAGGTGGCTCTCGGGACCAGACTCAGCGTCCATCACCGATCGCTTCCTCTCGTGCCTTCTGACACCACTGCCCCCCAGACGTCCAAGCGTGCAAATGCGGGTGCCCCCTGCAAAGCCAAGTAACCAGCCCCAAGTCCCCTGCAAGGTTGATTATGCCCAGAGGCTTGTTTCTGTCTTCTGAGCTTTGGAAGATCCGAACCCACACCTCTGAGCAACCCTTCCTGCATTTGAGCGCTCCGTGGCCATTCTGCACACATCCTCTAGGGAGGAAGTGACCGTGCGTGCCTGCGTGTGTGATTCTTAAAATGGGTTTGCACACCAGTGGGTTTGCAGGCTCTGCAGAGACTTGCCAGTATCCCATGTGCCCTTGCAAGGGAAAGCTGGCCTGAGCCCTCCTCAGCTGGACCGGAAGGAAAAATGAAACCGAACTGTCGTGTGGGAACCCGTCGCCATCCTCTGCATCATGATTGGCAAACTTACTGTGATCACAGGGGGTCCGAACATCTGCTTGGCTCTGTCGGCTGATATCAGGGTACCGGCCCGGTTATGTCCCCCTGGGCTCCCTGTGGCGAAAGATTGGAAATGGCACCAGACAGTGGCAAGGAAAATACGGGGGCACACCGACTCTCCTCTCTTTCTCACCCCAGTTATAGCAGAGGGGCCATGGACGGCCAGGGCCAGGTCTATCAATACACTTTGAGTGGCCAGATGCCTGGGGTCCAGCCCCACAGTCCCACAGCAGACGACATGTCCTGCATGCAGACAGGCCTGGGTCCAATCCATGGAAAGCCACCTCTCTGCCTGGGATCCCAAAGAATCAGGACACAAGACGGTCCGACTTGGGGCTCTCTAGCTTGGAGAAACGATGGCTGAGGGGTGACATGATCGAGGTTTACAAGATTATGCATGGGATAGAGCAGGTAGAGAAAGAGGGACTTTCCCCCCTTTCTCACAATACGAGAACTCGTGGGCGTGCCATGAAATTGCTGAGTAGTCGGGTTAGAATGGATAGAAGGAAGTCCTTCTTCAACCAAAGAGTGATTAACACGTGGAACTCACTGCCACAGGAGGTGGTGGCGGCTACAAGCATGGACGACTTCAAGAGGGAATTAGATAAACATCTGGAGCAGAGGTCCATCAGGGGCTACTAGCCACAAGGTATAGATAGAGACTCTCAGTCTGGGGCAAGTGATGCTCTGTATTCTTGGTGCTTATGGCGGGGGGCAACAGTGGGAGGGCTTCTAGTGTCCTGGCCCCACTGCTGGACCTCCTGAGGGCACCTGGTGTTTTTGGCCACTGTGTGACACAGAGTGTTGGACTGGATGGGCCACTGGCCTGATCCAACATGGACTTCTCTTATGTTCTTATGGCTCAGATTACAAGAGTCCAGGACCCCTTCAAGACTCACAAAATGTGTGGCAGGGGAGAGTCACTGCTCCCTTCTTCAGATGCCTCCCCTGCCACAAATCCTGCGAGTCTTGAAGGGGCTCCTGGACTCTTGCTCTTTCCTGCTGCTACAGACAGATTGAAACATCCACCCATCTTGACCCGGCTCAAATGAGAGTCCCCTTGACATCAGCTGCCTTCTTCAGGACAATGAGGTTCTCAAATGGGCTTCTGCAGCAACCCCAAAAGATTCTGGAGAGTTTTTTTTAGCAGTAATAATGGTAATAATAAAATATATAAATAATAAAATAATAATAAAAATGGTAGTAATAATAAAGAGATCCAGGTAGCGCCACTGCCCTTGAAAGTCTGCGGGAACTGGCTGGATTCACATTTGTTTTAAGTGGATGTTTGCTTCAGGAAGAAGAAGAGATTGGATATATACCCCACCCTTCACTCGGAGTCTCAGAGTGGCTTACAAACTCCTTTCCTTCCCACAACAGACAACCTGTAAGGTAGGCGGGGCTGAGAGAGCTCTTGAGAGAACTGCTCATGAGAGAACAGAACTACGGCTTGCCCAAGGTCATCCAGCAGCTGCGAGTGGAGGAGTGGGGAATCAAACCCGGTTCTCCCAGATTAGAGTCCGCGCACTTAACCACTACACCAAAGGTGCCATGACCTGGATGACCCAGAGATCTCAGAAGCTCAGCATAGTTGGCCCTGCTTACTACTTGGATGGGAGATCACCAAAGAAGTCCAGGGTGGCTATGCAGGGGAAGGCAATGGCCAACCATCTCCACGTGTCTTTTGCTGTCTTGCATGGCTCAAGCTGGTCTGATCTCAGAATCTAAGCAGGGTCAGCCCTGATTAGTATTTGGACGGGAGACCACCAAGGAAGCCCAGGGTTGCTGCGCAAAGGCAGGCTTCCACCTCCACATGTCTTTTGCTGTCCTGTATGGCCCAAGCTAGCCTGACCTGCTCAGATCTTGGAAGCTAAGCAGGGTCGGCCCTAGTTAGTACTTGGAGGGGAGCCCACCAAGGAAGCCCAGGACTGCTACGCAGAGGCAAGCAATGGCCAACCACCGCTGAGTTTCTCTCGCCTAGGAAAGCCCATTTGGGTCACCATAAGTCTCCTGTGACTTGACAGCCCTTTCCACCACCACCGATCAAGGAGGTGGTCCTCAGGGGGCTGAACGGGAAAAAACGCTGCCTGCCTTCTCCCTCAACTCCTCCCTCCCTCCTGCCAGCCCCCTCCCTCTTGTTTTTTATGACGGTGATCCTGGGGGTGCAGCAGAGAAAGGGACCGGGGAAGGGCTCTCTGTTCATTCTGAGCCTGGCATTGCCAACCACCGCCCGGGGACGCCTCCTCCACTGCAGCTTCCGCCCCGTTTCCCTTTTCCACGTCGGTCCCACCCCAGGCCGACTCCTCTATTCCCACGCACCTTGCATGTTGAGGATGTGGGTCCCTGCATGGACAGTCATGCCCTGCTGATAGGCCGCTGCAGCCAGGGTCGTCATGTCGCTGCGGCAAGGAGCAAGAAAAGGAGGTGAGGCAGCAAGGAAGCCACGAGCAGCGCCCGACCAGCCAACCCAATGCCCATCTGGCCTGGCACTGGCCCCCTTCCCCAAATTCAGAGCCCTCTGCGTTTGCATCATGCTATTCTACGCTTCCTGGCTCTTGTGCCAAAACTGTCGCGCAAACACACACAACTCTCTGGCCTTTCCTCCTCAGGGCTGGAGAAAGCCCAGCCAAGTGACCATTTTCAGCAGCCGTCTGTAGAGGAACCTTCCGCATCCCCTCATCAGGAGAAGGGGCTGGGGCTCAGCAGTACAGCACCGGCCTGGTCCCAGGCTCAATCTCTGGCATCTCCAGGTGAAAGGCTCCGGTGACGTGAAAGACCTCCCCTGGAGACCCTGGAGAGAGAGCTGCTGCCAGTCTGAGTAGACCAGACGGACTCGGAGGGACCCAGGGGCTGATTCACGGAAAGGCAGCTGCAGGTATGTTCCTGAACTATTTTTCAAAATGCACACAGTGGCTTAAGGCGGGGGCGGGGGGGGGGAGGCAGCACGGGTTGACAGAACAGCATCCTGGGCCTCGTTTTGGTCCCCATCCTCTTCCTAATCCCCGCTTCTGTTAGGCTGGCTGGAACTCAGACCCAGTGCCCCCTCTCAGCTGTGGAGTCTGGTGAGTGCAAATTCTACTCTGTGAGTTACTGGCACGAAAGTCGTGAGTGAGCGATCTGGCTGCTGCATAAAACAGTTTGGCTCTGGAGCCATCCTTCCTGAACTGAAAATCTGAGCTGGAGGCTATGAAACTGTGAGCTAGCTCACACTAACTCACCTTCGAGGGAACACTGCTCAGGACGCTTTCTGTTATGACCCCAAGATCTCATGTGCCTGGGCAGCAACACCCAGTCTGACCACCTGCTGATTTCCCCTCCGATCAGGGTGGGGTGGGGAGAGACAAGCGTGCCATCCCCTCTCCCGTGCTGCCCTTCCTCTCCCTCACCCACCTCTGCTCTTTACGGCGGCGTTTCTCCTCCTCGTGAAGGACCTTCTTTAGCTGCAGGAAGAGCTGGTGCTTCTCCTCCTGCAGGGCCTGCAGCTTCCCTTGCAGCTTCATGATCTGAGGGGAGGAGAGGCAGAGGGTGAGCCTCCGGGGGGGGGGGGGCTCAGAGCAGGAGCCTCTGCCCCAGGCACCACCCACCTGCTCTTTGGTCTCCTCGAGGGACATGCGCTCCTCCATCTCCTTCTTCCGCCGCCTCTCCTGCTCCTCCTTCATCTTCTGCTCCATCATTTTGTCCACCTCTTCTTCCTCTGTGGGACAGAAATAGGTGGATGGAAGAAGAGACCTTCCAGAAAAGGGAAGGGGAAAGGCTCAGTGGCAGAGCATCTGCTTGGCATGCAGCAGGTCCCACGTTCAATCCCTGGCATCTCCAGTTGAAAAGGACCAGGCAGCAGGTGATGGGAAAGACCTCTTTGCCTGAGACCCGGGAGAGCCAGTGCCAGTCCAGTCTGTGCAGATGATACTGACTGTGATGGACCAAGGATCCGACTACATATTATGCAGATTCATGTGTGTTCATGTGTGTGGTGGGCATGGGTTCTAGGGGCCTTTCCTGACTTCCCTTGTCACAGGAGACAAACTCCCCAGGTCCAGTGGAAGACGGAAGCGCACAAGAGGCCCCAGATATCATCCCCAGCACTTCTGCTTAGAGGGTCTCTGGGAGCAAATCTTGTGAAAAAGCTCTGTCTGTGCTGCCACCAGTGAGAGAACACAACAGCAGCTCAGTGGTGCAAGGCTCTGACTCAGGAGAAGGCCCTTGGACGTCCTAACACCAAAAAGGGCTTATTGGGAGGGCCCAAGCCAGTCCACAGAGAATAAGTCTGGAATGGCTGCTAGAGGTGTCAGTTGCTCAGAAGCAGTCGACCTCTGAATACCTGTTCTAAGGTACGGGCGTTTGTGGGAAGGGGCTGGGTACCTTTATTTATTAAAACATTTATATTTATTTTATTTATATTCTCATTTATATCCCGCCCTACCCCGCCACAGCAGGCTCAGGGCGGCTTACACAGCATAAAATACACATTCCTTGTCATTCAAGGCGGCTTACAATAATAATGAAGACCATTTCCAGTTAAAAACCAATCTAAAAGAGCAAACCTCATATATCTCCCTCTCTGTTGCCCTTTTGTGCCCTGCTTGGGAGCCTCCTTACAGGAAGGAATTTGGAGCCTTGCCTCATCTAAGGCTTGACCCACAAAGAGCTTTTCACATGGGTCTCCATATGAGGAGGAGAACAATTAGCTCAATGGGATGTGTACACATATCCTTCATGCTCCTGGGAAGAATCCACATTGAGGAAGAGACTGGGGGGGGGGTATGTTTGCAATTCCCACTCACTTGCAAGCACAGTTGCCAACTCCAGGTTTGGGAAATTCCTGGAGATTTTGGGGTGGAGCCTCCAGAAGGTGGTGTTTGTTGCCATGTCCCCCCTGGCCATCATCAGGGGATGGGGGGTAGGGTTGCCAGGTCCAGGCTGGGGAACTCCTGGAAATTTGGGGATGGAGCCTCCAGAAGGTGACGTTTGTTGCCACGTCCCCCCTGCCATCAGCGGAGGATAGGGGGCAGGGTTACCCTCTCCAGGTTGGGGGACTCCTGGAAATCCAGGGGTGGGGCCTGGGGGGGACAGGAACCTCAGCCAGGTCCAATGCCACAGCCTCCCCCCCGCCCCTCGAAGCATCCACTCTGCCCAGAGGGACGGATCTCCATAGTGGCTGGAGATGAATTCACTGCCCCAGGAGGTGGTGGCAGCGGCTACAAGCATGGGCGGCTTCAAGAGGGAATTGGATAAACATCTGGAGCAGAGGTCCATCAGTGGCTCTTAGCCACAAGGCATAGATAAGAACTCTTGGTTTGGGGCAAGTGATGCTCTGTAGTCTTGATGCTTGGGGGGCGGGACAACAGTGGGAGGGCTTTCAGTGTCCTGGCCCCACTGGGGGACCTCCTGAGGGCACCTGGTGTTTCTGGCCACTGTGTGACCCAGAGCGTTGGACTGGAGGGGCCACTGGCCTGATCCAAGAGAGGCTTCTCTCTTATGTTCTTATATGGAGCAGAGGTCCATTAGTGGCTATGAGCCACAAGGTATAGATAGGAATTCTCGTTCTGGGGCAAGGGATGCTCTGTATTCTTGGTGCTTGACGGGGGGGGGGGCAGAGTGGGAGGGGCTTCTGGTGTCCTGGCCCCACTGGGGGACCTCCCGAGGGCCCCTGGTGTTTCTGGCCACTGTGTGACCCAGAGCGTTGGACTGGAGGGGCCACTGGCCTGATCCAACACTGGCTTCTCTTAGGTTCTTGTGAGCTGTGGTTCCGGGGGATTCCCTGGCCCCGCCTGGAGGCTGGCATCCCTAGTTGTGGGGCGGGACGCCGTCAGGGCAGAAGAACGCCAGGGAGCCCTCCCCTGACTTCGGGGGGGGGGGACCACCGGGAGAGTGGCAACCGCTGCCTGTCTGGGGCGGGGGGGGGCCCGGCAGGCTCAGTCCCACCCACCCCTCCCGCGTCTGGCCCGGCCTCCCCCGCGGGGCCGTCGTGCGCGCCGCCGTCTCCTCACCCTGCCGCTTCCGCTCCCGCTCGACCATGACGTGGCGGTGCAAGGCGCGGGCCATGGCCGAGCTCAGCTTCGGCCGCTCCAGCAGCGCCGGCATCGCCCCCCAGCCGCCCGCGCGGAGACAGACCCCCCCGAGACCGAAAAGGCAGGCAGGCAGGCAGGCTGACAGGACGGGACCGGACGGGCACCCAGGCCCAGCGCCGCTTCCGCTTCCGGGTCACGCGACACGCCCCTCCCCCCGAGGGGCGGGGCCTCTTCCCCGCCAGGAGAGGCCGGAGCGCGCGGGGAGGCGTGGCTGGGCGGGACCTTTCCCCTCCTCCTCCCCCAATGGGAGGCGGCGCCTTTGCACGCCGCGCCGAGCCCGCAGGACTTGCTTCAGCGGGTTGCCAACCCCAGGGGGAGGGGTTTGGGGAGGGGGCAACGCCACCTGAGAGCACGGCATCCGGCCCCGTCACTCCTGGGCAACTAGAAGGGGGAGTCCCGGAAGCAGGGACAGACTTCCACATTCCAGGGATCCAAGATCACAGCAGACCGCGACGGCAGCCATGAAATCGAGAGACGCCTGCTCCTTGGGAGGAACGCGATGGCAAACCTAGGCAGCATAACAAAAAGTAGGGACGTCACCCTGCCGACAAAAGTCCGTGAGGTCGAAGCCACGGTATTCCCAGTAGTGATGTGTGGCCGCCAGAGCTGGACTATAAGGAAGGCCGAGCACCAACGAATAGATGCTTTTCGAATTATGGTGCTGGAGAAGACTCCTGAGAGTCTCCTTGGACTGCAAGGAGATCAGACCAGTCAATCCTAAAGGAAATCAACCCTGACTGTTCCCTGGAAGGCCAGACCCTGAAGCTGAAGCTCAGATACTCTGGCCACCCAATGAGAAGGGAGCGCTCCCTGGAGAAGACCCCGACGCTGGGAAAGACGGAGGGTCAAAGAAGAAGGGGGGATGAGATGGGTAGACAGTGTCATCAATGCCACGGACATGAAGCTGCTGCTCAGTGCTTCAGATCCAGCTCAAGTTGTGAGTCCTTCTTCTATCACAAGGTTGATGGATTTCCATTCTGTACGGCTAAATGTGGTGCCTCCCATGGAGAGAGATCCAGATGGGTCGCTGTGTGAGTCTGTTTGTAGCCACAGAAAAGAGCAAGAGTCCAGGAAAACTTGACAGACTCGTAAAATTCGTGGCAGGGGAGGAGCTTTCAGGAGTCGGGGTTCACTTCTTCAGATACCTGTAATTCCAGGAGGTCTCCATGTCCCACCTGGAGGTTGGCAGGCCGAGCTTAGAAAGGGTGGTGGGCAGGTTCCTGGAGGGAGGCGGGGCTCATCCCTAGCCACTAACTGTGGTGAGTAAAAGGAACCTCCATATTCAGAGGCAGCCAGCTTCTGAGCACCAGGGATAGGAGGCAGTAGGAGTGGCCCTTCATTGGCCCTGGAGGTCTCCTGGACTTGTGACTGATCTGCAGCCAACAGATCAGTTTGGTGTCGTGGTTAAGTGCGCGGACTCTAATATGGGAGAACTGGGTTTGATTCCCCACGCCTCCACTTGCAGCTGCTGGAGGACCTTGGGCAAGCAACAGTTCTGGCAGTGAAGGGCAGGGTATAAATCCAATCTCCTCTTCTTCTTCTCTGGAGCAAAATGGCTACCTGAGAGGCTGGACTCTATGGCATTCTATCCCGCTGAGCTCCCTCCCTTCCCCAGGTTCCGCCTCCGAATCTCCAGGCATTTCCCCAATCCAGAGTTGGCAACTCTGCCGCCAGGGCAACTGGCTAACTGCTGTGTGAAAGAGGACGCTGGACTAGATGGACCACTGGTTTGATGCTGCAGGGCTTCTCACGTTCTTGTAATATGTTCTTATTAAGTCTAGCAGTGGCTACTAGCCATGGTAATTGAGAGGAACCTCCACCTCCAGAGGCACTAAACCTCTGAATCCCAGAGCCAGGACACAACATCAGGGGAAGGCCTCGGCCTCTCTGCTCTCTTATTGGCCCTCCAGGGGAACTGGCTGGCTGCTGTGTGAGACAGGAGGCTGGACTGGATGGACCCTCACTGGTCTGACCCAGCAGGGCTCTTCTGAGGTTCTTACCTGCACGATGATAGAAGCACAGCCCCTCCCCAGCAGTGAGAAACAGGGATGCCAACTCTAGCTGGGAAATGGCTGGAAGTTTGGAGGCAAAACCTGGGGGAGGGTTAGGATGCCAGAGTCTACCCTACAGAGCAGGCGTTTTCTACAGGGGAACGGACCTGTGTAGTCTGGAGCTCAGTTGTAACTCCAGATCTCTGAGCCCCACCTGGACACCGGCAGTCTTAAAAAGGGGACCCAGAACACCAAAGGGGCACCCTGGCAGAAGACCCTCGCCAGAAGGAACGGGGAATGCCTGGGCACCACATTTCACAAGCACCCACTTTTATACTGTCCCCTCCCACCCATGTCTGCAAACACCTTCCCAAGGGAAGCTCACCAGAACTCCCCTTAGGTTGCCTGGGCTCCTGTGCTGGACCACAGCAGCGTAGGCTTTCTGTCTACACAGAGAAAGAAGACTGCCTGCCTTTCCATGCCCAGGTGAAGGTACGTGGAACTGGCAAAAGGGGTTCCAGGCCTCAAGCCCCAAACAAGTGAGGGGGTACATTCAGCCGCTTTCCATCTTGAGCAGCAGCGTGCAAGGGTCCCTGGGACGTACCAACGTCCAGTTAGTGTTCCACTAATCTTCAGCTGTCTCCCCCCCCCCGGCAACCGGATCATGGAAAGTGCTATCATCCACATGGAATAGCTGCAGTCCTGCAGTTGACAGCTCTCTTGCTAGCATGGCCGTCCAAGGCAGGGACTTCTCATTACACTGGAGTAAGCCACTTGCTGAATGGGGGGGGGGGGGGGGGGGGGGAAGGAGTCAGACCGACACGCAGAAGCAGTCGGATTCTGGTTTATAAACCCTCGCTAGGGCAAAACACGCTGTACAACCTCTTTAACTTCAAAGAAACAAAGCTTCAGACTTATGTAAAAAAAAAAGAAAAAAAGATCAATGCATGTCATTTTTCAACAAATAAAGTGAAAAAAGCAGCATAAATACAATTTTAAATATATATAAATCAAAGAGGAGGAAAGGGTGGGTAGAGTTAAACCTTACACCCCCTTTTTGCCTCTTAAAAAAAGTTCACATTTTTTTTTTGGACAACCGATGCAGGCATAAATAAATAAGGGGACGGGGGGGGGGGGGGGGGCACACACACACACACACACACAAAATCATCGGGGGAAGAAGAAGAAATTGTCAAAAGGGGGGAAAGTCCAGTGTCTAATGAGGACGAGATGCTATGACATTAGGTGGAGGTCTGAACAGAGGGAGGTGTGCTTCTTGTTGTGTGTGTATGTGTGTGTGGGTGGGTGGGGGAGAGGGGACAGTTTGATTATCAGAGCCTGGCCTTAGAAACAGAGATCCGGTTCTGGTTCTGTTTACTCACACACCTAGCTGCGTTCCAGGAATGCACTTCCTCCATACCCCCCCACCCCCCGTGTGGCAGGGGCTGCATCACGCACAGGCCAAACAGCTCGGGATTGTCGAAGACCACCTTGGGGACGTGCAGAAATGGTGCCAGAAACCAGAGGAGAGGAGAAGAGAACGTTCCCCTCCGCTGAGAATCTCAAACACAAACGGGTTTTTAAACAAAAACAGACACACGGAAGGGAGGCAGAGTCACCCCTCCATCCCAAGTCCCCCGCCATGCCCCTGTGCTCTTTTCTGGGAGGGGTGACTGGAACCCGCCCCCCTCCTGCTGACTGCCGATCGGTTGAGCCCGAAGGCCCCAGATTCTGAATTGTCGCAGCCCTCAGTGCAGCACCAGTGTCCCCCCACCCACCCCACACACCTTCGTCCAAATTCCCTCCCAATGGATACAGGCAACTAGGCAAGTGGAAAAGGAGGTCAAGTAGAAAGGGATTCATCATTACCGAAACCCCCAGGTGTTCCAGAAAGAGTTCCCACGGTCCAAAGTACTGTCAAGTCTTTTTGTGGCACCTAAAACCCCTCCCTTCGACCCCCCCCCAAATCCCCCCCCACCTTCATGCTCTTAAACACAAGGTTCAAGTCAACAGCCCCCCCCCCCCCCAAAAAAACCTTTAGCTTGTCTTGCTTTGTTTCTGTGCAAAAGAAAAAAAGGGGGGAAGCTGTTGGTGGCCCTTGGAAGGGACTGCCCCCTCCACGGACAGCTCCACCACCGAGTCTCTTGTGCCGGTTGGTCGTAGCAGTAGAACCCTTTGGGACTCGCACATTCCACCCCAGTCTGTGCGTCGGAAGGCAGGTGCAGGGGGAGCTCACTGGGCAAGAGCCACCCCTCCCTGCGTGCTGTGGCATCGTATCAACCCCCCCCTCCCGTGGACGGAGGGGGGAAGGGAGGCAGTCTCACTCCACGCGGATCAGCAGCCCGTACAAGACAGTCGCCCCCTTCTCCTTGGTGACCCACTCGATGTCGGCACTGCTGAAGCGGGGGTCCAACGGCTCTGGGACAGCCAGGGTCTGGGGGCACACCTTGTAGGAGCCGGGGCGCACACACACCTGGAAGGCCACCTGAGCCGTGTGCTGCCGATGGGACTTTGGGTCTTTGAATCTAGAGAGCAGAAGGGGAGAAGAAAAGGGGGGGTCAGGAGGGGGGGGGGTCAGGAGAGGGCAGGGGCATCCGGGGCAGTGCAGAGGAGTGACCGCCCCTCCCCACCAAAACGTGGGCATCCCCTGCCCCAGGGGAGAAAACACAGAACCTCCACAGGTGGAAGACAGCCCACCCCCCACCCCTGCTGCTAACTCCTGGCAGGGATCAGACCTAGGGTGTGCATTCGGCAACAGCCGAACCGAAAAAATACCCGAAAAATTCCTTGTCTGTATTTTTCGGGTATTACATAAGCCGAATACAGATCAGAGATGATCAGAGGTTCCCCATTCCTTCCCAGAGTCTCTCAGCTTTTGCGGAGAAACTCAGGGAAGGGGGGGCATGTTTAAATGCCTTTCTTTCCCTTCCCCAGACCGGGGAGGGGAAAGAAAGGTGTTTAAAACATGCCAGGTTTCCCTACCTGCCCTTCTCCAGCTAACCTCTGTCAGCTAGAGAAGGGAAGTCCAAGAGCTAAGGCTTTTCAGTTTCACTCCCAGCTGACTGGTGGGGAGGGAAATTGGCGGGGGAACCTGAAGGGGCTTACAAGCGGGAAAGAAGGCATTTTAACTTGCCTCCTTTCCCTCTGGTGGTGTATATCAGACCCGAAAATATTCAGGAATATGGAATATTTCCCCAATTCGAATACTTTACTGGTATTGGACTCGGGGAATTCAGCCTTTACCGGAATTTTTTGGGTCCAATACACCCAAAGCCGAAAAATACTGGGATTTTTTTTTTTTTGCACACCCCTAACCAGAGCCCCTGGGGCTTAGTGGTGCCCTCGTCTCTGTGCCACCCAGTCACCAGGGTGAATTGACAGGCAAAACACAGCTCCGCTCTGCCTTCAGAGACTACTGGGTGGGCGCTAAATGCAGATTAGGCTGTTCTGCAGCCATGGGAGACCCCCGCTTAGTGCCAACTTGAGGGACTTTTCAGTGCTGGGCCAGAACCGTTTTGCTCTGCTGTGTCTGCTGGGGTTTTACGGTGAGCGGAAAAACACACCATTCCCTCAAGTCCTAGAGAAATACCCACTTCTCCACCCGCCCCCCAACACCTACTGCACTTTGGTGGCAAACGCCTCCAGCCCAGCGTAGCGCAGGGTGGGCGACAGCAGGACGCGCAGGAGATCCTCACGGCTGGGGGAGCTGTTCTCCTCGGCCTCACGGTACCCTCCGCTGCTGCCGCCGCCGCCGCCTCCTCCTCCTCCTCCACCACCACCACTGCCCTGTGGGTCCGCCTTGACTGGGCGACAGCTCAGGATGGACGTGCTCCCTGCAGAGCCGGGAAAGAGACACACAGTCGCGCTAGAAGGACGCAACCGGGCAAGGCTGCAGGGGCTGATTCGCGCTGGAATGCGATGCCAGGTCCCAGCGGCTTGTGGGGGGTGCTCAGTCAGTCTGTCTTCCTCTCACTCTCTAACTGGGGGGCAATTACTGCCGAGGGTCCGAGGGTCAGCTCAGCCAAGCCACACGACACAGGTGAGAAAAGGCTCCCTGGAGCCCAACCGAGACGGCACAGGCTACCTCTGCTGCTGGGCGAGCTGCCTTCTCCGGAACAAGACCATCGGTCCCTTAAAGTCAGCATCATCTCCTCAGACTGGCAGCAGCTCTCCAAGGTGTTAAAAGCCAAGCTCTTTCAGATCACCGACCACCCGCTCCTTTTAACTGGAGATGCTGGGGATTGAACCTGGGATCTCTGGCATACCAAGCAGATGCTCTACCACTGAGCCACAGGCCCCCTGTAATCATCCAGGGTTCTCTGGATGAACAAACCTAAGCTGAATCCCAAAAGGACTGGTTAACAACGGGGGCTGGGCAGCTCAGGAAATAACTGGCGCTGTATGGGATCCTACTTAGGGGCAGACTCAAAGTCTGGGGATACTCCTGAAACTACCAACACTCCAACTGAGTGCCTTTTACTCATTTAGCCGGTATGCCACTGTCACCTACTTCTGGAAGACAAGAGACCTGGCAACTTTAATTCAGGTGATGGTATGATAGGAGACCACCAAGGAAGTCCAGGGTCACTATGCAGAGGCAAGCAACAGCAAAACCACCTTGGTTTGTCTCTTGCCTTGAAAACCCGATGGGGTTGCCGGAAGTCTGCTGGGACTTAACAGGCACATTCCTCCACCCCTGCCCCCACACGTTCTGGTCTTGGAATTAAAGCTGTGGGTCTTCTGTCAGGGAAAGACATCTCTAAGGAGAGGAGGCACCCCAGAGGTAAGAAGGTCCCACCCCCTCACCTGGCACCAGCTCCCCTTGATCCAGCGTACGGCGCACCGCCCCGATGCTCGTTCCGTGATAAGCCATGTGCCACTTCTTGGAGGTACTGGCTACCTCCAGCCGGGGATTGATTCTGCAATGGCCAGAGGAAAGAGAGGAGAGAAGGACACTGGGAGGGTGCGTATGGAGTCAGGCGTGGTCCAGTTACCAAACGTACTCAAGCCCTTAAGACAAAAATCCTTCCGCCTTGGGCCAAAAGCGCTTGGGTTTGTCTCAGCCTCTAGTCCCAAGAAGGCCCAACACCCTTATGTGATTTCTGCTTTCAAGCGACATTCCAACACCCCCGCCCATGTTCATACCTGAGGCTGAAGCGGCACCACCCGAAAGGCAGGGCGTAATCCCGAGGCGGCTCCCCACGCTTGTAATAGGCTTCATCGCCCCGGAGCTTGTGGCAGGACTCGCAATAGCAGAGGCTGTACTTCGGATCTTCCACAAAATAATCATCTGGAGAGACAGAGAAAGAGTGGCACCCCCGTCGAGGTAAGGTTAGAGAGGGCCTCAGCCAGGGCGGGACAAAGCAGGACAAAAATCCAGATTTCCCCTTTTAACTAACAGGGGTTGAAGCCCATGGATCCTAGTTCTGTTAGGGATGGAAGTGGCCCCCAGAAGAACCCTACCCGTGGACCCAGGTTTCCAGAAAGTGAGGACAGAACCGGTGTGGCACAAATCCTTGAGGAAGGAATCCCCACTTTGAGAAGGTCCTGCCAATTCAGCCTCCTCTGGAGATCTTCACATACTTATTTGTTTAAAACATTTTTATGCTGCCTTTCCACCCGAGCAGGCATCACACATATACCCCACACTTCACTCAGAGTCTCAGAGCTGCTTACAATCTCCTTCCCTTCCTCTCCCCACAACAGACACCCTGGGAGGTAGGCGGGGCTGAGAGAGCTCTTTCAAGGACTGCTCTTGAGAGAACAGCTCTGAGAGAACTGTGGCTTACCCAACGTCACAGCAGCGGCTGCATGTGGAGGAGGAATGGGGAATCAAACCCAGTTCTCCCAGATTAGAGTTCACACCCCTAACTACTACACCAAAGTAAAAGGTAAAGGTTTCCCTTGCTCGAAAGCCAGTTGAATCCAACTCTAGAGGGCAGTGCTCATCTCCATTTCCAAGCTGAAGAACCAGCGCTGTCCAAAAACGTTTCCGTGGTTGTGTGGCTGGCATGACTAGATGCTGAGGCGCTCGGAATGCTGTTACCTTCCCACCAAAGTGGTACCTATTTACCTACTTGCAATTTCTTGCTTTCGAACTACTAGGTTGGCAGGAGCTGGGACAAGAGACAGCTCACTCCGTCACGCGGCACTCGGGTCTCAAACTGCTGAACTATCAATCTTCCGGTCTGCAGTTCAGCATCTTAACCACTGAGCCACCGCGGCCCCTACTACTACACCAAGCTGGCTCTCAGTTAAGACCAACAAAGTTTAATTCTGGGTCTAAGGTGCCACTGGACTCAGACTTTGTTCTGTTGCTTGAGACTGACATGGCGACCCACCAGAAACTAGCTGATAACTCACCCTCCCCTCCAACCACCCCTCACAGTCCAATGTTGCCACCTGAGCTGCCCCTCCCCCCAATTCAGTCGAAAGACGGACACGGAAAGGCTGGCGTGGGGTTTGCTGGCTGTCTGGAACACACCGCTCACCTGGCAGGAGGAGGAGGTCCTTGAAGCGAGCACAGAGGGCGTGGTACTCACAGGACTTCATGGTATTCAGGTCTACGGGGGGTGTCCAGCACACACTCTCCTTGATACCTGGAGCACAGTGCGGGGGGGGGGGGGGTGTTGGGGATGGGGACATCCACGGCAAGAGCGAAGAATCAGTGGAGGGAGATGAAAGGGATGGCATACCCAAGCTGACCCACGGCAACAGGTGCCTAGGTTTCTGAACCGATGAGAAGAAATAAGCCCGCCCACCCCCAAAGGGCCGCTTGTTACACTCGCTAGGGCAGGGGTCCCCAACGTGTTGCCCACGGGCACCATGGCACCCCCCCAGCATTCTTTCCTGGGGCCGGCCAAGGGCCTTAAGAGAGTGGGTGGGGCTTTTGCCCAGAAAGGCTTCTGATTGGCCGTCAGAGAGTGGTGCAGTTTTAAAGACACTGCTTTGAGGCCAGCAGCCACCGCAGCGTGAGGGTCCGCACCGTGTGGCTGAAGGCAAGGTGCAGCAGCCGTTTCTGAGGCTGCCCCCTTCCCACTGCTGCTGTGTCAGGTTTCCAGAGGGGTCTGCAGGTGCAAAAAGGTGAGGGACACCAGCAGGAGGGCAAAGGAAAAGGCGGGGAGTATCAAACGAGGCCCCGTGTTTCCTGGCTGGGGGCGGTAATCAGGATGACCATGAAGCCCATGGAAACAGAAATATAAATAAATACCCAGCGGCTCAAGTGGCCATAGTTCTGGGAGGCCAGAGGTGCGCCCAGGAAAGAGGCCGTACATTTGGCAGCACAGGATTTTGGCAAGTTGAGCCACCAGCCACCGCTCTACCCATTTCTCTCTTTCGGCAGCCGGCTTACTAGCCGAGCATACGGTCAGAGTCCATGCAGGGCTAACGTCAGGGAGTGGGGGAACGGCTGCATTAAGGCATCACGAAAGTCCGCTCACCATCCACCACGTCTGCTTTCTCCATGTCCCCCTGGCCGTGGGGGTCAGCACCTTCTGCTCCTACCGCGGGTGTGTCGTTTGTGACGATGGTAACCTTGGGAGGATACAGGAGTCAACAACCTTTCTTCCGTTATTAATCCCCTAGCCCAGCAGTCTTGGACAGCGCCAGCCTTACAATTGCCACCCTGTACTTCCATCCCCACGTAAGATCAGTATCAGCAAGTTTATAAGATGAAGCATAGCATACAGCAGGTGGAGAAAGAAGTCCTTTTCTCCGTTTCTCACAATGTAAGAACTCGTGGGCACTCCATGAAATTGCTGAGCAGTCGGGTTAGGACAGATAAAAGGAAGCACTTCTTCACCCAAAGAGTGATTAACATGTGGAATTCACTGCCACAGGAGGTGGCGGCGGCTACAAGCATGGATGGCTTCAAGAGGGAATTGGATAAACATCTGGAGCAGAGGTCCATCAGTGGCTATTAGCCACAAGGCATAGATAGGAGCTCTTGGTCTGGGGCAAGTGATGCTCTGTATCCTTGGTGCTTGGGGGGGGGGGCAACAGTGGGAGGGCTTCTAGTGTCCTGGCCCCGCTGCTGGACCTCCTGATGTCCCCTGGTGTTTTTGGCCACTGTGCGACACAGAGTGTTGGACTGGATGGGCCACTAGCCTGATCCAACATTGGCTTCTCTTAAGTTCTTATGAAGTGGGAAAGGCACAGAAACAAGGGAAGCCTTGGAAAATTACCCCTGGCTGTTTCCACAGATATTGCAAAAGGGGGAGTCGACACACAATTAAACATGAGATAAAGTTCCAATTGCCCCACATAGTGGTCAACCATCCAGGCTTGGTGGGAGGGGGAAACAAAGATCTTTAGCACAGCAGTGGAAGGGGCAATCCACAGAGTCTCCCAATCCTTTGAGAAAAGCATCAACAGACACCTGCTGAGGATGCTTCCAACCCGCCCCCACCCCCCCACCCCAGGGCCTGACTCTAGACTGCGTGGTACGCTGGGGGGGGGGGGGGGGCTCCTTGCTTTCTGGGCAGGGAAGGCTCACCTGTTCACACTGCCCATAGAGGTCAATGAAGACATAGCAGGGGCTGGGGATGTCTTGCGCGGCCACTCCCCGGTCCATCCCGTTGACGTAGAGGTGGAGGCAGCTGCTGGAGTCCACCAGGAGGCCCAGCACCGTCCCTTCGGGGCAGGTGTCCAAGTTGGGACCGTAGTTCTCAACGATCTGCAGTGGGGCAGGGAGGGGGAGAGACGGCTCTGCTCAGGGCTGTGATGGAAGGGGGAGGCTGTCTGGGTGAGTTCCGGAAACTCTGCCCTAGACAGCCACCCTCTGACCACCGAGGTCGCTGCAGCAGTTCCTTCCAGGTCGTAAACTTGCAGAGTGCTTTCATTACAGTCCGGAACGTATAGAAAAGACGGAGGAAGGATGACACGGTGACACCTGGGACTCCTCTGCAAGGGGTGTGTGTGTGCATGTGCACTGGGAGCCTTGAGACACCTCCGAGTTCTCCTTCACTCCAGGGGAAACAGGAGCCCTGGCTCAGTGACAGAGGAGCTGCTTGGCGTGCAGAAGGTCCTGGGTTCAGTTCCCAGTATCTCCAGTTGATGGATCTCGGGCAGCAGGAGCTGGGAGGACACTTGTCTCTGCCGGGAAACCCTGGAGAGACCCTGCCAGCCGGAGGAGACTGGGGAGGGGACGTAGCTCCACGGCAGAGCACCTGCTCGGCACGCAGAAGGTCCCAGGTCCAGTCCTTGGCATCGCCTGTTAAAAAGGACCAGGCAGGAGGTGATGGGAAAGACCTTTCTCTGCCTGAGACCCTGGAGAGCCCCGGCCAGTCTGAGTAGACAAGACTGACCCTGATGGACCCAGAGTCTGAGTCAGTAGAAGGCAGCTTCATGTGCAAGACAGGACGGAGCTCAGTAGAGCCAGGCTCTCCTGGCGGAGAAAGCACCTTCCCTCTCCGGTTGACTCTGGCCCAGTCGCTCTCTCGCAGCCTGACCTGACAGGGTTGCCGTGAGGATGAGATGGGGGAAGAGGAGAGACCCCCACCAGCTCGTTGGAGGAAGGAAAGGGTGAAAATGCGCTCGGCTATTTACACAATCTCTGCCTCTCGGTGATGGAGAAGGGCACCAAGAGAAAGGTGGAGACAGCAATAAACAAAAAAAGAGAAATGCAAAGTTGCCGGCTGGTTAGCACAGCCCCCGCCTGCCCTCGCTGGCCTCACCTTGAGGGAGTTGTGGAAGACCGAGTCACGCTGCAGCAGCCACGTGGAGCGCTTCAGGGAGCAGGCTGTGGCGGGGAAATTGAGCCGCTCGGGAGAGCTGCCAATGACCCCCAGGGAGAGTGAGGAAGTCCACTGCGGATTCAGAGAATCAATCTGGAACTAAGAGGCAAGCAGACAGGGCACGAGGAGTGAGTTCTTCTTGCACCCTCAGGGCAAAGACCAGCATGTGCCGCCCGCCCGCCCCCGGCACGGATTTAAACACTCCCTTAAATGTGGCCCCAGCTGTTGCAGCCCTGACTCCTGAAATGACTCCTGAGCATTCTGCTCCGCAATGACATCCCCTCCCTTCTGGAGAGGGCGCCCAGGGGCCTCCCATGAAACATTAACTTTTGGAAGTGGCAGCATCAAGGGGTCATCTGAGGAGGGGCGCATATGGGTCCGATTGCTGACCTGGATGAGAGACCACAGGAAGCACCGAGCAATTATATGCTAACAGCATCATTTTGCTTCCCTCCCGAGGATGGAGCTAGAAAGATGAGTGTCACACCCCCCCCCCCCCCCCAAGCTGGACGCATCTGTCTCCCCAGCCTCATCGGACGTCAAAAAGCAAGGAGCAGATGCAGGCCAAGGGTGTAGTGTACACAGTTTGGTATAGTGGTTAAGTGTGCAGACTCTAATCTGGGACAACCGGGTTTGATTCCCCACTCCTCCACTTGCACCTGCTGGATGACCTTGGGCAAGCCACAGTTCTGGCACAGCTGTTTTTGAAAAAGAGCAGTTTCTGTCAGAGCTCTCTCAGCCCCCCCTGCCTCCCAGGGTGTCTGTTGTGGGGAGGGGAAGGGGAAGGAGATTGTAAGCCGCTCTGAGACTCCCTTGGGTAGTGAAGGGCAGGGTATAAATCCAGTCTCTTCTTCTTCTTCCCCTCCCCACAACAGACACCCTATGAGGTAGGTGCAGCTAAGAAAGCTCTTTCGAGAATTGCCCTTGAGAGAACAGCTCTGAGAGAACTGTGACTGACCCAAGGTCATGCCAGCAGCCACATGTGGAGGAGTGGGGAATCAAACCTGGTTCTCCCAGTTTAGAGTCTGTGCTCCTAACCACTACACCAAACTGGAGAAATGCTTATGGGCAGCAGATCTGCAGTGAGACAAGAATCCTATATCTCTGTTCAGCCCGGTTTGGGGGTGGGGTGCCCATGGCTCTGAACTTGTGAACGAACTCTCTCAGCCTAGCCTACCTCCCAGAGTCGTCGTGAGGATAAAATGTGAGCTGCTTTGGGGAGAAAGTCAGGGTAGAAAGGAATTAAATAACCCTTCAGGGTAGGAAGAGCAGAGAACAACACGGATGGCGCTGGCCCCAGACCCACCTGGAAGAGCTGCTGCGGAGGGAGGGGCTGAGCGACCACCACGATGCCCTGGTTGTAGCTGGAGACGCGGGTGGCCGTCAGGTTGCCGCTGGACAGCAGGATGTTCTTGCCGTGGTTCTCGAGGAACTGCATGGAGGATGTCACTGCCGGGACCTCGTTCTCACACTGGTCAGAGGGAAGGAGGGAGAGCAAGGCAGGTGGCTGGAGCCTTCATGGGGAGAGGAAGGCGGCGGCCAGCCCCTTCCTCTGTCCCTCTGTGCTGTCCGGCCCTGCTCCATCTCTGTCTGGCTTCATTGTTTCTTCAGACTTTCCCCCAACGTACCTTCTCAGGTTTCAGGGAAGGCTTTTAAACCTTTGTTTACGGAAAACATTGGCTATTCTATCCTCCCTTCCTGGGCAACCAAAACCACCATGCGCAGAAAACCCAAATTTAAGCTCCCCTAAAATCCTCCTGGACGGGAATCAATCAAGAACACAGAGGAAAGAGGACCTTCCTGGGGGCAGTGCCCACACGGGCTGGCACCACAAAGAACCTCTTCCGGAGAGGCCCTCAGGGTTCAGAGAGGAGGAGGCGGTCCTCGCTAGACCCCGGGGCCACCAGCTCCTCCCACCCCAGGCCCATAGCCAGGATTTTGTGACTTGTGGGGTAGATTTTTTTCTGGCGGGGCTGAACTCCTCAGTGCAGAAAGAAAAGCCGTTTAGCCAATGGAAAGCTGTCACCAGGATAGATCTCTAAATTGCAAGCTGTCAACCACTGGAGATGACAGTTCTCAGCTGCTGCAAGTTAATCACTCCGGCCAGCCTAAGCAACCATTCTGATAACAAGCCGGCAGGGGGGGGGGGATGTCTTCTATGGCCAAGAAAGCTAACAGTGAGGCAGAAAAACTCTCTTAAAAGAGACCAGTTTCTTGAAACAAAGTTAGAAGGGATCCTTGAGGTCACCTACTCCAACCCTCTCACTCAGTGGGGGAATTAGTCAACTACAGCACCCCACTCTGCTTAAAGGAGCACACGCCTTTAAAATGTTTTTAAATGATTGGGAAAAGCATTTACATGAGAAGTTCTTATGGGGCTGTGCCTTTAAGAAAGGGGACGGAGCCCCCCAAAGCCCCACCATCGCTATGGGCCTGGCCCACCTCATCTGCACATCATAAGTGCGAGTGAGGGGAGGGCAGGACTCATGCCCCAGGACATCACCACGGACGCTTCTCTGAAGTACTTACGGGAATGGCTTCCTCCTCCTCCTCCTCTTCACTGAAGGGCTCTGAAGTGACTGAGGGGGGTTTGGTGCCGTCCGCCTCTTCCAGCGCGCTGGAGCTCACAATGGAGACCGACGTGACCCGGCCATAGAGATCCAGCACCACGTAGACATTCTGGAGGCAGAGAGACAGATGGGAAGATCTCCTTCACCCAGACAATAGTGCCCCTGGTGTCCCCTCTGCCTCGAGACACCAGTGTGGTGGCCCCGCCCCCTCTTCCCTCTAAGCCCTCCTCTCCGCTCAGCCTCCCTGCCCACTGGGGACAAAGGGTAGAGGCAAAGGCACTAACTGCAGTTGCCTTCCTGGTGCCTCCACCCAGAGCTCCCTGGAGAAAGCAGGAAGATACGGAAACCAACAGGATTCACAACACAGACCATCACGCTGTACCAGGGGCAGTGCTCCCTCTAAGCTGTGGAACCTTGTGAGCAAAAATTCTACTTTGTGAGCTCCTGGCATTAAAGTTGTAAGCGAGCGATTGGGCACTGCATACATTAGTTTGCTCTGGAGCCCTCCTTCCTGAGCAGAGACAAAAATGGGTGAGCCGGCAGCTGAAAAACTGCGAGCTAGCTCACATCACTCAGCTTAGAGGGAACACTGACCTGGGGTCTCCAGCGTGGGGCCCATGGGTGCCATGGCACCTGTGAACACCTTTCCCGGCCCTCACCATGTGCTTTTAGAAAGTGGGCAGAGCCAGGTGGGGGTTTCGCCCAGCGAGGCTTCTGATTGGCCACTGGAGATTTGACGGGCTGTGCAGATTTTTAAAAAATGTAGCTTGGGCAGTAGCCGCCCGCCACAGCACAAGGATCTGCACTGTGTGACAGAAGGGCAGCTGCAGCAGTTGTTTTCATGGCTGGGCCCACCCTGCCGAGTCAGAATCCCAAAGGCGCCTGCAGGCCCAAAAAGGTCAGGGACCCTGCACGAGATGCCTGAAGTCTCCACAAGTCAAAAGGAAGACCCCCACACCTCTGGGGGGAGAGTCCCGGATCTTTTGCCAGGGCCGGGATCGGCCCCTCACCTTAGCCACCCCCGTTGCAGCAGGCCCCATGTCCTCTCCGTCGATCAAGACGTGCATGGTGTCATCGGTGCAGCGCTTCACGCCTATGCGGCTCCCCACCTGCCGGAAGAACCAGAGTCACTGCAGGGCACGACTGTCACCCAGCTCACCCTCGCGGGGCCCTTGCCTTCGGGTCAGAGCAGATCCCAACGGGGTTGGTGGTGTCTGCACAGGGGAGGGCGCAGAGGGGGCGGGGACCTGGCAGACAACCGTCGGACAGCCATTTCCCCGGCCTCTTTGACACTCTCCTCTGAGCCTGGACGGCTTCCTTAACTCATCGCCCAAAGACGACAGTTCCAGAGGGGAGCCATGCCGGCCTGCGGTGGAACAGCTAGATTTGAATCCAAGAGCACCACAGAGACCAACAAGAGTTTCAGGGGTTGAGCCCTGACTATCGAAAGCTCAAGCCCCAAAAATCTTATTGGTCTCTAAGGTGCTGCTGGATGCGAATCCAGCTCACCCCCAGAGTCTCCCCAGTTTCCCCCAGACGGTGATTCTATCCACATGGCAACACTCCAGTGCCTTAAAGCAAGCTAGGTGCTGTTCTGCATTTGCACTGCATTTATTCATTTACATCCCACTTGTCTTCTCACAGCTGGGATTCAAAGCGGCTTTAGACATTGTTCTTGCGTCCTCCATTTTATCCTCACAACAACCCTGAGAGGTAGGCTGGGCTAAGAGTTTCTGACAGGCCCAAGGTCACCCAGAGAACTTCGATGGCAGAACTGAGGATTCAAACCCAGGTTGCCCAGGTTCCTAAGTGTTCACTACACCAGGCTGGTTTTTCCCACGTTCAGCTGGCAGAGCTGCTCTTGTACTCCTCTTGCTCAAAGAGGAACAGCATTTCAGGAGGTACCATGTACTGCAGGCGGCTGTTCGATTACCGGCTCATGGCTAGCAGGTAGCTCTTTGTCTGAGAAATCTGAGCCGTCACTCAGCACAGACTGACTTGTGACATAACCACCTGTTCAACTCTGTGACAACCCTGACCACGATTTAAGGGCAGGGGCTTCGCCACCTCTCCTCTGCTTCCCTTTCACAAACCTACAAGGATCTGTCTTGCCAACCAAGCGTCGGAGGCCTTCGCTGCCACACTCACCCCAAGGCGCTCTAGTGAGCAGCCATAGTTCTGCTTCTGCAGGATGCCATTGCGCCGCACCTCGGTGCCCGTCACCAGCCAGGTCACCTTGGAACGGAGCTCGAGGACGGTGGAGGGCAGCCCCGTGACCGCGTAAGGGGCATCCAACGGCAGGAAGGTGGTCAGCCCCACATGAACCGAGCCGGACCACTTCTCATCCAGTTCATCAATTTTCACCTAGAAGAACGTTGGGAGGGAGGGTGAATGCTTAGGGACACGGGTCAAGATCATCAGGGGGCAGGGGGGCTTTTCCAGTGACGGCACCGTGTATGTGGGATGCCCTCCCCCTTGAAGATCACCTGCCCCCTACTTTGCTAGCAATTAGGTACCAGACGAGGACCGAAGCTTTTAACTAGAACCCTAACCTCATCAATGTTGAGATTAAATCCATGTATTTTCTCACTTGTATTTGTCTCTCTCTCTCTCTTCTGTGCTGCTGACTCTATTCAGCTACTGTCTTTTCCATTTATAAAGGACATCTTTCTTGGTCGAGAAAGAAGCGTTAGTGAATTGTCTTAAATGTGATGTATTTATGTATTGCCCTGATGTGGATGGCCCAGGCTAGCCTGATCTCACCAGATCTCAGAAGCTCAGCAGGGTCGGCCCCGGTTCCTACTCAGATGGGAGACCCCCAAGGAAGTCCAGGGTTGCTACGCAGAGGCAGGCAATAGCAAAACTACCTCTGTATGTCTCTTTGCCTTGAAAACCCTACAGGGTCGCCATAAATCAGCAGTGACTTGATGGAACTTTCCACCAACCTTTACGGTTGGCTCTAAGCTTCTGTTTTTAGTGCCCCCCCATCCCATTTTTTAGCTGCTTCGTGAAGGTTCTGGGATGAAGGGGGACAAATGCCCCTGACGGAGACCAGCAGACCCCATCATGCCTCTCCAAGCAGAGACCCCGGGGGCTTCTCCCTTGTGCTCCCCTTCCAGCCCCTCCCTCCCATGCAGGTGCCCTCACCTCGAACACCTCATCCGTCTTCAGCTCCTTCATGCTAAAGACGATGCCGTGACAGTACCCGGCCACACGCACAGCCCGGCACCCGTCATCCTGGAATGCCACGTTCTTGCCGCAGCTGCTGTGGAAGCGGTGGGCCACCCCGGGCACTAGAAGAGAACGGTGAGTTTGTCAGTCAGGGCCCACCTTGACGCTTGGAGGCCACGAGAACTTGGCCCATCGCTCCCCCCGGCCACAGGGAGAGAGAGAGGCGTTGGGCATGCGCGGCCTCCCTGGGCAAACACGACGGAGCCCAGCTGAGGGTTTCCCACCTGGCGAATGGATGGGGAAGGATTTCTCAGTGATGTTGCTGGTGGACAGGCTGTTGTCCATGGGTCCGGTGGCGCTGGTGATGGACACCTGGACACACTGGCCGTACAGATCTATCACAGCGTAGACCTCTGCATTGTGCGGTGGAGGGAAAAGGGGATACGCCTACGTTAGCACAAGACACAGGAGACGGCAGCCAAGCCTGAGGGGAGGGGGGGGGGCGTCCCTGCGGTCTCTCTCCCCTTAGAATCAACACAGCCGGTGCAGCCGGTGCAGCCGGTGCAGAAACTCTCCGGTGCTGAAACCCCCTCCCCATCAAGGCTCCCTCTAAGCTGTGGAGCCTTGTGAGCAAAAATTCTACTTTATGAGCTACGGACATTAAAGCTGGGAGCCAGTGATTTGGCTGCTGCATAAATTAGCTGCTCTGGAGCTTCCTTCCTGAGACAAAAATGGGTGAGCCGGAAGCTAAAAAGCTGTGAGCTAACTCACACTCACTCAGCTTGGAGGGAACACTGCCTGTGTGTATAAGCACAATAACGACAGAGGTGTTGCTGCCGCGGCAGCACTCTCCTTCGCGGACCGCTCCTTCTTCTTCTTCTTCCCCAGGGAGGGAAAATGTCCCCTGCGGGCCACCGGCAGGCCATCAAGGAAGGCAGCCTGCTAGAGCCTGCACTGCCGCAAAGCGCCGCCGGCTGGATCCCACTGTGGCGAAGCGGCGAGTTTGCCCTTCTGCCGCAAAGTGCGGCAGCGGCATGCCCCTCTGCTGTCAAGTGCGGCCGGCCGTTGTGCCTGGTCGTGCGCGGCACTGTGGGGCAGGCAGAGGGCCGGATTCACTACATCCTCTGGCAGCAAATTCCTCATTTTAATGACTTGTTGTGTAAAGAAGTATTTTCTTTTGTCTGTCTTCTGACTCTGTGGCCCGTGGGCTTCACTGGATGCCCCTGAGTTCTAGGTTTTTGGGAGAGGGAGAGAAAAGTTCTTTCCCACGTCTCTCCATCGCTGTGCGCAATTTTATAAACCATCTGAGTCTCTCAACTCACAGGACAATAATTTAGGTCCTTCGATGCTCTTTCCTAGCACACTGCTGCTTATGTGTTGGGTGCTGTATGAGAAACAGAAGGGACGTTCTGATCCACAGGCTCTGCCGCTCAAAGCACACCCCTCACGTACACACACACACACACACACACACACGCTTCTCCGCACGCCATGCTTCTCACCTTTCCCTGGAGGCAGCCCCGAGCAGGCCACGCCCTGGTCGACACCATTGATGAAGTAGTGCAAGTCGCCCTTGGTGGTGCGCATCATGCCAATGCGTGACCCGGTGGTCAGCGAGTCCAAGTCACAGCCGTAATTGTTGCGCATGGTGTTGCCGTCCTGCATGATGGCTGTGCCGCTGGAAGGGAAGGGAGGAGACGCACGATCCAGCAAAATCCTCGCCTCTGGACCCAGAGGGGGACCTGCGCACCCTGCAGCCCTCTCCCCACGCCGCTGCGAGCTGCCGGTGATGCCAAGAACGCATCCACGCACAGAGGACCTTCAGTTACAGTCTCAGCACTCAGCTCCACCTGGGAGGGCATGACTCTGCTGCTCAGATGGCTTCAACGGCTCACAAGCACTTCCTTCTGCCCCAAACACGCCCTCCTCCCATCTTTTGCTGCAGGGAACAGATTCCGCCATGGCTCCAGACCTTCTCAAGCCACCCGGTAAAAGACAGCAGCTTTGCTTTCCTTGCCATAGGCTAGTTTTCTATGGGCAGGGGATTTCATTGTGGTCATAGGAACCGGCCCAAGCAGCGAGACCATGATCAGCAGCCACACTCTGTGAACCCCCCCCCCCCAACATTCATTGGCGTGGTCCCTGCGTGGGAGCCTCTGAGGTACCAAGAGGTCTTTGAGCTGCATCCTGTGACTCGTGGCACCTTTAAGAGCAACAAAGTTTAATTCTGGATATCAGCTTTCGGGTGTGTGCACAGAATCTACCCCCCTGAATCTATTTTCCTGTGGCTCTGTTTGGCTAGCAGAGGCTCTCTTGGCCAATGGAAGGAGTACCTCCTCACACACGTCTTGCCAAAGGAAAGAACCTTTGCTGGTGCAATGGATCTAACGGATCCATGAGAACCACCCCCTTGCCATTTCCCCAGGCCTTTAATGGTGTCTACTACTTTGAGGCCGAGTTACTGCGATCAGTTCACAAGCTCTTCTCTGAGTTTTTAAGACAGGTCTGTTTCTGTCTGTTCCCCAGCTGATGACCTTGGCTTACTTTATACCCCCTCCCGTCCACTCACCTCAGCATCCACGTGTCATAGTCGATGTCCGTCATAGTGTTGGGGAACTCCAGGTCCTCTGGACGGATGGCAGTGACACCTGACAGGGAGAAGAAAGGGGATCAGGAAGGAGAAACAAAGCGCCATTCCATGGAAACGAGCCCTCTTTCCAGGGAGTGCTTCAGGCCACGGGACTCCTCTTCAGTGGCCAGGGCGTCATTCTAGAAGGGCGGATGCTTCGTGGGGTCCAGCCCCCTGAGATCTAGTCACAAAGGTTGCTGGCAACAACCGACTACCACGAACCTTGTAGCAACAGCCAGGAGGGCTTTTCCCAGCACAGTATGGGTTAACTTTTAAAATACACACTCATACACACACACACACAAGCTAAAGCATGAAGACAGTTCAAGAGGGCAGCCATTTTGGTTTGCAGGAGAGCAGCTAGATTCAAGTCCAGGAGCACCTTAGAGACCAAGAAGAGTTTCAGAGTATGAGCTTTTGAGTCAGAGGCTTTGTATCTGATGAAGGGAGCTTTGACTCTTGAAAGCCTACAACTCAAAAACCTCGTGGGTTTCTAAGGTGTCACTCCAATCTAGCCTATCAAACCATGGTGCTGTTTTGACAATGCGCTAAACACTCTGGGTTGGAACCTATGGACGAGTCCTGCTAACAACCGCACTTTTTTGCTGGATGAAAAAACGTGCCGTTAGTGAAACAGATCCATGGTCTCCCACCATAACTTCTCTGGACTGAAGCCACCTCAAGCACCCTAAATGGAGAATGCAGGTTAAAAGCACAACAGTTAAATAAATTATCAAACAGAAGTTTTCTGAACAAAAAACCCTGTGTCTCCAACTCACCTGCTTCAATGGAGCCTGACCAGCGATCTACCATCTTCTGAATTGCGATTTCAAACAGTTCTCCATCTCGGAGCGGCCTGCGGGGAAATTGGAAGTGGAGGAGGGGGAACGGACACATGAATTGGTCTGTGGGATCAGGCCAAGAAAACTTCTGTTCCAACAGTGGCCGGCCAGGGGCCCTCGGGAAAGTCACAGGGCAGCAGAGGTGAACCTCTCCGGCTGTCCCCAACATCTGACTTGCACGGACATGTTCCTTCTGGACACATGTGCAAGTTCCCACTCTTAATGCTCTCAGAGTAAGCGGTTAACAACTCTCAGGCTCTGACAGATACCGAAGTGACTCCGTGAGTCCTGTGAGATCTCTCAACATCACTTGGGAGAGGGACTTGCCGTGCCCTCTCGGTCCACTTGGAAACGCCACCCATTTTTATTGTGCTAGCCTCTTAATTGGTTGAGATACATGAACAAAGCTCCACCAAACTTTTGGGCTGCTCTCTACCCAATAAAGGGTCCGTTTAATGCTGACTGGTTCCGATGGTGTTCCAATCAGTGCTAGAGAAAGATCCGATGAGCAGGAGAAGAAGAGGAGATTGGATTTATACCCCGCCCTTCACTACCCAAGGAAGTCTCAGAGTAGCTTACAAACTCCTTTCTCTTCCTCTCCCCACAGCAGACACCCTGTGAGGCAGGTGGGGCTGAGAGAGCTCTGACAGAAACTGCTCTTTTTCAAGAACAGCTGTGCCAGAACTGTGGCTTGCCCAAGGTCATCCAGCAGATGCAAGTGGAGGAGTGGAATCAAATCCGTTCTCCCAGATTAGAGTCCGTGCACTCAACCACTACACCGACCTGGCTCTCAAGGAGGCTCCCAGTTTCAAACGTGCCAGTTCCTGTGTCTCTGTCCCAGCAGACTCTGGTGCATCTTGAACTGTGCTTTGCACACAACAGTCAGCAGCATCCAATTTAATTGAGCCACAGCCACTTGTAGGTCTTTGCCTCGGCTGGAACATCCTTTTCCCTCTGCCTGCCCCCCACCCCTTCTTCTGCACCGAACGTTCAGCCTCATAAAACTAACCCATCAGGAAAAAAGGCAGCTGACAGATCTTTTAAATAAGAACAACAACAGAGACAAAGAGTTTTATGACTCTCAAAAGCATCCTCATCACTTTGTGACGACTCTGTTGTCCTGAATAAAAAGCTTTACTCCATTCCTAGTTTTTAACCTAGCCACCTGCAATCTTAATCATCACAGTCTGTTTACCAGCACTCCAAATTGTCTGGCTCCCATACTGTTTTGCAGAGAAGATGTATAGGTTTAGGGCTACCAACATGGAGAGCAAAGGGGTGGGGGGAACCGGGGGCACAAATAGGCTCCTGGCTGCTCACTGACCGGTTTGAGATGACGATGGCATCATTGAATTCGCTACGGCAGTTCTGGCGCAGTGCCGTCCTCCCTCCGTTGGTGATGACCGCGTTGTTGCCATGGAGGTGGTGGAAGCGCAGGTCACTCCCCGAAGCGACAGAGGATGGGCTGCTGGGAGACAGCTGGTTGTTCCCTTCCGACAGGTCATCTGGAAGAGGGAGAAGATCTGTGGAGGAAGCAGCACATGTCACAGACGTGCAACACAGTTCCAAAACCTCGCCCCGAATACCACCCACCTACAGACCCTGTGAAGGCCCATCTAAGCCTGGCTTTTACTGCCAGAGCTCGGATTCAAAACAGAGCAGGACACCCCTAAGGGAGAGCACAGCCATGTGCGGAATGAATGCGTGGAACCCAACTCAGCGTTCCAAACAGCAGAAACGATCAAAAGGACTGGAGTCTACCCTTCCCGCCAGACCTGCTCAGCCCCTCGCCTCCCTTCGTTTGCTGAGAATTCATCAGGAGCTCTCGGCAGTCCTAAGAAGAAGGAACTTGATTTTTAAAAACCCAAGACGACCAGCTACAACTGAGCTCTACAGGGCCCCAAGGGGTGCTGCCTTCAGCCGTGAATTCTCCACTTGTGCAGGGAGCATAAAGATGCACAGCACATACCCACCTCCTGCTGTTTTGGATACCAGAACCAGAGCTTTTAAAAATCTAGAGTCAAGGTGGGCGCGTAAAGCTCGGGTGGACAGCACAGTACAGTAAGGACTGTGGTCAGACTTGCATACAAATTAAGTACTTGCTCATCACCCCATATAAGGCCCCAGTCCTAGCAAACAACACACCAATCTGGCTAGCCCCCTCATGAAGCTGCCTTCTACTGAACCAGACCCTGGGCCCACCAAAGTCAGTCTTGTCTACTCAGACTGGTGTCAGTTCTCCAGGGCCTCATGGATAGAGAAGTCTTTCCCATCCCCTCCTGCCTGGTCCTTTTTAACTGGAGACCCCAGGGACTGGCGTTCAGTCCTTCTGCATGCCAAGCAGAGGCTCTACCACTGAGCCACAGCCCCTCCCCAAAAGCATCAGTCACGAACACGTGAAGCTGCCTGTGACATCCTCACTTTTCGGGGAGACTTTTTCTCTTTTAAAACACACTCTGTTTAAATGAACTTGGTAGATTTCTGCTGCCACCAGGAATTAAAAATTCCAGCTCTCTCTATATTGGTAGAATGACCACCATCTGGGCGCTTCAGAGGACTATGGGCCCTGAGGAAGGACTGTTCCGATTGCTGGGATGAGTTTAAACAAATAAGGATTTATTTATACAAGAACAAAATAGGTTTCTGGGTATTTTTGAACTGTTGTTGAAGAAAGAACATATAACTGACAAAGCTTGATGTCACACACAGTCACTCAAACACCAAAACTCAACTCTGACAGGCTTATATTTCTCTCTTTCATATAGCTACACAGGCTCAACTTTCTTGTCTGTATATATAGCCACACAGGCTGAACCGTTTGTCTTATTCACACAGAATAGACTCAAACTCCCATAGTCACACAGACTATGCTCTCTCACCAAACTTCACACACAGAATCACCTCAGAGACCTCTCTCCTCCCACACTCTCAGCCATCAGCCAATCACATCACACGTTTCTCCCTCTATCATTCCTCTTACATTACTGCAGTCAAACTAAACATTTAAAGAAACACACACACCAAAACAAGAAATCATTACACTGCCTCATAGCGAAATCAGACCCTGTCAGTCAAAGACAGTACTGTCTACTCTAACTGGCAGCAGCTCTCCAGGGAGAGGCCTTATGCATCACCTCCTACTTGATCCTTTTAGCTTGAGATGCCGGGGACTGAACCTGGGACCTCCTGCATGCCAAGCAGAGGCTCTGCCACTGAGCCACTATGGTCTCTCCTCACCTGTGTCGTCAGCTATGGTCGCCTGGGCCGCTTGCCCGTACAGGTCCACGACAGCGTAGATGTTTGGCGGGACGTTCCATGCTGCAGGGCCCTGTGCCACCCCGTTGACGAAGAAGTGCAGCGTCCCGTCCTCTTTGCGCACGACACCCACTGTGTCACCTGCCTGAGGAAGGGAAGAGGCATCCATGAGGAGGGACAGGGAGGAGCGTGGATCCGACGTCCAGATGGAGAACGAGACTGTACTTGGAACCTGCTCCGAGGACGTCTCCCGCAGTGCCCGCCTTAACTCAGCAGGGCACTCCACTGCCGTCCACGCCCACATACCGCACCACCCCAAACCCAGAACCTCATTTCTCTCTCACACTCGCCTTCAGGCGGTCCAGGTTGTGTCCATATTCATCCAAGATGGTCGTTCCGTTGTGCATCACCCCGTTCCCCGTCATCATCCAGGTGCCTGCAGAAGATCAGCCAGAGAGCAGGGCAAGCGTCAGGCGGGAGAGGCCAGGCATCTCTCTGCTCCATGCATGAGCCACCAGTACGGCTGGGGCAAAGAGAGGGGGAAGGCGCGGACAGGGGCAAGTGGGGATCCTGACGATGAGAAGGAAGACGTGGGGACAGACGGTTCTAGCGGGGACAGCAATGAGCGAGGAGCGGGAAGGGTCTTTGAAACAGATCAAAGGAAAGATGTTTCTCTTGCTTCCACACACAGATTCGCCACTTCCAAGAACAGACAGTACAGGAAAGTGTCTGCCAATTACATACACAAGATTGTTTAGTGCAAGCACAGAATGCTGCCCTGACCTGGATCGCCCGCTCTCAATGGCAGCTAAGGAGGGTCAGCTCTGGATGGGAGACCACCAAGGAAGTCTAAGGATGCTAAGCAGGGGCAGGCCATGGCCAGCCACCACTATGTGTCTCTTACCTTGATCTGGACGGCCTGGGCTGGATCAGTCTGCTCAGATCCAGGAAGCCAAGTCCAGGGTCGCTCTGCAGAGGCAGGCAATGGCCGACCACCTCTGCTCATCTCAAGCCTTGAAAACCCTACAGGGTCACCTGTGACTTGATGGCACTTTATACACACACACACACACACACACACACACAATGCCACAATTTTATTTTTTAACTGTCCACCTGACCACTGAGACGATACTGAGAGTTGGCAGGTTTCCAAAGCTGCGATGGACAGTAAAAGGTTAATGTTTTAACCCAGTCTGAGAACTTTGAGTGACAGGGGATTTAAATGGAGTTCTACAGTTGAGAGTGGCAGTTAGAAGTGGCAGTTAAGAAATGACAGTTGATGGGGAACAGAGGTTAAGAGAGTAAGCGGATCAAGAAGGATCCCCATTCAAGCCTCAGGGAAATAGCTCCTATTAAAGGGGGTAATCCCTATCAAGTCTGAGGAAAATAGCTCCTCGTAAAAAGGGGTGATCTCTTTCAAGTGGTTAAGAAAGGATACTGGAACTTGTGTGAATGTTCCTGCCTTCACCAACTGAAGTGTCTGCAAGACAAAGACGCTTATGCTCGCTTATTGAAGCAGGAACTGCCAAGAAATCTCTCTCCTCAGTGTTTAAAGACCTGTCTGTACAAATAAGCAGCTACTTCTTTGTGACAAGATATCTATTGTTGATATTTATATAAATACTTTTATTTGCACCTAATTCCTGTTGCCTGTTCACCTCCTAGGTCCTAAACCTGATACCTACCTGACCACTTCCCCTCATAAGTAAAACAGTTTGTTAGTTTTGAATTTCCAACAGTCTCTTGTGTGCCATTTTCGAACAAAGACAAAAGCAGGATTTCAGTCAGTCCCTCAGATCCCTACACTGGGTCAGCACATACCAATATACATTTAAACAACTGAGTGAGACAGACCGAAAAACAAAGAAGAAAGAAAAGGGTCTGCACAGCCAAGAAGAAAATAAAGCGATCCTGGAGGAATCGTCATATTTGGTGGTAGCGTTGTGATCTGAAAATAAAACATTAACCAATTCCATCACAGAAGCCCCTCTGGATTGTCCTAAAAAGAGGAGATTGGATTTATACCCCACCCTTCACTACCTGAAGGAGTCTCAGAGTGGCTTATAATCTCCTTTCCCTTCCCCTCCCTACAACAGACGCCCTGTGAAGCTGGTGGGGCTGAGAGAGTTCTTTTGAGGACTGCTCCTGAAAGAACTTGTGGATGACCCAAGGTCACACCAGAATCAAACCTGGTTCTCCCAGATTAGAGTCCGCACTCCTAACCACTACACCAAACTGACCACAAAGTTACAGCAGCAACTGTGGGACAACCACAACTGAGACCACACAACAAAGATCTGGAACCACGTTTGCTCCCCTTCAGCCACCCCACCCTTCCCCAGGGAGTGTGGTTCAGCAAATCACTCCACAACCAGTCCCGTTGTTTCAAAACATCGGCATTCAAAGAGGCACTCATTCCCACCACCACCAGGAGACGATCTTGAGGAGAGGTCTCACCTGACCGCAAGTTAGTCATGGTGGAAGGCAGCTGGAGGTAAGTGGGGTTGTGGGTGGTGACGCCGATCTCAATGGAACCTGCCCACTTGTCCACCATCTTGTCAATGCGCACCTGGAAGACCTCGCCGTTGCGCAGCGGCCGGTTGCTCAAGACCACTCCATGGTTGAAGTCATCTGTGGCACTGCTCAAGTAGGAGAGACACGAGAGAGCCCCATTACTGTAAGTGGCGGGAAGAGTGCTGTTTGCGTAGGGACCCGTCAAAACAGAACGGCCCCCGGGGTGAAGTACACCGGTATGGACTGCTCAGGCTGGCATGATGGGCACACAGACCCTCCAAACAGCAAGTATCATACGGAAAAGACCACGAACCTGAGCGCCACCCTCCCTGTAAACCTCCTTCTGTCATTGACAAAGCTGTTGCGTTGTCATGGAATGCTCACAAACGTTCTAACTAGAGCGAAGGTGTGAGGAACAGAGCTGCTTCTACAAGGGCAGCAGAACTTAGTTTGGGCAGCAGAGCATCTCATACAGGGCCTGCGCCAGTAGGACATATTTCCTGCTGGCAGAAGCGGAGAGAAAGAAAAGCGGGTGGGCTGAGAGAAGGTAGTGGGCAGCAAACGCACATATGAAGCTGCCTTCTACTGACTCAGACTCTGGGTCCATCAGGGTCAGTCTTGTCTACTCAGACTGGCAGCGGCTCTCCAGGGTCTCAGGCAGAGAAAGGTCCTTTCCCATCACCTCCTGCCTGGTCCCTTTTTAACCGGAGATGCTGAGGACTGGAGCTGAGACCCTCTTCATGAGAAGCGGATGCTACGCCACTGAACCACGGCCCCTCTCCTCCCCAGATCCGGGAGAAGTTTAGGGATAAAGGGCTGCAGGTCTCCAACACGAGACATTTCTTGAAGATATCGAGGATGCATACTGGGGCCGTAGAGCGGTCCGTCCCTCGTTGATGATGGCGGCCTTCTGCCCGCAATTTGGGTGGAAAAGCAGGCGCTCCGGCTCCGGCTCGTTCCCGGCATCGATGGCGCGGCGCCCCACGTCTGGCGACAGGGCCCTCATGATGGCGTTGTTGCGCCGGAGCCGGTCACTATGGTTATGATTGTGCACAATGGTGACCTTCACAGCCATTCCATAAAGGTCTACCACACCATAAACCACCAGGGGAGTCAGATTGGTGGCCACACCTGGAAGAAAGGGGGAAATGAGCAGACTGTTACTCGTCTCCATCGATGGGCAAAGTAACACCTGCGTGGCCCAAAGACACCAACTGGTGACATGAGGTCTGTGGACTCCTGTCCTCTTTCGAGTGTTGTTTGTCATGGCTTCTAGCCTACGCCATGTTTATCTTTTGTCACGAGGATCACAATTTTGTCCTCTGTTCATAAGAACATCAGGAGACCCTTGTTGGATCAGACCAGTGATCCATGTAGTCCAGCCTCCTGCCTCACACAGTGGCCAACCAGTTCCTCTAAAGGGCCAACAACAGGACACAGAGGCTGAAGCCTTCCCTTAATGTTAACAAGAACTCTGCTGGATCAGACCAGTGAGGGTCCATCTAGTCTCGCATCCTGTCTCACACAGTGGCCTCAACCAGTTCCTCTGGAGAGCATATGGGCCGAGGCCTTCCCCTGATAAGAACATTAGAAAATTCCTGCTGGAATCAGACCAGTGAGGGTCCATCTAATCCGGCATCCTGTCTCACACAGTGGCCAACCGCTGGAGGGCCAACCACAGAAGCCGAGGCCTTCCCCTAATGTTGCCTCCTGGCTCTGGGATTCAGAAGCTCGTTGTCTCTGAATGTGGAGGTTCTCCTCAGTCACCACGGCTAGTCGCCATTCATTGACTTCTCCTCCATGAATCTATCCAACTCCCTTTTAAAGCTGTCTATGCATGTGGCCATCACTACATCCTCTGGCAACAAATTCCCCGTGTTAATCGCTTGTTGTGTCGTCTGCAGTGGGTCTCTTCCCAGGGCCACTGTCGTTACGAGAGTTGCTGATCCGAAACCAGTGACCCTCCGTGCTTTGCGCCCCACCTATGAAAACATCCAGCCTTCTTGCTCCTCCTCCTCCTCGCCCGCCCGCCCACCCACCCATTCTTTTGTCGCCCCGGCAACATCTCTGGGGTCCCGTAAATCCTAGTTCAAAGCAAAGTCCATGTTTTCCACCCACACTGACCTTGATCAATACCATTGATGTAGAAATGAAGGGCGTTGTTGGACTTCCGGGTCAGGCCGATATGGTCTCCTTCCTGCGGAAGCAGAGAGGAAGTGTGAGCAGAATTCTGGGGAAACAAGAAAGGGAGAAGGGCCCCGTTCTGGGGTGGGTGGCGGTCGGGGTGGAGAAGCACACACACACATGTGGAAGGGCTTACTCACCTGCAGCTCATCCAAGCTGAACTCACAGTACTCCCTTCGCGTCCCCTTGCCGTTGGTTAGGATGCCACAGCCGCTCATCATAATGGTTCCTTGGGGAGAGAACAGAAACCGGATCGAGGAGACGGACTGGCGGCCAGCAGGAGTCCCTTCCCAGTCTCTGCACCGCAGCTCCTGGCCCAAGCGGCTGCCATCTCCCCGCCTTCCCCCTGCAGCAAGGCACATTACCTGAGCGCAGGTTAGTCATGGTGGCCGGGTACTCCAGGTTGTTGGGGTTGTGTGTGGTCACGCCGATTTCTATGGATCCTGACCATTTATCCACCAGCTTGTCAATTCGGATCTGGAAGAAGAGGCCAAGAACCTGTCTCCTGCTGCTCCAAAGACAAGAGCCCTCTCCACTCCACCCCCAGCATGCAATATGGGAATCAGTTCTCTCTCTGTTCGGATTTTGTTTAAGTTTGGTCCATTGATCCAGTTTGGTGCAGTGGTTGAGTGCGCGGACTCTAATCTGGGAGAACCGGGTTTGATTCCCCACTCCTCCACATGCAGCTGCTGGATGACTTTGGGCAAGCCATAGTTCTGGCACAGCTGTTCTTGAAAAGCAGCGGTTTCTGTCCGAGCTCTCTCAGCCCTGCCTACCTCACAGGGTGCCTGTTGTGGGGAGGGGAAGGGAAAGGAGTGTGTAAGCCGCTCTGAGACTCCCTTGGGTAGTGAAGGGTGGGGTATAAATCCAATCTCTTCTTCTTCATTGTGTTAGAGTACTTGATGTGATTTGAAGTGGTTCTGAATAACTTAAAATCTTTAATTTTAGTATAATTGTGTTAAATTTATAAGATGTAATGTCTGGGATTGCTTTGTTCCTATACATTTGGTGTTTGTTGACTTGTAATGATAATTTGTAAAGTTAGTACAGTTTATTATATGTATTGTTCATAAAATGTTGAATAAATTAAAAAAAAAAATTTTTTTAAAAAGGGTTCTCTTTCTCTTTCCTCCCCCGCCGCCCAATAGGGTAGCCAGTCTCTCCTCCTTCCTCCCCGTGGGATGGAGGGCAGCCCACCCTCCCTCGAACACCTCTGCTGAGGATGATAGAGCCAGGAAGGATTCACAGGCTGAATTCCCCATGAGAGAACACAAGCTCAGCAGGCTGCCTTTGCTTCAGAGGAGGCTCGCCTGACCACCTCCGGTCAGGGTGTGTCCACTTGTACATCCTGAGTCACCAGCTGTGTATCAGAAAGGCAGGCTGCACTGCAGGAAACCGGGCTCACAAGACAGGAGGAGGAGGAGATTGGATTTATACCCCGCCCTTCCCTACCTAAGGGAGTCTCAGAGCGGCTTACAAACTCCTTTCCCTTCCCTTCCCCACAACAGACACCCTGTGATGTCGATGGCACTGAGAGAGCTCTGACAGAAACTGCTCTTTTTCAAGAACAGCTCTGACAGAACTATGGCTTGCCCAGGGTCACCCAGCAGCTGCAAGTGGAGGAGTGGGGAATCAAACCCGGTTCTCCCAGATTAGAGTCCATGTACTTAGACATGACACCACACTGCAGACAGGCTCGTAGCCAGAAAATTTTGGTGGGTGGAGCAGGTGAGTGGGGAATTAGATTA
This sequence comes from Lepidodactylus listeri, assembly GCA_029233225.1. Lineage (NCBI taxonomy): Eukaryota > Metazoa > Chordata > Lepidosauria > Squamata > Gekkonidae > Lepidodactylus > Lepidodactylus listeri. Next base: position 54,778,242 of record JARCFY010000018.1, read on the forward strand.
CTAATTAGATTACTACTTAGATTAGTTTCCTGAGGAAGGTCACTCAGGGGCCTTCCCTTCCCCTTCTGGCCAGTCACGCTCCCCTCCAGTCCCCTGTTAGGTTTAAACGCTGACTGGAGGGGAGTGAAACTGGCCAGAAGGGGCAGGGCTGCTTCTCTTTCCTTCCCCAGCCTCTTCTTTGCTGCAGGGGGCTGGGGAAGGGAAGGGAAGCCACCCTGCTGCTTCTGGTCAGTTTCACTCCTGGGGGATCAGCTGTTAAACCTAACAGCTGATCCACAAGAATGAAACTGACCAGAAGTGGCAGGGCAGCTTCCCTGGAAGAGCCAGTGAGGCCACGGAGGGGCAGGGGTAAGGAGCATGGCAGGCGGAGGGGGGGGTGTCTGTCATCCTCCCGGGGTGGGGCAGGACTAATCCCTGGTGGGGCTCCGCCCCCAAATGCCCTACCGTGGTTACGGGCCTGACTGCAGAACGGGGGGGGGGGGGGGAATCCATGCACTTCTCACTCACCTCAAACATCTCGTTGTCGCGCAGTGGGCGATTGGTCATGACGACGCCATTGTTGAACTCATCCAGGGGGCGCCGCCGCTCCGCCGTTTTGTTGTTGTTGCTGAGCTTGATGAGGGTCCCGCACTTCTCGTGGAAGAGGAGGGCGTCGTTGGAGGTCATGGGCGGGGCCCCGCAGGAGGCCGAGTCCGAGGGGGGGCTGCCCAAGCTGACGTTCAACAGGTTCCCGTTGTAGGCCGACAAGATGGCGTTGCTCACCACCTCAGAGAGCTCCATGCTGGAAAAGCCTGTGGGGAGGAAGGCCGGAGCAGAAGACTGACGGAGAGGCACAGAAGCCCTTGGCACAAGGGGAAAGCTGGCCACTCCACCTCACATCCCATAATGCTCGGCGGCCTCAGGACTGCTAGATTCAAGTCCAGTAGCATCTTAGAGACCACCAATTCTTGGTGCTTGGGGGGGCAATCAGTGGGAGGGCTCCTAGTGTCCTGGCCCCGCTGCTGGACCTCCTGAGGGCACCTGGTGTTTTTGGCCACTGTGTGACACAGAGTGTTGGACTGGATGGGCCACTGGCCTGATCCAACATTGGCTTCCCTTATGTTCTTATGTTGATGGGATCTTGCATGGTATGAACAGCCCAAAACTAGCAGCAGCAGCAGCAGCCTCACATGTGTACAGTGCCACCCTGGTCCCTCCACTCAGCTATCCCACTTGGTCTCTGGGGGAACAGGACGTTCCCTGTTCTCCAACGTACCGTTCTCCGACTCCAGACTGTTGGGAAACTTATCGGGCCGGTTCTGATTGCAGGGGAGGTCCAGCACTGCAGAGCAAAGGCAACAGAGGAAGAAGGAAGAATCCTGTCAAGACAACCGAGCAGGTTCACCGATCCCTAGGCTCAGTCTAACAGGTCCCTCCTCCACAACTGCAAATTGACAATGGTGCCTTGCCTGCCTCTCCCACCCCACAGCAAATCAACCCCACACACCCCAGACTCATGCCTCTCTCTCACACACTCAAGAGTGCTAGATGATGCCAGCCGGAGGCTCCCAGGGGAGGCCAGCCCCCGCCCCCAGCATCACTAGCCCATCTCCCCTGATCCCAGATCCAGTGATCAGGCTGACTCAGCAAAAACCTCCCAGTGAGTCATCTCAAAATGACATGGTTCGGAGAGGCTCCACTGCATCCCTCAACAACCCCCGATGTCAGGCGCTGAGGAAAGAGGGAGACATTCCCCCATACCTCAAGATCAAACAGAGGAAGCAGGAGGCCTCCTACCCCATAAACTAGAACTCTGAAACCACATGGGAAAAACAGAATTCTTTCCTTTTTCTAAAATAGTAAAAAGCCCAGTAACACCTTTAAGACTAACGAACTTTACTGTAGCACAAGCTTTCGGGAAACACAGCTCTCTTCATCAGATACCTGCCCAGCAGATGTCTGACACACACACACACAACTCCACCCATTTCTCTTGCTGCTCACAGAAAAGTACCTTCATCGTGAGGCGTCCCTTCCTCTGCCTCCTCCGCGTTGCTCGGCACCACTGTGATCTGGGTGCACTTGCCGTACAGATCGACGACTGCCCAGACACGGTGGGGGATGCCAGTGGCTGCCACGCCGCAGTCCTGCCCGTTGACCCAGAGCCGCAGCTCCCCATTGGCCGTGCGCTGGATGCCCACCCGATCGCCCTCACCCAGCTGGTCCAGGTCCTGCCCGTACTCCTCCAAGATGGAACGCCCATCCCGCAACACCGAGCAGCCGGAGATGATCCAGGAGCCGCCCTTCAGGCCTGTGGCGCTGCTGGGGAAGTCCAGGAGGTTGGGGTCCAAGGCGGTTACCCCAATCTCAATGGAGCCACTCCAGGAATTCACCTGTAGGGAAAGGGGCATGGTAGTTCAGCAGAGACGGACCAAGAGTGCCACCAACCGCAGGGAAAAGTTAAAAAATTCTTGAACACACAGAAGACAGATTTCTAGTTAATTATGAAGACGCACTGAAGAAGAAGAAGAGGAGAAGAGATTGGATTTATATCCTGCCCTTCACTCACTTGGAGTCTCAGAGCGGCTTACAAACTCCTTTCCCTTCCCCTCCCCACAACAGACACCCTGTGAGGTAGGTGGGGCTGAGAGAGCTCTGAGAAAACTGTCCTTGAGAGAACAACTGGTACAGAGCTATGGCTTGCCCAAGGTCATCCAACAGCTGCAAGGGGAGGAGTCGGGAATCAAACCTGGTTCTCCCAGATTAGAGTCCATACACTTAACCACTACACCAAACTGGCCCTGGGGCTCAAAGCAGCTTCCAAGCTTCACACCTGGAAACCTGGCCTCCTCCTGACCCCAAAATATGCTGGCGCTGGTGGTAGTTACTTATTGGACAGTACTCTCCATGGGCACAGAGGTACTTATTACTTCCCATCTTCCTGGGCTGACCTCTGGAAGCAGAGGAAAGCAGAGTGTTGGCCCATACAATGCAATCTTCCAACAGGGAAGGTTTTTTTAAAAAAAAGCCTCTGTGGACAAACAGCTCCATAGCCAGCGCACCAGAGATCTCTCCATTAAGAACAGGCCTTTCTTTCATTCCTCCCCCCACCCCACCCCTGGCCCCGGCCATCTTTGTGAATTATGAACTATCCGGGAGTATTAAAATCTGGCCAGAATTTGCTGAGATGAGACAGGATGAGGCAGAGTATATCGCTACATGGTCCAGAAATACCCCGTATCCTGCAGGATCAGGCCACAATGGGCCCCTCGAGTCATAGGCCCCATCACGCTGCCTTCTACCGTGCCGGACCCTTGGCCTGCAGAGCGCTCCAGCAGAGAAAGGTCTTTCCCAGCATCAGCCACCTGAGAGCCTTTACTAGGGATACTGGGAATTGAACTTGGGGCTGTTGTGCACGCGGCATAGGAGCTCTGCTACTGAGCTACAGCCTTTACATATTCATTTTAATTTATTTACATTGTTTATACTCTGCCTCTCCCACCGAAACTCAAGGTGGTTTACATACAATAAGCCAAACTGTGGGAGGGGCCGTGGTGCAGCGGAAGAGCATCTACTTAACATGCAGAATGTCCCAGGTTCAATCTCCGGCGTCTCCAGTTAAAAGGACTAGGCAGGAGGTGATGGGAAAGACCTCTGCCTAAGACTCTGGACAGTTCCTGCTGGTCAGAGTAGACAATACAAACCTTGATGGATCAAGGATCTATTTGGGGAGGGTCCGAGGCATGCAGAAGCTCCCAGGTGCAATCCCCGGCACCTCCTGTTAAAAAGGACCAGGCAGAAGGTGATGGGAAAGACCTTTACAAGAGACCCTGGAGAGCAGCTGCCAGTCTGAGCAGAGCTGACCCTGATGGACCAAGGACCTGGTTCAGTAGAAGGCAGCTTCATGTGCTCAAACGCGGCCCACAGGACAGGCCACCCAAGGAACAGTGCAACTGGACTACATAAATTTGAAAACAACCAGAGATCTCAAGCAGAGCTGAAAACAAAACGTGAGCATTTAAACACGACATGGCACTTGTGTGGGTCATTCCTTTCTTCCAAAAATCAAAATGACACTTCCCGAAAACACAGTGCAGCCTCTGTTTCCCTTACAGTGTCAAAAAAATCCATGAAATTTTGGGTCCAGTTGTAGGACAAGGGGAAAAGAATGTGATTTCTGACACTCTCTCCTTGATATATATATCCACAGCTGTCACTGTGCCTTCAAAAGGGGGGAGGGGAAATGCAATTATAAAATATGTATGTTCTGCTATAATTTTCTCTAATCATAAGCTTCTAGATTACATACCAGGATCTGGATCTATTATGATTAAACTTTTGAAGGCACGGTGACAGCTGTCAATATATATATATATCAAGGAGAGAGAGTGTCAGAAATCACATTCAGAAATCACATTCTTTTCCCCTTGTCCTACAAAGTGGCACCTTGAAGATCGACAAAGGTTCATTCAAGGTATGAGCTTTCGTGTGCTTTGCACACGAAAGCTCAAACCTTGAATAAACCTTTGTCAGTCTTCAAGGTGCCGCTGGACCCAAAATTTGCTCCACCACTTCAGACCAACACGGCCGCCCACCTGGATCTATAATGTAAGGAAGTAAATTATGCGGAGGTTATTTTTTGGGAGACTTCTGTTGCTGTTCAGTCGCACAGCCGAGTCTGAATCTTTGCAACCCCATGGACCACATCACACCTGGCCCTACCGTCTTCTGCCGTCCTCCGGAGTTTGCTCAACTTCATGTTCCTTGCTCAACTTCACATTCCTTGCATCAATTACACTGTCTAACCATCTCATCCTGCTGCTCCCTTCTTCCTTTACCTCCAATCTTTCCCAGCATCAGGGTCTCCTCCAAGTGAGTGCTCCTCCTTTGGTGGCCAAAGTATCGGAGCTTCAGCTTCAGGATCTGGCCTTCCAGGGAACAGTCAGGGTTGATTTCTTTCAGGATTGACTGATCTGATCTCCTTGCAGTCCAAGGGACTCTCAAGGGTCTTCTGCAGCACCATAATTTGAAAGCATCTATGCTTTGGTGCTCAGCCTTCCTTATGGTCCATCGCTCGCAGCTATATTGTTGATGTGTTGTTCAGTCACACAGCTGAGTCTGACTCTTCGCGACCCCATGGACCACATCACACCACACCCTCCTGTCTTCTGTTGTGCTCCAGAGTTTACTTAATTTCATGTTTGTTGCATCAATAACACTGTCCAACCCTCTCATCCTTTGCCATCCCCTTCTTTGTTGACCTCCAACCTTTCCCAGCATCGGGGTCTTCTCCAGGGAGTGCTCCCTTCTCATTTAGTGGCCAAAGTACTTGAGCTTGAGCTTCAGGATCTGGCCTTCCAGGGAACAGTCAGGGTTGATTTCCTTTAGGATTAACTGATTTGATCTCCTTGCAGTCCAAGGGACTCTCAGGAGTCTTCTCCAGCACCATAATTTGAAAGCATCTATTCTTTGTCTATAAGGACTCTTCCTTATGGTCCAACTCTTGCAGCCATATGTTGTTGTTGTTGTTCAGTCGCACAGTTGAGTCCAACTTTTCACGACCATGGACCACATCACGCCAGGCCCTCCTGTCTTCTGCCGTCCTCCGGAGTTTGCTCAGCTCCACGCCTGTCGCATCGACAACACTGTCTAGCCATCTCATCCTCTGCCATCTCCTTCTTCTTCGACCTCCAGTCTTTCCCAGCATCGGGGGCTTCTCCAGTGAGAGCTCCCTTCTCATCTGGTGGCCAAAGTATCTGAGCTTCAGCTTCAGGATCTGGCCTCCCAGGGAACAGTCAGGGGGTTGATTTCCTTGAGGCCTGAATGATTCGATCTCCTTGCAGCCCAAGGGACTCTCTTCTCCAGCACCATCATCCGAAAGCATCTATTCTTTGGCGCTCCTTCTGGTCCAGCTCTCGCAGCCATACATCACGACTGGGAATCACCTTGGCATTGACCATGGGGACTTTTGCTGGCACAGGGTGAGGATGTCCCTACTTCCTGTCCTGCTGTCTAGGTTTGCCATCGCTTCCCTCCCTGAGGAGGAGACTAACCCTTGGTTTCAAAAATGCAAAGACAGCCCAGCATCTATTCCCCTTCAGTATTTTAGAACATGCCTCCCACCCCCCTCCAAAAAAGGGGAGGAAAACTGTCGGGGCTCTTCTCTCTCTCTCTCTCCCCCCCCCCTCCTCCCCCCAGGTGGATCCCGGCGGCGGCCGCCCCCCCCCCCCCGCCGGCGCGCTGACCTTCCGGTCGATCCTGACGGTGAAGAGGGCCCCGGGGCTGAGCGGCTCCCGGCTGAGGACCAGCCCGTGGTTGAACTCCTGGCCCGGCTGCGACCGCGCCGCGCTCCGCCCGCCCCGCGACAGCGTCACCAGCCGGCCCGTCCGCGGGTGCAGCAGCGGCAGCGGCGACGAGGACGAGGACCCCCCGGGGCCCCCCGGGCCGCCGCCCGACGAGCCCGCCTGCCCGCACAGCATCCCGCCCGCCCACCCCCCGAGCCCGGCCCAGCCCAGCCCCCGAGCCCAGCCCGGCCCCTCCGCCTGCCCCACAGCAGCGCCGCGCACGACCAGGCGCGACGGCCGGCCGCGCTTGACGGCAGAGGGGCATGCCTCCGCCGCCGCGCTTTGCGGCAGAAGGGCAAACGCGCGGCTTCGCCACGGCGGGATCCGGCGGGCGGCGCTTTGCGGCAGTGCGGGCTCCGGCAGGCCGCCTCGCTTGACGGCCCGCCGGTGGCCCGCGGGGGACAGTTTTCCTCCCTGGGGGAGAAGCAGCAGAAGGCGCAGGACAAGGAGCGATCCGCGAAGGAGAGTGCGTTATTATTGTGATTATACACACAGTCAGTGTTCCCTCTGAGCTGAGTTAGTGTGAGCTAGCTCACAGTTTTTTAGCCTCCGGTTGCAAGGGTTGCCAAGTCCGGGTTGGAAAATACCTGGGGACTTTGGGGGTGGAGCCAGGAGAAGGTGGGGTTTGGGGAGGGGAGGGGCCTCAGCATGGTAGAATGCCATAGAGTCCACCCTTCAAAGCAGCCATTCTCTCCAGGGGAGCTGATCTCTGTCAGCTGGAGATCGGTTGTAAAAACGGGAGATCCCCAGGCCCCACCTGGAGGCTGGCAGCCCTATCCGGCTCACACGTTTCTGTCTTGGCTCAGGAAGGATGGGGCTCCAGAGCCAACTAGTTTATGCAGCGGCCAAATCGCTCGCTCACAACTTTAATGCCAGGAGCTCACAGAGTAGGATTTTTGCTCACAGGACTCTCCACAGCTTAGAGGGAACATTGGTCGCATCTCTTGTTTTGGAGGTCTCCATAGGTCGGCTGTGACCAGGGTCCCCTCTAGGCTGAGTTAGTGTGAGCCAGCTCACATTTTTTGAGCCTCCGGCTCACACATTTTTTGTCTCGGCTCAGGAAGACTGGCTCCAGAGCAAACTGATTGATGCAGCAGCCAAACTGCTCACTCACAACTTTAATGCCAGTAGCTCACAAAGTAGAATTTTTGCTCAGAAGACTCCACAACTTAGAGGGAGCATTGCATACAGTAATTATTAACTGAAAACCAGTTTGGTGTAGTGGTTAAAAGCATGGACTCTAATCTGGGAGAAGAACCGGGTTTGATTCCCCGCTCCTCCATATGCAGTTGCTGGTGTGACCTTGGGTCAGTCGCAAGTTCTCTCAGAGCTGTTCTCTCAAGGGCAGTTCTCGAGAGAGCTCTCTCAGCCCCACCTTCCTCACAGGGGAGGGGAAGGTGATTGTAAACCACTCTGAAACTCCTTCAGGTAGTGAAGGGCGGGGTATAAATCCAATCTCTTCTTATCATACCTTACTATATTATAATAATAATAACAATATTGTGGGGCACCGTGTATGTATTTTGAGTGGTGAATGGAAGTGATTATAATAGGCTATGATTGTCATTGTAGTATATATTTGTTGTATAATAAGCTATGCTTATAGTATAAAGTCTGAGTCCAGGGGCACCTTTAAGACCAGCCAAGTTTAATCCTGGGTATAAGCTTTCGTGTGCATGCACACTTCCTCAGATAGGGCCAGGCGAGATGTGGTCCATGGGGTCGCGAAGGGTCGGTCTCGACTGTGCAACTGAACCATACAATCAGGGCCTTTTCCCTGGGGGAATGCACCAGGCAGGGTCCCACAGAGGGCTACAGGAATGCTTGCAGAAGACAAGGTCGCAGGCCACAAGCCAAGAGGAGCCAGTGGAAAAGGCGCCTCTCTCAGCAGCAAGGCCAGTCCTTTCAGAATGCAAAGCATGGGAACATAAGAGAGGCCACGCTGGATCAGGCCAATGGCCCATCCAGTCACACAGTGGCCCAAACCCAGGGGTCATCAGGAGGTCCACCAGTGGGGCCAGAACTTCAGAAGCCCTCCTACTGTTGCTCCCCATAGTGTTCCTTCTATACCTTGGGGCTAATAGCCACTAAGGGACTTCTGCTCCATAGGCTTATCCAATCCCCTCTTGAAGGCGTCCATGCTTGTAGCTGCCACCACCTCCTGTGGCAGTCAGTTCCACCTGTGAATTACTCTTTGGGTGAATGAGCCTACTGCTCATTAATTTCAATGAGTGCCCACAAGTTCTCGTATTGTGGGAAAGGGAGAAAAGGACTTCTTTCTCTACCAGAAGGGGATGGGTTGTTGTTGGGGTTTTTTTGCCAGATCCAGCAGGTCTGGAAACTCCTGGATATTTGGGAGTGGAGCCCAGCATGTACAACGCCAGAGAGTCCGCCCTCCAAAGCATCCATTTTCTCCGGGGGAACTGATTTCTGTACTCTTGGGGATGAGCTGCAATTCCGGGAGATCCCCGGGTCCCACCTGGAGGCTGGCATCTCTATCCCCAAACGAAGAGAATAAATAGAAACAACGCCGCCCGGCAGGAGCCTCGCCGCCTCCTGGAATCCAGTTCTGCATTTTCCCTCTGGCCATTCACGGTCTCTTTCGGCCGAGCCCGGGGACATCCCGCCCAGCAGGCGGCAATTCAACAGGGACAGTTTCCCCATCTTGGAAAGTCCTGGCTTTGCTATAACCATGCAAAGCCGGCGGGTCTAGCCGCCGGTAACGCCCCCACCCCCGCCGTGCTCCCGCCCTCCTCCGTCCCCTCCTACTCCTCCTTTCCCCGCCCCCCGACAAAGGGCTCCTCCGGACCTCGCCAACATGGCGGCGCCCAGGACGATTCCACACAGGGCGGGGACTGTCGTACAGTGACGTCATAGAAGTGCGCGGAGGGAGGCGCCAACCCCGAGGCGCTGAGCAGCATGCTGGCGGAGCTGGCGGCGGGGGGAGCCGAGGGGCTCCTCCTCATCCAGGGTGAGGAAAGGGGGTGGGGAGGAAGGGTCTCCAGGGGAGAGGAGCAAAGGGTTGGGGTTCAGACAGTGGAGGAGGGGTTGGTGGGAGCCGCGGAATGGAGCCTGGGCAGGGCAGGGACCTTAGGAGGGCGCTATGCTGTGGAATCTCCCCTCTGAACCTGCCCATTTCTCCGGGGGATCTGATCTCTGTAGCCTGTAGATCAGCTGTAGTTCCGAGGGATCTCTAGCTGGAGGTTGGCAGCTTCAGACAGACTCCAGACCCCAGCTGGAGGTTGGCAACCCTAGAGGAGGTAGTGATGGCCCCAAGCGTAGATGGCTTTCCAAGGCGGTCAGACAGATTCCTGGAGGGGAGGATCCATCCGTGGCCGTTAGACATGCTGATTCACGGGATAGGCTTGCCAACCTCCAGGCGGCACCTGGAGCTTCCCTGCTATTGCAGCTGACCTCCAGGTGACCAGGATTAGTTCCCCTGGAGAGAACGACAGCTTTGGAGGGTCTACTCTATGGCATTATGCCCTGCTGAGGTTCCTCTCCACGTTCCACCCCCAAATGTCCAGGTATTTCCCAACTGAGAATTGGCAACCCTGTCAAGGGAGCCTCCATATTCAGAGGCAGTCAGCCTTTGGATCCCAGTGTTGGGAGGCAACATCAGGAGAAGGGCTTTGTGCCCTGTTTGTTTGGCTCTTTGTATGAAACAGGACTTGATGGATCTCTGGTCAACCCCAGGAGTGCTTTTCTGAAGCCCTCATTGCACTTTTTATTGGACATTAATCCCTGGTGTCTTATAGCTGCCTCGGGCGGCAAATGTGGCAGAGGTCTGTAAGATACAATAAATGGGAACCAGGAAGCCAGAAGCACTGGGGATCAAAGAGGTGGTCAGGGAAGAACTGCCAGAGGCTGCCATTCTAAGAGCGCTTTCCCAGGAGTAACCCCTTTCTAATAAAATGAGACTTATCTCTGGGCAGACCTGCTTAGGTTTGCTCCCACAGTGGAGGTGGCGAGGGATAAGAGGCTGGAAGATGCAGGGGAACTTTCAAGGTGAGGGGGGGGGATGGAAGAACCCAGGGCTTGGGGAGGGGGAGGCCAGTGGAGGATCACACAGGGCAGGAAGAGAATATTAGAGGCTCAGAGAAAGGCAGGGGATTTTTTGCGGGGGGTGTCATTCAGTGGCTCATCACTTCTCCCTTCCTGACAGACTCTGCCAGCTGTGAAGGCCGGACCTTGCTCAAGAGCTTTGTGGCTGCCTCGGTGCAAAGGTGGGTGGGAACTATGAGCTCTAGATGCTTTTGGGGAATCCTGCACAGGGTCAGGGGCCTCTCCCCTGATCAACCCATGAGCTCAGCCCTGCCCCCCCCCCCCCCCGCTAGTTTGGCCTGGGGAGTCCACTAGATCACCTGAGCAGAGAATTTCCTCCTGGCTCTCCTGATGATGTTTGAGGAGACAGAAAAGGGGTGGATTTAGACACCTGTTAGTGGTTCTTATTTAAGCTTTTCTGTTGCATATGTAACTTGGTTACTCTGAACCTGGCTGTCAGAAACTGATTGTTTTCCAGTTCAGGATACCTGGTTCTTCCCTCTTCCCGCAAGCAAGGTTGGATTGCGGCAACTTTGCTACTGCAAGCGTCTTCCTCCTGTGTCTCCACCCCCAGGTCAAAACAGCCCTACATGGACTTGAAACCCTTTCTGCCTCCCCCTGTCTTGGTGTCCTTAATCCATTTCTGCCCTTGCCCTATTGGACTGCCCCACATATCCCTTCTCTTGCCTGCCTGCACAATCAGCTCCCGCCTTCCTTCCTTCCTTCCTTTAGGGGTGAATCTGTTCATGTTCTCGGCTTCGACATCCCAGAGGAAGAATTCAAGGCAGGATTCTCCGCCACAGTGACCTCCCAGTGAGTTTCTCTCCCTCCTCCCCAGCAGCTGTTTCAAGCTTTCTGCATGCTTTAGCAGTGACTGAGAAAAGCCCTGCTGGCTCCGGCTGATTTTCTCCAGGCCAAAGAGCATGGGAGTTTTGAAAGCATCTGTCCGCAGTGGCCTGTTTTTGTCCCTCTGGTGTGGTCTGGCCGCTGCCCTGATCAGCATTCTGGTTTGCTTGCACTTTATTTTATGGGACCTCTAGCCCACCATCCCCACAAGCAGGCTCAGGTTGGGTTCCATCAATATAAATACAGTTTACAATAACAATTAAAAACGAATGAAAACAACAATTTAAAACAGTACAAAAGTCATAACATATCATCCAAGATCTGATCAGATCTGTCTCTGTAGTGAAGATGGAACAGAAGTGTGGGCCCCCAGGTGGCTATTCAAATCTAGGACACTGATGGGAGGCCAAGCGGAGTGCGGGGACGTCCGCTGCCTCAACTGAAAGCCTGGCGGAAGAGCTCCATCTTGCAGGCCCTGTGGAACTGTAATAAATCCCACATTCCACTTAGTCGAGGCAAGTCAGCTGTCCCTGGGGTTGGGACCTGCCAAAACTTTAGGTCTTGGGACTCTTCCTGTTGCATATCGTGGCTGCTGCTGGCACAGAGGAAGGTGCCCCCAGGTCTGTTAAAATGGGGGGGATCCACGCTTATGCCATTGCTCCATCCTTTTGCTATGGTGGCAGCTCTCTGCCTTCCCAGGCCCTTGTGTGGGCAGCCACCCCTGTAGCAAAGGCAGATGGGTGGTGTCGCAGCAGCCTGAATGGCTGCGTGCATTTGGCTTGCACTGCAGTTACGTGGAGCAGATGCGCATTCAGTGGCATTACGAGCAGCTGGATAGATTTCTTTTGCTGTTCTTCCCTCAGTAGACAGAGACTTTTTCCAGCCCAACGCACACCTTGTTATTTATTCACAATGAAAGTTTTCGTTTTGGAGGGTAGCCATGTTGGGTCTGCAGTAGAAGAGTTAGATTTGAGTCCAGGAGCTCCTCAGAGACCAAACATGTTTTCAAAGTTCTGAGAGTCAGAGCTCCCTTCGTCAGATACAAGCCGTAATGGAGATCTCTGAGCTCTTATACCCCATTCAGAAGGGGGGGGGGTTTCCTTGCAAAGAAGGGACTCAGGATGCAGAAGTACATGTACAGAAGTACAGCGAGGTTACAGAAGTACAGTGAGGTTACAGCAGAGGAGAAATGCTGAGGGGTAGAAAACACAGTTTCTGTAGTCAGGTGGGAAAACATTTTAATCTTCCAGGTCATTCAATTGCTGACCTAGGAGTGGCAGTCCTCAAACAGAGAAGCTTCAAGAGGAGATTACAATGTGAGATCACTGAACTTGAGTTCATTCACAAGTTTAGAATGATAGACCTCCCCAGGGCTGAATGGGGACGCAGGGTACTTATCTCCTCTCAAGACTATTACATTCTGCATTAAGAACTTCAGAAGAGCCCGGCTGGATCAGAGCAGTGAGGGTCCATCTAGTTCAGCATCCTGTCTCACAGAGTGGCCAACCAGTTCCTCTGGAGGTTCCACAATGGGGCATAGAGGTCAAGACCTTCCCCCGATGTTGCCTCCTGGCTCTGAGATTCAGAAGTTCACTGCCTCTAAATGTGGAGGTTCCCCTCAGTCACCATGGCTAGTAGCCACTGATAGATCTAACCTCCATGAATCTATCTCATCCCCCTTTAAAGCTGTCTATTCCTGTGGCCATCACCACATCCTCTGGCAGCCAATTCCTCATTTTAGTCACTCTCTGTGTAAGGAAGTATTTCCTTCTGCATCCAGGCTCCCTTCTTTGCAGCACGCCTTCCACCTTGTGACTAGGATACCATGTCTCATTTGGGTTGTTAATTAAAAACTGTCATCTCAGACTGCTGTACCATGATGCCTTTCGGGACCCCCTTGGCTGGACCAAGCAGGGCAGTGGCTTGGCCCTGGATGACTTTGTATCCTCGGAACTGGTGGCCCGGCTGGCAGCAGTGACGCAGGGATCCTCCACAGTCGTGCTGGATTCACTCAGCTGGCTGCTCCTTCGCTTGCCCTTCCCTCTCGTCTGCCAGGTCCTCGTGCAGCTGCCCAGGAGGGCAAAGGTAGCAGGTGAGATCCAGAGGGCAAGGCTGCAGTGGGGAGGGAAAGGTGGAGACTTCATCACGCTCCCCCCCCCCTTCCTCAGGTTATCCCCTTAACGGGGACTGTTGTCTAATTAGCGCTCTGCAGCAGGGTCCCCCAGCATGGTGCCCCTGGGGCCTGCCAATGCCTTTCTTGGTGCCCCCCAAAGTGTTTTTAGAAAGTGGGTGGAGCCAATTGAGGCTTTTGCCCAGCAAGGCTTCTGATGGGCTGTGCAGATTTTTTTAAAATGTTGATTTGAAGAAGACATTGGATTTATACTCTGCCCTTCACTACCCGAAGGCGTCTCCAAGCAGCTTACAATCCCTTTCCCTTCTCCCCACAACAGACACCTTGTGAGGTGGGTGGGGCTGAGAGAGCTCTTTCCTGAACTGTCCTTGCGAGAACAGCTCCTAGAGAACTTGTGGCTGACCCAAGGTCACCCCAGCAGTTGCAAGTGGAGGAATGGGGAATCAAACCCGGTTCTCCCAGAGTAGAGTCCGGGCAGCTGGTGCTCCTACAGCACGAGACTCTTCGCAGAGTGACTGAAGAAAGCCATGGCAGCCATTTTGTGGCTACATCCACCACGCTGTGACAGAATTCCAAACTTGCCCACAGGCTCAGAAAGGTCAGGAGCCCCTCCTCTACAGACATAGATGATGGGATGGGGTGGCCAGGCCCAGGACTCCTGGTTTCCTTCGAAATAAAACTGAATGATAGCAGGCAGAGTTTCCAGCAATGCGAATCAGCCAGCCACAAATGCCTCTGAGCACGTAGGGAGTGCCTGAATAACCACTGCCAGCAGACATCTGGGATTAGCATGAGAGTCAGTGTGGTGCAGCAGTTAGAGGGCCAGATTAGGATCGGGGGGACCCAGGTTCGAATCCCCGCTCTGCCATGGAAGCTCACTGGGTGACCATGGGCCAGTCACAAACTCTCAGCGTCACCTACCTCACAGGGTGGTTGTGGTGAGGATAAAACGGAGGAGAGGAGAACGCTGTAAGCTGCTTTGGGTCTCCGTTGGGGAGAGAGGCGGGGTGTAAATGAAGTAAATGAATAAATGAATAAATTAAGGCAAGGGCCTTCTAGGTCAGATCCCAGGCTTGAGCCTCTGTGTCGATCTGCCAAAATGAATTCCTGTTAGGAATTTCTCCACTGCCGCAGGAGGGGCTTTGTGGGACGAGGGGGCCTGTGTCCGTGGGTGGAGAGATGCTCCGTGAGAAAGCGTATATCCTAAAACAATCCATGGTGGGTGCCTGGAAATCCCCCTCTTGGAGCCTTGGGAAATTTGTACTTCTCCTTTTTCCAGAACTGCTGGAAGGTGGAAGGGGTAATAATATATGTCGAGATGCCAGGGTTATTGGGGGGGGGGGGGGGAGAGAACAGCAGGAAGGGGGAATTTCTGGCCTCTGTGCCTTTGAGATGGGCCTTCTGGGGCATCCGTCTAGACTAGATGGGCCTTTGTTCTGATTTGGGAGAGGTGGGCTTGTGGGCTTTAGGTGGGCTTGTGCCGGGGGAGTTACCGCCAAGGAGCACAGCTGACACCCCTCTCTTTGCTAGATCTGAAAATCACTCGGGTCGTGGCCCTCCTTCATGGCGATCTGCACCAGCTGGGCCAGCTAGAGGCCCTCCACGCCTTGGCCCGTGTTGTGGTGAAAGTCGCGCCAGCGCCGGAGGCTGTTCTAGGAGGGGACGGAGCCACCCGTGTCGCTGCTACCCTGCACAAGAGACAGGGAGGCAAAGTCGTGCGGAAGGTGAGGGCCGTGGTATGGCGGGAATCCCCATTTCCCCTCTTTTTATACCTGGGGGGAGGGGGCAACCTGGCCGTGTTGCCTAGCAGAGACGCTACAGTTTGTGGCAGCCCAGAGTGGCAGGGGAAGGGATTGGCGTCCCTCCTGGCTCACGCTGCTGTCGGCTGAGTCCACCCTTGGGCTCTGCCTGGACCTGGTTGGTGACGGTGCGGGACCAGGAAGGGATGTGAATACCTTGACTGGGTTAACAAACTAGTTCGAACTGGTCTCCCTCAAAGCTGCCTGGAAAGTCTGCCGTCGCAAGGGCTGGATTTGAACCTAGGCCAGGCTTCCTGCTTGACAGCACATTGTAGGGCTCGTGCTTCAATGCAGGCCGTTCAGGGTCTGTTTTCCCACTACTTGTGGTGGCATCCATCAAGACCCAGCAGAGGTCGTTCGGGAGCAGTGGGTGACTCTTCCAAGGCAGAGCATGGAAATTAGAAAGATTTTCCTAAATTGCTGGGCATGGAGGACAGCAAAGAAGAGCAGAAGTTTAACACCCCTCAGCATAAGAAGAGCCCTGCTCGATCTGACCCGTGGTCCCATCCAGTGCTCACAAAATTCTACTTTGTGAGCCACTGGCATTAAAGTGGTGAGTGCCCGATTTGGCTACTGCATTAATTAGTTTGCTCTGGAGCCATCCTTCCTGAGAGAAGACAAAAATGTGTGAGCCGGAGGCAGAAAACAGTGATCTAGCTCACACTAACTCAGCCTAGAGGGAACATTGGTCCCATCTAGTCCAGCCTCCTGTCTCACACAGGGCCCAACCAGTTCCTCAGGAGGGCCAGCAACAGGGCAGAGAGGCCGAGACCTTCCCCTGAGAAGAACCTCAGAAGAGCCCTGCTGGATTGGAGCAGTGAATGTCCATCTAGTCCAGCATCCCGTCTCACATAGAGACCAACCAGTTCTGGAGGGCCAACACAGGGCAGAGAGGCAGAGGCCTTCCCTGTTGTCTCCTCCTGGCTCTGGGATTCAGAGGCTGACTGCCTCTGAAGGCACTGGTTCCCTTTAGTCACCATGGCTAGTAGCTACTGATGGTCCCCTCCTCCATGACCCTGTCTAATCCCCTTTTAAAGCTGTCTTTGCCTGTGGCCATCACTACTTCCTCTGGCAGCAAAGTCCAGAGCTCTCAAGTGGGTGTTATGTGAGCTGTGCAAAAGGCGAATGCTTTGCTGCCGAAGTGGGTTTGGCGAGGTTGTAAAGTGAGGGCAAAGGGGACGGGGTTCCGGCTCCCTCCTTATCCCCTTTCCCCCTCCCTCCTTTAGAGAGAATACTTCACAATGCTGCCGAACTGGGTCCTCAAATGGCTCGGCGAGCTGCCAGAGGATGGCCTTTCCAGAAAGGAGGATGCCCAAGTCCCAGCTACGGTACACGCCCTTCCTCCTCTCTAATGGACTGCCCCACCTTTGTCAGCGTGGGGGAGGGGTGCCTCGGTTTGCATTGGGGCCCCTGAGCTGGAGCGATCATGTTCAGTGGGAAGATGTGGTTGATGGAGTTGGGTGAAGGGGAACTGGGGGGAAACAGCCCTGGCCACAGGGGTCTTTGGGGCTAACCAGACCCTTGGCTAGGAATCAGCCCTCCCCCCAGTTGCTCTCTTTGCAGAGCTGAGAGACGTCAGGCCAACCCCAACCAGAAACTCCCCTGACATCGCAGGGGGGAGAAAGGCACCTTGGCACAGGCTGGGCAGCTTTGCCACTCTCCCTTTTCCCCCAGCCGGGGCTTGACTCCAGCCTCCTTGCTGTCTCCTCCTCTCTGGTAAGCACCTTTCTCTCTGGACTCCTTCAGGCAGATCCAGCTGCCAATTTGACCTTTAACTTGCGCCTGTCGGAGGCAGAACGCCGGGCGAAGGAGGCAGTGCCTCTCCCGTATCAGTTCAGCGAGGAGAAGTGAGTACCTTGGACCCGCTCCCCCCTTGCTCAGAGTACCCTCCAGCGTCCTTTGTTTGTGTCCTGCTGCTTTTCTTTCTGGCATTCCATGCTAGGCTGTGCTGAAACCCTCACCTTTTGCGCCCCCTTCTCTTCCTTTCTAGATCTCTCCTGTCCCCTGGTTCAGGTCCTTCCCTTCATGACTGTGCTTAAATGGCCTCAGCCTGGCCCAGTTGTAGTCTGGGGGTGGTGCAGTCTGGCTTTCCTTGAACGGCCGCTGGACAGAGTATGTTTAGGTTTGTGTGTGTGATTGTGTGGGTGCTTTCCCCAAAGCTGCAAGAGGTAGAAATGTCTTCCCAAGACCAATACCTGTCCCTCCCTCCAGTCTCTCACTACAGATTGTGTTGCTTCTTGAAAGTAAAGGTAAAGGTTTCCCTTGCTCGAAAGCCTGTCAAATCCAACTCTAGGGGGCAGTGCTCATTTCTCTTTCCAAGCCGAAGAGCCAGTGCTGTCCAAAGACGTTTCCGTGGTCATTTGGCCGGCGTGACTAGACGCCGAAATGCATGGAATACTGTTACCTTCCCACCGAAGCAGTACCTATGTACCTACTTGCAATGTCTTGCTTTCAAACTGCTAGGTTGCCAGGAGCTGGGGCCAGAGACAGGAGCTCACTCCGTCACGCGGCACTCGGGAGCTCACTCTATCACGCGGCACCAGCCTTCCGGTCTGCAGCTCAGCGTCTTAAGCTCTGAGCCACTGCAGCTTGAAGGACTGGGCCATTTGCTGTGGACATCTTCATTTCAAGGCCTTGATCCTTCACTAAGGCTGCTTCGATCCCATGTTTTAGGGAGTGTTTGTAGAGCACATGCAAACAGTGTGTGGGGATTATTCAGGATAGTGCACTATACACACACACATCCATACGCACCTCACAGGCCCCTGAGTTTTTGTCATGCATAAGGACCATGGTAAGGGCTGCGGGGGAATGCCAGACCTGCTCCCCTTCGTCATGCCCGTAAGCTATCCTTCTTGAAGGCAAACAGAGGTGATGAGAGCATCAGAAGAGCCCTGCTGGAGCAGCGGTCCATCTAGTCCAGCATCCCGTCTCACACAGGAGCCACCCAGTTTCCCTGGAGGTCCAACGACAGGGCTATCCCTTCATGTTGCTTCCTGGCTCTAGAATTCAGAGGTTGACTGTCCCTGAACGTGGAGGTTCCCTGCAGTCACAG
This sequence comes from Lepidodactylus listeri, assembly GCA_029233225.1. Taxonomy (NCBI): domain Eukaryota; kingdom Metazoa; phylum Chordata; class Lepidosauria; order Squamata; family Gekkonidae; genus Lepidodactylus; species Lepidodactylus listeri. The sequence continues at coordinate 54,796,440 of JARCFY010000018.1, forward strand.
GGGCTCGTAGCCACTGATAGCCGTATTCTCCATTCATTGGTGTAATCCCCTTTTAAAGCCTTCCATGCCTGTGGCCATCACTGCATCCTCTGGCAGCCAATTCCACACGTTAATCAGTCGCAGTGTAAAGAAGCATTTCTGTTTGTCCATTCTGAATCTACTGCCCGTCATCTTCATTGGATGCCCTTGACTCCTAGTGTTTTGGGGGAAAGGAAGAAAAGGTTCTCTTTTCCAACTCTCTCCACCCCATGTGTCATTTTATAAACCTCTGTTATGTCACCCCTTAGGAAAGTACTCAGGCTTCCTATGGGAAACCCCGCCATATTCTTTAGCCCCACATCCTTTCACAACATTCCTTCTTTCTCTTCCACTGCTTCTCAGCTGGCAATGGAGCCTCTAACTTCCTTTCTCCCCATTCAGGAAATCATCTCTGCTACAGACGTCCACTAGCCTGGGAAAGATCTACTACGAGCCAGATGCGGCTGATGACATTGATGAAGAAGATCCCGATGATGACCTGGATGTCTGAGAGGGGTCAGCTGGGAGCTGGGGTGATGGACAGGGCACTCCTAGGTGGCCTGCCCTTGCTGTACCCTGGAGAAGATGCTGCAGAGCAGCTGGGCACAAACTGGATGGCTTCTCAGCGCTGCCTTCTGGGCCTCACCACCAGCATGTCAGCCTTGCGTGGACCGTCTCAGAGGTGAAAGAACCAGCCACTGTCTGGGAGTAGATCTCCACAGAGAACTGGAGGGGATGCTTCCTTTAGATGAAAGGCCTTGACATCGATTAGAAGATCCCTGAGTGGTCCGTAAGAACGGCCCCAACAGATCTGTTCACTACACCCAAATGTACAATTGAGCTGCATTAATCTTGTTTGAAGGGAGGGAACGAACTTTGGCAGAGGGGAACTTCTGCAACAAAGAACATGCAGCAAACCTTTGTTTGCAATAGCCGGGGGGGGGGGGGGGGGGTGTGTGTGTGGAATATGTCATTCATTCTGATGTCATGCAGTGTGAACTTTTGACTCCCGTTATAAAAGGGAAAGTGCAGGATTTCCTTTGGCACACATTTCTGATGTTTAAAATCTGTAAAGAAAAATGAATAAATCCCGCTTTCATGATTGTCAGACCTCAGGAACCTGTGGTTCTCTTCCTTGCCTAAGGCCCTTGGTGGGCAACTGCACCCACCCAAGTTTACTTACCACAATTAGAAAAGATACCGTCGCACATTTATTCCCTATTTTGACATATTTATTGCTTTACTGTCCTTTTCCCCCCTTAATTAAATCAAAACAGCTGTTGACCTTATAACTCTACCCTCCATTCCAATGTATTTGAAAAAGTGTGTTTTGCACACGAAAGCTCATTCCTTGAATAAACTTTTGTTGGTTTTAAAGGTGCCACTGGACTCTAAATTTGTTCTACTGCTTCAGACCAACACGGGTGACCATCTAGAACTGTGTCAAAATAGAAGATGGATTGGGTAAAAGTTTCCTTTGACTTCCGTTACACTCCAGTTGTCTCCTCTCAGGCATGGAGATAATTAACAGCAACCTTTGAGATGAAGAGAGAAGGGATTGGATTTATACCCCGCCCTTCACTACCAGAAGGAGTCTCAGAGCGGTTTACAATCTCCTTTCCCTTCCCCTCCCCACAACAGACACCCTGGGAGGCAGGTGGGGCTGAGAGAGCTCTGACAGAAACTGCTCTTTTTCAAGAACAGCTCTGACAGAACTATATGGCTTGCGCAAGGTCATCCAGCAGGTGCAGGTGGAGGAGTGCGGAATCAAACCCGGTTCTCTCAGATTAGAGTCGCGCACTTAACCACGACACCAAACTGAATAGTTCAGCAGTGTTATGTGACTGTCACACCATTTGAAGCTGCCCGGGGTGGGGGTGGGGGCGCTCAGACTTTGCTGGGCGGCTTCAGCCCAACAGGGCTGCCGCCCCCCTGGAACTGGGTCTTCATGATGGGTTTCTTTAATTAGCCCTTCCAGCTGTCAACCTAGCCACGCCCCTTGTCCTCCCATTTCTTCCCCAACCTTCACGTTGACCACGCCTACAACTCTGTCGTCATAGCCTCGCCCCTTCTGGCATCTCTAAGCGTTCCTTTTTCTCTCACTCGGCTCTTGAGCGCATGCGTCTTTTCTCCCTTCGCCTCTTTGCGAGTGTAGTTATTGGCCTGTTCTGTGAAACGCATGCGCAAAGCCGCGACTTGGAGCCGGGACATAGAGCATGCGCCCCCCCCTTGCGGCCTCGCGTCGTTTTTACCTTCTTCCAGCCGTCTCCGACAGACGGCGCATGCGCACGACCCCCGCGCTCTTCCCTCCCTCCTCCCGCTCCAGCGGCACGGTGGCTGCGTCTCCCTCGGCTTCTCATTGGACGGCCCCCTTGCTGCTCCGGAAGCACTCCCTGCCGCCCTGGTCGGTTGCCCCGGAAGTGGCCTGAAGAAGAGCCGAGAGTCGGCGGGACAGGGGGGGAGCGGTTCCTCCGGAGCCGGTAGCGACTGACTGCGGCCGTCGTAGGCAGCGCGCATGGCGGAGCCCGCGGGCACGGGCTGAGGCCAGCCGGAGGGCGGCCGGGCCCCTCGCCCGCCTCGGCGCCCCCTCCTCCTTCCCCCTCCCCGACGCCCTCCCTCCTTCCGTCCTGGCGGAGCTGGGCCGGGCCGGGGGCGCGGCGGGGCCCGCCGGCGGGATGATGCGCTCCCAGTGCCTGCTCGGCCTCCGCGCCTTCCTCGCCTTCGCCGCCAAGCTCTGGGGCTTCCTCCTGTACCTCCTGCGCCGCCAGGCCCGCACCGTGAGTACCTGCCCGCGCGGGAGGCGGAGGGGCCAGCCGCGGCCCTCTTCACCCCCGAAGGACGGGCCCGGCCTGCCCCGCTCTGGTCCGCCGCCGGAGGCTGGTTGTCGCGGGGGGAGGGGGGCGGCGAGGCAGACAGGTGAGCTCTGGGGACCGGACCCCCCCCCCCCCCCTTGCACTGTGGTGGCTGGAGGCGCGGACGGTGGAGGTGGTTGCCTGCTTAGCCGTGAGCCGGCAGGAGTCCTCTGGACCGCTCTGGGGGGAGCTGCGAGGAGGAGAGGACTGGAACTCCCACCCCACCCCCCGCCGCCTTTTGCCTTCCGAGGAGGCGGTGGGCTCACGCGGACTCCACCTGCAGCCCCCCCCCCCCCCCGCCCCAGGATCTTGTCCCCCTCGCGGTCTGCGTTCCGGCCTCGGGTCGGCCTCCTCGAAATGCACGGTGGACGCTCTTGCAGCCGAGCTTCTTTGCTGGCGGAGAAGCTGACTCTGACACAGTCTGGTGTGAACAACCTCTTGGACATCTGCTTTGGCACAGCGTGCCAGCGTAGGGCTTCAACTTGTGGCTCCCATTTGACAGATTGAAGGGTGACAGGTGGGCATTCGGCTGGAGTAGGCGAGGATTTGCCGTTAAAAACCTATGCCAGGGAAGCGGAGGGGAACTTTCAGTGTCCAGTGAGTTTTGTGCGATTCAGGATGGCGACTCTGCGGGGTCTCTTCCTCTCAAATGTAGTTAGCCTGGGGGGCGATGGGCAATGATGCATCTTCATGAATGCAGTATGTGTCTGTTAAGCATGAGAGAATGTCGGGTTAATTTATTTACCGTTTTTGTGTAAGTCTCCACTTCCTCCTCTTCACTCCACTCTCTCCAAGCAGTTTCTGTTTCACCTTCCTCCTTCATTTGAATTGGAAACCAAAGGAAGGGAAACCGAGGCTAGTAGAGACCTATACTTTGGTGCAGCGGGAAACACAAAGGAGCTTGTGTGCTGGTCTTACTTTTATCTGGCACAGTTTGTTGGAGTTAATGTGATTTAAGCTGACAGCATCTCAGAGCAAATGAGCTGCCTTTTGTCTGCTTTCTTTACATCTGCGCTGTTCCACTGATGCAAGATCTAGGGGAGTCTGAGAGAGGCAGACAGGATAGCTGGGTTTTCTTGGAGATCCAAAGTGCAAGTGGGGCTAGAATTGTTGGACGTTTTTTCAAGCTGAAATTTTGCTTATTTTGCCTGTGTGAGAAAGATAGACTGTATATTGGTGATAACATTATTGAGACCCTTATGTAGCACTCGCTTTTCTTTCCAAAAGTGCTGGAGAAAGTGACCCAAGGGGTATTCCTCCAGATGTTAGAGCAGCCAGTGCAGTTGTGGGATTAGACAGCACTTTTATAGGCAGTGTTTCCAAGTTTCCCGGCATCTGCTGTGGACTCAGTGTTGTCTTGACCTAGTTGCCTGCTTCAGTCTTCACCTCTGTAAAATGGGACTAGTAGGAGCTGGTTGCATTGGTGTGTGTATGGTGTGTGCGGGTAAAACTCTTGGCAGAGCAGCTGCTGTACATTGTGGTCAGGGGTGCTTACTAAAAGCGCCTCCTGGAAAGGCACCAGGTTCACTGTCAGGAAAATATGCTCCAAGCACCACTGCTAGTGAGCCTCTTCTCTTGTCATTTGGCTCAATTGTTAACTTACTGCACAGTGTCTTAGGTTCAGGTGGGTCGCCGTGTTGGTCTGAAGCAACAGAACACAGTTTGAGTCCAGGGGCACCTTTAAGACCCACAAGTTTAATTCTGGGTATAAGCTTTTGTGTGCATGCACACTTCAAAGCAGTGTTTGAGTGGATTCAAACTTTGTTCTAACGCACAGTGTTTTGTTGTCCCCACTCTGCAGTTCTCCACCTTATGCTTCGTGCAGATCAGAAATACACAGGCTGCTGCATGGGGTACATGATCATGATCTCTTTGCTTCTGGGGACCACTGGCTCTTGTAAATTAGTGGTGCAAATTAGCTTCCAAGCCTGGATTGGAAAACCATCTTTAGTTCCCTTCTGGTCGGAAACAGCCAGCCTCAAAAGGATTGTGGCAGCACTTAAAATACTTGCTGTTGAGATAACAGTGCTGAGGAAAGGGTTGGGACCAGTGTTCCCTCTAAGCTGAGTTAGTGTGAGCTAGCTCACAGTTTTTTAGCCTCCGGCTCACACCTTTTTGTCCTAGCTCAGGAAGAACGGCTCCAGAGCAAACTAATTTATGCTGCAGCCAAATCGCTTGCTCACAACTTTGATGCCAGTAGCTCACAAAGTAGAATTTTTGCTCACAGGACTCCACAGCTTAGAGGGCACATTGATTGGGACACCAAAGTACTCTGGCTTGTGGGTGTTTAGGGCGTCACTAGGGAAGTCAGACACTGTGTGTGTCCCTTGTTTGCTGACTTCCCTTCCTGGCAGAGCCCTGGCTCAGGTTGCAGCATCCCCTTCACCCCGAGGCTAGCGATGGAGGGTTGTTTTGGAGGAAGTTGGGCAAACAGTCAGTTGTGTTATACTGCAGAGTTCCCCGTGGCTGCCTAGAGTGAAAGGGCTGCATTCTGAGAGACTGGAGGCTGCTGGGTGTCCTGTTTGTGGGGCCCTCATGTGAGGGCTTTGGATTTCCCCGCTTCCTAAGCTACTCTGCCAAAGGTTGTGTTGGACATCTTGAGGAATCTTGGGTAGGACCAGGAGTCTGTGTCTGGCCTGCACTGCTCGGCTGAGTCCAGTACTGTCCAAGGGGCTCATGTCTTAGCTTCTCCCTTGGTCAGGCGCAGAAGGACAGGTGTGCATGTCGAGTACTATTTGCTTGGGGACGGTGGTGGAAAGGCAATCATCCTTGCAGTCAGTACTTCAAGGGTTCCCCGCTTCCCTTCCTTGGACCCTGTTGGGGAATAAAGGGCTGCTGGACCCCACCCCTTCATTTGCTTATCTGAAACATTTAAATCCGCTCTAGCCCAGTGTGATTTATAAACACGACCATAGGCTGTATGAGGTCCATAAAGCGCAGCACATACTTAGCGAAGGAGTTCTCGAAAGAAAGGAAGTCGTATGAGTCTCCTGCCAGCAAAATTCTAGATTTGAGCTTTTAGAAGAATCGCCCTCTCCTATTATAGGCACCTTCCTGACTTCGGTGGCGCTGGCCCGATCTCATCAAGTTTCAGCAGCTAAGCAGTCAGCCCTGGTTGGTACTTGGTGGGAGACCACTTAGGAAGTCCAGGGTCGCTATGCAGAGGCAGGCGGGGGCTGGCCATCTCTGTTTGTCTCGGCCCTGACCTGACCTGGGTGGCCCAGGCTAGCCCCATTTTCTCAGACCTCAGAAGCTAAGCAGAGTTTGTACTTGGATGGGAGACCAACAAGGAAGTGAGGGTTGCTATGCAGAGGAAGGCGACGGCAAACCACCTCTGTTCATCTCTTGCCTTGAAAACCATCCGGGGCTGCCATCGCTCAGCTGTGAAGAAGAAGAGATTGGATTTATATCCCGCCCTTCACTCACTTGGAGTCTCAGAGCGGCTTACAAACTCCTTTCCCTTCCTCTCTCCACAGCAGACACCCTGTGAGGTAGGCGGGGCTGAGAGAACTCTGACAGAAACAGCTCTTTCTCAAGAACAGCTCTTGTCAGAACTACGGCTTGCCCAAGGTCACCCAGCAGGTGCAAGTGGAGGAGTGGGGAACCAAACCCGGTTCTCCCAGATTAGAGTCCGTGCACTTAACCACTACACCAAACTGGCTCTCATGTGACTTGACGGCACTTTTCATCACATATAGCACAAGGTGCTTAGAAAAAATGGCGACCACATGAACACACCTTAAACTCGAGTGCGTATCCAATCACAGAGCTCTCCGAAAACATCAGGGCCCTTTTACTACACACTAGCCATACATTTTGGTTTGAATAGTGGCCCCTACAGAAAAGCCCACTGAGGAAAAAACAACGGTCCTTGGAGGCTTTGTGGGAAAGTCCTTGGTGATTATGCTTTCTGGTCCACCTCTGGTACCTTTCCACAACACGGGGTGATAGATGAAAATACCTCAGAACGGGCAGGGGCAGAGCAGGTGTCCTGGGAGCAGGAACCAGTGCACAGAAGTTGATACAGGGAGGGCCAGTCCCAGACTGTGAAGGGCTTTAAAGATGACAACGAGCACCTTGAACTGAAGTCTGAAGCTGGTGTAAGCTCATATGTAGCAGCTCAGCCTTCTGAGTAAAGGAGCAAGTGCATTCTGCACTTCTTGAAGCTTCTGGGTGGCCTCTAAGGGCGGCCCATGTAGAATGTGCTCCAGTAGTCCAGGCCGGAGGTCACAAAGCTTGGGGCAAGGTGTCTAGGTCAGCAGAGGCTGAAGGGAGGACAGCTCCCAAACCAAGTGAAGGTGAAAGAGAGCCCACCTGGCCACGGCCCCGACCTGTGTGTCCCTGGGTACGGCTGGGTACAGGTGGTTCCGAGAATAGCAGGGCTTTCCCCTAGGAGTGGGAGGGTTAGGGCAGGGGAGCCATTTGAAAGGTCTACATTTCTAGCCTGGCTGCCTCAAGCTTTTATCCCATTTTCCCCATAGACTGAAAGGGCCATGCAGTGGATAAAATGCTGGCTGTTCATCTGTCCCTTCAGACTTATCATTTCCATGGTCACTGTTGCAGAATTTCTAGGGGCCTCAGCAGCTGGGTTGAGTACTTGGTTGGAGAAACCCCAAAATAGGATCGTTTCAGAAGGTTGGTCTGCAGTGGAAGAGGCACATGCGAGTCCAGTAACACCTTCAGAGATTTTCAAAAATATAAGTTTTCAGGAGTTGCAGCTCCCTTTGTCAAGTGTCTGATTCTCGAATGCTTATACTTGCCCCCCCCCCCTCAATCTTCTTGGTCTCTAAGGTGCCACTGGTCGAATATCCTTCCCTTAGGGTGCCTCAGTGAAAGTCTGCCTGGGCAGGCAGGCCCCAGAGAAGTGCCACTGAGGGTACACAACAGGGCATACCTTGTTGAGATTTGTCTGTCTGCTTAGGGTTTGGATAGAAGAAGACATTGGATTTATACCCCACCCTTCACTACCCAAAGGAGTCTCAGAGCAGCTTACAAACTCCTTTCCCTTCCCCTCCCCACAACAGACATCTGGTGAGGCAGGTGGGGCTGAGAGAGCTCTGACAGAAAATGCTCTTTTTCAAGAACAGCTGTGCCAGAACTGTGGCTTGCCCAAGGTCATCCAGCAGCTGCGAGTGGAGGATTGGGGAAATCAAACCCGGTTCTCCCAGATTAGAGTCCACGTACTTAACCGCTACACCAAACTGACTGGGTAGGCTGGGAGACTGCCTGGGAATCCCCTGCAAGCTGCCTTGAATTCCGCTCTGGTAGAAAAGAGCCAGAGTCCAGGAGCACCTTAAAGACTCACAGAATCAGTGACAGGGGAGGAGCCTTCGTGAGTCACTGCTCACTTTTCAGAAAGTGAATGGACAGGGCAACCACACTGCCAAAGGTATCTGAAGAAGTGAGCAGTGACTCCTGAAAGCTCCTCCCCTGCCACCGATGCTGCGAGTCTTTAAGGTGCTCCTGGACTCTTGCGCTTTCCTGCTGCTACAGACAGACTAACACGGCCACCCATCTGGGTCTGCTCCAGGAGGAAGGAGGACGGTGAAGGCAGGATGTCTTGGTGGGGCTCTGTGCAGACTAATGAGAAATTCCTTCCTGGGCCCCTATGGTCTGCTTATGTTCTGAGTTCAAATCCCCCCCCTGTGACTCTGCCAGAGAGATTCCAAGGTAGAGAAGACAGCTTCAGAGGTACAGAGATCTCTCTTCATCTGCTGGTTCACCTCGGCACCTCGCACTCACAACACGGGCACTCCGCCAGAGACCGGAAGCCGATCCCAGATCAGGGAGGTCGGGTTGGCTAATTTTGGAAGAGGGGTGGGTGGGAGGGTGTCGACCGTGCAGGTGTGTGCCGGGGGGCACTCAAGGGGCAGCTGCTGTGCAGTCGCTGGGTCTGTGCCCACCCTGAGGCCCTTGCAGCAGAGGGACGGGGCCGTTTGAGGAAAGGCAGCAGGTGGGGGACGGGAATAGATCTGGCGGCAGGAGGAGAGAGAAGGAGTCCCTCTGGCGGAGTCCCTCCATTGGACCCTCCTGCCCAGTGGGAGCTGCTGCCTTCGAGGCCCCTGGCAGAGGGCCGTGGCCGGCGTGGGCTCTGGCTCCCTCCCAGGGCGCTTCCAGGGTCTTGCACGCAGCGGCCAGAGAGCTCTTTCCCGGTTGGGGTGCTGCGCATTCCGGGGCTCCAAACCCACCGCGTTCAGTGGTGGTTCCTGCCTCACCTCTTCAGACAGCAGTGGTTGACTCGCCACTGTAACTCTGAAGCTGTCTTCTCTGCCTTGAACTCTCTGTGGCAGGGTCACAGTGGGGATTTGAACTCAGAGCATAAGTCTTGGTTTATTTATTTAGAAAATGCCTGTGCTGCCTCAGCAGAGATGTGATTGAGATACCCTACAGCAAGCACACCCCTCTGGTGTTCTGTTCACATCCACTTTGGCAGCGGTGGAGCTTTGATTCCTCTTTGGCTTTGTCCCGCTGCTTGGGAAACCCCGTCCCCCTTCCCTTACTTGGCGCTGGTGTTCCCTCTAAGCTGAGTGAGTGGGAGCTGTTTTTTAGCCTCCGGCTCACACATTCTTGTCTCAGCTCAGGAAGGATGGCTCCAGAAGAGCAAACTAATTTATGCAGCAGCCAAATCGCCTGCTCACAGCTACAATGCCAGTAGCTCACAAAGTAGAATTTTTGCTCGCAGGACTCCACAGCTTAGAGGGAGCATTGACTGGCATGCTGTCAAGTCGCAGCCAACTTATGGCGAACCCGCAGGGCTTTGAAGGCCACAAGACATTCAGAGGCATTTTTCCCACCGCTTGCCGCTGTGGTGCAGCCCAGGACTTCCTTGCTGGTCTCCCATCCAAGTACAAACCAGGGCTGACCCTGCTTAGCTTCCAAGCCCTGGCGAGATCGGGATAGCCTGGGCCACTGAGGTCAGGGAGGCCTTAAGTCATGGCAGGAAGTGCCTTCAAGTTGCAGCTGACTCAGGCAGCCCGGCAGGGTTTTCAAGGCAGGAGACAAGCGGAGGTGGTTTGCCCTGGCCTGCCTCTGCGTAAGCAACCCAGTACGAACCAGGGCCAGCCCTGCTTAGCTTCCAAGAGCTGATGAGATCAGGCTAGCCTGGGCCACGCAGGTCAGGGTAAGGCTGGACAATGGATGCGGCCTGCAAGAAGAGCCATGGAGACCGTTCTGAGTGCACTGCACCGGTGGGGGGGGCGGAAGTGGCTTTGGTCTGTCCCAGAAAGACCCCCTTCAAGGGTCCCCAGACGAAAAGGCAGCAACCTGGGGCCGTGCTTCCCAGGAATAACATCCTCCCTGGTTATGCTGACCCTCCAGTTCAGCAGCAAATGGACAGGACAGCCACACACTGGGACTGAGATACCTGACACGTGCTGCTGCTTCCTCCTCAGCATTTGGGATGGCATACCTACAGTCTGCTGAGTGCTACAGATACAGTGCGGGACCTAAATGTAACATGGTTGGCTGCCCAGCCAGTCAGGCTGGCCACCAAAAGGGGCGCGGGTAGAGCTGTGTTTGGTGTACTGGTTAAGAGACTCAGTTTGGGGTAGTGGTTAAGTGTGCGGACTCTCATCTGGGAGAACTGGGTTTGATTCCCCACTCCTCCACTTGAACCTGCTGGGCAAGGGCAAGGCGCAAGTTCTGGCACAGCTGTCCTTGAAAAAGAGCAGTTTCTGTCAGAGCTCTCTCAGCCCCACCTGCCTCACAGGCAGTGTTCCCTCTGAGCTGAGTTAGTGTGAGCTATCTCACAGTTTTTTAGCCTACAGCTCACAGATTTTTTTGTTTTAACTCAGGAAGGATGGCTCCAGAGCAAACTAATTTATGCAGTAGCCAAATCGCTCGCTCACAAGCTGGGGAAGCGAAATATCATTAGCAAACAAATATCATTAGCAATATCTGCTTTTACCCCTTTTGTTATTTTTTTTGGCAGTCTCATTTAATGTTAATAAAAAGCAAATTCGCATGTTTTTCAATAAAAACGTGTGTAATATTTGTCCATGTCGTGCGGCTCGCAAACATCTGACATTTATTCTATGTGTCTCTTACATTAAGCAAGTTTGGCCACCCCTGGCCTATTGGCTGGGAACTGAAGCAGAGTCTTGTGCAAATGTCAGCCCTAGATGGGGGCTGGGAGGCCGAGTTCCATCTTCTGTCTTGAGAGACGTCTCACCCTCTGTCCTTTTCCTTGATAGGAAAGACCTTGCTTCAAGAGTAACAAAGTGAGCAAGATGGAGGCAGATTTCTTGATACATCTGAATTCCAGCCGCCGTCTTGCTCCCCATTTTCTGCATCGGCTTGTTCACAATCTCTTTTCCTTCTCTAAAAGCATCCATCTTCTGGGCTTTGGGGTGCCCTAAAGTCTCACAGCCCTGGCCTGTCAGATCTCAGAAGCCGAGCGAGGTCAGCCCCGGGCAGTACTTGGATGGGAGGCCACCAGGGGAGTCCCACATAGCTATGCAGAGGCAGGGACGGGCAGACCACTTCCAGGGTGGCCATCAGTCGGCTGTGGTCCGGGGGCACTTTCCACCACCAAAGTCTCCCTCTTACACGTGTGTGTTTCCCTCGATTCCTTGTATGAATTGCCGGGGGGGGGGCACTCTGCACGCAAACATTCATGCAATCAGTTGCGTTACGATGGGTTGCTGCCTTTAGTAAACACTCAGAATTCTTTCTTTTCCCTCTGGCAGGTGATCCAGTATCAGACGGTGCGCTACGATATCCTTCCCCTTTCCAAAGTCTCACGGGAACGGCTCAGTAAGTGTTGCCCTTTCCAAGATGAGGATGATGTTGTTGTTGTTGTTTTTGTTTATATACACACACGCACGCACACATATATACATACAAGAAATTGCAAGTAGATAAATAGGTACTGCTTTGGTGGGAAGGTAACAGCATTCCGTGCACCTCAGTGCCTAGTCATGCTGGCCACATGGCCACGGAAAAAGTCTTTGGACAGCGCTGGCTCTTCAGCTTGGAAACGGAGATGAGCACCGCAACCCTAGAGTCAGATTTGACTAGCTTTCAAGCAAGGGAAACCTTTACCTTTATAGATATATATATTTGTGCACACACACACACACACACACACACACACACACACACACACACACACACCCCTCCTGGGATTGAGCAGAATATTAGAAGGGGCCTGCAGAGAGGATGGCAAGCAAGTGGCGTATCCGGGCTCCCTCTGACCCCATCTGCTTCCTTTTTCTCCCTTTCCTTCCTTGGCAGATCAGGTGAAGAGAAAGATTCTCGTCCTAGACCTGGATGAGACGCTCATCCACTCCCATCACGATGGGGTCCTGAGGCCGACAGTCAGGCCCGGCACACCCCCTGACTTCATTCTTAAGGTGAGAAGCAAGCTGCAGCAGGGCACGAGGGCCGGGCAGGCCGGCAAGGGCCCCACCCGCACGTGGGGGCAGGTGGGAATGGCTTGGAAGACTGCAACAGGGAGGGGTGTGGCTCTGGTCGAGCACCTGCTTGGCAGGCAGAAGGTCCCAGGTTCCGTCCCCGGCAGCATTTCCAGTCAAAAGGACCTGGCAGGAGGGGATGGGAAAGACCTCAGCCTGGGACCCTGGGGAGCCCCGGCCAGTCTGAGTAGACAAGACTGATTTTGTTGGGCCCAGGGTCTGATTGAGTGTTTATGTTTTATGAGGAGGAGCTGTGGGTCTGTGGAGCCGCCGTTTTGCAATCAGAAGGTCCCAGGTCCAGTCCTTGGCATCGCCTGTTAAAAAGGACCAGGCAGGAGGGGATGGGAAAGACCTTTCTCTGCCTGAGACCCTGGAGAGCCCCGGCCAGTCTGAGTAGACAAGACTGACCTTGAAGGACTAGTGTTCTGATACCTGATAAGGCTGCATCATGTGAAGGCCATGTGTTTTGAAGCCCTGTTTGATAAACCGTTTCCCTAGAACATCTGTTTGTGCAGAACTGAAGAACAGTCTGCACAGATGCTGGATGTGGAACAGTCGAAGCTTGCCACTTTGACAGAGCAATAGCACTTAAGGGGGGGGGCTGGATTGGCCTAATGCACTGTCAGGGGAGGGGGGTGTCGCTGGTTGGGATTCCAGGCTCCTTGACCCACCCGGGACTCTGTAGAATCTCGGCAGGACTGCCCCTTCCCCCCATGTTCCTGTTGAGCCTTCCATGGAAGGTACCTCTCAGCCCCTCCAATCTCTGGCGGTCATCCGGCCAGGGGCTCCTCTTCACCCTTCACGCTGGCGCCCTCTCCTGTTGTGGCTCAGGAAGGGGTGGCTTGCAGCCAAGAGGCATGCATGTGCTCGTCAAGACACAGCGCGTGGTTTGAGGCCTGGCCCGGCTTCTGCTAAACGTGTCTCCTCCCATCCCTCTTTTCCAGGTTGTCATAGACAAGCACCCAGTCCGCTTTTTTGTACATAAGAGGCCACACGTGGACTTTTTTCTAGAAGTGGTAAGCCAACAGAACCTCCTTATGATGTGTGTTGGGGTGGGGTGGGGGTAGGAATGAAGGGCCTGTCTGCTGCGGTCCAGGATTCAGAGTGGAGTTGTCTGCCTCACATGGTACCCAATGCTCCCTCTAAGCTGTGGAGTCCGGTGAGCAAAAATTCCATTTTGTGAGCTACCGGCATTAAAGTTGTGAGTGGGCAATTTCACTACTGCATAGATTAGTTTGCTCTGGAGCTGTCCTTCCTGAGCCGAGACAAAAATGTGTGAGCTGGAGGCTAAAAGGCTGTGAGCTAGCTCACACTAACTCAGCTTAGAGGGGACACTGCCCGTGACCAATGCTCCCTCTAAGCTGTGGATTGTGAGCAAAAATTCTACTTTGTGAGCGGCTGGTATTCCAGCTATGAGCAAGCCATTTGGCTACTGCATAAATTAGTTTGCTCTGGAGCCATCCTTCCTGAGCTAAGACAAAAATGTGTGAGCCGGAGGCTAAAAGAACTGTGAGCTAGCTCACACTCCCTCGGCTTAGAGGGAACACTGCCTGTGACATGTGTGTGAAAGAGGCGTGTCAGTCTTTGTTCACTGCCTTCTCCTTGGTCAGCGTCTCCCCCCCCCCCCCCCCCCGGAGGGCAATCAGGATGGTTGGGAGACGGGAAAACAAGTCGGTTGGTTCTTTGTGCTTGAAGGAGCTGGGACATTTTGCCTGCAAAGAGAACACTTGGGGAGACGTGGAAGTGCTCTTCAGATAAAGCGTGTCATGTGGGCCAAGCCCCATTCTCAGACTTGAGTTGCAGGAGGGTGGATTGCAGCTGAGCGTTCGGAGAAACTTCCGGAGGGCGAGAGCAGTTTAACTAGGGAACCAGTTAGGGAGTTGATCGGCTCTCCCTGGCTGGATGCCTGCACACTGAGCATGGACAGTGATGTGCTGGAGATGCTCAAGCTTCGGGCTGCCTGCACTGAGCAGCGGCTGGCCTAGGTGGCCTCAACGGGGCCCCTTTATAAGGGCCTTGGGTCCTTTGCTGATGCCTCACCAAGGGGAGGAAACCCACCAAGGACAGCAGCCTGGCTCCCGCTAGCATCCCTCCTCCAGGGCTGGCTGTGAGGACCAGAGAGGCCCTGTCTGGCCGGGGTGGCCGATTCTCTGTTTTAACGTTTGGAAGCAAGCCTCAAATGTGAGGCAGTCAATGTGGGTTCAGAAGGAAGTTCGGGGGGGGGGGGGAGGATGCCTCTGTGCCTGTTTCCTCCCCTGCCTGCTCCCTTCCTGGCAGCGAGATTTCAGCCAGACTCAGCAGAGCTGAGGAGGGCTTTGGCTCTGGGGATGCTTGGAATGATAAGTTTTGTGGCAGGATGGGGCCGAGACTCTTTAAGCAGGGTGGGGTGGTCCCGGCAACTGGGCTGGATCTGCTGATACCCGTCTCGGGAGAGAATGATAGTGGCCCAACCACCTCTGTCACAGCCTTGAAGCCAAGATCCCTGTCAGGTGGCGCAAACGCCCTAGAACCAGCTCGTCTGGTCTCCTGAGACAAAGGTGAGGTTTGGCCCTGCCTGGGTCAAGGGTGAAGTGCGGCACTGAGCCCTCGCCTGGCTGGATCTGCCAGTCTCCGGGGCTCCCGCAGGGCCTGCCCACCTGCCCGCCCGCCCGCCCGCCTGCGCAGGACAGCTTTAGCCCTTCAGCGCTTGCTCAGCTCGGGTCCCTCTCCCCTCCCCTCCCCTCCCTGCATTGTGCTTCTGGCGCATGCGATGCTCACGAACACAAGATCTTGTTATCTATGTCGCTCCTCAGCCAGAAGGGGAGCCTGAACAGGCAGATCCATTTCACCTGCTCGGTCGCTTTTTACCCGGCAACAGTCCGTTCAGCCTGCATTCTGGCCTCTCGAACTTTTTGTGGTTTGCGTGGATGTCACGTGGCCTCTGCATGGGTGGCCAGGAAGCATCCGTTGGGGCAGGATGTGGGGAGCCTGCCTTGGCGGGGGGGGCGGGGGGCAGAGCACACATTGTTCATTTCTCCCCCGCCCTGAGCCTGCCTTGGCTGGGGGGGGGGTGCAGAAATGTGATAAATAAATAATAGAGGCGCGAGGCATCTCCAGGCTGCGCTCTGGCATGTGTGATCTCAGGAGGGCCTCTGAGCATATACAGAGTGCATGTTCTTCACCAGTGAGTAGCCACAGCTTCCCCAGCCGTTGGGCAGGCCTTGGATTAGCAGGAAAAGGGCTGCCGGCATAGAGGGTCTGAACTTCCTAGAAATCTCGATGCCATTTTTACTTGTTATTTTAAAAGAGGAAAATAAGTCATGGCCCCTGGTGTGCTCAGTCTTCCTCCTAACCTCTTGCGGGGAAGTGCAAAGGAGGTAGGGTCAAACAGGGGTTCCCAAACTTTCCATGTATGTATGTATGTATTTATTTCTTTATTTTTTCTTTCGATTTATACCCCGCCCTCCCCGCGAACGGGCTCAGGGCGGCTTACACGGGCTCATAGGCCAAAAATCATACATTAAAATCACTAAAACAATTAAAACAGTTTAAATATTTAAAAATACATTCCTAAGACTAGAAGAGTAGAAGAGATTGGATTTATACCCCACCCTGCACTACCTAAAGGAGTCTCAGAGCGGCTTGCAATTTCCTTTCCCTTCCCCTCCCCACAACAGACACACATCAGAGAGAACTCTGACAGAAACTGCTCTTTTTCAAGAACAGCTGTGCCAGAGCTATGGCTTTCCCCGAGGTCATCCAGCAGCTGCAAGTGGAGGAGTGGGGAATCAAACCCGGCTCTCCCAGATTAGAGTCTGTGTTCCTAAACCACTACACCAAAGTAGGAGGACCCCTTTATTTTTTTTTAATTTACATTGTACTTCTAGTCCTCCTTTCTCACCGGGGCTCAAGGTAGATTACGCACAGAGTGAATCAGTACAGTTGACAGGATGGGACATTCGGGGAGTGAAACAGTGAAGTAGGATTCAAGTCGTAGAACCGGCTAGAAGTCTGAAAAACAAAACTGAAGCAAAGCAGACTGTTAACATGACACATTAAATGAGGGGAAATTACATAGCAGGATCCAACCTATAGTAAACTATACACAGTAGTATAGACTGCAGTCCCCAATCAGTTCGCCAAGTAACTTTGTGAATCGTCTTGTACATCGCTCTCCTCTGGCCCGCGTAGAAAAAGCCCTCTTGAATAATTCCGTCCTCATGGTTTGCAAGAAGCCAGGAGAGTGGGACCCTTCCTGGGACCGCCTTGAGCAGGCAGTCTGTAAGGCAGGAAGGCCACAGTGGAGGAGGTGCTTGTCCGGGCAGTTCTTGCCTTGGCCCACTTGTAGGCTGACACCTGCCAAAGGCCTCACTTGGATGAGCGAAGCTAGCATGGCGGGGCATCGGTTTTAACATCAAAAAAACTTTTGCAGGAACCCTTCCCCAAACACACGCACAGCCAGGGACAGCAGCTGTCCTGTTAGTATCCATTGATTGAGGAAATACATAATGAACCCCCCCCCCTGGAAAAATAAATAAAAATGACCATGCTTAGTACACACATGGATTTGTTGGAATCCTTGTGATAACTTTGTGTCCCCCAGTTTGGGAACTGCGGGTTGCAACCATTGATGGGGTCTGGGGAAAGGGACTGCTTTGCGGATGAGTGTCTTGAAGGGGAGGGTTTTAAAGAGGACTAGATCGAGATGGGTAGTCTGTCTGTCGCAGGAGAGTCCCAGGAACACCTTCAAGGCTAACAAAATTGGTGGCAGGGCAGGAGCTTTTGTGAGCCACTGCTCACTTCTTCAGATATCTCTTGCAGAAATGAGTGGTGACTCCCATCAGCTCGTACCCTGCCACCAGTTTTGTTAGCCTTTAAGGTGCGACTGGACTCTAACAGAACCTTTTTTTTTTTTTTTTGAGGCATCGAACAAGAGTGATGGGTCATGGTCTAATCCGAGCCTTCAGTTTGGGCTTGTTGAGGCGTCTGTGTGTGTGTGTTACCCTTGGTCCCAGCCACCACTGACTTTTCTGCCCTCTGTCTTGTTTGCTTCCCCCACCTCTCCCCAGGTGAGCCAGTGGTATGAGCTGGTGGTCTTCACCGCCAGCATGGAAATCTATGGCTCAGCTGTGGCCGACAAGCTAGACAATAATAGGAGCATCTTAAAGAGGAGATACTACAGACAGGTAGGCCTCATGCCCCTCACCGCGTGGCTGTGGGTCAGGGTGGGGGTGGGAGAAAGGATCCCTTGTGATCCTAGATGTCCAGAGGGAAGGTTCCGTCACGATCCTCGTCTGCTTTCCTGGCTCCTTCCTTGCAGAGCTGAGCAACAACTCAGGCAGTCTCTGCTCAGTGGCTGTTCTTGGCTAGGCTACACAGACCTCTTCCCACTGGCAGTGTCCTCTGGCCGCAGGCCATGACGACGGCACCGGCCGATCCCTTTTTCCTTGGGGTCCTGGGAGGTGTCTCTCTCCCTAGCGAGGGGGCAGCAAGGCAAGAGAGGAGTCCATCTCGAGAGAAGGTTGACCGGGGCTGCTTCTCTCTTTCTCTCACTCTCTCTCTCTCTCTCTCTTCTCTCCAGCACTGCACTTTGGAGCTGGGCAGTTACATCAAGGACCTTTCGGTCGTACATAACGACCTGTCCAGCATAGTCATCTTGGATAATTCACCGGGCGCATACAGGAGCCATCCAGGTACGGTCAAGCCCAGCACTGCGCCCTCTGTAAGGGGGGGGGGGCTGGATGGAGAGGGCATCCTCATCCCTGTGCTGCAAAGCCCACCTGCAGCCCCCTTTCCCTAGGTCCCGTCTCCCTCCTGTGTTTGCATGGCAACCTTCCTGCAAAGAGACCAGGGTGTTATACTGGTGTTATATCCCGTTTCTGTCATTATGACTATATAGGGCAGGCTGGGAGAGTGAATTTGCTCAAGGGAGGTTCGTAGCTGAGTGGGGATTTGAAGCAGAATCCTCCCCCCCCCCCCCCACCTTGTCACATAAACACATAAAGCTATAATGAATTGGACCATCCGTCCATCAAGGCCAGAATGGTCAACTCAGACGGGCAGCAGCCCTCCAAGGGTCTCAGCCAGAGGTCTTCCCCATCACCTGCTGCCTGGTCCTTTTAGCTGGAGAAGCCGGGGACTGTACCTGGGACAGGAGCCTGGCACAGGAAGCAGCGGCGCTTCCACTCATGAAGCTGCCATTTGCTGAATCAGGCCCTCAGTCCATCAAAGTCACGATTACCTTCTCAGACTGGCAGAAGCTCTCTAGGGTCTCAGCGAGGGAGAGGTCTTTCCCATCGCCTCCTGCTAGATCCTTTAACTGGAGATGCCATGGATTGAACCTGGGGCCTTCGGCATGCCATGGAGATACTCTGCCACTGAGCCACAGCCCCTCCCAAGCATTGCCGTTGAAGTAGCAGAGGACAGGGCAGTGGGAAGAAGAGAGAGAGGGATTCTGGCATAGAGCTGTGACGTGCCCAGAAATTTCAAAGCTATGGACAAAACCCAGGAAGTGTGTGATTTGTGGAAGAACATGGAAAGGGGCAGGGGGAATTGAAATATATCCAGTAATGTGAGTCTCAGCCCCAATTCTGAACGCCCGTGTTGCCTGCTCCGTCCCGGTATTCCAGCCTGTGGTCTTCAGGCTGCCGTCTGCCAGCTGATCCCCCCCCCCTTGGGTTGCCTGGCATCCCCTGGCCCATGCCCCATGGAAGGGGGCTCCGTAAGGGAGGAGGCGCTGCACGGCTGTCCCGCTTGCCAGGGCTTTTGCTGCAGGGGGGCATTCTTTAGGGAGGGGGGCGTGTGGGGGGCACAGTGGCAGAGTTTCAAGTTTGAATTGTTCAGCTGCCTGGAGCTATGGGGGAAGCAGGGTATCGATAAACAGAACAAGTGATTTCAAGCAGCGCGTATTTAGGGAATGAATGTAGCAGCGTAAGTCAGCCTTGGTTTTCTAGACACAATTCTTTTTGTTTATATTTTTGTTTTCTATAACTGAAGCAGGCAAAAAATGACAACAGATATCGCCAGTATCTGAGAGACCCAAACTGCCACGCCCACTTGCCACCTAAAAGCTGAAATAAAGGACTGTAGGAGAGAGTCTTGTGTGGACAGAAAAAGTCACATTGAGTTTAGCAGCGTATTTGGATATACAGGGTTTGAGCATGACCACTGAATGTGTTACATTTACAAGCAACCTATAACGGGCATGAACTGTGAACACAGGTGCGGGGGGGGGGGGGGGGCTCAGTGGGAGTGCGTCTGCTTTGCATGCAGCAGACCATTCAGGGACCCGGGAGAGCCGCTGCCAGTCTGAGTGGACAATACTGACCTTGATAGACGCAGGGTCCGATTCAGTGCAAGGCAGCCCAGTTTGTCCAGCATGTAACATATACTTGAAGAGGAAGAAGGAGAGATTGGATTTATACCCTGCCCTTCAGTACCTGACAGAGTCTCGGAGCAGCTTACAAACTCCTTTCCCTTCCCCGCCCCACAACAGACACCCTGTGAGCAATGCTCCCTCTAACCAGCGGAGTCTTGTGAGCAAAAATTCTACTTCGTGAGCTACTGGCATTAACCCTGTGAGTGAGCAGTTTGGTTACTGCATAAATTAATTTGCTCTGGAGCCATCCTCCCTGAGCTAAGACAGAAATGTGTGAGGCAGAGGTTAAAAAGTTGTGAGCTAGCTCACACTAACTCAGCTTAGAGGGAACACTGCCTGTGAGGTAGGTGGGGCTGAGAGAGCTCTTTCAAGAAGAGCTCTGAGAGAACTGTGGCTTGCCCAAAATCATCCAGCAGCTGCAAGTGGAGGAGCGGGGAATCAAACCCGGCACTCCCAGATTAGAGTCCACACACTCCTGACCCCGACACCAAAGTGGCTCACTTGAGAATGTGCCGTCTCTGTCTACAGCAAGACATGGGGATTATTATTCCCTAATGTTGGCCTGACATACAGATGCTCACATTACAAATTGCGAATGAGTTAAAAGCGCTTCATTCATTCCAAGAGAGAAAATCTTTCATAGGAGCTTCCCCCCAACCCCTGCCGTGGGTCCCTGCCACCCTCTCTCACCCATAAGCAGAGGGGTCTAGGAAGATGGCTCAGACCAGTACAGATTGCCTTCTCCTCTGACCCACGAGTTTCCCATCACTTTTGTCAGTGTGACAGCAGGTAGTGTTTTCCCTACCACCCTGTCCCTGTGCTTGTGTGTGCGTGAAGGGGGAAGATGGAGCTCCACGGGGAGAGATGGGCTATCAATACTCCCGAAGCAGCCTAGTTGGCAAGTGAAGCTCCCCTGCATTCCTCGGGGGCTTGGCTCTGGCGCTTCGACTCAGTCCTTACTTCATTTGGACTAGGTCAAGATGGGTCGCTGAGTGAGTCTGTAGCAGTAGAAAAGAGCAAGTGTCCAGGAGCACCTTGAGGACCAACAAAACTGGTGGCAGGGGAGGTGCTTTCGGGAGGCACTGCTCTGAAGAAGTGAGCAGTGACTTTTGAAGAAGTGAGTCACTGTTCCTGAAGAAACGAGCAGTAATCCACAAAAGCTCCGTTGTTGCTGTTCAGTCGCACAGTCGAGTCCGACTCTTCGCAACCCCGTGGACCACACCACGCCAGGCCCTCCTGAGTTTGCTTACCTTCACGTTAGTCGCATCAATAACACTGTCCAACTATCTCCTCCTTTGCCGGCCCCTTCTTCTTTGACCTCCAGTCTTTCCCAGCATCAGGGTCTTCTCCAGGGAGTGCTCCCTTCTCATTGGGTGGCCAAAGTGTTTGAGCTTCAGCTTCTGGATCTGGCCTTCCAGGGAACAGTCAGGGTTGATTTCTTTTAGGATTGACTGATTTGATCCCCTTGTCGTCCAAGGGACTCTCAAGAGTCTTCTCCAGCACCATCATTCAAAAGCATCTATTCTTCGGCACTCCGCCTTCCTTATAGTCCAACTCTTGCAGCCAAAAGCTCCTACCGTGCCACAAATTTTGTTAGTCATTCAGGTGCTACTGGACTCTTGCTCCATTCATTTGGGCTGTACCGCCATCCGTGAACAAGTCCGTTTTCTGTGTTGTGGGAAACTGTGCTGTGTGGAGGAGCCTTGGGACTGGAGGGGCAAGAGCCCCACCTGAAGTGGTTTGTCCGTCAGTGAGAACAAGGCTAGGCTTAAAAGAACAAAATGACGGCTCACGCTCGTGTGTGTTCTTCGGCAGATAACGCCATCCCCATCAAGTCCTGGTTCAGCGACCCCAGTGACACGGCTCTCCTCAACCTGCTCCCCATGCTCGATGCCTTGAGGTAAAGCCAGGGCCAGCCTGGAGGGAGAGGGCGGGCTGGGCTGGGCTGGGCTGGGCTGGGCCTCGGTTATTTATGCATGCCGATCAAAAGGAGGAGCGAGACCCTGTGGCAATGATCTGCCTGTCAGCTCCCTTTTAAATCACACCTTTCTAGCAAGGAGCTCAGAGTCATGGATGTAGTTCTCCCTTGATTTTGCCCTCGCAACAACCCTGTGAGGCAGGTTACTTGAACTGGCCTGTTCATCTTCGGAGGCCCTTCTTTGGCTGCCCCTGCCATTGCAGCTGGAAGGGTGCCAACCCAAGAAAAGGCCTCCTCGGTTGTGGCCCCTAAACTCCCTCTGTCAGCGTCTTTTGCCAACAGGTGGTGACTTTTCTGTTTGTCTGCCATACCCTCAATAACGGTCACTGTCCCGCCTTCTGCTGCTGTTAATTGGATTCTTTTATATATATTTTAATGTATTTTTAATGGCACAAATGTTTTAAATCTTTTTATGTGTGCTGCTTTGTGGACCCTGATTTTTTTGGGGGGGGGGGGGGGAAGGCAACATAAAAGTGTTTTGGACAATGAAGAGGGGTCCCTCAGTGAGCTGCGGTGATTCAGACCTTGCTCTCCCAGATCCTTGTCCCCACTAACTCCTACACCCCACTGGCTTTCCATTGGTTATTGGACTTCCGTCAGTTTCCTTGGGCAAAATGCTCCCCTGCAAAGAGGCTCCTGTCCCTCTTCTTCACCTGAAGGAAGGTGAGAGGTGCCATTTCAGTTCTTCAAAACCTAGCAAAGATTTCATTAAATCATCTGTTGTGCCACTGAGCAGTGGCATTTAAGACACTTCTGTGCAGCCCTTCCCACCCGACCAGGGTCCAAAATGCTCTGGAACATTACAACATTTGAACGGTCAAAATATGGTTAAAATTATGAAATAATTCAGTTAGAAACACAAACACCATTACTGAAGGGATGCCAGCCGAAACAAAGAAGTTCTCACCCCTGGCAGAAGGCACCAATAGACGGAGAGAGACAGGTCTCCCTGGGGAGGGAGCTCCAAAGCTGGCACGGGGCGGGGGGGAGAGGGGGTTAAACGAAGGCGGTCGTCCTGGGAGAGCCGGGCTCACTCTCTCTGTCACTCCCCCTCCAGGTTCACAGCGGATGTCCGGTCGGTGCTCAGTCGGAACCTCCACCAGCATCGCCTTTGGTGACGGTGGCTCCTCCTTTCTTCAGGGTTTGGCCCACGACCTCTGCCTTATCCCGCCATCGTGCCCGCCCCCCCATCCTTGCCACTCGGACTCTGGCGACCGTGTTTGGACTCAGCGCAGCGGCTGGGAAGGAACTTGGCGTGAGCCGGCCTTCCCTCGCGTCAGCCCACGGGCCCCTGGCTTCCACTTCCGCCTGTGCCCGCCCCGCCCCTGGCGGCACACTTTCTGCTCGTCGACTGGCAGGGTGGACACCGACCGAGATTCTGGGGGGAGGGGGGCGCACCGGCACCGTTGGCGTGGCTCCAGCTGCTTTGGGGGCAGATGGGCAAGAAAGGGGGTGAAACAAGCCAGACGCACCCCGGAGTGCGACGGACACTTTGAGACGAGGCTGCGTTTCTCATTTTAAAGACCCAGCTCCCTGCACAAAGAGCTTCCTTCTCCGGCTGCTTTTTTTCTTCCCCCTTTCCGGATAAAAAGTGACCCCCCCCCCCCTTCCTCTCATAAGGGCGTCTTAGATAGTCTGGCTTAACTGATCGTGAATTGATAGATGAGGCTTGTCCCACTGCCCTGGTCTAGATGAAGGATTTGACTCCTTGCATGGGCCTTTGTTTGGGGGGGGGGGGAATCGAAGGCTGAGAGGTTACAGCCTCGAACTGGGGGTGGGGGGGGGGGCGGGAAGAAGAGAGAGAGCACTGAAAATTCATTTCCAGGAATTCCCCTTGCCAGGTAGGCAGTAGATTCATTCAGCAGGCTTTTGACTGCACAGTATAATTAATGAATATATTTATTCTCCTCCCCCACCCCCACCCCAAGCTACATTACATAGGAGAAGAGGACGTTTATCCTCCAGTTTCCCTTTGCAGTGGTTGAAGAGAAGAGAGTCAAGCCAAGTGCACAGCTGGGGGGGGATCCTTCCACTGGGGGGAGGGGAGAGGGGTGGAACGGTCAGTGTTTAGGGAACAGGGCAGTGTGTTCAACGACTCGGATCTGGGCAGTGAGAGAAGACAGGTCTGCCCATCTCTACCTCGCCACGCCAGCTGAATTGCTTATAGGTGCAATGGGGGGGGGGGGATAAATTGAGGGCCGAAGTGAGAAGCTGCCCTATACCCCCATCCCAAGGGTGCTTCAGTGGTCAGTGTGCCAGGTTGGGGGAGGGGGTTCTTTCCTTGTCTCTTGGAGCCAAGCTGCAGGCAGGTGTTGGAAGCAGGGATGGTTTTTGGGGGGGTGGGCAAGGGCAGGGCTCCGGTCTTGGGTGAAGCAGTCGTGGACAACCTAGACCCTGCACAGCTCTGCT
Organism: Lepidodactylus listeri; assembly: GCA_029233225.1. Taxonomy (NCBI): domain Eukaryota; kingdom Metazoa; phylum Chordata; class Lepidosauria; order Squamata; family Gekkonidae; genus Lepidodactylus; species Lepidodactylus listeri. The sequence continues at coordinate 54,820,467 of JARCFY010000018.1, forward strand.
GCTGTCACTTGCTGGGGTACCCCCTTCCTTATGTGGGTTTTGTATGCCTCTCACCACTTGATGGTTGGGCATATGGTCCGTGGGTTGCTGAGGGTGCTGCTGCCATGGCGCATCCTAAAGCCATCTCCTTGGCACATCTGTACCCTGATCATTTCCTGGTTTGATGGTTTTCCCATCCGTTTTACTCTGAGGGCAACCGGAGCAGATTTGGGGGGTGGGGGACACTGGACCCACAGGTTCTGCTTGGGTCCTAGTCTGATGCTCTAACCCCCCTGCCTCCTACTAGCACCATGCAAGAAAAGTGCCTCTTCTTGTTGCGTCCTGTGTACCAGAGGCGGCGGCGGCGGCGGCGGCAGCAGCAGAGAAGTCTGGTTCCTTTCTGGCTCCCCTGTTTGTACTATGGGAAGAGCAGAGGACGGTCATAGGGGTGGCCCTGATGATCCCTGCCCCTTCCCGTCCTGCCTGTGTGCTTTCCCGAGACACGTGTCCTGAGCCTGTTCCTAACCCTCGACTGGTCTTTCTCCGTCGGGGTTGCTCGAGGTTTCTGTTTCCCTGTGCGGAACTAGACTCTCCACTTCCAAAGAGGAGCTCGCAGCCCTTAGGAAAGTGCGTCCACCATTGGGTCGCTACTGGCCCACCCGGCAGGGGTGTCGTGCAGACTGCAGCAAGGAGTACGTGGACGTCTTTGCAGCTCGGAGCCCTGGGGGGGGGGGGTGTCCAGCCCTTCCCCGCCTCCTCCGGGAGCTGCAGCCAAAGCGCCCCCTCCCGCCCGGCCCGGGGCCAGCGGGGAACCGCCCCTCCTCCCATTGGTCCGGTGGTCACGTGGCCGCTCGCCCTCTTGCCGGATCTACTCGTCGGGGGAGGTACACGTGACCATTCCTCTGGGCTGACGTCAGGCACATGACCTGTCATTTCACCGCCCCGCCTCCTCCTAGGCCGATCCTTCCGCGCCTCGGTTTCTTTCTTCCCCCTGGCCTTTTCTCGGTCTTCGCTGGGCCGGGTTTCTCCCGTCCTTTGAGTGTCCGGCTTCCCGCCACCGCTAATGACGCCCCCCCCCCTCAATTCGGGAGAAGGCGACAAAGCGCCCTCCCCGAACTACTTTGTTTTGGTGTCAACCTGTCAACGCAAGCGGCGCAGCACTTGCGCCAAGGGGGGCTTCGTGAATCGCTCCTGGAGTAGGGCCGTAGTGTGGGCCGTGTTGCGAAGGGAGAGTTCCGTCGCGCCTGAGGGGCAATGCCGGTCATAAGGCTCAGGAACAAGGCGGTGCTGAATGTCGGGAAAAAGGCCTATGCTCGGTTCCGCCGACATGCGGTCCTTTACGCGGCCGGCGTAAACCTCCACTTTTGCCGTAACATACGCCGCTTTTCTACGCAGGTCCGCCACCGCCTCAGAAAGCGGCGTTGTGGCGTCCGGGATACGCAAACGGCGTACTCCCTCCTCCCTATCCGTACGTAACAACGCAGTCAACGGGGCGTTCAGTGACGTTGACGGCGTAACGACTCTGCCGTAGGGCTCCTGGTCGGACGGCGGCTGCGCCGTTTCCGTACGCGGGATTACGCCGCTAGCGGAGCGGTGTCGTAACCACGCCAGTAGCAGCGGCGGCGGCGTATCACTGCGCGCGGGGGAGTGTGTTGAGTGAGGCGGCCCGGCCTGGTCCGTCCCCGTCCGTCGCTCTTTCGCTTCCTCGCCCCCCTTCGCCGCCGCCGCCATGAAGTTCGTCTACAAGGAGGAGCACCCCTTCGAGAAGCGCCGCTCCGAGGGCGAGAAGATCCGCAAGAAGTACCCGGATCGAGTCCCGGTGAGTCCGCCGCAGGGGAGCGGGGGGGCGGGAGTGTCCCTCCGCCCACGGGAACGAGTCCCCGCCCTTCCACAAACACCCCCCACACACACACACTCCCGCCGCCGGGAAAGGAGGGTGAGGGGCGCCTCCAGACCAGGCCCACCCCCCCACAGACACACAAAAGGCGCGCCCCGGCCCTTCCCTCCAGGCCAGGCGCCCCTCAGCTGTCAGGCAGCCCCGCCACCTCGGCTCCTCGTATCCCTCCGCCGCCGCCCCCCTTTAAAAAAAAATAAAAATAATATTTTTTATTAAGTGTGTAGTCATCCTATTTCATAAACACAATTGATGTCCTTGTATATTATACTCCTGGTCATGAATTAAACGGGGGGGGGGAGCAAAAATGAGGTCACACTCCATCTGTAAAATGAACACATTAAACTTAATCCCCATCCAGTTTGCCACCTCTTCCTTCTCTGTTCCCTTACCCGCCGTACAGCTCCCTCTAGATCACGTTATATCTCTTAATACCGTCCTCTGAACCCCCCCCCCCAAAAAAAGAAAGTGACAGCTGGTTGATCTCAGGACGAGGAGCTTTCCCTATTCCCCCTCCCCCCGGGAAAATGGAAGCCCCCTTTTGATGCCGACACCCGCCCCCCCTTTTGCTGGAGCCACCTGGACGCCCCCTCCCCCCAGCCCTAGCACTTGACATGCCCCCCCCCACTCACACAGCGTCTGATACTGTCCATCCCTGGACCCCTCCCCCTTGCCATCCCTCCCCAACTCACGCACCCTTCCCCCTTGAACTCTCTCCCCCCCCCAATAAAAAAAGTTCTCCCCCTTTTCTTTCCCCTCTGCTCACCCCCTCCCCGACCTGGGGCTCCTCCCATGCACTGCTTTCGCCTGGGGGGGGGGCTCCCAATGCTCCTACTTGTGTGTGAGCCCCTGGCACTAAAGTTGTGAGCAGCTGATTTGGCCGCACCGCCATCAATGAGTTTGCTCTGGAGCCCTGCTCCCTGAGCCCAGACAAAAATGGGTGAGCCGGGGGGCTAAAAAACCTGGGAGCTAGCTCACACTGACTCAGCTTGGAGGAAAACCCTGGGGCCTCCCCCCCCCCCACCACCCATTTTATTCTTGAAAAGGTGGAGAGAAAACCTGTGGAGAGCCCTGGGGGTGCGGGGCACCCTCAAAGTCAGCTGGAGGTTCCTTGCAGGAAGGGAAGCCTGGTCTCCAAGCCCTGCCGGGAAGGTGCCCCAGGAGCGGATGGGCCCTTGAATTCCCCCAACGAGTTCCGGGGGTGGGGGTAGGGTCTCTGCTCCAGGCTGCCAGCTCCAGGTTGGGAAATACCTGGGGAATTTGTGGCTGGAACCTGGGGAGGGGAGGGACTTCAGTGGGGCACAATGCCACGCCTTCCAAAGTGGGTGTTTTCTCTTGGTGGACTGATCTCTGGAGATTAGTAGTCTCCAGCCACCACCTGGAGGCTAGCAACCCTACTGCTATAGGGAGGCTGGAGAGGTGTGTGTGAGCAGCCCCTGTGGCAGGTGTAGTTATGCCCCAGGGAGGGCCATGGCAACAGGGCGAAGGGGAGTAGATCGCCCAGTGCCACATCTGGGTGGGGAGGGGGGCTTAGTGCCACCCTTTGGCCCTGGCAGGGGTGTCGGGAACCTAGCCTGCCTTCTCCAGATTCCTCTTCTGTCACCCAGGGAAGTGGGGGAATTGCCTTCCTGGGGGAGGTGGCGGGAGTGGGGAGCCCAAGCAGAGTTGCCCCTGAAGTCCGTGGGCTCAGAAGGGTGTGGCTTGGCCCAGGGTGGCACTGTTGGGCCTCTTACCGCCGCCCAGATTGCAGGCAGGAGTGCAGTGTTTGTTTCTCAAACGTGCCCTGACCGGGACGGCCCTGGCTAGCCTGATCTTGTCAGATCGCAGAAGCTCAGCAGGGTCAGCCGGGGTCAGTCCAAAGAATGCCGGGGTCACCGGGCAGAGGCAAGCCATAAGCAAACCACCTCTAGAACATCTCTTGCCGGCTGCGACTTGTTCCACCACCACCACCACCACCACCACCAAAGAACGTACAGCCCACCTTTCCTCGTAAATGCCGAAGGCAACTTTGTGAGGAATACAGTGGTCAGCCTTGCCATGTCTGCAGAACAACAACCTTAAGAGGAAGTTCAGCATTATAGCCGGGCAGGCTGAGTGAGTGAGAGAGGCTGTGGGCCGGCCAGGGCAGAGGGGAGAGTCCGATGGGCCCTACTTAGAGTAGGTTGTGCTTGCCTTCGCTGTGATGTTCTTGCAGCTGGCTAAGATTCATGAGGTCTACTACTGTTATTGCCGGATGACAGGTCCAGATGGGCAGCTGTGTTTGTCTGCCTGTAGCAGCAAAAAAGAGCAAGAGTCCAGGAGCACCTGAAAGACTCACAGAACTGGTGGCAGGGGAGGAGATTTCGGGAGTCATGGCCCACTTCTTCAGATATCGAAGGCCACAAAATTTTTGTTAGTCTCTAGGGTGCTGCTGGACTCTTGCTCTTTTCCATTGCATGCTGCTTCTCTTGCAGAAGACCCCCTCGCCTTTGCTATCCTTATTGAGACACATGACTAAATTTAAATCACCAAATGCTTGAACTTGCTGCCTGCCCCCTCCCCCCCCCCCCAGGAACATTGCAGGGGACCTCTCAAGAAAACAGGCGGCCCCTTTGCTAGCTCAAAACGAGTTTGGGGGCATTGTAGTTACTGGGTGTTCCTGGTCCTTTGCCCCGCTCTTCACTTTCCTAATTGAGCAGCCAAGTCTAGTAGCACAAGCTGAAGTCTTCGCCGCGAGAGGAAGGGGCTCACTGTGACAGTGGCTGGGGGAGGGAGAGATTCCTGTGTTTGTTTTCTGCCTGTGGGGAAAAGTATCACAAGCAAAATTAGAAGGACCAGGCAGGAGGTGATGTGAAAGACCTCGGCCTGAGATCCCTGTCAGTCTGGGTAGACAACGCCGACCTCGATGGACCAAAGGCCTCATGCAGGACGAGGCAGCCTCCTGAGGCAACTGAGTCTGTGCCTCTCGTGACCTCTCGTGTGCTTGTCTAACCCTTTCCCTCCGTTCCAAGGAGAGTCGTCACAGAAGGGATTCAAAATCTGCTGGTCCTGCCCACCCTGTGGCCTCTCTCTTGGCTGTCTTGCCCGGCTGCACCCGCACCCCTTAAAGTCAGCGAAGTCCAGGGGAAATGCCAGGCAGAGCATCTGGTGAACCTCCAGCTCAAGGGGAGCAGGAAAACCCTCCCTTGAACCACAGCTGTGATCTGTGGGGAAGCTGATGGGGGCTTGAAGAGGCTCTGCTCCCTATGTCGCTTTGGAAGAAGGGGCTGTGGGGTTGTGGCCCGCCTGCAAGTCCTTTTTTCATGGCTTCAGGTTCCTGAGGGTCCAGGGGAGCCTTTCATTTTCCCTCTTGATTTACATAGTTCATGTGTTCCAAGGTTATGTTCTGTATCAGAAACAGGTTTTTGGGGCTCCGTTTTGCTTCCTCATGGCCCCATCTTTGACAGGACTTCTGTGAGTCGTGGTGCCCCACCGGGAGGTCCCGCTTTAGCTGTCCCCAACTCCAGCCTCTCCTGGGGAAGGTGATCCCTTGGGTGGATTCTGGAACCCGCGTGCCTGATTGCTCAACCATTCCTATAATTAGGGAGCCTGTTTTGATGTTTGTGCTTGATCTCTCGCTGCTGCTTCATGTCCTTCACGGATGCCACCTGTCTCTCTAAACCCCTGCAGGTCATTGTGGAAAAGGCTCCGAAGGCCCGGATAGGTGACCTGGACAAGAAGAAGTACCTCGTCCCTTCAGACCTCACAGGTACTTGCCTGGATCCAAGGAACGAGGCGGGGGGGGGGAGCAGCTGGCTGCACCAGGGGCTTCATACTCTGGCCAGCTTTTGATAAGGCATTTCCAGGGTGGGAGGGGAGGCGTGTGTGCGTGTTGGCGGGGCAGATCTCGACAGTGGGCCTTTCAGATCCCCTCCGTCCCCTGAGACAAGCAGAACGTTTGTTGTGTGAGCCCCACGTTGCCCCATGCTTGTGGTAGATTGACCCTGGTGAAATGAGAAGGCCGTGGCAGTACGTCCAGGTTTCTGATGTGACGCCCTCTTCTCCTCCTGCCTCAGAACTTTCTCTCCCTTCTCTTCTCCAGTCGGGCAATTCTACTTCCTGATTCGGAAAAGGATCCACCTCAGAGCTGAGGACGCGCTTTTCTTCTTCGTGAACAACGTCATCCCCCCGACCAGTGCCACCATGGGGCAGCTGTACCAGGTAGGCGTGCCTGTGACACTGTGTGGAAGGCCCCACCCCCACCCCCACCCCACCCACAGTGCTGGGTGCCCTGGAAGAATCCCAGGCACCCTGAAGTGCTGAGCAGGAAGTGGTAGGCCATGGAAGGGCCAGGGAAGTGGTAGGCCAGGGAAGCCAGCAGCAGTCGACTGTGTTGCTGAATCTCTGGTCTTGGACTGCAGCCTCTCTCTCTCTTCTCTTCCTCCCGCCAGGAACATCACGAGGAGGATTTCTTCCTGTACATTGCCTACAGCGACGAAAGCGTCTACGGCAGCGAGTAAGGCTTGCCTTCACCTGCCCCCACCACCAGGGTGGCATGTGCTCCTGAAGGGACCTGCACTTTTTTGTGTTGTTTGTTGTTGATTTTATGTTCAAGAGCCTTTTGACCCAGGACTGGGGAGGATTATGGGTTTCCCCCCTTTTTCTTTTCTTTCTGGAGTGCCCCCTCCCACCCTTTTTAAAGCCACCCCCCTTCTGTCATGACTACTCACACTTCTCTTTCCTTAATCCCGATGCTGTGTCCTGGGCTTTCTGTTGAAGTGGTTGTGGGATTGCGGCTACAAAAATATACCTCTCTTCTCCTGCATTCTTTTTGTCTTCCCACCCCATTTTTCACTTTTTTTGGGGGGGGAGGGGTTGGGGGGGGGTCTCAAATTCTCAACAACAAAAGAAATCCTCCCGTTTCAAACTCAGCTCCACTACCATGCCCTGAATTTGCTCTTATCTGGGGGTTGTACTCTGCCTGGCTCTTTCTGTAACCAGAGCAGGGGATGGAGAATGCTAATAATTAAAATGAGAAAAAATACCTTAAGAAGAAACTTGAGCCTCTAGGGAAGTTCTTTGCACCACTTGATGAGGGATGCGTCCTAATATTAGCTGCAAGTTATCAATCCATATTTTTTGACATTTAGGGAAAAGGCCCTAGCATCTGGCGGCTGGGTTGTTGGATTAGGCTGGGGGTCAGTTTGGGAAGGAGGGCTGGCAGAAAAGGAGGAAAAGGTCCTTGGGGTTAGGGAAAACCCACAAAAACAGGCCTGGGTATTCTGTGCAGATCTGATATCCAAGACCAGAGCCAGCATGGTGTAGTGGTTAAGAGCAGCAGACTCTAATCTGGAGAACCGGGTTTGATTCCCCACTCCTCCACATGAAGCCAGCTGGGTGACCGTGGGACAGTCACAGCTCTTTCAAAACTCAGCCCTAAAATAAATCTAGCTTGCCATGAGCTAGAACTTAAGTCTGCCAGACAATCTTAGGATCTTCTGGCTATTCTACACACAATGCCATATGATGATGATGATGCAAGACACAAGCAGTTATTGGATGCAGGGAGGGGTGGCTTTGGATCCCCATCCCGGAAGGGGGGGGGGGAGGTGTGGGTCCCTCTTCGTAGAAGAAGATGGCCAACTGATACCTCAGGCTCCTGACGTGGGAGTCCCTGTGCTGGGAATGAGCCAGGGTGGACAGGAATGATCACAACAGCAGGGTTAGGAAGAGAGAACGGGACTCCTCAAGGCCAGCAAGACTGCCTCAGCAGCCCTTTCACTGGCTCTGGAGAGGCTGCCTTTGCTGCCCACTGAAGGGGCACAACCTTTGGGCCTGTGCAGGATCCAGTCTCAGGCCCCTGAAAAGCTGGCATCCTTCGTCAGATGCAGGCCGGCCTTGGCTCGGATTGTTGTGCCTCCCCCTGACTGCTTGGCAGCTTCTGCCTGGACTTAGAATCAGTTTGTCATTGGGAGATGAGACCCTTCTAGTGGTTTTCTGCTGCTTTGGTTTCCAGAAGGAAAGAATCAGGTTCCCCCTCTAAAGCGAGAGTCTGACTTAGGTGGCCAGCCGAGTTGCAGGACAACCAAACAGTCTGAAAGGTTAGCAGTTTCCTGCTGGAAGAGCATCTGTGGCACGGGACTTTCCAAGTCTCTCCCCACACTTAGACCTGTGAACAGAGCCTGCCTGAACAGGTGGGACAAGGGGCACTGCCTCTTTAAGGGAGGAAGGGTGGTGTCCCCGTATGGCAGGGCGAGTGCGAGGCTTGCAGGTCAACTCTCGGCCTCTTCCGCCCCTCTGCGAGACTTGCAGCCGGCGTTACACAACCGCACAACCGTACACTAGCACTTCAGTCACCCCCTCGGAGAAGACTCCGGCTCCCGGGACCCTCAAGTTCCGCCCTTTCGCATTCCGGCCAGTGAAAACTACAGCGCCCGGCGTGCCTTCCTTCCCATTTCCCTCGGGGCGCTCCGAGAAGCGGAAGTGAGCGCACAAGGCGGGGGCGGAATTGTTCGAGTACGCGCGCAGCCCGTTGGGATTTGTAGTGCGGCTCGGCCGGCCCCCTCGGCGCGCTCTGCGGCGGGGAGGACTCCATGTCCCGGGATGCCTGGCGGCGGGGCGGGGCCCGGCGCTGTGAGTGAGCCTGGAGGGAGGGGGCGCGAGCGAGCGAGGGCGCTCGGGCTGGACTCGAGTCGGCTCGGGCGGCACCGGACGGAGCGAGGGGAGGAGAGGAGAGGAGAGGAGAGCCGATCCGAGCGCCGCGGAGGGGGCGGCCGAGGGGGCGAGCGAGCGGGGGCGGGTGAAGGCGAGAGGGGCCACCGGGCCGGCGGGGGGTCCCCGAGCCCCGCCGTCGCGGGCGAGGAGGGGGCGGCTGGCTGGCTGGGGGGCCGGTCATGGCGGAGCCCAGCCCCGAAGGTAAGGGGAGGCGGCGGCGGCAGAGCCACCCGGGGGGCGGAGGGAGAAAGTTGAGGCGGGGGCGCCGCCCTCCCCGCCACATGGGAGGGCGAGGGTCAAGAAGCCCCCCGCATTGTGGGGGGAGGGGGGGCAGCGGGGCCGCCGGCGGTTCCCTCTCGGCTAAAGTTCCCGGGCGGCGGGGGAGGGGGGGAGGAGAGCGGACGCGGCCCGGCAGAATACCCCCCCCTCCCCGCCCGGCCCTTCGCGGTGTCTCGGCTGGGGGGGGGGGCAGGACGCGTGGTCTCCCCTTCCCCCCCGCGGCGGTTTCTCCGGCCTGGCCGCCGCGGAAGGGGGGGGGTCACGAGCCGCCCCCCTCATCCCGCCCCCCCCCCCCGGTTTCTTCTCTTCCAGCTCCGCCGCCCAGCCTCAAGCCGGAGACGCAGGTAAGAAAAAAGAGGGAGCGCGAGAAAAGTCTTTTGGGGAAGGGGGGGGGAGGGGGGGAGGAAGACAGCCGGCCCTGGCGCTCCTGGTCCCCCCCCCCGCTCCTCCTCGAGCCAAGCCAGCCCCCTCGCCTCCCCCCCCCCCGCCGCCGCCCTACGGCGCCTCCCGCTCCTCCCCCTCCCCGTCCGCCGCCGGTCGGCAGAACGCCCCCCCCCCGCCCGGGCCCTCCGTGCGCGGCCCCCCTCCCCCTTCCCGGGGCTTGCGCCATCCCCGCGTGCGCCGTCGGGCTCCCCGCCGCCTGCCTGGTCCTTTCCTCGCGGGGCGGGAGGCGAAGTCCCCGCCGGGCCCCAGCCTGACGCGCCCCCCCCCCCCTGCCGCCGCTTCTCTCCTGGCGCGCCCCGGGCCGGCGGGGGTCTGCCGGGTGTTCTCTGCCGGAGTGCTAAGTCGCCTCTCCCCCCGCCCGCAGCCCTTGCAGCCTCCGGAGAAGCGCCGCCGGACGATCGAGGATTTCAACAAATTCTGCAGCTTCGTCCTGGCCTACGCCGGCTACATCCCGGCCGCCAAGGAGGTGAGTCGGGGCCTCTCTTCTTCCCCCCCCCCCCGCCTTTCCCCCTTGGCGAGTGGGGGCCCGCGGTCCAGCCCTCTCTCGCCCGACTGGGGAGCTTGCACCGGGGCGGGGCGGGGGGAGCGGAGTGTGTGTGTCTGTTGGGTGTGTGTGTGTGGGGGGGGGGGGTTCTTTTCGGGCGCATGCAGGGCGGCTGGCTTAAGGGGCGGGGAAAGGAGGCCGGCGTGCTCCCGGTGCACGGCCAGGCGCCCCCTCCCCCCCCCCTTCCTCCCGCGCACTCCGGATCCTGCCTTTCCGCGGGCCTTTCCGTGTTTTTAGCTTGGTGCCTTTTTTTGCTTTCTGACTCCGGAATCCTTGAAGACTACATCTCCCAGATTGCACTGGGGCATGGCCATTTTGCTCGCAGCCTGGGACTTGTTGCATGCTGGGAGTGTAGTCGGCTGCTCCGGGAGCAAGTGGGGGGGGGGGCAGACATGTCCTTGCTTGCTGTGTGAGATAGAGCTCAGAAACTTTCCTAGTGCACTTTGGGAGTTGTAGTTCACATGACTCCTTTATGTTGTATCGACCTTCCCAGGGTCTAGTTTGGAGTCTGCTGGCCGGGTTGCAGCTCTGGGAATTCTTTCCCTTGCCAGGTTTCAGGCTGAAGAGATGCCAAATAGCAAAATAAACCCCACCTCTAAAAACGCCCAGACTTTTACAAAACTACTGTGAATGTAGTGGGCTGGGCATAGGGTTGCAGTCCTCCCTGTGCACCTCAGAGAATTACAACTGATTTCCGGACAGTAGAGATCCATTCCCCTGGACATCATGGCTGCTTTGGAGGGTGGGCTCTGTGGCATTATAGACCCGGTGAAAGGTCCACCCCCAAATCTCCAGGACTGTCCTCACCCAGAGTTGGTAGCCCTAGGTGGGCAGATTTTGAGGTTCCCATTAGGCAAGTCAGAGTCCCCCCTTCAAAGTCTTTCCTGCTTTAGGAATCAAGCTCTTGAGTTTTTTAGGGGATGGTTTCCTGTGATCGGTGTGTTGCACTGCCATTTAGAACACGGTCCCTTTTCCTTTAATCTTCATACCAAAGGTTGATCTTGGTTAGTCTCTAATTATTTTCGGTGTGTCCACATGTGCAGATTTTCTGCTGGCTGATGTGTTAAAACTTAAGTCCTAAGGCAGGCCTTGGTCACTTAAAATCTGTGGAGAGCCATCCCTTTTCTTAGGTCCCACCACAGCTGGGAAATGTAAATGAGACACTTGGTCTATGAGTTGGGAGAACTGACCTCCTCCATCTGCCTTGCAGGAGAATGACTGGACGCCCTCTGGCTCGAACTCCCCCATCCGCCCGGAGAGTGTGGTGGACAGCGATGGCTGGGAGTCGACGCACTCCGACCTGCACACGATCGAGACCTTTGTGAAGAAGGCCAAGTCCTCAAAGAAGAAAGCGGCTTTCCGCCGCCTGAAATCGGACAGCTCGCTGCTGGAGAAAATGAAACTCAAGGACTCCCTTTTTGACTTGGACCCTGTGGGGAAGCAGCCGCCCCCACTGGCGGGGCCCAAAGTGAACACCGAGAGAAAGAAGGACAAGAGGAACCGCAAAGCCGCCCTGGAGGCTGGGGTCCCCAAGCGGAGCCGGGGGGACCCAGGGGGGGAGAAGCGCTCACGCATCAAAAAGAGCAAGAAGCGGAAGTTGAAAAAGGCGGAGCGCTCAGAGAAGAAGCATAAAGCTTCGCTGAGCGAGACAGACTCGGAGGAGGAGGAGACGGCAACGGCAGTGACCTCTCTGGCGGGGGTAACTCTGCAGCCGGGCAGGGAGGAGGGGGCAGCCACGGCACTGGTCAGCGGGCCAGCCCCCCCCGGAGCTCTTGGCAGCCGGTTTCCCCATTAAGTGTGAGGACACAGAAGGGAAGGAGGGCATCAGCACAGAGACCAGCCAGGACGGGGACGGCAGCTCCAGCGAAGGTGAAATGCGGGTGATGGACGAGGACATCATGGTGGAATCAGGTGAGGAGTTCGGGGGAGGGTGTTTTTGCCCCAAGGCTGTTGATTTCCTTCACGTGCTTTACCTCTCGGTTATGTAAAGTGGGACTTGAGGCTTTTTAGAACCAGCTATGAGAGATGCCCCATGTCAGGCCTTTGTGTGCTTCCAGTTCCGTGCCCCAGTGACACACATTGGAGCACCATACTTAAGTTTGGTAATATCTTGGTGGGTACAGGGGTAGGCTGGCCTGAATGTGGTGTGGTCTAGTTAAAAGCCACGGGAATCCCTGTGAAGTGTTTGACATCTCTCCTAAGTGAAATAAATGTACTATCAGTAGATGTCTGACTTTCTTAAGGAGATAAAACATGGGTTTCTTGAGTCAGAGCATGAATCGCAGCAACCAGGGGCCCTGAAGGGGACCCCAGTGCGCTTGCAGTGTGTCCAGCCTGCCTGGTGTTAATGCAGAGGTCTCCATTGTGGTGCCCGCTGAGCCTTTTCTTGGCATCCACCAAGGTTTGTTTACAAAGTGGGCGGGTCCAGGCGAGACTTTCACCCAACAAGGCTTTTGATTGGCTGCACAGATTTTTTAAAACCTTCCTTTGGCAGCAGCTGCCACCACACCTGACTGAAGGTAAGCTAGGGCAGCCATTCTGTGGCTGTGGCTGAATTCCAAAGGACCCCACAGGCTCCAAAAAGTAATCATTTACCTTCATATGTATTGTGTATATGGCTCTTTGCTTAAAAACCAATACAAATGTTAATCTTAAAAAAAAAAAAAAGTTGGGGACCCCTGGTCTGATGGGTAGCGTGGATTTACCTGCTTTTTTGGCATGCTAGAGTCCATCTCAGACCAGGTTTGCATCTCTGTTAGACTGCTCTCCCCCCCCCCCCCCCCCCCCCCCCCCACACACACAATTGGTTTTAATCACAGAGCTGCGGGATTTCAGTGATGCCTGGTTTTTAAGGAGTTTTTTTCTGCTCACAGTTCCAGAAATGAGCCCTGCCACTTTCAACCTCTACAGCATACACTTAAGTCAAATCCAAATTACGTGAAACTTGTACTGAACTACAAAACTTGTCCTTTGTTGCTCATAGCTCATGTTCCTTCTAGGCAGTGGACAAATCCCAGAGCACTGCAGTATACGTGTGTCCCAACTGCCAGGTTTCTAATGAAGTGCCACCCTGTTTTTCAGGGTCCACCATATTCACAAGCTTATATCTGCCTCCCTGAGAGCTAGGAACTTAAACATGTGGAGCTGGAAAAACAAAAACAAAGAGCTGGCATTCTAGCGCTGACCAGCTTGTGAGAGATACCAAAGTGTTCAGCCTCTTCAGTGATGAATGGAACTGACACAGGCCTGGCTACAAGCTGGCTTCTGACTTTTGCCTCTCTTCTCTTCCTTCTCCCCCTTCCGGTTGCTGCTTTTCTAGGGGATGATTCATGGGACCTCATCACGTGTTACTGCCAGAAGCCATTTGCCGGTCGGCCAATGATTGAGTGTAACCAGTGTGGCACCTGGATCCACCTCTCGTGCGCCAAGATCAAGAAGACCAACGTTCCTGACATCTTCTATTGCCAGAAGTGTAAAGAAAGCTCTCGGAAGCAGCCGCCCCCATTGCTCCCACCAGCAGCTCCCGGAGCCGCAGCTGCCATCGCATCCAGGGGAGGCGGGGAGCCCTAGCCTGTCAGGGGAGGATGGCTTTGGGCCAGACTTCCGCCCCAGAGGGACAAAAGACTGGACAGGGTGTGGGGAGTCTGTTCCGGATTGGTATCCAAATGAGCCTTGGTTCCTTGGGGTATTTGGGCTGGTGACAGACCCAGTGCTGAGGGGGAGGGGGGTCCTACCCTCCAAAAAATCAGCAGATGCTACCTGGCAGTTACATCCCCCTCCCCCTCGGGGGGTTGATCCTGGCCCTCCTCCCTGTTCTCAGGAGGGGAAGGCATTGCCAGGCTGAAACCATTGAGGAGAGTGAAACTGGCCCACAAAGAGGTTCCTGTTTTGTACCTTGGGGGTGCACATAATGTTGGGAAGGGGCAAGGACAGTAGAAACGTGAGGGTAGAAGTATCTTCATTTTTTTTCTAGCTCTTCCCCCAGCAAAGTTCACTTGTAAATAGACAGAAAGCAAAGGTTAGGTTCTCCCCCACCCCCATGCTGGGATTTTTGTCTGTTTCCCTGTTGGTAAGCTTTTTGTACACGCCCCTTCCCTTTTGAACTCTTCAGAGTATTTGTCTCATTCCTCCAGAAGCAGGGCTCTAAGGTGCAGGGCGTGACTGCTGAAAGCTGTTTAGGGTTACCAGCTGAGAACCGATCCAGGTGAAAATATCACTTATTTTTATTAACCCTTGGGGGTGTTTTTTTCCTTTTTAAGAAATGCTCCTAGGAAAGGAGTCAGGGAGGAGACAGAAGACTTTAATTAAGAGTTAATTCCGGCAAACTTTTTTTTGGGGGGGGGGCAGGGGGAATAGTCTAGGGAGCCCCATGTGGGGTTTTTTTTGCTGTTCTCAAAAAAAAAAAAGGACAATTTAAGTGTTTTTCTGACTTGGGGATCCAGAAGAGCAGGGAGGCGAAGTCCTTGCGTTCAGACACAGAGAGCTAAACAGCCTTGTGGTGAATGAAGACTGCAGAGTCACCACCACTCTAAAGCCCCAGACTCATCCATACCAGGATATTCCTGGCTCACGGAGCTCTGCTTCTGTTGCCCTCCCCCTCCGCCCCAACCGAAGCCCCACTTGAGGTTAGTCTTTTGATCCGTAGGGATTTTGTTTTTGAGGTCCCCTTCCCCAATTCCCTTTTGCTCTAATATTAATTTGCAACGGTGTACACGGCGGAGTTTTTGAATGTAAATAAAACATGTGGACCCTTTTGGCGTTTGTACAGACGGCTGTGATGTTTATTAATATTCTGTGAGTTGTCTTGTGTTCAGCGGCAGGGGCAACTTTAAAGGGAGCCACTCTGATCCGGAAAGGAATACTGCCTGCCCACAGGGCTTTTCTCTGCATGGCAACTGGGTGGCAGCCAGCATTCCCCTCTGCAGGTTGCCAACTCTCAATTGGGGAAGTCCAGGGTATTGGGGTGGGGTTTGGGGAGGGGCTTTAGCTGGCTACGATGTCCAGGACTCCACCTTTTAGAGCAGCCATGTCCTCCATGGTATCTCCCGGCCTCACCTGGAGGTTGGCAGCCCCACGAGAGGCCTCCGGGCGGTGCTGCCTCCGACCTCGGGCCTGCTCCTTTTGGCCTAGCGCCGTTTTCTTCCCTCCTTCTGGGTTGTCGCGGCCAGTTCCGTACGCCGGGTGCGGTGCCTTCCACCTTCGAGGGGCCGCCCCGAGGCTCAAAGGGCAGCAGGGGGGCCTCTGACCGCGTGCAGAGTTCCGCCGTCCTCGGGTTCGCTCTCTGTCCCCCCCCGCGTTTCCTGTGTTCGGTAGGCGGGACTTCCGCTTCTCACGTGACAGGAGGCTGTTCCCGTCAGGACAAAGGAGAGGATATTTTTCTCCCTTCCGCGGCGCTCCGCCCCCCCCCCCCCGCCAGGCGTACGTCATTTTCCCTCAGCCACGTGACGTGAGTGTCACATGACCTCTCCGTCCCCGCTGGCCGCGCCGGAGGGGGGAGTGGGCTTACCCTTCGTCACGTGACGCGGCCCACGCTCCGCTCCCTCCCGACGGCTGGCAACGTTGCTACGCGATGACGTAAGGAGGCGCTGGGGGGGGCGCTGCTGCCGCCGTTCTTGCGCCCGAGAGCCGCCCCCCCTCCCTCTCCCCGCGCGAAGGGCTCTTTCGCGTCCGCACGCGCGGTTGCTATGGCGCTGGCCGCCCCCTCCGGCCCGGGCGCGGCCCCGGTGGCGGTGGCGTCGGCGGCGGCCCCGGGCGAGACGAAGGTGATCTACCACCTGGACGAGGAGGAGACGCCGTACCTGGTCAAGATCCCGGTGCCCGCCGAGCGCATCACCCTCGGCCACGTCAAGGCCGCCCTCGCCCGCCCCGGCGCCAAGTACTTCTTCAAGAGCATGGACCAGGACTTCGGGTACGGCGCCCCGCGGGGGGGGAGGGGGCCGGGCCGGGCCTGGCGCGCCGGGGAGAGCAGCAGCAGCAGCAGCAGCAGTGCCTGGCCTCGGCCCGCCCGCCCGCCGTGGGGGGGCTCGGATTGCCACCTCCCGGGGGAGAGATTCCTGGAGGTTCCCAGGGGGGGCAGCCGTGTCCCCTCCAAGCTGGGTCAGTGTGAGCCAGCTCACCGTTTCTTAGCCTCCAGCTTACACAATGCCAGGAGCTCACAAAGTAGAATTCTTGCTCACAGGAGTCCACCGCTTAGGCGCAGCATGGGTCCCATCGCTTGTTTTGGAGGCCTCCGTAGGTCCAGGGTTCCCTCTAAGCTGAGCTCGTGTGAGCCAGCTCACAGATTTTTAGCCTCCGGCTCACACATTTCTGTCTCAGCGCAGGAAGGATGGCTCCAGAGCAAACTAATTGATGCAGGTGCCAAATCACTCGCTCACAACTTTAATGCCAGCAGCTCACACAAAGTAGAATTCTTGCTTACAGGACGCCACAGCTTAGAGGGAGCAATCAGTGTTCCCTCTAAGCTGAGTTAGTGTGAGGCAGCTCACAGTTTTTTAGCCTCCAGCTCACACATTTCTGTCTCGGCTCAGGAAGGATGGCTCAGAAGCAAACTAATTGATGCAGCAGCCAAATCACTTGCTCATAGCTTAAATGCCAGGAGCTCACAGAGTAGAATTTTTGCTTACAAGACTCCACAGGTTAGAGGGAGCAGTGGTTGTTATTAATGTTCCCTTTAAGCTGAGTTAGTGCGAGCTAGCTCACAGCTTTTTACCCTCTGGCTCACATATTTTTGTCTTAGCTCAGGAAGGATGGCTCCAGAGCAAACTAATTTATGCAGCGGCCAAATCCCTCGCTCACAACTTTAATGGCCAGCAGCTCACAAAGTAGAATTTCTGCTCACAGGACTCCACAGCTTAGAGCAGGTGTGGCCAACCAAACTTGCTTAAGGTAAGAGCCACACAGAATAAATGTCAGATGTTTGAGAGCCACAAGACATGAACAAATATTACACACATGTTTTTACTGAAAAATATCCAGATTTGCTTTTTATTAACATTAAACAAGTCTGCCAATAGTAAAAATAAAAGGAGTAAAAACAGATATTGATATGATATTTATCCAATGCTATTTATTTGTTCGCTAATGACATTTATGTGTGTAAGAGAGAGGTGGAAAGAAAGAATGAAAGAGGTGGAAAGAAAGAGAGAGAGAAACAAAGAAAGCAGATAGATGGGGGAGGGATGAAGGAAGAGGGACAGGAAGAAAGAGAGAGGGCAAATAGATGGGGAGCCTCTGAGGAGCCGCACAATATGTGTGAAAGAGCCGTATGGGGCTCCCGAGCCACAGTTTGGCCACCCCTGGCTTAGAGGGAGCATTGCTCAGCAGGATGTAATGCCACAGAGTCCACTCTCCAAAGCAGCCATTTTCTCCAGGGGAATGGACCTCCATCATTCAGAGGTGAATTGTAACTCCAGGAGATGCTGAGATTGCACCTGGGGGATGGCAGCCCTAGCAGGGGCTCCACCACCCCAGCTCTGGCTGATTTCTATGCAATGCAGGGTGGTGATGGTGGTTTGGTCCCTGAAAAGTCCTGTAGCCGATAGCCATTTCTTCTTTCTGTTGTAGGGTCGTGAAGGAGGAAATCTCGGACGACAACGCCAAGCTCCCCTGCTTCAACGGCAGAGTCGTTTCCTGGGTACAGAACGGGCATTACCCTGTGCAGGACATTTGTGATAATCTTGCATTGTCTGACCCTAAATCCGGTGGCTTGTACACTGGAGGGGGGTGGAGTTATAGGGGTGAACCGACTGTGTTCTAGGAGGTCACTGGTTCAAAGATGGCCTGACCTGAGCTCCTCTCCCTCTGAAATAGGAAGACGGTTATGCTGGTGTGCTTCACAGGGGTGTTGCAACAAGACTGTGTGCTTTGTTCACAGAAAGTGCAAGAAGAATTCTAGCTGCTACTGTAACGGTGCTTTGGACAGAAGCCTTCTTTGGGCTCTCATTCCCTAGTAGCAACATGGACATTACTAGTTCGTACTAAGATCACAGAGTTCGTACTAAGACCACATGAGTTTTGCAAAATAGGAATGACTGGCTTTTGGGTCAAGGAAATGAGAAATAGTGGTGTTTTCTTGTGTATTGTTTCAGCTGTATGCAATTGATGTGATTTTTCTCTTGAAATGCTTTTGCTTTTATACTAACCTAATACGGCAGGCGTTGGCCTGAGGCAGTAGAACAAGTTTAGAGTCCAGTCAGGCACCTTAAGACCAACAAAGGTTTATTCAAGGTATGAGCTTTCGTGTGCAAGGCACACTTTTTCAAATACATTGGAATGGGATGTAAGGTTCAGACAGGCTGAAAAGCAAATTAACATGTAGCATGATGAAGGTGTTTTGAGCTATGCAGAACCAGAATCAAATAACAAGCTAAGGTTATAAGGTCAACAGTGTTATACAGCTTCTTTTTCAAGGGACTTTTTGCTTCTGGCCTTTAGGACTGCTTTCCGTCTTGGACAGCTAGATTCAGTTAGCCTTCGAGGTGGGGGAGAGATTGTTAGATTCAAGTCCAGTGGCACCTTTCAGACCAAAACAAAAGTCAAAAAGTCAAAGCTCCCTTCGTCAGATACAAGTTGGGATGGAGATCCCTGAGTCCTTATATCCCCATCACAAGGGGAAAGGAGCATTGCAAAGAGATTCAGGATGCAAAGATATAATGAGCATTGTACAGCAGGGGAGAAATTCTTGGGGACAGAAAATTAGCTTCTTGTTGGTCTTTCAGGTGCTCCTGGATACACATCTAGCTGTTCTACTGTAGACCAACATGGCCTTGGACAGTGGGTCTTTTCCGTTATTTTGGAGACATGGAGTTGTGTTCCCAGCATGTCGTTTGTTTCTGGCCCCTTACGTTTAGCCCCATGTGGCACCTTGTAAACTAGATTGAAATTGGGGGGGGGGGGGGGGACAGGCATATATGTTGCATTTATTTCCCTATTGTAGCATTATGTGACATTTCCAGTAACTGGTTTCCTTACATTTCCAGATCTTGGTGTACGTGGGTTGCCATGGAGTCTCCGGGGGTCTGCTTGTTCCAAACACCAAATGAGTTTGATGCAGACAGGAAGCGTCATATCCTGCTCATGTATACCTTATCCTTTTTTCCTCCTACACAGCTTGTGTCTTCAGAGACTCCTCAGCCTGAACCTCTGCCTCCACCCCCTCCCATAGAGGTACGACCAGAGCCTTCACCACCTCCACCACCCCTTCCTCCACTGCCCGTGGAAAGGACGAGTGGCATTGGGGATTCCCGGCCCCCTTCTTTCCAGTGAGTAAAGGGAGACAAAATATGGGGCATCTCTCCGTGCTGGCCATGAATTCCAGGGATGTCAGGAGGGGGAAGAGATTCAGCCACATGAAGTTGCTGTGTTCCATTTCCTCACATTTGTCGAGGAATATTTCAGGGCCCCTGGAGACAACTGTGTTTAGTGGTTGGGGGAAGGGCCTCCTTGTGAAGCCTGAGCCGAGATTGCTGCAAAGTGTTCAGCAACAGGCTCTTCCCTGGTTTTGCAGTCCGAACATCGCCGGCAGTCACGAGAATCTGGACCATGAAACTGAGCCAGAGTCCGTCGTATCCCTCAGGAGGGAGAGGCCACGCCGCAGGGAGAGCATGGAGCAGGGAGGTGAGGTTTTTTTTGGGGGGGGGGGGTGTTCTTTTATCTCTATTTGTTCTATTTACTTTATTTATACCCCAGTTTTCTTACTGAAAGGGAAGGCAGATTCTGCAGTGTAAGTCAATATATTCAGTGGGACAATGCTACAGCTGGCCTTTCCAGCCCTAACAAAGAGTCTGGCCTCTGAGAGACTCCCTTCAGCCTTCAAGTTTGATTTAGCCTGGTGGACAATGCCTGTAGTTGTGAGGAACGGCTATCTGTGTAAGGTGTAGGGTCAGCCTGGAATAATACTGAAGAGACTGCCCTGAATCAGCCAAGTTGGTTCTTGCTTCTTTCTTGTCCTGCCGCTATTTAGTCTGTTTAATTTTTTAATGGACGCATTGCTTCATTCTCTGTTTATTTTTCTGCTTGGGGAAGAATCTGATCCAAGGATTCTTTCTTTCTTGGGTGGACAAAAGATTGGCCAGCTCTTGTGACTGGGCTGATCACAGCCCAATCTCCCCAGAAGGGGGACATTGAGACACCTGAGAAGCAGCGTGATAAGAGTAGGATTTCAGCAAACAGAAACAAAGCTGGAGAGGCGGGGAAGTGGGGGTCATTGGGGTATTCACCTGACACGCCCTCCCTCCAATGCCAGGTGGGCACCGGCTGAACGGGCAGTCGCGGCTGGAACGGCACCTAGCTGGGTACGAGAGCTCCTCCACTCTGCTCACCAGCGAACTGGAAACCACTAGCTTGTGCGACTCCGACGATGATGACGCCATGAGCAGGTAATGGGCACAGGCCCTGGACTGAAATGGCATCTCTGTGGCCGTGGGCTGAGGGTCATGCTTCCTTTGGTATCCCAGGAGATGTCCAAGGCAGGCTTTTGCCTGGGCGCAGGGAAGAGAGGCCGTGGCGAGTGGGACTGTCTCTCGGGCTGCTGGTGTCTCCTCGTCTCCAGGAACGTGGGGAGCCAAGTTTTGAATGAGTTGAGTGAACTTGTCTCCCTTGAGATGTGGGAGGGGCCCACCAACAAAAAGCCCTGCCCTTGTCTTCCCACACCTGGTGTGGGCTGTTGGCCTGGCGTCAAGGAACAACTCAGACCTGGTTGGGGGAGAGTTAACATTGAGGCCAAAGCTATGCTGGGGGTGATTAGGAAGGGAACTGAAAACGAATCAGCCAGTATCATAATGCCCCTGTATCAATCGATGGTGCGACCTCATTTGGAGTACTGTGTACAGTTCTGGTTGCTGCACCTCAAAAAAGGATATTATAGCACTGGAAAAAGTGCAGGAAAGGGCAACTAGAATGATAAAAAGGGTCAGAATACTTTCCCTATGAAGAAAGATTGAGGCGCTTGGGGCTCTTTAGCTTGGAGAAACGACGGCTGAGGGGTGACATGATCAAGGTTTACAAGATTATGCATGGAACAGAGCAGGTAGAGAAAGAGGTCCTTCTCTCCCTTTCTCACAATACAAGAACTCCTTGTGGGCACTCCATGAAATTGCTGAGCAGTTGGGTTAGAACAGATAAAAGTAAGTCCTTCACCCAAAGAGTGATTAACATGTGGAATTCACTGCCACAGGAGGTGGTGGCGGCTACAAGCATGGAGGGCTTCAAGAGGGAACTGGATAAACCTATGGAGCAGAGGTCCCTCCGTGGCTATTAGCCACAAGGTATAGATAGGAGCTCTCAGTCTGGGGCAAGTGATGCTTTGTATTCTTGGTGCTTTGGGGGGGGCAACAGTGGGAGGGCTTCTAGCGTCCTGGCCCCACTGGTGGTCCTCCTGATGGCACCTGTTTTTGGCCACTGTGTGACACAGAGTGTTGGACTGGAGGGGCCACTGGCCTGATCCAAGATTGGCTTCTTTTCTGTTCTTATGAGGCTTCCCATGTGATCGATGCTTCTGCTATGACAGCAAGGCTGGATGTTGCAGCTCTTCCTGTCATCCGGAAGAGGAAAGAGGGACTGCGTTTCCACTTTTGTTTTGCTGCATAACTATAGTCATTTGTGCCTGTTTGCTTTGCTCTTTTTTTTTTTAGTAAATTCCTTTTATTTGCGATTGATGGACTTGAAGGATTATGAAATCAGGCAAGTGGGTCAGTTTCTGAAGCTTCTCGCGCACTCTCCGGAGGTGGGATCCCTGACGTGGTCCTTTCTGGGCCTCCTGAGTCTCTTCTTGATTGGGCAGGTGGTGCTGTGGCTCCCCAGGGAGTCTCCTCTAGTCCGACGTGCGCTCCCCTGGGGTCCGAGGTGTCCCTGGCCCAGAATGGGGTTTGTGGATATGCCCAGGAGGGGAGTGGTGGTGCTTTCCCAGGCATACCCTGCTGAGTCTTGTGTCCAGGCAGAGCTGTCCTGGGCGTCCCCGCCTGGCCTTTGCGCAGAGAGATGGGCTGCCAGCACCTGGGTAGTAATTGACTGGTTAAAGTATTTGGAAGCTGCTGCTTCTCTTGGCTCAGGGCGTCGAGGAAACTGTGAGAGATTAAAACGAGATAAAACAACATTTAGAAAACGGTGCTTTCCTCCCACCTCTCTTCATACCCCATCCGAAGCTGTGGCACACGAGCCTTGCATTGCCTCCTGAAGCTCTCCGAGGTGGGGGAGACTCCCGTTGCCTGTTCCTGCCACAGAGAGGGGCCGTGATGGCAAAGGCTGGGGCTGAGGTCGATGCCAAGCAGGCTGTCTGAAGTACAGAAGAGCCGGGAGACTAAGCAGACCCACTGAAAAGGAATGGTCTTTGAAGTCCAAAGAAGGGTGGCATTTGGGTTTTTTGTTTTTTTTGCTAAATAGAACAAAAGTGCGCATTTTGGTTTTTCAGTGCATCTTCAATTGATTGATTGATTTAATTTTTATCCAGGCCAAGGCTGGCTCAGGGCAGCTTACAAGCAAGGTTAAAATCCAGCAACGCATACAAAGCACAACAGCAGTTAAAATAGATTCAGCGTTAAAACCAAGCAATCACAAAGTGCGAGCGCACATTCTTCCCTTTTGGCATCCCCCTCAATCGGTCTGCTTATTTTGGGGATTCGGCTCAGGCAGTGATCAAGGGACGAGTGGATCAGGGACTTCCACCAAAGATGTCAGTTGCCGTTAGCGAGGGGACTAATAATCGTGGTGGTGGTGGTGGGAGTGGTGGCGGCCCCAAAAGCCTGGCGGAAGAGCTCCGTCTTGCAGGCCCTGTGGAACTGTAAAAGGTCCCGCAGGGCCCTGATCTCCTCTGGGAGCTTATTCCACCAGAAGGGGGCCGCCACCGAAAAAGACCTGTTCCTAGTTACCACCAGCCTGGCCTCCTTAATATTCGGGGGTGGGGGGGGAGGCGATTCTGAGTCCTTGTTTTGCTCTTCTCTTGGCAGGTTCAGCAGCTCCACCGAGCAGAGCAGCGCCTCCCGCCTCCTGAAGCGCCACCGCAGGCGGCGGAAGCAGCGCCCGCCCCGTCTCGAGCGGGTAGGGATGGATTTCTGCCATAGGTGTTGTCTAAAGGGGCATCAGGCCGTGAGGCTGCCCAGGCAGTGGGGGTGGAGGGATTGAGGGGATGGCGGCTGCCTCCTGCACCCAGAGGGGCTCTCACACCAGACTGTCTCTCCCTGCCTCCCCCCCCCCCCCGGCTTGTTTCAGACTTCTTCTTTCAGCAGCGTCACCGACTCCACCATGTCGCTCAACATCATAACAGTGACCCTGAATATGGGTAAGGGAGCAGCTGCTCCGGGGAGAGGGAGGGGTAGAAGGGCTGGGAGGGAGGCAGGCAAGATTCCAGAGGCAGCACAGGGCACAGGTGAGCGCAACAAGATCCAGAAGAGGGGCTCCCCAGCTGGGCTGAGCCTGCAGGCAGCTTTCCATTCCTACCGTGGAATGGCTGGTCCAGGAGGTACATCCACGCACAGAGAAAGCCACCCTGCAGGGGGAGAAGTGGGGGGTGGGGGGTCGGGGGGTGGACTTTAAAAATGCACTGGGACAGAGGAACTACGCATTTAGAGTCCAGTGGAACCTTTAAGGCCAACAAAGGTTTATTCAAGGTATGAGCTTTCGTGTGCATGTTTTTGGCGTTAAAGGTGCCATTGGACTCTAGATTTGTTCCACTGCTGCAGACCGATGCGGCTGACCAACTGGATCTATCTTCTGGGACAGAGGAGTGAGAGAGACTAAAACCTAACACTGCGGTTGAAGCTGCCACTCAGACAATGTTATTTTAATACGCCCAGCCAATCACGTATCTGCTGGCTAACCACTGGTCTGATCCAGCAGGGCTCTTCTGAGGTTCTTCTCAGGGGAAGGCCTCGGCCTCACTGCACTGTTGCTGGCCCTCCAGAGGAACTGGCTGGCCCCTGTGTGAGACAGGAGGCTGGACTAGATGGACCCTTACTGGTCTGATCCCGCAGGGCTCTTCTGGTGTCCTTCTCAGGGGAAGGCCTCAGCCTCTCTCTGCCCTGTTGTTGGCCCTCCAGAGGAACTGGCTGGCCCCTGTGTGAGACAGGAGGCTGGACTAGAGGGACCCTCACTGGTCTGATCCAGCAGGGCTCTTCTGGTGTCCTTCTCAGGGGAAGGCCTCAGCCTCTCTCTGCCCTGTTGTTGGCCCTCCAGAGGAACTGGCTGGCCCCTGTGTGAGACGGGAGGCTGGACTAGAGGGACCCTCACTGGTCTGATCCAGCAGGGCTCTTCTTAGGTTCTCCTCAGGGGAAGGCCTCGGCCTCTCTGCCCTGTTGCTGGCCCTCCAGAGGAACTGGCTGGCCCCTGTCTGAGACGGGATGCTGGACTAGAGGGACCCTCACTGGCCTGACCCAGCAGGGCTCTTCTGAGGTTCTTCTCAGGGGAAGGCCTCGGCCTCTCTGCCCTGTTGTTGGTCCTCCAGAGGAACTGGCTGGCCCCTGTGTGAGACAGGAGGCTGGACTAGAGGGACCCTCACTGGTCTGATCCAGCAGGGCTCTTCTGGTGTCCTTCTCAGGGGAAGGCCTCAGCCTCTCTCTGCCCTGTTGTTGGCCCTCCAGAGGAACTGGCTGGCCACTTCGTGGGACAGGAAGCTGGACTGGATGGACCCTCACTGGTCTGATCCAGCAGGGCTCTTCTTAGGTTCTCCTCAGGGGAAGGCCTCGGCCTCTCTGCCCTGTTGCTGGCCCTCCAGAGGAACTGGCTGGCCCCTGTCTGAGACGGGATGCTGGACTAGAGGGACCCTCACTGGCCTGACCCAGCAGGGCTCTTCTGAGGTTCTTCTCAGGGGAAGGCCTCGGCCTCTCTGCCCTGTTGTTGGTCCTCCAGAGGAACTGGCTGGCCCCTGTGTGAGACAGGAGGCTGGACTAGAGGGACCCTCACTGGTCTGATCCAGCAGGGCTCTTCTGGTGTCCTTCTCAGGGGAAGGCCTCAGCCTCTCTCTGCCCTGTTGTTGGCCCTCCGGAGGAACTGGCTGGCCACTTCGTGGGACAGGAAGCTGGACTGGATGGACCCTCACTGGTCTGGTCCAGCAGGGCTCTTCTGAGGTTCTTCTAGACATGAAAATCTCCTTGCTGGGGTGGTCTTTCGGTTGAGGTTGGGCAGGCACCAGTCCGGGGCCAGGTGGAAAGGCAGCATGCCTGGCCTCAGGTGGCGGTGGCTCTGTTGGGTCCCTGGAGCTCTGCCTCCAGGCCTGTCCTCTCCCCAAAGGGGAATCCCGGTCTTAGCCTCGCCTTCCTTCCCTGGTCAGAGAAATACAACTTCCTGGGCATCTCCATCGTGGGCCAGAGCAACGAGCGAGGAGATGGTGGCATCTACATCGGCTCCATCATGAAGGGCGGGGCAGTGGCGGCAGACGGCAGGATCGAGCCGGGGGACATGCTGCTGCAGGTGAGGGCGGCGGGCGGGAGGGGCAGGCCCAGTCCCGGGGGAGGGGGTCCCACTCTGACGTCTTAAGGGACGGGAAGCCCCTGGGTGCAGGTCCAATGGGGGAGCCGGCTCGGCTGGGAGTAACATCGCTGTTGAACACGACAGAACCAGCGTCCAGTTTGGGGTAGTGGTCAGGAGTGCTGACTCTAATCTGGGAGAATTGGCTCTGATTCCCCACTCCTCCACATGCAGCTGCTGGTGTGACCTCGGGTCAGTCACAGGTTCCCTCAGAGCTGTTATCTCGAGCAGTTCTCAGGAGAGAGCTCTCTCAGCCCCACCTCCCTCCCTCCCAGGGTGTCTCTTGTGGGGAGGGGAAGGGAAAGGAGACTGGAAGCCACTCTGAGGCTCCTTCAGGTAGTGAAGGTCGGGATATAAATCCAATCTTTTCTTCTTTACTCCCAGGTTAACGACATTAATTTTGAGAACATGAGTAACGACGACGCCGTGAGAGTCCTGAGAGAAATCGTCCACAAGCCGGGGTGAGGCCTGTTTTGGGAGAGGCCCTCGGCGTTGGCCAGGGGGGACGGGGAGGGCTGCAGCACTCACTCCTGTGACCTCACTTCCTCTTTGACTTTGCAGTCCAATCGTGCTGACAGTGGCCAAGTGCTGGGACCCCTCCCCGCAAGGATATTTCACCCTGCCCAGAAGTAAGTGAGGCACCCCGGCCTGGACTGCTGTGCACGGGGCCTTTTGTCTCCCTCTTTCCCTCCCTTGGGGCAGTGGCTACGGATCTCCCCTGCTTGCTGACAGCCCTTTGGGGCGGGTATTGCTGAGAGAGTGACTGCCCGCCCTCACTGCCCAGGGAGCTTTTGGTAGAACAAGGATTTGAGCCTGGGTCACTGTCACATCCCTGGCCCAGACCAGCTTGGTCAAGAAGGGGTGGATGGAGCGGTTCTGGTTTAGGATACCCAGAGGATGGGCTGAATTCTGGCTCAAACAGATCTGGATGGATAACAATCTGTACTGACCAGTGCATCAGAATATAATAAGAGCCCTGCTGGATCAGACCACTGAGGGTCCATCTAGTCCAGCATCCTGTCTCACACAGTGGCCAAGCAATTCCTCTGGAGGGCCAGCAACAGGGCACGGAGGCTGAGGTCTTCAGTAGAACTTCAGAAGAGCCCTGCTGGGTCAGACCAGTGAGGGTTCACCTACTCCAGCATCCCATCTCACCCAGAGGCCAACCAGTTCCTCTGGAGGGCCAACAACAGGGCAGAGAGGCCGAGGCCTTCCCCTGAGAAGAACCTCAGAAGAGCCCTGCTGGATCAGACCAGGGAGGGTCCATCTAGTCCAGCATCCCGTCTCACACAGGGGGCAACCAGTTCCTCTGGAGGGACAACAATAGGGCAGAGAGGCCTTCATGAGAACATCAGAGGGGCCCTGCTGGGTCAGACCAGCATCTAGTCCAGCATCCTGTCTCACACTGTGGCCAGCCAGTTCTGGATGGCCAACAACAGGGCAGAGAGGCCGAGGCCTTCCCCTGAGGTTGCCTCCTGGCTCTTGGATTGAGAGGCTTAGTGCCTCTGAATGTGGAAGTTCCCCTCAACCACTGTGGCTAGTAGCCATTATCCTGCCTGAATCTATCTAATCCTCTTATAAAGCTGTTTTTTCCCTGTGGCCCTCACTACACCCCATGACATTGAATTCCACGTTGTAATCACTGTCTGTGTAAGGAAGTCTTTCCTTTTGGCCGTCTGGCATCTACTGTCCCTCTGCTTTGCTAGATGCCCTCGACTTCTAGTCTTTTAGAAGAAGGAGGAGAAGTCCTCATTGTCAATTTCCTCCACCATGTATATAATTTTATAAACCACAATTGTATCCCGTCCCCCCAGTCATCTCTTTTTTCAACTGAAAAGTCCCAGAGTCTTCAGCCTCAGGGCCTCAGGTGTTTTGACAGATGAGGCTCGGTGTTTCAGGCTCCCCCTTCCTCCCCCCCCCCCCGCCAGAGGTGCCTGGATCATCCAGTCCTGTGGGATCGGCTGGGGCGGGAGGGGTTCTTCAGCTGCCTTTGGGTTGGGGGAGGCTGGAATCCACACTGATGAGCTGAGTCTGGGGTCACAGTCAGTGGGCGGAGGGATCGGCCTGCTTCGCCCCCGTCTTTCTCCCTTCTCCTAGACCCTCTTCCGCCTCTGCTTTTTGTCTCTCTCTCTCTCTCTCAACTCAGACTGCTTCTTCTCTTCTCATCCAGATGAACCAATCCAGCCGATTGACCCAGCAGCTTGGGTGTCCCACTCCGCCGCCCTGACAGGGGCCTTTGCCGCCTACCCGGGCAGCAGCTCCATGAGCACCATCACCTCGGGGGCCTCCGTCGCTGAGACTGAGCGTGAGTGCCCCCTTGGGCCCAGCCGGGCGGGGGACAGCGTGGAGGAGTCTGCCTTTGGAAAGGGGCTCGGCTCTCGGGGTTACTGGAGCGACACTGGGCGCTGCCTTTCGAAAAGCAGCAGGCGAAAGTGGTCAGGGGCGGTGTGACTGGATTGCAAGCCCCACAGGTTGTGGCACGGCCCGGATTGGCCTTTCTTTGACGAGGGGCTGGCTTGGGCGGCCCTTTCAGCATCCTTGCATCTGCCGACTCCTCCCTCCCTCCCTCCCGTCTCCAGGCTTCGATGACTTCAACCTCTCCATCCACACGGACATGGCCTCGGTCACCAAGGCGATGGCCTCGCCTGAGTCTGGGCTGGAGGTCCGCGACCGGATGTGGCTGAAGATCACCATCCCCAATGCCTTCCTAGGTACCGGGGGCAGGGGAAGGAAGCAAGGAATCCCCGGTGGCCATTGGGGGGGGGGGGTTGGTGTTGGAATCCTGGAATGGTCCCTCTGAGTGTCTAGCTGTCAGGTAACCTGACAGTGCAGCTTTCCGTCTCCCCCAGGTTCCGATGTAGTGGACTGGCTGTACCACCACGTGGAAGGGTTCCAGGACCGCCGCGAGGCCCGCAAGTACGCCAGCAACCTGCTGAAGGCCGGCTTCATCCGGCACACGGTCAACAAGATCACCTTTTCCGAGCAGTGCTACTACATCTTTGGGGACTTCAGCGGCTGCGAGAACTGTGAGTGGAGGCCCCGACCACTGCCTGTCGCCGGGAAGGAGGGAGGGCAGAGGCTGCCTTTGGGGGGGGGGGAGCACCCCCTGGGTATGTTTGGTTTGACTGGGCACTCTTCTCTTGCCATGGCTGGTGACTTCGTTGAGGGTCTCTTATGTTTCCTCTGTTTCGAGGTTGTGCCAGCCCCCCGTGTCTGTCTGTCTGTCTGTCCATCTCTCCCCCCGCCCTCTCAGTGGGGGACATCAGCAAGACTGCCAGCACTCATACTGGGGGGAAGCTGGTCAGCCATTGAAATTGCAAGCGGGATGAGATGGTTCCATGCTGCTTCTGCTCCAGCGCTTGGCCTGGGGCTGGGAGTGCCCCGAGTGTCGTGGGGATTTAACACCTCCCGCCTCTGTCCTGCTGCTGTCCCTTTGCGCCTCCTGCTCCCTCAGCAATGCCATGAACTCCAGCCTTCCCCTCTCTCCATCTCCCTTGTGTTGCCAGATACTCTGGAGCATCTCGAGTGCTGGAAGGAGAACTGTGTTTCCCTCCTGCCGTACCCCTCCAGCACTGGAGATGCCCAGAAGCAGCCCGAACTCCCGCTCTTCAGCCCTGAACGCCACTTGGTTTCACACCCAGTCTCCTCTTTCCTTCCCCAGATATGGCCAACCTCTCCCTGAACGACAACGACGGCTCCAGTGGGGCTTCTGACCAGGACACCCTGGCCCCGTTGCCTCTGCCGGGCACCACCCCGTGGCCCCTGATGCCCGCCTTCTCCTACCCATACCCGGCCCCTCACCCATACAGCACTCAGCCCCCGCCTTATCACGAGCTCTCCTCCTACAGTTACGGCATCGGGAGCGCCGGCAGTCAGCACAGCGAAGGTAGGGTCTGCAGGCTGGGAACTGCTCGGGGAAACTGTGCGGTGCCTGCTTTTCCCGCCTGGTGTGGAGCCAGTGTGGCACAGTGGCCAAACCGTCAGACTAAGATCTTGGAGACCCAGGTTCAAATCCCACTCTGCCACACAGAAGCCTGCTGGGTGACCTTGGGCCAGTTGCTCTCTCCCAGCCAGGCCTGGGAGGATAAAATGGAGGAGAAGACAAAATACACGCATTGATTTGGGTCTCCATTTGGGGAGAAAGGCTTGGGCGTCAGTGAGGAAGTAAATAAATGCCGGGGCTGACAGGAAGGAGGACTCGAGTCTGCTGGGAAGGGCAGGATGTTTGCAGGTAGATCCTGAGTTCTGATTTAAGGGAGCCAGCTAAGGAGCCCGGGCTTTTCAGGGCGATGGGGCGGCCGGGAGGAGGAGTCTTCCTGCTTCTGTGTTCCAGTTCTCTCGGGGGGGGGGGGGGAGAAAGGGGGGCGGAATGACTCTCGGCACCTCCCGGGGGCTGACTTCCCCATCTTTCGCTTCTCCCTTCTTGCAGGGAGCCGCAGCAGTGGCTCGAACCGCAGCGATGGGGGCGGCGGCGGCAGCCGCGGAGCCAGCAAGCACCAGGAGGAGAAGGCGGGGGCCGATTCCAAGTCTGGCAGTGGGAGCGAG
Source organism: Lepidodactylus listeri (assembly GCA_029233225.1). Lineage (NCBI taxonomy): Eukaryota > Metazoa > Chordata > Lepidosauria > Squamata > Gekkonidae > Lepidodactylus > Lepidodactylus listeri. The sequence continues at coordinate 54,850,280 of JARCFY010000018.1, forward strand.
TCCGAGTATTCGACCCGCAGCGGTGGGGGGCCGCGTGGGGGGGCTCTGGCAGGCCCCAGCGGGGGGGAGGCGGCTTCCCAGCGGAGCCAGCACAGCCTGCACTCCCACCACTCCCTGCATGCGGCCTACGCGGCCCCGGGGGGCGTGCCGCTGGCCTACAACCCCATGGTGGTGATGATGGTCCCGCCCCCTGGGCCCCCCGCCGCGGCGGCCGTGCAGCCCCCCGGGGCCCCCCCTGTGCGCGACCTGGGCTCCGTGCCCCCAGAGCTGACGGCCAGCCGCCAGTCGTTCCACATGGCCATGGGCAACCCCAGCGAGTTTTTCGTTGACGTGATGTGACGCGGAGGTTGCCGTGGCCCGCTCCCCACCTCCCGCTCCCCACCTGAAGCCTCCTGCCTGCATTTTGTGGGCTCCAGCCATGGAGATTCTCAGCTCCCAGGCTGACCACAAACTCACTTGCTCGCTCGTGTCCAGGGACACAGCCCCGAGGTTACCTGACACCCCCCCCCCGTGGCTGGACCCTCCCTTGTCCTGTGCCGCACTCTGGCCTCTGGTTTTGCCTTGGAGCCTCCTGCCTCCCTAGGTAGCCTGCCAAGCTCCGTCCGTGGCCAGCAGAGGTGCCTGCCTCTGTGCAGTGGCATGCCGCTTATGGCCACGCGATGGCGTCACGCGTGGCTTCTGCTGCCTTCTCAGATTGCTTGGCCGATTGTCCTCAGTTAATCGCCTTCGACTGGCTCAGTTACTGTACCTTGAGCCTCTTTTTTTAAATTTCCCAAGGCCGCTTGGCCGCTCTTTAATCATGTGACTCAGGTCTCTAGAATCGGGTGACCTCTGCCTTCCTGTTTCCTGTCTGCCTTGACTTCGAATGACCTCCGTGGCCTCTGAATTCTGGCCTCTTGGGCCACCGGGGCCTTGCGGCCACCTTTCCAGTACCAGGTCCCTCTGGCTTTTGGATGCTGGACACACACCGCAGCTGCCTGTCTTTCCCTTCTCCTGTCACACGGCCAGGTCTTTGGAGGTTTTTGTGAGCAGGGGGGCCTCTTTGCCTTGCCTCTCTGTCTGCTGCAGGACTTCCCCTTTAACCGTCCTCCTCCTCCCGGCTTTGGGGAGTGAGAAGTTTGACCTTTGATACTTCCGATTCCCCCTCCCCTTTCCTCTTCTCGATAACCACAAAACCGGTATCAATGAAGGTAGGAATTTTGTTTGGGGTTTTTTTAACAGTTTTTTTTTAAAGAACGCTTTTTAAAGAATTCATGATGTTTTCAGAGTTAAGTGGGTTCGAATCTTTTTTAAACTTCCTTTTGTATAAAAGCCTTCCCCCCCCCCGCGCCCTTTTTAACACTACAATCCCTCCCCCCCCACCCCTCTGCCAGCCTCTTTCCCTTTGAAGGGTCCAGAACCAAAGTCTCACTTGAAAAGGCTGACTCCAGGGTCCATCCCCCCCGCTCCCCCTCTGCCCCCCCCTCTTCTCTGGCTGCTCCCCCCGCTGTTCTTCTTGGGGACCAAGGTCACTCAAGGCCAAGTTCCAACATCACCAGCTCTGACCGACGGCTCAAGGCGCGGCTGATGTGGTTGAGGTACAATCGAGACTCTTGGGAGTGGACTTCGGTATCTGCAAGGATTGTGGAGGGGAGACTGTACCATGCAGCCTCTTGTGGGAGGGGTCACAGCTAAGGGGCAGAGTGCATGCTGGGGGCATGACATGGAGCAGCTGTAAGGAGAGCCCCCCCCACCTGGATCACCGCCCATCAGAGGGGGCACTCTTAAGCAAGGGGGGCCAGTGGTGAAAGGCAGCTCCGGGGGACCCCGTGGGAGCCACCCTACAGTCAGCCTGGCTGGGGGAGCAGGGGGGATCTGCTGAGCTTCCCATAGACCCTGCCCCATCTGCCAGGGAATTGCCAATCTGTTTCCCCTGTCCTGTTCTGGAAACATTGCCAGGGTGGGAAACAGTTGTAGGGGAGCGCGCTTGTTTCCCCCTCAAACCCAGTGTTTTAAAGCAAAAGAAACTTGTTATTAGCGAGTCTGTTTTTGAAGGTTCCTATGCTGGCTTAGGGTTGCAGTGGCTCAAGTGGTTAAGACGCTGAACTGCAGACCGGAAGGTTGGTCGTTCAGCAGTTCGAGACCCTTGAGCTGCATGACGGAGTGAGCTCCCGTCTCTGGTCCCAGCTCCTGCCAGCCTAGCAGTTCGAGAGCAAGAAATTGCAAGTAGATAAATAGGTACCGCCTCGGAGGGAAGATAACAGTGTTTCGTGTGCCTCAGTGTCTAGCCACGCTGGCCACATGACCACGGAAACATCTTTGGACAGCACTGGCTCTTTGGCTTGGAAACGGAGATGAGCACGGCATCCCCAGAGCTGGATTCGACTGGCTTTCGAGCAAGGGAAGCCTTGACCTTGTCCTATGCTGGCTTAACATTCAGAGGTGGTTTGCCACTGCCTGCCTCTGCGTAGCAACCTGGGACTCTCTTGGTGGACTCTCATCCAAGTACCTTCTGCAACCTGACCAGATTGGGCTAGCTTGTAACATTCAAATTTACTCATAAATTTATAAACACAAAGCAGGAGAAAAAGTTGAACTTCCTACTTTACGAGAGAAAAGTTCCAAACAATGTTGAGAGAAAAAACAGGCTGTGAGGAGTATTTTAGAGGGTACTAAAAACCCAAGCCGTGGCGTTCCCAGTAGTGATGTCTGGCTGCGATAGTTGGACTATGAAGAAGGCCGAGCGCCAGAGAATAGATGCTTTTGAAATATGGTGCTGGAGAAGACTCTTGGGAGTCCCTTGGACCACAAGGGGATCAAATCAGTCAGTCCTCAAGGAAATCAACCCCCTGACTGTTCCCTGGAAGGCCAGATCCTGAAGCTGAAGCTCCAATACTTTGGCCACCAGATGAGAAGGGAGCACTCACAGGAGAAGACCCTGATGCTGGGAAAGATTGGAGGTCAAAGAAGGGGCTGGCAAAGGATGAGATGGTTGGACAGTGTCATCGATGCAACAATCATGAAATTAAGCAAACTCCGGAGCACGACGGAAGACAGAAGGCCCTGGCGTGATGTGGTCTGTGGGGTCGCGACGAGTCGCGTCGACTGTGCGGCTGAACAACAACAAAACCCAAAGGGGTTATTTTTGGCCAGGTTATTCAAGCGGGGAAACTGCTGGAGCAGTTGGGATTTCTTTAAAAGTCTTCTTGCAATCCAGGAAGGCAAATCCATGGGAAGCGGGCTTGCTCCCAGTCTTGATGCGAGGGCTCTGAAGGCTTGCAGGCACCCCCACTGCCCCCCCCCCCATTCCACATCAGTGCCAGGTAGTAGTGAAGACAGAGCAGATGTGGCCATTTCCGGATTGCCTCTTGGTCAGCGGTTGGGTCTTGGTCCTGAGTGCTTTTGGTCCCGCTCCCTCTCCTGGACCTCTGCTCTGATGCCCCAGAACAGCTGCAGCCGTCCCCCCACCCCCCCCTGCCCTTCCCGGGATCCTTCCAAGTGTCGTCTGCAGGGGGGGTGAAGGGAGTGTGCATTTCCCTCCCTCCCACAGGGTACGATCTCTCTTCCAAGGTGCTATGTTTTCCCACCCAGCACACCATCCCAGGAGCAGAGGAGCCGCAGGGGGGATCCCGTCCGGATTTGCACCCTGAGTATTTAGCGCTCTCTCTTGCCTCTGGGGGGGGATGTGTGTGAGTGAATGTGTGTGATCAGTAGCAGATAACTATTTTGTAATAACATATTTATTTTTTAGCTCTTCTTGTGTACAAAAAAGCATTCAATAAAAACAGTCTAATAAAATCTTAAGTGGGCGATTCTGAGTTGCCAGGAGATGAGGGTGAAGGACCAGGATTTGGATGGGGTGGGGGGAGATGATGGGAGCAGCCTGGCAGAAGAAACTTCTCTTTAACACTTTCCCTTCTCTGCAATATGGGGAGCTGTACTGGTCTACCTCACAGGGCTGCTGTTTGTAAGGACCGGGATCCGGTAATGTGGGCAAAGCAGCTCTCAGCGCTCTCTCAGCCCTGCCTACCTCACAGGGTGTCTGTTGTGGGGGAGGGAAGGGAAAGGAGTTTGTAACCCGCTCTGAGACTCCAAGTGAAGGGCGAGGTATAAATCCACTCTCTTCTACTTACCAGTTCTAAGAATTATAATGAAACAAATCAAGACGGGTGGCCATGTTAGTCTGTCTGTACCAGGAGGAAAGAGCCAGAGTCCAGGAGCACCTTAAAAACTAGCAACATTTGTGGCAGGGCAGGAGCTTTCGTGAGTCAGTGTTCACTTCTTCAGATACAGCTAGAACGTGTGAGTCACACTGTCTTATATATTGGAAAGTGGAGTGAAAATGACATTAGCAGGCAAGTGACAATAGCAAGCCAGTCCCTTCAACGAAGAATGAATGGACATAAGTCTGACATTAGAAACGGCAACGTTCAGAAACCAGTGGGGGAGCATTTTAACCTTCCAGAGTATTCAGTTGCTGACCTAAGAGGATGAGTTCTCTTGCATCTGAAATCACTCCAACTTCCAGTATACAGGACAGATGGACTCATATCCTAGCTGTATCTGAAGTGAGTAGTGACTCACTAAAGCTCCTTCCCAGTCACATATTTTGCTAGTCTTCGAAGTGCGACTGGACTCTTGCTCTTTTCTAATGAAACAAAGTTTGAGTCCGGTGGCACCTTCAAGACCCACAAAGTTTACCTCTGAGTATAAGCTTTCGTGTGCATGCACAGTTCTTTGAAGCGTGTGCACACACAAAAGCTTCTGCCCAGTCTTAAACTTTGTCAGTCTTCTAGGTGCCGCTGACTGGACCCAACCTGTGTTTTGTTGCTTCAGACCCACCTGGCAACCTGCCTGAATCTTAAGAATTGCAATGAGATTCCTTAGTGTGGCGATGGAGCAACTGTGCCTTGGCCACAGATGGGTTTTGGAGGTCCAGTCGGGGTCATTTCAGTGCAAGCCGCTGTCTCACGGCAACAGTAGTTGTCCATATTGATTATGATATGATGTGTGTGCACGAAAGGGAGGGGACTCCATTTCCAGAGGCGGCTGTTCCAGCTGGAAACACAACAGCTCCAACGAAGGCTAATAGCCAGCTGGGGGGGGGGGGACTCTGTGTGTTCCCAGTGACTGGCATCTAGGGATGCCAACTCTGACTTTTCATTTTTATTTATTTTATTTTATTGGATTTATGAATCACCCATCCTGGAAGCAGGCTCTGTGTGATGTACAACCTTCTAACTGACATAATATTATGGACAGTAGAACAATAGATTATAAATTAAAGCCAATCCAAGATGGCATAATAGTCCTTCGCCGGCCACACTGCTGTCCCGCACGGCAGGGCAGGGAAGGATACGTGGGGGCCCCAGAGGAGAAAAAGGGGATGCCAGTCTTAACCTCCTGTTGCTGCCCTCAACCAAAAGCCTGGCGGAACATCTCTGCCTTACAGGCTCTACGGAACTGCATCAGATCCCGCAGGGCCCTGATATTATTTGGCAGAGTTCCACCAGTTTGGGGCCAGGACCAAAAAGGCCCTGGCCCTAGTGGAGAACAGCCGGACCCCCCTAGGGCCTTGGATCATCAGCAAGTTATCAGCCAATTTCAGCATTCTTCAGGGACATATTGGAGGAGACGGTCCTGAAGGTAACTGGCAATTCCTGGAGTTTTGGGAGCAGAGCCTGGGGAAGGGAGGGACCTCAGCAGAGAAGTGATTCCATAGGGTGGGAGTCACCAACCTTTTTGAGCCTGGGGCACCTGTGGAGTTTTGGGAGGGTATGGTGAGCACCACCCCAAAATGGCTGCCACAGGTGGCAGCGACAGGCCCCCACCTTACAAAGTCCCCGCCCACTTTCTGAAAAGCTCGCCTAGCGCCAGGGTAACCATAGGCACCAGGTTGGGGAACTGTACCATAGAGTCCAGCCTCTGGAACTGCCCTGTCCTCCAGGAGAACAGTTCTCTGTAGTCTGGAGATCAGTTGTAATTCCAGGAGAACGCCAGGCCCCACCTGGAGGAAGGCAACCCTACTGGCCCTTGCCCTGGGCCCCGTGCTGCTGGCAGGGCTTGGCTTGGTGGCGCAGGTCTGAGAGAGGCTGGTTGAGCCTTGCTTGATTCGGGCTGCTTGGAGGGAGAGAATTTTGTCTCCATTTCCCCCAAAGGTGGGGAGGAATGCAGCAGAGAGAGACACCAGCAATACGACTCACATCAGCTGAACTGGGCTGTGGTAGCCAGAGATTTTAAATTTTTATTTAGTTATTTATAGTCTACCTTTCTAGGAGCGGGGCGGCTGAGCTTGGCCAACACAAATCTGAACAGAAACATCTCAGACAGAGTTGGAGCAAAGCAGAAGCTTTTAAACATGAACACTACCGAGTCTGGAGCAGACTTAAAAGTGATAGTAAGTGACACAGAGGCCCTTAGCCCAGGCAGCGCTCCAAACCATTTTGCTGCAATACAGTCGTTTTTTGACCATGTCAAGCTGCAGCTGACTTCTGGCTACCCCCGTGGGATTTTTGTGGCAAGAGACTTTCAGGGGTGGTTTGCCATTGCCGGCCTCTGTGTAGCGACCCTGGACTTCCTCGGTGGTCTCCAATCCAAACACTGACCAGGGCTGACCCTGCTTAGCTTCCCAGATCTGACCAGCTGGGACTACCCAAGTCGGGTACAGTCGTATTTCCCTTTGCAGAAAGCCCTCCTGAAGAATGCCTTTTTGCATAGGTTCAGGTGGGTCGCCGTGTTGGTCTGAAGCAACAGACGAGCAACGAAATCTAATTCCGGGTATAAGCTTTGGTGTGCACGCCCACTCCTTCAGATAGATGTATGCACCTGATGGAAGTGGGCATGCACACGAGAGCGTATGCCCAGAATGAAACTTGGTGGGTCTTAAAGGACTCGAACTTTGCGTCACTTTGCATAGTTTGCGGGAAGCCACGTAGGCGAGGCCATTCCATCACAGCGCCGGGGGCGACCCGCTTCCTCCAGCCCTGCGAGCCTCTCCGGGGAGCCCGGCCACTTGCTGGAGGCTCCAAAGCTGACCTCGCCTCTGGCTCGGCAAGAAAAGCCGCCCGCCTCCCTCCAGCATCCCGCGCACGAGCGCCTTGGGCGGCAGCGGCTGGGCGGGGAGAGAGCCTTGGAGGCAAGCGAGCCACGTCGGCGCCCGGGAAAACTACAACTCCCAGGATGCCGCGCGGCGGCGGGGGCAGGATTCCGGCCGTGCCGGGTGGGGGCGTGGGGGCGGCAACGGCGGCGGCGGAGGAAGCAGAAGTGGCCCAGTGGCCGAGACCCCCCGCGCCGCCATGCACGCTCTCCGGCTCCCCCCGCCCGCCTGCTGGCGCCTGTTGCGCCTGCGCCCCGCCCCAGGGTGAGTGGCAAGGGGGGGCACGGGGGGGCACGGGGGTGGGAGACGCAGAAAGCACTCAGGCACACTCCCACCTCCGCCGCCCTCTTGTGCAGTGTGTGCAGTGTGACCACGGGGGGGGGGGACTGTCCTTTGCGCCCCTGGTCTTGCAATGTGTGTCCGCCCCCCCCCCCCCCCCCCCCCGGGCTCGGTCGAACCTCACCTGCTCTGCTGCCTCCCGCTTTCAGGTCCGGGGGGGTCCTTGCCGTGGACCGCCCCCGCCTGCCGCCGCTGGGTCGACGGCTGTACGCTGCGCAGGCTGCAGAGGTGAGTGCCGGGGGGGCGGGGGCGGGGGCGGGGGGAGGCTGCTCCTCTTGGGGGGTGGATCGGGCCCCCGGGCTCTGGCCGTGTGGGTGTGAGCCGATTCCTGCGCTAATCGCTTTTCGTGAAGGACGGACCCATCGCACTTCAGACTTAGGAAGCAGAACAGGCTGTTCCTCCGCCAACAGTTCCTGCCTCTAGGGAGAGTCTCTTACGGGACACGGCCTCTTTGGAGGTAGGTCCCTAGAACCAGTGGCCCCCCCCCCCCCCAAGTTGCCCACATTCAGTGTTCCCTCTAAGCCGAGATAGTATGAGCCAGCTCACAGTTTTTTAGCCTCCGGCTCACACATCTTTGTCTTAGCTCAGGGAGGAGAGGGCTCCAGAGCAAACTAACTGATGCCGCAGCCCAATCGCTCGCTCACAACTTTAATGCCAGCAGCTCACAAAGTAGAATTTTTGCTCACAAGACTCCACAGCTTAGAGAGAGTATTGATTGAGAGCCTGCGTGGAGCAGCCGTTCGAGTGTCAGACTACAATCTGGGGGGACCAGGTTTGCTTCCCCGCTTGTGCCACGGAAGCTTGCTGGGTGACTCTGGGCCAGTCACAAACTCTCAGCCTGGCCTGCCTCGCAGGGCTGTTGTGAGCACAGAATGGAGACAGGAAGAATCACGTCATAAGAGCTTTGGGTCCCCACTGGGGAGAAGAGGGGGGTATCAATGAAGCAGAGATGTAATGGAGGGGAGAATGTGGGCAATGCTCCCTCTTCTCTGCTCTCAATATACGTATCCTCGGTTCCCATCTTGTGCTTGTAGAAAGTGCTGCCCACTCGCAGCCGACTTCTGGAGACCCCTCTTGGGGTTTTCAAGGCAAGAGGCAAACAGAGTTGGGTCTGCCTTTGCCTGCCTCTGCATAGCAACCCTGGAGTCTCTGGGTGGTCTCCCATCCAGGCACTGTTCAGGGTTGACCCTGCCTGGCTTCCGAGAGCTGCTGTGATCGGGTTCGCCGGGGCCATCCAGGCCGGGGGGGGGGGCTGCCATTGCCTGCCTCTGCAGAGCAAGCCTGGGCTTCCTCGGGGGTCTCCCATCCAAGCACTGAATGGGGCTGGCCCTGCTTAGCTGCCGAGATCAGATGGGGCCAGCCAGGTGAGGCCCCCGTTTCGTGTAGTCACTGCTAAAAACAGAAGAGCCCAGCAGTCCTTTGCTTTGGTCCCGGATGATGCCGCTTGGTGGGTGGGTCTAAATGCCTCCCCACCAATGACAGCTGCACTTGAGCATATTTGCTCTTCCGGCGGATGAGCCTCTGCCCCCTCCCCAAGGCAGTGCCCCCAGAGCCCTGGCTCCTTCCGCCCCCACCCACAGGGCTGGCTCTCGCTCGGGACCCCGGGCTCCCAGATCCTCTCTAGGGTAAAGTTCATGTTATTCCAGCAGTAAGTGGGGCAAAGGTGACGGTGGAAAGTTTGGCAGGTTTTCCCTACGGAACAATGGCAGCCTGCAGCCTCAGATATCCCAGTCCTGGGATCTTTGCCAGGATCTCAGATACCTTTTTAGTAATGATGCAGCCGCCGCCGCCGCCACCCCCCCCCCCCCCCCCCGGCTGCTGCAGCCTGCCAGAAATTTGGATTACAGACCAGACTCCTGGATTCTGCAGAATCCTGGCAGTTGCTAGATGGGCCCTGCTGGATTAGTATTCCTAGATAGACAGCATTAGGGCCTGGGGGTTTTATTTGTCAGGGGCTGGGTGGCTCACTGATCAATCCACCCTCCTCCGTCAGATTAGTGTCTCTGGCTGTCATCGCGTCATGCGGTGATGAGTTCCAGAAGCTGATTATGTGGTCCAGAGCAAGCTCATTTACGCAGCAGCCAAATCGCTCACTCACAACTTTAATGCCTAGTAGCTCACAAAGCAGAGTTTTTGCTCACAAGACTCCACAGCTTAGAGGGAGCATTTGCTGGCACCTCACGCCTTGCCCCTAGACGACATGCCCTAGAGATTTCATGTTGTTCTTAGTTCCTTCATTTATACCCAGCCTTTCTCCCCCCAGTGGGGACCCAAAGCAGCTTCCCTCATTCTCCTCTCCTCCGTTTTATCCTCACAACAGCCCTGTGGGACGGGCTAGGCCAAGAGTGTGTGAGAGGCCCAAAGTCCCCTGGCAATTTTCCATGGCAGAAGAAGGATTCGAACCTGGGTCTCCTGGGTCCTAGTCTGATGTTCGGACCGCTGTACAGTGTTAAACAGCAACTGTCTACTCCGACTGGCAGCAGCTCTCCAGGGTCTCAGGCGGAGGCCTTTCCCATCACCTCCTGCCTGGTCCTTTTTAACTGGAGATGCCGGGGATTGAACCTGGGACCTTCTGCATGCCAAGGAGATGTTCTTCCACTGAGCCACAGCCCCTTCCTTTAGGTTCTGTCTTGTAGTAAAGTTTGTTGGTGCTGGAAGACTGGGTGCAGCTTCACAGTCAGTGCTGACTTGGAGCTACTGATCCGGCTTAGCAGTGGTTTCCACAGGGAGTATTTGTTTAAGGTTGATAAAAGCTGTATAAAAAGAGTATGATTATTGCAACCCTTGTGAGCAAAGCCTGCTACTCCTTATGAGCTCTAGCCTTTAATCAACGAAACGAAACAAAGATGAGCTACGCCCCATCAACAGTTGCCATGCCTAGTAGGCGAATGTTGGGTTGTCAAATTTAGGGATTCCTTTAAGCAGTGGCTCAACAGACAGAAATTCAGCAGGTGAAGTTATAGAGATAGAAACAATCCTGAGAGCTTCTCTGGTAGGCTTTCTAACTGTTGTGTAGACCACAATGTGAGTCCAGGGGCACCTTTTAAGGCCAACAACGTTTTAGTCAAGGTATCAGCTTTCGTGTGCACGCACACTTTATTTTGAGTTTGGTTTTTATTTTATTAGATTTGTATCTCGCCCTCCTGCATAGCAGGCTCGAGGCGGGACAGATTTCTTCAGAGACATTGAAATGGGAGTTCCCAGTCCATACGTACAGGTAGAAGGCAAGCAGCGAATTAGCATACAGCATAATGAAGGCGTTTAACAGTTGCAAGGACCAAACTGGAATAACAAGCTTCGTTTATATGGACACCATTTGTTTGCGTTTAATTTATTTATTATTTGCGTTTATATCCCGCCCGTCCCGCAGGCCGGCTCAGGGCAGGTAACTTCATTAAAATAAACACAGTTTCAATTTAAAACATTAAACATTCAAACACGATAAAACATTATAACAATTAAAACAATGGGTACAGCTTGAAACAGCATCAGTTGGCTACAAAATTCTGGCCTGATGGTACAATGAGTTAAAGGCCAGTTGTCAACTGCATCAGTTAGTTTGCTCTGGAGCCCTCCTTCCTGAGCAAAGGCAAAAATGTGTGAGCCGGAGGCTAAAAAACTGTGAGCTAGCTCACACCAGCTCAGCTTAGAGGGAACACTGATTGGGAGCATGTCCCACCAGGCTGGAGCCAGGACAGAGAAAGCCCTGGCCCTAGTTGAAGCAAGACGGGCGTCCTTTGGGCCAGGGAGCACCAGGGGGTGTTGATCTGTCGAGTGTAACACTCTTCAAGGTGGGGGGAAACATAGTGAGGTTTGCTGTTAACGGCAGACGTCTTGGTGCCCAGTTTATCTTGGTGCCCAGCTTAAAATCCTACTTTGTGAGCTGCTAGCATTAAAGTTGTGGGCGAGCGATTTGGCCGCTGCATCAGTTAGTTTGCTCTGGAGCCCAGTTTAAAATATACGGGTGAGTTAGCCACTGATAATCCATTGGACTTTTAAGGGACTCCAAAACCTGCTGTGCAAGGCGAGGTCGCATCATTCCACCCCGAGGTAGAGTCAGCACTGCCAGAAAGAGAGATGGCGCAATTGGGTGAACTGGGCCTGGATTATCTGCCCTCCATCTCAGCTGGAGCCTAGCAAGTTCCTCCTCCATCAGAAGTGGTCCATCAAGTCTAGCCACCAGCTTGGCACACTGGCCAGATAGAAGCCCTTGGAGGCCGACAGAGGCCAGAGTTCTACCCAGCTGCTTCCCTCCCCCCCCCCCGGCATAACTAGCTGTCAGGGGGCCCTCCGCCTCTGAATGTGGCCGCTCTGTTTGTCTCTTAACGGACCTCTTCTTCCCTCTGAGCCTTGCCTAGTCTCCTTCCAAAGGTGCTGTGACCATCAATACGACCGGTGTTAAATGAATTCCGCAAGCAAAGTACTCGTGGACTGCTAAAAGTGCTTTTTGCCTGTCCAGAATCAACTGCCCATCAGCTTCACTGGGGGTCTCTGTGTCCAGTCTTGTAGGAGAGGAAAGAAAATGTTAGTTCGTTTGTTTAAAACTTTTATTATCCACCTTTCTTCTTTATGGAGCTCAAGGGGGATTACAACATAGGTAAAACTTTTAGAATAAAATACATTAAAGACATAGAAACCAAAATTTAAAACCACCATTTTAACCAAGTGCAGTCTTAAAGAAAACCGTCCTCAAATGCCTCCTAGCGATTCAAGATGGGAGGGCCAGGTGCGACTCCCTAGGGAAGTTGTTCCATAATTGTGGGGCTACCACCAAAAACGCCCCGTCTCGTGTACCCACCAAACAGGCTTTTTTGATTGATGGGACAGTCAGGAGAGCCTTTTCCTGTGATCTTAATTCCTGGGCAGGAACGTATAGGCGAAGACAGTCCTTCAGATACCCCATTCTGAAGCCATGTAGGGCTTTAAAGTCAAAAACGGGACCTTGAATTGAGCTCGGGAGTGGATCAGAAGCCAGTGTAATTGCTGTAATATCGGGGTCACATGCTTCTGACAGCTGTCCCTGACCAGTAGTCTAGCTGCAGTGTTCTGCACTAGTGGCAGCCTCTGAACACTCTCTAAGGGTAGCCTCTAGTGGGGCACATTGCAGTAGTCCAGTCTAGATGTAGCTAAGGCATGGATCGCTGTGGTTAGATCTGACTGAACCAGGAATGGGTGCAGCTGATGCACCAGTGGAAGCACAGCAAAAGCACTCAGAGCCACCTGGTTTTCTAAGGTGGCTGCTGCATCAAGTAGCACTCCTGAGCTGTGAACCTGGCTTTTCCTGGCTTCATTCTCCCCATTCCACACACAGTTTTTAAAAGCTCCATAAGTGTTGTCCGGCCCGAAACACTTGGATGCCTTTCCCAGTGCCATAACTCCTGAATTTTTTGAGCTGGTCCTCCCCCCACCCCGGGCTTTCCTGACTCCCGTTTCGGCATGAAGAGAATTTTCTCCTGTTTCCTGAGTGGCGCTGATCCCCCTGAGGGCATTCTGATCCGGACCCTCTTGTGCTTGGCCCCTGTCGTGGTCATCCCTCGTGGGAGCACGTGAGATCCACGTATGTGGTTCGATAACCAGGCCTTTTGTCTTCCTTTGCAGGCCGTACTGGGTAAATCAGGCACCCGCGTGGCTGCCCCTTCTCAAGCTGCGACGGAGAAGAAATCATTAGCTGCCGTAAGTGCTTCATGGAGGAGGCTGGGGAGAAATGGAGGGTCATTTATTAAACTATTGACGCCTCACCTTTCCCTGGAAACGAGGCTGCGAGGCAGCTGACAATGAGCCGTTCAGTACACAGCCCTCAAAACCCCATCCCTGTTAAAAGCATCTCAGAAAAGCCCAGACTATCATCAAGAGTTGCCAGCCTCCAGGTGGGGCCTGGAGACCTCCCAGCATTACGACTGATTTTTAGTCTACAGAGATCAGTTTCCCTGGAGGCTGTGGCTGCTGTGGAGGGTGGACTCTGTGGCATTCTACCCCGCTGAGGTCCCTCCTTTCGCCATTCCCTGCCATTCCCACACCCCCAGATCCCCAAGAATTTCCCAGCCAGGAGAAACTGACTGGTCAAGCGTGACTGGCGCATGAGCTCATATGGGGGGCGGGGGGCGCTCTTATGAGCTGGATGTGTGGGTCCCAGTTTGCATGGGGCTTCCAGAGTGAAAATCAGTCTGTCGAACTGAGCTTGGAATCAAACAGGCAGCCGGCATAATTGCTTTGGAGCCAGGTCTTACTTGCTCCCAGTGCTCGGCCCCGATAACTGGTGGGTTGCTGTGGGCCCTGCTCCCTGCAGTTTCCAAGTTGTCTTCCCCAGCTTCCTCTCGCAAAGCATGTTAGAGAAATCAGACTCTGAGGTTACCAAAACAATCCCCTCCTGTTTCCTTTGACACCTTTCAGGGGGGAAAACGAACCCACCTTTGATGAAAGAGTTTGTGTGGTAGAAATGGAAAGCATGGATCAGGTGATGAATAGCAGGCGGTTTTGCAAATGGCTGGGCTGATGTGGTGTTTCAGAATGTTCACAAACATTCTAGCAGCTCGGGCACTGAAAGCAAGGGCGAGTGACTGTTATTTACAAGCCAGGTGTAATTCCAAAGTGTCTGTCCTTGTTCTCACACAGACCGAAGTTAGTGCAACTCCTGGATCTGCCTTCTTCTGAGTTGGACCCCTGTTGTCTGCCGTGGCCATTCTTGTTAACTCTGTCTGGCAGTGGTTCTCTAGGGTCTCAGGCGGGAGGTCTGTCTCATCACCTCCTCCTGATCCTTAACTGGAGATGCCGGGGATTGAACCTGGGGTCTTCTGCATGCCCAGCAGATGTTCTTACCTCTGAGCCACAGCCCCATTTGTCAGTAACTTAGGTGATCGAAAGGGAGTCGGGTTCAGATCCCCGAATCCGGAGTGGCGGAGACGGGCGCCGCGAGGCGTCCAGTGCGGTGACGCAAATGATCCCGGAGAAGCCGGCGGGAGCCCCGGGGAGAGTTCTCTTTTCTTTGTGAAAAGAATAAAAGGACTGCCTTTTATTTCTTTTATTTCTTTTTTTTAAAGTGTTTCCTTTTAGATTATGTTTTGGAAAACGTATGTCATTAGTCGCTATTAAAACAGACATAAGTAACCAAAGTGAATACAGGCATCACAAATAAAGCTGTGCGCCTTGGAATGACAGCCTGTGCTCCAGCAGAGTGCCAGGGGTTGGACTAGATGACCTGCAAGGTCCCTTCCAACTCTAACATTCTATGGTTCTTTGTCTGGAGGTGGGTTTCTGTGTGGCCCCGAAGCGTCCCTCCCATGGCAACAAGAAAACAGGACTCAATAACTCACCTCCTTTTTTGAGAAAATCTAGTTTATTCGTGTCTCTGCTTCTGTCTTCTCCCTTTCCTCCTGGACCTGGGGTGCCCCTACACGCGAGCAGCCAGATATGGTTAGTCCACAGGGGGAAGGGGGAAAGCGCCTGCCAGTCTCTTCTTTCTCCCCACCCAGGAGTCCAAGTCCTTCGCGGTGGGAATGTTCAAGGGCCAAATCAACACCGAGCAGGTCTTCCCTTATCCTTCGGGTAAGTTGGGGGCCGTAAGCGTTGGGGTGGGATTTCTGCAACCGCCAGATGTCTTGCGTAAGAACAGAAGAGAAGCCAATATTGGATCGGGCCAGGGGCCCCCTCCAGTCCAACACTCTGTGTCTCACAGTGGCCACAAACACCAGGTGCCCTCAGGAGGTCCAGCAGTGGGGCCAGGACACTAGAAGCCCTCCCATTGTTGCCCCCCCCCCAGCACCAAGAATACAGAGCATCCCTTGCCCCAGACCAGGGATCTAGACCTTGTGGATAACAGCCACGGATGGACCTCTGCTCCAGATGTTTCTCCAATCTCCTCTTGAAGCCGTCCCTGTTTGTATGCTTGTACTTGTTTCCTGAGGCTTTGGTGGACTCTGTCCATCTGAAGACATGAGGCTGTCTTATACCAAGTGATACCCATGGACCCATCAGTCTTGTCTACTCAGATTGGCATCGGCTTTCAAGGGTCTCAGGCAGAGAAAGGTCTTTCACATCAGCTCCTGCTTGGTCTTTGTAACCAGAGAGGCCAGGGCTTGAACCCGGGACTTTCTGCATGCCAAGCAGGTTCTCTGCTGCTGAGCCACGGCTCTTCCCCGGCATCTTAGGAACACACATGAAGCTGCCTTGTACTACAGCAGACCCTGGGTCCATCCCGGTCAGTCTTGTCTACTCAGACTGGCAGCGGCTCTCCAGGGTCTCAGGCAGAGAAAGGTCTTTCCCATCACCTCCTGGCTGGTGCTTCTAACTGGAGGTGCTGCCAGGGATCGAACCTGGGGCCTTCTGCTTGCCAGACAGATGCTCTGCCACTGAGCCACGGCCCCTCCCTACTCACGTGTTTCCCAAATATTCCTCATGAGGACTAGTTGCTTAAACCCAGGGCTATTTTTTGACAGGAACAGAGTTCCGGCTGGCTTCTGAGTTGGCCACGCCTACAGCCTCCCCCCACCTCAGGTTCCCCAGGCGCCACAGGGTGCCTGAGGAAGCCAAGCTGATCCAAGGAGGGAAGGCAGTTTAAATTGCCTCCCCTCCACCTCGGGTTCCCTGGGTGCCCCACAGCTGAGGAAGCCAATCCAGAAACTGCCTTCCTTCCCTTGGGTTCCCGCAAGCCACAGGGCACCTGGGGAAGCCAATCCTAGGAGGGAGCTGTGCTGTCAGGGGTGTGGCCTAATATGCGAATGAGTTTCTGCTGTTGGGTGTGGCCTGTTATGCTAATGAGTACCTGCTGGGCATTTTCTACAAAAAAACACCCTGCTTAAACCTAACGGAGGGATGTGACCAAGACCCAAATGTTTGAATCCTCTCTTTAGTAGGGAAAGAAGTATAAGTGCGTTGGTGTGCCAAATGAAATAGAAATGGGGGGAGGGATTTAGTGGGAAAAGCCAGTAAGACCCTGAGCACCGTAGAGACCAAGGTTCTTGGACAACGCTCCCTCTAAGCTGTGGAGTCCTGTGAGCAACAATCCTACACGCACGCACACACAAATATAAGAAGAAAAAAAACCCCACATTGTAATCACCTTGATTAGAGCAGGGAAGAAATGCCGAGGAGCAGAAAATTAGCATCTGTAGTGAGATGAGAAATCCTTGTCTGATGAGTTATCTCCCTAGGTCGGTGCCCTCCGGCACTGTGCCCTGGGGAAGCAGATCTTGTGACTCAGGCCCTTAGAGGTCCCCGCTGTAAGTAAACGCCTGCTGCTTTGCTAGCGTATGATGATTGAATCCAGTTTGGGCTCTGAGGTGGCTTGGGACCTCAAACAGTTCCAGAGTAGCAAGGGGCATTGTGGCGATTGCATGCGTGTCTCAGAGGGAGGCATGTGGGGGGTTCTTGAACACCAGAGGTGCCGAGTTGGGTCTGTCCACTGAGTCCCGGATCCTGTTCCACAGAGTAGCCATCAAAACAGGGCACAGCGGCCAGGGCCTTCCCCTGGCACTGGGATTCAGGTGTCTGCTGCTTGGGTACTTGGAGGGCCCTCTCCTCCATCAACCTGCCTAGCCCCCTTTCAAAGCCATGGGCGCTTGTGGCCATCAGTACTTCCTCTGGGACAAAAAATCCCTGCTTCAGGGTAGGCTGATGGGGTCTGAACTGGCTGAGACCGAGAGGGGAAAAGCTCTTGGGATCACAGTCAGTGTTCCCTCTAAACTGAGTCAGTGTGGGCTAGCTCACAGTACTTTAGCCTCTGGCTCAGACATTTTTGCCTTAGCTCAGGGAGGAGGGCTCCAGAGCAAACTGATTGATGCAGCAGCCAAATCGCTCGCTCACCACTTTAATGCCAGTAGCTTGGAAAGTAGAATTTTTGCTCACAAAACTCCACAGCTTAGAGGGAGCTCTGGTCACCATGGATAGCTCAATGGAAGTGTCAGCTCTATGCCAGGGATTATTAGGAAAGGGACTGAGAAAACAGTGGCTGATATTGTAATGCCCCCTGTATAAATCGATGGTGCGGCCTCATTTGGAATTCTGTGTGCAGTTCTGGTCACCGTATCCTCGAGAAGGGCATTGCAGAGCTGGGAAAAGTACAGCGGAGGGCAACCAAGAGGATGAGGGGGTTGGAGCCCCTTCCCTAGGAGGAAGAGTCTGGAACTTTTCAGTTTAGAAAGGAGAGGACGAAGGGTGCTGATAGAGGTTTATAAAATGATGCCTGGGGTGGAGAGAGTGGACAAAGAGAAGTTTTTCTCCCTTGCCCAAAATACTGAAACTTGAAGGCATCCAATGAAGTAGGCTCAAGACAGACCAAAGGAAATCCTTCTTTACACAGAGACTGATTAAATTCAATGCCAGAGGATGTTGTGATGGCCACAGGAACAAACAGCTTTAAAAGAGGATTAGACAGGTTCATGCAGGATAGGTGTATCACTGGCTCCTAGCCGTGGTGACTGCAGGGAACTTCCACATGCAGAGGCAGCCAGCCTCAGCCTCTCTGCCCTGTTGTTGGCCCTCCAGAGGAACTGGCTGGCCACTGGGTGAGACAAGATGCTGGACTAGAGGGACCCTCACTGCTCTGATCCAGCAGGGCTGCTCTTATGTTCTTATGGTGGTGAATCCACAATTTCATCACTCACTGAGTAAAGAAGAATTTCCTTTGGTATGTCTTAAACATCAGATGAGCCCTGCTGGATCAGACCAGTGAGGAGGGTCCATCTAGTCCAGCATATCCTGTCTCTCACACAGGGGCCACAATGAACAGGGCAGAGAGGCTGAGGCCTGCCCCTTACGCTGCCTGCTAGCCCTAGAATCCAGAGGTTGACTGCCTTTGCATATGGAAGCTCCCTTTACTCACTATGACTAGTAGCCTTTGATGGATCTCTCCTCTATGAATCTGTCTAACTCCCTTTTAAAGCCCTCTGTGCTTGTGGCCCTCACGCCCACCCCTGGCCTTGAAGTCTACAATATAATGACTCCTCCAGTAAAGGGATGCTGTCTGTCCTGAATCCTTCGTCCATCAGTTTCGTTGGGTGAAACTGAACTGTGGAGTTCTACTGTTTTGGAAGTGGGTGAAAAAGCTCTCTTTGTCCCCTCCCTCCACCCCATGCATGAGTTTTAAAACCTCGATCCTGTCCCGTTTAGAAGAGCCATCTCTTTTCTAAACCGAAAAGTCCCGGGCTCTCCAGCCTTCCTCGTAGGGAAGGTGCTCCGACTCCCATCATCGTCTTGGTCGCCCTCTCCTGCCCCTTTCCCAACCCCGGCATCTTTGTGTGGAGTATTCCACCTGCGCCGTCTGCCAAATCAGGCCACGCCCTCAGTCTATCCAGGAGCATGTACTGGCGGTTTTATTTCCAGTCCCTTTCTGAGAAGCGTGGCTGGCGGGTGTGCGTGCGTGCGGGTGTGCAAATGGCGGGGCTGATCCTTCCCCTTCGTTGCAGCCCTCAGTGAAGAACAAGCCCAGACGCTGCAAGAACTGGTGGGGCCAGTGTCCCGCTTCTTCGAGGTGAGGAGTCGGAGGGGAGGGGAGGGCAGGGCTGACGTGAGAAAACGAGAGCGGGGGGGGGGGGTGGCGGGACTGGGTGGGAGAGCCCCTGCCAGGGTTTGAGGGAGGTGGAGGGGAGAGAACTGGTTCCCCACAGTGACACTTTGTCCCCTTCCTCCTGCAGGAGGTGAACGACCCGGAAAAGAACGATGTGTTGGAGAAAGTGGAAGACAAGACGATGCAGGGCCTGAAGGAGCTCGGCGCGTTTGGCCTGCAGATCCCCGTCTCCCTGGGGGGGTTGGGCCTCAGCAACACCCAGGTGAGACTCGGATCTCCTCCAGAGTTGGTGTGCTCTCTCCAGGGCGCCCCCCCCCCCATAAAAAGCCTTAGGGGACTGTGAAAGGAGTCCACAAATTCAAAAGCAGCTGATTTGCAGGAGCCGCTGTTTCTGCCAGTCTGTGAGAGTCCTACAGAGTTCTTAGTCAACGGATACACCAAGTCCCCAGGTTGAAGCTCCCACCCAGGCGCCCTCCCCTTGTCCGCTTGTTTTTTTACCCTCCGCTTTGGCTTTATCCAAAGTCTTTGCAGTCCCTGGCCAAGAGTCCTGTAAAGATTTCCACCAGGCTTGGGAGTCGCCCGCCCGGAAATTAACGGGTGTCAATTGTGGAAGGGCCCCCCCCCCCATATCCAGATGAGGCCTTAAAGGGGGAGACACCAGTAGACGAATGAACACCTTTTTCCCTGATTTATGTGATTGGTTGCGTTCCTCTTTGAGACCCTCTTTGAATTCTGTATGATTGCCCTGCCTAGGGATTGTTCTAACCATTACTAACGCTCTGTGAGAGTCCTACAGAGTCAGTCACAACAAGCGCCCTTAAAGAAGTTTGATCTTTATTGAGAAAGGTCTGCTAGGGTCATCTGCACGTTCTGTGTCAGTAATGGTTAGAACCATCCCTGGGCAGGGCAGTTATACAGGTTTCAAAGAGGAATGAAACCAGTCACGTAAATCAGGAAAAAGGCACCCTTAATATTGGCTACGGGTTTTCATAGAAAAAAGCGGAAAGATACATCGCCAGACACTAACAGGCAACCAAGGTGAGAGCCAGGCAGTGAGCGATAAGCAAGCTGTGAGAAACAAAACAGAACATTCCACAGACCCTACATCACAGGGCGACTCATGCTGCTTCCCGGGCAGGGGATGGCAGCCTTAGCTGACACAGTCCAGGCTTCCACTGCTGCTGCGAGGGCATGGAATGTTCACAAACATTCTACCTTCTCAGGAAGGAGAGTCTTGGTCTCCTTCCATCCCTGTCAAGGAAGGCAGAGTCAGCCAGAGCCTTTTTGGCGTTTAGGAAGACTGTCCAGGATTACAGATGCTCTTTGGCTGACCGCCTTTCTTATCTCCATGCTGCAGTATGCCCGGCTGGTGGAGATTGTCGGCATGCATGACCTGGGGGTGGGCATCACCCTCGGGGCTCACCAGTCGATTGGGTTCAAAGGGATCCTCCTCTACGGCACCCCGGAGCAGAAGGAAAAGTATCTTCCCAAACTGGCAACAGGTATGGAGGTGTGACCCTGCCCCACTCCACATGGTGCCTTTAGAAGGGGGCGATGCAGTGAGGGGGGAAGGTGAGGGCACCCCAATCCCAGCGTTGGTGTCAACTGACCCCCCCGCCCGTCCGCCCTTGAGGGTTCTCCCCTGTCCCCAGCACCTTCTCCCTCCCATCTGCACCTTCTCCCTCCCCAGGTGAGACCATCGCTGCCTTCTGCCTCACGGAGCCTGCCAGCGGTTCGGACGCGGCCTCGATCCGCACAACGGCTGAGCTGAGCCCTTGCGGCACCTACTATACCCTGAACGGGGGAAAGATCTGGATCAGGTGAGTTATCGGCTTGCTTGTTTACTTTGGACCCTGTCCTTCACCTCCCGGGGGACCTCTAGCAGCTCACCTCCTTCTCCGCTCCATTTTATCCTCACAACAACCCCATGAGGTAGGTCAGGCTGAGAATGCTGGACTGGCCCAAGCTTCTGCCGCCGAGTGGGGATTCGAATCTGGGTTTCCCAGGTCCTGGTCCAGCACTTCGCTCCTGAGCTGCACTGGTTGTCAATTAGGAGGGGGGGCACAGTGGGAGGGGGCGAATGCCTCGTCCTGGATGGGAATAAACATCTTTTTTTAAAAGGCAGGGGTTGAAGATGCTCAAAGATCTTTGGAAGCTTAGTTGTGAAAGGGCTTCAGAGTCTGGCTGTGCTTATGCCCAGTTGGAGATGACTGAGGGGATTCTCCAGCCCCCCACCCCCCCCGTCCTTTCCCGTAACACTAGAATTCACAATCCGTTTGATGACTGATAAATTTGGGGCGGACCTAAAGGAAACATGCATACATTATAGCATTGTAAGGGTTAGCTTATGAGACTCACTACCACAAGCAGACTGCTGGCTGAGGAAGCGGACATCGGAAATCGGTCAAGTTCATAGCTCTCCAAGGTCAGACACAGGCAGGCATAGAGATAAGCCAGAGAGCAAGAACCGAAAGTTAAAATACCAGGAGGAGACATCTGTCTTCAACACAGGCTTCACCCAACGTCCATCACCCAACCCCCACTTGCCATGGCAGCACAGCTGACAACATCTTCCGGAGTTAATCCTGGCAATGGGCAAAGGTCTTAAATCTCCATTTCAGTGGGGGGGGGGACTTGAAGAAGGCGCCTTGGACTCGGGGGGGGGGGCTCCCCTCCCAGGCTGACTGGGTGTTCCCTTGCAGCAACGGTGGTCTTGCCGAGATCTTCACGGTGTTCGCGAAAACGCCCCTGAAGGACGAGGTGACCGGTGAGGTGAAGGACAAGATAACGGCGTTCATCGTGGAACGATCTTTTGGGGGCGTCACACAGTGAGTAACCTGGCCGGGGGGGGGGGAGGAGAAAACCCCTTTAGCAGAGAGCTGTCTTTTATTGCCGCAGCCCCAAAGAGGGCTGATCCTTTTGCAAGGGAGGACCGGATTCACAGGTCGCTCCTCCCCAGCAGTGGCTCAGCAGGGTGCCAGCGTGGCCTCTGGACTCGCACCACCGATGGCAGTGTCCACACACGAAAGGGCCGGGCTGAGCATGCCGCAAGCCCAGGAAGGGGGCAGCCTGGCCTCGCTTGGGGGTGACAAAAGGGGGCCTGTTGGAGACCCGCTTGTGGCCAGGGGGGTGGTACCTAAGGCCACGCTCTGCCCTTCCAGTGGCCCCCCGGAGAAGAAGATGGGCATCAAGGCGTCCAACACGGCAGAGGTCCACTTTGATGCCGTCCGTGTCCCGGTGGAGAACGTTTTGGGAGCCCCCGGTGCCGGCTTCAAGGTTGCCATGCACATCCTTAACAACGGGCGTTTTGGCATGGCTGCCGCAATGGCTGGTACCATGCGCGGCATCATCAGCAAAGCGGTGAGTCGCCTTCCTGAAGGAGGGGAGCCTTGCTGGCACTTTCTGCGTCCTTCCAGCCCTCTCCTATCCTCTCCTCAGCCTGACGGCTGCCTTCCCTCTTCATTGTGAAGGTGGCTCATGCGGCAAACCGGACCCAGTTTGGAGACAAGATTTATAACTTTGGAGCCATCCAGGAGAAGCTGGCCCGCATGGCGCTCCTGCAGTACGTCACGGAGGTGAGCAGCCCAAGTGCGCGGAGATGTGCATGCCGCTGCAGGGCGAGGGGGGTGAGATCCAATGCTCCCTCTAAACTATGGAGTCCTGTGAGCAAAAATTCTTCTTTGTGAGCTACTGGCATTAAAGTTCTGAGCAGGTGATTTGGCTACTGTATAAATCAGTTTGCTCTGGAGCCATCCTTCCTGAGCTAAGTCAAAAATGAGTGAGCCGGAGGCTAAAAAACTGTGAGCTAGCTCACACTAACTCAGCTTAGAGGGAACACTGGTGAGATCCTGCCCCTCACTTCTGGGTCACCAGGCTTTGTAAACATCGTGTCCAGCCAAGCACCCTGTCTTCCAAAAATAAAGACTGCTGTTATCAGGAAGGCATCCAAAATCAGGACCTTTAATTACCCAGGGAAATAGATTCAGATGGGCAGCCGTGTTGGTCTGAAGCAACAGAATAAAGTTTTAAGTCCAGGGGCACCTTTAAGACCGGCAAAGTTTAATTCTGGGTATAAGCTTTCGTATGCGTGCACGCACACGAAAGCTTTTACCCAGAATTAAACATTGCCGGTCTTAAAGGTGCCCCTGGACTCAAGACTTTGTTACCCAGGGAAGGGTAATGAGAATGTAGCCAGACCTTGAGTGGTTGGGTTGGGGGGGGGGAGTTTATCAAGGGGGTGAATCCGCTTTGGGTTGTAGTTCAGCAACCTGATGACTGTTAGTCTAGCCCGGAGGTTCCCCCCGCCTTTCCGAAGCTGCGGGCACCAATGGAATTCTGAGGGAGAGCAGAGCGCGCCAACCCGGAATGGCTGCCACAGGAGTGGGAACCAAATACTAAAATGGTTGCAATCCATGCTCCCTCTAAACTGTGGAGTCTTGTGAGCAAAAACTCTATACTCTGTGAGCTACTGTATTTATTTATTTATTTCTCAAATTTCTACCCCACCCTCCCAGCCGAGGCCGGCTCAGTTGTGAGCGAGCGATTTGGCTGCTGCGTAAATTAGTTTGCTCTGGAGCCCTCCTTTCTGAGCTAAGACAGAAAATGTGTGAGGCAGAGGCTAAAAAACTGCAAACTAGCTCACACTAACTCAGCTGAGAGGGAACACTGGTTGCAGTACCTCCCTCCCCGCTTTGCAGTGGTGGGAAGCCCTTTCATTTGGACAGGAGGAGCCAGTAGCAAGCCCTGCCTTACAGTGGTTCCTCCCACTTGCATGGCGGGTGCCAAAGGAGGCGTTGGTGGGGGCGGTGATGTGCTTGTGGGCACCACGTTGGCGAACCCTGCTCTTGCCTGCTACGAACATGGGGATGTATCATTCAGAGTGTTAGACTAGAATTGACAAAGCCTAGATTGAAATCCCCCACTCGTTGAAGAAGTTCAAGAGCCAGTTTGGTGTAGTGGTTAAGTGCGCAGACTCTAATCTGGGAGAGCTGGGTTTGATTCTCCACTCCTCCACTTGCAGCTGCTGGATGACCTTGGGCAAGCCATAGCTCTGACAAGAGCTGTTCTCTCAAGGGCAGTTCTGGAAAGAGCTCTCTCAGCCCCACCCACCTCATAGGGTGTCTGTTGTGAGGAGGGGAAGGAGATTGTAAGCTGCTCTGAGATGCCGAGTGAAGGGCAGGATATAAATCCAGTCTCCTCCTCCTCCGAGTGTCATTGGGTCAGTCCCTTGTTCTCAGCCGTGCCTGCCTCCCAGGGTTGTTGTGAGGACCAGTGGAGTAAGGGGGACAACTGTGTCCAGCACCCTGAACATCCTGGAGGAGGGGGGAGAGAAAAACGGGCCGTGGAAGTCTCCCTGAGCACAGCTTGACCTTGACCCTCTTCCTTCCTCAGTCCATGGCCTACATGATCAGCGCCAATATGGATCAAGGAGCGTCAGACTTCCAGATCGAGGCGGCCATCAGCAAAATTTTTGGCTCGGTGAGAAGGGGGAGGGAGGGCTGAAGGTTGGCGCCAGTCAGAGCGACCTTGTTCCTGGGCATAGCCCTGCCTCCCGACCCTCCCGCTCACCTGATGGGGTAGAGGGCGAGGGTTTCCATCAGTACCGACCAGACGGCTGTTATGTTTCTGCCCATCTGCCCTCCGTTGCAGAGGAGCACCGTGGATTAGTACTGCCTTGCCATCTGTTTTAAAATTGGATTCTTATTTGTTTGTGCTTTTATGATGCGGTTTTATTTGTTTATATTTCTGTTGTGCCCTGCCCTGAGCCCGCAATAAGCCCTAAATAATAAGCCCTAAATACTTAAATAAATAAGCTTGCCCAGATGCCCAGTTCACAATGCTCCCTCTAAGCAGTGGAGTCCTGTGAGCAAAAATTCTACTTTGGGAGCTCCTGGCATTAAAGTTGTGAGCCAGCGATTTGGCTGCTGCATCAGTTAGTTTGCTCTGGAGCCCTCCTTCCCAAGCCAAGACAAAAATGGGTGAGCTGGAGGCTAAAAAACTGTGAGCTGGCTCGCACGAACTCAGTTTAGAGGGAACACTGCACAGACCTTTTTTCCCCTTCTGCACTTCCCAGGAAGCTGCCTGGACCGTGACTGATGAGTGCATCCAGATCCTGGGCGGGATGGGCTTCATGAAGGTAAGGAGGCCGTGGGACATACAGGCAAGGATCCTGCCCCTGTCTGTCAGTCAGTCAGCAATCCCCCCATATACCAAGGGTTGCCAGCCTCCAGGTGCTGGCTGGAGGTCTCCCAGAATTACAGCTGATCTCCAAACTACATACGTTGCTTATTTATTATGTATTTATTTATTTGAAACACTTATTCCACTTCTTCTGGAGAAAACAGCTGCTCTGGAAGGTGGACTGCAGGGCATTACAGTTTGGTGTGCATAGACTCTAATTTGGGAGAGCTGGGTTTGATTCCCCACTCCTCCACTTGCAGCTGCTGGATGACCTTGGGCAAGCCATAGTTTTGACAAGAGCTGTTCTCTCAAGGGCAGTTCTCTCAGAGCTCTCTCAGCCCCACTCACCTCATAGGGTGTCTATTGTGGGGAGGGGAAGGGAAAGGAGTTTGTAAGCTGCTCTGAGACTCCTTTGGGTAGTGAAGGGCGGAGTATAAATCCAATCTCTTCTTCTCTTCTTGTTCTTCTACCAAGGTCTCTCCCGTTCCAGGCTCCACCCTCAAATCTCTTGGTATTTCCAAACCTGGAGCTGGCAATCCTTTGCATGCCCATTTTTTTTTTGCAGGGGGAGGGATGCAGCCCAGCCCAGACTCCAGCCAGTTGAACCCCCTCCTCTTCCTTCTTCTCTGTCCCTGCAGGATGCTGGCGTAGAACGGGTGATGCGAGACCTGCGCATCTTCCGGATCTTCGAGGGGACCAATGACATCTTGCGGCTGTTTGTTGCGCTGAACGGTTTCCAGGTTGGTTGATCAAGGTGGGAGGAGATGGAGGTGGTGGCCAGGCGGGGAAGGGCATCTTTGGCTCCAGGGTAGAGAGGACGCGGGTTGGAGAAAGGGGCCTGGGGCTACCGTCGTGACAGCACAGAGGGGTTTGATGCACAGAAGCAGAGGGACCTTTGCAGTTGACCCTCTCCAACCCCAGCAAATGGCTTTGTAAAGGGCAGGAGCCACACTTTGGGGTCAGGAAGCAATTTTTCTCCAGGCCAGTTTGGTCAGGGATCCTGGAGGGTTTTTTTTTTGTCATCTTCTGGGCATGGAAGGGGGGGAGGGATTTGTGAATTCCCTGCATTGTGCAGAGGGTTGGACTGGATGACCCTGGAGGTCCCTTCCGACTCTGTGGTTCTATGAAAGCTGTGCATGTGAAGAAGATAAGAACATAAGAGAAGCCACGCTGGATCAGGCCAGTGACCCATCCAATCCAACACTCTGTGTCACAAAGTGGCCCAAACCCAGGGGCCATCAGGAGGTCCACCAGCGGGGCCAGGACTCCAGAAGCCCCTCCCACTCTTGCCTCCCAAGTCCTAAGAAGACAGAGCAGCACTGCCCCGGGCATAAGAACATGAGAAGCCTTGATGGATCAGGCCTGGAGTCTTGTGTGTAGTTTTGGACGCCTCACTTAAGAAAGGATGTGGACAGAACAGAGTGGGTACAGAGGAGAGCGACAAGGCTGATCGGGGGCCTGGAGACCAAGAAGCCCTCCAAGAAAAGGCTGAGGGACCTGGGAATGTTCAGTCTGGAGAAGAGGAGGCTGAGGGGCGACATGATGGCTCTCTTGAAGTCTTGGAAGGGCTGCTGTCACTTGGAGGAGAGCAGGGAGCTGTTCCTGTTGGCAGCAGAGGAGAGGACTTGGAAGAATGGGTTTAAATCAAGGGCGGGGCGGTACCGGCTGGATATTAGGGGGGAAAATTGTTACAGTAAGAGAGTAGTTCGAAATAGAATAGTAGCAGCACTAGAGTAGGAGAGTACGTCAAGCAGGGTGGGCTGTGTTAGTCTGCCCATAGCAGTAAAAAATAGCAAGAGTCCAGGAGTACCTTCAGGACTCACAAAATTTGTGGCCGCGTATAAGTGGCAGTGGCCGTGGGGTTTTCTTGGCAAAGATAGTGGAGTGGGTTGCCAGTTCCCTCTCCAGTGGATCACACTTTGTCTGAGTTCTCTGCTGTGGCCTGTCCATCCTCGGTGGCCCTCCACAGCATAGCCCCCAGCCTCTTCGAACCACGCAAGCCCCCTCGCCACATCGAGGCCGTGGGAAAGACTGGAGGTCAAAGAAGAAGGGGACGGCAAAGGATGAGATGGTTGGACAGTGTTTCCGATGCAACAAACATGAAATTAAGCAAACTCCGGAGCAGGACGGAAGGCAGGAGGGCCGGGCGTGAGGGGGTCCATGGGGTCGCGAAGAGTCGGACTCAGCTGTGTGACTGAACAACAAACAACAAACAAGTAGTAGAGTGGTTCAGCAGACCCACAAAAAGGAAGCCAGCTCTAAATTTTTAAGTAAATCAGTGTGTCGCACGAGGCTCAGGCTTGAAACCCTTCCAGCAAGTTTTCAGGACGCGGGAAGGGGAAGCGCAGAGGTCCGTCTGGGCACTAGTTGCGCCTTCTTCATGACTTCTCCTGTTCCTCTTCTTCTCAGAACGCCGGGAGCCAGTTGCGTGGATTGCAGCAGGCTGTCAAGAATCCACTGGGGAATGCGGGCCTCTTGGTCAGCGAGGTTGGCAAACGAATGCGCAGGTAGGGGGGGTCTCCTGCCTTGGGGGTGGGTGTGTTTGTGTGTGTTGAATGGGTGTCTGCTGTGAAAGGCTGGGGCATTTGGCATCTCGGAGCCTAGGAGGCTGTGGTGTTTTCTTCTTTGGAATTTGGTTTGTTAAAAGTGAGGCGCCCTGGGTTTTGCAGCAACAGGGAGACTGGGAATGTACGGAGCTCCCTCCGCCTGTATACAGGAAGGCAGGAACACACACACATCCTTTTTTAATTCTAAGGCGTGGACCGCTGTCCATCCGGATCAGACGAAAGGCCTGTCCAGGCATGTTCAGCCAGTCGCCCCTTGCAGGGATCATAAGCAAGTAGTGCCCAATGGAGCTAAGCCAACCGCTGGTTCCTGGCATCTGATACTTGGAGAGAGACTGCACTTGAACCAGTGTTCCCTCTAAGTTGAGTTAGTGTGAGCTAGCTCACAGTTTCTTAGCCTCCGGCTCACACATTTCTGTTTTAGCTCAGGAAATATGGGCTCCTGAGCAAACTAATTTATGCAGCGGCCAAATGGCTTGCTCCCAACTTTATTGCCAGTAGCTCACAAAGTAGAATTTTTGCTCACCAGGCTCCACAGCTTAGAGGGACCGTTGCGATCTGTGTCCGCTGCCATGGCCAGTAGCCGTTGAACATCCAGTCCTCTTCCCAGGAGTGAGTCTAATCCTCTTTCCAAGCTGCCTTGACCAGTGACCATGGATACATCTTGTGCCGGGCAGTTCTGAAAGCTAACTGCGCATTGCAGGGCAGAAATGCTTTCTCTTGTTGTCCTCGCGGCCTGTTCCGCTGGATGCTTCTGGCAGCGTAAGAGAGGATAATTTCCCTCTCTCCGTGCCATTCATAGTTTTGTGCAAAATAAGCCCTGGCCGTTCCCTGTTGATTCATTCTTTTTTTATCTTTCTCAATGGACTCTGTTCTAAGCATTTCCTTAATAGTCCCTCTCTCCCCTGCGAGTCTGAAATGTTCTTTTCTCTGTAAATGCTCTGGCTACTTCCAGGTCCAGCTGGCAGGGGAGGGGGTTACTAAAGGAAGCCAGATTGTAGTGGGGGGGAGCCTCATGTCCTCTCTTCTGCCCCTCACCCTTGCTAGGAGAGCTGGTTTTGGAACCGGGATTTCGCTGAGTGCCGTGGTGCATCCGAGCCTGAATTTGAGTGCTGAACGGGTGAGTTTGTGGAACAGCGTCTTGAGGGCTGGCTGGCGGAGGTGGGTGGGTGGGAAGGATGGCATCCTTCCCCCAAAACTCCCCCCTCCGGAGTCTTGCTTCCATCCTGTGTGTATTTTCCCCAGAGTCTTCTCTCAGTAACAAGCTTGTTGTCTGCTTGCGAGAAACATTTCTAGCCGGCGAGGGAGTCGTGCGGGGGGAGGGGTAGTTTTTACTGGGGAGGGGTCTGCTTGGGGTGTTAGCCCCTGGTGATCTCATTGAGGCAGGGGCCACAGCTGGGTGGCGGAGACATTTGCAGAGAAGCTGGGGAGGACCTTCCTCTGCAAGCGAACCCTTGGGGAGCCCCGGCCAGGCAGCCAAGAGAGAGGGCGGAGGGAGCACGGGTCTGACGCAGGCCGCCTCTCAGGACGGTGTCTTAGAGGGGTCCCCCACCCTTTTGAGCCTGTGGGCGCCTTTGGGACTCTGACACGGTGGGGTGGGGGAGGAGCCACAAAACAGCTGCCTCAGTTTACCTTCAGTTCCGCTGTGGAGGCTGCTGCTGCCAAAGCGAAGTTTTAAGAAGGCTGCACAGCCAATCAAAGCCTCGTTGGGCCAAAGCACCCCATGGCCCCGCCCATGCTCTTGGTGGGGGCCAGGAAAAGTGTTGGCGGACGACATGGTGCCCACGGGCATAGACCTTTGGGTTCCCCATTCAGGCATCCAGTGGCTCCAGGGAGAACAGGGGCCTCAACCCTCGGCTCTCGAGCATTCCCTCTGTCTGCCGTGTGCGTGCCTCGGATGGGCACTGGCCGTGGACACCATCTGTGCCTCTTCCTCTCTCTCTGTGCGGCTTCCCCCTCTCACCCCCTTCTCCTCCTCCTCCTCCTCAGACTGTCCGGGCCATCGATCTGTTCGCCGGGACTGTGGAGGAGCAGCTCCTGAAGCATGGCAAGAAGATCATTGGTGAGCAGCTCCGTTTTTCGTCTTGAGCCAGCAAAGCCCCGGACGCCGAGGCTCGGGGAAGGTGGCAAAAACCTGAACCGGGAAAGGCTGTTTCCAGAGCGGACCCTGGGCTCGGCACATCAGGCAGGATGGGAAGCGTCCCGCAGAAGATTCTCCAGAGGGTCTCCCTGCCAGGAGGAGGGGTTAAGGAGCCAGGGTCAGGGAGACACAGTCCCCAAGCGCTCCAGCTTTGCGGGCTCAGGCCAGAGCTGGCTTTGGCCCCTGCCCAGGGTCGCCAACCTCCCAGCAGGGCCTGGAGGTCTCCCGGAACTGCAACTTGCCCCGGAGAAAACAGCTGCTTCAGAGGGTGGACTCTGGGACGTTATGCCCACTCCTTCCCCCCTCCCCAGGCTCCGCCCCCAAATCGCCAGGAATTTTCCAGCCCAGAGTTGGAAACCTTCCCTCTTTGGGAAACAGGATGTTGGGGCGGGCTGAGAGGCCCCCTGCCCCTTGACTCTTCCCTTCTTTCTCTCCTGGCTCTTCCAGATGAACAGTTTGTGCTGAAGCGCATTGCCGACAGCGCCATTGACCTCTACGCCATGGTGGTGGTTCTCTCCAGGTGAGCCCAGCTGCCGGCTCTGAAATTGGCAGGAGGAGGCGAAGAGGTCCTCTGTGGGTAGGGGGATACATGGCTGCTCTCCCCTTGGGGAGGGACTCCACTGCCTGCTGCCCCCCCCACAACAAATCCTCCTGCTTTTCCTGAGCTCCCGTTCCAGCGTCTCTCTCTCCCCTTGTGGCAGAGCATCCCGGTCCCTGGAGCAGGGTCACTCCACCGCCCAGCATGAGAAAGTGCTTTGTGACACTTGGTGTATGGAGGTGAGCCCCTTCTCTGCAAGGGATTGTGGGTAATGGCGGGGGGGTCCGTCGGCCGCAGCAGAGCCATGAAGGAAGAGCAGAGTTTCTTGCGGCTCTTCCTGAGTTCGGCCATCTGTGTCCCCGTCTGCGGGGGTCATTCTGCTCTGGTTAAGGGCGTTGTGCAAAAAGGGGGATTTGTTTTTTGTGTTGTGTAAAGAGGGAGCAAGTTTCTAATCCTCAGGGGTGCAGGAACGAGCTCCAAAGCCTGTTGCTGGCCCTTGTCGCGTGGGGACGAGCATTCTGTTGTGGGAGTGGAGGCGGGGGGGGGGGGCCCTTCTCTGCTCTGTGCCACCCCTTGCACCACCACCCCAGGAAGAAATACGAAGGCGGGGGCCCAGTGAAGCAAATGCACCTGTTGCCCAGCGACTTCGTTCGTGGCGTTTTCAGGAGAGGTGTGGAGTGTCAGTCCTTCTCCTCTTCCTTCGGTAGTTCTCTTCCTGGTTTGGCTCTCTTGGTTTTCCCTGGTTTGGTGGCTCCCTCTGAAGTACAGCTAGACTCAGGTCCAGTCGCACCAACTGTCATGAGTTTGGGGGATATAAAAGTTTACTTTTTAACTTCATTTATACCCCACCTTTCTCCCTAACGGGGACTCGGAGGGCTAGCTGCACCTTTCGTACTGTTCTCTTCTCTGCCGTACCCTCCCAACAAGCACCCTGTGAGGTAGGCCAGGCGGAGAGTATGTGGCTGGGCCAAGGTCCCCCCGCAGGCTTTCATGGCAGGGTGGGGGATTCAAACCTAAAAGCTTCCGAGAGTCAGCACTCCCTTTATGAGATGCCTTTGACTCTCAAAAGCTCCTACCCCGAGAATTTATTTAAATTTATTTAAAGTAAAGGAAGTACTTCTTCACCCAAATAGTAATTAACACCTGGAATTCCCTGCCAAAGGAGGTGGTGGCGGCTACAAGCACGGATGGCTTCAGGCGGGAATGGGATAAACATATGGATCAGAGGTCCATCAGTGGCTCTTAGCTGCAAAGTATAGATAGGAACTCTCAGTCTAGGGCAAGTGATGCCCTGTCTTCTTGGTGCTTGAGGTGGGGGGCAACAGTGGGAGGACTTCTAGTGTCCTGGCCCCACTGGGGGACCTCCTGAGGGCGCCTGGTGTTTTTGGCCACCGTGTGACACAGAGTGTTGGACCGGATGGGCCACTGGCCTGATCCAACATTGGCTTCTCTTCTGTTCTTATGTTCTTAATCTTATCGGTGCCTGAGGTGCTATGGGATCCGAGTCTAGCCCTTTGGCTTCAGGCCCAGATGGCTGCTCTCCTGAAATTCCTTCCGGGGTGCCCCCGGAGCTGCTGCTATGACTTGGGACCCATTTCTTGCCCTTCCCTTCTGCAGGCCGCTGACCGGGTCGTTCATAACCTGACGTCCCTGCGGGCCGACTCCACGCGGCAGTTCTTCAAGAACCTCCGGAGCATCTCCAAGGCAGTGGTGGAGAACGAGGGGGTGGTCTCCCCCAACCCCCTGGGCATCTGAGAAGCACCCGCCCTTCCTAGCAGCCTTGGGAAAGAGCATGCCGCGCACGTTAACGAAACGATTAGGGCCTGTTAATGGGTGGGAGGAGGGCGCATTCTTCCCCCTCTCCCCCCCCCCCTTCCGAAGAGGGCTAGCATCACCTTTGGAGAATATACCTCTTTGCTCTGCTGAATGCCTTAATGCACCTCAGGGAGGGGGGACGCCATCATTGGCGGAACCCCGCTGGCCAGTCGCGCTGGGGGACGTCTTCAGTTCACCTCTAGACCTGGCGCATCTTGAACTTGGCATCTTGAATCTGGAATTGGCAAGGTTTTCCTGTCACCTCAAATTTGATAGTGACTTGGGGTGGAGTTCTTCCAGCGGGGGTAACTTCAAGTGGCTCCTGAGCCCCCCCCCCCCCCCCCCCTTGGTTCTGTGACGTCCCACAAAGCCGTTTGGGTTGCAACGTTTAGCCTCTTAATCAGTAGCGTGTGCTTCGGTACTGACAATGGTATTTTCTGTGCATAATTAAAAGACTTTGGCAAGTGTCTGGAGTGGTAGAATGCCATTAAAGTGGGGGGAGGGCTATCTGAAAAAGGTTGATTAGAACTCGCTGCCACCACCCCATACACCACTATGTGGAGCCCACACACTTAATTAATTAATTAGTTTATGCCCTGCCTTTCTCCCCCATGGAGACCCAAAGCGACTGAGATCATTCCCTTCTTCTCCATTTTGTCTCCACAACAACCCTGTGCGGTAGGCTGGGCTGAGAGCATGTGACTGGGCCAGTGTCACCCAGCAAGCATCCGTGGCAGAGTGGGGGTTCGAACACGGGTCTCCCAGAGACTAGTCCGACACTCTTAACTGCTAACACCACGCTGGCTCCCAAAGTGGTGTGCTGTGATTTGGAGTCATGTAATCTGTAGAATACTTGGCTTGGATGGCCCAGGCTAGTCTGGTCTGGGCAGATCCCTGACACTAAGCAGGGTTGGCCCTGCTTAGTACTTGGGTGGGAGACCATCAAGAAAATCCAGGGTTGCCATACAGAGGCCAGCAAGGGCAAAACCAGCTCTGTATGCCTTGAGCTCTGTCCTGGAGGGCCCAGTGTCGGAAGCTCAGCAGGGTCCGCCTCAGTCAGTATTTGAACGGGGGACCACCAAGGAGTCCAGGGTCGCCACACAGAGGCAGGCAACAGCCGACCACCTCTGCACATCTTCCCTGACCTGGATGCTCCGAGGCCGGCCCGATCTCATCAGATCCCAGAAGCTAAGCCCAGTCGGCCCTAGTTGGTACTTGGATGGGAGTCTGCTGGGACAGTCCAGGGTTGCTACGCAGAGGCAGGCAAAGTGCCTTCTTTGTTCCTCTCTGGACTTGAAAATCCTGCAGGGGTTGCCCTGAGGCAGCTGCGACCTGATGGCCCTTCCCACCGCAGGACCTTTCTTTCAAAGGGCAGCTTTCCACTCAGCATTGTGATGGGGGGGGGGAGGAGTAAGGCACCTGGGGAATTTCCGTGGCACACGGAGTGACTTGCATGGGAGAGGGAAGCCCCACAGAACACCCGCCCCCCTCAGTAAGTACCAGTCCCACAACATCTGCCTCCCTGGCGATCCCAGGTTTCTCTCACCTACTTCAGTTACTTCATTCATGGTCCACCTTTGTCTTAAATTTAAGGTGGTGGCTCAGAGGTTAAGATGCGGAAGCTGCAGACCGGAAGGTCGGTAACTTGGCACTGCGTGTGCCGGAGTGAGTGCCCGTCTCTGGCCCCAGCTCCTGCCAACCTAGGTGTTTGAAAGCAAGAAATTGCAAGTAGATAAACAGGTACCGCTTCGGTGGGAAGGGAACAGCGTTCTGTGCCTCGGCGTCTAGTCATGCCAGCCACATGACCACAGAGAGGTCTGCGTACAGCACTGGCTCTTCAGCTCGGAAACGGAGATGAGCACCACGCCCTAGAGTCGGACTCGATTGGCTTTCAAGCAAGGGAAACCCTTTACCTTACAAATATTGCAGTGCTGAGAGTATAATACATACAGCCAACGATTGTTCCATTGTGATCTTAACCAGAATGACCTTACCTTACAAACACATTGCTCCCAAACCGCAAGTATGAGATGTGTGCTAAAGTGGGAGTGATAAAGACTGGTGTAACACGTTACATACAACAAACAGTGAAATAACACGGATCACAGAATTCGAAAGCGGTGCGATACACACAGCATAGGATGGCCTTAAATTTCTCTGACCGTGACTGTAACTGAGACTGAAATTTAGGAGACAGTTTCTCAGACCCTCAAGTCTGAAATTATTTGTATGTTTTTAAAGAAATAAGAACACCGGTGGAACACTCTTGGGAGGGGGGGGAATAGAAACCAGTTCTCTACCTTATGTATTTGCAAGATGTCCTTCATTCTCTCCGACAGATTATTTTCAGAGTTCCCAGTTACAGATACTGTCAGACGGAACGAGTATTTTTTTTTAAAAAAAAATTAAGAACTAGGTGTGAGAGTGAGGAATCCAGCAAGCTGCCACATAATTCATTAACCGTATTCACGGTTTCGGTTTTCTAAAAGCCCTCCTTGAAGCTGAATTTTTCAGAAGTGCAAAAAACACACACAACCACCTGGGTATTTGGAGAGGGGAAATTCTGCCCGCACGTCCAGCCAGGGTGAACCCTGCGGCTTAGTTTCCAAAGTGCCCTGCGACACTACATTTCCCACAATGCTGGGCGGGGGTGGTGGTGGTCAGGTTTTCAATCTGTCCGGCAAATCTTTTAAGCTAGCAGCTGTTTGGAAGGGAGATTAGGAGATTAAGGTTGTTCAAACTGCTTGCGAGATGCCCGTCAAACGGCAAGGTAAGAGGGCTCCCTCTCCTCTCCTGGCAGGCCGCCGTTCCTTCCTCCCAAGTTGCATGCTTTGGGAGTGGTCACTTGAGTTGGGGGCTTGTGCCCCTTCCCTGGGGGTAGCCTGCCTTCCCTGATCCCCGAGCACAGGTGGCCGGTCCTCGAGTTCAGGGATGGTCTGGCGATCCAGGGATGTGTCCCTGAGATAAGATGGCTCCATAACTCCAGGACACTGTTGTGGTTGTAGGGGTAGCCTGAAAGCCAGCCTCTCTTCACCCCTCTGTCGTAGGGTGCCGGACTTGCTGATGTCGTGGGGGGATTTTAGCATGCTCCTGTTGTGGGAGGTTCCAGGGGGCAGCCATGTTGGTCAACACCAACACGGCTCCGTTGGAGTCTAGTAGCGCCTGAGAGACCAAGGAGAGTTTCAGAGAGCCAGCTTTCAAGAGTCAAAGGGAACTTTGGTCTCTTAAGGTGCTACTGGACTCCCCATGGAGCCATACTTTTGCTGAGTGAATGGATGAAGGCAGAGCGGATGTTGACTCTGGATGGAGATTACCTTGCTTGCCTGGAGGTCAGGCTGGGATCGGCATGTCTGCTGGGATGCTCCGGGTGTGGAGGGGAGGGGGTCTGTCTTTTGCAGGAGAGAACTGTTTGGGAAGTGAGCAGTACCAGGGAAAGGGCCTGAGCCCCTGTGGCGTGCGTGCTGAATAAATCAGCCAGTCTCCTAATGCCCCTGTATAAATCGATGGTGCGACCTCATTTGGAGTACTGTGTACAGCTCTGGTCGCCACACCTCAAAAAAGGATATTATAGCATGGAAAACGCGCAGAAAAGGGCAACTAAAATGATAAAAGGGTTGGGACACTTTCCCTATGAAGAAAGGTTGAGGCGCTTGGGGCTCTTTAGCTTGGAGAAACGACAGCTGAGGGGTGATATGACTGAGGTTTACAAGATGATGCACGGGATAGAGCAGGTAGAGAAAGAGGTACTTTTCTCCCTTTCTCACAACACAAGAACTCGGGCACTCCATGAAATTGCTGAGCAGTCGGGCTAGAACGGATAAAAGGAAGTACTTCTTCATCCAGAGAGTGATAAACACATGGAATTCACTGCCACAGGAGGTGGTGGCAGCTACAAGCATGGACAGCTTCAAGAGGGAATTGGATAGACATACGGTGCAGAGGTCCATCAGTGGCTATTAGCCACAAGGCATAGATAGGAACTCTCGGTCTGGGGCAAGTGATGCTCTGTATTCTTGGTGCTTGGGGGGGGGGGGGCAACAGTGGGAGGGCTTCTGGTGTCCTGGCCCTACTGCTGGACCTCCTGAGGGCACCTGGTGTTTTTGGCTGCTGTGTGACACAGAGTGTTGGACTGGAGGGGCCGCTGGCCTGATCCAACATTGGCTTCTCTTCTGTTCTTATCTGTGCCTGGAGTCCTTTGGGGAAGTGGCGTAGCGGTGGGGGTGGTGAGTGGCTCCAGTCCCAATCCAGCTGTGCTGTTTTGGAGCTGTAGATTCATGTATTTGCTTCATTTCTACCCCGTCTTTCTCCTCAGTGGAGACTCAAAGCAGGTTACATCCTCATCTCCACTGTTTTTTTCCTCACAACAGCCCTGTGAGGTGGGTCAGGTGGAGAGTATGTAACTGGTGCTGGAGTCAGAAGGGCCCTCCTGTTCTGGGTTCTCCTCACCCTTTCCCTGCCACAGTTGGGAAGAGATGGGCCCACGTGTGCCCTAGGCCAATGGAGAGGGTGCAGTGATCTAAGAGGGTCAAGCTAATGAGTAAATATAAAATACAAATATTTATTAGGGTGTACACATAAATAAAACATAATAAGGTTAAAAGAAACCGTCTAAATTTCAGACTCTAAAAGCTTATTTCATTCAGAGCTGATTGTTATACATATCCAATTGATGGATAGAACTTTTGACCTAAGGATCATATGCTTTTCGGCCCCTGTGGGCCTTCCTCAGTGGTCAGTATTCCTTATTTCACAATGACACACATCCAGAAATACATGCATAAAGAAGTGTGTGTGTGTGTGTGTGTGTGTGTGTGTGTGTGTGTGTGTGACCAGTTGTTGCTTTCTTAAATGCTATGCAGTTGCTACAAATTTGCATAATGGGCCTGAATAGCAGCTGTACACATTCTCCAAATTATTCAGGTACCAAATGTCCCCTTTGTCAGGATGTGCATCACTTCCATCAAGGGTGCAAGATGACTCCCAAAAGCAGGCCCAGTGGTCTAATGCATGGGAATGGTCACTAGCCAATCTGGGTTTGGCATGACTGGGGGACTAGCGTGGTCATGGTCCAGAGTGGGGCACGCCACCTTGTTCCTGGGCGCTTATTAATTTGAATCCTGCCTTTTTCCCCAGCGGGAACCCAAAGTGGCTTGCATCGGTCTCTTCTCCTCCACTCTGTTCTCACAACAACCCTGTGAGGTAGGTTGGGCTGAAAGAGCATTGACTGGCCCAAGGTCACCCATGTGAGCTTCCATGGCACGAGTGGGGATTTGAACGGGGGTCTCCCAGACACCAGTCCGACACTCTTAACTACTACAACACATTGGATCATTATCTGCAGAGGAACCTGCAACCATTGTGAACACTATTTGTGTTTATTTTTAATTTCTGGATGTAAAGTGTGGTTTATAAATTAAAAAGGGGGGGGACAGCGCTGGCTCTTCGGCTTGGAAACGGAGATGAGTACCGCATCCCTAGAGTCGTATTCGACTGGCTTTCGAGCAAGGGAAAACTTTACCTAAAAGGAAAAGAAGGGAGGAGAGATCTCTCCCATCAACATTCTGCTTTCTATTTACCGTATTTTTTGCTCCATAAGACTCACTTTTTCTCCCAAAAAAAGTGGGGGGGGGAAGTGTGTGCGTCTTAAACCCCCCTCACCTTTCCCAAGCCACAGCACTGAGCGGAGCTAGGTGGGTCTTATGGTCAGGTGCGTCTTATGGAGCGAAAGATACAGTATTATAATATTTAAATAATTCAGTAAAACAAATCAGCACACATAACATAAGCAGAGGGGAGGGCCAACATCAGTGATCGGGGCGATGCCCAATGAAGCAGGAAAGTCTTCACCCGTTGGCAGAAGACAACAGTAGAGGGAGACAGATTATAATCTCCCTGGGAAGGTCGTTCCAAAGTTTTGCCACCCAATCAAGCCTCAGGACATGGGGCACTCAAAACAGGGCCTCCAAAGTCAACCAGAGTGGACGGCCAGGTTCATACAGGAGAAGGTACTCATTTGCGACCCTTCCCTAAAAATCAACACATTCGAACTCACTCTCCAGATCCTCCTTTCACACATACACCTCAGCACGAATTGTAGGCACATGTGGTGGAACTGGTCAAGAGCCGGCGAGCGGAGTCTCTCTCTCTCTCTCAAGGGCTCTGCCATGGCCTGATCCCGGGTATGCAGACAAAGGGTTTACAATCTCCACCCTTCCTCTGGTTCCCTCCTGCTGGCAGCCAGCTGTTCCTCCGGGGCAAGGTTGTGACCCCCGCCCCCACACACACACCAAGAGGCCATCAAGTTGAGGAAGAAATTAAACATGGCTTTCTGAGCTCCTGTGTGTGTGTGGGAGAGACAGACTGGCCGATCCGCATCTCTTTGTATGGAAGGCAAGCTGTGTGTCTGCCCGGGTCATGGGCTTCCTCTCGCATGGCAGCTAGAGGCTGTGGTTTTTGCAGTCCCTGTGGCTGAGGGAAAGAGC
The DNA here is from genome assembly GCA_029233225.1 of Lepidodactylus listeri. Classification (NCBI taxonomy): domain Eukaryota; kingdom Metazoa; phylum Chordata; class Lepidosauria; order Squamata; family Gekkonidae; genus Lepidodactylus; species Lepidodactylus listeri. The sequence continues at coordinate 54,888,913 of JARCFY010000018.1, forward strand.
TCCTGGGCAGAGATACGCTGTCCATGATTGCTAGAGTTGCCAGCCTCCAGGTGGGGCTTAGAGTTCTCCCGGAATCACATCTCAGCTTTAGACTACAGAGATAATTTCCCTTGGTGAAGATGGCTGTTTCAGAGGGCAAACTGCATGGTATACCATAGATTGTGGGTGAACTCTCCCCTCAGATTCATCACCCACCCACCCCCACACACACGGGCACTGCCCCCAGTTTTCCAGGGACTCCCCAGGCTGGAGTAGGCCATGCTCCTATATACACTGCTATGTGTGACTGTTCTCCAGTTTGGTGTCGTGGTTAAGTGCGCGGACTCTAATCTGGGAAAACTGGGTTTGATTCCCCACTCCTCCACTTACACCTGCTGGATGACCTTGGGCAAGCCATGGTTCTGGCACAGCTGTTCTTGAAAAGAGCAGTTTCTGTCAGAGCTCTCTCAGCCCCTCCTAATTCACAGGGTGTCTGTTGTGGGGAGGGGAAGGGAAAGGAGATTGTATCCTTCAGGTAGTGAAGGGCGGGGTAGAAATCCAGGCTTCTCCTCCTCCTCTTCTTCTCCTCCTACTCTCATGGTTCCCTGAGGCGATGGCTCATGAGGACATTGTATCGTGTGCCAAGATCTATTGGGTTTTACCTCTTTATATTCAAGCATTAAAATATTAACCCCCCGGCCTTTCCCACTGTCAGACTCCAGACAGGTTTCCTCCACGTTGCACAAAAGGTACTGAAGCGACCAGAAAGAACGAAAAACACCAAGACACCCCTAAAGCCTATTTTGGCTCTGGTTCCTCCCACGAGGAGCTCTGAGTGACCCGGAAGCTTCTGCTTCTACAGTGTTTGGGTGCTGGCTGGGACTCAGGAAACAGGTGCTTCTCATCAGGGTCATCATGATCGGCATGGGGAACACCTGTCCGAGCTTGGGAGGCCAAGATAGACCACTGGCCCAACCCAGCTGGACCCGCTTTCCTCTGACAAGCAACAGCACCCCAAGACCCCAGGGAAGGGACTGTGGCCCAGGGGGAAAGCCTCTGCTTGGCGTGCAGAAGGTTCAGCTCCAGCTGAAAGGACCAGGCAGGAGGTGATTGTGAAAGACCTCTGCCTGAGACCCTGGAGAGCTGTAAAGAGGGGCTGTGGATGAGTGGAAGAGCCTCTACTTTGCCCGCAGAAGGTCCCAGGTTCAATCCCCAGCATCTCCAGTTAAAAAGGACCAGGCAGGAGGTGATGGGAAAGACCTCCGCCTGAGACCCAGGAGAGCTGTAAAGAGGGGCCGTGGCTCAGTGGCAGAGCAAAAAATCTACTTTGTGAGCTACTGGCATTAAAGTTGTGAGCGAGCTATTTGGCTCCTGCATAAATTAGTTTGCTCTGGAGCCAGCCTTCCTGAGCTGAGACAACGATGTGTGAGCTGAAAGCTAAAAAACTGTGAGCTGGCTCACACTAACTAAGCTTAGAGGGAACACTGCCTGGGAGGTAGGTGGGGCTGAGAGAGCTCTTTCGAGGACTGCTCTTGAGAGAACAGCTCTGAGAGAACTTCTGACTGACCCAAGGCCACACCAGCAGCTGCAAGTGGAGGAGTGGGGAATCAAACCCGGTTCTCCCAGATTGGGGTCCGCGCACTCAACCACCACCCCAGACTGGCTTTCCTGCTGGGCCCCAGGAAAGGTGTCTCTGAGCCCCATGATGTGCCCGGGCACCATGCTGGAGACACCGAAGTGGGCCATTCAGGTCCCATGGTCTAGTTGGGCACTTGAGATTGTGGGCTCCGTGTCTTCTCCCTAAGGAAAGTAGGATTCGAACTCAGACCTGCCTCCAGATGTGCAAGTTAAGCCCCCCCCCAGGGAGGATGCTGCCTGCTGCTGCCCCACAGTTGACGCCTCGCCTAATTCTCTCTCTGCCTTCCCCTCTCGGTCCCAGACACAGAAGCTGCTCTGCGCCTGATGGAGGAAACCCTCTTCCTGGACCAGAATTTCCGGCACAAGGCGGAGAAGCTACTCGGGATCTTCCAAAGCGAACTCTTCCAGGCACTTCTGGGTGCGTATGGGCGGAGCCTTGGGGGATGGGGGGCAAAGGGGGAGGAGCTGGCGCAAATGGAGGGAGGGGCTTAAGCAAGCAAAGGCAGGGCTTGTAAGCAGACCTTGGTTTCTAATGGTTGAAGCACCAGAGGAGTCTCAGGCCTGGAGAGACAACAAAGGACGCTTTTTCCAGGTGAGTGTAGAGCTAGGGTTGTCAAGTCCAGGTTGGGAAATTCCTGGAGATTTGGGGAGGGGGGAGCCTAGGGAGCAGGTCTTGGGGGGAGGAGGAACTTCAGCTGGGCAGAATGCCACAGTGTCCACCCTCCCAAGCAGCTGTTTTCTCCAGGGGAACCGCTCTATGACATCTAGAGATCAGCAGTAACTCCGGGAGATCTCCAGGCCCCACCAGGAGGCTGGCAACCCTAATTCTGCACCTTTTTAATGTGGGTTGTTGTTGTTGTTTTGCAATCATGTATTTTTACAGAATTTTAAAATGGGTGTTAGAAGTTAGATTCCTTTTTTTGCAACAAGAATGTGCTTAAAATGGGGTCTAGCTATTTCCGGGGGGGGGGGGCGTGGAGATACTTCAGGGGTAAGCAAAACCTGGTTGGGCTATGCCCAAGCCCCCCCCCCCCCCCATTACAGCATGGCCAGGAAAGAGCAACCCGAGGGATTAGGCCTGCACTACCCATTTTTGGGGGGGGGGGAAATGAGTGGTTTCCAGGATGCTCCCAGTGGGGAATGAGGATAGTCTTGTTCCTTTCGTTCGTTTGTTTGTTTGGATTCATCTCCCACCCTCTCCTCAACCTGGCTCAGGGTGGGTCAGACAACAATTAAAATACCTCGGTTTCCTGTCTCATTACCAATGCTGATTTCTCCATGCCTGCTGCCCCTCTGCATAGCACACCTAATCCAATCATGCCTGCTATTGTCATTCAGTACCTGAAATCACTCTGCTGTCCAGTTATAAGGACAGATGGACTCACACGTTCTAGCTGTATCTGAAGAAGTGAGCAGTGACTCACGTAAGCTCCTCCCCTGCCACAAATTTGGTTAGTCTTTAAGGTGCTACTGGACTCTTGCGCTGAGCACTGACTGACAAAAGCTCATACTCTGCCACAATTTTTGCTCAGGTGGGTAGCTGCATTGGTCTGAAGCAACCAGAACAAAGTTCGAGTCCAGTGGCACCTTTAAGACCACAAAAGCTTAAACACAGAATTAAACTTTGTTGGTCTTAAAGGTGCCACTGGACTCCAGCAGATGTTGCTAGCCTTTAAGGTGCTACTGGACTAGGGCAGGGAGTTGGGAGGGGGGAGCCTTAAACAACAAAGCATTATGGGGAAGTGGGTGGAGCATAATGCTGGGGGTGTGCTGTGTGGGAGGAGCTTGGTTGCATGAGGGAGAGGTGCGCTTTTGGGGATTGTGGGAAAAGGCAGAAATTAGACTACGGAAGGCAGGTGGCATTAAAGTTGCCAGCTCTGGTTTGGGAAAATTCCTGGAGAGTTTGGGTGTGGCTCCTGGGGAGGGTAGGATTTAGGGGACAGGAGGGACCTTCGCGGAAGACAACATTGTACCGTCCACTTTCTGAAGCAGCTGGAGATCTGTTGTAATTCCTGGAGGTTGTCGTCCGTAGTTGGCATTAAGGGGCTACGGGAAGCTGGGTGGAAGCTGGGTGTCTGTTTACCAGAGGCTTTTGCAAACCGCTTTTCAACTATTCTAAAGCAGTTTACATAATCCGAACAAATAATTAAATAACAGTGAAACAAAAACATTAGATCCAGTATGGACCCCGCCCTCTCCTGGATCCACCCCCCAAAGTCTCCAGGTATCTTCCAGCCCAGACCTGGCAACCCTACTGACCTTAGTCCAGGCACACTCTTCGCTGACCTACCTCACAGGGTTGTTGGGAGGATGAACTAGGAGAGGGGAGAACCTCAGTCTCCCAGAGGGGCACAGAAGTCGTGATTTCTGCCTCACTTGTGAGGGAGTCTTTATTGGCCTCCCTCCGGAGCTGAGCAGTTTGGGCCCTCTGCCAACCCTGTGGCCTGCTTAGCTGTCCAGATTGGCCTGGCAGCGGTCACTTGGGCTGGGGCCCAACCCCCTCTCCCGAAATCCGGAGAGCCCCGTCCTTGCTTCCCCCGGCCAGCTTGCTCTGCCCCAGCAGAGGGTGGCCCAGGCAGGCGGGCAGGCAGGGAGGTGGCGGCTCTAAATATAGGGCTTAATCCGAGTTTCGTAATTACCTCTGAGCTGAGCCCAGGAGCAGCCACCTGCTGACCTCTAAGGCGATTGACGGGAGCTCCTCCGCATGCAGATGCCAGGGGAGGGTTCAGGCCGCACCCCAGGGGGCCCACGTGCTTCAGGCTAAGGGCCCAGATGGGCCTACCGTGCAGGGTGAGGTGGAGGGGGCTCCTTCCAGGCCTGGGGGGGGGGATGAAACCTGCTTCCTGAGAACTGGGGGGAAACTCTCGTCCAGCTGCCAGCTGACTGTCTTGTTTGCCCTTCTGCCCCGGGTCCAGATATCCAGGAGTTCTACGAAGCGACAGTTACCGACACCCCGCCCATCACCACATCTTCGCGGAGGGCTCGGCCTAAGGTACGCCCCTCTTTCTCTCCTTTGGGTTCTTGCCATGTCCGCTCTGTGTCCCTTCGCCTTGGGAAATCTGCTGTTTCAATGCCTAGTGCCTCAGCCTGGGATCTGGGCGATTGCCTCTGAGCTCATACAGAGTGCGTTTCTTTCGTCAACGAGAAGCTGTAACCCATCTCCATGTCTCTGGGATGAGCATCCAGGCCTCCAGTGTGTGAACCTGTCTGTTTCTTTGTTAGAAGCATCTCGCCTAGAGGAGAGGCACTGTGGTGCAGTGGTTAGAGTGTCGAAGTAGAATCTGGGAGACTCCAGGTTCAAATCTCCATGCTGCCATGGGAGCTTGCTGGGTGACCTTGGGCCAGTCACACTCAGCCTAGCCTTCCTCACAGGGTTGCTGTGAGGATAAAAGGGAGAAGAGTAGAATGTTGTCAGCCACTTTGTGTGCTCGCTGGGGAGAAACGAGGGGGATACGTAGCATAAATAAAGATGTTAATGCCAGTGCAGGAAAGCAGATGGCAGAGAAATCACAGCAGGCGTTTCTCAAGACTGCCTATCTCCTGCCGCCATCTAGGGCCGGTCCCAGTCAGTGTTCAAGCAGGACAAGTTCAGTGGCACGAAGAGGCAGGTGCTGATGTGCCATGGGGGGGGGGGGCTCTGCTCAGCTCCAGGTCTGCTGGGCTTGTCTGGGCGCAGGGGCTCATCTGGGACTGCTCTGACCATAACACGGACCTTGCTTTGGGTGGCAGAATACCCCACATAAAACTTCAAGCAATTGATAAGAGGCACAAGGAGTTCAGGGTCAGACGCATGGAAGCTGGGGCTGTCTCCCACGGGGTCTCCTGAGGAGGATACTGGTGTGTGTGTGTGTGGGGGGGGGGTGCTCAGTCCCTGCTTCTGAAAGGTCCCAGGAGATCCAGAGTGCCGGTCCTGAGCCACTTGATGCAGCTGCTCCGAGCAATCCATCCTTTAGCCAGCCCTGATTTTATTGCCCCTCTTTGCCCTCTGTCCCTACACCCCCTTGGTATACCAGCCGCACCTTTCCCCAAATCTCCCACTGCCCCCTCACTTTTTCCTCTCCTCTTTGCTAATCCAGAACAGAAGGGAGGGCCCCTGGCTCCGTGGTCGAGCCTCTGCTTGGCATGCGGAAGGTCCCTGGTCCAGCCTCTGGCGCCTCCAGTTAAAACAAGGATTGGGCAGGAGGTGATGCAAACGACCTCTGCCTGACACTTTGGGGAGCGCCTGCCAGGCCTAGCAAACAATACCGGCCTAGATGGACTCAGTCCCTGATTCTGTGTAAGGCAGCTCCGTGTGTGTTCATGTATGAAGCAGTGCTTTAGGGAAGGGCTGTGGCTCCATGGCAGAGCCGCTGCTTGGCATGCAGAAGGTCCCAGGTTCAAACCCAGGCACCTCCAGCTAAAAGGACCAGGCAGGAGGTGATGCGGAAGACCTCCGCCTGAGACCCTGGAGAACCGCTGCCAGTCTGAATAGACAAGACTGGCCGTGATGGATCGAAGGTCCGACTCTGTATACGGCAGCTTCATGTGCATCTAAGGCGCCTCTCAGTTCCCTTGCGAGAGAGGCTGAAGCTGACGGAGTTTCTGTTGGATTTTGTAGTGTCCCCCCTCCCCAGTGTTTTCCTTCCTGGTTTTCTGTGTGTGCCTATGCTGTGAGAAAGCAAATATCGGTTGCAGGGGCTGGGTGTTTTTTCAGGGGCTGTCCTGGCCATTGGCCTCTGGGGCCGGATTGCCTCTGCCTTCAGTGTGTGTCTGGTTTAGAAGCCTGGGGACAGATCTTTTCAGGCCAGGCCCTTAAGCCTGAAGCTTCTGACCTGCTCCTCCACCACCACCCCCCAGGCCAGCAAGGTTTCCAACTGCCACATCCATCTACTGCCACATTCCTTAACTGGAGAGATGCCAAGGATTGAACCTGGGACCTCCTGCAGTCCCTCCCCTCCCTAAACCCCACCCTCTCCAGGCTCCACCCCCCAAAAAACTCCAGGAATTTCCCAACCCAGAGAATTGGCAACTGGAGCCAGGCCTGTCTGTCCCTCATTAGCCAAGGCATCGGCAACCCTAACTCTCAAGAAATGCCAGCTCACGCGGTGGGCGGTGGGGTGGGGTGGGGTGGGGTGGGATGTGTGGAGGAAATAGCCCTGTGATGGGAAAGGCAAAAAGGAAGCCAGAGAGGCCTCCGGCGGTGGAGGAGGGGAGCTGGGAGGGACCGCAGGGGGATCGGCTCTCTAATTGAGTGTGCTTCTGGTTAATTAATTTTTAGCACTTCTGCGCTGGCAGAACAGAAGGAGGGGAGGGGGACGGGAGCGGTGCCTCCTCCATCCCTGGGGGGGGCTCCAGCTCTGATCCCAAAGGACCCATTTCGGTGGATGTTCTGAGTCCCAGCCAATCAGCATCTCTGGGAAGGTTCCCAACTAAAGGGGTGAAGCCAGGGTCCATTTCTGGCCAGTTGGTTCCCTCCTTCTCTGGCTGCTGCAGCCCAGACTGCTCTTTCCCACTGTGTAGCCATCGAATTCTTGTACCTGTGCTTGCTGCAGTATCTTGTGGCAGTGAGTTCCAAAGAGTAATCTTTGGTTGCGGGGGACGGAGAAGGTTTTCCTTTTGTCCCTCCTCACCCATCACCCGACTGCTGTTTGATACATGAGATGTTCCAGGTGTCTTTTCCCGTCTCCCCACCATCTATAGTTGCCATCTCTGGGTTGGGAAATTCCTGGAGATTTGGGGGTAAAGCCTGGGGAGGGGAGGGACCTCAGCAGGGCATCATGCCATAGAATCCTCCCTCCAAAGCAGCCGATTTCTCCAGGGGAACAGGTCTCTGTCACGCAGAGATGAGGTGTAATTCCGAGAGAGCTCCAGGTCCCACCTGGAGGTTGGCAGCCATACTGCCACCCCAGGAGTGGGGGGGGCTTTCAGGGGGAGAGGGAGAGGATTTGTGCCTCTGCTGCAGGGTTGGATCTTTGCCAGTGGGGCTAGTTGGGGCAAAGCCAGGCTCTCTCTGTGGGAGAGTTTATTCAAAAGACAATCTGGGAAGAACTTCCGGGGGGGGGGGGGGAGCCGGGGCCAAACCTCAGCAGATCCCTCAGGGCCTGTGAGCACTGCGCTTATAAGAGCTACTCCAGCGTAGTGCAGAAAATTTGGTTAGCCTCTTGCAGCTGAAAGAAAGGAAAACATTTTGGGGCAGCAGCTTAAAGAGCAACGGATTTATTGCGGCATGACCTTTCACGGGCAATGGTCGACTTTGTCAGGTACATGAAAGATGCCCCCCCCTTCACTGGCAGATAGATCACCCTTGATGGTGTTAGAGGGAGAAACGCCAGGAGGGAGTCCCTACTCCATGCGACAACAGGCGTTGCCCGCGATATTCCTTTATGCACACCAGAGTGTTGCAATGACCAGCAGTCTTCGCTGCCTTGGCTGTAGCTAACACCCCAGGAGCAGGAGAGGAAGGCCCACCCAGTTGGGAACAGCCTCCATCAGGGCACAGGTTTCTTCTACTGAAATATACTGGGTTCAGACGCATAGAGTGATCAGCACATAGTTTATTAAGTGAGTTAAGCCAGAACAAGACAACGCTAGCAGGGCCAAAGCCCTGCTTATATGCATGCAAAACACTCCACCCCACAGGCACTCACTCCCCATGACAGGCTATTTACAAAACATGACTACTTGACTGGTTTACTTCAGAGTCCTGGTCGGCTATTGTTCTTGTGTTCCATGCTCAGTCAGTCTCTAGGGTGATTCAATCAGGGATTATTCAGTCAGGGATGATTCAGTCCCAATATATAGCATCTACCCTACCTGATCACAATTTCAGTTGCTTGTGTGACTTACAACTCCATCATTTGCCCTGTTGGCATAGAGTGGGGGGCAATGCTCCCTCTAATCTATGGAGTCTTGAGCAAAAATTCTACTTTGTGAGCCACTGGCATTGAAGTTGTGAGTGAGCGCTTTGGCTGCGGCATCAATCAGTTTGCTCCAGAGCCATCCTTCCTGAGCTAAGACAAAAGTGTGTGAGTTGGAGGCTGAAAACATGTTAGCTAGCTCTTACTAAATCAGCTTAGAGGGCATGCTGGCTGGGGAGTGCAGGAAGCCAGGGCTGAGACGGGTGACGGAGCAGGTTTCCTCCCCCATAGAGCAGTTGGAAAGTGCTGCCCAAGGGAAAGGTTTTCACAGTCACTGACCTCTGGGGGTGGCTCTGGGAAGGCTGAGTTTTGGGATCTCCATGCCCCACTAAAGCATCTGGCCTGGTCCATGTCAGACAGCAGAAGGCGGGGCTTGCTGGGCCTTTGGTTGGAAGCAAAAGGTCGCTTTAGGGTGTGGGGGGGTGCTGATGGGCGCAGTGATGCTGACTGACATCCTTTCCAAGGGGGTTTAGGAAGTGGGCGGGGCCAAGCAGAGGGGCTTCTGAGTGGTCATTGGAGCTCTGACTGGCTGTGCAGAGGAGTGTGATGTTTCAGCAGCAGTTGCCAACGCAGTCTTGGTTTTATTCCCTCTCTCCCCTCTTTCCCCGTGTATTTTTTAAATTAACCCTCTTCTCCCCTGGACTTCCTCCGGTATGGGTGGATCTGCCTCCGGAAGGAGCAGTTTTGTTGCTGACTCTCGCAGAAGTGTGATGCCGCCAGGTGGTCACCTCTGACTCATGGCGACCCAGTGAATCAACGTCCTTTAGAACTTTCTCTCCTTGACAGCCTTGCTCAGGTCTTGCAAATAAAAGAATACATCAACTACAGCTTATTTGGAATATGCTTAGGTTGTTGTGAAAGCGGGACGTGACCTGAAGAGGAGAGTTCAAATCCTGGTTTGTCTTGCCAGATGCTGGTTCCGTGGCCTCTGCACTCTTCCCTTGCCTCTCATGGCTTGTACTGCACTGGGCCACAAGACACAATGAAGCCACAGAGTGTTCGTGGTTTGCATGTCACACTTGAGTTAAGACCAGTTACAGTGAATGGCTTTAGATTCTGGTTTGAATTTCCTGTGTTCACCTTCAGTCACCGCCTAGGGGCCTCTTTCCGGTGCCTGGCCCAGGATGGCTTGGACAGTTGTCACCAGGGGAAGGGCCTTCTGTGTTGTGGCCCCTTAACCCTGTGGAATGCACCCTTGGCTGGCACCCAAGCCCTGCTGGACCTGTTTGGTTTTCTGCAGCGCAGGCAAGGCCGAATTGTTTAGGTTGGCCGACTTGTGCGTAATCCACATATTTGGGTTGGGTTTTTTAGTGGTGCGGTGGCTACCACATATTTTAACGGCTTAAGATCTTTATGTTAATATTTTATATTTGTTATCTGTTTTTATGTTGCTTTAAACTTATTCACGTGGTTTTAATGCTGTAAGTCACGCAAGATCCTTTGGGTGAGTGGCCACTGATGGACCTCTGCTCCAGATGTTCATCCAGTTCCCTCTTGAAGCCCTCCGTGCTTGTAGCCGCCACCCCCTCCTGGGGCAGTGAATTCCACGTCTTAATCACTCTTTGGGTGAAGAAGGGCTTCCTTTTACCTGCTCTGTTTCATTTATCTGTTCGTTTCAGTGCAGCTTGTGTAGGAGAAATGCCCCTGGGATTGCACCTTATGGGTTGAACCTGTCTTCCTCTCTCTGCCCCTTTTTTTTGGGGTGGGGGATGCAGGTTGAACCTCTCCCCAAAGCTTTTCTGTGCCCCCTCCCAAGATGTTGTCCCCCCGAGCACTGGCTCTCCTGGGTCTTGAGGTACAGGGGAGGGAGGGGGGTGAGCTGGCTTCACCCTGGGGAGGAGCTGTGGCTCAGTGGTTCAGTTCAACAGGTTCAGTCCCTGACATCTCCAGTTGAAAAGAGCAGGTAGCAGATGATGCAAAAGACCTTTGTCTCTGCCACTGAAGGGAATTGAAGCACAAGGTACTATTATTTCTTGAACAGGCAGGAAGTGGCATTATTGTGTCCCTGAAATATGTACCAAGGAATCAGTCCTCGACATCTCCAGTTAAAAGGACCAGGCAGGAGGCGATGTGAGAGACCTCAGCCTGAGACCCTGTAGAACCACTGCCGGTCTGAGTAGACAATACTGGCCTTGATGGACCAAGGGTATGACTGAAGGCTTCCTTTGGAGAAGAGCTCAGGGTAGAGCCTCTGCTTGGCATGCAGAAGGTCCCAGGTTCAACCCCCGGCATCTCCAGTTAAAAGGACCAGGCAGGAGATGATGTGAAAGACCTCCACCTGAGACCCTGGAGAGCTGTAAAGAGTGGCCATGGCTCAGGGGCAGAGCCACTGCTTGGCATGCAGAAGGTCCCAGGTTCAATCCCCGGCAGCATCTCCAGTTTAAAAGGACCAGGCAGGAGGTGATGGGAAAGACCCTTCTGTTCCAGGGACCCTGGAGAGCTGCTGCCAGTCCAGGTAGACAACTTTGACCTTGATGGATTGATGGTCTGATTCGTTTGTTAATTCACTGGGGTTCCATTTACAAGGTTCACCTGAAGAAAAGCGTGGACTGAAATTCTCATGCTGGAGATGTGGTCTGAAGCCTAGCGAAGGGGCCAAGAGCAGCTGATGCGATGGGGGAACGCCATGGAAGAAGCTCTGAGCTTAACCCAAAGGGAATGGGGGATGTATCACTGTAAGAGGCCACAGCCCTTTCTGGAGGAGCGCTTGCTTTGGATGCAGGAGGCCTGGCTTCAGTCCTTGGCACCTCCAGTTAAAGGGCCCTGGAGAGCCGCTGGCCGGCAGAGGAGTCAGAGTTGAGCTGTATGGGCCAAGGGCCTGATTTGGCCAAAGTCAGCTGTGTACGTCTGCATGTATAATTTCAAAAATATATCTATCTATCTTTGTCAAGGGCACAGAGCTGGTAGCCTATTGGTTGGGCTGAGGGTTATGTACACATGTACATTCACTGCCATGCGCTCCCTTTCCCTCTCCCTCCCTCTCTCTCTTCAGCGGATCTTTTTTTGCCTCCCCCTCACTCCTATGATCAAGGCATTCTAACTGCAGTTTTAAAACCCTCCTCCCACCCCAACATCCGTCTGACCATATATTTCTGTCTGTCTCTCTGAGACATGCATGCATTTTCCTGGCAGTCGGTCCTTTCTCCTTCTTGTTTCTCATCCCACACCCCAGCTCCAGATTTAACCCTCTTTCGGCTTCCTGGAAAAATGGGGAAGGGGGGAGGAGATTTTGTGCACAGAGAGGGCCTGGCAAGCCTGGCTTCCAACCCAACTCTCTTTCTGATCCAGGTGGATCAGTTGGGCAGGTGGAAGGGGAATTCTGTGAGTGCCCCTGATACTTGCCACATTCATTCATTCATTCATTCATTCATTCATTCATTCATTCATTCATTCACTCTCTCTCTCTCTCTCTCTCTCTCTCACAGACACACACACACACACACACACACATACTCTCTCTCTCTCTCTCTCTCTCTCTCTCTCACAGACACACACACACACTCTCTCTCTCTCTCTCTCTCTCTCTCTCTCTCACAGACACACACACACACACACTCTCTCTCTCTCTCTCTCTCTCTCACACACACACACACACACACACACACACACACACACACACACGCCCTGTGATGGTGGTGTGTTCTCCAACCTTTCCACAAAGCAGAAATCCCCACGCATCCTGTCTTTCCTTCTCCCTCTCAGTTTTTGTTGGACACTTTTGTTTGCATACTGGACCCGGGGTGGCAGCATCTATGCCCCCTCCCCCATGCAGTGTGTGTCCTTATATTTATTTATTTATTATTTCATTTATACCCTGCCCTCCCCGCAAAGCAGGCTCGGGGCGGCTTACATTCCTCTAAACATATGGCGCAATACACAAATAGCAATAAAATAACAATTAAAACCCCAGTATGAGAGGAAGGGGGCCGGCGCCATCTCTGCCCTGCCCTGCCCGCACTTCCTTTGAACTTCATGAACTTTCTCGTTCTGCTCCGTCCGGGCCCTTGCCAAGGGAATACTTACGGGGATTGGGAGAGGAGTCTGTCTGTCTGTCTGTCTGTCTGTCTGTCTGTGTGGGCAGCGCTGTGTGTCAAGACAGACAAGCATCTTTGCACATGGCCCACCCCACCTTCCACTCCCATTTCAGTCTCTTCTGGTGCTTGGAGGGTTAACCTCCGGTGACGCTGCTACCTCCACATACCGCCCACCTTCCTTGCCAGCTGAATCCTTTCCAGTACTCGAGAGGTTAACCTTTTCCATCTCTCTTTGCCTCCTCCCTCCCTCCCTCCCTCCCCCCTCCCTCCCTTTTTCTCTCTTTGTGCCCCCTTCTCTTCCACCAACCCCCCCCCCTCTGTGGTTGCTCCATATTCCTCATCCCTCTCCCCTCCCTCTTGAAGGGAAGCAGCAGGAGGTTTCGGTCTCTCTCCACCAATTCCCTCCCCAGATCTTAGAAGGCAAACCTCTTCCTGGCCTCGCCCCCCCCCTCCCCGCCTCTCCCCCCTCTTCTCCCCCACCCCTCGGCTTTCCACCTCTGCACCTCTCCCCGGCTGCCCATCTTGAAGGGAGAAAGGATCCTCGGAGCAGCCCGCGTCCTCTCCACCATCACGCCCTCCCCTTCCTTTTCCACATTCTGTCACTTCCCCCCCCTCCACTCACCGCAAGCCTCTCCCCCCCCCCCCGCCTTCCCCTTCCGTCTCTCCTTTCACACACGCTGCCTTCCCCTCCTTGCACACTCGCACATCTTGCAACAGCCTCCCCCCCCTTCGCTCAAATGTCAGCTTCTGCACCCTTAGGGAACACCAAAGGGTAGTCCGGGGGGGGACGCAAGGGCACCAGCACCCCCTCCTCCACGCTAAGCCGAGGCTACCCACGAGCAATTGGAAGGGGGCAAGCAGTAACCCTGAACCCCGGAATATCTGATGTTCTACAGACCTTTCCCAGCTAGGTGCTTGAGTCAAGGAAGGAATGGATTGCCTGTGTATAGTCACTACCAAGGTAAGATTGCCACCTCCTTTTTTGGGGGACGGGGGGAAATAGATTGGCGTTTGTGTGTTTCGAACTGTGGGCAGTTTTGCCCACCTCTGCAAAGAGCGTGGAGGGGGGGGGGAGGAGGCTGTACGGAGTAAGGTGTGTGTGCGCGCGCGGCGGGCGGGGTGGGGGGCGAGGGAGAGATGCTGTTGCTGACTTGGGTGTGGAGCCGGACGGCTTGGCACAGCCGAGGTGCCGAGGTGGTCCATTGGTGTTGGGAGGGGGGGGGGGTAGAGATGGAAGACGGCTGTTGCTGGAAGTGGGAGGGAGGCTTCGGAAGCCAACCCCCCCCCCCGGCTTTCACGAACAGTTTCCATGGAGCTGATGAATGCGTGGGTTAAGGCTGTTTCGGGTGATGTGGGGGAGTTATGGGGCTGGCGGCGCTTTGGCTGCCGGGGGTGGGGGGTGGGATTGTCCCCATCGCGCCGAGGGGGCCGGGAACTGTCCGGGGTGCTGGAGCACGGGGAGCTGGCCCTGGTGCTGGAGCCCTGGCGCTGTCCGTGGTGCTGAAAGGGAGATGCCGGCGGGTTTGCGTTCTACAGCGCTTGCGGCGGTGGAAGTGCCCATGACGGTGCGGGAGCAATGGACACACAGCACCGCACGGCTGACACCGGGTGCAGATTTTGTGTGTGAATGTCACATCACAGAGATCCGGGGGAGAGTGGGGCTAGAACGGAATGACACCCCCAGCCCCCTTTCTGCTTGGGAAAGAGGCTCCGATCGTGTGGTCTCTCCTCCCTAGGATTAGGGAGAAAGGAGCGCAGTCCGTGACAAGGGGAAGGGCTCAGGGCCCCTTGCATTTTGCTTCCCCCTCCATCAAGTCGATCAAGTAGAAGGGGAAGCCTTGAAGGGGAGGGGGGGCTTTTGCAATAGGGTCTCGGTTTGGAGATGGCCAAGAGATCTCAGCCTCGGTCCAGGTGTTATGGGGGTGGGTGGCTCATGCTGATGGCCAGGGGGCACTGGGTTGTGGAAAAGGTGCCCAGGCATGGCCAAGGAGGGCAGCATGCTAGATTTGGGCCTTGGTGGACTCTCTGGGGCTGGGGGGGGGGCTGCTTCATTTTGTCCAAGGGTCAAGGGTGCCGGTAGCAACAGGGAAGAGGGGTCCTCTTTTCTGTTGGAGGTCTCTCTGATATGGAGAAGATGAGGCTGCCCCGTCTCTGCATTCCTTACTGCCTCCCAAGTCCTCTTCCAGATGTTCCCTCCAGCTTTCCCTTGGCTTCCTTTTCGGGCGGGCGTCATGGAGATCTTCAGGCCTCATTTAGGGCCTGGTTTGGTACAGTAGGGTTGGATTAGACTCTTCTTCCACCACAGCCTGATAGCTGTCCTTTCTCTTAAGCAGTGTGCTGAAAAGCCTTCCTGTAGGCATATGGCAACAGCAAGTGGGCGACTCGGTGGGGTGAGAAAGAGATTCAGGGCCTGTCTGTGCCAAGATTGGGGGGGGGGGGGGGGGAGAGGCTGGTTTTGAAGGCACAAGGGATGGTCGGGAGTTGGGAGAGAGCATCTTCCGAGAGCCACCCTTCTCATTTCTAGGTATTCAGCTGTTCACAAACTTTCCTTACTTCCAAGGACAGGAGATGAGAGAAGCAAAGAGCATCAGCCCAGAGCAAATGTGGCGTGCAGGGGCTGAGAGAAAGCAAGGCGAGAAATTGTCTCCTTCTGTTCAAAAAAGAAAAGAGATCTCTTTGCATTGGGTTGCTGTCTGCTCCATGGAAACCTAGAGCAATTCCACATCCCATCGGGCCTTTGGAAACAGAATGATTCAATCCTGATTAATCAGGGTGAGGCAAATGCTTAATTATAAAAGAAGGCAAGGGCTGGGGCGAGAGAGAGAGGGGGGGGTTCCAGGGGTGCCAGTGAACAGGTGTTTGCTTCAGACTGGGCATGCTTAAATGGGAGCTCTTCCTGGGGGTTCTTGGGAGAAGAAGGCGGAGGGGGGGTTGCGAGCACATCACAGAGGTGTATGTGTGGGGGGAAAGGGAGACAGAAATAGCACAGAAAGGAGCCATTCCGTTCCGCCCGTCAAACACACGCAGTGCTTGCTAAATACCACACTCAAACTGTACATGAATGCTGATTTCGACTGGGGGGGGGGGGGTTGCCGTGTGCGGCTGGTAGGAACTGGTGGTGGAAACTGCAGTAGTTGTCAGCTTCCAATTGGTTGGAGAATTGGGGGGGATTAGAGAGGTCTAAAAGGGAGTGTCATGGGGGGATGAAATGAATAGGTTTTCTTTTTCCTATAGACTCTTGCTTGGGAGGGGGGAGACACAGGCTGTGAAATTAAATTGGTCCAGTACAAATTGGGAGGGGGTAGAAGGGGGGGGGGGTCTGAATTTTGCTACTAGACCTTAGAGGACTTGGGCGCTGTTGTAAGATTTTGTGGGGGTGGGTAGTTTGCTATTGGGGTTCATGTTTCAATTTGGGGTGACAGGGTTGAGGAATTTCCCCTTTCCAAACTGATTTGGGGGGGATGCGAGTTGACAGGGTCAAGATAAATTTAATTTGACAGTTCCCCATGTGTGTCTGAACTCCCAGTAGGGTAAGAATGGACTGCATTTTTTAAAGTACATTTGAGGTGTAGTCCAGAGAGAGAGAGAGAATCAGTGCTGTGCATTTGCACTTGTGGAAAGCACCGGCGGGTGGGAACACCAATTAATGTGGGGATGCCAAAGCATGGCTTGCAGCACAGCAGCAGACCCTTCGTGGAAGGAAGTCATTTGTAGGGGGCTGCTTTCCACACTGCAGAGAGCCTCCCCCCCCTTCCATAAATTGCCCAGGTCCATTAATAATGGATGTAGGCTGTGAGTGATTGATTGGAGGCCTTTTCCTGCAGCTGATCTGTCTTGGCTTTTATCGGATCTTCTCAGGACTGGCCGTGAATTGGTTGCTGGGTGGGGAAGGGAGGAAGGTCCCGTGAGGTTTATTGAATGGATGTCGGCTTCCTTCCTTCCTCGATCCAGGCCGAGGAGGTGACCACAAATCTATCTCCTTGGTTCCCCGCTTGTCATCAGGTGACTGAAAGATCTTGGCTTGCCTGGGGAGTGAAAATCCTTCCTTCAGCACTAAGCGCTGAGAACTGGCTCCAGAGAGGGGCACGTGGAGGGCGGGGGGGGGGACGACTCTGGGGGAGTTTTCATTCATAGATTCCTTGGCTCTCTGGTGTGGGGGGGAGGTGTCAAGAGCAGGTGATGCAGGTGGGTTGGGAGGGGCTCTTCTCCTGGAACGTACTTCCTGCCCTCAGTTCAGGATGTGTTCAGAGCAGCATCCTGATAATTCCCCCCCTTCCGCCCCAGCCGTAGAGCCTGTTGAAGAGGGAATGTGGAAGTTCTTCAGTGGCAGGAGTGGGTTTTTGCTGCTGGGCTCCGAAGCCCACGTGGAGAAGGCAATTCGGGGAAAAATCAAGACCATGTATTTTATTTCTGCTGAGCTTCTGCATCACTTTATAACTCTGCTAGGTTCCCCATCCCCACAAAGTAGTTTGTGGCCAAGTTAACAATACATGTAACAGAACATCCTAATAAGCTACTAAAGCAAAAAAACCACAATGCAAGTATAATGGGACCACGCTGTGTGGTGAATATCTGGGGTCAGGGACGCAAAATACTTCGCAAACTAAGAGCGGAGGGGAAGTTGGAGAAGACGGCATTGAGCGTGTGAACAAGCCCTACAGCGTGGCAGGGCTGCGATCCCTGGCATGTGTAACCTGGCCTCCTCTGACTGTCAGGGCTTCTCCAGGGTCTCAGGAAGAGAGAGGCTTTCCCCATCACTCGCTGCTGGAGAGATCTTTGGATGGCAGGTGCCAGGGATTAAACTGGGGCCTCCTGCCACTGAGTCACAGTCTGCGTCTCCCTGTACCAAGCCGCCCAACACTGAGTTAACCCGTCTATCTCAGTCTGGTCTACTTTGGTTGTCAGCCATTCTTCAAGGTCACAGGATGGGGTCTTTCCCAGCACGGGGGACTGGAGGATTTTAGCTGGAGACCGCCCCTGGGACCCTCTGGGTGCCAAGCAAGCATCCGAGTCTGGCCTGTCTCACCCAAGTTTGTCCCTTGAGGTTGTTCGTAGCTCTCCAGGATTTCTGGCAGGGAGGCGGCTGCATTGCTGCTCTGTGCTGCCTGGGATCCTCGGAGTGGAGCTCTCAGCTGCTGCCGAGCCCAGGGCCTTCCGCCTGCAAAGGCTCCGCTCTACCACAGAGCTGCAGTCCCTCCCTGACTAGGCCCGATGCTCCAGGTGCCAGAGGCTACAGGTGGCCTGGATTCCCTTCCCTCCCTGGGATGCTTCTTGATGGTAGACAACTTTCTGGGGCCTGCTGGAACAGCTAAGGCGTGGGGGGGAACTGTGTGCGAATCCCGCTAGGTTTTCTCCAGGGCTTGACTGCCTCTGGTTCTTCTGGTTCCTCTGGGGCGGGGGTCTCAAACTGACACGGCTGCTTCACCTTTTATTCTGGAGCAATGTGGGGAAGGTTGCTGAGCAATGCTCCCTCTAAGCTGTGGAGTCTTGTGAGCAAAAATTCTACTTTGTGCGCTCCTGGCATTAAAGTGGTGAGCAAGCAATTTGGCTACTGCATAAATTAGTTTGCTCTGGAGCCATCCTCCCTGAGCAGAGACAAAAATGTGTGAGCCAGAGGCTAAAAGACTGTGAGCTAGCTCACATTAATTCAGCTTAGAGGGAACACTGTTGCTGAGCCATTTCTGCGTGTACGGGGAAGGACAGGATGCTTCCCAGTACTACAGCAAAGGCCTCAAAAGACGGTTCCTGCAACTGGGGAGGGGGGATGTCCCCCAAAAAGATTCTGGGTGGTAATTTCCATGTGGACTTGTAGAGGCTTCTTCTGAGAACACAGACAGAGGCACAGAGGTTTCCAGAGGGGCTCTAGAGGAACCGGGCTGGCTGGAAACATTCTGGTACCGGAGGCAGAAAATCCCAAACCCTCCTTGCCTCCTTCTGCTGAAGACGGGACATAGTCCACCAGGATTCACACCTGTAACTGGCAAAGAGGGTATGTTGCAGTTGTGAGAGTTTTGTCCCGACAGAGAAGGCGGACATGCTGTCCCCCCCACCGCCACGCTGTCCCCAGGCATGGATTCCTTGAAAGAGCACTGCCCATCCTTTTGCAGGAGTGGAGGTGTGGGGGGACATCCGGTGGCTGGGTGACACTTCCGTGTGGGCCTCTGCATGTGGGGGGGGGGGACGCCGGTGTGGCTTCTGCCATTGATAAGTCGGGTGTGGAGTGAGTCATCGGTGGCGCTGGTGGCAACGATGGTGGTATGGTGTGTGTGTGTGAGAGAGAGAAACTAAATATAGGAGAGAGACATTGTGAGCCAAGGAAATGCTTCCGAGATGCGGGGTGAGCACACCAGGACTGGCCTCTGGCTGCCCCCACGTCATGGGTGGGTGGCCGAGAAACCTTTTAGACCCAAGAGGGGCTTGCCGGGGGGGGGGGGGCGGCTTTTTGTGAGGTTGAGGGGGGTGAAGGGAAAGTTGCAACAAGCACTCCCCAGGGGCACCGCCTCTGAGGGAGGGGGGCTCCAGGCCCATTTTTTTTGAGCCCTCATCTGTGAAACAAAGCTTGCTTATTATTTATTGATTTGCTTCATTTTGGCCCCCCACTTCCCTCCCCCCGGTGGGGACCCAGGCTGGCTTACCTCCTTCTCCTCTCCTCCATTTTATCCTCACAACAGCCCTGTGAGGTAGGTGAGGCAGAGAGTGAGTGACTGGCCCAAGGTCACCCAGTGGGTGTCCGTGGCAGAGTGGGGAATTCGGACCCGGTCCTCACAGATCCTTGCCTGATGCTCTAGCCACTATACCTCACCACTTGCAAATGTCTACCCGAAAAGGGAACCCCACAGGTATGGAAGTAGGTATGCCATCGGTTTGCATCTATATATTTCTCATTGGGGAAACTTCTGGAGCCTGCTTTCCCCGCTGGGTCCCAAAGCCAGAGTTGCCGCAGGACCCACCGCACAGAACATACAACCCAACACTGAAAACAGCCAATCGATGCAAACCAAAGCTGCCCCTTTGAAACGTAAAACCCACCATCTCCAGTGCATTGAAATATTAACCGGTATTGTAAGCTATTTATCAAAAGCAACTCCACCATTCAGCGGCAAGGGGGGAAAAAATCTTTTAAAAGGCCTCCAAATTAAAAGGCTATCTTTGCAGCTGTTCCACAGCTGGGGGGGAGAGAAATTAGCCCACATGACCCTCCCCGAGGAACCCATTCCAGGGAACACGGTAATGGCCCTCCTCTCTGCCTGAGCTCTGTGCCAAGAAAAAACTGAGCCCGTATAGATTATTGGAAGCAAACAAATCTATACCCTCTTCTCTGCGTGATATTATTTTGCTTTAGCTACTCTATCAGGAAGGGCGGGGGAGAGGGTGACCATTCAGCCATCAGGTAGGGGCCGTGGCTCAGTGGTAGGGCATCCACTTGACATTCTGAAGGTCCCAGGTTCAATCCTCGGCATCTCCAGTTGAAAGGATCAGGTAGGAAGTGATGTGAAAGACCTTTCTCTGCAAGAGACCCTGGAGAGGGGTCATAGCTCAGTGGTAGAGCATTGGCTTGGCAGACAGAGCATCCCAGGTTCAATCCCCGGCATCTCCAGTTAAAAGGACCTGGTAGTGGGTGATGGGAAAGACCTCTGCCTGAGACCCTGGAGAGCTGCTGCCAGTCGGAGTAGACAATATTGACCTTGAGGGACCAAGGCTCTGATTCAGTATAAGGCATGAATTCATGTGGGTGCTTTCAGGTGCATAACAATGAAGAAAAGGGGGCATTCGGATATGTGCAGAGTGCCTTTTATTGGGCACCCACGATCAAATGACTCACACACATTTAAGGGCAGGCTGAACATCCTCAGTGTTTTTGAGCTTGGGCTCTACTCAGACTTAGGAGCGCGGCCATGGCTCAGTGGAAGAGCCTCTAAAAAACTCTGCCTGAGACCCTGGAGAGCCGCTGCCAATACCCCCTCTAAGCGGTGGAGTCTTGTGGGCAAAAATCCTGCTTTGTGAGCTACTGGCATTAAAATCATGAGGGAGCAATTTGGCTGCTGCATAAATCAGTTTGCTCTGGAGCCCTCCTTCCCGAGCTAAGACAACAATGTGTGAGCTGGAGGCTAAAAAACTGTAAGCTAGCTCACTCTCTCTCAGCTTAGAGGGAACATTGGCCCTGCTGCCAGTCTGAGTAGACAGTCCTGACTTTGGTGGACCCGGGGTCTGATTCAGTATAGGTGATCTTCTGCGTGTGTTCATTGATCAGGATGGGCCGCCATGTTAGTCTGATGGTAGCAGCAGAAAAGAACACGAGCCCAGGAGCATCTTAAAGACTCACAGAATCGGTGGCGGGGTCGGAGCTTTTGTGAGTCACTGCTCCCTTCTCAGAAGAAGGGAGCAGTGACTCACAAAAGCTCCCACCCTGCCACAGATGTTGTTAGTCTTTGAGGTGCTGCTGGACCCTCACTCTTTACTCATGTGTTCACGTGAGCTATAAATTCATTCTGGCCTCCTCTTCCCACTTCCCCAGCATAAGGACATAAGAGAAGCCAGTGTTGGATCAGGCCAGTGGCCCCTCCAGTCCAACACTCTGTGTCACACAGTGGCCACAAACACCAGGTGCCCTCAGGAGGTCCACCAGTGGGGCCAGGACACTAGAAGCCTGTTCTTGCTCCCCACTTTCCAGACTCTTCTCAAGCACTTTTGGGCCTCTTTGGTGTCCAAAGGACTAGCAGCTTGATTTCTGGAAAGTACCGAGAAACTGCCCTTTGGATGTCGAACTTGCCTCCAGCTTTTCTTCTGTCTTACTAAAAGGAATCCAGAGCGGCTATCGTCCTCTTCCTACCCCCCGACCCTCACATTCAGCCCTGTGAGGCAGGCCAGGGGGACAGTGACCAGCCCAGGGTCACCCAGCTACCTCCATGGAGAGTAAGAATTTGAGCCTGGGTCTCCCCAGTCCCAGGTCATCATTAGAACCACCACACTGCACTCGAGATATTGTAAAAAATAGCTTGCAGGCCTGTAAAAATTCAAACTGCAAAAAAATCATTTTTCATTAACATTAAAGCCATCTGTGACCACTGGTTCCCCCCTACTTTTCCACTTTCTTTTGCTACAGTATAGTTTAACACGTCCCGTTCACACACTCAAAGAGCCAGATTCGAGTCCAGGAGCCTCTTAGAGACCAACAAGAGTTTCAGAGTGGAAGCAAAGCTCCTGGACTTGAATCTGGCTCATCTAGTACAGACTGGAACGGCATCCATCTGGAACACATCCAAGTAGCTGGCAAAGGGCTCCAGCATCTGGAGTCCTGGGGGCTGGCTGAGAAAGGTCAAAGCCAGCCTTGAAGGGAGAGACCCCAGCTTACTGGTAGCCGAAGATCCTCCCAAGGACAATGCCCAGGGCATCTCCTGTCAAAACTGTCCCAGATCCACCCCTCACGGCTCAAGACCACACCGCCAATTGGCACAGACTGTCAGCTAATGCTGCCATCCCCTGCCCGGGAGGTGGGATGGCTGAGCCCATGACGTCAGTCCTGTGTAATGTTATGTTATAGTTCTCATGGCATGCTTATCGCTCTCCCTACTGCTTCGACCTTGAGCGACTGTTGGTGCCGACTCATGTATCTTTTCTTCTGTCTGGCCATAGGCCTTCCCGCTTATTCCTTGGGAACTGTTAACCAGTATTTTAAGCGCCTTTTTCCTGACCTAATGATTGGTTACATTACAGTACCAGTCCTCTCTTTGAATTCTGTATAATTGTCCTGGGTCCGATAGTGCCTGCCATTACCAACACAAGAAGTGCAGATGACCATGGCAGACCCTTCTCAATAAAGCTTTCCTGTTTAAGGACACTTCTTGTTGACTGACTGCAGGACTCTCACATAGACCAGCAGTCTTCAGTCCTTCCGAACCCAGGGCCTACTGAGCTGCCGGCCGTTGCATCACAGTCATGTGACAGGAAGAGGGGGAACCAGAATTCTGCCCCCCCCCCCGTGATGTAAAGCCAGGGCTGTGGGCAGCAGCTGAAGGGGGCGAGGGGGGGGGGCGTGCAGAGAGAAGCAGAGAATTTCATAGCCCAGCGGAGGTGAAAAACACCTGGGGCAGGCACATGGACAGGGTTGCCATCCCCCGGGTGGGAGCTGGAGATCTCCTGGAAGTACAACTGACCTCCAGGTGAAAGAGCCCTGTTCCCTTGGAGGAGCAAAGGGCAGGTTCAGAGGGGGGACTATGTGGCCTGATGCTCTACCGAGGTCCCTCCCTTTCCCAAACCCCACTCACCAAACTATTTCAGAGCTTGCAACCGTATACAGGGGCCAGTGGTCTGTTTCTGGCTCAGGTGCCTTCCTATGCTTGGGAGAGTCCATGGCTCAACGGTGGAGTACCTGCTTGGCACGCAGCTCTCCAGTTACAGGTTTTTGGTTACCGGGACTGGGAGGAACTCCTCTCTGCCGGAGACCCCGCATCCAGGGGGCTCAGGGAAGATACAGCCCAGCTGTTGTGGGTCATGTGCTTTTGTAATTACGGACATGTGTTTAAGGCACTCGTGTCTGGGGCCACACTGGCTCCAAAAGGGGACAGAAGGAGTTGTGTCCTGCTGCCCCGTTTGGCTTGAGTGTGGTGCAAGCCAGCATGGGGCGATGGTTAACCTGTTGGACTAGGAACTGGGAAGCGCCATCTCAAATCCCCGCTTTGCCATGGAAGCTTGCCCGGTGGCCTTGGGCCAGTCACACGGCCTATCCTACCTCACCGGGTTGTCGTGAGGCTAAAACGGAGGAGAGGAGAATGACGTAAGCCACTTTGGGGAGAAAAGGGGAAGCCAGGGAAGCAAATAAACAAATAAGCCAAACCATTACATAAGTCTGCACATTTAGATGATAAGCCTGGTTGGTTCCAGCACAATGGGTCGGATTCCCCAGGTCCATTTCACTCATCGGGGCGGGGGGCCTCCTCCTGCATCAGAAGAAGGCCTTGCCTTTACCTAAAGAAGAAGTCTTGATGGTTAGAGCACGGCTTGTTTGAGACTGGCTCTCCCCCTAAGGGCTGACGATCCAGACAGAACATAAGAACATCGGAGAAGCCAATGCTGGATCAGGCCCATGGCCCATCCAGTCCAACACTCTGTGCCACACAATGGCCAGAAAATACCAGGTGCCCTCAGGAGGTCCAGCAGTGGGGCCAGGACACTAGAAGCCCTCCCACTGTTGCCCCCCCCCCCAAGCACCAAGAATACGGAGCATCACCTGCCCCAGACTGAGAGTTCCTATCTATACCTTGTGGCTGATAGCCACTGATGGACCTCTGCTCCAGATGTTTATCTAATTCCCTCTAAGAACAATGGCCTTGAGTGATTGAGGCATTTTCACTCCACTTTACATGGTTTGGACCAGTGTTCCCTCTAAGCTGAGTTAGTGTGAGCTAGCTTACAGTTTTTTAGCCTCTGGTTCAGACATTTTTGTCTTAGCTCAGGAAGGACAGCTTCGGAGAAAACCAATTTATGCAGCAGCCAAATCACTCACTCACAGCTTTAATGCCAGAAGCTCACAAAGTAGAATTTTTGCTCAGAAGACCCCACAGCTTAGAGGGAGCCTTGGTTTGGACTGCAAGTTTTGGTGTCGCTTGAATCTCCCCTTCAGCCAGATGTGTGCAGGTCTAATGGCAACAGTTTTTTTGGGGGGGCAGTTTGGTCATCTCTGGGGGTTTCAGTGCCAGGCTGCCGAGGAACACGAATGAGGAGAGGACTTCCAGTGTTATTGACACCACCTGGGCTAAGAAATGTGGCTTTTAAGTTGTTGGGGTTCCGGTTTGTCCCCTCCCCCCAAAAAAGGAACCCCCCAAAAGTAAGTTTGCTATGAAACAGTCCCAAGTTCTCCACTTGGAATGAAAAGATGTCTCCAAAGCGAATAGGTGTACCTCTAGAGGGCTTAATAATTCATTGCTCTTGCAGGCCCTCGCTTTTGAAAGAACGTGGGATTTGCCTGAAGAGGGAATGGCGGAGCAAAAATACGGGGCTGGGTCAGGGATGGGAGTGGGAAGGGTTGTGGGAAGGGGGGCAGACTGTGGCCCATGCAAGGTCTCTCTGGGTTCCAAGCCTTGAACAAATTTTCTTGAACAAATTTTCTTGAACAAATTTTCTTGAACAATTTTTTTTTCTGATTGAACAGACACGCTTCCTGTACCTGGCCAGCTGCAGTGCCAGGTGGAAATCAACAGGAAGATCTTTGCAAGGATAGGAGAGCTTCATCTGTTGGGCTTCAGCTTGTTGTTCAGCAACTTGGGCTGGGCTTCCCTCAACTCAGGCAAAAGGCTTTGCTCAGTGCCCCCCCCCCCCTCCTGCTCCACTTGGATGCCGTGCTCTTTTCCCACAAGTATGCCCCTCTTGACTGCTTGCAGGTACCGGCAGAGTCTTGGTTCTGAGGTCATAGGAGAAAATCACTCTTCACATGTTCAGAGGAAAGCTCAGGGGAATCCCTGATCTCTGGGAAGATAGTTCCAGAGGCTAGCCCTGTTGGTCTGAAGCAGAACAGCTAGATTTGAGTCTGGGAGCACCTTCGAGACCCAAACCTTTTTTGGGAGGTATCAGCTTTCGAGAGTCAAGGCGTCCTTCGTCAGATGCCTCTCTGATCTCTGTGGTGGCCGTGGGGTGTCGGGGATGACTGCAGGCGTTGCTCAGGGTGGGTAACTTCGGTGCCCCCTAAGGGCAGAGGGGGGTACCTTCCTGCTGGGGGGTTCCCTCGAGGAAATGAGAGCTTTACCCTGGTGCCCATCCCTTGGTGTGAATGGCATCGACGTTGCCATCTCTCCCCACCCCCGTGCCACTTTTATCGGTGGCCGCTGGGCCAGCTGGACCTGACAGCAAGGCCTTCTCCCCATAGCCTCGTGCCCTATTACGCAGTGCCCCAGGTGGCAAAACCACAGCCCCTTCCTGCCTACCTGTGGCCCAAGCCCCAAACCTCCCCGTATTAAGCCCTACAGACCTCTCCCTTTATGGAAAGCCAAACCCACCCCCTGGGGCCTCCTCCCACTTGGCCCTGGTTTGCAGAAACCTTGCCTCCAGGTGAGGTGGGATTGGGGCCCCTTGCTAAAGTCCTTCCTGGAGGTCTCCAGAGTTTCTTTTCCCTGCCGGTTTATCTGTCTTCTTGCCCCCTCCCACCCTGTGTGCTTCCTCCCACAAGACCTCCCCCCCCCCCATTATCTCTCCCCTCCATTTTAAGGCACCTTGGCCCCATTGAACCCCCGCCTCCCCCACTTCCCCATCAATCTCTGCTGCCTTCTGGATGCCATGGCAACCAGGAATAACCGGATTGCAAATCTCTCTCTCTCTCTCTCTCTCTCTCTCTCTCTCTCTCTCTGTGGAGGGGGGGAGATCATTTCAGGCACCATCCAGCAGTGGACCCCCTCTCCATTCCACTCTCTGCACCTTTCAGCCCCACTTCTTGGCCACAGCCCATTTCTTCCCTCCGTGGCCCCAAACCAGGACTCTGTGGAGTGGGCACTTGTCATTCAGGGGTGCTGAGGTCAGGTCCCTAATTTCTGCCAGGCTTCAGGCCTTGTTGGCCGCTTCTACCCATGCCAAGGGTCCAGCCTTGGACCAAACTGAGTAAGAGACGGACAGCAGTACTCCTGAGCCACTGCAGAGTGCATTTGCTCTGCAACGTGGCGTCGAGGTTAAGAGCAGCAGACTCTGATCTGGAGAACCCAGTTTGATTCCCCATTCCTTCTCTGCACGGAGCCTGCTGCTGGGAGACCTTGGGCTATTCACAGTTTTCTCCGAACTCTCTCAGCCCCACCTGCTTCAAAAGGTGGCTGTTGTGGGGAGAGGATGGGAAGGAGATTATAAGCCACTTTGAGACTCCTTAAGGTAGAGAAAGGGGGGGTATAAAAAACAGCTCCTCTTCTTCATTTCCTTCACCAGAGAGTAATGACCAAGTTCCCCAGGGCTCCTGGGCTTCAAAGAAAAGCCTTGCGCTCCACCACCTGTTTCCTGATGAATGAAAGGGGGGGAACGCAAAAAGGAAACATGGGCAAAATCCAGAATCCAGCACACCAAAGCTGTATTTCCTGCCCAGGAATTAAGACCACAGGAAGAGGCTCTCCTGATCGTCCCATCAATCAAAGAAGCTCAGCTGGTGGGCACAGGGGAGAGGGCCTTTTCGGTTGTAGCCCCGTGATTATGGAACACCTTCCCCGAGAGGGGCACCTGGCTTCCTCACTCTCCATCCTCAGGAGGCAGCTGAAGACAGTTTTCATTAGGACTGCGTTTTGTTAAAGCAGTCCTACACGGTTATTTTTTAAAATGCTGGTTTTATGTATTTCTATGTACTCCATTTTATATATTTTATTTATGATGCACCATCAGTGTTCCCTCTAAGCTGAGTTAGTGTGAGCTAGCTCACAGTTTTTTAGCCTCTTGCTCACAAATTTTTGCCTGAGCTCAGGAAGGAGGGCTCCCGGGCAGACTAATTTATGCAGCAGTCAAATCGCTCGCTCACAGCCTTAGAGCCAGTAGCTCACAAAGCAGAATTTCTGCTCACAAAACCCCACAGCTTCGAGGGAGCTCCGTGACCTAGTTGGCCCAGGCTGGCCCCATCTCGCCAGATCTTGGAAGCTAAGCAGGGTTGGCGCCGGTTAGTCCTTGGATGGGCGACCACCAAGGAAGTCCAGGGTTGCTATGCGGAGGCAGGCAAGAGCCAACCACCTCTGTTCATCTGCCCTAATCCGGATGGCCCAGGCTAGCCTGATATCATTAAATCTTGGAAGCTAAGCAGAGTCAGCTCTGGTTAGTATTCAGATGGGAGACCACCAAGGAAGACCAGAGTGGTTACACAGAGGCAGGCAATGGCCAATCACCTTTATTTATCTGTCGCTTTGACCAGGAGGGCCCAGGGCTAGCCTTATCTCATCAGATCTTGGAAGCTAAGCAGGACTGGCCCCAGTTGATACTTGGATGGGAGACCCCCAAGGAAATCCAGGGTTGCCACGCAGAGGCAGGCAATGGCAAAGCCACCTCTGAATGTCTCTTGCCCTGAAAACCCTATGGGGTTGCTCTAAGTCTATGGCAAACTGGATGGCAGATATATATCAAGCTCCATAAGGAAGAAAGATGGCTGAGCAATGATTTAGAGACCTAAAATAAATTAATTGTAAGGATGCTGCGGAGAAGAGGGTGGTTTTGGCCAGATGGCCTGAAGGTCACCCATGTGAGGAGGCTGCCAGCAAGCGCCCTGCTCCAACCACCAAGACGTCAGAGTCGTGACCTAAATCTTCAGGTCCACAGAGCCTCGCAGAGAAGAAGATGCCCGTGCGCATGAAGCCCTCAGAGCTCCTCAGCTGGTGAAGAAAGAAGAAGAAGAAGAAGAAGAGACTGGATTTATACCCTGCCCTTCACTACCCAAGGGAGTCTCAGAGTGGCTTACAGCCTCCTTTCCCTTCCCCTCCCTACAACAGACACCCTGGGAGGTAAGTGAGGCTGAGAGAGCTCTCTTGAGGACTGCTCTTAAGAAAACAGCTCTGAGAGAACTGTGACAGACCCAAGGTCACCCAGCTGGCTGCATGTGAAGGAGTGGGGAATCAAACCCAGTTCTCCCAGATTAGAGTCTGCGCACTTAACCAGGACACCCAACTGGCTCTCAAGACAGTCCAGGAGGAGATGGGAAAGAGGGGCAGAGAGAGAATCCTCCCACTCTCTTCCAGAACTCGAGGATGTGTGGTCAGCAATGCTCCCTCTAAGCTGTGGAGACTTATGAGCAAGAATTCTACTTTGTGAGCTCCTGGCCATTAAAGTTTACACGTGAGCGATTTGACCGCTGCATAAATTAGTTTGCTCTGGAGCCATCCTTCCTGAGTGAAGACAAAAACCTGTGAGCTGGAGGCTAATAAACTGTGAGCTAGCTCATACTAACTCAGCTTAGAGGGAACACCGGTGGTCAGGTGACCAAAACTGGGCACAGACAAAAGGTCCGCCTTCCCATAATGCACGGGTCCCAGGGCATCGACCCTGGCACCTGCCGTGTCTTTCCAGAAAGTGGGTGGAGCCAGGTGGAGCTCTTGCCCGGCACAGCTTCTGATAGGCCGCTGGAGATCTGACTGGCTGTGGGGGTGACAGGATCCTTGCTTCAGCATCAGCTGCCCCCGCTGTTGGTTTTAGTTGCTCGCTCCTCTTTCCCAGGGTGGTTTCAAAACGACCCCGCTTCTTCCCAGCGCTTGGATTTCCCCTGCCTCCAGTGGCAGCCATTTGGTGGTTGTGCCTGCCGCCCTGGGTCAAAGAATGCCAAAGGTGCCCACAGGATTAAAATATTCAGGGACCCCTGGTAGAATGGGTATTTAACATGTGGAACTCCCTGCCGCAGGATGGCCACTTGCTTTGATGGAATGAATAGAAAATGAGACAAATTCATGTTGGAGGAGAGGTCATGGGAAGTGCACTTTTGGACATCAGTTGCTGGGGGGTGGGATAGCTGGGGCAGCTGTTACTATCCTGCCCGGTTTGTGGGCCTTCCAGGGCATCCGGTTGGAAGAGAGATGCTGGACTAGATGCCCCGTTGGTTGGATCCTGTCGAGCGTTTCTTATGGCGACAGGCTTGGAGACCCAGGTGACTTCTCACAAATGCACTCTCGTGAATGTGAAAGAAAAAGGGTGAATGTTGTGTCTTGCGGTTTTCGTTTCAGACCGAAGAGAGTTCACCTTCAAGTGTGGGTGGGCCTGAAGTCAACATTTTGAATGGCAAGCTTCATTCTTTTTAAAATAGAGTTTCTAGTCCCTGTGAGTTACAAAAAAAAGCTGCAGGTGCAGGAGCTCATTAGCATAACTCATTAGCATAGTTTATTTGCATATGCCACACCCCCTGCCGTCACCGGAAGTGTGTCAGAAGGCAACACCCACCACTCAGGCTCCACCCCCAAAATCTCCAGGTATTTCCCAACTCAGAGCTGGCGAGCCAGCTTCACACTGTGACTGAAGACACTTTAGGTTTCCTTTGCTCTTGCAGGGAAGCTACCCCTACAACAAGCACGAAAACACAGGTGCAGTTAGTCTGCTTTTGCTTTTTTCCTCAGCGCATCACCATATGTGCCCGCTCCTGGGCTTGTGACTCCCGGAATGGCATTCCTGCACGTTCCTGCTCGAAATGACCCCTGCCATATCTCCATATCTTTACTGTGCTTTGAAACTCTTGAGCTTGGAGAGGGGCCGTATTTTTGATCACAGTGCATGCTGGTCGTGAACAGTCGCTTCTGGGATGTTTCAGTTGAGTCTCAGTGTATGGGGGGGGGGCTGGGCATCATTGGAAACATAGTCTGCCCACTGCCTGTGGCCCCTGCCTGGCACAGTCGAACCCCCTCCCTCTGCCCTCGTGCCTTTTAGAATGACCCGCTGCTTGCCTCCTAGCTTCACGCCGGCCTCTCAGCGAGCGCTCCCGGGAGCGAGGAGAAGAAGACGGGCTCTCAAAGATCACGCTTTGCCTCGGGGCTGCCATCATAAACTGCTGTTATTATTTCTGGAGAGGGAAAGCAGCCTTGGATCCATTCGTGACTGTTCCCTGCAGCAGCAAAGCGGCAGAGGGGGTTCTTTTATACACCCACCAGTAGGGGGTAGTCTCTGTCCCTGTTAGTGCTCTAAATTAATGTAACCGTTGGCACTTCAAGGAGGCGTTTCACGTTATCTAGTTATCCTTACACAACAACCCTGTGAGGTAGGATATTGTTATCTATTGCAGATGGGCAGTGAGGGGGGGAGGTGTAGGCAGAGAGAGCATCTTGCCCAAGGGACCTATGGCAGAGGTGGGCGGCTTCCTGGTTCACATGAATCTTCAGCTACCTCACCCAGTTGTCCTTCAAAAAGTGAGATAATCAGCTGCAGGGGGCATGTGTTTTCAGGGTCTGCTCGGCCATACGAGCATCAGGTTGCAGGGCATGTGGAAGAGCCC
The DNA here is from genome assembly GCA_029233225.1 of Lepidodactylus listeri. Lineage (NCBI taxonomy): Eukaryota > Metazoa > Chordata > Lepidosauria > Squamata > Gekkonidae > Lepidodactylus > Lepidodactylus listeri. Next base: position 54,919,368 of record JARCFY010000018.1, read on the forward strand.
GGCCAAAGACCCTGGAGAGCCGCTGCCAGTCTGAGTAGGCAAGACTGACCTTGACGGACAGATTCAGTAGAAGGCAGCTCCAAGTGGGGGAGGGGCTGTGGCTCAGCAGCAGCACCTTAGAAACCAACAAGACTTTCTGGGGGCATGTGCTTTTGAGGGTCAAAACTCCCCTCCCCTTACCAGATGGTATTAAAACAAATCAAACAGCATGAGAGATTGAGGACAAAGTCTGAGTCCAACAACAATGAAGACCAACAAAGTTTAACTTTGCGCACGCCCAGAACAAAGTTGGAGTCCAGCTGGGCACCTTGAAGACCCACAAAGTTTAATTCTGGGTAGAAGCCTTTGTGTGAAGAAGTCTGCACGCACTCGAAAGCTTCTGCCCAGAATTAAACTCTGTGGGTCTTCAAGGTGCCCAGCTGGACTCCAGCTCTGTTCTGTTGCTTCGGACCAACACGGCGACCCCAGCGGAATCTACCTTCATGAGAGATCTAATTAGCAGTGCAATAGGAGTCGGTTTGAAAAATTAGAAAGTGCAGGAAAGTATTGGGTATAGTATGCCAAGCAATGTAAGAAATGAAATTACAAAAGTAGAAACCAGTGTGGAAAGAGCAGGGTAATACATACAGTGGTGCCCACCACAGCTCTGTTCTCTTTTCAAAAAGCTTCGTGCTGCAGCTGACCCAGCGGTGATCCTGCAGGGTTTTCAAGGCAAGAGACATTCAGAGGCGGGTTGCCCTCGCCTGCCCCTGCACAGGGTCCCTGGACTTCTCTGGTACTCTCCCGTCCAAGCATCAACCAGGGCCAACCCTGCTTAGCTTCTAAGATTTGACCAGGTCAAGCTAGCCTGGGCCGTTCAGGACAAGGAATTCCCTTCTCCTATTGTCCTTTTGCAAAATGTGTTCCTGAACACTTCTGAAACGGCAGAAGTAGAATTCCTCAGGTAGGAACCGGCAGCTGTTATTGTCCCCATTTGGAAAGGCAGTCCTGCAGGTATATAGGCCGAAAGCTGGGAAGTGAGAAGCAGGATTTTGAGTTGAACCCGATACCTGACCGGCAGCTACCACAGCGGAGTGCCTGCCGACTGGGTGTAACATGCATGCTCCATTCAGCTACTGAGAGTAACAGAACTGCTGCATTCTGTACCCACTGGAGTTCCCAAGCTGACTTCCAGGGCAGGCCATTGAATGAGAACAGTCTCAGACAGCCATCGGCTTGCGTATGAGCAGAAAGTGAAGCGGATGGAGTGTGCACTGATTTAAGGGTTCTTTAAGGGTTCCTGGATGAAGCGGTTTGTCTGGATCTTTGTTTGGAGCCCTGGTTTATAGGGAAGGGTGGTTTAAAAATCCAATTTAATAAATAGATAAATGTAATAAATCAATCTTCTTCAGTCTGGTTTCAGGCTCGGTTGGCCTGGCGGATGACTGGTGCCAGGAGATGGGCAGAGACAGTGCGACTCTTGGTTCTCCTGGACCTCCCCGTGGCTTTCTATACTATCAGCCATAGTTTGGTGTCGTGGTTAAGTGCGCAGACTCTAATCTGGGAGAACCGGGTTTGATTCCCCAATCCTCCACTTGCACCTGCTGGACGACCTTGGGCAAGCCATAGCTCTGTACCAGCTGTTCTTGGAAAAGAGCAGTTTTTGTCAGGGCTCTCTCAGCCCCTCCTACCTCCCAGGGTGTCTGTTGTGGGGAGGGGAAGGGAAAGGAGTTTGTAAGCCGCTCTGAGACTCCCTTGGGGAGTGAAGGGCGGGGTATAAATCCAATCTCCTCCTCCTCCTCTTCCTCTTCTTCTTCTTCTTCCTGGGACCACCTTTTCAGGCTGGGACTAGGAGGCGCCGTTCTGTGGTGGTTCTGGTCCTACCTGGAGGGGAGATTTGAGAAGGGGGCCCTTGGCCCTGGTGAATCCATCTCATTCCCTGTTCTTTTCAACATCCACATGTAGCCAGTGGGTGAGGTCAGATCTGGGCTGGGCTGTCACCTATCTGCAGATGACACTCAGCTCTAGTCTGGTGCTTCTAGTGGGTGCCTGGGACGCTGGGGAAACCTTGAATAGATGCACAGAGGCAGTTCTGGGATGGTTGAGGGCCAATAAACTGAAGTTTAATCCAGACAAGATTGGGGTCTTACTGGTGGCTGGAAAGACTGTCATGGGATTTGGGTTTCTCTTGTTTTGAGTGGGAGTACCCTCTCTCCTTAAAGGGATGGACTGCTGGACTCAGAGCTCCTGTTGGTTACACAGGTGGCAGTATTGGCTGAGAGCAGCTTCCCCCAGCTTCAGCTGGTGAGCCTGCCGTGGCCCTTCTTGGAAAGTGTGGTTGTGTGCCCTGGTGACATCTAAATTAGACTACTGTAATGTTCAGTCTGTGGGGCTGCCCCGGAAGAGTGTTTGGAAAGGGCATTTGGAACAAAATGCTGCAGCCAGATTGGCAACTGGGGGGGATTGCAGGGACCACGTGACTCCAGTTTTGTTCCACCTATACTGACTTCAGATCAGCCTCTGGGGCCAATTCAAGGTAGTGGCCTTTAAAGCCCTGTATGGATTTGGGTCAGCATACCCTAAAGGGGACTGCCTTCTCCAATATGAACCTGCTTGCCCTCTCCAGTCCCCTTCAAAGGCCCGGATTCAGGTGCCCCTGCCTTCTGAGGCTCAATGAGTGGAAACCTGAGAAAGGGCCTTTTTGGTAGTGGCACTGGAATTATGGCATTCCCTCCTTGGGGAGATACCTCCATCCCCATTGATGATTGCCTTCCCCCAGCAGGTGAAGACCTTTCTGTTTGGACTGGCGCTCCCTTATTGCCCCGTCTCCTTATTTGTTTTTGATTGCTGGTTTTATGTATATATTGTGAACACTGGCTTTTAATCTCTTTTGATCATTTGCTACTTTGAGAGTCCTAATTAGGCGGTAAGGTGAGATACAGACGTTTTAAATGAATCACCCATCCAATAAACAGGGCAGGATGAAGACAGTGGGAAAGAGAGAGCTGCCCAGAATTTCCACCGGCAGTTAAATCCTGCTACCTCTGTGGGGCCTGTTTCCAAAGGCAGCTCGGAACAACTTTTGAACCTGACTTTAAGAAGCTGACACTGGGACTGAAACCTTGATTCCATTTCCCATGTGAAGTCTAGGGTTGCCAACCCCAGGTCAGGAAATTCCTGGAGATTTGGGAGTGGAGCCTGGGGAAGGGAGGGTTTGGAGAGGGGAGGGATCTCCATGAGGTGTAATGCCAGAAAGTCCACCTTCCCCTTTCTCCAGGGGAGACTGGAGGTCAGTCGTAATTCTGTGAGATCTCCAGGCCCCACCAGGAGTTTGGCAACCCTAGCTTCCCCAGCCTCAGGCTGTCTGAGCCCCTCTGACCCCCCCCCCCCACCTCCCTACTCCCTGCTGCCCTGCTGCATCTGCAAGGGACAAATTATCTGGGCCTCTGACTCCCCGAAGCCCCTGTGTCTCCTGAAAAGAGGTGTTGAACTTCTCCAGGCGGCTTTTGCCCTTTGGCCTGAAATGGCGTGGAAAGCCCTCTGGTCTGGACAGGGACCCCAGTCTGGTATCTCTTCTCCACTGAGTATGTGCTGGTGCGGTCCTTCTGTTCACACCTCTTTCCAGTTAGAGAAATCCCAGTTAGTAAACGGAATGGCTTCATCTATGAATAGAATGGAACCAGGTTCAACCTTCCTGGGAATGAAACAATCCTTCTGATGGGGGGTGGGGGGGATAACTGTTCCTTATGTTCTAAGTGATGTTTGTACACATAGCTGCAGGAACCACTGGGGGGGGGTACCTTGGTTAGAAGGGAGGTGGCAGTTCCTCTCTATTCTGCTATGGTCAGGCCTCACCTGGAGTACGGTGTCCAGTTTCGGGCACCACATTTTAGGAAGGATACTGGCAAGCTGGAGCGTGTCCAGAAGAGGGCGACCAGGATGGTGAGAGGGTTGGAATCCAAGTCTTATGAGGAAAGGCTGAAAGCGTTGGGCGTGTTTAGCCTGGGAAAGAGGAGGCTTAGAGGGGACCTGATTGCAGTCTTCCAATATTTGAAGGGCTGTCATGTAGAAGATGGAGCAGATCTATTCTCTCTCGCTCTGGATTGCAAGGCTAGATCTAATGGGTGGAAATTGCAAGGGAGTTGATATCAGCTAAATATCAGGAGAAACTGGCTGAGCAGTGGAACAGACTGTCTGCCTCGGGAGGTGATGGATGCTCCTTTGCTGGGCATTTTCAAGCGGAGGCTGGGTGACCATCTTTCGGGTGTGTTGTGGGGCTATCTTTCTGCTATGCTCTTGCAGAGTGCAGGGGGTTGGACTAGATGACCCGCAAGGTCCCTTCCAACTCTAACATTCTATGATTCTATGAAGGTCGTTTGTCACCCACCTCAGACTATTTGGTGAAAGTTCTGCATTAAACGTCTGCTGCTGGATCAGTTGCAGGGGAGCGCTTCCGTTGCTCTGATGAGTTTTCAAAAAAACAGTTGATCTGATTTGTGCTTCAGCACTAGCGCTGCCAACTCCAGGTTGGGAAATTCCTGGAGATTGGGGAGGGGGGAGCATGGGGAGGAGGGGCTGGGAAGGGAGGAATGTCCGTGGGGTATGATGCCGTGGAGTCCACTCTCCAAAGCAGCCGTTTCCTCTGTGGGGACTGATCTCTGCTGTCTGGCGATCAGCTGAAATTCTGGGAGATCACCATGCCCCACCTGGAGGTTGGCAACAGTACTCAGCATCCATTTCTAGAGTCTGTGGCCCCAAACTCACAGACACGGCCCCTGTCTGTAGCCAAGAGTTGAAAGTGTAAATGATATTTGCAAAACAACAAATTTAGAGTCCAGTGGCACGTTTAAGACCAACAAAGGTTTATTTAAGGTGTGAGCTTTTATGGACAAGGCACACTTTTTCAAATACAATTGGAATGGCAGGCAAGGTTCAGACTTATAGCCAGAGTTGCAAAGTTAACGACACTGGAAGCTCAAAAGAATTCAATGTAATGTTTACCCTTAGATGACAACTCTTCCTGGGACAGGATCTTCTGTCGCCCTTGGTCACGGCTTGGGCACATTGATGGCTCCTTTCCTAAATAACCCATAATATTAATCCACCACACATGAGTATACTGATCTTGGTTTTAATCCCCATTCTCTCTTTCCCGGCAGATATTTTCCTCCCCTTCTTTACAGTAGTGTTGGTTTCAGAAGAATCCGTGTAATGTCCGCCATTTGTTCTGCTTCCAAGTTTTCCTCATTTTGCTGTGATCTTTCCCTAACCTAGTCTGGGATGACCTTTTTGGGAGGATCACAAATCAAAGCACCTTTTGACACGGTGCGGAGGGCCGCATGTGCATTTTTGCCAGTTCGGCCCACAGGGATACCATATTCTGCATAATCCTCATAATCCCTGTTGCCAACTGACCCTTCCTTCCCTGTGCAGCTGCAGGGAAAGCATGGCTGTGCCGGGAAGAAGTGGACTCTTGATTCTCACAGGGTGAGTCCCAAGAGGGCTGGACTTCTGATGCAACCTAGGAATGTGCCCTCTTGCTTAAAATCCCCTTAAGTAGCTCTGCTCAGAATTCCATCTGGGCGGGGAAGTTCGTTTGGCACCTGTCCCGTGCAGGGCTTTCTTGGTGGTGGCTCCAGCCTTGCAGGATCCTGCCTACCCCTCATGCTAGCTGTGTGTCAGAAGCCACTGGAAACATAGTGTTTCTGAGTGGTGCTTGATCTATGAACAGGTGTTTGGGGGTGGTGCTTATGCCATTGAAGGACAGGCAATGGATTTGTGGTATGTCCTCTTTTGACTGGATTAATTTTTGAGTGTGTTTTTTGTCTGCTTTCCTTGCAAATGGCTTTGGGAACTAGCAAGTTTTTAAAAAGGGTATCAAAACATTGCATTTTGATATGTTTTCCTGAAAGAAGCCTGCCCGGGGGGGGGGGGGGGGAGACCAATTATATTGTGCGTATGCGTGTGTCGCTTTAAACATGCAAATTTCATATTTGGGGATTTGATTCCTTGAAAACCTATCTTTTGAATTAACCTCTTTAGACTTCCTTTTCTCATTCATAGTGACAACAGCTTCAACAATAACTTGTGCCTTTTTCTTTCAATGTCAGCCCAACAAAAATTACCTCCTTGGGAATTCACAGTTAATGAATAGGAAATGCCAGTCTAAGAGTCTGGGGGAGCAGACAAGCCCAGCCTCATCAGCACCCGAAGGAACTTTTCATGTGGAATTGGGTGCAGTCAGCAAGAGAGAGAAGAATGGGCGTTTTTGACGTGTGGAACAGCTGGGGAGTTCAGGGAACAGGCGTCTCAAGGGAGGGGATCCTGGCCAGGTCTGCCAGAGCTGTGCTTCTCCTTTGGAATGGGGGAGACCTACAGGTACGGTTGCCAGCCTCCAGGTGGGGCCTGGAGATCTCCTGGAATTACAACTCGTCTCCATATGACAGAAATCACTTCCCCTGGCGGAAAGGGCTGCTTTGGAGGGTGGGCTCTAGGGGATTTTCTTAGGGCCGCCAACCTCCAGCAGCACCTTAGAGACCAGTTCTTGTTGACTTCTAAGGTGCTGCGGGACTCATACCTAAATACGATTGCCAGGTTCCTCTTGATCACCTGTATGAAATGTAGGGTAGGGTTGCCATATCCAAGCTGGGAAACCCCTGAAGATTTGGGGATGGAGAGTGGGGAGGGCAGGGATCTCAGTGGGGTACAATGCTGTAGAGTCCACCCTCCAAAGTGTCCATTTTCTTCAGAGGAACTGCTTTCTCTGTTGTCTGGACATGACCTGTGATCCCGGTCCCACCTGGAGGCTGGCATCCCCATATCTACCTGTTGTACGGAAATGCCATCCTCGTTCCTGCAAGTATAATAGCAATGTATGAGGGTAAGTGTTTACACAATCCAAAGACTACAAAATCCATGATTCAGTGCAATTGTAAGCGTGTGTGAAACTATAAAAATTGCTGGGTTGCCTGAAGTCTGCAGTTGACAATGCTGATGGAAGGGAAGGGCAAACCAAACCAGTCTAATCCAAAAAAATAGGCAGGTCGATCTTGCGGGGAAGATTTGGTTCTCAGGGCTGGGGAAATGCCGCTGAGAAAGGAAATGTTCCTTCCATGCTTGCTTACTTGCAATGCAAATATTCTCCCGTGTGGGCCTTCTCCACTTCAAAGGATAACCTTCCACGCATCTGCCTCATCTTATTCATGTGACGAACGCAAAACAGAGGTTTGAAAGAGGTTTTTTGGAAATTAATTGCCAGCTCCCTTAAGTTTTCACCCATCCAGAGAGACGGTTCTTCGTAATGATGCTTCCAAATCCTTTTAGAAGTCTAGGTATGCTGAGGTATATCAAGGCACAAAGGAGTCTCGCAGCACTCGGGGTTTGGCCTGAAGAACAGAATAGAATTGTCACCGTGTGGTATCTGTCGGGGCATGCTCTCGGCTACATTTAGAGGTCTCTCTTGATTCCTGGGGCTGATCTTGGAATGTTTTGAAGCAAATGAGTGCCTCTGAGCACATGCAGAGCGTCACCCTTCTCCCTTGAGCTGCTGCAGCCCCTCCGGCAGCCAGAGGGTGTAGTCTTCGAGCTTGCTGGGGCTCCAGCAGAAATTACCCGGGTTAGGCTCCTTTACTTTCTCTGTTGGGCTACATTGTAGTTCTGGTGCTGGATTCAGGTTTCAGGTTTCCAAGTCGAATTCCGATATGCCCATTGCATGCAAACGCTGCTGCTGTTCGTACAAAACTGTTCCATTCAGCCTCAAACTGGTCCCACTGGCATTTGGAGAATGGGATTCTGGTGGCAGGCAGTGGGATCCGGGTCAGCATTCTAGTCGCATAGTCCCGCGTTAGTCCGTTGCAGCCAAAGCGATACTGTGTCTTGGGGTGTCTCTAAAGGCTACAGCACGTGTCGTGGCAGAAGGATGCTGTGCGTTTCTTTGCCCTGGGTATGGTCAAGGTGCCGAAGGACTCTGTTTCAGGAGGGAAATCACATTGGTCTGCAGGGCAACAGCGGCATTCAAGTCTAAAAGTCTGCTTGGCCTCTTGGCTGCTGGGCTGGAATCCAACTGGACTCCTAGTCATTCTAGTTTTGAATTTTGCAGCAAGGTTAAGAGGGAAGACACCTTTTTGGGGCCAGGCTTGGCTGTATGCAGGAATGAATGTATTTATTTAAAACAGGTATTCATCACCTTTCTTCCTGACAGAGCTCGAGGCACATCGCAGAACAGGTCAAACTCAGAAAATAAAGTACATTAAAACACAACAGCCAAAATTTAAAAATCACCGCTGCTAGTCAAAAAGAGCCAGAGTCCAGCTGCACCTTAAAGACTAACAAAATATGTGGCAGAGGATGAGCTCACTCCTCACTTCGGAACCCGGCTACCTGTCTTGATCTAGCTTCTAGTAAAGGTAACCAAAGGCAGAGTTTGAGTCCAGGGGCACCTTTAAGACCAACAAAGTTTAATTCTGGGTATAGTGTTTCATGCGCATGCAAGATCTGGTAGGACCAGGTTTGAATCCCCCCTTTGGTGGATTCTGGGTGACCTTGAGCCAGTCACAAAATCTCAACCTAACCCAGGGTTGTGGTGAGAATAACATGTACGTAAGCCACCTTGGGTCCCCATTGTGGAGAAAGGTGGGGTATGAAGTCAGTAACTTCCATTAGAGCTCTGACACAAGAAGGAATGCAAGAAAAAGACAACAGTGGCAACTTTCACTGAATCATACTCAACTGTATCCCCACTTGCATTTCTGCTTGTGCAACCAGTTTCTGGGCATTATAATATCTAGGACAGGGAATCTCTTGGTGTTGCACATGATCTTTGTGCAAGTAGGTCCATGCTAAGGCTCACACATATTTAAAGAGGGGCCGTGGCTCAGTGGCAGAAGGTCCCAGCTTCAATCCCCGGCAGCATCTCCAGTTAAAAAGGACCAGGCAGGAGATGATGTGGAAGACCCCTGTCTGTGACCCTGGAGAGCTGCTTCCATTCTGAGCAGCCAAGACTGACACTGAGGGACGGAGGGTCTGGTTTATATTCATCTATTAGGTATTATATTACATTTATGAATTGTCCAGTCCCTACTACTGTAGGGCTCTAGGTGATATACAACATGGTAAAAACATTAAAACTATAAAATGAATACAGACAGTATTAGTATTAATGCATCCATTTTTTAAAAAATCACAGGCCGCTTCATATGTTCATAACACGGTCATTGTCCGAGTGAGCATTTGGTGCTTACATTTTTAGGTGTTTGTAAAATACAAATTTCTGCATTTGATATGATGGAACTGAATTATCTATCTACAATTCCATAATTTCAAGAAGCAACAAAATAATTCTGATAACATATTCACGGACTCGTATTGGCTATTCTTGCAATATGAGCCACCAGTTCAAATACATGACCTATTTTTTAAATACAAGAGTCAACATTTTAAATCACAGGGCTCTGGGAACAAAAAAAGCATTTAAACATGGGTGCATAAAACTTGCTTTCTGACCGGTAGACAGAGGGGGCACTCTTCTGTAACATATGAATGTGTGTGTGTGTGTGTGTGTGTGTGTATCTGGAGCTGTGACAATCAGGAAGACTAGCTAGATTCGAGTCCAGAAGCCTCTTTGAGGCCAACAAGATTCTGAGAGTCTGAGCTTTCAGGAGTCAAAATTCTTGATACACGCTTGGGTTTCTTGTCGATACACACTTGTGGTATTTTTTCTTACTTCTCGTGTATTTCACTTACTGTATATGTATACATTAATAGAATATCTTGCTTTTTATCAGTGTTGTGAGTGTTCCCTTTTTTGGCTGGACTGTCTTACTTCTTTGGTTTTTCTGCAAGTTTACTGAAGTTTTCTAACTTGTGTTTAGAGAAATGTATTTGCTCTCCTGCCCTGTTTCGTTTCGTTTTAAGTCTCTGCTTGTGTTGCTATTTTCCCTTTCTTTCTGGTGCTGTTGTGAGAGACTGCACAGCTGTGTGAGGCAGAAAATGCCTTGTCTTGTCCCTGGGTTTAGGTGATAGATTTGGCTGTGAACTGGGACACTTGTGGAACAGCTGGGGTGAGATCTCCCTTGCCCAGGAAGGGGCTGTGGCTCAGTGGAAGAGTCTTTGTTTTGCATGCAGAAGGTCCCAGGTTCAAGCCCCAGCATCTGCAGTTAAGGATCAAGTAGGAGGGGATGTGAAAGACCTCAGCCTGAGACCCTGGAAAGCCCCTGCTAGTCTGAGTAGACAACACTGACCATGACAGATGTAAGGACATCAGAGAAGACATGTTGGATCAGGCCACTGGCCCATCCAGTCCAACACTCTGTGTCACACAGTGGCCGGAATCCAGGTCCACTGAGTGCCCAGGAGTTCATGTATTGTGAGAAAGGTAGGAAAGTACTTCTTTCTCAGCCAGTTTGGTGTAGTGGTTAAGTGCATGGACTCTAATCTGGGAGAACCGGGTTTGATTCCCCACTCCTCCACTTGCACCTGGCTGGATGACCTTGGGCAAGCCATAGCTCTGTACCAGCTGTTCTTTCAAGGACAATTGTCTCAGAGCTCTCTCAGCCCCACCTACCTCACAGGGTGTCTGTTGTGGGGAGGGGAAGGGAAAGGAGTTTGTAAGCCGCTCTGAGACTCCAAGTGAGTGAAGGGCGGGGTATAAATCTAATCTCTTCTTCTCTTCTTCTTCTACCGTCTCTATCCCATGCAGAATCTTGTAAACCTCGATTATGTCACTAAGTTCTGACTCAGTATAAAGCAGCTTTCAAGTCTGTTCATGAGTTTCTTCTGCCTTAACTTCCCCTCTTGGCATTAATTCTCTGCTGGTAGCACGACATCAGCACAGGGTTTGTTCTCATGTTACATCTGTGGTGGAGACGGCGCTAACGATGAAACTGCCCCCCCCCCAAAAAATCTTGTGGTTTCTCTGCTGTTTTTATGTTTAGCATCTTGGTGGTTTCTGAGCCCGTTGCTCAAACACTCTTACCGCCTTGCAGGGACTGTCAACGGCCGTTGTTGTTTGCTAGGAGAGGAACATCTGGTTTGGGTCAGCACTGACTCTGTGCCAGTCATTGCCTGAGCAGCAAGAAGAGCAAGGGGTGGGGGGGGCCAGTTGGTACCCCACTGCCCTGAAATTGCCAAGACAACTTTTGATAGGGCAGCTTGACCAGGGAAAGTCTCCTGCAGGCCACCAGCCTGGAGAACTTTGACAAACAGAAACCCACTCTCCGCCCTGCTCTTACATTTCATTTTTGGGCCTTGCAGCTTTTGCAAACTCACTGGCAAGGTTCCGATAAGGTCCAAACCAGTTCAGAGTTTGGTTAGAGCTAGACTTTACACCCTTCCAGTCCCAAAACCTATTTCCTGGTGCCCGGTCCAGCCCTGGGACGTGTGGAATACTGGCAAAGAGGGCCCCTGTGACCCTGAGTCCAGTATCAGGGCTTGCTCTTTTAGAAACGCAGCTCTGGTTCCAACGGAATCACCCATTTCAGAACAGAATTTCTTGCCGTCAGCTTTACATTTCCACAGATCATTTCTTCAGGCAGTTCTCAGGACTGCCTCAAACGTGCTCTTCTTTGAGGTAGAGGAAGAAGGGACTCCATTTTGTGGTTTGCTTTTTAAAAAAAAAATTTCGGGGACAATGCCTTTCAGAATTTGACCCTGGGAAGATTTCCAAACCCTGAAATTATAAACTACATGAAAATCCCTTTTGCAACCAATTGCAATGGTTTGGAAGGAATGCAAAGATGTGGGTCGGTAGCATCTCACTGAGATGGCCAAGGTCGGCCTTGGCTAGTATTTGGATGGGAGACCTCCAAGGAATCCCAGGGTCGTGATTATTTATTATTATTATTTATTAATTTAGATTTATATCCCGCCTGACCAACATAGCGGCTCTAGGCGGCTCACAACATTTAAAAACAGTATAAATAATATAAATTAATACATTAAAATACAGTACAGTTTCAATTACAGTTTCAGTTGGCGGCAAATTGCAAATCTAGTAATTGGTGATCTAACTACTAACACCAGGGCAACGACAGCTTTCCCCAGCCAGGAGGCTACCACTAACTGTTGTTCCGGGCCTATGTGCTTCCCTGGCCATCTCTCAATGGCCATTTCCCCCAGCGGCGGCCCCAAAAGCCTGGCGGAAGAGCTCTGTCTTGCAGGCCCTGCGGAACTGCATAAGGTCCCGCAGGGCCCTGATGTCTTCCGGGAGCTCATTCCACCAGTAGGGGGCCGCCACTGAGAAGGCTCTGTTCCGAGTGGTAGCCAGCCTGGCCTCTCTCGGTCCAGGAAGGGTCAGGCGACGTTGCGTGCCTGACCGGAGTGCTCTCTGGGGTATATATGGGGAAAGGCGGTCCCTTAGGTAGGTGATGCAGAGGCAGGCAAAGGCAAACCACCTCTGAAGGTCTCTTGCCTTCAAAGCCCCACGGTGTTGCTATAAGTCAGCAGCACTTCCTACCATCACCAATGGAGTCTTGGGTGGTATCAACAGAGCATCCAGATCGCAAGATGTCATTGTGCCGCTGTACACGGCATTGGTCAGGCTGCACCTGGAGTCTTGTGTGCAGTTCTGGAGGCCTTGGTTCACAAAAGGATGTGGGCAGAATGGAGCGGGTGCAGAGGAGAGGGACGAGGATGATCGGGGGGGGGGGGCTGGAGACCAAGAAACCCTCTGAGGAAAGGCTGAGGGACTTCTTGGGAATGTCCAACCTGGAGAAGAGGAGGTTGAGGGGGGACGTGATTGCTCTCCTGAAGGGCTGTCATGTAGAGGAGGCCAGGGAGCTGTTCCTGTTGGCAGCAGAGGACAGGACTTGCAATCATGAGTTTAAATTACAGGTGGAAAGATACCAGCTGGATATTAGGGGGGGGGAATTATGGTAAGAGTAATTCAGCAGTGGAATCAGCTGCCTTGGGAAGTGGTGAGCTTCCCCTCCCTGGCAGTCTTCAAGCAGTGGGCCGGACAAACACTGGTCAGGGCTGCTCTAGACTGATCCTGCATTGAGCAGGGGTGTGTGGGCAGACTAGATGGCCTGTGTGGCCCTTTCCAACTCTATGGTTCTCTGTGGAGGGTTGCTGCGCTCTGCTGCCCAACTGAAGCAGTCCACCAACGCTCAGGAAGATGCCGCTTCAGGCAGGATTCCAGGGCAGGGGCGGTGCGAGTCATTTGCAACAGGAACAAAGGAAAGAGTTTGGTGGCACCAGTTGGGTGGAAGATCTCTTTGCTGTTTTAAGCAACATACAGAAAGGGTAGGATTTGGGGTGAGGCTGGCCAGAGAGCCCGGCAACAAAACCCTTCCTGATGGCCCTGCCAGGGGAGAGAGTCCGTGTGGCTCTTTAGGATCGCTTCAGAGGGCAGCAGTGGGAAAGTTAAATTGGAGTCCCGCAGTACGTTAGAGACCAACCAGCTTTTCGGGGCCGGAGCGCCCTTTGACTCTCAAAAGCGCACACCCTGAAAATCTGGTTGGCCTCTAAAGGTGCTCCTGGACTCAAATCTCTGTGGGTCCCTTTGCCTCCATAAGCCGTGTCTGTGTGTATGGCTGGGTCCTGTCCATCCATTGCAGCAAAACCAAGAAAGAGTCCCTTTGCCACCTTGGAGATTTACAGGGGCTGACACTTTCGTGGACTGGCACCCAGCGCCTCCCCGATGGGCTGGCAGTCTCAGGTGCCACAGCCACCGATGCGGGGCCTCCCCTCCCTCCCTGAGCTCTCAAATGCAGCTGTTTCTGGAGTGGGGCCGCGGCTCTGCAGCTGCATAAGGAGTCTTGATGAGCTAGAGGCAGGAAAGGACTCCTGGATTTCCCGCCCACCCCCGCCGCCCTCTTCTCCCCCCACCCCTCCCCACCCCTCCCCTCCGCATCTCTCTCTTTTCAAAATCTCCCCCTCCCTCCAACCTTTGGCCCCCAATGATTTTTTATAGCAAACCGTTAATTCTCCCCCCTTTCCCCTTTATTTTTTTTAAAACTGCATGCCACCCCCCCAGCCCTGCTCCATGCAGGAGCCTGTCGCCATGACAACCCCAGAGCCCTAGTGGCTTGGTTGCTAAGCAACCAGGAGACAGCAAGGCCGGGATGGAGGAAATGCATCAATGCGGATGGAGGAGGGAGAACAAGGGTGGATCCCACCCCTTTTGTGTGGGGCGGGGAGGCTGAGGGGGGGTATCCCTGGATACCTGCCTCCTACCCCTCCGGGCTCCCTGCAGTCTGTTTTTTTAGGCCTCTTTGGGTGGGGTAGGAAAATGGCTTTTCCAGGCCTGAGGCGCTGGGGTGGAGGGGGCAAGGGAGCTGGGGGGGGCAGAGATAGGGGGCTGGCCAGGGCTCAGTGGAAAAGCCTCTGCTTGGCATGCCGGAAGGTCCCAGGTTCAAACCCCAGCATCTCCAATTACAAGGCAGCAGGGGGTGAGAAAGACCTCGGGCCTGAGACCCTGGAGAGCGGCTGCCAGCCTGAGTAGGCAAGGCTGACCTTGATGGACCCAGGGGGGTCTGATTCAGAATGAGGGAGCTTCATGAGTGTTCAGATAGGATAAGGCCCGGGAGGCAACATTGGCATGCAGAGGGGAGGGTGAGCTTACCCCTGAAAATGGCGGTGGGCGGTCTCCGGTTTCCCCACTTGGATATCCCTTTCCTGGCATGGAGGAGTAGGCAGCGAGGCTGGGGAGGGAGGGAACCAGGCAGCCCAGGGAAGAGACAAACCAGGGACTCCCTGGGATTCGCCTCCCGGGGCCATCAGGTTTCCGGAGGGGACCACTGCCCTGTCACATGATCCCTTCATCGGTGAACACATCAAAATCTGTGCGCATTTCACAGCCACACAGGCGTTGGCCTGCCCACCCACACCCCCCGCGTCCTCTGCCTCTGTCACATACAGAGACACACAGATATTTCTTTGGGCAGGTAACCCAAATATGTCACGGGAGACTATAATATCTGTTCAATCTGTTTATTTATTTAAAATATTTATTAGCCACTTTTCTCATGGCGGCTTGCACTTTTTCTCAATCTACCCTTGAGGGTGAGGTTGGTGTTAGTCGTGTATTGGGGGGTGGGGGTGGAGGAACGCCAGAGGCTGGAGGCAGGGTGGCTGCCTCAAGGCCATCTTAGAATCACAGAGTTGAAAGGGACCTCCAGGGTCATCTAGTCCCACCCTTTGCACAATGCAGGAAATTCACAAATACCTCCCCCACCAGACCCGCAGTGACTGCTGTTCCATGCCCAGCGGTCACTTGTGAGTTGGTGTGTGGGAAGTGCACAAATTGGGCCAAACCTCTGCGGTCTTTTAATAGGCCTGGAGGTAAGTGCTGAGGACAAGCCTGGAGGGGGGCTTTGGTCTGTCTGCTGCCCTCTGTGCTGCACCTTGGGACAAGAGAGGTCTGTCCCAGGTGGAGCTGAGCACCCAGCCCTCCTGTCTGGCAGGCCACCAGAGCCTCTGCTTCTATGCCACTAGGAAGGCCTCGGCCTCTGTGCCCTGTTGGTTGGCCCTCCAGAGGAGCTGGTTGGCCACCGTGTGAGACAGGATGCTGGACTAGATGGACCCTCATTGGTCTGATCCAGCAGGGCTCTCCTGAGGTTCTTATCAGGGGAAGGCCTTGGCCTCTCTGCCCTGCTGTTGGCTCTCCAGAGGAATTGGCTAGCCACTGTGTGAGATGGGATGCTGGACTAGATGGACCCTCACTGGTCTGACCCAGCAGGGCTCTTCTGAGGTTCTTATCAGGGGAAGGCCTCAGCCTGTCTGCCCTGTTGTGGGCCCTCCACAGGAACTGGTTGGCCGCTGTGTGAGATGGGATGCTGGACCCTCACTGGTCTGATCCAGCAGGGCTCTTCTGAGGTTCTTCTCAGGGGAAGGCCTCGGCCTCTATGCCCTGTTGTTGGCCCTCCAGAGGAACTGGTTGGCCTCTGTGTGAGATGGGAGGCTGGACTGGATGGACCTTCACTGGCCTGATCCAGCAGGGATCATCTAATGTTTTTCAGGGGAAGGCCTCGGCCTCTCTGCCCTCTTGTTGGCCCTCCAGAGGAACT
This sequence comes from Lepidodactylus listeri, assembly GCA_029233225.1. Lineage (NCBI taxonomy): Eukaryota > Metazoa > Chordata > Lepidosauria > Squamata > Gekkonidae > Lepidodactylus > Lepidodactylus listeri. The sequence continues at coordinate 54,935,351 of JARCFY010000018.1, forward strand.
GGTTGCCCTCTGTGTGAGATGGGAGGCTGCACTAGAGGGACCCTCCCTGGTCTGACCCAGCAGGGCTCTTCTGATGCTCTTTTCAGGGGAAGGCCTTGGCCTCTCTGCCCTGCTGTTGGCCCTCCAGAGGAACTGGCTGCCCCCTGTGTGAGACAGGAGGATGTTGGACTAGATGGACCCTCCCTGGCCTGATCCAGCAGGGCTCTTCTGATGTTCTTATCAGGGGAAGGCCTCAGCTTCTATGCCCTGATTGTTGAACCTCCAGAGGAACTGACTGGCCACTGTGTGAGACAGGATGCTGTACCGGATGGACCCCTACCGGTCTGATCCAGCAGGGCTCTTCTGATGCTCTTACTGTGCCAGGATAAACTTTCCCTACTGAATCTCCCCATTCAGAGGCCGTCCATCGGTGAACCCCAGGGACGGGAAGCAGTACTGGGGAAGGCCTCAGCCCAGCGACGCCTTGTGACTTCTGGGGGCCCCTCCCACCATGACAATATCAATATCAGAAAATATTTTTGATATAACTTTAAATACTTCAACATCTATTTTCTGTTCTAGGCAAAATTTAATAGAGTTTCGTGGGCCTTAAGATTTTGGGTTTCCCTGTTGTGAGGGGAAAAAATTAAAACGTGTTCTTCGACCCCAAAATTTCATTTTTAAATTCTGATTTCAACATTTCCCTGGGCCACTAAAAGTATTGTGAGTGCTGGGCCTACTGTGCCCGACGAATAAGTCGGCCTTGCCCAGCCTCTCCGCCCTGCTGTTGGGCCTCCGGAGGAAGTGGCTGGCTACGGCATGAGAAGACGGGATGCTGGACTAGATGGACCACGGCGTGGACCCAGCAGGGCTCTTCTGATGCCCTTATTCCACTCCCCCTCCCATGTGGCACTGCTTGGGTGCAGCTGGTGCGGGCTGGCGAATGTTCCCCTTGGCCTATGGCTTGGAGAGTGGCCGGGGGTGGGTTGAGCTGAATCTGAGTGGTGCTGGTGGCGCTGCAGGGTTGGCAGGACTTGGACCAGCGCAGGACCTCTGCTGCCACGGCCTCATGCTCCCCCGGTGTGGCAGGCACCAACGGGTCGTCCTGTGCCGATTATGAGCACAGTCTGGGTCTGAGCGGAACCACTGGCTCTGGTGGTGCTGCTCTGCCAAGGAGGCCACGCAGCTCATCTGGCTCCTAGGCCCCTGTCACATCCGGATCAGGCCCCAGGGGCCACCTGCTGGGCTAGAGGATGTGTCAGCCTGATGGGGCGGCCTGAGAGTGATGCGTGTTGGGGGGGGGGGGGGGGATTGCTTTTCTGTGGCCAGAGGAAAGTCCTGAACCGAGGTAAGCACATGTCCGAGACGCATGCTTGTTGTGTACAGCCTGCAGTGTTATACACGCACACCCAGACACCCAAACGCAGAGGAGGCCGTCTTCTTTCCCGGCAGGCTGGCGCATAAGGTCCCCCGCTTTGCTGTTGCATCAGGGTGTGCGGCGTCTGCGCCTCCTGGCGCCTGTGCTCTTCTCGCCCGTCCTCTGGCCGCGAGGGAGCCTTCCCACCAGCGTGTCCAGCGCGCTGCGACTGCAAAAAAAAGTGATCTTAGATACGTCGAAGCCGGGGTTGTGGCGCATGGGTCCTCGGCGCCGCAAGTGGATGAGCGGGGTTCGGTGTGGGGCTGGACCAGGCAGACGGCGTGTGTGTGTGTGTGTGTGTGTGTGTGTGTTGTGCGTGTGTGTGTGTGTGTGACTTCCCTGTGCACCCCCCCCCCCCGCTCCTCGCTGCAGGTGGCTCTACGCTCCCGATATGTTTCTTCGCACACACACATGATGCGCGCACATGCATGCACTCGCCATGCTCTTCCAGCTCCACAACCTTCTGCCTCGGGGGGGGGGGGTGTCGCACACCCCCTCGGACGTTCTAAAGCGCGGCAAAGTCTGGGCGTGCAAGGACAGGGCGCCCCCCCGCCAGGCAGACACATCCAGGCGCTCCACATCCGCCGCAGGAGCACGCCGCCGCACTGGACCTTGAGAGGCGCCTTCCTTCTCCCGCTGGAAGCTCCACCGCCCCGCCCCGTCCCGTGTCGTCCCGTCCCCCCCCCCCCCGACGCGCCCTCCCCGGAGCACCGCAGCGCCCCCCCCCCCCCCCGCGCGCTCTTCCTTCCTCCGCAGGGTCTCCCGGGCCCCCAGACGGCGGGTGCCTCCCCGCCGCAGCCCGGACTCGCCTCGCCTCGCCTCTCCTCTCCAGCAGGCGCCTGGCTCGCCAATCCCGCGGCGCCTGGCTCCCAACCGCCCCCCGCCGCCGCCGCCGCCGCTTCCCCCTGGCACGCCGAGCCGGCCGCCGCATCAGCCCCTCCGCCGTCGCAGCAGCAGCAGCCCTCCCGCCCGCCCTCCCGCTCCCCTCTCCCCTCCCTCCCGCGCCCTTTCACGTCCCCGCTGTCTAGTCGTGACGAGCCAGCCCCCTCCTCCTCCGCCTCCTCCCCCCTCCCTCCCTCCCGCGCCCCCCCCCACGACGCCCCCCATCGCCGCGCCCCCCTCCCCCCCATGAAGAGGAAGAACAGGCTGGCTTCCATGTGTCTCTGTGTGGTAGGTGTCTGCCTCTTCTCTCTTTCTCAGGAGCCCCCCCTCTAGCCCCCAAGCCACAGCGACCCCCCCCCCATATCTGTAACCCTCTCTGTCACCCATCTCCCCCCCCCCCCAGCAACAGGTCCAGGCAAGGGGAGGAGAGGGGCCTGGGGAGACACACAGGTGTCTTTCTGGATGATCTGTTGAGAGAGACCCCCCCCCAAAATACATCATCTCTGGGCCTCTGTGTGTGTGTTGGGGGGGGGTAGCTAAATATTTAGCCCTCCCCAAAGATTCAAGGCCTGGGACATGCTGAAGGGTAAATATATATGTATATATCCCCCCAAAGACATATATTTTAAATTATGTCTGCTTGTTATTGTCAATAAATAATAAAAAAATAAGGTAGTTTGCCAATTCAGGACGAATCCCCTCTTCATTTCCTGGACACATCAGCCCCAGGGCCTGCTTTGCCGCCCTCACCCCTCCCCAAATGTTGCCTGCAGCCTCACACATGTGTGCCCCCTCCCCAGTAGGAGGGCCACTACCTGGCCATGCACCCCCTCTCGTGGACCCCCCCTTGCTGTCATGCCCAGCAAAAGGTGGTCTCCAACCCCCCCCATCCCATATATGCCAGCCCCCAGGAATTTTGGCCTCATATTTCTCCCCTTCCAAGGGAGTCAGCTCTCCCCCCAAACCTAACCAACTGCCCAGTTTTCACTCCCAAATTGCTTGAGGACACCCCCCCCCCCCAGCTCAGTGGTACTATTCCACCCCCAGTTTTAAGCCTCCTTGTGGATACCTGGTGCCAGTGCACCCCCCCCCCCAGCTCAGCCTCCCTAGGAAAGGCCACCCAGATTCACTTCCTCTCTCCACAAGGACCCCCGCCAAATCACTAGACCCCCTTTTCCTAGAATATGACCAGAGATCATCTTCAATGCCCTGGAGGGCCCCCCTCCCCCAAAAAATCCTGTGCCGAAGTCACCCTCAGTTTCCCTGCTGTTATCAGACCAGCAGCCCCCTCCCCACCCCCAAAGGCCAGGTGCTGCCGCTTGAAGCTTGGACACTGGCGTGGCTGGGAGTGTCATGCCAATGAAAAGGTGCAAACCTTGCTTCTTGTTGAATGTGTCGCACCGAGAAGCGTGGCGTGCTCTCCATGCGATCAGTTGGAGCTGGCAGCGGCCTAGCAGAAGGGCACTTTGGCCAGGAACTTCGGCAGGGGGAGGTGTGTGGGTGGGGGGAACAATCTTCTTATCTGGCCTTCTGACAGGAGGTACTTTGCTTCCTCTGGTTGGTGAGGTCTCAGGAAGGGAGGCTGCCCTGCAGGGACACCAGCATCATGGCGGAACCTGGAGCACTCCCACAATCACAGCTGGCCTCCAGGTTACAGAGGTCAGTTCCCTGGGAGAAAAGGGCAGCTTTTGGAGGGTGGGCTTTAGGGCACTGTGCCCGTCTGAGGTCCTTCCCCTCCCCAAACTCCACCCTGAAATCTCCAGGAATTTTCCAGTCCAGAGTTGGCAACCCTACCGCCCAGGTGGACACTGGGCGGTCCACACAGCGTCCCCAGCAGTCCCTCGGGACAGGGCTGGGTGAAGGAGCTCTCAGGCCGGGGAATTGTGGCGGCTTCCACTATGTCTACAAGGCTTGCCAAGTTGCCAATAAGAAAATCTGACCTCAACTTCTGTTGCGAGATTCCCTCTTTCCCCACAAGCTGATCGTCAGGTACTCCCCCCCCCCCCCCCAACTTCATTTCTTATTAACGGAACAGGAAATTAAAAGTCCGCTGAGGCTTCTATATATTGTCTGAACTTTCCCCGGGTGAATGATAAATTTGTGTTTCTGGCTGAAACAAAAAGGCTTTGAATGGCCAAATATGTTACATGTATAAAGTGATCATATAAAGTGATACAGAGGGTAGGGGGGGGCGGGGCGGGGCGGACAGAACGATGAAAAAAAAGCTTTCCAAGTTCTGTTTGTGAGAAGGACCCCCCCCCCAGATGATGATAGAATATTTCTTATTTGAGCAGAAAAGACTGGCAAAGTCAATTACACAGAATATTTGCAAATATGTTTAATCTTTCCAAGTGAGACTTTTGTGTGCTTTTTAAAAATTCAAGCGTGGGGGAGGGGGTCTGATGACTGACAAGCTTTCTATTACCAGCTTTGCATAATGTATTGTGTTATAATTGTATTATATATTGCCGGGAGGGTGGGAGAGAAGTCCAGTAAAATAAATAAATAGCATCTCCCAAACATTAAATGGAAGAATCACGGGTTGGTTTTCAGGCTTTTCCCTAATTCTAGAGAAATAGTTGCAGAGGCTACAAAACCCAGAACTGCACACTTCTCCCTTCTTTACCGTTGTCATGGGCTGCCCTTATGATGCCCCCCGATCATCCTTAACTTGGTGCTCACCATGCAGTGTTAACAGTAAAACATACAAGCAATAGAAGAAAAGAGCAGTGCAGACAATACGGCCTCCAGTGAAACTTTGAGGGAGAGCACCGGGGGGGGGGGGGGGATGTCTCCCCAAATAGTCAATATTTCGCCCATTACCAGAGATTAGCTAATCAGGTGCCAGGTGAGCCACTGTGGAGAGGTGTTCCATCATTGCGGGGCCACCACGGAAGGGCCCTGCCAGAAGAGCATAAAGAACTGAGGCCCCGTAGCAGGCGGGCAGACCTCTGGAGACAGGTCAGAGGTGGCCTCACAATTGATGTTTTGCATGGGTGTAAAGGAATAGGTCTCCTCCTTGCCCTGTGGAGGTCAAATGCCACATCCCTCAAAAACACGCCAGGGTGGGTCCCCCAAACCTTTCCTCAGCTAAGTCTCTAGTTGGCCTGGGCCCTTCAGCCTGGAGAAAAGGGATGCTTCAGAGGGTGGACTCCATGGCATTGCACCCCACTGAGGTTCCTGTCCTTTTCAGGCCCCAAATCTCCATGAGTTCCCCATCATGGACCTGGCAGACCCCCCCACCACCACCAGTGGTCAAAGGGGGCAACCCTAGGTAACCCCCCAGGGTGTTCAAGGCAAGAGACAAACAAAGGTAGTTTGCCCTTGCCTGCCTCTGTGCAGCAACCCTGGACTTCCTTGGAGGTCTCCCATCCAAGTTCTAATCAGGGCTGGGCAGGATATGATGAGAGCTGGGCTCGCCTAGGCCATCCAGGACAGAGCAAAGGACATACGGAGGTGGTTGGGCATTGCCTGCCTCTGCGCAGCAACCCTGGACTTCCTCAGTGGTCTCCCATCTAGGCAGGAACCCCGGGCTAACTCTGCTCAGCTTCCCAGATCAAGGCAAGATCAAACTAGCCTGAGCCATCCAGGTCAGGGTGCGGGAATTATTGGAGAGGTTTTATTTTTTGAGAAAAGCGTGCACAAAATCAGGGTTTTGATGGCTGGGCTTTTGATGATTTGTTAATTCTCATGGTCCTCATGCTTTTGATATGTTACTGTGTGTGCACCACCCCAAGCAAGTCTCTGGAGAAGCAGCCGCCGCCTCTCTTTCTGAATGAGTGAATAGAAGCATAGGTCTTCCTTCCCCTGATCTCCAAAAGTAGGGGTGTGGGGGGGCACACCTGTAAATGTGCGCACACGGGTGGCCAGCATGCCCCGCTCCTCCCCTCCCCTTTCCGTGGCCACCTAGACCTTCCTGGATGTGTCTGAGCAGCATGGATTTTATAAGAAGCACCACCAGGCCTCTGTCCTGAGATTACTTTCACTTCTCCCCCCCCAAAGGTAAGCTTTTGGGTCAGTTTGCTTGCCCGGTCCAGGTTCAGAGTGAAAGGGAGATAGATGGTTGCTTTGGGGAGACAGAGGTTAGGGTGCCAAAAAGGGGGGGCATTCCCTCTGCCAGCCCCCCTCCCCCAGTGTCCTCTCATCATTTTCAAATCCGTCAAAGTTTGCCTCTGATTCTGGGCTGTTTCCCTCCTGTGCAGATCAAACGCCGTTTTTTCTGTTCTCAGTTTAATCCCAAATCCACTCCCAAGGACAATTGAGCTTAAGTGGACTCTTTGGCCCAGAGGAGGAGATGTAATCCACCCAATCTACTCTCCCCCCCCACACACACACACATATTCCGCCCTCACCGATCGCTTTCGGCTCACCTCAGGTCAAGCGGCCAGACAGATAGGCCGCAGCCCCTAAATTCTGCCTTGTGTACTAGTGGGGTGTAACGAACACGTGGAATCCACTGCTGCAGGAAGCGGTGGCAGCTCCAAGCACAGACCATCTCAAGAGGGGACCAGAGAAACACGTGGAGCAGAGGTCCCCCCGTGGCTATTAGCCATGCCCACGCGGTATCGATGGAACACTCTGTCTGGGGCAGTGACGCTCCGTATCCTTGATGCTTGGGGGGCAAGAAAGGGAGGGCTTCTGGGGTTTTGGCCCCACGGGTGGACCTCCTGAGGGCCCCGGGGTTTTGGCCTCTGTGTGACACAGAGTGTTGGACTGGAGGGGCCACTGGCCGGATCCCGCATTCGGCTTCTCTTCTGTTCTTACTTGGGAGGGCGTCTGCTTAGGTCCCCCTTGCCCGGTCCCCCCCTGACCACCTGCCGGGGGTGGGGGGTCAGGCTTGCCAGGTCCAAGTTGGGGGACTCCTGGAGGTTTGGGGGTGGAGTCTGGAGAGGACAGGGACCTCCTCAGTGGGGTACATTGCCGCTGTGTCCACCCTCCAAAGCAGAGGTGTCGAACTCATTTGTTATGGGGTCCAGACCTGACATGAATGTCACTTTGTTGGGCCAGCCCATAAAAACGTATTGCCAGGTACCAGAGACAGCAACTGTACGTAAGCTCCGGGTTGGTGTCTCCTCACTTCAAGGGCTCCTGGGCTGGGAGGGGGGGTGTGCAAAGGAAAATCCACGTGGGGGGATTGGAGAGCCAGCAGTGCAGCACTGGGCAGATACTCCCACGATGCTTGACTGCTGAAGACGAGGTTGCTCCGCCATGCTGAAGCCACAGTCGGAGTAGCTCTGCCCCTCCTCCTCCCCAAGCAGTCTCCTGTTCTCTCCCTTGCACTAGTTGCTCGCGGGGCACATAAGAACCCTGGACTGGCCAGTTCCGGCCCCCGGGCCTTATGTTTGACACCCCTGCCCCAAAGCATCCATTGTCTCCAGGAGAGATGGAGCCAGTTTGGTGTAGTGGTTAAGAGCAGCGGACTCTAATCCAGAGACCCGGGTTTGATTCCCCGCTCCTCCTCCACCTGCAGCCAGCTGGGTGACCTTGGGCCAGTCACAGTTCTCTCAGAGCTCTCTCAGCCCCGCCTCCCTCACAGGCAGTGTTCCCTCTCAGCTGAGTCAGTGTGAGCTAGCTCACAGTTTTTTACCCTCCGGCTCACACATTTTTGTCTAAGCTCAGGAAGGATGGCTCCAGAGCAAACTAATTCATGCAGCAGCCAAATCGCTCGCTCACAACTTTAATGCCAGGAGCTCACAAAGTAGGATTTTTGCTCACAAGACTGCACGGCTTAGAGGGAGCATTGCTCTGAGGGTGTCTGTTGTGGGGACAGGAAGGGCAGGTGATTGTAAGCCACTCTGATACACTTCCAAATAGTGAAGGGCAGGGTATAAAAACCAACTCTTCTTCTTCTCTAGCTGGAGATGAGCTGTAATTCTGGGGGGGTCCCCAGGTCCCACCTGGAGGCTGGCAACCCTACATCTACTTCATAGCAGCGTGGCCCAAGGCCTGGTCATCAGAGGTCTTCAGATAGGTTCCTTTGTTATCCGTCAGTGTGCTTCTCTGTTGCCAGTCTCCAGGTGATGCCTGGAGTTCTCCCAGAATTCCAGTTGACCTCTGCACCACAGCGATCAGTTCCCCTGGAGAAAATCGTTTCCTGGGGCAGCCGTGCTGGCCTGCGGTGGAAGAGCTCAGCTGGAATCCAGGAGCTCCTGAGAGGCCAACAAGAGTTTCCGGTTGCAAGTCTTCCAGCGTCAAAAGACTCCCCAGCTCACTACTTTGCTGCTCATCTCCAAGGAGGGGCGCTCTGACTCTCGAAAGCTTCTGCCCTGGCATTCCTATCGGTCTCTCCGGGGTTCCTGGACTCACATCCACCTGGAGGAAATGGCTGCTTTGGAGGGTGGACTCTCTACGGCCTTTTGCCCTCCCCTCCCCAGGCTCCACCCTGACAACGCCGGGAATTTTCCAACCCAGAACTGGCTTGAACCCTTGATCCAAATTACTCAAGAACTCTTGACAAGGAGAATGGGTATGTGAATGGGGTGCCTCGGAAAGCATGGCGTCCAAGGCGATAGGACATGATTGGAAACTCTGGGATGCCCCATTCACCCAGACGCCAGTTACGAAAGAGAAGCGCTGCACCGTTTTGTCTCTGACCAGGCCACGTCAGCCATGTGACTGTGCCCCCCCCCCCGTTATCCTCTCTGCACATGCGCATTAGTGTGTAAACGTTGCTCTGAAGTGGCGCCATGGTACCCAGCATGCAAGGCAGGTTGTGTACTTGCGACTGGGATGCGGCGTGCCGATGTGGCCCTGTGTTTTGTGGGTGCGTCGCTGGGTGGGGAGGGATCCAGCTGCCTCCCTGGGGACTGCTTTGCTGGAGGAGGGGTGTGTGGCTGTCTCTGCTCTGTGGGGGGGGGGGGTTGAATTGCTGATTAACATCAAGGATTAACAAGCTCAGATTAACCCACGCAGACCAGGCCTGGCGGACATAACTGTGGGAAGGAAGGACACGGGGAGCCGGAGAGAAGTTTGCTAACTCATCTCTCCCCATCCTGGCTGGCGATTGATTTTTGGGGGGGGGGGGTGACATCTCAGGGGCAAAGGCAGCCTTCTGATTCGAACACACCATCCCTCTAATCCCCTAGTGCGAGGGTGTAGATCTGTCCGTGAGCAAAAGGCACTCTGCGCGTGTTCAGGCTCTTTTCTCCCCCACAGGCTCAAAAAAGATGAAAATCCCTCAATAAAGCAGGGAACTGTACCGATGGCCATTGTGGTCCTTGTAATCCAGCAGAGCTGGGGCGGGGGGGGGTGTCACTTCCATGTCCCCTCTCTTAAAATCTTTTTTTCGGTACGCAGTCTTGGAGTGTAGAAGGCAGTTTTGTTTATTTACAGAGGGCATAAGAACATAAGAGAAGCCAATATTGGATTGGGCCAGCGGCCCCTCCAGTCCAACACTCCGTGTCACACAGTGGCCAAAACCACCAGGTGCCCTCCGGAGGCCCAGCAGTGGGGCCAGGACACCAGAGGCCCTCCCACTGTCGCCCCCCCCCCCCCGGCACCAAGAATACAGAGCATCCCTTGGCCCAGACTGAGAGCTCCTATCTATACCTTTTGTGGCTCATAGCCACTGATGGACCTCTCCTCCATATGTTGATGCAGTTCCCCCTTGAAGCCGTCCATGCAGCCGTGTTGGTCTGCCATAAAACAGTTAGATTCGAATCCAGGAGCACCTTAGAGCCCTACAGGATTTTCAGAAGGGAGCTTTGATTCTTGAATGCTTATACCCTGCAGTTCTCGTTGCCGTCTAAGGTGCTCCTGGAATCAGATCTAATTTATTTACATTATTCATAGTCTGCCTTCCTCACAGGGACACACAAGGCTGATGAATCAGAATGTGTACAGTCAGCAAAATGGGGCCGTCAATAAGCAATGCAATAGGATGAAGACTGTACAAGTCTGGAACCAACTAGAAATCTAAAAAGACAGAAACAGAAGTATTAACGTGACACATTCAGCGGTGCAAAAATTATATAGTCAGATTTTACTTATGGCAAGCTGTGCACCTATAAATATAGACCTCAGTCCCTTATAATTTATCTAGGTAACTCTGTGAACCATTTTGCGCACTGTGACCCTCTTACCTATGCATAGAAGCCCTCCTGAATAATGCCATTCTGCATAGTTTGGCTGTTTGGGGATATATCTGCTGGGGTCTGCCATGATTTCCCACTGCAAGTTAATTGAAACCAACAAATTCTCTCTCTCTCTCTCTCTCTCTGACACACATACACAAAAGCTTTGCAAAAACAAAATTAAGATCTGTATCTCCTCTGTCTGGTACAAAAAAGAAGTGTGGGGGGGTCTGTGTTCCATTTGAGCCCAGTAGAGGGCGATGCAAACCCAGGAATAATTGCCTGCTCCCCACTCAATTCACAGACTAGCCCCTTTACATTACACCCTCCAGGGGTTCGGGATTGTTACGTACCTTCGAAGGGCAAACTGTCCTGGAAATGTGAATATTTGCTATCTTCCAGTAATCACGCACCGGGTGAGTTTGCATGAACTCTTTCTCTTGTCTTGGAGATAGATCAAGATGGGTAGCCCTGTTTGTCTGTAGCAGTAGGAAAGAGCAAGGGTCCAGGAGCATCTTAAAGACTAACAAAAATGGGGGCGGGGAGGAGCTTTCGTGAGTCACTCCTCACTTCTTCAGGTACAGCTAGAATGTACGTCCATCTGTCCTTATGTCACATTCTGCTTGGAGTGAAGAGGGGCGGTGGCTCAGTGGCAGAGCCTCTGCTTGGCATGCAGAAAGTCTCAGGTTCAATCCCTGGCATCTCCAGTTAAAAGGACCAGGTTGTAAGTGATATGGAGATCTCTAAGTGACACCGTGGAGACCCACTGCCAGTCTGAGTCGACGATACTGACCTTGAGGGACCAAAGGTTTGATTTAGTATAAGGCAGTCTTGGGTAAGGGGCGGAGGCTCAGTGGAAGAGCCTCTGTTTGGCATGCAGAAGGTCCCAGGTTCAATCCCCGGCACCTCTAGTTGAAAAGGACCAGGCAGGAGGTGATGGGGAAGACCTCTCCCTGCCTGAGAGCCTGAGTGGGCAATACTGGCCTTGCTGGATCCAGGATCTGATTCAGGGTAAGGCAGCTTCCTGGGTGACCGGCAGATGCTCTGAACCCCTGGCCCCTTCAGGTAAGTCAGGATTATAGTTACAGGTGGCAGGTTGAGAGAAAGAACCGGTTATCTGGTACACTGGCAGCCGGTTCAGAGTTCTGTCTGAAAAGAAGGGGGCAGAGCAGGGGTGGGTGGGCTAGGCCAGAACAAAGGCGAGGAGGGGGGAGTCAAAGCCCCGGTGGTTTGGGGCAAAATCCAGGCCTGCTCCATTGGTCGTTGGCAGAGCTCTTTATCTTCAGATGCTCTGCTCTGTGATGCGGTCGCCAGATGCCTGGTGCCCGCCGCAGGGCCAGGGCGCACAGCCACTGTGCCAAGGGGAGGAAGCGTCTCCCTGCGGTGTGGCTCTTTCAGAGGCTTCTGCTGGGGAAGGCTGTGCGTGATCCCCCCCCCCTCCCCAGAGGCCCCAAGGTGTGTGGGGGTGGGGGGTGGGGGAGGGGTTGTTCAGTGTTTCGTCTCCATCCCTCCAGGGCCTGTCTGCCATTCATTCCTTAAGGTTAGCAGTCTTCTAGGCCAACCCAAAGGGGACAGATTTAACATTTCCCCTGCAGAGAGCCACGACAGATCCAGAAATGCGGACGGTGTGGGAACACACACATTTTGAACAGCTGGATTCGAGTCCAGTGGCACCTTGTGTCGTGTGTTAAGAGCTGCCCAAATCGCTTCCAGCTTCTGCCAGCCCAATGGAGGAATAACCTGCGAGACCTCCTCTCCTTCACCGCCTTGCAAACTGGGGACCTTTGTGGTGTCCTGGAGTGAGTCCGTCCATCTCCCGTTGGCTCTTCCTCTTTTCCTGCTGCCTTCAGCTTCAACCGAGCAGGATTGTCTTTTCCACTGACTCTTGACTTCTCATCATACAGCCAAAGTACGATAGCCTCAGTTCAGTCATTTTTTTCATTTTGTCCTGTTCGGTCGAAGTATTTCCGTGTCGACCTTTCAGCAGGCCGAACCTTAGCACTTGACACACCAACAAAAAAGTCAGAGTATAAGCTTTGAAGGAGGAGGAAATGGGATTTATACCCCGCCCTTCACTACCCAATGGAGTCTCAGAGCGGCTTACAGGCTCCTTTCCCTTCCCCTCCCCACAAGAGACACCCTGGGAGGCAGGTGGGGCTGAGAGAGCTCTTTCCAGAACTGTCCTTGAGAGAACAGCTCTGACAGAACTAGGGCTTGCCCAAGGTCATCCATTGGGTGCAAGTGGAGGGGTGGGGACTCAAACCTGGTTCTCCCAGATTAGAGTCCGCGCACTTAACCACCACACCAGACTGGCTCTTGAGAGCCAGAACTCTCAAAAGTATCTGACGAAGGGTGTTCTGACTTGGTTGGCCCCTGAGGTGCTCCTGGACTTCAGTCCAGTTCTTCTCCCGCAGCCCAAAACAGCAACCCTCCGAAACAGTCTTCATGGGAAGCACATTTTGAAGTCCACTTTCTCGGAACTGCCACCAGATCTCTCTTGGGGGGGGGGGAAGAGGTGACACCCCCAGTTTGAAAGGGAATGGGTTCTGTTCCTTAACTTCCACTTTTCACCCAGCTTTCCCACTGAGACTCAAGACAGAGGACAAAATGTGGAAAATAAATTCAGGGAGAGAGCAGGGATTGCTGATGAAACGATGCAGTGGGGCTAGGACCAATGCTCCCTCTAAGCTGTGGGGTCTTGTGAGCAAAAATTCTACTTTGTGAGCTACTGACATTAAAGTTGTGAGCGAGCGATTTGGCTGCTGCATAAATCAGTTTGCTCTGGAGCCCTCCTTCCTGAGCCAAGGCAAAAATCTGTGAAACGGAGGCTAAAAAATTCTGAGCTAGCTCACACAAACTCAGCTTAGAGGGTTACACTGGAGTCGGCAGAGACTGCAAGTGGACGATAAAAAGCTCCGGCTCGGAGGCAACAGACCCAACGGCCTGCAGTCTGACATACCCAGCGGAAGGGAGGGTTGCTTTGTGTGGCAGGAAAGGGCGTCATGCATGTGATGACCGTTTCAATAGACTACAATACCACCCCTTATAGGAGTGACCTTCTAGGCTAATGTAATTACACCACCGTTCCAATCCCTTTATGAGAGGGCCCTTCTGAACATGTCCATTGTTCACTCTTTGTGCAACGAGAGAGGCAGGGGGCCTCCCAAATAGCCTCGGCCAGGCTGTTCCGTGACATGGGAGCCACCCCAGAGGAGGCCCATGAATGGACAGTTGGCCAGTGTTACCTGCTTGCGGGGTGGGACCTTCAGAAGGTTTTGCTCAGATAGGCACGGCTGCCATGGCAGGACACGGCAGGAGAGGCGGTTCTGCAGGTATTCAGCTCTGAGGCTCTTTGGGGTTTGAACCCAGTCACTGGAACCCAGCCAATTAAATGACTGCTGAATCGGAGTGACAGGTGCATTTCACTTAATGCTGGAGAGCCACATTTTGCTCCAACAGGACTTTTCAAGTTGCCTCTAACAGCAGACCCATGTAGAGCATGTTACAGTAGTCTAGACCCAAGGTAACCATTGCAGAAAAAGAAGAAGTAGAAGAAGAAGAGACTGGATTTATACCCCGCCCTTCACTACCCAAAGGAGTCTCAGAGCAGCTTACAAACTCCTTTCCCTTCCCCTCCCCACAACAGACACCTGGTGATGTAGGTGGGGCTGAGAGAGCTCTGACAGAAACTGCTCTTTTTCAAGGACAGCTGTGCCAGAACTATGGCTTGCCCAAGGTCATCCAGCAGGTGCAGGTGGAGGAGTAGGGAATCAAACCCGGTTCTCCCAGATTAGAGTCCACGCATTTAGGCACCACACCAAACTGGTTGATCCAAGTGAGAGCCTTGCGCTCTACTGATAACAATCTGCTAGGGATCCCTGGCCCCAGTGATGTCCGGCTGTTCTCCACCAGGGTCTCTTTGGTCCTGGCCCCGACCTGGCAGAACTCTCTGCCAAATGACGTCAGGGCCCTGCGGGATCTGATGCAACTCTGCAGGGCCTATAAGGCAGAGATGTTCCGCCAGACTTTTGGCTGAGTGCCGCAACGGGCCTTCCTTGGCTGGCTCCCCTCCCTTCCCGCCTCCTCTGAATTGCTGTGATGAGTTCCCCCAACCCAGAAGCTAGCCTGGTAGTCCAGAGTTGGGGGTAGACATTTTCAGATGTCATCATCATGAACTCTATTTGGGTCTTTAGTTTTATTAAATCAATCAGTGGAGTTTTAATGTTTTATGTTTTTATGGCATTATACCTCTATACATATTGCCCAGAGCCTGACGTAAGCTGGGATAGGACGATTAACAAATTTAATTAACAACACCAACAACAACAATACTAATGGCCAGATCAGCTGAGCTGAGGTGGAGGGGCATCTTCTGAGCTAAAGGGAACATAGATGCACAGAGCTGGAAGGGGCCACAGAGGCCATCTAGTCCAACCCCTGCTCAAGGCAGGATCAGCCGAGAGCATCCCTGGCAAGTGTTTGTCCAGCTGCTGCTTGAAGACTGCCAAGGAGGGGGAGCTCACCTTCTGAGGCAGCTGATTCCCCTGTTTCACAACTCTTACGGTAAAAATATTTTTCCTAATATCCATCTGGTACCCTTAATTTAAACCCCTTATTGCAAGTCCTCTCCTCCGCTGCCAACAGAAACCGCTCCCTGCCCTCCTCCAAGGGACACAGCCCTTCCAAGACTTCAAGAGAGCCCTCATGTCCCTCCTCTACCTCCTCTTCTCCAGATTGACCATTCCTTTCCTCAGAGGGTTTCTTGGTCTCCAGCCCCCCCCCCCCCGATCATCCTCGTCGCTCTCCTCTGCACCCGCTCCATTCCGCCCCCATCCTTTTTGAAGGGAGGCCTCCAGAACTGCACACAGTATTCCAGGTGTGGGCTGACCAATGCGGTGTACAGTGGGACTACACCATCTTGCGGTTTGGATGTTACACCTCTGTTGAGACACCCCAAGATCGCATTAGCCCTTTTTTATCGCTGCATCACACTGGCTGCTCATATTTAACTTATGGTCCACCTGTTCCTCAAGATCCTGTTCACACATTCACACTACCCAGGAGTGTATCCCCCATCCAGTATGTGTGTTCCTCATTTTTGTCACCCAGATGTAGAACTCGGCACTTCTCCTTGCTAAATTGCCTCTTGTTCACCTCCACCCACTTTCCCAGCTTGTTCTGGTCTCCTTGAATTCTGCCTCTCTCTCCTGGGGTGTTGGCTGCTGCTCCTCCCAATTGGGTCTCGTCTGCAAATGTAACGAGTAGCCCCTCCACACCCTCTACCAGCTCATTTATAAAAATATTCAAAAGTACCAGGCCCAGAACCCCACTGTGGCACCCCACTGGACCCCTCCCTCCATTCAGACGCAGTGCCCCTGACAACCACTCTCTGAGGGCGGTTCTCCAACCAGTTCCCTCTCCACCTCACTATCCTGGAGTCCAGTCCACAGGCCTCTATAGTTTACCCATCAGAACACCATGGGGAACCCGGTCAAAAGCTTTACTGAAATCCAGGCGAAGGACATCAGCAGCATTCCCTCAGTCCAGGAAGCTCATCACTTGATCAGAGAAGGAAAGGAGGTTGGTCTGGCAGGACCTGTTGGGGACAAATCTGTGCTGCCTTCCCCGGATCACCAAGTTGATCCCTTTACAATCTGCTCCTGTATCTTCCCTGGGACAGAGGTCAGCCTGACTGGCCTGTGGTTTCCTGGTTCATCCCTCCTCCCTTTTCTGAAAACTGGGATAAGAGCTGCCCTCTCCCAGCCTTGCTGCGTGGCTCCTGTCTTCCAAGAGGCTCTGCAAGCTCTCTAGAAACGCCTTTGAGCCCTCTTGGGTGCATCCCACCTGGCCCGAGGGATCGGTACTCCTTCAGGGCAGCCAGGGGCTTCTCAGCTGCCTCTCTGTCCATGTCAGCCAGCAGCCCGGATGCCGTGCCTTGCCTTCACCATCTCTAGACAAGCCTGTTCTCTTCTTCAGGGAAAAAACGGAGGCAAAATAGGCACTGAGCCTTTCTGCTCTCTCTCTGTCAGAATGTCTCCATTGTCCCTCAACAGTAGGCCCATCGCCTCTTTTACCTGGCGTTTGCTCCTCACGTATCTGAGGAAGAGTTTCTTCTTGTGGCGAGCCTCCCTGGCCAGCTTTGACCTCTCTGATGGCTGACCCGACAGTGCCCAGCAACCGGCACATCACTTTGTTCTCTGTTCATCCACACTGGCTTCTTGGCTCCCCGACCATGTTTCCTTCTTGTTGGAACTGCGATGGCTTGAACTTGGAAGAGCTCTTGTTTGAGGAGAGCCCGCCCTCCACTCGCTCCTTTCCCTTCCAGCAGTCTGGCCCATGGGATGATTCTCATCATATCTCTGAATGCACGAAACTGCCTTCTACTGAATCCTTGGTCCCTCAAGGTCAATATTGGCTGCTCTGACCGGCAGCCGCTCTCCAGGGTCTCAGGCAGAGGTCTTTTCCCTCACCAACGGCTGGATCCTTTTAGGTGGGGATGCCAGGGATTGAACCTGGGACCTTCTGCATGCGATGCTCTGCCACTGAACCCCCCCCCCCCACCAAGAATGCCTTTCTGGCAGCCACCACTGCATCAGCGAGCGTCCTCTGACCCCCATCAAAAGTAGGGAGCGTAATGTCCCCCAAGACCTCAGCTTTCCCAACCAGCATTACCTCCATCTGATTGGGGTTCGGTTTCTGCTTGTTTCTCCTCAGCTGTGTAATGAACAATTACTTAATCTTA
This sequence comes from Lepidodactylus listeri, assembly GCA_029233225.1. NCBI lineage: Eukaryota > Metazoa > Chordata > Lepidosauria > Squamata > Gekkonidae > Lepidodactylus > Lepidodactylus listeri. The sequence goes on from JARCFY010000018.1 coordinate 54,952,443, forward strand.
ATGAATTGTCATCCGAGTGTGCACGTGTGTAAGAGAACAGTGGGCGTACAAGGAGGTCTCTGGTGTTGCAAAAACCGGGAGTATTTCCTCCCTCTGCAACCTTTGTTATTTTTAAAAATTGTGTGTGTTAGAAGCAGTGTTTTCTCTAAGCTGAGTCAGTGTGAGCTAGCTCACAGTTTTTTAGCCTCCAGCTCACACATTTTTGTCCTAGCTCAGGAAGGAGGGCTCCAGAGCAAACTGATTTATGCAGTAGCCAAATCGCTCCCTCACAGCTTTCATGCCAGTGGCTCACAAAGCAGAATTTTTGCTCACAGGACTCCACAGCTCCGAGGGAGCCTTGGAAGTGCTGTCCCATTGCTTCTGACTTGTGGCAACCCGAAGAAGGAATGCTCTCCCAAACGCCCGGCCAGTCACAGCCGCCTACGGGTCTTGCAAACTCCCTCTCACGTCGGGTCTTCCTCTTTTCCTGCCGCCTTCCCCTTTCCCTAGCATGATCATCTTTTCCAGCGACTCCCGTCTTCTCATAATGTGACCAAAGTACAATGCCCCCAGTTTGGTCATTTCAGCTTCTGGGGAGAGCTCCGGCTTGATTTGATCTAGAACCCACTGGTTTATACCTAAAACCCGGGGGCTGGAGGGCCAGATGAGAAGTGGGGGGTGGGGACATCGTCTCTGCCCTCGGAGGCGTTTCTCCGGCCAGCATGGAGTTCGGTGGCCTTTGCCTCCCTCCCTTTCCTTGCTGGGTCTCTGCTTTGGCATCTGCTCTGGTAATCCTATTGTAGCCACAAACATTTCTGATTAAACTGCCAAGGCGTTTGTCTACAAGGTTTTATCTGCAGGCAAAGGCAGCTGGCTCGGGGGGGGGGGGGGCGGGGGGCAGAGCATCAGGCATGCTCTTACATGTCTGGAAGGAGCAAAGGAAGGAGGGGGAGGGAAATGCTTCGTGCACTTTCTGTTACGACTTATTCCAGAATTTCTTTCCCAGCTCCTAGCTTCATTGAAGTGCAAAGGAGTACATACAATAAAATTAATAGTCGGACCCGTTGGCCGACTGTCAAATGTTTTTCTGAACGGCCAGCTACTTGGAAGCTGCCAATGGGCTTCCCTTGGTCGAGAGCTCCATGTGGAGGGGGTCACTGGTAAGAAGGCCCCGCAATTAGTAACCCTCATAGCAAACTCTTATCCCAAAAATCCTTCATGTAGGCACAACTGCTAGAAGCAGAGCTCCTTTGGGTACCAGTACAATTTCCCCTGACTAAAAACCCCCCTGTATATCGAGGGTCTGATCCTCACCCTCTACCTACTGAACCAGACCAGACTGAAGTCTTTATTCTATGCCCCTGGCCACGCTGGTGCCATCCCACCTTCAGTGTGGTGGACTCGTGGAATTTCAGAGCGGGCTCAGATGCCCACCACACTTGCCAGGCGGGCCACGGGGGAGTTCCATCGCTCAGGACAGTGGCTGAAAAGCATGAAACCCAAAACGGGAGGGCACGTGTGGCACACATGGTGAGCCAAGGGGGCTTTCATACTTCTTGAGAAAGTGGAATGGTTCACAGTGAGAATGTACGCTCCTCGGGGACGAGACCTCCTGCTGCAGTTCTGCGGCAGTGCACCCAACCTCTCCGTCATTGGGATGGATGCTGGCGTTGCCCAAGGAGGGGGGGCAGGAAGGCTGCCTTGGGAGGTATCTAGGGAGGGGAGATGGAGGGCGAGTTGGGAATGGGGGTGGGCAAAGAGACGGGGGTACAGAATACGTGAAGCGCTAGAGGCCCTTGGCCAAGTGAGTTTCTGGTGCGCAGGGTGCGTCTCTGAGCTCCACCGCCTCCCCGCAACCTAGTGCTTGGGTCATACGCGCAAGGGATCATGAAGGCAGAGAGGGGGGCTGTAGGACGTGAGAGTGCTGGGGGAAGCTCACGTTTCTGGGATGCTCCCATCCCTGCAAGCAGAAATCCAGCTCAACCAGCCACGAGTGGAGGTAGAATCCCTGCCCTCACCCGCGCTGTGCCCCTTCCACGTTTGTGGGGAATTTTTGTTTCTTAACATAAAGGAACGTTCAGTGCTGGAATCCTCTGACCAAGGCAGGAGATGGGACAGTCCATGTTGCCCCCCTCCTTCCCCCCCCCCCCCGCCGGGTGCTCTCCCCCTTTAGGCGTGAGCCAGGCCTCGGGGTTCCTCCTGTCCTTGGGCCTGGTGATTTATTTGTTCGAAGCATCTGTATGCCGCTTTTCCAGACAACTCAGGGTCTGAGTGACAAGCCATCCCGCCTCATGGTTCCCAAAGCTGAGGGTTCCACCTCCGACTGTCCCATTGCATTAAAAAAAAATTCTCCCTAAGCAGAAAATAAGCATAGCAGAGGGAAGACCCCGTCTTCTCTCTGGGCCTGATGGGCTGCCTTTCTGCTTGCAGGCAGCTTTTAATGGAAGGGAGTGTCCCAAAAGGTAATCCTCCAGCTGTGGTCTGAACAGCGCAGTCTGTCTCCCCACCCCATCTTATCCCTCTTGTATGTTTTTATCCCATTCTTCTTCTGTGATGCTCAGAGCCGGCCATGATTCCCCTTTCATATTTATTTACTTTATACCCCGCCTTTCTCCCCCAATGGAGACCCAAGGGGGCGTCCCTGATTCTCCGCTCCTCCATTTTATCCTCACACAAGCCCTGCAAGGTAGATGAGACAAGAGAGCATGTGACTGGCCGAAGGTCACCCAGCAGGCTCCCATGGCAGAGTGGAGATTTGAACCTGGGTCTCCCAGATCTTAGCCCAATAAGACTGTGACCACTGCACCAACCCTGTCAGGCGGAGTGTGACTGGCCAAGGTCACCCCGCGAGGTTCACGGCAGAGTGAGAATTTGAGCGCAACTCCCCTGACTGTAGTGCCTCCCAGGGCCCTCCCGCCTGTGTGAGCGAGGCTGGAATAAGGGCAGGGGTGCACAAAGGGAGACTTGAGAGGGGGTTGTGGTGGGGAGGGGGGACAGTCAGGGGACAGCGGGACAGAAACGTAGCCCAGCCACCCCAGGCCGAGAAGCCCACTGAGTCCAGGATCCCATTCCTAGCATGAGCCGCTCTGAGGCTTTTTGGAGACCCACGAGCAAACTGGGGAGACCATTTTAACAAAATATCCCATGCCTCTTTCTCAGGCTCTGCAGTGGCTCAAGGCGACACAAGGCCTTTGTGGCCATGCTGTGGTACTCACAGGTATACTGCCTCTGTACATGGAGGCCCTTTTGGAGCCAGCATGGTTAAGTGGTTAAGACGCTGAACTGCATTCCAGAAGGTCGGTAGCTCGGCAGTTCGAGACCCAAGTGCCGCGTGACAGAGTGAGCTCCCATCTCTGGCCCCAGCTCCTGCCAGCCTAGCAGTCCAAAAGCAAGAAATTGCAAGTAGATAAAGAGGTACCACTTCGGTGGGAAGGTAACAGTGTTCCGTGCGCCTCGGCATCTAGTCATGCCGGCCACATGACCACGGAAACGTCTTTGGACAGCGCTGGCTCTTTGGCTTGAAAACGGAGATGAGCACCGCACCCCTAGAGTTGGATTTGATTGGCTTTCGAGTAAGGGAAAACTTTACCTTTACTTTTGATTATATAATATGGTAGTCCATCTCCATTTCCATGAATTCAACAAAGCTCCACCTGGCCCATCAGTCGGAGTCTGTGTAATGTGAAAGGGTGCTTCCTCTGTCCACCTCGAGTGCTAATCTATTCCAGGGGCTGACCCCCAACTCTCTCTAGCAGGAGAGGCAGTTCCTGCCCTTCGCCAGTGCTGCTGCCGAGGAGGAGTTCCGCACGTGGCCCAATGAATGGCTACATGGCGGTGGGGAATAGGCCTGTCAGCAGCTGGCTAAATAAAGCCTTCAGGTTCAGAGGCAGTATACCTCTGAGGGTCGTGGTCTTTTCAGAAGTATCTGTCTGATCTTTTATGCCTGGTGGAGCCCCCATGTGCAGAGGCAGTGTACCTCTGAGGACCCCTGGCCTTCTGGGAACATCTGTCTGATCAGGGCTGTCCTGCCCTTGATGGAGCCTCCATGTGCGGAGGCAGGGCTCGTCTAGGCTTGCAGAGCCTCTTATGTGCAGAGGCAGTGCACCTCCGACGGCCCACGGCCTTCTGGGCATCCGTCTGATCCAGGCAGGGCTCTGCTACGCTCGACGGAGCCCCCATGGGCAGAGGCAGTGTGCCGGTGAGAAGGGAGGCGGCCTGGGCAGCTTCGGTCCAGGACAGGCCAGCAGGGCTCTTCTTGCGCCCGACGGCGCGCCCCTCGGAGGAGCCGCCAGGGGCTGTCGCCGGGCCGCGGGAGGCCGTCCCTAGCGGGGCGGGGCGGGGCGGGGCGGGCCGTCGGAGGCGGAGGCAGCGGGCAGGTGCGGGGGGGGCGGCGGGCGCAGAGGCCCATGGCGGGCCGGCGGGGCGAGGGCGATGGGCCTCAACGGCGTGTCGCCGCCCTTCCGAAAGCTGGGCTGCTTCTCGCCCGTGCTCTGCCAGTGCAAGGTCACCTGCAGCAACCGGACCCTCTCGCTCGTCTTCGGCTGCAAGGTAGGCGGGCCGGGGAGGGCGGGGGCGCGGGGCGGCCATCGCGGCGGCGGCAGCAGCAGCAGGAGGCGGAGACGCGCCGGGTCCGCTGGCCGGCCTGCCCGCCCGCCCTTCTGCCCGCCCCTGGCGGCTTCCAGCGAAGCCAGCCGCGCGCCCCCCTGCCCGGCCTGGCCGGCTACGAGGAGCCCGGCGCCCGCCCGCCCCGGCCTGGTCTTTCGCCCTCCGCCTCTGCCGCGCGGGACAGCCCGGCTGGTCCCGGGGCGCATGGGCGCGCGCTCTCCTCCGCTCGCCGCTCGGGCCGGATGGACTAGGCAAGGAGGAGGCTTCGGGTTCGGAGAGTCCTGGAGATTTGGGGATGAAGCAGGCTGGAGAGGCCCCGGTTTGGGTCCGGGGACTTCGGGCGGGGGATGAGGCCCCCCTCCAGAGCAGCCATTTTCTCCGGGGAAACTGAGAGCGGTTGGGATTCCAGGAGGTCTCCAGGCCCCACCTGAAGGTTGGCAGCCCCAGCGGGAAGGGGGCCCTGGCGTGCAGGCTGATCTGGACACGGGGGGGGGGGGGCACTTGGGCTGCTCACGGCGAGCTGGGACATTCCTGGGCTTTGGGGACAGGGACCGCTGCAGGTCTCACACCCCGGAGTCCGCCAGAGCAGCCCTTTTCTCCCGGGGAGCGGCCAGACCACACCTGGAGGACCCGTAGCGCCCCACCTCGGCTCTGGCTTTGGAGGCGGACAGCCTCGATCGTAGCAATCCTTTTGGGGGTGTGGGGCCTGATTGGAAGACGTTCGGAGCATGGGGAACCCTCGAACTCAGGGCTTGGGTGTAGTGGGTAGGTTCCCGGCGTGGGCTTGCAGTGGTGGTGATGGTTGGTGCCTGTGTGTGGGGGGGTAATATTTGGTGTTGCATCCTGCAAGGAGCTTGGCCTGTGTAGAGCGTGGCGGCGGGGATTGGGGGGGGGGGGGGTGGCGGGAAGAGCCGATTTTAATCTTCTGTAGGCTGGTTCTTGTCCTTGCAAAATCCTGGCGAGTTTGTGAACCTGGGATTAGGCGCTGTAATCTGCTGACACGCAGCGAAGGAGGGGCGCGATCCGGCACCGGCAAACCAGGGAGGAAGGGAGGCTGGAACTGAGCAAGGGGGCACACGGGGCGGGGGGGGGGCACGACTCCTCCCCAGCCAGCATCCCAGCGCTGCCGCTGAGGCTCCAGGCTGACTCCCCGCCCAGATCCACCCAATGCAGCCCCAGCATGCAACCCCCCCCCCCCCCGCGCCGTCTCCCGCCCGGCCTTTCTATCCCTTTTAAGCCGCCTCATCTAGGCGGGAGGCAGCAGATCAAAGGAAGGAGCGAGGCGGGGGAATCCCGAAGTGCCGGAGAACATGCGGGGGGGGGGGGGCGCAGAGGGGAGAGTGCAGGTAGAAGAGGGAGGGGCCCCGGGCTGGGTTTTCCGGAGAGGGGGGAGGCTTCTGTAGTAAACCTCAGCTGCTGGAGAAGAGAGTGGAATGGGGAGGGGTCTGCAGCTGTCTCCAGAATCCAGCTGCAGTTCTCTGGTCCTCTGCCCCCCCAGCCTTTGGATGGATTTGCCCGACTCCTGTGTCACCAAAGGCAGGAGCCAGATTCTCCTGCTCTGGGCCTGGGGCACGCTTCTGTCAGGAGGCAGCATCCAGGGAAGGCCTCGGCCTCGATCAGTGACTCCTGGCCATGGGGACTGAAGGGAACCTCCATGTTCAGAGGCAATCAACCTTTGAATCCCAGCACCAGGAAGCAATATCAGTGGAAAGCATCAGCCTCTGTGCCCTGTGGCTGGACCTCCAGAGGAACTGGTTGGCTACTGGGTGAGACGGGATGCTGGACTGCATGGACCACTGGTCTGACCCAGCAGGGCTCTTCTGATGTTTTTATGAAGGCCTCGGCTTTGATGCCCTGCTGTTGGACCGCCAGAGGAGCTGGTTGGCCCCTATGTGAGACAGGAGGATGCTGGACTAGATGGACCCTCACTGGCCAGATCCAGCGGGGCTCTTCTGATGTTCTCCTCAGGGGAAGGCCTCAGCCTCTCTGCCCTGTTGTTGGCCCTCCAGAGGAACTGGCTGGCCACAGTGTGAGACGGGATGCTGGACTAGATGGACTCTCAGTGGTCTGATCCTGCAGGGCTCTTCTGAGGTTCTTCTCAGGGGAAGGCCTCGGCCTCACTCTGCCCTGTTGTTGGCCCTCCAGAGGAACTGGCTGGCCCCTGTGTGAGACGGGATGCTGGACTGGATGGACCCTCACTGGTCTGACCCAGCAGGGGTCTTCTGATGTTCTTATGAAGGCCTCAGCCTTGATGTCCTGTTGTTGGACCCCCAGAGGAACTGGCTGGACTAGATGGACCCCTACTGGTCAGATTCAGCAGGGCTCTTCTGATGGTCTTATGGCTCCAGCTCTGTATAGGAGTGGAGAGGCCAATAGCAGCCCCCCCGCTGTTGTTGCCAGCCAATCGGGAGCTGTGTTAAGCTTACATCTGAAGTTGCATTCAGATGTGGTGAACAAATGCTGGTTTGACCTGGGACTCAGTTGGAACACAGCCAAGCGCGATGACTTCCTGAACCGGAAGAAACTGCAGCTTGTTTGATGAGTTTAGGCGCTTTAACAAATTGTGGTTTGTTCCTTGCCTAGAACATGGTGTTCTAATTGAGACACGTGGAGCTGCTTTCTACTGAATCAGACCTTGGGTCCTTCGAGATCAGTATTGTCCCCTCAGACTGGCAGCCGCTCTCCAGGGTCTCAGGAAGGGAACATCATATTCTTTTAACTGGAGATGCTGGGGATTGAACCTGGGACCTTCTGCGTGCCAAGCCAATGCTCTGCCCCTGAGCCACAGCCCCTCCCATGGTTGGAGTGCTGGAATCTGATGTGGCAGGGAAGCCACCGTTTCTTTAAAACCCAGAAAGCCCCTTCCCCCTGTGTGCCAGAGAGAGCAGAAGGGAACACATGAGGTGGAGAATCAGCCCGGCTGCATCTTGTGGCCAATAAGCTGGGGTTGGCTTGTGGTGTGGGAGGGGTCTTCCAGTTTGGTGTAGTGGTTAAGAGCACCACAGACTCTAACCTGGGAGAACCAGGTTTGATTCCCCACTCCTCCTCCACATGCAGCTGCTGATGTGACCTTGGGTCAGTCACAAGTTTTTTCAGAGCTGTTCTCTCAAGAGCTGTTCTCAAGAGAGCTCTCTCAGCCCCACCTACCTCACAGGGTGTCTGTTGTGGGGAGGAAAAGGAGTTTGTAAACCGCTCTGAGACTCCTTTGGGAAGTGAAGGGCGGGGAATAAATCCAGGCTGCTCCTCCTTCTTCCTAGTTGCTCTGACAGAACGTGTGACTGACCCAAAGCCACACCAGCAGCTGCATGTGGAGGAGGAGGGGGGAATCAAACCCAGTTCTCTCATATTAGAGTCCGCGTTCTTAACCACTACGCCAAACTGGCTCTCAGAGCTCAGCGGTATGCCTGGATTATGGTGGCTAGGTCAGGGCAAGGCAGGTATGGGGCTTGTTGCCTGATCTGGTGCAGGTGGGAAAATGCCAGTCTGGCAACGCCTGTGACCTGGGCCTCGATTGTCAGAGAGGCATCCAGGATCCCACCCAGGCTCTCAATGGTAGGTGCCAGTCTCAAGGGCACACCGTCAAGAGCCAGGAGCTGAGCCTCCGCACCAGAGTCCCCCCGGGCCCAGCCGCAGAACCTCTGTCTTAGAACCTCCTTCTCAGCATGTGTATTTTCTAAGTACACAAAGGATATTCCAAAATACATCAAGGATCGTGCCTTGCAAGACCCCATTACTAGTTGCTCCTGAGATGGTAGGCATGCCAAACAGGACACCTCAGTGGTGTGAGGGATGATGGGGTGGGGGCAGTAGCATCTGCTTGGCATGCAGAAGGTCCCAGGTTCAATCCCTGCCATCTTCAGTTGAAAGGGACCAGGCAGGAGGTGATCTGAAAGACCTCCGCCTGAAACCCTGGAGCACACCTGGGCACAGTAGACAGTACAGACCTTGATGGGCCAACAGTCTGTTTGGGGAGGGGCTGTGGCTCAGTGGCAGGGCATCTGCTTGGCTCACAGAAGGTCTCAGGTTCAATCCCCGGCATCTCCAGTTGAAAGGGACCGGGCAGGAGGTGGTATGAAAGACCTTTCTGTGCCTGAGACCCTGGAGAGCAGCTGCCAGTCTGAGTAGACAATACTGACCTTGATAGACCAAGGGTCAAATTCGGTATAAGGCAGTTTTGGCTGTTCACATGAATGTGCAGAAGTAAAGCAGACCTTTGGGAATCACCCCACCAGGAGACTCACATGCTGCCTGGGAACACTGCCAGTATAAGACCCAGCGATCTCAGGATTCTTTGGAGAGGGAAAGGGTCCATTTTCTGTGATTCCTGGTGAGGCTGGGAGGGTGTTTGTGTGTGCCGTTTGTGCAGAAGGAAGTTGGCTTGTGTGTGTGTGGGTCAGCCTGGTGGGCACACATTTCTGCTGGCGTTGGCTTCCTGCGGCAGGTTTGAAACAAAATGTTTCTGTGCTAAGCATTTTGCAGTCCTGGATGTCGTGTGCTCTGTCCGATCTGCTGTTCCGTCTCTCTCCTGTGTGTGTTTTCCTTTCCCTCGAGTACAACATCTGCATTCCACCTGGAGGCCATCCTGTGCCCATGAGCGAGGGATGCCATGCTTTTATGAGATAAAACCTTGGCCTGCTTTTTGGTTTCTTAATTATTATTTTTTGTAAATCAACGGGATTGCAGCCTAACTCCAGAGAGGGTGTTCTGTTCCTGGTACGTGCACAGATTCTGGCTGTCCCTGAAACGGCTGCTACTCGACGGACAAAACTCGGACTTCTGAGGACAGGCAGGGAAGGGCCATCTGATGTCGCACTCTGATGCATTTGGCAATCGCTCAGGGCCTGTGCCGGGTGTGCTAGGCACCGTACAAAGCCACACTCCAGGCGTGGCTTGTCAAAACCAGGGGTCCCCAACATGGCGCCTGGGGGGACCATTCTAGCCACCGATGCTCCCTCTATTTGTGGAGCCTTGTGAGCAAAAATTCTGCTTTGTGTGCTACTGGCATTAAAGTTGTGAGCAAGCAGTTTGGCTGCTGCATAAACTAGTTTGCTCTGGAGCCACCCTTCCTGAGCTAAGACAAAAGTCTGTGAGCCAGAGGCTAAAAAACTCTGAGCTAGCTCACACTAACTCAGCTTAGAGAGAATATTGGCCAAGACCTTTCGTGGTGTTTCTAGAAAGGGCCAGTGGGCCAGATGTGGCTCCTGCCCACCAGACCTTCTAATCACCCATTTGAGATTTAATTGGCTGTGCAGTGTTGGCTCTGTTTTCTCTCTGACTCCCCTTTCCCGGAGTATCTCTAAAACTGACTCCTCGTCTCCCTTGCATTTGGGCGGGCTCTGTGTGTGCCCTTGGCTCGGCCTCCCCGTGGCTACTTTGTGGTTGCGCTCACCGTGCTGTGTCAGAATTCAAAAGGTTCCCGCAGGTTCAAAAACGGGGGGACCCCTGGCCTAAGCAGTCCCTGAAGGGCCACCATAGAAAGTAGGGAAGCCGGAGCACAAAAACTTCTACAGAACACCGTAGAACAAAACCTGAACAGTCACCCAGAGGGGTTTAAATGGCACCAGCCTCAGAGTTCCATAGAACTCTTCAGCTCTCTCCCAGGAGTCAGGGTGTCTTGCACGATAAGTATACATTAATTACTCAGTGGATACAAATGCCAGTGCCTTTTATTTGGACTCGTCAGAATAAGCAAGCTTTTGAGTTCCCTAGATGTCTTTATCTGGCTGTATTGTTCAGTAAAAAACTGGGGGGGGGTCAGAACGTAGTGGAGGGGAGCAATGCTCCCTCTATGCTGTGGAGTCCTGTGAGCAAAAATTCTACTTTGTGAGCTACGAGCATTAAAGTTGTGAGCAAGTTATTTGGCAACTGCAAAATTAGTTTGCTCTGGAGAGCCATCCTTCCTAAAATAAGACAAAAATGTGTGAGCCAGAGTGCTAAAAATCTCTGAACTAGATCACACTAACTCAGCTTAGGGGGAACATTGGAGGGGAGCCCCTAGTCTGTAATTCGTCGAGGTTTAAAATGGAACACAGGTTGCGTGTCACAGACAATTGACATCCAGTTTTGTTAAGAGTTCTGGAGAGGGGAGCTAGGAGAGGGGCTGTGGCTCAGTGGAGGAGCCTCTGCCTGGCATGCAGAAGGCCGCAGGTTCGATCCACAGCATCTCCAGTTAAAAAGGACCAGGTAGCAGGTGATGGGAAAGACTTCAGCCGGAGACTTTGGACAGCTGCTGCCAGCCTGAGTGGGCAATACTGGCCTTGATGGGACCAGTGGTTGGATTCAGCAGAAGGCAGCTTCTTGTGTCATCTGCACTAGTTTGGTTGGCTCTATTTTTTTTTTTTAAATGTGCGGCTGTTAGACTGGCCCTTTTGCTGTGGTTTGACAGTTTCCTCCTTCCTTTCTGGTGAACGATGACCACTTCATCTAAAGAAGCACTTCTGTAGTAAGGAAACCACATTTCCCCAGGAGCTGGACTCCACTGCTGAGGAGTCATGATTCTCCCTTCCTCCCAGGCTAGCTGATGTACTCGGGATTGTGCTTGCAGCCAGCTATTGGCCAGTGCCCGTCACATCCACGGGGCTGCACCGCTTCCACTCCCTCTTTTCATGTCGGGTTTTATTGGAGAGCAAATTCATATGTGGATAGTCATTGCTTGAAACCTTTTGTGTGTAAAGCATCTGTTTATGGCTGAAATAAATCCACCAGCTGCTCTGCGCATGGTCAGAGTGCCTTTCTGTTTTCCACACACTTGCACATGCTCCAAGCCTCAAAGTAGCACCTTCGGCCGCCCCAGACAGAATGGGGTTCCGCAGGCGCAGGCCACCCCTTCAGTTGAGAACTGCCGGGGAATCTGCTTTTGAATGGGTGTGGGTCAGCCCTTGCGGGGGGTCGGGTGGGTGGGTCGTGAGGCCCCTAAGGAGTGGAGGGACCCAGCCATGGCCTAGTTTCCCCCTGGGGCATGAGTGTCCTTCAGCCTTCCCCCCTCCAGCCCTGTGCTCTCCCCCCCCCCCCCCCCCGCCCAACACCAGTCTGTTTTTCCAAGACATTGTGCTTTTTAAAATTCCCAGGCTCGCTGTGTTCTTCAAAGCTTCGCTGGCTCCTTCGCTCCGGAGGCCTGGGAGCTGGGAAACAGCCGCTGCAATGATTTTCTTATCCTTTGGGCTTGTGGGGGGCTGGGAATCCCAAGGAATGCGGCTGAGCAGAGAGGCGAGGCGTGCTCAGCAAACACCCACATGTTCCCCTCCTGCGGTGCCCGTCTTGCAGGGCGCACAGATTTCGTCTTCAGCCACAAAAACAGCTTGGTGAGATCCAGAAGGGAGCTGCTGGTTTGCTTTGAACTGAGCGGCCGCTCCAGGGCTTCCTCTTGGGTGCAGCCGAGGGCTTGTGTCCAGAGGAGACCCCCACACACCCCATAAGAGAAGGCAAGAGGGGCGCCCTGCCCTGTTACAGAAGACAGAGCGTGGGAGACATCCGGGGGCCCAATCCAATGGGAAGTTGTGCTTCCCCAGGAAAATGTGGCTCTGCCAGAGTGTGTGTGCGGGGGGGAGAACGGCATCTGCTTCCTGTAGGAAAAAGTGCTCTCTGTGCATGTTCAGAATGCCTCCCTCTTCTTCCTCACATCGGCGCATACTCCGAGCATTAAAGAAAACCCCGCCTCAAACTTGGTCTGAGGCTGGTGAGTGCCGGATGGAGAGGAAGCAATCGCACAACAAGCAGAGGTTTTTATTCATTCATGCATTTCTATTTATTTAAAACATATTCTTGCTGCCATTTCTTCCTCGTGGACCTCAAGGCAGCTGACAAGACAGAGAAAATACATAAAATTAAAAAAATTAAAATCACAGTTCAGGACTGCTAGAAAGTTTACTTCACCAAATTTACTTCACTAAATAAAACTTTCTTTTTATGGCCTCCTAATGATGGAAAGTGAGGGGGCCCGGCACACCTCCCTGAGGAGGTTGTTCATAATCGTGGGGCCGCCACTGAAAAGGCCCTCTCTCTTGTACCCACTGAACCGGCTTCTTTGATGGGTGGGACAGTAAGGTGAGCCTCGCCCTATGATTTTTATTCCCCGACAGGAATGTAGACACGTTCGGGCTTTAAAGGACAAAACCAACACCATGGATTGGGCTCGGGAGTGGATCAGTAGCCAGTTTAATTGCTGTAATATCAGGGCCACGTGCTTCCGATAGCTAGCTCAGACCAGCCGTCTAGACACAGCACTCTACAGGAGCTGCAGCCACTGAACACTCTTCAGGGGGAGCCCCAAGTAGAGGGCATTGCAGTAATCCAGTCTAGATATAACAAAGGCGTGGATCGCTGTAGCTGGAGACCCAAAGGTCAAACAGTCTGTGGGTGATAACCAGACAGGTCCACTCCTCTTCAGCGTGAAGGACAGGACAGTTAGTGGGGGAGGTGGTTGTGAGATTGGGGGCTGTGCAGAACAGGTGACCTTGAGGCTCCCATGTGGGCCTCTGTGGGGCGTATCAGACCAGCTTCTGAGTCTGATCCATTTTGAAATCAGTGTTTGCACCTGGGAAAGGCTGGGGATGTATTTATTTAACAGACACCCATCTCCGGTAGCTCGCTGCACTCCTGATGTTGTTTTATGGGAGCTCTGCACATTAGGTGGGCCGACCCCAGAAGAGGTATTGAGCCATATCCTTCTCCTGTAATGATAAGTCTTTCCAATACAGTTGCTTCCTGTAGAGTGTCATTCCAGCATCCATCATGTTCAAGAAGGCCTCTCAACAGGGCGTTTTTTTGTAGCCCAGCAGGAACTCATTAGCATGATAGGCCACACCCAACAGCAGAAATTAGCATATTAGGCCACACCCCTGCCCGCGCAGCTCCCTCCCAGGATCAGCTTCCCCAGGTGCACCTGGGCTTGCAGGGCACCTGTGGAACCCGAGGAGGGGAGGCAGTTTAAACTACCTTCCCTCCCTGGATCGGCTTGGCTTCCCCAGGCGCCCCGCGGCTTGTGAGGCACCTGGGGAACCCGGGGGGGGGGGGGGGGAGGCTGTAGGCGTGGCCAACTCGGAAGCCATCCGGAACTCCATTCCTGTGCGTTCCTGCCCCAAAATAGCCCTGCCTCTCAATTGGTCTGAGCTTTCTTGGCTTCCTTCCTCCTGGCTCAGGTGATCTCCAGAATCACTGCCCCCCTTGAAATTTGCAATCGGGTGGGTTTATTCCATTTATTTCCCACCTTTCTCCAAGGTAGAGTTGCCCAATTTGTGTTGGGGAATTCCTGGAGATTTGGGGGTGGAGCCTGGGGGGTGGGCAGCAATGCTCCCTCTAGGCTGTTGAGTCTTGTGAGCAAAATTCTACTTTGTGAGCTCCTGGCATTAAAGTTGTGAGCGAGCGATTTGGCTGCTGCATACATTAGTTTGCTCTGGAGCCCTCTTTCCTGAGCTCAGACAAAAATGTGTGAGCCGGAGCGCTAAAAACTGTGAGCTGGCTCGCACGAACTCAGCTTAGAGGGAGCCCTGGGGGGCAAGGTTTGGGAGTGAGAGCAGCCTCAGCCAGGGCGTAAGGCCACCGAGTCCACCCTCCAAAGTAGCCCCTTTCTCTAGGTGGATGTTGTCACTCCAGGGGAGGTTCAGGCCCCAACCTGGAGGCTGGCCATCCCAATCCAAGGCGGCTTACAGCATTCTCCTCTTCTCTGTTTTTTATCCTCACTATAGCCCTGTGAGGTAGGTTAGACTGTGAGAGATTCCATGGCAGGGCGAGGACTGGAACCTGGGTCTCCCAGACTCTAGTCTGAGACTCTAAGCACTATACAACACTGGCTCTGGAGGGCAGACAGACCATGCAGGGAACCCTGAAGCTGTCCCACCACAGTCCGCCTGTGCAGTGGTTTTCACTAAAAAAGAAGCGGAGAACAGCACTCCCAGTGCGATGTGCAGTTGTTCGTGTGTGCACGTCCTCAAAAGAGTGCCAGTCTTGTGGGCACACTCACTCCAGCAGCGGACAAATGACTCACACACGTTTGCCAATGATGTTGCCTTGCGTTTCCCGGGACTGTGGCATCTCTGCAAGAAAACCCCCAGTATTTATTTACTTCATTTATAGCTCACCTTTCTCCCCTGCGGGGACCCAAAAGCGGCTTGCCTCATTCTCCTGGCCATCCATTTTATTCTCACCACGACCCTGCGAGGTAGGGTCGGCTGAGAGTGGGTGACTGGCCCAAGGTCACCCAGCCAGCTTCCACGACCGAGTGGGGAATCGAACCTGGGTCTTGCAGATCCTAGCCCAGCACTCAGATCACTCTGCGAAACTGGCATGGTTACTGTTGCCCAGGTTTTATGCACGGTGCACGTTCTGACAGGGAGCAGTTTCTCCCCCCCCCCCCCACATGGAGGGGAGGTGTGTTTCTGAGCCTTGCAGAAAATTTAAGGATTTACCTTGTACCAGTTCAGAGCCACTTCCCCTGACTGCCTGCCCCATCTTTGCCTGCTCTGCCTCGGCAGCTCCAGGGGCCTGAGATTCTTTCAGTGGAAGAGGCCAGCTCTTGAATCCAGGACCATCTGCGTGCAAAGCCAGGGCTCTGCTGGTCAATGCTCGCTCTAAGCTGTGGAGTCCTGTGAGCAAAAATTCTACTTTGTGAGCTCCTGGCATTAAAGTTGTGAGCAGGCAGGTGATTTGGCTGCCGCATCAATTAGTTTGCTCTGGAGCCCTCCTTTCTGAGCTAAGACAAAAATGTGTGAGCCGGAGGCTAAAAAAATGTGAGCTGGCTCACACTAACTCAGCTTAGAGGGAGCACTGCTGCTAGTGTGCTTGGGGCTGCACCTTTTGACTGCACCAGAAAAGGGCAGGGCCCGGGACAGGGTGTATTTATCTTGTTTATACCTCACTTTTCTCTTCGTTTTGGACTCCTAAGTGGCTTTAGGACATCATTTCCCTTCCTCCATTTTCTCACAACAATAGCCCTGTGAGGTAAGCCAGGCTGAGAGCTTGGGACAGGCCCAGAGCCACCCAGCAAGCTTCCAGGGCAGAAGCAGGGATTCAGACCCAGATTGCCTGCTGCTCTGTCCACTACAACACCACGCTGGCTTTCACAACAGGATGAAACACGTTCTGGGGCTCAAACCTGATGGGGCAGAGGCGAGGTAGGGCATGGGAATCCAGGGTGGACCCCATGTGATGTTAAAAACGGCCCTTTCCGGGTAGGTGTGCCCTGCGCACTGAAGTCAGTTTCAAAGCTGTTTGTCCATCACGGCTTCTCCCAAAGAATCCTGGGAACTGTAGTTTAGAGCCAGAGACCCAACATCTGTTGAGTCTGTGCACACCTCTGGAATTCCAAGGAACAGTGTTTTGTCACAAGAACAAAATGGCTGCAGCAGCAAGCAGACCCACGCATGCAGAGGAAGCTCCAGTGCTGAGCAGAAGAGAGATGGTTTTAAAAAGCACGCTAGGAAGGGAAGGTTATGCCCATGCGGTGGTGCCAGCTGCGGCAGAAACTATGTTAGTTTATTCTGCACAGCCGATCAAATCTCCTTTGGCCAATCAGAAGCCCTGCTGGGCAGGAGCCCGGTATGGTTCCACCCGCTTTCTAAAAACACTCGGTGGGTTCCAGGAAAAGTGTCAGCGTAGGCCCTGGCGTTCCCCCACTTCCCCCTGAGAGCCACATTTCCCTGGGGGAAGATCCCTGTGGGGAGGGGAGTGATGGGATAGTCACTGTGAGAACCGGGTGGGTGTCCGAGAGGGGAGGGGACACACTCTGGACCTCTTCCTCTGCCTCCCTTGCTCTCTTCCCGTTCCCCGGGACAGGGCCAGCGTCAGCCTCTCCTGAGATGGGGCAGGTGCCAGGGCCCAAGCGTGCTGCCGAGCACCCCCTTCCTACCCGCTTGCTGGTCAGCCTTCCACCTACTGTGCCCCCAGCTGCCCCCACTCCCCCGTGCCCCTGGGGAAAGGCTGCCATGAGCAGGGGCCGCGGGAATGCTTGTGAGCAGGCAAAGGGAGGACACGTAAGCCGGAGGGCAGGAGGGTCTGACGGTGGTCAGAGGAGGGAGGGGGACCAGTGTTCCCTCTAAGCTGAGTTAGTGTGAGCTAGCTCACAGTATTTTAGCCTCCGGCTCACACATTTTTCTCTTAGCTCAAGGAAGGGCGGTTCCAAAGCAAGCTAATTTCTGCAGTAGCCAAATCGCTGGCTCACAACTTTAATGCCAGTTGCTCACAAAGTAGAATTTTTGCTCACAAGATTCCACAGCTTAGAGGGAACATTGAGGGGGACCCAAACCTGCAACCGGCCCTGCCCCAGTCAACACTGAGTCAGAGCAATGCTCCCTCTAAGCGGTGGAGTCTTGTGAGTAAAAATTCTACTCTGTGAGCAACTGGCATTAAAGTGGTGAGCCAGCGGTTTGGCTACTGCAGAAATTAGTTTGCTCTGGAGCCCTCCTTCCTGAGCTAAGACAGAAATGTGTGAGCCGGAGGCTGAAAAACTGTGAGCTAGCTCACACTGACTCAGCTTAGAGGGAACACTGGTCAGGGTGCTGTGATCCAAGGTGGGGGGGGGGGGATCACCATCATACTGCACGGATGCCCAGTGCCACAAGGGGAAGGGTGTGGCTTCTGCCTAAGGAGGGCAGCTGTGGTGGTGAGCGGCTTTTCCAGAGCCAGGCAACAGAGGTCTCAGATCCAAACAGGACTGGGCCCAGGGTACCAGAGTGAGGGGAGCGCTTTAATTGGCCTGGTTTTTGGCAGGGCGTTTCCAGCCCTGCCCCCGTGAGACGAGGCAGGTTGGCAGCGGGGTCCCCCTTCCCTTCTCCACCCCTACCCCATCCACGGCAGGTGCGAATTCTACGGCAGGCCAGCCATGACTGCCTGCTGAGTTTTCCTGCCTGTCCTGCTGCAGAGCCAAGGCAGGAAGAGCTGGTTAGGAAGCCAGAGCGGAGGAGAGCTCTCCAGGCCGCGGCGGCCTCTTGCTTCCTTTTCAAAGGCTTCTGGGAGGGAGGCCCAGGCCAGGACATAGCCAACCGGCCTTGGCTGAAAGTGCAGAAGGCGAGGTTTGGGTGCAGATCCCACCAGGCTGCAGCAGAGGGCCCCGCGGGACCTCCCGAGGAGCGCGCTGCTTCCGTGGCGTCAGCCGTGAGGGGTGCCGTGGCGCTGACGCTCTGCCTCTTCCCTTTCAGAAATATCGTTACCAAGATGAAGACAGCCCCCCGCTGGAGCACAGCCCCGCCCACCTCCCCAACCAGGTAAAGGCCCCCGAGCTGGTCCACGTGGCGGAGAAGAACCTGTCCCAGATCGAGAGTGTCCACGGCTACGTGTCCCACTCGCACATCTCCCCCATGAAGGTAGGAAGGGGGGGCGCGGGCGCCCCGGCCAGGAGAGGGGACACCGCCCAGCCGCCGCCGCCGCCACCGCGGGCATACCTGGCCCCGCCCTCCACTACCACACCTGCCCTTCACCACCACACCCGCACCCACCTGTGGCCTGCCTCGGAGCCTGCGGGCCTCACAAAGTCCCTGTGGCGCCTGTGTGTCTTTCTTAACATGTCAGTGTGCTCTCGAGGAGCGGGTGGTGTGCCAGTGTGTCTGTGGGTCTCTCGAGATGAATGCTTTGCTCTCCTTGGGTGTGAGTGGCGGAGGTGGGTGATGGCGTGGTGAGTGAGGACCATCTCGGGAAGTGTGGGAGCGGGCAGAGAGGTTGCAGGGGAGGGGTTGTGGCTCCGTGGAGGAGCATCTCTTTGCTGTGCAGAAGGTTCCAGGTTTTCTCCAGTTAAGCGGATCCAGGAGTAGGGGATGGGAAAGGCCGCTGCCAGCCTGAGTAGACAAGACTGATGGACCAGTGGTCTGATTCAGTGTGAGGCAGCTTCAGGGGCGTCGTCTTTGAGGAAGGGCCATTGCTGAGTGGCAGAGCCTCTGCTTGGCACGCAGAAGGTCCCAGGTTCAATCCCCGGCATCTCCAGTTGAAAGTACCAGGCAGGAGGTGATGGGAAAGACCTCCGCCTGAGACCCTGGAGAGCTGTTAAGAGGGGCCGTGGCTCAGTGGGAAAAGCATCTGCTTTGCACACAGAAGGTCCCAGGTTCAATCCCTGGCATCTCCAGTTAAAAGGACCAGGCAGAAGGTGATGGGAAAGACCTCCGCCTGAGACCCTGGAGAGCTGTAAAGAGGGGCTGTGGCTCAGTGGAAGAGCATCTGCTTTGCACGCAGAAGGTCCCAGGTTCAATCCCTGGCAGTTAAAAAGGACCAGGCAGGAGGTGATGGGAAAGACCTCCGCCTGAGACCCTGGAGAGCAGTAAAGAGGGGCAGAGGGGCTGTGGCTCAGTGGAAGAGCATCTGCTTTGCACACACAAGGTCCCAGGTTCAATCCCCGGCAGCATCTCCAGTTAAAAAAACCAGAGGCAGGAGGCGATGTGAAAGACCTCTGCCTGAGACCCTGGAGAGCTGTAAAGAGGGGCTGTGGCTCAGTGGAAGAGCATCTGTTTGGCACGCAGAAGGTCCCAGGTTCAATCCCCGGCATCTCCAGTTAAAAAGGACCAGGCAGGAGGTGATGGGAAAGACCTCCACCTGAGACCCTGGAGAGCAGTAAAGAGGGGCTGTGGCTCAGTGGAAGAGCATCTGCTTTGCACGCAGAAGGTCCCAGGTTCAATCCCTGGCATCTCCAGTTAAAAACAACCAGGCAGGAGGCGATGGGAAAGGCCTCTGCCTGAGACCCTGGAGAGCGGCTGCCAACCTGAGTAGGCAATAGTGGCCTTGATGGACTGATGGTTGGGTTCCGTAGAAGGCAGCTTCAGGCGGAGTGAGCAGCATATTCTGGTGTGCTGCTCCCACTTGGGAGAGTGGGATTATGATTTGTGCATGGAGTGGTGTTTGGATATAGGAGAGTGTGTGTGTGTGTGTGTGTGTGTGTGTGTATGTGTGTGCATGTAGCACATCTGTGTATGCTTCTTGTTACAATGCGATGAATGAGTCAGCTTGGGGTAGTCATCTCTGCTAGCGTATTTGCGTTTCACACTGTGGGCGTGCCGGGAGGGGAGCGAGCGAGTGCAAGCTGGGGACGTACTCACCAGGAAGCTGAAGCCAACCACAGCCCCCTAGCGCACTGACTTCCACAAGGCTTGTGTTCATCATCCATCATGTCGTCGCGTGTGCACAGTAAAGCGTTTTTTTGCGGATTTGGATCTAAAAGTGCTTTTAGAAAGCCACACAGGGAGTCGTAGCAGCTGTAGTGACGGCCACAAGCGTAGATGGCTTTAAAAGGGGATTAGACAGATTCACGGAGGAGAGGTCTCTCAGTGGCTGTTAGCCATGGAGACGAAAGCGAACCTCCACGTTCAGAAGCTATACAGCTCTGAATCCCAGAGCCAGGAAGCAACATCAGGGGAAGGCCCTGTTGCTGGACCTCTGGTTGGCCACTGTGCAAGACAGGATGCTGGACTGGATGGACCCTCACTGGTCTGACCCAGCAGGGTTCTTCTGGTGTTCTTATCAGGGGAAGGCCTCGGCCTCTCTGCCCTGCTGTTCGCCCTCCAAAGGAACTGGTTGGCCATTGTGTGAGGTAGGATGCTGGACTAGATAGACCCTCACTAGTCTGATCCAGCAGGGCTCTTCTGATGTTCTTATGTGTGGCAGGCCTCGGCCTGTATGCCCTGTTTGTTGGCCCTCCAGAGGAACTAGCTGGCCAGTGTGTGAGACAGGAGGCTGGACTGGGTGGACCCTCTCTGGTCTGATCCAGCAGGGCTCTTCTGATGTTCTTATCAGGGGAAGGCCTCGGCCTCTACGCCCTGCTGTTGGCCCTCCAGAGGAACTGGTTGGTCGCTGTGTGAGACAGGAGGCTGGACTAGAGGGACCCTCTCTGGTCTGACCCAGCAGGGCTCTTCTGATGTTCTCATCAGGGGAAGGCCTTGGCCTCTCTGCCCTGTTTGTTGGGGCTCTAGAGGCTGGCCCTCCAGAGGCTGGCCACTGTATGAGACAGGATGCTGGACTCGATGGACCCTCACAGGTCTGATCTAGCAGGGCTCTTACATTCTGAAGCTTGGTTGAAATCTGCTCTGTCTGCTCTCTCTGAGAGAAACTTTTGCATCTGGAGATGTGCCCTGGTGGCATCTTTGGACCCATGATGGTTTCAGAGTCCCTGTGTGTATTGGATGGGGTGTCTTTGGGCACCTCTGTATTCTTGGCATGTGGAAGAAAGGGTTTTTGTGCACCATGTGATTTGGTGATGCAGCTGTGATAGCATTAGGGTTTTTTTTGCAGCTTCCTGGCCTGTCCCGATCCCTCTGGGGCCCCTCAGTGGGTGTCCTCAGTTCTGAGTGACTTTGCCAGGGCCTCCTTGTACAGCCTGGCCTTCGTAGCTGGGACACGTCAAATCATTCACATGAGCGGTCTCACTTTTGAGGATCCCCCCATGACTGGGCATCGAGCTGGCTGTTGTAATCAGGCAGGGAGATCTGGGGGGGGGGGCTGAAACCACTCTCAGGGGCTCTGCTGTTTTGGGTCGTGGGCTCCACCATTCACTGGGATGCATGGCCTGGAGAGAAGAGGTGCGGCTTTAAATTCAACCAAAACATGAGAGCAGATCCTGTAGAGGCTGACGCAGAAACAAAAAAGGAGGTTTTGTGGACTGATGACGTGAACTCTGGAAACCTTGTGTCCCGCTAGAATCTGTTCCTCTTTGTGATGTAGTGAGATTCTCCCTCTGTTTTTTAAAAAAAGGAAAGAAAAGAGTGGGAGATGTTGATTCCATTCCGGATCTCTATGAGCTAAATGAATGATAGACCCTTAAGGACTAGAAGCATGTATTTATTTTTTAAAAAAAATAACAACAGGACGCCAGGATTCCTGCAGCCTGGCGAATGTGCGCCGTACGAGAAGCCGGATTCTCTGTTTTGCAGAAGTGAAGCAGGAAACGTCATCTGGGTTTGTGCTGAGCAGGGAATGTGTGCATGCGCTAGCTGTTCTGGGCACTCTGTTGCGTGTGCGTACTGTGTGTGTGCATACGTCTCTGGCCTCTTTGTCATCAGACTGTCCCATTGTGTCTGTCGTGTTGGAACCACACCCTCACGCACCCACAGCAGACCTCCTACCACACGTAGCCTCTACTCTCTACCCGTCGGAGAGGTATTTATGCTCAGGTGGGGTGGGTGGGCTGTGGATATGAGTGGGGGGGGGGTCACAATTTGAAAGGGGGGCACAAACCAAGGTGCATATTGAAGATTACAAAGTCTTCGTATGTCTTCGGGAGAAGGGGGTAAAAAATGGGAGGAGAACGCATTGTGTGCTGCCCCCCTCTGAAAAAAACCTCTTCCAAAGTGTGGGGGAGATTCTGATAAATTGTTGTTGATGATCAATGTAGCTTTAGGGGGTGTCAAGGATCTCCCCACCCCATTGGACAAGCTGATCCCGTGTTGAAAGGGCTGTACTCTTAAGCCTGGCTTTTCAGAACAGAAACTAGATTCAGGTGGGTCACCATATCGGTCTGAAGCAACAGAACAAAGTTTGAGTCCAGCGGCACCTATGAGTCCAACAAAGTTTAATCCTGGGTAGAAGCTTTCATGTGCATGCAGATATCTGAGGAAGTGTGCATGCAGACAAATGCTTATATCCAGAATGAAACTTTGTTGGACTCATAGGTGCCGCTGGCCTCAACCTTTGTTCCAGAGCAAAAACTGTAATTGTCCCTGACTCACAGGCGTTTAGAGAGTCAGCGTGCTTTACAGATCTCAAAGCGATCATTCTGAACAACGGTCCTGTGAAGCAGAACCGGATTATTGTCCACCATGAAACTTCTGCAGGGCATCTGATAGAGGGGAGGGGGAATGTTTGAAGGGTGCAGGGTAACTGGATTTGCGCAAAGTCTTTCCCAAAAGGGTATGTCTTTGTGAAGGGGGGGCGGGGACAGTGCATCGGCTGTGCGCGAAAGATGATAGCTAGGGGGGAGTTTGATGTGTCTCCAAAATGGGGTAGCCTTTGACTTCCTTAGAGGAAATGTGGTGGAATCCACAGAGCTCTTGGCTTCAGTCTTAATGGGCTGCAAGCTCAAGACCGGTTTGGTCCGCCAGGGAAAGCTGTTTTTGTGGACTGAGAAGACGCATGTGTGAGTGGGGTCCCTTTCCCATCCCCACGACCCCCAGCGAACTGGCAAGTCTTCGGGACTTGGCAGGATCTGCCACCTGCCGTCTGCATATCTTCCCTTATATAACAGACATCTGCCTTAGGAACGCACCTGCTTTGGAGTTTGGCACTGTGTTAATGCGTTTCTGTTGGGTTGATCGACTGGGGAAATGCTGGTGAGAGCTAAGTGACTTCAAATATTTAATCAGCTGACAATTTTTTTACAAAATGTATTACTGAAATACAAAACAACTACAATACAAAAACTAGACACTGTAAATGACATTCACACAGAATCCTAAATCAATCGATTCCCAGGTTAAAACACGTTTTCAGAAAGGTAACAAAAGATGGCCCACTTAACCCCCTAACAGAGAAGCTTCAAGGGGAGGCTACAACGTGAGATTGCTGAGTTGGAGTTCATTCACCAATTCAGAACAACGGAGCAGGGGTCCCTGGGGGTGTAGACGGGGAGGTAGTTGTGAATTTTCTGCATTGTGGAGGGGGTTGAACTAGAGGACCCTGGAGGTCCCTTCCAACTCTATGATTCTATGATCCCGCCAGGGCTGCATAGGGACTTTCTGTCCCTCAGAATTTTCCTTCTGCTGTAATCATGCTGATTATATTTTGCATTGCACCTTTGCGTACTGAGCCCCTTCTTTTCATCACCCCTGCCACGTTCTGACTGGGATAGAAGGACCTGAGGGTCTCCATTCCAACTTGTATCTGACGAAGGGAGCTTCGACTCTTGACGGCTCCTACCCCGAAAACCTGGTTGGTCTCTCAGGTGCGCCTGGACTCGAATCTAGCACCCCTACTGCACACCAACATGGCTGCTATCTGAAAGTATCAACAAGAACGTTTCCAGTCGTTTCTTATTATCGTTCTGTAGAATTTCCTCAGTAAGTTCAGCCATTTCCTCTGGACCCCAAGATTTAACTAACGCTTCCCAGATGCCTGGTAAATAACACTGGCTCCAGTCCTCAGCTATTGACATTTTGGGCAGATTCCAGTTCTAGTTGAAATACAATTAATCAGTCCGCCCTAAAGTCTGTTCAGCGGTTCAAATACAATTTTATTGTGCATCAAATACTTTATCAAAAGATTGAATAGCCCAAGGCAATCTCGTTGCAAACCTGTCTTATGCAAGCCCCTTTGAGCTGCTCTAATGGTTATGGAATGTTCGCAAAAATTCAACATGCTCAGGGGAAAATATTGGCGCTGGATCATATAGTGTGATTTCTGTAAGGGAAAAGAAAAGGTTGGGGGGGCACAGCTCGACAGCTGTTCTGTTGACAGGAAAGGGAAAGAGAGAGTGCTGTCAAGTGGATCTACTGTCGGTTGGGAGAATTCTAATCAGAGAGGGCTTTTTACTGGCACTTCTCCCATCCGGAAGGAGGTCTCTAGTGGGGTACCTCAGGGCTTTTTCTGGAACTCGTTACTCTTCCGCAGTCTTATCAGTGGACTTGGATAAAACTCAAAATGACCTGAATAGGCTGGAAAGGTGGGCTGAAACTAACAAAAACAAAACACCACAGAGAGTATACAAATGCAGATTTCTGCATTTCAGCAAAAGGAATCTAATGCACAGGTGTAGGATGGGAGACGCCAGGCCTGGCCATGGGACACAGGGAAAGGATCTTGGGATGGCCCCTCCCCACAAGTTGAATGGGAGTCAGCAGCGTGATACAGCTGCAAAAAAGGCAAATGCGATTTTGGGCTGAATTAATAGAAGCCGGGTCACATGAAGCAAGAGTTCTTCTCTGCTCTACACTAGTCAAGCGTTCTTAGGAGTCCTGTGTCTAGTGCTGGGCAACACAATTTAAGAAGGATCGGACAAATGAGAAGGGAGAGGAGGGCAACAAAGACAGGAGTTGGGAAACCATGTTGTGAAAGAATTCTGGGGGACTCAAAAGCATCGTGTCCCAGCCGGCTGATTTGAAAAGGGTGTTGAGTTTGCCTAGGTTTGTGCTTGCCACAGAAATTATCCATCCTTTAACCAGACACATACACACGTGGAAAGGAAACCCATGCCGTGTCCGTCTCTCCCCACTCTGACTCTGCAGGGATGGAATAGGGGCTGCTGGGAGCTTGGGCTCCTGAGTTCCCTGCCCAAAGGGAGGGGGGCTGTGTGGCTCAGTGGCAGAGCCTCTCCTTGGCATGCAGAAAGTCCCAGGTTCAATCCCTGTCGTCTCTAGTTAAAAAAGACCAGGCAGGAGGTGATGGGAAAGACCTCAGCCTGAGATCTGGAGAGCTGCTGCCAGTCTGAGTAGACAATGCTGACCTTGATGGGCCGAGGATCTGTTTGGGGAGGGACTGTAGCTCAGTGGCAGAGCATCTGCTTGGCATGCCAAAGGTCCCGGGTCAAATCCCTGGCATCGCCAGTTGAGAGGACCAGGCAGTAAGTGAGGCCCTGGAGAGCGGCTGCCAGGAAGAGTAGACAGCACTCACCTTGATGGGCCTGATTCCTTATAAGGCGTGTTTGTGGGTGTGTTCTTTGGAGAGGAGCCATGGCTCTGTGGTAGAGCATCTGCTTGGCACGACGAAGGTCCCAGGTTCAATCCCCGGCAGGAGACTGGAGAAGCCCTGCCAGTCCGAGTAGACAGCACTGACCTCTGTGGACCGAGGGTCTGAGTCAGTCGAAGGCAGCTTCTTGTGTTCAGATGAGACAGATGTTGTCCAGATGCTTAGCACCTCATGAGCTGAAAAGTGTGTGTGTGCCTGGGTTTTTGCTCTGGGGCCGCGAGTCTGTTTTCGTTGCTCGGGTGTCTTTCGTTTACACAGAGCCTTTTTCCTGGACCTGGGCTGCAGGGCAGGCGGCATAGCTGGCACGGATGTGCTTGCCTGACCCGACCTCCCTTCTCTTTCTGGGACTTCCGTACTGCTTCTAATCCCATCAGAAAGATGACCTCAGAGAGGTCTGTCCTGGAAGAAATGTTCTGTTTACAATCCAATTAACCTCAATGCCACAACAAGGACTGGAAGGAAGGGGAAGGATGGGGAGGGAACTACTTTTGGGGGGGGGGGGGTGTCTGTTGTGTTGCAGAGGTGCGAGGGGCATGTATGATTTTTAGAGCCGTGTCTGCGTTTTGGTGGCTGGCTTGTGGCAGTGGCGGTTCCTGTTCTCCTGTGTCTTGGGGAGAGCCTGCTCCATCTTTGCAAAGCCCACTGTGCAAACAGTTATCCTGAGCCTGTTCTTTTCAGTTGCCAGTTGCCTCCTGCAAAGGCTGTCTCCCCAATAAATGAGGAGTTCCTTCTGTCTTCAGGGGTCTCTCCTTTCCCATTCCAGGACTCACCCAGGAGGTGGTCTTCCTTATTTCCAGCCCTTCCCGGAGCTCCCCGTGCCCACTTAAGGGCAGCCTTCCCCCACAAGGGTTGCTGCAGACAGCTGCAGGATAAGCGCACCACCTTGTGGCTCCTCTGGATGATTGCAGCCCTCAGTTGAATTTCCTGTCCAGGACCCAGGAATCCTGCCTCCTCCCCACCCCATGTCCCCCCCTCCCTTGCTCTGACCCACTGGCCCCATGCGAGGCGGGACGCCGGCAAAGGGTTTACAGGCAGAGACCCTCTAACACACAAGTCCTTCTCACCCTCCCCTGCAAATGAACCCAGGAGTCCTAGAAGCCAACTCCGCCACGAGGTTCCAGAGACCCTGGCTGGTTTCCCAATGACCCCCCCCCCCGGGTCCCACCCCTTCCTCACCCCTTCCTCACATCTTTCCTTCTAGAGACTCCCCCCAGTCCTGGGTCTCAGAGCCCTGCTGTCCCTCAAACACACACACACACAACCCCCCCCCAGTCCTGGCCCCCTCTCCATTCCCCCTCCCTCTGCCGGAAGGCCAGGTGCTCCCCCCCCCCCCCCACACACACACCTTGCCCATTTCCTCAGACTCTGGGGGCTCTTAGAAGCCAAAGGATGCTCCAAAGGGATGGGGGGCTTAGCTTTCTCCCGCTTCCCAAGCCTGATGTGGGAGGGGCTGCCCTCAGTGCGGGGGGGGGGGGGCCTCCTGGCCAACCAGGACCAGCTAGGCGCGTGGGGGTGGCGGTTGGCATTGCGGAGGAGGGCAGAGAAGCCAGGCTGCTAGAGTGTGTGGGGGGGAGGGCAAGCCAAGGAGCTGGTCCTTCTCTTTGCAGAGGAAAGAGATTTTCCTCCGCCTCCTCTCCCACCCCACCCCCGCACGCAGGGCCAAATCCCCCCCCCCCAGTCCGGGTTTGCAAACAACAAGGGTGCCCCCCCCCCTTAATACATCCTGGTCAGGCAGGGAGCAGCCGCTGTATGGTCCGCCTTCTGCATCTCCTCTGTTGGGCTGGATCCAGACCCTGGTCCATTGGTCCCATGTGCCGGGGGGGGGGGGTGAGGCAGCAAAAAGGGGGAGACCGCCCCCTCCCTTGCTGGAAATTTCCCATTCCACCTGTCTCCCCCCCCCCACCCCACCGCCTTCTCTTCCCTGCCTGCCTCCCTCCCTCCCTCCTTTTTTATTGAATTCTTTCTGGCCCATTGAGCACCGAGAGGAGAAAATTGTTTGGCTTCCCTGCGCCTCCCTTTCTCTCCCTCGGTCTCTCTCTGGGATGGAGGCCCAGAAGGAGGAGGAGGAGGAGGAGGAGGGCTAGCCGCCCTGCCCCATCCTGGGCATCCGTGGTCCAGCCGGCCGAGAAGGGGAGTGGCTGGGGGGAGAGAGAGAGAGTCCACCCCCCCATTCCAGCCCAGTCTCCTTGAAACTGAGCTGACATTTTGAGGACCTTTGTGCTCCCCCCACCCCCCACAGCAGAACTCAGGATTTTACCTGGGGGGGCGGCCCTCCTGCGCACCGTTGCCCCCCGGGGGGATCATGTTCGTGTCGGTGTGGTACGCCAAGAAAATGGGACGTCGCTTCATTAGCAATGTGCGCAAGGCAAAGAAGCAAAGGAACCTGCTCACGGTAGGGGGGGAGCTCTGCTGCGTGGGGGGAGGCAGGAGGGGGCTTCGGGGGCTGGAGAAGGGGTCCCAACCTGTTTCCCTTGGGGGCTGGGCAGGGAAGAATGATTAACCACCACCCCATAGATTCAAGGACTGGAAAGTGATATGCAGAAAAAGAGGGACTGTTGGGGTGTGGGGGGGGCCGTTGGAGTGTAGGGGGAAGGAGGACAGGGCATTTGTTGGGGGGGAGACCAGTGTGGTTGGGGAGCCAGGGTACGCAGCCCCAGGACCAGGAGTCAGGATGGGGGGGGGACTTCAGAGATGGGGGGGGTTGGTGAAAGCCCAGTCTCCGAGGCTCTCTGGAGGGCTTGGGGTGTGTCTGTGGGAAGGGTGGGGGGGGAACATGTTGTGGATGTTGGGGGGGGGGTCTCTGAAGTTGCCGGACGCCTGGGTCCTTCAGGGAGGAGGGGCTGTGTCCAAGGCACAGGTGGGCAGTTGAGGGGGGGTTGTGGTGGTAAACAAACAGGTTTCAATGATGGCCGTTCTTGGGGGGGGGGGGACACAGAGATGAAGTAGGCCCACCTGGGTCTGCCCAGCCCTGACCCCCAACCCTGGGTCCTGACCCAGAAGAGCCATGTCTGGAAGCTCTTCCCACTTGCCCCCCCCCCCGGAAACTAAAGCTGCAGGGGGGGGGAGTGACTTTGGAGCAGGAAAGGGGCCAGGTCCGGGGGTACTGGCAGAGCCGTGGGGCAGGATGTGTGGGGAGGCCTGGATCAAGAGATCAAGAACCTCCTGGAGCCATGATTGGGGGGGGGGCATTTGAGGAGGTCACGGGTGGGGAGGTCGTACCTGGGGCTGTGTTGTGGGGGGAGGCAGAAGGGGCTCCCCATGGGGCTGTGGGTCACCACAGGGCTAGAAGAGGGCGCATGTCTGTGCATGGGTCTCAGGCCACAGCCAGAGGTGGGGTTTGGGGGACGATGAGGGTGCTGGAAGTGTGGAGCTGAGAGGACTGGGGGGGCTGAGGGTTGGGAGCTCGTGTGCCCCAGATTGGGTTCAGGACGTCCTCCAGCGGCAGGGCGAGGTCTTTGGGCTGGTGGGCGCCCGTTTGCCAGGCGTTGGGGGGGGGGGCGGGTTCAGAATGAGGCCACCTTCTCCCAGGTCCGGATTTTCTTGCTGTGTGTGAATGGAGAACAGTCTGTGTGTGTTGGGGGGGGGGGGGAGAGTGTGGATGGGGGGGGGGAGTGCGTCAGCTTTGGAGCCAGCTGGCGTCAGTGTTTATACTGTACATTTCCCTGAGTTATGAATGGAGTCGGAGGGGCCTCTGTGAATCCGGTGACTAAATAGTGTCAAAGTGGGGTGGGGTGGGGTGGGGTGGGGTGGCTCTAAGGCAGCAGCCCTGAACGTTTTGCAGGGATCGGAGGAAGGAGACGGAGCCAGGATGGGTGTGCGGCACAGTTGCCCGCTTGTCCCCTGCAACCCAAAGGGCTCCAAGAGTCCCTCATCTCCCCCCCCCCCGCTTAGTTTGGGGGTGTCTGTGAGTGGCCTGGCCCCTGAGCCGGCAGAGGGACTGCAGTGGCCTGGCCCCTGGTGGGCCGGGCCTGGTCTCTTCCAGATCCCTCCTTGCTTGGCTCTGGATCCCGGAGGAGGTGAAAGGCCCGGGATTCACACTGGCAGCTCTTGCCTGGCTGGCTGGCGGGGGTGGGGGGTGGGGTTGGCCGCCAACAGCTCCGCTGCCAGAACTCGCACTCCCCACCCCCCATCCTTCAGGGAGCCCCTTTTCCTGCCGGCCCCCCGTCTCTTCCCCGCGGCTGTTGCAGATAGATTTATTTTATTTATCTGCTTCATTCATATGCTGCCTTATCCCCCCAGTGGGGACCCAAAACGGCTGACATCCTTCTCCTCTCCTCCATTTTACCCTCACAACCACCTTGTGAGGTAGGTTCAGCTGAGAGTCACCCAGCAAGGTCACCCAGCAGGCTCTCGTGGCAGAGCGGGGATTCAAACCCAGATCTCTTGGACTCTGGTCCAGCGTTCTAAACCACCATGCCGGCTCCCTGGAGTCAGGGCGAATCTCCGCCAAGGTTCCCCTGGGCAGCTCAGACGGAGAGCATCATCTGACACCGGCATGGAGCCCCTTGCCCTGGGGTCAGCCCCCTTGGGGCTTCAGGGAAGCTCTTTTTCTGGGTCTTGGAGAAGGGGGGTATGGACCACACCACCCCTCTCCTGAAGGGCTTGCCTGAAAGGTTATTCAGCTCCTCGCTTGCATTCTTGCCAAAGGGGGTCAGCCCCAGTCTGGACAAGCCCTTCAGATGAAATGCACCTCTGTCCTCCAGACCCCTGCGTGTAGAAAGCTAGTGTATCAGGGCAAGGGGTCCCCAAACCATTCACCTTCCGGATGCAGGAATAGCCCTGCCGCCGCACCATCCAGACCCTGGTTGATAGGCAGGCCTCAGCCATGTCTACCACAGAGCTAGGCTTGCCAACTCCAGGTTAGGAAATTCCTGGAGATTTGGGGGGGGGGGTAGAGCCTGGGGAGGGTGGGGTTTGAGGAGGGGAGGGACCTCAGCAGGATGTGATGCCCTAGGGTCCACCCTCCAACGCAGCCATTTCCTCCGGGGGACTGACACCTGTGTAATTCCAGGAGATCCCCAGGCCCCACCTGGAGGTTGGCTACTTTGTCCTGTGCTGGATGCGGCTTGTTGTCCTGGGGCTGAAAAGTGACTTTTCCTCAGGGGGGAGCAGGGGTTCGTGGGAGGGCTCCCTTCTCTGACTGTGTGTGTGTGGGGGGGTAATCAGCCAGATGCCTAGCGGTGCCGGCTTTTAAAAAAAATATTAATGAAATGGAACTGGCCATGTCTTTGAAAGGGAACACGGCAGTCTCATTAGCAGCTGTAAATAATTCATGCCAGCCCTTCCTTGGAGCCCAGGGGAGTGACTGCCTCTCCCCCATCCCCCCCCCCCCAGCCTCCACCTCCCCTTCTCCTGGGTGGGTTGCAGTTGGGAAGCTTTTAAAGAATCTGCCCCCAGGGTGAAGGGGGGGGGTGACTTCTCCAGGGCTTTGAAAGGGGCAGGGGCGTAGACACACTGGCCTCCCTCCCTGACCTTGGCTCTTCTGGAACGGTGATGTAAAACAGAATCTGGGCCTCGGCCCGGTCCCCAGAACTCCCTCCCCCCCCCCCCTCTCTCTCTCTGTCTTTTCCATTTTTGCTCCAATATCAAGGCCCAGCCTGTGATTGTGTAAGGGTACCCCCTGAACATGTGCAGGGTGCATTTCCTGCTTTTACACGCATCCTGTGCAGCTGAGGCTTCAGCAGAACCCTTTTGGACTTCCGTCAACCCTTCCCCCAGACCTTAGTTTTGGAAATAGAACACTGAAGTGAAAAATTGTGGGATGACGGCATAATGACGGATGATTTGAAATGCAGGAGCGGGCAGCCTTCTGCTGGTTCTTCACTGGTTACGGAAGGAGTTTCTCCCACCCGCTCAGGATTAGCCGGGCTCTGAAGAAAACACTTCTCCTCACCTAGAAATGTAGCACCTCAGGGGGAAGCCTGCATCCTCACGTGCTTGTTCTCTGTACCCATGAAGTTTTTTAAGATGGGGAGCATTCATTTTGGTCACCAGCTGTAAAGGGAAGTGGTAGAGCCCTGATCTCCATGGACCACTGCAGTCATAACGCATGGGGGGGGGCCTTCTGTGCCCATGCACTGCTGTGTATTAGCCATGCACAAGTATATTGTGTGCCTGCTGCTTGGGGTGGGCCTTCTGTGTCTTCTTAGTGCCCTTTTCAGTGTCGTATTAGCTCTGTGTTTGTCGTGCGGTGGAGCACACACGGATGCATGGTGTGGTTCCTTGTGGTGTGATCTGCACAACCTTGGAAGGTTACCCGTGCCATTGTGTGTGTTTGTGTGTTCCAGTCCTCTTTGTGGCTGTCAGTTTATCAGTGATGTCATTTGTGTCTCTGCTGTGTTGTGAACACCAGGAGTGTTGCACTGGCTGTGGCGGAGTGTGTTGTGTTGGTGCAGCGAACGTAGTTTTTGGTGTGGTGTGGTGTGGTGTCTGGCAATGCAGCAGCTCAGCATTTGGGGGTGTGGTGTTCGTGTGCTGTGGCCTGGGGTGGCCGTGGTGTTAGTGGCCTGCAGGATGTTCCTCGTTGGATGGTGTGAGTGTCTGTGTTTGGATCCGTGCTGTGTGAACCAGGAGCATGTGGGCATGTGGAGATGAGGGCTTGTCTCATCCTGCATTCACACAAACACACACATGCACAGCCTGCGTACACCTTTCACCCCCTCCAGGACGGTTTGCCATCAGCAACGCCCTGATATCCCAAGGCGCACATACCCAGTCTCCGTGCCATTCCGCTCCCAGAAAAGCTTAGATTCTGAGGTTTGCATAAGTTGTAAGGCCCATTTGCATATACATGCTTGTTATGCATTTTTATGCGAGATATGGGAAAGCGCAATGCATGATTTTCTGCAGTCCGACTCCGCTTCCGATCTGGCGTCTGAGATTTCAGCTGGCCCTGCCGATGCATTTGAAGGCTTCCCTGAGGGTCTAGAAGCTTGTTTCTTTAAAAAAGAAAAAAAAAGATCTAGGAGATTCCATGCTTCTGGCACATGAGTGCAGAATACGCTTGTTCCCGGAGCCCCCCCTCCCCTTTTGAGCAAAGCTGAAGTTACCCAAACTTGATTCACAAATGACAAGCAGATGACAGACCGCTGGCTGCAGAGCCATGCATGAACTCACGTTGGATGCATGCACTCTCCTGCGCCACTGAACATGCACAACCCAGCCCAGGCTTCCTCGGTGTAGCCTCTCTCGTGGGCACGCCGAGGCAGCACGAAGGCTGGGGAGACAAACACACGCAGAGAGCATCCGACGCGCCACACGGAGACATGTGCCTCCAGAGCTTCCACAGACTTGCTCCCACACAGTCCCCTCCGCCTCCCCCTCCCACCCACTCGCAGCTGCCAACCTGGCAGAGCCCAGAGCATGACAATCTCCCCCCCCACACACACATCCCTGCTCCTGAAATGCCATAGTCACCAGGAGAGCCCTGCGCCCCCCCCCCCCATATCTGCCATAACCCTTTGGGGAGTCCGGTCTTCCCGAGTGACTCCAGCATCCGGTACCCCTTCGTGCTTGCCCGCTGCCATCTTCTCCCGGTGCTCGGCTTCAGTTCCTCCATCCATGTTCCCTTCTCCCAAACAGGGGCAAAGACCACCTGGGGGGGGGCTTACTCTGCTTTCCTCTCCCCTCCCTCCCTCCCTCCTTCCTCTCCATTAGGCCTCTGTCCCTTCTCACAGCCCAGAATTAAATACTTCTGCCTGTGTTTAAAATGAATGTCTCGTTTCTGGGAAGGGAGGGGGGTTCTTCTTGAGCAGTGGAGGCAGTGGATGTAAGCCTGGGGGGGGGGTAGGGTTTGGGAGCCTGAACTCCCTGCTTCTTCAGGAAAGGGGGCTGGCCAGGATGCCTGGGTTCCT
Organism: Lepidodactylus listeri; assembly: GCA_029233225.1. Classification (NCBI taxonomy): domain Eukaryota; kingdom Metazoa; phylum Chordata; class Lepidosauria; order Squamata; family Gekkonidae; genus Lepidodactylus; species Lepidodactylus listeri. The sequence continues at coordinate 54,985,463 of JARCFY010000018.1, forward strand.
TGGCCAGAGTTTCGGGCCCTCTTGGCATGAGGTCGGGGGTGGGGTGGGGGTTTGAGGGCCAGAATTCTGTCCCACTCTTGAACTGGGCCCTGTCAGAAGGTGGATTGAGTGTCTCCTTTGCTGGGGAGGGGGCGGTCAAGGCCAGCAAGGTACATTAAGTATGCGCATTTCCCAGGGTTCCTTGCTTCCCGTTTGCCTGGGCGTTGTAGTCATAAAAATTTGAAGAGGCGAAGATTAAAATGTACCAGGGAAGCCCGGTGCCAAGGAGGCATGGCGTAATGGCCTGGATGGGCAGCCACGAAGCTGATACAGCAGGGAGCGGTATTTGGGGGGGGGGGGAGCAGTCCAGCTTCAGCAAAAGAGAGGGGCCTCAGGTGAGGCGGAGCAAGTCTGGCCCTCTGCAGAGATCTCCCTGCGCTCTTTCCTGCCTGCCCTGGTTGAAATATTAACATGCACGGCGTGTTAATCTTCCAGGCTTCTGGAGCAGATGGAAACCCAGGGGAGAAGCAGCATAAAAATAAAACATGGTGGGGAGGGCTGCCTCCCAAAGCCTTCATGCGCTTCCCATTTCCAAGTGGTGTCCTACAAGGAAAGTTTAGGACCCGCGAAAGGCCCCCCCCCCCCGCTGCCGCCATCGCCCTTTGGAAGTCTGCTTTAGGTGGCTTTCTGAATGAAGCATTTCGTTCAGACATACAAAATTTCCAACAGCTGTTGTGTGGATTTTAGCAGTTGGGGTTTTTTAGAAGACAAAGTTAGCTTCTAGATCTTAGGGGGGGGGAACGACGTCCAGATTTGCAATAGTGAATACATTTCCTCCCCCATACGAAGCTACCCTATTGGGTTTCTTTTGGAGGGGGAGAGTTCAGTGTCTGATCATGCCCCTAGAACGAAGATCCGAGTCAGTTACTAGGTGAGATGACAGACAGATGGGCTGGTTTCTGTGACAAGCAGGTTAAAGCAGGTTTCTAGTCCCTATGGCAGGGCAGCGGTGGCTCAGAGGTTAAGATGCTGAGCTGCAGACCGGAAGGTTGGTAGTTCAGTAGTTTGGGACCCAAGTGCCAGGTGATGGCGTGCGCTCCTGTCTCTGGCCCCAGCTCCTGCCAACCTAGCAGTTCAAAAGCAAGACAATTGCAGATAGATAAATAGGTACCACTTCAGTGGGAAGGTAACAGCCTTCTGTGCGCCTTGGCGTCTAGTCATGCCAGCCACATGACCAAAGAGACGTCTTCGGACAGCGCTGGCTCTTCGGCTCGGAAACAGAGATGAGCACCGCCCCCTAGAGTTGGATTCGACTGGCTTTTGAGCAAGGGAAACCTTTACCTTTAGTCCCTATGGAGGAGGGCTGATAGGTCTCTCTTTTAACAACTCATCTATTTAGAACCCCCTGGGATAAAGGGGGGGGGTTTGAATTCAAATTAAACAACAATAATAGTCAATTATTAAAAGCCTTTGGAGTTCACTCCTGGAGAGAAACTCATCAACTGCAAACTGTAGCCCCACCCACCAAAAAATCTTGTCTCTGCTTATTGCAATCTCTAAATCTCTTTCCTGCTGTTTTGTGCACTGGAGTCAGAGATTTCCACAAACGTCTGGCGTTTGCATCCCTCTGAAGGCCAAACCCTCTGGCTCGTCACAACTCTCCACTCCCCTCCAAAGTTCCCCCACCCCATCTCTGCTGTGCTCCCCTCTTGTCACGAGGGTTCTGGGGACAGCAAAGATGGGAAGGCGCTGGTGCACCCAGAGCATCCTGAACTATGGCGATACCCACGTTGCCACGGTAACCTTCTCCCCCAGAGGCACTGATGCTGTTTCCATGGCATTGCCGTGGTTACCGTTGTCGGGTGGATGGTGGAGGTGGGGGAGTAATTCTTGGGGGGGGGGAAGAAAGAATAAAAGGGAGGGGGGGGGGAGACAGGTTTGCCACTTGGAAAAGAAATTGTATTTTAACACCCCTGAAGAGAAGGCATAGATATCCTACAGGGGAGCAAGAGGGTTGGTTGGTTGGTTGGTTATTTATTTATTTACTTATTTGCGAGTCTCCTTCTAAAAGCACAGTGCCCCCTACTGTTGAAGTTTAAGATGGCAGTTTGCAAAGGTCGGGTTGGGTTCCCCTCCTTGCTGGTATTGGGTGACCTTAATTTCACCCCGCTGATCCATTGGACCCCTCCGTAATTCGCATCTGTGGCCTCCTTTTCCCACTCTGTCTGTGTGTTCCAAGAAGGGGAGAGTGATGGTAGGGGACCGATTCTCCAAGCCCGTGCTTCTAAGCCAGTTCAGTTGTCCCCCTCAGTCTTCGAAGGCATCGACTTGGCCTTTTGGGGGTCTCCGCCCAAGATTTGATATGCTTTTGTGGGGTGGGTTTGCTCTGCCTTGGGTTTGCATCCTGCCGCAAGCAAGGGGACACAATCCCCCCCTCTCCCAAGATCGCCTGCACGAGCCCTGCTGCCACACAGAGGAGCCACACAAGGCCACGCTGGTGTGTCCAAAACATTTCATCACCCCTTTTGGAATTTGCATTTCTGAATGGGCAAGAATGTCTTGTGGGCCTTGAGGTTTAACATGCTCAGCTGATGTTACGCTTCGAGAGGTGCAGCCATCTTTGGAGTGTGTCCTCCAAGAGACAGTTGAACATTTGCAAGGGGGCATGAAAGGGGCAGCCTCAGCCCCCCCCCCCCCCCCACAGTGCCTGGAAGGGCTTTGGCTTGTGAGGAAGATGGGCGAGAGTTATTTTGGCCCCCTCCTCGCCCTCTGGGGCCCAGCTCTGCCTTGCACACAGAAACGATGCTGCCCTGGGACTGGTGTGCCATGTAAAAACTTCTCCCCCTCTCTCTCTTTTCTCTCCTAGGCCAATTCTCCACCAGTGATAGTCAACACAGATACCTTAGAAGCGCCCGCTTACGTGAGTGACTCGGAAATTCAGTCCCCACCATCCTATCCGTGCCCTTCGCTGTCTTTCCTTCCTCCAAAGGTCTGCTTTCTCCTGTACTTTGCCCGACCTCTTGCAAAACGTTTTGCCCAAACAGCACCTGTTTAAATATTGTTGTTTATGACTGATGTTATTAACGGTACTTCCTCTCTGTGCGGCGCTTTTGTTGCCCAAAGCCCCTTTGCAGACACTGCTTTGTTGTAGCACCAGCCCTGCCAGGTAGGTAAGTCTGCAGAAGGCATCCCGGGGTTGGAGAACAGGTAGGGCGAGAAAGGGCATTCATGGCAGAGCTGGGTGTCTTTCTGATCTGTAGCTCAGCTTCTTGGCAGGAGGAGCTGGTTCTGCTTCACACACACACACACACACATGCACCCCAGTCCTCATTGTCCTCCATTGCAGACTCGGTCGGGGCCAGGGGAAAGGATGGCAGACCCTTGCACATGTGCGTGTTCAGAGAAGGCTTCAGCGTTCACGTGCCAAGGACGCAGAGAGTAGTGCAAGGGCTATTTCTCATTCCCCGCTACCCTGGCTGGTTACCTGTCATATTTTTATCCCTCCCTCCTTCTTAGGTGCTCCAGGCAGCTTACCCAGTCCCCGTCTCCCCTAGTTCATCCTCACAACAGCCCTGTGAGGTAGGTGAGGTGGGGAGAGAATGTCTGGCTCACGGTCGCCCAGGGAGTTTCCCTGGCAGAGTGTAGATCAGAAACCCAGTTTCCCGATTCCTCCTCTGAGGCTGTAACCACTATACTGCCCCGCCTCTCCAAGGTGGCAAACAGTGGCTGCCCCCGTTCTTTCCAAATGTACTCCCTTAATGCCCCCACCAGATAGCATGCTTGATTCCTCCTTCCTGGGACCCCGCATTAACTCATCTCCCCCCACCCACCCCACACCCGCTTTCTCTTTCTTTAGGTCAATGGAACAGAAGGCGAAATGGAATATGAGGAGATCACACTAGAAAGGGTAATTCCTCTGTCCGGAATCGATCTTGTTGCCTCGTGGGGTGCGGGATGAGCTTCAGCAGCCAGTCCAGGGGGAGGCAAGGGAGCTTTGGGGCATCGGTTCTGACCCTGACTTGCGTTGGGGGGGGGGTCTGGCTCTCTCTTTCAGGGTAACTCCGGCTTGGGTTTCAGCATCGCCGGAGGCACTGACAACCCCCACGTTGGGGACGACCCCAGCATCTTCATCACCAAGATCATCCCCGGCGGGGCAGCAGCACAAGACGGGCGGCTCAGGTATTGGGGGGGGCGGGGGTTCTTTCGCCATGGCCAGATGCAGCCCAAACCTGCTCTCTCCGTTAGGGTCAGATCCAGTAGGCGCTTTGGAAAGTTAAAACTCCCTTCGCCACGAGTTCTGACTTTTGAAAGCTCCTACCATGAAGACGTTGCTGGGCTCGAAGATTCTCCTGGATGCAAATCTAGCTGTCCACTGCTGATCTAGCTTGGCCCTTGCAATTTGCCATGGCAGTCTGGAAGGGAGCTGCGTGGCCCGGTCCTGAGTCAGCCTCCAGGGCCCCCAACCACATCCTGCTTCCCCTGTCTTTCGAGCGAGAGGGCAGAGGAGTCAGTGGTTAGAGGCCTGCTCAGCGGGTAGAGGGGCCCCAGGCTCAGGAGCAGGTTCTCAGGAAGGCCTTTCTCTCCTCGAGACCCTGGCGAGTGCTGCCGGTCAGAGCAGGCAATGCCCCGCAAGAAGGACCACCAGTTTGACTCCACGTGCAGCCCTTCCAAAGGGGACACAGTGTGCGGGCTTTTATTGCCAGCCGCGATGCTTCGTCTTGCCTCCACCTTTCAGGCAGATGCAGAGGTCTGGACTGCAGATCTCTTCTGGCCTGGGGGTGGGAGCGGGCCTCTAACCAGCTGCCCGGAAGCGTGCGCACCCCCCTCCGGCACGCAGCAGAGGCGTCGCAACATCAGCCTCTGTGGTTGGCAGGCGGTAAGGAACGCTCGGCTCGGTTGGAACACCTGTGCCTTGGCCCGGCCGACGGAGCTGTGCCATCTGCTGCTTGGCTGGCGTTGCCAAGTTTTGGAAGTGGAGCAGGTTGGGAGTGAACAGGGCCCTCCCAAGACCGAGTGTTGGGGCAGCGAGGGTGTTGGAGATGGAAACAGGGTTACTTTTTTGCTGCTGGTGGTAAAGACATTCTGGCGAGATGGGTTCAGGATTTTAGGAGAGGTATTAAGGTTAAAAGATCAAATGATCCGAAATGTACATTATGAAGTTCAGTCCCTGCCCTGGCCGGCCAGGCCTAGCCCCGTCTCCTCAGATCTCGGAAGCTCAGCAGGGTCGGCCCTTGTTAGTACTTGGATGGGAGACCCCCAAGGGAGTCCAGGGTCGCTACGCAGAGGCAGGCAAGGGCAAAGCCACCTCTGGACATCCTATGCCCAGGCGAGCCCACTCTCAACGAATTTCATAAACTAAGGAGAATCGGTCTGGATTAGTACTTGGTTGGGAGACCACCAAGGAAGTCCAAGGTCGTGACGTAGAGGCAGGCAATGGCAGACCACCTCAGGATGTCTCTTGCCTTGAAAACCCCGTGAGGGGTCACCGTACATTGATTGGAAAGAAAAAGAGTTCTAGTCCCTAGAAGTTGGAAACCAGAGGGAAAGACGCTGATGAGGAACCAGTTTGTGGCTGCTGGATTAGCTGTGGCCCCGAGCTGGAAAAACGAGAAGCTCTCCAGCTCAGTTGTCTGGATCCATAAAGCTTGTTTCGCCCGGTTGATGAACGAGATGTCTGCAACTGGAAAAGAGTGGGATGGGCAGAGGAATAGGCCAGAAGGATCCAAAGTTTGGTGAACATTTATTATTTATTGGAACAGAATTAAGCCAGGGGAAGGTGTGAGGGAAGGAACCCTGAGATGTATTTGAAATTGCATTAAAGTTGGTCGCAAATGGAACGTATAGTTAAGGATGTTATAGAAGCCTTTCGACAAATAGGTGGACATTTATTAGATGCAAAAAGAAATATTGAGCACAGTTGCACGGTGAGCCAGAATCCCCTTTGGGGGTGGGAGTCTCCTTTCCCCCAAAGTTATGTTCCTGACATGAGAGGCCCTCCGGTCTCCTCAAGAGGAACTGCTATGCGCAAAGATCCTGGGCTTCTGGGCAATTAACTGATGAATTAATGTTCCACCTTTCTCCCATATGGGGGTCCCAAAGGGCTCACGGCATTCTCCTTTCCCCCATTTTATCCTCACAACAACCCTGTGAGGCGGGTTAGTCTGTGGGAGTGTGACTGGCCCAAGGTCATCCGGCAGGCTTCCATGGCAGAGTGGGAATTCGAACTTGGGTCCCCAGGCACAAGTCCAGCACTCATAACCTCTGTCTCTTATAAGGAAGCTCTGGAAGACGCTGGCTCCCGGGGGTCTTCCTAAGAGGAAATCTGGGGGCAGGGAAAGGGGAGGAGGATTCAGAGGGAGGAGGGCAGGCGGCTGCAGGGGAGACGGGGCAGAGGAAAGGAGGGAGGAGAGGGGAATGGGTGGGTTTTGCCCCTCTGCATCAGCTGCAGCTCAGATATCCCCTCCCACACACACGCATCCCCTTGCCCCATCCGGCTCTAGCTTCTCCCCCTGCTAAATATTCCCCTCCCCCTTCCGGTCTGCGTGTCGCACAGGGTGAACGACAGCATCCTTTTCGTGAACGACGTGGACGTGCGGGAGGTGACCCACAGCACCGCTGTTGAGGCGCTGAAGGAGGCCGGCTCGATCGTGCGCCTCTACGTCATGCGCCGGAAGCCGCTGGCCGAGAAGGTGATAGAGATCAAGCTGATCAAAGGGCCGAAAGGTGAGTGCGCCGGCCTCTGCCCCTCCCCCTCCAGAAGACACACACACACACACACACACACACACACACACACACACCCCATGACTAAGGGGTGGCCCCAGCCCAGTGAAGACCCACCAGTCCCCTCCCCCGAACCGACCAAGAGATGGGGAGGGGGGCGGGGCGGTGATAGTACCCTGAAAAGACGGGATCCAAACTCGGGTTGCCGTTGTGGGGGGCTGCCTCCATCCCATTTGGGAGAAGCAGAAGAAGAAGAGTCTGGATTTGTGCCCCACCCTTCACTACCCGAAAGAGTCTCAGAGCGGCTTGCAAACTCCTATCCCTTCCCCTCCCCACAACAGACACCCTGGGAGGCAGGTGGGGCTGAGAGAGCTCCTTCCAGGACTGCCCTTGAGAGAACAGCTCTGAGAGAACTTGTGACTGGCCCAAGGGCACTCCAGCAGCTGCATGTGGAGGAGGAGTGGGGAATCAAACCCGGTTCTCTCAGATTAGAGTCCGTGCTGCTAACCACTGCCCCAAATTGGCTCTCACGCACCCTCCTCCAGAGACTCCGCCCCCTGACAGAGAACCCCCCCCCACCCATTCCCTCTTAGAGCTGCCATTGCGCCTCTTGTTGTGTAGATGGAACCTCCATATTCAGTAGCAGGGTATCTTTTCGTACCAAACATGGGTGGGAGGAGGGACCCCCTTGCGAGCGTGCCTGATGCCCCTGCGTGGTGGAGTCTCATGGAGCCTTTGGTGCTGATCTGCTTGCTGAAGAGAAGGAGGCTCTTGGTAATGGTCTGTTCCCTAGGAAAGGGGAACCGTCCCCCACCTGGTACCTCTGCTCCCAAAGGTGTGTACCCCTTTAAAAGACGAGGACGTGGTGTCTCCCAGCAAGGACAACCTCCGCGTTCAGCGCAGAATGCTGGGGGGGGCACCTGCAGGGGAGGATTCGAACTTTGGGCTGGTTCTGCAGCCCTCGTGGGAAACGGGATGCTGAGGGAGATCCAGCTTCTTCCGATGCTGCTGTGAATTAGGCTCTCCCTGCTGGAGAGGGAGCCCCACCCTCTCCAGATCTCTGCCCCTCTAAAGACACCCCGGCCGCCTCCCGCTGCTGCTTGCTGGTCTCGCCCTCCGGTCGCTCACGCCCTTGCTTCCCTCCCCGCCCCTCCTTCCTTGCAGGCCTTGGCTTCAGCATCGCAGGGGGAGTCGGAAACCAGCACATCCCCGGCGACAACAGCATCTACGTCACCAAAATCATTGAGGGCGGGGCAGCCCACAAGGACGGGCGCTTGCAGATCGGGGACAAGATTTTGGCGGTAAGGGGGGGGAGGGGCTGCTTGGGCCGTTGCCAGAGGAGGGGGAGAGAGGGAGCTCCTAGCCGTGAGGACAAGGCTGCACTGGTGAGCCTCGTTCAGTTGCCAGCAGGGGCAGGAAGCTGTCTGCGCCCTCTCCAGCCAGCCGAGATGGCTGCCAGTGCGTCGTGGCATTTCTGCCCCTTGAGTTGGGGCAGTGAGACATTGGCCAGCTGTATTAAAGGTCTGGACAGATTACCAGCTTGGGAGGCAAGGGAGAAACCACCACCCCCCCCCCCCCAAAAAAAATGACACACCAAGTTCTGTCTGTCTCTGGGCTGCACCACATATTAGCTAGGCTGTACACCACGTTCCGCCTCCTTTGTGCAGAGATACTGTTTTGCTGTGGAAGCGTATACAACCCTGCAAGCCCCCTTTCGTCCGAAAAGAAAAAGAAAGGACAGCTTCACAAGGGGTGTATGGGTTTTTATTTATCGAAAACATTTATTAGCTGGCTTAACGGCATAGATGATACACACAAAAATGCACTAAAAACATGAAAACCAAAACTTCAGCTCACAACGCGGGACTGCCAGGAATTTTAAACAGATGCAGTAGAACAAAGTCTGAGTCCAGGGGCACCTTGGAGACCAGCAAAGTTTTGTTCTGGGCAGAAGCCTTTGTGTGCAGGCACACTCAAGTGTGAGACCTGATGGAATGTCTTTCGTCTCCCCCGCCCAGGTAAATAACGTGAGCTTGGAAGACGTGATGCATGAAGATGCCGTGGCTGCCCTGAAGAACACGTACGACGTGGTCTACTTGAAAGTCGCCAAGCCCACCAACGTTTACCTGAACGACTCTTACGCCCCACCTGACATCACTTCCTGTGAGACATTTCCCTTGTTCACCCTCGGTCCACCGGCCGCCTTTGTTGCATGGCTGAGAACTCCCTGGTGGCGGAAAGGAACTGGGAGGTGGGGGCCCTCGAGCAGAGGCTCCTGGCATGGCTGTCCCTGCAGAAGCACTGGCTTGTAGCCTCCAGCTTTGCTTGGCCAAGATGGAAACCCTTCCTCTGATGACAGACAGGTGCCTTCTTGCAACCAAAGTCCCCTTGGGACAGACAAAGGGCTTCCCACTTGGCTGAACGGTGCTTATATAAAAGCAGGTGGATTTCTGCTTCCTCCTTTGTATTTTTTTTACAGCTAGATTGGAGTCCTGTCACACCAACAAAAATTTTTTTGCAGAGAGTCAAAGCTCCTTTCGTCAGACCCCCCCCTCCAAATCTTAATTGGTGTGTAAGGGGCTACCGGACTCGAATTGAGCTCTTCTACTGGAAGAAGAATTTGGAACTAATTTTTTTTATAACATTTGCAGTGCCCGGGCACTGCAGACTCTAAGCGCATCAGGGAAACCGGGTGGAAGGAGTCACGTCCACAACAGCAGACCGGGACAGAGGCAAACTTGCTAATTCGCCTTCTTTAAAAGCGCTTTTTAAGAGGTCGTTTAAGAGTCAGGTTTCGGAAGGGACTCCAAGTTCGGAAACTGTTGTTTCTTTCTGGTCCCTGGGTTCTTCTTCCAGTCCTGGCTTTTTTTAAAAACAAAAAGTTGATTCTTTTTTTTTTTTTTGACAGCCTATTCCCAGCATCTGGACAACGAAATAGGCCACCAGAGTTACCTGGGCAGTGACTATCCACAAGCCATGACCCCCACCTCCCCACGGAGGTACTCCCCCATCCCGAAGGAGCTGATGGGAGAGGAGGATATACCCAGGTAAACCCCGCCCCCCCTGGCCTTCATCCCTCCCCTCCCCTCCCCTTGGATGCTGCAGGCTCCCACAATCCCTGGCTGTTGTCGCTCCCCCTGGGGCAGCATCCACCACAGGAGTGTCTCACGTGAAGCTCCCTTCTACGGAGTCAGACCCTTGGTCCAGCAAGGCCAGTATTGTCATCTCAGATTGGAAGCAGCTCTCCAGGGTCTTGGGCAGAGAAAGACCTTTCCCATCACCTATTCCCTGGTCCTTTTAAGTGGAGATGCCGGGGATTGAACCTGGGACCTTCTCCGTGCCAAGCAGAGGCTCTTCCACTGAGCCACAGCCCCTCCCCATGAAGCTGCCTTGTAGAGACCCTTAGTTTTTCAAGGTCAGTACTGCCGACTCACACTGGAGTTCAGGCAGATAAAAGTCTTTCACAGCATCTCCTGCCAGGTCCTCTTTAAACTGGCGATGCCGGGGATTGAACCTGGGACCTTCCACATACCAAGCAGATGCTCTGCCGCCCCACCACAGCCCCCCCATTTCTCCCCATTGCCCAGCCACCAGACTCTGCCAGTCTTCCAGACCACCCATCCCATATCTGGCTTTTCCCAATGGCCACAGAGTCTTCAAGTTTCAAATATTTTGGCCTTGCGTGTCCCCTCCCCAACTTTCCCCTCAGCGCCGAACATGCAGGCTACGATGCTTTTCGGATGTGCGGAGTTGGGCTCGTTTTCAGGCCGCTATGACTGACCCCGCCCCTCCCGGTCAGGAGCTGGCGCCCAATTCCCCTCCACCGGTTCTGTCTCCCCGCAGGGAACCCCGTCGCATCGTCATTCACCGTGGCTCAACGGGGTTGGGCTTCAACATCGTGGGGGGCGAGGACGGCGAGGGGATTTTCATCTCCTTCATCTTGGCCGGGGGACCCGCCGACCTCAGCGGGGAGCTGCGGAAAGGGGACCAGATCCTCTCGGTGAGGAGAGCCATCCGGTGGCCAGCTGGCTGGCAAAGGGGCGGTGGGAGGAGGCCCCACAGCTCAGCCTGAGTCGCCCTGCTGCCTTTCCCTTCCCAGGTCAATGGTGTGGATCTCAGGAACGCTACTCATGAGCAGGCAGCCATCGCCCTGAAGAACGCTGGCCAAACCGTCACCATCATTGCTCAGTACAAACCGGATGGTGAGTTCCTGCCGGCGTGAAGTGCTGGGTGTCTGACCAGGCCCTGTAACTATAGTGGGGCGTTTGGGGGCCCTGCCCCCTTAATTAGAAACCCCACCCCACTAAGAGCCGTGCCAGAAGCCTTATTTTTGGCCATGGCCTATGTGGTACTGGGCTAGCAGAAAGGGGGATTGTGGGAGATGTATTGAAGGGCCCTTCTAAGCTGTCTTGCCCTGTGGAAGGGAACTCAAAAGGCCTTTCATTGCCCTCTGAGCTCTTTTCTCCTAGGAACTGACATGCTCGCTGCCCTGTCCCCTGAAAGGAAGGGCTAGAAACAGGCTTGGAGCCGCCCCCTTTAAAGACAGGCATGCAAATTAATTTGATTAACTGTAATTTAAATGCCCCCTCAACAAAAAAATCTCGGCCACGGGCCTTTGTCTGACTGAGGGAGGCCTGTGAGCCAGGCAGAATCCTTGACCAATTTGAAGCTTGCTGGGATGGAGGCATCTTGGCCTGAAAAGGGGTTGCAGCCCCTCAGATGGGGGGGGGGAGGCAGGCGGGAGGACTGTTGAGAGTTTGGGGGTGGAAGGGGAGGCCACAGGGTGCAGACTGTTGGGTCGGCCGCCGGACAGATGTCATCCTTGTGGGGAGCTCTGAGCAGTATTTGAAGAGAAACTCGTGTGTGTGTGTGTGCTAAATGGTGCTGACCTTCCTTTTCTCCGCCCCTCCCTCCTGCTCCCAGAGTACAGCCGCTTCGAAGCCAAGATCCATGACCTCCGGGAGCAGCTGATGAACAGCAGTTTGGGCTCAGGGACGGCGTCGCTGCGGAGCAACCCCAAAAGGGGGTTCTACATCCGGTGAGATTCCCCCCCCCCCCCACAGGTCCTCCTCGGCTTGCCTCAGACAGCTGTTTCAATTCACCCTTTGAGCACGGTCAGAGTCCACCTGCCCGACAGACCACGTGGAGTCTAATCTGGGGGGAACTGAATCAAAGAGGGCTAAAAGGAAACGCAACCTAAAAGAAGCCATGCTGGTTCAGGCCAGTGGCCTTCCCAGTCCAAGACTCTGGGTCGCACAGTGGCCGATACCCAGGTGCCATCAGGAGGACCACCGGTGGGGCCAGAACTCCAGAAGCCCTCCCACTGTGGGCCCCCCCCCAAACACCAAGAAGACAGAGCATCCCTGCCCCAGACCGAGAGTTTGATGGTAGATGGCCTTGTGGTAGAGATTTCATGGAGTGCCCAGGAGTTCTTGTATTGTGAGAAAGGGAGGAAAGTACTTCTTTCTATGCCTTCTCTATCCAATGCATAATTTTGTAAACCTCTGTCATGTCACCCCTCAGTCGTTGTTTCTCCGTGCTAAAGAACCCTAACCTCCAAGCTAAAGAGACCTAACAGAAGGCTGTTACGACACATCCTTCCCTTTGTGGCGCTTCTGCACCTGAAATGGAGCTCCAGGCTCAGGGTGTCCATAAACTCTCCAGAGGTTCATCTCCCCTTCCCCCAATTCCTTATTTTTTTAAAATGGAACACATTCCACACCAGAGTTCCTAGAAATGCACATGTCACAAAACTATCTCATAGGTCAGGGGTGGGCAAACTTGCTCAGCGTAAGAGCCACCTAGAACAAGGGTGGCCAAACTTGCTTAACATGAGAGCCGCATAGAATAAACATCAGATGTTTGAGAGCCACAAGACATGAACAAATATTACCTGCTTTTATTGGAAAACAAGCAAATTTTCTTTCTATGAACATTAAATGAGACTGCCAAAAATAATAACAAAAGGGGTAAAAGGAGATATTGATAATGATATTTATTTGTCCAATGATATTTGTTTGCTAATGATATTTAGCTTCCCCAGCCGCCCTGCCGGGAGCCACATGATATATGTGAAAGAGCCGCATGCAGCTCCCGAGCCACAGTTTGCCCATCCCTGTCATAGGTAAACAATGTTTTATAATGGAACCAAGACACAACTTGAATAAAGCTCTGTTGGTCTTAAAGGTGCCACTGGACTCTACCTTGGTTCTCTTTCTTCAGACCAACATGGCTGCCCCCCACCTTGATCAGCGTTTTATAATAACACTGATTTTATGACTCCTCAAAATAGAAATGCTACACAGAGATTTGCTCAGAGCCACTCATAGACAAGAGAAGGAGAAATTCCCTCCGTAGCTTTCAGAGAGCTGGTGTGTTGCCCCACAGTAGAAGAGCGAGTTTCGGGTCACATCGCTCCTTAGCGGCCAGCAGGATTTTCAGGGGACGAGCTTCTGAGAGCCAGCATCCTGCGGAGGGCATCTGGTGAAGGGACCCTCAAAACCTCCCACCCCCAGACTTTGAACCCGGCACCTCTGTAGCCTGACCGTCCCTGAACATGGTGTACATAGCCCAGTGTTCCATAAACTTATCTGAAATATCTGAAGAGTTTCTTAATGTTCTTTGGTGGTGATTTAATAAGCAATCCATGTTCCCAAATAGAATTTAAATGTTTATCTGCCAGCCATTCTGACCATCTCAGGACCCCAGGCAGGCAGCATCAGTACAGAAAAACTGGATAAAACCCATCTTAAAACAGCGGATATAAAAACCTTGGAAACCAGTCTGAAAATACCTTACGCCCCCACCAGCTCAGACTGCCCCAGAAGCTCTCCAGATTAGCTCTGTGTTGCAACCATGCCAGAAAGTCAGGAGGGTCAAAGCCCCCCCTACCTCTTCCTGGGGGCTGTTCCAGAGGCATGGGGCCAACACAGAAAAGGCACTGGGGAAGGCTTTGTGCCCCCCACCCCCCAACTGGTGCTCCCTAAAGACTGTTAAATAGCTTGAGAAGCATGGAGATTGGAGGAGAGGGTCACGCCGTTGTCTCTGCCTGCTTTCAAAGGCTCGGAGTCGAAACATGGAGCTCTCAAAAGTGGGTGGAGAACCCGGCTATGGCCCTTGGGCTATGGAGCACGCCCACCCCCGCTCTTGACCGAGCCCTCTTTGCTGAATTTTGAAAACCCAAAGGCCAGCTTCAAAGGGAGGGTTTTTTCGTTGGCTGGACTCTCGGGGTCACTGCCTGTCCCCTCCCCCCTCCCCACAGGGCGCTCTTTGACTACGACAAGACCAAGGACTGCGGCTTCCTCAGCCAGGCCCTGAGCTTCCATTTCGGCGACGTCTTGCACGTGATCGACGCCTCGGATGAGGAGTGGTGGCAGGCGCGGCTTGTCCATCCGGACGGGGACAGCGACGAGATCGGCTTCATCCCCAGCAAGAGACGGTAAGAACTTAAGGGAAGCCATGTTGGATCAGGCCAATGGCCCATCCAGTCCAACACTCTGGGCCACATGGTGGCCAAAACCCAGGTGCCCCCAGGAGGTCCAGCGGTGGGGCCAGAACTCCAGAAGCCCTCCCACTCTTGCTCCCCCCCTCCAATCACCAAGAAGACAGAGCCTCCCTGCTCCAGGCATAAGAACATAAGGGATCTGTGTTGGATCAAACCAATGGCCCATCCAGTCCAACACTCTGTACCACACAGTGGCCAAAACCCAAGGACCATCAGGAGGTCCACCTGTGGGGCCAGAACTCCAGAAGCCCTCCCACTCTTCCCCCCCACCCCCCCCAAGCACCAAGAAGACAGAGCATCTCCATCAGTAAAGGGAGGGAGACCAGCAAATGGTGGGGGGAATGGAAGGTAGACTGTGCGCATCTCTTCCAGAGTGGTGCGCTTTTTCCCCTCTCACTGTCTTGCATCTTTTTTTGCAGGGTTGAACGACGAGAGTGGACACGGCTAAAAGCAAAGGTACCCTGGCAGATAGGAAAAGCAGATCTGTGTGTGTGTTTGTGTGTGTGTGTGTGTGAATGCATGACTGTGCAATTGCGTTTGAAAGAAAGCATCTGCATGGCCACTCGAGGGGTCCCCGCTTGCACTTTGCATTGTCCTTCTTGAGTATGCGTCTATGGAGAAGGGGGAGCCATGCGCTGCTTCCCGCATGGAAACGATGGGGTGGCCGTGGGGTGAGGAGGCCAGGCAGACCTCAGAAACAGCTGGCCCTGGGTCTCTCTTGCATGCCGAGCACCTTGGGTGTTGCAGGGCCCCATTTGCCGCGTCCTCATTTGATGAGGAAGAACTTATCCGATTGAGAAAGACTTTCTGTATCGGAGCGAGTCCCGGCAGAAGGGAGTCTTGGGATCCAGTTCCATATCTTTGAAATCCGGAAAGCCAGATTCTGAGAACAGCATGCGTTATGCAAAGGAAGCACAGCCCTGTTTTGCATAGATGTTTCGCTGCTTCGCATCATGGGGAGACAGGGAAGGTCTCAGCCACCATCCCTGGGCAGCATCTCTCGGCTCTAATGAGAGGGACGTCCCTGACCTTTCCCCGGCTCTGCACTTCAGGCTCCGTGCCTCAAGCGCCCCTGCCTCCCCCCCCCCCCCCGGCCATTTGTGTCCCATTCCTTCCTCGCAGGGAAAGCAGAGACTTCTGGGGGGCTGGCTGGCTGGCTCTTCTCCGTGCGCTTCTTTCCTACCTCTAGTCGAGCTGTCGCCTCGCTGCTTCCTGTTCTTCACTCTCGCTTTCTCTCCCCCTCTAGGATCGGGTGCCGGGCTCGGGCTCTCAAGGTGCGTTTCTTTCCTCTCTGCACCTGTCCTTTTCCGGGGGGGGGGAGCCCCCCCCCCCATGCCTTGAAAGTGGTCCCTGTTTTCTTCCTGCCATTCTTGCAGTCTCTGCTACCCCAGCGTCTGGCTTCCATGTAGCTTCCCTGGCCTGTCTGTTCAGGGGAGGGAAGGCAGGTGGGGGGGGGGGCTGATGGGTAGGCCAGGGGTGACTGTTCCGTTCTCTGCCTCCGCCCCCAGGTCGAGAAGATGCCGTCTTGAGCTACGAGACTGTCGTGCAAATGGAAGGTAAGGATGCCCCCTGCCCCCTTCATCCCCCCTGCAAAAAAACAACCAGGGCTGATACCTCTTGATATTTACATGCTTCCATTAGCAATGCAAGAAGAAGAACGACATAACTGACTGCAGGCAGGACAAACCAATCGAGAGAGAGAGAGCGCAGCAAGTAATCCCAGCCTCCTTTCCCCACTTTTGGCGGGGTTGGAAAAAGCTCTCGAGTCCCAGCTGACTTGTGGCGAACCAGTAGAGTTTTCAGGGCAAGAGACGCTCAGAGGTGGCTGGGCATTGCTTGCCTCTGCGTCACGACCCTGGACTTCCTCGGAGGTCTCCCATCCAAGTACGAACCAGGACCGACCCAAGCTTAGTTTCTGAGATCTGATGAGATTGGGCTGATCCAAGAGCAATACAAAAAGCTAGCTTTTGTGCACTGAGGAATTGAAGGAGAAGTAATTAGCTGAAAGAAGTCGCTATAAACTTCACCATGGCCCCTGTGCGTGTGTAGAGTGCCCTCAGGTGGCAGCCAACTCCTGGCGACCCCTGGTGGGGTTTTCAAGGCAAAGGACGTTCAGAGGTGGTTTGCCCTTGCCTGCCTCTGCAGAGCAACCCGGGACTTCCTCGGGGGTCTCCCATCCAAGGACTAACCAAGGGTCTGATTCGGGATAAGGCAGACTCACTGTTTCATTGCCCTGGTTTGGGCTTCGTTTCCTGATCGCCGAGAGGTCTCCTGTTGTGTCTCTGCTGTGTCTCTCCAGTGCATTACGCCCGCCCCATCATTATCTTGGGCCCCACCAAGGACCGAGTGAACGACGACCTCCTCTCTGAGTTCCCGGACAAATTTGGCTCCTGTGTCCCACGTGAGTCTGATGGGGAGGGCGCGGCCCCTTCCTGGAAGAAATCTGGGAAGGAGGAAGTCTGCTCGGGAGGAGAGTTGAGTAGGGAGGCCGTTTCGGTGACCAAAGGCTATGCTCCCCCCCCCCCCCCGTAGACACCACGCGGCCCAAACGAGAATACGAGGTCGACGGCCGGGACTACCATTTTGTGGCCTCACGAGAGAAGATGGAGAAGGATATCCAGAGCCACAAGTTCATTGAGGCGGGCCAGTACAACAGCCACCTGTATGGGACCAGCGTCCAGTCGGTGCGCGAGGTGGCTGAGCAGGTAAGGGTGGAGAGACTGTTCAGAGAGGTGGCAGAAGGAATGAGGGTAGCTAAGAACATCAGAAGAGCCCTGCTGGGCGAGACCAGTGAGGGTCCATCCAGTCCAGCATCCCGTCTCACACAGTGGCCAAGCAATTCCTCTGGAGGGTCAACTAGAGGGCAGAGAGGCTGAGGCTTTCCCCTGATAAGAACACAAGAAAAGCCCTGCTGGATCAGACCAGTGAGGGTCCACCTACTCCAGCATCCCATCTCACCCAGTGGCCAACCAGTTCCTCTGGAGGGGCAACAACAGGGCAGAGAGGCCAAGGCCTTCCCCTGGTAAGAACCTCAGAAGAGCCCTGCTGGATCAGACCAGTGAGGGTCCATCTAGTCCAGCATCCCATCTCACACAGGAGGGCCTCTGGAGGTCCCAGAACAGGGCAGAGAGGCCGAGGCCTTCAGTAGAACCTCAGAAGAACCCTGCTGGGTCAGACCAGTGAGGGTCCATCTAGTCCAGCATCTCGTCTCACACAGGAGGGCCTCTGGAGGTCCCAGAACAGGGCAGAGAGGCCGAGGCCTTCAGTAGAACCTCAGAAGAACCCTGCTGGGTCAGACCAGTGAGGGTCCATCTAGTCCAGCATCCCATCTCACACAGGAGGGCCTCTGGAGGTCCCAGAACAGGGCAGAGAGGCCGAGGCCTTCAGTAGAACCTCAGAAGAACCTTGCTGGGTCAGACCAGTGAGGGTCCATCCAGTCCAGCATCCCGTCTCACACAGTGGCCAAGCAATTCCTCTGGAGGGTCAACTAGAGGGCAGAGAGGCTGAGGCCTTCCCCTGAGAAGAACCTCAGAAGAACCCTGCTGGATCAGACCAGTGAGGGTCCATCCAGTCCAGTATCCTGTCCCACACAGGGGCCAGCCAGTTCCTCTGGAGGGCCAGCAACAGGGCAGAGAGGCCGAGGCCTTCCCCTGAGGCTGCCTCCTGGCTCTGGGACTGAGAGGTTTTAGAGCCTCTGAAGGTGGAGGTTCCCCTCAGTCACCATGGCTAGTAGCCACTGGTAGACTTTATCCTCCATGAATCTATCTAGTCCCACTTTAGAGCTGTTTATTCCTGTGGCCATCACTACATCTTCTGGCCGCGAATTCCACATTTTAATCTCTCATTGTGTAAAGAAGTATTTCCTGTTGTCCACCCTGTCCTGAACCTCCTGCCCATCAGCTTTCTTGGATGCCCCCACGTCCTGGTATTTGGGGAGAGGGAGAAGAAGGTGATGGGGCATTCTGCCACAAGCAAAACAAGCGGGGCTGAGGCTTCTGAATCCCCTGGGTTTAAAACCCCTAACTGACCCCCTGAAACTGGGGATGATTCCGATCCCAGCAGCGGGCAGCTTCCATTAGAGGAGGAGAGGGTTGTGGAACGGGTCCTGAGGGCGGACAGATACCCCCGGTCTCCAGGTCTTGCAAGCTGGGCACCATCGCTGGAACGCCAAACCCCACCGACAGGGCTGCTTTGAGGTCCTTTGTTGCCCCTGGTCTCAGGCCGCACTGCTGCCCGCTGAGTCCAGGCTGCCCAGGAGCTGCAGGGGTCTGGGGAGGGGTGCCTCGCGCCTTCTGCATTGCTTATGGCTGGGAGCCAGCGGAATCTCCACAGCGCTTCTGTACCCGCCTCACAAAGGTGTTGTGGCTGGAGAACCGGCCTTCCCCACAGGGCTGCCTCTCCCTTCCTTGTGGCTGGGCTGGCTCTCCGGAGATAGTTGGCTGACTGGGTGATGCCCTGGGCCGCCAGCTGACCCTTCGCAGCCTCTGTGTGTCTTCTTTCGGTGGGGGGGGGGGGGTGCTGGGACTGAAAGTGCGAAAGGAGGGAACGGAGCACAAGAGGCGTTTGCTGGGAGGAGGAGGTTAGGGGTGGCAGACCCCTGACGAAGGCAAACGAGGAAAAGGTGGGCGCTGCGGGGGAAACGGCTTTCTGACTAAGTACCGCCCCCCTCCCACAGGGCAAACACTGCATCTTGGACGTGTCGGCCAATGCCGTCCGGCGGCTTCAGGCAGCTCAGCTTCACCCCATTGCCATCTTCATCCGGCCCCGATCCCTTGAGAATGTTCTGTGAGTGGCTGGAGTGGGAGGGGGGATGGCATCTGCGTGGGGGGTGGGCTGCTTATCCTCCTGGAACCCTAAATTGGGGTGGGGTAGCTGTGGCTGGAACGTGCACAGGTGAATTGGGGCATCCCATGGAAGGGAGGGGCACCAGCATAGCAACTTAAGGGGGGGGGCAGCCATGGTGGCAGTGGGGCGTATCCCCTAGTGAAATGGCGTGGCATGTGGCTGGAGGTGGGTCTGTCCTCCTAGAGCTGGGGGGAGGAACAGGTGCAGGGGAAATCGTTTTGGGGTCTACACAGAGTGACGCTGGGCGATGTCTCTTGTCCCCCGCCCCTGCCCCCCGACAGAGAAATAAACAAGCGGATAACAGAGGAGCAGGCACGGAAGGCCGTTTGACAGAGCCACAAAGCTGGAGCAGGAGTTCACAGAGTGCTTCTCAGGTGGGTCTCCTCGGCCTTCTCGGGCGACCCCAGCCATACGTGTGCCTGCCCCCCCCCCCCCCCCAAGCAGCTCTCTCCTTCACTGCTTACATCCTGCGCCTCTGTATTTACCCCAGGCGGGAGCAAAATTCAGATCCTCACAATTGCAACAGTTCTTCTTCCCTAAAAGCAGAGTTTGTTGGTCTGAGAGCCAGTGTGATTTGGTGGCTAGAGGGTTAGACTAAGACCTGAGAAACCCAGGTCCAAATCCCCACTCTGCCATGGAAGCTTGCTGGGTGACCCTGGGTCAGTCACACATCCTCACCCTAATCCACCTCACAGCGTTGTCGTGAGAATAAAACGGAGGAGAGAGCACGACGGAAGCTGCTTTGGATCCCCATTGGGGAGAAATAAAACAAATTAATGAAATAGTCTTTAGGATCTGGGGGCCAGCTTGAAAGCACGTGGGCAGGGGGGCAGGATCAGAAGCCTCGGCCTATTTGCATAACACCGCAGCCCCTCCTTCTTGGTCCAGCTGAGGCCCAAGAACTTCTGCAGAACAAGCCAGCGAGTGTTCCATTGTCAAGGGCATGGCACTCCTCCCTCCTTCCCTCCTACCAGCATTTAGAATTCTGATTAGCATTCCATGACATCACGGCAGCTGCTCCAATGGCTGTTGAGGCCTCACCAGTGAATCCCAGCAGAGCTGGAGGGAGCTTTGTCTGTCTGTCTGTCTTTGGAGGAATTTTTTAAAAAGAGAGGAAGTACAGAAAAGCTTCTTGTACGAAGAAAATAGCAATACTACAGTACATTTTATTCTGTGAAGGAGTGGCAGGGGACTCATCACATGCTCAGAGACTATTATGTTGGGTCAGATGACTTGAAATGCCTTAGGGACATAACATAGAAGTGGATCAGATATCAAGTTCTCTTTCCTTTGACCTGGAGCTCTGTTCCCTTGTTCTCTCTGTCAGAAAGACAGAAAGTGAAGATTAGACGTGGGGGGGTGGTCATGAAGTGGCATGAGTGAGGAGGCAGGGCTTGGGGTACAGAGCTGCAGGACTGGTGCAGAGCATCTCTGTCTGTGGGGTCCCCAGCTGCTCCTGGGCTGGACCGAGGATTGCCAGGAAGCAGGACATGGGGGCCCAGTGAAGTTCCTTGCACTGCCCTGTAATCAGCATTAAATTTGCATAAATTATGCATGTATCAGAGGGTGGCCATGTTGGTCTGCTGTCGAAGGGTTAGATTTTAGTCCAGCCGTGCCTTTGAGACCAACAAGCTTTTCCGGGGATGAGCTTTCGAGAGTCAATGTTCCTTTTGTCGGAGACCAGCAAAGGGAGCGTTAACTCGCAAAAGGTTATCCCCCAGAAATCTCGACTCTCAAAAGTTTATACCCTGAACACCTTGACTCCTTGAAAGTTTATACCCTGAATATCATGCCTCTCGAAAGCATTGACTCTTGAAAGTTTATATCCTGGAAATCTTGACTCTCAAAAGTTTATACCCCGAAAATCTTGACTCTCGAAAGCTTACGTGCCGAAAACCTTGACTCTCAAAGCTTTGACCCTCAGGAGCTTCTATGCCAAAAATCTTGAGCCTCTAAAGCTTATATCCTGAAAAGCTTGACTCTCAAAAACTTTGATTCTTGAAAGCTTATACCAGAAGAACATAAGAGAAGCCAGTGTTGGATCATCAGGCCAGTGGCCCATCCAGTCCAACACTCTGTCACACAGTGGCCAAAACCACCAGGTGCCATGAATACCTTGGCCCTTGAAAGCTTTAACCCCCAAAATCTTGACTCTCAAAAGCTGTTTCTCAAAAGCTTATACCCTGGAAATGTTGTTGGTCTTTAGGGTGCTGCAGGATTCAAATCTAGTTGTTCTTATGCAAGTACGCTGAATTCGAATGATGTGTGCCAGCCATAGCAATACGGGAGCTGTACTGTCCCGTCAGCTGGCCTCTCCGGCCACCTCCTGAGTTCCCACCTCCACTTACAGTTTCCTCTCTTCTCTCCACAGCCATCGTAGAAGGAGACAGCTTCGAGGAGATCTACCACAAGATCAAGAGAATCATAGAGGAGCTCTCCGGCCCTTACATCTGGATCCCTGCTCGTGAGAGACTTTAAAGAGCTACAAACTGATTTTTCCGGAAGGGATCACAAAAAAAGAAACGAACCACCAACTCGATGATGGAGCAGTCTCTGGAGAGAGGGGGGGCTGGCTCTGTCTCTTGCCACTGAACTTAGCTGTTTGGTTAATATTTTGGGGGGTGGGCGGGGGTGTCTGGGGGGGGCTTCTTTCGTTTCTTCTTAATATTATTCTCTTTTTTTCTTTTCTTTTCTTTTTCTTCTTGCGTGATCCAGCCGCCCCACCCTGGTCTCAGTTTCAAACACTCCCTTTTTTAATTTCTGCAGCAGAGGGGAGGGGGGGTCTCCATCCTCAACAGCGCTAGCGCATGCGTGCTGTAATTTGGGGGGGGCAGGTGGTGGCGGGGGAGCAGCAGGGGGGCCGTTTCTTCAATTCCAGCGTCTTTCCTTTTATAAGGCAGTGATGTGGACGGGTGCCTATGCAGATAACGAATCAGAGAAAGACCGGGAGCAAAGCTAGGGGTTGGGAAATATATAGAGATATATTTTTAAACAAAACCTTTCTGCAGTCAGAAGCCACTTTACCTTCTGCGGTGGGGGGCCCAACTGGGGGACCCCCACTTTGCTGTGAATTGTGACTGGGACAAAGTTTGGCAAGCAGCGATGGCCGCCTCTTTGACTTTGGTGGGATCCCCAAGAGGGTAGAAAGAGCCAAGGGTGCAGTTTAAAAGTGAAGGACCTCAGCAGAGAGAGAAAACGTGAAATGAATTCTACATACTTTTGCTTTTCAAAAATGTATTATTCCCTTCTCCCTCCCTTCCCTGGGAAGGGGGGGGGGGGAAATCTTTCACTTCTCTCTCTATTTTTGGCAGAGTTTGTGATTTAGACAAGCACAGTTCTGGGACTGGAGGTTAGTCAGGAGACCTTGCTTGCAAGTAAAGCCCTGTTGACTTGGGGATACATAAGATATATATATATATAATTATATTTTATTATTTATTATGATGATAATTTTCCCGTTCAATTTTCTCTATTTTTTTCTCTAATTTCCCCCCCTCTTTGGTGCATGAAGGTTACTTGTGGCTTCAAAACTTAAAACAGAGAGGAGACAAACAGAAATTTAACCATTTGCTGATCTAGCAACCTATATTTTTCTTTCCAGGGAAGGGGGGAAGGGAGGAGGGAGAGGAGAAAAAAAGAGAGAGAAGATTAAAAAAAAAAGAGTTTTTCCAATGTTCTGTGACTATTTTTGGGGTCATATCAAGTATTTTGGTGCGGCTGTATGTGATGTATGAAAAAAAAAAAAAGAAATACCGTGGAGGAACAGGGGGTGGGAAAATATATTTCGGAGGGACTGGATTTGCTTTCACGTTCAAAGACTTTAATTTCCAAATCTAATGGATTAATTATTATTTTTTGTATATAAAGAGAAAAAAAAGGATGGACTGGGGGGGGGGGGGGTTGGAGACATAATGCTCCCCACCACCCACCTTGCTACCGCTGCCACCCACCGGCGCTCCAGCTGTCCTGGCCCCCCGCAAGAGACGCTTCTCCCCACCGCTTCAGCCAGACTGGGGTCGGAGCGGGAAGGATTGTGGGGGGAGAGGAAGATCAGTTGTGTTTTCTAAAGAACACATTTAAGTAGCTGCTGGGAAGGAAGTCAAGCAAGGAGAGACTTCCATCTGGTTGTCTGGGTTCAGAAACTCAACTCTCAGGGCTGGATTCTCTGTTCCTATCTCTCCCCCCCCCCCCCCCCCCCAAAAGAAAACATGCCAGGTTTCTAGTTCTCACCATCTAGGAACAAAACATTAGAGGGAGGGGTTTAAAGTCTTAATAATGTAGAATCTTGGCCTGCTCTCAGATCTGGACCTACGCGGAAGGGTTTCTCCCCCCCCCCCCTTGTCTCAGCCGCTCTTTAAATAAGCATCCAGCCGAGTGGAGCCCCCCCCCTCCCGCCAGGGAAAAATAGGAAGGTTTAGAGAAGGGAAGAGAGGTGCAGAAGGGTAGGGGGCCACAGCAAAACCCAGGCGATGCGCGGCTGCACTTGGCCTCCCCTCGGCCCTCACACTGTGCCTGGGGGGCAATTCAGGCAGGGTCCTGGAGTTCTGGGGCAACGGGGGACGAGATTTCTGCCCTGGCTCTATAATTGGGGGGGGGGGGGCTGTACCAGACACTGATAGAATCGCGTCTGCCTCCCCATGGCCAGAGGCCCTTCTGCTGTCTGCACAGGTGTGCCCATGAGAAGGCAGAGCCCGAACTCCTGGGTTCTCCAGAAGGGACCAGTGGCAGGCCAGGTCCTCTTCTGCCCTTGAGAGGTGCCTCCCGTCCTGCTGACTTGCCAAGGGCTTTTTCGTAACTGACGGGATCCTCCCCACCCCCATCCCAGTCTTTTGGCAGGGACTGAGGGGGTGGGTCAGACCCCCCCCCACCCCCCGGGCCCCCCCCTCCCCTCTCAGCCGGAGCATCAGAAGAGCCAGGATGCGGTCAGAGGCAGTTTCTTGCTGGGGGCCACTAGAGGTTTGTTTGTTGGGGGTGGGTGGGTGCGGGGACGGGTGGGGAGATATAAGAGAGTATTTTGCATAGAAATATTATCGCCTTTGGCAAAAGAATAATTAAAAACCAATGAAAACCCACCCACTTGTCCGACTCTGTCCTTCTCTGGTAGGGACGGGGGGCTGGGAAAGGCAGGCCAGAGACGGGCACGGTTTGGCGTGGTCCTCACCTTGGCTCGCTTCCGAGGCGTAGCTCCGTTGTGCCCGTCCAGCTTTCATGATGCTCAGGGAGGCCTGGCTTTTTAGGAGCTGTGAGGTCCCTAGTTGCCGCTGGTTTGGTTTCGCAGTGGCTCACTTTCCTCATAAATCGAGTAAATGAGAATAAATGTATAAACAACAAAATTATATATCATTATAGGCCTTTTAAAACAAGAATCATTTAATTTGGTTAGGAAGTTGTGTTTGAGGAATGGAGTTCTGGAGCTCCGTCTTCCACCTGAGGCCTAGGAGTCCGACAACAGCCTGGATTTGGGCAGTCATCTCCTTTCTTGACCTGAGAGCCAGTTTGGTGTCATGGTTAAGTGCATGGCCTCTAATCTGGGAGACCCGGGTTTGATTCCCCACGCCTCCACTTGCAGCTACTGGATGACCTTGGGCAAGCCATAACTCTGGCAGAGCTGTTCTTGAAAGAGCAATCCCTGAAAGAGCTCTCTCAGCCCCGCCTGCCTCACAGGGTGTCTGTTGTGGGGAGGGGAGGGGAAAGGAGTTCATAAGCTGCTCCGAGACTCCGAGTGAAGGGTGGGATATAAATCCAGTCTCTTCTTCTTGGAAAATACCTGGAGATTTTGGGGATGGAGGCTGAGGAGGGGTGGTTTGGGGAGCAGAGGGACTCCAGTGGGGTACAATGCCACAGAGTCTACCTTCCAAAAGGCCGTTTTCTCCACCGATCTCTGTCGCCTGGAGATCAGTTGTAATCCCAGAAGATCTCCAGTTACCATTAGCACCTGGAGGTTGGCAACCCTAGCCTGGATTCATGCTGTTGCATTTGCCATTTTGGTTTTTGGTTTTTCTTTTTTTAAAAAAAAGACTGCATGGCATTTGTTTTTCAATTAAATTCGAATTCAGGGATCCTCCCCCTAGTTCTCGAGGGCATCATGGCAGCCACTGGCACCTTTCCTGGTGTCCCTGCCAAGTGTTTTTAGAAAGTGGGCGGGGCCAGAGGGGGCTTTTGACCAGCTAGGCTTCTGATTGGCTACTGGAGATTGGATTGGCTGTGCAGACTTTTTTTAAAAAAAAAAACAACAGCTGCCACAGCCCCTGTGTGACTGAAGGTAACCCGTGGCAGCCCTTTTGTGGCTGGCTCCGCCTCCTGCAGCAGCCATTTTGTGGCTGTGCCCATTGAGGTGTTTCAGAATTCCAGAGGTGCCCATGGGCTCAAAATGGTGGGGGGACCCCTGGTCAAACTAACTTTGTGTTGTGGAAGTCTCAAAACACTTCTCAGTGTCCCTTGGGGAAATGGGTGAAACTTGGGGAGGGGGGGTGCGCAACCAGGGCTCCACCGACCCTCTTTCAAGGGCTTCACTGCTTGTTAACGTTTTTCTCTGGGGCCTTCCCCACGGTCGCACGACCAAATGTGCGTTTCGAACTCTGTGTAAAGAGATCCGTTCCAGGCTTGCAGTGACCCAATTTGGATCGGGGCCAGTTGGGACTTCAGCACTTCCCCCAGGACTGTTTTCTTGACCTGAAACAGCTGGGGGGGGGGGGGGGTGCAGGCACAATTTGACTGATGAGGTGCTAACCACCACCTCCACCACCCCGCTGCTTTGCATTCGCCCAGAGGGCAGGAGGCAGCAGCCCTGTTCGAAGAAGGTGCTGAACGTGTACAAAATCACATGGGAGTTCTTTGGCCTCATCCAGGTTGAGTTTCAATTGATCCTGGCCAAGACAGAGACCCCAGGAGAGAGACACACACACATGCTCTGGCAGGGGAAAGTGCCATCTAGTCACAACAAGCAGCTTATGGTGATTTCGGAGGCTTTTTCGAGGCAGGAGACGAACAGAGGTGGTTGGCCATTGCCTGCCTCTGCGTAGCAACCCTGGACTTCCTTGGTGGTCCCCTGGCCTATAGCTACAGTGGGGCTATTGGAGGCTCTGCCCCCTTCCTTGAAGGGCCAGCCCCACAAGTTTTTTAAAGAAGATTTGAAAAAAAATTGGGGAGGGCCATGCGCACAGACCCCGCTTCTTCTCAAAAGCATTAAAAATGGACTCTTTAAATGCTTTTGAGAAGCAGCGGGGGATGATGTGCGCCCCTCTCCCTCCCTCCTGCAAGATTTAAAGGGATCCCATCCAGCTACTCCCCACCGATCAGCCGAAGGGCCCTTTAAACCTTACAGGAGGGGAAGGAGACGCGTGGCCACTGGCGGTCAGGCTTGGGGGCAGATTGGAACTGACATAAAAATAACAGCAGCTCCACCAGAAATATTTTTGCCCCACAAGCCACAAAGCCCCTCATCCAAATATTTTTGCCCCACAAGCCCCTCATCCAAGTACTAAATAGGGTGGACCTCGCTTGGGTTCCATGGGCTGATGAAACCCGGCTAGCCAGGGCCATCCACATGCTCTGCCTTGAACCCTGTTTGGGAGACAGGCGAGTATATACACATTTGACGAAGAAGAAGCCCCGAGGCCAGATGAACCTGCTGTCTGCCCTGCAGCAGAGCCAGCGTTGGGAGGTGAGAGGAGAGGGTAGTGTCGCCCTTGCAAGGCGGAACAGTAGAGGACCTGGGATGACCCTCCTTGTCTGTTGGCCAACTCTCAGGCAGCCCAGCAGTGGGATCTCCTGAGGGCTTGTGGGTAATATAGGGCCAGGTTGCAAGCAAGATGCACCCTCGCCCCCCACCCCCTGGCAGGCCTGCACTGCCTCAAGTCAGGGCCCCATTCCAGCCCTGCAGTACTGTTTCAGTTGGCAGCAAAGCAGGGCAGGCCCAGGAGGTGGCCGGGTCTGCCTGGCCACTGGGGCTGGGAGAGCCAGCCCCCCAACTGTTGGGGAAAGGCCCCGGGTGTGTTCCAGGGCACCTCGCAGGCAGCAGACCTTTGGAAAGAGCATGCTCTGCCTGGCAGAGGAGTCCAGCTGGGGCTGAGGACAGACCTGGGCCCTGACTCCGTCCCGTGTCCCTTGCATTTCACTGCGCTCAGCAGCACAGCAAGTTGGGAGCCAGGGCTCTGGCGGGCTTGCACACTGAGAGCCACCACGGCCACTCGCCTTTCCCAAAATCCAAGTTCACGGCTGTTTTGGGCTGGTCTCACTGGAGATACGCTTTGTGTGGCTCGGGGGGGGGGGTGTTTGAGGGAGGGGTTAGAACCCTTTAACCTATAAGAGAAGCCAGACGGCAAGGGGGGAGGAGGAGAAACTGGCTTCCGTTCTACAACTCTGGGCTTCCCTCTGTTTTTTGGAACGTCCTAAATGCAACAGTTCCCTGGAACAAAAAAAAAATAGCCAGTGTTGACAGTACAAAGATCACCGGAGGGGTGACGGCGTTGGTGTAAAAGAAGACGAGACCCCGCTGGCAGTGTTTGGGGACCTCCACGCTACGAGCAACAGGTAACCTCCGCATCCCAAAGGGTCCCCACCCCACCGTTCCTGGGAGCTGTGCGTTCCCACACTCCTGGAAATTACGGGGAACCTTCTTGTGAAAGCCACGAGAGACCAGCCCTCTGGTAGTTGGCCTGGGAACAACCTGCAGGTATGTCCGCCCATTCTGTAGGCCGCATGTCGCTTTGAGACCCGTCCAGTAACAGGAAGGGAATCAGTTGCTCCTGGCTTTATTCCAAAGACGGAGCCATCTTGGTCTCTTCTAGCAAGCAAACCCCAGAGAGGCCAGCAGTGCCTTCAGAAGACTAACCACAGTGTGAGCCCAGTCTGACAGGGGTAAGGGTGTTGGGGGATGGAGGGTTGCCAGCTCCTGCATGGGAAATACCTGGAGATTTGGGGGTCAAGCCTGGGGAGGGTGCAGTTTTGGAGAGGAGAGGGGGCTCAGCCGGACCACCCGCCAAAGCAGCTGTTTTTCTCCTGGGCCATGGATCTCTGTAATCTGGAGATCAGTTTAAATTCTGGGAGGTCTCCAGGTCCCACCTGGAAATGGGCAACCCTATGGAATACATGCACATAGGGAACAGACGTCAGGAGTGGCCATTTATGCAGTGGGGCCAAAACATGGAGAAATCCTGTCCAGGCGGACTCTTCCTTCGGTTTTACAGTTCCAGGGATGGCAAAAAGCCAGTATCGCCGTGCCTCTCATTTTTTCCTCTCTCTCTAAAGGTCTTTGTTCCCCAGGGTTTATTTGTGAAAAGTAGAGAAAAACACACACCGTAGATCAGGAGTCATGTTGCAGGAACAGAACCTCCTTTGCGGGAAGTGCCTGACTTTTTAGAAAATGACAAAACTCTTCCCAGCCGACGCAAACAAAAAAATCTTTTCAAAAAAAAAAGCAGCCAGTCTGTGAGCCTTTCAGGCTGAGGAAGGGCCAGCCATGCGAGACGTGCTCGGGAAGAACTAATGTTTTTTTCCGCAAGGAGGGGCCAGGGACAAGCCCTATGTGGGGCAGCTGAATTAGGACGAAGATTCTGAGCAGCAGAATCGGAGGCAGACTGATCTGAGCTCCAGGGTACCGTCCAGTGGATGCACCCTTTTCCTGCATGTGCCCTTCACAGAAGAGGTATTTTTGTGCTGCTCCGGTTCATTTCAATGGGGCACGTGCAAGAGAACTTCCCCACTGGAGAGAATCTCAAGAGAGAGGAAAGGATCAGCTTAAAACCAACCAGAAGCCTGGTCCCAATTAGCCCACATTCTCAGCCCATCCAGGCTAGACTACTGCCACATGTTTTACATGGGATTGCCCTTGAAGACTATTCAGTAATTTCATTGGGTGTAAAACATGCTTGTGAGGTTGCTGACTGACTTGGCATCTAAAGAGCAGATTCTGCCAATCTAAAAGGCATTGCATTCAGATTTATTCCAAGGGCTTGTTCTTTCAGGCACCCTATGGGATGGGGTAGCTGAAGGGTCTTGTATAAACTAATTAATAATCAAGCTTTGGGTGGGGGACTTACATGTATTGCATTTGGGGTATACTTCTATTCTAGGGCAAACTCCAGTGTAGCCTTTAGTAGAAATGTTCCATTAGAACCACAGTGTTTGTGGCACTAAATATCCAGAGCTCGAAGACATACTTTGAAACAAGGCAGAAACTTTATTTTGCATAGACTAATCTCTCTGCTTTGGCTTACTGAACAACGCACACCGGTATGAGACCTAGATTTGAATCCAGGAGTACCTTAGTGACCAGCAAGATTTTCAGAATAGGAGCTTCGGAGAGTCAAAGCGCCCTTTGCCAGATAGCTGATGATAACTCTGACTCTCGAAAGCTCATTCCCCAAAAATTCTGTTGGTCTCTTAGGTGCCGCTGGACTTGAGGCTAGTGGTTCTACTGCAGAGTGCAGTTCCCTTGCAGAGATTTTTGCAAATTTCAAACCACATACACTGGGTCTGGAGCCCGAGATATTAGACAGCTACCGTAAACGCCCATGAGAGCCAGCATGGTGCAGGGGTTCAGAGCGGTGGACTCTAATCTGGAGATCTGGGTTTGATTTCTCACTGCTCCACATGAAGCCAGCTGGGTGACCTTGGGTCATTCACAATTCTCTCTCAGAACTCTCTCAGCTCCACCTGCTTCACAAGCTCACTGTTGTGGGGAGAGGCAATTGTAAGCTGCTTCGAGACTCCTTAAGGCACAAAAAAGCAAGGCATAAAAAACTATTTTTCATGAATTTTTAAGGAAAAACAGCTAAAATTACTGATTTTTAATGTTTCTATCTGGGAAAAGTCAGTAATGCTAGGAAAAGCTGAAGGCAACAGAAAAAGAAGAAGCCCCGATGTGAGACAGCTTGACTCAATCCAGGAAGCCATAGCCTTTGGTTTGCAAGACCTGAGCCAGGCAGGTCATGAGAGGGCATTTTGGAGATGAAGAAGAGAAGAGATTGGGTTTCTACCCCGCCCTTCAGTACCCAAAGGAGTCTCAGAGTGGCTTACAAGCTCCTTCCCCTCCCCCTCCCCACAACAGGCACCCTGTGACAATAATCTGCATAGTCTGGAGATGAACTGTAATTGTGGGGTATCCGCAGGCCTTACCTGGAGGCTGGCAACCCTAGTTTGTGGTAAGATTGCTCTCCTCCAGGTGGGGCCTGGAGATCTCACAGAAGATCTCCAGACAACAGAGATCTATAGCATCGTGGTGCCTCCAGTCCCTAGAGGCACCACCACCAAATATCCAGAAATTTCCCAAACCAGAGTTGTGGGCAATGCTCCCTCTAAGCTGTGGAGTCTTGTGAGCAAAAATCCTACCTTGTGGGCTCCTGGCATTGAAGTTGTGAGCGAGCGATTTGGCCACTGCATAAATCAGTTTGCTTTGGAGCCATCCTTCCTGAGCTAAGGCAAAAATGTGTGAGCTGCAGGCTAAAAAACTGTCAGCTAGCTCACACTGACTCAGCTTAGAGGGAACACTGGTTGTGGGTGAGGTTAGTGGAAGGTGGGCTCTAGGGCATGGTGCCCCACTGAGGGGGTCTCTGTCCTCCCCAGGCTCCACCTCTAAATCTCCAGGAGTCCCCCAGCCAGGATCTGGCAACCCTGCCCCCCATCCCCCACCAGTGGCCAGGGGGAACGTGGCCAATTGTGCTGCACACCCAGATGGTGTTTCCTGGTTCCAGCAGGTGTCCTCTAGCCCCTTTCCGGACTCTGCGCCACAATGTCAAAAGACTACCAGGACCTGACCACGGTGGACATTGAGGAGGAAAGTGAAACGTATATCCGAGCTGGTGAGTAGAGCTGACCGGGGGCAGGGGGGGGGGGACTGGTCCAGCATCAGCAGAGAACTCCCGAACTCTCTGAGCCTGACCCCTTGTCAGTGGCTGACTCCGGACGGTCTTAAGGAGGAGAGGAACCAGGGGCAGGAAAGTCCTGGGGTTTGGCGGGTGGAGACTAGGAATGGTAGCATTGAGAAGAGAACTCAGCCGAGTCTAATGCCATAGAGTCCCCCCTCCAAAAGCTGCCATTTTCTCCAGGGGAACTGATCCCTGTAGTCTGGAGATCAGTTGCAATTCCAGGGGGATCCCCAGGCCCTACCTGGAAGAGGGCAACCCTATGCCTCTAGCCCAGGGGTGGCCAACCTTGCTTAACGTAAGAGCCACATAGAATAAACGTAAGAGCCACATAGAGATGTCTGAGAGCCGCAAGACAGGAACAAATATCACACACACGTTTTTATTTTTAAAAATATGCAAATTTGCTTTTTATTAACGTTAAATGGGACTGCCAAAAATAAAAACAAACGAGGAAAACCAGTTATAAGAAAGAGAGAGAGAGAAACTAGGAAAGCAAATAGATGGGAGGGAGGAGGGAAGGAAGGAAGGAAGGAAGGGAGGGAGAAAGAGAGAAAAAGCATGCCTCCCCTTTGCTTCCCCAGCCGCCCTGCCAGGAGCCGCACAATATGTGTGAAAGAGCCGCATGTGGCTCCCGAGCCACAGG
Source organism: Lepidodactylus listeri (assembly GCA_029233225.1). Classification (NCBI taxonomy): domain Eukaryota; kingdom Metazoa; phylum Chordata; class Lepidosauria; order Squamata; family Gekkonidae; genus Lepidodactylus; species Lepidodactylus listeri. The sequence continues at coordinate 55,017,024 of JARCFY010000018.1, forward strand.
TTGGCCACCCCTGCTCTAGCCCTTGTGGCCTCTCAAGCTTCATTCTCCTCCACCGATTTCTTGTCTGCAATCTACTTGGAACCCTTCCTTCCACCACTGTGCCTCTGGTCAGCCTGGCGCTGAGTATCGCTACGTCCTGGGGACGCCTTTTCCCAGTCCTCAGTTTGCACCACAAAGGTGAATTATGTCTTTAGGAGCTGGTAAGACAACTTCCCTGCACAGCAGTTCTCTCTTCCCCCATAGAAGTTGGCCTACAAACACTGTGACAGTTTTTGTTAATTTGTCTAGGTTATTTATCCTCCACCTTTATCTCACGGAGACTCTAGGGCAGGGGTGGCCAACCTTACTTAACGTAAAAGCCACATAGAATAAACATAAGAGCCACATAGAGATGTCTGAGAGCCGCAAGACAGGAACAAATATCACACACACGTTTTTATTTTTAAAAATATGCAAATTTGCTTTTTATTAATGTTAAATGGGACTGCCAAAAATAAAAACAAACGAGGAAAACCGGTTATTGATAATGATATTACTTGTTTGCTAATGATATTGAGAGAGAGAGAGAAAAAGAGAGAGATGGAAAGAACTAAAGAAGTGGAAAGAAAGAGAGAGAGAGAAACTAGGAAAGCAAATAGATGGGAGGGAGGAGGGAAGGAAGGAAGGAAGGGAGAAAAAGCATGCCTCCCCTTTGTTTCCCAGCCGCCCTGCAAGGAGCCGCACAATATGTGTGAAAGAGCCGCATGTGGCTCCCGAGCCACAGGTTGGCCACCCCTGCTCTAGGGGGATTAGGATTACACCGTGTGGGTCAACTACGACCAACAGGATGGGGACATCCAATGAACACGAGAGGTTTCGAGCTACCGAAATCCGCAAAAAGAAATCTCAAACAAAGTTGAAAACACAGCGTTAAGCTTTTAAGTGTGATACGTTAAGTGGAGTGGAAACTACCTAGTCCAGAGCATACATTTATTTTATTTTTGTTTTTATGTTATTGGATTTGTACCCCACCCTCCTCACATAGCAGGCTTGGGGGGGGGGGGGTTCCCATCAAATATAATATACCAACAATTAAAAACAGTTAAAGATGCATACAGTGATAGGCAGCAATTAAGTGGTCTAGGCCTCAGTCTCTGTCCTTTTAGCAATGCAACTTTCTAGACCATTTCATTACAGTACAGTCATATTTACCTGTCTCCCAAAGTCCTCTTGAAGATTTTCATTTTGCATAGTTTGCAGGAAGCCAGGAGAGTAGGGGCCTTTCCTGACCTCGTCATTAACAGAGCAACTGGAATGTTCATGAATATTCTGTGACATGGCAGCACCGCACACAATCGGTGCCGGAGGCTTCTTCACATGTGGGGATATATATGAACACATCTGTGAAGCTGCCTTATCCTGAACATCCAGGGCCTCAGGTGAAAGGCCTTTCCCTGTCCCTTCATTCTCAATACCTGCTGCATGCAAAGCAGATTCTCTGCTGCCGAGCACAGCCTCTCCCAGGGCAATCAAACAGGGAAGACAGACAAGGGTGCCAGAGTCACAAGAGTCCGGGCAGGCCAAGACAGAGGCCAGGGTGGCTTTCTCGACGCTTGTCCCCTTCTCCCCAGCACCCACGACAGTACCTTTGAGCCGGTCATGGGCGCACCAGTTCTGCCCCCGGCGCTACTTGGCCCTAATCCTGTTGGGACTCAGCGGCATGCTCGCCATCACAGCCATCGTGTTCAATGCCAATGGTGAGTGACTTGGTGGGGAGAGGTCAGAGAAGGGGGGGGGGGTTCCCGAGGGATCACTCACCCCTCTGCGGCTCCCCCTCCGCAGGTGGTGCCCTGAGCTCCCAGCTGCAGGGAATTCAGGAGAGGCTCCAGAGTGTCAATCACACCATCACCCTGGGGGTGGCCGCCTTTCAAAGCAGAGGTGAGTGGAGGGGACCGGCGGGGGCGGGGGCGGGGGGGGAGCTGAAACTGGGAATTTGCCTCTTCTGAAGAAGCACGGTGGGTTACGATTTTCCTCTTGGAAGTGGCACAATGTTTGAATGTGTTAAGTTACCAGCTTGGTGCAGAGAAAGCAAGGAGGAGGAGGAGATTGGATTTATATCCCTTTACAACCCAAAGGAGTCTCAGAGTGGCTTACAGTCTCCCTTCCCCTCCCCACAGCAGACAGCCTGTGAGGTAGTTGGGGCTGAGAGAGCTCTTTCAAGGACTGCTCTTGAGAGAACAACTTTGAGAGAACTTGAGACTGACCCAAGGTCACACCAGCAGCTGCATGTGAAGGAGGAGTGGGGAATCAAACCTGGCTCCCCCAGATTAGAGTCCACTGCTCTTAACCACTCCACCAAACTGGCTCTCAGCTGAATGTACTGCAGGCTAACCCCCTTGTTTCTAAGGCGAAGCAGCGAGCCCTTAATTGCTGGGAAGTCCCAGGTCACACACACACACACACACACACACACACACACACATGAGGCTTCCATAAATTGAACCAGACCTTGGCCATCATAGAATCATAGCTGTTGTGATGGACCTCCAGGGTCATCTAGTCTGACCCCCTGCACAAGGCAGGAAATTCACAAATACCTTACCCCCCAACACCCCCAGTGATCCCTGCTCCATGCCCAGAAGATGGCAAAAAAAAAAAAAAAACCTCCAGGATCTCCAGCCAAACCAGCCTGGAGAAAAATTGCTTCCTGACCCCAAAGTGGCAATCAGCATTTCCCTGGGCCACAAGAACCGAGCACTGAGGCAACCCTTCCTGCCCTCCCTCTCCTGATCTGCCCACGTTCACAGAACCAGCATTGCTGTCAGATGGCCATCTTTAGCCCCTGCCTGAAAACCTCCCAAGAAGGAGTGCCCACCCCCTCCGGAGGAAGCCTGTTCCACTGAGGAACCGCTCTAACTGTCAGGAAGTTCTTCCTCATGTTTAGCTGAAAACTCTTTTGATATAATTTCAACCTGCTGGTTCTGGTCCGACCTCCTGGGGCAGCAGAAAACACCTCCGCTCCATCCTCTATAGGACAGCCCTTCGAGTCCTTGAAGGTGGTTCTCATGGGGTCAGTCCTGGCTTCTCAGACTGACAGTAGTTCTCCAGGGACTTGGGCTGAGGCCTTTCACCTCATCTGCTACCCAATAGTCCATTTAACTGGGGATGGGGAGGATTGAACCTAGGACCTTCTGCACGCCAAGCCGAGGCTCTGGCCCTGAGCCACAGCAAGAGTGCACTCTGAACCCACAGCAGAGAAAAGCGGATGTAGATTCGCAGATATCCCAGCACTGTCCTACAGAACTGTCCACCCAGCACAGAATGGGCTGCATTCGAAGAGTGCTGCTGTCTGGGGCAAGGGAAGGAATAAGGGAATAATGAGAGATCAATAATCAATCATAAGGACATAAGAGAAGCCAGGCTGGATCAGGCCAATGGCCTATTCAGTCCAACACTCTGGGTCACACAGAGGCCAAAGCCCAGGGGCCCTCAGGAGGTCCACCAGTGGGGCCAGAACTCCAGAAGCCCTCCCACTCTTGCCTCCCCCCCTCCAAGAAGCACCAAGAAGACACAGCGTCACTGCCCCAGATCCTACTGCTTCAGAATATTAGTTCTCTCTTGTTTTGGAAACTGGTTTGCACACAGCTGCCAGCTCTGGGTTGGGAAATTCCTGGAGATTTGGGGGGTGGAGCCTGGGGAGGGCAGGGTTTGAAGACGTGAGGGAGCTCAACAGGGGGTAGTGCCATAGAGTCCCCCCTCCAAGGGAGCCCGTTTCGCCATAGGAGATCAGTTGCAGGAGGCTGACAATGTTATTGCAGTGGGAGACCTCCTGTGGAAAAGGAGGAACCAGTGATTTGAGAAAGGCCGGCTTGACTTTTTCTCCTTTCTGTCTCAATGCCACATAATGGATCCATTCAGTTTTGGATCTCTCGCGTGAGTGAACTGACTCAGCGGTGCCAGAGGTTCCTCCTCCCGCTCTCCCCCCCCCCCCCCAATAGCCGCAGCAGCAGCAGCAGCGTTCCAGGGGAGGTTCAGAGAACAGAGGCAAGCGTGCTGGAAGGAATGGGGAGGGGGGGTGTCTGTAGGCCCTGGCGTCGCCTAACCCTCTTTTGCCCCTTGCAGAAAAAGACACGGTGCAGAAAACCTCACAGCTCGAGACGCTTGTGAAAAAACTGACTGAGGGTATGGAGGCAGGTGGGTCGGCCTGTTCTGCACAGGAGGACACGTTTCCAGAACGGAAGTGGCTGCTGTGTATCTAAGCCACGTGTGGATTTGCACAAGGTTTTTGTGGGGGAGGGTTGTTTTTTGCTGCCTGGAAGACTTGTGCAGTTCCTGTCTCTGGTGTGACGGGTCCTTTCAGGAGCACGTGCTGAGCAGAGAGGGTGTGGATGAATGGGAGGGCCCCCTTGGGTTGGGAAGCAGAGGCGACCAGGAAGCCCGAACATTTTCACAAGGGCAGCCTCTGGTCTGGGTGTGAACTAAACGGGGGCGGGGGAGTCATCCAGCCATTTTACGTTCTGGCTCAAATTTGTTTGCAAAATAAAACTTTTATGCGTTAAGACGCTGAACTGCAGACTGGTAGTTCAGCAGTTCGAGACCCGAGTACTGCGTGACAGAGTGAGCTCCCATCTCTGGCCCCAGCTCCTGCCAACCTAGCAATTAGAAAGCAAGAAATTGCAAGTAGACAAAGAGGTACCGCTTCGGTGGGAAGGCAACAGCGTTCCGTGCGCCTCGGCGTCTAGTCATGCTGGCCACACGACCACGGAAACGTCTTTGGACAGCGCTGGCTCTTTGGCTTGGAAACAGAGATGAGGACCGCATCACCAGAGTCGTATTCGACTGGCTTTTGAGCAAGGGAAACCTTTACCTTACTTCCTTTCTACCCCACCTTTCTCCCCGAAGCAGGTCACATCGGTCTCCTCTCCTCCATTTTATCCTCACAACAACCTTGTGAGGTAGCTTAGGTGGAGAGTGCATAACTGGTCCAAGGTCACCCAGCATCCTCCAGAGTGGAGATTCAAACCTGCGGGGGGGGGGGGGGGGGAGCAGTGCCTGGACTGGCTCTCTTGGGGGAGGGGAGCTGATGACTCAGGGGCATCTCGGCCATCTTTGGTCCCTTAACCACCCTCTGCAAGGAGGGCCAAGTGGCTGCCCTCAGAGCCCCCCATCAGAAAGAGAGGCCCCCAACTTTCCTTTCGCCTGACTCAGCTCCCTTTCTGAGTCTTACATCCCCATCTACCCGCTCCGCCTCCTCATGAGCCCCCCCCTCCCCCCGAGGGTCCCAACTCCCTCTCGACCGTGGCTCCCCAACATGGGGACACCACGGGGCCTGCTGACACCTTTCCTGGCACCCGCCAAGTGTTTTGGAGCCAGGTGAGGCTTTTGCCACCAAGGCTTCTAATTGGCTGTGTGCAGATTTATAAAAAGGTTGCTTTGGCAGCAGCTGCCACCACAGCACAAGGCTACTATAACCCAGTTGTGCATTCCTCATGGAGGAGAGGTCTATCACTGGCTACCAGCCAAGGTGACTAAAGGGAACCTCCACATTCAGAGGCACTAAACCTCTAAATCCCAGAGCCAGGAGGCAACATCAGGGGAAGGCCTCAGCCTCTGTGCCCTGTTGCTGGCCCTCCAGAGGAACTGGCTGGCCACTGTGTGAGGAAAGGATGCTGGACTGGATGGACTCTTCTGATGTTCTTATGTTGACATGGTCTTGTTAGACAGCCAGCCTGGTGGGGTGGTCTGAGCATCAGGCTAGGATCTGGGAGATCCGCCTTCGAATCCCATCTCTGCCACGGAAGCTCACTGGGGGCCCTTGGGCCAGTCACACCCTCTCAGCCTGACCTACCACACAGGGTCGTTGTGAAGGTAAAATGGAGGAGAGGAGAGTGATGCAGCCTGCGACGGGGAGAAAGGCAGGGTCCAAATGGGCTTAAAGGAGTCAATGGAAACAAAAAGGGCCTCTGGGGAGCTGCTCAGCCCCAAAGGGGGGCACTTGAGCGGAAGGGTGCCAGATCCCAGCTGCCTGGCCAGGTGAGAGAGAGATGCAGCCTCCCCCCATCTCCTCTGACAGCTTCTCTCCTCCTCCTCCCCCCTCCCGCAGCCCGGACGAGGCTCCTGGCCCAGGTGACCGCCTTGAGGGGCAACGCCAGAACCATCCACTGCGAGATGGAGAGTTTCCAGCACCGGCGAACAGGTCAGGAGGAGGGGCCGGGGACAGCTGGGCCTGCCGCTCTGCAGGGGGAGGGACTGGGAGGGAGGGGGGAGGGAGCGGGGCTGCCGGCCCATTCCCAGGCCCATTCCCAACCCTTCCCCAAAGGGCGGGGGGGGGGGGGGCGTCGACCTGCTTTCTGGTTCCAGCCCAGCCTTGGATGGTTCTCTAGGCGTCCCGTGGTGTGCGGCCATCTGGACACCGGCCTCACCCTGCGGGGATGGAGCAAACTCCCTCTAGTTCAGCAGTCTGTCCAAAGAGCCCCGGATGGCTGGCGAGGGAAGCATCGGCCTCTCTGCAGCATTCTGGAGTCCACAGTGGCCGTTTGAGCGACCCCCCTCCCTCCCCCCCCCCCCCGCCCTTGTGACATTTTGTTCCAGAGGCGAATGGGAAGCACTGTCTGTCCAGAGCCTTCTTCTGGCAACCTGACTTCATTAGCTGTGACACCCCCCCCCCCAAAAAAAGGTCTAGTGGCAAGAGAGCCCCCCAGGCTGTGACTCCTGGGGCACACCTCCAAACTACGGTTGCCAACTCCTGCTTGGGAAATACCTGGAGATCATAGCATCATAGAGTCGGACGGGACCTCATCTAGTCGTCTAATGCAGGGAATTCACAAATACCTCCCCCCACGCCCCCGGTGACCCCTGTTCCACACCCAGAAGATGACAAAAAAATCTGCCAAACCGGCCTGGAGAACAGTTCCCTGGGCGTGCAAGAAAGAGCCATGAGAACTGAGCACCACCGAGGCAACCCTTCCCACCTTCCCTTTCCTGATCAGCCTAAGATTGGGGGGGGGGGGGTGGAGACTGGGGACACTGAGGTTTAGGAAGGGGGGGGGACCTCAGCAGGGAATGGTTCCGTAGAATCCAGCGTCCAAAGCAGCCGTTTTCCGCTGGGGAACCAATCTCTGCTGCCTGGAAATCAGTTGGAATTGCACTGCCAAAGCAGGGCCTCTCCCCTTTTCTCCAGGCTTGCCCCCTGCAGCCTGGGGTGGGCTTAGGCGTGCCAGCCTCCAGGTGGGACCTGGGGATCTCCCGGAATTCCAGCTCATCTCCAGACACAGAGATCAGTTCCCCTGGAGAAAATGGATTCTTTGGAGCGTGGACTCTTTGGCGTGACTCCACACTGAGGCCTCTGTCCTCCCCCAGGCTCCATCGCCAAGTCTCCAGGAGTTTCCCAACCTGGCGCTGACAACCCTCCCCCCTCCAAGCCCTGTCGGGGCTCAGGGGGGACCTGACAACTCTCCCCCAGATGTTATTCAACATCTGTATGCACTCCCTTCGAGGCTGCAGTGGCTCAGAGGCTGGCCCCAGCTCCTGCCAGCCTAGCAGTTCAAAAGCAAGGAATTGCAAGTGGGATTTGGTGGGAAGGTCACAGCATTCCTTGTGCCTCAGCATCTAGTCATGCCAGCCACATGACCACAGAAGAGTCTTTGGACAGCGGAAGTCTTCGGCTTGGAAACGGAGATGAGCACCACCCCCTAGAGTCGGATTCGACTAACTTTGGAGCAACCTTTACCTTTGCCTTTATGCACTCCCTTGCCCAGTTAATCCAGGGTGTGGGCTGGGTTGTCATCAGTATGCTGACGACACCCAGCTATATTTGCTGATGGATGGCCGGCCAACCCTGCCGCCGATAATCTGACCAGGGCTTTGGAGGCTGTGGCTGGCTGGCTGCAAAGGAGCCTGCTGAATCTGAATCCAGCGAAGAGGGAGTTCCTGTACCTGAGTCTCGTGGGGGGGGGGGGGGGACGGGGACAGACAGGATCAGGAACCCAACTCCCAGCCCTTGGCAGGGTGCCACTGGCGCCGGCCCCAGTGGTGAGGAGTTTAGGGGTGGATCTAGATGCCTCCCTTTCTACGGAGGCCCGGGTCACCAACGTTTCCAGGCCAGCCTTTTGCCATCTTTGGCTGGTTTCCTCTCCCTCCCCCAATGACTTGGCAACGGTGATCCACGCACTGGTCCCTTCCAAGTCAGATTACTGCAACTTGCTGTATAGGGGCCTATCCTTGAGTCTGACCCAGAAGCTTCAACTTCTGGGTACAAAATGTCGCAGCACACCTGCTGACTGCGATGGCCGCGCCAACTGCAGTGGTTGTCGGTTGACTGCTGGATCAGATTCAAGGGGATGGTGCTCTCCTTTAAGGCCCTGTGCAGCCAGGGACCAACATACCTAAGGAACCGTCTCTCCCTGTAGGTCCCCTGAAGAGCTGTGCACTCTTCCGAGCAGCATTGTTTAGCGGTCCTCAGCCTGAAGGACGTCCACCTTGCCTAGACCAGGGCCAGCAGGGCCTTTTCCGCCCTGGCCCCTGCCTGGTGGAACATGCTTCCAGTTGAGATCTGGGCCCTGTGGGATTCATTACAATTCTGCAGGGCCTGCAAAAAGGAGCTGTTCCTGCCAGGCTTTCGGATGACGCAGCGGGTGTCCACAGGACATCGGCCTTCTCGGCTTAATCTGCGCAGTCCGCCTCAGTTGTACTGCCAGCATCCACTGATGTCGGTGTTAGTTGAGAGAAAGATGTCCCCCTCCTGGTTGCAGTATTCACTGTGGTCAGACCCTATGAGCTGCCATCAGGTATTAATCTAAGGACTGAAATATTTATTGGATAAAATGGTTTGATGTTTTTATGAATTTTTAATGTTCTGTCATTGTTGTGAACCATCCTGAGCCTGTTTGTGGGATAAAGGTAAAGGTTTCCCTTTCTTGAAAGCCAGTTGAATACGACTCTAGGGATGCAGTGCTCATCTCCATTTCCAAGCCGAAGAGCCAGCACTGTCCGAAGATGTTTCTGTGGTCATGTGGCCGGCATGACCGGATGCCGAGGTGCATGGAACACTGTTACCTTCGGTCCCTCTACCTGCAGTTTCTTGCTTTCGATCTGCTAGGTTGGCAGGAGCTGGGACCAGAGACGGGAGCTCACTCTGTCATGCAGCACTCGGGTCTCAAACTGCTGAACTACCAACCTTCCGGTCTGCAGTTCAGCGTCTTAACCACTTGAGCCACTGCAGCCCCTTGTGGGATAGGGTAGAATAAAAATCAAATCAAATAAATACATAATAATAAATGAAATAGGTGGACTTCCAGCCCTACCAGAGGGCATTCCGCGGGCATTCGTGGTGTGAATTAATGAAATCAAACAGGTGTTTCTGCTGATGCTGTCGCACACTCTTTCTCCCCCAGATGCCGGGGTTTGCTGCCCCCCAGGCTGGGTTGCCTTCCGGACCAACTGCTACTGGGATTCCAGAGTGGGGAAGTCCTGGGAAGACGCAAAAAATGACTGCGAAGATAAAGATTCTCATCTGGTGATCATCAATTCCTACGAGGAGCAGGTAGGTGGTGTTGAGGGGTCAACCTGGTGTGTGGTTCGTCCGTTCACCCTGAGTCAGCAGAGTGCTTGAATCAAGCTACAAATGCAGGAGTGTCACTTTACTGGGTGACTCAGCTCACAAAGCTACACAGAGCCAGTTTAGAAGAGAAATACTCCTCTCTTTATTTGGGAAGTACACTTTGGATAGGAAAAAGAGCAGAGACTGATAGATTGCTAACTTACTGGCTAAAGGATGGAGGCGGCTGGCAAGAGGCAGTGTTCCGTCTAAGCTGAGTTAGTGTGAGCTCGCTCAGTTTTTTAGCCTCCACCTCACATGCTTTTGTCTTAGCTCAGGAAGGATGGCTCCAGAGCAAACTCATTGATGCAGTCGCCAAATCGCTCACTCGCTCACAACTTTAATGCCGGTAGCTCACAAAGTAGAATTTTCGCTCACAAGACTCCACAGCTTAGAGGGAGCGTTGGCGAGAGGCTCACCTGCCTCGTGGTGCTGAGAGAGGACAGGATGTACATGCTGGTAGAGAGCAAGTCTTCATTTAGAGAGAGAAGCAGGAAAGGGAAGCCAATCCCTGAGATCACAGTCTGCCTCTCAAAGAGGGTGGTGGCAGAAGAGTAGATACAGGAAGCAAGGTGAGTGTGCCTGTCTAGCCATCTGGCCTCTCTTGCCACTCGGTCTGGAGGTCTGAGGCAGGGGACATTTCACATCTGGCACTTGTGGGGAGGGGGGGCTTGGGTAGTTCTGCCAGTTCCCTCCATCCACTCATCTCATGCCTGGCGGTAGGGAGGGATGCTGGAAGGAGAAAGAGCCGGCGGGAACCTTGGAGAGCCAGTGTGGGGGAGTGGCTGGAGTGTCACATTGGGGTCTGGGAGAGCTGGGTTTGAATCCCCACTCTGCTATGGAAGCTCGCTGGGTGACCTTCCTCCAGTCACACCCTCTCAGCCTATACCTCATAGGGTTGTTGTGGGGTAAAAATGGAGGAGAGGAGAAGAACGTAACCTGCTTTGGGTCCCCGCTGGTGAGAAAGGTGGGATAATAAATAAATAAACAAACAAGTCCTTCCTCTCCTAGCTGTTTGTATCACAGCATGTGAGGCCACGGTTCACGTGGATGGGCCTGACCGATGCCAGTGGCAGCTGGAAGTGGGTCGACGGGACACCGTACACAATTCGCCAAGAGTGAGTTCCAGATCGGCCTGTCCCCCCTCCCACAATGCAGTGCAAGAGATTCCTGACTCTTTGGCCATAGAGTGAATATCCTAGCCCCATCAGCTGCTCACTGGGGGGCAGCCGTGTTCTACTGACCATAGAATCATAGAACCACAGAGTCGGAAGGGACCTCCAGGGTCATCTAGTCCAACCCCCTGCCCAAGGCAGGAAATCCACAAATACCTCCCCCTCCACACACCTCCAGCGACCCCCCTGTCCCATGCCCAGGAGATGACCAAAAGCCTCCAAGATCTCTGGCCAAACCGGCCTGAAGAAAAAAAACGCTTTCTGACCAGGCATGAAGGTCTTCCGATCTCTCCTGCCACGCTACAGTGGCCCTTTTTCTTTCCTTTCTTCAAAAGATGGCAACATTTGTGGGGATATCTGGGCAGTGCCAGCCTCTATTCGCCCTCGTTTGCAGGCCCTCAAGCAACTGCCCACCTTCCACTGGCCCCGGGTCCAGCAACCCCATTTTGGGAATCTCTCTTTCGTCTGTCCCCACTTCACTGGAGTGGCCAGCGGCAGCTGCTTGAAGGTTTCGTTTGGACCCTCAGACAGCCCCAGCAGGGAAGCCAACGCCAGCTTGGGAAATCCCTGGAGATTTGGGGGCAGAGCTGGCGGACGGTTGGAGTTTGGGGAGGGGAGGGAGCTCAGCAGACGTGTCAGGCAAGAGAGCCCACCCTCCCACATGACCGTCTCCACCCGGGGAACTGGTCTCTGTTGTCTCGAGATCGGTTGTAAGTCCTGGAGATCTCCAGGCCCCATCTGGAGGTTGGCAGCCTGAAGTCACAGGGAAGGGTGTGCATGCTGGTGTTCCCGTGTCTAGTCACTTAGCTCCTTAGCCTGTGCCACAGTTCATCCCCCGAGCAGGAGAGGGAATGGTGAAGTGGCATTCCTTTACTAAAGGGTAACCGCAGGCAGCTTCAAGCCCCAGGCCCAGGCGGCGTCTTGAATCCCAGCTCCCAGGTAGCCCTGGCACTCCGCATTCTAAGGATGCCCGCATCTTTCATGCCACAATTTCCCAGGCATTTTGAGGGTCACCCGAATGGCCTCACCTCCCTCCCTCCTTCCTTGCCATTTCAGGGACTGGCGTGAAGAGCAGCCGGACAACTGGTATGGCCATGGCCTCGGTGGAGGGGAAGACTGCGCTCACTTCCATGACGACGGGCGCTGGAACGACGACCACTGTTCCCGCCTGTACAGCTGGGTTTGTGAGATGGAGGCAGGCAGTTAAGCAGCATAACAGCGCAAGGAAAGCCCTGCTGGATCTGGCCCGCAAGGGTCCATTTGTCTCACCCAGTGGCCAACCAGTTGCCCCGGAAGGGCAACATCTGGGCCTAGAGGCCTAGGACTTTCCAGCCTTTCCTCCCGGGACACAGGGGCTCCAGCCCTGCATCATCCTGCCCACCTGTCCCCCCTCCCCTGAAGAGAGAGAAGCGCTGCTGTCCCTCAGCCCAAGAGGATCCTGCCGACCAAACCCTTTGAGACATGCCGGGAAGAGACTGCCGTGGGCCGCCTCTCACAACAGAGGCCTTCTGCTCCTTCCCCGCAACCTTGTCTCCACTGTGCTCCAGAGCTGAAGCCCAACTCTCTGGGGGCAGAATAATTCAGACTCCTTGCGGGGTTGGATCCTGCAGCCCCACAAGTGGCTGTGCTTTCTCCCTTTGGAGGAACACCCCCATCCACGGAATGGATCTCTGGGATAATTTTACCCCCACTTGCCTCCTTGGCTCCAGTCCCCCCCCCCCATTCTTTTTCTTTTCGGGCTTCTGACCTCTCCTGCTCTGGATCCCCGCGGCCTGGCTCTGGCTTCCCTTCCTCAACTCCACGCCTTCTGCTCTTAGTCACAGAACCATGGAGTTGGAAAAGACCTCCAGGGTCATCTAGTCCAACCCCCTGCACAATGCAGGAAAGGCACAAATACTCCCACACCTCTTCCTCTTCCTTCCCCCCCCCCCCCGGTCCCTGTGTCCACCTCCCTTCTCCCGCCCTCCCTCCAGGCCCTCCTCTCCCTCGGCTCCCCAGGGCCGCCCACCTCTCCTCTCTGCCTCCATCCCTTCTTAATGCCATCGGAGCCGGGATGCTGGTCATCTTCTGCTTCATCGCCCTGGCCGGCCTCCTCTCGCCAGAAGGACCTTTCACTTCCTTTAGGAAAGCTGAACTCTGTTGGCATCGTGGTTAGGAGCACAGACCCTAATCTAGGAGAACCAGGTTTGATTCCCCGCTCCTCCACATGCAGCCAGCTGGGTGACCTTGGGTCAGTCCCAAGTTCTTTCAGGGCTGTTCTCTCAAGGGCAGTCCTCGAAAGAGCTCTCTCAGCCCCACTTACCTCACAGGGTGTCTGTTGTGGGGAGGAGAAGGGGAAGGAGTTTGTAAGCTGCTCTGAGACTCCAAGTGAAGGGCGGGGTAGAAATCCAATCTCTTCTTTCTCTTCTTCTTCTTTGCCAACAGTCTGTTGGTGCCATTTTCTCCTTCACAGTCAGGCTGTTTGTGACATGGCACTGCTTTGCTGACTAGCGGAGGGCTCAGGTAGATTTTGCCCTATACCAGGTCACACATGAACACCGGGAGCTGCCTTCTCCTGAGTCAGACCCCCCCCCTCCCCCCAGGGTTGGTCTTGTCTACTTAGACTGTCAGCAGCTCTCCAGGGTCTCAGATAGAAGCCTTTCCCATCCTCTACTGCCTGATCCTTTTAGCTGGAGATGCCAGGGATAGAACCAGGGACCTTTGGCACAGAAAGCAGGTGCTCTAGCACTGGGCCACGGTCCCTCCCTTAGTCCTGCAGGTCCAATCATGCAGTTCTCACAAATTAATGTAGAACAGCTTGGGTTGCTTCCTCAGGGGGATAATTCCTTGTTTTGCTCTCTCTGCAGCAGCAATGGGGGCCCCGCATGGCACCTGCGGCTCACGCCGCCGCCGCCCCCCCCCCAGCCACCAGAGGGCTTTCTGCTGGGAGCAGAGTATTGGCAGAGAGCAGATTGCCCCTGGGCTAGCCTGATCTTGCCAGATCTCAGAAGCGCCCTAGTTAGTATTTAGATGGGAGACCACCAAGGGAGTTGGGGGTCATTGTGCAGAGGCAGGCAATGGGAACCCGCCTCTGCTTCTTGCTTGGACCGGATGGCCCAGGCAAGCCGGATCTTGTCAGAGCTCAGTAGCCAAGCAGGGTCAGCCCCGGTTAGCACTTGGAAGGGAGACTATCCAGGAAGCTTGAAGTCGCAACACAGAGGCAGGCAACGGCAAACCACTTCTAAATGTCTCCTTGACTTGAAGGCCCTACAGGGGGGGGGGGGGAGCATAAGTCAGCCACGCCTTGATGGCACTTGCCTCCTCCATCCCCACCAGAGGGCTGTATCGTGTTGTTGTTGTTGTTCAGTTGCACAGCCGAGTCCAACTCTTCGCGACCCCACGGACCACATCACACCAGGCCCTCCTGTCTTCCGGCGTGCTCTGGAGTTTGCTTAATTTCATGTTTGTTGCATTGATGACACTGTCTAACCATCTCATCCTTTGCCGTCCCCTCCTTCTTTGACCTTCAGTCTTTCCCGCCATCAGGGTCTTCTCCAGGGAGGGCTCCCTTCTCATTGGGTGGCCAAAGTGTTTGAGCTTCAGCTTCTGGATCTGGCCTTCCAGGGAACAGACAGGGTTGATTTCTTTTAGGACTGACTGATTTGATCTCCTTGCAGTCCAAGGGACTCTCAAGAGTCTTCTCCAGCACCAGAAGTCGAAAGCATCTATGCTTCGGAGCTCGGCCTTCCTTATAGTCCAACTCTCGCAGCCATACATTACCTATGTTTTTTTAAAAATAGCAAAAAGCCTGCAGGGGAAGCAAATGGGATGTGGGTGGGAAAGTGCTGAGATCCCCACATTCTGGCCCAGGGGGATCCCAAACCTACTTTGGAGGTGATCTTCCCAGGAAGGCCACGCAAAGCAAGTTTGAGAAACCAGGACGGTGTCTCTGTTGGGCGGTGGGCACTTGGGCTGTTTCTGGCTTATCTTATCTTTGATCCAATCATCTAGTTCTTGAAAATCAACAAATACGGCTCTGTAATCCACATAGCAAAAATTACATTCTTGGGAATAAATGATACACCCCTTCATCTTGGCTCAGGGGTTTGCCTTGTCAAAGACTGGGGAAGGGGCATTCGGGACCCAGAAGGGGAGGGCAAAACTGGAACTCGCTTTGAATGAACATGGGGAGGAGGGGCCAGGGCTGCGTTCGCTGCTTTCTCCCATTGTCTTTGCTGGGGAAGCGTACCCCTGAGCATGTACAGAATGATGCCCATTTCTCAGGAATTAATCAGGACTGACTCAGAGCTTCGGGAGCAGACTCCTGGTCCCAGGGCAGGATGCGTTCCTTGGAAGAGCTGAGCCCTTGGGTGGAGGCTGCAAATGAGATCTGATGGCAGAGAGTGACAGGCCGCTTCCCCAGCCAGCCAGCCAGCCAGCCAGCACCTGCCCTCCCCCAAGGCTCACGTGGCTCTCTCGGTGGGTGATCTGGAGAGGTCCAGCCAGTGTGGCAGGTTGGCAGAAGCCTAATGAAGCTTCCCCGCCCTTGTCTCAGCTGAGCTGTCAGTGTTCCTGGCAGGGAGGAGCTGAGGGAAGCAGGGGAGGGGGGAGCTGCGGCGGCACCTCTGGTGGGGGGTGGGGTCAGCCCTCGCCTTGGCCAACTTATGGGTCTGGATCTGTTTGGCAGATTTTATTAAAGAGAGCCAAAGTCATTTATATTCAGGTGGGTGGCTGTGTTGGTCTGAAGCAACAGAACAAAGGTGGCACCTTTAAGACCCAGAATTAAACTCAGTTGGTCTTAAAGGTGCCGCTGGACTCAAACTTTGTTCCAAAGGAATTTATGAAGGATATAAAAACAACCGCTGCAGCTCCTCCCATCAAAAGAACTACATTCTCATAGTCAAGTGTGGGCCAATCGGTGGATACTTAAATCTGCAGGTGGGGCCGACACTGACTAAAAACATGATTCTGCAAACTTGGGGGGAGGGCCTTCCCAGGTTTTCAGGGAAATCTGAAAATGTTAAAGAAGTATATTCAGGGGTTGAAATACCCCCACACACAACCCCCCCCCCCAAGAAAAGTGTTCTGTCTGTGCATGTGCAGACGACGTATGGACCTAGCAGTGATGCTGCTGGAGGTGGGATATTGTCAAAACTATATTTAAAAAGTCCCACAGGAACACAGGAATAGAATTAGGAAAAGAGAAGACATCCATGAGACGACCCAATTAAGTGTGAGCGCAGAGCTCTTCAGTCTAAATACAAAAAGCTCAAACATGATAGAATATATGTCCATGCAAAAGGCCCCAAAGGATCAATTAAAAAAAAGACCAGACTCTATGCGCATTAGAACGGTTGTAAACGTTGCGGCGTTCCCTAAATTGTAAAGCTCCGGGTCCTAGGAAAACATAGTCGTGTTTTGACTACTGCTTGGAATTTTATTGTAAACCCTCTAAGGGATTGGACTGATGTTTTGATCTGAAGAAGACTATGAGGAAAAGATGAGAATAAGAAATCCAGAAACCTCGACTTGACTCGACTACAACTTTAGCTGACTGCATACTTGTGAATGCTGCTAATGTCTGCCATCATATTAGCTGTGCTAGCACTTTATATCTTGTTATGCCAGTTTGGTGTAGGGGTTAAGTGTGCGGACTCTAATGTGGGAAAACTGGGTTTGATTCCCCACTCCTCCACATGCACCTGCTGGTGTAACTTTGGGAAGGCCATAGTTCTGGCACAGCTGTTCTTGAAAAAGAGCAGTTTCTGTCAGAGCTCTCTCAGCCCTACTTTCCTCCCAGGGAGTCTGTTGTGGCGAGGGGAAGGGAAAGGAGATTGTAAGCCCCTCTGAGACTCCCTTGGGTAGTGAAGGGCGGGGTATAAATCCAATCTCTTCTTCTTCTTTTGATTATACTGTTGTGATTTTATTAATTTTCTTGTTTTAGTTGTTTCATACAGTCTTTGTAAGCCGCCCTGAGACTGCTTTGCAGAGAGGGCAGGATATAAGTCAAATAAATAATAAATAAAGTCAGGAGGTAACTGACTAAATAAATAAAATGGGAAACCCACACTGGGTCATGCTCTGGCCCTCAAAGCTGCCAACGCCTTGTAAGGAACCAGTTTTGGGCTCTCCGCAAATTCCAGAAAACCCAGCTGCAACGCATCACTGTGACTGCATGCGCCCGTGAGCCCTGCAGAGGTCGAGGAGAGTTTATGGCCAGTCACCAGAGGTGTTGCTTCAGGGTGCTGTGCGTGCCACCGGAAACGCCTGCGCCTGTGTGGGGCTGCGGAGAGCCTCTCATCCCCTTCCAGTTTGTTTTCTTTCCCTGCTTGGAAACGAGGTTGGGCAAAGGTGGAGCCACCCTGCAGGGGAATGACAAAGCCGGAGACAGGAATGCAGCTGGGGGGGCGGAGGCCCTCCGCCAGCGTCGGCACTGCCATGGGTGCCTTTTGTGGTTTTGCCAAACAGCAGTTTCGATTCAGTTTTCAGCCAGGCGCAATTAGGGCAGGGAGAAGGTTTGGCCTACAAAAGCAAGCCAAAAGGAGGACACAGGAGTTAAAAGCGTGGGACGAAGGGACCAAACCACGAGGTATAAGCGTGGGATGATTGGACTGATGGAATCCAGAGGCCCTTCTTGCCTGCCTTCTCTGGCCATCATGTCATGGGAGGTAAATTCAGGTCAGGAAAAAAAGGAAGTAATCACTTACTGACTTGTGGGATGCCCTGCCCTCTCACAGGAAGTGGCTACTCAAGCGGCTGATGTCAGAAGGCAGATTTATGGAGGACAGGCAGGCCCATCAATGGCTACCGGCTACCACAACTAAATGGAACTTCCATGTTCAGAGGCAGCCTACCTGTGAATACTGGCTGTAGTGGGGAGTGAAAACGGCAGCAGGAATGGGGCCTCCGTGCCATGCTCATAGGCCTTTGTTGTGGGGGAGGGGGGCACCTGGAGGACCACTGTGTGAAAAGAGAGGCCGAACTGAAGACGCTGCTGTGGGGACTCATGCTCAGCAGTGGAATGTGGGCTGGTATGAAAACCAGCCAGTGTGGTGTGGCGGCTAAGAGTTTAGGGCGGGCATCAGGAGGCCCCAGGCTTGAGTCCCCACTCACACCATCACAGCTCGTTGGGCAACCTTGGGATAGCCACACTCTCAGCTTGACCTACCTCACAGGGTTGTTGCGAGGCTAAAAGGACCAGAGAGAGGTGCAAGCCAACTTAGTTTCAAGAGAGGGTTGGCTATACATCTGGAGCAAAGGCCCTGCAGTGGCTATTATTTATTTATTATTTATTAATCGCATTTTTATCCTGCCTTTCCAGACAGCTGGCTCAAGGCCACAAGGTATAGATGGATATATATTAGCCACAAGGTATAGATGGAACTGGGCCACGGTGGCTCAAGTGTTATCGAGTGGATAAGCTGAGCTGCAGACCAGAAGGTCGGTTGTTCGGCAGTTCAAGACCCGAGTGATGCGTGATGGAGTGAGCTCCCGTCTCTGGCCCCAGCTCCTGCCAACCTAGCAGTTTGGAAGCAAGAAATTGGAAGTAGTTAAATAGGGACCGCGTCTGCGGGAAGGTAACAGCATTCCGTGTGCCTCGGTGTCTAGTCACGCCGGCCACATGACCACGGAGAAGTCTTCAGACAGTGCTGGCTCTTCAGCTTGGAAACGGAGATGAGCACTGCCTCTAGCGTTGGATTCGACTGGTTTTTGAGCAAGGTGAACCTTTACCTTTCACCTACGGATGGAACATTCTGTCTGGGGCAGGGATGCTCTGTCTTCTTGGTGCTTGGGGGGGGGGGAGCTACAGTGGGAGGGTTTCTAGTGTCCCGGCCCCACTGCTGGACCTCCTGAGGGCACCTGGCGTTTTTGGCCCCTGTGTGACGCAGAGTGTTGGAGAGGCTTGGCCCACTGGCCTGCTCGAACAGGGCTTCTCTGACGTTCGTCTGCTGTGGGTCCCCGGGGCGGAGAAAGGCGGGGGATTAATGCAGGAAACAAATGAAATCAGTCCTAACCACCCGGGGGCACGACCTGATGGGCCTGTCTGCAGCCACAGAATCCGGCCCCCGGCCCAGGCCCCGGAGGGGAGAGCCGCTCCGGGCGCTGCGTCGGGCGCAGCTGCGGGGCGGCCAGCGGGGGCGGGAGGGAGGCGGCCGGCCGAGAAGCCGCGCGGGGGGCGGGCCGCGCAGGGCGTCCGTCTCGGAGGCCTCTGCCTGGCCGGCCCCGCCGGGGCGGAGCGTCCCTGTGCTGCCCTCCCCCGGCCGGCCGGTTCCCTCCCCTATAAAGCCGGGCTGACGCCGAGCCGTGCCCAACTCGCCTCCGCTTCACTTCCTGCAGGGCGCCGGGCGCGGGGGAGCCGCCGAGACGCCCCGGTCGAGGTAAGTCGGTCCCCCGAGAGGGACCCCCGTCCAGCCCGGGCGCTTCCTGCCTCGCGGCCCCCGCCCCGCCTCGCCTGCCGGCCGGTCTGCAACCGCTGGCCTCAAGCAAGCGCCCCCCCGCGGCCCCGACCCGGCACTGGGAGTCCCCCGGAGGGCTTGCCAGCTCTCTTACCTCCCCCCCCCCCCCGCCCCGGCCATGGGCAGTTTGGCATTTCTGACAGCTCCAACTGTGCCACCTCCACAGCTTCCCCCCTGGCATCTCCAGCCAATGGAGGGTGCGACCTCTCTCCCCCTACGCTCAGGGCATCTGGGCCACCACACTCTGGGGCAAGGCTCCCTCTAAGCTGTGGAGTCTCCTGAGCCACTGGCATTAAAGTTGTGAGTGAGTGATTGGGCTGCTGCATAAATTAGTTTGCTCTGGAGCCACCACCCTTCCTGAGCTAAGGCAAAAAGCTGTGAGACAGAGGTTAGAAAACTGTGAGCTTGCTCACACTAACTCCGCTTAGAGGGAACACTGCTCTGAGGTCTGCCCCCAACCCCGTGGAGCCCCTGTTTCCAGCTAGAAGGAACCCCCTGGGGTTGAAGTGTCCAGTTTTTATGGCAAACCAGGTGGTAAGACTGCAACCCACCTGCTCTTTCCCTTCTTCCACAATCTTCCAGGCTGAAGAACTGGTCCATAGTGTCTTCCCAGGGATGCCAGACACTTGTGAGCATCCAGCTCAGGCCGGCGGGCCAGTGACTTTGAATGTCGGCGGGAAATTCTACAGCACGACTTTTGAGACCCTGACACGCTTCCCGGACTCCATGCTGGGCGCCATGTTCCGCGGGCCCCGCCCGGCCCTTACCGACAGCAGCGGCAACTATTTCATAGATCGTGACGGCAAGACCTTCCGCCACATCCTCAACTTCCTTCGCTTTGGCCGGCTGGACCTGCCAGAGGGCTACGCGGAACTCTCCCTCTTGCGTGTGGAGGCTGACTTCTACCAGATCCGCCCGCTTCTGGAGGAGCTGCGCCGTGTGGAGGCCGAGCACCGTCGCCAGAGAGCCAATGCGGTGCTTCATGCCGATGTGGACTTCCGTGAGCGGCTGCTGCACTTCAACGTGCGCCGCGGACCACAAAATTATGAACTCTGCACATGTTCCCTTCACATCTTCACAGCGAACGTATTCTGCACTGACCCATATTTCCTTGCCGTGTTGCGAAGACGTTTGGGCCAACTGGATCACACCGATGGTGAGCTCGAAGAAGGACATTCTGAGAGGTGGACTGACCAATCCAAAGAATCACAACGCTTCCTCAGCCAGTTGGGTGACTCCGATGCTACCGTGAGAGAATCTCGGAATGGTTTGAATTGGGATTCCATCAATGACCACAGAGGACCTAGAAGCTGGAAGACACCAGGGGATGACTTCAGGACGAACGGCAAGTTGAGAATTTGCCCATACGATTCTGCTGATGACGACACGGAAGTGGCTGATGAGGCATGGGTCGATTCTTTGGGACTGTCCCACACCGGAACCAAAGCCCGCCATCACCTCTGCTTGGAGTGGGCCCCCCGCCCACCGGAGCTTCCAGCTGCAGAGTATGCGAAGCAGAAACTGTGTCCGCTGCAGGTTGGTGGGAGGGAGATCCGAACTGCCAATGAATTCCTGGAGGAGATGTTGAAGGCGGCTCTGGCGCAGGGCTTTCGTGTGGATTCGGTCTTTCCTGACCCGGCAGATATCCTCAGTGCCCATTCCTTGCGATTTGTCCGGCATTGAATATTTCCTTCAACACCTGGGGAGGAGGAGAAGCACCGGGCAGTGGCCAGCCCCGCCTGGAAGGGAAATGAGATGGTAAGGAAAGTGGGGGGAGTACGTGATGGAGCAGGGAGGGGCCTTTGAGGTGAGTTCCTCAACAGCCTCAGATAGTTTGGGGTTCTTTTATGAAAGCTGAAATGGCGTCATCTGTGCCCAGAAGTAGGGGTTCGTTAAGAGGATCACAGCAAAGACAGTGAAGATTATTCCCATCTTGGAGCAAACGTTGCACTTGAAATATATCCATCGGTTTGCTCCCCAGACTGGTGAATTATCCTGTCTGTGCAGTTTCTTGCCATGCAGAGGAGTGGCAGAATTCTTTCCCTTGACATAATCAAAACATGTAGTGATTATGCAGTAATGTAAGTTATGCCCGAGGGTGGGAAACTATTTCTAATTCCTGGGCGCTAACCTGAATAGGGGCCTCTTGGAATTCCCATTCCTCTTACTTATGGGAGAAACTGAGGCTGAGAGAGAGGGAAGGAAGGGTTTGGTTTTCGTGGGCCTACAACCCAAGACCAAAGCAGAGGCTCTCAGTTGGGTTGGCTTCCTAGGTCTGCTTTTAGGGGAAGGGCCGTGGCTCAGTGGTAGAGCACCTGCTTAGCATGCAGAAGGTCCCAGGTTCTATCCCCGGGATCTCCAGTAAGGATCAGATCATCGGTGATGGGAAAGACTTCTGTGCCTGAGACCCTGGGGAGCTGCTGCCAGTCTGAGTAGACAATACTTTGAGGGACCAAGGGCTGATTCAGCAGAAGGCAGCTTATTGTGTCCTTTTGAACACTTTAACCCCGTTTGGACCACGGTTGAAGGAAAAAGGGAGCAACCCTGTGGGAACTGGAAGACATCATATGTTCCAGTTGGACTGTTTGGGAGCTTACTTTTAAAAACAAGACATGCTTGGGGCCCCGGACACACCCAGAGGTTGTATCCCTGGAAGCCCTGCCTCCCAGAGCAGTTTGGACAGCCACTCAGTACCCAGTGGTGAGAAGCAGAAACACCCGCACACAGTGGTACCCTGTGGTTATGCCGCGTTCCCCAGGGTGTTCAGAAACAGGTTTCTTGGACTGACTCTCAGCTCCAGCAGAGAAGTGCAGCTCGGATTTGGGTGTCGCCTGTCAGAAAGCCCGACCATCCGACTTACCTGAGCCCTTGGGGAGGAGTCTGTCCCTCTTTCCCCCTCCTGGAGCTGGGCTGCAGCATGGAGAGCTGGGTGTGCAGTGGCTTGAACGCAAATTCAGATCGAGTTGTGGTCCCTCATGTTGGAAGATGGTCTGTTCCCCTGGCCAAGCAGCTGCGTGGGGCTGTGTGAACCGCAGGAGGCCGATGCTCCTCCAGTCGCTCCCTGGCACGGGCAACATGGGAGAAGACCAGTGTCTGCCTCCAGAGGCCAGCCAAGGGTCACGACAGAGGAGGCCGTGGGGAGAGGCAGCGCCTTTCTGGAGGTGGCCCCTGGGCAGAAGGGGTTGAGGTGCCAAGCAATGGGATGGGAAGAGGGTGTGTCTGGAAACTGAGGGCCAAACCACTGTCCGCTGTGTGCCAGGGATGGCCACATGGAAGCGTGTGGGCTCGGGGCTCCCAGCAGCTGTACCTATCCTAGCCACAGTTTCAAGCATCAGAAGAAAAATATGTGACAGTGGGACATTTGGCACGTCAGGGTCAGCCTCCGACCAATTCCCCACAAGCTGCTGTGCCACCCTCGCTCTCCCATTTGCCCTGATCGCATTGGTCAATTTCACACTATTTGCCCCATGGCCACATTTTGACCCACAGCTTCCCTTCCCCCCCCCCCCCCCGATTTCCCCCATGTCTTCTCGATCTCAAAAAACAAGGATAGAGAAGACGTGGGGGAAATTGGGGGGGAGCTGCGGATCAAAATGTGGCCGCAGGCGAATAGTGTGAAATCGACCTATGCAACCGAGGCAAATGGAAGAGCGACGGCGGCACAGCTGCTTGTGGGAAATTGGTCTCTGTCTTTGGGTGTGGTACATAATGCCTTGGTAGGGGCAAGGCAGGGAGAGTGAAGAGGCATACAGCCCTCAGCCCCCCCCCCCCAAAAAAAACCCGAGTCCATCTCAGGTCCTGCATAGAAGAATCCCTCTAGAACAAAGAGATTTCGTGTGTCTGTTTTTCCCGAGGCAGAGGGTCATGTTTTTTTTGGCCTGGGGGGAGGCAGGGTGTTGAAGTGTGTGTATGTGGCTTGAAGGGAGGGGCACAGGAGCTGGCGTTGCTCTCTGGGGTGGGTGGGGAGTGGTACGGCGGGCAGGGAAGGCCTCCGTGTCCTTCTCCCCAACAAACAAAGCTTTGTCCTGGGGGTGGGGTCTGCTGGCCAGAATGCCGGCCTTTGTTGTTCTGGGGCTTCGCAGCGTTCAGTGGCTCGGACTGTCTCCTACTCGGTCTCTCCTTCTCTTCCAGAATCAGCCCGGCCCTTGGGGATGGAGGTATCGCAGCTGGGCACCCTTGCTGGGTTCCCCCACCAGCCCACCTTGTCTCCAGCTGTGGCGTGAGCGACCCAGAATCCTGACAATGAAGACCCCTGATGCACAGCGATGGAGTGGACAGTGTTGGGATCCAGGCGGACATGGGCAGGGGGCAGCGGTATGGGGGCTGGGGAGAACCCCCTATGTCTGTGGGCACGTACTGGGGGGCTGAAGTCGCAACCCGCCTACCCGAAAGCAGTTCCATTGACTTTGATAGGCCTGCTCTACAGTAAGTTCCCTGTGAGCGGTCTCAAAGGGTAGCCGCGTAATTCTGTGGGGGAAGAGCTCAGTTCGAGTCCAGCAGAGCCTTAGAGACCAGCAAGGTTTCCAGGGTAGGAGATTTCAAAAGTCAACCCTTTGTATCTGATGAAGGGCGGTTTGACTCTTGGAAGCTCCTCCACTAAAAATCTTGGTCTCTAAGGTGCTGCTGGACTCAGATCCGGCTCTTCTGTCCCACAGGCTGCATCCTAAATGCTGGTTTAACCATTCTGTGGTTTTAAACAAAGTGTTTCTAAGCACTATGACGCTGAAAGATCTGGTGGGATCCCAAGGCGTTTCTATGCTCCATGCACAAGTGCCGTTTTTTGGATTCCTTCCCAGCGAGGGTAGAGTTGGGGGGGTGGGGGGCTGATGATTGACCTGGGTGCCAACTGACTGGGGTTTTGCTTTTAGTCGAAGCCGGTTGCTTCTCTCCCCCCTCCCTTTCCCATCTGTCTAGCTGGGTGGGGACGGTGGTGGCTCTCCTTTGGAGGGGGGAGTGCCACGCCAAGCTGGCACGGCCTGTTTGCCTTCTCCTCCTCTCGACAGATGCTGTGCCTCCTTAGCAACCACAAACAGCTTTCGCTGCATTAAATAAGTTGGTCTGGAAAGTGCCTGCAGACTCCCTCTGCTGCCACAGGCGGGTGGTGGCTCCCCTTCTGGGGGCTGCAGGCAGCCATTCAACAGGTAGATTTCCCAAATGAAGCCAAGTGGCAGTGGTTTTGGACGTTGGAATGATGCTGGTCTTGCCGTTAAGAGCACTGGAACACAGCAAAGGAAGTAAAGATGAGCCGCCATACAAGCTTTCTGGGCGCCACTTGATTGTGTTGTAATTTTGCTGTTACTTCCATGTTTTGCCCCGGCAGCAATAGGTAAAGCCAAAAAGTGATCCTCTTTGGTGGGGGAAGGGCTCTCCCCTGGGCCCAAGTGGGAGGAGCCTGTGAGAAAAGCCCCCCCCCTTGTGCTACAGCCCCACCTGAGCCAGGCACTGCCTCTTATTTCCATGCGGTCAGAAGCAGGGAACTTCGTATGTTTGGGAGGGCTGATCTGGTGACATGATCTGCCGCTGCCCTTGTGAGGAGGGCTGAGCAGGCCTGCGAGGGGGAAAGTGAGGCCTAATAAAACCTGTATTTTTGCACATAGACTTTGTTTCTCGTGTCGGGTTTGTTTAAGGGAGTGGAAGAAACAATCTGGCTTGCTGTGTCTTGTGTAAGCTGAATGGGAGGGAGGGAAATGTATTGGGGGGGGGTAGGCAACAGAGGGAGGGCTTCTGGTGTCCTGGCCCCACTGCTGGACCTCCTGAGGGCACCTGGTGTTTGTGGCCACTGTGTGACACAGAGTGTTGGACTGGATGGGCCACTGGCCGGATCCAACATTGGCTTCTCTCGTGTTCTTATGGCACACAATCTTTCAGCTGTAAGTAAGACGAAAAGACTGTTAACACCATCCAACCCAGTAAACATGGCACGAATTGGGTATGCGCAGAAGATGCCTCAATCCATTCATGAGTTTTCACTTATTGGTGGATGGGACCAAGAAAAGAAGAAGAAAAATAAAAAAAATAAAGAAGAAGAAGAGGAGGAGGAAGAGGAGATTGGATTTATACCCTGCCCTTCACTACCCAAGGGAGTCTCAGAGCGGCTTACAATCTCCTTTCCCTTCCCCTTCCCTCCCCACAACAGGGGAACTGGGAGGTAGATGGGGCTGAGAGAGCTCTGACAGAGACTGCTCTTTTTCAAGAACAGCTGTGCCAGAACTATGGTTTGCCCAAGGTCATCCAGCAGCTGCAAGTGGAGGAGTGGGGAAGCAACCCCGGTTCTCCCAGAATAGAGTCCACGCACTTAACCACGACACCAGACTGACCCCTAGACCAAACTGGGCAGAAGCGGCTTATGGAACAGTTGATATTCTCAGTAAACGCCTCTCTTGCGTTGCCAAGGCATCCTTCGGAAGTTGCGCCCTGTAAAAGTTCAACCATTCAGATGAATTTCCTGTTTCTAGTTAGACTTCCTGCAGGAGGGGTCAGGCCGCTCTGGAGCCAGCAGCACCACCAGACTCGGTGGCTGGGAACTTTCTTCTGCCCTCCTGGGAAGCATCGAGCTGAAAGTGTGCTTGGCTTCTCATGCACCGGCTGGTCCCTGGCTGGCCACAGGGTGGGGAGGCAGGAAGGGATGCTGCCGCGTCTCTTCGGCCACCGAGGGGTGGGAGAGAGCTGAGCCCTTCTGCTGCGCTGGCACCTCGCTCAGCGGGCAAACCCCAGACGCTCACTTGGGAGGCCCTGCGAGGGAGGATCCTCGCCTCCGGGGCAGTAAGACTCTCTTTTGGGGATCTCCTTGCAGGCCTGCCTGCTGGCCAGCAGAGGGCACTCTCTCTAGAGCACAAAGGCCACCAGAGATGCATGAACGCAGCCACAGCCACACCAATGCACTGCTCTGTCTTCACATCCTTTGCGGAAACACATCCGGGGTGTATTTGCGTCCCTCGCATCCAAGGTTGCACGGTATCTATGTGATGCCACTAGATGGGTTGCCGACTCCAGCTTGGGAAATTTCCTGAAATCTGGGGAGGGTGAGGTATGGAGAGAAGAAGAAGAGCTGGTTTTATACCCCACTCTTCACTACTCATAGGGGCTGCAGTGGCTCAAGTGGTTAAGACGCTGAACTGCAGACCGGAAGATTGGTAGTTCGGCAGTTCGAGACCCGAGTGCCACGTGACAGAGTGAGCTCCCATCTCTGGCCCCAGCTCCTGCCAACCTAGCAATTAGAAAGCAAAAAATTGCAAGTAGATAAATAGGTACGGCCTCGGTGGAAGGTAACAGCATTCCGTGTGCCTTGGTGTCTTGTCATGCCGGCCACATGACCACAGAAATGTCTTCGGACAGCGCTGGCTCTTTGGCTTGGAAACGGAGATGAGCACCTCCGCCTAGAGTCAGATTTGACTGGCTTTTGAGCAAGGGAAACCTTTACCTTCGCTACTCAACGGAGCCTCAGAGCAACTTACAATCCCCTTCCCTTCCTCTCTTTCCCTTCCTCTGCTCTGTGAGGTAGGTGGGGCTGAGAGAGCTCCGAGAGAACCACAACTGATCCAAAGTCACCCAGCTGGCTGCATGTGGAGGAGCGGGGACTCAAACCCGGTTCCCCAGATTAGAGTCCGCCACTCTTAACCACTACCCCAAGCTGGAATAAAGCTCAGTGGGGTATAAAGCTATAGACTCCACCAGGGGGACTGACCCTGATTGCCTGGAGATCAGTTGTAATTCCAGGAGATCTCCAGGTCGCACCTGGAGGTTATAAAAAACAAATTAATTGCATTCACAGTGTTCATTTGTTTTTGATAATTAGCACACTGTGTTTCCCCCTTGTTTCACCTTCTCACCTGGAGGCTGGCAACACTTTGCCCGATCAGAACTAATGTTTCAGAGAGAAACCATGGTGGTCTCCAGTAGAACAGCAAGAGCCAAGGTTTTTGGGGGGTGGGGTCAAAGCTCCCTTCGTCAGATCATGCTGGTCTCTAGGGGCTCCCAGACTGACGCATGGCCCTCCTTCCTGCAAGGTGTGTTTGAGCGAGCCAGGGGGTGGCGTGCAGCGGCCAAGCAGCGGAGGCGGCAAAGGCTTCTCTGGGGCACCTTGCTCCCTTGCCCTGTGTGGGCTGGCTGTGTTTGCTGAGAGGTGGGTAGGAGACGGAGACGCCTCCTCCTCTTGCTCACAGGCACTGTCTTCAGGGTGCTCCTCCAGGGCCCTCGGAGGCTGCGTGAGCCTCGGCATTCAGGCCGCATTCCCAGCCTATGCTGTGGTTTGTGTATGAGGAAGGACTCCCTTTGGAGGCTTCTGTCTCTGTGTGATCTATGCGCTGGCACACGCTGGCCATGTTTATCGCCGTCACGTGCTCCCCTCTCCTGTACGAAAACACGCTGACCTTTGGCAGCAGCCAGCGCTTCCCTCCCTTCCGCTGGCCACTGTGGGAAGGGAGGGGCCTTGCTTTCTGTGGGTGGGGGGGGGGGGGGGCGGGTACTGGTGGAGTTCCAGAACCAGCTTTAAAGGAGCAGCCAGCAGTCTGGCTGGTGAACTCTGAGCTGGACGTCAGGCCCTGCTTGCATTCCCAGGCCTTGGAAATGTATGTGTTTACTTATTTGATCTATCTCCCGCCCTGTCCTGGAAGCGGGCTCAAGGTGGGTCACAACATGTCAATAAAATGCATGGAATACAGAGAATCGAAACGCTGAAAACCATAATAATCCGGATTGACAAATGACAGCATATTTACTGAACAGATCTAACGTGACAGCTAATGTGGGACTTCAGGTGTCTCCTGAGGAAGCCAATGGGGGGGGGGGGGGGGGACTAAGGACAACTAGGTCCCTGGAACTTGTTGGTTGAGACCCTGCCGGAGGCAGCTCAGTCTGGATTCTGCCCCTTTCACCATGCAACTCTGATTGCCGCCATCTTCATCTGGTTGTTTTTAGCTGCAAATTATGCTGTGTTTTAAATCTTTGTAAACTATTGTATTATATTATTTTTAACTGTTGGAAGCCGCCTTGAGCCAGCTTGTCCAGCAAGGTGGGATAGAAATACAAGCAATAAATAAATAACATCACAACCTGTTGCCTGCTCATTCTTTGTGGGTTCCATAAGCAGGCTGGTCAGAATGAGCCCTAGAGCCCTGCAGCAGTACAGGCCAGCCAGGCAGGGGAAGCAGGGGAGGCCGAGATGACTTGGGCGTCCACCGCATCAGCCAAAGGCCTGGTGGAACAGATCCATTTCACAGGCCCTGTGGAACTGTAATAAGTCCCACCGGGCCCTGGTCTCCAGTGGGAACACGCTCCACCAGGTCGGGGCTTGGGCAGAAAAACGTGTGCAATCATCTGTGCTCCAGAGCATGTGCAGAGTGTCTTTTCTCAGTCGCCTCTCATCTGGAATGGGGGAGGGGGAAAACAAATAAGGGGATTAAGGCGGAGGATGTCGTTCTGCCCCTAGAAAAGCGGAATTTCCCAGGCTGAGTCCCCAGTAGCTCCACTCCAGGCAGAACTTTTCTCTGCCTGCAAAAGCTGCTGGTAATCAGAGAAGATGGGCGGGGGGGGGGGGGGGGGGGGAGGGCAGTGTTTTGAAGGGATGTCTGAGAATGTCTTCTGTTCCTTATGATTCGGGGAGCTCTGAGTCTCGAAAGCTCATACCCCCCCCCCCATTGCAGTCCTCAGGCAGCCATCTGTCAGCTGTCCCACCACTCAGGGGGGCCCATCCGGCATCAACCAGAGCCCGGGGCCTTTTCTGCTGTGGCTCCAGCTCCGTGGCATGGGCTCCCTGAAGAGGTGAGAAGGGTCCCCTTGTGGGAGAACTTCCGGGGGGCACTACAATGTCTGCCTGTTTGCCAGGGCCCCGGAGGGGGTTTCAGTGGCAGGCATCTTTGAAGGCAGGCAGGCAGGGAGAGATTTGGGGTTTGTTGTCTTATTTGGGCTTTAATTGAAAATTTATTTATTTATTTATTTTGGGATTTATATCCCGCCCTCCCCGCAAGCGGGCTTAGGTTTTTTTTAGCAATTATTGTAAGCTGCCTTGAACCACGAGAAAAGGCAGGATGTCAGTGTTTAAATAAATAAATAATATGAAATCTAGGTTCTGGTGGGTCACCGTATTGGTCTGAAGCAGCAGAACAAAGTTTGAGTCCAGGGGCACCTTTAAGACTGACAAAGTTTAACTCTGGGTGTAAACTTGTGTGCATGCCACTGGACTCGTGTGTAAAACCTGTCGATCTGGAGCCGAGTTCCCAGCACATTCGCCTCAGAAGCGCAACGGAACAGCTTTGTTTCCGCCCAGGGCCTGAACACTGCCCTGGGAGGCAAGCAGGAGAAATTTCAGAGGCCCAGACCTGTGGTCCTACCGCAGGCTCAGCTCCTGCCTGATCTCTGAGGATGGGGAGGATCTCTCCAGAAGATCTGAATGGGACCACACAGGAAAAGCTGGGCCTCCAGATAAACTGGGCTGAGACTGGGACGGCTTCGATGCTCAAAAGCAGGGAGGACAGAAGAGACCCCAGCACAACTCCACGCTTGTTTGGGTCCCACTCTGAAGTCCCCAAGCATCACCTTCAGGAACTGGCCCTCCAAGGCAGGTAGAACCTCCAGGGCCCTCTCTTGACAATACTAAGAGGCACTCAGTCGGAAAGCCGGCAAGATATCCTGGTGAAGCAACTGTCCCTCTCACAGAGAAGGTCTTCGGTCGAGGTGCCTAAAACGCATTTCTCATACTGGGAGGGGGCCCAAAGCCAGGGTTGCTAGTGTGAGCTTGGGTCATTCCTGAAGATGAGGGGCCAGAGCCCAGGGATGGGAGGAAGAAGAAGAAAAAGAGAACAGATTGGATTTATACCCCGCTGTTCACTACCCAAAGGAGTCTCAGAGCAGCTTGCAAACTCCTGTCCCTTCCCCTCCCCACAACAGACACCCTGTGAGGTAGGTGGGGTTGAGAGAGCTCTGACAGAAACGGCTCTTTTTCAAGAACAGCTGTGCCAGAACTACGGCTTGCCCAAGGTCATCTAGCAGCTACAAGTGGAGGAGTGGGGAATCAACCCCAGTTTTCCCAGATTAGAGTCCGCGCACTGAACCACTACACGAAACTGGTTCCAGTGGGCGTGTGATTCTACAGTGCTGATCCTCGGAAAGTTCCATTCCCTCCAGGGGAAACTGATCTCTGTAACCTGGAGATCCATTGTGGTTCTGGGAGATTTGGTGGCTCAGTGGTTAAGATGCTGAACTGTTCAGCAGTTCGAGACCCGAGTGCTGTGTGATGGAGTGAGCTCCCGTCTCTGGCCCCAGCTCCTGCCAACCTAGTAGTTCGAAAGCAAGAAACTGCAAGTAGATAAATAGGTACTGCCTTGGTGGGAGGGTAACAGCGTTCCGTGCGCTTCGGCAGCTAGTCATGCCAGCCACATGACCACGGAAACACCTTGGGACAGCGCCGGCTCTTCGGCTTGGAAATGGTGATGGGCACCGCATTCGACTGGCTTTCAAGCAAGGGAAACCTTTACTTTTACCTAACCCCACCCAAACCCGATAGGGTTGCCCGGTCCCCCCTGGCAACCAGCAGGGGATGGAGAGGTAGGGTTTCTGTATCCAAGTTAGGAAACTCCTGAAGATTTGGGGATGGAGCCTGGGGAGGGCAGAGACCTCAGTGGGGCACAGTGCTGCAGAGTCCACCCTCCATTTTTCTCCAGGGGAACTGATCTCTGCAGTCTGGAGATGAGCTGTATTCCAGGGGGTCCCCAGGCCCCACCTGGAGGCTGGCAACCCTAGGACTGCCCCTTTAAGAACAGAACCTTGGGGCTGTGGAACCGTTGCATAGGGGACCTCGTAGAACCCAGATCCAGATGGAGAACAATCTCCAGAAGGCTGCCAAGGCCACACCCACGACTCTCCTGGTTCCGAAGAGCCGGCAGCCTCACCATGGCCTCGGCCACATTCGCCCCCCGTGGGGTCCTCTGGACCGCCCGTTGGACGCCCCCGGCCCCGGCCCCTGCCACCACCACCCTCCTGCTTCTCACCCTGGCCAGCGGGTGCCTGGAAGCCGATGGCTGCATCCCTTGCCGACCGCAGTTCAAGAACCTGAAGAGCCGTTTTGCCCGGCTCTGCGCACGATATCGCCAACAGTCTGGCCGGCAGAATTGCACCAGCTCCCCCTGGGGAAGGACATCGTTCCACGGCTTTGCTCTGGGTAGGCCAGCCAGGGCGCCTGGGTTCTCGACTGGAGGTGGAGAAGGGGGCGGATTGGTGTCTTGCGACTGAGGCTGCCCCGAGGCCATCTAGGGAGTTTCCTGGGGAAGCGACAAGGATTTGAACCCAGGACAAAGCTCCACTCACCCTCTCTTCACTCACTCAGAGTCCAGCAGCTCTTTAGAGACCAACAAGAATTGGGGGGAGCGGTCATAATCTTTTGAGAGTCCTCCAAAAGATAATCTTTTGAGAGCCAGTTTGGTGTCGTGGTTAAGTGCGCGGACTCTAATCTGGGAGAACCGGGTTTGATTCCCCACTCCTCCACTTGCACCTGGCTGGATGACCTTGGGCAAGCCATAGCTCTGTACCAGCTGTTCCCTCAAGGACAGCTTGGGAAAGAGCTCTCTCAGCCCCACCTACCTCACAGGGTGTCTGTTGTGGGGAGGGGAAGGGAAAAGGAGTTTGTAAGCCGCTCTGAGACTCCAAGTGAGTGGAGGGCGGGTATGAATCCAATCTCTTCTTCTCTTCTTCTTCTCCAAGCTCCCAGCGCTTCGACTCTCGAAATCTCATTCCCCAAAAAACTTGTTTAGCTCTAAGGTGCTCTTGGACTCGCATCTATACCTGAAAGTATTGTCTTCACTGTCCAGGCTCCATTTGGCTTATGAGACCTAGGGTAGTCAATCCCAGGTTGGGAAATTCCTGGAGAGTTGGGGGTGGAGATTGGGGTGGGCAGGGTTTGGGGAGGGGAGGGACCTCTGGGCAGGGTACAATGCCATTGAGCCGCCCTCCCAACCAGTCATTTTCTCCTGGGGAACTGATCTCTGTTGTCTGGAAATCAGTTGTAAATCCAGGAGATCTCCAGGCCCCACCTGGAGGTTGGTAACCCTGTCTCCTTCTTTGTCCCCCTCAATCTCTCCATGTGCAGCTGAGCTTTCCTTGGATCTGATTCTGGAAAAAACACACCGAGTCTTTCGTGTCATCGGTGAGTCTCTCCGTTTGGGGGTGTCTAGCGTTGGTAGCAGGCGGTTTGCGGGCCGAGAGGGTTTGAACAAGGATGGGAGAGGGGAAAGGGGCCTTTGTCCAGAAGTGGGCGACAATGAGGCTTTCCTCTCCTCCTCAGAAATAAACCAAAGCTTGGAAGACTTTCCAAAGTTCTGGGACTGGCTTCGCGAAGTGAAGATGCCCGAGCAGAGCAGGGAAGGTCGGTGACGACGCTGCACAAATATAGTCATATAGTCCGAGCTCCATTTGGTTCAGGGCTTGTTGGAAGATGTGAACCATTGTTATGAAAAAGGAGGATAGTGCTTCTTCTGAGCATGTGCAGAGGGCCTTTCCCTGCCACACGTGTAACCTCACGCATCCGGGATGGTGGGAGAGATGGTGTCCAGGTGGGGTTGGCCCAGCCCTTTTCTGTTTGGAGATTTGCTGCGGGGTGGGGTGGGCGTGGGTGTCAAATAACCGCGGGAGGCAAGAATCCTCCTCTCTTCCGGGAAGGGGCAGGAACGGTTCTCCTGAGACTTTATTTGCCAATTGCATCAGGACCCCACCTTCACAATGCTGCCCCCAAGTTTCTAATGGAGACCTGGTAAAGAATGTTGAGCGGACCCACTAACTGCTTTGTCTCCTTCTCTTCTAGCTTTGTGCCCTCCGGCTTGCCGTAAGTCCTGGGAAAGGGGATGAGACTCCAGAATGGGCAAGAACCCCCTCCCCCCCGTTTAGAGACAGCGTCCCTTTCTCCCTGCGCCCTCCCCACCACCCCAGCTCTAAATGCCTGCGGAAATGTCAGCCTGGCGCAGCAGAAGACGATTGGCAGGCGGGCAGTGTTCCCTCTAAGCTGAGTTAGTGTGAGCCAGCTCACAGTTTTTTAGCCTCTGGCTCACACATTTTTGTCTTGGCTCTGGAAGGACGGCTCCAGAGCAAACTAATTTATGCAGCAGCCAAATCGCTCGCTTGCTACTTTAATGCCAGTAGCTCACAAAGTAGAATTTTTGCTCACAAGACTCCACAGTTTAGAGGGAGCATTGTAGGCGAGGCAAATAAGGAAGCCTGGGGGGTCCCCCCAATTTAAACCTTTCCTGGTGTCCACCAAGTGTGGGGCAGGGCCAGTGAGACTACTGGCCACTGGGGAGTTGATTGGCTGTTCCGACTTTTTTTAAAGTTGCTTTGGCAGCAGCTGCCGCCACCATAGCAAAAGGTTAACTGAAGGTCAGCTGCGGCAGCCATTTTGTAGCTGGCGCCGCCTCCCGTGGCAGCCATTTTGTGACTGAGCCCGCAATGCTGTGTCCGAATTCCAAAGGTGCCTGCTGGGGAGCTCAGAGCTATTCTTATAGCAGGTGGAGAGTTTTTCCTCTCTTTGGGGCCTCCAGCCCAGACCCCTGAGCTCCACCTCAATTGCTGATTCCAGATGGCTCCACTCCAGTGGTCAACTGTTCCTCGTGCCGGATGGAGGACCTGCCCTGCTGGGAGATGGAGACCTGCTACCCAGGTAAGGGGCTGGCTTAGGGTTTGAATCAGAGAGTCGGAAGGGACCTCCAGGGTCATCCAGTCCAACCCCCTGCACAATGCCGGAAATACATAAATACCTCCCCCTCCACACCCGCAGTGACCACTGTTTCACACCCAGAAGATGACAAAAAAAGAAAACCCTCCAGGATCCCTGGCCAAACTGGCCTGGAGAAAAATTGCTCTGGCCCCAAAGTGGCAATCACCCCCTGGGCATGGAAGAAAGGGCCATGGGAACGAAGCCCTGAGGCCACCCTTCCTGCCCGCCCTTCTCGTGATCTGCCCAACTTCACAGCATCACCATGGCTGTCAGATGGCCATCTAGCTGCCAACTCTGGGTTGGGGAGTTCCTGGAGATTTGGAGGTGGAGCCTGGGGAAGGCAGGATTTGGGGTATGGTGCTACGGAGTCTGCCTTCCAAAGCAGCCCTTTCCTGCAGGGGATCTGATCTCTGTGATCAAGTGTAATTCCAGGAGATCTCCAGGCCCCACCTGGAGGCTGGCAACCATAGGCTAGTTCCCTCCCAGCCTGGCTCTGGCTGTTCCCTTTCCCCTCCCTCTTTTGAAATTCCCCCTAGAGCTGGTCGTCTAGAGTTTCCCTCCCTCTGCTCCAAGGCCAGGCTGTCCCCATTCCCACCTCCTTCTGCCCTAGATATTGCTATGGCAACACAACCTCCCCCCCCCCCTTTTGAGGCCAGTTTCGTCCACCCTCCCACGGGAAGCCTGAGCTGTTTCCAGAACCTGGCCTTGAATTGTGAATGTTTT
The DNA here is from genome assembly GCA_029233225.1 of Lepidodactylus listeri. NCBI lineage: Eukaryota > Metazoa > Chordata > Lepidosauria > Squamata > Gekkonidae > Lepidodactylus > Lepidodactylus listeri. The sequence goes on from JARCFY010000018.1 coordinate 55,051,626, forward strand.
GGGAAATAATTTATGCCCCGCTGTTGCAAGCATCCAGCCATGGCTCAGGGCTGCCCACCCACCCCACGTGCTCCCAACTGCCTGTCCCCTCCCCTTCCCCTGCTTGGAAGGGCCCGTTTGCCTGTGTAACTGGAGTCCCATGCTGGGAACTCAATTCCCAGGTGCCTGAAGGTCCAACTTGGATCTGAGCCACAGGTGGGCTCAGGTCCATAGCTACAGCGGGGCATTTCGGGGCCTCATGCAGGATTTGCTTGGTGGGGAAACGGCCATCTGTACATGTAAATTTCACCAAAGGGGCTATTTCAGGTTGGGGGGGGGGGGCTGGAGCCCCATGGCCTTGCTTCCAGGCAGGCCTGTGTCCACGGGATTTGAGCTCCCAGCAGCCTGACCGGTGTTGGGGTCTACCGCTCATTCACACGTGCTTCATGCGGGTTTCTTTGCAATGTGTGAAGTGACCCTTTCCTCACCCGCCTCTTCACAGAGCGCATCGACCTACCGAAGGCGGTCACTCTGCTGATCACCATCTCCGCCTCCTGCCTCTTCTTGGGCTTGGTCACCTGTGCCCTCGAGTAAGAGACACTAAGGGGAAGGGAGGGGGAGGAGGAAGAAGAGGGGTCCGGAGGCTGCAAAACCAGTGGGCGGGGGGGGGTGTGTGTGGAGAGAACGGGATGGGAGTAGGGCGCAGTGGAAGTGTCTGGGGGAGAAAGTGGGCGTGTGAATTGAGGACTGGGGAACACGTAGTGCAGGACTGGAGTCCCCAGTATGGTTTGCATGGGCACCGTGCCACCCACCAACACCTTTTTCTGGTGCCCACCAAATGTTCGTAGGAAGTAGGCAGGGCCTGGACCAGGTGGGGCTTTTGCCACGCAGGGCTTCTGATTGGCCATCAGAGATTTGATTGGCTGTGCAGATTTTTTAAAAACTTTGCTTCGGAAGCAGCTGCCAGCACGGCACAAGGCTCTTCCCTGCGGGACTGAAGGTCAGCTGCGGCAGCCGTTCTGTGGCTGGCTCCACCTCCCGTGGCAGCCATTTTGTGGCCACGCCTCCCAGGCTGTGCCTGAATTCCAAAGTTGCCCACAGGTTCAAAAAAGGTTGGGGGGCCCCTCCCTGAGAACATCAGAGCCGCCCTGCTGGTTCCAACCAGGGGTCCACCTACTCCTGCATCCTGCTTTCCACAATGGCCGACCAGATGCTCCCAAAACGATACTGAGGCCAAAGCCTTCCTTGTTTTCGCTCCCTACCAGCAGCTGGCTTTGAGAAGTAGACTGCCCCAGACCATGGAGGCTCCATTGACTGATGACAGCTGTCAGCCTTTGATGGCCGTCCCCTCCATGAATCTGTCTGAAGTTGGGGAGGGGCTGCGGCTCAGGGGTAGAGGAGAGGCGGTTCCAGTCAGAGGAGCAAAGACTGGCCCTGAGAGATGGGGGTGGGGTGGGAGGGTCTGGCTCCCCAGGGAGCAGCGTCAGGTGTGCCCCTGGCCCCCCTCCTCTTGACTCACCCCGGAGCTGGGCCAGTTCCCGGCAACCTGGAAGCAGTACGGCCATCTCCTGACACTTCCTGCCTGCAAACCATCACTTTGAAGTACATTAGAGTTGAGAAATACCTGGAGATTTGGGGGGGAGGAGCCTGAGGAGGGCGGGGTTTGGGGGAGGGTCCTCAGCAGCGTACAAGGCCATACAGTCTGCCTGCCAAAGGGGCCATTTTCTCCAGGGGAACTGATCTGTCTCATCTGGAGATGAGCTGTCATTCCAGGAGATCCCCAGGCCCCACCTGGAGGCTGGCACCAGTGTTCTCTCTCAGCTGAGTCAGTGTGAGCTAGCTCACAGTTTTTTAGCCTCCGGCTCACACATTTTTGCCTTAGCGCAGAAAGGAGGGCTCCAGAGCAGTGTTCCCTCTAAGCTGAGTTAGTGTGAGCTAGCTCACAGTTTTTTTAGCCTCCAGCTCACACATTTTTGTCTTAGCTCAGGAAGGAGGGCTCCAGAGCAAAGTAATTTATGCAGCAGCCAAAGCGCTCATTCAGAACTTTACTGACAGTAGCTCACAAAGTAGAATGTTTGCTCACAAGACTCCACAGCTTAGAGGGAGCATTGCTCCAGAGCAAACTGATTTATGCCGTAGCCAAAGCGCTGGCTCACAACTTTAATGTCAGTTGCTCACAAAGTAGAATGTTTGCTCACAGGACTCCACAGCCTAGAGAGGGAGCATTGGCTGGCACCCCTGATTATGGTGCCAAAACTGATTGGTATTGATCGGGGGGGGGGGGGTGTCTTTCTTTTTGTCCTCCCAGGTTCCGATTCCATCCAGGGATGGCAATGGAGTGAGAGCCCAAAAGGGGGGGGGGAGCATCCAGACTCCCCACCCCCAAGAGTTTCCTTCTGTGGCCACAAGACCAGAGTTTGTGTTTGGGGGTGCACGAGTGGAAACACGGCAGGCGTGAGCCGGCACAAGCGCGAGTGAGGAGCCTGCACAGCCATGTCAACAGTCGTGGGCGTGCCAGAGTCCCAGGCCATGAGTGGTGTTGAAGGGGCCAAAAGGTGTGCACTTATGTGGGTGAGCACACGTAGGAGAGGCATCGGTCGATGCAGAGAGTGCGTAGAGTGTCCGCATGAATCGCTGGAAAGCCACATGGAGAATACGGTGTGCGTGTGCAAAGCTGCGGATGGAAGCCTGCTGAAGCGACCTACGACCTGCCACAATGTTCCTGTGGCCCCTCGGGTCCTTTGCCGCCTGCCAGGAGTGTCTGCAGGGCAAGGCCACAGGAGACGTGCCCATCGAAGCCGCCAGACTGCCCTGAAGGCTTCGGTGTGGCTGTGTGGAAGCCAAATGCCGCAGACTCACAATGCCTCGCATGTTGGCACATGGGAAAAGTCAGCCGGGGTGTGGGGCGGCCTCTCGTGTTCACTGCATTGCTGCTGCCGCCTCGACCAGTTAAATCCTTGGCTTCCCGATTAAAAAATGTGGGTTGCATAAAGTTCCCTGGAGGCTCTTTCCTTTCTCTGGGCCTCCTCCACACCCTCCCCTCTCTGTCCCCACCCCCCCGGCCCCGCCATCTCTCCCCCCCCCCCCGCATTTTCCTTGTGGTATCACTTCAGGTTACCAGCTCCGGGTGGGGAAATACCTGGAGATTGGGGGGGTGGAGTTAGAGGAGGGCGGGGTTTGGGGAGGGGAGAGACCTCAGCAAGGTACAGTGCCACGGAGCCCCTCCTCCAAAGCAGCCATTTTCTCCAGGGGAGCTGATCTCTGTCGTCTGGCGATCAGTGGTAATAGCAGGAGATCTCCAGGCCCCACCTGGAGTTTGGCAACCCAAGTTTCACTTGCTTCCGCCGTCCAACTGAGGCATGTTTTGCCCCTTCCCATCCAAGCAGGGATCTGTAGGCATCTCTGAAGCAGCCCCACAAACCTGGTTTTACAGCCAAGCACATGTGAATTAGTAAGCTGAGAGAGTCTCTGAGCATGTGCAGACAACCTTTCCCTGGTCACGGCCAGCCTGGCCTGCCGTGGGTGAGCAGGCTAGCAGTTCCAATAAGAGGCTGCCTCTGATGCTGGCCAATTTGCCCCCTCCCACATTTTAGAAATGGGGGGAGCTGAAGGCCAATGCCCCCCCCCCCGGCCTGGCAAGGAAAGCACCAAGGGCTGCTTTTAATTAAGAAGCGCTCTGCTTCCAATCTGGCGTCATCCAGACCTTTATTAGCAAAGTTCGGGAGGCTTTGAGGTTCCGGCTGTTGGGCATGTTCGGGCAAACTTTCCATGAAGCGCTTCGGCAAGGGGCCCCCAGACAAGCCACCCTGGGGCAAACACCCAGTTGGCCTCCTTAGGAGGCAGAGGCCTGTAGATCCGACCAAGGGTGGCCAGGTCTGGGCTGGAAGATGCCTGGAGACTTTGGGGGTGGATCCGGGAGAGCGTGGGGTTTGGGGAGGGGAGGGGCCTCAGCATGGTACAATGCCACGGAGTCCACCCTTCAAAGCAGCCATTTTCTCCAGGAGAGCTGATCTCTGTCAGCTGGAGATAATTTGTAACAGTGGGAGATCCCCAGGCCCCACCTGGAGGTTGGCAACCCTAATCTGACCCCAGGCCATGTGGGGATGCCAGGGTGGGCCCTTGCCTCAACCTGCTTCCCCCCCCCCCGCCCCCCACAAAGCCCTCTGAAGCATTCACACAACTCCCGTGTGACTCACATTTTAAAAAATGCTTCTGACCAGGGCTATTTTTGGGCAGGAACGCACAGGAACGGAGTTCCAGCTGCCTTCAGAGTTGGCCACAGGGGCGCAGACTTTTGGAAATCCCGGGGGGGGGGCTCCTTTCTCCCCACCCCCGGAAACCACCCCACCTCCCCGGGCCCTTCCGAGGCCCGCCAGCCGCTGCTGCTGGTGCCTCGCTTCCCCCCCCCCCCGCCACCCCTTCCCTCTCCCTCTCCAGCAGCGGCGGCCGAGCCTCGGAAGGACCCGGGGAGGCGCGGGTGGCAGGCACTCCTTTTTCCCGGGGGTGGCTCAAGCCCTCGAGCCCCCCCCCCCGTACTCTACGCCTATGGCCACGCCTACAGCCTCCCCCCCCCCAGCCCCCGGGTTCCCCAGGCACCTTGCAAGCTGCAGGGCACCTGGGGAAGCCGATCCAGAAACTGTTTTCTTTCCCTCCGGTTCCCCATGTGCCTCACAAGCTGCAGGGCACCTGGAGAAGCCAATCCTAGGAGGGACCTGTGCTGTTAGGGGGGTGGTTTAATATGTGGAAGAGTTTCTGCTGTTGGGTGTGGCCTATTATGCTAATGAGTTCCTGCTGGGCTTTTTCTACAAGAAAAGCCCTGCTTCTGACTAATGCAAAGATCTTCATGAAACCAGCATGTGTGAATGCTTGCCGGAGGTAGACATTTGAAGAACCCTGCGCCCACGCACACACGTCCATGTGATCCTCCCACACCATCTTTGCATATTCTAAATTGAGAAAAGCTGGGTTCTGTGACTAGTAGAGCTGGCCAGCCCTGGGTTGGGAAATACCTGGAGATTTTGGGGGTGGCGCCTGGAGAGGGCAGGGCTTGGGGAGGGACCTGGAGGCTGGCATCCCTAGTGATTAGTATAAACTAGGGTTGCCAGCTGTCAGTTGGGAAAACCCTGGAGATTTGGGGGGAGGGGGAGCCTGGAGAGGACGGAATTTGGGAAGTGGAGGGAGCTGAGGCTGTGATGTCACTCTAGGACATCCATTTCTCCTAGACTCTGTGATATACCTCCTACTTTGCCCTTGAAAGCTGCCATTTCCTTCAGGGGAATTGGCTTCTACAGTGTGGGCATGACTTGTAATTCTGGGATAAACTGTGCTGATTAAGCCCATCTGGCTGTATCTTATTTTTGCATCTGCAATTTGTAACATTCTCTGCCTTTTATTCTGCTGCTCGGAGCAGTCCTGGGACAGGGGAGGCTGAAGCTCCCGCCCCGTTCTGGCCCCTGGCAAGCTCCTTCAGCACCTCCCCCCCCCCCCACCCCGCCAAGCAGCAGCTTTTAGGGCCAACCAGTTTTCTTCTTAGCGTAACTTTTTTGCAGCCATGATGGTGAGAAACTTGTGGTTTAAAAAAAAAAAAGAGAGAAGCAGGTTTCCCAGCAACCTGAATCCTTTGCCTGTCATGGGTTTCACTCACTGTGAACCCTCGAGGTGTGCTGCTACAAAAAAACACCTTTGTGTTCAAAGTACAGGAAGGATTGTGCTTAACTGGTAAAACAGAGAGCGCCTGGGACTTGGGCCAGCCTTCCTTCCTGTGTTCTCCCTCGGAGTTGGTGGCCTTTCCCCATAATTCCAGAAGGGCTAGGCTGGGCATGTACAGAGTGCCTCTTGAAAAACTGGCAGCCCTTACACACTGAAGAAGTGGAGGGCGTGCAGAAAGATGACGCAGCAGCTCTCAGGCAGTCTTGAACCCCTGCACATATCTGGGAAGAAAGGCGTCTCCTCCTAGGGGGAAGGTTACTCTTACGGTTGCCAACTCAAGCCTTGGCGATCGCTGGAGATCTGGGGGCTGCTGCCCATGGAGGGGGAATTTGGAGAGGGATTTCACCTAGAATTTATGGTATACCACTGTAGAGTTTGCCCCCCAAAGCTGCTGTTTTTCCCAGGGGAATGGCCTTGTTTCAGTTCTGTTTTTAGACTTCTGGTTGGTTCTACAACCCAAATCCCATTTCGGTGTTTACTGATTGTCCCACCCTGTTGGTTGTATCAACTCCCTCTGTGTAATCCACCTTGAGCCCAAGTGAGAAAGGCGGACTACAAACAAACAAACCAGTGGGTCTGGAAATCGGTTGGACTTCCACAAGAACTCCTGGCCACACCTGGAGACTGGCGACGCAATCACCCCTGCCATCCCCAGCCTGGTGGGCAGAAACTGTGGCAATCAGTTTGGTCAGTGATGATTTAAACCTTGTGCCCTGGGAAAAGGAAGCTGCTCTGCCTGTCTGCCTCGCCTCCTACCTGGCCCGCCCAGGTGAGCTGCTGCCAAGGAGGGGAGGGGAGGCGGAGCCACAAGCAGCCCGCCCCTTGTGCCTGGAGCAGAGCAGAGGGGGGATCCACTTCCACTTGGGGAGAGAGAGCGAGCGAGGAAGGATCAGCACCGATTCCACCACACAGGTAAGTGCCAAAGGTGTGCTGGGAAGAGGCTCATGGGCCAAAGATCTCAGAGAAACTCTCCTTTGGACCTCTGTCTTCTGTTTTCTTTCTTCCTCTGTCTCACACGCCACCGTCTCTCTTCCTGTGCCTCCCGCCACAATTTGCACACACCTCCTTGTGTGTGTGTGTGTTGTCCGACCCCCCCCCCGCACCCCGTCCTGGCTTGTGTGTCTCCCCTTAATTTCCCTCCTCTTTCATTTATTCCTCTCCTCCCTGTATTTGTTTCCTGTATGATTCAGATTTACTTATTATTTATTTATTCAAACATCTATATCCTGCCCGTCCTTGTAGGTCAGGGTGGCTTACAATAGGAAATTCCCCCTAAGTTTCGCTCACCACATCAGTCACTTTCCCCTTAGGTCCCCCCGGAGGGGAAATTACAGGTTGCTTCAGTCTGGGCACAGCAGACTGCCTTCCTGGGCATTTCTGGGCTGGCTGGCCTTCCTTGCTGGCGACGCGGATCCCGTGGCAGGAGACTTCCTGAGGAGTTTTCCTGTTGCTCGGCCACCCCCACCCTGCCCCGATCGGAGCCCTCTGCAGAGTCCCTCTTAAAAGTGGGGGAGCCTCCACCTTCTTGCAAGCTCCCACCTGCAGCTTCTCTTCCTGCATTTTCCGTTTGTTGTTTCTACAGCGGTTCTACTTTATGGGCCGTATTCTGCAGACGCTCCTACTCCTCTCCCTATTTTGCAGGCAGCCGGAACGAGGCGCTGCCCCTGGCGCTCCTGTGAGACCCTGGCAGGGGAAGGCCCAAGACCCCTTGCCAGTCTTTGCCCAGGCCAGTCCTTGCAAACAGGGCCTGGGTCAGTTGCCAGGCCAGGGGGGTGGGTTTGGAGGCCTGGTTTCCGTCCCTGAGATGCTGCCGGGGATTGAACTTGAGACCTTCTACCACTGAGCCACAGCCTCCCCCAAACAGATCCTTGGTCCATCAAGGTCAGTATTATCTACTCAGACTGGCAGCCACTCTCCAGAGTCTCATGCGGAGGTCTTCCACGTCACCTCCTGCCTGGTCCTTTCAACTGGACATGCTGGGGCTTGAACCTAGGACCTTCTGCATGCCAAGCAGATGCTCTACCACTGAGCCTCGGCCCCTCCCCAAAGAACACACACATTAAGCTGCCTTCTGCTGAATCAGACCCATCGGTCCATCACCTACTCTGACAGGCAGCTGCTCTCCAGGGTCTCAGGCGGAGGTCTTTCCCATCACCTCTTGCCTGGTCCTTTCAACTGGAGATGCCGGGGATTGAACCTGGGACCTTCTGCATGCTAAGCAGATGCTCTACCACTGAGCCACAGCCCCTCCCATTGGGCTTCTGCTTGCAGCAGAGATGCTTTGCCTGTTCTGGGGCCAAGCTCTGGCATTCAAACTGGGTGCCAGATCTGAGCCCTGGAATCAGGTAACCCCCCCCACACACACACACACATTCACTACACCAAGATGAGAGCCAGTTTGGTGTGGTGGTTAAGAGCAGCAGACTCTAATCTGGAGAACCGGGTTTGATTCCCCACTCCTCTTCCACATGCAGCCAGCTGGGTGACCTTGGGTCAGTCACAGTTCTCTCAGAATTGTTCTCTCAGAAGTCTCTCAGCCCCACCTACCTCACAGAGTGTCTGTTGTGGGGAGAGGAAGGGAATGTAATTTTTAAGCCACTCTAAAATGTGGGGTATAAATCCAATCTCCTCCTCTTCTTCTTCTTCTTCCACTTCTTCGGCCTCTTCTTCCTCCTGTCTGAGGGCTAGTGGACCGCTTGGGCCCAAGGACAGGAGACTCTGGGAGCAGGTGGGGCAGGCAGTGGGGCTAGATGGGAACTGATGCTGCACCACGCGGCTCCGAGTGAGGGAGTGGGTTGGACAGCCGACAGACCGTCAGCCTTTGAAGCGGCATGACTTCGGGTCTTGTGTTATGGTAGCAACCGCTTTATAACTGAGCCAGACGAGGGGTGTAGCTGGCGTTGCGGGCGCTGGCTTGGGAAATTCTTGGAGATTTGGGGGCACATCCTGGGCAGGGCAGAGTTTGGGGAGGGGACGGTACTCAGCAGGGATGGGATTCCATACAGCCCACCTTTCCAAGGAAGGCATTTCCTCCTGGGGAACTGATCTCTGCCATCAGGGGACCAGCTGGAATTCTGGGATGACTCCAGGCCCCACCTGGAGGATGGCAACGCTAGTCTGCATCCAGCTTAGCACTGCCAAAGCAGAGAGCCCTCCCCCAGGGTACTCAAGAGCCTTTCCCTGGAGATGCTGGGGCTCGAACCCGGGCCCTCTGGCAGGCTAGGGGCGAGCGGTAAGTAACGCTGATGAGTCTGCCTCCCTCGACTGAGTCGGAGGATTATCTCGGTCTCCTTCAGTCTGGTCTCCCCTGGCTGGCAGCGGCTCTCCAGGGTCTGGGCAGAGGAAGGCAGCTGGCACGCAGCAGAGCCGATACGGAGCCCCAGGCCCTCCCGGGGCCCTTCTCCAGCCGAGCCACCCAAGCAGCTGCTGGGGGCGGCCCAAACAGAAAGGCGCCGATGCACCGCAGTTGCCTCCAGGCTGGCGGTGGATCAGGGGGCGATTGGCATCTCTGCGGGGGCGCAAGCCCAGGATGGGGCCAAACGCCCGGAGCCTGCCCTGGGCCCGCCTCTGAAGTTAACTGGAAAAGCCAGACCTTCAGGGAACATTCTCAAGCTCATCCAGCAGATCCAATTTTGATTTCGGTTTGGACAAGGAGTTTTTTGCAATGTCGGCAAGCGTGTGTGTGTCCCGCCCCACCGAAATCTGTTTGGCGTTTCCTTGCGGCATCGTACATAGTGTGAGAGTCAGTGTGGTGCAGCGGTTAGAGGGCCAGACTACCATTTGGGAGAACCAGGTTCAAATCCCTGCTCTGTCATGGAAGCTCGCTGGGTGACCTTGGGCCGGTCACACACTACTCTCAGCCTAACCTACCTGACGGGTGTCCTCGTGAGGATAAAAAGGAGGAGAGAAGAATGCCGTCAGCCCCCTGGGAAGGGAGAAAGGTGGGGTAGAAATTAAGTCAGTCAATAAATCTGGTATCGCAGGGCTATTTGTGTTTGTTTGTGTTTATTTGTTTGTTTTTTGTTAAAGGGACTCAGAAAGTTTGTTGTGGGGAAGGTAAAGGAAAGGAGTTCGTAAGCCGCTCTGAGACTCCGAGTGAAGGGCAGGGTATAAATCCAATCTCCTCCTCCTCCTCCTCCTCTTCTTCTTCATGGCAGGGTGAGGACTTGAACCTGGATCTCCTGGCCCTAGTCTAATAACACTCTAACCACTGCACAGTATGTTCTTTTGTACCCAACGGAGGATTTGGGTGTGGAACTAGCACAGGTCAGGATTTTTAAATTCTGGGAAGGGGTTTTGTGCACGTTAGAAGAGGCCCTGTTCTCTAGGAGGGCAGGATTCGATTCTGCCTTCATTATTGCTGTTCTTGCTAGTTCCTATTGACAGCACTCTGCACTCGCCCTGGCAACCTTTAGGTGAAGCCTGGGCATCTGCCAGCACCACACCTGATCTCCAGACCCCAGCGATCTGTCCCCCCCCCCCCGGAGAAAACAGCTGCTTTGGAGGGAGGACTCGAGGGGCACCATACCCTACAGAGGTCCTTCCTTGGGCTACCCCCCCCAATCTCCAGCAATTTCCCAGCCCAGAGTTGGCAACTGTACCTCCTCTTGCTTGATTCCTTGCAAACTTTGTCGGGCAGGCCAGTTGAGCTCCCCATTTTGCAGAGGGGAGTGGTGGCAGCTGGGAGGACTGGCTGTCCAAAGGAGGCCATCCAAGGAGATCAGGGCCGAGGTGAGAGTTGAACTTCCTGGTTCACCCTGACTCACCACCACCCCGCCCCGTATACGGGCATGCGCCATGCACACACCCCAAATGCAGGCTTTAGACGTGAGGCTGGCGAGGCAGGCGAACTGGCCCGCCTGACCTGGCACGTGCGTGTCATCTTGTCCTGCACTCAACCTGAGCGGCTAGTTGCGCACAAACCCGTTCGTTCTGCATGTGCAGTATCATGCCAGGCGTTCATCCGTTGCGCTGGCATGTGACCTGTGCGCTGTTTTGCACAGGTAGCGAGCGCAGCACTTGGTCATGTCGCACCCAGGCCTGGGTCCTTGCAGCAGTTTTCCCCTGCACCCACAGCAGCCTCTGCCCTCTGGCCCCTCTCCCCAAGAGGTGACTCTCCCTGTTTGGCTCCCGTTCCTACCTCTGGGGGCTGCCCTGTGAACATCAGAGGAGCACCATGTGCTACCACTGTCCTGGTTCCTTCCCTCCACCCTCCCCCAGGTGTGCTAGTTGGAGCGACAGTAACCAGACATCTCAGGGCACCAGAGGAGCCCAGATGTTTTGGTTCTTGCATCAGCTTTCATGGTCTAGACTTGAGTTCCCTTGCTCAGGCGCATGAGGGGGATTCTCTGCGAGCAGGTACACGCATGCACACGTCCCATGGTATGGAGAAAGAAGGTGTACGCACAGCCGGCTCAAAAGGCTATGGAATGTGAGCGGTTCGGGCTGTGAGGTTATGACACAGAATTCCTTTTCACTTAGGACTGTGTTTGACGAACATTGTTTTTATTTATCGGTAATCCTAATTGCAGGTTTTATATTATGGATTTTTATGTCGGTGTTTCTCATCACGGTTGTTTTATTAACCTTGTGAGCTGCCTTGAGTTCCGCCTGGTAGAAAGGCGCCTCACAATGGTTTGAAATACATCCGTAAGTCAGACGCCCTCAAGACCACTCTGGAGGGGGGACGCTAACTGGCAGGTGTGGAAAAGAAGAGCGAAGGGGAGCAAAAACCAGCAGCCACATAAGACCTTTGAGGAAGACTAACTGAGGGGGCGCTGAGATGGCTCTTTTGAGCCATGCCAGGCATGAGTGCCTGGTGGATTTAAAGTGCACGTCCAGACAACAACATCTGGAAATCATGCCACTTCTGTGATTAGCCCGTCGATCCCTGTCAGGGATCCATACTTAAAAGATAGTAGTTTAAGTTTAGAGTAAAGCTGGCCGACAGGCCAATGCTGGACTTTCCACTGTGAGGTCGTTCCACCAGCGTGCAATCAGCCTGTACGGATGGTCTCCAGACCATCCCAAATGGCCGCCATTTTAAAAAACTCTTAGCGATGCGTGCATAACCGCTTAAACATGCGACATCCCCAGAGCTCAAGCAATCCAAGCAATGTTATGTTTCTGACGGTCCCCTAAACCCAATCAGCTTTATTAAGTGAAATGGTACCTAGAGGAAGGTACCGCTGGCGGTGTTTTTACCATTTTTAGTACACGCGTGTGTGGAAAAGCTAGTATATGGTGAGGCGCCTATGCGCATGCGCAGACAGGATTTAAAAAAAAAAGAGCCAACCGCATGGCTCCTCGTGGTGGATGCCATCTAGACAATCCACCATGGGAGTCATGCGTGGTGAAGCGCTTCACGGGTGAGCTGTCTGGTCGTGCAACACTGGATCAAAAAGATCTAGCTCATATTACAGCCGGGCCAATGGCGGGATTAGCTGCCCATCTGAACACACCCAGAAGCAGCACAACCCAGCGCACATACTTTGGGGATCTCCAGAACTCTTAACTAGTCTGATAGATTCAGGTGGGTCGCAGTGTTGGTCTGAAGCAATAGAACAAAGTTTGAGCCCAGCGCACCTTTTAAGACTAACCAAGGGGCTTGGTTTAAGACCAACCTGTTAGGACTTTTGTCCAATAATCAGAAAAATCAGAGTAATGAATCTTGCTTTTCTGGAAAGAAGAGATTGCTTCTTTTGGTTTAAAAGAAGTTTATTACTAAAGGGAAAAGGTAAACGGGATTAGCTACAAATAAACAAAACATGCTTTCTAAGGAGCTGCATTGTGCTCCGTCTTCACACTAAGACATGCTGATAGAGAGTGAGTGATTGCAATGGAGGATCTCTCCTTCTTCTTGACCCCTGAAAGGAAACACCTGATATCATTGACCAATTAGCAAGACAGTACACCTTCAGTTTTCCCGGGTTTACAGATAATTGGCCAGCTGCCAGGTATCACTTCCAGGCTAACATAGGTAAACAAACAAGTTGCATAGTTAACCCTATAATGACTGAATTTCTCAGGCCTTGCATTACATGCTCATTTCTCCAACACCCCTTCTCAAGACCTGAAATGCAAGTCATTATACATGCATACACAAAACATTATTGAACATTAGCATCAAGCATATTCAACATTTCACGAAGTCTTTCAAACTTGTCTTTGGTCAGTGGCTTAGTCAGAATATCAGCCACCATCTCTTCTGTACGACAATGCTTAATCTCTATCAACCTTTTCTGGTACAAATCTTTAACTAATGCACATTTAATACCAATAGATCTACTTCTAGCAGTCGTGCTCTCTTCCTTACATATAGTTATACAAGCTTGATTATCCTCTAACATAAGTATAGGTACAGGTTCAATTATTCCAAAATCTTTCAACATCTCAAAGATCCATTCAAGTCTGCTGCAGGCACTTGCTGCTGAAATGCACTCAGCTTCTGCTGTGGATTGCGCTACAACAGTCTGCTTTCTACTAGTCCAGTCTATCAGTCCATCTCCATAAAAGAATAGGTATCCACTGGTAGACTTGTAGTTGTTCATCTCTTCTCCCCAACTGGCATCCATGTAGCCAACTAGTCTTGGTTGTTCAGTTGGTGCAATTTTTAGTTTTAAGTCCATTGTTCCTCTTAGGTAACGTGCCATCTTCTTTACTGCGCTCCAATCATGATGATTTGGCGAACTTACTTTTCTGCTTAGAAATCCAACTGCCGCTGTAATATCTGGACGCGTTGATTTGCTCAGGTACAAGAGCTTTCCGACAGCCTCTCTGTATCCTCCTATGTCCTTTAGTGGTGTGCCGTCCTTCTCCTTCAGATATCCAGGTTCAAGTGGGATTGATGAAGCTTTGCAGTTCTTCATGCCAACAGATTCTATAAAGTCCATAATCTTTCTTTTCTGGCATAAAAGAAAAGTTCCATCCTTGAGTCTCTCAATTTGCATTCCGAGGTATTGTTGAACATCTCCTAGCTGTTTGACTTCCACTTCCTTATTCAGTCCATCAGCTATTGCTTTGATGTCTCCTCTGTTTTGACAAGCCACGATCAAGTCGTCAACGTAAACAAGAACATACTGGTATTGTCCATTTCTGATTCTAGTGTACAGACAAGGTTCAGCTTTCCCTTGCTTGAAGCCTTGCTTCTTTAAAAGTTCAGTAAGTTTGTCATACCAGGCCTTTGCGCCTTGCTTTAGGCCATAGAGTCCTTTATTAAGTTTGTAGACGTAGTTTTCTTGACCTTTGACCTTGAAACCTTCAGGTTGTTCCATGTAGATCTCCTCAGATAGTTCTCCATTGAGAAAAGCAGTCTTTACATCAAGATGCTCTACTATCATGTTCCTAGATGCTGCAACACTTAGAAGTGTTCTGAATGTTGCTTGGTCAGTAACTGGAGCAAAAGTTTCAAAATAGTCAGTCCCATATTGCTGTGAGTAGCCTTTAGCTACTAGGCGTGCTTTGTATAGCTCCACAGTTCCATCTTCCTTGTGCTTTATTTTGAAGACCCATTTACATCCAACAGGGTTTCTGCCTTGAGGTAGTTGAGTGAGAGTCCAGGCCTCTTTTTCGCTAATGGATAGCAGCTCTTGTTCCATTGCTTCAAGCCATCTGCCTCTTTCACTCGCAGGTAAGTTGCAAACTTCCTTCCAGTTCTTGGGTTCCTTTGCAGGTTGCACAAGTTCACAAAATCCATACTTCATTGGAGGTTGTCCCTTAGTGCTCCTTTCTGATCGCCTCACACCGGGTGTGGGTTCTGCTGTGGGTTCTGCCGTGGGTTGAGCCGCTTCCTCTGGTGTGGCCCCTGCTTCCCCTTCTGTTTCAGTAGTTTCCTCAGAAGGTGGACCTGCTGCTTCACTTGCCAGTTCCCCGGCCAGTTCACCAGCAGTCACTACAGGTAGCCAAGCAACGAACTCATCAGGTGCAGTCCCAGGCATCTTTGGATCAGCTGCAGTGGAAACACTAGGCAATACAGTCTCATCAATAAAAACAACATTGCGTTCTTCTACTGTGTGGGTTTGGGGATTGTATATCCTGTACCCTTTCCCACCAACAGGATAGCCTACAATAAGTCCAGTTTCACTTCTGGAATCAAGCTTTCCCCTCTTTTCCTTTGGTATGTGTGCATACCCTTTTGCGCCAAAAGCTTTGATATGTCTTAGACCAGGCTGTCTTCCAAACCAAGCCTGAAAAGGGGAGGTTCCAATAATCTTTGAGGGCAATCTGTTGTGTAAGTACACTGCTGTGTTCAGGGCTTCTGCCCATAAACCGTTTGGCAGTCCAGAATGCATTAGCATAGCTCTGCACATCCCTTGCAGTGTTCTATTTAATCTCTCAGAAGCTCCATTTTGCTGGGGTGAATAAGCAATGGATACTTTATGTTGAATTCCTTGCTCTTGTAGAAATTGTTTGAATTCAGCATTACAATATTCACCACCTCCATCTGTGAGTAAGCTTTGAGGTGCTTTGCCAAATTTATTTTTAACAATAGCCACATAATTTTTAAATCTACGCAGTGTTTCATCCTTACTTCTCAGCATATACACATAAGTGTATTTTGTTTTATTCTCTGTGAAAGTCACAAAATATTTGTTCCCACCTAGGGATGCAGGTAAAGGCCCAACAAGATCACTGTATACAGTTTCCAAAAATTCTTGATTTTGCGCTGGAGTTTTCCCAGAATAACTTGGGGCATCTCCCTTTGCTCTGAGGCATGTCTCACATCTAGTTTCACTCTTTTCACAATGCACAACAGGTATTCCACATTGCTTTAACAACTGCTCAACAGATTTCAAATTTCTATGTCCCATTTTAATATGCCATGAAAATAAACATTTTTCATGTTTACAAGCATCCTTAGTCTGGCAAATCTGTTCCTTATCATCAACAGTCTCTATTTCCTCATCAGGATCAACATCAAAAGTTTCTGTCTCCTCATCATCACAAGCTACAAAGTAATGAAAGCCATTTTTCTCTTCCACTTTAAATTCAAGCTCTCCATCCTTGGTAGAGACCTTGCTTCCTTGCTCTGGTTTGAGCACTACAATATGGCCAGTATTCATAAGGCTTTTTGTTGAAATTAAGTTCTCAACAGCTTCAGGCACATAAGCTGTATTTTGCAATTCAACTTCAATTAATTGATAATCTGTAGTATACAATTGTAATTTTACAGTCCCAACGCCTTGTACATTCAATAATTGCCTGTTAGCTTGGTAAATTCTTGGTTTGTTTTCAACATCTATGTTACTAAACCAGGCTTTTTCTCTACACACATGTGTACAAGCGCCAGAATCGATTAAAAATATTTTCTTATCATCTGTGTTAAAATCATCAGTGATCCTAAAAGCATTGCCTTTGCTCTGTGTCTGTGCTGCAAACTTCTTTCCTCTGTGCTGTGTGTGTGAAACGTGACCTCTGCTCCTCCCATAATGGCTTCCCCTTCCACTGGCTGGTTCTTTGTTACTGGAACCATGTGCTCCTGTGGCTCTTTGTTCTTGGGGCTCATCATTAGGTGCATTCTTAGAAGAGCAGTACTTTGCAAGATGATTTTTCCCACATATAAAACACTCTATTTTCCTTTTAAATCTCTGTCCATGCTTTAGACTCAAAACAGACAATTCATCAGACAAACTTTCTTTCAAATTTCTAGAATCATATTCCTCAGTTAGTGCAGACAAAAGACCTTCTAAAGTCAGATCATCTTTCAGTCTAATCATACTGGTTACAGACTTATAGGAGCTAGGCAGACCCTTAAGAATTGAAGAAATCATATCTGTATCAGAGGGTGCTTCATTCAGGTCTTTAAGCTGTGTGTAAATGCCCATTAATTTGTCCATCTCTTTGGGAAGGCAGTCTCCCTCCTTCATCCTGAAATCAAAAATCTTTCCCTTGAGGGAATAGATTTTACTCTTGCTGTGCTTATCAAATTTATCCTTTAACTTTTGAAGCATCAATCTGGACGTGGCTAGCCCTCTTAATCCTGGTACCTCTGTGTAGGGAATACTCCCTAAAATCAGGGCTTTAGCAAAACCATCCATCATAAGGAATTGTGTCTTATCAGGGTCAGTTTCTGGAGGATTTTCAGTTGTTAATACTTGAAGGGCATTGTGAGTCTGCAGGCGACTCTTCAAATACTCCTCCCACCACTGATAGTTAGCCTTTGTAAGTCTGAGATTTGGCATTTCCTGGGATGGGGCATTAAAAGCCATTTTTTTTTTTTTTTACTCACGTCCCTTTGGATTTGAGGTAGAAGCACAGGTTCTGGCTCATTCATCTACTTCTCCAGGAGCTGGCAGGGTTAATCTTTCCCCTCTCTGCAGCAGCAGCAGCGCGAAGTTCAAAAGCTCCTTTGCCTCGCCTTCCTTTGTTCTCCCGGCAGCAGCGTCTCTTCAGTGCTCCAAGGCTCAGCTCCATTTACAGCAGGCAAAAATTAATCCAGTCAAAAAAGATCCTTTGCTCCTGGCAAACTACAATCCAGCATAGGTTTTCCCCTGATCAGCAAGGAAACAGGGTTGGGCCTTTCTGGCTGCAAGATTGCTCTGAGAGCAGGAAGGAAAAAAAGTGGTCGTTTTAAAAATCCAAGCCTCTAGTTCTTATTCCCTATTTCTCTTTCTCAATCAATCCAGAAAGCTTTTAGAAGAACCATGTTTTAAGAACCATCCTCTGCTACCATTTGTTAGGACTTTTGTCCAATAATCAGAAAAATCAGAGTAATGAATCTTGCTTTTCTGGAAAGAAGAGATTGCTTCTTTTGGTTTAAAAGAAGTTTATTACTAAAGGGAAAAGGTAAACGGGATTAGCTACAAATAAACAAAACATGCTTTCTAAGGAGCTGCATTGTGCTCCGTCTTCACACTAAGACATGCTGATAGAGAGTGAGTGATTGCAATGGAGGATCTCTCCTTCTTCTTGACCCCTGAAAGGAAACACCTGATATCATTGACCAATTAGCAAGACAGTACACCTTCAGTTTTCCCGGGTTTACAGATAATTGGCCAGCTGCCAGGTATCACTTCCAGGCTAACATAGGTAAACAAACAAGTTGCATAGTTAACCCTATAATGACTGAATTTCTCAGGCCTTGCATTACATGCTCATTTCTCCAACACAACCAAGCTGGCCTCCCTTGCTGAAGTGCTTCCTCTCTATTTGAGGCCCAGACTGAGCAGATTTTTAGTCACCAGAGTCTGAGGCTGTTGCACGTTAACTGATAGCGCTACCTGGGTTTGAATCATACCATTTTAGCTGTTTTAACTACTGAATTATTGTGTTTATATTATTTTATATTATTGCGGTGATCTGCCCTGAGCCCATTTGCAGGGAGGGAGGAATAAAAGTAGAAACAAACAAACAAACAAGAAATAGTATCAGCTTTCGTGTGCATGCAATAAAGTTTAAATCTGGGTATATAAGGTTTTGTGTGCATGCACAGAACAAAGTTGGAGTCCAGTGGCACCTTTTAGACCAACAAAGTTTAATTCTGGATTTAAGCATTTGTATGCATGCAACAAAGTTTAATTCTGGGTATAAGTTTTTTGTGTGCGTGCACAGAACAAGGTTGGAGTCCACTGACACCTTTTAGACTCACAAAGTTTAATTCTAGGTATTAGCTTGTGTGTCCATGCAACAAGGGGCTGCAGTGGCTCAAGTGGTTAAGACGCTGAAGTGTAGTCCGAAAGGCCGGTAGTTCAGCAGTCTGAGACCCGAGTGCTGCATGACGGAGTGAGCTCCTGCCAGCCTAGCAGTTTGAAAGTAAGAAATTGCAAGTGGATAAACAGGTACCACTTCGGTGGGAAGGGAACAGCATTCCATATGCCTCAGTGTCTAGTCATGCCGGCCACACGACCACGGAGAAGTGTTCAGCTCTTCGGCTTGGAAACGGAGAGGAGCCCCGCATCCCTAGAGTCGGATTCGACTGGCTTTCAAGCCAGGAGAACCTTTACCTTTACAGCATGCACAGGAAAGCTTATATCCAGAATTAAACTTGGTTGGTCTTCAAGGTGCCACCGGGAGGGCTCAAACTGTTCTTAACCAGGCTGTGTGTCTTAAGCAGGCAGGGGGTCGGACCTCTTAGGCCCTGGTTTGGAAGCAGCTCACCTGCCTCCTGGAGCAGCTGGGCTCCCGGCTCTCCGGCTTGTGTTTGCTTCAGGCATCCCTGAATGAAGCTGGCAAACCAAAGAACCCTCTTCTGCCGCCCTTCCCCAGTCTGGCTCCAGTTGCCCCCCAGTCTTGTTCAAAGGAGGCTCCCCCCCCCCCCCCCGGCGCAGTCAGCCTTCCCAGGGCTCCAGGGTTTCCTTGGCGCCAAAGAGACATTTGAGCCCTGTGCTGTGCTTCCAGTTGGATGGCAGCCATTTGGGGCTGGGGCTGCTGCTTCCCTGAAGCCCATCCTCAGAGCTGGCAGCTGCTATGCACCTCACAATGCCCGCTCTGATGCCAGATCCTGCGTAGGGTTGCCAGCTCAGGATCGGGAGACCTGGGGGGAGGAGGTGCCAACTCTGGATTTGGAAATACCTGGAGATTGGAGGGTGGAGCCAGGGAAGAGTGAGGTTGGGGGGGGGGCCTTGGGAGGATGTGATGCCCAGCAGTCCACCTTCCAAAGCAGCCATTCTCTCCAGGAGAAGTGGGATAAATGTTTTAAAGAAATAAATAAGTGATTTCTATAATCTGGAGATCCATTGTAATTCCAGGAAGTCTATGGTTGGCAATCATAGGGAGAACCTGGGATGGAGGCGATAGAGACCTCAGCAGACTCAAATGCCATAGAGTCCACCCTCCAAGGCAGCTGTTTTCTCCATGGGAACCGATCTATGACATCTGGAGATCAGTAGTCGTTCCAGGAGATCTCCAGGCCCCGCCTAGAAGTTGGCAACCCCTCTGCACCAGGGACTGCAAGCTTCCCCCCCACCCCACCATGCACCTTTTGTTTTTTAACATCCAGAATGAGGAAGAGTTCTGGAGAACCTGCAAGCTTGCACACTTTTGGCCTTAATGAAAGGCATCGCAAGGTTTTTGTTTTTCGGAGCTAACGCGGGCTTCCCCCATTTTGCTAAGCCTGTAGGGATGCCAGCCTCCAGGTGGGACCTGGGGATCCCTCAGAATTACAGCTCATCTGCAGACTCTCCAGAGATCAGTTCCCCTGGGGGGGGAGAAAGAGGGTGCTTTGGAGGGTGGACTCTGCGGCACTGTACCCCCACTGCTGAGGTCCCTTTCCTGCCCAGGCTGCATCCCCAAATCTCCAGGAGTTTCCCAGACTGGAGCTGGCAACCCTACCCCCCCATTCCCCACCGGTGGCCAGGGAGGGTCTGGCACCCGATCTGCCAGTAAGCACTTGAGCCGGGGCGGTGTCACATTTGGAGTGTCGTCCTAGGAGTGGGGGGGAGGACCAGGCTGAGGCTGGATTCCCCCCTCTGTTAATAGAAGCTTGCTGGGTGACCTAACCCTACCTCGCAGGATTGTTGTCACGGACATAAACTGGAGGAGGGGAGAATGATGACATCACTGTAGGTCCCCAGTAGAGAAAAGCAGGGTATAAATGTCCCAATAAACAAACGTGCAGTGGTAGAAAAACGCCAAGTTTGAAGAATATCTTGGGAAATGCAGGCATGTCCCTCAGTGGCTTCCCTCAGGAGGACTCGGGTGGCCAGCTTCCCGGAGATTTGGGGATGGTGCCCAAGGAGGGCAGAGTTTGGGGATGAGAAGGGATGTGATGCCACTCTAGGATGTCCATTTCTCCCAGACTTTATGGTATATCACAGAGTCTACTCTATGACATCATTATTTCTTTCAGGGGGACTGATCTCTATAGGCTGGAGACCAGTTGCGATTCCAGGAGCCTGTCAGGGCCCACCTGGAGGTCGGCGACTCTATTGTGGACTTAACTTTGTTGGGAAACTATGTCTTTTGCATCTGCCCCAAAGCATCATGGGAGAAACACACACTCTCTTTCCCAGGGAGAATTCCCGTCTCTCTAAGTTAAATCTCTGATGGGATAAAATGGAACAGCAGAAAGGAGGAAGAGTCCAGGAGCACCTTCAAGACTTAACAAAAGTCGTGGCAGGGGAGGAGCTTTCGTGAGTCACCACTCACCTCTTCTGATATTCATATTCTTCAGATATTCAGACATTCTTCAGATATTTATGTACCTGAAGAAGTGAGCGGTGACTCATGGAAGCTCCTCCCCTGCCACAAATTTTGTGAAGTCTTTCAGATCCTCTTGGACTTTTGCTCTTTTCTGCTGCTACAGACAGCTAGGAACTCTCAGTCTGGGGCAAGTGATGCTCTGTATTCTTGGTGCTGGGGGCGGGGGGCAATCAGCGGGAGGACTTCTTCTCGTATCCTGGCCCCACTGCTGGACCTCCTGAGGGCACCTGGTGTTTGTGGCCACTGTGTGACTCAGAGTGTGGACTGGAGGGGCCACGGGCCTGATCCGACATTGGCTTCTCTCTTAGGTTCTTATGTTCATGGCAACCCATCATGATAAAATTGGTGTTTCTTGCAATGCTGGGTCCTTTTGGGCCAAGAATGTTTCGAAGAGTGGTCATTATTGCACATGCATATAAATGTACATGCATGCACATGAGTGCTTAGCCTGCCATTCCTTGTTTCTCAACAGAGAACAGGTTGTGTCATGAATCTGATTTCCTCACATTTTGTTAACCCTTCTTGGCTTTGAAAATGGTGCAAGAGGGCTCTCTTGCTGAGTCAAGGCCTTCTGCAGGTGAGGTGGCAGCTGTTAGCCATGTTTAAGAAGCAGCAGAAGAAGAGAATGGATTTATATCCTGCCCTTCACTCGGAGTCTCAGAGTGGCTTAGTCTCCTTTCCCTTCCCCTCCCCACAACAGGCACCCTGTGAGGTAGGTGGGGCTGAGAGAGCTCTGAGACAACTGTCCTTGAGAGAACAGCTGGTACAGAGCTATGGCTTGCCCAAGGTCATCCAGCAGGTGCAAATGGAGGAGTGGGGAATCAAACCTGGTTCTCCCAGATTAGAGTCCGCGCACTTAACCACTACACCAAACTGGCTCTCGTCTCGCCAGGGAAGGGGGCAGGCTATGATCTTAGGAAAACAGCAGATATGTCCCTGTTTCCCCCGCCTTTGATTGACTGGTAAAGTCACTCCCCCCACTTCCAGAGAGGAAGGCTTGCTGGTTGGTACCTCAAAGACTAACTGCGGTTTCTTCTAATGTAAGCTGTTGTGGACTTCACT
Source organism: Lepidodactylus listeri (assembly GCA_029233225.1). Lineage (NCBI taxonomy): Eukaryota > Metazoa > Chordata > Lepidosauria > Squamata > Gekkonidae > Lepidodactylus > Lepidodactylus listeri. The sequence continues at coordinate 55,073,514 of JARCFY010000018.1, forward strand.
GTAAGAAAGTCAGTGCTGGCATGGAACTGGTTGGTCTTTAAGGTGCCACGAGGTCCCTCTTGATACTTCTATACAGCTTCTCTACCCACAAAAGGGTAAAGGTGGGTTGCAAAAAAATAATTGTAAAAGTAACAGAATAATGGAGAATAAGAATTACAGAAATGATCAAACTTCCCAGTTAGGTCAAAGCAGTTTAAACAAACAAAATAAAACTTTAAAATAGAGTTCTGGGCAGTTAAAATTAATTGGAATGCTGTTAGAAACACCCAAGCTGGGTGAAAAGGGACGGTAAGGGTCAAAGGGACGGTAAGGAGAGCAACTGGTGGGCTAGGGTTGCCAACCTCCAGATGGGACCTGGAGAGCTCCAAGAATTACAACTGATCTTCAGGAGACGGATCTCTGTTCCCCGAGAGGAAATGGCAGCTGGGGGGGGGGGGGGGCTAGATGGCGTTATGCTCTGCTGAGGTCCATCCCCTACCCAGGCTACACCCTCAAATATCCAGGAATTTTCCAACCCAGAATTGGCAACCCAAGAGGAGAGCCAAGCCCTGTGTTTCTCTGATGTTTTCAAACTATCTGAGTGCCTTCCAAACAGAGGGCGGGCTGCAGGTGTTGAGTTCCCTCCACTGTCAATATTTGCTCAGGGTCTGGACTTTGCCGGCTGAGGGCAGGGTTGGGCCAGGAGGAGGGGGGTTTGGGCAGTGTAGACTCTGGACAGAAAGATCCCTCCATGAATAAGGAAGCTTTTGGGGGGGGGGGGGAAAGGGCCCGGGAGCCTTGCTAAAGTTGCCAACCTCCAGGTGGGGCCTGGAGATCTCCCAGAATCACAACTCACCTCCAGACTACAGAGACCAGTTCCCCAGGAGAAAATGGCTGCTCTGGAGGGTGGGCTCTCTGGCATTGTACCCTGCTGAAGCCCCCCCCCCAAACCTGACCCTCCCCAGGCTCCGCCCTCAAACCTCCAAGAGTTTCCCAACCTGGAGCTGGCAACCCTATGGCCCTGCCCCCCACCAGTGGCAGGGGTGGGGGGACAGACCTGGCAGACCAACATTCTCTGTCTCCACCTGCTGGTGGGAATGCAGAAATCCAACAGGGGCAGCTTCCCCCAGTTGACTTTCTGCCTGCTAGGGCCCTCTTATAGACAGAAGGAAAGGGTGAAGGGACAAAATCCAACATGGATTTGGGTTGCGGGTGTTTTGTTGTGTGCCTGTGTGTCTGTGGTGGCGCCCCTCGGAGACAAAGCCTCCTCTTCTGCTATGCGGCCCCCTGTCCCGCCCTCTTGCTCGAGAACCCAGGCGTCCGAGCGCCACAGCTCCTTTGGGATCCCCGGCTTTCTCCTCTCCTCCCACAGCTGGCTGGCTGGCTGGCTGGCTGGCTGGCTTGTTTGGGGGCGTTGGCCCAGGCGAGGGACTCACGGGCCTGCTGATGCCTCACCCGAACGGTGCAGGCCTGGGCACGCCCAGGAAAAGCCTGGATTCCAGGCCTCAGCTCTGGGCTGACTCACAGGGATCCCTCCTCCCCCCCCCCCCCCCCCCGTCCTGAGAACCCAGGCGTCCGGGCTGAGATCCCCACTGGCTCTCCATGGCTGGGCGCTGCGTCCCTCCCTGAGACTCCCCCTTCCCCGGGAGGGGGGTCCTGTCTCCCAGCCAGCTGCTTGCCGCTCTCTTTTGTCCCTTCACCAACCAGAACCGGTTCTGCTGGATTCGTGCCCTGCTCACCGCCGGCCTTGGTCCACTCACCCAGCTAGGGTTGCCAACCTCCAGGTAAGTCCTGGAGCTCTCCCAGAATGACAACTGATCTCCAAGTGCCAGAGGTCAGTTCCCCTGACTGCTGTGGACTCTGGCGTTAGACCCCACGGAGATCCCTCCCCTCCCCAAATCCCGTCCTCCCCAGGCTCCACCACGAAATCTCCAGGGAGTTAGCCCAGAGCTGGTGACCCTCCTGCACAAGCCAGGAGTGCTCCCCAGGCCAGAGAGCATGGCTTTCAGGGTGCTTTGAAAAGCAGCAGTCAGCAAGGGAAAACTTGTGGGGCAGGGGCAGCTCGGGGGGGGGGTCCCAACAAGCCTCCCCAGCCAAGAGGCCAGCTTCCTTCTGGCTTTAAAAAGGTAAAGGTAAAGGTTTCCCTTGCTCGAAAGCCAGTCGAATCCAACTCTAGGGTTGCGGTGCTCATCTCCGTTTCCAAGCTGAAAAGCCAGCGCTGTCCGAAGACTTTTCCCGTGGTCATGTGGCTGGCATGACTAGATGCCGAGGTACACGGAATGCTGTTACCTTCCCAACAAAGCAGTACCTATTTATCTACTTGCAATTTCTTGCTTTCGAACTGCTAGTTTGCCAGGAGCTGGGGCCTGAGATGGGAGCTCACTCCATCACGCAGCACTCGGGTCTTGAACTGCTGAACTATCAATCTTCTGATCTGCAGTTCAGTGTCTTAACCACTGAGCCACCACAGCCCTTCTGGCTTTGGGGGGATCTAAATTTTGATCAGTGAAAAGTCCCCCACACACCCTAACACTGCGTCTCCATGCTGGAGAAAGCATTACCTGTTGGACTTCTGCCTCTCAACCAGTTGTCATATAATGGGTAGCCATATACATGTAACATCGTCATGCCCTCCATTTGTTTTTATCAGTTTCATTATATCTGTATTTTTCCTATTATATATAGATTCCATAGTTTTTTATACCAGAGGTTTACGGTTATTTTACATTTTGATTTCCATGTGGATGCTATTGTAGTTTTGGATGTAAATAGTAATAAGGCGATTCTTTTCCTTTGTGTCTTGGATAGAGCCTGTGCCGCTCTGAGATTTAGGAGTAATGATTCTGGGTTTTTATCTATTGTATATCCTGTAATGTTCCTTATTTCCTCTATTATTCTGTCCCAGAAAGATGCTACAACAGGGCATTCCAACCCTGTTTGTTGGAATGTTTCTGACATATTCATAGGGCTGGACTGAACCCAAAGGGCATCTATTCTGACCCACCCCTCCTCAAAGATCAGTCTGCACAATCCAAGCCAGGCCGCAAGGAGAAAGAAAGTCCACACCTTCAAAGTCCTACGCGGCCTGGAACCAACATACCTGCAGGGCCACCTCTCCCGTTATGTGCCCTGAAGAGCTCTGCACTCTGCGGAGCAACACCCGCTGGCAGTCCCTGGCCCAAAAGATGTCCGCTTAGCCTTATCCAGGGCCACAGCCTTTTCCGTCCTGGTCCCAGCCTGGTGGAACACGCTCCCACTCAAGATCAGGGCCCGATGGGATATAATGCAATTCCACAGGGCCTGCAAAGCGAAGCTGTTCTGCCAGGCCTTTGGTTGAGGTGGCAGACACCTGAAGATCTTGGCCTTCCCTGCCCACACTGCCCGGGTGAACTGCCCTCACGAACTGTCCTGGCATCTGCTGAATGGGCTCTGTCAGTCCATGGGCCCTGCGCCAGAGGGAGGCATTGCTGGGCACCAGACATAGTGTTCTGTGTTGATTTTAAATTTTAAACTGTTATGAACTGTATTTATTTGTACTGTTATTTGACTGTTGTGACCCACCCGGAGACCGCTTGCAGGGAGGGTGGGATATAAATCCAAGGATAAGTAAATGAATGAATGACTTACGCAAGTGAGCCAAGCTGCATATTGTGGGGAGAAACATTTAAAATAAAATAGAATCACAGTCTCCAGAGTCGGGAGACTGGTCAGTGTTTCCAGCCAGGCTGGGTCTTTGGCGAGGGCCCTGGGGCAGGGTCACTACAATAGAGTTTGGGGCTGTCTGTTGGGTCCATCTTGACATGGGAGCGAGAAATGTTTGGGCTAATCTTGTTCCACATTTTCCCACCCCCTCTCCTCAAGAGATGCCCTCATGGCACCGGACGACAGCACCGAATGGTTGCTGCAGCTGCTGACGGAGATCCAGTTGGAGCAGTTTTACAGCAAGATCCGCAATGAACTCCACGTGACGCGCCCGGGCCATTTTGATTACGTCAGGCCCTCCGACCTCGACCGCATTGGCATGGGGCGCCCAGGTAGGGGTCGTGGGTGAACTGGTGAGCGGGCAGAGGGCTCAGTGGACAGAGATTGTCAGGCATAATCAGGATTTCTGCACCTTGAGAGGCCTTTAGCGTATGTATCCCCAGAAACTGAGCTTTTGCCCACACAATCAAGTTTCTAGTCCTTAGGAACTATAGAGAGAAGATTTTCAGAAAATGCAAACAGAACTCGGTGTGAATTTCCAGAGGCTGACTCAACAGGACTTCCTGTAGTCAAAGATAGGCATTTCTTTATGTAACAACAAAGCCCACTCCTTTTCAAAGGTAAAAGGTAAAGGTAAAGGTTTCCCTTATTCGAAAGCCAGTCAAATACGAATCTAGGGATGTGGTGCTCATCTCCGTTTCCAAACCGAAGAGCCAGCACTGTCCGAAGACTTTTCCCCTGGTCACGTGGCTGGCATGACTAGATGCTGAGGCACACAGAACGCTGTTACCTTCCCACAGAAGCAGTACCTATTTATCTACTTGCAATTTCTTGCTTTCGAACTGCTAGGCTGGCAGGAGCTGGGGCCAGAGACGCATGCAGCACTCAGGTCTTGAACTGCTGAACCACTGACCTTCCGGTCTGCAGTTCAGCGTCTTAGCCACTTGAGTCACTGCAGCCGGGGTCAAATAATGGTGCCTTTCCTTCTTTACACCCCCACCCTGGCCTGTGCTAAACAATTCCAGAGATGATGCAGAAGAATTGCTCTGTGCATCTCCTGAAAGAAGTCAACATATTTATTTATTTGCAAAATGTACGTCCTGCCTTCCTGCCCTTACAAGGACCACCAAGGCAGCTAACAATTTAAAACGTTCCTGATAAAAATCATATTTTAAAACCATTAAAATCACCCCTCCAGATATACATTGTCAAGACAGAGTTAAAATACATACAAAACACAAAAGCCGCAATTAAAATGCTGGTTTAGGAAAGAGATATACTGGAGGGAACGTCAAACGAAACAGAAAAGCCGTCACCCACTGGCAGAAGACGGTGACAGAGAGGGGCAGACAAACCTCCCTGGGGAAAGAGTTCGAAAGCTTCGGTGCCATGGCAGAGAAGTTTGGGGATGCCAGTTTCCAGGTGGGACCCAGGGATCCCAGGAATTACAGCTGATCTGCAGACTGCAGAGGCCATTTCCCCTGGGAAAAAATGGCTGCTTTGGAGGGGGGACTGTACAGCACTGGACCACACTGAGACCCCTGTCCTCCCCAGGCGTCACCCCCAAATCTCCAAGGGTTTCCCGACCTGGATCCAGACAACCCTACTATGAAGGTCCCCTCCCACTGGTTGCTCAACCTCAGAAGACAGGGGGCCTCGAATTAGAACCTCTGGAGATGACCCTAGTGGTCCGGTGGGTTCCTAGGGCAGGTGTCCTCTTTGTCATAATAAAATATGGTATGAGAAATTTCGTCAAGCTTGACTGATGATTTGGTACCTTTTTCTCTTTTTAGGACAGAGGCGGTTAGAAGATGCCTTGAAGCGCCGGAAACCCCCAGGGCAGCGCCCCATTTCCTGGGTGTACAAGGTGTGTCTTTTACCCTCCCCTGGAAGAACCCCTCTCCCACAAACCTTCTGCTCAGTTTGGGGTAGTGGTTAAGTGCATGGACTCTAACCTGGGAGAGCCTGGTTTGATTCCCCACTCCTCCACTTGCACCTGCTGGATGGACTAGCCGTAGTTCTGGCACAGCTGTTCTGGAAAAAGAGCAGTTTCTGTCAGAGCTCTCTCAGTTCCACCTGCCTCACAGGGTGTCTGTTGTGGGGAGGGGAAGGGAAAGAGCTCCCATGGGCCTCCCGCTTGCTTCTGGGCTCAGTCCCTGATTTCGAAAGCCCTTCAAGGCCAAGGACCCACATAGCCAAGGACCACCTGTTGCCCCCCGTTTGAGGTTGCCGGCTTGGCATCGACTGCGGCCATTCCTTTTTCAATAGCCGTTCCCTCTGTATGGAACGAGACTGTGGCAGTGGGGAGGGAAAGCCACCATTCCAAAAGTTTTTAGACAGTGCTGTGAGGCCGTTTTTAATACAGAATTATAAGCTGCCATAAGGGGCATAAATATTTTGGTTAAATTATTACATTCCCTCTACCTGTTGTAGTGTAATGTGATGCCTTCTGTCACCTCTTAAAGGGCAGTTTCTGCGTGGAAGTCTGTGAGTCTGTTTTTCCTCCCATTCCCCACCATCACCCAAAAACCCTCCTTCTTTGGGTGCTTTTTTGGGCTGCTGGGAGAGGAAAAACCAGAAGGGACAGTTTACTTCATTTAATTTGGAATGGTTACAGATGTTAGCCTCAAGGAAAGATGCAAGGCCAGTTCTCCACCAAAGCCCGCCCCCCCCACACACTTGACTCCTTGGGGCGTCACAATGAGGAGGGCAGAAATGCCCCCCAGATGCAGGGTCCCCAGCTAGTCTGAGCCTGTGCCACTGCACTCTTGCAATTGTAGTCTGGTGGGCCCAGCCACACAACAGCTGCCACAGCCGACCCTCAGTCCCGCAGGGAAGGTTCTTGAGCTGTGGTAGCAGCCATGGCCAAAACAACATTTTTCAAAATCTGCCAAGCCAATCAAATCTCCAGGGGCCAATCAGAAGCCTTGCTGGGCAAAAGTGGCATCTGGCCCCACCCACTCTCTAAAAACACTTGATGGGCGGCAGGAAAGGTGAGCGTGGGTGGCGCAGATGCCTCCCCCCCTCCGCCCTAGGGAGGCAGGAGGGCAGGCCGGGGGTGGGGGGGAAGGAGAGGCGGCGACGGCCGGCTGACTGGCCACTGGACGCTCCATTTTCCCGGGGGTGGCTGAGCCCCCCCCCCCGGGAAATTTCGGGGGGGGCTCGAGCCCTCGAGCCCCCCCGTAGTTGACGCCCATGCCGAGGGTCTCCACTTGCTCCCAGCCATCAGCAGAAGAGAAGCCAATGTTGGATCAGGGGCCCACCCAGTCCCACACTCTGGGTCACACAGTGGCCAGAAACACCAGGTGCCCTCAGGAGGTCCAGCAGTGGGGCCAGGACACTAGGAGCCCTCCCACTCTTGCCCCCCCCCCCAAGCACCAAGAATAGAGAGCATCACTTGCCCCAGACCGAGAGTTCCTATCTATGCCTTGTGGCTACAGATGGCAGTAGTGCCATCTCAACCCAAATAAGTCAGGCAGGAGGGAAGGGCTGGGAAGGGAGGCCCCGGAGACGGTTGGCGAGGGTGCTTCTCAGAGCCCAGACTGCCACCGTCACACTCTCCCTTGCCCCTTCTGCCCCTGTCAAGATGTTAACCGGAGGGAAAAGTGCAGAAAACGAAGACGCCCCCGCCTGCCAGCCTGCCACGCCCCGCATGGATCCCGACGTCTCCCTCAAGTGCCTGATCAGCGAGTGGGATTTGGCGCTGCGTGAGCGCCTTGGGGACGGCTGCTTTGGGGTGGTGCATCGTGCCGAATGGCACACCCCTGGTGGAACGACGGTGAGGATCCCATTCCTCTTTCTGTAACCTGATTTATGCCAATAACGGTGTACGCATGTATGTATGAGTAGCCTGTTCTGCTCGCCAGCCGACTGGTTACCTGACCTTCTTGCTGGGGGAGGGGGGGTGCGTCTCGTCCGATTGCTTGTGCTCCTCCTGGGGCAGGGGGGGGGACACTCTGGGCTGACTGCAGGCGGGGGGGGGGGGGCGGTTTCAGTAGACTGTTGTTATTCTTCTCATGCAGGTTGGATCTTCCCCCCTCATCCCTTTATAGCCATCCAGTGACCCTGGCCATTGATAAATGGCTATTACCTATGGCTGCTTAATGGAACCTCCATGTGCAGGAGCAATATATCTCTGAGTGTCAGATGCCTGGGGAAAACAGGGAATCCTGCTACCTCCATGCCCTGCTTCTAGGCTTTGTAGCTTTCGGTTTGGGTTGTCAACTCTGGGTTAGGAAATTCCTGGAGATTTGGGGTGGAGCCTGGGGAAGGTGGGTTTGGGGAGCGGAGGGGCCTCAGTGGGGTATAATGTCATAGACTCATCCTCCAAAGCAGCCATCTTCTTCAGGGGGACTGAGCTCTGGAGATCAGCTATAATGCCAGAATATCTCCAGGCCCACCAAGCGGTTGGCAACTCTACATTGCCAAAAAAGAAGTTAGACTAAATGGCCAGATTTTGCCAAAGGTCTGATCCCCTTTTATTCATATCCCCCTGTGCAGCTCCCCACTCCACCCCACTCTTGACAGAGCCCCCCCCCCCGGGGGAAGGGAAGGAGACTGTAAGCCGCTGTGAGACTCTGGGTGAAGGGTGGAGTATAAATCCAAGTCTTCTGCTTCTCCTCCTCCTCCTCCTCCTCCTCCTTCAGTGGACACCCATGGGCCAGTTTCTGCCTATCCTGCCTTGCAGGGTTGTTGTGGGAGCGAAATACAGGAAGAAGGAAAGCCACAAAGGCCAGAAGGAAGGGGGGGGGATTAACTGTGATAAACTGCGAAATCCCAATGTTCGTCTGTCTGCCCCCCCCCCCCCCAGATTCCGGTGGCAGTGAAGTCTCTGCGTTCCGACGTCTCGTCCGACCCCGGTGCCCTCATCGACTTCCTGAACGAGGTCAACGCCATGTGCTGCCTGAACCACCCCAACCTCCTTCGCCTCCACGGGGTGGTCCTCACCCAGCCCCTCAAGATGGTAAGGGGGACGGGGGGGAGAGGACACCAGCTGGAGACCTGTGCTTTCCCTGGGGGTCAGGAGGGCTAGAGCAGCAGGAAGCTGAGCACCGGGACGCCCAGGTCCTAGGGAGAAGGTGCAGGAGGGACTCAGGACCTCTGGGGCTGGCCTGACACATCATGCTGCCCTGGCCCCGGGTTCGAATCCCAACTTCCCACTTGGGTGACCTTCAGCCCGTCACAAGCTCACAGCCTGGCCTACCCCAAAGGGTTGTTGTGCAAAAGCAGAGGAGGAGAGAATGACGTTCCAACTGTGGGGAGAAAAGTGGGAGAGAAATCAGTTCATAAAATGCATCGCCCCTTCCTGCTGTTGACCTTAGGGAAATTCTCCAGCACAGCCCTGCTGAAAGGAAGAGGAGGCGTGGGCCCCCTTCTGGGCGCCCACATTCCTCAGGAGCAGGCAGGACCTGGGATCAGGACCCCTTGGACACCTTCTTCTCCCTCCCCACAGGTGACGGAGCTGGCCCCCCTGGGCTCACTGTACGACCACCTCCGCCCACCCTTCCCCCTCCACCGGCTCTGGAGTTACGGCCTGCAGGTGGCCAAAGGCATGGCCTACCTGGAAGCCAAGCTCTTCATCCACCGCGACCTGGCCACGCGCAACGTCCTCCTGGCCTCCGAGGAGCATGCCAAGATCGGCGACTTTGGACTTGTGCGGCCGCTCACCAGCAAGAGTGACCGCTACATCATGTCCGCCCATCGGCGCATCCCCTTTGCTTGGTAAGAAGAGTCTTAAATCCCCCCCCCCCCGGGCATTGTGGCGGTGGAACTACAACACACACACCCCTCCCCACGACTGCGACCCTGAGCCGCTTCCAGCCCTTTCCCTGTTATTTGCGCACAGAGAAGATTAGGCAAGAGTCTCGACTGATTGTCCTGTGGGATAAAGGTAAAGGTTTCCCTTGCTCGAAAGCCAGTCGAATACGACTCTGGGGATGTAGTGCTCATCTCTGTTTCCAAGCTAAAGAGCCAGCGCTGTCCAAAGACGTTTCCATGGTCATGTGGCCAGCATGACTGGACACCGAGGCGCACGGAACACTGTTACCTTCCCACCAAAGTGGTACCTCTTTATCTACTTGCAGTTTCTTGCTTCCAAACTGCTAGGCTGGCAGGAGCTGGGGCCAGAGACGGGAGCTCACTCCGTCACGCGGCACTCGGGTCTCGAACTGACGAACTACCAACCTTCTGGTCTGCAGTTCAGCGTCTTAACCGCTTGAGCCACTGCAGCCCCTTCCTGTGGGTTACCGGGGCCAAATCTGAGCAAGAGCTGAGCTCCAGATCAAGGGACGTGTGAAGCGAGAGGAAAGGGAACAGTGGCTCTCTTAGGGCTGCCAACTCTGGACTGAGGAATCCCTGGAGATTTGGGGGTGGGGAGTGCGACACAGGGAGGGGGAAACAAACTTGACCCAAAAACTGGAATCAAGAACCGCAAGGGTAAGAAAGAAGGCTGATATGGGGCCAATATTAAAAACCTAATTAAAAAGTCTAATATACAAAAATACATATGTTTATTAGAAAGGCCGTTAAAAACAGACAAGGGCCCAAGGAAAGCCTCCTTGTAGAAAAGTCCAAGCGGCCTGGACACAAAGGGCCGGTGCGACTTGACGCGTTTCAGCCCTGTTCACATTCAGTTTCCTTTTTTCTACAGCTTTCCTTTTCTTGGTCCTGTATTGGTTATCTTATTGTGATATGTTAGATTGTACCGTGTGCACCTCCAACTGTCTGACCTCTGAAGAAGGGCCCCCCCCCCCAATAGGGTGGAAACGCATCAGGTGATTCGCACCGGCCCTAGGGTTGCCAGCCTCCAGGTGGGGCCTGGGGATCTCCTGCTTTTACAACTGATCTCCAGCTGACAGAGATCAGCTCCCCTGGAGAAAATGGCTGATTTGAAGGGTGGACTCTATGGCATTGGACCATGCTGAGGCCCCTCCCCTCCCCCAAACCCCGCCCTCTCCTGGCTCCACCCCCAAAGTCCCCTGGTATTTTCCAACCCAGACTTGGCAACCCTAACCGGCCCTTTGTGTCCCGGTCCCTTGGACTTTTCAAGGAGGAGGCTTTCCTTGGGCCCTTGTCTGTTTTTAACGGCCTTTCTAATAAAGACATATTTTTGTACAAGTTTTCACTCGGTTTTTTAATCTCAGCCCTATATTGGACTTCTTTCTTACCCATGCGGTTCTTGATTTGGGGGTGGAGCCTGGGGGGGGCAGGATTTGAGGAGGGGAGGGGCTCCCGGGGGTAGAATGTTGTGAAAGTCACCCTCCAAAGCTGCTGTTTTCTCCAGGGGAACTGATCTCTGCAGTCTAGAGGTCAGTCTGGAGATCCGTTGTGATTCTGGGAGATCTGCTGAGATCCTTCCCCAAACCCTGCCCTCCCCAGGCTCCACCCCCAAATCTTCAGGAATTTCCCAGACCTGGCAACCATGGGTCCACCACGTTCTGAAGATTGCAAATGGTTTGCTTCACATGTGCCGGTCCTCCTTTCCTCCCTCTCCTGACACACAAATGTGTGTTCTCAAACTCTGGCTGACAACAGCTATATTCCAAAACTCCCCGTTGCTCAACGTTAAGGAGGATTAGGTTGAGGGTTTCTGGTTTGCCAGTTCTGACTTGCAGCTGACCTCTTGCAAAGCTTCTTTCAAGGAGCCGGCTGGCAGAGGAGCTTTGCTTTTCTCCGGCGGTTTAGGTTTTGCAAAGTTGATTTTAGTCAGCAGAAATCCTTGCAAGCTCGGCCTCTGTGGGTCTTATTCTGCAGAGGACCTGAGGTCTTGCAGTGTGCTGTGTTTCTGCATCCCAAATTCTGACTCCCCAAGTTCCCGTGGGGATTCAGTGGAGGGGAGCGCACACTTAGCTTTGGAACTCTTGCTGTTAGTTACTCTGCCTCTCCCTCCCAGGTGTGCCCCGGAGAGCTTGCGCACAGGGGTTTTCACCAGCGCGTCTGACGTCTGGATGTTCGGGGTCACCCTCTGGGAGATGTTCTCCTACTGCGAAGAGCCGTGGATGGGCTTCTCCGGGCGTCAGGTGAGGTGAGATCAGGGCTCCTGGAAGTTGCCGCTTCCTGTTCTGTGCCTCCCCAGGCTTGTTGCTGGTGAGTCACATATTTGGGTGAACATACCGGTTCCTCTCGGCCCTGTGACCTGGACAGCGCTGATCCCAATCTCGTTCAGCCAGGAAGTCACCCAGCAGCCTCGGGCAAAGCCTCCCAAATAGGAGATTAGGGGGCTAACAACACAGGCCTTCTTGACAGGGCGTTGTAAGAATTCCTGAGCATCGGGTGGCACTTAATTTAATTGACCTTCACCCTGGGAATTTATGCCCTAATTTATTCGATCCAGACCCGACTCCATTCATATGGTCTCCCAGAGTCTCTCTTCAATGCATAGCCCTTTCAGCAGTCCAAGTGTTTGACAAATATGGATCCTTCAAACAGTCTGGTAAGGTAGGCCCATGCCACTGTCCTCAGGTTGCAGGTTGGGGAGGCAGTAGCGCTGCCAGCCTCCAAGTGGGGCCTGAGGATCTCCCGCTTTTACAACTGATTGCCAGAAGACAGAGGTCAGCTCCCCTGGAGGAAATGGCTGCTTTGAAGGGCGGGTTCTGTGGCATTGTACCCTGCTGAGGCCCCTCCCCTCCCCAAGCCCCGCCCTCTCCCGGATCCACCCCCAAAGTCTCCAGGTATCGTCCAGCCCAGGCCTGGCCCTAGGAGGCCAAGAGAGTGAGACTGAGGTCTCTCCCGCTGAGGAGTTCATGGCAGAGGCAAGGCCCAAAGACCTCTGCAAGAGTGGGAGACATTTGAGAGCTGAAGTGCTGCTTTAGACATGGGTGGAAAATTCACATTTTCTCTGTTTCTTGGCATTAAAAAAAAAATCCATGCAAATGGAAGAGCTGCGCAGTTTGCTCCTTCTCTTTGCCGGCTTGTTGGTTTCTGCTTCCAGGGAATTTTTCACATGGGGCACAGCGACCGACCACGCAAGATGGGGCTTTTTCTCCACAGCAGCATTGAGACTCTGGAACTCCCTGCCACAGGAAGTTCTCCTTGCTCCTTCCCTGCCAGCATTCCGCTAGCAAGCCCAGGGGCTGCTTTTCGAGCAAGACTTGTGTGGCATTTTTCTCCCATCTCTTGATTTTTTTTAAAAAAAAGTTCTCCTCCATGGATGTTGCAAGTTTGATCTGGGTCTTAATGGGCTGTTAATCAATTGCAGTTTGCTGATTCAGGGACCGTTATGAAATCAAAACGTGGGAGATGCCGTTTGCTGAAACACTGATCAACACCAGCCTTCCTCCTCCGCTTTATCTCCAGATCATGCTGAAGATCGACAGAGAGGGGGGGCGGCTGGAACGCCCTGATGACTGCCCCCGGGGCATCTACGCCCTGGCGCTGAAATGCTGGGCCCACAACCCGGAGGAGCGGCCCCGGTTCCGGGAGATTGTCAGCTTGTTGCAAGAGGTGAGAGTGGTGATGGAACGTGCCGGTGCAGGGGGTGACCGACCGCAGTGATCTCGTGTTTTGCATCCGAAGGAAAATTTTGTCATCTTTCAGATTTTGCATTTGGGTGCAAAAGTTGGCTTACCCCAGAGTAAGTCAACGGAGGCCATCTTTGGAGGCTCTGCTCTGGGCGAGGGTTGCCCAGGTTTGGACGGGGAAATTCCTGGTGATTCAGGGGTGAAAATTGGGCTGCCAGGCTGGGCTGGGCAGGATTTGGGGAAGAGGAGGGACCTTAGCAGCGTCTAAAGCCATAGAGTCCACTTCCCAAAGCAGCCGTTTTTCTCTGTCATTTGGAGATCAGTTATCTTTCCAGGAGATCTCCAGGTCCCACCCAGAGACTGGTGACTTTTAGAGCTGGGAGTAGTTGGGGGGAGGCAGAAGTCGTCTTACATCCCTCTTGCGCAAAGAGGAAGTTTTGGCCCATCCTCCGGCTGCTGGCCCGCCTGAGCATTCCTTCTTGGGCGGGGTGGCACCTGACACTCCGCCTGTCCTCCCCCCCCCCTTTCTCGCCCCAGCTCCGTCCCAAGGAAGTGAAGGCTGCCCAGGAGCTGAGCGAGCCCGGATGGCTGCGCCTGGAGCCAAACGACACCGTCACGGTAATTGACGGCAGGTGAGTCAGGAGCCGGAGTGGTTCTGGAGGGAGAGGGGCCTCCTGAGACGAAAAGGCCTCTCTGAAGGCGCCCGTTCGGCCTCAGCCGGCCACCGTTCTCTGGCCAAGCCCCCCCACTCAGAGTGCAGTGATGCTCCTCCAGCCTCTCAAGAGGTCACCGCTGCAGGGGACGAGCGGCCGGCCTCCCCTTCTGGGACCTGTCAGATCTCAGAAGCTGAGGAGGGTCGGCCCTGGCTGGGTCTGGGATGGGAGACCACCAAGGAAGGCTAGGGTGGCTGTGCAGAGGCAGGCAAGGGCAAGCCACCTCTGTCCATCTTGTGCCTTGAAAGCCCCACCAGGGGTCTCCATAAGCCCGCTGTGACTTGATGACCCTTTCCACGCCCACCGGAGTTTCACTGTTTGGGCAGGTGGCAACCAGAGAGAGGGGGTCTTTCTAAGGTAGTTCCTCATTCATGGGCTGTCTGCCCTGCAGAGATTCTGGCGGGAGCCTCAGGGTACCTTTCTGGGCCCCAGGTTTAAGAACAGACTTTTTTGTTTGTTTCCGCTTCCCCTTGTGTTGGTCTCAACGGCCAGCTGGTCTCTTTGCTTGGTGCTCGGCGGGGTTTTTTATACCCTTCTAAAAAGCAGAATGTAACTTTTAAAAAAAGTTTGTTCCCATTGCGTCATCCACGTACGGACACTTTAACAGAATAAAATAATAAGCAAGTGAGAAGACAGGTCAGGGCTCTGCCCCAAGGAATGTACAGTCTCGACTTTGACAGGGTGGGGTTTTGTTTTCGCCTGGGGCCTTGCTCATTTATTTATTTGTTTTAATTCTTACATCCTGTTTGTGAGCACAAATCTGGGCTATCAAAGCATCCAAGAAGGGGGGGGGATCATTCTCTTGGGAGGGGGCTGGGGGGGGGCGAGGTTATGCACTGGGGCGCTCTCTCACACACATCCTCCCCCCCTCTGCCTTCTTTCCCAGTCCTGATTCATCCAGCTGGCGTGGACAGAACAAGCGGACACTCAGAGTCGGCCCCTTCCCCTCGTCCGTCCTGGTGCCAGAAGAAACAGCGCCCCCTTCTGGAAGCCCTCACATCAGCCTCCCGCTACGCAGCTCCTTTCTCCACCTGGCTCATGGGGACGTGGAACCGGACCGGAGCTGGGGGGCCCCAGACCGGATGGAGTACGTGAGGGGGGGAGAGCTGAGTCCAGTCTTTCAGGGCTAGTCCCGATGCTGGGCGCAGGGAGAAGGTGGGGTAATGCCCCCACATTAGAACTTTCTCTAGGGTTGCCAACTCTGAGATGGGAAATTCCTGGAGATTTGGGGGGGGGTGGAGCTTGGGGAGGGCGGTGTTTGGGAAGGGGAGGGGCCTCAGTGGAGTATAAAGCCAGAGAGTCCACCCTTCAAACCAGCTTTTTTTCTCCAGGAAAACTGATCTCTGTCATTTGGAGATCTCCAGGCCCCACCTGGAGGTTACAACCATAGAAAGAGAGTATCACGGAAACAACTAAAACAAACAAGATTAAACCGTGATGGAATAACGCATAATGATGACTTACAAATTCATTTTTATAATTTTATATAACTTCCACAGGAACAGTGCCAAACCTATGAAAATATTCAATGCGTTCCATAGAAAAACACAATCTCCATTTGTTATTTATTCAGAAAATCCACCCAGTAGTGTTAAGTTCTAATCGTGGAGGGAAGGGTCTTCTTAAGAAGTGTGTGGGGGGGTGCCTTTCACACCTCGGCCGTATATACAGATCAAAGCAGCTTCGAATCCTGTTGAAAAAGCGTCAATTGATAGCTGCAACTGAACATAAGAATATGTTGGTGCTGCTCCCTTCTCTAAAAGTTGCTGAAGCCACAGTCTCGCATAGCAACTATTTCAAACAAACCTCAGGCCGCTCCTTGGCATCAGTTGGGCAGGTGCTGGGCACCACCCAGTTAAATACACAAACAAATAAATTTGTACCCCGGCCTTTCTCATCTTCACAGCAACCCTGTGACTTAGGCTAGGCTGACAGCGAGTGACTGGCCCAAGGTCACCCAGCAAGCATCCATGGCAGTGATTTGAATCTGGGTCTCCTAGTCCGACACTCCAGCCAGATGGGGAAAGTATCTTCTGCCAGCCACATGCATGTGTGAAAGGCTGCCGATGGGAAGGCGGGATCGTGACTCGGAGGGCCGAATAGCGGCCACTGTGCTGATAGCAAATAATATTGTTAACAAAGGGGCTGCTGTGTTTGCTCCTCTAGGAAGAAACCAAAAGCCACGGGAGGGAATGTTGGGGGTCAGAAGCGAGCCGAGGCCCAGCAACTCCTGCGCTTGACACGTGAGTATCTTCTTGGCCAGCTCCCCCGCCCAGGACAGAAACAGAACCCAAGAGTTCTTGGTCCTCTTTCCTACAGTGGAACTCACACCCTCACTGTGTGTTTTTCCCTTTAGGCCTCTCCAAAAGTTTGGAGTCCATTTCTGAATTCAGTGTCCTGCGGAACAAACCCCGGATCCCCCCCTTCAAGCCAGACAACCCCTCTGCCATCTCCCGCCGGCGTTTCAGTGACCTGCCCGGCCCTTTCCCGTCTGCCCAGCCCCCCGAGCCTCGAGCCCCCAAGCTGGCTGCCCGACTCCCGAACTCAGCCCTCCCTTCTTGGGCTCTGCCCAAACCTGACTGCCCGCCCAGTGCCAGGGAGAAGGAGCTGCGGCCTCCCCGGACTGCCCCCAAAGGAGCCATGGGGCCCCCCACAGCCCCCTCTGTTGGGCAACGACCGACTACAGATGTAGAGAAGAAAATCAAGGAGGTGAGGATGCCCATTGGCCAGGGGGGACAGACCCAGCCACAAAGGCATTAAGGAAATGGGGTCTTTTACTTGTTGGTGACATTCTGGAGAGAGGGGGATGCTTCCTGGAGGGCTGATAAGTCCTGCAGCCAACTGAAGCTGTTTTCCTCCACCTCCTATGGCTACAGTTCCCCCTCCCACCATACAAGGGCTGCATAAAAATGTAAAGTGATAAGATTGTTGCATGCTACCGCAATATATTGCAACAATGCCCTTGTTCTCAGGTTTATGGGCCTTTTTGTTGTGAAGTTATAAAATGAAACGTGCAGCCTGCTATAGATTGTTGTGATGTTACTATACTATTGTGATTTAACAATTTCTGAATTTTTAAAAAAGTGAGACGGGGGAAAGGCAGCCGTGGGTAAGGAAAATGACACAATGGGGTATGACCAGCAAAACCGTATCCCTTCTCATCCATGTGGCGTCCGAAGGTGTTTTTCTGTCAAAGATTGTATCAAACCAGGTTTTGGAAAGAGGGCAAAGTGAGGGACCCAAGCCCATGAAGCTGCGTCCTGAGTCCAGACTGTTGGCCTGTCAAGGCTAGAATAGTCTACTCTGAGTGGCAGCTGCTCTCCCCATCTCAAGCGGAGTTCTTTCCCATCTCCGACTATCTGCTCTTTTTGACTGGAGATGCTGTCAGGGATTGAACCTGGGCAAAGAAGCATGGTTGTGTGTGGGGGACTCCAGGTCAAGGCTCCAGTGAACACCCCTCCCCACTGTCTCTCAGCGTAACCTACCCCCAAGACTCTTCTGCACCCCCCAGGGCTCCTTGGGCAAAGAGCAGGGCAGCCTGCATGGACAGAAAGGGGCCTTGGGTGCAGAGGAGCAGGCAGCCCCAGAACAAGTGGGTCTAGACTGCCAGTCTCTTCTGATCCCCCCATCTCGCCTCTGCTCCCCCCCAGGTACAAGAGCGGGTTCATGGGGTGACCACGGAGGAATGCCGCGAAGCCTTGCGACTGCACAACTGGGACCCACAGAAAGCCACCCAGATGCTGAAGGTATATGGGCCTGGTTTGCTGCTAGCCTACCGGCCACAGGAGAGACCCAGCCCCCCTCCCCGGCGCCGCCTTTGGTCCCTAGAGAGTGACACACCAAGAGCTGGTTTGATGTTTCACCGTCTGAATTAAACTGGGGGAGGTGACGGAATAATTTTGTGGCCAACTTTTCGATGAGCAGAAGGGGGGCTCAGCACTGCGCTGGAATTTTTGCATGTACCGCCCCCCCCCGTCCACCAGGGTTGCTGGCCTTCCTCCCCCCCCTCTGACACCCTCCCCCCTCTGCCCAGGTGGACCAGCTCTTCCACATCGGCTCCTACTCCCGGGAGGAGTGCCGTCGGATTCTGGAGCGGCACCGCTGGAACCTGGCCATGGCCTCCCGCTACGTCCTCAGCAAGGGGCTTCGGGCCTGAAGCAGAATCCGCCTCCGCTTCTTCCTCCGAGCAGCCTTCCTCCAGCACAGTGGGAGGGGGGAGGCCTGCTGGGCCAGAGGCACTGCTCCTCCCGCAGGGGACCCAGGCGTCCTGGCTCCCTCTGCCCCCCAAAATGAATCTTGCCTCCCCAGTCCTGCAGCCCAGAGAGAAAGCTCTTGCCCAACGCTCAGTCCCCGAGTCCTGCCTCCACCAGACGGCTGTTCAGAGACTGCAAATTCCACTTCCACTGCCTCTTCCTTTGGCTTGCGGTACCACATTTACTGTCCGAGATTTCTGGCATGCACCCAAAAGATTTCCGGCATGCCTCACTTCAAAGAGGACGTGGACAGAATGGAGTGGGTGCAGAGGAGAGCGACAAGGCTGGGGGCCTTGGGAAGGTTCAGTCCGGAGAAGAGGTGGTTGAGGGGGGACCAGATTGCTCTCTTGACGTCTTAGAAGGGCTGCCACTTAGAGGAGGGCAGGGAGCTGTTCCTGTGGGCCGCAGAGGAGAGGACTCGCAGGAATGGGTTTCAATTATGGGCGGGAAGGTACCAGCTGGAGACTCTTACCCCGCTGTCATTCGTTGCAAGGGGCTTGGGGCAGCCTCCCCCCCCCCCCCCCCGGTGGATCGTGCCCGCTGTGTAAATGCGCAATTATTATGTGCATGGAATCTCCTCCGCTGCCCTCCAAGGAGCAGCTTGGCAAAGAGCTGCTTTAAAGCCAGCAATGCCCAGCAGCAGATGGAAGGTGTTTCATCATGGAGACTCCCGTTTTATCCATTTGTGGTGCCAGCGGATGGGGCTAAGTGCCGCCCGCCACAAGGGCCTGCCTTGGCTCTTGCCCACAGTGGCACCAGTCCAGGAGGGAATGCCCGTCACCTGCCGTGAAGAGACTCCTTTGCCCCAGAGCATTTTTGGCCCAGTCCCACAATGACTGCCCTCCATTTGTCTGGGCTGCACCACTTCTGACTCTGGGTGGGGCTGCCCTGAGAGAGTGCCCCACCATCCCAAGCAATGGTCCTTCAGAAGGAGATGCCACCGGGTCAAGGAAGGCCCTGCCTGACACAGAACCAGCCTCGATTTCCCGCTCACGGCGAGAACGAATGCAGAGGGCAGCTGCCATCAGGGGCTCCTTGGCAGTAACACCCGTGTGCGTGTTTAGGGGCTGGGGGGGGGGGCAACTTCTGTAAATACATCTGAACAAATACACTGCCTTTCTGTAAATACCTTTTGGATGCAGGTGTGTTCATTTGCCTGAAAAGAAAAGCCTCACTGGCTTGTGCATCTCTGCGCCTCGGCACCTATTCAGCAGCTGGGTGTGGAAATGCTCCGCATGGGGAAAGGGACACGGAGCGGTAACATCTACACGCCTGTGGGAAGCTCCTGACTGTGGTTGCCCAGAGGCTGAGGCCTCCCACCAGACCTCCAGCCAACACCAAGTCTGTCTTGCACTGCAAAGGACTCCTCCACCTTCAGAGGCACGAAGCCGCTGAAGCCCAGAGCCAGGAGGCAACACCAGGGGAAGGCCTCGGCCTCTATGGCCTGTGGTTGGTCCTCCGGAGGAACTGGCTGGCCCCTGGGTGAGACGGGATGCTGGACTAGAGGGACCCTCACTGGTCTGACCCAGCAGGGCTCTTCTGATGCTCTCAAAGCAATACACAAGCCAAAGAGGTGGAGTCCCTTTGGCGGCAGGGCCTACTCTGATCAACCAGTGGCACACAGACACACCCACCCACCCTCCCTCCCTCCCACTGTTCTCATTTCCATTCATTGTCTTCTGTTTCCACAAAGCCGCTGCTACAGGCTCTGCCTGACCAGGGCCCATCCCAAAATGGGTATCCGGGGAGAGGCCTGGTCTTGGGAAATCCCCTGGGAGGAGGGGGCTGCGAGGGTGAGCCCAGCCAGGGTGAATCAGAAAAGGGAGTGCCGAGACAACGGACCAAATTCTAGCTACATTTATTCTTTGGTATGCCTCAGAGGAACAAATCACTCCCCTTGTCCAAAGAGAGATATTCTTCTCCCCCACCCCCCCTTCGCCACTGGCTGACCGAATGACCGGCACTGTCTGGTCAAGAAGGCCTATTCTGGTTGACCAAAGTGGCTCCTCTTCCGGCAGTCTGGGTCAGCCCCCTTCTGTGCCAGCTGTCCTCCACGTCGGAGCTGGCCACGCTTTGGCACCCACAAGCCACTTCAACGGCGCCGGGGGTCTCCGCTCAGCCGGCCCTCCTCCATCCCCTCCAGCCGAGGCAGACTTCCGTCCAGCTTGTCCTAAAATCTTCCCGTTACACATTCCAACTTCACCCCTGCCGGGGTGACTCTAAAAGACCCCTTTCCCCCAGCCCTGGCTCCATCCGAGAACAGGCATAAGACTTAAATATATAAAATATATACAGAATAGAATAATTATGCAAGCATCTAGTTGCCTTGGTGGGGGAGGGCGGCCTGCCCTGCTGTGGAACACCCACCCACCCACACACACCAGACCTGACATGAAAAACACCACACACACACACACACGCACGCACCCCCCCCCCCCCAAGCTCCCTCAAGTATACAGAAGAGGGAGCCCTGCCCAGGTTCAGTGGTTAAGGCAATGCGGCATGGAGGAGAAGTCACAAGGCCCCCCCAAGGCAGGGGAGGAGCCCCGAGACCTGAGGGCACCCCCCCCCCACACACACACAGGGCTGCTGCCCCAACTCTCACACATTAATCCCACTAAGCTTCTGCAGGCCCAGAAAACTGAAGCACCAAGGAGGAGAGAGACCTGGAGCTTGCAAGGCACATGGACTGCAGGCTGGAACAGCAGCCCCCCGCCCCCGTGAAAACCTCCCTGCAAGTAGAAAACCAGCCCAGAGTGGCAGCCGAACCTCTCTACCTGTGGAACTAGTTTTCCTGTTGCGCAGAGCTCGGCATGCAAAGGGCCTTTTAAAGCTGGGATCGGCCTCTGGAGTCTCAAGCGGTGCAGTCGGTTCTGGCTTTTCTGCTCTCGGGCGAATGGCCTCCCGGCGTGGGAGAAGCCAGCCACGGGTCAACGGGATGCTCTCCCCTCCAGCTTTACGTTCGGTTGGACTCCAGCCCATTCTGCATTACCCCCGTCAGGTTCCACGGAATCTTTATGGGGCACTTTAAGATCTTGGCTGGGTGTCTGCCCTGGGAACTGATCATGCTCACGGTCCAAGCCCAGCCCCACAGCTCACTTCCGCATTAATGAGTGCTGGCCCGGTGGACCACCTTCAGAACCTTTCCCTGCCCTGCTCCCTTGCTTCCTCAAACGGGGAAACGATCTTGAGCCAAGCAGCGACTGAATGGCCACCAGGCTGGTTCTCAAGCAGGCCTCTCACTGTGTTGTGCTCCTTCAAATCCACCCGCAGAAAACCCAGTGGGAGAGACACACGCACTGACGCTCACACACATACACACAGAATTATCGACACAGACACCCAAGGCGGGGACAGTCTCCTGGCACTCCCACACACGAATCAAGGCCACCGTGCTCACACCGCCCCCCCCCCCCCCGGTAAGAACTGGAATGCAGCTCCTCGGGGCCGGAGGGGAGGAGAGAGCTGGATCCCGCGACCTTCTAGCTTGTGATCACTGAACTCCGCTGCCCGACTTCACCGGTCTTTTCGAAGAACACGAAATCCTGCAGATGGACGGGAGAAAAAAACCAGTTGTTCTAGAAGTCACAGCCTCCAGCCTCCCCTGGTGCAAGAGATGCAGGAGGGGCAGGCGCCCGAGAGCCAGGGTGATTTAATGGCTAAAATGTCGGACTACGAACTGGGAGACCCAGGTTCAAATCCGCAGTCTGCCGTGGGCGACCTTGGGTGAGTCGCACCCTCTCTGCCTCACCTACCTCACAGGGTTGTTGTGAATATAAGATAGGGGGAGAGGAGAATGATGTAAACTGCTTTGGGTCCCTGTTGCAGAGAAGGGTGGGGGTAGAAACAAAGCGATTAATTAAATAAATAAATTCTGGGGAGGACTGCCCCATGGTGGGAGAAAGGGCCCGAAAGGAAAGGTGGCATCTGGCAGATGGGGTGAGCTGGGGGCCCCACGTATGCTTCCCCAGCAGGCCTGGGAGGGGGAGAACTCCTGCATGGGACACACGACCCCCCCCCCCCCAGGGTTCAGTCCCCGACATCTCCAGACGGAGGCTCCCGGGCAGCAGGCAACACTTCCCAGGTGCCCAACACTTAGAATGCAGCCCAAAGCTGGAGGGACCCAGGCTATTTTCTCCCTCTAAGCTGCAGAGTCATTGTGAGCTACCAGCATTCTACTTTGTGAGCTCCTGGCATTAAAGTCATGAGCTAGCAATTTGGTTGCTGCATAAATCAGTTTGCTCTGGAGCTCTCCTCCCTGGGCTGAGACAAAAAGGTGTGAGCCGAAGGCTAAAAAACTGTGAGCTAGCTCACACGCACTCAGCTTAGAGGGTACACTTGGCAGAAGGCAGCTTGACACTGGGCAAAGGGGCAAATCCAGACCCTTTGCCACGGGGCAGTGCTTCCTGGAACCAATGGGAGGGATCACCTCTGCAGGAGGTCTGCCAACCTCCAGGTGGGGCCTGGGGATCTCCAGACGATAGAGATCTGTTCCTCCTGGAGAAAACGGCTGCTTCGGAGAGCGGACTCCATGGCATTAGGCCCACCGAGGGCCCTGCCCCTCTCTGATCTTTGCCCTCCCAAGGCTCCACCCCCCAAAGTCTTCAGATCCCCCAACCTGGAGGGACTAGCACCGTTAGGCGGGAAGGAGAAAACTACTGACGTTTGGCCAACCCAAGTCAAAGTCTCCCATTCTGATCTCCTTGCAAAAAAGTTACGTTCTCCGAATTTAACATGACTAGCCTAGTGGTCGGAGCTTATGCTCCCAGGGGGGCCAAACTCACAATGAGGAAGCAGGCCCCGAGTAGCACGGCCTTGACCTTCACGTCCAGGTCCATTGGGAACTGGATCCCAAAGTTGTCTGTGTCGGTGAAGACCTCCTTGAGGAGGCCGCTCCACTGCTTGCTGATCCGCCCCACGCCACGCGACTCGTCCCGGGTCTTCACCTGCAGGCGGAAGGGATCGTGCCATCAGTTACCACCCGGTGGTGCGGGAAAGGATCTCAGAGGCCACGCTCCTCACGACAAGAGACGACAGTCCAGTGGCCTGTAGCTCCACTGGCGAGTCGAGAGAAGCAAGCTCCGTATCAGCCAGTCCCAGGAAGAGACTTTTCCAGCTCCACCCAACACAGGAAGTCAAATCACCAAAACTGGTTTCCTAAAGGCCCTTTTCAAAGTGCTATTCTCCAAAGAAAAAGCTATTTGGCTTTTTATAAAAGAGGAGAGGTCCATCAGTGGCTATGAGCCACAAGGTCTAGATAGGAACTCTTGATCTGGGGCAAGTGATGCTCTGTATTCTTGGTGCTTGGGGGGGGCGCTACAGTGGGAGGGCTTCTAGTGTCCTGGCCCCACTGCTGGACCTCCTGAGGGCACCTGGTTTTTCTGGTCACTGTGTGACAGAGTGTTGGATTGGAGGGGCCACTGGCCTGATCTAACATTGGCTTCTCTTATGTTCTTATGAGCCAGGAAAGGGTGCATCTGAGCATGTGCAGAATGCCCCCCACAAGACTGGCAGAGCCCTCTGCTCTCTCCCCCCTTTCTCCCCTGTGCTGTATAAGCACCTCAAAATTGACGTCGCCACCACAGCGAAAGACGAAACAGGGGCCCAACACTCGCAAAACCGTCTCCCTCTCGGCATTCTGGATGGAGAACTTGGGTGTGAAGGGGTGCCACGTCTGGACCACGTACCCGATCGTGATTCCAGGAGGACACTGCACTTCCATCTGCATGGAGGAGAAAATCATTTTGCGTGAAACAAAAGAGCAACACCCTCCTCCCGGGTCAGGTTGAATGCACCATTCCCACCCACCCCCAGGAACTCTTTCTCTTCCTTCGAAATCCACAGCCAGTGCTGAGGCAGAAATCGAGGTCAGACGAAGCCACGCAAGGGCTGTGACACAGACCACGCCACGCAGGCCATTCAGCAGCCTCCTTCGGGTGGGGTCAAGCAAAACACAGATGGGGATCATGGTTAGATTATATAATAAAACCCATAAGAACACCATAAAGCAAGCTAACTAACGATAAGAGCGCATACATTTTCAGATACCACTTATCAGAAGGGCATATTAGATAACGGAAGACCGCTGCCTCCCTATCACTCCCAAACAGTCTGCTCCGTCGTTCAAGCTGGACATAGCTTGAATAAGTGACCAACTTAAGAAAAGGTTTTCAGCTCTATCGAATCCCTATTATTAATTCACTGTGTGTTGGATTAAGTTGTTTGGTGTAGCGGTTAAGCCAGTTTGGTGTAGTGGTTAAGTGCGCTGAGTCTAATCCGGCAGAGCTGGGTTTGATACCCCACTCCTCCACTTGCAACCTGCTGGTGTGACCTTGGTTCAGTCACAAGTTCTTTCAGAGCTGTTCTCTCAAGGGCAGTCCTCGAGAGAGAGCTCTCTCAGCCCCACCTACCCTCACAGGGTGTCTGTTGTGGGGAGGGGAAGGGAAAGGAGCCCCTCTGTAAGCCCCTCTGAGACGCCTTTGGGTAGTGAAGGGCGGGGTATAAATCCAATCCGTTCTCTTCTTCTTTTTTTGTCATAACATATGTGATTATCTTGTTAGTTTGCCTGCTTCACGGTGTTCTTACAGTTCCTTAGTGTGTGTGTGTGGGGGGGCAGAGTTACAAGGGAAATAGGTTGGTAGAGGGAGCAGGATTAGAGCCACTATCCAGGACAGGGCCAGGAGTTTCAGGAGGGAGGCAACGGGTAACGTTGGAAGCGGAGCAAAGGCTTCTGCGTAGGCTGCATCTAGACCGTTCAACTGGGTTAAACCTGAGTGGAGATGAGACGGCAAGGCCAGTCCCGGGGTGTTTTGTTACCCTGCCGTCTCCTCCCACGGGGACACAGCTCCTTCTGAGCTGGGCCTGCTGCAGTGGCTGGCTGGAATCCGGCTCCAGCAGCACAGGCCCAGGAAGTGACCCCCGTTTCCTGCACACTGCCAATGGCCAGGAGCCCCACTGGGGCACTGGTGTCCCCCCCTCCGGTCACGCTGGGTGGAAGGCCAAGCCGGAGAAGCCCCCCTGGCCTCACCTCCTGAAGGCAGCACGGGAACCAGCAACTGGCACACTTCAGGGGCCGCACGACGCGCAAGACCTCATGGCCCGCGGGGTCCTCCACCCGGATGGAGAAGCGGCGCAGGGAGCCGCAGCAGTTGCGCGTGCAGCAGTCATTCTGCTCCTCCGCGTGGAAGATCTGCTGGCCCAAGCTGTTGAGGACCTCGTACTTGTTGTTGCCCTCAAAGCCGATGAAGGCTGCCGAGGAAAGGGGGGCAATGTCAGCACTGGGGGCGCAGGGGGGCCCTCCCCCACCACACCCATGGGCAGCCCTCAGCGCCACGCTTTAAGGCACCGCTCCCTTGGGTTCCACCATGACAATGGCCAGATCTGACACTTGGGAAAGGGGCAAGCAAAGGAGGGTATTCCCACGGGAGTCCTGGTGAAGCCTGCCAGAATAAGGGCTCGTCAAAAGGGGGTCCACGTGAAACCACACTGAAGGTCTGGGCAAAAGTGCACCGAAAAGAGCCCAGTAAGTGCACACACACACACACACACACACAAACCCACACCCCCGCCCTGTCTCACCTTCCACAAGCTCCACCTTCTGGTGTATCAAAATCTGATCAACCTGAGGAGAAAGACAGAAACAGCACCACAGTCGGAAAGAGGCCACGTTACAAAAACACCTGAAAACATCTAAACCAGACGAATCCCAGAATGGCCATCTGCCCACAAGCCCCGAAAATGGGCCAAGGAGAGAGGTGCCCGATAGCGGGTTCGTCCTCATGGGCGTGGGGAAGCCCCCACAACAGTGTTCACAAGCGGAATCCAGGAATCCCCGCACCCAAACAAGCAGTTTGCACATCCTGGATTATTATCAAGAAGGGCTTCAAGGCAAGAGGGAAGCCCTTTCGGGCCTGGCCTGAAGTCCCTGCCCTTCTCCTGAATTCAGGGGTCACCACAGGGCCCCACCGGAACCCCCCTCCACCCAGGCCGGTATGCTCTTTGCAGCCCCTCCAGCCGACGGGGACGCCTAGTATTCCACTTCCGCAGGAAAGACACCCGCCCCACACCCCGGGGCAGAGGCTGCGACAGAAGGGTTGGCTTTGCTTTGTTTTTTCATCCTGACAACCGAGATGTGAGTGACTCTCTCAGGATGGGAGGGAGAAGGGGGAGTCTGTGGAACAAACCACGGATCAAGTCAGGAGCTTCTGAGGGGGACAGGAGCTGAGGGAGCAGAACCCCTTTGCTCGGCACAGAGACAAGGCCACTTTTCAAGCCACCATTCTCTTTGGGTTCACTCTGGGCCCCACCCCCGGCACTTTGCTTCCATTCACAGAGCCATGCCACAAAATGAATTGTAGAACGGGGGGGGGGGGGGGAGTTCTCCATCACTCAGTAACCCCTCACCACACCAGCCCCCCCACACTCCATGGCATGAACTGAAAAAGAACCTGGCTGGAGCTGACCCAAGATTATAAGAACAACAGAAGAGCCCTGCTGGATCAGGCCAGGGAGGGTCCATCTAGTCCAGCATCCTGTCTCACCCAGTAGCCAACCAGTTACTCTGGAGGACCAACAACAGGGCACAGAGGCTGAGGCCTTCCCCTGAGAAGAACCTCAGGAGAGCCCTGCTAGATCTGACCAGCGAGGGTCTATCCAGTCCAGCATCCCGTCTCACCCAGGGGCCAGCCTCTGGAGGGCCAGCCTCTAGAGCGCCAACAAACAGGGCAGAGAGGCCAAGGCCTTCCCCTGAGGTTGCCTCGTGGCTTTGGGATTCAGAAGATTAGTGCCTCTGAAGGTGGAGGTTCCCCTCACCCATCATGGCTAGTAGCCACTGATAGATTTATCCTCCACGAATCTATCTATCCCCCCTTGAAAGCTCTTTATTCCTGTGGCCAGATCTCGCTGGACTGGCCTCCTGCTGCCCAGAGGAGCCAACCAAAAGCCGGACAATGAGCAAGCCACGGAGGCCCGGGCCTCTCCTGCTCCTGACCTCTCGGTATTAGCATGAAGGTTCCATTTAGCCATAATGCCTAGCAGGAGGCATACCAAGTTGGGGGAACAAAAGCGGCGTATAATACACAAATATACACATAATGCACAAATGATCCACTTAGTCCAACACTGCCTACTCAGATGGGCAGTGGCTCTCCCAGAGAGAAAACTCTCCTCCCACCCACAAAGAAACACACACCTGCTTTCCTCTTAGCCTGACAGGCCAGGGATCGGGGCCATCTGCATGCAAAGCCCCCCCCCCCCCCGCCACGGAGCTCTTGGCCCTCACCTGAGTGAGATACTCCAAGCCGGGAGGGATGCCGGTGCTGACAGGCATGTATGGGGTGATGGTGGCGTGGGGGTCCGGCGCTTGGTGGTGCTGCTGAGGCGTGGTCGCATGCTCCCGATACCCCCGCGGGGGAGGCTGCGGGGGGACTCCAGGGGCTGGATAGACGTTGAAGCCCGGGCTGGGGGCGGCAGGGGCAGGATGTGGTGGAGCCACTGGGTAAGGGGGAGATGCAGCAGGATAACCGGGCTGAGGAACAGGGTACCCTGCGTTGGCACAGAGAGGGAGAGAGAGAGAGATCAGTTGCAACCCCCCACCCTTAAAATGTTGTTCCTTTCAGCAGAGAAGGCAAGACTTCCCCGCCTCCCCCGTACAGAGGAATCCTGGGGGTTGCAGGCTTTGAGAAGCAGAAGTACCGAATGAGGAAGACAAGCAGATATGAAGAACTGGAGCCCCCCAAGAGATTTACGCCTGCCCTCTCAACCCCCACGTGATGTACAAACATACAGAGAGAGGGGGCTGGCACCTCCTCTAGAGGAAATGGCAGCTGCTCAAACCGGGGAAGTGGCGGGGGGGGGGGGGGGACGGGACTTAACGGCAGCTGATGTGGGGGGGAGTGAAGTCTCGGGCAGGACAGAGGGATGGAGTCTGTGCCTGGCTTTGCAGGGGTTAAAGAGGAGGGCCTGCAGTAGGAGGAGGGAGGAGAGGAGAGGCGGAAAGGAGGGGAAAGGAAAGGAAAGGAAAAGGGGAAGGAAAATTAATTTTCTTGCGCTGAAGAGGAGGAAAAGAGGGGCCCAGAAAGGAAGGCAGCTGGAAAGAAGGGGCACCCAGAAAATATCAGTCCCTCTTAGCTTAAAAAAAAGAGTAAATGAACTCATGGAGGAAAGATCATGGCTATAATCCCTGAATGGAGTTTGCTGGCACCAACGCAGTCTACCTGTGACTACCAAGATGCTGGGGACAGCCAACAGGGAAGGGCTAGAAAGAGGTTGCTGAGTTCAGTGGGCCTTCGATGCAACCTAGCAAAACTCTTCTCATGTGCTCTGCGTGGGAGGCGGAATGAGAGAAGAAGGGGGGAAATAAAGGGCATCCAGTCCAACACTCTGTGGCACACAGTGGCCAAAAACACCAGGTGCCACCAGGAGGTCCAGCGGTGGGGCCAGGACACTAGAAGCCCTCCCACTGTTGCCCCCCCCCCCAAGCACCAAGAATCCAGAGCATCCCTTGCCCCAGACTGAGAGTTCCTATCTATACTTTGTGGCTCATAGCCACTGATGGACCTCTGCTCCAAATGTTCTTCCGATCCCCTCTTGAGGCTGTCTCTGCTTGTAGCCGCCGCCACTTCCTGCAGCAGTGAATTCCACCGGCTCATGACTCACTGGGAGTCCAGGGTTGTGACACAGAGGCACATAATGGCAAACCACCCCGTCCATCTCTTGGCCGTTCGTGTCCAAGCTCAGAAGCTAAGCGGTGGGGGGCAGGAGGTACTCACACCTCTCACAGTCCCTCTGAAAGATTGCTTGGTTGGGGGTGGGGGGACAGGTGCTCACCCTCTCCCCCCTTCCCCCAGGTGCCTGTGCCTCAGCAGGCTGGTCTGCATTCCAGCCCTGCCAGTCATCACAGACTCTGCCCTTCCCTGCCCTGGGGGGAGCTTAAGGGATGGGCACCGAAGTCAGAGAGGCCAGAACCAGTGGCTCACCGGGCTGGGAGGGGCTCCCCTTGCAGTGCAGCCTCCCCCCCCCCCCCCTCTGCAGGCTGCCCTTTGTTTTCGCCCAGCAGCAGTGAGGCAGACTTCAGGGCGGGGCGGTAGAAGAACAGCGGAAAGGAAGGAAGCTGTGAATGAGCCATCTGGTGGCGGCAGGGTGGGGGCGCTCTCTTTTCTCTTCTGCACAGTGCCTCTCACAGGAAGCAGCAGAAACACCAGCGCAGCCCAGACGTGTGCATGCACAAAAGAGAGGCAGGCAGTGGGGTGGCGGTTAGAGCATCAGGCCCAAGTTCAAATCCCCACTCTGCTTGCTGGACTGACCTAAAACGGAGAAGGAGAGTGTGATGGATGCCCGACGGGTCCCCGCTGGAGACAAAGGCTGTGAGCTGACTGAACAAGTTCGGATAGTCACACCAGTCTCTCGGTAGCTCCCAAGCAAAGCTACGAAGGCAAGGGCCACGCCTCCGTGTTTGTGGCCAGGTGCTCTGCTTTCATCCAGGTTCCGTTTAGCTTTCCTGGCTGACAGCCAGCGACAGATCTATCCTCAGTAAATCTATCATTTTAATGAACTATAGGTAAAGGTAAAGTTTTCCCTTGCTCGAAAGTGAGTTGAGTATGACTCTAGGAATGCGGTGCTCATCTCTGTTTCCAAGCCGAAGAGCCAGCGCTGTCCGAAGACGTTTCCATGGTCATGTGGCCGGTATGACTAGATGCCAAGGCGCATGGAACGCTGTTAACCTTCCCAGTGAAGTGGTACCTATCTATCTAGTTGCAATTTCTTGCTTTCGAACTGCTAGGCTGGCAGGAACTGGGACCAGAGACAGGAGCTCACTCCGTCACGCGGCACTTGGGTCTCGAACTAGCGACCTTCCGGTCTGCAGCTCAGCCTCTTAACCACTTGAGCCACTGCGGCCCCTTAATGAACTATACCTTGTAGCTACAAATGCCTAAAGGTGATTACACCCTGCATTAAGTTATTTTCTTCAACCACCAAACGACAAACTTCACTGGGTCAGAACTTTCTGATTTCCTAGTTTTTAGACTCTGCCCTGTCCCCACTTTCACGGTGGGAAACGCTGTCAGGCCGCAGAAGACTGACGGAGACCCCGTAGGGTTTTCAATGCAAGAGTTGTTCAGAGGTGGGTTTGCCATGGCCCTGGACTTCCTTGGTGATCTCCCATCCAAGTACTAACCAAGGCCAACTCTGCTCAGCTTCCAAGCTCTGATGAGAGTCGGGCTTGCCTGGGCCATCCAGGACACAGCAAAAGACATTCAGAGGTAGTTTGCCATTGTCTGGCTCTGTGCAGGGACCCTGGACTTCCTTGGCGGTCTTCTCACCCGAATACTGGGCTTTTCACCCTGCTTCGCTTCCAGGATCTGATGAGCTCAGGCTGTCCTGGGCCACCCAGGTCAGGGCAAGACACAAACGGAGGTGGTTGGCCACTGCCTGCCTCTACGTAGCCACACGGGACTTCCTGGGCGGTCTCCCCTCCATTAGGAGCCAGGGCCGACCCTGCTTAGCTTCTGAGCTCTGACAAACATTGCGCTACCCTGGAGCATCCAAGTCAGGGCAGAGACTTTCAGAGGTAGCTGGCCATTGCCTGCCTCTGCATAGTAACCCCCGGCCTTCCTTAGGGGTCTCCTACTCAAATACTAACGGGGCCCAACCCTGCTGAGCTTCTGAAAGTTGACGACAGCAGACCAGCCTGGGCCATCAGGGTCCGGCCAGCATTGATCTTCCTAAGCTGAAAAGTGATCCCTGGGGGTTAGGGGCTTCTCTCCCCCCGGCCCTTGTTTTCCCTTCTCTGGACCCTTCTCCACTTCTGACTTTTGTGGATCCGGGGTTGGCCCGACAATCGCTTTCATTTTATGTATTGATTTCTTCACATTTATAGCCCGCCCTTCCCGGAAGCAGGCTTGGGGCGAGTAACGACATTTCATTTCTACAGCATTTTAAATATTTCCACTCCAAGCACCTCACGACAAATCAAAACAGAAAACTATAATCACAATATAAAACCAAACATTTTTTAAAAAGAGAAGAAGAGAAGAAGAGACTGGATTTATACCCCGCCCTTCTCTACCCAAGGGAGTCTCAGAGCAGCTTGCAATCTCCTTTCCCTTTCCCTCCCCACAACAGACACCCTGGGAGGCAGGTGGGGCTGAGAGAGCTCTGACAGAAACGGCTCTTTTTCAAGAACAGCTGTGCCAGAACTACGGCTTGCCCAAGGTCATCCGGCAGGTGCAATTGGAGGAGTGGGGAATCAAACCCGGTTCTCCAGGTTAGAGTCTGTGCACTTAACCACCACACCAGACTGGCTTCACACCCAAGCTTGACAGTCATAACATTCACTGTTAAGATGGCAAGGCAGAGAGGACAAGAGTGGAAACGACTTCAGATGGGAGGTGGAGGGAGGCTCTGTGTTCCGGGGGTCAGGAGCAGGCTTGAGCCGAACCTGGGCCCTCACTCCCCCCCCCCCCCACAGACAATCCAGAGGGGAAAGAGGGCAGCTGCGGCCTTTGCCTGTCCAGTTCAGAGGGCGTGCCCATCTTCAGCCACCCCAGCGTTCTGTACACTGCCACACTCCTTCAGGCACTCCGACATTAGAGGCAGGTAATAACAGAGACGGTTTTTCTGCAGGAGGAAATAAAAAAGCACCCTGCCCGCCCTAAGCCGGCGGCCCCAGGCTGGCCTGAACTCACCAGACTTGGGAAGCTAAGCCCTGGTTAGGACTTGGATGGGAGACCACTGGGGAAGCCCAGGGTTGCTCTGCAGAGGCAGGCAAGGGCCAACTGCCTCTGTTCCTGCAGGGTCACCACAAGTCAGCCACACCTGGAAATCACTGTGTACCACCAGCACCCTCCTGAGTGGAAGCCGCTAAGCTAAAGGGACTGCTCAGATAACTGCGACTTCTGTTAAATGGGGTGTTCTTACGCAAAACAGAACCAAAGAGGGGAAAGAAACTTAACCCAATAAAACTGGTTCAAAAAGGTAAGGGGAAAAAACCTGCCGGGGGGGGGGGGGGGCAATAGTTAAAACCTCATCTCAACTTATTATAAGTAAAAATACATGTATTTATTTTGAGAAAAGTTAAAAAGCATGGAAGGACCCAAGGAAAGCCTCATTAACAATTACTGGGACCTAATGCGTTTCGGCCCATTCAGGTCTTCTTCAGAGGTCAAACCATACATGAGATACATATGAGGCACGCGTTACGAAGAAATAACAAAGAATATGTCAATGCTGGGTTGAGCCGGAGTGTCTCAGCTCTCCTCCACCTCCAAAAAGGTGTCAAAAAGGAATGTTCCAAAACGAAATCGATAGACACAGGACAGAGAATGTGTATGAGGCTTCTTAAGATTAAACCCTCTGTCCAGTGCATACACACAGCTGGTAAACGGTGTTAATTTTGTGTATCTTCCAACTGTGGTCCAGGAAGTAATGATGTAACCAACTGAGGACAATTCGGCTGGCACTAATTGGTTACATCGTAACAAATCTTTTATTGGGCTCTTATATGTTTTTTAGCTTTTCTCAAAATAAATACATGTATTTTCACTTATAATAAGTTGATATGAGGTTCTTACCCAAAAGTCAGCTCCTGGACAATATTAGCCGGGGGGAAGGGCAGGGATTGATCCAAGAAGTCCGAAACAGAAAGTTGTCTTTGGGTGTGCTGGTACAGCACGGGGATGCCAGGAAAGAGCCCAAGAGCTCATTTTAAAGCACATCTGGTGTGGGCTGAAGCCAGTCTGTTCCCACCAATTGGGAGAGCTGCAAGAGGCACCCAGGATCTCAATACATCGGTCAAAATTAAGGGCTTCTCAAAGAGCAACAGACAGGGTCCCAGCCACGCTTGCTGCATCCTAGATAACACGTCAGCCTTGACTGGGCTCGGTGAACGGGCCAGCTCGACAATGAGAAGGAAGGATCTTCTCAGGAAGGGCAACCACGCCGGGTCCCTTTCGCAAACACAGCAACATAGTTCCAAAGCAGGAGGAGAGACCGAAGCTAGCCAGTACCTGGAGCCGCCATGGCGAGCCGGTCTCAGCACAAGACTCCTGGTCCTGGTGGCCTTCCAGTCAGCGCCAAGTGCCTCCTTCCATCCGTGGGCCCCGGCCAGCGAAGAGGGCTCGCGTTGGGTTCTGTCCCGATTGTACTTTATTGGCTTCCTGGTAAGTAAAAGAACAATTAGCCAGCTGTATTACTGGTGTTAGCAACTCCAGCATAAGCTGAAGGGACCAAAAGGATAGATTTGGGTGGGGCCTCAGCCAGTGGACTCTGAAGCAACCAAAGGAGACAGGTGTGTGTGTGTGGGGGTGGAATGATCTCTTCCAGCACCCCAGCAGGGTGATTAAAAAGACTTGAGAAGTCTTCTAGTGGTCCAGCATTAAGGGATCTTGTGCACGCGCACTGCAGTGCAGACTCCTCGTGTGCCCCCAAAATACTGCCTTTGCACAGAATCATAAAGTACCCTGGAGCATAAGAGCCCAATCCACCAGGAAGATCTGTCTGAAATGAAGTGGAGCCACACAGCAACAGCCTCAATTTTATCGCAGCCACCGCCTGTAGTTTTTGGGGCACAGCAACCAGTTCCCCCCCTTCTATTAATTCTTCACAATGTAAACTGAGCCAGTCCCTGGAAGGCAGGACACCAGAGATGTTGACGCAGGGAAATCCACGCATGGAACCCAAAACCAGAGGCTTGCAGAATTTCCATCCCCTTTTCTAGCAGTAGAAAAGAATCAGAGTCTCAGTCGCACCGCACCGTCAAGACTATCAATGTTTGTGGCAGGGGGGGGGGGGCGCTTTCAAGGAGTATCTGAAGAAGTGAGCAGTGACTCCCAAAAGCCCCTCCCCTGCCACCAATTTTGTTAGCCTTGAAGGCGCTGCTGGGACTCTGGCCACACCAACCCATCTTGATCTTTTTCTACCAGGGCCCTGTGAGTTTGAGAGAGGGCGAGCAGATCGAAATCCAACAGGGGAAGCTTGGCCCCAGGCAGCCATAGGAAACTGCTTCCTCCCTGGAATTCTCCAAGGCCAGAGAGCCCCTGCAGGGGAGGGAGGAGACCCAGATCGAAACCAGCCACGTTTGCATCTGTCCAGTGCCTAAGGCAGAGAGGCAGCAGCCGATCCACACGTGCAGGAGAAGTCTCTTCCAATGTGCACCACCACAGAACTTCAAGCAGAGGCAGGGCTGGCATCTCACCCACACCTTGTGCCAAAGCGGCCCCAGAAACAGTTCCCCTTCACGCATAACAACAGCAACAACAAAAGACAACACTGTCACAGACAGCCACACAACCACAGGGACTCAGAAGGAGACCCATCAGCCCCCCACCGCGCGCGCCTCTCCCACCCCCGCAGGATGCAGAGCAGCAGACCGAGTAGTTCGAGCGAACCCAAGAAGCAGAAAGGTGGAAAGTCGCCCAGGAAGCCCGAAAGAGCCCCCGGCAAGGCTGCGTGGCTGCTAGGCAGGGCTGGCCAGACTCGTGCGCGCGCGCGCACGCACACAGACAGGGGGGCACGCAACCACCCCAGCCCAACCATGCGCACAGAGAGAAGCAAGCGGGGAGTTACAGCCAGGCTCTCGCCGGAGGAAGCCCCGCGCCCTGCTGCTGTTGCTGCTGCCGCCGCCGCCGCCACCACTTCCCAGAAATGGCTCCCTCGCCCCCTGCCGGATCAGAGCACGTGATCCCTCCCTGAAACCAGATCCCCCCGCCGCAGGATCCACCCAGCCGCTGGCGTCGGGGCGGGAGAGAGTGCCCCGGGCAGGGGGGGTGGGCGGCGGGGAGACCGAGGGCAGCTGCCCAGGGAGCCGAGCAGAGCCACGAAGAAGCATCCTCCCTGCCGGCCGCCAGACGCGGCTCCCTGCCTGCCCACAAAACCCGGGGGCACGCACGGGGGAACTCTGGAACCCAGGACCCCAGCTGTCTTTCTGCCCAAAGCAACTCGCCTTCCGCCTCGCTCTGTTCTCCGGGCATCTGGTGGCCAGCTCCTCGGCTACCGCCCCACTTTTTTTGGGGGGGGGGGTGGCCTTTGTCTGGAAAAGGGGAGGAGGAGGAGGATGCGGGTCTCGGGTTCCCGGCCGGGCCTTCCAACCAAGGATCGGCCGCCCTCTTCCCCCGCCTGGTACCCCTCACCCGCCCGCCCGCAGAGATGAGGACCCAGGCGTCCGAGCCCTTCCCCCCGGGAGCCTGGAGGCGCCTCGGGGCAGAGAGCTGCGCCGCGCCGCCCGGACCTTGTCTCCAACGCAGGAGGCTGAAGGCGGCCGGGAGAGGAGAGGAGAGGAGAGGAGCGCGGCAGGAGGCGGCGGCCGGGGAGCCCGCAGGCCCTGCTGTGTCCGCGATGGCGCTGGAGGGTACCGCGCGGTGCACAACGACCCCGCAAGGTGGGATGGCTGCGAGGGGGAGGACGAGCGCGGGGGCGACAGCACCGCAGGGCAGGGGGGCTCCCTCCCTCCCTCCCCGCCTGCCGCAGCCCCGCCCTCGGCGGCCCCTCCCGCCATTGTCTTCCCGGGCGGCGGAGAGAGAGAAGCCCCCGGGGCCTGGCCCCACATCCCCCCACCCCGGCCGCAAAGCCGCAGCAAGCGGCTGGGCGGCTCCGTGCCCTACGCGGCCCCCTGGGAAAGGGGCTCGCCTCTTTCCCGCTGCCGCCCGCTTACCTTCGTCGCTCCCCGCAGCCGGACGGGCGGAGCGAGAAGCCGCAGCCGGGCCAGCCAGCCAGGGCGTGCGGGGGCCGGGCCGGGCCAGCCTCTCGCCTCGCCTCTCCGCCCCTCTGGGCCGGGCCGGGAGCCGCCGGGCGAGCCGGAGGAAGCGGCACGTGGGCAGCAGCGGGCGGGGCGCGACGGAGAGGGCGGCCGGCTCGACCCCGGGGAGGGCAGAGAGTTCCCCGTCGTGTTGCGCCGTTAGGGGGACGGTTGCCACCTCTGGGTTGGGAAGTGCCTGGAGGTTTGGCGGTGGGACCTGGAGTGGGCGGGGTTCGCCCGAGAGTTCATCCTCCAAAGGAGCGGTTGTCTCCAGGGGGAGCTGATCTCAGTCGTTTGGGGATCACCCGGGAGATCTCCCGGCTCCACCTGGGGGTTGGCAAGCCTCGCATAGAGCCCCCTCCCATTCAAGGCCGTCGCCTCCGCATCTTTAGGGCCCTCTCCTAGTAGGCTGGAAAATATGGCTTTGCCAATACATTCGATGGGGGAGTTGTAGGAGAAGGAGAAGGGTTTGGCTCACTTGGAGGAAAAGGGACAGGAAGGGGCTGGTGCCCCTGAGAGCTCCTCGGGGCCTCCCGTTTGGGTCGGGGGAGGGGGCTCCCTTTCCTCCCTAGCAAGCCCTCCCCTTGTCACCCCTGCCGCTTTGCAGAAGGCGTCACCTTTGCCACCCTGGCCTGGCCTCTAAGGACCTCCTGGACTCCTGCCAGCAGGGTCTATTTTTAGTTATCGCTTGGGCAAGGGCTGCTGCAGCAGAAGGAATTCACCCCCCTCCTGGGGCAGAAGGACTTGACTTGGCCAGCCAGGGAGAGCGGCAGCTGCTGCCACTTGCATGTAACCTCCCCCCGCCCCCCCCCCCCCCCGGGGGTGGAGGTGGAGGAGAGTTGAGACACTCCAGCTCAACCCAGACAAATCTGGGCTGTTTGTTGGGCCTGGAGGGATGTTGGCTTCTGCCCCCTCAGTTGCACTGCACAGGAAGCGGGCCCCATCCTGAATTAGCCCTTCGGTCCATCAAGGCTACTCAGACTGGCCGCCGCTCTCCAGGGTCTCAGGCTGAGGTCTTTCCCATCCCCTCCTGCCTGGTCCTTTCCGACAGGAGATGCGGGGGACTGAACCTGGGACCTTCTGCATGCCAAGGAGAGGCTCTACCACTGAACCAGTGTTCACACTGGAAGCTGCCTTGTACTGAGTCTCAGACCCTGGGCCCACCAAGATCAGTCTTGTCTGCTCAAACTGGCAGCCACTCTCCAGGGTCTCAGGCTGAGAAAGGGCCTTTCACATCACCTCCTGCCTGGTCTATTTTAACTGGAGATGCCAGGGATTGAACCTGGGTCCTTCTGGGTGCCAAGCAGATGCTCTGTGGCTTCCTAGTCGGTGTTGTGACTTCCAGGTTAGACCACAGTAACACATGTTGTGTGGGGCTGCCCTAGGAGAGGGTTTGGGTCAGGAAATGCTGCAGTTAGTTTCAGAAGTTGCCCTTCTGAATCTGGAACAAAAAGAAGAGGAGGAGAAGCAGGAGGAGATTGGATTCATACCCTGCCCTTCACTACCTGAAGGAGCCTCAGTGGCTTACAATCTCCTTTCCCTGTGAGGGAGGTGGGGCTGAGAGAGCTCTTTCGAAGACCGCCCTTGAGAAGACAACTCTCAGAGAACTTGTGACTGACCCACAGTCACACCAGCAGCTGAATGTGGAGGAGGAGTGGGGAATCCCGCCCACCTCTCCCAGATTAGAGTCTGCGCTCCTGACCACTACACCAAAACTGGTTCTCAAAAGGTTTACACAGAGGCTCCGCCTGCTTCTGAAAGCAATTGCAGGTGCTGGCACTGACCCACTCCCACCAAACAGTCCAAGAACAGGTTTCTGGAGGGCTGCAGGACTCGGTTTCCCTCATGCAATCGCCACCAGAGGCCATCCTCTTTACTGTGAAAGGTTAGGGCGGAGAGGGCAGGAATCACTGGCAGGGCCTTTTCAGTGCTGGTGCCCAAAGCCTGTAGCATTTCCATCCTAGAGATGTTCTGGTAGCACCATCAAAGCTGATGTTAGTGCACCTCCACTCTCACACCACCTAGCAGTTGTCTGTAGGGCAAGGTGGGGGAGACTTCCTGGGGGGGACCAGATTACTGAAGGCAGAATCACAACTGGTGCCAACAACACAGCAAAATGGGAGGCATCTCGATATTTCTTTGGAATGTTTCTAGGCTGCCTTTCCAGGAACCTTCTTGGAGCTGCTTACAACGGGGGGGGGGGGGGGGGGGGAGACTGCCATAAACACACACACACCATAATACAGCGAGCAGACTAAAATGATATACATAAGGCTGCTATAAACAAGACGCTCCTAGTTCCAATCTTGGGTAAAAAAGAATGCTTTAGCTTGGTTCCTAAGGAAAGTAAGGTAGGCATCGGGTGAGCCTCAAAGGGGGGGGGGGGGGCATTCCAGAGGGGAGGTGCCACCACCAAAAAAACCCTGTCACTGGTCGCCACTCTCCGCCGCAATGTTCAGCAGGGCTTGTGAGTAAGAAGATCTTTGCTGGTGGGCTGGTTAAGAGGAGGAGGCAGACCTTCCAGCCCCCCCGCCTGAGATTGGCCAGTCCCTCAAAGGTAAGAAGCAGCATGTGGAACTGTGCCCAGAAACAGATGGGCAGCCGGTGCCGGTCTTTCAGAGCAGGGGTGACACAATTCCTGTTTCCTTCCTCATCTTGGATCAGCTGAAGTTTCTGGATGGTTTCCAAAGTTACAGTAATCTAACTGGGATGAGATCAGAGAGGAGGACGCCCCACGGCCAGGCCACGGGAGCGATTAACCCACGTGCTGGACACCAAAAAGGGCACCGCGAGGGGCTGGAAGAAAGGAAGGAGCAGTTGCTGCTGCAGAGGAACGGCCCAGCCTGGGCAAGAAAAGACCTCTGCTTGAGACCCGGGAGAGAGCCACTGCCAGTCTGAGTAGACAAGTACGGATGAGAAGCCAACGCTGGATCAGGCCAGTGGCCCCTCCAGTCTAACACTCTGGGTCACACAGTGGCCAGAAACACCAGGTGCCCTCAGGAGGTCCAGCAGTGGGGCCAGGACACCAGAAGCCCTCCCACTGTTGCCCCCTTCCCC
This sequence comes from Lepidodactylus listeri, assembly GCA_029233225.1. Classification (NCBI taxonomy): domain Eukaryota; kingdom Metazoa; phylum Chordata; class Lepidosauria; order Squamata; family Gekkonidae; genus Lepidodactylus; species Lepidodactylus listeri. The sequence continues at coordinate 55,112,407 of JARCFY010000018.1, forward strand.
CAACACCAAGAATACAGAGCATCCCTTGCCCCAGATCGAGAGTTCCTGTCTGTCCCTTGTGGCTAATAGACACTGATGGACCTCTGCTCCAGATGTTTATCCAATTCCCTCTTGAAGCCGTCCATGCTTGTAGCCCCCACCACCTCCTGGGGCAGTGAATTCCACGTTTCAATCACTCTTTGGGTGAAGAAGGACTTCCTTTTATCTGTTCTAACCCAACTAGTGGGCTTGAACTAGTGGTGGGCAGGTTGCAGCCGAACATTAGGAGAAACTTCCAAAAGGTGAGAGCAGTTTGACACAGGAGCGGCTTCCCATCAGTCCCTTGTTGGAGGTTTTTAGGCAGAGGCTGGGCAGCAGGGAAGGCTTGGGCTTTGGACTTCCTGTGTTTAGTCACACGGGTTGGGCCAGATGACCTCAAAGACCCCTTCCAGCTCTCAAATTCTGTGAGCCACTGGAGAGGGTGTCATCATTTGGTGATAGATGCCAGATGAGGAGCTGTGTTATTCTTTTGCAACAAAAATACAAGAGAGTTCCGCAAACCCTTACAGACCTAAGACATTTATTGTGGCAGAAGCTGTTCCAAGCAAGAGCTGGTTTTGTAGTGGCCAAACCACCCTCTCTGTAACACTTCGTACACATAAATTCATTTGGTGGATGAACACGCCCCACGTTGGCTGACTGGAGCTCTGATGCAGCTGGAATAAATGTTGTTAATCTCAGTAGGCAGATAAGATAACTGGCAGAAACAGAAGAAAAAGCTAGAGGAAAGTGATGGCACAGTGAGGTCCAGGTGGAAACAGAAAAAGAGGGCAGAGGAAAGTGATGACAGAGTGAGGCCAAGTCAGAGCTCAGATGGAATGGAATCAAGTGGAAAGGTTTCTCTCCTGAGGATATGGACCCCTCCCAGCTGGTGATGAAGTGTGACAACATCAGAAGAGCCCTGCTAAAACTGACCAGTGAGGGTCCCTCTAGTCCAGCACCCAGTTTCGCACAGCAGCCAACCAGTTGTCCTTGAGGACCAGCAGACCGGTCACAGGGGCTGAGGTCCTCCACTTCTGCTGCCGCCCAGCACTAGTGTGCAGAGGTTTGCTGCCTCTGGATATGGAGGTTCCCTTCAATCACCGAGGCTTGTAGCCACTGATGGACCTCTCCATGAATCTGTTGACCACCCCCCTTTTGTAAAGCCATTTATGTCACTGCAGTGAATTCCAGAGTGTGATTACTTGCTGAGTAAAGAAATATTCCTCTTGTCTGCCCTGTACCAATTGCCCATCCCGTGAGCACTCCCAAGTTCTAGTATTATGCAAGAGGAAGTATTCTCCATCCACTTTCTCCACCCCCATGCAGCTCTAGAAACCTGTACCGTGCCACCTCTTGGCCTTCTTCCATCTAGACTGAAAAGTCCCTGGCTCTTCAGCCTTTCCTCCTAGGAAAGATGCCCCAGCAACGCCTTAATCCTCTTTTGTGGTTTCTCCAGCTCTGCAACATCGTTTTTGAGACCTGGAGATTGGGACTGAGAACCATGGTTCTGTGCAAAGGACTCACAATATTGGCTGTTTTGTTCTTCCTTCCTTTCCTGGATGACCATCTATCGGGACGACTCTGCTCCTGCAGAGTGCAGGGGGTTGGACTAGATGACCTGCAAGGTCCCTTCCAACACTAACATTCTATGATTCCTAATCATCCTCAACATGGGAGTGTGCCTTTCTCACCACCACTGAAACATTCATGGAGCTGTCCACTGTAACCCCAAGATCTCTTTCAGTCTTCGTCTTAAGATAGTTCAAACCCCATTAACGCTGGGATTGTTCGTTTGAGTGTGCATCACCGAGGACAGTTCCTAGAAACAGCCTCCCACAAGCCAGGCCCAAGAGATCAGACCCCAACCAAGGGTCAGTTACAGTTCCCAGGTTACTGCCAGCAATATACACCCCAGGTGAGAGGGATCTCTTGGGGGTGAGGTGCTTTCCTTGCTTGCTTCCAGACAGCTGTTTCCCCCCACCTTCACTTTAAAAACACTAACAGGAGACACAAGTCGAGAGACTAGATGCCAGATCTGCTCCCATCTACATCTGAGCCAGTTTGGTGTAGTGGTTAGGAGTGCGAGCTCTAATCTGGGAGAACCGGGTTTGATTCCTCACTCCTCCACTTGCTCCTGCTGGATGACCTTGGGCAAGCCATAGCTCTGGCACAGCTGTTCTTGAAAAAGAGCAGTTTCTGTCAGTGTTCTCTCAGCCCCACCTCCCTCCCAGGGTGTCTGTTGCGGGGAGGGGAAGGGAAAGGAGTTTGTCAGCCGCTCTGAGACTCCTTTGGGTAGTGAAGGGCAGGGTAGAAATCCAATCTCTTGTTGTTGTTCTTCAATATTGCCAGAACCCAATCCACCTCAGCCAAACCATCTTGGACTCCTCTGCTTATGCATTCTCAGCATTCCAACTTGGGGGGGGGGGGGAGGGAGGGGAGGCAAGCTCAAATACTTCAAATAATTGTATTGTATGTTGCTCCGTCACCGATCTAAAGGTCACCCTGATCCAGCAGAACAGCTTCGTAGTAGAGGATTTTCATCTGAAACCAGTGAATTAAGGGAGATGATTGACTTCACGTGGCTCTGGAGATTCTCACCCATTAAGAACATCAGAAGAGCCCTGCTGGATGAGGCCAGTGAGGGTCCATCTAGTCCAGCATCCCATCTCACACAGGGGCCAGCCAGTTCCTCTGGAGGGCCAACAACAGGGCATGGAAGTCAAGGCCTTCCCCTGAGAAGAGCATCAGAAGAGCCCTGCTGGATGAGGCCTGTGCGGGTCCATCCAGTCCAGCATCCCGTCTCACACAGTGGCCACCCAGTTTCTCTGGAGGGCTGGAAACAGCAGGGCAGAGAGGCCGAGACTTTCTCTCCTGATGCTGCCTCGTGGCACTCAGAGGTAGACTGCCTCTGAATGTGGAGGCTCCCTTTAATCTCCAAATCGGTAATAACCAGTTGAGCAAAAATCGGGGGTGGGGTCACCAATTACTGCTAATGGTCTCTGCACTTTTCTTAATTAAACTTGAACGTTGCATAATTACATCTTGCATTTCATAACCTCTTGAACCTGCTTCTTATTCCTTCCCTCATCATCTCAACCATAAATGTCCATCTAGGGATGAAGGATGCCCTAATCCACAGGAGTAGGTGCAAGAATAAAAACTTCGGAGTTTTCAAGGTGCCACCAAACATTCGTTTATTAAGCAAGTGCCCACTTCCTTTACCCTCACGCAGCGCCCCCTCTTGGCATTTATGAGCTCAGATCGCTCAGTGGACCCCCCCCCCAAGCTCCAGACTGGGGAAAGAGTACCTACCATCTGCTCTTTGGGAACTGCAGGGGGCAGGCCAAGTGGTGGTCTTCCTTGTGAGTAATCCCAGTCCACAGAAAGAAACCAGATCACATTCATTTATTAAAACAGTTCCACGCACTGGTCGAATCAATGGCCATCACCCCATTCTTGGTCAATGCAGACAGTCCAACGTGATTCTTCCCTCACTACAACATCAATAAAAGTAGTTTTTGACTAAAAAATTAATTCGAAGCCCAAAGAGATGAGAGGATTCCAACTGTAAGGTATAAAAAATGGCTGGCAGCTACCATAGGGCCTAGCAACCTCTTCCCCTCCTTCACGGGGGAGCAAAATTACTCCTTGACAGTCCTGGGGCCCTGTTTGGTCCCCAGCAGGCAAAAGGAAGACCCCAGACGTCTACCCCTTCACGGTGTGTGTGTGTGTGTGTGTGGAGGGGGGAGGTGTTAGAGAGCCATCGCGATCCAGCCCAGGATGAGGAGGCTTCCGCCATATGGTGCCACCTTGGTGAACGTGGAGTCTCCCGTCAGGGCATGGTAATAGAAGGCCCCACAAAACATCCCCATACCCGTGGACAGGATGGTCCCAGCCTGAGAGAGACAAAAAGAAATCATTCAAAACCAGCTTGTTTTTCACTAAGGCAGAGTTCTATTTGTAGCCCAGAGACATGGCCAGTATGTGTGTGTGTGGGGTGGGGTGGGGTGTTCCACTCTATCTCTTTTCCTTTCAGTAAGAAGAACTGCCACCACTACTGGAATCTGGGGGGCAGAGAGTGATCCATCCGCTTGGATCACAGGGGAGTCTTCCCCAGGATCCAAGTGCTGGCCGAACCTGGGAGGCAAGGAACCCTCCCTCCAAGGGGAACTGGCTGGCAAGGCCAAGGGCCTAACGCTCCCCATTCCTGAGCCACGTGCTCCCCAGCTTGCTTGCAAACTCAGGATGTGTTCTTTGCCCACTCTCCAAGACCCTTTCATTGGGAACTTTCTGCAGGCCAGCCAGGGCGGTGCCACTCTGAGGCCACTGCTTCTGCATGGATCCTTCCTGAACTGGGTACGGTTCTCTGCCACTGGTGTATTGTCACTTGGAAGGAGTGCGGAGAAGGAGAAAGGGCACTGGGCAGATTGATGGAGAATGATTGGCCTTGACAGCCAAACGGGGCTTTCCAGTCCAAAAGCAGAATGCCCCTGTGGAGAAATGCCCCCCACCCTAGAATTTGCCTGAATATTTCAACCCTTGGGGCTACACTGTTCATAAGCAGGACCCTGCTGCAAACTTGTTACTGGCAGAAAGGAGGGGAGCAGGGGAAGGAGCCATCAAGCCCCCAAACACACAGTCCTAACATGCTAATGGCTCTGGCCAAAGGAGAACAATAGGCGCCCCTTCTCACACCTTGCTAGAATGCCAAAGCCACAGAATAGAGACAGCCAAATAGTAATTTCTTCCTCTTGAGGCAGGAAGATCAGAACCACTTTGGGGAGGGGGCAGACCCTTGAGGGGGGAGACTGTACATTCTCTGGAGAAGGCGAAAGAAGCACTCTTATCTGGCGGCTTGGGGTCAGGGAAGGACAAGCCATGAAGGGCTAAATCTTTACCTGAGGGACTCCCATCTTGTCCACATGGCGAGGGACAAGGGAGAGCCATGCCAACTCCGAGAACCAAGATATTGACAGACTTTTAAATGCTGTAAGTTCAAGTTGTACTAGCCTATCCTAGTTAAACATCATTTAGGATAAGTACCGAGCATGTAGGGGGAGAGGACTGCACGTGTTATGGGAGAACCAAGAATAAGCAGGGCCCCCCCCCTTCTGGGAACATCTCTAGGGGACAGAAATTCACCCAAAGCTTTTGGTTTTACAGTATTTATTAAGGATGATCGTCATGATGCCGGCAAGAGCAGATCATACAAGCACCCTGAACAAGATCCTGAGTCCTTCTTTTATAGGATAAAGTAAGTAGAATCACAGAATCACAGTTGAAAGGGGCCATACAGGCTATCTAGTCCAACCCCCTGCTCAATGCAGGATCAGCCTAGAGCTCCCCTCACAAGTGTCATGGTCTAGAGTTTCAAAAAGTGTTCATCAAATCTGTTCCCAAGCATAATTCTCTCTCTAACCTCTGTTCAGAATGTATTCTACATTCCAGAAAAAAATAAATAAACCATGAGACTCTTTCCTGAAAGACAGTGCGGCACCAGCCCTTGACTAAGATAATGTAACTGAGGGAACAGAGGTCAAAAAGAACAGATCCACAGCAGGGGGAGTCAGGCAGGAACACAACATTTCTAAAATTTGGCAAACCAACATAGGCTCATGGAGGAGGAGGAGATTGGATTTATATCCCGCCCTTCACTTGGAGTCTCAGAACGGCTTACAAACTCCTTTCCTTTCCCCTCCCCACAACAGACACCCTGTGAGGGAGGTGAGGCTGAGAGAACTATGGCTTGCCCAAGGTCATCCAGCAGCTGCATGTGGAAGAGGAGTGGGGAATCCCAGGTTAGAGTCCCCGCACTTAACCACTACGCCAAACTGGCTTGTAAAATTCATTAATACATATTTTCACCTTTTCTTTGTACCCTTGCTCATCCCAGTGTCTGAGCAGCAGTAGCAGAAGAGTTGGATTTATACCCCGCTCTTCACTTAGGAGTCTCAGAGCAGCTTGCTGGTGGCAGTAGTTACCGCTCAGTTTGATTTCAGGAACACACAGCAGTGAGGGAATGGGGTGGCAGCACCAAGCAGAGACTTGGGACAGCCATGGAGTTTTCCTGATTGCCCGCAACCCACAAGAACCCAAAGGAACAGGGCTTGTAGGTCCATTATTTCATAGCCCCCAACCAATGCTCCCTCTAAGCTGTGGAGTCTTGAGAGCAAAAATTCTACTTGGTGAGCCACTGGCACTGAAGTTGTGAGCGAGCGATTTGGCTGCTGCATAAATTAGTTTGCTCTGGAGCCCTCCTTCCTGAGCTAAGAAATAAATCTGTGGGCTGGAGACAAAAACGGTGAGCTAGCTCACACCAACTCAGCTTGGAGGAAACGCTGTCCCCAATGAGCAGCCAGCAGGGGAGAGCCCTTGCCAGTGGGCCTCTGTCAGGCCGGCCCCTTGACCCAGGATGCAGGACTTGATGGCCCACTAGTGTGATCCTGTCTGGCTTCTCTTAAATTCCGATGGGGACCTTGGTGGGTAGCCTCTCCCATGCTAAGTGCCCCCGAGGTCCCTCTCCTTCCATCTTGGCCTCACGTACTCACCACCATGGGGTACCGACAGTGTGGGACGGCCAGGAGCGCCAGGCTGTGGAGGAAGTGGTACTTGTTGGCCGTTTCGTAGAGCTGCAGAACAGCAAGGAGAAAAGCATTTGCATGGCAGGACTCGCACTCACAGCCCCTTTCCTCCCCTTCCAACAAGCCCCTCCACCCAGGCAGTCTTGCCTCCTGCACAAGAAGCAAGACCCCCCCCCATTCCTTCCCACCCAGATATGCAAGTGCAGGAAGCGTCCGGGTATATTGAATTGGGCCTTTGCTCTATCCAGGTCAGACTTGTCTAGCCAGACGGGCAGCAGCTCTCCGGGGTCTCAGAGGCCAAGGTCTTTCCCATTGCCGCCCGCCTAGTCCTTTCTTAAGTGGAGATGCGATTTGGGGGGGGGGGTTTGAACCTGGAACCTTCTGCAGGTCAGCCACTGAACCACAGCCCCGCCCCTATGCTAGGCTGAAAAAGCAGTGGGTTTTTTTTACCTCTTTCAGGTACTCATCTCGGTCACTGCGGCGGAAACCTGGGGGCAGAGAGAGGGAAGAAGAGGCAAAACCAACATCGTGAGAGAACAACAAATCAGAGAGTCCCCTTCTCCCCTCTGGCCAGCCCCATCAGCTCCAAGGCACGGCCAGAAGACCACGGGGGGGGGGGGAGGGGGTTGAGAGTGCATCTCGGGGGACAGATCGGGCTTCCCCCGCCAAGAGGCAGTTCTGCCCCAGCCCTGCTCCTGCCAGGAGGCGTCGCGCAGGAGAACTCGCGGCTAAGCCGGGCCCCGCGTTGGCCGTCGGACACCAGAGGGCGCTCTGCGAAAGGCTTTCTGCGAGGCTCCGCACCTGGGAAGGGCCCGGGGGGGGGCGGGGTGCTTTCCCCTCTCCTCCCCCTGGAGCTCCAGAGCGCTCCCCCCCTTGGGCAGCAGCCGCTGCTCCGTCTCCCCCCCCCCCGCCCTTCCCCCTTGCAGAAATCTCCCCCCCCCCCCCGGGCTCAGTCGCAACTTTCCAAGAGCCACACCTGCCTCGCCTCCTCCTCCGCCCCACTCAGGGCTGCCAACTCCAGTTTGGAAATTTCCTGGAGATTTGGGGGGGGTGGAGCTTGGGGAGCGGAGGGACCTCAGTGGGCTACAATGCCATAGAGTTCCCCCTCCGAAGCAGCCCTTTCCCTTGTCGTTTGCAAACCAAATATGATTCCGGGAGATCTCCAGCCCCCACCTGGAGGTTGGCAACACTCGAACTCCCTCCCCACGGCCTGGTTGCCCCCTCTGCTTTGCAGCTCCGCCCTCACCATGAGCCCCGTAGGCGGCCGCCCCCACGGCCGCAGCCCCGCTGAGCGCCCCGAGCCGCCGGAAAAGCCGCCCGTTCGCGAGAGCCATCCTCGGCTGCACTTGAAGGACTTCGGCACTTCCGACTTTCGGCGCGCTCTACCCAATCAGTGCTTCCGGCGCCTCGTTTAATATGTAGCTCCGCCCTCCTCTTTGCCCACCGCGCGCGTCTTAGCCAATCACAGTCCATCTCCGCCTCCCCCGCTTGTTGCCCCCCTCCGCCGGGTTCGGAAAACCATTGGCCATGGCGTTCTGTGATGTAGGACCCAGAAGGGGTGGGGAACGCGGGAGCTGTCCAATCACAAAGCAGGTTCTCCCTCCTCCCTTCAAGTTTCATTTGCGCCAGAGAAGCCAATCATACTTCAGTCGCCAATCAAATGGGGAAGAGTAGGTAGGCGGTGCCGAGAAGAGGGCCATTGCAGCCAATCTTATCGCAAGGCCGAAGCCTATATTGTAAGTGCTGCTATTACAATCTTTACGACAAACGCAGATCTGTACGGAGTCCTGCCAACGTCTCTTAATCCCGCCTCTTTCGCGGGAGCATTTACGGTAACCAGACCTCTCTCTAGCGCCCCCTGCTGCGACTGCAGGCTCAAAGGGAGAGAGAGGCTTCCCCGGCTGTTCCCTAGGGTGCCTCTCCTCCCTCCCTTCCTGCGGCTTGGGCTCTTCCATGCCCGCCCCCTCCGCCCTCCTCCTGCACTGTCGCTTCTCATTTCCCAAAGGAATCGGGGTGCCTTTCAGGTTTTAAAAGGCGAGCAGAATCGGGGCGGTGGTCTTGCCGGCTGCGCCTTCAGGTCTCCCCGCCTTCCCCACACTTCTTGCTCTACATAAAAAGAGATGATAATGAAGACTCTAATGACAAAGCTTGAACGTACCGCTTACCACCACCAGGGGGCAGCAAAGGCGCAACAATGGTCTCTGCCTTTGGTTTCGTGATTCAAACCGGGCTGGGGAGGGAGGGGTTGTCTCTGGCCCCCGCTGCGCCCTCCTCCTTACAGACCCCCCCCCCAATTATCATGGGGGGCTCAGGCGCCACACCGCAGCGCCCGCAGTTAACCCTTCACTGCCAAGGGCTGCTCCGAGCTGCCGGTTTTGCAGGCGCGACCCGGGAAAGGCACCGACTTGGCAGAATATTTTACGCGAGTCGAAGTCAGAGGCGCCAACGTGGGCTAATGGTTGGGGGTTCGATCCATCTGCTAATTAAACAAACGAAAAAGAATAATTCTTGGAACGCTTTTACCCAGCGCCCCCCCCCCCCCCCTCGACAGCACAGGCGCTTCTCCCTCCCTCCCTCCATTTAACCTGCACAACAGCCCTGACGTGTAGGACGGGTTTGGCCGCGAATTGCTACACCACACTTCCTCCCCGGGTTAAACAGGAGCCCGTGCACAGTGCGCCTTTCGAACCCTAACCCCCCCCCCCCCCAAGGCGGGGGCCTTTCCCTGGAGTCCCAGTGTCTGTCGTCATGCCGCCGCCCCTCCAGCACTCGTGCTTTGCTCAGGAGGTGATGCCGGCGTTGCTCATCCCAGGAAGGTGCGGGGGGGGGGGCTGGTGCGAAGTTCTCTCTCTGCCTCACCTCTCACCTCCCCCCCCCCCAAACGACTCATCTGATCATCTTTCCTTTTCTTAATTGCGCTAGAAGAGAAAGGCGCTGCTGGGCACCCCGAGCCAGGAGCTGCCCTCCCCCCCCTTAAAGTGGGCTCTCTCCAGCCCCTGCTGGCCCTCCCTTTTGCTCCTCAGCCCCACCTGACGCCCAGCCCTGTAGGCTTGCCAGCTTCCAGGTACAGCCTGGAGACCTCCCGCTTTTACAACTGATCTCCAGAGGACAGAGATCAGCTCCCCTGGAGGAAACGGCTCCGTCGGAGGGTGGACTCTCTGGCATTGTATCCTGCTGAGGCCCCTCCCCTCCCCAAACCCTGCCCTCCCCAGGCTCCACCTCCCAGATCTCCAGGAATTCCTCAAGCAGGAGCTGGCAACCCTGGGCCCTGTGGCTTTTGCATGGACCTGAAGAATGGCATTTGGGGGGCAAAGAGAGAGATACCGGGGCTCACAGCTGCCTTCAAGTGATGCTTTCTGACCTGGAGACTCTTTCCTTGACATTCCAGAGCCTCACAGGACAGCTGTGGTTTCTCCAGGGATGACTGCAAACTGGGAGCAGAGTCCAGGGCCAGTTCCTGGCATGGGAGGGAAATGGGCAGTGGGACCCCCAGGAGACTGGCACTACTTAATCCAGGAACAATCTTATCTTGGCGGCCCCCTTCTGCGCTTTGTCCCGCTCCGCCCTGTCCGTTTGGAGACACGGTGACCAGAACTGCAGACGGGATTCCGAGTGAGGCCGCACCACAGAGCGCAACAGGGGGCATCACAGTACCGGCCGTTTTATGCACCCTCCCTTGCCTCACAGTCCTCAGCATGCAGTTTGCCTTTGGTGCCACACAATTTGACATTTTCACTGAGCTCTCCACTACAACCCCAAGATCTCTCAATCTCAGCCTCAGCCAGTTCTGACCCCATCAGCATATGTTTTTAAAGCAAGGATTTTTTTGCTCCAATAGGCCTCCCCCTGACACTTACCCCTGTCAAATCCTAGAACTCGAGGGCATTCATTGAAGCTGGTGGGTAGCAAATGCCGGAGGGACAAAAGGAAATACTTCCTTACGCAGGGAGGGAGTGACTGAAGTGTCGAATTCCCCCAGCCGGAGGCTGGGGTGAAGGCCTCCGGTGTTCAGAAGGCTTGAAAAGGGGGTTAGGGGCTGGTTCTGTAGCCAAGTCACTGGAGCCCCTGCTTGGGCGGCACTCCGAGGGGCTCAGCTCTGGGAGGGGACACTGCAGGCCCACTGGCTGGCTGTAAGCCAAGACCCCCATGGAGGTGCAGGTCTCTTGCTGGAGCCAAGTCCCTCAAGCTGAACCAGAGCCCTCCCACCCCGCTGCTGCCGGTGGAGTCTTGCATCATTCATGACTCTCTTGCCCACACTTGCTGACTGCCTGGTGGGTTTCAGCGGCAGGATGTGGAGCGCCCCCAGCATAGTGAACCAAGTTAACATTTCTGCCCAGAAATTAAGATTGCAGAGACAGGCCAGCCGGCTTTCCCTCCGCTCAAAGAAGCCCATATGGGGGGAACACGAGGGAGGGTCTTTTCGGTGGCAGCCCCACGATTATGGAACCACCTCCCCAGGAAGGTGTGCCTGGCCCCTCACTTTGGCTCTTTAGGAGGCAGCTGAAGACAGTTCTATGGAAGCCTCCATGGGATTAAAGCAGTGCTAAAGTGTGGTTTTAAATGTCTGGTTTTAGGTATTTCTATGTAGTCTGTTTTATGCATTTTACCTGGTATGTCGCCTTGAGCACCGTCAGGAAGACAGACGGCTCATAAATGTTTGAAATAAATGTCCTCCTCCACTCTGGAGTGCTGTTTCAGGTGATGCTGGCAGAAGCCGCCGGCATCCGGCAGGGGGGCGAGCCCCAGGGAGGGAGAAGGGGCCAGTCTGGGCCTTCCTGCGGCAGGCACCGGGATGATCCCAGGTCTCTTTCGAAGGACTGGCATGGTGGGCGTGATGGAGCCACGAAGCAAAACCCTCTGGTGCCAGGGGCCAGGTGGAAGAGAGTCCCCAGAGGGTGGTGGAAAGCTCCAGGGAGGAAGTCCCGTGTTCAGGGCCAGCCTCCCTCCGAGCCCTGAAGCCCTGGGGCCGGCTCAGCCAGCCGGCCTAGTCTGGGGCCGGATGCCGCCCTTGGCAGAGGAGCAGGCCAGACCCGAGGAGGCGGGGGGCGGGCCGCCTGGAACCCGGCCCCGTGCCTTTGAAGTCTGCCTCCTCGTGGGGGCTGCTGGTGCAGCGGCTGTCAGTCCTTTTCGGGGGGGGGGGGCTAGGCACGAGCAGAGCGCCCCCTCCCGTCCTCCTCCAGGTGCAGAGAGGACAGCGCACCACTGCGGTCGTGAATCCGCCCCCCCCCCGCGCGCCCAAGCCCCCTCTTTCTCTCCCCCCATCCACTGCCATGACGTCACCCGGGAACCCTGGCCGCAGAGCCCCCCCCCCCCGCCTTCCCGCGGTCCCCTCCTGTTCCTGGAAGAGGGGCGAGCGGGGGGGGGGCGCGTTGCCATGGCATCGCCCACCATGCCCCCCCCCCCGGCCGCCTTGGCTCGGCGCGGCCGCCGCTTCCTCCCCCCCTCCCTGCCACACCCGGCGCGGGCGGGGAAAGCAGCGGCGGCGGGGGGGGGGGGGGTGAGAGGGAGAGGGAGGCTATTTATAGCCCGCTGCGCACCGCGCCGGCAGGCCAAGGGAGGGGGCGAGGGAGAGGACGCCCCCGCCCCCCGCGCAGCCTCCGTGGCCTCCTCGGACGCCTCTCTGCAGCCCCCGTAGCCCAGTCCGAGGGGGGGGGGGTCCCAGCCGGCTCGCAGACCGGCCCCCCCCTGCCAGCCGAGGGAGGGAGGGAGGACCCCGGCGGGGTGTGTGTGTGTGTGTGCAAGAACAGCCTCCCCCCTGCCCCACGGTATCTCTCCCCCCCTCACCCCAGGAAGCGCGCCCAACCGGGAGGGGAGCGGCGGGGAAGGGAAGACCGTCCCGTCTGGCTCCGGCAGCAGGATCGGAGCGGGCGGCGGCGGCGGGAGAACGAGCGGCCGTGGGGGGCACACGCTGCGGGAAAAAACAAAAAACGCCCCCTTTGGCCAACGGGCCCCCCACCCGCATTAGACCCTGCGGAGGACTCACTTCCCAGAGCCCACCCCCGGATCTCCAGGAATCCCCCAAGGCGGAGTTGGCAACCAGGGCTGGCGTCCAGGGGCCAGGCTTCAGAGCTAGCCCCCCCCCCCCACTTCCTATGGAACAACCCTCTGGGCTGGCAATGAAATCCCAAGAGAATGGGGGGATCATACAGTGGGACCCCCTTCTAAGACTGGGGGTTGCCAACCCCCAGGGGGAGCCTGGGGATCTCCCAGAATCTCAACGGATTTCCAGACTGCAGAGAGGAGTTCCCCTGGGGACAGTGGCAGTACTGGGTCGTAGTCTAGGGGATGCCACCCCTCCCAGGGCCCTTCCCCACCTGCTGCCACCCGTGCCAGCTCCAGTCCCCTCAAAAGGCATCGAGAAGAGGGTCTGCAGCCAACTGGGTCCCTCCCATTCATCGCTGGTGGGGGGCAACATCATCTCACTGACTGAGTCAGACCACTGTTACATCCAGGACGGGACTGTCTTTGGGGGCCAGCGCTAAAAGACTCCCACCCAGCCCTGGTCACGTGCTCTGCCCGTTCCTCTTGGGGGGCAGCGAGAGCCACTTCCAGGCAAAGGAAGCCCTCTCCCGAGCCCAGTGGCAGATCTGACCCAATCCAGTGGGTCCGCCCTCTCCCCCCAACTGGCCACCAAATGCCACACCCAGTGCAAGGGGACATGGCCTCCTGGCACATAGCCAACCTACCACATGGTGTCCACCCTCCAAAGGTGTCCCCCAGCAACCACACCAGGTTAGTATTCTGCCCTAGTCTCACATGCCCTGGTGATCCACCCAGGGCCCTGCCGGGGGGGGGGGGGAGGGGGGGGCAGAATCCAGCTTCTTTCCAATAGCCACGCAGGCAGGCAGGCAGGCAGGCAGGCAGCCAGGCCTGAGAGGAGAGGGTCTTAGCAAGGCCACCCATGCTACCGGGCTCCCAAAAGGTCTCTTGGTTTAGAGAAGAGACCCTCTTTGTACAAGGGGGGAGCCCACAAGTACCGGGGGCATCCTGCTGGAACTCCGCCCCACCCACCGTTCCTTGCCTTCCCCCAAGTTGTACCACTCAAAAGCATATCAACCGTTAAATCTTTTTTCTTTTTATATTTACAATATCATTTTCCATTTCTTGCAAGGTTTAAAAATGTGTACAGCATCTCAGCTCAGATCCCAGCTTCCCCCCCCCCGCACCCCAAGTTCCTCCTCTTTATGGGGACTCAGCCGCCCCCCCCCCAGCAGCTGTGTTAATCCATCAACCATCTAGATCATAACAAAACAGCAAAAGTCCCCCCTCTCCTCCCCCCCTCCATGAATTCTTCTGGAGACTGGAGACAAGAGTCCTCTTTTCCAGGGGGGAGGGGGAAGAGGGGCTAAAAGAGTCCGGGGGGGGGCTGGGGGGGGGTCCTCTGATCGGTGGCACGAGAGGAGTCCTTTGCAGCCAGGGAGTGCGGGGGGGGGCATTCCAAAGCAGCCCCTCCTGGTCCAAATCCAAGTCTCATAAAAATAGATACTCTCCAGTTTGCGGGGGGGGGGGGGGGGGGGAGAGAAGGGGACAGGCCTCAGCCCTCCTGTTTGTGCTGCCTGAGGGGGTGTCCCCGGCAGCCACTTGGGGTCCCAAACAGGCCTCTTTCCCATCCCTGACAGTGGCTCTCTCGAGCATATGGCGATTGAAGGACTCCCTCGAGAGCGGCCATCTGGGTCCTTGTTCAAGGAATGGGCCTGGCTGCAGCCACGCTGAAATGAGAGAAGGAAAAAAGGCAAGCAAGCCCCCTCGAGGTGGTCGTTCTGGCTTGCAAGCTGCGAAAGAAAGAGCTGGAAGAGGCCATCTTGGATTTCTAGGGAACAGGTGCCGTTTCCCAGGTGGCCATCTTGGATGGTTGCTCAAGACACCCGCTGGAAAGGACGCGGAGAGGAATCCCGGCTGGCGGGGTTCGTTTTCAAAAGAAGACGCATCCGAAGGAGGACGGAGCAGATCATACAAAAGAAGAGAGGCCTCCGGCCGGACTCGGGCTTCAGAAGAACTCCGCAGTCAGCCATGCTGGGATTCAGTGTTCTTCGATGGCCCCGCACCTGACACTGTCCGCAAGATGGTGTTCCTGTGGGGCAGCCATCTTGGATCGAGCATGTGGGGGGGGGGCTGCTGTGGCGGGCTCCCCAGCAAAAGGGCCTGTGCTTTTCTCTGCCGGCGCCGGAACTGAGATAGTGCAGTCGATGGGTTCGGGTGCGTAGGGGTGAGAGCAATGGGTGGATGGGAGCATTTTGGCAATAGTGTAAGGCGCGGACATCTCTCTGCGGGAGGAGCGACGGGTGTCGGAACGAGTTCCGATCCTTGGCACAGACAGTTTCACAGGAGCCCCAGTAAACTCAAGTATAGCAAAATAAAGGCCCAGGACCCCCACCCCACCCCACCCCACCCCGAAGAAGTACAGGGTTCCCCCATCCCAGTTTGGCACAGGTTTTGCTATCTTTTTTTTCTTTTTTTTTTACAAAATAATTGTTTTCCTTTTAAAAAATGGATATTTATATATATATATTTATAATAAATTCTTTTCTTTCTTTTTTTTTAAAAAAGGAAACCAACTGGAAACATCACGGAAGTTAGATGGAGTCTCAGAATGGCTTCGAACAAGACCTTCTCTCCCCCCCCTTCCCAACCCGACCTTTGTCTGCTCCCCCCCCTGAGCCTCCTGCACCAGAATTTCCCCCAAAAACAAAAGGAAGAAACAAAATCTCCCAGAACAAACAACAGAGGCACAAAAAAAACAGAGAGAGAGAGAGAGAGAGAACGAACACCCAAGAATGATGTGCTTTTTTAAAAATAGAAAGGATCGTTTTCTTCCCTTTTTGTCTTACTGGATTCAGCAAGTGGAACATGTTCAGATGTTGCTGAAAGAGCTCGTTGGAACTGAACGTTGCCTAAGGCTGCGGTGTGTGCATGGGGGGGGGGGGAGAATACAGTAGAAATGGGTGGGTAGGTGGGACTGCGGAAATGGTGGCAGAAGGGGAAGGAGCAACCCTTACAGGATGGAAGGATGACTCACACGCCTTCTGCCTCCCCCCCAGAAGAAGCATTTACCTCTCTGTCCCCCCCTTCCATCCCCCCCCCCATCGAGGCAATCCAAGCCACAAAGGCCAGGAGGAGCAGAGAGAGGGGCCCCTGCAAAGCAGGCGGAGCAGATGACTCATGCAGCAAAGCCAGCTGGCACGTGAAGAGGTTGGCCGGTGGGCCAGGAGGAGGAGAGGAACGTCCACAGAGCGGAGTGATCGCGCAGAGTGATCGTGGGACGGATAGAAGGAAGGGAGAGGGGAGGGGGGGAGGGCAGGCGGCTGGACACAGATCCTGACCCGGCACTTTGGCCTTGTGGCTCAGGGGATTTGTATGCTCCTGCCGAGAGAAATACGCTACCCACTGGGAAGCTGCCTTCTACTGAATCAGACCCCCCCTGGGTCCATCCAGGTCAGTCTCACCTACTCAGACTGCCAAGGGCTCTCCAGGGTCTCAGGCGGAGGTCTTTCCCATCCCCTCCGGCCTGCTCCTTTCGACTGGAGAGGCTGCTGAGGATTGGACCTGGGGCCTTCTGCCTGCCAAGCAGAGGTTCCGCCACTGAGCCACAGCCCGTCCCCCGGGGTGGTCCGCTTCCGCGTGCATCACAGGGGCCGAGGAGGGTTTTGGCACCAAGAGCAAGTGGCTAGTGACTGAGGTGGAAGGGAAGAGGCCGGCATTCTTGGAAGGACCATGGCGGGGTGGGGGTGGGGAGGAAGTCTGGGAGGGCACTGAAGCATCATGTCCTTGCTGCAGCATGCATAATTCTGTGGCATGATGACACCTGGCGGATCAAGAGCCCCTTAAAATAAGAGTTCCTGTCACTCACTGGAAGGGGGGGTGGGGAGGCTACCACCTTTAAACTTGGTTTGTGCCAGTTAAAATGCGCAGGAAAGATTTGCAAGAGTCTTTGGGGCCAGCAGACGTTATGCCCGCAGAAGAGAAAGGTGACACCGTGGGGGGGGGGGGGAAGAAACAAGGGAATCCACAAGAAGAAACCGCCTCCCGGAGAGACAGGATCATAACCGGAGAGAGGGTGGAATTGTGGTCAGGTGTTCGAATGCGGGAGGAACCTGCCCTGGGAAGGGAAACCGCTCCCGGGAGTGTGAGCAGCCAGGCCTGGGTCTGTTGAGCTCAGCAGCACCTCCTCTGCCTGGCAGGGCGCTTGCTCAGCATGGCTGAGCTCCACTGGAGCAGGGGACGCCAGGAACTCGAGTGGCCACCTCGGCCAGTGAGCCGCGGGCCCTAGCAACGTGCCCAGTGCTGGCTCAGCCGCACAATGGAAAGTGTCCTTCAGGGTCATTTGGGAAGCAGCCTGCAGAGCGGGGGGCTGGGCCTGACTGGGGGGGCCTTGCAATGTCACGGGCGGTGTCGGGACAATCTGTGGGTCACCTGCCTGAGCCCCAAGAGCGGGCTTCTGGGATCCTCGTCGCGAGGGATCCTGTGGCTTGCCTCCGGCATTCCGCACACCTCGCCTGGGCAGAGCAGGCCGGTGGGTGTCCTGGAGCTATGGCGTGGAACAATGGGCAGGCTGATCCAAGAAGCTTCAGCAGGAAGGTGGGATGGGCTCTTTTCCGATTGTTCTCTCTCCAGGCCACAGAAAACAGCCTTCTATCAAGCTTGGCTTCTGGCTCAGCCTGGTCGGCTCTCCCAGATCTCGGGCTGAGAGAGGCCTTTCCCAGGCGAGCCGACTGACAGACTTTTGCAAAGTAGAGAGACCTGAAGGTGGGGGGACCTAACAGGACAGAGAGACAGGTGGGTGGGGCAATTGGGGAAGAGTATTCCCCCCCCCCCAAAAAAAGTGGCAGGTCATTGGAATCGCGGTTCCTCACCGCACAGAGTTTCCTTCTGGACTTTGGGCCAAGCGGGGAGCTGTCAGCCCGCAGCTGCTGGGCATTTTTTCAGGATTCTCGGGCGCAACTGCCTCCACCCGCCTGGCTCGTCCTTTAGCTGCCAAAGCGCAGGCTGGTGGGGGGCTTAGGAGAGGGAGGCCAAGGGCTCCCAAAGAGCGGCCAGAGCCAAACAGAGGCGTGGTAAGAAAGCTGCCGGCTGAGGAAGGAGGAGCCAGGAATCAAGGGGGAGGTACTAAAGGCAGGCCGAGGCATTGATTCCATCGCTGCGCAAAACATTTTCTTGTTCAACTCCTTTTTTCTTTTCTTAAAAAAAAAGTTTGGAACATGCAGTTCATCTTTCGCAGTAGCAGTAATTAAAAACAAAACAAACGGCTCCCCCCCTTCCCCTTCCCCAACTTTTGAAGTCTATTTACTGATATTTGTTCAAAATTAAAAGGAAAAAAATTATATCCCCCCCTTTCCCCTCCAATAAAAGTGAATTTCCAGTTGTTACATTCAAATGTTCACCTTGTTTGGAAACAAGCCAGAACGAACATGCTGCCCCACCACACTGGGACCCCTCTGCATTTAACGCCAGACATCCCTCCCCCGCCCACCCCATTTCCTACTCCGGAGATAGCACCTGCCTCTTCATTGAAACCCCCCCACCAGCAGCAGCCATTCCAGGGAGGGCTTTATCTCGGCAAGATTTCCAGCCAAAGTACCCTCGAGTTCCTGGCGGCATGGGCGGGTCCATCTCCAAAGGGACGAGGAGAAACCTGGCTGATGGCTCTCTTCACATTGTGCTAGGAAGGCACTGGGATCTTGGCCACCTCGCCCCAGACTGAAGGGGAGCCCGGAAGGACGGCCGACACCTCTCCCCAGTGGCTGGCCAATGTGGTGGGCAGCCCGTCTGGCCCTGGCGGGATGTCTGCTTGCTCTCCTGGCTCAGCCAGGCACCGGCCTCAACTTGGGAAGGGAAGGGAAGCACTGAACCGTTCTCTGTCCCGATGACAAACGTTGGCTTTGTCTGTTGGCATGGACTCACATGGGGACAAAAGGAAAGAATAGAAGAGGAGGGGAGCTCTGCCTTTCTCCGAAGACAGCTGAAGAAAAGGGGACCCGTCGCCTGGTCTTCGAGGCAGTCCTGTGCTGTGAGTGCCAAGCGGAGCGAATACCGGAATCTCCTCCTCCACTGCCACCACCACCTCCGGAGATGCAGCTCTCTTGCCCTGGGCGTCAGATCCCCCTGTTGAGTTAAGGGTGAGCTTCTCCAACATCTGCCAGCCCCGCTTTTGCAAGAGTGGCACGCGAATGGCTTTGGCCAGGGCATCGACTTCCCTGCCGACCCCGCGGGGAGGAGCACAGGGACGCCGCCTTGGTTCATCTTCCCTCTGGCTCTTTCCAATGCCCTTCAACCCGCACCGTGGTCTGGAAGGGCGTGGATGCCTCCACCATTCAGCCAAGATGGGTGAGAGATGGCAGGGCTTCCTCTCCGGCACTCCGAGCACCAGAACCACATCTGGAACAATACCGGCATTCCTGTCTCCTGTCCGGATGGAGCGGGAGATAACCTCTCACCCCACCCCCCAGAGTGGGGCGCTGCTGCTTCCAGTGCCACACCCAAAGGGACCCCAGCCCCTAGGACGTCGGGCCAACTCTCGGAAGGAAGGGCCTCTCTTTTCTTGCCACTTTCCTCTCCAGTGCCAGTGCCAGGCTATGCCACACCACAGGAGACAATGGAGGCGCCAACATCAGACCCAGTTGGATGAAGGAAGAGGCGGCCCAGCCCGTCTGTGCTGTGGAGGGGGAGGGCGGGCGGGGGGGATGGGTGGGGCTCCATCTATCCTTCTGTTGCCACAATGTTATATAAAAGACCCATCCACATGGCGGGAAGGACGCCTCCCTCTTTGAGCAGGGTGGATCGGGACCACCATCGCCAGGCAGCTGAGGGTACGAGGGGGGGAGGGCAACTATACACGGGTGGTGGAGTGCGGGTGGGGGAGGGTGTTGTTGTGTCCGGTGGGGAAGGTGTTGAACGGGTGCAGGGCCTGCATCCCCGTGATGGTGCTGGGGATCATGGTAATCGTGTTGGGGGTCATCAGGGGGACATCGTCCGGTGCCCGGCGCAGGGCCAGCGTGTAGTCGGGAGGGCAGGCAGGGCGTAAGATTTCGTGGGGCCGGAGCGGCTCCAGGTCGTGGGCGTCGTGTTCCGAGTGCTTGATCTGCAAGGACATGATCTCCTCCTCCTGGCCGCCGTGGACGAGGTCGTTGGCCGCGTTCCGCTGGGGGCTGAGGCGCCGCCCGGTTCTCAGCTCGTGCCGCTTGTCCCGCTTGTAGTAGAGGGCGGCAAAGGCCAGGATGTTGAGGAAGAGCAGGGAGGCCCCAACGGCCACAGTGACGCTGAGTTCGGTGGAGTAGTCCCGCGAATCCCCCGGGAAGGGGACGTAGTGCTGAGACCGGCCCACGTCGTCTTCGTCGGGAGGAAGGGTCGGGATGGGCCGGCGGGTGGTGCTGGGCCCCACGCGGGTGCTGGGCCACCGGGTGCCATAAGGCGGTATGCGGGTGGTCGTTGAGGTGTGGGGGGGCTCGTGGAGGTTGTGGAGGTGGGGCACCAGTTCCAGCCAGAAGGCCACCTTGTTGGCTCGGTAGTTGTCCCTCACCCGGGGCTTGAGGCCGATATGGAGGTACTGTTTGTCCTTCGTGTTGAACTTGGTCCACACCACT
The DNA here is from genome assembly GCA_029233225.1 of Lepidodactylus listeri. Classification (NCBI taxonomy): domain Eukaryota; kingdom Metazoa; phylum Chordata; class Lepidosauria; order Squamata; family Gekkonidae; genus Lepidodactylus; species Lepidodactylus listeri. The sequence goes on from JARCFY010000018.1 coordinate 55,132,586, forward strand.
TCCTCAAAGCGGTTGGGTTTTGTGTGGATGAACTTGGTGTCTTGGGGCACGGGCTGGTTCGGATCCCTGCAGGAAGGAGGCAGAAACGAGAGGAGACAGTGCCTCAGCCAAGGCCAAGTCGGAACCTGACTAAGTCCAAGGCAAGACCCAAGGACTGTCCACGGAAGCAGGCAGACCCGGGCACTGCCTCTAGCAACCCTCCCCACTTGGCAGAAGAAAAGAGCAAGAGTCCCAGGAGCGCCTTCCAGACTAACAAAGCTGGTGGCAGGGGAGGTATCTCAAGAAGTGAGCCGCGACTGACGAAAGCTCCTCCCCTGCCTCCAGCTTTGTTAGTCTGGAAGGTGCTCCTGGACTTCTTGCCAGCCCTGTAGCCAGGAATTTTTTTTTTGGGGGGGGGGGCACTAATGTAAACTAAATTTAATTAAAGAAGCAGGAGAGGGAGCGGGGGGAGGAAGAATAGTAGCTACTTACCCTGCCTGCATTTCTAGTGTGATCAGAAGGAAGAAGAAGAAGAAGAAGAGATTGGATTCCTAACCCACCCTTCACTCGGAGTCCCCCAGTGCCTTACTGCCAGCTACGGCCCTGACTCTTGTTCTGTTCTGCTGCTACAGCCAGACTAACATGGTGACCCATCTCAACCCACTTCCCCCTTAGGTCCCTCCACCGCTGGGCCACCGAGGACTGCCTGCGACAGTTCACATAAGAGGACACGGCCAGTGTTCCTTCTAAGCCGAGTTAGTGTGAGCTAGCTCACAATTTTTTAGCCTCCGGCTCACACATTTTTGTTCTAGCTCAGGAAGGGATGGCTCCAGAGCAAACTAATTTATGCAGCAGCCAAATTGTTCACTCACAACGTTAATGCCAGTAGCTCACAAAGTAGAATTTTTGCTCACAAGATTCCACAGCTTAGAGGGAACATTGGACACGACCCTGCCTGAAGATGTGTGACATCCACATTGTGAGCATCACAGCTAAACACCCAAACACTACCCCGGGGCCTTCGTTTGCACCTCAGCATTCAGACATGACACAGGGAAGGAGAGATCCCACCCCTTCCACCACGCTCCAGCATGTGTTTTCAAGTGACAAGTGAGGAAAACAGACCCCTGGAAGCAGCTCAGAGAGTCACAAGATACTCTGCATGCTGGGGGGACTTCTGCCAGTTTAACGGTGATTGTCTCTCTCCCTGTGACAGGTGCGGGAAGGGGGTTCCTCTCCTAGGGAACTGCAAGAAGTCTCTCCACATGACAACTAAGGTAGCCCACTGCAGAGTCCCTCCAGCTCTTAGGAAGCCCTTCCAAATCTTTAACTAAAGCCACTGCTTAGTAGACCTGGACTGAGTAGACCCAGCTTAGCCTGATCTCACCAGATCTCAGAAGCTCAGCAGGGTTGGTCCCGGTCAGTACATGGATGGGGGACCCCCAAGGAAGTCCAGGGTTGCTAGGCAGAGGCAGCCAAGGGCAAAGCACCTCTGAATGTCTCCTGCCACAAGAGTCCCAGGAGGGGTCGCCAGAAGTTGGCTGCCACCCGATGGCACTTTCCACCACCAGCAGGCCAGCCACGGAAACCTGGCTTCTCTCAGGGACCCTTTGTCATCTTTGGAAACTGCCGGCCCTAGAGACGGAAGGAACCTGGGGGGCAAAAAGCTCGGGGCCCTTTCTCCCATTTCAGACTGATCTTCTCATTTTGATTCTGGTTTTAAGCATTCTCAGTTACGGATGCCGTTGGATTTAGGGACTCTTAGGGGCTGGTGGTGGGGACAACCCCAAATGTGGAATTCAACCGACCACTTAGAACGTCGCCTCTAAATTCTCCGAGTACTAAGATTTGGTAGAGCCAGAGGTGGAAAGCAAAATTTGCAAACGGACAGAATTCACTGAGTCCAGAATTTAAGGACTGAAAGACTGCCGAGCAGTCTGAGCGTGCCTGGCTTTTGCTTCAGTGGCCATGGATCTTCTGGTCTGCAAGACAAGCATTTGCAGAAAATCTGGGCAGCTCTTCATTGACCACAGATAGGAATGGATTCCAATTGTTTTGCCTGCCCCTGGCCACTCCCTACCTTGGAGGCCCTTACCTGGTTATCACTCGGGATCCTGCCCCTCCAGCATCCAACGCTGGGCCCCCCAGCCCCGCCCAGCTCAGCCCAGTCCCTCCCGTAGCCTTCTGCCATCTTCTCTCCCTCCTCCTGTCTCTTCCTCCCCATCAAATGGCAGCACAACGGCCCTCCTTCCGTATTCTCCAGGCCTCCACTCAGCCCCCGGGATTCTTGTTAGCTCCCGTGCGTCCCACCTGCCTCCACAGACCTGCTTCCGTCTTTTAAAATTCCACAGAAACTTCCATGCAGACCGTTTCCGAGGGCAGCCGGGCTGGGCTGCAGTAGAAGAAGAAGAAGAAGAAGAGATTGGATTTATACCCCGCCCTTCACTCACTTAAGAGTCTCAGAGCGGCTTACAAACTCCTTTCCCTTCCCCTCCCCACAACAGACACCCTGTGAGGTAGGTGGGGCTGAGAGAGCTCTTTCCCAAGCTGTCCTTGAGGGAACAGCTGGTCCAGAGCTATGGCTTGGCCAAGGTCATCCAGCCAGGTGCAAGCGGAGGAGTGGGGAATCAAACCCGGTTCTCCCAGATTAGAGTCCGTGCTCCTAACCACTACACCAAACTGGCTCTCTGTAGAACACCTACACTGGAGTCCAGCAGCACCTTAGAGGCCAAGAAGAAGAAGAAGAGGAGGAGGAGGAGGAGGAGATTGGATTTATACTCCGCCCTTCACTACCCAAAGGAGTCTCAGAGCGGCTTACAATCTCCTTTCCCTCCCCCACCCCACAACAGACACCCTGTGGGGAGATGGGCCTGAGAGAGCTCTGACAGAGACTGCTCTTTTTCAAGAACAGCTCTGACAGAACTATGGCTTTCCCAAGTGCGAGTGGGGAATCAAACCCAAGTCTCCCAGATTAGAGTCCGCGCACTTAACCACTACACCAAACTGGGGGGGGGGGGGGGGGTCTGAGCTTTTGAGAGTCAGCAGCTTTGACACTCGAAAGCATAGACCCCGAAACCCTTGTTGGTCTCTTAGGTGCCCTGGACTCCAGTCCAGCTGTTCCAAGAACTTCCATGTTTTGTCTCTTCTCTCCTTCCGCCCCCTTACTATACTCCTCCTTCTCGTCTGATTGTTATCATCAGCCAATTTGGTGTAGTGGTTAGGAGCACGGACTCTAATCTGGGAGAACCAAATTTGATTTCCCCACTCCTCCTCATGCAGCTGCTGGATGGCCTTGGGTCAGTCATAAATTCTCTCAGAACTGTTCTCTCAAGGGCAGTCCTCAAGAGAGCTCTCTCACCCAGTTTGGTCTAGTGGTTAAGTGCATGGACTCTAATCTAGGAGAGCCAGGTTTGATTCCCCACTCCTCCAATTGCAGCTGCTGGATGACCTTGGGCAAGCCATAGTTCTGGCACAGCTGTTCTTGAAAAAGAGCCGTTTCTGTCAGAGCTCTCTCAGCCCCACCCACCTCCCAGGGTGTCTGTTGTGGGGAGGGGAAGGGAAAGGAGTTTGTCAGCCGCTCTGAGACTCCTTTGGGTAGTGAAGGGCGGGGTATAAATCCAATCTCCTCTTCTCTTTTTCTATTACATAATATTTATATCTGTCTTTGGTGGGCAGGATGCTTAATCATTCTAATTTTGCTCTCATGGAGTGTCATGGATATGGCCAGGAATATAAGGGACCAGTGGAAAAGACCATGGCAAAATGGTTCTGCAGGCCGGAATCAGGAATGGCCCAGGATGCCAGCTCAAAAGCCACACAGGGATTTAGGGTTGCCAGCCTCCAGGTGGGGCCTGGGGATCTTCCGCTTTTACAACTGATCTCCAGCTGCCAGAGATCAGCTCCCCAGGAGAAAATGGCTGCTTTGAAGGGTGGACACTATGGCATTGCAGTATGCTGAGGCCCCCCCTCCCCAAACCCCGCCCTCTCCTGGCTCCACCCCCAAAGTCTCCAGGTATTTTCCAACCCTACAGGGATTCCAGAGACCCAGCGCAGAATAGCCTCAGAGAGGGACAAGAAACGAAAGGAAAAATAGAAGAAACGTGGCCTCTAGCAGATTAGAAACAGTCTAATCCATATCAACAGGTGTAGCCTGTCAGGACCCCGGTGTGAGAAGCGACTGAGAAAGACAAGAATGTCTCGCTAAACACGGAAGGGAAGACCAAAGATGGGGCCGTATTGGTTGAGGGCCAACAGATAATAGGATGTGTTAGAAACCTGTAATCGTTATTTTTAAATACTCTTTGTTAGGACTGAAAGTAGCGAGAATTACCTGACATTGCTTTTGTATATTTTATGACGATTCTGAAGCGTAGGTAAACTTTTGGTGTTTGAAGTTACAAGATAATTAGCTAAGAACGTGAGCCTTCTCAAGGTGAGAGACAGCTCGCTATTGTCGGAAGACGGTTTGGGAAACCTATAAAGACGGGAAGCTAGGCCTCTTTGAAGACGCGCCTTGCCTTGTGAAACTGCTTACTTCGGGCAGGAAACAATTAATGGGCTCATATAATTGCTGTCCTTTGAAAGCTAACTAGACACCTAGGGCTTCTTAAGAGTGCACCAATATCAGGAAAAGGCCTGACCCAAGTCATCCGGGACAGGAGACATTTTTGTTCCTCACTCCAGCTCCTCACATTGATATTTTTATCCTGCCTCTCCCCCATCAAGGACCCAGGACCCAACCCCCCAGTTTATCTTCACAATACCCTACACATTTTGTTCGGCTGCAAGCCATTGGCCCAAGATTACCCAGAGAGGCTCATGGCTGAATGAAGCATTTGGATCTGGGGTCTGCCCACTCCCAACCGGACACTCGGATCCCTTCTCTTGGTCACCACCTTTGTAGACCTTAACACCCTTCACCCATGAAGCTGCCTTCTGCTGAGTCAGACATTTCCCCCCCCCCTCATTCCATCAAGGTCAGCATTGCCTACTCAGGCTGGGAGCGGCTCTCCAGGGTCTCAAGTGGAGGTCTTTCCCATCACCTGCTGCCCAATCTTTTAACTGGAGATGCCGGGGATTGAACCTGGGACCTTCTGCATGCCAAGCAGATGCCTGACTACTAGGCCACGGATCCTCCCCTCACCCCATCATTGCCTCTCCCCGCCCCATCATTGCCTCCCCCCGCCCCATCCTTTCCCTTCCCTCCTGTATTCTTCCATCCTCTACCCGACATCTCACCCAGTCTTGGCAAAATTGGTCCAGTAGGTCATGACCACGGCGCTCAGCATGACATCGTTCTTGGAAAAATTGCAAGGGAAGAGATCCGTGGCACCGATCATGGGCACCCCGAAGACATAGGGGATCTCATCCCCATGGGCGGCATCGGCCCACTCGGGCCGAGTGTCCGTCTGGCAGTGGTGGTAGAAGGTGTAGAAGTAGACGGGCGACTGATACTCGGCATGAAGTTTGGCGGTGGCCACGGCAGGCGCCACCCACTGGTGGTCGGTGAACAGCGCCAGGAGAGTCTTGCGGCGCATCTCACCATTGTCCCGGTCAGCCCAGTCCGTGTACATGAACTTGATGGTCTCCCGCAAGATGTCCTTGCCTTCTGGGTAGCCGTAGAGGTTGTCGACAAAGTTGGAAATCGTGAAGTCAAAGTAGCTGGCGGAGATGCCATCTTCGTTCTCCATGGAGTCCTCCACGAACTTCAGGCCCTCTCCCTGGTTGACTCCAATGAGGATGTCGTAGTTGAGGAACTCCCCCTGCTGCATCAGAATCTCTGGGTCGTCCGGAACCACGTCCCCATCCACCACGGGGCCAAAGGCAATGTGATAGCGTGCTGGCTGAATGTCTTGGTCGACCAGCTCTCGGTAGGGCTTGCGCCGAAGGCACTCCACCGTGTCCCCCGTGTCCATGTGGTCGCAGCCAACCTTGGAGGCCAGCATGCGGGTGTATTTGAGCGGCTGGTAATTCACCGACCAACTGGAAATGGCTGTGCCACTCTGAGCAATGGCCTTCTGGAACAGACCTGCGGAGGGGGAAAGAAAAAGGGCTATCAGTGATCACGGCTGCAGGGAGGATGTGGATAAGTAACAAAAGAGGCAGGGTGTCAGTGTGGGGGGGAGGAAGGAAGCGACATCTGCTCCCCACTCAACAGGAGAGGATAGGCTACGTGTGTGTCAAGTGCCATCAAGCGACAACCAACTTATATGGCGAGTGGCCCCCTCAAAGAGTTCTCAAAACAAGAAATGTTCAGAAGTGGCTTGCCGTTTCTTGCCTCTGTGGAGCAACCTTGGACTTAACTGGTGGTCCAAGGTGAGATCTGTCAAGATCAGGCTAACCTGGGCCACCCAGGACAGCCAAAAGACATACAGAGGGGCTTTGCCACTGCCTCTGCTTAGCAACCTGGGGCTTCCTTGGTGGTCTCCCATCCTAGTACCAACCTGGGCTGACCCTGCTGAGCTTCTGAGATCTGACCGGATCAGGCTAGCCTGAGGCACCCAGGTCAGGGAGTGCTACAGCCCATCCCATATGGTACAGCCCATTCCTCTCCTTCTCAAAGGAAAGGGGACAAAGTGTGGAAGAGGAGTAGCTGGAGGCCCAAGTAGACAGACCATAAAGGGAGTATTTTAATGCAAGACGATAACATGGAAGAACATCGCCGTGATTTGAAAAGACAGGAGAAGAGATGCACTGACGGAGCCCTTGAGGGGGCTGCAGTTCCAGCCCAGGAAGTCACAAAAACATTTACCTTCCGAGTGGTGGGAAAGGATGAGAAGGTTGACGCACGAGGCCCCCGCTCCCGAACCGAAGATGGTGATCCGCTCAGGGTCGCCCCCAAAGTGGCCAATGTTCTCATTCAGCCATCGCAAGGCCTGAATCTGGTCCAGAAGGCCATAGTTCCCCTTGGCAGATTGGTCTCCTGTGCTCATGAAGCCTATGGACGAAAAGCAGAGAGAAAACCACGTGAGGCAGTGAGGCAGAAACATCATTTCAACTGGGAAGGAAAGACGTTGCTTTGATAAAGCCCTCCATAGCTTGGGACGGGGGTATCTGAGGGACTGTCTTCTCCCATGTGTTCCTGCCTTGGGAATTAAGACCACAGGGAGAGAGAGGGGCCCTCTTGACTGTCCTATCGATAGGTGGGTAGACGAGGGAGAGCCTTTTCGGTGGCAGCCACATGGCTATGGAACAACCTCCCCAGGGAGGGGCGCCTGGCCCCTTCACTCTTGAGCTTTAGGAGGCAGCTGAAGACAGTTTTATTCATGACGGCATTTGATTAGTTTTCCTGCTTGATGGCAGTTTTAAATTATTGATTTCAACTCGTAGTTTTTATGTATTCGCTGTATTTTATTGTCAATTATCCTGTAAGCTGCCTTGAGTTCCTGTAAGGTAGAAAGGCAGTTGATAAATACTTTATTTATTTAAAACTCCAAAATGTTTACAAACGGAGAACACGATATCGAATTGCCCTCCCATAAGCAGCTGATGCGTAGTCAGCAGCCATCCCCTGCCCTGTCGCCTTTCCAGAAATACAGAATCCCCAACCCCAGCAAATACTTCTGCAATCAGATAGATGCGGGACACCAACGGAACCACGAAGTGGACAGGTCTTGAGAAAACACAAGCAGAGCCTCTCAAAGAGGAGGAGGAAGAGACGCAAAGGGACCCAAAGAATCTGGGACTTTTCCGTTTAGAAAAGGGACAACGGGGTGGGGGTGGGGGACAGACATGATAGAGGTTTATACAATTATGCATGGGTGGAGAGGGAGTTGACAAAGAGAAGAAGAAGAAGAAGAAGAAGAAGAAGAAGAGATTGGATTTATCCCCCGCCCTCCACTCCCCAAGGGAGTCTCAGAGTGGCTTACAAACTCCTTTCCCTTCCCCTCCCCACAACAGACACCCTGTGAGGTGGGTGGGGCTGAGAGAGCTCTTTCCCAAGCTGTCCTTGAGGGAACAGCTGGTCCAGAGCTATGGCTCGCCCAAGGTCATCCAGCCAGGTGCAAGTGGAGGAGTGGGGAATCAAACCCGGTTCTCCCAGATTAGAGTCCGCGCACTTAACCACGACACCAGACTGGCTCTCTCCCTCTCCCAAAATACTAGAACTCGAGGGCATCCAAAGAAGCTGATGGCAGTAGGTTCAGCACAGACAAAAGAAGATACTTTTTTACACAGAGAATGATTAAAATGTGGAATTCACTGCCAGAGGATGCAGTGATGGCCACAGGAGAAGACAGTTTTAAAAGGGGGATTAGACGGATTCATGGAGAATAAGTCTACCAATGGCAACCTCCACATTCAGAGATGCTAAATCTCTGAATCCCACTGCCAGGAAGCAACATCAGGGGAAGGCCTCAGCCTCTCTGCCCAGTTGGTGGCCCTCCAGAGGAACTGGTTGGCTGCTGTGTGAGACGGGATGTCGGACTAGATGGTCTGATCCAGCAGGGCTCTTCTGATATTTCTAAAACTGGCACAGAAACCAGGAGTCCAGCTCTGTGTGTGTCCCCCCCCCCCCAATTCAGTCACTTGTACCCAGATCTCATCTCAGTTGATCCAGGAGTTTTGCTCACCAGCCTTCCACCCTCCGACAGGCATGCCCCGCCAGATGTGATGATGCCAAGGCAGAAGACTGCTTTGGGGGCGTTTTTTCTCAAACAAAAGAAGCCTGGAAAAGCCATCCATCAGGAGAGGCTTCTTTTGCCTTTGCTAAATACTGCCTTGACGCTGGACCGATCTCCTTTAAAATTAATCATCGCTCTGTCCCGGGGCCCTTTTGCAGGAGATAACGAGGCCTTGCTGTTAATTATTGAAAGCTTTTTAATGAAATATTAATTTCGGCAGAGCCTGGGTAAATTTCACACCCAAAGGGGGAACAAAGAGGGGTGGGGGTGGGGGTGGGGGGGCTTGAGCCATAGCCTGATGCAGACTCAGCAGTTAAATCTGTGAAGTCCAGGCTCCTGGTTGAGGCCAGGGGACCCCAATGCCCAAGCAGAGAGCCATTTCCCACACCATGCAAGGCATGGGCAATTGCTCCCCTGCAAAGACGTTCACTTGGGCATAACATCCTCAAGTTGCCCCTACTCTTTTTCTCATGTATGCGGAGTTTCCTGTTGGGGGACCCCTCCAGTGTGCTGAAGGAAACAGGCTTAACTACATATAATTTTTCATGCATATGAATGAGGCCAGATTTGCTGCAACAAGAGCTCTTGTACAAAGCAAGCAAAATATCTCTACAAAAAGGAGCAAGAATTCTGTGCTCGAGTTTTCCAGCACTGTGAGATTTGTGTGTGTGTGTATGCTGCAGTGTTCCCTCTAAGCTAGCTTCCAACTTTTTAGCCTCTGGCTCATACATTTTTGTCTTAGCTCAGGAAGGATGGCTCCAGAACAAACTAATTTATGCAGCAGCCAAATCACTCGCTCACAGCTTTAAGGCCAGCAGCTCACAAAGTAGGATTTTTGCTCAAAAGACTCCACAGCTTAGAGGGAGCATAGCCTGGAAGTCATGGTTGACTTCTGGTGATCCCCCTAGTGGGGCTTGGAAGTTTTGGAGAGGTGGCTTACTATTGCCTGCCTCTGGGTCCCAGCCCTGGTATTCCTTGGAGGTCTCCCAAGTCCTTGCCAGGGTCAGCCCTGCTTAGCTTCTGAGATCTGATGAAATCGAACTTGCCTGGCCTATCCAGATCAGGGCACTGTGACTGTCCAGTCATTCAGTTTTTCAGGGAAGTATATCAATTTGATGTGAGAATGTCCACTGATCTTTGAAGATGCTTCAGTACTTTTTAAACTATCTGCCCATCTCTTGAAAGGCTACTAGTGGTCAATGAAAATGGACCCTCCATATCTTTAGTAAAATGAAGAAGAAGAAGAGACTGGATTTATACCCCACCCTTCACTACCCAAGGGAGTCTCAAGAGTGGCTTACACACTCCTTTCCCTTCCCCTCCCCATAACAGATACCCTGTGAGGCAGGTGGAGCTGAGAGAGCTCTGACAGAGACTGCTCTTTTTCAAGAACAGCTGTGCCAGAACTTTGGCTCGCCCAAGGTCATCCAAGAGGTGCAAGTGGAGGAGTGGGGAATCAAACCCGGCTCCCCCCCATTAGAGTCCGTGCACTTAACCACTCCACCAAACCACTCCACCAAAATGAAAAGATTTGTACTATAGCACTGGAGAGATAAATGCCCCCCCCCCCAAATGAATGGACTGAAGACCGTACAGCTTTATCGGTATCTGAATGGACAGCATACAGATGACAGCTACCTACGGACTTCTTTGTGCAGGTCTGGAAACGTTCTATAGAACCTTGTAGGAACATCTGCCACCACTGTCATTATATTTTCGTTTCTAATTTTTATATACTATTTTTTTTCTTTTTTTTAATTAGCTGCTGGGTTTCCTTTCCTGTTCTTTTTCTCCTGTTGTTTGTGAAATTGATTAAAATTATATAAATAAAATAAGCAGGCACCACCCCTCGCCAAAAAGGTAGGACTCCTAGTTTTTCTGGGAGAACGACGGCGAAAGGGCGAGCCAGCCAAGAGGCCTTCGTTCATCCCCCTCCACCCCCGGGAGCCAGTGGGGCAGGCCCGAGCCCCCCATACCCAGCACGCCGAGCCGGTAGTTCATGGTCACGACAATCACGTTCCCGTACGCAGCCAGGACGCTGCCGTCAAACATGTTCCCCGTTCCCTCCATGTACGATCCTCCATGGATGAACAGCATGACTGGCTTCTTCCCACTGTCTCGGATGTCTGTGGAGTAAGAAAGGAGAGAGAGGCAGTGAGAGGACGGAAGGCCTCCGAGGAGATCCCCAACAACAAAACAGGCGCCCTCCCCTAGCAATACCTGCTTGTGCCTGTACCCCAGGGAGCGCTGGCTGCGGAGGGGTTACTTGCTTCCGCAGTTGAGAAAGAACAGAGGGTCACAGGTGCCCGACCTCTCCCTAGAAGCCAAAATGACCAAACTGCGGCCGCCGTACTTTGGTCACATCAGGAGAAGTCAAGACTCACTAGGAAGGACAATATCGCTAAGGAGAGTTGAAGCTGGCAGGAAAAGAGGAAGACCCCACAGGAGACGGGTTGGCTCAGTCGGGGAAGCCACGAGGGCCCTCCGTTCGCAAAGCCTGCGGGAGACTGCTTGCAACAGGCCAGTTTTGAAAGTCCTTCATTGGGTCGCCAGACGTCAGAAGCGACTTAACACACAGGCACTGCAGTGGGGAATCAAGAGGCTGCACTCGTGTTCAACCCAACCCCCAAACTTTGTCCAGACAGATGGCAGAGGGGAGCTGGTGCTCGAGGACCGGGTTTGGGGTTGGAGTGGTCAACAAGCCCACTGAAAGCGCTACGGTCTAGGGAAGGTATCTGAAGAGTCGTTGCTCAGCTGGGTAACACATCTGGTCGGCGTTCACACAGTCCCAGGTTTGGGATGGAGGAGGGACGGAAAGTTTTGCTAGAAGTAGCCATGACAGGTCAAAACGGAAGCCAGAGGACATAACATTCAAAGGGTTCAAAGGTCTGAGGATCCAGAAGTCAAAATCCCCAGAATTCAGGTCGGGGGGGGGGGCAGGGTCAGTAGATTAGAGGGGTCGAAGGTCAAAGCCTAACGGAAAATCCCATTCTGCTGGGAGCACCCAGTGAGGGGTGAAAGGTCAGAGGTAGAGCGAAGGCAAGGTTGGGGGGGGAGGGAAACCCCGCACAAGAGGTCAAAGGATTTGGGGGAGGGCGTTCTGCCCCCCCCCCTGCCCACAGAGCTCATTTCCACAGAAATATGAAAGAGTGCCCCTCTCCTCAAAATTTCTGTTTCCGTTTCTAGGTCACATCCCATTTCCATGGCAACCTGGCGCCTAATTAATTCGCTGCAAGGGGAGAGCGTTAATTAGACACACCAAGGTCTTAATTAGCAGTTTCCACTCAGCCCCTACCCCTGCCTTTCCTGAGGGGGGGGACAGACGGGGAAGGGGGTGGGGCCCAAGGAAAGGCCCAGACAAGAGACAATGGCACACCAACACCTGGGGAGACCTTGCCCCCTCCTGCCCCACCTCCTGCCCCTCCCTGAACCTGACCTCTTTGGGTGGGCACCATGAACCTAGCAAGCTCCCCCACACACACACAAAATGGGCAGGCCTGTTCGCTAGTGTTGCCAACCTCCAGGCAGGGCCTGGGGATCTCCTGGAATTGCAACTGATCTCTGTTCAATGGCAATCAGTTCCGCTGGAGAAACTGGAGGCCTCGAAGGCTGGACTCTAGGGCATTATGCCCTGCTGAGGTCCCGCCCCTCCCCAAACCCCCCTCTCCACAGGCCCCGCCCCCCAAATATCCAGGAATTTCCCAACCTGGAGCTGGCAACCCTACACACTGCACAGTCTCCCTCTGCTCTCTGGGCACCTCCTGAGATATTACTCTCTCACAATTATTTCTTGGCCTTAGGGGTTCTCCCCAGCCGTCTCTTCTGCTGATGCAGCCCCCTCCTTGCGGAGTCCTGCATGCGTTGTCCTGCTGCGTCCCTCGCGCATGTCCCTGACACACTCCAGAGGGCCTCTGCCCGGACGCGTATAACCGCACACGCAACCAAGACAGTAATTTTTACAGGCACCGACGAAACAATGTGTGATTCCAAGAGGTGCCTCCCCAGAGGATTCTCGGCAGGCTTGTGAGGAATCTTAAGAGTGCAGCGGAACAAAGTGAGGAAGGGGAGATCACACTCGGACGAAAGTGTCGATCGCGTTGGATTGTGCCCCCGCTGCTTCCCTTCAAGCCTTCACCGGGGGGGGGGGGCCCTGCAGTTCTGCTCAACAGCAACAAACTCACCCGGGTCCTTGGATGCACACGGAGACAGACAGACATACAGACATCCTTGGAAGGTGAGCTGGAGCACACTTACCGAACTCCTTACACACGCACCAAGCTTTTTGCACACACAGGCCCAAGCAGGGCCGGTTCTCCAGCCTCACTCCCCCACCGTGACTGCTCAGGACAGCCCAATGAGGTGGGCGCCGAAGTATCCCGGGGGCTTGGCTTGCTCCCAGCCAAGGGCAGCGTGGGAGACGACCGGCCTCCCTTCCTGGATGGCACGCATTTGCACTTATTTATTTCCACTTCTTTATATCCCGCATTTCTCCCCAGCTGGGACTCAAAGCAGCTTCAGAACATCATTTCCCCCTCCTCCATTTAATCCTCACAACGACCCTGTGTGGTAGGCAAGGCCTAGAGTTGGTGAAGGGCCCAAGGTCACCCAGTCAGCTTCCACAGAAGCGGGAATTCGAACCCAGGTCACCCAGAGTCCTAGTCCGCCATGCTGCCCTCAACTCTGCACTAGAACTACTGCCAGCCTGGATCCAGTTGGTTGCAGCATGGAAAGGAGGCAAAGGGCATACTCAGGGCGACAAGATACCGTGAGCCAGCCCCGGCCGCAAGGACGTTCAGGGACTTCCTCAAAGGCTGCTCGCTGTGTCCCGCGGCCCACTTCTCACACTCCCGCTCCGGAGGCCTTGTGCCAGGGCTGCTTCAAGGAGAACCCTCTGCGGAGCTCCCTGCCTCTCCTCAGGTATGTCACCTGAGCAACTTTCAACCCACAGCGATTCCTGTGCTGCCATGCTTTGCATGAACTTGGCATGATGGGCGGCACCTCCGCGAACCCGCAGCCTGTTGTAGAAGTTCGAGAAAAGCAAGACAGTTGCCGGAACATCTGCTCAAGAGAGGTTCCGCAGCAGAGAGGCAACGAGGCAGGAATCGACAGCCGGGAGAGGAAGGTGATGGAGCCCTTCCACTTGCTAACAGGGCCCCCGTTACATTTGTGGTGGTGTCAATCAATGAACTCACTCAAGCGGCACTTGTCAAAGGGCTGGCGTTCAGGGGACGCCTTCCCACATGGGTGAGGAACCCCTGTGTCTCTGCCTCTGGGACCTTTGCACGTTGCAGAGGATTTAGGGAAGCAGCCCAGACGCACAGACCTGTGGCAAGGCCTCTCGGCTGACACGTAAAACCCAGCCTTCCTTCGAGTACATCCAGGATGTCAAAACAATCTTCCAGGAAAGCCTGTCTCCCTCATCACCAGCCTTCACAATGAGGAACCTCTTGCACGTCCTGAAGAAAGCTCAAAGATCCCCAGAACAAGGTCCTGGAAGCCACAGCTCTGAAGCGCCAGAATGCCGCCACAAACGGCACCAGGAACAAGCTGAGCGGAACAATTCCCTGCGGCACCGGCGGAGCTGAGCGGGCCCTGTGGTACTGCTGGGGCTATGGGGCAGCTCAGTTTGCTCTGGTTTGCTGGCAGCACTCCGAGGATCTCGGTCCATCAAAGTCAGTATGGTCGGCTCTGACGGACAGCAGCTCTCCAGGGTCTCAGGCGGAGGTCTTTCCCATCACTTCCTGCCTGGTCCTTTTTAACTGGAGATGCCAGGGATTGAACCTGGGACCTTCTGCGTGCCAAACAGAGGCTCTTCCACTGAGCCACAGCCCCTCTTTACAGCTCTCCTGGGTCTCAGGCTGAGGTCTTTCCAGAGCTTTTTTTGTAGAAAAAGCCCAGCAGGAACTCATTAGCATAATAGGCCACACCCGATACCAGGAACTCAGTAGCATATTAGGCCACACCCTGACAGCACAGCTTATTAGCATATTAGGTGGGAGCTGGGAAAGCACAGGCAGGCATGGAAGCTTGCCTCTCCCCACCCCACCCCCGGAGCTTCTCTGCCCCACTTCAGCATCACATTTCTAGCCTAGTTTCTAGGGAAACTTTCTTTCTAGGGAAAGAAAGGCATTTTCATCGTGCCTGGGTTCCCTGCCTGCCCTGCCCTTTTCCATCTGCAACATTTTAGCTAGAGAAGGGAAGGCAGAGAGAGGCTTTCCCTTGTCAATTTCACTCAGCTGGCAGGGAGTGAAATTGACAAGGAAATCCTGATGGGCTCCCCAGAGGGAAAGAGGGCATTTTAACATGCTGCCTTTCCCCCTTGTGTGTAACATGGGGAGGGCAGCATGCTCTGCAACCACGCATGCCAGAGGTTTTGGTTGTAGGTATGGCCAACTCAGGAGCCAGCCGGAACTCTGTTCCTGTGTGTCCCTGCAGAAAAATAGCTCTGGGTGTTTCCCACCACCTGCTGACTGGTCCTCTTTAACTGGAGATCACTGGGGATTGAACCTGGGACCTTCTGCATGCCAAGCAGAGGCTCTGCCCCTGAGCCACAGCCCCTCCCCTTAAGAAGAAGGATCACCTCCAGTGGATCTTCTGCTCTATGCTGCTTTCTCCAGAGGAGTACTTCCTTTGGTTCCTAGAGCAGAACGGAGCAGGCCTTACGCTGGTTTCCCTTCATGCAAAGAAAGAGCTTCCCATGAGGACTCTGGGAGTTAGGACCAGGGGAACCCAGCAGGACCACCTGTGATGCGAGTCTGCCTCAGAATTGCTGCCCCTCTTCAGAGCACCTTTCTCAGGAGGTTTGCCAGGGGATGTCCCCCACACGATTCCAGGTGATGTCATTGGCTGGGGGGGGTGGGGCTTCCCAAGGGACTACCTAAGGTCTCCCAGCAGGCTTCATGTGGAAAAGGAGTGGAGAATCAAGTCCGGTTCTCCAGGTTAAAGTCCACCACTCTTAACTACTATGCCAGGCTGGCTGTGGGGGTGGAATTAGGCCTACTGGGAAAATCTAAGTGTGCCTAAGCAGTACATTTAGAGCTACCCCCGCCCCCCAAAAGGCGAACAGCACATCCCCCCCCCCCCCCGGTCCATTTCAGGTTTGGAAAACTGCACAGGGAGGTTGACACCACCAATGCTTGTGTTCTGGGGTACAATAGCGATCCAAATTGGGCTTATTTAAGTAATTAATTAATTTAATTATACCCCCCCCGCCCTCCCCACCGAAGCAGGCTCAGGGTGGCTTACAAGGCCATTTGGCCTCATAAAACAATGAAACAATAAAAACAATTTAAAATCATAAAGCAATTTCCAAAGGTGCTACATATATGTCATGACAAATGCTTATGCAAACCTGGGAATGAAGTTCCCAGTACAAATGTGGTACAAATGATCATATGGACCCGGGGGGGGGGGGGTAGCCTCTCAGCCCATCCTCTTTTCCTGTCTTTTTCATTCTTCTTCTTCTTTATGGGTTCCACAGTTTCTGAAATTACTTTTTGCACTGGATTTTATCCTGCTGCCTTTTTAAAATTAATTATATGACTGTGTTTTACTTGTGGTTCTCATAAAAGTTTCTCTGTTTGTTTCTTTTAAGTGGAAAGGCAAGATATAGGTGCCCTGAATATATAAAGTCACCCTTCCACATTCAATACAAGTGGCAGTGAGTGCCAAAGGAGTGATGCACTGAAGTCGCTGCCTGTGAACTTGATCCGGACCCCATAATCATTGGGGGGGGGGGCAACATATATATATTTTTAACAGAAGCCTAGCATTCCCTACCATTTTACAGCACGGAAGGAAGTCAGAATGTTAACTGTGATTGAAATATCAAATACACCCTACTGTGCATGAACTGTCTAAACCTGTAAAACATATTTTAAGTCCAGTGGCACTCATTGAATAAACTGAATAAAAACAAATAAATTGAATAAAACTTTGTTGTTCTTAAAGGTGCCGCTGGACTCTAAATTTGTTCTATTGCTTTAAGACCAACACGGCTGCCCATTTGGATCTGTCTAAACTTGGCATACGCAATGACTAGGGGCCCAATCCATCTGGAATTTCTCCTGTGTAAGCTCCACCAAAAACAGTGGGGAATTCTGTGCCAGCATAGCAGGTCATTTGCATGGTTCAATAAGCAGAAAATATCGGTATGTGCAATTTCCATGCTCCATTCCCTTCCTTTCAACATTTATTTACTTATTTAAAACAATGATTAGCTGTCTTTCTTCCTTAGAGTGCTCTAGGTGGCTTACAACATAGCCCATACCTTGACCAGAATAATTTCCTAAAGCTCTTTTTTAAAAAAAGAATCTCTCCAATATATTTTCCTCTTGGCTCAAATTAAAGATTTGCAATCTAATTGAATTTGGGGTGGGGGAGGTCCTTTGCTTGCTTTTGAAGCCCCTCCCCACCAGAATTTCAACTCTGGCCAAATTTTTTGAAATCAATATCCATATAACTAGTAGCATAGTTATGTAACTGTCTGGAGATCTGGGGATTTCACATAGACAGTAATATGACCACCACAACCACCACTGATGAAGGGAGTTTTGACTCTCAAAAGCTCATCCCCCCCCCCCCCCAAATATTGTCAGTTTCAAAGGGGCTGCTGGACTCAAATCTAACTGTTAGCTCCCCTCTGAAACAACCACCACTGGGAATGACAAATTCATCTCCAACCAGGCACATCTCCTGCCGTGTATCTTCTCAGAAGGGAGTCCCAGAGAGTTCTGTGGGACCTACTTTTTAGTCAACGAGCTCAAAATTGCCGCCTAAAGCAGTAAAATGACTGCATTAAAAACAGTCATCAGTCCCCGTCCCCCCCCCAATTGCTACCAGCACAATACCCTGATTTATTAACAGGCTCTTTTCCATGTGTATATTATTAAAGCTAGTATATTTAAAAAAGGAATCCCACTGGAATTTTTTTAGGCAGTCTTTTAGTACTACTAGTCTAGTTCCTCAGCCCGCCTGCCTGCCCACCTGCCCCCCCCCCCCCCGCACTTGCTGGCCCCTCTTGTCTTTCCTTTGTGATAAACGGAATTGGCAAGCAAGTGTCCAAAGTGGTACTTCTGCTTAATCAATGACAAGGTTTGGGGTCAGGAAGCCATTTTTC
The DNA here is from genome assembly GCA_029233225.1 of Lepidodactylus listeri. Taxonomy (NCBI): domain Eukaryota; kingdom Metazoa; phylum Chordata; class Lepidosauria; order Squamata; family Gekkonidae; genus Lepidodactylus; species Lepidodactylus listeri. The sequence continues at coordinate 55,150,304 of JARCFY010000018.1, forward strand.
TCCAGGCCAGTTTGGCCAGGGATCCTGGAGATTTTTTGTCATCTTCTGGGCGTGGAACAGCAGTCACTGCGGGTGTGGAGGTGGAGGAAACTGTGGATTTCCTGCATTGTGCAGGGGGCTGGCCTAGATGACTCGGGAGGTAACTTCCAACTCTATGATTCTATAAGGTTGCCAAGTGCTTGGAGGGAAAAACAATTCTTCTTTTAGCTTAACAAAAGGCTTCATGGGCTGTCGCCTACTAGGGAATGTTATTTCCCCACCATCCCATAAAGAGATTCCACTGGGGGTGGGGAAGAGCCTGGGGAGGGATGGGTTTTTGGAGGGAAGGGACCTCAGCCAGACACAATGCCATGGAGTCCACCCTCCAAAGCAGCCATTTTCTCCAGGGGAACCAACCTGGGCTGTCTGGAGATCCTTTGCAATACCAAGAAATCCCCAGATCCCACCTGGAGGTTGGCAACACTAACAACTGCCCACTTCCTCACATTAAGCATTTACTGAAGGGAGAGGACAACCCCAGCCAAAACCAAGGCACCACAAGACTTCTGATTCTTGCTCCCTCTGGTTCAATTTATTTCCCCCACTTTGGGTGCTATAATAAGGAAGGTTGCCAGCCCTGGGTTGGGGAAGTTCCTGGTGATTTGGGGAGTGCAGCCTCAGGAGGCTGGGATTAGAGGAGGGCAGGAGGGCCCTCAGTGGAGTACAACACCACCCCTTGACATCATGGCCATTTCCCCCAGGGGAACTGATCTCTGTAGCCTCAGTTGTCTTTCTGAGAGTTTCCAGGGCCCAGCTGGAGATTGGCAACCTTACATTGTCATCTAATGCAGGCATTCTAGTCATAGGCTTTAAACCTTATTCAGCCTTTTGGAAAGTCCTGACAGCGAAAGCAATCTTTGGAATTTAAGATTCTCTGGTAGGGTCTTGTTGCTAAGCAACTCCAATGCCTTATGGGAGTTGTAGGTTTAGATCTCTGTTGGCCACTTCCCCCTGGGGGGAATGTTACCTCATCTGGACTACATCTTCCATGACACCTCTCCAAAGATTTGGAGGGTAGGCAGAGCAACTACAGTGTAATGTGGGAACTGCAGTTCTTTATTTCTAAAACAATGTCTGCCTTTCCCCCTCAGCCTAGCAGACTACAACTCCCATAATTCACCATGGTTAGAAGCCAAATTACAGTTCCCATGATGCAGTTATGGTCACCTACTGGAAAGTTAGCCACTGACTCCTTTCCCTTCACACTCTCATTTGCCCTCAGCCTCATGGGACTACACCTTCCATAATGCACTTTGGAGCAGACTAAGACACCCAAAATCTTCTACCCAGAGTTAAACTTTGTCGGTCTTAAAGGTGCCACTGGACTCCAACTCTGTTCTATTGCTTCAGACCAATGAGGCTACCCAGCTGAATCTATCGACATTGTCTCATGGGAAACGTAGTCTTTTCTGTTGCTTCTGAACAAACTACAAACCACCATCTGGCCCCCTCTCTTTCCCGCTAAAGGGGTTCACTTCATTTTGTCAGCGAGAGGGGCACAGATTCTTTCTTCCCTGAAGGAAGAAGAATTAACCACCCACATTTTTCAAAATTCACAATTCTGTGTGTTTAGAAAAAATGTGTAAATAATAGTAACAGGAAAAACAGATTTTCTGCCCCATCCCTGAAATCCACTCTTTTCCCACATCTCCCCCCCCCCCTTTTAAAAAAAGACACAGCTAAGCAGCAAGTAAGATATTACAGTAAAATAGGAATTTAAGCCCTCGCTCCGTTCTCCACAAAAATCCACTCTTGGTTCTAATGTGGAATCGGTGGGTGACAGGGCTGAGTAGAAACAGGCGAAAATTGGGCCACTTTCGTGGAACGTCCCCTCTTCATCCGCCCACCCCCACCCCCCACCCCCCAAGTAAGCCAGAGTCAAAATCCCCTCTGCCTTCCATCTCCCATCCTAAATGAATTAGGGGGCATCTTTCCCTTCCAAAAAAAGAAAAAGAGGAAAAGGTAAAGAAAGTAGGGAAAGAGAAGCACGGCGAAAATTGTGATGATTGCAGAAAACAAGAAGGGGGAATCGTTTTTTGCTCAAAGAGAAGACCAAAAAAAAGGAAAAAAGGGAGGGTCAAAAGTTTATCTGGTATTCATTCTGGTTTTTATAAAAAAAGAAGTAAAAACCAAAAAAAAAGGAAAATATTTCTTTTTTTAAAAAGGCAAGATTGTGAAACAAACATGCATCAAAAATACCTTCGTCTGGAGTGGGATTGTTAGTTGACGCCTCCTCACGCTTTTTCGTGAGCGGACCTAGGAGCAAGAAAAAAGAAGAAAAAAGAAAAATGGGACAGGGGGAAAAAAAGAGAGAGAAAGATCAAGAAAAAAAAGAGATTGCTTTCGGTTCACCAAAAAGGGGGAAAAAAGCATTTTTTTTTTAAAGCAAAATATAAACGAGTCTTAGATTTTTCTGGCTCTCTGCGAGTGTGAGCGCGGCTTATTTATTTCATTTTCCCCCACCAGAAAAAAAATATATTGACAAAGAAATACAGAGAAATCGGAAGCTGTGAAATTAAAGGTTGATTAGAGAGGAACCAGGGGGAGGGGCTCTAAGAAGGGAAAGATGGGAAGAGCCGGCAATGGACAGAGATGGACTTCCCACCCACCTCTGGACCTCGCAAATCCCTGGACTGTGGCAACCAGGGGAGGGCGCTGTTTCCTAGGGAGATAAGTAGGGTTAAGGAAGGAAGGCTTGGGGGGGGGGGTAGAGAGCAGTGAAGGGTGGGGCCAACAGAGGACCGGATCCACAGACTCTGTCACCTTCTGGGCTTGCTGAGAGCTGGAAGACACACTCTTGAGAAGTCCTGGCCCCACCTGGAGGTTGGCAGCCCCACAAATCGTGCCCAAAGCCAGCAAGGGCTGCTCAGAGGTGGGCATAGGAAGGGCTGAACCTCCAGGTGGCAGCTCCGAATCTGGAATCACAACCGATCTCCAGGCAAGAGAGATCACTTCCTCTGGAGCAAATGGCTGCTTTGGAGGGTGGACTCTACCCCACCGAGGTCCCGTCCCTCCCCTCCCCAAACCGTGCCCTCCCCAGGCTCCGCCCCCAAATCTCCACAAATTTGCCAGCTTCAGTTGGTACAGGGAAGCCAGCCTTCAGATGGGACCTGGCCGGGGATCCCCTGGAATTACAGCTGACCTCCAGACTGCAGAGATCAATTCCCCTGCGGGAAAATGGATGCTTTGGAGGGGGGGCTCTGTGGCACTGTACCCCACTGAGGTCCCTGTCCTCCCCAGGCCACCCCCCCCCAATCTCCAGGAGTTTCCCACTCTGGATCTGGCAACTGTACCCTTACATCGCCCACCGTGACCTGGCAACGCTAAGTTGGCAACCCGGTGGGATGGTCACCTGGGAGGCCAGTCTCCTTTGCTTTCCCGTGAGGTCTGGCTTGGGTCTTGGAAGCACCAGGGTGTGGCAAGGGGTCTCCTCACCTGGAGGTCCACAGGGGCTTGGAGCCGCCCTCCCTCCAGCTCAGGTGGCCTCCACCTGGCACAGCCAAGGGGACAGGCAGTGCAGCTAAAGGATTGCCAGCCTGTCTCCCCCGTGCCAGCGGACCTCTTAAGCCCTGGAGCAGCACCTAGGAGGGGAGCTGTCCAAAGAGTTAGGGGGTGGGGGATAAGGCAGGATAAGCAGACAGCGGGAAGGGAGGGAGGCAGGTAGGCCAGCCAGGAGGGTGCCAGTGGAGCCCGTCTCCCTGGCATAGCGCCCGACTGACAAATCTGGGGCAACGCGGAAGAAAGCCAAGCTCCTCTCCTCTCCGCATCTCTATTTCACTTCCTCTCTTGTGCTGCCTTACATTATGGGGAAAAACGAGCATTTACAGATTAAGACAGAAGGGATGTTTCATGGGCCGACAACTCGCCTGGGGGCAGACAATGCTAAATAAAGAGTCCAATGAGAGAGAGAGAGAGAGAGAGAGAGAGAAACTGCTACCCATGTCCCTCCTGACCTGCAGCCAACCTCCTCACAAAGCTGGACCGGTTCCCCTTGAAAGCATCCACGGGATCTTTCTCACCCACTGGGGTCCCCCCCCCATTATGCTGCCCCTCTCTCTCATCCTTGCTTTTAAACCCTTTTCAGATAGTCCTGGTCTGTGCAGTACCAGAGATGGACAGACTTGGGTGATGGGACCAAAAGAGAGGGGAAGTTATCGGCTTCCAAAAATCATTGCTTGATTCAAGTCCGGTAGCAGCTTAGAGACCAACGAGATCTTTGGGGGCAGGAGTTCACGCCCTCCTGGAATCTTGTCACTCTCTAAGAAGCTGCTGAGCTCGAGTCTAGCTGTCTGCTGCTGCCCTCTGGAACTAAAAAAGGCCATCCCTGTCCAATGCATGCACACACACCCCACAAAGCGATCGGGCACCGTCCCTTTGCTTGGTTTGATACCCCGCCCTTCTTCCCGCCTGAGAGCTGTGTCTCTCCCAAACTGCATTTTCCAAAAATGTTGGACCTACAGTGGAGAAATATTTTCCCGTCGCTGGGACCGGCAGAGAAAGATGCGCGCTTCGATTTATGGGGGAAATGAAATATTTACTCATCTCCACACCTGGATGTGGCTGATGAGATCCCTGCTTGGGTTGACTGAATGGATACTTTGCCGGGGGTGTGGGGGGGGGATGGAGAGGTGGCGGCTGGCAAGTCCCTTGGTGGCGGACACCTTTGCTGCAGGGGCCTGTCCAAGGAATCATGGCACCCCAAGAAAGCTGCAGAACCCCCTTCTGGGCCTGAGCCACTGCCCCCCTCTGGGGCCAAGCCAAGCCCCCCGCAGTAACGTGGGCCCAACAGGCCGCCAGTCCCCTCTTGGCCCCTGGGGGCTGGAGGCAAGCACAGACCTTGCTGTGACCTGGCAGAAGAGCCAGACTTGACCTTTCCGCCATGAGCCTCTGGGCTGGTAAACGCGGGGGGGGGACGGGGACAACTCTCCCTCAGAGGGTGCTAGGGTTGCCAACTCTAGGCTGTTAAATCCCTGGAGATTTGGGGGTGGGGCCTCAGGGGGGTGGGCTTTGGAGAAGGGAGTGGCCTCAGTGAGGTACCAGGCCATAGAGCCCACCTCCCCAAGCCGCCATTTTCTCCAGGGGAACCAAACTCTGGATGCTGGAGATCAGCTGTAATTCCAGGTCTTCAGGCTCCACAACTCTAGAGGATGCCCGTCGTCCCTCTTCCTATTATATCTGGGTTAGGCTCAGAAATAACATAAAATTAGACCCGCCTGAGAAATGAACACAGGCAGCGGGTCTTTGTGTGAGAGAAATTATTTTATAGAAGCCGCAAGGAAATCCCTCCCTCTCTCTTTCTCTCCCTCTGTGCGTGCCTCTGGGTGTCTCTGTCTGTTCTGGACCGCAGTCCTTCCCATCACTTCCCCCGACTCCATAAAACAATCCAATCTGCTTCTGGCTGGATTCCTCAGAACCGTAACAATATACACCATGACCAATGAACTTGGGGAAATCCAGGGCAATCGGGCTCTGGAAGAACAGCTTCCTTTTGGATTGTGCCCATAACAGGCCCAATCTCTCCCCTGCACGCCTCCACCTTTAAGGACAGACCAATACTCCGAAATATGCCAGGGCTCTGGAGAAGGCAGACCCAGTTCCCCAAAAGCCCCACCTTGATTTGGCCAAGACAAGCAGCCAGGATAGCCCTGGAGGCCTCTCTCTCTCTCTCTCTCTCCCTCTCCTTCCTAATGGGGCCTGCTGCAGGAATCGCTTTGGCATCTGAGCTGAGGGTGCTCTTATCCGGCCTCCCCCCCCCCCCCCGCCACTCTGAGCTCCTATGCCAAACCTTCGAAGGAGATGCCAGGGTGGACAGCGAAGCTGAATTCGGTCTAGAGCTCAGGGTGCAGCAGTATTCAAGGAAATACTTCTTTATACAGCAAGGGATTAAAATGTGGAATTCGCTCTCAGAGGATGTGGTGATGGCCACAGGCGTAGACGGCTTTAAAAGGGGATTAGACAGATTCATGGAGGAGAGGTCTGTCAGTGGCTACTAGCCATGGTGACTAAAGAGAACCTCCACATTCAGCACTAATCCTCTGAATCCCAGAGCCAGGAGGCAACCTCAGGGGAAGGCCTTGGCCTCTACGCCCAGTTGTTGGCCGTCCAGAGGAACTGTTTGGCCACTGTGTGAGACAGGAGGCTGGCCCAGATGGACCCTCATTGATCTGATCCAGCAGGGCCCTTCTTATGTTCTTATACTTTAATTCCATTGATGGAACCTCACTCTGGATACTGGAAAGCACACAGTTTCCAAGCATGTGCAGAATTCCTTCCCCTCACTCTCAAGGGAACACAGCAAGAGCGGAAGCCCCTCCCTGCGCAACACCAAGGGAGAGGGGGCCAGCTGAACTCCAGGACCCTTCCAACTCTTTGGGCTCATTGACTAGCAACAGCAAAGGATTCTGATTGGCACTTGTCTTCTCCGGCATTCAAAACTGCAGGGCGGAGGAGAACAAAGATGGCCCAAAGCAGAGTGGACCGCTGCACAATTTCACAAAGGTTTTGGCCGAAAGGCTCCCTGACTTTGACCCCGGTGAGGGCATGTTCCTCTGGGTCCCAAAGCAGCTCTCGTGCCCCAGCCTTCTGAGGGCAAACTCACACGTGTGGAAAAAGAAAGGGTGCTTTCAGCATGGAGAGCAGGCCAGGCACCGGCAGGGCAAAGGAGAATCGCGAACTCCCCCGGCACAGCACCGGCAGGGTTCCCTGCATCCTCAGCACGGCTCTTCTGGGCAGAAGTGAGCCGGAGCCGCCTCCCAGGTGGGAAGCGGCACCGGAGAGCCCTTCCCCTCTTCCCAAATGGGAGCTGACATTTCTCTGCAGCGCCCCAGGCCGCATCTGGCAAAAGCTCGCCAGCGAGGGAGCAGGGGTGGGCGGGCGGTGGGGGGGAAGGGGGGGTCTTCTCAGGCAGACAAAGAAGGGAAGCTGGCTACCAGAAGGGGGTGCCGCAGGAAGGGAGGAAGGCTGCGCTCAGTCCGAGCGTGAGCGTCTGCCTAGTGGTCGGGGACTTGCTTTCGCCCGCTTTCTTGCTTGCTTCCTCTCTCTCTTTTTTTAATGCAATTTTTTTCCGTTGCCAAGGCAACTGGCTTAGCGATGCTGCAAAAAAAGGCAGGGGGAGGGGATGGAGCAGCCTGGCCCCTCCTCCGAGCCCACCATGCTCCCCGCACCTGCCCACTTCCCCGGGCTCTCCCCGACCTCCCACCCGAGAGCGCCCACGCACCCTCTCCCGGGAGCCCCAAAGCCAGGGGTCTCTCTGAGGGAATTTGGAAACGGAACTCGACAATGAGGGGGAAGGGAGAGGAACGGTGGGGGGGGGGGGAGAGCCTCAAGGAGGGAAGCAAGGCCATCGAAATCTCCAGGGGGGCACTGCAGAAAAGGATTCTGGGAGACAGAAGGCCTAGCTTCTCAGGGAGGGGAGGAGCAGGAATGGGGAAAAGCCAGAGTTCCCAAGATGGCCGAGGAGAGAGAGCGTGTGTAGGCGCGTGTCTGAACCTTCATGACGGGCAACCTCGTTTCACCTTTAGTGGCGCTAACAGTGGGGCAACGGCAAAAATCCTACAGGAGCAGCAGCTTTTCCCGGCATGGCCTTGCAGTGACAAGACAGCCTGCAACTGACCAAGGGTGCAACTCTAAGGGGGATGGGGTCGCTGATGTGAGGAGGTCAGGAGGACCCGGATGGTTTCGACCCAAAAGTCAGGAGTCTGGTTAAAGCAAAGGAGCTGGGAACGAACGTTAAACAGGGGAAGAGTCAGAATTCTGGGTTCTCTCAGAGGGAGGGAGTCAAGGAGGTTACAGGGAGGGGTGATGAATCCGGGACTCCCAAATTCTTTGGAAAGGGTACAGAAAGATGGGGAGATAGGACAGATGGAGGAAGGTTCCACCAGAGAGAGCAGATGCAACAGTGGGAGGGCTTCTAGTGTCCTGGCCCCACTGCTGGACCTCCTGACGGCACCTGGTGTTTTTGGCCCGTGTGACACAGAGTGTTGGACTGGAGGGGCCACTGGCCTGATCCAACATTGGCTTCTCTTCTGCTCGTTTGTGTTGGAAACCTACTAAAAGAGGGTGTATGGGGGGGGGGGGGGGGAGGATGCCTGGGATAACCCTTCTCCTAAATGACTCCAGCTTTTCCCGGTGTACATTCCCCCTTCACCCTTCGGAATGAAGTGCTATCAGAGCCTAAGAATATGAGGGGGACCCTGAAATAAGGGCTTCTTACTCCCCACCCCCATAAGGGGCAAAAGAGAGCTCAACGCTGGCTGATAGCTTGAGGCATAAGAAGAGAACCGACCACTCTCTCCTAAAAAAAAAGTCTTACAACTAGATTTATATTAGGATCGGCATCAGGGCTGGGGGCGGGGGGGGGAGGCACGAAGGGTTGCATCCAGCCAGGTTTTCTGCTAGTGAAAAAAGGTAAGGGGAGTCCCCTTTAACGCCCGCAACCCCCACCCCCCAAGGATTTTCTGGAGGGTCACAGGACTTGTAGGTATGTTACCCAGGCCGAGACTGGGGTGTGGTGAGGAGGAGAGTTGGGCTGATCGAGTGGGAAACCTGGCTGTCCCCAAGGGGCCCAGATCAGCCCTTCTATTAAGAAGCCTCAGGATATGACCCCAAATTGCAGGCTGCGCTTTCAGGAGGGTCAAGGATGGTGGGTGGAGGTGGCAGGGACTCAGGAGGTGCATCCATCGGTTGGTGGAGGTTTTGGGTTAGGGGGTGGGTGAAGGTCAGAACGTCCACCTGGGTTGCTCTCTTGTGGGCTGTGTGGCCCTACGAGGGAAGGCATTCTGTCCGCCGTGCCGGAGGGGGCAGGAGAGGCAGTGTGTACACGGTGGGGGGGGGGGTGCTGTCCTACCCGCTCTCCCTCCCCCCCGTTGCGCTTACCGTCCTCCATGGGCACGTAAATGTTGAGGTAGAGGCAGTCTTCGCTCTGGTTCTGGACGTAGCCGGCCACTACCTCCAGGTTGTCGGTGAACCAGACGGGTAGCATAATCCCGGGCAGCATGCCATGAATGTTTTGTGGGCAGACGGGAGCGAAGGCTGTGGCGTTGCGCACCTCAGACCAGGAAGCGGGCGCCTCGGGTGGCTGGAAACGTCTCTCCCCAATGGGCGGTGTGGCGTATGGGATCCCGAGGTACTGCACGACGGGGCCGAGGATTTCGTTGTTCAGGTCCTTCTTGATCCCTCGGAGTTTGCCATAATTGCTTGGCACTATGGGGTACTTGTCCTCGGGCTTCTGCCCCAAGAGGGGCAACGTGTGGAGAGCCAGCCCCAAAAGCCAGAAGAAGAGGGCGGAGCCCGTCCGGACATTCAGCACCCAAAGGGCAACACTCAAGGGTGCGAGAAACATGGCGGCCGTGGGGCAAAGGATGCTGGGTAGGGGAAAGAGTATTCCTCACAGAAGGGGGAGAGAAAGAAATGGAGGCAACCCAAGCAGAAGCGGAGGAGGAAGAGGAAATCCCCAGGAGAGGGGGGCGGCAGGAGCAGTTAGGAGGCCCGGCGGCCTTAGCCAGAAGTACAGGAGGGCTGTCCAGCAGACAGAAGGGGTCTGTTGCGTTCCATCGCCAGCCAGCAGTACAATCAAAGTCCAGCCGGGCTCGAGGGAAGCACCTGTGAGCGAAGGGAAGGGGGAGAGAGAGAAGTGAAGGAATGAGTGACGCCAGAGGCCCAGGGAGAAGGATACCAATGGAGGGAGAGAGAAAGACAGAGAGAGTTGCTTGTGGCAGACAGGACAGACGGAAGGAAGGAAGGAAGGAAGGAAAGAAGGGCCACAAAACCCCTTCCATCTCCAGAGGGCAGCCATGTCGGCCTCTGGAAGAAGAGTCAGATTTGGGTCCAGCAGCACCTCGGAGACCGGCACTGCCCCAGGAGGTGGTGGCAGCTACAAGCATGGACGGCTTCAGGAAGAGACTGGATAAACACCTGGAGCAGAGGTCCCACCAGTGGCTATGAGCCACAAGGTCTAGATAGGAGCTCTCAGTCTAGGGCAAGTGACGCTCTGTATTCTTGGTGCTTTGGGGGGGGGGGCAACAGTAGGAGGGCTTGCAGGGAGGGCGGGGTACAAATTGAATAAATAAATAAATTCCAGTGTCCTGGCCCCACCGGGGGACCTCCTGAGGGCATGTTACGCTATGTTAAGCTTTCCAAGAGTGAAAGCTTCTGAAAGTATCTGTCGAAGAGCACTTTGACTCTCAAAAACTCACACCCAGAAGATCTCATTGGTCTCTGAGTGCTCCTGGACTCAAATCAAACCCCTTCCTAGCTGCCCCCTCCCCCGGCCAAATCCCAGGCCAAATCCCAGACTGTCCCCGACAACTCCTTTCCCTCCTCTGAACCTCTGCCCCAAACTGTCAAAACTGGGAGGTGAGTGAAGGGTGGAAGATGCAGTCCAGGGGGTCGCACCTGGTTCCCACACAGATTGGCAGAAGCAGTCTGAACATTGGGGGAAGGGGGCAATGGTGCGAGGGCTTCTAGTGTCCTGGCCCCACTGGCGGACCTCCTGGTAGCACCTGGTGTTTTTGGCCACTGTGTGACACAGTGTTGGACTGGAGGGCCACTGGTCTGATCCAACACTGGCTTCTCTTATGTTCTTATGTAGAAAAGAAGAGATTGGATTTACACCCTGCCCTTCACTATCCAAGGGAGTCTCAGAGCGGCTCACAGTCTCCTTCCCCTCCCCACAACAGACACCCTGGGAGGCAGGTGGGGCTGAGAGAGCTCTGACAGAAACTGCTCTTTTTCAAGAACAGCTGTGCCAGAACTACGGCTTGCCCAAGGTCACCCAGCAGGTGCAAGTGGAGGAGTGGGGGATCAAACCTGGTTCTCCCAGATCAGAGTCTGGGCACTTGACCACAGGTGGTATTCCTAGGCACGCTTTGGCTCCCTACAGGTCATACTTCTTCCCTGCACAAATAACTCTCAGGTTATCACACCTGACCTGGGTGGGCCAGGCTAGCCAGAACTCAGCAGATCTCAGCAGCTAAGCAGGGTCAGCCAAGGAGTCCAGAGTCAATACACGGAGGCAGGCGATGGCAAGCCACCCCTGGACGTCTCTGGCCTTGAAAACCCTCGCCCGTGAGACAGCTGCCACTCTACGGCACTTTCCAGCTCCACCGGCATGCCTCCACCCCAGTCGGAGGCATTCCTTGCTGATCCACTTGAAGAAGGACTTGCTAGTTTTGCACCACAAATTCAGCTTTTGGCCCCTAAAAACTCTGTGCACCTGTTAGTGGAAGACGAGAGGCCCCACCCCTCTCTCCAGCCCAAGGCTGAGTTTTTAGGTGAGTCGTCCACAGAGAGGGGTGCCCCTGCCGTGATGACATGCATTCTCAGCCCAGTAACCCTCTATGGTTAAAGAGCCCTGGGGGTGGGGGGTGCACAGCTTGGGATCAGGAATGGGGTGAGTGTCAACTTCTGTTCCTCACCCAACTCTGAAACGAGGAACTGGTAGGGAGGGGTGGGGAGGGAGAAGAAAGATATCTTGCAAGGTTCATCAGATCCGTTCCTTTAGAAAGAGGGCAAAACCGGTCTCCTGGGGGGCTAAATGACACCCACCCTTCTGACTGGGCACCCTTTCTGCCTGGCTGCTCACGTTCCAAGTGATTCTGGACTAGGAAGTACACAGCCGATGCCACCCCCATCAGCACATCAATGAGCTTACAAGGGGTCCCTCTCCATAACATCCGTCTTCCCTGCATACGTGAACACACATGAATGCATGGAGCTGCCTTCTACTGAATCAGACCACCCCCCCCCCGGTCCATCAAGATCTGTATGGCCCACTCAGACTGGCCAGGACTCTCCAGGGCCTTTCCCATCACCTCCTGCTAGATCCTTTTAGCTGGAGATACCAGGGATTGAGCCTGGGACCTTCTGCATGCCAAGCGGAAGCTCTGCCACTGAGCCGCGGCTCCTCCTTTTCAGCCCCGGAAGAAGCTCCGGAGCTAAGGGTTGCCACCTCCCCACGGACTGGATAGAACCCACACAGGCATCAGCTGACCGGAAACCACAGTCTGAAGCAGCCTGTCTCTGTTGAGACCCCTTGATTGCCTTTGCTATTGGAACCCCTCACCAGAACTCACACCATGCTCTGAAGCAAATGACCTGCTGTGGCACGCAGAAAGAACCCCCCCCCCCCAAATGGCTGTACGGGGGCACTCCCTGGAGATCTGGCTTGGCTTTCTTGGTAAGATGGGTGGGCTAAGCATCATTAACACCTGAAGATGCAGCATGCAGGCCGGGATAGCCAGGCCTGGACCAAGATGGCACCCGGGACAGGAAAAAGATCGAAACAGGGTACTGGAAACCCACAAAGCCCGTTTGATTGCCGACGACAGCAGGATGGATGGAACCAACCTGGCAGTGATGCCCCTCATGCCACCCCCAGCTCTCCAGAAAAAAACACACCCTCATCTGCAATGCTCCCTCTAAGCTGTGGAGTCTTGTGAGCACAAATTCTACTTTGTGAGCTACTGGCATGAAAGTTGTGAGCCAGCAATTGAGTCACTGCATAAATGAGTTTGCTCTGGAGCCATCTTTCCTTGAGCGAAGGCAAAAATGTGTGAGCCGGAGACTAACAAAAGTGAGCTAGCTCACACTAACTCAGCTTAGAGGGAACACTGCTCATCTGTCTCCAGCCCTGGAGAGTCACCAATATCCAGACAATCATGTGTTTCGGGGACATGTTTCCCCCATGAACCTCGACCACCGAGCAGCGAACAAACCCCACACCGCCCCCCATCCCAGTGGGAATCTGCTCCGCGGAGAAGCGCCGCAGCCTCTCTCCGTCTCCCCCAACCCTTTACCGTACGACTCTCCCTGGTGGATTCTACCAGGTCTTTAATTAAATAAAATTGGAGTTTTTTGTTTATCATTCACAATGTGGCAATTAGAAGCAGGAATGTGTAATTAGTACAAAATTGCGTCTGGGAGAATCCAAAGGCCCAGAGAGAGGGGTTGGGAAAGCACACCAGGTCCCTGCTTCCCCAGAACAACGGACGGACGGAAGGACAGATGGATGGACAGACAAACAGAGAAGGAGTGGACATGTGCCTGTGGTTGGACAGTGGAAACTTTGCGGAATGAGGCAGGAGTGGAGGGGCAGAGAAGAGGGATATCCTGGGACAAGGACAGGAAGGGGGAGATAACAACACTCGAACCCAGCCAAGGGGATCAAGAGAAGGGGGCATCTGAAAGGACGGATGGGAACAGGAAGGGGCCACTGGGAGGTAAATGTATGAAAGGAGAAGGAAACCAAGAGCAAGAAGGGGGATGCTACAATGCAAAGGAAAGATTTAAGTGCAAGCCACCAAACCCAGAAATACAAGCCAGCCAGTGACCCTCCACCCACAAGGCCCCTGACAAACACAAGAGGCTGTGCTAAGTCCAGGCATCTTCCCCCAATTCCATGGCTGGCAAAGAGGTGCTAGGGAGGAGGGGGAGGAGGCCGGGGGACCAGCCGACTTGTCAACTTCTGCAAACCTCTCCCACAGCACAGAAGATGCTGCTGCTGCTGACTCCTGGAATTATACCCTTTTTTAAGGGGGGGGGCAACAAAATCATGCCAAGAACATGGACCTCTGACCCAGAATGGCTGGGAAGAAACACTTGGCACACAGCGCCACACGCCACACTCAAGGGCTCTCCCAGCCTGCCAAGAGATGGACCTCACTCCAGCTTCTCCTCAAGGGTCGCATGCAAGAGACACTAACCACTGGAGCCCTTTTAAAAAAATCTTCCAGGAAAACATCAGGCAAAAAGTGCCTCAGAGAGTGCCTCTGAGCACACAAAGAGCTTTTCTCACATCACTGGAGAAACATTTCCCCCCTCCCATCAATTCCAAGACATCTAGGACTAGAGAACAGGGGTATCCAGGGAAGTCAAAGTATCATGCCCTCCAAAAGAAGAAGAAGAAGAATAGATTGGATTTATACCCCCTCCCTTCACTACCCAAAGGAGTCTCAGAGCGGCTTACAAACCCCTTTCCCTTCCCCTCCCCACAACAGACACCCTGTGAGGGAGGTGGGGCTGAGAGAGCTCTGACAGAGACTGCTCTTTTTCAAGAACAGCTCTGAGAGAACTATGGCTTGCCCAAGGTCATCCAGCAGGTGCAAGTGGAGGAGTGGGGAATCAAACCCGGTTCTCCCAGATTAGAGTCCACACACTTAACCACGACACCGGACTGGCTCTCCAGTGGGTGGTTTGGGCTTCCCTCACTGGAGACCCCTTGCATCTTTCAGTGCACCAGAGTGAAGCAGGTCCCTCATGAGAAACGTTTAAGACACCACACCCAATAGGTCTTGGAAGTTAAGCAGAGTTGGTAGTCAGATGGGAGACCACCGAGGAAGGTCCGGGAATGGCCAGCCACCTCTGCTCATCTCTTGTCCTGAAAACCCAATGGGGTCGCTCGCCATCAGCTGGCTGCCACTTAAGGGCACTTCCCGTCACCATCAGAGGCTGCCCCGACCAGGAAGGCCCAGGCCAGCCTGCTTTCCTCTAGATCCTGGAAGCTAAGCAGGATCGGCCCTGGTCAGTACTTGGATGGGAGACCCCCAAGGTAGTCCAGGGTCATGACACAGAGGCAGGCAATGGCAAAGCCACCTCTGAATGTCTCTTGCCTTGAAAAAACCGCCAGGGCCACCATAAGCTGCGACTTGATGGCATTTTCCACCCCCACCCCCCCATTCCTCAACTGGCCCCGGAAGCCAAGAATCGCCGGAATCATCCAGGTGGTGACCAATGCTCCCTCTAAGCTGTGGAGTCCGGTGAGCAAAAATTCTACCGGGTGAGCTACTGGGCATTAAAGTTGTGAGCAAGCAATTTGGCTACTGCATACATTAGTTTGCTCCAGAGCCCTCCTTCCTGAGTGAAGACAAAAAATCTGAGATGGCAGCTGAAAAACTGCCAGCTAGCTGACACTAACTCCGCTTAGAGGGAACACCCAAGTCCTGACCCGCTCTGCTCGGATGGTGAAGCCCCGGCCCAGACGTTAGGAATGGTGCTCTTAAGATCCTGCAGACACTTTGCAATCACCGCTACCTCCTTCCAGAGACACCAGTCGCCCCTCGGTCTGGGCCTTGGCTAGACACACCTGACCGTTCACCAAGGGAAACCTCCAGCCCTGCCCGGCATATGCACAGGAGTCAAAGGGCCGCCACTCGATGGACAGGAGTGTTCCCAGAGAAGTCCCTCCCGCCCAGACATCCCCCGGTGGCTAACCGCCAGGAGTGGGAGACAAGACTTGCGCTCACTGCAAAAGCGTCCCCTCCCCAGCGCAGCCGCTTATTTCTTCCTCTCAGGGTGAACAGCAACCATTCTTCCGTATTGGAGAAAAGAAAGGGGGAGTGTCTAACAGAGGGGGAGGAGACCAGACCCTTCTCCTCACCCCCTCAAACCCCCCCCCCCCCCCCACTGCTGCCAAAAAGCTATTTGCACAGAGCCACCCCTTCCTCGGCACAGTCCCGAACTGAGTCGGTCACTCCAGCATGTGGCAGAGCTATACAAACATGGCCTGTGGCAACCCACCCGTGGCAACAGGAAAATTTAGCACAGACAACACCTGCCATTCCCCACAAGAGCAATGCAGGGGGAAGCCAAGAGCGCCTCATTCTCCAGAGCAGCAGTGGCAGTGCCCCCCAGAGCCCCCCCTCTCCCCCCCCCCGCTTTCCCAGGCAGCAGTTCCAGCGGGAACATGCACAACCCAAGCCCAGAAGAACCCACAGACACATAGGCAAACGTGCCACGTGGGGGCATTAAGTCACACTCGCAGGGCACGCACCCTGGTAGGGGTGAGCCAGGGAAAGAGAGAACATCTGTGGACTCAGCCTCACAGGGAAGGGAGAGGAGTTGGGGGGGGGGAGACGATTCCACCGCTGTTCAGCAGCATTTATTGAAATGCAGGTGGGGTGGGGACCTTGGGCCAAAATGACTGTTGATTTCAACTGGCAGGCAGAGAGAGGGGAGAGAAGAGAGGGTGGCATCGGGGAGGAAGGAAGGAAGGACCGGACCGGACCGGCGGATGGATGGATGGATGGGAGGAGGCCAGCGAGACAGAGAAATACCTGCCTTCTCCTCTGCCCATCGGTAAATCTCCAGTCCTCACTGCCGCCGCCACTGCTGCTGCGTGGGGAGGGGGATTATCCGGGAGCCTGGCTGCATCTCGGTGCAGCTGGCAGGGGGAGGGGGGCCTAGAGGAGCCGGAAACGGGAACCTCAATAGAAAGAGCGGCCGGTGAATGGCTCTGCTGGACCATCGCCAGGCCCGGAGAGCCACCAGCTCCCAGCCGGGCAGAAGGCCAGAGGCAGGCGGGTGGGATGCAGGCCCGAGCCCCACAAGTCCCATTGGGAAGGGGACAACAGTACCACCACCAGCCTCCCCTACATTGCTGAAGGGATTTCCTTCTCTGGACAAAAAAGAATAATCGGATGTTGGGGGGGGGGGTGGATAAGAGAGAGGCTCTGCCTCCAGGGACAGAACTTGGCCTGGGCAGGGTCAGGTGAGGAGGGGGGAGGAAGCAGGGGGAAGCTGGGCAGGAGGCAGGGGAGGGGGGACTCTGAGGGCCAGGGAGACCCCCCTGCTTTGCCCAGGTTTGGTCTGCTCAGGCTCAGCCTGAAAGCTGGGGAAGAGACGGGAGGCAAGCAAGAAGGTGGGAGGGAGGGGAGAGGCATGGAGGGCCGGGAAATCCAGGGGCCGAAGGAAGAGGGGGGAGGCGGGAAGGGACCACCGACCGAGCAGAAGAGTCCCCGGGTCTGCCAGGGAGGAGAACGGGAGACGGGTGCGAGGAAGCGCCTGGGTAGAGCCAAAACCTCCTGCAGCAGGCAGAGGGAGGGAGGGAGGGAAGGAGGGAGGGCGAGTCTCCTAGCCTGGCCTGGCCTTCCTGCGGTCACTAAGCTGGCTATGAATAATTAAGGTCCCCGTAGGGCAGTGTGGGGAGGACCAGGATTGGCTCTCTCCTCCTCTTTCTCGGGCGTAAACCAGCCCCCCTCTCGCCCCCAGCAGTGGTCTCGCACACAGGCATGCCAAGGGAAGGCGGACCAGGCAGGCAGGCAGGCAGGGGTCACCCAGAGAGGAGCGGGCACCCCCTCCCCCGCCCAGCCCTCCACTCCGGCCTGGCCTGGATGCCGCCCACGAGCCCCCCCCTCCAGCTGGCCCCCATCCCCCATCCCAGGGGCTATTCTGGGAGCTTCCTACTCATTGTGGGGAGGGGAGGGGGGGTCTCCAGGGAGATCCTTTCCTTTCCAGCTCAAAGCCGGTGTCGCCCCTCCAGCACCGCCTGCAAAGCCACAGGCCTGTTGCTGTGGCACTCCCTGCCAGAACCCGCGCATCTCCGTGGCAACTGGAGTTCCAAAGCACCGGGATTCTCGCTTACTCATCTCACCTCGATTCCCTGCGGTGGAGCCCCCCTACCTGAGCCCAGGACCCCCCCCCCTCCCCACACTCTTCATTTCAGCCAGTCCTGCTCACACTCCAGCACCCCACGGCCGGCATAACCCAGAAGCTCCGGTCCCTAAAGGCCCCCAAAGAGGACAAGAGTGTCTCTGATCAAGTGCAGAGTGCTTTCCCCTCAACCACAATCGCCTTCCCCTGCCTTTAGCAGGGAGGGCTTCCATGCTGAGAACATGGCAGTCTCCAAGGCATCTCAAAGGCCCAAACCCCTGGCCCTTCTCCAGGAATCCAGCACCACAGGTATGCCTGACCTGACCCCCAGCCTTCTCCGCTGCCACGTCCAGCTCAGGAGACATGGAAATCAAGAGAACCGGGGAGGGGCCATGGCTTATTGGCAGAGCCTCTGCCTGGCATGCAGAATGTCCCAGGTTCAATCCCCGGCAGCATCTCCAGCTGAAAGGACCAGGCGGCGGGTGATGGGAAAGAGCTCTGTGCCTCAGACCCCGGAGAGCCGCTGCCAGTCTGAGTGGGCAATACTGACCTTGATGGACCCAGGCAGTTTCATGTCGCCATGGTGAATTCGGGGGCTCTCATTTCCCTGATCATGCCAAATAAACCACTCCCCTTCCCCAGAGAGCCCAGGAGTCCTGGCTCCACCCCCTAGCACCCTGGACCCCGACCTGCATTACCTCTCCCATCATCTCGGTCCTGAGCCGCCTCAGCTGTAACAGAACTGGTCCGTTTTAGGGGCTCAGACCAAGGGCCTTCAGCCTCCCCGGCCTCCATCCAAGATGAAGGCCCTTTCCCCTAAAACCCTGACTTGCCTTCATCTGTGCCCCCCCCGGGGCATGTGGGGTGGGGGGAGAAACATGAGCCCCTCTCATGGCCGCAGTCCTCTATCGCCACACTCCTCTGGGATAAGACCTTGGTCATGAGTCTTTCCCACCACTTGCCAGCCACATGGACCAGACAAAGGTCCAGGCTCCGGTCTGGCATCTCCTCTCCCACAGTGGCCACCCACCCTGGGACCCCCAGGAAGCCCCCAAAGGAAGGCAGGGAAGCCACAGCCTGCTCCTGAGCTTTGCCCCTTATATACCTGGCACTGCAGTCCGAGGCACACTTTAGGGGAGGGGCTGTGGCCCAGTGGCAGAGCATCTGCTTGCCATGCAGGAGGTCTCAGGTTCAATCCCCGGCATCTCCAGCTGAAAGGACCTGGCAGGAGGTGATGGGAAAGACCTCGCCTGCCTGAGACCCTAGAGAGATAGCGGCTGCCAGTCTGAGTAGACAGCGCTGACCTTGAGGGACCCAGCGTCTGATTCAGTACAAGGCAGCATCACGCCCCCGACACAGGCACGTTTCTTTAGCAGCCATGACTAGAAGCTGGGTGGGGGGCTCTCTTCCTTTTCTCTGGATCTGCCCACCCTCCCCTTTGAAAGCCATCTGCTCCCCAATTTGTGGCAGTCAGTTCCACAAGCCAATGCTACACTGTCTGAAGAAGCACCATCCCAAGCCGGCAGCCGATTCTTTTTCACTCGGTGACCCAAATCCCAGGCTGCCGGCCTCACCTGTTACTGCAGCATCCCACGGGGCATCTCTGGCCACCCCCTCCCCGACCCAAGCAACCTCACAGGAACTCAGCTGGGAGCCAGCTGCTGGCAAATCAGGGGAAGGCCAGGCCATAGAGAACAAAATACCAGGATTGCTGGGTGAACACTCTTCTGGGCCCCTTTCTCAGCCTGACCTCCCTCTCAGGGTTGTTGTTCAGATAAAAGAAGGGAGGGCCGAACCATCTACCCCCCTAGATCTTTGGAAAGATGGGGTGAAGATGCGAGAGACCGCAGTGCAAGGGCTCCTCTTCTCTTGCGGCAAGGCCAGGATAGAGCCCACTTTCCCACCTGGGTAGGGATCAATACGCTGTTTGGGTCCACGGCACAGGACACGAATCAAAAGGCCACTGAATAAACTCCAGTCCTACCCTCACCAACCAACATGAAAATTCCATGTTGACCCTTGGGGGACCCTCCAGAATCCATTTGGTCAGCAAAAAATACACCTGGTGGCACAGTGGCTGTGTGGGCCACAAGACCTGGGTTCAGATCCAACCTTGGCCACCAAAGCCACAGGCAAAGTGCTGTCAGCCTCTGCCCCAATTAATCCTTATAATGGATGGTGTAACCTGCAGGGTTGTTGTAAAGGTGGTTTGGTGCCTGAGGCAGAAACCCAACTTACACCTTCCTGGCAAACAAACTAATCAACATGTATGGGGCACAATCCTGTGGGAAGTTCTCCTGTCCACCGGCCTCCCATTGGAGTTCTGAAGGGTTCCCTAAATCCCCACCTCACCTCCAAAGAGCCACCCTGAGTGCAAGACTGGGCAGCGTGGGGGGGGGTTCTGAGTCCTTCCCACCCTGTAGTTGGAGGAAACTTGCATACAATCGACTATACCTGCCTCCCCCCCCACTCCTATGGGTCTTTCACCCCAAACAGAAAACGCAGCCATACAAACATTAAGCATTGCACAGGCCCCCCCTCAATGACCCCAATTGCTGCCCCCCCAGCAAGGAATGGAGATGAGCTCCTCCCACAGTCACCCCCATCCATCCTCTACCATGGATCTCCGAACAGGAGGGCAGTGGAAAGCCCCCTCCCACCCCACATCCGAAAAGAGGAGGAGGATGGGGCGTGCGGGGGGGTGGGGGAGCTTCAAACACGATGCAGTCTTCCGAACGCCTTCCCCCTGGGTCGCCAGAGGGTCCCCCTCCTCCGAGGCCCAACAGGAGCTCTCCAGCCGTTTTCCTCCAACCCCTCCCCAGGAAAAGGGGAGGGGGGAGGCAGCATCTGACAAAGGATGCTCTGCCTCGGGGGTCCCCAGGGAAGGCTCGGTGCCCCCCCCCCCCCCCGCCGCCGCCGGCCCGGGAGGAATCCGGCTCCTTCCTGCCCCCCCCTTCCATCTGTCCGCCCCCCCTCCCCGCTTTGTTTTCCCAGCCGCCCTCCAGGTGGGGAGAGTGGGGGGGAGGAGGCCGGGGCCTTCCGACAGCCGGTGCAGAGCCCCCACCCCCCGGTCCAAAGAGGGCCAGGGAGAGGCGGAGGCTGTGTGTGCGTGTGGCGGCCGGCCGGCAGGCCAGGCCGGGGGGGGGGGCTCCGTTGCAGGGCGCAGGGGGGACCGGCCAGCCGCCCTCCCTCCCTCCCTCCCTCGGGGACACACCTGAGGGGCGCGCGCAGGGGGACGTGGGGGGGGGGGGGCTCCCGGGGCCTCGGCCCTCCCCGCGCGGCTCGGCCGGTCCGGCCTGGGGGGCGCCTTACCCGCATCAGTGCCGCCTGGCGGGCCCCCCCGCGCCGGGCTCTCCCTCGACGAGCGCCGCCCGCAGCATCCTGGGCGCGGAGGGGACGGGCGGACGGAGCCCGCTCAGCCGAAGGCCATCGGGGCCGAGCCGGAGCCTGCCTGCTCGCCCGCCCGCCCGCCCGCCCGCCGGCCTGGCCGGACGCCCGTCGAGGCGCGAGCGCTGCCGGAGCCGCCGCCGCCGCCACCGATGGAGCCCCCGCCCTCCCGCCGCGGCCGGCCGCCTGCCCGCCCTGCCTGCCTGCCCGCCCGCCCGCCGTCCCTCCGTCCCTCCGTCCCCGCCCTGCTCCGCGGCTTCTCTCCGCCCGCCTCGCCTCGCTCGCCTCGCCCACCAGCCCCGCATCAGCGGCCGCGTCAGCGAGACGGGCGGGAGCCGGGCGGCGGCGGCAACAGCGGCGGGGCTGCGGGGGGCGAGGCGAGGCGAGGCGAGGCGACCCCTCCTCCTCCTCCTCTTCTTCTTCCTCCTCCTCCTCCTCTCTCCGTTGCAGGCGGACCCTGACCCGGGGGAGCGAGCCCGGAGGGGGGGGGAGGCTGCGAGAGCGCGAAGACGTCAAGGGGGCTGGGGGGCACCGGGAGGATGCCCGGGGGGGGCGGGAGAGGGGAGGCGAAGGAGCGGGAGGGACGGGGTGGGGTGGGGTGGGGGCACTGCGCTGGGACGCCCCGGGAAGGGAGAAGGCCGAGGCCGGCCAGTCTGTCCACCAGCGCAAGGAAGGGGAGGTCGAGCCCTCTGGCCAGGGGGGCTCCTCCCTTTCCCTGCCGCCAGCCGGGGCAAGAGGCGAAAAGGAGGGCTGCAGCAGGGAACCTCCCAGGGCCCCGAGGCAACCTCCAGGGAAGCCCTCCTGCGCCCCCCTCCAGAAGACCTGGCTGGCCCCTGGGTGAGGAGAAGGGAGGCTGGACTGGCCGGACCCTCGCTGGTCAGATCCAGCAGGGCTCTTCGGAGGTTCTTCTCAGGGGAAAGCCTCATTGGCCGCTGTGTGAGATGGGAGGCTGGACTGGCGGGACCCTCCCTGGTCTCCTCCACCAAGGGTCTTCTGAGGTTCTTGCAAATTGGCCAGATGCAGGGCCCCAGGGCCTCCAAGACTGGGAGGGAGGGAGGGAGGGCGGGCAGCGCCTCCCTGCCACTCTCAGATCTTCCTACCCTCCTGGTCTGGCCCCTCCTTGGGCTTGGGAAGAAGGCCCCAGCCGCCCCACAAAAGAGACCACCGAATCCCCAGGCCCTTGGAGGCCGCACTGGGCCCTGAGCCTCGATTCAGGCTGGGCTGAGGGTCCAGAGGAATATCCAGAAAGTGTGCCGGCCCACTGGGCCTCCCCATGGCCTCCAGTCCTGCCACAGTCCCAGCTGAGCTGGCCTGAGTTTCTCTATCCTATGGGGGAGGGGCTTTAAGGTTTGGGAGAGCTGGCACATCCTACCTACCCACAGAAATCTCCTCAGCTCTGGGGGGCATGGCTCCTGTGGCTGACCCGAGTCGCGCTGTCTTATGTGGTCTGCAGGGGAGGTGAAGTGGGCAGCATTTCGGAAAGCTCTGGCCCACCCAGTCCAGGGGTATATGTGTCTGTGTGTGTGTGTGGGGGGGGGGTGTTCAGAATCTCAAGCTCCCAGGGATTTTTTTTATGCCCAGTTCCTCAGGCGTGTGGGACCAGACACCTGAGAACTGTTTTTAAAAAATATTATTGGGGGCGCAGGCACAGCATGGCCTGCATACCTTGGCTCTCAGGTTCAAATCCCACGCAGCCGTGGAGGTCGCCAGCAAATCTAGCAGCCGAAGCAGCTCTCTCTGCCTGGTGGGAGCTCTGCTCTCTTGCTGCCATCTCTAAAGTGCGGCTGGACTCAAATCGAGGTGCTCTCTCTCAGTCCAACCTGTCTTGCAGGGCTGTTGTTTTCAGTGATAACAGGAATTCTCCGGAAACGCACCTAC
Organism: Lepidodactylus listeri; assembly: GCA_029233225.1. Lineage (NCBI taxonomy): Eukaryota > Metazoa > Chordata > Lepidosauria > Squamata > Gekkonidae > Lepidodactylus > Lepidodactylus listeri. The sequence goes on from JARCFY010000018.1 coordinate 55,172,972, forward strand.
TGAAATAAACTGTGACCTGCTAGACACAAGAGCAGAAAAGAACGGGGGGGGGGGGGGGTTTTCTCAGGCCAACGGTGTTAATTTTAAATTCCTCTTGAAAGTCTGGGGATTTCTTTTAGATTTTTTAAAGAATGCTTATGAACTTTTAAAAAAAATTATGAATGCTATTGGATTTAGCCAAGAGGTGGAAATAAGAAGGTTTTTATGGGGGGGGGTGAGTGTGTGTGTGTGTGTGTGTAGAATAAGAGTTTAAGATAAGGAACTGGCAATTCAATGCCTAATATTAAAACTTTAAAACTTGGTTTAATTTTTGAGTGGTGTGACTCAAAACAAGTTTTAATTACAAATGCCAAATCTTTGTACTCACATTTTGAAATCTGGGGAGATTTGTCATTTTGATTCTAATGGGTGATCCCCTGCCCTCCATCAGTGAAGTGCGTGCAGGAGACCTCTGTGGCAGATCGTGCCCCCAAAATTATCTGCTTCAGGCAGGCTGCCTCCCCCAGAAATGCCTTGGGGCTGTGCTAGGGTCCCATGTCCACAGGAAGATTTCATAATGAACAGAATGTATCTCCCCCCCCCTATTTTCATTTTCACACTTTTGTGACAATGTTCACAGGCCACCTGAATGCTGCTTCTCATGAGCAAAAACGTGCCTGTGTAGCAAGAACCAGGGACTGTTTGTGCAGTGCCAGGGATGCCAAAACAGGCCAAGATATGGAGGCCATGATGGGCGGGCAATCTCATGGGAAATACCCAGGAATGTGAACTGTAAAAAATGGTTTCAGAGAGTAGCCGTGCTGGTCTGCCGTAGAAGAGCTGGATTCGAGTCCAGTAGCACCTTAGAGACGAACAAGACTTTCCCAGGTATACATTTTCAAGGGTTAGATGAGGGGCACTTTGACACTCAAAATCTCATCACCCTGAAAATCTTTTTAGTCTCTCAGGTGCTAACTGGACTCCAATCCGGCGGTAGAAAATAGGTATTTATTTAAAAGACTTTTATCCCATTCTGTCAGCTAGGAAGTCCTCCAGGTTGCTTTACAATTTAAAAAAAATCATAAACAGCAAGACAGCCAAGTGCATAAAAATCCTATTTCTGCAAGTATTAAACGGTAAGAAAAGTAGCCATTTAGCTCGTTCTTAGAGCATGTTGAGCCCCCTTTAAAAAAAAAAAGAACAGTAAAAATCACATCAAATACGACAAGGTAGAAAATTAAATCTATTTATTTAAAATGTTTATTAGCCACCTTTCTTCTTTATGGAACTCAGGGCAGTTTACAATCTAAATAAAATACATAAAGTACATAAAAATACACAAAATCATTTTTTAAAAAACCACAATTTAAGACTGATTTAATCAAACGCAGTCCTAAATAAACAGGTCTTCGGCTGCCTTCCAGAGATTGACGGGGGGGGGGGGGCAGGCCCACCTCCCTGGAAACAATGTTTCATAACTCTCCGGCTGCCCTCTCTGGTGTGCCTATCAAAGGAGCTTCTTTGATTGCTGGGACACACAGGAGGGTCTCTCTGTGGTCCTAATTCCCAGGCAGGAACATCTTAGGGATTCCTAAGATTCAGTGATGCAGAGGAGCATGTATAAATCGGCAGCATTTCCTTCCTTCCAAACAATCTGGGGACAAAACCAGTCTGGGGCAACACAAACCAGCAAGGCTCCCTCTGAGTTGTGGAGTCCTGTGAGCAAAAATCCTGCTTTGTGAGCTCCTGGCATTAAAGTTGTGAGCGTGTGATTTGGCTGCTGCATGAATTAGTTTGCTCTGGAGCTGTCCTTCCTGAACTAAGACAAAAAGGTGTGAGCCGGAGGCTAAAAGGTGTGAGCTAGCTCGCACTCACTCAGTTTAGAGGGAACACTGCAGACCACCCTCTCATTCCACCCTGGGGCTGAAGCCGTCGCAGCCAAATGTTTTTGCCGCAGCCGGTGATATGCACGTTTGGGCACGGAACAGGATTTGGCTCGGGAGGGTCTGGGTTAGGGTTGCCAGCTGTGGGTTAGGAAATTCCTGGAGATTTGCAGGTGGAGCCTGGGGAAGGTGGGATTTGGGGAGGGACCTCAGTGGGGTACAGTCCGCTGCCCAAAGCAGCCATTTCCTCCAGGAGGACTGAGCTCTGTCATCTGGAGATCAGCTGTGATTCTGGAGATCTCCAGGCCCCACCTTGAGGCTGGCAACCCTGTTACATCACTCAGAGACTAGGGGGGGCTCTCTCCTTTGGGGCAGGGCTCCAGGAACAGCCCTCTTTTCAGCCTTCTTCGAGGCAGGACAGTTCCCTCCTTCCTCCCCCCCACCCCTCCACCCACAGGGCTGCAGGCCGCCAACTGCCTCTCCTGTTCCACTTGATCCTGCCTTTTCTGGCTCCCTGCTTGCCCCATTTCTCCTGGCCCGGAGGCTGCAGCAAGAGAGGCAGTGTGTGTGTGCGTGTATGTATAATTAGCTGCTTTTCACATGCTCTCACCAATCTGCACAGATGTTACTTCTGTCTCCCTCTTCTTCCCCCCCCCCCCCGCCCCAAGCCCCAAATTCTCTGCCCCCACACTGCACTTCCCTGGGCCTGCTCCTTCCACACCCTCCTCGCACCTCATCACGCTCCTGGCTGTAGGCAGAACTTGCTAACAGGCCTGGTGGGACCTATTTTGGCGCTCGGGACAAAACAAGCCACCGGATCACATGAGGAAGAGCCTGAGGGCCTGCCACGGGACACGGAGGCCTCCTTGCCAGGAAGAAACGGGCGGCACCCAGACACCGGCCTCCTGCCCAGAGACAAGACAGCCTCATGCCAAAAGGACCAAAGCCTCTCCATCCACATGCAGGGATGGCCCCAGGTTTTTCCTCCCACTAGGTGAGGATACATTCTGGCATCCCACCCCCCTCGTGCGGGACGGGATGGGATGGGGCGGGCGCTGGAGAATGGGCAGCCAGAATGGCGCCCTCATCGAGCCGTCGCCCTAGGCAATGGCCTAACATTTAACAATAGTGGGGGGCCCCGTCCACATGGGCCCTGGGGTTCTCCAATTTCAGCGGCAAAAAATGGTTCAGTGGTTCAGTCGGTCGTGGAATTCTCACCTGCCCCCATGCTGGTGGCCGAGGCTCAGTTCCCAGTCAACGCACAAACGTCTTGGGTTGTGGTGGTGGATCATAGTCATATTTGCTGCCTGTGCTCCCTACAAACGTGAACATGAGGAGGGGCCATGGCGGCTCAGTGCGAGAGGCTCTGCTTGGCCTGCAGAAGATCCCAGGTTCCATCCCCGGCACCTCCTGCTAGGAGAATCAGGTGGCAGGTGACAGGAAAGACCCTGGAAGCCTGGAGAGCCACTCCCGGTCTGGGTGGACGATACTGGCCTTGATGGACCAAGGGGGTTATATGGCAGCTTCCCGTGTTCACAGCCTGTTGAGGGAACTCGTTCCATCCCTGAGCTACGCATTTAGGTTGTAATAAGCAGGGAGGAAGGGAAGGTGGCATGCCATAGCCCCCGCTCATCAGATCTTGGAAGCTAAACAGGGTCGGTACTTGGATGAGAGACCACCAAGGAAGGCTCTGCAGAGGAAGGCAATGGGAAACCACCACCTCTGCTTCTCATTCGTCTTGAAAGACCCTTGCTGGGGTCCCCGTAAATCTGTAGCCACTTGACGGCCCATGTACGCACATAAGCAGGTGGGGAGCAATGTTCCCTCTAATCTGAGTTAGTGCGAGCCAGCTCACAGTTTTTTAGCCTCCAGCTCACACATTTTTGTCTCAGTTCAGGAAGGAGGGCTCCAGAGCAGACTAATTTATGCAGCAGCCAAATTGCTCGCTCACAACTTTAAAGCCAGTAGCTCACGGAGTAGAACTTCTGCTCACGAGACCCCACAGCTTAGAGGGTGCATCGGTGGGGAGCCATTTTTAGTTCCAGTCTCCTGACTCTAAACCAGGGATTTCCAGGGACAATCTGCCTGCCTGTTTAGATATTTCATGCTGCAGGTGGAAGTTTAAGGTGCTTCCATGCATGGTTTTTCTCATGTTTGCACAGCATTGTGGGTTTTGTAGTCTTTGTGACTGATCAGTTGGCTTGTGGCTCTTCTACAGCTGAGTACTGCTTGTGAAAAGAATAATCACTTGTAAAAAAGGGAAAAGAAATTGGCAATTTCACAGTAATGTATGGCCAGCCAAAAATGGCATATTGTAGTTGTAAAAATGAAGGTAGTCTGGTGTGAAAGGGTTAAAATACTGTGAGTGTACAGATGGCGTATGAAATGATTAACATTTCACGAAAATACAGTATTATGAAACTACACTGTACTTATTCATATACTTATTCATGACTCAAGCGGATTCATCAAAAGCATTGGGTGTGAGAGCAAGTTTGGTGCAGTGGTTAAGTGCGCGGAGAACCGGGTTTGATTCCCCACTCCTCCACCTGCAGCTGCTGGTGTGACCTTGGACAAGACTCAGTACTCGGTGACCTGCAACTGAACGTCTGAACTTGACTGTGTTAAGAAATCTCAAGTGTCAAGAGACAAATGTCATGGAAGACTGTGGTTTAGTTTGGTGACAGCTCTTACACGGAGTCGTCTCTTGAAATTGCCATCATGTGTGTTAAGTTGCTTCCAACGTACGGTTGACCCTATGAATGAAGGACCTCCGGAACAGCCTCTCCTTAACAGCCTGGGTCTGGTCTTGCAAACCGAAGGCCGGGGCTTCCTTGGCTGAGTCAGTCAGTCCCAGGCTGGCTCTTCCTCTTTCCCTACACACCCCTGTGAAAAGGAGCACGGTGGAGGGCAAGTGGACATCTGGTGTTTCAGATCAAGATTTGAAACATGTAGGGATGCCAGCTTCCAGGTGGGACCTGGAGATCCCCCAGGGCAGCTCGTCTCGAGTCTCCAGAGAAGAGTCCTGATGCTCATTCCTTAAGGGCAATCTTAGGAACACTGGATTTCCCCCAAGGATTCATAGAAGGGTTTGCTGAGAAAACCCACCCTCTATGTTGAAGCTCTGTTGAAGAACCACCGAAAGTGGGAATGGGTCCCTGTACAGTCAGTTGGAACAGGACCTGGCTGGAGCCCCTGCCCTGCCCTGCCCTCAAGTGGGAGAGCCATCCACAGTCCATTTCGCACCCACAGACATAGCAATAGGAGCAACTTTGATTCAAAAGCCGGACTTCTGTTTTCACAGGAAAATCACGAAAGGTGAGACCCTCTCCTTCTGAGCTCCACACTGGGACTGGTGAGATACGTCTTGCTATGTTGCTAGGTCTCCTTGCTAATTTGGCTGCTTGCTTATTTTAAAATGGTTAAGCTTAAACGACACAGAGTAAGAATGCACACAGTATATTTTCTTTGCATTAAGGGATGAGATCTCGAATCTTTGGGTGTGATCATAAGAAAAGGCCTTTGTTAAGAATTATGTATGAATAGACTTATACATTTATGAGTCTAGCGTTTGGTCTTCTACTTCCCTGGGAGCGCGGTTCTCTTCAGAGTAAAACAGAAAGATCCCCTCTCGCAAGCTAGGGGTTGACCTGGAAGAACACAGGTTAACAGTTCCCCTGGAGAAGAGGGATGCTTTGGAGGGTGGACTCTGTGGCGTCCTACCCCACTGAAGTCCCCTGTCCTCCCCAGGCTCCATTCCCCAAATCTCTAGGAGTTTCCTGGCCTGAATCTGGAGACCCTGCCCCTCCATCCCCTTCCGGTGGCCAGGGGGGGAAGGGAGAAACCAGAACTGGCCCTCAAAAGCCACGTTTCCTCTCCCCCTTTCCTAGGGTTGCCAGCTCTGGATTGGGAAATTCCTGGAGATTTTGGGAGTGGACCTGGAGGAGGGTGGGGTGTGTGAGAGCTAGCTCAGTTTTTTAGGCTCCGGCTCACGCATTCTTGTCTGAGCTCAAACTAATTTATGCAGCAGCCAAATCGCTCACTCACAACTTTAATGCCAGCAGCTCACAAAGTCGGATTTTTGCCCAAAAGACTCCACCGTTTGGAGGGAGAATTGGGTATGACGCTCAAAGAGTCCCTCTTCCACAGCAGCCATTTTCTCCAGGGGAACTGATTCCTGTAACCTGGTGGCCAGTTTTATTTCCAGGAGGTCTCTACCTGGAGGCGGGCAACCCTGCTGGCCTTTCCAATTTAAGAAAACGGCAGCAGCTCTAGCCAAGAGCGAGGGTAAAGGTAAAGATTTCCCTTGCTCGAAAGCCAGTCGAATCTGACTCTAGGGATGCAGTGCTCATCTCCGTTTCCAAGGCGAAGAGCCAGCGCTGTCCGAAGACATTTCCGTGGTCATGTGGCCAGCATAACTAGACGCCGAGGTGCACGGAATGCTGTTAACCTTCCCACTGAAGCGGTGCCTATTTATCTACTTGCAATTTCTTGCTTTCGAACTGCTAGGTGGGCAGGAGCTGGGGCCAGAGATGGGAGCTCACTCCATCACGCGGCACTCGGGTCTCGAACTGCCGACTTTCCAGTCTGCAGTTCAGCTTCTTAACTACTGAGCCACTGGATCTTCTTAATGTTTAGCTTCATCCTGCCTCCCTGGAGTTTAAACTCACTGATTCTTGCCCAGTTTTCAGTGGACAGAATAAAAAGTTTCCCTGACATTTGTTGAACAGTCAGTCTGTCTATGTCTCCCCTGAACACCCATCCCCAGTTTTAATCTTTCTCCTAGCAAAACACACCCTTTACCTTTATTCTAGCTCAACCCCTGCACTGAACCAAAGTTCCTGGGTCAGAGCGGGTAGGAGGGGGGTGTTGGCCAGAGTTTCCAATCAACAGCGTGGGGGGCTTGAACTCCTGGTTCCCATGGGAGCAGGGGTGGTCAGAAAGAGAAGGGGGGTTCAGGTTTCCTGGGAAGGGAAGCGAGCTCTAGTGGTCAGAGCAAGAGGAGATGGAGGAGGAGGAGCCAGAAGTCCTAAGCTCTCTGTCAAAAAGCCTTGGACCTCACCAGTCAAAGCAGAGGTTTGTTCAGAAGTGATCCCGTTTTATTTCGTAGCTTCCGGGTTCCACCTGGTGGCAAAACGCTGTACTTGGCAAGTTCCTGCCTGACTCCGAAGGCCGTATATCCTGTTCCTTCCTCCTACAGCAGGAACAAGACTGGGGGCACCTGACACGCCCCACTGGCGTTTGCCCCTTGAAACGACCACAGATGCCTCTTTTGCATGGCCTGTGACTGTGTGAGCTGGGGGATCTGGGGGTGGGGGGGAGAACAAAGAACAAGCAGGCTGGAGGAGAAAGAAATTGGTTGGAGATGGAGGGAAGGGAGAAAAAGAGCAAAAGGATCTTTTTTCAGAAGTGGAGAGGAAGGAAGGGAGGAGGAGACTGGATTTATACCCCGCCTTTCACTACCTGAAGGAGTCTCAGAGCGGCTTACAAACCCCTTTCCCTTCCCCTCTCTGCAACAGACACCCTGTGAGGTGGGTGGGGCTGAGAGAGCTCTTTTGAGGACTGCTCCTGAGAGAACTGGTGACTAACCCAAGGTCATGCCAGCAGCTGCATATGGAGCAGTGGGGAATGAAACCCGGTTCTCCCAGATTAGAGTCCACGCTCCTAACCACCACAACAAACTGGCTCTCTGAAGGAAGGGACCTGTTCACATGGCACGGTGACCGGAAGCACAGCCTGCCTGTTTGGAAGAGCCAAAGCATGGCCGCATTAGAAATGAAACTGGGGACCGGCACCTGGATCAACGTGGGCTTCCCATCCCGCGTTCATGCACTGAATGGAACGTGAGAATGACGCAATCCAGCAGGGGACTGGGATCGCAGGCCAGGCCTCTGTGTATTGATCCTGACGTGAGCGTGGATGACCTTGGGCAAGCATAGTTCTCTCAGAGCTGTTCTCTCAAGGGCAGTTCTCGGGAGAGCTCTCTCAGCCCCACCCACCTCACAGGGTGTCTGCTGTGGGGAGGGGAAGAGGAAGGAGATTGTAAGCCGCTCTGAGACTACGAGTGAAGGGCGGGGTATAAACCCTCTCCTCCTCCTCCTCCTGTCAGGAAGGAGGCCTGCAGGAAAGAGCGCACCAGATGTGGCCAGGGGGGAGCATCGCTGCCTCCCGCCCACCCACAGACCCGCAGCCCCCTCCTGGTCCAGTCATAATCCCCCTCTGCCCTCTAGCTCCCCTTACAGGCTGCCAGGGGGATTGCATCACAAACCTTCCTGCTGGGCGGAGCCCCCTGCCTGCCCTCCCTGCCTGCAGCCACAGCAGGCCCCCCAGAAGAGCTGCTGCCAGGCGGGGGGGGGGGGGGGATGTAGGGATCAGCCAGCCGCCTGCCAGCCCTGTCGCCTCTCCCATGGGGGAGCCCAGCTTCTCTTGCTACCCGTCCTCTGAGGAGTGCTGCCTCAACCTCCCCGAAACCATCGCTGTCTTGGTAGCTTTAATCATCGTGGTCCAGCTGGCACTCAAGCTGGCCTCCGTGGTGAGCGGGGGGGGGGGGGGGGCTGTGAGGGGAGGACGGGACAGGGGTGTATGGGTGGGTGGGGGCCGGTCTAGGTTGGCCCCTTGATGGGCACCTGTGACGGCAGAGCTGCAGAAGGTGGACTTATTGACTTTATTTGAATCCCACCTTTCTCCCCAGTGGGGGCCATAAAGCGGCTTACATCATTTTCTCCTCCTCCTCTTTATTCTAACAACGGCCCTGTGAGGTAGGTTAGGTTGAGAGTGTGCGGCTGGCCCAAGGTCCCCTAGCAAGTCAGGCCTGAGAAGCCATGCAGGATAGGGCTGCCAACTTCCAGGCGGGGCCTAGAGATCTCCCAGAATGTCACAACTGCCCTCCGGACTACAGAGATCAGTTCCCATGGAGGAAACGCCTGCTTGGGAGGGTGGTCTCTGGGGCATTAGGCCTGGCTGAGGTCCCTCCCTTCCCCCAAACCCTGCCCTCCCCATGGATTTCCTAACCCAGAGCGGCAACCCGAGCTCAGTGGCACCGTGGAGTGGGCTCAGACTGGGCCACAGCAGACCTGGCCACCCCGCTGGCACCAACTGTGATTGGGGCAGTCCTTATGTGTCTCTGTCTCTTTCCCTCTCCAGGTGTGCTATTATCTCTGGTACCTCACCGGGGTCATGTTTGGGATGGTGGTTGTTCAGGGTGAGTTGAAGGATGAGTGGGTTGCATTGGAGGTCAAGGGGGGGGGGGCAAGGACCTCTGCTTTCACAAGCAGATTCTTCAGAGGTTGCTGGCTATCTGTCTGTCCCATCAGGACACCTGTGTGCCCTTAACAGTTGCATAACAGGGGGAAAACCCACAGGGGCCGGTTTCTGCATGCTGGCCCCCATGGGTTTTCTGCCTGAGACGGATGCAGTGATCGGACATCCAACCTTCACCTTCTTGTGAAAGGCTAAAGGGGGATTCTAGGTCAGGAAAACAGTGTACAATTATTATTTAAAGTGTGGTAAGCCACCTGATCCTTCATTTCCAGTGGTTAGGTCCCGGAGGACGGCAGTCCTAAACACATGGATTTTGCTTATTTGTTAAAAACCCTCATGTTCTGCCTTCCTCGTGGTTCGGCACAGAATACAGAAGCCGGCGAGCGATATTAAGCGGGGGGGGGGGGGGGGCGAGAAGTGATAGGAGGTGAAATTTTTGAATTTGAATTTTGGTGGGAGGGAGTGCCCTTGCTGGAAGGGGAAAGAAGTTGGAGGAGCTGACCTTTGACCTGGACGGGACATCAGAGGAAGGGACATCACATCCTCGCTGAGCTCCCTCCCCAAACGCTTCCAGGCGCGGCCCCCAAATCTCCAAGGGTCAGGCACTGCTTTGGAAAAGCCAATTCAAGGTCATCGGTTGCCTCCCCCCTTGCCAGTTCCTGCCCTGCAGTCATCCAGTCTGGAAATCCGCAAAGGGGTGCCAACCTTCGGGTGGGGCCTGGAGATCTCCTGTAATTGCAACTGATCTCCAGACTACAGAGATCAATTCCCCTGGAGAAAACGGCTGTCTGGGGGATGGGGTAGGCTCTAGGGCCTTTCGCCCTACTGAGGTCCCTCTCCTCCCCAGACCCTGCCCTCTAGGCCCCCCCCAAATCTCCAGGAATTTCCCAGCCTGGAGTGGCAACCCCAAGCAGCAGCCACTTTGGAGCAAAACCGGTCTTGCAATTATTATCGCCTTCCAAGATTAACATCGCATCCATGTTCAGAAGATTTCCTTCTCCACTTCCCTTTCCTCTTTGCAGCCACAGAGAAGCCAAAGGGGAAAAAAACGTGCGCCGTCAAAGCAAAGCCATCGCTATGCTGGTCGGAGGAAGATGTTCCCCGGCGCCAGAGCCGGAGGGAAAGCAGGTCGCCCAGTCGCCGCCGCCTGCACTGCACCCTCGAACCCCTGAAAGTCACCATGAACCTCCAGAACGAGAGCAGCCCGTACCGCCTGGGGCGCCGCCTCTACGCAGACTACCCGCCTGCTCTGCCCCCGCGGTCCTACAAGTACGAAGGTGAGAGCAGGCCACGACCACGCAGGGCCTCCGCCCCCTCTGCTTATGCTGTCACCCGTTTTCGGGAAGCCGGCTGTGGCCCCTCTGACCCCATTTTGGGCCCCAGTGGTGGCCACATCCCAGAACGCCGAAGCACGGGCATTGGGACAGACCTGGTTCCGCGCCAGCGCGCTGGAGAAGCCCAGTATGGCCCAGATGCTGGACGCCCGTTGCGTTCTCACCGACCGGCCAAAGTCTATATCTACCCAGTGCACCCCCAAACACCCCCAGGGAGCCGATCTTCCAGTCCCGAACGAACCTCCCGCCGCCACCATCGCCGCCGCCGCCGCGGGGCCATAACCAGCAGCCAGGAAGACCAGCAGGCACAGGAGCCACAAAGAGTGCTCCGGAGATCCCGGCGGGAGGCCGAACAACAGACTTCGCCGACGGCACTGCGGTACCACGGGGGCAGCACCAACATCGCCCAAGGGCCGGGGGAGACGGAGCCCCGCGCTGGGAAGTCCCGCACCCGCTATTACTCAGCTGATCAAGTGTCCGGGACGGGCTGGGTGTACCAGCCAGTGAAATAGCCAGGCCCAGCAGGGAGGAGGAGGAAGGCCCAGCAGCCCAGATGTGACTACTTGCTGGGTCCGTTAATAAAAGCAGCCCCACCACACATCTGTCTGCAGGGCACTCAGTTGCGTTTACCCCGGAGCCCTTTGGGAGAGCGTGGGGACAGTCAGGCGCTGCCATTGCTTGCTTCTGGGCCCTAGGTGCCCTCGCCTAATTCTGAGATTAGCTGGGTGGCAATCCGGGAGAAGGGCTTCTCACCAAAGCTAAGGAAATCTCCCCCCAGGGAGGTTTGTCTGTCCCCTTCTGTTGCTGCCTTCCACCAGCGGGTGAAAGCTTTTGGGGAGGAAAGAGGGGTTAATCTTCCTTCCAGTATTTAATTGCTGCTTTTATGCTTTCTTATGTATTTTAACTGTGTTTCCTAATGGTTTTAACCATGAGTGTTTGGCAAGGGTTGGTTTTAATTATTTTAAAATGTGGTTTTTGCGGAGGGACGGTGGCCCAGTATATAGCCCGAACGTCGGGTCTCGGGAGCTCAGCAGGGCCAGTCCTTGGAAGGGAGACGGCCAAGGAAGGCTCTGCAGAGGAAGGCCACGGCCAACCACCTCTGCCTCTCGCTTGCCTTGGAAGCCCCTCGCCGGGGTCGCCATGAGCTGGAAGCCAAGCAGGGTCGCCAAAACCGGCTGCAACTTGACGGCCCTTTACACGCATGCACAAAACGTGGTTTTTATCATGTATGTTTTGAACCGGTAGCTGCATTGGTGGCCCTTGTAAGGGCAGGAAGGTGGGAGACAAATTTGGCAGATAAATAAACACACGCCCTGGGGCAGAGCAAGGGCTGCTTCCGTGTCCAGGGGACACAAGGCATGGGTCAAGTATTTGTGCTCTGGACTCGTGACCCAGAAGAGGCGCTGCCAGCTCCAGGTTGGGAAATTCCTGGAGATTGGGGTGGTTGGGAATGGAGCCTAGGGAGGGTGGGGCTTGGGGACGGACCCCAGCTGGATAGAATACCATAGAGCCCACCCTCCAAAGCAGCCATTTTCTCCAGCAGAACTGATCCCTGTCGTCAAGAGAGCCTAGAGTTGCCAGGTGGTGGCTGGAGATCTCCAGGGATTACTGCTCTCCAGACAACAGAGATCAGTTGACCTGGAGAAAACCGCCCCTTTGGAAGGAGGACTCTGTGACATTAGATGCCCCACTGAAGTCCCTCCCCTCCCCAAACCAGGCCCCCCTCAGGCTCCACCCCTCAAATCTCCAGGTATTCCCAACACGGAACTGGTGTAATCTCCAGGCCCCACCTAAAGGTTGGCAACAGCTGCTGCACGGAGTAAATGCTTCCTCTTTTCCCCGAAGGAAAGGGTCTGTCCGTAGTTTCTGGGGCGCCACGTCATAGTTTCGCGGTCAGGCCCCGCAGCAGCCCCCCACCCCCCCGGGAACAGCCTCCCTCCCTCCCTCCGCATGGAGACCCTCCTTAGGAGCGCTTTTAAAAAAAACAAACAAAACTACATTTCCCAAGACTCTTTTGGGACTTTAAAAAAACACCTCCCCCCCCCCCCCCCGTGGGGGCCCTTGCTGTCGGCGGGCTGCTGCCCCGGCTGCATTTCTGCGCCCCCTCTGCAAAGGAAAGAAACTGGCGCGCGCAGGCGACAAGGGGGGGGGGGGGAGATTGAGTCCCAAGACTACATTTCCCAAAGTGCATCTCTGGTACCTCTTTCGAAAGAGGTTGCTGCGAAGCGCAGATTTCTCAAGGTGCCTCGGTGGCCGCTGGAGGAGGAGGAGGAGTTGGTTTTAAATAAAGGGGGAAAGACTACATTTCCCAGAAGAGATTCCAGCGGCTCGCCGTGTTGCTCCGAAGTCCAGTCGGGCACCTTTAAGACCAACAAGGGTTCGATCCTGGGCAGAGGCTTCCGCGTGCATGGCCACCACTCCTTCCGAGAGAAGAGACCGCTTGTCTGAGGACGCGTCGTGCCTTTGCACGCGGAAGCGTTCGCTCTGAATACCACTTTGCTGGTCTTAAAGGTGCCCGACTGGACTCCGAGTCCCATCTCCCACACTACTCCGGGATACCCTGCGGAGGGGCTACGGAAAGACTCCATTTCCCAGGGTTCCTGGGACTCCCCGGGGTGGGCGTGGCCTTTGTTTTGCCAGGTAGCGGCAGGTGAGTGGGCGGGGACTCTGACACTTCTACGCGGTACGGAAATCCGGATTCAGGTGGATGGGGTTCCCGGACTGCAGGAGCGGACTGCCTGCAGGAGCAGGTAGATGGGGGGCGGGGGGGGGCGGTGTCTGGTGCTTCTGCATCCCTCCAGGTGCCTAAGAAGCCCCCGGTCACTTTCCTTCCTCCGACCCTCCACCCATCAGTCTCCATCCAAGTCCCCAGTTCCGATTTAAGCAGTCTTGGCCGGAAGGGTCTCTAGACCAGAGGAGAAAACCCGAGATTTCAGGACCCCTCTGTCTCCTTGTGGGATCTTTCCCAAGAAAGTTGCTTGGAAGGTCCCTCTTTCCTCTGCAGGCTCCCCAAAAACAGGGGTGGCATGGCTTCCCCCCCAGACAGCCACCCACTGAAACCCGCCCCGGCCAAACCTCTCACGGACCTGGATTTCCACTCTGGAGCCCGGATTGAAGAGTTAAACCAGCTCATCCAAGAGTACCATGCCAGGAACCCAGGCAGTCGGGAAGGCCCTGAGCTCCACCAGGCAAAGGACGTCGTCTTCTCCCTCTTAGGTGAGCGGGGGGACCCAAATCCCCACCCAAGCAGCTGCTTATATGTCTTGACTGTTACTGGGTGCTCAGTGATTGGGGTGGGGTGGGTGGCAGGGTCTGGAAGGGGGCTAGAGAGCAAGATATCGTTCATCCTCTGTAGGGAGAGGCTTCTCGAGGGAGGTGGAGCAGGACTCCTGGGTCCTCTACAGACCAGCTCTCTGGGGACAACTCATCTGCCTGGGCCCTTTTCTGGCTAGGCTATCGGACAGAGGTAGCTCTGGCGGCTTTAGCTGATGAAGTCAGAGTGTAGACAAGCCTCTGTGTGGCTCCCACGGGGTTAGTCTGCTGCCTCTTTTGATACAGAGGACCAGGCCCTCTGGAAGAGGCAGAAGGAGGCATCCGGGGATGTGCCCTGGATGGGTTTTGGTCAGTCTTCATGGACCACCAGCCTCAAAGGGCTCTCCTTGCAGACGGATTATCACCAACGTGGGATTTGTCCTGTGAGGTTCTACAGGGTGCAGTTGTTTATTTGTTTGTTTTTATTTCAAATGATTTATAGTCTCCCTTTCTCACAAGGACTCAAGGTGGAGTCGATACAGTCAACAAAATGGGACATTCAATAACCAGTGCCTTCAGGTTGTAGAAGTCTGGAACCACCCAAGAGGACTGAAGCATAGCACAAGTATTAACACGACAGAGCGGTACAGAAAGTACAGGATAGGGTCCTATTTTCAATAAGCTCCCCAATGCTATTCGTCATGCAAATAAAGCCCTTAGGAGAAATTATGGGTAGTTCTGGAATTGGATGCCCATCAGTATGCTGACAGGGTAAACAAATAAATCCAACCGTGAAATTGGACAATTCCCAAATAATGTACTAAATGACCTGCACCAATAAAGAAATCAATAAAGTTGGTTTTTTGTGTGAGTATTAAATGAATAATGGAGGGATTTTCATAAATACAACACACAATAACACAAGAACTACTAACAACGTGGGAAATGAACGTAATACACATGCAAGTTCAGTGCAGTGGTTATAGGAGCGGTGGACTCTAATCTGGGAGAATAGGGTTTGATTCCCCACTCCTCCATGTGCTACTGCTGGTGTGACCTTGGGTCAGTCACAAGTTCTCTCAGAGCAATGGTCGAAAGAGCCCTCTCAGCCCCACCGGCCTCACAGGGTGTCTGTTGTGGGGAGGGGAACAGAAAGGAGATTATAAATTGCTCTGAGACTCCAAGTAAAGGGCAGGGTATAAATCCCATCTCCTCTTCTACTATTAACAATAATTTAGTGGCATCAATTCCTAGAAAGGATATGTGTGCAGAAACTCAGACTCCCTTCATAGACATATCCCCAGGATATGTAACACTCCATGGAGTATTACAGAGTTCTGACTAGGTGATCTACCTCCAAAGAAGTATTCTGAGTTCTGGCAGGAAGTTTGCAAAACTCCAGATGTTTTAAAGTTCCAACTGATCAGGCTAGCTGATGGTTTGTTTCAAAGACAACCTTTTCCAAAGTCAGAACAACTTCACAAACATGCTGTTACATTCTTGCACTGGGACCTCTGTCTGCTTCAAAAGAACTCCAATCCTTAATACAACAGCAAGTATACCTTCCCGGATTAACTGGGAGCGGTTGGATTTACTTATTTATCCTGTATTATAACCGTGTTCTCTCTCTTTTGGTCTGTCTGTCAGTTATGCTGACAACACCCAGCTCTAGATCTCTCTGTCCAAATCTCCTGGCAACAGAGTAGAGGTTTTGAGTCACTGTCTGACTGTTGTGATTAAATGGCTGAAAGAGAGCAAATTGAAACTGAACCCAGACGAGATGGAGGTAATTCTGCTTGGGAAAGCTGAAGTCTTGAAAGACTCACGCTTCCCACTTTTAGTGGGGCTCAGCTGACCCTTGATGACTTGGTCCAGAGGCTGTGGTTTGTACTGGACACAGTATTACTGGTGCAGAAGCAAGCCAGTCTTGCCACCTGGATCAACACCATTGTAACACCAAGGCCAGAATACTGTAATGCACTCTACATAGGTCTCCCCTCAGAGCTAACGCAGAGACTCCAGTTGGTGCAAAATGCCACGGCTCGGTTATTATCCAGAGCTTGGTGGCTATTAGCATGCGCAGTACTCCCTTTCTGCTGTCGCTCCATTGGCTGCCTGCCAGTTCCTGGATTCAGTTCAAGGTGCTGGCCATCACATTCAAAGCCCGTTGTGGCCTTAGGCCTTTGTATCTGCAGGATCACCTCTTCCCCTTTGCGGCACCACAGCAGTTTCATTCATGACACAGGAAGCTGCCTTCTACTGATCAGACCCTTGGAGAGAGCTAGTTTGGTGCAGTGATTAAGAGCGCGGACTCTAATCTGTGAGACCTGGGTTTGATTCCCCACTTCTCCACATGCAGTTGCTGGTGTGACCTTGGGTCAGTCACAAGTTCTTTCAGAGCTGTTCTCTCAAGGGCAGTCCTCGAAAGAGCTCTCTCAGCCCCACCTACCTCACAGGGTGTCTGTTGAGGAGAAGGGAAGGCAAAGGGATTGTAAGCCACTCTGAGATTTTTGGGTAGTGAAGGATGGGGTATAAACCCAATATCTTCTTCTCTCTTCTGTTGTCTACTCAGACTGGCAGTGGCTCTCCAGGGTCTCAGGCAGAGGTCTTTCACATCACCTGCTGCCTGGTCCTTTTTAACTGGAGACGACAGGGATTGAACCTGGGACCTTCTGCATACCAAGCAGAGGCTCTTCCACTGAGCCCCACACAACTCCTCCCATCCTCCTCTGAGCAGGGACTTGTTGTGGGCGCCACCCTACAAATGGGCAAAATCAACAGCTGCCGGTACACTTGCATTCTCGGCTGTGGCCCCCACCTGACAGAACTGCCTACCTGATGAAGCCAGGATCACGCCTGCTCTCCTGGCATTCCACAAACTATGCAAAACCAGCATATTCAGGGGGGCTTTGCATGGCACAGGCAGTCGGGCCGCAATGTAATAAAACGGTTCAGAAATGTGCTTTGGGAAAGGGGGGGGGGGACTGTGTACTGTATTACACAGCTGTGTGTCGTACAGATTGTCTGTTGTGGTATGGTTCCCCCTATCTGATTTCTGCCTCTCAAACAAAGCGAAGGCATTAACACAACATGCTTGGTTTCAGATTTCTGCTTGGTTTCAGATTTCCGCAATCCAGATGCTTTTGCATTTTTAAAAAAATTGGCTGTCCCGTCCTGTTGATTTGATTCCCGCTGACTTACGCTGCGCAATCAGGCTTGAGTCCCAGTGAGAAAGGCGGACAATAAACAGTGCGCGTAAACCAAATAAAAAGGAAGGGGGGGGGTCTCTTCTCCTAGACCTTGGGCTGCAGCAGTTGGGTTTGAAGGTCAAGATGGGCAGCCGTGTCAGGTTGTCTGTAGCAGTAGGGAAAAAGCAGGAGTTCAGGAGCACCTGAAAGACTAACCACATTTGTGGCAGGGGAGGAGCTTTCATGAGTCGCTGCCATGACTCCCAAAAGCTCCTGCCCTGCCATAATTTGGTTAGTCTCTCAGGCGCTGCTGGATCCTTGCTGTTTTCTGCAGTTGGGTCTGAAGTCCTTGAGCGGGCTTTTCCTCACAGCCACACCCATGAATGTCAGATTATCTAATACAGTGTTAATTTTGCCACCACTCGATTTCCTGGAACAGTGAAGGGTTTCTTGTGGCAGAAGCTTTTGTGGAGCAGAGAGCTCTTAGTCAGACACAAGCGGACACTAAGTGAGTCCAGGAGGAAAAAGGCAGGGGGGAACCTCTTGAAAGAATGGATCGTTTTTTGGTAGCAGTAATGGTGGTAACATGTGGAGTATGCTGGAGCCGTGGGGCACAGTCTTTCATGGACTGGCCCCATTGAAATGAAGGGTGCCTTGTGGAAACGAGGCTTGCAGGAAGACTTCCCACTGGTTTGTGCCCAGTGTTAAGGAGAAAGGGAACATCCCGTTTGGAGTTCCTGGCTGGGGCACAACAAAGCCTTGGAAAGGAGAGATCTCACCTCCCGGGGCCTGACATTCAAAAGAGCCAGTGTGGTGTGCAGTGTTCCCTCTAAGTTGAGTAAGTGTGAGCTAGCTCACCGTTTTTTAGCCTCCGGCTCACACATTTTAGTCTCAGCTCAGGAAGGATGGCTCCAGAGCAAACTCATTTATGCAGTAGCCAAATTGCTTGCTCACAGCTTTAATGCCAGTTGCTCACAAAGTAGAAGTTTTGCTCAGAAGACTTCACAGCTTAGAAGGAGCGTTGGTGGTGAGCGGTTAAAGTGTTAGCCTAGGATCATGGGAAACCCAGGTTCCAATCCCCACTTCTGCCGTGGAAGCTGGTGGGGTGACCTTGGGCTAATCACACTCTCTCAGCCTAACCTACCTCACAGGGTTGTTGTGAGGATAAAGCGGAGGAGAAGAAAAAGACATAAACCACTTTGGGTCCCCACTGGGGAGAAAGGTGGGGTATAAATAAAGTAAATAATAAAAACCAAAAGGAGCCCGTGGTACCTGGAAGGTGGAGCTTGTCCACGTGAATGACACCAAGCGTGGATGTTAAACAGGGGCCGGAGGGGGATCCCAAAAAGACTTGAGCCCTGGAAGCATCACAAGCCTTTCGACAGAGTTTCAAACACAGAACGGGCCGCAGTTCTGTGGGAAGCAGAGAGGCTGACTGACAGACAGGTGTACTGGCCAAGAGGCCGTTAAGAGGGGACTTTCAGTGCAGCTTAAAGGGGGTGAGAAAAACTCTCGTTTTCCAGAGCCCTTTCCCCGGAGTGGGCTGCCTTCCTTCGCCATCCTCCTGCCAGCCCCTATGCCCTCCACAGTTTTGTTCATTTTCTAAGGCATTTGTGTCCCGTTCCCCGTGCAGGTGTGGTTCAGAACTCTGACAGGAAGCTCCCAGCAGTCAATCGATACCTGCTTCTCTCCGGAGGGGTCCAGCAAGGCACCATCGATGTGGACCTGGGTGTCCCACACCACCTTTCTCCCGGAGGGGACTATGACGTGGACTTCACCCTCCTGGTGCCCGTTCTGCACGCTGCCGGGGTCCCCGTCACCTTGGACATGAAGCAGAGTCCCCCCGGCCACACCCAGATCAGCCTCCGGCCCTTCGACCCCGCCATGCTCCACCGTTGGTCGGACTGTTGCCTGGGAGATGAGGCCTACCTGTCTGCCGAGCTGGTCTCTGCCTGGTTCACCCGCTCCTTTGCTGCCGCTGCCAAAGATGCACGGGTTGAGTGCCGGGGCTGCGTCACTTCGGCAGTGGTCTCTGTCGGACACTGCCGAGTCCTCTACGATCTCGTCCCTGTGGTGGCCTTGAAGGGGTGGCCGGAAGTTGCCCAGCCTTGGCTGACTCAGGCCCATTTTTGGGACGGCAAGCTGAGAGATGAGGAAGTGGCTGGGGGCTTTTACCTCCTGCCCACTGCTTCTGGTGCCTACTGGCGCCTGGCCTTTTCAACCAGCGAGCTGCACCTCAGGCAGATTCTGCCCCAGCCTTTGCTCCAGGCTTTCCGAGCGGCCACGGCTGTCCTCGGCTGCCACCTCCCCGAGGGCTTCGGGCCTTATCACCTCTTCACCTTGGTGCTCCGGGCCTGCGAGCGGCTGCCCGCCAGCTACCTGGGCCGAGAGGAGAACAGCGCCCACGCCTGGCTGGGCCTGCTGGATGACCTCTCAGCCTGCTTGGTCCACCGGTGCCTTCCTCACTACTTCCTCCCCCAGTGGAATGTTCTGGAAGGCCTTTCCCGTAGGGACGTGGAGCGCCTGGCTCAAGAGCTGGCTGCGGTGAGGGCCGATCCTTCCAAGTACCTCCGCCAAGCTGTGGAAGGGGCCAAAGAAGCCAAGAGGTTAGCCAAAGCTTTTCGAAGCCAGAGTTTCCCCCCGGTTGCCCCGTAATGCCTTCAAAGGGGCCGGTGTCTCAGTTGGTGAGGCAGAAGGGCCTCAGGCACTGCCCCCGGGAAAGTTGTTGGCGTCCCCCTGCCCCTGCTCACGCGCCTCCCAGTTTTGGGGTTCCTGGACTGCCTGGCCTGGCCTGGAGGGGGGTTTTGAGGGCCTCCTGCTTCCCCCACCGCTGTGGGCCATGGAGTTCGGTGGGGACAGAGGAGACTGAATGGCAGGATTCTTGAGTTTTCTCCTGGGGGCGGGAACGGTCCCTGCCAAACTGGAGGGCCGCCTCAGAGGCTCCTCCTCATGCAACAGCCACCTTCAAGTGTCCTTCAGGGCCCACAATGGCTCTCTGCCCTCAGCTGAGGACTCCAAGTGGGACCCAGAGACGCCCTGGAGGTTGAAAAATCTGTTGCCCACTCAGGGTGAGGGAAAAGCGTGTCCCAGAAGGGCAGACACTGGGTGTTCCTCCCACAAGCTTCCGTTGGTGCCTTAAATTGACCTTTTCCCTGCCAAACCTCGCTTCCCCCCTCAATGCCCCTCCGAGGACTGTGTTTGGAATGTGTTGGAAGCTCTCCAGTTCCTGACAGAGTTGTGCCAAAGAGGGCACCTCCCAAAGTGTTTTGAACACTGCTGAGGGCAGCAGGGGCTTCGGGAGAATGGACTGGGAGTGGACTGGGATGTCTGAGAAGGGGGAGCCTGGGGGGTGGGGGTCAACCGAATGTTGACAAAATGAAGGCCCCACCGTGAGGTTCAGGAAGCCGCTGCCCTCTGTCATCAAGGATTCGACAGAGACTAGCAATGCAACAACCGTATCCTGGAGACGGCTCGACTGCAGACCCCTCATGAAATCTCTCGCTGAACTTGTGTTTGTGGGCTGCTCTTCTAATTAAAGCAACGTTTGGAGGACTGCAGACTTAAAAGAAAAGACAATCCTGATTTTATTTTTGTACCATGCGAATGAGATTCTTCCCCGGGGGGGGGGGGGGGGGCGGGACCACAGGGTGCTTTGTACCTGTTGCAAGAAATTATATTAAATGGTGATCTTGGGATGCAAAGCAAAAATCTGTTTTGGCCTTTGTCTTGGTGTGGGGGGGGGTTAGTGGTGAAGGAGGGGAGACGGTGGGCAAAGGGGAGAAGAAGCGCTTCATTAGTTGGAAAACGGATATTCTGTCTCTCCAGAGCCCTGTTTGGGTTTCCCTTGCTTGAAAGCCAGTCGAATATGACTCTAGGGATGCAGTGCTCATCTCCATTTCCAAGCCGAAGAGCCAGCGCTGTCCTAAGACTTTTCCCGTGGCCATGTGGCCACCATGACTAGGCACCGTGGTGCACGGAACGCTGTTACCTTCCCACCAAAGTGGTACCTATTTACTTGCAATTTTTTGCTTTCGAACTGCTAGGTTGGCAGGAGCTGGTGCCAGAGATGGGAGCTCGCTCCGTCATGCAGCACTCGGGTCTCGAACTGCTGAACTAGCAACCTTCCGGACTGCGGTTCAGCATCTTAACCACTTGAGCCACTGCAGCCCCTTATTAACTGAAACAGTACCACAAAACCCAACGTGCCGTGAGGAACTAGCCTGGGCATAAAAACAGCATTCAACAAACATTAAGCCATCTAAAATGATATTCATACAAAAGGCTAGAAGCAGACCATAAAGCAGTTAAAAGGAGATGGGAGCTGTCTGCCAGAAGCTTGGGTAAAAAGACACACTTTGGCCTCTCACAGAAAGCAAGCTGGGTGCCAGGTGAGCTTCAAGGGGAGAGCATTCCAGAAGGGAGGTGCTACCACTGAAAAAGCCCTGCCATTGGTTGCTACCAGAGATCCCTCTAAGCTGAGTTAGTGTGAGCTAGCTCACTGTTTTTTAGCCTCCAGCTCACATATTCTTGTCTTAGCACAGGAAGGAGGGCTCCAGAGCAACCTAATATATTCAGTAGCTGAATCATTCGCTCACAACTTTAATGCTGGTAGCTCACAAAGTAGCATTTTTGCTCACCAGACTCCACAGCTTAGAGGGAGCATTGGACTTTGCCACCTACCTTGCTCGTCTGCAGTGTTCAGCAGGGCTTGTGAGGATGGCCTTAGGTGGCGGGCCAGATGGTACCGGAGGAAGCAGTCCTTCTAATACCCCAGCCCCAAATCAGTTAGGGACTTAAGAGATAAGAACTGGCACTTTGAATTTGTGGCACTGAGCTCAACTCTACTGCCTGGGCCACAGTTTCAGAATTCTCACAGGAGCAAGAGCCAAACACATGCCCACCAGGTACGAAATCAAACCCAATTGATTAAGCACGACAGCACTCTACGGTAGCAACAGCAAATAAGCCTGGAAGAACACACTGGACCACATGCCCATTACAGGAGTGAGAGTCGCACATCTGGTCTCAGGGATGGCAAGGGGAAGCCAGCAGGCGTGATCGGGCCTCACTTTGTTCCAGCTGTGGCTGGAGAGCATAGAAAGGAGTTTGGGTTTCTTGGCCTGCTCTCCCCCCCCCCCCCCCGGCTTCTCTGTCCCTGGATTGCTCTGAATTCCCCTTGGCTAGGTGGTCCACCTTGAAAGGGAAATGTTTCCATTTCTTTCGTTGGAAGGCCCAAAAGCTCAATTGTTCCATTTCTTGCAACTGTTTTTTTCTGTGCATGTTTGGATCACCTCTTGTCCTCCAAGGCGAGCATACTTTTGTGCGTACATGTGAAGCAAAAGCTCCATCAAGATTTCAGCAATATCCTAACCACTCCAGTGACATCGTCCTCCAGATTATCTTTGCGCGTGGCCTCAAGCAGCAGTTTCTATTCCAAAGAGCTACTTTATGTAAGTTGTCCCCTAATTTCAGACTTGCATGAGCAAGGACCCCCTGTAGGCACCTGGGCCAGTTTAACGACAGATGTCTTAACTTCTCCTTCCTCTCCTTTGTAGACACTTCCCACCCAGAGGTCTTTCAGAAACTGGCTCCATTCAGTTCTCGGCCACAGTTTAACAAATCACCTTTGGGATACACAGACTTCTTTACAACTGGAAATCTTCTTTACAGCTGGAAATCTTCCCCTGAGCATTTAATTCCTTAGCCAAGTCCTGACTTGGTTCTGGGATTTTTGGCCCATAAATTCTCATGTTACAGACTGTGCCCAGAAAAAGCAGACTGGCCAGTGGAAATTCATGAACACATTTTGGAACGACAGAAGTTTCTGGATGGTTGGGATGGAAGAGGACTGATGGTCACCTACAGGGAGCAACCTTAGAATTTGGGAGAGACCATTTTAACCTATACTAGAGTTGCCAACTCCAGGTTTCGGAAATTGCTGGTGATTTGGGGCTGGAACTTGGAGAGGGCAGAGTTTGGGGAGGGGAGAGATATCTGCAGGGAATAATGCCATGGAGTCCCCCTTCCAAAGCTGCCATTTCCTCCACGGGAACTGATCTCTGTAGTGTGGAGATTAGTTGTAATTCCTGGAGGTCTCCAGGCCTTGTACTATTACGGCGTACCAGGTCCTGAAATGCACTTATCTTTTTTTTAAAGCCCCAAAGCTGAATCTTGACCCCCTTAATTGGCCAGGCAACCATTTTGGAGCAAGGAGAAGAGCAGAAGACAGCTGTGGTTACTAGCATGACCACTGACCCTTGTTGATCAGTCGGCCCCCTAATGCCGTGCTCCCTCTGCTGCCTCCTGGTGGCGGGAGCAGAGATGGGCTGTTCCTGGCAGGGCTCAGGTGGAAAGAAATCCAGCACCCCTCCCCATTCCTTCTCAAGCTGTCTTGCAAGGCACATGTTGTGTGCTAAACTCTCCTGTAGGGGGCACCAGCTGCACACTTTAACACATTTATTTTGCGGTTTTTGGGAAAAAGTTAGGAAAAGTTGTGACTCACAAGTTGTGAGCGATTGCAAGCAGCCTGGCTGGTCTATTAAAAAAGCCAAGATCCAAAAAGCCTCAGGAGGGCAAAACCGAGGATCAAAGAAGCCAGTGGGCCACGGAGCTCATCAGAAACTTAAGCAGAACTTTAAAACACAAACCCGAAATGAGGAGGGGGGAGGAGAGAACTAGATAACAGCTGCCTTGTCTGCAGAAATCTTAACATGCAGTGGGGAGGGTGGGTGGCAAAGCCTCGGTACCTGAAGAAGTGGCAAAGGGCGGCTGGAGATCTGCCGCTATTGCAACTGATCTCCAGATAGATCCAGGCGGTCAGCAGTGTTCCCTCTAAGCTGAGTTTGTGTGAGCTAGCTCACAGGGCCAGCTGTTTGTTGGTAAGACCACTTTGCATTTGCAAGTCAAACCCCTCCCCCCGCAAAAAGCCCCCCATGCATTGAGAGAGTAAAAGAAGGGGGGAGTCCCATATGAAGGTGCCAAAATGCCAGAAGCAGAGCTGAGCTGTGTTACGAAGGCCCATTCACACAACCAGGGGCCTGAGGGGTTGCTGCCCCAACACTGCAATTCCTGACCTCACAGCAACAACAACAACAAAAATCCAAGATGGTGTCAGTAGCACATAAGTGCCCGGACACCTCAAAAGAGCAAGAGTCCATAAGAACATAAGAGAAGCAATGTTGGATTGAGCCAATGGCCCATCCAGTCCAACACTCTGTCACACAGTGGCCAAAAACACCCCAGGTGCCCTCAGGAGGTCCACCAGTGGGGCCAGGACACTAGAAGCCAATGCTCCCTCTAAGCTGTGGAGTCTTGTGAGCAAACATTCTACTTTGTGAGCTACTGACATTAAAGCTGTGAGCGAGCGATTTGGCTACTGCATAAGTTAGTTTGCTCTGGAGCCATCCTTCCTGAGCTAATACAAAAAGGTGTGAGCCGGAGGCTAAAAAACTGTGAGCTAACTCACACCAACTCAGCTTAAAGGGAACACTGCTAGAAGCCCTCCCACTGTTGCCCCCCCCACTGTCAAGCACCAAGAAGACAGAGCATCACTTGCCCCAGATTGAGAGTTCCTATCTGTACCTTGTGGCTAATAGCCACTGATGGACCTCTGCTCCAGATGTTTGTCCAATTCCCTCTTGAAGCCATCCAGGACTTCCTTTTATCTGTTGTAACCTGACTGCTCAGCAATTTCATGGAGTGCCCACAAGTTCTTGTATTGTGAGAAAGGGAGAAGAGGACTTCTTTCTCTACCTGCTCTATCCCATGCACAATCTTATAAACCTCGATCATGTCCCCCCTCAGCCGTCGTTTCTCCAAGCTAGAGAGCCCCAAGCGCCTCAACCTTTCTTCATAGGGAAAGGGTTCCAACACTTTTATCATTCTAGTTGCCTTTTTCTGCACTTTTCCCAATGCTGTAACATCTTTTTTGAGGTGTGGCAACAAGAACTGTACACAGTACTCCAAATGAGGCCACACCATTGATTTAGACAGGAGCATTATGATAGTGGCTGATTTGTTTTCAATTCCCTTCCTAATAACCCCCAGCATAGCATCCACTAGCATCTTAGAGGCTAACAGAATCTGTGGCAGGATTGGAGCTTCTCTGAGTCTCTGCTCATTTCTTCCGACACCAAAGGTACCTAAGGAAGTGAGCAGTGACTCCTGAAAGCTCCCCCCCCCCCCCCCCGCCACCAATTTGGATCATCTTCAAGGTGCTGCTGGACTCTTGCTCTTTTCTATAGCTACAGACAGACTAACCCAGCTACCCATCTTGATCTGACATCCCAAAAAGTTAGGAATGCCAGCCAGTGTTCCCCCTACGCTGAGTTAGTGTGAGCTAAGCTCACAGTTTTTTAGCTTCCAGTTCACACATTTCTATCTCGGCTCAGGAAGGATGGCTCCAGAGCAGACTAATTTATGCAGCAGCCGAATCGCTCGCTCACAACTTTCATGCCAGCAGCTCACAAAATAGAATTTTTTGCTCACAAGACTCCACTGCTTAGAGGGAGCATGGAGGGAAATGTCCTGTCCCCTTTAATAGAGGCTGAATATGTAGAAATGGTCAGTTGAAGCTCTTTATGGTATGGAGGGGAAACAGCATCTGCAGGAAGCCAGCATTAAGCCTCTAGGACAGGGAGCTGCTGGTGTTTCCCCAGGTCTGGCCTTGCTGGGCTGTGGTTTTATGTCGCAATACAAACACAAAAGGGAAGTAGATAAACGCTATAAACAAAATCACACCGAAAACAGACCATCAAGCGCTGTATAGTCCTCTGTTAAACACTTTCTAACATGACTTATACACTACAATAACTTTCATCTCACATCATATAGCAACATTCAGTGTAGTCCTATAAATTTATACACACTTGAGCAACATCCGTGGTCAAGGAATATGCATCAAGCTAAACATTTTCTCCACTCAATGCAACGGACAAGATAACGCTAGAATGACAACATCTGATAACAAAAGACTTAAGTGATGTAAGTTATTGTATTGTATAATCCATGTTAGAAAGTGTTTTAATAGAGAGCTATACAACGCTTGATGGTCTGTTTTCGGTGTAATTATGTTTAGAGTGGTTTCATGTAGGGCAGGGAGATCTCCGCCAGAGGGCAGCAGCACGAGGGAGGGCCCTGCAGAGAGAAGGGCTCGACCTCTGCCCCCCCCCACCCCCCACCCCTGCAAGCGATGCCTGTGGGGAGACGGGGGGGGGGGGGGAGGCACAGGATCCAAGCCACTCATGGGGAGCAGCAGTCCCTGAATCAGCACCTGTTGCATCAAACAAAGACCCATCACAGGGCTGCCAGCCTCCAGGTGGGACCTGGACATCTCCTGAAATTCCAGTGGTCTCTCCAGCTGACAGGGATCCCTCCGCTCCCCAGACCCCACCCCAAATCTCCACAGATTGCTTAACCCAGAGCTGGCTACCCTATCTCAATAGGCAGAAGTGATGGGGCGAGGTGTGGGTGTAGGCCCCGATTCCTTTGGTTCGTTTTGCAGCCCTTTCACCCATCTCCTGCCCCTCCAGCCACAACCTGCATTTATTGGGGGGCTGCCTTTTGGTAGGGGCGCTGACCTGCCTGGCCCAAGCTAGCCCGATCCCATCTAGATCTCAGAAGCTAAGCAAGGATGGCTGTGGTGAGTATTCCGACGGGAGACCCCCAGGGAAGCGTCATGACGCAGAAGCCGCCAAGGACAGACCACCTCTGTATGCCTTGAGCTCTGTCCTGGAGGGCCCAGTCTCGGAAGCTCAGCAGGGGCCGCTTTGGTAAGTATTTGAATGGGGAACCGCCAAGGGAGTCCAGGGTCGCCACGCAGAAGCAGGCAATGGCCGACCACCTCTGGATGTCCCTTGCCTTGAAGATCCTCCAGGGCTGCTGTACGTTGGCCGCGACTTAATGGCAAAAAAGTAGCAGTCTATCTCCCCGCCACCCCCCCCCCACCCCCACCCCTGCTGTGCCAAAAAGCCTCTCTGCAATTAGGCAGGGAATTTCGGGCCAGGCTATTAGCAAATTGCCTTGGAAGGGGCAGAGCCAGGGAAGGCAGCTTGGCATGGCTTTATTATTTATTGGGGGGGAGGGGGATTTTTGAAGCGCTGTTATTCTCCTTATGGGCTTCCTTGGGCTCCTTTCCCATGAACGGATCTTATCCCTCAAAGAGGCTCAGGGTCTCGCAGGCTGTTTCCCAGCCCAACCCCCCTGCTTGCTTCCCCCCTCGGAGGGCCTGTGCGGGCCCCACAACTGCAAAGTATGGGCCGAAGGACTGGATGCCAGACCAGACCAAAGGTGCCACATCCTGTATTCCTGAGCGGACAGCCAGATGCCCTGCAAGATGGGAAGTGGTGGTGAGGCCTCCCTCTGTCGTTGCGCCCCCAGCATTTAATGTCTAGAGGTACACTGCCTCTGAACACGGAGGCTCCATTCTACCCTTTTGGCTGACAGCCACAGATGGACCCGTGGAGACACAAACGAAGCTGCCTTCAGACTCTCTCCAGGCCGGCCAGTGCCCAAGACTGGCAGCGGCTCTCCAGGGTCTCAGGTAGAGGCCTTTCACGTTGCTTCCTGCCTGGTCCCTTTTCACTGGAGATGCCGGGGATTGAACCTGGGGCCTCCTGCATGCCAAGCAGAGGCTCTGCCACTGAGCTACGGTCCCGCCTCTAAGTTCAAGTGGGGCCCAAGCTCAAAAATGTTAAGGTCCTTCAGCCTACCCTTCAGCGCATGCAAGTGACTTGATCCCTGGGTAGGTGCTAACTCTGCGCGTGTCTGAATGCCCACTTTTCTTTATTGCAGGTCCCCAGGGCTGAGCGAGCAGCCTTAGAAGGCCCTTTCCCGCCCCAGCGCAGCAGGACAAGGGCTCCTCTGCTCCCCTTCTGGCCACCTGGGGGCGACGGCAACCTTTCCTTCCTGCCTGGGCTGGGGCGGTGCCAGGCTCGGGCGCTGCCAGCTGGGCTCTGGCCCTCTGACAAAGAGCTGTCAGGGAGCAGAAACACTTATGAAAATTTGAGAGGCGCGCCCATTAATCGCAGCGCTTTGGAAAGCGGCTTGGAGAGGCTCCTCTGATGGCTTGCCGCTTTGGCTGGGGCCAGATGCCTGGGTTCTCCGCAACCAGGGGCAGGGCCAGCTCAACACCTGGAACTGGAATGGAAGGTGGCCCTCCCGCTCCCCACCAACTCACTCAGGACCCGATTTACCAGGAAGCACTCCTGCATGCGGGGCTTTGCACGGGGCTTGTTTCAGTGCAGCATCTGAGTCTCCACCGAGGATTATGCCTGTCTTCTGTTGCAGCAACTTTGAGGGTGGTCAAAATCTTCTTGGCCAAAGGGCGTCTTCCATTTCTCCACTAGGGTCGCTGGTGCAGGGATTCTTGGGGGCCCTGGGGTCGGAGTACCTGCTATCTTCCCGGGCAGGATACTTGGTTTTGGTGCCAAGGATCCAAGATAAGAGCGCCTCTGAGCATGCACAAACCACAAACAGGGCTCATGTGTCTGGAACTAGGAGGGTGAAGCTTCTGAGACGCTTGGGCAAAGCCCCCCTTGTGTACCCATCAAATGAGTGCCTTTGACTGACGAGACAGTTGGGAGGAGGAGAAGAAGAGGAGGAGGAGGAGACTGGATTTACACCCCGCCCTTCACTACCCAAGGGAGTCTCAGAGCGGCTTACAAACTCCTTTCCCTTCCCCTCCCCACAACAGACACCCTGTGAGGTAGGCAGGGCCGAGAGAGCTCTGAGACAACTGTCCTTGAGAGAACAGCTGGTACAGAGCTATGGCTCGCCCAAGGTCATCCAGCAGGTGCAAGTGGAGGAGTGGGGAATCAAACCCGGTTCTCCCTGATTAGAGTCCGCGCACTTAACCACTACACCAAACTGGCTCTCACCAAACCTCTCCCTGCGATCTTAATTCCTGGACAGGAATGTCTGGGGAAAGACAGTCCCTCCGATATCCCAGTCGGAAGCCACGGAGAGCTTTGAACAAAAGGCTCATGTCCCCAACTCCAGCCAGCAGACATCCCTCTGGGAGTTCCATGATCAGAACAGTTTCTAGGCACACATGGGCCTGATTCAGGACCCTGGCATGCACACAGCTGGGGGCGCATCTCATTTTCCCACCCTGAACTGTCCCAAGTGAGCTGCGATTTGCGGACAGGACCTAGGGAGGATACAAAGGCTTTGCAACATGTGATCTGGTTCCATCACGTTTGAAAGGGAGAGGCCAGGAATGAAACCTGCCTCCCTCACTACCCAAAAACGGTGCTGTAACCACTATGCTCTGCCCCTCCCCAAACCGAATGCTGATCGTGGCACGTGCAAAGTTCTCAACACCAGGCATGTACAAAGTTCTCAACACCAGGATCGCTGTGCTGGCCCGGGGGTGGGGTGGGGGGATGTAGTGGTTGAAACAGGGCTGGCTGGAGGCCTCGGGGAGTCTCCGACTAAGACTCACTCTTAACTCTAGACAAGGGCAAAAGTCCAGGAGCACCTGAAAGACTAACAACATTTGTGGCAGCGGAGGGGCTTTCACAAATCACTGCTCACCAAAGGTTATCTGAAGAAGTGAACAGCAGGCCTGTAGCTATGGTGGGGCTTTTGGGGGCTCCACCCCTTCTCCTAAAAAGCACAGCCCCACAAGAATTTCTCTTGTAAATGCTTTTTTCAATTATTTTAAAACATTTTTTTAAAGTGTGCGGTTCTTTAAGCAGAGTGGGGTGCTGTCGTTGACTAATTCCCACACTGAACAAGAGGGTTGGAGTTGGTGACCTCTAGGATCCCTTCTAACTATGTGTCAAGAAACTGGTCTCTTTTCAGAGAGTTTTTCTTCCTCAGTGTTAGCCTTCTTGGCCATAGAAGTCATCCCCCCCAGCTGTTCTCAGAATTGTTGCTTAGGCTGGCAGAAGTGATTTAAGTTGCAGCAGCTGAGAACTGTCATCTAACGTGGCTGATTTAACTTGCAGCAGCTGAGAACTGTCATCTAAAGTGGCTAACAGCTTGCAGTGTAGAGATCTATCCTGGTAACAGCTTCCTGTTGGCTAAATGGATTTTCTTTCTGCACTGAGAACTTCAGCCCCACCAGAAAAAAATCTGCCCCACAAGCCACAAAACCCTGGCTATGGGCCTGGTGAGCAGTGACTCACGAGAGCACTTCCCCTGCCACAAATTTTGTTAGTCTTTAAGGTGCTCCTGGACTCTTGCTCTTTCATCCTGCTACAGTCAAACACGGCGACCCATCTTGATCTGACTCTTAACTCTGTACACGAACGTGGTGGTTTCTCCACTCAAGCCGGGTCGGAGTGCTCTTCACATATTCAGAGAGAGTAGTGGGCTGTTCCCCAAATGCAGCAGTCTTGCTGGGAGTGTTGAGGAAAGCTGACCTGGATGGCCCACACTAGCCCAGTCTCAGCAGATCTGGGAAGCTAAGCAGGGTCAGCACAGGTCGGTACTTGGGTGGGAGACCGCCAAGGAAGCCAAGTGTCGCTACACAGAGGCAGGCAGCAGCAAACCACCTCTGAATGACTCTTGCCTTGAAAACTCCGTGGGGGGTCGCCAGAAGTCAACTGTGACTCGCTGGCACTTTCCACCAGCAATAGTGGGACATCCACACTGGCCTCCTAGGCTGACTTCTGTGCCCAGGGCACCTTTGCGTGGGGCTGCAGTGCCAAGAGGCATTAAAAAGTTCCTTGCTGGGACTTGAAACACCAATCTCCCATGTGCTGTTCTCCGCTCTGGGAGGGAGCGACTCCCAGGACGCGTGCCAGCCATGTGCCCTCCGCACCAGCATGTGAGGGCACCCATTCACTCCTCTTCTGAGCCGCTCAGGGGCTGCCCCGAACCCGAAACTCTGAGCAAAGTGGTTAGGGGGCCAACCAGCTGCCGTCACCAGCTTGTTCCCCGCATGCAAGGGACGGTGCATTCGGCTGTGAGAAGTTAACGAACATGTGTTCCAGCCTGGGAGAGTGGGAGCCGGTTGGGGCTGGGGAAGACCTGGAATGGCATGAAGCGGGCGGGCGGGCGTGTGTGTGTGTGTGTTCTCCTCTGCATGATTCACTCCCCTTTTCAGCTCTCACATGATGTGCGTCTTCAGGTATTTTTAAAATCAAAAACTCAAGATGTTGCGAGAACGTGCTGGGTGAGCTTGACACAAGCTATGTCACATTGTGTTGAAAAGACTCCAGTGACACTCTGTATTGTAACCCCCCCCCCTCCCCACACAAATAACTAGAGCAGCACAGCCCAAGGGTCTGTCTGCGCTCAGAGCCTGCCGCTGGATCTTGTCTTTTGTGTTCTTGCCTGAAGGCAGCGGTCCCAATATATAATAGGACAGATGGACTCCCATTCTAGCTGGACATGAAGAAGTGAGCAGTGACTCGGGAAAGCTCCTCCCCGGCCATCACTTTTGTTGGTCTTTGAGGTGCTCCTGGACTCTGGCTCTTTTCTCCTGCTACCGACAGACAGACGTGGCGACCCAACTTGATCAAGCTCCCACAAACACTCCTTCTGCTCTGGAAGCAAACCTTGGGGGTGGACTTCTAGTGGCTCTCCGGTGATGAGAGCGACACTCTGTGCATGCTCAGAAGCACCCTGTGTTTACTGTTTAGGGAGGAAACTTGCTGCTAGAACCAGTTTGGGGGGCTGAGACTTGCTGAGGAACTCTGAGCATCCCTATGAAGATGGAGGGGGGGCTAGCTCACCTTTTGAGTGTGCTACACATCAAGTCCAGCATGGAAGATGATGCCCCCCCAGCGCATGTTACAACACCCACACAGCTCTGTCCCCTCCATGTGTCCTGGCAGGGCCACGGCTTGGGCAGGCAGGCGGCTGCAAGGCCCTCGAGAGGCCGGAGGGAGCATGGGCCTTTTGCCGTGCCACAGCCCCTGCCACGCACACCACATCTCCTGCCCAGCTGCGCTGCAACCCCCTACGACTGGCATCCCGCGGGGCACCCACGATGCCAGTGGGCCACCCATATTCCAGCGCTGAGCTCTGACACTGGGAGCTGCCTGCCCCCTAGCCCCAGATGACTTCTTGCCTGGGCCCAGATGCACATGGAGGCCGGTGCATTTCCCCTTAACTTGCACTGACAGCGCATGCTGTGTCTGAGCGTGGCTCAGATTAACCCTCTTTTTAATGCTCTGTTGAGCAGCTGCTGCTGCTTCTGCCTGTGGGAAAGTGCTCTCTCACCCTTTCTTCCTCTCTCTCTTCCTCTCTCTGCAACAGACTCCCCCCCCCCCGCCCCCGCCTCAAAGTAGAGGGCTAAACTGCCTGCCCAGAAACACAGAGTGGCTCTCCCAAGATGGCTCTGTTGTGCTGTCGCATCACTTCCAGCTCTTCTTTTCCTTGTGTTCCCCCCCCCCCTAAAACTTGATGAAATGTTACTAAGAGAGCCACAGACCTCGGGACAGTGAACTGCGGCCTCACAAAGTGAACCCCTCCCACCCACTCCCACCACCTCAGAGGGGAAAGCAGCCGAGGAGTCCTGCTCAGGCAGAGCACCCGAATGAAGGGGACGAACTGTGGGCAGGCAGGGCCTCAGGGAGGCCTTCTGTAACCCCGTGGGGGCTTCTGGGTCCGGCTGGCTCGTTTGGGCCTCTGCTGATGGGAGGGGATCTCACAGCGGCTCTCTGCTGCCAGTGATTGGCCCAGCTACTGTGATGTCATGTCATGTTCGCAAACACACCAACTGCAGACAGCACAGGTAAGTGAGAGGCTGGCTCACCTGGGGAGAGCCCTGCACAGGAACTGTGCGGGGCAGCAGAACCGTGAGCACCTGGGAACTGGAACGGGAACGGGAAGGGGGAAGGGGCGCTGGCATGGCCTTCTCGTTGCTGCTTCAAACCTACCTTCCAAAAGGTGAGCCAGGTCCAGTCTAACAGTGGTTCATCTTGGCTGGCCAGTCTGGGCAGCCCCTCCAGGTGGGAAGGGCTTCTCTTCTGCTTTCTGTGTCCAGCAGCGCCCAGCACACCGGAGGGGGCCCCAGGCAGAGGAGAGGCAGGCGCTTCTCCTGGGGGTCTCCTGCAAACAATCCCACCCACTCCCCACCACCCTCCTGCCCTCGGCAGCTTCCTGTGAAAAGGAGCTCATCAGAAGCTGGAAGCGCGGATCCACTTTGCCCTCCTCCTGTCCCGTCCCCCCCAAGACCCCCTGAGCTTCAGCCACAGGAAGGGGACGGGGTGCGCCGGAGCGGCCCCTGTTGCCAACCCAAAGCTGTCCCCGGGTTCTCATAATTCAGAGTATCGACTGCATCCAGGGTGGGAGCGAGAAGTCATTTGTCGCTGTCCCCACTGCATTGATCCGTGCCAGGAGCCCTCCCTCCTCCCTGCCTCTTGCAAATCCAGCCAGGAGGAGATTTAAGGGGTGCCGGTGGGGGGGGGGGGCTCAATTGGTGTTTAAAAAAAAGGAGAACTGAGCGAGAGAGAAGAGAGCAGAAGGGCTGCCGGGCCTGGTTCTCCGGTTCGCCAGTCTCCAAGGCTCGTTGACAGAGGGGGTGGTCCAGGGGTAAGGGAGGGGCGCTCTGCACAGGCTCAGGAGAGCTTCCGGGGCACACATAATGGCATGGAAGACAGCTTCTGGGGCTTGGTCTCGGTGAATTTGTGGAAATAAAAGGCCGCCCCCGGCTCCCCCGCCATGGGCCACAATCCCCTTTGCGAAATGCCACAATTATTCCAGGCCTCCAAGGGGAGGGGGGGAACTGGGGCTCAGAGAGTGAGAGAGAGGGGGGAGGTCCATGGGCTCTCTGGCGAGTCCAGGCCCGACCCTCGAGGCAGGTGAGCAGAAAAGCGCGCTGCACACGTTCTGATGTGAGTTCTGGCATGGGACGCACGGGTCGGTCGTCGGGGCAAAGCAAGCCGGGTCTGGTGACCCCCTCCTCGAAGCGCGGCTTCCGAGCGGGTCGCCCTTTGTCTGCAGGGGGCGCCCCTGCCGCTGGGAGGCGCTGGGCCGGCCGTCGGCGCGTCTCGGGAACTTGGGAAGCCCCTGACCCGCGGCTGAGACGCCTCGCCTTCTGGCGCCCTCCCCTCCCCTCCCCTCCCCGCCGCCGTGAGGGGGAGGGGCCGGCGCCTCCGCCCTCCCTCCCTCCCTCCGTCCCCCCCGCCGGGGGGGTGCCCGCGCGTCCTCCCCCGTCGGCCGAGGCTGGTCACGGGCGTGTGACGGGCGCGCTCCCCCTGTCCCCGGCACTCCTCTCGCACCCGCGCGCAGCCAGCCAGCCAGCCAGCCTCACCCGCGCCGGGCCGCCCAACCCGCCTCCCTCGCCGGCGCTGAAGGACAAGCGCCCGGGCGCGATGGCCGCAGCAGCAGCAGCCGCCCGGCGGCGGCCCCACCGGCGCGCCCGCCCCGTCTGAAGGCGCCCCGCCGCGCCCCGCCGCCGGGCAGGGATGGCCGCCTTGGCCAGCTCGCTCATCCGGCAGAAGCGCGAGATCCGCGACCCGGTGGCCAGCCGGCCGGTCTCCGCCCAGCGCAAGGTCTGCCCGCGCGGCACCAAGTCCCTCTGCCAGAAGCAGCTCCTCGTCCTCATCTCCAAGGTCCGCCTGTGCGGGGGGCGCAAGGGACGCCTCGAGAAGACGCCCGGTGAGTCCGCCCGACGCCAGCCGGCCAGTCCGACGGGGCGCCCGCCGCGGGGAGGGGGCGTCGCCCGGTCTCCGGGCGCCTCGTGGGGGCCGCGGGCCGAGCAGCGGGGGAGAGGGAGGGGGGCGCAGTTCCGACGGGGCGGCGGCAGGGGGCGCCGCCTTGGGCTCGGCCGCTGCAGACCCCGCTGGGAGGGGGGGTCACGCCGGGTCATCTGGACGGAGTCCCTCGCCCGGTCCTGGGCTGTGGGGGGGGGGGCCCTCGGCGATGCGGCTGGCGGGGACCGGAGCCCGGGAAAGAGAACCCCGGCCCTTGGGGCTCTGGAGGCCCCAGCAGGGTCCCTCTTGTGCCTGGGCGCTGGAGACGGCGGCCGGGAGAGCCAGGGCCGGCCCCCTCCTTCCGCAGCCCTATTGGGCCAGAGGACTGGGGTCTCTCTGTGTGTGCCTGTGAGAGCGAGGTCCACCCTGCGGGGTGAAACCCAGAACCATTCCGAAGTCCAGGAGTCGCTGGGACCTTCCAGAGGGCTCTCTCTGGGCTGGTTGTTCTGGCTGCCCTGGGCATCTGGGGGTGACTTCCCACCCCCCATGGAATGTCTGGAAAGGAGAACGCGCAAGAGGGCCTCTTTCTCTGGACGGGTGGCCTCTGTTTGGTGAGGTGGGGAGGACTGGGGGGAGCGGGCAGAGGGTGGAAGGGCAGGGAGCGGTGATGCTCCCAGGCCAGCTAGAGCTCCCCCGCCCTGCCCGCCCCTGTGCTCTGTTTCCGAGGGGCCAGTCGAGGGGACCCGGGCAGCAGGCATGCCTCTGAAGCTGCAAACCCCTCTGGCTTTGTGGCGGTCATCAAGTCTTGGCTCTCCCGGGTGCTTGGAGGGGGGAGGGGGGATCTCAGAAGCCGGTTTTTCACTGACGGTGCACTCCTGAGCACAGTTCCATCCTTCCGAGCCCATTGAGTCCTGGGGACACTCAGAAGGGTGGAACGCCGCTTAGGATGGCGCTGCGGATCTCCTAAGTGACCCGCCTGAATATCAGACCGGTGTTTTGGAGGTTTCCGCGCCCTTCCCTGGATAACAGAGCACCCCTATGGAGTGCATCCCTCTGCGAACCCTCCTTCCCACGGGTGGTGAGTGTACGGATCGGGATCAGTTCAGCAAGAGGAGAAGGCAGGCTCTTGGGGGAGAAGTGATCATGGCCCCCCTAAAGAAAAATTAGTGCACTGCCAAGCCAGTGGGCCAGAGGTCCGGCCCAAATGTGGCTGGTTTGTAAAATGAGCAGTGTAGGGTCTGCCCGCTCACACACACCTACACACCCCAGCCAGATGGGTGGTGAGGGAACTGTTGGAGCACTCTACACATGCCTAGAAACACCCTCTCCTTTTTATTACATGACACGTCCTGAAGTTTGCGCATTGAGAGACTCAGTTCTTTTTTGATATAAAAGCCATTTATTTACTGTTAAAACAAATAAGTCCCGACGTGCCGGAGCGCAAATTAAGTGGTGGATGGGGGCCCTCGGAGGCACTTATGGCACTTCAAAAGATAGCTCATTAATTTTAAAGGCCTTTAAATGAAAGCGTTCATTCGCATAAGTGAATTCCGGATCCAGAGGCTGGTGATCAGCCGCGGAAACCGCTTTGCTAATTCTCCAAACTATTCCTTATGCAAAAATAATAAGTTCAGTCCTTCAGCCGAATCTTATCCAAATGCGGTTTGCCCACCACGGATAGGGGGCGGGAGCAGACTCCTCGGTGAATCTCTGCTTGGGGGCGGGAGGAGTCGATCCAGGAGGGAAAGCCCTCAGGGTGAGATTTCTAAAACAGAAAATAAAAGGAGGAAAAGAGGCAGAAATTGATACAGAAATCATCACGGTCTCAGTTTTGGGAGCAGAGGGCCAGTTGGGATTAAGCAAGGTAAGGGCGCTTTGCACATGTTCAGGGGTTGCCTCATTTTCATAAGCTTCACTTCTGAGTCTTGGTGATGGGAGACCAGTATGGCTTGTGGGGGCCAAAACAAGAAAAAAAAACCCCACGATTAAGAGATCAGGCTGAAGAACTGGAAGCTTCTTTGTGTAGAAAAAGTGCAGAAGAGGGCAACTAGAATGATAAAAGTGTTGGAACCCTTTCCCTATGAAGAAAGGTTGAAGCGCTTGGGGCTCTTTAGCTTGGAGAAACGACGGCTGAGGGGTGACATGACCGAGGTTTACAAGATTGTGCTTGGGATAGAGCAGGTAGAGAAAGAAGTCCTTTTCTCCCTTTCTCACAATACAAGAACTCGTGGGCACTCCATGAAACTGCTGAGCAGTTGGGTTAGAACAGATAAAAGGAAGTCCTTTTTCACCCAAAGAGTGATTCACACGTGGAATTCAATGCCACAGGAGCTGGCGGGGGCTACAGGCATGGACGGTTTCAAGAGGGAAGTAGATAAACGTATGGAGCAGAAGTCCATCAGTGGCTATTAGCCACAAGGTGTAGGGGCAAGTGGTGCTCTGTATTCTTGGTGCTTGGGGGGGGGCAATCAGTGGGAGGGCTTCTGGTGTCCTGGCCCCACTGCTGGGCCTCCTGACGGCACCTGGTGTTTTTGGCCACTGTATGACACAGAGTGTTGGACTGGAGGGGCCACTGGCCTGATCCAACACTGGCTTCTCTTACGTTCTTACGAAAAATATATGGGGGGGGGGGGGGTGAGAGGTCTGTAAAGGATGCATGAGGTAAAGAAGTTGGAGAGAGAGAAGCAGAACTTTCCCTTCCTCTCCCACCATGCTAGAGTTTAGGGAGCCCCCAACAGCATTGCTGTGCAACCAATTCAGAGCAGATAAATCAAGACACTCCTTTGCATGATGCCTGTTAAACTTGTGGGGCTTCCTGGAACTGGACAAGTGACTCACAGTGACCGCAAGACAGGGGCTCCCGCGACCTGTGAGAAGCAGCAGTGGTTTCTCACTGTCTTCTTCTGCGGAGTCCTCTGCGGTGGTCTCCCTTCCAAAGACAGACCCTGCTTCGCTCCCAAGATCAGGCTCTCCCGTCCCTCCTACTGCTGGAAATCATGAGGAAACGTTAGGGATTTTAATACATACTAAAGCTACTCGGACAGCTTTAGAAAGGGACTGGACATATCCACAGAGGAGGGAGTTCCATCAGCATCAATAAGCCACAAGGGGAATGTGGAACCTCCGTGGCCAGAGGCAGTGCACCTTTGATTGCAGATTGTCAAGGGGCAGCAAGAAGGGGAAGCTTTGCCCTCAGAGCCCTGTTTGTAGGCTTGGTGGAGCCCCAGGGGGAGGGGGCTAAGAAGGCCCCCTTCTCCCCCCTTCCTTTCCTCCGCCTCATTGGGTGGGTGGGTGCCCCCCGCCTTGTGTTCCCAACCCTCGTCCTTTCACCAGATGCTCCTTAGGAAGACAGCTGTTGGGCAGGAGAATCCAAGGCAAAGGCTGTGGGCTGGGGTTCCATCGGAAAAGTGCCAGGTGCAGAATTCTGATGCTGGAGAATCTCCCTGCAGCCGCTATTTGCCAGTTTACAAAAAGGCTCTGAGGAGCCATGGGTGAGCTTTCTCAGCTCTCTCCCCCAGAACACCCCAAGCTTCTAGTCCTCGTGACTTCCCAAAATATGCCTGGAGGTGGGTGGGCAATGCCCGCTGAATGACGTCCTGCAGTCTGCAGGCGGGGCAACAGAGACCCAAGGGGGTTTATCTTGCCCCTCCGAATGGCAGAATGAAAGATGCCGATCAGCTGCGTTTCCACGGTGGAAAGAGGTTGCAGGATCCATCCCTTTTCCTCAGTGCAGAATTCTACATTCTGGAAAAAATTAAAATCACAGAAGGGGCGCACACACACACACACACACACACACAGGTCGTAGTCTGTAGACCCAGATGAAGGGATGGGTGGTAAATACAACCTGGGGCAGATCTGTGGGTGTCTAGGGAAGAGGAAGGCAACTGCCCACAGGGCCGGGTGCTGTAACAGGGAAGGGCCAAGTTCAGAAACCTGCATCAAACACACACAGGTGAGCAAAGCTTTTGTTTGGCTTCTGCTGGTTGCAAGGAGGGGGGCACCCAAGCAACTGCCAGGGGAGCGGCACAAGGAGAAGGGGGCTGATGTGCCCCAGAGGCTCGGTCCACTCCCAGCTGGCATGCCATGGGGGCTGTGGCATTCCCTCCCGGGCCTGTGTTGCTGCCGGCAGGGTCCAGGAGGGGCAGATTCTCTCGTCTGGGGGGATAACATGCCTTTAAACCAGACTTCTTTGGGACCCTGGCCTCCTGGTCACTGATCCCCTCTTTGGCCACAGGGCTCCCCACCCAACACGGTCCACCCCCCTCCCGGCCAACAGTCTGAGAATCTGGCTTCAGAGTCAGAGGAAGCAGGGATCATCAGGATGCAGAGTTCTGCAGGGAAGTCCCAGTCCTGCAGGGTGGCTGTTCAGTGGGGTGGAGTGGGGTTGGGGGGATTGTAAGGGCTGCTGCTCTCTGCTTCTGGCCTTGATCTTGGCCTCCCTAGTGTGTGACCCTCGCTGAGGGAGGGGGCAGGACTTGATGGCTCAGCATCAGCGAGCTGGGGAGCAACAATCCCAGACTCCTGGGTCCCCTCGCCAGCTGAGCTCAACATGCAGGTTAGCTGGAGTCTCCTTCAGCTTTCCCTCGCTCCTTCAGCATCCTGCTCTGAACAGGTACTTGTCTCTGGTTTGCTGCCTGGGCTGTGAGCCTCTCCCCAGGAATGGGCAGTAGGAGCTGGGAGAGGGCCAAAATCCACTGTCCCCCCCCCCCGGGGGGGGGACCCTGCCTGTCTTCTTTCAAGCAGAGGAGCCCTTGGGAAAAGCCTTCCTTCTGTGGAGCCCTTGGTGCGGTGTTACTTCCGGGGCCCAGATCCACCACGCAGCTCCCGGAATCCACCCCAGAACTTACTCAGCTGCCGCGCCGCCATTCGAGCCGGCTGTTCCTGCCGGGGAAGGGCCGGCTCTCCAAAAGTCATGTGTGGGCCGGTCTGTCGGCCTTCCTGACATCTGTTCGCTTAGCGAAAGCCTTCCCCGCCCCCTCACGGCAATGCTTTCCAGGCAGCTCCTGCGCAAAACCAGAAACCAGCAAAGACGTTTTTTGCTTAAAAGGTTTCTGAAATCCCTTTCAGAGGCCCACAGATAACCCCAACAAAGGCGGATGAGGGAGCAGACGGTACAAATCAGGCAGGGCAAAAAGACTGCTGGGTTCAGGCAGGCAAGGGAGGAGGAAAAGAGGGCCAAAAAACTCCCACCGTGACACCTGAAGGGGGAGAGTGGTTCCGCCTCCACTAGCTCCAGAGTCTTGGTGTCAGGGAGACCAGGGAGGGGGGCGCATCCACAGTCCAGGGGCCACAACAGGGAAGGCCCTGTCTGTAGCGCTCTCACCAAAAGCGGGGCACGCAACAGGGTCCCTCTTCAGGAGACCCAGCTTGTGGTCCTTTAAATGCCTTCATGCTACACTGTTCAGACCTTTACAAGTAAGGATGGGTACTGTGGAACGAATCGGCAGCCAGGGAAGCATGTTTGAAAACTGTCCGGTTTTGGCCTGTATGGCTGCCGCAGAGCTTTGCAAGGTCTGAAACTTCTGAACAGCCTTCCGGGGCTGTCCCAGATAGAGCAAATTGCAGTAGTCTAACCTGAATGCCTGCTGAGAAAAGACTGTTGCTGGTGGACCATTTCATGCCACTGAGGCATGGTCCAGTACACCTTTTGTGCTTGCACGCAGAGGTTTGTGTCCAAAACTGTCATCCCTGCAATACCATTTAGGGGGCCAGAAGCCAGCTTGATGTAGTGATTAGGAGCATGGACTCTAATCTGGAGAATCAGGTTTGATTGCCCACTCCTCCTCCACATGCAGCCAGCTGGGTGACCGTGGGCCAGTCACGGTTCTCTCAAGAGCAGTTCTCTCAGAGCTCTCTCAGCCCCACCTATCTCACAAGGTGTCTGTTGTGGGGAGGGGAAGGGAACTTTAAGCCGCTCAGAGACCCTGAGTGAAGGGTGGGGTATAATCTTCTTCTGTGATCCCACCAACAAGCCCCCGACACCCTAAAGCTCTCCCCTTTAAAAGGTCCCCAGGGTGAACAGTCAAACCCACACAGGCTAACAAAATTTGCATCCAGTGGCACCTTTAAGACTAACAAAGTTTAATTTCAACTATGTTGGTCTTAAAGGTGCTGCTGGACTCAAACTTTGTTCTGCTGCTTCACACCAACATGGTGACCCACCTTGGTCTAACCCAGACAGGGTGATGGGTTACTTCATTTATAGCCCACCTTCGTCACAGAGATTGCATTAAAACAATTACCCGACCAAGCTGAGTGACAACTTGAGCCTCCTTTACAGGGTTGTTGTGAGACTCAACCTTGGAAGGAAGTTTGCTAACTGGGTCCCTTGAGGGTCCTCGGGCCCTGTGGTTGGCTGGGGCAGAGTCTGGTGGACCTTCTGCATGGCTCCCAGGAGGGCCAGGGGCCAGTTTGCGCACCCATCACTGCTACCTTGTTGTGTTTGTCTTTTGTATTGCACAGTTCGTTGTGTCTCTCATACTGCACAATCACCTTGTCACTCGATTTGCCATTCCGTTTTTTGCACGGTTCATGGGATTCCCTGTTGCTCCCACAGGGCTGGAAATCCCTGGAGATTTGGGGGACGGGTGGAGCCAGGGGAAGGAAGGGACCTCAGCAGCAGCCAATGCCCTCGAGGCCGCCATTTTCTCCAGGGAAACAGATTGCTAGTCTGGAGATCCGTTGTAAATCCGGGAGATCCCAAGGCCCTACCTGGAGGGTGGCAACAGTACACATGGGGAGCCCCCCCCCCCACGCCGCCATGTGCTGCTGCCTGTTGAGCCTTCTCTGTCCCACGGGGCGGCTCAGACCCCACCGGCAGCGGCACAGGAGGCGTCCACCGGTCGCCGAGGGGGCGGCTCCTTTGGGGCAGCCCTGCACTATCCCCGACCCTGTTGCCCCGGCCGCAGCGCCTCCATCTCCGCCGGTCTCCCGGCAGGCAGGCAGCCAGCCAAGCGCCGCCCCATTCTCCAGCAAGGGGGCGCCAGCACTGGAAAGGCCGAGCCAGTCTCCCCCGGGGCTTGGAGCCGCTTCCCTGCGAGGAGAGGCCAGGGGGGAGGGGACCACCATGCTAGCCGGTGTGGAGCGGGGCCCGGGCCGGGTCAATCCCCAGAGCTCCGCACAGGCCTTTGTAGGAGGCAGAAGTCACCGGCCGCCTTCGACCCGTGGTGGGAAGAGAGGCGGCGGCGTGGCCCGTCCGTGCTCAGGGGCAGTCTGCAGACCGGCCGCTGGGGAATGTTGCCGGCTTGTGGGCCTCCTGGAGGCATTGGGGCCCCCAGGTCCGGGCACTCCTGCCCCTCCGCCGCCTCCGGAGCTGCCCCGCCTTTCCTTCTCTCCCCCCCCCCCCGCTGGCGGCGGCTTTCCTGGCTGGGGGCCCGCGCCTTATTCCCCGACGGTGTCCTTGCCGCTGGCGCAGCCGCCTTCGCCGGGGGAGGCAGCCAAAGAGAGGCGCCGCCGCCCCTCGGAGCACCCCCAGGCCGGCGGAAAGAACCCAGGCGTCCGAGCCCCTGCCCACAGCCCCCCCCCCCGCCTGTCCGGGGGGCTCAGCCCAGAAGTCCCGCCGCAGGCAGCCCTGCTGGAGCGCGGAGACCGCGTGCTCTCCGGGGCAGGGAGTGCGCCAGCCTCGGTCTTGCACGGCCTCCCGGATCGGGGCTCCGAAGAATGTCCCGGGAAGGATGGCGCGGCAGGGAGAAGGTGCCCCAAATGCCCTAGGCGGGGGGGGGGGGAATGGGATCCGTTTGTAGGAGCGATTGGCCTCCGGCCAGCGTCTCGCGGGGGTCCCTTTGGAGCCCAGGCAGAAATGGTGCCGTTTGCTGCGCTAATGCGAAAGGCCCCTAACCATGTGCTGCGCGTCTTCCCCTTCGACATTCGCCGGAGTGAGTGGACCCGGCTCCAGAACTGGAACCCCTGAGCTCTGGCACCGCCCCCTAACTCACGCGGAAAGAGGCGGCAGCCCTCGGCCCGGGCCCCAAAGAGGCGAAGTTGGCCCCTGCCTCCAACTCAGTGGCGAAAGGGCTGAGGGGGCGCTTGGACCCAAATCCCTCGCCGCCCACCGCACGTTCTCGGCCGTCGCAGGCTTCTCCGTCAAGGCCTCCCCGGGTCATCCTTCCTCCCCAAACCAGGCGGAAGAGGGCAGCTACAGTTCAAGGGGCCGAACTTTCGACGGCAACTGGGCCCTGCCCGCCCTGGACGGTTGGCAAACGCAGCAGGGGAAACTGCGGTGCGTAAAGGTGGCCCGAAGCGGTTGGACAACGCAGCCGCCCTAGAGCTTGGGAGGAAAGCGGTCGGGGGTCGCCGAGAAGGCCTCGGGGGCTGCGGTTACTGCCCTTCGCTGCCGCCAGCTCGGGCCTGCGGCGCCTCTGGGCTGGGAGGAGGGCTGGTCTCGGCTTCCGCTGGAGGGGGGGGGGGGGGCTGTATTTTTTTTTTTTCATTAGCTAAGTGCAGGGACATGGCGTGGAAAGGCCTCCTTTTTATTGCAGAAAGAAAGATATTTATGAAGGGGGGAGAGGGTGCTGAGAAGCCGTTGTGGCCAAGGGAGGCTCGCTGGAGCTTTCAAAAGACGCCGGGTTTTATTTGTCCGCTTATTGGGAAATTGGGATATAAACATGATTGAAACCTCCCGCGGCGGGTGCCAAAGCTCTTTCCGGGCTCGCCTCTCCGCCAGCATGACTCAAAGCCTGGTTCGCAGCTGATACCGCCCCCCCCCCCGCAATAGTCCCCCCCCCCCCGAGAATTCCCTCTTCAGCCGTAAGCCCCTGGCCTCTTTCCTCCCCAAACCACAGTGATGTGAGAAGCCCTTGCCGCCCCCCCCCCCGCCCGCCTCTTGCCTTAATCCCCCCCACGGCCCCTCCCAGCCCGCCCTGATTCCCCCCCTCCATAATCCTCCTCTTATTTATTTTTGTCCCCATCTGTAGGCCTCCGGGGCCTTGCGGCAACGCACGCACATTAAAATAAATTACAGCTATTTAAATATATTTGCATACATTAGGGGAAGGGGAAGGAAATTGCATTTTGCTGGAAGAAGGGGGGGGGAGAGAACAGCCCACCGTGTCTGGCTGCTGGATGTGTATTTAAGGACCGGTTGCTGGAGACAGGCAAGGAGCACCGAATTATCATCCGGAGTGATTTATTCCCCCCCTTCCCCAGTCTTTTGCCATGCCTTCTGAGTCCCAGTGAGTGAAGCTCTCTCTCAGGCACAGCTGCAGCTTGTGAGGCCCGAACGCCCAGTCCACTCACCCCCTAACCCACCGTCCATCCCCAGCAAGCCTGCCAAATACCACCCCAGTAGCTGCCACCCTTAAATCTGCCAGGCCTGATAAGGGCCCCAAATCCCAGGGGGCTCCTAGTCTTTGCGGCCCCTTAAACCCCCAGTCCACAAAAAAACCCATGATCCCCAACTGGCATCTCCTGAGACCTCTAATCATGAGCATCAGACAGCCCTTCACCCCAGGTGCCCCAGACCTTCATATGCAGCCCCCCTCCACCGTCTCTGAGAGCAGCCCAGCCCCCTAGGGGTGGCAGAACCATCAGCTGCCCCCCTCCACCTTGTCCCACAGGGCCCCCCCCCCCAGTCCTTGAGCTGCTCCCCGTATCACATCTTCTCCTGGGGCTCCAGGCCGGGGCCCCGCCTTGGCATCTGCAGAGCCTGAGAGCTGCCCCCTCCCTGCCTCCACCCTCCCTTGGCTGGTGCCTTTGCTCCATCGTAACCTTGTAGCTTTGTGCTCTCTCTCTTTCTCTCTCTCTCTCCCTCCCCCTCCCTCCCTCCCTCTGCAGCTGCAGTGAGCGAGGGGGAGGGGACAGAAAGAACGAAGGTGACACACACACACACACACCCAGAGAGAGAGAGACACAAGCACACACCACACACC
Organism: Lepidodactylus listeri; assembly: GCA_029233225.1. Classification (NCBI taxonomy): domain Eukaryota; kingdom Metazoa; phylum Chordata; class Lepidosauria; order Squamata; family Gekkonidae; genus Lepidodactylus; species Lepidodactylus listeri. The sequence goes on from JARCFY010000018.1 coordinate 55,217,328, forward strand.
GGGGCTTTTCCACACTGCATTGCACGCTGGTGAAGAGGCTCCCCTTTCTGCGCCAGAGCTCCAGCCCTGCACAGGGTGGGCCCTGATCCACACCCGCCCTCTTCATGGAGCAGGATTGAGGCACACAAACCTCCCACCTGTAATGTTGGGGGGCCAGGCGCCAGAGTCTTCGCTTGCGGAGCCAGCCTTTTGCCAAAGGGGCACCTGCTGTTCCAGGGGGCCCACAGCCCTGCACGGGGAACCCCTGGACGGCATGGAAAGACTGAGGTACCCAGGCTCCGACCCCCCTCGGTGGACATCTGGGAAGACGGGGTTTGCAGTTGCACCAGCCCCTCTCTGCCTTCCCCGAGGCCCCCAATTCCCCCTGGCCTGGCCCCCAAAGTCCCATCTTCCGTGCTCGTGCTCACACTTGGCCCTGGAACGTAGGCGGTGCGGGCTGGAAGAGGAAAGGATGCCCTTGAGTATGTGGAGAGCGCCCTTCCCTTCCCACCGAGGAGGTGCAGGCAGGCCCCACGGAATGGACAGGCTTTTCTGACTTTCGCCTTTGCCCTTGCTGAGCTATGCAGCCACCAGCCCCACGGGGAAGGCACTGCTAGGAGGACCCGTCTCTAGACCTAGTGAACAAATGCTACAACGAATGTCTGAAGAAGCCGAGGCCTCCCAGAGCCCAGGCAAGCAGGAGCTCTCCCCGCCCGCACACTCCTGCTTCAAGTGGGAGCTGTGGCCGAGCAGCCACATGGCGGGCAGGAAGTATCTGGTTCGATCCCCCCCCCCCCCCCCCGGCCAGTCTGCGGTGAGAAGGCCGCTGTGCATAGTCACTAAACTATACCCAATCCGATTCAAGGTTATGGTAAAGGTAAAGGTACTGACTTGTAAAGCTCTACAGGGCCTGGGACCAGCGTCTCTCTCCCACATGGGCCCTGGAGAGCCTTGCGCTCCGTAGCTCCACAGCTCCTGCTAACCCCCTGCCCGAGAGGGACGTCTGCTTAGCCATCGCCAAAGATCAGGTCCCTGCAAGAGCCATTACAGTTCCGCGGGGCCTGTTAAGACGGAGCTGTTCCACCAGGCCTTTGGATGAGGCGGCGGGCATTAAACCGTCTCGGCCTCCCCTGCCTTTTGGTACCTGCCCACTGCCTCCTGGACGCTCTTTACCATCTTTCGGGCACTATAACTTAGGTACCTCCCACCATCTGATCAAAACTTGTTAGAAACCAGGCCATCTACCATCGCCTGCTAAAATATCACAGGAGAGGTTGGATTGCTTGTGTTTCAGGCCATCTTGTTTTAACCACTTAGATGCTTAATGGTTTTTATTGCTTTCATTATGTTGTGAGGTGCCCTGAGCCAGTGATCCCTCTAAACTGTGGAGTCTTGTGAGCAAAAATTCTACTTTGTGAGCTCCTGGCATTAAAAGTTGTGAGCGAGCGCTTTGGCTGCTGCATCAGTTAGTTTGCTCTGGAGCCCTCCTCCCTGAGCGGAGACAAAAATGGGTGAGCCGGAGGCTAAAAATGGGTGAGTTGGCTCACACTAACTCAGCCTAGAGGGAATGTTGCCCTGAGCCCATTCATGTGGTAGGGCGGGATACAAGTTAAATAAATAAGGCAGTGGTGAATTGGGCACAGCGGATGCCCCACTCTGAGCCCAGAGACCTCTTTTGGAGCCCTAATCTCCACCCAGAAAGACATGATGTCAGAGGGCCTCTGAGGAACCAGGGAGCGCCTTCCCTTCCCTGCTGGCCCTCAGGCGTTTGAAACTGTATTTGGGTTGTTCTGTCTCAGTGTGGTGCTTGCCAGGTCAAGGCCGTGGCATTGGGACAGGGCATCCGAGGACTGAAGAAATGAGGCACTGGGCTCAAGTCCTGCCTTGGACTCACCATCAACCATTCCGTTTCTCATCCTCTGTTGTGCCCATCCACAAAACGGGCGGATTCTATCGCAGGTTGGCATGGTGGAGCTGAGCACTCTTGGGGGAGAGTATGGGACACACAGGAGAAGATCCTCCAGCGCCAGGAATGGGGTGAGGGGTGCAAAGGACAAAGCTAATAGTTGTGGGGGGGCAGAAGAATTTGCAGGAATAGACTTTGGATACTTCTGCTTTGACTGGGATTGCTCTTGAGGAGACGCAGGCATCGGCCATAAGAGACATTACATTATGAGGTGGGAGATTCATCGCAGCGAATGGAACTGGGTGTGTGTGGGGGGATGTCATTCCCCACCCACTGAAGGCCCAATTTCCCTCCTGGAGGACCCAGGTGTCCTGGCACTCAGCCTCTAGCTCTTAACTCACGAAAGCCCTGCTCTGCTGGGAAACACATTCACCCCGCTGCCAGGTGGAAACACGCTAAGTATTGTTCGTTATGCTCTGCCTCCGGCTGGCCCACATGTCTCACCGGGAGGGGCACTGCCCCTGCCGGCCCCCCTTCCCTCCTCTCCCACTCCCGGCTTTCTTTCCTCTCGGAAGCAAAAGGCCTCCCCCCACATACACACTCCTTCCCCTTTAAGGCACAATAGAATTAAAATGTTCGGATCTGCCCAGCGTTGATTGAGTGGGAAACCACTCTGCGGCTCGTTAAAGGTGCCCATTTTTCTTTGCTAAGTATAATTTGCTCAAAAGTCTCTCCCGGAGTGTCATTGCACAGATGTCAGGGCCCAGAAAAGCCCCTCCGCCTCGGGGCGGGTGACTTATTTCCAGGGCCTGTCAGGAGGCAGGCAGCCAGCAAAAGAGAGAGAGAGAGAATGCAAGGCTTGGAACTGGCCAACCACAAGAAACCCTTCCAAGGAGAGATGTCCAGGGGGCATGTGGGCACTTGGCTGGGTGTATCTGTGCGCGCACACAGCCCCCAAGGAGATTTTGGTCGGGTGGGGGTGAGGACTAGGGTGGCCAACTTCCTGGTGGGGTCTGGAGGTCTCCCAGAATTAAAACTGATCTCCCAACTACAGAGATCGGTTCCCCTGGAGAAAATGGCAGGCTTTGGCAGCCGGACACCTTGGCATTACCCTCCCTTGGGGTCCCACAGCCCTGCCTGCCGGATCTCCAGGAATTTCGCAGCCTGGAGCTGGGAGGCCTGAAGCCTTTGGGGCCCTGGATCCTCGGAGCCAGCGCCTTTTTGCCAGGGCAGGTTCTCAGCCCAAGCAGAAGCTTGGGGAACCAAAGCAAGGAGGGGGCCAGTGCACTCCTGGGGGGGCCATTCAGAGCCTGCCCTTGGGTCTCTCTGATTGATTGTCAGCTCCTGTGAAGAGTGTCAGCCCGGGCAGCCATCTGGTCCAGCATCCTTTGGCCAATCAGCTGCCTTACAGAGGGACCCAGAGTGGATGCAAAATCTGCCTCCTCGTTGTCGTCCCCCCTTCCCTCAGCTTTTGGTACTTTGAGATTAACTGCTTCTGAATGTGGAAGCTCCGTTTCTGTGTTTCTACGAATCGTTGCTGAGTGACCTGCCCTCCCTGAATATATCCCCCAGATGTCCTCTTTCTTTTCATGGGTTTGCAGAGAGGCTTTTTGCCCAGTAAGGGGAAAGCCATTTTCACATGCCCAGAGGCACTTCCTTTTAGATTGTCGCCTCGTGAATGCAAGGAATGAGTCTTGGCCTTGGAACCCATCTTGGGGCTCAGTGATCATCCAAATTCTAATAGGTAGGATGGCTCAGACTGGCCGGTCCCAATAAGTTTTGCTTGGGTCTCTTTCGTTCAAGCAAGTTTCTGGTCCTCATTGTGGATTGCCTCTTTCTTTTTTAAAGGAACTGGACATGGAGTAGTTCAGCCGCTGATGTGCACATCTGTGCTTGTGTGCTGGGGGGGGGGGCTCACTGCTGGTTTGCACACCTGCCTGCACAAATGCACACCCTGCAGTCACCCACACTCCCCTTTGCCAAGTGTGCCAGGCCTGCTCCTCCTTGCCCGCTGCCATCCTTCTCCCCTTTTCTGCAGGATATTCCAAAACGTTCTTTTGGGGGGGGGGGATGATCACTGGGCCAGTTTGGGGGAGAGGGTCCTTGTGGGGGGGCAGGCAGGATTTCCAGGCAGGGGAGGGAGAGGATCTTCGCCAAAGAGTGGCAGTTCTTGCTGCCTCAGCAGCAGAGGAGAGACTGTCATCCATCATGCCGAGGGAAACCAGGCGGCAGGAAGGAGCAAGTGCCAGCAAGAGGGGAGGGGAGGGGAGGGGAAGGGATGGCTGTGGGCCCCTCTGAGCCACTACTGGACTGACACAGCGGCTTCTGCCAAAGCAGAGCGAAGCCCCTGGTCCTCACTGGGTCAGAGCAGAGCACAGAGGGGCTGTGGCTCCGAGGATGAGCCCCTGCTTGGCATGCAGAAGGTCCCGGGTTCAGTCCCCGCCGTCTCCAGTTGGAAAAGGACCAGGCAGGAGGTGATGCAAAAGACCTCTTCGGCCTGGGACCCTGGAGAGAGAGCAGCTGCCAGGCTGAGCAGGCAAGACTGACCTTGACAAACTGGGAGGGGAGGGGGGGCTTTGATTCAGGAGAGGGCTTCCTGTGTTCACAGCTGCATCCAGGCGGGGCTCCGGGGTTCCCTGGCACAGGACTGCTAGCTAGAATGCCCGGCCTTAGGACCAATGGTCGGGCTGCATGGGAGAGCCAGTTTGGCATCGTGGGTTAGAGCTCGGACTCTAATTTGGGAGAACTGGGTTGATTCCCCACTCCTCCACATGCAGCTGCTGGTGTGACTTTGGGTCAGCAAGTTCTCTGACAGCTGTTCTTTCTGAGGAGCCATTTGCAAGACAGCTCTCTCAGCCCCACTGCAACTCACAGGCAGTGTTCCCTCCAAGCTGAGTTAGTGTGCACTAGCTCACAGTTTTTTCAACTCCGGCTCACACATTTTTGTCTTGGGAAGGATGGCTCTAGAGCAGGGGTGGGCAATTGTTTTGGCTCGGGGGCCACTTTGTGGGAGCGGAGGTTAGCGGAGGGCCGCACCTTTTAAAATGATTGCATTCATTACTTAACTTTGCATTTCAGAAAAGGTATAAATTGTATCATAAAAATCAATAAATATAAATTAAATAAAATAGTGGTAGTTTTATTCAATTTATTTATTGTGCTAATTTCATATCATCTATAGCTGCAAGCACATTTAATTTTAGAATCAATTTGATGAGACAAATGTACCCTATCACACTTTTCTACAATTTTTTTGAAATCAGGAGTGAGATTGCTTGTTGAGATTCTCATCACAGCCTGCAAATTAATGTCTGTCAAAGAGCATCTATATTTACTCTTGTTAATTTTCGTGTCTTGGCGGGCCGCAAAAAATTCTGTGGCGGGCCGCATGTGGCCCGCGGGCCGCCATTTGCCCACCCCTGCTCTAGAGCAAACAGCCAAATCGCTCGCTCACAGATTTAATGGCAGTAGCTCACAAAGTAGAATTTTTGCTCACAAGTCTCCACAGCTTAGAGGGAGCATTGCTCCCAGGGTGCCTGTTGTGGGGAGGGGAAGGGAGAGGAGATGATAAGCCGCTCTGAGACTCCTTCGGGGAGTGAAGGGTGGGGTAGAAAACCAGTCTCTTCTTTCTTTAGCAAAGCAGGAGGGCTGCTGCTAGTGGGGACTGTTTCTGGTGCGGGGGTGGGGGGACCCTGGGATGGAAAAGGAGTCCGGGAATGGCACAGGTTGTCGTCCCCCCCTCAGGTGCCTGTCTCTTTTCCGGCTGCATCACGGTCTCCACTTGCAATGGACGCACCAGCTGGTCTGCAGGACTCCCCTGGGCATGGCCAAAGGGTCAGGTAGTCAGGCAGGGAAAGGCCTCTGCCGGTGACCTCAAAAAGTGGCAGCCGGTCGGAGAGGCTCCACGCTTGGAGGGATGAACCAACGGCTGGGTTCCGAATATGGTCCTGGAGCCACAGTTAGACCCCCACAAAACAACAGGCGCACAGAGAATTTTGTTGTTCATGCGTCCTTCAGGACATGATTGCTTTCACATTTTCTTGGGCAGACATTGCAATTTGGGGACATTTTTCCTGTAGCCCCCATTTCCCAAGATGGCAGATATGGTTATTTGGATCTTTAAAATCCACATAAGGGGCTCATCTCAGTGTCAAAATATATGTTTCTGAGGTTGGTAAAGCCAAATGTGCCATTATATTAGTTGTGGAGACAGCCATTTTTATTTGGTGTCGTGGTTAAGTGCGCGGACTCTAATCTGGGAGAACCAGGTTTGATTCCCCACTCCTCCACTTGCACCTGGCTGGATGACCTCGGGCAAGCCATGGCTCTGCGCCAGCTGTTCTCTCAAGGACAGCTTGGGAAAGAGTTCTCTCAGCCCCACCTACCTCACAGGGGGTCTGTTGCGGGGAGGGGAAGGGAAAGGAGTTTGGAAGCCGCTCTGAGACTCCTACGGGGCAGTGAAGGGCAGGGTATACATCCAATCTCTTCTTCTTCTGTGTCTTTGTTTAATGCATTTGTACCCCACAACTCTCCCCAGAGGAGACCCAAAAGCAGCATTTTATCCTCACAACAACCCTGTGGGGAAGGTTAGGCTGAGACCTTGTGACTGGCCCAAGGTCACCCAGCGAGCTTCTGTGGCATGAGTGGGGATTTGAGCCCAGGTGTCCCAGATACCAGTCCAACAGTCTTACCCACGAGACCGTGGTGGCAGGAGCAATCCTGATGGGGCCGCGGAGTGAAGAGGTGGAGGAGGGTCCCTGGAGCTGGCAGGGCCTGGGACTGGCCAGAGGCCCCTCCAGATCTTGCTGCAATGCCTCTTTCTTCTTCTCCCCTCCCCTTTTGGGACCCCCCCTCCCCACAGAACCGCAGCTGAAAGGCATCGTCACCCGGCTCTTCTGCAGGCATGGCTATTACCTCCAGGTGCACCCGGATGGCAGAATCGATGGTGCGAGAGAGGATGCCAGTGGCTTCGGTAAGGGTGGTGTGGGGGGGGGGGGCTCTCCTCCTGGCCTCGCAGCCTGCAGGGAAGGCCTGGGAGCGCCTGGGTGTTGCAGCGGGTCTGGCCCAGGAGAGCTGCCAGTAATGGTGCCCCAAACCCATTTCTATCAAAGAATGGAGCTGGTCCTGGTCCAAAAGGGCGTGGGGGTCTTTCTCACTTCGTCACAGCTCGATTTAGCGCTCCCTGCCACAGAGGCCTTGAGAGAGCTGCCCCTGAGGAACGGGGGGGGGGGGCAGAGTTCCCCAGCTCAGCCCCTCTCTGATCAGGCGCCTCCTGCATCTCTGGATGGATTGGGGGGGGGGGTGCCCCATCTGCAGCTGCCTGCTGGACCATCTGTGCTCTGCCCCCTTCAAATTCCCCCCCTCTCTCTTTCTGCCTAATTGAGTCTCCTCCCGGCTGCCCAGGGACCGAGGGAGGGAGGGATGGGTGATTGATGATCTTGTTCCCTCCATCTCCTCCCGTCCTGAGCCCGTTCCAGCGATGCCAGCACACAGCCTGCCTGCCCCCCCCCCCACACCAGCTGGCCAGCATACCAAGCAGACCTCCTCGTTTAGCAGCATTTATCGGGAGCCTCCCCCTGGGACCAGGACGGCCACCTGCATCTCCTGGCAAAGGCACAGCAGCACTTGGGGAGGGGGGCTGGGGGCCAAGGACGCCTAGAATCCCCGACCCTCCCATGGACAACGGGCTCCCTCCTTCGTTCCCCGCACCCTCCACCTGGGAGGGGAGCCCAGTGACAACCCCCCCTCTCTGTACCCCCTTGTGCCTGCACCCCCCTCTAAAAACAGCCAGGAATCCTGCCTCCCCTCTCATCCAGTCGCTCAGATCCAGTTTGGCCCTGCAGGACACCGGCACCCCCTCTGCAGTGCTGCCCCAAAGAGATGCTGGTGCAGCTTGGCTGGAGAACCGGCCCAGGGGGCTGCCAGCGACCAACCCCTCTAGAGCTCCCCTCGCCCTCCACGCTTCCTGGCGCGCCTCTCCCTGCTTCTTGGTGTGTGGCCTTCCTCCCCTCTCAGTTCTTCTTTCTTTGCCAACAGCTCTCTTCAACCTGATCCCGGTGGGGCTCCGTGTGGTCGCCATCCAGAGCACGAAATCGGGGCAGTACGTGGCCATGAACGCCGAAGGCTATCTCTATACCTCCGTGAGTTTCCTCCCCGCCTCCTTTCGCCCTGTGGGCCAGTTGCGGTGGAAGGGGGCAGGCCTTGCCAAGAACTGTGGTGGCCGAGGGGAGGCTGAAGCGTCACCCTGAAGGCTGGCACTCACAAGCACAGTTTTTTAGCCTCCGGCTCCCACATCTTTGTCTGAGCTCAGGAAGGATGGCTCCGGAGCAAACTGATTTATGCAGTAGCCAAATCGCTCACTCACAACTTCAGTGACAGTCGCTCACAAAGCAGAATTTTTGCCCACCGGACTCCACGGCTTAGAGGGAGCATTGGTCACAAGTGCTGCCCCAGCAGGCCGGGAACGGCTAGGCTGAGGGTGTCTGCCCCAGGTGCCACTGCTGAGGGCAGAGGAGCCCAGCTGGAACAAAAAGGTGGCATCCCGAGGGAGGGACCCACCTCGCCAGGTCCCCAGAAATCCTGTCTCTGCAGTGGTCAGGAGTGCGGACTCTAATCGGGGAGAACTGGGTTTGATTCCCCACTCCTCCACATGCAGCTGCTGGTGTGACCTTGGGCAAGCCATAGTTCTGGCACAGCTGTTTTCTCAAGGACAGCTTGGGAAAGAACTCTCTCAGCCCCACCTGCCTCACAGGATGTCTGTTGTGGGGGAGGGGAAGGGACAGGAGTTTGTAAGCCGCTCTGAGGCCCCTTTGGGTAGTGAAGGGTGGGGTAGAAACACAATCTCTTCTCCTTTGTGGGTCTCCCTGCCCGCAGGATCTGGCCTCACTGGCATGGAAAGGCCCCCTGGGCACCCTCAACCCCCAGGTGGCCGCTGGAGGTTGAATTCGCTGGGCAGAGTCAGTGCAGCAGTCTTGCTGCAGTCTTTCCGACAGCCCTGTGAGGGAGGCCAGCAGCCTCCCCCCCCCCCCATGCTCCAGAGCGGGTGTCGTGGCCAAAAGGGCATGCCCCCCCACCCCTCGTGGATTGGTGACTGACACTGGAACAGCCCTTCCAGAGCTGGGCCCCGTCTCCGCTCAGTCCTCCCCAGCGCCACACTCATTCTCCGCCTCCCCTCCACACCCGCCCCCGCTTTGAGCTGCAATTAGAAACTGCCCTGGTTAACGAGGCCTCCCCAGGGAGAATTCCCTGACCCCGATCCAGAAGGGAACTCAGCTCCGAGCAGTGCCCTCGCCTCCTTTCCTCTCCCACCGCCTTCTCTCCGCAAGGCCTTCCTGGGAGGCCTTTCCCCGTGTCTCCGCAGCCCTTTTGCCGCCTGCCCCGTGCTGGGGGCAGGAAGGATGGAGACTGTGCCAGCCAGCCCCGGAGGGGAGGGGGAGAGGTGTGAGTCCCATGGGGTGCTCTCCACGCTGGGATTTAGGCATTAAAAGTGATCTATTTTGTACATGTCTTCCCGTGTCCTTCCTCCAGTGCCCCCGGGTTTCCTCCCCTCCATTTCATGGGAGGCCAAGCAAAGGGAGAGAAAGGCACCCGGGAAGGAGCCGCTGGCCCAGCCTCAGCTTCGGGGCTCTGCAGCAGGGTGGGGATTCAAACCCAGACCATTGCCCCTCCCTCCCTCCCTCCCTCCCTCCCTCCCTGCCTGATTCCATTCTGGCTCTCCGGTCCTGGACAATCCGTGGCAGTCTTGTTCCCATTAGAAGGCCTCGCCCCAGGAACAGCACCACTGTGTTTTCTTGGGCCTCTTCGCTTTGGTCCCAGAAGCCTGACCCCTCCTTGGTCTGGGCAAAGTCTGGCCCCCAGTGAGTGTGCCACAGGCCAGGAGAGGGCAGCTTGGTGAATGCCTGCCCTCTGCCCCTTGGATGGCGCAGGAGGGGGGAGAAGGGGCTGGGAGGGGGGGGAGAGAAACCCTTTGTCCTCTCAGAATGGTTGGCAGCAGCGGCCTAGACGATGGCTGTCAGGAACAGCAAGGGTGGCTGAAGATGATGTGCACAGCACATTTGCGTGTGTGCGTGAGAGAGAGAGAGAGAGAGAGAGACAGGGAGGAAGGAGGGATCTATGGATGAGACAGCAGATAGGGTAAAGTGGGGGAGGGTGAATAGGGGACAGGAAAGAAGATGCGTAAGAACAAGCTCATGCTTGTTGGGGCTCAGCCCCTGAACCTGTTTTCTGTACCATAAGAACCTCAGAAGAGCCCTGCTGGGTCAGACCAGGGAGGGTCCCTCTAGTCCAGCATCCCGTCTCACACAGTGGCCAGCCAGTTCCCCTGGAGGGCCAGCAACAGGGCAGAGAGGCTGAGGTTTTCATAAGAAGATAAGAAGAGCCCTGCTGGATCAGACCACGAATCTATCTAGTCCAGCATCCTGTCTCACACAGCAGCCAACCAATTCCTTTAGATGGCTAACAACATGGCATAGAGGCCGAGGCCTTCCCCTTATGTTGCCTCCTGGCTCTGGGATTCAGAGGTTTAGTGCCTCTGAATATGGAGGTTCCCCTCAATCTCTGTGGCTAGTAGCCACTGACAGACTTATTCTCCATGAATCTATCTAGTTCCCCTTTAAAGTGGTTTATTCCCATGCCCATCCCTCCATCCTCTGGCAGCAGATTTCACATTTTAATCACTCTCTGTGTAAAGCAGTATTTCCTTTTGTCGGTCCTGAACCTCCTGCCCATCAGCTTCATTGGATGCTCTCGAGTTCTAGTATTTTGGGAGAGGGAGAAAATTTCTTTTTGTCAACTTTCTCCATTCCATGCATAATTGTATACACCTCTACTATATCTCTACTTCAGAGAGAGCCAGTTTGGTGTTGTGGTTAAATCCGCGGACTCTAATCTGGGAGAACCAGGTTTGATTTCCCGCTCCTTCACATGCAGCTGCTGCTTGTGTGACCTTGGGTCAGTCACAGGTTTTTTCAGATCAGTTCTTGAAAGAGCTCTCTCAGCCCCACCTACCCCACAGGCTGTCTGTTGTGGGGGAGGGGAAGGGAAAAGGATTGTAAACTGCTCTGAGACTCCTTTGGGTAGTGAAGGGCGGGGTATAAATCCAATCTCTTCTTCTTCATCATCTCTTTCCTAAACTGAAAAGTCCCAGACTCCTCAGCCTTTCCTTATGGGGAAGGGGGCCCAACCCCTGAATCATCTTGGTTGCCCTCCTCTGTACTTTTCCCCACTCTGCAGTGTCCTTTTGGAGGTATGGTGACCAGAACTGTACATTCAAGATACGGTGACCAGAACAGTTGCATCCCAGCCCAGCAGCTGAGAAGTGATAAAAAGGACCCGGTGCCTCTGAGCATGGACAGAGTGCTTCCCCCACAGCTACCTCCTCCCGGTGGCACATCTTCCAAGCAACTGCAGGGAGGAGGGAGGGAGGGGTGCACAGAACGGGGAAGGGGGAAGGTTAAGGGGGAGAGAGGGGTCAGCTTTCCAGAATGTGGGTGCCACTTCAATATGCATCCTTGTGGGAGGGATTGTCCAGGCGCTCCCCAGTTTCTCCTCACGCCCCCATCCTTCCCACTTCTCCCTCCCCCTTCTTTGTTTCGCCTCTACTGTTTAAACCAGTCAATTCACTTTAAAATCCTAATGAAAATCAAATGGGGTGGGGGAGGGAGGAATGTGGGAACCTCTTCCCCAGCTCCATTATCGTGGACCAGCCATGGTTACTGTGATGGAGAAGCACTCTGAACATGCTCAGGAGCACCCTGCAGCCCTACTTTCCGACTGGTGGTGGCATTAAGAACAGGTTTCAGGCCTTCCTCCTTTTCTCATTCTGGCCAAAATACCTTTCAGGAGGGATCTTTTCTCCCCGTATGTACTGACATTTTTAAAGAGATCTTTTTAATGCCAATTAAATGGTTTTTGCGGGAAATTTGGCAGAAGGGGACAGGCCTCTTGAAGGGAGGGGAGGGCTGCTTCTCAGGGACATTTTGCTCTCATTAACATTATGGCTTCTTTGGCTTATGTCACCTCACGATTCTGGGACGGGAACCCAGTTATCCTGGAGAGGAAACCCCCCCCCCCCAAGCTCCCAGGCCCTTTCAAAACCGCCTGCCTGGAATCAGGCACCGTGCAGTGCCACCTTGTGGCATGTACTTCTTACTGCACCCCAAATGTTGGGGGGAAAGAATGGGGTTCCAGCGTGGGACCAGGAGCTCCGTTTGCACACAATTTTGCCTGTTGAATATCAAACCTAGGAAGAGGGAAGGGCTGAGAACGACAGCTGACTTGGGGAATGGGTTAAACATCTGAATGCACTCATACTTCTTTACACAAGGACTGATTAAAATCTCGCATTCGCTGCCAGAGGATGCAGTGATGGCCACAGGCAACGATGGCTTTAAAGGGGGACTAGACAGGTTCACAAAGGAGAGGTCCATCAGTGGCTACCAGCCAAGGTGACTAAAGGGGAGCTCCACCTTCAGAGGCAGTCAGCCTTTGAATCCCAGAGCCAGGAGGCAGCATCAGGGGAAGGCCTTGGCCTCTCTGCCCTTTTGTTGGTCCTCCAGAGGAACTAATTTGGCCCCTGTGTGAGACGGGATGCTGGACTAGAGGGACTCTGACTGGTCTGACCCAGCAGGGCTCTTCTGGTGTTCTTATCAGGGGAAGGCCTCGGCCTCTCTGCCCTGTGGCTGGCCCTCCAGAGGAACTGGCTGGCTCCTGTGTGAGACAAGAGGCTGGACTAGATGGACGCTCACTGGCCTGATCCAGCAGGGCTCTTCGGATGTTAACATTCTCTCCGATTCTTCAACTTTTCTCCCTCTCTTTTCTGCACTTCCATTTGTTCTGTTGTTGCTGTATATTGCTGTCAACTTACAGGTCAGTTATGGCCACCCTGCAGAGGTTTCAAGGCAAGAGACGAGCAGCGGTGGTTGGCCCTTGCCTGCCTCTGCGTAGAGACCCTGGACTTCCTGGGTGGTCTCCCATCCAAATACTGACCAAGGCCGACCCTACTTAGGTTCTGAGATCTGACACATTCAGGTTAGCCTGGGCCATCCAGGGCGGGGCAGGTTCTTACATACAACAACTTAAAAATACATCCTGCTTTTCAGCCTAAGGAAAGACACCCCCCTACCCACACTGCAGCCTGTATGGGTCTCCTGATGGGGCAAATAGCAGCCCCCGGGGGCCATTGGAGATGGGCAGGACAGTGTAGAGGGAGGATTAGATCCCGCACGTCTACACTGCAGCCCCAGTCCAAATTGGAGAGCCCCCCCCCTTTATAAAAGCCATTTGGGAGAGCCCTCTGGACTTCTGCTGGTGTCTCTTCCTGGTCTCCCCTCCTCCTGCATGCCCCGTGCAATCCGCCTCTGGCACGGGGGATTCCTGGGACCCGGTCAAGTCTCCGCGCTTCTGCCTTAAGGTCAGGGCAAAGTTAACTCCCTTCTCTTTCCTCACTCCAGGCTCACTTCACCGCCGAGTGCCGTTTCAAGGAGTGTGTCTTTGAAAACTATTACGTGATGTATTCCTCCACCCTGTACCGGCAGCGGGAGTCGGGACGGTCGTGGTATTTGGGCATCAACAAAGACGGGCAGGTGATGAAGGGAAACCGAGTCAAGAAGACCAAAGCTGCCGCCCACTTTCTCCCCAAACTGCTGGAAGGTGAGCATTGGGGAAGCCTCTTGGGCCCCAGGCCCCATAGATACAAAGTGCCCCCTTGCGCAGTTCCTCATGTGCAGGTGCTCTCTTGCAGAGCCACTATTCTGAAAGCAACCTCTTGCACAGCCCTGTGTCTTATTAGCAGCTCACATTGCCTTTCTTCTGGCCCTTCTTAATAACACTGTCTTGTGTACTCTTACACGACAACTTGTGTGCAGTGGCTCCTACCCTGTTTCCCTACTGGCCTTCTGGAAAATGTAGGGGATCCAAGAAACGTCATTTCCCGTGCAGTTAACACAAGATGGTGTCCTGGTTGGATTGAGCCCACAGACTAGGATTGCCATAGGGGGGGCAGGGCCCCCGATCCTGGTTTCATTGCCCCCTCTTCCTTCTTCCCTTCCTTCACAGTGGCTTTGTATCGTGAGCCGTCGCTGCACAACGTCCTTGAGTCCGTCCTGTCCAAGAAGGCAGAGGAGGAAGATACAGCTGCTCCCCCCATCAAAGAGATATCCAAGGCTGAAGCCACGTAGCCCTGAGGGTGGGGGGTGCGTCCTCTTTCTCCGCCCCCCCGCCTCTTCCTCTCGTGTGCGTCCCAGGCACACATCCCCCCCCCCCCACGGCCGCTCTTCTAGCCACCGTCTGAACAACAAATCCCATCACATTTCCTCTTTTATTTCTCAGGATGTGCGCCCCCCCCCCCCAATGTTTCTCTCTTGCATTCAACCACTGAGACTTTTAGGACAGTCTGCCAGGAGGGGAAGAATCACAGACTACGGACTTTTCTTCACTGTGGATGAGAAGAAACTGCAGAAAGAGAGTCTTCCATTTCAAGCCATAGGTGCAATATGGCCTCCAGTCTCCAGGGGGCAGCAGCCTCGTGATGCTGTGCAGGGGCAGCAGATGCCCGTCATCCAAACTGTGATAAATCCACTGCAGGCTTTCTGGCCAGTGTAGGGCAGAAGTTGTTGCATCTGTCAGGGATACAATTAACATAGCAAAATGATCTATTCCGTCTTCCATGCAAGCCAATCGTTGCAATTCGGTGCTTCCCTTCTGCTGCTCTGATGACTCGAGTTCTAATTCCACACCAGGAGAAAACAGGCTGGGAAGAGGAAAAGGCACGACTGCGCCAAGCCAGTGGGAAGCAAGGTCCTGTCTCTTGATCTACTGGGGGGGGGGGGGGAGAGAACTTCCCTTTCACAACTGATTTTTTAAAAGTAACCTGCAATACTGTTTTCAGTCACTGGGTGGTGACATTGTCCTGTTAGGAATTTGCAGGAGAGGGGGGGGAAAGATTTAGTCGCTGACTTTTTTAGATTTGTGGACAGCAGCAGTCATAAACAATGTGAGATTCCTTGGGGAAAGGGGCAACGGATCCAGTATCGGTTTACTAGCTCAGGCATCGGAGGCAGTCCTCTCCTCTTGGTCATCTCAGGACCCAAAGGGAGGGTGTGGCCTTCCCAAAACTGCAATCACTTAATGTTCTGGTGGAGCGATTTTTAAAACTGGAATCTTTTTTCCTTCACCCACGGGAGGTCGAACTCTTTCCCGTCCTTTCTGCCGCAATAATAAAAGTGCAACACCAACGCAGGACAGTTGTGTTATAAATGAACGCCTTTTGTGCTGGATCACACCCTCTCCAGCGAGACTGCACTCCTGTTTTCAGCCACTGGGGGCCAACAGCTTGCTATTGGGAAGGAAGACGTTTCATAGGAAAAGCACCGCGTGCTGGGAGAACCCTGCCCTACAAAATGGAGTCTTACCCCTTTTGGCCACTGGATGGTGACATTGCATTCATGGGGGAGACACAACTTCCTAAAATGTGCCAGCTTCCACTGAACAAACCCATAGAACTACAGTACCCTTATTGGCCACTGAGTGGCGGAGTAGCAGGACATCTTGACGCCTATGTGCATGTCGCAATGATAACCCTGGTGTGCGGGACTGGGGGGGGGGACGATAGCCAATAACTCAGGGGAGGGTGCGTGCCATAAAACTCTGCACCCCTCCCCCACCCCCCTGCCACATCCCAGAATGCCCTGCTCTGCCATATACCAATCTGTATAGTATTTCTACAGGCAATAAATTTAACAGGGTGGGAGGGGAAGCCGATGCGAAACTGGACTTGGGAGGGACATCGTCTTAATGGGGGTGGGTCAGGGGAGCCTCCAGGAAAACCACAGAAACACTGGAGGGGGGAAACTGGGAAGAGGCCTTCCAGATTCTCCTCCTGTGTTGCCTCCTGTGTCTTCCAGAAACAGAACCGGGGGGGGGGGGCTGACATGCAGCCCCCTTCACACTACATACCCCCCATACTTTTCAGTTATGAGACTCACGAATAGACCACGCTCTAGTGCTGTGTTCCAGCACCATTCCTTGCCTCTGCTAGGAATCCTGGCCTCCTCCAGCAGGGATGGAGTGGCCACTCCCCTTTGAAGGGATTTCCCCATCGGCTAGGAGCCAGCAGAGGCAATGGCTCTGCGGGGGGGGGGGGGGGGGCTCCAAGTGTCACGGCCCTCAGACCCTTTAGTGAGAGCCAGTTTGGTGTCATGGTTAAGTGCGTGGACTCTAATCTGGGAGAACCAGGTTTGATTCCCCACTCCTCCACTTGCACCTGGCTGGATGACCTTGGGCAAGTCGTAGTTCTGGCACAGCTGTTCTCTCAAGGACAGCTCTGGAAAGAGCTCTCTCAGCCCCACCCACCTCCCAGGGTGTCTGTTGTGGGGAAGGGAAGGGAAAAGGAGACTGGAAGCCGCTCTGAGACTCCTTCGGGTAGTGAAGGGCGGGGTATAAATCCAATCCCCTCTTCTAGTGGCAGTAGTAACTGGGCGGGGTCAGCTGATGCACCCCCCCCCCCCCCCGGCATGGCTGCCAGTTTACAAGAGGAAGCAGTGGGTGAGCCAGTGCCAGTTGGTGGGCCTGCTCCCCTTGGCCTCCTCGACAGCCATTTCCCCGGTCCTCTAGCCTTCAGCAAGCCTGAGGCCCCCCTCCGGCAAGCCCAGGCATCCCGGCTGCCAGCTTTGCCCACCTTCTTGTCCACGCGGACTCTCCCCCCATATCCCCACGAGGCTCCACCCCAAAGGAACTTGGCAGTCCAAGTTCAGCGTTCCCCAACATGGTGCCCACGGGTGCCTGCCAGGACTTCCCTTGGCACCACCTGCTGGGCTTTTTAGAAAGCGGGTCGGACAGGCCTTGTCACTGGCCTCCCTCAGTCTAATGGGTAGGTTTCCCGGCGGAGGGCTGGGGAGCACCAGTTTGGTGTAGTGGTTAAAGAGCGGCAGACTCTAATCTGGGAGAACTGGGTTGGATTCCCCACTCCTTCATGTACAGCTGCTGGATGACCTTGGGCAAGCCGTAGTTCTGTCAGAGCTGTTCATGAAAAAGAGCAGTTTCTGTCAGAGCTCTCTCAGCCCCGCCTACCTCACAGGGTGTCTGTTGTGGGGAAGGGAAAGGAGACTGGAAGCCGCTCTGAGACTCCCTTGGGTAGTGAAGGGCAGGGTATAAATCCAATCTCCTCTTCTACCTGGGCTTTCTTTGGTCAGCATGTGGCTCCATACCCCTCTTCAGGGTTACCTTCTTCCCAGGAGGCATGAGGAAGGAAACCTCCAGAGGCAGCCATTTTGGGGTGATGCTCACCCACCCCTCTTAAGATGCCAAAGGGGGATGGTGCAGCAAGGAAAGGCAGAAAGCAACGCCCGGCCCCTCTGGAGTCACTCCCCTTTGGCTTTGGGCGCCAAATTACCTCATTTCCTGATCCAGGTATGGGTGGCAGGAGCCTGCACAGAGAAGGGAAGGGAGCGAGAGGCCGGCCATCGTGGGCACGGACTACCTATCTCGGCCTCCTCCTGGCAGGGGTGGCGCCAGCGAGAGCCAGAGCTGCCCTGTGGGGCAACAGTGCCACCCTCCCCCCCTTCCATTTAAAGTCCAGCAATTCACCCAATTTCTCCTTGTCAAATGGTTACAGGGTTCATGCGAACTCAGGAATTCTATGAGGTGTCTGCTGAGGTGAAACAACAGTGTCAGTCGGGTTGCCAATTCCAGGCTGGGGAATTCCTGGCAATTTGGGGGCAGGGCCTGGCAAGGGTGAGGTTTGGAAAGGGGAGGGATCTCAGCAAGGTATAAGGCAAAGTGTCCACTCTGCAAAGAAGCCATTTTTTCCAAAGGGACTGTTCTCCATCATCTGGGGATCAGTTGTAATTCCAGCAGATCTCCAGGCCCCACCTGGAGGTTGGCAACCCTAGTGCCGTTGAGGCAGGGTGGGTTTGGGGTTTTTTTTCAAGGTGCGGCCTGAGGGGGCCAATGTGCATAGAAAAGGCCAGCCAACAGGGATGCAGGGGTGTGGCTGGCTCCCTCTCAGGAAGATGCACACACCCGCCACCCTGCCCTCCGCTAAGTGGCAAAAGTCGGTATTTGAACTTTGTGTCGTGACCCTTCCTTGGCTCAGAAATGACCTGCCAGTCCCAACCATTTCCAAGGTGGGCTGGGAACTGCCCCAGTCACTCATTTTGGTCAGAAAAGCCACCAGACTCTGTTCTGATTCTGGGATATGCCACAGTTAACTTGTTACAGCCACGTGAGCCCACGTTAATGGCACGGATTGCCACCCTACTAGCCGACTCCTGGATGCAAAACCCAGGTGTGGAAGCTGAAGAAATTGGGAGTGTTTTTTTAAGAAGTATGCTTTAAGCTGAGCCACTATAATTCAAACTGGCTAACTCCAACGGAGACAAACAGAGGCGTGGTTGGCCATTGCCTGCCTCTGTGCAGCAACCCGGGACTTCCTCGGTGGTCTGCCCTCCAAGTACGAACCAGGACTGACTCTGCTTAGCTGCCAAGATCTGACCAGAGTAGGCCAGGCCAGGGTGCAGCTCAACTGGTGAAAAGTGCTATCAAGGGGTTTTCAAGGCAAGAAACCTTCAGAGGTGATTTGCCATGGCCTTCCTCTTTGTAGCGACTCCAGACTTCCTTGGTGGTCTCCCACCCAAGTATGGATCAGGGCAGACCCTGCTTCACTTCCACTCTCTGACAAGATCGGGTTGGCCTGAGCCATTCAAGTCAGGGTGTGATTCAAATTGACCCTTCCAAATGCTATTTGGGCAGATTTTGACTCTGGGTGATGTTTCCGTCCCATTGGAAAGGATTTTAAATCTTGGAAGTTCATCCCCATTGGAAACAGAGTCCAGGGCGTCTTCCCGTCTTTAGACACCACAAATGTGGACCATTAAAAGATCCATCTTCTCCCCCACCTGAATCTCAACTGATTATTGGGGGGGGGACCCTCAAGTTTTAGCCATGGCATTTGTGGCATTCACTAGCCCAATCTTGACCCCCCCCCCCATGAACACTACCGACTTAGGGCAGGGTGTGTGTGTGTGTGTGTGTGCATGCATGTTCCGACTGCACTAAAGCAGCTGGTGGAAAAGGTTGCGGGTTCAAAAATCTAACCTCGTCTCCCCTTTTTTATGTACTTACAAAAGGCTGTGTATTCTATCTTACTCTGTATATCTCTCCTCGATGCCTCAGCCCAGGATCTGTGGGAGGGGGGCACATCAGCTCTGCCCCACACCCCTCTCCCCTTCTTGGCATTTCCTGCCCCTGTGCCTGGTCCCCATAGTCTCTTCCTTGCCTCATGCCCCCCCCCCCCAATCTTCCCTTCCCCGCTCCCTTTCCTACCTCCTTCCTGTCTTCTCTAGAGGATGCCAGGTGCAAATTGGTAAAACTTGAAACCTTCAAGGCGTTCGTTCATTTAAAATACAAACCAAGGACCCAGAATAAAACTTTGTTGGTCTTCAAGGTGCCACCAGACTCAAACTTTGTTCTGTTCCTTCAGACGAACGTGGCAACCCCACCGGGATCTATATTCATTTAAAATGGTTTGGATCTTTCCCTGCCCCTGGGTTGCAGTGCATTTGAAATTCCTACCCCTCAGATGTTATTTTAAATCTGGGATTTCAGAGGGCTTTATTTCCAAATATATATTTTAAAAATCAGAAATACAGGATTTCATGTTTGCCTTGTTTTAGTTTCAGAACAGTCGTGTTTACATTTTGCAAATTCCCAGAGTGGAACTTAAAGCAGGAAAATGGTTAAAAAAATTCAGTCCATTATCAGACCCAATTCGGCAAAGATTCGGATTCCCCCCATCCCCCCCCCCCCACCCTTTGGAGCTCAAAGAGCAATCTGAGAGCTTCAGACTCTTGCACAGAAATGTCACCTTGCAGGATCGGAAAAGGTCTGTTTCGAATGGACTACCTTCCAGGGCTGGTGTCCTTTAACACCCACCCACCCCTCCTCTGCCTTCTCCCCTTTACCAGCACAGAAAGCAATAATCCCTGGAGCCTCTCCTCTGGCCTTTGGCTCCCTGCATGAGAAGAAACGGTTCCCTCTCAGCAATAACAACCCCCACCTTCCTGAACCTGAGGCTAAGGACCCTTCAAGCCCCGTCCCCCTCAGTCCTGCATTCTGGAAATAAACAACATTTCTATTATTCTACATGGCTTGTTTTGGTGGTTATCTGCAGGGTGAATGGGTGGGTGCGGGGCTCCAGATCCAGGAATCCACTTCCAGGATTTAGGTTCTTCAACTCCTTTCCTGATTCTTCCCACAAATGACCAAATCCAGGTCTTCCCTGAAGCCCTTGAGCAAATAAGAGGGCTGGAATCTGTTTGCATGGTGGGGCTGTGGTCCCCACACATCATTCCCCCCCATTCTGAGTCCCCACACGCCTGACCCATCTGGAGGACAGACCCTGTCCCCTTCCCTCCCTCTGAGGCAAGGATTTCACCTCCGTTTCTCCTTCACTGAGGGAGCAGCCCTGGTAGCCTGTCGTCTTCTCTTTTGAGTCGCCCTTGTCAGGAATACCTGAGGGCTATTTTCTCCGCCCAGGGCCTGAGGGAAGGGTCAGGGTCTCCCTTTCCCTACAACGAGGTGGCCAAACTTGCGTAATGTAAGAGCCACATAGAACAAACGTCAGCTGTTTGAGAGCCGCAGGACATAAACAAATTTTTATTGGAAAATATGCAGATTTGCTTTTTATTAACATTAAATGAGACTGCCAAAAATAAAAAAAACAAAAGGGGTAAAAATATTGTCAATGATATTTATTTGTCATGTTGGTAGGTTGGGGGGGGGCTTTTAGAACACATTTAAGGTTTTTTTCTCTGCTCCCCCCTGCCTCAAGCCTACCCAGGAAGGGGAACACTGTCTGGGGAAGGGAAGACCGATTCGGGAAGCCTGCCTCCCCTTCACTTCCCCAGCTGCCCTGCCGGGAGCCGCACAATGTGTGTGAAAGAGCCGCATGTGGCTCCCGAGCCACAGGTTGGCCACCCCTGCTCTAAAAGGACAGATAATGGCACTTAAGATGCTTTTAAAATCCAAACACAACAGAAGGTTTCCTTTTACATCAAGGGGGAAAAGGTCAGGTGAAGTTGGGTTGGAAATACAGAGGTAACATAGTAGAAACCCAAATTCTTATTCTCATATTTCAGGCTAACGAGAGTTTCTTGAACTACACACTGCTACTATGGCTCCTTGTTTTGGTTCCTGGGTTTTCCCCTAAACCATTTCACTTTATTTGTATAACAGCAGACTCTGCGGGTGCCCAGAAGGCCAGTACCCTCTTCCCAGGACCAAAGCCCCTTCTCTTGGAACACCAGCAAATCTTCTTGAGACTGTTCACTGTCTTTCAAAGTCTCCGCAAGCCATTTCCCACCCCACCAGACCACAGAATCTCTTTCCCTCTTTGACTGGGGAGGGCTCCTCCTTCTCTCCCTAGAAGACTTAGCCCCTTTTCCTTTTGGCCTGAATGGGAGATGTCTTGTGCTACATAAACCTCCTGGCCAAACTCCCCCCCCCCCCATTTCGCTGTCTCTGTTCAAAACTGCCCTCAGCTAATGTGGAGTTAAGACTGGGTTCAGTCAAGGGTGAATTCTGACTTTGTCAGCACTAAGCCCTTTCCCTGTAAGGGCTAGTCTAAGACAGCCCCCCCCCCCCATACACACACACACACACAGACATGTCTTGTCACGGTCAAGGCAGGAACTTGACCCCCTTCCTTCTCAGCATCCAGCTCTCACCAGACTTTCTTTTGCTCAGTTGATGCCGACCAATCAGATTGCCCAGAGCAGCCTGTCACTCAAGGCCCTCCTGTAGTTTTATCTGCAGCACTTTTAAGCCTCTTCCACAAGTGCCATCTGTCCATCACACCCTGCCTTCTCTGACCGGGGGGGGGGGGGAGACGGGAAAGCCCTGAATTCCGTCAGTACTGGGGATCTCCAGAAAGGAGTGCCCCTCCCACCGCATCTCCCCAAGTGTGGTTGGCCTTGGATGGAATTTATTGGTTTACTTTATTTGTACCCTGTCCCCCCCCCCCAAAAAGCAGCTTACATCATTCTCCATTTTCTCCTCACAACAACCCTGTGAGGTAGGAGAGGGTGAGGGCGTGTAACTGGCCCAAGGTCACCCAGCGAGCTTCCACGGCAGAGTGGGGATTTGAACTTGGGTCTCCCAGTTCCCAGTCCAGCGCTCCCGACTGCTACACCATGCTGGCTCCGGCCTCCAGAGTTGCTGCAAGTCCCGACAGAGTTATTTGCCCCCATAGATAACGAAGGCCTTCTACTCCAGCCACAAATGGCTCCACTTCCAGACTTTCACTATGTCCCACTGATGGTGTATCCCTTGCTCCAATGGCTCCGTTCCTGATCCCGGCTGGAGTTTGGCTACAGGGTTTTCCCACCTCCCCAAGGTGCTGCTGCTGCTGCTGCTGTGCCCGAGAGGTGCAGGGACCCAATCCAGCCCCATGTTCTGCCCCAAGGAGCCAGAAATGCTGCCTCGGTCGGGGGGGGGGGGCACAGCCACCAAGTGGGCAGTGCCCTCTTTCTGCAGGAGAGCTGGAGCCAAAGAGGGCTGGGGAGAACAGGTGGCCCAGCCGGAAGCTCTTCAGCAGCTGCGAAATGCCTTTGGGAACTCTAGACGGTTTCCTCTGACCAATCCCCTTCACACTGCCGCGGCCGGAGGGCTGCTGCCCCCAATGGGAAGGGCTCCTTGGGCCCAGGGAAAGGGGTGGTCTGTCTGTCTGTCTGTCTGTCTGTCCAGCAGCCTGCCGAGGACATGGCCCGCGGGGCAGCGCTTTGGGGGCTCCTGTGGGCCCTCTCCCTGGGAGGTAAGCGTTCCATTTATGTCGCCTGCCTGCTTCGGCCAAGGGCACCCGGGGGGGGGGGGGGCTGGGGAACGGGGGGGGGGGGGAGGGAAATGACGGCAATCATTCCGAAACCTTTTGTGCAGCCAGGCTTCCAGAAGTTTGCCGGACGCTGTGACATTTCTCTGACATGGCATGAATTGTACACCGTGTGGGTTACTTTTTGCCTCTTTTTAAAGAGCTTTTGTAGAACGTTAAACCGGAAACGTGTTGCTCTGGGGGCTGCAGGGCATAAAAGTGCCCCCCGGTTAGGGAGGCCAGCAGGCGGGTAGTAGGTGCCCTCCGACCCCCCCCCCCCCCCCCCAGGAGGCTCCGTCTCGCGTTCTCTCTCTCTAGCCGCGAGGGCTTCCGACGCAGAGGGGCATCTGCTGGAGGCGCTCTTCCAGAACTACAGCGCGTCCGTGCGCCCGGCCCGCGGCATCAGCGACAGGGTTCCTGTCCGGATCGGGATGTCCCTCTCTCAGCTCATCAGCGTGGTGAGTTCTGCTTTGGAGCCAGCGCCTCGAGGAGGCAGAGCCAGAAGTCCCCCCGGGCGGGGGGGGGGGGGAGGCGTGGCAGTGCCATGGCCAATCAGAGCCCAAGGCAGAACCGACGGCACAGCCTCCCTACCCCAGGAATTCCATGGGGGGGGGGGGCCTCGAGGAAATGCTCTCCAAAACAGGGTTCGACTCGGCAGCAGTGTTCCCTCCAAGCCGAGTTAGTGTGAGCTAGCTCACCGTGTTTTAGCCTCCAGCTCACACATTTTTGTCTCAGCTCAGGAAGGATCTGGCTCCAGAGCAAACTAATTCCTGCAGCAGCCCAGTCGCTCGCTCACAACTTTAATGCCGGTAGCTCACAAAGCAGAATTTTTGCTCACCAGACTCCCCAGCTTAGCGGGAGCATAAGGAATCTGAGGGTGGGGTGAGGACTCAGGTGCAGCGGCTCTAGGCTTTGGGTTAGGCGGCAAGAAGTAGTTAAAAGGCAGTGGCAGCAAAGACAACCGCTGGAGCTTGCCGCTGGCTATTGATAGCTGAGCAAGCTGGGGGACTGCTGAAAAGGCCTATGTGGCCTGGGACCTACCTACCTGAGGGACTGCCTCTCCCCACATGTTCCCCAGTGAGTGCTCCAATCGGGATCCCAAAGGCCGAAGGAGGGCCGAAGGAGGCCCGGCTGGCGGCTACAAGGGCCAGGGCTTTTTCGGTGGTGGCCCCACACTGGTGGAATGAGCTCCCGGATAACATCAGGGCCCTGCGGGACTTATTACAGTTCTGCAAGGCCTGCAAGACGGAGCTCTTCCACCAGGCTTTTGGGGCCACCCAGTTGTTACATCTTGGCCCTGGCCCAATTGAGAACCCACCAGCCTGAACGTTGCCTCACCGGTTATATTGTGTAATATCTGAGATGCTACCCCGATAAAAGAAGAAATGGCATCTTGTAGTGGGGTATGCTATTTGTCTGTTTTGTATTTTATATGTTTTAACGACACTGTATTTTAATGTATGTTGTTAGCCGCCCTGAGCCCTCTGGAAGGAGGGGAGGGCGGGATATAAGCCGAATTAATTAATTAATTAATTACATCCTTCTCTGTAGATGGCCCCTCACCCCGCAGGAATTTCCCCCCTCCCGTTTCCAGTTCTGGCCACTTCAAAATATTCTCTGTCCCCAAGAACCATTTCTGCTACCTGCTAGTGTGCAAGGGGCCGTGGAGACCCCTGAAGTTATTATGTGCACCACAAAGATCACCGCCCTGAGCTCTCGTTGGAATTTTTTTTTTTGCAGGATGAAAAAAATGAACAGCTGACAACCAAGGTCTATATGGATCTGGTGGGTAAAAATCATGACCTGTATCCCACCCCCACCCCTCCGGGCACGTCTCAGAAACACCTACATTGCCTTCCAGGCATTCACCATGCGGGAGAGGCCAGTTTAATTCTGGTTTGGTTCCGAGATAGCTTGCCAGCCGCGAGAAAAGATTCAAACCCTTCCCAACACAGAAGGCAACAGGGCTTATTCAGAAGGTCACTTCACACAGATCTGGTGCCTTTTTGTCCTTGACTGGGGGGGGGGGTATTTGAAGGGGGGCATGATTTAATCCCTCCTGTCTGTCCCCTCCAGGGATTTTCTAATAATATTCTCCTTGGGGTCACCAATTTTCAGGGAGGCAATGAAAGGCCTTGGGCCATGATTTATGGAGCTTAAGGGGCTCCAACGCAAATCCAACTATCTCTTTAAACACACACACACTTTTCTGGGCCTTGTTGGATTTTGCTAAAAAAAATTCTAGGCAGTTTTAGTTAAAGGCTTGGGGAAACCAAAAGATCTGAGTGGAGTTAATAGTGCAAAAAGGGACTGCAGTAGCTCAGAGGTTAAGATGCTGAGCTGCAGACTGAAAGATTGGTAGCTCGGCAGTTCGAGACCCAAGTGCCACATGATGGAGACTCTGGCACCAGCTCCTGCCAACCTAGTAGTTTGAAAGCAAGAAATTGCAAGTAGATAAACAGGTACCACTTCGGTGGGAACAGCATTGCATGTGCCTTGGTGTTTAGTCATGCTGGCCACATGACCACGGAGAAGTCTTTGGACAGTGCTGGTTCTTCGGCTTGGAAACAGAGATGAGCGCTGCCCCCTAGAGTCAGATTCGACTGACTTTTGAGCAAGGGAAACCTTTACCTTAAGAGTACAAAAACTGATTTTTGTTTGATGGGAAAATAGATGACTGGAGACACAGGTTTGAATTCTGCCTCTCCTTTGGGGTGGAGGCGCTGTCTTGCTACACCCCTTCTCAAGTGTGTGAAATGGGAACTAGAGCAACTATGTGGTCCGAGTGGTCATGAGTAGAGATGCAAGGCAGATGTGTGGCAGCTGGGGGTGAAGGTGGGCTGCGAACCCCGTCACTGCCTGAGTATCTGATATGAACTCACCTGACACACACACACCCCTCTCCTGGTCTGTCTCTCGTGGCCTCATCCCCGTGACTCCCGTGGCTCAAACCACCATCTGTTTCTCTCCTGGATTTCCAGACATGGACAGACTACCGCCTCACCTGGGATCCCGCAAGTTACGAGGGCATCACCTCCATCCGGATTTTTTCTGACAAAGTCTGGCTCCCAGATATAGTGCTCATGAACAAGTGAGTAGCTAGGAAGGCTGGGAGCTGTGGCAGGCTGTGGATACGCAGCTACTTCTGGGCTGGGCGGCAAGGGGGGGGGGTCCTATTTCCAAAAGGGATCCCTGATTAGTTGCTGCAGTCTCTGGGACCATCCCCAACATTTGCGATTACACCGTTCGGGCCACAAATTCGCCAGGCTCCCAGTTCGTAATGTTCCGCTTCCTTACGAATCAAGAGAATGTTTAACATAATTCTGCACAGGAGGTCAACAGCCTTCTCTGCCCCCACTCCTCCCCTCCAGCAACGACGGCGTGTTCGACATTGCTCTGATGGTGAACGTCTTGGTGAACCACGAGGGGGTCGTCCAGTGGCAGCCGCCCGCTCTTTATCGGAGTAGCTGCAGCATCCAGGTGGGCGTCTTGGCGTGACCAGCACTTGTCTGCCAGTCCTCGTGGCCATACCCCTTTCCTCCTCCTGTGCCACCCTTTGCCATGCCACGAGGCCTTGGCCCAGGCATTGCCAGCAGTGGTATAAATCCAAGATGCCCTGTCCCCCTCCCACGCCATCAGGAGCCTCTGTGGTGCATGGCACTTTCCATGTGGCACAACCCAATGACGATACGCACAAGGGCAAGACACAGTTTGTGGGACACTTGTTCCAACACTCAAAGGGCAACAGAAACTTTGCTTCGGAGGGTGGCCGCGTTGGTCTGCGGTTGAAGAGCTCGATTCGAGGCCAGAGACCAATGGGATATTCAGGGTATGAGCCCTCAAGGGTTCTTATTAATAATTACCCATGGTTCCTTTCTTTGGCCCTTCACTGAAATCTTCCTCTGCAGAAGGCACCAAAAGGATATTTTGAATGAGCAAAAAATGCATTCCCACTGTGGAGTGGGGAGGGTGTGGGGGGCGGGCTGCTTCCCCTCTGACCCCCTTTCTGTCTGGGGGTGGGGCAGGTCACCTACTTCCCCTTCGACTGGCAGAACTGCACCATGACCTTCCGCTCCTATACCTACGACGCCTCGGAGGTGACCCTCCTGCACCCACTGAAGGAGAGCGGGGAAGAGTTGAAGGAGATTGTCATCTATGAGAATACCTTTATTGGTGAGCCATAGCTGGGGGGGGGGGGGGAGGCGCATGGTGCGAGCTGGTGTCGCCGGTAGGGAAAGGGTGTCTCTCGTTCTGTTCTACAGGGATCCATGGCCTCGGGCCAGGGGCTCCTCACAATCGAGACGAGAGCACCTCTCGGCCTACCATGCATGTTGCAGAGCAGGCCATTCAGATGTCCCAAGAGGGAGCCCGCTCCCCTCCAAACTGGCCAGCAAAGCTAATGGCAGGGGTTGGCTTGTCCTTGACCTCCCCACCCGGCCAACATTGGCTGAGTCTGGGCAAAGTAATCCCCATGGCCCTTCCAGTTGGCTCACGGCCACCAGCAGGCAGCATTCTGGGAACTTTCCTGGGAACTGAGAGGGCTCATCTGCCACCGGCCGTGCCATGTGCTTTTCTGTCCTGAGTGGCCATGGCTGTCCCCTGCACATTTCGAATATCTCTTTCGGTGCAATGCTCCCTCTCAGCTGTGGAGTCTTGTGAGCAACAATCCCACTTTGTGAGCTCCTGGCATTATAGTTGTGGGCAAGCCATTTGGCTCCTGCATAAATTAGTTTGCTCTGGAGCCAGATCCTTCCTGAGCCGAGATGAAAATGTGTGAGCTGGAGGCTAAAAAATGGTGAGCTAGCTCACACTCACTCAGCTTAGAGGGAACACTGTGCACCCAACCTGTCCAAACTCTCTCTCAAACACTTAAAGGAATCATAACAACAGGAGAAGTGTCTGATGTTCTCCATTTGCGCGCTCCCTTTCACGAGCCTCACCCCCTTCCCTTGGTTGCCAGCCTCCTGCTGGGGCCTGGAGATCTCCTGGAATTACAGTGACTTGGAAGATCGGTTCCTTTGGAGAAAATGGCCACTTTGCAGAGTGGGATCTGTGGCATTCTACCCACTGAGGTCCCTCCGCACCTCAGTCCCTGCCCTCCACAGGGCGCACCCCCAAATCTCCAGGAATTTCCCCGACCTGGAGTTGGCAACCCTACTTCTGGATATACACGCCAGCAACAAAATGGCCGCTGCCAAGATGGAGGGCGTGTGTGTGTGTGTGTGTGTGTCTTGTGTCAGAAGAAGCATGATTACTTCCTGGGCTTTCCTGGCCCTCTCTTCTCCCTTCAGACAATGGGCAGTGGGAGATCCGTCACAAACCAGCCCGCAAGAACACCCTCCCCGGAGACCCCCTGTACGAGGACATCACCTTCCACCTCATCATCTGCCGCAAGCCCCTCTTCTACCTCATCAACGTCATCATCCCTTGCGTCTTGATCACCATCCTGGCCATCTTCGTCTTCTACCTCCCTCCGGACGCAGGTGGGCCCCCCTCTCAGCTCCTCCGAGCCCCTCCTGTGAGGCGGAAGGGATTGTCAGATCAGGTCCAAACAGAAAAGTCCCTGAGTTTCATCACGCCGTCCTCTGCTCTCCCAAATTCCCCCGCTGGCCCTTCCTAGCGGACCAGATGCCCATCAGGCGTAGAGACACTTCCCCCCTATCTCAAGCCAGCAGGATCCCTGCAGCCAAACTCCCTTCCTTCCCCAGCTTTCGTCTCCCACAGAAGAGGCCCCCATCTGCCCATCAAGCTGTGCCTCGAAACAGCCTATCCAGCCTCCCAGAACAGTCTGTCCCTCCAGCCAGCAGAGCTGCGTATTGCTCTGCTTTGCCGCTCTCCTTGAAATATGCTTGGCCTGCTGGCGCTCTTGTCTGCACAGGGCTGACAGGTGGGACCAGTGGTGCAACCGTATCCATAAACAGGGACTGAGTCTGGCGCTTCATCCGTTAAGGTCAGTCTTGTCTACTCAGACTGGCAGCTGCTCTCCAGGGTCTCAGGCGGAGAGAGGTCTTTCCCATCATCTGCTGCCCGGTCCTTTAACTGAGATGCCAGGGATTGAACCTGGGAACCTGGGCATGCCAAGATGATGGGAGCCACGGCCCCTCCTGAAGCGGCCTTATACTGAATCAGACCATCGGTCCGTTAAAGTCAATTTGGCCTTCTCAGACTGGCAGAGGCTCTCCAGGGTCTCAGGCAGAGATGTCTTTCTCTGCCATTTTGGTGCAGTGGTTAAGTGTACGGACTCTAATCTGGGAGAACCGGGTTTGATTCCCCACTCCTCCACATACAGCTGCTGGATGACCTTGGGCAAGCCATAGTTCCAGCACAGCTGTTCTTGGAAAAGAGCAGTTTCTGTCAGAGCTCTCTCAGCCCCGCCTACCACCCAGGGTGTCTGTTGTGGGGAGGGGGAGGGAAAGGAGTTTGCAAGCTGCTCTGAAACTCCCTTGGGCAGTGAACGGTGGGGTATAAATCCAATCTCCTCCTCCTCCTCTTCTTCTTCATTACCTGCTACTTGACCCTGTTAATTGGAGATGCCAGGGATTGAACCTGGGGCCTTCAGCATGCCTAGCAGAGGCTCCTCCACTGACCCATTGCCCGCCCGCCCCCTGCAGCTTCAGATTTTATTTACTCATGGGGATCTCAGGTAGCAGGGCCCAGAAAGGCCTTTGAGTGCCAGAGACCCGGAGAGCCGCTGTCGGTCAGGGAAGACCAGACTGAGCAGGGATTTCCACCGCTTCCGTACAAGGCCCCTCCCCGTGGGAGGGGCCGCCTCTGATCCCAAGTTCACTCTCCACGTTCACAGCTGCTGGGAAGGGTTTTTACCTGGAGACTCAGAGGGGGGGCCCCAGTGGGCAGAGTGTGCACCAAGGATCCAGCAGGGTCGAAGACAGCTTGGTGTCTTCAGAGACAACCAAACAGCTCCGCTTCAGCCATGCACAGATCGCTCAAACCCACCTGGATGTGTGGAGGTCTACCTCTGAAGGCACGATGCAGCTGCCAGAGAATGTGCTCGGCCCTTCTGGCCCGCCAGCCCAGCCTCACCTGGGAAGGGATTCCATTTCTGGCCCAGGAGGTTTGTTCTGTGGCTGCAGTGTTCCCCTGTTCCTGAATTCCACTGGGATTAGGAGGAGTTCTAAAATTAACTCTGGAATGGGAGCTGACCCGGCTTGCTCCACCTTTCAGCCCCTTCCATTGTCTGTGTCACTCTCTCCCTCTCCCCGTGTAACTGGTGCACACGTGTGTGGTGGTGGTGGTCGAACCACACCCACCACGAGAGCAGTCAGAACATCCCAGAGGGTCACCATTCTTTGGGTCCAGGGTTCTGCTTCCTTAGAATGCGTGATATAGCAGGCAGGAAAAGGCCTGGGTGACGAGAAGTGACTGAGGGCCACAGCAAATGCAGCCTGCGCAGGACCCTGTCAGAATTCCTGCCACACGTGTGCATGCGGGGCTTCCCAGCCTCCCCCTGGGGCCTGGAGATCAGTGCTCCCCCTAAGCTGAGTTAGTGTGAGCCAGCTCACATTTTTTTAGCCTCTGGCTCACACACTTTTGCTCACAAGACTCCACAGCTTAGTGGGAGCACTGCCTATCAGCCCTCCTTCAGAAGGACTAGAAACCTGCTTTTGCCCGCTTGACACAGAAACCAGCCATCTGTCTGTCATCTCACCTAGTAATTAACTTTTTTGTATTTGTGAGTATTGTGTGTGTGTGTATATGTGTGCATGTGTAAGCAGTGTTCCCTCTAAGCTGAGTGAGTGTGAGCCAGCTCACAGTTTTTTAGCCTCCGGCTCACACATCTTTGTCTTAGCTCAGGGAGGATGGCTCCAGAGCAAACTAATTGATGCAGTAGCCAAATCACTCGCTCACAACTTTAATGCCAGGAGCTCACGAAGTGGAATTTTTGCTCACAGGACTCCACAGCTTAGAGGGAGCACTGCTGGAGATCCCCCAGAATTACAGCGGGTCCCCAGACTACGGAGAGCCCTCCCCCGGGAGAAAAGGGCTGTGTGGGAGGGGGGACTGGGGGGGCCTTGTTCTGTGCTGAGGTCGCTCCCCAGGCTCCGCCCTCCAATCTAGAATTTCCCAGCCTAGATTTGGCAACCCTGTTCTCGGTTCACTGAAAGGAACCCAGCCGCTGCGCCCTCTCTAGGATAGATTCACCCCCCCCCCAGACCTGCCCTGGTACAACAGAAGCATTGGAGGGGGGAGACCAAATTCCTCTTCCCTCCCAGACTGTGGCATCTCCAGCCCTTTCACAAAATGTGTTCAGACACCACAAAGCAGAGAGTGCCTCTGAACATGTGCAGGGTGATTCCTCCTCAAAATCAACCCACAGAGCTCGGATTTAGCAGGCAAAGCACACGGAGTCTGGTTTCTGGGCAATGGGCCTGCTGCAGAGGAAGTTCACCGCACACCCGGCCTGCGGGGCCTCCCCTCGCTGGGGATTTCAGTGGGCCTCGAGTGGGATTAACTTTCTCCAGACTGACTCCTCCGTCCTTTGACACCTGTGAACCAGCCATCCGTGTGCACAATTTAACTTCCTCTGCAGCAGACACCCACTTGTTAAGGCGTTCGGCTGTGGCTGTGTTCCTTTCCTCAGCGAGTGACCCTCCCTCCTTTCCCACCTCCCCTAGGGGAGAAGATGACTCTCTCCATCTTCGCCCTCCTCACCCTGACGGTGTTTCTCCTCCTGCTGGCTGACAAAGTCCCGGAGACGTCCTTGGCAGTGCCCATCATCGTCAAATACCTCATGTTCACCATGATCCTGGTCACCTTCTCCGTCATCCTCAGCGTGGTGGACCTGAACCTGCACCACCGCTCTCCCAACACCCATGAGATGCCCTTCTGGGTGAGGCAGGTAGGGGCGCCGTGCTCTCGAGGGGCACCAGGGACCACCAGCGGTCCACTGCGTTCCAGAGGAAGAGGAAATGGGGGCTGCCGTGGAGCCAGATCCGTCTTGCGTTGGTGGAGTTAGATCTGAGCATCCTTGACATTATATTGTTAGCCCTTTCCTTACCCACATGGCCGTTCGGGGTCACTGTTGTAGGCCCAGGCCACATGGTGGTGGTGGGCGCCATCAGATTGCGGCCGACATGGTAACCCGCGGCAGGCTGGCTGGGGAAGGGCAGGCATTTTAAACATGCCTGGGTTCCCTGCCTGATCTTCTCCAGGTGCCCCACAGTCGTGGGCCACCTGGAGAAGATCAGGCAGGGAACCCGGGAATGCTTGCGTGCCTGCCCTTTGTCAGGGGGTGTGGCAAATGCAAATTGTTATGCTAATGAGTTCCTGCACCTCTTTTTCTACTGAATGACCTCTGCTGCCTCTGGACTTCTTAGAGGTCTCCCATCCAAGTACGAACCAGGGCTGACCCTGCTTAGCTTCCGAGGTCTGATGCGATCAGGCTAGCCAGGTCCATCCAGGTCAGGGACTGGGTCACATACGCACAACAGACAAGAACCAGTTTGAAAGGGCTGTAAGTGTCATGGATATCTCAGGCAGACACCTGGAGAGCTGCGGTTTCCTGTTAAAGATCTCTAGTGCCTCCCAGACTTCCTCAGTTGAGAGCCGTGTCTACAATGGTGCACGTCAACCCATTTCAAGCCGGTGTAATAGATCTGACACTGGTTTCTACGTAAAGTTTCAAAGTGGCATCTTGGAAAGGGGGGGGGGGGCTACTTTAAAATCTGCAGGTTGAGAACAGGCGATTGGGAGTGACTTTGGGGCAATGCGGAATCAGGACTGGGCCGCCAACAAGTCAGCATCTTCTGGCGATACCTCTGAAGCCTCCCTTTCCCGCACCAACCAGTTCGGAAACTCATGTTTGCCCCAGCCGCTGTGACTTCTACAAAATCTTACTTGCCTCGTGGATTGTCTGAAAGTGGGCTGAACAAGTGCCGAAGGCCCCTGCCTGAGGCAACCAACCACCAAAGGCATGTGAAGACTCTCCCTTTCTGTCTCTGCTTCTAGATTTTCATCCACAAACTTCCTCGGTATTTGGGTCTGCGTCGTCCAAAGCCAGAACCCACCATCAAGCCCCTCCCCCTGCCTCCCAAACAGGAGCCCACGGTGAAAAGCAGCCGTCGCCTGGACGAGTATTTCCTCCGCACACCAGCCTGTGACTTCCTCTTCCCCAAGCCTAACAGGTAAGTCCCTGCCCAGGGGAGGGTGTCTGGGTGAAATTTCTGGAAAACTGTATGCCAGGAGACCCCAGCATGGCACCTTTTCTGGTGCCTGTCAAGTGTTTTCATTAAGTGGGCCGGGTTGGGCCAGGTGGGGCTTTTGCCCAGCAAGGCTTCTGATTGGCCACTGGAGATTTGGCAGCAGCTGCCACCACAGTCCAAAGACCTGAAGGTAAACTGGGGCAGGCCCATAGCTACAGTGGGGCCTCCCGGGGCCTGCCCCCCCCGACATCCTCCCAAGGCCCCCTGACTTTTGGGGAAAGGTGGGGGGGAGGCCATGTGCACTCACACTCCAGGCCATGAATCTGCAGCTTGGAGGGCAGGCTCCTGGCCCCCATTTCTCCCCCAAAGCAAAAGGGTCCCTTTAAATGTTTTGAGGGAGAATCGGAGAGGGAGGCTGCAAACTTCAGTGCCCCCTTACTTTTTAAAAGCCCCCCCATTTAAAAAATCCTGGCTACGGGCCTGAACTGGGGCAACCATTTTGTGGCTGGATGCACCTCCTGAGGCAGCCATTTTATGGCAGCCATCTTGTAGCTGTGCCCACCATGCTGCATCAGTACTCCAAAGATGCCCACAGGCTCAAAAAGGTTGGGGATCCCTGGTATACCCAGTGGGTGTGGAAATGGACGGGCTCTTTTGTCTTCTTTTACCATTTTTCAGGAGAAAAGCTGAAATGGGGTGGGAGGGGTGAACCATCTTGCAGTTTTTGTCATCTTCTGGGCATGGAACAGCAGTCACTGGGTGTGTGGAGAAGGAGGTATTTGTGAATTTCCTGCCTTGTGCAGGGAGTTGGACTAGATGATCCTCGAGGTCACTACCAACTCTGTGATTCTATGATTCTATTTCCTTGACAGCTGTTCATATCCTTTTCTTCAACAATCCGCCCCTTATTACCCTGCCTGCACTTTCCCAGTCCTTCCCTCCATTGGCTGAAATGCTGGTTGAACGCTCCATGGGCCAGGGATGGGTAGTCACCTGAGTGTTGGGTTCCAGGCTACAGCAGACCCAGGTTCAAATCCCCCACTCTGCCATGAAAGCTCACTGGATGACCTTGGGCCAGTCACTCCCTCTCAGCCTATATTGTGAAGATAAAATGGGAAAGGATGGACCAGGCATACTGCCCCTAGCTTCCTTAAAGAATGTTTAAAAGTTTAATAAACAGTTTAAAAGAATACACATAGCCTGTGCAAGCATCAGGCTGAGCATGGATATAAAGAAAAGGTGAAATCACACAGTTCTGTAAACCCTATACATATTCTAAAGGATGTTTAATTAGGATAAGCTACTAATTCTTAGAACTGCAGCCTTTAAAAGTGCATTACTTTATTTCTCAGCTATGTGACTTCTCCCATTGTCCCGACAACTGTACAAGATAGAGTCCCTAGGTAAAAGTTTAGTCCTTCATGGCTTGTACCCATATGTGGGAGAGGAACAAACAAAAGCAGTTTCTTTCTTGTGTCCTGAGAATGTATGATCTCTTCTTGGGAGTCCATCCCTCTCTGGGGTCAGTCATGATGTTTCTGACCCATAGTCTGTTTCCCGTTTCTTGTCTTTAGGTGTGACAATCTAGCAGAGGTGTTAGATGGTAGACCTTGTCTCACTCCAGCTAGAGCCATTTGCATAAATAAGTGTCGGAGTGTTCTGTGCTTGGGGTTTGATTATTCACACACACACACACAACATATTTCCTCTATGCCAGATATAGACATACATCAGGGCTCCAGAATGTGGACAGGCTGCAGTCTCAGTCACTGGACTCCAAACATGTTTCTTCACAGCCTGTATCCTCCCACACTGCTCATCCAACTTGGAAGCCTTCCTCCCACAGAAGAGGCACAGAAGGCAGTTCCTTTGACTGGAGAAAAGCTTCTATGGTGGCCATTTGCTTCTAGGCTCAGTGTTGCCCTCACTCTGAATGACTGACAGCTTTTCAGAAGAACCCCCAAAACGTTCATGCTTTTTTCATGGCAAACAACATTTTTCATTAAAAGTCCCCCCCCCCTTCTTTCAGCTTAGCCAGCCTCACTTGCCAAGAAAATATCCAGCTCTGATGGAGTCCAAGGGCCCTGCTTCTGTTGCTGGTGAACCCACGCCTTTTCTTTCCTTCCCAAGGTTTCAGCCAGAGGTGTTCTCCACGGATATGAAGAAATTCATTGAGGGCCCCAGCCACTGCCTGGCCCTCCCCCCAGAACTTAAGTCAGCCATGGACGCTGTCACGTATATCGCAGAGCAGCTGCAGGAGCAAGATGATTACGATGCAGTGAGTGGATGGGGGGGAGCAAGGGAGGGGAGGCAGCTGGTCCCACGGGGCTCTGGCACTGTCCTGACAGCCTTGGTTACAGGAGCAAGCAAGGAAATCCATGCTGAGGCAGCCTGACTATGAGATGGTTAAGAGTTTTTGAGCACCATTAAGGGAGGTCAGCCAGGGGTAACAGATCTAATGCACTGCGCACAAATGCACCGGGACGTTTTCTTGCATGAGCCCCATGGGAATGAATGGGGGATGCACACAACCACAGTTATCCCATTATTCCCAGTTGGGCATGGCCAGGAGACTCTTCCTGGAGATTTGTGGCATCTCTAGATCAGCCAAACCAACCTTGACCTGGTCCCAGTGTGTTCTTCCTTGTTGCCTGTCTCATCTTCCCTTTGTTTCCCTTTCCTCCCAGCTGAAGGAGGACTGGGAATATGTGGCCATTGTGGTGGACCGCCTTTTCTTCTGGACCTTCATCATCTTCACCACCGTTGGCACCCTCACCATCTTCCTGGACGCCAGCTTCCACCTGCCCCCCGACAACCCCTTCCCCTGAGTTCCTGGCCTTCTCCTCCACACTGGGAGGGGGACCCCCCCCTTGTGCCTTTCCAACAAGAAAGACCTCAAGATCCACCAGGAGCGAAACACGTCAGAGAGGACTCGGTTATTTTTAACATCTGCAGTCAACTCAAACTCTCCATGGCTCCCTTCAGATTTTAATCTGCATTCGAAATGAGCTGTGGAGTGATTGCTGGTTTTGGCTTTCCGGTTATAAGCACTGAATGGCCAGGATTATTGGGCCTCTGGACCCACAAAGTTCATGCTAGGTTACTCCAATGTGTTGGTCACTAGAAAGTTGGCACTAGCGTTCCAGGAAACCCCTCGAAGAATTCAAATAATGTATAAATAATTACATAACAATTTCTTTGATCATTGCATAAATTGGCAAGTATGTTGTTTTCCCTTACTTTTATGGAATTATAACCAGTGTTCCAGAATGATGTGAAACTACCCCAGTGGTCTTAAGTAAGCGTACTTCTGAATTACACCAGGGGTTGCTGAGGCATGACCATATTTACTCTCGATTTACTTAACCGATAGATTTTGATATACACTGTGGCGTACCAAAGAGGAGAATAAAAAAGACAGCTGTGCTCTACCCTTCTGGTGTCGTTTTATCTCACTGTTCTCTTAAGAAGCTCAGAGGAGAGCCAGTTTGGTGTAGTGGTTAAGTGCGCAGACTCTAATCTGGGAGAACCGGGTTTGATTCCCCACTCCTCCACTTGCAGCTGCTGGATGACCTTGGGCAAGCCATAGTTCTGGCACAGCTGTTCTTGAAAAAAAGCGGTTTCTGATAGAGCTCTCTCAGCCCCTCCTCCCTCCCAGGGTGTCTGTTGTGGGGAGGAGAAAGGGAAGGAGTTTGTGAGCCACTCTTAGACTTGTGTGGTGAAGGGCGAGGTATAAATCCAAACTCCTCCTCCTCTTCTTCTTCTTCTTCTTCTTCTTCAGAAAAGCATGAATGGTTCTGCCTTCCTTATTTTATCCTTACAACAACCTTGCAAAGTAGGTTAGGCTGAGAGGTGACTGGCCCAGGGTCATCCAGTGCGATTCATGGCAGAAGGACTGTGGCTCAGCGGTGGAACCTCTGCTCGGCATGCAGAAGTTCCCAGGTTCAATCCCAATATCTCCAGTTAAAAGGATCATGTTGTAGGTGACATGAAAGACCTCTGCCTGAGGCTCTGCCTGAGGCCCTGGAGAGCCACTGCCAGTCTGAATAGGGAATCCAGAACTTAATGGACCTGATGCAGTTTAGGGGAGCGTTCAGATGGGCAGCTAATCCCACCATTGGCC
The DNA here is from genome assembly GCA_029233225.1 of Lepidodactylus listeri. Taxonomy (NCBI): domain Eukaryota; kingdom Metazoa; phylum Chordata; class Lepidosauria; order Squamata; family Gekkonidae; genus Lepidodactylus; species Lepidodactylus listeri. The sequence continues at coordinate 55,254,356 of JARCFY010000018.1, forward strand.
CGGCTGTAATTTGATCTAGATCTTTTTTATCCAGCATTGCATGACCAGACAGCTCCCCCGTGAATCGCTCCACAGTGGATTGTCTAGATGGCAGCCACCTTAAGAAGCCATGCAGTCGACTTTTTTTTTTAAATCCTGTTTGCACATGCGCATATGTGCCTCACTGTCTACTTGTTTTTCCATGCATGTGCGGACTTAAATGGTAAAAGCACCGCCAGCGGTACCTTCCTCTAGGTACCATTTCAGTTAATAAAGTTGATAAAGTTCACGGGACCGTCAGAAACATAAAATTGTCCTGATCGTTTGATCGGAGCTCTGTGGACATCGCATGTTTAAGTAGTTATGCGCTCATTGCCAAGACTTTTTTTTTAGAATGGCGGCCGTTCAAGATGCTCTTGAGACCATCCCTATAGGCTGATTGTGTACTGGTGAAACAACCTGAGGGGGGAAAGTCCGCCATTGGCCCATCAGCCAGCTTAGGACCAGACTTTAACCACTATCTTTTAAGTACAGTTCCCTGATGGGGATCCACAGGCTGCTCACAGAAGCGGCACGATTCCCAGATGTTGCAGTCTGGATGTGCCCTTTAAACCCACCAGGCATTCGTGCGGCTCAAAAGAGCCGTATGAACACGACCTAGGAAAGCTTAATGTGAATCGTATAGAGTGGGGGGTTGAATCCTGGCCCCCCAGATTCCAACCTTAACCACTATGCCATACTGGTTGTGTTTTACGTGTTGACAGATTTACTTCTGATTTGCACCAAGGTGCCGAAGAAGGGAAGTTTGTAGGAATTTCTTGGCGGCTCCCCATAGTGATGCTGAAGAAATGAAAGAACGTCCTTCTAGGCAGGAAGAGAGGAGAACTTTTGGGGTGGGGCAATTAGGGCGGGAGAGGAGGAGAAAAGAGGCACCCTCCTTAGACTGGGGAGAAGCGCAATCCCTCTTTCATAACATGTCCGTTTGCTCTGATGAACAGCCCTGGCTGGTGCCCCCCCCCCCCCCGCAGAAGCACACAGAGAGAGGCCCCATGAAGTCCTGTGAATGGAGGACCCCTGTGCCTCTCTCAGGAATGTCCCCGCCCCTCTGTCGTTTTGCCGAACTTGAAGAAACAACAGCGAGGAGAACAGTTCAGGAGGGCATTTGCACAAAGGTAGCAGAACTCCAGTATAATGGATCAGCCCCGCCAACGTGACTTCTCTTAGGAATAAAGTTCTCCTACAGGGACTGTTCTGTTGCCTCAGACAACCGTTCTTCAATTACCAGCCCCAATGCATTATTTCGTTTTATTAAGAATCTTGCTGTGAGATTGAATTGTTGTACGTAAGGGATAAATGTTACCTGCATCGATCATTCTGTTGCCTTCAACGCTTTTTTGCTGGCTCGTGTTGTTTCTCCCGGTCTTCAGTCCCAGCCCCGCAGGGTTATTTTTGTTCTCTTCAGAAACTTTGCTGTTAGCCTGAACCCTTCTGTCATGTTTTGTACGCCACTCGCTGACTGACTGAATCATCTTCCTTGAACCAGTGATCTTCCCGGCCCCCCTGCCTCATCCCGTTTTACAAGGAACCCTCGCTGGTAGATTCAGGTGTTTTTGTAATTCCTTTTATCATTTTCTTGCTGGTTGTTTGTGTCCAGGAGGGGCCATGCAGGCCATCTGGTCCAGCCCCCTTCTCAATGCAGGGCCAGCCTAGAGCATCCCTGGAGCCAGGAGCTGCACTGTCCTTACCCAGGAGCCACAGGGCGCTCACTGGGGAACCTACAGCGCCAGCAAGATGGAAGCCCATTGGGACAGTTGCCGGGGCCCCGATTCAACCACAACCAACAGCTGCTAAGCCCCACCAGGAGGACAGGGGCCAGGAGGAGAGATGTAACAAGAGTAGCAACACAGTTCAATCACTGGTGCCCAGGTGGGTGTAGGGGTTAAGAGTAGGGGGGGGACTCTGGAGAACTGGGTCTGATTCCCCACTCCTCCTCCACATGAAGCCTGCTGGGAGACCTTGGGCCAGTCACGGTTCTCTCAGAACGCTCTCAGCCCCACGGGAACACACTAGGTACCTGCTGTGGGGAGAGGAAGGAAAGGCGATTGTAAGCCATTGGGGTCGAGAAAAGTGAGGTATAAAAACCGACTCTCCTTCGTCTTCTACTGCCCACAGCTGGCAGCAGTTCAGTCTGGCCAGGGGGAGGGTAAAGACTCCCCTGAGGTCTCACAAAACTTCAGCGGAGTGAACGGAGCATGTCTAGCCGGCAGCACGAGCCCCATAAGGGGCTTTGAAGAAAGGATGGCTGCCCGCAGGGCCTGACTCTGTCATGGGGGTGCCAGCCGCCACCTGAGGTCCTTCCCTTCCCCAAACCCAGGCTCCTCCCTCCCCCAAGCTCCAGGAATGTCCCAACCCGAAGTTGGCAACTGTCAGGGCTGGTGCTGACCTCACAGGATGTCAGGTCCCCTGTCATATTTTGGCTTTGTTACTGATTGCATTCACAGGTCCTCCAGTCGGGAGACTGGCAGCCGAGTTCCTCCCCCTCACTCCTTTCCCCTCCTATCCTGTTCTGCCATTTTCCTTTGCAGGCCCTGCTTATCGCTGTTGTTGCCAGTTAACCTTGAGCTGTTTCACTCTCTGCTCTTCCAGGTGTCTTTGTGTGGGAATGCAAGTAGTTTTGTACACAGGGGCGAAAGGGGGGAACTTAATTAGCTTGCGCGCCTTTTTCATGGGAATGCAACGGTTTGGGGATTTTCACGCTTCATGTTTTTACACTGATTGGTGCCTGTTGTTTCTCTTCTGTTTGAATACTGTATAATAAGTCCCAACCCCTATCCCCTGGTATCCCTAACAAAGTAAGTGTTCCTGAAAGACCATTAAGACAATAAAGGACTTTGTTTATCCACAAGGCCTGACTTATTGGCTCTCATCAGAAGTCTCACACAGGCTTGGGCTCGGGGGCTCTTTCAGGCCAGGTGAGGTGAGGAGTTTTAGCAATGAATATAAAATGCAACTGGACTGGGGTTAAAGATTATTCAGTAAACAGCCTTGGACGTTTCTGCAAAGCCCCCCTGCCCCCCCCCCCCGGCTGGGAGCACCCTCAGAGGTGGACTTTCCCCCCTATGGGCAATCTTTAACTTTGGAAACAGAAGGTGCCCTGAGCCTTAAGCCCTCCCAGGCAAAGCCTCCCCTTTCCTCTAACTGCAGACCTGCAGGGCCTGGAGATCTCCTGGAGTTACAACTGACCTCTAGACCACAGAGACCACTACCCTTTGGAGGAAATAGGTGGGCTTGGTGGAATTCTGCCCCACAGAGGCCCCTCCCCTCTCCAAACCCCACCTTCCTCAGTCCCCACCCCCAGATTTCCAGGAATTTCCTAGCCAGGAGCTGGCAACCCTCTGAAAGGCGCATGACACCAGCTCAGGAGATGGTTCTTCTTTATTTCAACACAGAGGGAGTTTGTGCATTGAATGAACCTCAGACTTCCCTCCCCAGAACGCTTCTCCTCCAAGATCCAGGGCCTCATTCTGTCTGGCAGCCTCCCCCGCCCCTGGAGCTGCTAGAATTTGCTCTGGGCGGCCATCCTGCGTAGCTGCGTCTCCTGGAATCGGAAGAGGTTCCAGCCATCTTTGACCGTCAGATCTTCACCACCATTATGCTCAAGGAATCTTATGTTCTCCGGCTTCTCCGAGGAGCTGTGCATTCGGATCTGGGAGCACCCTTTGTGCCAAGCGGCCTGCAGGGAGAAGGAGGAGGCAGCCCCCTGAAAAGCCTGCCAGTTTGGTGTAGTGGTTCAGTGCGTGGACTCTAATCTGGGAGAACTGGGTTTGATTCCCCACTCCTCCATTTGCCCCTGCTGGATGACCTTGGGCAAGCTGTAGTTCTGGAACAGTTGTTCTTGAAAAAGAGCAGTTTCTGTCAGAGCTCTCTCAGCCCCACCTACCTCGCAGGGTGTCTGCTGTGGGGAGGGGAAGGGAAAGGAGATTGTAAGCCACTCTGAGACTCCCTTGGGTAGTGAAGGGCGGGGTATAAATCCAATCTCCTCCTCCTCCTCCTCCTCCACTGCCTTGTGGGAAGACCCCAACATCAACAGTGGGCTAAAGGGAGGTTTGGCCTCCCTTTCCCATGGGGAGATCACCAAAGTGCCCTTTTATCCTCCCACCAAGGGTTTCCCCCTGGCTACCCCCCCATGCCACTCATCGAGTCAGGTGTGCAGGAAAGCTCCACCAGAGGGGAGCCCACAGTCAGCTCCAGAAATGTGGGGCACGTGGTGCCTTCATGCCCCAGATGTCAAAGCAGTGTGGGAAGAAGTTGTAGGAAGCATCTCCCACACCACAGCTGTCTTGTGGCAATCTGGTCCTTTGCTGCACCAGAAGATTAACCCCGGGGACTTTGGTGTGCCCAGCCAGTGCTGGCCACCCTCACCAAGTCTGCTGCAGTCCAAAGAAATAAGAATCCAGCAGCAGCCCCTCTTGAGTGGCAGCTGCTGGTGCAGAAGAGAGCCCTTTGCCACTTGCCCTCCCCACTTGCTGGCTCTTCCCCACTGAGAACAACGCAGGAGGTGTGATGTGGGAAGGGCCCACCAGCCTCTGAACAGGCCCAGTGAGACACACCTGGCCTGGATGCGGACTCACCTCTACCGCTGTGTTCAGGAGCATTTTCCCAATGTGCCTCCCTGGAAAAGAGAACCATTCTATACTATTTTTAGCCATTCTGGCCTCATGGGCAGAAGCTACTTCCAGGGCATCGGAGCAACGATTTCTGTGTTCAGGAGGGTGATGCCCAACCTGTGCCCAGCGCAGCCTGTTTGCCCTCTGCCCATACCTCTGAATTCGGGCATGACGTACATGTTGTCCATGTAAAGGTTTCTTCCTTTCCAGGTGCTGTAGGTGTGGACAGACAGGACGTATCCGATGAGAGTGTGGCCTGTGGAGAGCAAGTGATATGAGGAGGTGGCTGCTTACCCGACTCTGGAGTAGGCCAGAGGTGGGGTGATTACAGTTTGAACAACACAGAGGGCAGGCTTCAGAGCAGAAAAATCTAGAACGCTGTGTTTAACAAAGGGAGCTTTGACGCTCAAAAACTCATGCTCCAAAAATCTTGTTGGTCCGTAAGGTGCGACTGGACTCAAATTTAGCTAGTCTAGAACATAGGAGGAGAACACACGTCCCCCTTCCCCAGGAACTTCCCCTTCACTGGCAACCCTCAATTCTGTCCCCAGAGGCTTCCTGGGCATACTGTTTTTGGGGGAGAGTACTGCCCCCCCAATTGCTCTTCTTGTTTTGCAGAATGGGGGCCGACTGGCCATGCGGAGAGGAATCAGAGACCCTTCTGCAAGCCAGCTTTCACCCAGCAGGTGGCCCGAGGCCCTTCACATCTTTGTGGTGGCCCGAAATCCAGCTGGGTGCAGCTTCCCCTCCCACATGGAAGCTGTGTGGGCTCCGCTCCCCAGCCAGCCAGCCCCTGATTACCTTCCTTGCTCTTTTGCTGTGGGGGGACCTCGGCCACAAAACACTCAAATCTTGGTTGCTTCCCAAATCCAGCCTCCTTCAGCACTGGGGAGGAAAGAAGAAGGGGGGGGTTAGTTCAGAAGTCACAAACATCCCCCGTCCAGTTGACGGTAGGTGGGAAGAGTGCCGTGGGGAGAGTGGAGGGAAAGCACCAAGCAACTCTGGGTTGCCAGCTGTTTACCCAACCGCTGCTTGAACAGCCTCTCAATCAGGAGAGAAAGTGATCTTGCTCATCCTCCAAAACTTGGCCCTCTGTGCAGTGTAAGGTCGGGCAGCAGGCCAGGAAAGGTGCCAGCCAGCCCTGTGCAGGAGGATCCGCGCAGAAGTCCAAATATGGGAGACTCAACCCCTCTCCAGTCCTGGCAAAAGGTTCACATGGGCCCAAAGGCACCCACCCTGGAAGGCCCCCTACCTTCCACGTTGGTTCTGATCCCGTTCAGGGGAACCTTGTAAATGACCGCAATCTCCTGCAAAGCAAAGACGGCCAAGGCTCAGGGTGAAAATTTGCAGGAACAACAACACCCCCCACTTCCAAACCGTACAACCCCTCAGCCTCAAAGTGCCTGCTGTGGTTGCCAAGGGTTCTGGTTTTCTGGGCCAAGAATGCGGTTCTTACTCAAGGCCAGCCCAGAAGATTTTGGCACTCTTTGTCCGAATCAACGGGAGCCCCGAATCTTGCAGAACTTCTCCTGCAGACCCTGTTCCTTCTAGGAGAAAATCTTCCCAGACAGAGCTTGTGGCAGGCCCGCACAGCTAGTCTCTCTCCTGGTCGGTTCCCATCACAGCCCCCTTATCCTGGCTCAGTCGGTTTATTCCACAGTGGCAAAAGGGAGACGGGCCACGAATCCCGGGCTCTCACTCCCGCACTAGCCTCCGACCTTGCTTTCCCAAACACACCCCTCCTTCCTCTCACCTTAATTAAACGCATAATGTCTGGGAGATCTTTGGGGGTACAGGGGCGCACCACACAAGCCATGGCTGCCCGGCCTCCTACTGCTTCTCTGCCTGCCAGGCTCCCTTCAGTCTTCTTAAGGCCCGGAGGATTGCGTAAGCCATGCAGGTTGCTCTTGGCCTCAGTGACCTCTTTGGGGGTGAGGCCAAGAGAGCTTAATAATTAAAGAAGTGTCCGGGAGGGAGGGAGCTGGCATCTTCAGTCATATGGTCTCAGGACCAAGTAGCTAAGACAGCCCAATCTGGGTTAGAAAATTCCTGGAGATTTTGGGGATGGACCCTGGGAAGGTCAGAGCTTGAGGGGGGAGAGGAACCACTGACTCCACCCTCCAAAGCAGCTATTTTCTCCAGAGGAACTGCCCTCTGTAGTCTAGAGGTCAGTTGTAATTCTGGGGCACCTCTAGGCCCCACCTCTCCACTCTTTTTCCCAGAGCAAATGTCCAATTTTTCCAGAGCAGCTATTTTTCACTTGAGGGATAAATCACACACAACCACAAAGTACAATGTGGTGGGAAGGAATTGTGTTATGCTTCCTCTTTTAAATGGCTTGCTTTATGTCGTCTGGACTGTAGATGGGGGAAGTAAACTGCTCTTGGGGACCGTGACTTAATGGTGGCAGCATCCATAGCCTTGGGAAAAGGGATTTGGATCAGGTCGGGATGCTGGAGGGGGGCTCAGGTTGTTACTAGTCACAGTAGAGGAAACAGAGGGGTAGAAGGTGGGTGCAAACCCTCAACTCATAAAAACTGTTGTAGTACTGGGTAACTTCAACCGGTCATGGGAGGATACCTGACTTTGTAAAAAAAACCCACCTTTTTGTCTCATTGGTGTGATTTGAGGACACATTTGCTCTGCAATGTAAGGGTAGGAAGTGGGCCTGATCCAAGTTGCCCCCTTTCCCCTCATTTTACAATATCAGATTACCCACATCATGTGTGGACATTGACCTGGACACCCTGATGACCTGCTACCAATCCGAGGAGTGGGCAAGGAATGGGACCAGAGAGACCTGACACAGCTGGGGGTACCAAGGAGGAGGCTGCACCACAGCTATAGAGCAAAGGCATGAAGGCTTAGACCCATAACCTGTTTCCTCTGATGGTTCGTTAGCAAAATATCCTTACTGCCTTCAAAAAGCTTAAGTCAAAGAGTTCCAAGACTGTTCCTGGGTTGGTTTACTCTGCTGGCTCCCTCCCTGCTTCTGGATCACACCATTTCCCTCCTTCCCTGCTGACCACAGTCACCTTCTCCACGCCCCGCAGGTGCAGCCAAGCAGACAACGGACACAGGAGTCCTCAGAGAGGGGTCAGAGTCCTCCGGCCCGGCAGCAGAGTGGAAGCGAGAAGGCGCCCTGGAGCCATGAGCTACATCATCCGCCCCTGGGCCCTAAAAGACCTCAAGGCCATCATGCGGCTCATTAGGGTGAGAAGCTGGGGGGGGGGGCGTTAGACCCCCAAAAAAAACACTGAAGTCAGGGAGGGCAGAGGAGGCTGAAAGGCAGACCAATAGATGAGTTTGCCCCAGCCTCCAGATTCTGCCATGTTTTTGGTCTGAGTGAGTGGCAAACTCAGGGGCTGGGGGCAGTAAGATTGGTTAGAGGGTTGAAATCTCTGTTTCTGCTACAAAGCTCACTGTGTGACTCACTCAGCCTAACCCAACTCACAGGGTCATTGGGAGAATAAAATAGGATGATGGCATAAGGCATTCTGGAGGGGTTAGCTCCTTGGAGGAAGGGTGGAATAAAAATTTGCTGGCCAGGCAGACATTTATTTGGGTGGGGTAAGAGGATGCCTGCTTCGTAGGGCCTTTTTGGTTCTCTGGAAGACATTCCCTGAAGATCTGAAAGACAGTTGAAGATTAGTGCTTTTTGTTAGGCGAGTCCTTTTCAGTCACCTGTGTAACAATGCCATCTAGCCCTTGCTGGCTTTAAGGGTACGCAGGTAAGATCTGAACTCTGTCATCCCCCCCCAACAGTTTTCTGAATGGTGGGGAAGGGGTTGGTCCCTCTGATGCCAGTGAGGGACTCCTGGAAATCCATTTTCCCAGGGACTCTGGGGCAACTCCTCAGATGCTGAAGCATCAATGTATCCCGTCTTGATCTGTTTCAGGAATCGGCTTCTCTTCACAAAGCCCTGGACCAGGTGAAAACCACCCCAGAGAGTAAGGAAGGGGGCTATATATCACGTCATCACCATTTCTCAATCAGACTGTGGCTGTTTTAGTGTTTGTTGTGACTAGTAAAGCGTGGAGAAAAGGGCAACTAGAATGACAAAAGGGCTGGAACGCTTTCCCTATGAAGAAAGGTTGAAGCGCTTGGGGCTCTTTCGCTTGGAGAAACGACAGCTGAGGGGGGACAAAATTGTAGATGGGATAGAGCAGGTTGAGAAAGAAATATTTTTCTCCCTTTCTCACAATACAAGAACTCGTGGGCACTCCATGAAATTGCAGAGCAGTTGCGTTAGAAAGGTATAGATAGGAACTCTCGATCTGGGGCAAGTGATGCCCTGTATTCTTGATGCTTGGTGGGGGGCAACAGTGGGAGGGCTTCTAGTGTCCTGGCCCCACTGGGGGACCTCCTGAGGGCACCTGGTGCTTTTGGCCACTGTGTGACACAGAGTGTCGGACTGGATGGGCCACTGGCCTGATTTAACATTGGCTTCTCTTATGTTCTTATATGGAGCAGAGGTCCATCAGTGGCTGTTAGCCACAAGGTCTAGATAAGAGCTCTCGGTCTGGGGCAGATGATGCTCTGTATTCTTGGTGCTTGACCGGGGGGGGGGGGCAACAGTGGGAGGGCTTCTAGTGTCCTGGCCCCATTGGGGGACCTCCTGAGGGCACCTGGTGCTTTTGGCCACTGTGTGACACAGAGTGTTGGACTGGAGGGGCCACTGCCCTGATCCAACATTGGCTTCTCTTATGCTCTTAAGAAAGCCCAGGGGTCCTGGATCCCTTCCCACCCCTACAAGCCCATTTTTCTCCCTCCAGGAGGACCTCCAGACCCCCCAACCAGACTCTGCTCTCTTTCCCATCCTGGATTATGTTTTCCTGAACTCAGAAGCTTGGGCAAAGCAGAGCAGCTGCGTTTCCTCCTCTCCTGTAAATGTTTGACATGGGGGCGGGTGTGGTGGCCCATCCGCAAGCCCTTGGACTGCTGAGCACTGGTCCCTCGCTGGGATTCCTGCCAAGAGCAGGGATGAGGTGATCCGGCAAGGCCATTCTTGGGTTGGTAAGCCGCCCTGGATCAGAGTGATGGCATGGCTGCAAGAAGTGATCCAGAACAGACTGGCTGTCCAGCTTTTTGGATCGCAGGAAGTCTGGGAGCCCAGCTGGTAGGGTTGCCAGGTCTGGATTGGAGAATACCTGGAGACTTTGGGTGTGGATCCGGGAGAGAGTGGGGTTTGGGGAGGGGAGGGGCCTCAGCATGGTCCAATGCCAAATAGACCACCCTTCAAAGCAGCCATTTTCTCCAGGGGAGCTGATCTCTATCAGCTGGAGATCAGTTGCAAAAGTGGGAGATCTCCAGGCCCCACCTGGAGGCTGGCAACCCTACCAGCTAGCATTTCAGGCCCCTCCCATCTTGACCCACCCCACCCTTCTGGGACCGTCTGCCACTCCAAAGTGCACATCCAGTTGGGCCTATTTGAAGCAGTGACACCCGCACCCCCCCCCCCGAATTTGATTTTTTAAAATATTATGTCTTTTTCCAATGTTTTTCCCTAGTACTCAGAGTTGACGGCTTTCGGGAGGACACCATCTTTGGCTGCCTGGTGGCTGAGGTGCTCCCGGAGCAGAGAAGCAAAGAGGGTAAGATAATAGAGGGGGCTGTTCAGAGACCTTTGGGACAACATTCTGGGACCCACGGGGCCAAGAAACTCCTATGCTTTGCTTTCAGCTGATTTTGGGTTGGGGAGGGGCTGTAGCTCAGCGGCAGAGCATCTGCTCGGCAGACGAAAGGTCCCAGGTTCAGCCCCCGGCATCTCCGGTTAAAAGGAACGGGCAGGAGGTGATGAGAGAGACCTCAGTTTGAGACCCTGGAGAGCTGCTGCCAGTCTGAGTGGACAATATACTGACCCTGATGGACCAAAAGGTCTGATTCAGTAGAAAGCAGCTTCATGCGTCTGTCTGGTTGCCAGCCCTGCACGGAACCTCTATCCAAGGAGGGTCCAGGACAGCTCCCGGCAGCCTTGGAGTTGGTCCTTCAAGGGACTCACCAAACTGCGGGCTGAGAGGTGGAGAAGCTCTGCTCTAGAGCGAGTGAGAGACCCTGGTGTAGAGAGGGGCAGCCCAGTGTCCTCAGTTTGTGTGTCAGACAAGCCAGGGCCACTCTTGGCTCTTGCCCCGGCTGTGTGGAGATGATCCTTAACTTGGCCTTCCTTACAGAGGTGCTGGACGCATTGTCAGTGAATGTAGGCAAAGCACTCTGAAAGCACCATACAGATGGCGGTTCTCTCTGCTGTAAAGGGGTGTTAAAAGAACAAGACATTAGCCCCCAGCCAGTCTGACCTGAGGGAAATCTATCTCCTTCCGGGACTGCAGAGCAGTTACCAGACTATGAACCTGAGCAAAAATCCAGCCTGCTGGTTCCTCTGAAGGATAACTCGCTGGGAGCTGCAACTCCCCTCCCTTCCCCTCTTCCGTGTCTCTTTCTGTGGTAATATCTTGGGGAAGCAAGGAGTCATCTTATCCGCTGGCTCACCCCCAGCTATCCCACCCAGCCGCCCGGCCTTCCCTCCACATGGTCCCTGCCAAGACTGTATGAAATCCTGCGACTTGACTGTATAATCAATTATGCATTGCAAGCAAACACTTCCCTGTTTGCAGAAGATTAAATCGCATCATGTAGCATTATTGCCCATTCAGCAAATACAGTAATTGCAAAACTGAAATCTGAGGAGAGGGCTGGGGCTGGGCCGTTGGCATCTAGACAGCCACCGCCTCGCCTGATGAGGGGTTCCCCCTTCCTCTCCCTGCCCAGGTGACACAATTGTTGGGTACCAGTTCCATTATTTGACCTACTGCACGTGGGATGGCCATATTCTCTTTGGTGAAGATCTCTACGTGCTACCAGATTTCAGAGGTAAGAAGGATTCTGGGATGTCTCTAAGCCTGTCCAGAGTGCTTCTCTCACACTGCTGGAGATTAGGGGAGCGTGAGTCAGGGTCTTTGCCTTCTGGTCTCGCTGCACAAGAGGAGGCGAATCTCACTTGTGTAACCAAGTCCCTTGGAGAGAGCCAGTGTAGTGGTTACGTGCGCGGATTCTATTCTGGGAGAACCGGGTTTGATTCCCCACTCCTCCACTTGCTCCTGCTGGATGACCTTGGGCAAGCCACAGTTCTGGCACAGCTGTTCTTGAAAAAGAGCGGCTTCTGTCAGAGCTCTCTCAGCCCCACCTGCCTCACAGGGTGTCTGTTGTAGGGAGGGGAAGGGGAAGGAGTTTGTAAGCTGCTCTGAGACTCCAAGTGAAGGGCAGGCTATAAAGCCAGTCTCCTCCTCCTCCTCCTTCTATCGGCCCCAGATCCAGTTCCTGTCTCAGTTCAGGGAAGGTTTTCAGATCAGCCTGTGTCGCTTCCGTGCAGACTTGAGTATCTCTTGCTTGAGGAATGAACAGTGTCCTCTGGCACAGTCCTCTGTTGTTGCCCTGGCATCAAGGGGGTGTGAGACCCAGATACAGTTCTAGCAATGACTCTGTGGCTTCTCCCTGCCCCCCTGCCCAAAGGAAGCAGCTAGAGGTGACCTGTGATCAAAGCATGACCTTTCTCATTGTCCCACTCAGGCAAAGGCATCGGCTCCAGTTTGCTGGCCAAGGCTGCCAAGGTGAGAGAATGGGACGGGGGGCCTTGCCTGGCAAAACTACCCCTCCATCCCCAGGGTCACGCTGGCCCCCCCAGCCCCTCCACCCACATAGCCCCCTTTCTCCACCCCTCTCCTCCTTAGATTGCGCTGGCCAAGGGCTGCTCCCAGATCCGGTTCATCTCAGCCAACTGGAACCAGCCAGCGACGGATTTCTACACCAAGTTGGGAGCTCTGAATGTCACGATTCGAGACAACTGGAACCTCTGCAGCATAGAAAAGGAGCACATCCAGAAATTGGCAGAGCAAGCGAGAAAATAACAGCCTCAGCATAGGGCAGTGGCCGTCCACCCTCTATGCCTACGGGCCCCAGGAACTCCGGGTTGCAAGCCCCTCTGCGGAATTCCCCTCCCAGTTAACTCTGAGCCACTGGCTCTCACGTCCTCTCCCATTAGACTCGGGCACCTCCTGGAATCACAAAAATTCTGCCACCCGTTCCGTTTTTCAGTTCATCCCAGAGAAGCCTAGCATACTCCCTGCCCCCTAATTCATTCCACCCCATGAAAGAAACCCTGAAGTCCTGGCGCTGAGATCCTTGGCCCATCATTCTCCAAACTGTGGGGCTGGAGGTGTGGGTTTTTTAAAAAAAGAATCCATTCTGGTAAACCTTTGATAATGCTGATTTCAGTGGGGAGCCCACCATGTAATTCAGGAAAGATTAAAAAATAAACGGTATCAAAATCCTTGTCATTTCAGAATACAAAATCTCAGCTAAAGAGTCCATGGGGAGGAGATTGTCCAGCCCTGACCGAAAGGCTGTACTGATGGCCGATGGAGCAAGGAGTGAGGGAGGGCGGGGTCTGTATGTTTCTCCTTTATGGAGAGGCTTAAGGGAAGGTGGGTGGCTCAGTGGCAGCTTAGAGTACAGAGATTGCCTGCTTCAGTCCCCAGCGTCTCCATTTAAAAGGATGGAGCAGTGTGTGATGAGAAAGACCTCTGACCGAGACCCTGCAGAGCCACTGCCAAAACAAAACAAATGTCTAGTGGTATTGTAAAGACTAACACCCTTTATTTCAATATGGACTTTGGAGGGTCACTTCATCAGATAGATAAATGATGGGGAATGGTACAGGTGAACTGTTATGGGTGGGGTATGTGTGTGAAAGCCAAGATGGTGTGAATTATGTTGTGAGTTCTTTAAGTATAAATCTCAATGTTAGCCTTTTTTTTAAAAAAAGGTAGACTTTATTACTATTACTATTATTATTTATTATGACGGCACTCCATGAAATTGCTGAGCAGTCAGGTTAGAACGGATAAAAGGAAGTACTTCTTCACCCAAAGAGTGATTAACACGTGGAATTCACTGCCACAGGAGGTGGTGGCGGCTACAAGCATGGACAGCTTTCAAGAGGGAATTAGATAAACATATGGAGGAGAGGTCCATCAGTGGCTATTAGCCACCAGGTATAGATAGGAATTCTCAATCTGGGGCAACTGATGCTCTGTATTCTTGGTGCTTGGGGGGTGGGACGACAGTGGGAGGGCTTCTAGTGTCCTGGCCCCACTGCTGGACCTCCTGAGGGCACCTGGTGTTTTGGGCCACTGTGTGACACAGTGTTGGACTGGATGGGCCACTGGCCTGATTCAACATTGGCTTCTTTTACGTTCTTATGATTAAACAAACAAAGAGGCTGGCATTAGAACACGCTTAGATTTGAAGCCCTGACCTGGGATGCCCAAGCTAGCCCAATCCCATCAGATCTCAGAAGATAAGCAGGGTCGGCCCTGGTTCGTACTCGGATGGGAAACCCCCAAGGAAGTCCCATGTGGCTGACCTTGAGGCAGGCAATGGCAAACCACACCCCTCTGTCTGTCTCCACCCTCACCTGGATAGCCCAAGCTAGCCTGATCTCGTCAGATACCGAAAGCCAAGCAGGGTCAGCCGGCCTTGGTTAGTACTTGAGTGGGAGACCCTGCAAGGAAGCCCAAGGTCGCCAAACAGAGGCAGGCCATGGCAAACGACCTCTGCCCCTCTCCTGCCTGGAAAACCATATCGGTCACGGCGATTTCGGCTGTGTGTGAGGGCACTTGCCCCCGCCACCTCCACCAAGGATCGAAAGGCAGCCCTGCTGCACCAGTGACCTGGGTTAGTTTGTTGGACGAAGGGATGCACACAGACGGGGCAAGTTCACACACACACACCCCGCACGCCCTGGCTCAGACACCAGGCGCCCCATCTGCCTCCCTGCATGCCTGTGAGCTGCGCCTGAGGAGGCCGGTTCGGATCTAGGCTTTGGCGAACAGCTGGATCTGAGTCCAGGAGCACCTTAGGGAGGTCAGGCCAGGGGGATTCACAGGGGGGCAGGCTGTCAAGGGTCACAGTGCCCTCCATCAGACACCGGACCAGTGTCCCCTCTCGGCTGACCTAGTGTGAGCTAGCTCACATGTTTTTTAGCCTCTGGCTCACACGTTTTTGTTCTAGCTCAGGAAGGCGGGCTCCGGAGCAAACTTATGCAGCTGCCCAGTCGCTCACTCACAACTTTAATGCCGGTAGTGTATGACAAAGGAAAGAGAATGTGATTTCTGAATTTGATTTCTGACACTTTCTCTTTGATATATATATTGAAAGCTGTCACTGTGCCTTCAAAAGTTTGATCATAATAGACCCAGAGCCTGGTATGTAACCAAGAAGCTTCTGAGGAGAGAAACTTGTAGCAGATCATATATATTTTATAATTGCACTTTTTGTATACGAAGCCATATTGAGCAAAAGTATTATTAAAAGCCTCTGTAGATGGGATTAGGATGCAATAAGAATGGAATGCTATTCAGAAGTTGCAAGTTGCGGCCGAGAGCAAAGTTTAGCGTGGTTCACAGTCCTTGTCAGCTAGCTTTCCACGTGCCAGCCCAGGAAGTCACCCAGTGTTCTCTGAAGTTCCCAGTGTTCTGAAGACCAGATAAACAAGTGAAAGGACTGACACCACGGAGAGAGGCACTGAGTCAAATGATGCTCGCATGATGCCTGGTACCAATTAGAGACCCTTCAGGGTGTAAACTATACGTGATATCCTTTGGGGTATTATAAGACCTCCTGTCCTTCCTGGTTATGGCAGAATACAGCTTTCGAGTTGCTGGAAGTGCTCAGGCACTCATCTTCCCTGTATTCCCTGTTTTGAATGCATTACGCAGACATTCCTCTAACTTGTTGGACTCTGGCTGTGTGATTCCAATTCGGCCGAGGGGTCACACGGGGCACGGATTTGTGCATCAGTCGCTCACCCAGTCGAGTTCCTGCTCACTGGGCTCCACCGCTTCGAGGGAGCATTGCACCGGACGCGAATCTAAGGGTGCGATCACGCGGACGTTTACTGCAGGCTTCGGGGCTGTTCCGTATCGCAATTAAAGGGGCTGACCAGACGGCCGCATCTGTCTCCCGCCTCGAAGCGGGATGCCCGTGTGATCGCACCCTAACTGTCCCAAATCCCAACGCAGGCCCGCGCGGCTGCTCTCGACGATAAAGTTCGGTGACTGATCGATCGGCCGGCCGACCGGCCGGCCTCCCCGCCCGCGGCATTCTGGGAGGTGTAGTCCTCCTCGGCGCCCGGGTGCTTCGGGTGGCTGCGGAGAGGCGGCGGCGGGCCGGCTATGGCGGAGGTGGCGATTCGGCCGGGCCGGGCCGAGGACTGCCGGCAGGTCGTGCGGCTCATTCGGGTAGGCACGGGCGCAGGCGGCAGGCCCGCCTGCAGCAGGACTCCCTGCCCAGCCCCGGAGGGAGGGAGGGAGGGGGCGTCGGAAGAAACCGCGCTGCGGGAGGTTGCGCGTCGCGCTATAGAAATGCCCGGCAGGCCGGACGGTGCGGGGGACTCCCGCAAGTAGGTTTCCCCGAAGAAGCCCGCCGGAGGAATGTGGCCAGTCTGCCCATCTGCAGGCGGGGCAAGGCATGCTCCCCCCGGGCTTCCTCCAGAGAGTGCAGCAGGGTGGGCGGCCGAGACCCGAGCAAGAGCCCCGCTGGCAAAGCGGGTCCAGTTCCTCCGGAGGGCCAGCCGCAGGGCACAGAGGGGCCGAGGCCTTCCCCGGTGCTGCCTCCTCCTGGCACTGGGATTCAGAGGCTGACTGCCGCTGACTGTGGAGGTTCCCTGAGTCACCAACGGTAGGAGTCATTGATGGACCTTGCCCCTTCGGGAATCTGGCCCATCTCCTAGCTGCGGTGACTTCCCTCCCTTTTATCCTCACAACAACCCTGTGAGGGAGGTGAGGCTGTGAGGAAGAGACGGGCTCAAGGGCGCTCAGCGCTGGGACCTTCAGGGGGCAGAGCCCCCGCCCTCTCCCCGGCCCGCTGCCAGCCACCTTTGAGCAATGCCCGGGGGCTTGCCTCCTGTGATGCAAGCTGGAGGAGGCTGCTGCCCTGGAAAAGTCTGCCAGTCCCGAAGGTGGCTGCAGCTGGGCTGCCAGCGGAGGGCATTGGCCTTTGAAAGGCCAAGAGCAAGGGCTCCAGGATCTCCATTCCAGCTTGTGTGGACAGAGGGAGCTTTGCCTCTTGAGAGCTCATATCCCAGGGTTAGCAAATGTCCTCTTTTTAGAGGACAGGTCCTCTTTTGGGGGGTGTCTGTCCCCTTTTTGGCTTTTTTTTTAAACTGATAACAATTTTCTCCTTTTTGTCTGGAAGGTTAGGCATATTCCTAGTTAGTCGCAATTCTCACAGCTTAAATAGGAGTATTTAAAATGAGATTTGTCACAGCAATCACTTCTTCGAAGTAGTCATTCGGGAGATATATCCATTTTTTTCCCTTTTCACCATCAAGAGTATAAACCTCTATCACGTCCCTGCTTCAGAGAGAGCCAGTTTGGTGGAGTGGTTAGGAGCACGGACTTGAATCTGGGAGAACCGGGTTTGATTCCCCACTTCTCCCCATGCAGCTGCTGGTGTGACCTTGGGTCAGTCACAAGTTCTCAAGAGAGGTCTCTTAGCCCCCACCCACCTCCCAGGGTGTCTGTTGTGGAGAGGGGAAGGAAAAGGAGATTGTAGGCCGCTCTGAGACTCCTTCCGGTAGTGAAGGGCGGGGTGTAAATCCAATCTCAGGCTGCTGTTCAAGGCACAGGATTGGGCCAGAACAGGGTTGTTTTTCTTTCTTCCAGTCAGTCGGCAACCCAACCTGCCAGCTAAAAAAAGGCAGCTGCCCAAAGGCTCCGGAGTCCTTGCCGCATTGTCCCCTCCGTGAACCCCCTCCCTGTCGGTCTCCATCACATGCCGGAACAAGGAGTCTTTCTCCACCAGACTGCTTTCCCCACTTGGAGGACCCCAGACCTCCGGCTGCCATCCCAGTTTGGTGTAGTGGTTAGGCGTGCGGACTCTAATTTGGGAAAACTGGGTTTGATTCCCCAGTCCTTCATATGCAGCTGCTGGTGTGACCTTGGGTCAGTCACAAGTTCTGTTAGAGCTGTTCTCTCAAGAGCAGTCCTCGAAAGAGCTCTCAGCCCCACCTCCCTCCCAGGGTGTCTGTTGTGGGGAGGGGAAGGGAAAGGAGATTGTAAGCCGCTCTGAGACTCCTCCAGGTAGAGAAGGGCGGGGTATAAATTCCATCTCTTCTTCCTGCATTTTTCCAAAAAAGCAGGGCCAGTGGAAGTTGGGCTGTGGCTGAATGGCAGAGCATCTGCTTGGCATGCTGAGGGTCCCAGGTTCAATCCCTGGCAGCATCTTCAGTCAAAAAGGACCAGGTAGCAGGTGATGTGAAAGACCTCTTCTGCCTGAGACCTTGGCGAGCAGCTGCCAGCCAGAGTAGACCGGACTGACCTGGATGGATCAAGCAAATCATAACAGAAATCAACTCTATGTTAAAAGTCTCTGTACCTTATGACCCTACTTTAATTTTGCTCAATCTCTGGCCAAAGACCCTAATGAAAATTAATAAAGACCAAAGAGAACTAATTGAGATACTCATTACAGCAGCAAAGTATACAATTGCGGTAAACTGGAAAGAAACCTCTAAGCCTTCATTGAGCACATGGCATGCCAAAATTTGGGACTATTTTATCTTAGATAAAATAGCGGATAAGTTTGAGAATAGAGACAAGGGGGAAAGCACCAAAAGCCAAATGCTTAAATGGGAACCGATTTTAGATAGTAACCCTAATCCAAGCAATAAACATCTTCCAAAAAATTGGATAAAAGATTCTACATTATACTTATGGTTGTAAACGGTGTTATGAACACAATAGTTACTGTTTAAATAAGATAAACAAGGTTGAGTTATATGCTACTTTTCAAATGTAAAACGACTGAATTCTATGATGATATATATGTTGACACTCAAGTTAGCAATGTTTAACACGCTATGTGGTTTTTCTCTGCATTAATTTTATTCTGTACCCTTTTAACCCTTCAATAAAAAATTTCAAAAAAAAAAAAAAAAAGAGGGTCTGAGTCGGTGCCAGGTAGCTTCATGTATTCATATTTTGTCACCCCAACCGAGGCGCCCCCGCTGCATTCTCCTGTGCCCCCACCGTCTGGCTCCAAGCCAGCCCCCATAGCAATGCCTCGGAGGCTTGGCTTAGATCCAGCTGGGGGTGAGGTAAATCCAGGACACACTAAATAATCCACTTTCAATCTACTTTCCAACTGATTTTGCCAGTTCACACAGTAAAAATCCAGTTGGAAAGTGCACTGAAAGTGGATCATTTAGCGTGTGTGACCGCAGCCGTTGCCTCCTGCCCCCACCAGCCTGGCCCAGGCCATGCCTCCGCAGGGCATCTTTGCCCTCTCCATGGTGCCACCCAAAGCAGTTTCTTCGAGGCTTGGCTGGAGAACCAGCCATGGGTAGAAGAAGGTAGATTTTCACACAGGGGCTTATTTGAAAGTGCATTTGGGAGGGCAGAGTGGAATCCCAGGGCAGATTCGGAGCCTGGAGGGACACAAAGTGGGGTCCCACGGACTTTTGAAGTCTGTAAGTCTTGTACACCTGTTGTTGATGGGATCTCCCTCTTTCCCCAGGAGCTGGCAGAGTTTGAGAACCTGTCTGAGCAGGTAAAAATCAGTGACCAAGGTGAGACCAAACTCCTGGTGCAGATTTTGGAGGTGCCCCTTGCCCACCTGCTCCCAAAGTCTTATTTGGAGGGTGGGGGTGGGGGAGTGAAACATTATTTTTGGGAGGGCAAAAATACACCATCCCAAATACGAGGTTCACCCACCTGGAACCTCGTATTTGGGATGGTGTAGAACTTAAGGAGAGGGGAGTGGGTGAACTTAAGAACTTAAGAGAAGCCATGTTGGATCAGGCCAGTGACCCACCTAGTCCAACACTCTGAGTCACCCAGTGGCCAAAACCCAGGTGCCATCAGGAGGTCCACCAGCAGGGCCAGGAGCCCTCCCACTGTTGCCCCCCAGGCACCAAGAAGACAGAACATCCCTGCCCCAGACATAAGAACGTAAGAGGAGCCCTGTGTTACACTCTGGACAAAACCCAGGGGCCATCAGGAGGTTCATCAGCAGGGATTAGAAGGGGATGGGTGGAGAAGCAAAGAGGATGGCCTCCAGGGTGCCCCAGATTCTGCCCTGCCAGGAGAGCAGCGCCCCAGCCAGTCTTCTGGACAGCTGAATTGCCAGTGGGCAAACCCCCCCGGGCACTTTGAAGCCAAGAACCTGGGAAAGAGGAAGGGGCAGACAGCCGGACCGTCTTCGTGGTGTCTGTCAGACTCTGGCGGTCCTGGTACGTGTTCCCCCTCCCTTTCTCTCCCCACCCTTGGACATAAGGGCCTCTCTCTCTCCCCCCTCCCATACAGATTTTTGTGAAGATGGATTTGGCAAGGACCCCTTCTATAAGTGCTTGGTGGCTGAGGTGCCCCCAGAGGGCCGCAGTCAAGACGGTAAGTGGTATATTCAAATTCCCTCCCCCTTTGCCACGTGGGGAAGAAACCCCCCCCAGTGGACCCCAGCAAATGGAGCCTGATCCAGACGAACAGCCACCCCCTCCCCACCCCACGCTGCCGCTCAGCAGCACTGTAGCCAAGAAGAGCTCCTTGCGGAGGAGGCTGGAGTGCCTCTCTCAGGCTGTCCACTAAATACATTTGCCCTCTGCCCTGGTTTCAGGCAGCGTCAGGCCAGATCCAGTTTGGTGTAGTGGTTAAGTGCATGGATGCTAATCTGGGAGGACCGGGTTTGATTCCCCACTCCTCCACAGGCAGCTGCTGGCATGACCTTGGGCAAGCCGTAGTTCTGTCAGAGCTGTTCTTGAAAGAGCAGTCCTCAAGAGAGCTCTCTCAGCCCCACCTCCCTCCCAGGGTGTCTGTTGTGGGGAGGGGAAGGGAAAGGAGTTTGTAAGCCGCTCTTGAGACTCTGAGTGAAGGGCGGGGTAGAAATCCAGTCTCCTCCCCCTCCTTTGAAAGACCTCCAGGGCAAGGGGTATGAAGGGTGGGGTCCCAGAGGACAGGCTGCAGGTCCAAGGGCCACTACCCCTGAGGTCCCTACAACCCTACAACAAAGAAGCTGACGTCCCTCCATTGTTTCCTACAGGCCCCACAATCGTCGGCTATGGCCTTTATTTCTTCACTTACAGCACCTGGAAAGGAAGGAATATTTACATGGAAGATCTCTACGTGATGCCAGCATTTCGGGGTACGGCATTCAGACCGAGAGTGGGGGGGGTGGGAGCGGAAGAGCCAGTGGGAATTGGCCGGAACCGCCACTGAGGAAAGGCATCCGGATGAGCCTCCGGAAGTTCCAGGCAACAGGGAGGGGGTGAAAGAGGCCAGGCCAGGCTGCCATCTGTGGCAGGACACAAGGAGCTGGGTGTGAACTGGGGAGGGGGGGTCTTCATGCCCTCTGCATCCATGGAGGCCCTCCTGCAAAACTGTGCTCTCTGTTTCTTGACCCTCGTCACAGGAAAAGGGATCGGGAAGAAGCTGATGAGTGCAATTGCCCAGGTAACCATTTTCTGCCTCTGTTCCCCCAGTTGCTGTGGCTGAGGAGCAGACTTATGGGTCATTAGTTAGCGGCTGCTCAGCCTTCAGGGAATTTCACCAGGAGGAACGGACTGGGGGTGACTGGGAGAAGACTAGGCTGGGCTTCTTGGAGAGCGGGGAATGCAGCTTCCAATCCTGGGCCCAGTGCCACCTCCCCTCTGGGGTCCTGGCTGCCAATTTCCTCCCCAGATCAGTGTCCTGTCTTCCCAAGAAATGCAGGATCTTTCCCTCCCAACTCCCCCTTTCCCCACCTGCTTCCTTCCCGGCAGTTCCTGCCTCGGCTCTCCAGCTGACCCCCGCTGGACCCTCTTGCCCCGCAGGCTGGCTTGGAGCACGGCTGTACCCAGATGAGGTTTGCTGCGCTGGATTGGAACCGCTCGGCCATTGACTTCTACCTCCGCCAAGGGGCCGTGGACCTGACAGCCTCAGAGGGCTGGCACTTCTTCCGCTTTGAGGCCAACGCCATGCGAGGGCTAGCCTGGGGGGAGTCAGGATTGGACCAAGTCCCTGCGCAGGTGTGAAGGGTGGAGGCACCGCAATCTCTGTTTTGGGCGTGTGGATCAGGGAGTTCCCCTTCCCCATCTCTCCTTTGGAGGACCCTGGGAGTTCCTTAATCCTGTGGGAGTCCGGGTGGTGGTGGTGGTGTCTCAGTGGCATCCTGTAGGAGACCCCCTTTCACCAAGGCCTTGTAAACTAGCTCTTGCACAGAAATTAAAACACAGATGAACAGTTGCTGAGTCTGGTGTGCTCTCTCATTAATAATAAGGAGAAGAATATTTTCTGTAGCTGCTTCCAGCGTACTCCGAGTTTGGGAACCCTGATCTTATTATCCTCCCAGTGGTGGCATTGATCTGAAATTGCTGAGCAGCCGGGTTAGAATGGATAGAAGGAAGTCCTTCTTCACCCAAAGAGTGATTGACACGTGGAATTCACTGCCCCAGGAGGTGGTGGCAGCTACAAGCATGGACGGCTTCAAGAGGGAATTGGATAGACATCTAGAGCAGAGGTCCATCAGTGTCTATTAGCCACAAGGGACAGACAGGAACTCTCGGTCTGGGGCAAGGGATGCTCTGTATTCTTGGTGCTGGGGGGGCAACAGTGGGAGGGCTTCTAGTGTCCTCGCCCCACTGCTGGACCTCCTGAGGGCATCTGGTGTTTGTGGCCACTGTGTGAAACAGAGTGCTGGATTGGATGGGCCACTGGCCTGATCCAGCATTGGCTTCTCTTATGTTCTTATGAGATAGGAAAGATTTAGGGAACGATGTCTTCATACAGCATATAAATAAGAACATAAGAGAATCACTCTCAAAATTCACATCCGCAAGCTTCCTTTGGGTTTTTGGATTGCCTTTGGATGGCTATTTTTTTTTAAGATTAGGAAACTTAATTTTATTGATGTTATGTATTTACTTCGTTTATACCCTGCCGTTCTCCCCAAGGGGAACCCAAGGTGGCTGATGCCATTCTCCTCTCCTCCATTTGATCTTCACAACCCCCCTGTGTGGAGGGGAGGCTGCAAGCGGGTGACTGGCCCAAGGTCACCCAGCAAGCATCTGCGGCAGAATGGGGACTTAAACTTGGGTTTCCCAGATCCTAGTCCGACCCTCTTACTACTACTCCGTGCTGGCTGATGAAGTGCAGGTAAACCAGACGGCTATTAACCACAACAGCTAAATGGAACCTCCATGGGTAGGGGCAGTCTACCTCTGGATACCAAATGATGAGGAAGAAAGAACAGCAGGAGAGCCGTGAGCTTCTTGGCAGGGTTGTTTGCCTGCTTGAGAGCAGAGTTCCAGATCTGGTGGGCTTTGCTGGGTCCGCTCTGACCTTGGCCCTGTGAGGGAGGCTGACTTGCCCAGAGGGTCCCAGGGAGCTTCATTCATGGCTGAGCGGAGGCTGGAGGCCGCTTCCCCAAGGGCGATGCTGGTCAACCTCAAGGCTGCCATTCTGGACGCAGAGCCGGCCCCACCCCAAGGCACAACTACACAGACGGCCACATAACCATGGCGTTTATTTGCTCGTGACGTCTCAGGGTCGTTGGCCCCCCACCAGACAGCCACCCCCTTTCCTGCCCTCCTCCTCCTGGCAGTGCCTCCGGCCCATCCTTTGGCCACACTCAGCCCTTGAGGTCCACTTCGCACACCCAGCTGTATCGCTGCCGGGCGCAATGCGCTTCGCTCCACAGACCATCCCGGTGAAGGTAGGCACATCTCACCAGCTCTCCTGTCGCCATGGCGAAGCTGTAGGGCAGTCCGGGTTTCCAGTCTCTGGGAGAGGGAAGCAAGGGGAAGGGGTGGAAACAGACGCTTGTCTGAAGGCAGAGGCAACCGTCGCAATCTTCCCTTCTCTTCCCATTTGCTTAAAGTATGCAGTTGGGGGGCTATGGAGGGGAGAGGCCTGCATGGGAGGGAGCTATACATGGGGGTTTTGGCAGCTCTTGCCGGCGTGATCGGCTGGCTGCAGTGACCGAGAGGTGAGTCTCCCTCTTCACATGCTCAGAGGCACTCTTCATATTGTGGTCCAGGAGGCAAAACCGCACAGTGAGGTTCAGGGAGGACTCTAGAGACACCAGCCATCAAGCCGGGATCCAGACATGTCGCTGTTGGCACGTTTCTCAGTGCCCATGAAGTGTTTTTAGAAAGTCAGTGGGGCCTAGTGAGGTTTTTGCCCGGCAAGGCTTCTGAACGGCTGTGGAAGATTTATTTATTTATTTATTTTAATATTGCTTTGGTAGCAGTTGCCGCCACAGCACAAGGGTCTTCCCTGTGTGACTGAAGAGAAGCTGTGGCAGCCATTTTGTGGCTGGTTTTGCTTCCTGTGGCAGCCATTTTGTGACCATGCCCACCACACTATGTCAGAATCCCAAAGCTGGCCTAAATGAATTCTGTAGGGCCCGGGGAATTTCTGCGGCTCCTCCCTTGGAGTGCAGTGTGAAGGAGAGAGGGGACCCTGAAGGCTAGCAGAGGCTGTGAGCCATGAATCTCAAATTAGCAACACCCCCCGAGCCTTCAGCCAGCCAGGCCACCATGATAGCCCTCTCCAGAACTGATGCGCTCTGGGGCAATGCTCCTTCTAAGCTGTGGAGTCCTGTGAGCAAAAATTCCACTATGTGAGCTCCTGGCATTAAAGTGGTGAGCGAGTGATTTGGCTGCTGCGTAAATTGGTTTGCTCTGGAGCCCTCCTTCCTGAGCTGAAACAAGAATGCGTGAGCCGGAGGCTAAAAAACTGTGAGCTAGCTCACACTGACTCAGCTTAGAGGGAACACTGGCAAGCTCTTCCCAAGCTTACTCTGTAGGCAGCAGCTGCTGTACTCACATTCTGCGGACGCTATAAGACGCCCCATCCACCCATTTCCAGTTCCCGTTGGTGTAGCTCAGGCCGATCCAGGTGTAGCGAGGCTTTGTGCGCTGGGCCACAAATTGCTAGCACGAGAGGGGATGCAAACGGAGTGGTCTGTGAATATTCACTGTCTCCCCCACCCCCCGCCGCCACCCCGAAGACACACTGGGAGGTGGAGTAGGCAATGGTGCTTCCCCCCCCCCCCCCGCTAAGCAGACAGACCTTGTCCCCTAGCAAAAGGTGGGTCACTCACTTGCTCAAGGTAGGAGGTGATGGTCACCAGGTGGGCATCTTTGTCCTCACAGTCAGCCTTGGCTTCATCCCAGGGCTTCTCCATCTTGGAGACCCAGTAGCAACTCCTGCTAAAGGAATCCCAGCCGACTGGGCAGCAGGGTGTACTGCTACCTAGCAGGAGGGGTACAGAAGGCAGAATTCAGAGAACTGGCAACCACTGTGGCAGTATCTGGACTGCAAGGAGATCAGACCAGTCAATCCTAAAGGAAATCCACCCTGACTGTTCCCTGGAAGGCCAGATCCGGAAGCTGAAGCTCAGATACTTTGGCCACCCGATGAGAAGGGAGCACTCCCTGGAGAAGACTCTGAAGCTGGGAAAGACTGGAGGTCAATGAAGAAGGGGACGGCAAAGGAGGAGATGGTCAGTGTTATCCATGCAACAAACGTGAAGTTGAGCAAACTCCGGGACATGAGGGAAGACAGGAGGGCCTGGTGTGATGTGGTCCACGGGGATGCGAAGAGTTGGACTCAACTGAACAATAATAACAACAACAGTACTTGGGTGGAAGACCACCATGGAAGTCCAGAGTTGCTACGCAGAGGTGGTTTGCTGTCGCTGGCCTCTGCATGGTGACCGTGAAGTCTCTTGGTCTCTTTGTCTCTGGCCTTGGGAAAACTACAGGGTCCCCATAAGTTGGCTGCAACCTGAGGGCATTTCCCACCCCCACCCCGGGTCAGGCTCTCTCTCTGCCTCTCTCAGTGCCTCACTTGCAGCTTTTTAATCAAGCCACCATTATGAAAGCCCCCTCCTCTGCCTGTCACACAATCGCATTCTCTGAGGGGCTCAGAGAGGCATACAGGGTTCTCCTCCATTGTGATTTCACAACAGCCCTGCAAGGTCGGCTATGCTGAGAGAGCCACCCAAGGAGCTCTGGCGCCAAAGCGGGCCATGCTGGAACATCTCACTACTCAGGGGAACGGAGTGTGCGATGGTTGGATCTGGGCCTCCGCCTTCCCTTTGCCACCCCGTCCCTCCTTTCTGCGGGCACCCTCCAAGCGATCACCAGACCTGTTCGGTTGTGTTTAGTGTCCTGCAGGTTGCAGTTCACGGTCTTGAGGGTGTTCCGCAGACCAGCCACTTTGCCCTGGACATCAGACTTCACTGGAGAAGGCGGACAGAAAAGGGGGGGGGGGATAAATCACCGACAGAGCCCCCCAGGGCACCTTCCGAGACTAAGGAGGTTTTATGCCGCAAAAGCTGTGGCTACAATAACAGGATGTCAGCCTGCAAAGTGCCGCTCGGCTCCTGTTCACGCCCTGTCCGGAAGGCTGCCTTGAGATCGCAGACCCCTCCCCAGTCCCCATGCCCCCCCCCCATGCTGGCCCATGCCCTCCCTCCACACGGCCCCACACTGACCCACCTTTGTCCATCTCGTCAGTCAGGTGTTTCACCATCTGGTCCAACTTGACCAATTTCTTCAAGTCCTCTGTCTCTGCAATTAGGGTCAGAGGGCAGCCGTGTTGGGAGGCAGCAGAAGAGCCGAATTCGAGTCCGGTAGCATGTTAGAGATTGTCGAGATTTGGAGGGGAGTGAGCTTTCGAGAGCCAAAAGTTCCCTTCATCAGACAAAGGGAGCTTTGATTCTCAAAATCTTATGCCCTGAAAATCTTGCTGGTATCTAAAACGAGCTCCCAGACTCAAATTCAGGACAGGTGTCTTTGCAATTGGCGTGGAAGGGTTTGGAAGCCTCCTGCCCCGCCGTCTCCCCTGCCCTGCCCTTCTGCTCCACATGATTCTATTTTGTCCTGCCTTTCCTCCGAGGAGTCCAGTGCGGCGCACATGGTTCTCTCCTCCCTAGTGTTCGGGTTGTTCGGCTGAGAGAGCCGACTGGCCTGAGCTCACCCATATGTCCCGTGGCAGAGCAGGGATTTGAACCTGGGTCTCCCAGGGCTTAGTCGCGCACTCTGCATCCTTCACAGCAGGAATACTGATTCAGAGGCTTTGGAGCCACACAGGGTTCTTTGACCTGCCACCTGTGGCTCTTCGGAGCTCCGTCCCGTCCCCCCCCCCCCCCCCCGGTGGCTCTGACTCGCCCCCTGTTCGCGGAAAGGGTGTGTGGTTAGCAGGTGGCCCCCACCACGAAACAGTCACCCCTGGAGGGCCTGGATAATAGGTAAGTTCTGAGCCTTCCTGCGGAGCAGGCCTTGTGCCTGGGATGGAAGACAAGGGCCTTTCTTCTCCAACAGCCTCCCCTCTTTCTCCACAGCCTCTGAACCTTCGTCCCAGCATCCAGATAGTGCTGGTTTGAGTCCACTTTCTTCATGGCCAGCCTTCTCTGCTTCAGGCCCCTCGGCAATCCCACTCTCTTGCCTGAACTGCAATGCCTTGTGCTGGGGAGACAGCAGGAAAGCAGAGGGGGGAAGAAGGCATGCAGCTTGGCTGGCTGGCTGGCTGGCTCTGAGCAGAGCAAAATCCAAGCACCCCTGACTTCCTCCTCTCTGCCCTCTTCTCCTCACTCCAGACATTCATGGTCTGGTTAAGGCTCAACAGCCATGTGGAAAGACAGCCCTGCATGCTCACAGCTACTCTGGTAATTTGAAAGGTGATAGTTACGTGTGTGTGTGTGTGTGTGTGTGTGTGTGTGCGCGCGCCCCTCTCCCTCCCAGATCGCTCCAGCACAGACATTTTGATGCAATAATTCAGAGCAAGAAGTGTCAGTTATCAGAGACCGTTAAATTAACAAAATATTGCAAGAATGCTAATGTTGCAGGCATGTTTTTATTTTAAGTTAAAAAAACCCTTTGCATTTGTGTCCTTTATAAAGTTTATATCTCCTCTACCTGGCATTACGTTTTATGACACACATGGCCCAGCCCGACAAAGTCCAATTTATGTCAAATCTGGCCCTCCAGAACAAATGAGTTCGACACCCCTGCTCTAGGATCTCCTTGGGACTCACCCTTCTGCTGCAGAGCGGCCATCTCTGTGGAGACTGAGTGGTTCACCACCTGGAGGGTCTCCGCCAAGGTCTTTAGATCACTGCCAGCCCTGCGGCCTGGGTGGGGCAAGGTGGGGGGACAGAGCCAAGTGAGATAAATGGACAGCTGTAGGGTTGCCAGCTCCAGGTTGGGAAATACATGGAGATTTTTGGGGGGTGGAGCCTGGGGAGAGTGGGGTTTGGGAAGCAGAAGGGGGGCTTCAGTGGGGGAAGAATGCCAAAGAGTCCGCCTTCCAAAGTGGCCATTTTTCCCAGGTGAACTGCCCTCAGTCACCTGGAGATCACTTGTAATCCCGGGAGATCTCCAGCTACCAACTGGAGATTGGCAGCCCTAGAGAGTTGACAGGGGGCCGGCTCTCCAGCCGAGTCATATCAGCGGCCCAAGGAGGAAGGGACTGGTCCAGCCCAAGGAACTGACTCCCTCCTGGCATTTGTGGCAATGGGTTATGCTTTCCGGGGCCCCACTGCTGACCCTGCTGGCAGCACATATCCCTCCCTTGTTCTCTCAGACCGATTTCACACAAGCTGCTGTTCCGCCCCCGCTCTTCCCTTTCCCTGGATTGCACGCGTCAATTTCCCACTATGTGCTGCGCGGTCACATTTTGACCTGCAGCTTCGCCCAATTTCCCCCGCGTCTTCGTGATCCTGTTTTTTGAGGATCTAGAAGACGTGGAGGAGATCAGGCAAAGCTGCGGGTCAAAATGCGGCCGCGCAGTACATAGTGGGAACTTGATGTGAGCAGTCGGGGGAAAGAGAAGAGCCAGCCCGGAGCAGCTGCTTGTGGGAAATCGGCCCCAGTGCTTTATGCCCAGAGGAGTAATGGGAGTGCCTTGCTGGGCGGGGGGTGGGGGGGCAAAATGCCTTGAGCCAGCCTTGACCAACGCTCCCTCTAAGCTGTGGAGTCCTGTGAGCAAACATTCTGCTTTGTGAGCTCCTGGCATTAAAGTTGAGAGCGAGCGATTAGTTTGCTCTGCAGCCGTCTTTGCTGAGCTGAGACAACAATGTGTGAGCCGGAGGCTAAAAAGCTGTGAGCTAGGTCACACTAGCTCAGCTTAGAGAGAACACTGGCCTTGACCTCACTCCCCCCTTATAAAGTCGGCTTTCTAACCCCCCAATCCTTCCACATTCTCCCCCCTCCCTTGATGCTTCCCATTCATCCACACACACCCTCTGCCCAGCCAGCCTCCGCCCCACACCTGTTCCTTCATCAGCAACACTTCTTGTGGCTTCTCCCGCGGCCCCACAGCCTGCTTGTGAACCACAGGCACAGCACAGAGGTCACCTCAGATAGCGGCAGCCGTGGCCACAGTAGGAGCTGCTGGTGTGGCTGGACCACGCTCTCCACGCCAACACAAACGGTGGTTTGGGGCAGCCTGGGGAACCTCCCCCCCATATCCACTGAGTGAGTCTGCAGTGGCCACACGTCTGGGGCCAGCAGGAGGGCGTCAGCGTGGCCTGAGCACCACACCCTCCCTCCCACGCAACGTGATTTCGGTGGCTAGCTATTATTCCCTGTTCTGACTTGGATGGCCCGATCTCGCCAGATCTTGGAAGCCAAACAGGGCTGGCAAGGGTTAGTATTTGGGAGGGAGACTGCCAAGGAAGTCCAGGGCCACTGCACAGAGGCAGGCAATGGCAAACCACCTCTCTTGCCTCGAAAGCCCTGCGGGGTCACTGTAAGTCCCCGCCTCTGTTTTATCCTCACAACAAACCTGCGTGGTGGGTGGGGCTGAGTCACCCAGTGAGTGTCATCAGCAAGCGAAGGTTTCGACCTGAGTTCCCCCAGTCCTGGCTGGCTGCTTTAGCCCCTCCCCCTTGCCCAGCCCTGAATGTTCCCCAGCCCTCCAGGAGAAGAAGAAGAAGAAGAAGAAGAAGAAGAAGAAGAAGAAGAAGAAGAGGAGATTGGATTTATACCCCGCCCTCCACTCCCCAAGGGAGTCTCAGAGCGGCTTACAAACTCCTTTCCCCTCCCCTCCCCACAACAGACACCCTGTGAGGTAGGTGGGGCTGAGAGAGCTCTTTCCCAAGCTGTCCTTGAGGGAACAGCTGGTATAGAGCTATGGCTTGCCCAAGGTCATCGAGCCAGGTGCAAGTGGAGGAGTGGGGAATCAAACCCGGTTCTCCCAGATTAGAGTCCGCGCACTTAACCACTACACCCCAGACGGGTCCATTTCTCACCAGCCTACTCACCCATGATGCCAAAGACGACGGTCAGGAGGCCCATCAGACTGATCAATCCCAGCAGAGCCAGGAGGAGACGCCCGCCAGGGCAGCCGCGTTGGGACCAGGACTGGTGGGGAGGGAGTCCCGCGGAGCCTGAGAAGAGGGGGGCAGTTACCAGGGGGCCCCTTTTGGCCCAGCGGCCTGCCTCCGCCCACAACGTCCGTGTGTCACGAGGGCACCCGGGTGCTAGGGCTGGGGCAGGCTTTCGGGCAGGGGTCCCCAGCGTGGCGTCCACCGACATCTTTTCTGGCACCTGCCAAGCAAGGCTCCCTCTAAGGCTGTGGAGTCTCCCTGTGAGCAACAATTCTGTTTTGTGAGCTACTGGCATTAAAGTATGTGAGGGAGCAATTAGGCTGCTGCATAAATTGGTTTGCTTTTCTGGAGCCAGATCCTTCCTGAGCTAGGATAAAAATGGGTGAGCCAGAGGCTAAAAAACTGTGAGCTAGCTCACTCTAACTCAGCTTAGAGGGAACAGTGCCTGTGAAGTAGGCGGGGCTGAGAGAGCTGACAGAAACTGCCCTTGAGAGGACAGCTCGGAGAGAACTTGTGACTGACCCAAGGTCACGCTAGCAGCTGCCTATGAAGGAGTGGGGGATCAAACCCACTTCTCTCAGATTAGAGTCCATGCTGTTAACCACTACACCAAACTGGCTCTCATATCCCTGCTTGCCTTCCACCTCCTATCTCAGCCCTTCTCTCAGTCACCTATGTTAGGGGGAACAGAGCTGCCCAGTGTTTTTAGGAAGTGGGTGGGGCCAGGGAGGGGCTTTTTCTTTGCAAGGCTTCTGACAGACTATTGGAGATCTGATTGGCTGTGCGGATTTTTGAAAATGCTGCTTTGGCAGCAGCTGGCAGCCTGGCACGGGGATCTGCACTGTGAGGCTGGCGTTAGGCTGTGGCAGCCGTTTTGCTGCTGCGCCCACCATGCCGTGTCAGAATTCCAAATGTGCCCACAGGCTCAAAAAGGTTGGGGATCCTTGCTTTAGGGAAATGGGATATGTGTGCTTCCTCATCGTTCGGCTATCTGGCCCTTACCAAGAAAGAGAAGGGGCGAGGTTGTGGATTCTCGGAGAGGCCGGTGGAACCTGGAGGGCTAAAGCAGAAGCAGGGGGGATGTCCTCTCCTGGGGAGAAGGGCTAGGGACCAAAGAAGGATCCCAGTAAGATCAGAAATTCTACCTAATTGGTCTCCCTAATTGGTGGTTTACCTGACTGGGTATCCTAAGTCCCACAATGGCTAACAAGGTGCCCCGGAAGGCCTATAAGCTGGGCCTGGAGGTCAAGCTTTTCCCTGCTGTTGCCTCCTAGGAACCGGCGTGCAGAGATATACTGCCACTAGACATGGAGGCTCCATTTTGCTGTCATGGCTAATTACTGTTGATGGGCCCAAGCCTCAATGAATTTATTTAGCTTCCTTGTAAAGCCATCCGTATCTGACGAAGGGCACTCTGATTCTCAAAAGGTCCTACCCTGAAACTCTTGCTGGTCTCAAAGGTGTTATTGGGCTTGAGTCTAGCTATTCCACTCCAGACCAACATGGCCACCCTTCAAAACTCTCTAACTCCAGCTTGTTGTGCCGGGTACCCAAAAACAGGGATGTGATCTAGGGTTTTCCCAGCTCAGGAAGAACAGCCAGGAGGAGAGGAGGGGGGAATGGTAAGGGAAAGGAGTTGGGGTTTGTGAAAGGAGGAGCGGGGGAGGGGGGGGGAGGAGACCACAGTAGGCGTCAATCACGGTGAGGGGCACAGGGGGTACTGTGTCCTGTTTCTCTTGCACACCTTTTTTAAGCTGCATCTTGCGCGGCCGTCTGTCTCAGAGGAGTTAAGTCTTTAGGAACCCTTGGCCATCAAAGTCTGGGGGGGTCACGAGAAACCTGAAATCAGAAAACATCGGGGAGGGTTGGGGAGTGAGAAGCCCCGCATGGGGTGAAAACAAACACACACACCCCTGCTTTCCCAGTGGCTGACTGGACTTCGGGTCAGTGCAGTTCTAGCCCCCAGTAAATCCCACTCTTCCAGACTCCGTTGGGTTGCTAGCTCCAGGTTGTGAACTACCTGGATATTTGGGAGGGGGAGCCTCAGAGGTTGGGGAGGGGGAGGGACCTCAGCTGGGTACAATGCCACAGAGTCCACCCTCCAGAGCAGCCATTTCCTCCTGGGGAACCGAGCTCTTGTCAACTGGAGATCAGTAGTAATTCCAGATCTCCAGGTCCCACCTGGAGGCTAACAACCCTATGTGGGTCCCCTGGTGAATGGATGCATTTCAAGTTATATGTGGCAGGGAGTTCCCCTGTTGAAGGACTGGACCCGCAAGATCACAGTCCAACTGTACTGCTAGGGGAAGGGGAGGGGGGTCAAAATTCAGGTTTTGCTTAACTTCAACCAAAATGCAGGTTATATTTTTGAACGTGTTCCTAACAATTTGCCATATTTGCTTTTAAAAGCAAATGGTACCAGGCTTTTAACATATCCTCAAAAGGTAATGTTAGCAACACCATTCTTTTTTGAAAACAAAGCTATCTCGTTCTGGAAGCAAGAACGCCACACCGTCTACCACCAGCAAATGGCCCTGTACAGTCAAGTTGGCAACCTCAAACTGGACCAAGTACTCAGTAGGTAAGCGAATACCGAATTCCTTCTATTGATCCAGTTCTCGAACTGTCCAATTCTTGCACCACTCCACAAAACTGGGAACTACAAACGACTTACCATTGTGAAGAAGGTAGACAGCTAAGTCTGTGTGTACCTCCCAATGTGATTCCACAGGAACACACCCACACCCACACTTCCCCCAGACCACAACAGGCTACGGGAGTGAGTGCCAACTGGGTTGGGGAGGGACCCGGTCCGTCTTTTACCTCGGGACTTCTTCCTCTGAGGCTCACGCTCTGGGGTGGACACCCTCGTATTTGCCCGCTGCACTCTCCCCAGTCCGGTGTCCTTTGAACTGTCAACAGTTCCCAAAGCAAGGAACAGTGCCAGCTCCACCAAAGAGGGCTGGCTTCCTTCCCCTCCTCCCTGTGTGTGTCCATACAGTTCTACGTGCAGGTGGGATCCTGCCCCCAAAGCACTGAGCAAACCCAAGGAGACAGCCACGATTCTGGCAGGGCGCAAGACTGGTTAGGCACAAATTCCCTGGGAGGTCAGGACTTTGTTTTCCAGGGGGCAACAAGAGCTCTCATATGGGCCAGTTGTTGTTGTGCTTGGACACATGAAACTGCTTTATAGAGGTCAGGCACACCTGGAGTCTTGTGTGCAGTTCTGGAGGACTCACTTCAAAAAAGATGTGAACAGAATGGAGGGGGTGCAGAGGAGAGCGACGAGGATGATTGGGGGCCTGGAGATCAAGAAGCCCTGCGAGGAAAGTCTGGGGGACCTGGGAATGTTCAGTCTGGAGAAGAGGAGGCTGAGGGGTGACATGATGGCTCTTTTTAAGTCTTGGAAGGGCTGTGTCACTTGGAGGAGGGCAGGGAGCTGTTCCTGTTGGCAGCAGAGGAGAGGACTTGCAATAAGGGGTTTAAATTAAGGGTGGGAAGGTACTGGCTGGAAAATATTTTTCAACAGTCAGAGTTGTTCAGCAGTGGAATCCGCTGCCTTGGGAGGTGGTGAGCTCCCCCTCCCTGGCAGTCTTCAAGCAGCAGCTGGACAAACACTTGTCAGGGATGCTCTAGGGTGGTCCTGCATTGGGCAGGGGATGGGACTAGGTGGCCTCAATGGGCCCCTTCAACTCTGTGTGACTCTAGGGTTCTATGAGATCTTTGGTCCATCAAGGTCACTCTTGTCTACTCTGACTGGCAGCAGCTCTCCAGGGTCTCAGGCGGAGGTCTTTCCCATCACCTCCTGCCTGGTTCTTTTAACTGGACATGCTGGGAATTGAATCTGAGACCTTCTGCATGCCAAGCAAAGGCTCTGCCACTAAGCCATGGTCCCTCCCCACACACAAAGCTGCCTCATACTGGTCCATCAAGGTCAGTCTTGTCTGCTCAGACTGGCAGCTGCTCTGCAGGATCTCAGGCAGAGACCTTTCCCATCACTTCCCACCTGGTCCTTTTTAACTGGAGACGCCGGGGATTGAACCTGGGACCTTTTGTATGCCAAGTGGAGGCTCTACCTCCGAGGCACAGCCCCTCCCTCCTGGTCAGCTCCAGCCACATGAGACCATTTGGTAGAATCCTGCCAGCTCTCCCTTCGGCTTGTGGCGCTGGAAGAAGGCTGTGCTTTCAGGTGAGTGGAGTGGTCAGATCCAGCCCAGTATCCCTCACTCCTTGTGCACAAAGGCACCGGGAGGTCCGGGGCCGGAGTGCTGCCTTCAGGCTGGCGCAGCCTCCTCGGGACACACAACGAGCCCTCCCAGATCAGGCCATGGTGAGTCCAGCTAGTCCGGATCCTGCTTCCCACAGTGGCCAACTTAGATGCCCCCACAGGGGCGACAAGGCAAGAGACCACCCTGCTCCCCAGAATTTGGAAGTGCAGTTCTGCCAAGCATTTCTGGAGCTTTGCCTTATCCTCTCGGTTTCTCTGGTTCCCTTGTAAAGTGGAAGGGATGAAGTAGCAACAATCGCACACATGCACCCTGATTTTCCTCCACAGGAATGCTCTGTGGGATCCATGCCATACTGTGTGTGGACAGGGTTATTGTTTACATACATTCAAAGAGCTACAAATATGTAAAAAAAAAAAGAATACAGAACCTGATTCTCGGGATGCAGCATCCTCTACCCAATACCAGATTTTGCACTACACAGCGCACTTGCAGAATTGTGAAATATGTACCGTGCCGACTGTGCATGCTGCTGCTGCTACTACCCATTACTGATTCCCTGGGAATGTCCCTGGGTCAGCTTGAGAAACCCCCTGGGGTTCTGTGCTTTCCGGGGCACTCTTTGCTGCACTAAGGGCTCCACATGTGTGCTGACAGGCCACATTTACATTTTCCCAGCAAGGCAATAGTAGTTCTCTGGCACTGTTTCAGGTTGGGAAAACGTGGGTGTGGGTATGGGTCTGGAGGGGTGGTCTAAGCGCTTTCTCCCTGTGTCTGCAGGCTCCAAAAGGCTGCAGCCTCTTAAGCCTTCCACGTCTCCCCACATCCAGCTTACCACATTCCCACATTCATAAATCACTGACCAGTCCTTGTTTAGGGAGAAAGAGAACAAAGTATTATTGCTTTTCACTCTGCCAAGTAAAGCTGCCTGTTATTTTGTTTTACTTTATTGGCATAATTTCAAAAAAGGGCTATAAAAACAGTGAAACATCAGGAGCCCTGCAAAAGCCTCGCACTACAATTTGATCTTACATTTAAAAAATCCAAACCGTTCGGCTTGGGGTGGGGGGTGGGGGTGGGGGGAGACAGGCAGGCCTCAGGGAAGGTTCTGGTATGAAATGGGCGTGGCGGCAGTTCCAGAGCTCATGCGGCAGCAACGGAGGCCCCAGCCTTTCTGGCCACGAGGCTCTCTGTTGTGGCGTGGGATTCACCACAGAACCCAGGGTCTCCTTTCCTCTAAACCTTCAGCTCCTGCTCACATATCCAGGTGAACGAACGGGAACAGTGGTTGTCATTCCAGAGGTTGTCCCGCTGAGTATGGACACAGTCCTCCCCTCCCCCGAGGGTGTGTCCGTACCAGTGGTCAGGCTGACCTTCATCCCAGTCCCTGAAGAAAAAGAAAGAAAGAGAGAGAGAGAGATTTACATCGTTCATTTAAAAAAAAAAAAAAAGCACTTTCAGATGTGCCTCTATGGATACATGAGTTAAAATTCTGCATGAATCAACCCAGTGAACTTTTGGAGCCACTGTCATGGAGACGATTCCTATCCATCGCTCTCAACTGCAGCCCCGAAGCCATCCTTGGAAACGGCTCACCTTTGGGCAGAACAGTTCAAGGTCCCTGAAGAGCCAGAGGGCTGGCCCGTTACTCACTGGAGAGCAAAAGACATTCTGCACATGCCCAGAAGCATATTTTCTTTCACACAGGCAAGTCATACCAAGGTGTTTTACAGTTAAGAACAAAAACCAGGTGCCAGGCGGAGTGACACCAGGCGCTGATTCCCCCCCACTCCTGGGGCTCCCCCTCCTGGCCCCACCTACTCCTGGGGGGAATTTCCCACTGCAAATAGAGGAGGCAACTCGAAATTAATACATATCTCACTCCACTGGAAATGAGAGAGGACAGAACAAACAAGAAAGTACCAAAGGACCCAAGCAGAGAAGTTTTGGGGACAGAACTGATGAGAATTAACATGAACAGGAAAGGGTTTTGCACCGGCTGACTTGCAGATTCTCTCCTCTGCTCTTTTCAGGCAGTCCAGACAACAAAAAAGGCTTTACATTTCCCATTTTATCTGCACAGCAAAAAGGGCTAGAGAAAATTTAAAACTGAAAGCTAAGAATTCAGGCAAAGCATATTTCTGAGGGGGCATTGCCCCCATATGCCCCTCCATATCTACAGAGCTCTGTCCCAGAAAGCTACATAGCCCAGAAAGCTACATGCTCCCTATTGAGACCAGGGCCCTGCAGGATCTTCTTCAATTCTGCAGGGCCTGCAAGACACAGCTGTTCTGCAAGGCCTTTGGCTGAGGCAGAGGGTGCCCATACATGGCTTCCCTGAGGTGGCTGTCTCCCACCCACTGATAACTGACCACTACTTCATCTATATCGACGGGCCAGAACCTATGATAGCCAGCTGAATTTTCATCTTTAAGCTGTAACTACCAATGTTAATGTTTATATCGTGTTTTAAATTTTTATTGCATTTATTACAGTATGATGTTACCCACCCTGAGCCCGTTTGCGGGATGGGTGGGATTTAAATAGAAATATTAAATAAATAAACACAAACACGGCACACGCACCAAGGCATCCCCCACTTGTTGACACCCCCCCCCCCCCAGCACTGGCATTTGGAAGTGTACTGAACTGGAGAAGGAGGAGGAGGAGGAGGAGGATTAGGGTTATATATAAGGAAGCAGGAAAAAATCACGGAGGCGCATTGTAAAGAAATGAAGGTATAATTTCTCAGTTATCTTCTCAGAGGTGAATGGAAGGCACAACACAAGAGACTGGAGCGGGGCGCACGCGGCTCACGGAACTCACTCTGCACGTACGGTGTAGCCTGTCCCATCCACCCACTTCCAGGTGCCGCTGGAATCGGTCAGGCCAATCCACACATAAGCTCCCCTCCCGAGCTGTTCCACAATTTTCTAACAAGAGGAAACACACGCTGAAACGTTTGCCGCTCCTGCAGCACGGCCTCACCCCGTCAGAAGCTGAGCCCTGGGGCTTGCTTCTCAACAGATGGTGGGCCCTTCCCCATGCTCTATGGCTCCCCCTCCTGGGGGACTGAAATGCTGCTGGTCACGCCACCTACTTTCTCTTCAGGCGAATTGATGACAACCAGGTGGGAATCCCTGTGCTCACAGTCCTGTTTTGCCGCCATCCACGGCCGCTGTGAACGGGACATCCAATAGCAGCTCTCGTGGTGTGCCACCCAGCCCTTCGGACAGCAGCCGGAATTACTGCCTGTTGGGAGAGGAGAACTCAGAGCATTACCTCTGTATGTCCCTGGGTCATATGTATGAAAGTGCATGCACACACACATGAACCACTTCTGGGGCTGGATCCAGCCATTGTTTTCACTCAGTCTTGATCAGTTCTTCTCCTCCAATATGGCTTTTGTCCATGAAATTCCCATAATCACACCCGTAACCTTCCTTAAGAACATCAGAAGAGCTCTGCTGGATCAGACCAGTGGCCCATCTAATCCATCTAGGCCAGTATCCTGTCTCACACAGTGGCCAACCAGTTCTTGGGGAGGGGCCTTGGCTCAGTGGTAGAACATCTGCTTGGCATGCAGAGGTTCCCAGGTTCAATTCCCGGGACCTCCACTTAAAAGGAACCAGGCACTAGTTGATATCGAAGACTCCTATCTATGCTCCTGGAGAGCGGCTGCCAGTCTGAGTAGATAATACTGAGCTGGTCTGATGGTCTGATTCAGTATAAGACAACTTCATGTGTTCCTTTTCACCAGTGGGAAAACTGGTTTGGTCCAACCCCTTTTCACTGGGCACACGTACTGTCGTGGGCAGTGTTCCCTCTAAGCTAAGTTAATGTGAGCTAGGTCACCTTTTTCTAGCCTCTGGCTCACACATTTTTTGTCTCAGCTCAGGAAGGATGGCTCCAGAGCAAACTCATTCATGCAGTAGCCAAATAGCTCACTCACAACTTTAATGCCAGTAGCTCACAAAGTAGAAATTTTGCTCACAAGACTCCACAGCTTAGAGGGAGCATTGGTCATGGGTCCTGAGTTCTGCTGAGGCTGACTACTCCTTAGATGAGGAAGAGGCAGGGAGCAACCCAGCCTCCTCTGGAGTCAGCCCAGAAGAAGAACCTCCAACAGTACCTGAGGAGGAAGAGTCCCCAGCAGCTGCACAGAAGGTGCAGCCAGAAGGAGAGACCGATCCTGAGCTTGGCTTAGCAACCCCAGCTGCAGACACCCCAAGGCCAGACTCCCCGCCTAGTTCTCCTGAGTGCCCTAGATGGAGGGCACGCCAGAGGCTGACTATGCAGGAGCAAAGAAGGAGTGCCAGACTGCAGCTCCTGCAAAGGCAACAGGAGGAGCTGTAAGCCTTTGCAGACTCAACTCCCAGGGAAGGGAGGACCTGCTCATAAACACTCCGTGCACCTGCTTCAGCGCAGCAGCAACTCTGCATATACAGACCTGCTTCTGTGTGTGTATAGCAGCCACTTCTTGTCCTTGAAACCTGCAACTTTGAATTGACTTCCCGGCGATCTGACCTTTGGATTTGTTACTTACCTTGATTCTGGACTGTGTTTCAGTTTACAGTGTGTAGTCTCTGTGGCAACCAGCCAAGACAGCACACGTACCTGGGTTTGAGTCCTCCTGCCTTTACCTAAGCCCCCAGTCTCGTTAATTTAGTGGGGACTTTTGGAATTTTGAGGATGGGGCCTGAGTGACACCACAAAACAGCGGCCATGGTAGCCAACCACAAAATGCCTTCTGTGTTGGCTGGAGCTCTTCACACAAAGTTGGGTGGCTCTTGCTACAGCAGAGGCTGCTGTTTCGGCTCCCTGCAGGGGCAACTTTGCTGCCCTCCTTCCTGGGTTCTTCCAAAGCACCAAAACAGGAGACATTTCTACTGGGAACCCTGGAACACTGACCAGCAGAGAAAAGGACTGCAAGGAAGAGATGCTCCCCAAGCGGAGGGCAGCACCTAAAGTTGGCACCACGCCACTGTCTGTGGGACGGGTGTTCTCCAGGTCTGAGAAGAAATCATCCAGCTATTAGGAGGGTAAATAGAAAGACCATGGGGCGGGGGAGCACTACAGGCCTTTGGGTCCCACGGCTATTCTTAGGTCAACTGAGGGCAAGAGAGAAGCAGAGGTGGTTTGCCATCACCTGCCTCTGCGTAACAACCCTGGACTTCCTCAGACCCTGCTGAGCTTCCAAGACTGATGATGATGATGACAATGTCCAGATGGCAAGCCTGGCTCATCCAGGCCAGGACGGCCTCTAATGGTGGCGGAAAGCGCCATCAAGTTGCAGCCAACTTAGGGTGACCCCACAGGATTTTCGAGAGACGAACAGAGGGGGCTGGCCATTGTCTGACCTTCCTTGGTGGTCTCCCATCCAAGCACCAACCAGGGCCAAGTCTGACCCTGCTTCGTTTTCGGAATCTTCTGCGATCACGCTAGCCTGGGCCATCCAGGGCTGGGCTGTTCCTCGCAGTCACCTTCCCCTCGCTGTTGCGTTCATGGGAGGGGGAGTCTCTGTTCTGTTGTGATCTGCCTCCAGGGCCACGCTGGGCTCGCCAGGTTTGGAATTATTAGCAATAATAATAATAATAATAATATATTCAGGTCATATGAAGGTCAGTGGAGGGAGGGGGAGACCAGCCGCACGACCAGACCCTAATCAAGCCTTCTTCCTCGATCCCAGTAGACCCACCTCCCCCCCCCCCCCCCCGAGGCCCGCTTTGGTTTCTTGGTGTTCAGTACCATTGCTTTTTAGCTCCACCAGCTCACAACGCAGCGAGTTCGAGTCCTGATGCAGGATCGCCAGCAAGTTTTCCAGCCGGTTCTTGACTGATGGGGGAAAGAGACAGGAGAAAAGGAGCGTGAGCCCCACCTAGGGTGGCCAGCCAGATCTCCTAGAATTACGGCTCTGCCTCCAGACAACAAGAGATCAGTCCCCCTGGAGCAAATGGCAGCTTCGGAGGGAGGATTCTACAACATTATAAACCTGCTGAGTGCAGGTTCCCTTCCCCAAACCCCTTCCCCAAACCCCGCTTTCCTCAGGCCCTGCTCCCTCCCAATCTCCAGGTAACAACATAGGCCCAGGTGGGGATGCCGGCACCCCTCCCCAGAGCCCCTGTGGTGTGTTGGCCCCCTCCTCATTGTGCCCCCCCCCAAGCAGCTATCGGTGTGGCTGGGCCAGAGAACCGGCCTGGAGTCCTCGACTGGGAGGGCAAGAGATAAATTTGATAAATATAAATAAATAAATAAATATACGCATGAGCTAGCCTTAAGCCCTGCTCATACCCTCAAATGACTCCACCCACCACATCAAACGGCCCCGCCCCCTGTGCCGACAGACTTGCCCCAAGCCATGTATTCCTTCCCCCCCCCCCCAGTCCGGTTTTCCTTCGGAGCAGAGCCTAAGAGGAATGTCCCATTCCTCTTCCGAGCCTTAGCAGTCCACATATGCAGGGGAGCCGAGGCCCTGGCCCAGTCCCCCGAGGGCTGAGTCACCACCCCCATTTCCTGCACGCTCCCCCAGCCACGAGGGAGGCAGGTAACCCCCCCCCCACGCACAGCCAGGCCCCCACCTCTCTCGGCCTCGTTGGCCTCACGGTTCAAGGTTTGCTCCAGCGCGGTCAGCCTAGACCCGGTGCTGTTCCCTAGAAGTGGGGAGAGGAAGACAATGGAATGTCGGGCAGGCGACCTCCCGATGGAGCCTGGAGATCTACCAGAATTGCGGCTGCTCTCTGGACCACAGGGACCAGTCACCCCGGAGAAAATGGCAGCCTTAGAGGGAGGTCCTATGGCATTAGACCCCGCTGAGGTCTAGGGCTGCCAGCCTCCAGGCGGGGCCTGGGGATCTCCAGCTTTTACAGCTGATGGAGATCAGCTCCCCTGGAGAAAATGGCCGCTTTGGAGAGTGTGCTCTGTGGCATTGCGCCGTGCTGAGGCCCCTCCCCTCCCAAACCCCTCCCTTCCTGGCTCCACCCCCAAAGTCTCCAGGTATTTTCCAACCCAGACCTGGCAAACCTACTGATGTCCCTCCCTTCCCCAAGGCTCCACCCCCAAATCTCCAGGAATTCCCCAATCTGGAGCTGGCAACCAGCTCTGACTTCGGGGGCAACCCCCCCTTCCCAACAGAGCCCTTCCCTCTGCTGGGCAGCACTGTAGTGGGGTGGGGGGAGGCGTTTCTGCACCATGACAAGCAAGAACCACAAAGGGGGGGGCACCCACCTCTTCCTCCCCCTACAAGGGCCAGCATCTGTGTGGGTCCCCTTCTTGCCACCACAGAAACCTCTGGCCACGCAGGGTGTGGGAGGGCGATGTCTTGCCCCGCCCCCTTTTGCAAGCCCCTCCTCCTTCACTCACGCTTTTGCAGGAGGCTGCTGAGGCCCGCGGAAACTGTCTCGTTGACGCTTCGGAGGGACTCCCACGCCCCCTCTTGGTCTGTGCTGAGCTGAGCCCCTGGCAAGAAGCAGAGCGGGGGGGGGGACACACTGGGGAGCTGGCATCAGGCCCGTAGCCAGGAATTTTTTTAAATTTGGGGGGCCTTTAAATAAGTCAGCAGGCCACAGACACCCCTCACCAAGGGAGTGCCACAAATAAAATAAAAAATTGGAAGTCGGGGGGCCTGTGCTGGATGGGAAGTCAAGGGCCTTGTCAGTAATTTGGGGGGCGGGCCCCAAGACGCCCCCACTGTGGCTACGGGCCTGGCTGGCATGCTGGTGCCCCCCAGCTGGCACTCACACGGCACACGTTCATCTCCAACTTGCCTGCTCACAGCTTAATCACACACATTCCCCACCCGCCTGCTGGGTCCCCTTTCCGTATCTTGTCTGTCCCACTGGCACCACCAATTCGGCACCCTCACCAACTACAGTGCAACTCAAGGGCCAAGGCTCAGAGGCAGAGCATCCGCTTGGCATGCAGAAGGTTCGAGGTTCAATCCCCGGCAGCATCTCCGGTTATCATAAGGATCAGATGCTCACCCTCCTCTCTGGCGGGCCTTCAGCCTTCACACACTCACATGTCCGGGTATTTTGGCCCACTCAGCTGCACGTGGCCCATGCTCCCACATTCTCTGACTACCTTGAGAGCCAGTGTAGTACAGTGTTGTTAGAGAGCTGGGACCCTGGATCTGAGGGGCCTGGTTCGGATCCCGACTCTGCCACAGAAGCTGGCCTTGGGCCAATCACACACACACACATAGAGTCACCCTAACCTACTCCACAGGGAGAGATCAAGATGGGTTGTCGTGTTACTCTGTCTGTAGTGGGAGAAAAGAGGAAGAGTCCAGGATGGGTTGTCGTGTTACTCTGTCTGTAGTGGGAGAAAAGAGGAGCACCTGAAAGACGAAGCAAATTGGTGGCAGGGGAGGAGCTTTCGGACTCCCGAAAGCTCCTCCCCTGCCACCAATTTGCTTTGTCTTTCAGGTGCTCCTGGACTCTTCCTCTTTTCTCCTGCCTGCTTCACAGAGTCATCGCAAGGATAAAACGGAAGAGGGGAATATGAGTTTTGCCACACGGAGCTCCTTGGAGGATAAAAAGGCCCTGAAAGGATGTCCTGGCTGTGCACTCTGAGCCACGCACCCCTGGCACAAAGACTTCCTTCCCATCTACAGCCGCCAACTTCCAGGTGGGGCCTGGGGATCTCCCAGAATTACAACTGATCTCCAGACCGCAGAGATCAGTTCTGCAGGAGAAAGGGGCTGCTTTGGAGGGTGGACTCTGCGGCATTGTAGCCAGCTAAAGTCCCTCCCCTCCCCAAACCCTGCCCTCCCCAAGACTCCACCCCCAAACATCCAGGAATTCACAACTCAGAGTTGGCAACCCTATCCATGGCCTCGAACTCGGACCACCACGGCAGCCCAGACCCACTCACCCTTGATGGCCAGCGTGATGACCAGGAGGCTGAGCACAGTGCAGAGGCCCATCACGACGAGGAGGAGGCGGCTGGTGGGGCAGGTGCGTTGCCATGCTGACTGATGGGGAGGCAGCACTGCGGGCACCGGAAGAGACTTCGTTACCCCCAGACGCCCCTCTGGCCAAGTCTTTCCAGGCTTGCCTGCGTGGCCAAGGGCTGTCTCTCCAAGCAAGTGCACACACAGACCCCCAAGGTGATCAAGGAAAGCTGGACGTTTGCGTGAAAGGGAGGAGCAGTGGGAGACTCTTGAGGGAAAACACCCAGGAGTCCAGGGAGGGGATTTCAGTGATGCCAGGATTCAGGAAGAGACAAACGCAGCCATCCAGGAGGGGCGAGAAGGGCCCCTTCAGAAGGGCCGCCCCGCTGGGAGGAGCCGGTAGAAGGCCATCCAGCCCTAAGCCCTGGGCGTTTGGGTGGTCTGCTAGAGGCTCTAACTTCCCGGCAGGGTCCCGGGATCTCCTGGAGTTACAGCTGTATCTCCAGACACCAGAGATCAGTTCCCCTGGAGAAAATGGCTGCCCTGGAAAGTAGACTTCCTGAGGTCCCTCCCCTCCGGGGGTCACCAGTCTCTAGGTGGGACCTGGCGAACCCCCTGGAATTGCAGCCCATCTCCAGACTGCACAGATCAGTAATGGATGCTCTGAAGGGGGGGGGGGGCTCTGTGGCACTGTACCCCACTGATGTCCGTGTCCCCCGCAGGCTCCATCCCCAAATCTCCAGAAGTTTGGCTGGGTTTGGCAATCCTACGGCCTCATCCACAGCCGATGGCCATGGGGGAACTAGTAACCCTATCCCCTCCCCCAAACCCACCAAGGGCTGGTGCTACCATTAGGCCAAACTAGGTGACAGCCTAGGGCGCAAACCACAGAGGAGCGCAAAAACTGCATGGAGGAGCCGGGTGCGCATGGAGTGGGGCTGGGCTGAGCCAAGCCGCCTCCCTT
Organism: Lepidodactylus listeri; assembly: GCA_029233225.1. Lineage (NCBI taxonomy): Eukaryota > Metazoa > Chordata > Lepidosauria > Squamata > Gekkonidae > Lepidodactylus > Lepidodactylus listeri. The sequence goes on from JARCFY010000018.1 coordinate 55,298,448, forward strand.
CCCTTTCCCGCCGTGCCTGCCCCCATCTCCTCCTCCACTACCACCGAGGCTCCCGGTTCCCCCCTATCTCTCCCTGCTCGAAGCCCACCACCCCCAGGCTCCACCCTCCAATATCCAGGAATTTCCCAACCTGGAGTTAGCAACTCTGGGGTTTGGCCTGCAGGGAGTGCAAACCACCCCCTCCTTTCCACATCCCCTCTAGTCCCTCCCCACTGGATCCAGTTCCCAGAGAGAGGGTTGGCTCTCTCCAGTCCCTTGCTGGGTTGATATGCCCAAGCAACTGTCCCACATGTCCATCCAGCCCCACTTGTTAAAATCCCCAAATCTCCAGGCACCTTTCCCAAAGTCTTTTCTGCCTTCCTCTGCCACATCCAGGGACTTGAAGTCTTGGTAGTCCTGGGCTACTGTGGGTTCAGGTTCCGAGGGGCCATTGCTGGAAAGGAGGAGAGTCCCAGGTTCAAATCACCTCTCAGCCACAAAGGCCCACTGGATAATTTCAAACGCATCACTCACTTTCTCAGTCTGACCTACTTTACAGGGCTGTTGTGAACATAATGGAGTTTGTTTTCAAGATAAGTGAGCTCCAGTTTAGGACCTTGGATTATGAATTTCCTCTAAATATAGGAAAACAACTACAAAATACTCCATTGCCATTTTACTGGTACTGTTAGAATCAGAGAATCGTAGAGTTGGAAGGGACCTCCAGTGTCATCTAGTCCAACCCCCTGCACAATGCAGGACATTCACAAATACCTCCCCCCACACACCCCCAGTGACCCCTGCTCTATGCCCAGAAGAGAGGGGGCCCCTCCAGGATCCCTGGCCAAATTGGCCTGCAGAAAATTGCTTCTTAAACTCAACATTAAACTCAACATATTGCTTCTTAAACTCTTACCCTTGTGGTTCTTGATTCTGGTTTTTGGGTCAAGTTTGTTTCCCCCTCCCTGTGTCTCATTGACAAAAAGACAGACCAGGATTGTTATCTGGGTTGAAAACTCTATAAGGGCTACTTGTCTCGATTGGCATAACCACAGCTGGGTGGATGGTATTGATGTTAAAGGCAGTGTGGTATAAGACTTCACAGATAGAGATTTGTAGGTGTGTGTGCTGTATGGAGTGATGGACACAGGGTCAGACAGCTTTAAAGGGGGATCAAGGAGGAGAGATCTGTCTGGGGCTGCTAGCCATGGTGATTAAAGGGAACCTCCACGTTCAGAGGCAGTCAACTTCTAAACACCAGTGCCAGGAGGAGGCAACATCAGGGGAAGGTCTCGGCCTCTCTGCCCTGTTGCTGGATCTCCAGAAGAGCAGGTTGACCACCGTGTGAGATGGGATGCTGGACCAGATGGACCCTCACTGCTCTGATCCAGAAGGGCTCTTCTGATGTTCTTATTAGGTTAGAGTGGCCTCTGACCCTGGCTGTCTTTTGTTGAGGAGATGTTGCATGGGCAGGAAGAGAAACACCCTTTGCATATGCTCAGAGGATTACATGCTCCCCACATTCCATAGCCTTGGCACAGCTCTAGCAGGAAGAGGCTGTGATGATTAAAAGTTTACAGCTAAATAACCCGGTCCCCAGGACCCTACAGGGACCTTCTCCAGCGCAAGACCCATTAAAAAGGACCGGAATACACCTCTGGTTCATTTCAGAGGGAGTTGTGGAGGAGAATCTCCACGGGGGGGGATTGGGGCCCAGGGGTCAGCTCTACCTGCTTCCCAGCCAGCACTGAAATCAACATCATGTCCCTTTCCCTCATGGAAGCCATTCCTGCTGGTCACGATTCCTGCACTTTAAACTGCTGTGCCCCCTTCTTGAGTTCCCGAAATACTTGCCAAGGGAGCAAGATAGCAGGGTTCCTAGCCTCACCATCGAGCACGGTCAACATTTCTAACCCTCTCCACACCTCTTTGCTTTGAGCAACTTACTTCGCAAAAGACGTGGCCATTCCACCCAGTCGTAGGTCGGCTGGAATGCACAATCACTCTCCCGCTCTCCCAACATCCAGTCGGAAATGGTGAGTGGTGCAAACTTTGGACGAAGCCAAGGTCAGCCAGTGGGTGGATTGCTCAACGGAGACCCAGCTGCTAGTTATAGGGCACGGCCCGGGTTGCTGGAAAGCAGGAAAGCTCTGCAGGGACCTCCGATGGTTGCCGTGGAAGGGGGGAGCAGACAGGGTTTGGGGTAACCTGGGTCTTCTGTTGCCCACTTCGCTCTCTCTCTCTCTGGGGATGCTCCTAGGATAGACCATGGATCCCGACTCTCACTCAATGTCACCCACCCACTGTCACCAAAGTCACCCCCAGACCACCATGGCAACCTTTGATCTGTCAATATTGTTTTCTGCCAGTGTTTAAATTCAAAACCTCCCCAAGTACTTTTCAAAACTAAAAGGCCCCCTGCCAGCTGACAATTCCCAAAGGAACCATGGATGTCCTCTGGAATGGATCCTGCCACTCCATGTGCCAACAGCCTCTTGAGCCGGAGGAAGGGTTCACACTGAGCCATGGAAAGGTGGAACCCAACTCTCAGTTTGGAATTTCAGCTGCATCCCCCTGTGCTGCTGATTAGGGGGGAGGGAAGTCGAATTCCCTACGTGTGTGCGTGTCCTCAAGTCCCCTCTGACTCATGGCGGCCCCTGGCAGGGCTCTCAAGACAAGAGACATTCAGAGGTGGTTTGCTGTTGCCTGCTTCTGCATCACAGCTCCGGTATTCCTTGGTGGTTTCCCATCCAAATACTAGCCAGGGTCGACCCTACTTAGCTTCTGAGATCGGGCTAGCCTGGGCCATCCAGGTAAGGGGATTTCCTCTAAGTACAGTTCAAACCAGTGATTGTTAATTATTATTATTATTTATTTATTATATATTATTTTTCACATTTTTACCCCACCCTCCCCGCGAACGGGCTCAGGGCTGATTACAAAGCAGCAATCAATGCAGAACAGAGTAACAATTTAACAATTTAAAACATTTTAAAATACATTTTACAATACAGCAGCATTAAAACCACTCCAAACAAATGTCCTGATGGCGTCTTATGATTTCCCTTTGAGCCAGTATCAGTATCAGGGTCCAGCCTTCTATGGCCTCCTGGCCCGGCTGTGTTCAGGGCCAGCTCTCATCGCGATGTTACTGGCGATGGTAATGATGGTAGACAATGGTGGTAGGTGGTGGTGGCTCCTAATTGAAGGCCTGGTGGAAGAGCTCTGTCTTACAGGCCCTGCAGAACTGAACAAGATTCCACAGGGCCCTGATCTCCACTGGGGGCTCATTCCACCAAAGAGGAGCTGCCACTGAAAAAGCTCTGGCCCTCGTTCCGGCGAGCCTGGCTTCCCTGGGGCCCGGGGCCTGAAGTCGGTGTTCCGACCCCGACCAAAGTGCTCACTGGGGGGTATACTCATAAGCTTCCTCATAAGCAAGTTTGATTTAAACAAACAAAAATATATTCTGAAATATATTCAGCATTAAACATCTGGACTGTGTGCCAATACGGGGATCCTTATTGTGTAGAAAGGGAGCACAAAAATTGTTGTAAATAAACAAATACAGACAAATATGGGACCTCATGCTCAGAAGAATGTCTGGCAAGCCAGCTGAGGGGCTACCTGATCCAGCCAGAGGAATGGACCAAAGGCCCCTGGTATCTCAGCTGGATCCTGTTTTTGCACACTGGCCAGCCAGATGGCTCTGGGAAAGGATAGGGCAGGATAGCTCATCCACATGAAGCCATCTTGACCACCAGAAGAGTTCTGTGCTACTTTGCCCCAGCTCTCTATTCACCACCACCACCATGGATCACAATTCCCCACTTCCTCCATCATTGTGCCCGGGTTCTAAGCCCAAAACCACTTTCTTGAGGGCAGGGAGTCTGAAAGGGGATCAGTGTGGTGGTGGGCAGAGACTGTTCCCCCCAAGTGAGATCACTTGTTCTCAGGCAAGAAAAACCATTGCCTGTTGAATTTCTGCCTGTATGATTGGAGGGATAGACCACAATCACAGCAGATTGGTGCCACCTTTTATGGGTGAAGTATACATCACATAGTCTGAACATTGTTTACCAACAGGAATCATGATGGCAATCAACAAGATGCTAATAAATTTAGCTGTTACACTCCCTCTCTTATACAAAGTAAGGTTGGAGGCAGAAATGTAAAGGCCAAATAAAATTTGCAAGACCACAATATTTTTCTGGAACCCCCCCCCCCCCCCCCCCAGTTTTGCCAATAGAAAATTTTGTAAACGTTGGGGAATACTGGGAAGAACCCCCTGTGAAATATTTTCTGCCAGAGGAGGTCAGGAAGGCTCCCCCTTCTTTGGCTTTTTGCAAACTATGCAAAAAGCTTGCATGCACACATGCATTTCTTCAGATACACTACAACAAGACTTCCTCAAGCATTAGATATAGGTGTTGGGGGGGGTTAGTTGCCAGGAAGGGCTAATTAAAGTCAAGATGCATAAGTAACTGAGCAGTAAGTATAGCTCAAAATGGAATTAAAGCAAAACCGAATTAATCAACAGGACTTTTCTGAGCAGTGAAGCAATAATTCCAAAAACCCGATCCGATCTGGAAGAAGGCACACAGACACCAGGAATAGGAAAAGCCAAAAATTTATGGTACCATGAGTCTAAATCTGAACAGTTTCAGATACAGGTAAGCCCTGTTTACAGTTGGGCTTAATCTGTTATACTAAGGAGGCGAAGAATTCCAGTGGGATGAACCTAGTGTCATTTCTACACATTTGACATCATTCTCATAAGCAAAGGTATTCTATTTCATTCTTGCGCATGTCAGTTACAGGAAAGAAATCAAGAATGTTAAGTTATACATTGCTGCAAATCGGTGTACTTTCTCATGCATCTTCTCTAAGCTAGAATGTGCTAGGAATAATAGACTATTGTAAGCAGTTGCAATTTAAAACAATAAACTCCTGTATGAGCATTTTTGCTGAAGCACAAACATACAATGTAGAATTCTTTCTGCATGTTTGTATCTGTGCTGGCCTTGTGGTTTCAAAGAATTTGCTTACTAAGGCAATAAAATTAGTGTTGCAATTTCTTTCTTCAGCAGGCAATAGGACTGCATTGTGCAGAAGGGTTTCACAAACTTGCTTGTATAAATGATTAGGAACTGAGATCTGTACTGCTGCATTTAGCTTATTGTAAGTAGCACATTCCATGGGCCTCGGTGTTTAGCCATGCTGGCCACATGACCATGGAGATGTCTTTGGACAGCGCTGGCTCTTCGGCTTGGAAACGGAGATGAGCACCCATCCCTAGAGTCGGATTCGACTGGCTTTCGAGCAAGGGAAACCTTTACCTTGACCTAAGTAGGATCCTACTTGTCATTTTTTGTACTGCTTAGGATGTCGTGTTAATATTTATGCTGCGCATCAGTTCTTTCTGGTGGCTTCCAGACTTGTCTAAGCCTGTTGTTGGCCCTCCAGCATGGCTGAGATTTTATGTTCCCATTTTGCTAATTGGACTGACCCACCACGTGCAGTCCGCCCTGAGTCCTTGTGCGAGAGGCGGCGTATAAATAATGCAAACGAGCAAGACAATTTTCAAGGGAAGGCTTCATTGATGCATTGCACTGTCTACAGAATGCCTTTATTTTGCAATCCTCGCGTCTCGGCCAGAGAAAGGCGGGCAACAAACACATGCTGTTGTTGTTTTTAAAAAAACCCTTCAGTTCAAGACACTTTGAATGACAGAATCCAGATAACGAGTCTGCCCGCCTGACTATTCCAACCCCACCCCGGAACAGCCCCCGCCCCCTTTCCCAGCCCCGCCTCCACTTGGCATTCCCGAGGGGAGCGGCGAGCAGCGGGACCCCCCATTTCCCATCACGCCTTGCGACTCTCTTGCTAACGTCATCACTCTGGCGGCGGCCCAGCTAGCCGTCGCGCCGCCCAACTCTACGACCCACGCGAGCGGCGCCTGAGTTGTTCGTAGCCGGGGGACAGGACTTGGAACCGCTGAGGCGTCACGCGCTGACGTAAGCGCGCTGACGTAAGCGCGCTCTTCCCCCCCACGAGCGTCGTGACGTCACGCGCGGGGCGAAGTGACGCGACGTCTTTTCCGTCTGAGCCACCGATAGCCCCGCCCCCTCCTCCTCTCGACGCCGGTTGATGACGCCTTTGGGCGGCGCCGGTGGCGGCGGCTCCTGAGGGAAGGAGGCGGCGGCGGAGGCACTGCTGGGAGCTGGAGCGAGAGGCCCCTCCCCTCCCCCGGCCTCCCGCTCGGCCTCGCTGCCGGACACGGTGAGCCGCCGCTGGGTGGGAAGACGGGCCCCGCCCCCCGCCCCTGGTCCCCCCCTCGGCCGCCGTAGCCGCCCTTCCCCCCACCGGCACGCTCCTGGCCACGCCCTCCCCCAGACGGGGGTCACGTGGGGCTCCCCTGCCCTGCCGGGCCTCCCTCGGGGGCTCTGCGGCCCCAGCCTCGCCTGAGCGGCACGCTCCCCAGAAAGCCCCTCCGGCAGCGCGCTGGCTCTCTCCATCTCCTCAGCCCTTCCTTTTGCCCCGGTCGGTGATGGGTGCGGTGGGGGGGGGGGAGGAATACTCCTGGCCTACCTTGCAAGGGGGGCAGCAAGGGCGTGCACGTGGAGGCAGATTTCAGGATGTGCAAAAGGAGACGCTTCTTTACCCAGAGAGTGACCAGAGCGTGGGGTTTGCTGCCGGGGAGCCCAAGGAGGGACACGGGCATAGACAGCTTTGAAAGCAGAGGTCCATCTGTGCCCTTTCCTCATAGTGACTAAAGGGGACCTCCGCGTCCAGAGGCAGCCAGCCTCTGAATCCCAGTGCCAGGAGGCAGCATCGGGGGGGGGGGGGAGGCCTCGGCCTCTCTGCTCTAGTGTTGGCCATCCAGAGGAACTGGTCAGCCACTGTGTGAGAAGACAGGATGCTGGACTAGATGGGCCACTCGTGTGATCCTGCAGGGCTCTTCTGATGTTCTTGAGATGTCACTGTTGGGAGGGAGGTACTGCTGGTTTCCCTTATATGTCTCCCCAGTGCTTCTCATTTTTGCTCTTGAACTTGCCTCTGCAACCTGGCCCCTCGCTAGAAAAGTGAAGGGGCGTGGTGATGGCTGCCTTTGACTAGTTGTGGTATGAGGTGTAGGCGACTGTATGGTAGGAGGTGTAGGCGATTGTGTGCTGGAGAGGGCTATGCAGCCGACTGAAGAGCAAAGTAGAGCGTGACGGTGAAAGGTATCAGAAAGGGCTATGTGCACAATCACACAGCTGCCAGAACAAGCCAGTCAGTGATGAAATAAAGTAACTGGGTGCGGTCTGTCATTTGCTTTCTGGGAGTGAGAACCCCTTCTTCCTAATCCCTTGTGTTTAAACTGCAGTACTTATCGTTCTCTCTCTCTCTCTCTCTCTCTCTCTCTGCAGGGACGTTGGAACCATGAAGGAAACCGTTCAAGACAAAAAGTACTGGGGGTCCTCTCACGGCCTCCGCACCCCCATGGGCCCTCAAGGCAAGCTGTGCAGGTCTTCCCAGGAGTGGGGCGAGCAAGATCACAAGCACGGTGGCGGCTTTGAAGGGAGCCGGCACCTGGAGTACGGCAAGGAGCAACCTCTGGGCTTCGACAGTGAAGAAGATGACGAGGAGGAGGATGAAGGAGGAGGAGGAGGGAAATGGGATCTCCCCAGCATGTCCAGTTGGGGGGTTGCAGGAGGCACATCTGACCCATCCAGGAGCAAATCTTCCAGGGGAAAGGTTGCGAGGAGTGGGGGCAGAGCTTGGCCATTTGAAGTAGGGACGGGCTCCACCCCCAGAGGGCGTCCACAGCTGCTGGGGAACCCCAGGCGCCGCTCTTTCCGCCGCAGGCGTCAGCGGGGCCTGCGGGCCTTCCGCATGCTGCTGTACGCAAAGAGCTCCTCCCTGGCTTTCCACTGGAAGCTCTGGGGCAAGATGGCTTCCAAAGGGCGCCGGCGAGGAGGGCCAAAGCGAGCCCGCTCATCCCTCTCCCTTTCCCCTGGCTCCCAGCCTGATGATGACCACCTTCCCCTTTACAAGAAAAACTGCCTCCTAGGGATGGAGGACTGTCCGGTGGGGGGAGCCAAGCGTCGGCCGGGCCCCTCTGAGCCTCACCTGGACTATGAATTGGACGGGGCCTTTCCCCCCTCTGCGACCTCACCTCAAGCGTCCCGTCTCAGCTTGCTGGGAGCCCTGATAGATGAAACATCCCCCTATCCTCAGTATGTGGAGCTTCAGGGGGTCAGTTTTGACAAAGACCCTGGCGCCATGGAGATCGATGAAGAAGCAGCTGCCATGCTCAAGTACACTGCTGGGGGAGCTCAGGCCTCCCCCCGGACTAGGAGGCTGAGAGACGCAGAGCACAGCGTGGATGGAGGTGGAGGTAAACTTGGAATGATCGCCCTTGAATCTATCATAGTGTATGAGATAATATATACAATACTTATTACCATTTAAGACGGGTGTCAAACATGCAGCCCGCGGGCCAGATCAGACCCTTAGAGGGCCCCAATCAGGCCTGCAAGGCTGTTTCCTACTTTATGCCAGGGCTCTTCTGGGTGCAACTGGGTTCCCTCCCCCTTTTCACTGTATTCATGCCCTCATGATGCAGTCTTTTTCAGTAAGAAAGCAATGTGAACAGTGAGGTGGATTAGGCTGAGAGTGTGTGTCCAGACCAAGTTCACCCCCTTTGTAGGAAGTTGTAGTTATTTCTTTGGGGAAGAGTATACTTTGGGGAAGAGTATAGTTTTGTAGAGAAACACATGGCCCCCTCAGTCTGTGGCAGGATGCCTTCTCATGTTCTTGACCAGCACATAAAGCTTGCAGTGCCCAGCCATTTCATGTTTTCCACTGGGTCCTAAGCTAGGAACACTGAGCATGAGATTTCTGTAATAAATGTCAGTAACTCAAAAGTAGGTTTGCAGCTTACAGATACACACCTGAACAGCATACTCAAGATTGCTACAGCACGGACATTTTGATGCAATAATTCAGAGCAGAGATGCCAGTTATCACTGTTAAATAGACAAAATATTGCAAGATTTCTAGTGTTTTAAGCATGTTTTATTTAAAGTTTTAAAAAACTTTAATTTTGTTTGTCTGTATCCTTTATAAAGTTAATATCTCCGCTACCTGGCATGACATTTTATGGCACACCTGGCCCGGCCCAACGACGTCTCATTTATGTCAGATCCGGCCCTCATAACAAATGAGTTCGACACCCCTGGTTTAAGAAGTCTGGCTTTTACCCAGTGTGTGCCCCTTCAGGAACAACTGGGTGTTTACTCTTGAGCGTGTGTGGGGTAGCCAGACCCAGTTCTGCCATGAGCTCACAGGGAGACCTGCAGGCCTGGCTCCCTATGCTCAAGCTCGCAGGCTGCAATTTGACAGGGATGCTTGTCTTACTGACGTGTGTCTTTTTTTGGCAGGGTCAGTTCTGTTTTAGGGTTGTGAGCTGCCCCGGGCAGGTTTGAAGATGCATCCAATAGACTGGGCTGTCGCAGTTTGCTCTGTTTGGGGCTACCCTTGAAGAGTGTTCAGAAGCTGCAGCTAGTGTAGAATGTTGCAGCTAATCTGCCGTCAGGGCCAGCTACGAGGAGCATGTGACCCCAATACTACAGCTATTGCACTGGCTTCCAAACTGTAACTGAGCCCAGTGCAAGATGCTGGTTTTGACCTTTAAAGCCTATGGGGCTGGGGACTGGGGCATCTGAGGGACCATTTTCTCCCATGTGTTCCTGCCCAAGAATTAAGATCATAGGGAGAGGCCCGCCTGACTGCCCCATCAGTCAAAGAAGCTCATCTGATGGGCATGTGAAAGAGGGCCTTTTCAGTGGCAGCCCCGTGATTATGGTGCAGCTTCCCCAGCAAGGTGTACCTGGCCCTCTCACTTTTGACGTTTAGATTTTATTTAGGACTGCATTTGATTAAAGCCATCCCATACTGCGGTTTTAAATTTTAGTTAGTATGTAATTTTATGTGGTCTGTTTTATCTGTATTGTAAACTGCCTTGAGCTCTTTAAGGAAGAAAGGCAGCTAATGAATGTTATACATAAATAAAATCAGTATTTGGCCAGGTGGTTTCAGGTGGGTTGCCGTGTTGGTCTGAAGCAGCAGAACAAAGTTTGAACCCACTGGCACCTTTAAGACCAACAAGCTTTGTTCAAGGTATAAACCTTCCTGCACACAAAAGCTTAGACCTGGAATTAATCTTGGTTGGTCTTAAAGGTGCCACTGGACCTCAGACTTTGGCCTGGTGGTTGTCAGACCTTCAGCCTCCTGACACTCCTCTCCCCTCTCTCCCTGTAGGCTCCCTGGACCCCCTTCCCAACGGCTTTGCATCCCTCACTCCTGACGGCGACATGTGCTCCCTCCCTGTAGTCGCGGATGCTACCATCCTCATCAGTAACGTCTGTAGCATCGGAGGCCACGTGGCTGAGGAGCTCTTCCACGTTCCCCGAGACACGGACCGGGCAGTGGATCCCTCCGGCATCAGGCTAGAATTGGGGAGCCAGCAGGCAGAACTGCCCATGGAGGGTGGCCCTGAGCAGCTGGATGAGAAGGCAGCCCAGCACAGCCCACTGAGGGAGGAACACCTCACCTGCGTGCAGAGTAAGGCGGGTGTTTGGGAGTGGGGTGGTGTTACATTTACCTGAGAAACTGAGTTGTCTTGGGGGTACAGTTTCTCCAAAGACTGATCTCAGTCTATCCTCATTTTCCAGCCCTCATGTGGGGGAGAAAAGGTATCTGAAATCATCACCAAAAAACGCAGTGAGGAGCTGTGTGTAGGAGCAGAGAGTCAGTTACATGTGGAACTGCAAATGTAGCCTAGACAGTTTTGCGGGGAGCGGCATGTATGCTAGGTAACATTAACTCGCAGGTAAGTACAGAAAAGGAAAGTGCCGCAGGGCGCACAAAACGTGGGTTCTGATGTCTCTACACCAGTGCACACAGGAATCAAGCAGGAGGAACTGTGGCAGGGCAGGAGCTTTCATGAGTCACTGCTCACTTCTTCAGAAACAGCTAGAATGTGAGTCCATCTGTCCTCATATCTTGGAGAGTGATTTCAGATACCAAATGACATAGCAGGCATTGGCAATGAGAGAAGAAACCTGTCTCGGTTCAGTCTAGGAGGATACACTGCCTTGACTTCATTATCAGTTGCAATTCAGCAGCCTCTCTTTCTAATCTCCCTTTGAAATTCCTTTGTAAGAGAACTGCTACTTTTAGGCCAGCAACTGAGTGTCCTGGAAGGTTAAAATGTTCCCCCACTGGTTTTTGAATGTTGTGGTTTCTAGTAGTAGTAGAAAGAGTAAGAGTCCAGTCGCCTAACAACATTTGTGGCAGGGTATGTGCTTTTGTGAGTCACTGCTCACTTCTTCAGACTTATTTCCATTTATTCTTTGCATCCTCCTGGACTGAACCCTCCTGTACCAAACTGAGACCTAGGTTTCCTGTCTCATTACCTGTGCTGATATCTCTGCCCCTACTACCCCTCTGCATATCACACCTAATCCAATCAAGCCTGCTATTGCCATTTGGCATCTGAAATAATCTTTATAAAGTTTATATCTCTGGTACCTCATGTTATATTTTATGGGGCAGATGGCCCAGCCCTAAAAAGTGACATTTATGTCAGATCCGGGCCTCATAACAACTGAGTAGGATGCTTCTGACTTAAGGAGAAGAAAGTTCAAGACGGGTGGGAGTTTCTTAAAAGCAAAATATTGAAGGCACAATCACAAACAATTCCTATGAGAAGAAAAAATGGAAGGAGCCTGAAGAAGCCAAGGTGGCGCCATAAACAGCTTTCTAAAGACTTGAGAAATAAAAAAAGACTCATTTAGGAAATGGAAGGAGGGCATTATAACCAAGGATGAATATAAACAAATAACTAGTGCTTATGGAGAGAGAGTTAGGAAAGCTAATGCTCAATATGAGCTTTGGCTAGCGAGAGATGCTAAAAACAATGGGAAAAGGGTTATTTTCTTATGTTCAAAGTAAGAAAAAGCAAGGACATGGTAGGCCCACTGCGGGGACAGGAAAGTGAAATTGTAGCAGGTGATGAGAGGGCTGAACTGCTCAATTCCTACTTTTCATCAGTCTTCTCTTGCGAGGGAAACAGTGCTCAATGTGGCAAAAACAGAACACATGATGAGGGAAGGGAGCTGCAGCCTAGGGGTAGTACATAAACACCTAGATTCTTTGAATGAAACTAAGTCCTCAGGGCCAGATGAATTACTAAAATAATTTGCAGATGTAATTTCTGAGCCTCTGTCCATTCTTTTTTGAGAATTCTTGGAGAACAGGTGAGATGCCAAAACACTAGAGGCAGGCAAATGTTGTCCCCATCTTCAAGAAGGGGAAAAAGGAGGATCCAGGTAACTACCAACCCGTCAGCCTGACGTCTCTGCCTGGAAAAGTTTTGGAACAAATTGTCAAACAGACGGTCCTTGAGCACTTAGAAAGGACAGCTGTGATTACTAAGAACCAGCATGGGCTTCTCAAGAACAAATTATGTTAGACTAACCTTATCTTTTTTTGAGAAAGTTACTACCTTGCTGGATCAGGGGAATGCTGTAGACACAGTGTATCTTGATTTCAGTAAGACTTTTGATAAGGTTCCACATAATATTCTTGTGGAAAAATTGGTAAAATGTGGTTTGGATCCTATTACTGTCAGGTGAATTTGTAACTGGTAGACAGATCACACCCAAAGAGTACTTATTAATAGTTCCTCATCCTCTTGGAGAGGAGTGACAAGTGGAGTGCCTCAGGGATCTGTCCTGGGACCTGTTTTGTTGAATATCTTTTATCAGTGATTTGGATGAAGGGATAGAGGGAATACTTATTAAATTTGCATATGATTCTAAATTGGGAGGGGTAGCAAATACGGTAGAAGACTGAGTCAGGCTACAGGATGATCTCAACAGGCTGGAAAACTGGGCTAAAACAAATACAATGAATTTCAATGGGGATGAATGTAAAATTCTGCATTTAAGTAGGAAAAATCAAATATTCTAGAATGAGGGAGACTTGTCTTGGCAGTAGTATGTGCAAAAAGGATCTAGGGGTCTTAGACCAGAAGTAGAGTGTCCAGATCACGCAAAGTGATGGTATCACTTTACTCTGCTTTAGTGAGACCTCACCTGGCGTATTGTGTTCAGTTTTGGGCACCACAATTTAAGAAGGATATAGACAAGCTGGAAAGTGTCCAGAGGGGGGCAACAAAGATGGGGAGGGGTCTGGAGACCAAGTCCTGTGAGGAAAGGCTGAAGGAGCTGGGTCTCTTTAGCCTGGAGAGGAGACTACAGAGAGGTGATATGAGAACCGTCTTCAAGTACTTGAAGGGCAGCCCTTCAGAGGATGAGGCGGAGTTGTTTTCTGTTGCCCCAGAAGGTCGGACCAGAACCAATGGGTTGAAATTGAATCAAGAGTTTTCAGCTAAACCTTAGGAAGAACCTTCTGGCAGTTAGAGCGGTTCCTCAGTGGAACAGGCTTCCTCGGGAGGTGGTGGGCTCTCCTCCTTTGGAGGTGTTCAGACAAGAGGCTAGATGGCCATCAGACAGCAATGCGGATTCTGTGAACTCGGGCCGATCATGAAAGGGAAGGCGGGAAGGGTTGCCTCAGTGCTTAATTCTTGTGGCCCTTTCTTCCACGCCCGGGGAAATGCCAATCACCACTTTGGGGCTAGGAAGCAATGTTTCTCCAGGCCAGTTTGGCAAGGGATCCTGGAGGTTTTTTGTCATCTTCTGGGCATGGAACAGGGGTCATTGGGGGTGTGGGGGGGAAGTATTTGTGAATCTCCTGCCTTGTGCAGGGGTTTGAACTAGATGACCATGGAGGTCCCTTCCAACTCTATGATTATATGATTCTAAAGTGTTGGTTTTGTTTGAGGCGGTTACTCTCTCATCTTGGGTGCCGCGATCCTCTTCAGCAGCCGGGAAATCTGAGAAACGAGCTCCATAGGAGGCTGTGAAAGAGAATTTCCTTTTTTTCAGAGAAGGACTGAGTTGGGGCTTTAATGATATCTTACTTGTCCTCCCCTCTTCCTCCTGAGGGTTCAGCATGCCTTAGGAGTGGTATCTTGACCTTCAGCAGCAGGGCTGCTTTGTGCCTCTTTGTTGCATCTCTTCTCTCTGTCCACCTTGTTTGTTCGGATCCAGCGGAGAGGTTTGTGTGACCTCAGTTCTCTTCTCCTGCCCTCCCTCCCAGGCATCCTGGATGAGTTTGTGCAAACGTACGGCAGCCTCATTCCCATCAGCACAGATGAAGTGGTGGAGAAGCTGGAGGACATCTTCCAGCTGGAGTTCTCCACCCCCCAGAGGTGTGACTCTTTCCCTTCCCTTCCCCTATCACTTTGTGAGCACAGGAATTGCCTTGCAGGGTCTCTGTTGCTGGGTCTCCAGGACTGATCCAGCTGTTCCCGCCTTGGGAGCAGGCAAGGCGGGGGGGGGGGGGGGGAGGGTGTGCCATCCGTTACACTTGGTGAGTTGCAGCCATTTGGTGGACTGGGGGCAGGAGCTGAGTGGCAGGCAGCCTGAGCTTCTGTGTCCTTTTAGGAAGGCCACAACAAGTCGAGTAATCTTTCTTGCCTGTGCTGTCTTTGATGGCTGGATAAAGTTGGGTCCAGGGAACTCTGTTTCCACCTAGAACTGTAACACAGTGCTGGAGAAATACTTCAGATCTATGCTGGAGTTCAATGTTTCAGAACCATGCAGGGGTGCCTGGGAAGGCCATGGCTCGGAAGCAGAGCCGCTGTACCAGGTCATCTGTTTAGTATACAGGAGGTCCCAGGCATCTCCGGGTCAAAGGACCAGGAAATTAAGGAGGGGATGGGGAAGCCCTTAACCTGAGACGGTGGAGACCTGCTGTCAGTCTGAATAGGTAACACTGACCTTGACGGACAGGTGGTCTGATTCTGTACTAGGCAGCTTCATGTGCGTCTCTTCCTTTTGGAGGGCTTGGCGGAAGAGGCTCTGCTTGGCATGTGGTCCCAGGTTCAAGCCTTGGACCAGGCAGGAGGGGATGGGAAAGGCCTTTCTCTGCCTGAGACCCTGGAGAGCAGCTGCCTGTCAGAGTAGACAAGACTGACCCTGATGGACCGACGGCCTGATTTAGTATCGGGCAGCTTCATGTCCGTGTGCACGCATGCCAACGACATGCAGCATGTCACCTTTGTAAGCACTGGGTTTGTATTCTTAGGTTATACCCCAGGGACTCTTTTGAGTCTGCTGTCGAGAAGAGCTCCTACTAGCCCTGTGAGAGAGGGAGTACCCCTGTGTTCACGGGCTCCCACCCTCTAAACTGCCTTTTCATTCTCCCCCCCGGCAGCAGTGCGTGGGGTTGGATGGGTCTCTTCTCTGGGCACAGCAAGGGTCACGGAAGTGAGCGAGACCTCCAAGGTGGTCACTGGTCTCCTTTCCCCTCTGGGCCCTCCAGGAAAGCCGTGGTCCACCAGCTGATCCAGTCCTACCAGCGGATGCCAGGAAACGCTGTGCTGCGGACCTTCCGGGTCACCTACAAGCGCCACGTCCTCACTATGGACGACCTACAAACACTCTACGGGCCGAACTGGCTCAACGATCAGGTACAGGGAGGGTGAGGGAGGGGCCCTTCAGACAGCAAGGGAAACAAGACGGCTGGGGGGGGGCGGCACCGGTGTCAGAGATTGCAGACCCAGTGGTGGCCGGGGGTTACACAAGAGGGAAGCGTAGTAGCCGAGAGTCCCCAAAGTGATCACCGTCTCCTGTGTGGACACAGAGGTCAGCCATGCCCTCCCAGCATAAGCATACATGTTTCTTGTATATCTTTGCCACGGCGTGGAGGGCCCAAGCTAGGCCGATCTTGGCAGCTAAGCAGGGTCGGCCCTGGTTAGTACTTGGAGGGGAGACCACCGAGGAAATCCAGAGTTGCCACACAGAGGCAGGCCATGGCCAGACCCCCTCCCCTCTGAACGTCTCTTGCCTCGGAAGCCTTGTGGGGTTACCATAAGTTGGCTGTGACTTTGACGGTCGTTTCCACCACCAGAAAGCCTCTCTTTGCTCAGTATATAATCAATAGAGAAACGCACTGCCACAAGGTTAGGCGAGGTAATGGCCAAGCCTGCCATTGGCTGAGATGGCTAAATGGACCTTCCACTATCTGGGGAGGGGGAGAAGCTGCCATCTTCCTGCTGTTCTGGGCTTCCCAGGAGCATCTGCCTACTTGCTGTTGCGGGACTTGACTGCTGCTGATCTGCCTGCTTTGGCAGAGCGTTTCTTGCATGGTTAAAGCCCCTGCTGAGGCTCAGTGAGGGGCGTGGCCATCATGGTGGAGGGGAGCAGCTGTGCTTGCGTCTCTCTTGTGATTCTTGTGGACAGAAACCTAATGCAGCCGCCTCGTTTCCTCCCGTCTCTGGGCAGGTCATGAACATGTACGGGGACCTTGTCATGGACACCGTGCCAGAGAAGGTGAGCTGCCAGTGGGGAGAGGGCTGCCCAAGAGTGGGGGGGGGGGAGGCTGGGATGTTTCGGTAGGCCTCGGACAGGAAAGCTTCCGCTCCTTTTGCTGTGGCTACCAGTTTGCTCTGAAGCCATCCTTCCTGAGCCAAGACAAAAATGTGTGAGCCAGAGGCTAAAAAACTGTGAGCTAGCTCACACTATCTCAGCTTAGAGGGAACACTGGCTGCCGGTCGGTTTCCTGCCACCCATTGGCCCACCCGGGTCTCCTCCCCCCTTATTGGCGCAGAGCATACTCCAGAAGAACTCAGGAAGGGGGGACCGTTTGCCTCCGCAGGGGCCTCCAGTGCTGGGGGTGGTGCTTAGCTTGCGGCTGCCGGGCCGTTGGTGGTTGTCCTCAGAACCCCGTGGCCGACATTTTAGGATTGGTCCCAGACCCCTGGCAACCATTTGTTGGCGGATTCCACTCCTCAGAATTCTGAAAGTGGCCAAAGGCTTGATGCAATTGGGGACCCCTGCTCTAAGTAGTCCAAGATCAATTTTTTTGGGGGGGGGGGGGGGGGGGGGATACATTTTTCAGCTTGCTGTTGAAATCAGCTGTCCTCCTGGATCTTTTATCTCCTGGGGCACTCGCTGCAGTTTTCTGATCTGCTGGCATTGCTGGGTGTAGCTGGCCACTCCACCTGCATCTGGATCATGGAGGCCCCCTCCCGTTCACTTGACCTCACATCCTCCTGGCCCCTCTCTGCCTCCCAGCCCAGCTAGGAACAGCTTCCCTCTGCCAGGCCAAACTGCTGATTCCTCCCCCCCCCCCCCCCTTCCAGGTTCATTTCTTCAACAGTTTTTTCTATGATAAGCTACGAACCAAGGGGTACGAGGGAGTAAAACGCTGGACCAAAAATGTAAGTTGTGGCCAAGAGTTCATCTTTGGGATGAGTTGGGGCTTGCCATTGGTATGGGGACTCGGTAGGAGTTGCTGTGGGGGCCTCAGCAGGGAACTGAGAGCTTTGCTTCCACAGGAGGAGATGGCAGGCAGGGTTCGTCCCAGCCCTTCTGAACTGGGGTCCCCACACGTTCTGGGCCTGGGTGTGTCGAGCCTGCCTTGTGCTCAGGGGGCGCTGCTGCCTCCCTAGCTCTCCCTCAGTCTCTGGGAGTTCAGCAAGGTTCAGGTTCCTCCCACCAGCACCCCCAGAAACCAGAGTCACGGGGCCTCTGGAAAGAGACTGCTCAGTCTGTGTGGTCGTGTCGTCCCCCCCCCCCCCCCCCCCGGACAGGTGGATATCTTCAACAAGGAGCTGCTTCTCATCCCAATCCACCTGGAGGTTCACTGGTCTTTGATCTGCGTGGAAGTGAAGAAGAAAAAGATCACGTACCTGGATTCCCAGCGCACCCTCAACCGGCGGTGTCCGAAGGTAAAGGGAATGTGGCTGCACGCTCTCGCTGCACTTTCACGCTTGTTTAAAACTGGCCTGGCTGCTGTGGCTGCCTTCCAAAACCCCCCACCCAGAATGCTTTGTGAGTGACAGTGAGAATCCTTGGAGGCTGCCCTGTGGCCGTAGCTCTCGGCTGGAGAAGCCCGAGAAAAGGGTGCAAGTTTCAGAGCTGGCTTATGTTTTCAGTGTGGATGAATCTTTTAGGAAGAAAAGGCACTGAGCCTTCCCTATCAAGAAAAGTGTGACGAGACTGGGACTGGTCAGTTTAGACAGGAGACGACTTAAAGGGGGACATGATGGAGGTCTGTGGAATTAGGCATGAGGTGGAGAATATGGGGAGGAGGAGGCTTTCTCTCCCAAAACACAAGGGCACCCACCCAATAAAAACGGATGAGCGCGGGAGGTTCAGGACAGACAAAAGGAAATACTTCTTTACACAGTAAGTGATTTAAATGTGGGATTCGCTGCCAGAGGGTGTAGTGATGGCCACAGGCAAAGATGGGTTTAAAAAGGGACTAGACAGATTCACGGAGGAGAGGTGTATCGGTAGCCTTCTAGTCCTGGTGACTAGAGGGAACCTCCACATTCAGAGGCAGTATACCTCTGAATCCCTGTGCCTGGAAGCAGCATCAGGGAGAAGACCTGGTTGGCTGCTGTATGAGACGGGATGCTGGACTACGTGGACCAGGGGTCTGGCTCAGCAGGGCTCTTCGGAGGGTCTTATTCAAGGAGTTGGTATTGACCTTTAAGGCCTTGAGAGGTCTGGGACCTGCGTGTCTTCGGGACTGTTGCCTCTGGTATGTCCCTGGGAGAGCATTGTGCTCTGTCTGTTGAGAGTAATCTGCTGGTGATCCCTGGCCCCAAAGACATCTGGCCGTCCTTGACCAGAGCCAGGGCCTTCTTGGCCCAGGCTCCGACCTGGTAGAACTCTTTGCCAATTTCCATCAGGGCCCTGTGGGACTTCGTGCAGTTCCGCAGGGCCTGTAAGGCAGAGATGTCCCGCCAGGCTTTTGGTTGAGGACAGCGACTGTTTCCATCATAGCTGGCACCCTCCTCTTTTCTTTTTCCATCCTACCCACTTTGGCCTCCTCCTTAACCTGCCCATGAGATGGAAGAACAGTCCAGAGCAGGTTTCAGATCAAATTATAAACTCCATCGGAAGACTGTGAAACTTTGGGGGGACCTGATTGTCGATTTTAAACTGTATTTTTGTACATGTATTGTAAATTGCCCAGAGCCCTGTGTATTCAGGGATGGGGCGATTCAGATATAACGATGATGGTTATGATGACGAGCCCTTTTTAAAAAGTATTTCCCAGGGCTCCCATGGAGCAGCTGTTGGAGTCTGTGTGGGACATGGGAGTGCCGGCTGCCTGGGAAGCAGCCCGTGGCAGGGAGGGAGCACAGGCGGTTATTTTTATTTATTTAAATCATTTATTACCCGCTTTTTTCCCTTACAGCCTCAAGCGGCTTGCAATATAAATAAAATAGAAAAAACGAAGCATGTAAAAATGTGTAGAACCAGGATTTTCCAGAACTTTTAAAATCACAATTTAGGAGGGCAGGGACCAGGGAGTGGTTCCTGTGGGCAGCAGAGGACAGGACTTTCAATCATGGGTTTAAATTAAGGGCGAGAAGGTACCAGCTGGATCTTAGGGAAAACTTTTTGGCAGTAAGAGTTGTTCAGCAGTGGAATCCGCTGCCTTGGGAGGCGGTGAGCTCCCCCTCACTGGCAGCCTTCAAGCAGCGGCTGGATGAACACTTGTCAGGGATGCTCTAGTCTGATCCTGCATTGAGCTGGGGTGGACTAGATGGCCTGCATCGCCCGGTACAACTCGTATGATTCCGTTATTATGATTCCTCAATAAAACGGTCTTCAGCTGCCTCCTGCAGATCAAGTCCTGCACTCACCACAAACCCTGGTAGCTGGATTAAATCCAGGCTGTTTTTGACATCCTAAGACAGACAGCCCAGCAAACCAAGATCCAGGGGTTGGCACCAAACCAAGACTTGAGTATTGTTCACAGCTCGTTGTGACAGCAGAATTCGGAACCCAACTTTGGTTGCTTGCTAACCGTCCCTTGCAGTCTCTAGTCTAGGCCTTCGATGTGGCACACAGGGCAGAGAAGGGGCAAGAGGCAGGCAGCCTGGGGGTTTTGGTGCTGAGGTCCGGCAGAGAGTCTTTGATGCCTGAATGCTGTTGCTGTGTCTGTCCCCTGCCTCCCTCCCCCAGCACATCTGCAGGTACCTGCAGGCTGAAGCAGACAAGAAGAACCGGCCGGACTTCCGAGATGGATGGAAAGGGATTTTCCAGATGGTGAGTGTTGGGGCTGGGGTGGGGTGGGGGCCCCCCCCTGTGGGGAGATCTGTTCTGGTGATTTCTCTGCAAAAGGGATCCAAGCAGTTAGGGAGAGGCAGGCACCTTCCACGGGTCTGTCTGGGTGTGTGTGAACAGGGCCAACTTTGATACTACACCACATTTAAGGGAACTCACCCAGTCTGTTCAGTGGGGCACATCAATGGCTATATGAAGGATCTCTGGATAGGGTGACCCTGGGCTGGTTTGGCAGGAGTCCTGAGACCCTGAAGGTAATGAACTCTGGAAATGGCTTGAGGGGAATCATCGTCACGGTAACAGCAGGTTTACAAGGAAGGAAGGAGGTCGGGAGAATGCCAGGCAGAGAGCCTGCCTAGGGCCATCCAGAGGTGACACTTGAGACCGCCAGCAAGGTCCGGGTGGAGCCTCCTTGAGAGTGTTCGGGGGGGCAGCCAGGAGGACCTGCTTCTCATCCACCATCACGCGATGCTAGAACGGCAAGTGGGCAGTTTCTGAGTGCTGATGGGGCCTTCCATATTGAGGGAACCCAAGGCAGCCTTGGCTGCCTTCTTTTGGTTTCCTGTAAAGTGTTTAGATAGCCCAGCCAGTTCCTCTGGAGGGCCAACAGCAGGGTAGAGAGGCCGAGGCCCTCATAAAAACACCAGAAGAGCCCTGCTGGATCAGACCAGTGAGGGTCCCTCTAATCCAGCATCCTAATCCTAACCGGTTTCTCCAGAGGTCCAGCAACAGGGCAGAGAGGCCAAGACCTTCCCCTGATGGTGCCTCCTGGCTCTGGGATTCAGACAGCCTTTTCCCAGCTGTCCAGCACTCTCCCCTTTGTGAAGATCATCTGCTCCTCGAGACAGGGCTCTTGGGACAGCAGCACCCCTACCCTTAGGTATGCCCCCCCCCCAGGCTAACCTGGGGCCTGTTTTACTTTCCTTCAAGGGTTAGGCCAAAATACTGCTCTTCACCCAGAGTTTTAAGTAAAGGATTCCACCTTTTTTCCCTGGCGTATGGTCTGCTTCTAATCTGAAAACTGTCTTATTTTAAACTGCTGTTTGTTTCATGCACTTTCAGTGCTCTGCCTGTTTCTATTGACTTGGCCTTAATCTATTGATTGGATTCTGCCATTTTTTGTTGGTGGTGTTCCATTGTTTGAGTGTGAGCTGCTTGGGGCAGGCCTGAGAGGTGGCGTCCATGTTTTCTAAACTGTAACCAGCTGCCCATGAGCGAGGCCCTGGAACGGCACTGCCTCACGGCAGGAGAGCAGGCATGGTCTTGGCTGATTTCTCTCTCTCTCTCTCTCGTCTCCTCCTCAGAACATTGCCAGGCAGAACAACGACAGCGACTGTGGCGCTTTCGTCTTGCAGGTGAGGGCCAGGTCTTTGTGTTCAGGAGCAGCCTGCTCTCCTCCCCCCACCCCACCCCCCAATGGTGGCGTGCCCAGAAAGGGCAACTTAAAACTGGTAGAAGGGAGGAAAATCTTGAGGGCTGGGGCAAACTGCCACTTTCCTCTTCTGTAGAAGTTCTCATGTGGGGTCCTGAAAACTGCATCGTAAAAAGTAGCTTTCCTGATCAAGAGTTGATCAAGACGGGTAGCCGTGTTAGTCTGTCTGTAGCAGTGGAAAAGAGCAAGAGTCCAGTAGCACTTTTGCAGCAGGTTATGCCCTTTCTTGAGTCACGGCTCACATCAGTATCTGAAGAAGTGAGCCGTGACTCACGAAAGCTCCTCCCCTGCCACAGTTTTTGTTAGTCTTTAAGGTGCTCCTGGGAGGGACTCTTGCTCTTTCCTATTGATTAAGCCTAGTGTTTGACAGACGTTAGTTTGGCTTCCCTACCTGGCCGTGGCTGCAGGGAAGAGGTCCTCAGCAGCCAGAGGCAGAGGCTGCTCTTCCCACATCAAAGCTCAGCGGCATGACAAGAGAACCTCCCTCCTCGGATGTGAAGTGACGGGGAAAGAAGGTTCCTTCCTGTGTGTCAAGGGGCGTATTCGGCAGCGGGCCTACCAATGGTTGATGGGTTCTGGACCCCTCATCCTGCGCAGCCAGCCGTCTGTGGTTTGGCTTAGACATTATTTTAAGCACAAACATTTCCCGGCCACATTAATTTCTCTTGGCTCTTCTGCTTGGGCTACTTGAACCAGCGGTCTCAAGGGAGAGCCCTCTGTCTCGCTGCCAGGTGCTGATGGTAGGCGAGCCCCCCGCCCCCCCCCCCCCCCCCCTCTGGGCACTGAGGTTCACACCCTCCCTGTTTTCTTTCTCTCTCTTTCCATTTGCAGTATTCCAAATTCCTGGCACTGGGGCTCCCCTTTTCGTTCACACAGCAAGACATGCCGAAACTCCGCCGCTTGATGTACAAGGAGATGTGTCACCGCAAGCTGAGTGTGTGAGGAGGGCCTGCGTCCACTCAGCCCCATGCACACACACACATACCACTCACCTTCCCAGAGCTGGGAGCGGCCCCCTGAAAGCTCTGCCTCACCTGGCCAGGTGGAGGTTGACGCCTGGGGGTGTACCCAGGGGGACTTTGGGGTGACTGGAACTCTTTTGAGATTTGACAAGTGGACTCCTGTTGCGGGGGGGGGGAATGTGTTTTTAACCCAAATTTACCCCCCTTTATCTTTTTCTCTTCCTGGTCTTTCTTTCCCCCCCCCCCCCCTTTTCATATTTAAACCTAACCCAAGGTGGAGTTTCTTTGAGTTGGTTCTTTTTGGGGAGGGCTTGGGGTGGCTGGGACATACATTGAGCCCACTCTCTGGAAGCCCTCCGCTCCAAATGGAAGAGAATCGATAGAGCCCTGAAATGGGGACCAGGAAGAGGGGGAAGGCAGCAGTCCCCTTCTCCCTGACTTTCTTGCCTTTGTTGGTTACTCGTGTTAGTGAATACTGTGTGGGTTCCCCCCCCCCCCCGAGTTGGGAAAAGATGGGAGTTGAAAAAGCGGGGTGGGTGGTGGGAGGGGACAAGTTTATACACTGGGGCTGAGAACTGAAACAAGCATTTTTTTATACGATGGCTGCCATTGTGGTAATAAAAAGCATTCTTTGGAGAAGCATGGAAAGTGGTGGTGGACTTTCCCCAGGCCCTTCTGGAAAAGCACAGAATAGTGCAGCCTGGAACTTAATTTTATATTTAAATCTTGCCATAGCTCTTTAGATTCAAAGTGGCAAATAGTGTAACAGCTGGGCCCAAAGCAGGTTGAAATTGTACATCTTTTTTTAGTTAAAGTAATCCAGCCAAATCTGGCCAAACCATTTCCCTTCCCCTTCATGTTTTCAGGGATAAAACTGGCTTATGTGCCTTTATTGGGGGGGGGGGGGGGGGCAGGTAAGTGCCCTCTCTGCTAACATGGGCAAGGCCAGTCTTAAGGAAGGGCACCATCAGGTGAAGGCTGGCTGAAAAACCTTGTGAAAGCTTCATGTCTGTCTTGTTGCGGTACTGGATGAGTGTGAAAAAATCCCTCACAAGTGGTGTTCCCCCTAAGCTGAGTTAGTGTGAGCTAGCTCACAGTTTTCTAGCCTCCGGCTCACACATTTTTGTCCTAGCTCACAAAGGATGGCTCCGGAGCAAACTAATTTATGCAGGAGCCAAATCACTTGCTCACAACTTTAATGCCAGAAGCTCAAAAGTAGAATTGTTGTTCACAAGACTCCACAGCTTAGAGGGAGCATTGCTCATAAGTAGAAGAAGAGATTGGGTTTCTACCCCGCCCTTCACTACCCAAAGCAGTCTCAGAGTGGCTTACAAGCTCCTTCCCCTCCCTATAACAGACACCCTGTGAGGGAGGTAGGGCTGAGAGAGCTCTTTTGAGGACTGCTCCTGAGAGATGTTCTTGTAATAGACCCAGGGTCCGGGGGGGGGGGGGGTGCATGTCCTTATGGCCCTCTGCTGTTCCATGCAGTGCTCTGGACCACTCTGCCCACTCCTCTTTCTTCCACCAGAGAGGGCTGGAACAAAGCAAAGGGTTCCTTGCCCAAGCCCTTGGCCTAAAACTAGGTCTTTCAGGCCTTGCTCGGAAGTGGCTTGGCCTTGGCTTCTACCTGTTCTTCATGTGCTGCTGCTGCTGGCAACTGTTTATGGTGCCTCACAGTCACACACCCTCAGGATGTTCAGCAATTCTAAGCAGTTGTCAGGAGTGGGATGGGGGGGGGGGGAGATGCGAGTCACAAAGTAGGTAGGGTTAAGTGGGGGGGGGGCTGGGGGCTGTAGGGTCAGGGTTGGGGCCCAAATCACACTGGCTGCTTCTGTTCAGTCTTTGAGTTGCAAAACAACCTTCTGTCCGTCTGGTGAAAGAGGAGTGTGTCCCCCTCTTCCTACATCTTCTGCCCCCCCCCCCAATTTGGGAGAAGTGCAAACGGGTATTTTGAAGGTGGGGGGGAGTGCTGCAAGAGTACCTGCTCTGTTTCGCGTTGGCTGCCCAAGAGGCTAAGGTCAGGCCATGGCGCTGCCTGTGAAAGGGGGCTTGAGAGCACTCTAGGTGGGGAGGGCCAGCCTTGCCCTCGCTGTCGGACAGCCTTCTAGAGCAGTGTTTTTCAACCTTTTTCGAGCTAAGGCACATTTCTTTCATTGAAAAAATCCCGCGGCACACCTGACAATATCTCACGGCACAGTGCTTGAAAAACACTGAAATACAAGATAAATGGGTCATTAGTTGCCTCAGCTCAAGTATTAACTATGACAGTATTACAAATACACGTAATAGCCACTCAACTTGAAATCGTAAGTTACAGATCCAAAGTGTAATGGCTCCTTCCCATAACATTGACCTAAGTTTCAGAAGAAATATAATGTGGATGTATTTTAACGCGTCCCGGAAGGTCAGCCCGGAAGGCACATTTCTTTCATTGAAAAAATCCCGCGGCACACCTGACAATATCTCGCGGCACACCAGTGTGCCCCGGCACAGTGGTTGAAAAACACTGTTGTAGAGGACGGAGGAGGTGTGCAGGGAAGCTCCCAGTTTTGCAACTCATCCCCCGACTACAGCGCTCGTTCACGTGTTCCTTGCTCGAGATCTTTATTCCACTTCCCTGGGAGAAGATGGCGGCTTCCGGGGGGGGGGGGGGTTGCTGCCTGCCACTGTGCCCTCCCCAAATCCGTCTTGAATCTCCCGGATTTTCCGGGCCCGGGAGGTGGCAACCCTAGCGAGGCGGCTGGCATTGACTCCTGGGGCGCGTGCCCGGGAAAGCCGCGGGGGGGGGGGAGGAGAGGCAGCCCGTCGTTCTGCGCCGGCGGAGAGGCCTCCGGGCCCGGCCTGCGTGAGGTTGGGGCACGGAGACGTCGCGGCGGGGCCCAGCTTGCCACGTGTGCGCCGCTGCCGCGGGGCCGTTTCTGCCTGGGAGGAGGCGCGGCTAAGCTCCTGCTCTCCCGTCTCCGGCCAGGCCTGCCGGGCCCCGTTGCGCCCGCCCTGCCGGAGTGTTTGCGGGTCAGAGTCCCTTCCCCGCATGACCCGGGAGGGGGGGGAGAGAGAGTCCCGCTGTCCGGGCGTCTCTGGCCACTGGCAAAGTGTTCCCGTGGACGTGCATTGCGGCCGCACCCGCCGATTCCCTTACCCCCCCCCCCCACAATGGAGGCCCCACCACGTGGGCTTTTCTCACCCTTCTTCTAAGGGCTGCCGCTTAATTGGCTGAGCCCACGCCCAATTGATCCGTCAGCTGGCCAATCAGTTGCCGGCGTCCTCACTACGTCATCACAGCGCCCTTCCGTCCCTCCCTTTGCGTTCTTGCGCCCTTGCGTCACGCCCTCCGCCCGACCAACCGTTGGAAGCCCCTGCCCAATCACCGGAGCCCATGTGGGCGACGTCATCATGATGCGTAGGGAAGCCCAATAGGAGGGAAGCCGGTCCGTTGAGGGTGGGGTGGAAGACGAGGCGAAGGTGGGGAGAAGAAGGGTATGCGGTCCAATCAAAGGAGCGGAGCGGGAAGGCGGGAGCAAGGAGGCCGACCAATGGGCAGGGCGCCAGTAGGCGGGCTCTAGACGGCGCTTATAAGGTGGCGCGAGGCGGGCGGGGCTAAGACTTTCCACCCAGAATGTCTGCGAGTCAAGAGAGCCGGTGAGTGAGGGAGCGAGAAGGGGAGGCGGCGCGGGAGCGAGCGGCGCGCGCTCCCGACTGGCCCTTCGTTCTCATCCCCCCCCCGTTTTCCTGCGGCGGAATCAACCACAGTAGTCAGGGGGGGGGGGGGGGCAGGATGGGCGCCCACTATAGGAGACGCCTTTTTTTTCTCATCCAGAAGAAAGGCCTTTATTCGCCTTACCTTCTCGCGGCCTTTTCTCTTCCACGTGACCCAGGAGGCCGCCGTCTCCCTTCCCTTTTCTCTCCCCCCCCCCTTTTCGGATTGGTCTCGTCCTTCCTCCCCGATCCGCTCTCTGCGGCCGATACCATTATTTTCCCGGGGGGGGGGGAAGAGCAGGAAGAGCGAGGCGGCTGGGCCTGGGCTGCCTGCCGGATGAGTAACCGCTTCCTTTAGGCCGCTTACGCCATTTCGAACAAGGGGAGGCGGAGGGAGGGGGCGGCTGCTCCTGATCGCGGCGACCGCGTACTTCGCCCCCCCCCCCGGCCTTTTCAGTGCCCTGGGAGGGTACATTCGCAGACGCGGGGGGGGGGAATCGGCGAATTTAGTTGCCGGAGGGGGGATTGGCGGCCCTCCTCTTTCTCACAGCGGCGCGAAGGCGGCTCTTTCTCCCTATCTTTCCTCCCTTTTTCCCCTCGCGATTCAGCCATTTTGGGCTACCAAAGTTCATTCTCTTTTTTCCTCCTTGCTCCCGCCCAACCTCGATGGTCTCTTCCATTTTTTCTTTCTCTCCCCCCTCCCCGCTGCATTGGGAATTTGGTTCTTCCCGGGCGGGGTTGAAGAGTCCCCCGCACCGCGAAGCCTTCGGACGATTCCACTTCGGAGCATTGGGGGGGATCTTTCGCCTAACCCCCCCCCCCCCAATTCGGGCGCGTCCATTTTCTTCTTCGCCCATTGTCCTGCCGCTTCGCATCCGGGAACTCGGCGGCCGTGACGTCACGGACCTGCGGCCAAAGGAGAGCAGGGGGAGGAGCTCCTCGTCCCTAAAAGGAAACGCG
Source organism: Lepidodactylus listeri (assembly GCA_029233225.1). Classification (NCBI taxonomy): domain Eukaryota; kingdom Metazoa; phylum Chordata; class Lepidosauria; order Squamata; family Gekkonidae; genus Lepidodactylus; species Lepidodactylus listeri. Next base: position 55,325,681 of record JARCFY010000018.1, read on the forward strand.
GAAGAGGGGGAAAGGAGGGAAGCGCATGCGCGGGGGGGGGGTGAAGAGGGGGTGTCCCGGCCTGCCAGAAAAGGCTCCCCCCCCCCACTGTTTGGGGCGAGGGCTGGAGGGAGTCATGCTAAAGATTTCCCTTCCTCTATATCCGACCTTTCTCCCCAAGGGGGACCCAAAATGGCTCACCTCCTTCTCCCCATTTCTGCTTTCCCTTACAACAGCCCTGTGAGGTGGGCTAGGCTGAGAGCCTGTGATTAGCCCACGATCACCCAGTGAGCCTCGATGGCAGGGGGAGGATTCAGACCTGGTTCTCCCAGATCTTAGTCTGGCAATCCAGCCTCTGCACTACATTGGAAGCAGGGGAGGAGCCGGTGGGGTCTCCACGCCCTGGGCAGCCTTCCCTTGACGGCCAGCATGCAGGGTAGAAGAGCCTACTGGATTGAGCTGGTGGGGGGCCCCCGTTCCGGTACAACAGCACGTTCTTGTGAAAGAAGGTTGGAGAGTTTGAACACTTTGTATTTTTCTTCCCAGATCTAGAGACAATGGCCCCGAAGGCATGGACCCTGACGGTGTCATTGAGGTATGACCATCGTGCTGTCACTTAGAGGGAACATTTGCAGCTGTGGTGCGGCGTTAGAAGTTCTGTGATGCCGACACTGTAGGGAGGGGGCGGGGGGGGGATCTGCCTTGGGCACCCAGACTACGAAGGGAAGTAATGCCTCTGCAGTGTGTCGAAGTGCCTGGACTTTGGGTCCAGAAAGCCTCCAAGTCAGTCCCCAGCAGCATCTTCAGTTAAAGGGATCAAGCAAGAGGTGATGGGGGAAATTTGCCTGAGACCCTGGGGAGCTGCTGCCAATCTGAGTAGACGGACCTTAACAGATCAGACTACTCTATATGTTGGTCTTAAGACCGGAATAATAAACTAATAATAATAAAGGGATAATAAACCTAACAGACCAAAGGTCTGATTCATTATAAGGCAGCTTCTTGCCTGTTTTTCTCTTTCCTCGGTCTGTCTGCTTTAAGGGACGCTATAGGTAGAATCCAAAATGATTGGTATCCCTATGTAAGAGGAGTGTCTTGGGGGGGGGGTTCCAAGGGGTGCAGCTGGACCGGGTCTTAGCCTCTCTTCCTGCTTTCCCCACAGAGCAATTGGAATGAGATTGTGGACAGCTTTGATGACATGAACTTGTCAGAGTCCCTCCTGCGAGGAATCTATGCTTACGGTTTTGAGAAGCCCTCTGCCATCCAGCAGCGAGCCATTCTCCCTTGTATCAAGGGTGAGACGAAACCCGCCCCTCCCTCGGTCTCTTTTTTGTATCTTCTTGGGAAGTGTAGTGTGGGTGGAAGGGGCTTTTGACCTCCCCAGGAGCAAGTAGTCATTTAACTTGGAAGATGCACAGGAGGAGAAACGGGACATTGGGGTCTAAGTCCACCTTGCCCAGCACTTGCTGTTCTGACTGTCTGTGGCTCCCTGGGGAGAGCAAGAGATGTCTTTACCAGCCCTGGAATGCGTCTCTCTTGCAGCCATGGTCTTTTCCCCTTTGCGGAGTCTTCCCAGACTGCAATTGCCAAAGTGCTCCATCTCTTTGAGTCTCTGCTTGCTGGGCCAAATGGCACCTTTTGAAGCGGGCATTGCCTCTTGGGCCTAGCGGGGCGGTGTCAGCGGCAGCCCATTTATGCTGGGGGTTCTAGCAGTGTTCCTCTAGGGAGCAGGGGGAACAGCTGGGTAATCTCCAGCACTTGTCTTGATGTGCAACCTGCTCTTTTCCCCTTTCTCTTGCCCAGGTTATGACGTGATCGCCCAAGCTCAGTCTGGAACTGGGAAAACGGCCACTTTTGCTATTTCCATCTTGCAGCAGATTGAGCTGGACCTGAAGGCCACCCAGGCACTTGTTCTGGCCCCCACGAGAGAGCTGGCTCAGCAGGTGAGAGGCAAAGGGGGCAGGGGTTATGGCTCAGTAACGGAACATCTGCTTGGCATGTAGAAGGTCCCAAGTTCAATCCCCAGCATTTCCATTAAGGTTCAGGCAACAGGTGACATAAACGACCTTTTTATTTATTTATTTATTTATTTATTACTTTCCATTTATATCCCGCCTTGTGGGATGAACTGCCTGAGAGCCTGTACAGCCACTGGCAGTCAGTATACCCATGCTCTGGTCCAGGATAAGGTAGCTTCAAATGAAGCGTGTGTCACGGGGTTTTTTTCAGATAGGACGTATGTGCTTTCTAACTCCTAGTGCTGGCAAGTGGCTGGTGAGTCATGGAGGACCTCCCTCCAGTTCCCTGCCTGGGAGACTCCTGGCATCCTCACCTGCACTCCCCTGGTCTTTCCTGAGTGCCCAAATCCTGCATCAGGTTTGCTTTGCTCAGAGGGCTTCAGCCTTGATCCCAGCTCCCCCTTCTCTGGGCAGGAGGTTCACGTTGGGGTCTGGGAAACTAGGCCCTGTAGATGCTGCTGTTCTTCAGGAGATGCCTGCAAATTTCATTATGTTCTTTCCCCCCCTGAAGCCTTAAAAAACAATGTCCCCCCCCCCCCCCCTGCTAACTGGGCAAAGAGGCGCCTTTGCTGTGGTGTCTCTCTGGAATCTAGCAGGGGCAGAGCAGCCCTCCCCATTCATCCCAGCGCAGTCCCTGTGGCAGTTGCTGGTTCATGCTGGGGTGACAAGAGCTCCCAAGACTGCCCTCTGGTGGGGCGGGGGGAAGCAGCTCTCTTGCCTTGGGTCTCTGCCAGGCTGCCTCACTCACAGGCCCCCCTCCTGTCCTTTTGCCTGCCCTAGATCCAGAAAGTGGTGATGGCTTTGGGGGACTACATGGGGGCCTCCTGCCACGCTTGTATAGGTGGGACAAATGTCCGGGCCGAGGTTCAGAAGCTGCAGATGGAAGCCCCCCATATCATCGTTGGGACTCCTGGCAGGGTTTTTGACATGCTGAACAGGAGGTACCTGTGTAAGTATCTTGTCCTTCACCCGGATGTTGTCTTCAGAGCAGCGTCCTGCCGGTGTGGTCGTGATGTGTCCGGGGGGGGGGGGGGGTGTCATACGTAGCTCTCCTGCTTCGGGCACCTTTGGTTTGATTTTTGCATTTCTAGCTGCAAGGAAGCAGGATAGGTGAGATTATGCATCTCAGAGATTCTAAAGGTTTTGGCTAGTCAGTTGTGAAAATACTCTGTAATTTGTGCTTGACATGCCAAGGTTTTCATAACTTGGTGTGAAGTTTGTGAATGTCAGAGAAGCTGAGCTTCTCCTCTGCTGTCCCGTGATGAGCAACCCCATGCGTGTCATCTGAACCCACAGACCCTGTTTCCCTCCCAGCCAGTGTTTTGCTGTGCTGGGGAAAGGTTGCGGGGTATCGGGCACAGTGATCAGAGCAGAGAAAGTCCCTGAGGACAGCAGCAGGACTTGCCCTCTGGCGACAGCCAGCTCCAGCCTGCCTTGAAGGAGCCACTCATTCTCTTTGTCTCTGCAGCACCCAAGTTCATCAAGATGTTCGTGCTGGACGAGGCAGACGAGATGTTGAGCCGGGGTTTCAAGGACCAGATTTACGACATATTCCAGAAGCTGAGTGGGAACACGCAGGTACGGTCCATGAGGGGATGGGGGGCTTTCCAGCGCGTTGGCAGCCGCTTGAGGTTGATCCAAAGCCAGAGCAATGGGAAGAGCTCTTCTCTGCCTGCCCACTTCCCCAGTGGGAGAGGGATATTTGGCCCGGGGGAGGTGTAGGCTGTGGGGCAGGGCTGGCCGACTCCGGTTTGGACCGTGGTTCGCTAACTTCCTCCCAGGTGGTCTTGCTGTCTGCCACCATGCCCATGGATGTCCTGGAAGTCACCAAGAAGTTCATGAGGGACCCGATTCGAATCCTGGTGAAAAAGGAAGAGCTGACCTTGGAGGGTATCAGGCAGTTCTACATAAATGTGGAAAGGGAGGTAAGTGACTCCGAATCTCCTGTGGGGCTGCAGCAGCAGGGTCAAAAGAAGGAGCAGGGAGGGTTGGCCTCATAGCTAAAAGGTGCCTGTTAAGGAGGCAGTGAATGTGCAAGTCTTGCCGGGGGGGGGGGCTGCTTCCTTTCAGTGGCCCAGAGCTACAAGCTTGTAGTTGCCCATGTGTGTGTGTTGGCATGTCAGAAGCTGATCTGGAGCAAGAACCCCTGGCTCCTCCTCCCAGGTAGAATTCTAGGGCTGTTTGGAGAAAGAATGCACCCCAAAGGGTTTGGAATCTCCCAGCCAGCAGTTGGGGGGGGGGTTGATTGAAATCCCTGAGCAAAGGGGGCTTAGCCTGGGCTGTGCACCCTCAGTAGCCAGAAGGGCCTCTGGGGCTCAGTCTTGGCAGGGGAGGGTTGACTGCCTGTGCGGTTGAGCTGCTCCTCTGAATCTCACCCTCCCCTCTGGGACCAGGAGTGGAAGCTGGACACATTGTGCGACCTGTACGAGACCCTCACCATCACTCAAGCGGTCATCTTCATCAACACCCGGAGGAAGGTGGACTGGCTCACAGAGAAGATGCATGCCAGGGACTTTACTGTTTCAGCCATGGTGAGTGGCAGCGGCGGGGGCCCAGCTGCTGTGGAGGGTCTCACAAAGCCCTGTTTGGAGTAGCGGAGCTGAGGCCACGCAGGCTGACTTGACAGGTGTGTTGGTAATCTGGTTTTGTCAAGGGACCCTCTGGAGATACAGCTGGGGAGGGGTATGCAGACAGGTTGCTGTTAGTCTTCTTTGGCTCTGGTTTGGAATCATGATAACTACTTTGTATGTCAGAAGAAGAGAGAGTGACATGGGGCATCTGGAGAGCAGCCTGGGCCCACGTTAAGGAGTTGGGCTGGGGGAGTCCTGTGCTCACGCCGCCACTGTGATGATGGTGTGCAGGCTGCTGGAGGCCAATGACCATTCCTGTTTCTCCTTCTGGCAGCATGGGGACATGGACCAAAAGGAAAGAGATGTGATCATGCGGGAGTTCCGCTCGGGCTCCAGCCGTGTTCTGATCACCACAGACTTGCTGGTGAGTTTGGGTCTGAGATTTTGGGGGTAGGGTATTGTCTGGAGCAAGACTTGGCTGCTGGTGGCGATCACAGGGGTGGCTAGAGTGGGGGGGGGGGTCGAGACCCTCTTGCATACAGGGATGTGGTGGGGGAGCTGCAGTCTCAGTTCTCCAAGGAGATTCCCTCTCTGCCCAGCCAGCCCCGTTCTGTTGGCAGATTGTAGCTCCTTGGCACATCAACGGAGGAGGCTGCTCCTTACGACTGGAGCCAACGTGGTGCTCCACCACTTCACAGCAGCTGCCCCCCCCACATATGTCTGCCACGTAGAAAGGCCTGTCCCATACATGTACTTCTGGTGAGGCTGAGATCCCAGCCACGGGGTGGGGATTACGGTGGCCAACTCTCAGTCTTTTCTCTCAGGCTCGTGGGATTGACGTGCAGCAGGTGTCCCTGGTTATCAACTATGATCTGCCCACCAACCGTGAGAACTACATCCACAGGTGAGCAAAAAGCCTCCCAGTGGGCTGGATCTGCGGAGCCCTCTCCCCCGCCCCTTCCTTGCTGCTTCACTTCCTTCTCTCTCCCCCCAGGATTGGCCGAGGGGGCCGTTTTGGGAGGAAAGGTGTGGCGATCAATATGGTGACGGAAGAAGACAAGCGCACCCTTCGTGACATTGAGACGTTCTACAACACCTCCATTGAGGAGATGCCCCTGAATGTGGCTGACCTCATCTGAGCTGCCTCTCGGGGGTCCCGCTGTGCTCACCCCACCCCCACCCCTTGGGCACAGAATCCCCCCCGTTTCTACTTTTGAGTTTTCTTGCCTTTTGAATAAATGTCACTTTTTTGGAGGCAAAAATGAAACCTTTTTAGTGTTTTTCCTGGCGCTTTTTCTGTCTTTCTCTGCCCCTCTTCCTCGTGACTTCATCTTGTAGTTCAGTTGCCCAGCCGCCCCCCAACCGGGCGCCCAGTGGCCCTCTGAGGTCAGGTGGGGGGGAGCAGATGAGGAAGCTTTGGGGGTCCCTCCTGGCTTCGACTCCCTTCCCCTCTTGGCTGGGTTGCCCTGGCCCCCCAATGACAAGAGAGATTTTGTAGTCTTTGGAATCGATCTTTGCCGGAATCGTGGTGCTAACGGGAAAAAAAGCTTGAGAATCTAAAACCTACCTCACTAAGAGTCATGGTTTTCTTCTCTCCCTGCCTAAAATCAGTGGTTCGAACGAATTGCCAAGATCCTTCCTCCATATGAAAACTAGACTTTTCCCACCATGCTTTTTTAAAAAAATTGAAAACTTTTTTTCATATGGCAAAAAAATTAGTGCGTGCAACCTTACTTTTTTGTATAGCTATTATTTATTCAAAAGGAAAGTTACAGTGACCAAAATAAAGGTGATCTTGAGAAACTCATTTGCTTTGGGTGGCTTTTGTTCGAGAGAGGGCAACACTCCGCAGGGGGCCTGCTGCCGCTGCTGATGGGGAAGAGCCGGGCCCTTCGTAAGTGGGGTTCTGCTCTTCCCTTTGTTTAGAGAGCAGAGCCCTCTGTCCACGTCAAAGGGGGGGGGGATGTAATCTGCCCACGGGAAGCAGACTGCTGGCCGAAAGGAAGTGAGAGAAGTGAGGGGTTTGGGGGGGAGAGGCGGCTTTTGAGGGCCTGGCTACTTGGAATCTCTCCCCCTGCCTCTGCACCACTTCTTGACACACAACCCCTGGCTCTTAAGGGGCCTTCCTTGGCTGGAGTCGTTCTACCAGGCAGATGAGAGAGCTGGCCCTGGTGGGTGGAGGGTATGACAGTTGAGTCTAGGAGAAGGCCACAGCCAAGAGGAAAGGTCCTTAGGCCTCTCCCCACAGAGGAGACAAGATGGGCTGGGCAGACCTGGCCGGGGGCTGCTGCTGACATTTTGCAGCTAGGGGGAGCCTCAGATGCCAGCCAACAAGAGACCTTCCCCTGCCAGGGAAGAAGAGATTGGATTTATACCCTACGCTTCACTCAGAGTGGCTTACAGACTCCTTTCCCCTCCCCTGTGAGGTAGGTGGGTGGGGCTGAGAGAGCTCTTTCCAGAACTGTCCTCGAGAAACAGCTCTGACAGAACTGGCTTGTCCAAGGTCATCCAGCAGCTGCAAGTGGTGGTGTGGGGAAGCGGAATCAGACCTGCTTCTCCCAGATTAGAGTCTGCGCACTTAACCACGACACCAAACTGGCAATGGGGACAAACAAGGTAGCTGGAGCATCCGTGGGATGAGGGGGTTCACCTCATTGCCAAGACCCTCACTGGTGGACCTTGGGCTACATGGTACTTTCTCAGCCTGGCCTACCTCACAGGCTTGTAGTAAAGGCATTAACGGATTATTGTACTTTGGTCACATTATGAGAAGATTAACTGGAGAAGACAGTAATGCTAGGAAAAGCGGGAAAAGAGGAAGACATGAGATGGACGGACTCCACTGGGCAAGCCATGCCCCACCGTCTGCAAGAGTGTTAATGACAGGACATTTGGGGTGGCATTCATTCCAGCAGGGGTCCCCGATGTGCCTGCAGACACCTTTTCTGGTACCCACCGAGTGCTTTTAGAAGGTGGGCCGGGCCAGATAGGGCTTTTGCCCAGCCAGGTTTCTGACTGGCCACTGGAGATTTGATTGGCACAAGGATCTACACTGGCTGAAGTGAAGCTCTGGCCATCATTCGCAGGTCACCATGAGGCAGAAGCAACATGACACAGGAGCCAGGAAACCCAGGTTCAAATCCCCTCTCTGCCATGGAAGCTCCCTGGGTGATCTTGGGCCAGTGATGCCCTCTCAGCCTAACCTACCTCACAGGGTGGTGCTTGTGAGGACAAAATGGAGGAGGGCAGAATAACATGGCAAGCTGCCCTGAGTTCCCATTGGGTAGAAATAGAAAGAAAGAACTAATCTCTATATAATTCTCTGCATGGTGGTGGCATGCTCCTGAAGATTCCACACACCACCCCAGCCTTTGGTCCCCTGGCCTATCAATCAGAAGCTGTCCCTATCCACTGGCTGTGAATACTTGCATGCCATTGGCTGGGTCTGCTCCTCTTCCCCGCCCACTCCTTCAGCCTCTGCCATCAGAATTCCTGGCAGACTGTTTTTTGCTCTTGACAAAGACACTACTCCAGCTTCCTTCCTGTGGGGGGATTGACTGTTACCACAGTGGCTGTTGGTAGGTGAAATGAAATGGCAGTTACCTGTGTTTATAAGATGGCTGCTGCCTGTGGTTTGTTTAAAATGCTCCCCCAAAGGTTCAACTGTTACCTCAGTGGCTGTTAGCAGGTGAAACGAAATGGCAGTTACCTGTGTTTATAAAAGGGGCTACAGAGCACGGCAGAGGCTGCAGGGGAGGGGGGATGGAAAGCTGAACAGTGAGTGGGAAATTAAGGTAGGTTGATGCTTGGTTGGGAAGGAGATGGTGTTGCCAACTCCAGGTGGGGAATTCCTGGGGATTTGAGGGGTGGAGCCTGGAGAGGGTGAGGTTTGAGGAGAGGTGGGGCCTCAGACAGGTACAATGCCATAGACTCTGCCCTCCAAACCAGCCATTTCCTCCTGGGGAACCATTGTTGCCAATCTCCAGGTGAGGGCAGGAGATCACTCAGAATTACAACTGCTCTTCAGGTAGCAGAGATCAGTTCCCCTGGAGAAAATGGTGGACTTTGTGTCATTATACCCTGCTGAGGTTGTCACAGCAAATGGACACTGAGTGCCCAAGGCCTTGACACTCTCCAAGAACCTCTTTCTAGAGCCCGTTGTATTTATTCCCACAACGGGCCTTATTCCTAGTCTATATAATAATCGTGTTTTGGTCATGGACTCTCTTGAACATTCCACACACTCCTAAATCAGTTGGCTCCATGATGTGTCACTCAAGCTGTCCCTATCCACTGGCTGCGTTGCCTGAGTCCTGCCTCCAACATTCTAAACAGTTTGCTGTTCGCCCCCCCCTCCCAGCCAGTCGGATAACAGATCGTTTGCATATGCGGCCTGATTGGCCTTTGTCTCTAATATTCTAAACAGTTTGCTGTTCCTCTTCCCCCCATAGCCAGTTGGAACACAGAGGTTGTTTGCATATGCGGCCTGATTGGCCTTTGCCTCTAGCATCATAAACATTTTGCTGTTGAATGTGTTCTGAGGTAAAATACATTTCCCAATCTTCGCTTCAACGGTCACTGGAGTTGCCAATCACCATGTTCTGCAGCCACAGCACATCATTTCCTCTACAGAAAATTTCCCAGCTATTACAACTGATCTGCAGATGATCAAGATCAGTTCTCCTGGAGACAATGGCTGCTTTGGGCAGTGGACTACATGGCATACCCTGCTGAAGTCCCTCCGCATCCCAAACCCAGCCCTCCCCAGGCTCTACAAATCTACAGGTATTTCCCAACCCAGAGTTGACAGCCATGTACCTGGCTATGGAACTGTTTTCCAGACACTCAGAACCCAGAAGACATGGCATAGGAGGCGGTGCATAGCCCCAAATCAACATGGGGTGGAGGGAACCATACCTGGTGCCATGAGGCTGTCCTCCCATGCTACTCACTTGGGGCAGCAAAAGGACTTGAGACAGTCCTGCCCTATAGCTAGGCAGAAGGAAATAAACACGGCTCACCTCCCTCTATTTCCCGCTGCCGCCCCACCAGCCACAGCCGGGACACCCACCTAGAGCTTCTAGAGCTCTAGAGCCCGCTGGCCTTTGTCTTTAAAGACTTCTAGAGCCCGCTGTATTTCTTCTCACAATGGGCCTTACTCCTAGTAATTTTTTAAAAGGCGAGAGGCCTTTCTGGGCCTGTGAGACTGCCTGAGCCCTCTGTTGTTTGGCCCTGTGACAAGGGGTGATCCCCCCCCCCCCGAGGAGAGACTCCTCTTTCTTGTGTCTCGAATTCCGGGGCTGTGCTGGGCCCTGTTCGTGGCCTGCTCTCCAAGGCTGGCATTGTCCTGGCTCCCGCGGCCAACTCCAGACAGCCGTTCAGGAGGGGCTTGTTCTCCATGAGGTGGTTGACCTGCACCAAACAGGTTCCCTTCAGGCCGTAGAGGAGAACCATGCTGCAGAACAGTATTTGGGGGGGGGGGTTTGTTGTAGAGGGAGCCTGGTGGCTTCCCCTGGTCCCTGAGATGCTACCTGTCCCAGAGCAGAGAGTATATCCAGGCAGTGCCGCCTGAGCTGCCCCTCCAAGACAGGTGCAGTCTCCCTCCCCGCCCCGGGTCAGTAAACCCTCTGCCTTGGCGGCTCTTCCCATCACATGAGGAGCAGATCCTCCCCCTCTGTGGTCAGGGAGGAGGAAGAAGCAGTTGCTGACTCACCAGCCACGGGGTTCCGTGTCCCCCCCCCCCCCCCGCTCGGCTGGGCAGAGAACTGCTTCCTTCACACAAGGGCAGCGACCACCACCCCTTTCTCTGCACTGGCCAATGTGCATGCCACCTGCCACGCACGACTCTTTCGCTGGCCAGTGGTCCTCTGTTCGATAAAAGACTTTTTAAAGCTTCAGAGTTCTGTGTCAGCCAGCCGCCATCCATTCCCACCCGCTACGCTCCGGCGGGCAACGTCCTTCCCACGGACCAATGTGCCTTCGGAGCCAGTCCCTCCCTGCCTGGGTCCCGTGGGCAGGAGTGTTGGGCAATGCTGCAGCCCACTGAGTCACCTGCCAGTCAGACCGGCCAGTGTCATTTCCTTCCTCCCTGAATTCTTGAGCTCCCAGACCCCGGGGGCAGAGGAGAGCAGAGGCGCCCAGGGGGAGAGAGGAGAGGAAGAGAGATGATCCTGCTGAGGTTTGCCCTGGGGCTGGCTCTCTGGGGGGCCGGCAGTTGCCTCCTTGCAGGTGGGTTGGATCTGAGATATTTGCCTCCTTGGATGTGGGGTGTGGGGTGGGGGGGAGGGTTCCTTCTGCAGCAGCAGCAGCAGAGAAGAGGGAAGTGGAACTCCCTGCGGCAGAACAGCCGTGGCGGCCCCTGGTTGCAACTTGGTTGCTGGAGAGCCCCTGCAGACCGCCTCTCCCTGGCCACTCGGGCCAGGCGGCACCCCGGAATCCCTTTCTCTTGCCCTCAGGGAGGAGACGCTACTTGGCCGCCACCCCCCCCCCCCAAGAGATGAGGTTGTGGCCCCTGTTCTCGGGTGCCCATTGCTCCAGTGCTGCGGGCTCCTCCTCGTGTTCTGCTCCTACAGACTGGTGGGCCGCCTCTTCTCGTTCTGTCATTCTTGGGCCCCCTTCCATTAAGAGCAAGTGGGAGAAGGGGCTTCCATGGGGTAGGTCTCTCCGTCGGCAGTAGAAAAGGGAGATTTGGGTCTGGGGGCACCTTAGAGACTGACAACATCTTTGGGGTCTGAACTTTGGAGAGACAAAACTCCCTTTCTCAGATACAAGTAGGAACTGAAATTACTTAAACACCAGAAGAGCCCTGCTGGATCAGTCCGGCATCCCATCTCACACAGCAAACAACCAGTTCCTCTGGAGGGCCAACAGCAGGGCAGAGAGGCCGAGGCCTTCCCCTGATGTCGCCTCCTGGCACTGGAATGCAGAGGATCCGTGCCTCTGAACGTGGAGGTTCCCTTTGGTCACCCCGGCTGGCCGCCACTGACAGACCTCTCCTCCATGAATACAACCCCCTTTTGAAGCTGCCTGTGGCCATCGCCCCATCCTCTGGCAACGAACGAATGCCACGTTTTAATCACTCCTTGGGTAAAGCAGTATTTCCTTTTGTCCCTTGTATCTGCCAAAGGGATTTCGGACTCTAGGAAGCTCATTCCCTGATCATTTGGTTGGTTGCGAAGAAGCACCTGGACTTGAATCCAGCCAGAGCAGATGGGGGGTGGGAACGCCAGTTCAAGAGCCGGCCCCTTCACTCAGAGCTCCACTCGTGGGCTCCTGGGCCTGCTGACTGCCTCTCCATTGCTCTCCTTCCAGCATGGGCTTTGGCTCAGGATGAAGTGGCCCCGCAGTGGCATATGCAGAGGCCAGCGCCTCGTGGGGACTTGCTGTGCTCTGGCACTGAACCATCAGACCCGCGTTGCCCCCGTAAGAAAAAAGCTGCCACACTGCTGCCCTCCTTTACCAAGACCACGACACCGGCCACGACCCACCACCTGAAAACCACGCACCATCCCACGACACATGCCACCAATCACACCACACTTCCGGCCAATCACACGACGCCCCACCCCACCAACCACACAACGCTTCCGGCCAATCACACGACACTCCACCCCACCAATCACACCACCCCCTTTCACACCATAGCTCCGATCAATCACACGACACCCCATCATCCCACCAACCACACCACACTTCCAGCCAATCACACGACACCCCATCCCACCAATCATACCACGCTTCCGGCCAATCACACCACACCCCATCACCCCACCAATCACACCACACCTCCTGTCATCACCACGGCCCCCTGGCCCACGGACACACCCCATGTGGCCGTGGGCAATTACACAGTCTGGAACGGGTCCACCATCTGCATACGGTTGGAAGCGGGCCTCCGGGTCCAAGTGCAATACATCAGCAAGACTAAGCAACTGGTAAGCACTGGGCAGGAGAGGCGGGCCGGGAGGGGGGGGGCCTAGCACAAGAGGGGAATCGAAGCAGGGAGGAAGGGGCATGCTGAATGCTGGGCGCTGAGGTTGGGACAGCATGATGGGCTCCAGGCCGGAGTCAGCAGGCCCTGAGGAGGGTCTAGCGGGTGGGGCCCAGGGTTCCCAGCCCCTGACGTTTTGCCCACGTGTCTACCCGGTCACTGGCCAGGGTGCCCCCTCGCTGGCATGGGAGATATGGGACCCCACCACCCGTGCCCCCTGCCAGCCTCCAGGTGGGGCCTGGAGATTTCCTGGAATTACAGCTGATCTCCAGGCTGAAGAGAGGAGTCCCCCCGGTGAAAATGGCTGCCTTGGAGGGTGGCCGCTCCACCCCACTGAGGTCCCTTCCCCAAATCCTACCCTCCCCAGGCTCCACCCCCAAATCTCCAGTCATTTCTCAGCCTGGATCTGGCAACCCTATGCAGAGCAGCCGTGCCGCCAGAGGAAGGCTGTGCAGACAGAGGAAAGACACTTACACAGGTGGGGGGGGGCAGGAAGGGAGGTGCCGGAGGGAACTGGCCCCTGAAACTGTCTGCCCAGGGCCCCCCCCCCCCAACCCTGGAACTGGCACTGCCTCTGCTAGAGCAGGGAGGGCACCGCAAGAGCTGCCCTTGGCGTTGGAAGGGGGGGGGCTCTGAGCTTCTCTTTCTCTCCCTCCCTCTGCCAGCTCTGGGGAGCGTTTGCGGTGCAGCCAAACCACACCAACGCGTCAGGGGCCTGCTCCAGCGAGACAGCCACTCTCCAGCTGCGCTTTCCAGAGGGCTTCCTCCTCTTTGTCTTCAAAAAGGTACCTGGGGGGACAGGGCGCTGGGGAGGGAGACGAGGGAAGCCTCCACCCCGGCCGGGTTGCTGGCACTGGAGCGCGGTCGAGACGGCTTGACTGAACCTCTGGCCATTGATGGGACTGTGAGTGGCTGGGCTTCTGCCCCTGGTGCCCCCAGGGCATGGAGAGCGCCCCCCCCCCCCCCCGCCTGGCTCCTCTCATTTCTTTGCCTAACTTGATTCATAGTCCACCTTTCCAAACAAGACTCTAGGCGTATCGAGGGGCGGGGCGGTGGTGGCTGAGTGGCAGAGCCCCTGCTTGGCACACGGTCCCAGGGCCAATCCATCCCCGGCAGCATCTCCAGTCAAAAGGGACCTTGAGACCCCGGGAGAGCGGCTGCCAGTTCAGAACTTTGATGGGCCAAAAGGCCTGACTCAGTAGAAGGCAGCTTCGGGGGGGGGGGGGGGGGGGTTGCGCTTACCTTTCACGCTCAGTTTTTGGGGAGGAGCCACGGTGGCTCAGTGGAAGAGCCTCTGCCTGGCATACAGAAGGTCCCAGGTTCAATCCCTGGCATCTCTAGCTGGAAGGGCCAGGCAGGAGGTGATGGGAAAGACCTTTCTCTGCCTGAGACCCTGGAGAGTCCCGGCCAGTCTGAGCAGACAAGACTGACTTTGAGGGTCTGACTCAGCACAAGGCAGCTTCACGTGGACACACTGCAAGAGCCAGTTTGGTGTAGTGGTCAGTAGTGCAGACTCTAACCTGGGAGAATGGGTGAGTCCCCATTCTTCCACATGCAGCTGCTGGTGTGACCCTGGGTCAGTCACAAGTTCTTTCAGAGCTGCTCTCTCAGGAGCAGTCATCGAAAGAGCTCTCTCAGCCCCACCTGCCTCACAGGGTGTCTGTTGTGGGAAGGGGAAGGGGAAGGAGATTGTAAGCCGCTCTGAGGCTCCTTCCGGTAGTGGAGGGCCAGGGGTATAAATCCAATCTCTTCTCTCTCTTCTTCAGAACATAAAAGCCAGCAATAACAGTATGGAGGTTTCTTTCAGCAATCACGCAGACTTTTTACAGTCATTTCAGCTAATGGCCTTCGCTGCACCTTGCGGCAGTGAGTTCCCCACATCCATGGTGTCGTAGGAAGTGCCTCCCACCTGTTAATCTTGAATGCCCGGCCAATCGCTTTCACGGGGAGGCCCTGATAGCTAAGATGAGAGGAAGACTCCCAGCAGATCAGGCAGGCCGGAGACGTCTCCACTGCCCCAGTTAAGGCCCCCGCCCAGCGCTGCTTCTGCTCCCTCCCCCGGCGTCTCAGACTCCACTCGGCTGCTGACTCACCCAGGCAGAAGGAATCATCCCAATGAGGGGGGAGTGCACAGAGGTGCTTAATTGGCATCTCAGCAACAAAACTTCCCCTTTCTTGGCACAGAGTTTGGGGCCTTTTTCTAAAGGCACGCTGACTCAGTGCGATGGAACGGCCTGAGAGGCCTGCTGTCAGGGAGCAGGCGGTGACTCTGAGGAGAAAGCTCCAGGCACTGGGGGTCATGGGGTAAACGGGCCTTGCTCGGCAGCCCGTTTCCTTCTGCATCAGGACGGACCAAAATCTAAACTGCCCCCCCCCCGTCCCCATTCACCTCTGGGGCTCCCAGGCTACAAGCCAAAACCCAGCTCCACCACCACAAAAACAATCCCAGCTTGAAGGTGAGTCGGGCAAGTGAGCCCAGTGGCACAGGGAGTTCCTCTGACGGGTGGAGAGGGAAGGAATCCAGGCTGGCTCACTCGCCGGAGGCCTCGGAAACGGCTCTGAGTCCACGGCTGGAAGGGCGAGTTTGGCAGGCAGCCGCGGCTCAGCCCAGATGTTTGGCTGCACGCCAGGCCAGCGCAGCACCCCTCGGCACAGGCCACTCTCCTTCCACGCTCCCCCCCCCCCCGAGTGACGCCTTCTGGGTTTGGGCTGCCAGGGAACCTGCCTTGGGACCACTGTTGCCGGGGGGGGGGGGGGCTGCTGTCTCCCCGCCACGATTTTTCGCCCCAAGAATGTATTGGGTGGCTTAAAATTCAAATTCCCCACGAAGAGGGCCAGGACTGAGTGGCAGAGCCTCTGCTCAGCATGCAGGAGGTCCCTGGTCCGATCCCCAGCATCTCCAGTTAAAAGGACCAGGTGAGGTGGCAGGTGATGGGAAAGACCTCCACCTGCCTGCAGCTGCCAGTCTGAGTAGACCAGGCTGCCCTCGATGGCCCCAGGGGGGTCTGATTCAGCAGAAGGCAGTTCCTTGTAAGTCTCCCTCCTCCTCCTCCTCCTCCCAGACATCAGGCCTGCCTCTACACACTTCCCCCGGCCCACCCTAGGCACGCCTCTCTCTGCTGCTCAGCCCCAGGGTAGGGCTCTTTTCAGAAGGGCAGCTCGTAACACTGCTTGATTCCTGGCACTTTCGTGCTAACCGTCCAGCAGACGAAAACCCAGATTTCTTTCCTGCAGAATGAAACCAAAGGGACGTCCTACCTGAGCAGAGTCCAGGCCAACCTGACCTACCAGTTCCTACAGGCAACAGGTGAGGTGCTTTTGGGGGGGAGGGGGTGTGAGTCGAAGGTGCCCCCATCTTTTGTGACAAATGAGAGAACTCTTTTGTTTGATGGATGAAGCTCTGCCTGTCCTGGGGAAACGCCCCCAGCACAAGGAGGAAGCGTTCGTGCGGCTCATGTAAAGCTGAAGGGACAAGAGAAACTGTAGTGGAGGGGAACAGTCCAGGAGGGTGCCTTCTGGGTAACTGCTGGCTTTTACTCCTTTGTCTTCTACCTTGGTGATGCCACTGTATCCCATGCAAAGGCAGTTTGTGGTTCCCACAGCCTTCAGATTCAGTAATCCTGGTCCAAACCCATCGCTCGTTGGCTGTTTTGGGCCATCAGATTAAGAATATCAGAAGAGCCCTGCTGGGTCAGACCAGTGAGGGTCCATCTCAACCAGCCTCCTGCCTCACACAGCAACCAACCAGTTCCTCTGGAAAGCCAGTATTTTTTGTTCATCTTTTCTTTTAAATTCCATAATCCGCCCTCAGTCTCAGTGAGATGATAGATGAAATAAATAAAGACCAAGGCCAGGGAGAAGCCTGAAGATTGGAGTGCAGCATGGGAGGCAGCTGGCCACGTGTGGTGCGCATGAGCTTCTCCTTTGGCCCTCCATCGATCGCTGAACATTCCGTCGCCAGCATTGGCCCTCCCCAGTGCAGCACTGGCTAAGTGACCTGCCCTCCTGTAGAAACAGCTCAAGGGCTGAGGGTGCTTCGGGGCAGGGCCCCCCTGCTGGTCTCCATCCAGTTTTGAGGGCTCCAAGTTCAATGCCGGCTCTGCCTGTTCCCAGGGGGAGCCAAAAAATCTGCCCCATTTTGTTTTGACATTGTGTGTGTATGCGTGTGGGTGTGGGGGGTGTCTTTGGTGTCGTGGTTAAGTGCGCGGACTCTAATCTGGGAGAACCGGGTTCGATTCCCCACTCCTCCACTTGCACCTGCTGGATGACCTTGGGCAAGCCATAGCTCTGTACCAGCTGTTCCTGAAAAAGAGCCGTTTCTGTCAGAGCTCTCTCAGTCCCACCTGCCTCACCGAGTGTCTGTGGTGGGGAAGGGAAAGGAGATTGTAAGCCGCTCTGAGACTCCTTTGGGTAGTGAAGGGTGGGGTATAAATCCAATCTCCTCTTTTCTTCTTTCTTTTCTGGAGGAATCCTAAATTCCGGCTTTTTTCTATTTCTGCCCCTTTGCACCTTTAAAGGGGGGGGCCCCTCAAAAGTTGAAGAACCTCAGCAAGGCCAGAAGACTCTCCTTTGTGCAGAGGGCGAATTGACTGTGGCAAGGGCCAGTCACCTTCGATCCTCACAACAACCGTGTCGGGTGGGGCCAGGCTGAGAGATTGCCTAAAAGCGGCTGGGAGAGTTTCTTAGCAGGGGGCTCCCAGGTGCCCAGCCAAACCACCAGCCCAGGGGAGCCAGCTAGCCTGATACGGAGTTGTGGGCCCGGCCAGCCACAAAATGGCTGCCATGGCTCACCTTCCATCACACAGTGAAGATCCTTGTGCTGCAGTGGTAAAAAGGCCAAGGCTTCCCTTGCTCGAAAGCCAATCAAATCCAACTCTAGGGGGCAGTGCTCATCTCTGCTTCCAAGTCGAAGAGTCAGCGCTGTCTGAAGGCTTTTCCCATGGTCATGTGGCCGACATGACTAGACACCGAGGCACGCGGAACGCTATTACCTTCCCACCAAAGCGGTACCTATTTATCTACTTGCAATTTCTTGCTTTCGAACTGCTAGGCTGGCAGGGGCTGGGGCAGGAGACGGGAGCTCACTCCATCATGCGGCACTTGGGTCTCAAACTGCTGAGCTACCGACTTTCCGATCCGCAGCTCAGCAGAGCCACTGTGCAGAGGTAGCTGCTCTCAAAGAAACATTTTTAAATATCTGCACAGCCAATCATAAGCCTCACTGGGGGAAAACCCCATCAAGCCCCCGCCCACTTTCTAAAAACACTTGGCAGGCATCAGAACTGGGGTCAGCAAGCACCACCCAGCCCACGGGCAACAAGTGGGGGACCCCTGCCCAGACTGTACCCTGCACTGAACTGGGTATTTGCATGCAGGTGTGCTGGAAAAGGCAAGCCAGGAGCCCTGGGGACTGCCCCTGGATACTGCCCCTGACCTGCCAGCCTCTGGATGAGTTTTCGGCCAGAATGCCATGCCTCAGACCTTTCCTTTCTCCCCTCAGAGACACACTTTGGAGCCAACTCTTCCTCTCTCCAAGAGTTTGAGGCCTCCCTCGGGCACAGTTACCAGTGCCGAAACCGCACTCTGGACCTGGCTGCAGACTTCCGCTTTCACGTCCTGAATGAGCGCGTCCAAGCCTTCGAGCTGCAAGATGGGAAATTTGGGGAAGGTAAGACAACCACCACCATACGGCATCGTTTCTGAAAGGCCAGATATACTTGCAAGTGGCAGGTTCCCCCCCCCCCCCCCTCGGGTGCAGTCTCTTGCGCTGATGCCTGGTGGCGGCGGAAAGTCCCCTCCAGCCACAGCCAGCTCGTGGCCACCACTCGTGGGGTATTCAAGGCAAGAAATGTTCAGAGGCAGACCTCCCTGGGGGTCTCCCACCCAAATACTGAGCAGCGCTGATACTGCTCAGCTTCCAAAGGCCGGACAAGGTTGGGGTCGCCTGTGCCGATCAGGTCAGGGCGCTCTGATGCTTTGACATCGCTCATCCCATCTTCTAGAACGCCTGCAGGTCCCTTCAGTCTTGGGTCACCAGCAAGCTCATGGGATACATATTCTGCCGTCGGTTTCCATCTGTCAGAGAGGTCGAGGTTACTCTTTTCTTCCCCAGCCACCCAGCCACCTTCAAGTTTAACTTAACAGCTAAACTGTGACCTCTCCCCCATGGTCTCAGGTCCTGCTCCCAGCCTGACCTTTAACCCTACCACCGACGCCTGTCTTTGGCCACTGACTCTCCCCTCTCCCGTCCACCGGCAGCTACTCGCTTGGCAGCCACTCCTTCCCCACACACACCAAGTACGAGGTGCAGACTGGCTTTCCCAAGGCCGCCATTTTGAAAGCCCAGCCGATAGCCAGAGGGGAGCTTCAGTCCCCTCGACCCGCCTTCCCTTCTGCTGACACCTTTGTTCCCTTTTCAGCGGAAGTCTGTCAGGAGCAGCGCCACTCCCCCCTCGTACCCATCATCGTGTTTGTGGTTATTGCCGTTCTTGTCATCATTGTCCTCGTGGCTTATGCAGTGGGACGGAAGCGGAGCCACGTGGGGTACGAAACCCTCTAAGGAGTCCCGGCAGCAGGCGCCAGCCCGCAGAACTTCACCTTGGCCGAGGGAAGAGTGAAGAACCGGATCTGAGCCCCTCTCCTGCGGAATGGGGCCGAGACAACATCACGAAATACCATTTGGCTCCCGGCACCCCAGCTGCTCAATGCATCCCGATTTTGTATGTGTTGCTTAGACTGGTGATTCCAAGAACTGAAGGAAGCAGAAAGTGTCCAGTTGGGGGGGGGGGATGAAATAAGGGTGTACTGCAAGAGATCCAAAGCCACCATCCGTTCAGACATGAACAAGACCATCTGGCAGTCAGGGAGTTAATTCTTCCGGTGGGCAGATAAGGGACAGTTGCTAAGAGTCTGATCTGTTGCATGGTTACACAGAAGTCAGTCCTACTGAGATCACTGGGGTCTACTCCCAAGTAAGCAGGCACAGGGTTGCAGGTATTGCTCCTTTGCACACTTACCTGCAAGTAAGCCCTGCTGGACAAACCTGAGGACGGCTTCTGTGTGATTGTGAACAGGACTGGGGGGTGCTGGCATGCCTGTGGACGGGACTCCACCTGCATCTTCCTACTCAGCAAATCACAAGAGGCCTGCTTGGGTCGGTTCCCTCTGGCTTGTTCCCCCAGGCTCTTTATCTGTTCTGTTCGGGAGGGGGGGGCGGGCTTGGAGAGGGAGAGATCCACTAGCTATGCGGAGAAATTGCCGTGTGCCTCCACCCCACCAAAGGCCTTGAAACAGGGCAGCCACATTCTTCAAAGCAAATAAATAAAGAGGAAATTTGTCAACTGTGGGAGGCTGGGGCTGTTTTAGGCTTCTACTACAAGAGGGTGGGGCTGCAGAGAAATGGCTGGGATTCTCTCCCCAAGGTAGCTGGATGATGCCTGCTGTTTTGTTACATTTTGTTCCCAAGTGCTTGAGAGATGATTCTGGAAAAATGTTCCTTGCCTTTCTTTACTAGCACACCTGTCTGTCTATAACAAAGCTGGGTTTTAATGCTATTTTATATGACATGACCTTTGGCTTTGAGTGTTTGTTTTCTTGCAAGCCACATTCAGGGTTTCTTCCCTTTTTCCCCCAAGCCAAGAAACAGAAAATGAACAGAGCACCATCTATAATAACAGCTGGCATTTATGCCCCTCTTTCAGGGGCCAGAACGCTTTGCACGCAGTCTTTTGTTGGAACCCTTACCACAGCCCCGTCAGGGAGGCCACGGTAAAGGGCCAAGGCTTAGAGAAGCGGAATGGTTCGCTTAAGGCTGCTGAATGAGTTTGCATCAGAGGGAAGACCTGAACAGGGAACTCGCAGATCAATTTCTACAACACTACATCAGCCTGTAAAATAAATAATTCTATAACTTGACACATAAAGAGTAAAGGGAGTAGCTGGGGGAGGGTCAGCAGAAGGCACCCAAGCCCCAGTGAGTGGGGTCTTCCTACGCCTCCGCCTTCTGCCCTCCCCAGCTTCTTAGACCCACATAATTGACCCACCCGTATTTTCATACTTGTCTTAAAAGGAGCGAAAACTTTTTATTTTCATCAACAAGCTACCACACTTGGGCCAGCCGGCGTCCAGATGTTCCCTTCACAAAGGCAGCCCCTAACCCTGAAACTGCAAGGTTCTGGTTCTAGAACAGTGGTCAGCACATGCACAGCAGCCCTGGCGGTTTCCAGTGCTCCAGGGTTCAAAACCTGACACTCAAAACGGCTCTAATTAACCCACAAGCAAGAAAGTTAAAAAATGTGGCTTGGGCAGCTCTTGTTCTAAGGATGAAAGGTTTGACTGGGCAGCGCTCTGCACCTTCGCGGCTCCAGGACCACTGTCCCTCCTGGGGCCCCAATGCCCTCCTGACATTTGTCTTCAGCCCCTTTGTTACACTGGGGAGGGGGGGGGGTCAGTGGGCAGTGCTGGTCTCAAGGAGTTGGGAACGCAAACTAGGTAAAATGCGAGCTTCTAATGGGATCGGGATGACAGAGGAAAGTGCAACAGCTAGGCTGGAGTCCAGCAGCACCTGAGAGACCAACCACATCTTGGGGGTGGGAGCTTCCGAGGGTCAAAGCTCTCTTCGTCAGATTCCAGCAGGAATGGAGACCCCCGAGCCCTTATCTCCCAGCCAAAAGGTGGGAGGAGGGGGTCTTGCAAAGAAGGGACTCAGGAAGCAAAGGTACGGTGGTGCGGAATGTAACCAACTTGAACACAGCAAGGGAGAAAAGCTTAGGGGCAGCATTTCTCCTCTGCTCTTATCGAAGGTGCTGCTGGGTTCAAATCTAGCTGTGGGGCTGCAGGACGACGCGCCCCCCCCCCCCCCCGACAACCTTCCCAGGGGGAAGGGGCAGGCTTCCAAATCCCACAGAGGCTCTTCTACCCGCTGCTGCTGCTGCTGCAAACCTCTGTCCCTGGTGGGCTGCTACAGCCTCCTCAGTCCATCAGAACACATCACTTGACTGGCCACGTGGCCGTCGTTCGTACAGTCAGCCCCTCAGCGCGGAGGCCAGTGCATCCCGGATCTCCACCGCCTCCACATCTTCCTCCTCACCATCGTCAAACGGGTGCTCCTCCAGCTGCTCTTCTTCGTCCTCCATCCAACCCGACTGGAAGACGTCACCCCGGGCCTCGCAGACGTTGTGGAGAGTGCAGCAGGCGGCAATGAGGGTCGGCAGGAAGGAGACGTCGGTGTCGTTGCGCTTGGTCAGGCAGCGCCAGCGCCCACGCAGGCGCCCAAAGGCCACCCCGACGACTGTCCGTGCAGCGGCTGCATACTCGTTGAAGCGCTGCTGGGCTGGCGTGAGAGCTACGTTGCGATAGGGACGCATGAGCCAGGGGAGGAAAGGGTATGAGCGGCTGCCCAGCAGGTAGACAGGCACCTGGACTCCCCTGACAGATTGGGACGCTCCTGGGAACAGGTCACCCTCTTGGGCTCGCTGATACAGCTCGGACGTGCACAGGACTTGGGGCTCAGTCACCCTTCCAGGGCACCCGACGTTGATATCCCAGAAACAGCCACGGGAATCCACCGCCGCCTGCACAACCACCGAATGCCAGCCGTGGCGGTTGTAGTAACCAGCAGCGTTCTCGTTGGGTGCACGGATGGGTACGTGGAGGGATCCCAAGACACCGGCCAACTGGGGCAAGGGAAAGCCATTCCCTGCGGCCACTTCCACAGGGTCAGGAGGACACACGTACAACGGCGTCAGGATGGCCACGATGGCTTCGCAGACGTCACGTAGGATCTTGCAGACGGTGGAGCGTGACACGCCAAAGAGCTGCTCGACGGCCCGGTACTCGGTGCAGGCTCCCAGGCGCCAGAGGGTCATGGCAAGGCGCACGTCGGCTGGGATGGCACGGCGCATGTTCGTGTCCCGGCGCTGAATGGCGTTTCGCAACTGGGCACAGAGGTAGTCAAAGGTGCCGGGAGTCACGCGGAAGTTCTCGACCCACTCCCGCTGGCTGAATGCTTTGGCTCGCACCGTTTCCCAGAAGGCCGAGCTGCGGGCCTTGCTCCACAAGCGCCGTTCGCGTAGCAAGCATGGCAGGCTGCCCCCTCCGCCACGGGTCTCCTGGCAGAACCCATCCGTGCTTGGGGTGCCTCGTGCCAGGGCCCGACAGAGCCACAGCAAGGTGAAGCGTTGGCGTGACCGAGCCTGGGCCCGGTGGTGCCGGACAACCCTCTGGCGGCGGGCAGCTTCTCTCAGGCGCCGTCCTCGCTGCAGGCGGGTGTAGTAGAGGAGACACAGGGCCACTGTGCCACGGCTGAGCGTGGACAGCAGTTGAGCTTCCTGGCTGTGGCTGGTGGTCCAAGATGGCTGCTGGGAAGAGGCAGCCATTTTGCTCCTTGGCCAAACTGAGCAGCAGACCGGGGGGGGGGGGGGTTAAGACGGAATGCGCACGCGCACAGGCGACCTTGCCTCACAGCGTGCCCAGCGCGCAAGCTCGATCTTCCCGGCGACGTTCATACCCGCCTGACGCAGAGCGCGCATGCGCATCCGCACAAGGCGGCCTCTTTACATGATAAAGCGGGCGGCTAGGTGCGGAATCGTCCGGACGGACGGCTTTTCTGAGCATGCGCGGAGGTCTCAGCGACCCCTCAGGGCGCATGAGCGCGGGGTGTGGCGAGATGAAGGCGGGCGTTTCTTCGCCCACTCGTGTTTCTCCGCTTGCCAAAATGGCGTCGGTGGCGCTGAAGGGCCTGCTGGTCCCTCATCTCCTCCCCGAGAACTGCTACGACGAACTCTTCCTGCGCTTCAACTTCTTGCACAGTGAGTGTCTCTCCCCCGCCCCCCACTTCCTGCGGGGAGCGTGGCGCCGTCGCTATGCCAACGCCGTCGGCTGGGCAAAAGAGCGGTCGGCGGCCATCTTGGATGAGGGCGGAAGGAGGCGCTCGCCGCCGGAGACCATGAGGGTGGTGGCTGGAAGTAGCGCGGTAGCCCTTTCCGCCATGTTAGAAGTGGGCGGAAGTCTCCCGAGGCGTCCCTTTTTTTAAAAAAACGTTTAATTTTGTCTTTCAACTCTCTAATAATAATAATAATAACCACAGTTGTCTGCCTTCATGGGGTTTTCCGTTCCCCGCCTCTGTATATGGAGCCGAGGCTTTGGGCTTCCTCCTGGGGGCGGGGGGGGGGGTCTCCCCGCCAGGGCCGACCCTGCTTAGCCCCCGAGAACTGTCGAGGGTCAGGGCTCTTAGGGCCGGTTCCAGCTCTGCACCAGCCCTTCAAGAGAACTGACGCCCTCGAGAGTCCTCTCGCCCCTCCCTTTCAGGCGACACTGAAGGACAGGTCGAGTGGGGGGGGGGCAGAAGAGGGGCTCCCTCCAGCTGTGACCGGGGAGGGGGGCGAATGGGAGTTGTTTTTCCCCTAGCGGAAGCAGGTGGGAGGGCACCTCTCTGCCCCATCTCTGGTGGCGCTGCTCTTGGTGAGCAGCCTGAGAGGTAGGCTTACAGCAGGTGAAGCCGGCTGGCTGGATGTCTGCCTGCCCTGCTACAGGGAGATGGTGATGATATTGGATTTATACCCCGACCTTCACTACCCAAGAGAGTCTCAGAGCGGCTTACAAACACCTTCCCCTTCCCCTCCCCACAACAGACACCCTGTGAGGTGGGTGGGGCTGAGAGAGCTCTTTCCAGAACTGTCCTTGAGAGAACAGCTGGTACAGAGCTATGGCTTGCCTAAGGTCATCCAGCAGCTGCAAGTGAAGGAGTGGGGAATCAAACCCGGCTCTCCCAGATTAGTCTGCGCACTTTAACCACTAGACCAAACTGGCTAGGGGGCTAGGGCTGTCAAGTCCCCCCCAGCCACCAGTGGGGGATGGGGAGGTTGGGTGTGCCAGATCCAGACTGGGAAACTCCTGGAGATTTGGGGGTAGGGCCTGGGGAGGACAGAGACTTCAACAGTGGGGAACACGGCCACAGAGCCCACCCTCCAAAGCATCACTTTCTCCAGGAGATCTTTAGTCTGGAGATGAGCTGTAATTCCAGGGGATCTCTAGGTCCCACCTGGAGGCTGGCATCCCTCCAGAGAGCCCTGAGAAAGGAGTTGCTCTTTCTTGGCTACTCTATGTGGTCTACTCAGCTACACAGGAGCAAAACTGGAATTCTGTCCTACGTTGCAGGGGAGCTGTATAGTCAAAATCAAGGAACAGTTGTACATTATCCATGATAAACCATGGTGGGAACCAGTT
Source organism: Lepidodactylus listeri (assembly GCA_029233225.1). Taxonomy (NCBI): domain Eukaryota; kingdom Metazoa; phylum Chordata; class Lepidosauria; order Squamata; family Gekkonidae; genus Lepidodactylus; species Lepidodactylus listeri. The sequence goes on from JARCFY010000018.1 coordinate 55,350,463, forward strand.
ATATTTTTTGACTTTCCTTTTTATTCCCTTTAGTTCCATGCCTCAAAATCCTGATCAGCAAGGGACTGGGATTTGGGATCGTTGCCGGCTCACTCATGGGTATGTGCACGTAAACCTCCCCTGCCAGAGCGGTCACTTGGACTGCTTCTGGAAAACCCTCTTTGGTCAGAGAGGCCTGTGGCAGGGCTTGGGGCTGACCTGAGAGGCTCAGGGGGAGAGTGGAAAGCACCCTGCCCCAGTTGAAGGGCACTGAAAACCAATACCTGAGGAAGCCTCCCTGCATTTCGTCTATGAAAATGTGCTTGTGAGCCCCCCCACTGCTCATACCATGTGACTTTGTAAGACCCAGCCCAACCCAACTACTCTTTTGTTGTGCAGCAGCAAAAGGGTCTTTGTTCTTCAATAAATCCTTAATAAAGATGGTTGGTTTCAAGGATTATTCTGCCAACAGTCCAAAATATACCTCAGACGCTGTGGCCAGATACATCCGAGCCCAGAGGGTTTAATGTCTGGAGAATGACTCTGTCATGGTCCCCCACCAACATCTTAGCAAGTTATCCCTTAGTAGGCAAAGAGAAGGCGGTGATTTACCTGAGCCCAGGAGCAGATAATCAGGACCGTCTCTGGTAAACAGGGAGAGGCAAAGGGCAGGAATCTTCCTTTGGCTTGAACCCAGGGAGGGTGGGTTCCCTGGGAAGCACCTGTCCTCAGATAGGAAGCTGGACAGGAAACAGGATTAGAGCCATTTCTCCTTTGGGGTAAAGCCTGTCACTGTCTGGCCACCTGCGGGACAGGATCCTAGGCCCTTTCTCCTCTAGAGAAGACTGATGAACCAAGCTCCCAGTTGGGTGGTAGCGGAGATAGACAGAGCAAGGGAGAAAATGCAGGGGGTGGTCTGTCAGCACTGATCCGTTTCTTCTCCCTCCCTCTCGTGCAGTGAAGCTGCCCCAGATCTTCAAGATCGTGGGGGCCAAGAGCGCCGAGGGGCTGAGCTTCAACTCCATCCTGCTGGAGCTCTTGGCCATCACAGGCACCATGGCCTACAGCATTGCTAACGACTTCCCTTTCAGGTAAGCGGGTGTCTGAGACCCCCTCGCCCAACAGGACTACAGACCCAGTAAGCGGCCCATCTCTCCTGCTCTCTCTTGGGGCACTCTCCCTGCATCTGTCCCTGCAGCTCACAGTTGCTGCAAAAGAATGTTTTTGCATGCCCCCCCTTGCCTCCAGACCTTTATCACCGTTTATCGTGGGGGTTTGAGCATGCTTTTGACATATTGAGAGGGGGTGGTGAGCACCAAGCCAAAATGGCTGCCATAAGGAGTGGAACCAAAACCAAAATGGCTGCCTGTGGAGGCAGAGCGGAATGGAATCCCTCCCTCCTTGCACCTCCTGAAGAGAAGGGGATTCTGAAGGGGGAAGGGAGCCACACCCTCACTAAGGAAAGGCAAGTTGCTTACCAGTCCTCCTCATCTTCCGTGGAAACCCCTTTTAATTTGAAAGAGGGCAGCCAGTAACAAGCCCTCGCTTGCAAGGGCCCTGCTCACTTTGTGAAAAGCTCAGCGGGCACCAAGAGAAGTACGGGCAGGTGCCCATTGGCCCCACATTGGGGAACCCTGATCTCTCCTGGGGGGGGGTTCCAACTGACAGAAACCCTGGCCCCCAAGGGGGGATGTATGCTGCACCTCCCACCTGCTTAGTAGCTCCTTTTGTTGTTGAGATGTGGAATGGGAGATGTGTCTTGAGGAAGGGCGGCCATCAGGGACTTCCAGGTTCTTCTGAGTTGCCCCCTGCCTGGAAAGAGATGCTTCAGGCGGAGGACTGGGCAGGGTGGTGGTGGCTGTGGCATTTGCCCTGGTGTGCCGTCCAAAAACAAGGGCTGCCCTGTCTCCCCTGCAGCTCCTGGGGCGAGGCTCTCTTCCTCATGCTGCAAACGGTCACCATCGGGTTCCTGGTGCAACATTTTGGGGGCCACACGGGACGCGGTAAGTGAAGGAGGGGACCGCGGTCAGTTGGCATTCTGATCGCCATGTACAGAGGCAGAGGGGGGGGAAGTAAGCTTGGGATATACGTGTGATTTGGATTCGGTATTTATTTTTCATTCGTTTTTAAAAACAGTTATACCCTGCCTTTCCTCATGGTTGAAGGTGGTTTTCAGTAATAATTGAAAAACATTTTCAGTTAAACAAAATAAAATAACAGACCCCCGAAAGATACCTGCCATTCATGGAATATGTGGGGGGAGGCTATTGGCTGCGTGCAGGGAACAGCCAGTGGAGTGGGGCAAGACCCTCTGAGGTGGGGCCAGCAGTGCCCAACCTGAGAATCTTGTGGGGATCTGCTCCGCTTCTTCCTGGGGGCTGAAGTTTTGCCTCAAGTTTTCCCTCATTTTTGTTTTTACAAAGTTTCTGTCCAGTGGCACCTTTTCAGACAAACAAAATTTACTTCTGGGCATGAGCTTTTGTGGGCATGCGAAATGGGCATGTGCATGAAAGCTTATAATACCCAGAATTAAACTTTGTTGGTCTTAGAGGTGCTTGGCTGGACTCACATTTTGTTCCTGCATTTTTAAGTTTGTCGTGTCACCACAGGGACTAGCACCTTGAAGAACCAGGACACTAGGAATGATTCCCTGTTAAGTCCATGCCAGGCAGTGAAGCTGCTCAGGTTCTGGCTGTTGCTTCCGCTTGTGCTGGGAGCAGTAAGCCAAGAGAGGGAGTTGGCTCCCATGGGCCTAGCACATCATTTCCCATGATGCAGCAGTTCTGTGGCTCCCAGAAAGTGGGGCCGAGGGACCCACAAGCTCTTGTGGGGGATGGCAGGAAGTGTATGATGCCTCCCGTTTCCTTCCGCAGGTCTGTCCTTCCTCTTCCTCTATTTTGGAGCCCTCTCCTTCCTGCTGTCTCCTCTCAGCTCGATGTCCGTCGTCACAGTGCTGCAGGCTTCCAATATGCCTGCTGTCGTCATAAGCAGGGTAAGCACCCCCCTCCCTCTGTTTTGCTTGGCCAGGAGAGGCCCTGAGGGCTGGGGTTGCTGCCCTGTCTGGGATTGCCAGTTTCACTGAGCTACAGCCAAGAATCCCATATCTCAGGCCCCCGTCGAGCTTTCTGGTGGCCGTTCTGCCTCTGTGCCTGCCAAGACTGCTATAGCAGGAGGCCAGCTTTATAGCAGCAGTAGAAAAGAGCAAGAGTCCAGGAGCACCTTAAAGACAAACCAAAACTGAGGTAGGGGAGGAGCTTGCATGACTCACTGGCTGACTACTTCAGACATTCCTTTTCCTGCTCAGGTTGGCTAACAGTCAGGGTGGGTAGGGGGCTTAGCTGGCTCCCTCAAGAACCGGATTCTGTTTCTGGCATCCGTCTTGGGGGTGGGAGGAGAGAGGGCCCAAAGAACTCAGCCTCCTCTTTTCCCCAACAGCTCCTGCAAGCAGCCACAAACTATCACAACGGCCACACGGGGCAGCTCTCGGCTATCACAGCCTTCATGCTTTTTGCAGGCTCCCTGGCCCGGATCTTCACCTCCATCCAGGTAGGCAGACCTTGACCAGCGGAAGGATCAGTTCTGGCCAGCATTTGGGGGGGGGGCTTGCTGAGACCCAGCCAATGAGGCAGCCTCTCCCTTGACCAGCTGCTCCAGTGGTCGTATGGCTGCGGGCCAGCGAGTGAATGGGGGAGTTGCCCACGCCGCCGGCATCCAGGGCAAGCTCCAGGAGCAGTGGGGAGGAGGGGGCTGCGCCAGCCTTGCAGTGGGGGACGGGGACCCGTGGGGGGGAAGAGGGCTGTGTCGGAGAGGTAGCTGGCCCCCTTCTGCTTTCTCGTCCCCAGGAGACGGGGGACCCTCTGATGGCCCTCACCTACGTGGTCTCCTCGGCCTGCAACGCCGTCATCACGGCCCAGCTGCTCTACTACTGGAACGTCCCTGTCGACAAACACAAGAAGGAATAGGAAGGGGCGGAGGAGCCCAGGCGGCCCCCAAACTGCCTGCCGGAAGGGGGCTTTCTGTGCCGTCACTGCTGCCAGGAGGGATTGGGTGGGGATTGCCGGGAAGTCCGGCTGCTCAGGGACCTGTGGTGTTGGGGGGGGGGCTGTTCAGCAAGGGGCAATGGGGGTTCCCCTACCTGTGCCCTTTAGGACTTCTTTATTATTATTAAACGTACCCCCATTCCTTGCTGCAGTTGCCTTGTCCATCTTGGAGCTGGAGGCACCCCCATCCCAGCTGTAATTGTTGCTCCCCCAAGGGCCGGGTGGGGGGCACTGCCGGCAAGTAGCCCTGCTGTGGGGAAGCCTTGCCCTCCCTCGGAGGGAGACCTGCAGAGGAGGAAGGTTGCTGCTTTAAAGACACCAAGCTGGACTTCAGGAGAGAGAGGAAGGGGGTTCTGTTAAGAAGGCAAAAGATGGACTGCTCTCACCGGCTTAACCAACAGGTCTCCACCAGTTCTGGGGATGAAAGAATGGCTTGAGGAGAGGAAGAGAAAGCAGGCCTGAGGGGCTTAAAGGTGTAGCCCTCTTTGCATAGGTTTGTGGTTGCAGAAAAGGGCCACAGCTCAGCAGTAGAGCATTTATTTGGCATGCAGAAGGTCACCAGTTCAATTCCCGGCATCTGCAGGTGTGGATGACCTCTGCCCGAGACCGCGGGGAGGCCGCTGCCCTTGATGGTCTGGTTCAGTAGATGGCAGCTTCATGGATGTTCGTGGAACGTTTTATTCTAGCAGAAGCTCTGGGGTCATAACACCCCCCCTCTCCCCAGTCCCATGCCGTAACAGCCAGAGGGCCTCGGAGACCAACAAAGGCAGCACAGCTCTCTGCTTTGGTCAAAATAAACACATATCGACTTGCCTCACAGAGACCACTGCGCAACAGCAGCTTCATAGGGCTGGAAGGAACATGTTGAGGGGGGGGATTGTTTCCTCACAGGAAGAGGCGCTTTTGGGTAGGCATCTGCTCAGCTTAAGGGAACTCCTGAACTCTCTTATTAACCCAGCCCATAATAAGCCACCCCTCCTCTTGTGGACATGCTAGTGGGGGGGGGGGGGGGGAGAAGAGCCCAAAAAGGAAAGTTGCCATTTTTCAAAGCATGGTGCAAAATGAACACGCGTGTGTGTGCTATTAAATTTGTGGCATACAATTACTACAAACAAGTCTTATTTTAAGAACTCATTTAATAAAAGAGGGTTAGAAAATAAGGTTCCCTTTTCCCACGGCACCAAGAGTCAAAGACTAACTGCCTCTTACTGTCCCAGGCCCTAGAAGGCCCCCCAGAGGACCCCCTCCCCCCCCACTATATGCAGCAGTTTTCCTTAATTTCCCCCGTCCGGTCCATCCTCCTCCTTGTACATGTCTCAAAGCTGGATTAAAACCACAGTCCAGAGCGCGCTCTCGCCCCCCACCATCAAAGATGTGCCATGTTGGTGAAGCCCAGAGGCTGGTAGAGATGTGGGGGGAGGATGTAGCCTTGAAGGGAAGGCACCCCATGGGGCGCCTCCCCACTCTGTAGCCCGAAAGTAGCCAGCATCTCCTGGAAGTCACTGAAGGAGTGGAGCGGGGCCCCCTCCTGCGTCAGCATCGTGGCCACCCCAGCAGTAGGAGGGGGGCTGCAGGCCAGGCTACTGCAGAGACAGAAGGGGGGGGGGGAATGAGTGCCTTCAACTGCCAGCCACAGTCTTCACAAGCCCCCTCCCCCTTTCCTGGTGGGGAGGGGGGAAAGACAAGTAAGGTGCTCCAACTGCCCTGGGGCAGAAACAGCCAAACCAGAAGAGGCGTGGGGGGGGGGGGATTCTTCTCCTGCAGGAGTCCAGCTGTGGGGGCCCAAAGGTGCCTGTGACCAAGCACCCAGTCCCCTTTCTGTATTCACTCAGCTGGGTCCCAGCAACTGCCACTCACAGGTCGGCTGCCTCTGAACATGGAGGTTCCATTTAGAAAGCTTTCAGGAGTGTCACTTCAAGGGGGGATTTCAGAGAGCACCCAGGGGCCGAGGCACCTCTGGAGAGGCTTCCCAGGGGGCCCCAAGGCTACAGTCAAGCACAGAGGAGCGTCTACAGTAGCAGCCGCCGCCTCACCTGTCCTGCCCCCGGCCCCTGCGGGAAGAGAAAGCTAATCCCCCCCAGGGCCTTCGGGCAGGGCAGGAGCCGCATTCCAGCGGCAGCCTGTTCTTCCAGTCCTGGCCCGGAGCCCCCAGACTGATCAGGGCCTGCCGGCAAGGGAGGAGAGGCCAGGCACTCCGCGCGGTGCCCCCCCCGCCCCGCCCCCGCCACTCCCCACCGAGCGGCATCAAGCCCAGGAGCCCCGGCTCCCCTCCCCTCCCTCCCCTCCCCTCCCCTGCCAGGGAAAGCTGCGGCGGCTCATGGCCCTGGCTGCTCTCTCCCCCCCCCCCCCCCCGGGAAGGGCGGGGACGCAATGCCGCCTGCCCCTGGAGAGCGCCCAAGAAGCTGGCACCGCGGCAAGGCAGAGCCGGGGCACCCAGCCAGGGCACGGCGGGCCTCCGACCGGAGGGAGGGGAGGGGGTTCCCAGCACTTGGGGGCGCCCCCTGCCCTCTGGGGCAGGAGGAGGAGGGAAGGGCATAGCCCCGCAGACCAGCACCACTCTTTTAGGGAGACACGGGCAGGAACCGCGGCTGCTTCCTCCCTTGCGCGGCTGCTCCCCCCCCCCCCCCCCCGGCAATACCCGGTACCCCTTCCTGCCCGTGGCCAGAGATTCTCCCGAGCTCCGGCCACACTCTCCTTCCCCTCTCCGCCAGGATTCCTCGGGTCGGGGCTCAGAGGCGGCTTCCCCCCCCCCCTCCTCACTTTCACTTGGGGGTGGGGGAGGAGAAGGCCGTCCGGCCCGAAGCAGCAGCAGCAGCTGCCTTTGCGCCCCCGCGAGTTGAAGTCAAGGGCCGCCGTCTGCGAAGCCGGAGCTGCGCTTTTTCGGCCAAGCTCTCTCCCCGTCCCCATATCCCCCTTCCGCGGCGTCGGAGAAACGGGGCACCGTGCGGGAGCTCCGACTCGACCTGGGCGCCCCTGCCGGGCGGGAAGGCACCCCCGGCGGAGGCTCAAGCCAACTCAGCCCCGGACGGTCCCGGCCCCGCTCACCTGTCCGGGGACCCGTCGGGCGGGGGCGCGTGGAGGTGAGTGGGGCGGCGGGCCCAGGCGGGGGGGGGGGGCAGCAGGCGGGCTCTCCTCCTGCTGCTGCTGCCGCCGAGACGGGGGCCGGGGGGCGCCTCTTGCGGCGGGGCCGGAACCGGTAGCCGGGGTGGGCGCGGAGGTGGCTGGCGCGGAGGCGCTTGGCCTCGTTGACGAAGGGCCGCTTCTCGGCGTCCGGGAGGCGCTTCCAGGCGGCGCCGAGGCGCTTGGAGATCTCTGCGTTGTGCAGCTGCGGGTGCTCCTGCGCCATCCGCCGCCGCGCCCCCCCGCGACCACACCAGCAAGGCGTTCATCGGCCGCTTCACCCGCGCTCCCGCCCCGCCGAACATCCTCCGCGCCCGGTCTCGGCTGCACGTGTGGCGGAGGCGCCTTTAAGCCCCGGCCGCGCCCCCGCCCCGCCCCCTTAACCCGCGCCGGGCAGGGCCAGGGCCTCAGAGCATGCGCAGAGGGCAGCTTCGCCTCCCCGGGACTCGGCGGGAGGGAACCGGCCACCTGCCGAAGAAGACCACCTCCCCGGGGGGGGGGGGAGGGGGCGGTAGGCGCTGCGGCCAGGCCCCGGGGGGTGGGTCGGGGAGGGGTTGCTCCGCGCAGGGGGAGGGGGCGCACTGACTCTGGGCGCCTGAGGCCCACGGGGGGGGGGAGAAACGGGTCCGGGGGCGCCGTGCCGTGGCAGGCGGCCTCGGAAGGGGAGGAGGAGCGGGCCATCTTGTCCTTTGCCGTCCTCTTCTTCTTTGACATATATTTCTTCTTTTATATATATATTCTTTCCCCCTCATTGTGTGCTTACCCGTGAGGTTTGATCTTGTGTGCTGAGAATGCTGCTATGGGTTTTCTCACGTGCCTTCTTCAGTATACTTCATGGTCTGTGACTCACGCTGTCCCCAGGCAGTCCAGGCCTGTGGTTTCTCTTTGGGGATTCTTTGGTGGCACATCAGGCGGGAGCCCTGGGTGAAGGTCTCTCTCCCTTGGGTGGATTCTGTGATGGCCAATAAGCTCTGAGCTGTGGCGCTCAGATACTCTTGCCTCCAGAGCGTAATGACAGGCAGGGTTTTGGTTCGGCCCCAGGACCTATTTTGAAAACAACAGGCTTCTGCAGGCTTCTGCAAGGTAGACTGCCTTTCAGCTCTCCCAGCCTTCTGTGGTCCAATACAGCCCCAGCCAGAGGCTTCAGGCACCGGATTCCAAGGAAGGGGGCAGTCCAGAGGCCTCCGAGCGTCAGGTGCAGGCAGGGCAGGAGGCTAAGAACACTTGCCGCGCTACTGGAAAGTGCCCCCCCACACACACACACAGTGCAGCTGCTCAGAACTGAGCCCCAGCACCACTCCTGACAAAATGAAGCCCTGAGGCTAGCCCCCCTCCCCTCGCCACCTTCTGGAAGGAGCAGGGTTTAATGATGGCCTCCTCACCTGGTCCTGAGACCTCCCCCAGACCAGTTGCGGGGGGGGGGGGGGTCCTCACTGGCATTCAGAAAAGAGCACCTGGAAGACTAACAGAATTGGTGGCAGGCTACCTGAAGAAGTGAGCCCTGACTCATGAAAGTGCCTCCCCTGCCACACATCTGGTTAGTCCTCTTGAAGGCGCTCCTGGACTCTTGCTCTTTTCTACTGCTGCAGGCAGACTAATGCAGCCACCCATCTTGATCTCTCCCCACGGGTGGCGTGCAGAGGCCTACAAGTCCTTTGGGGAACCACCCCTGCATCCACTGGCAGCAAGGCCCACAACCCCTAGCTGAATCAAGTCCTTCCTTTGGGGGCACCTGGAATTTTCGGAGCACCGTTTTCCCCCGCTGCCCCATCAGGCCTCGTTGTCAAGATAAAGGCCAAAGCCATGCCGGAGGGAGGGAGGGAGGGAGGTGGTGAGGCAGCCAACAGAGCTGTGACCAGCAAAGTCTCTGGTTCAAATCCACTGCCCAGAATACGGTCACCATAGGCCTCAGTGCTTTCATCTGCAACAGGAAGTCAATAAAGGCCTACACTGCAGGGGTGGAGATCACACAATAATGCCCGCAGAGTACTTTGGACACTAAATAGCAATGCAAGAAATGTGACTGTCATGACGCTCACCAAATGACAAATAATAGGGGAGGGAGGGGAAAATGCACACTTCCTCCACCCCGTCTCAACCCCCCTCCTCCCAGCATCTGGGAGAGGCAAGGACTGTGCTATTGAGGCCTGTTGCTTTCTGGCCGCAGAGCCTCATGGCCAAGGAGGTCCAGCACTGGGGCTGTCGATTTTGGGCTTTCTTTGGAAATTCCTTCCCCTCTGTGGTCTGGAGAGCTTCCCAATGACTTTCACCCTTGCAGTTAAGCCCAGGGATACCAAAAGGCTAATTGCAGGCAGGCGGCCATGGGGCTCGCTGTAGAAGAGCAAAAATTCAAGTCCAGGAGCACCTTGTGGGTCTCTCTGAAGTGCTTCTGGGCTGGAATCTTCCTCTGCAAAATGCTAATGACCCATTTGTGTGGTGACAGAATGCCCATCAGACCCTCAAAGTGACCCTGTCTGGGGGGGGGGCTGAGGAGAGCCAGCAGCAGCACTGAAATGGCCCCTGAGGGAAGTCCAAGGGAGTGGGGCTCTTCCCCCCGCCCCAGGAGGAGGAAGAAACGGCCACTCAGAAGACACACCGGGAAGGATTCTGAGCAGCAACAGTTTGGGGCCGGTCAGTCTCCAGCAGTCAAGGGTCAGCTCTAACTCCCCCTCTGCCCCCAAGTGGAAACCGAAGCGCCATAAGCAGCAGGGGCAGTCCAAGGAGCTTGGCAGAAGGCCTCGCCCAATGCAAGTTCCCCTTGCTCATTTTGGATGGGACGGAGCAAGCAGAGAGGGCAGGGGAAGGCACATGCTCAGAGGTACTGCTTTCTCCTCACCCGCAGAGCAGGGTTTCAAGGGACCTTTCCTAGAGGCCGGCAACAGGGAGCCCTCTGCCAAGTTCCCACCCCTGCTAGCTGAACACCTGCTTGGAGTCAGAGGGATCGGTGAGGGGGGGACGTGAAAGGGCTCGGGCTCTGGACAAGGCACTGGGCCCCCCATGGGGAACAGTGAACACCTCCCCCCACCCCAGCTGCCATAGCAGGCCCCCCTGCGCTACTCTCACCCATGGCAGTAGCAGGAGCCAGAGACGCCATGCCAAGCGCAAAGAGTAGGCCCTCCGCAATGCCCACCCTCCCCTGCCATCAAGAGGAAAGGTGGCAGCGGCGCTTTGGCACAGGCAGCCTGGGGGCCAGCCGAGAGCTGAACAATGAGTTGGGCACACCCAAAGGCTTGCCTCTCCCCTGATCCTTCCCCCTCCCAGGAAGCAGGCTGGAACCCCCCCCCCCAAAAAAACCCCACATCCCGCCAAAGGTGCAGCCCTTTTCTCTCCCTGGGCACAAGAGGCCCCAAGCCTTCTGCACCAGAGAAGGTGGCCCCGTCTGCAGGAGAGACCCATGAGAAGAGAGGCCAGCCGGCCTCCAGAACACCATCTTGGGGGGGGGGGGGTAGGGGAGAGAGAGGCCCAAAAGAGTAGGACAGAAAGCAGCCCGATGGGTTGTTTTTTTTCAAGAGTTTGGGTTTTTTATTCTCTTTAAATACTGTACAGTGAAAAATAAATAGTCTCGACCGTCACAGATCAAATCCCCCCTTTCCCCACGCACAAACACACAAACTTCCGGCTGCCGCCGCCACCAAAGCAGCAAGTGACGCCTTGTCAGCTTGTCCTCAGCCTGTTTAGTCTTCCACAGTGTTTCAAGAAAGGAAAAAAGATGCACATCTGTGTGGCCTAGAAAACCAAGCTCCACACCCTCCCCTTCTCCCACCTCCCCCGCAGAACCCCGTCACACCAGCAAAGGGTTCAGTGCTGGGGGGGAGAGGGGGTTCCTCAGAACAGCCACAGAAGCCTCCGCACTTGGGGGGGCCAGCTCTCCTGCCTCCCATCTGCACAAGACGGACTCCTTGCCTTCGATTTTAAACCAGTCAAAGAGTAAAGGAACAACCCCCCCACCCCCAAGAGCATTCTGCGCTAGGGTGTGTGTGTCTGCGTTATCAGAAGGCACAGGTTTCTCTCCCCCTCGCCTGTCTCCAGTTTGAACAGCCGGTTATTTTTTTCCCCTCTCATTTGTTTCAAAGCAAAAAAATGGTAAAGTCACCAAAAACAGATGCATGTCAGTCATCGTTTTCCTCCCCCCCCCCCCCACTCCATCCACGCCTCCCAGAAGAGGGGTAACGAGCTCAGGTAGCGTCAGAAACCCCACCGCGACAGAGGGCAGAAAGAAAGCAAGAAAGAGGAGGGGGGCTTCGCTGCCTTGTCTGGCCGCCACTGCTGAAGCCTCAACAGGATGTGTTAAGAGCCGTGGAAAAAACCTTTTCCATCTTTGGCAAGCTTTTAACGAGCACAAGATCATTACCTTGGGATTGGGTTGGTTTGTGTTTTTGTTTCAAATAATGGTTTTGTTCTTAAACAAGAGATCGGTGTGGTGTTTATTTCATTTCTCTTTAAGATGTTGCAAGCAGGTGGAAAGTAGGGACCAGCAGTTCATTCCGCGGAGGAGGAGGAGGAGGAGGGCTCGGCTGCGGAGACCCGGCAGGGCTCTTAGGCCACCCCGTTCACCAGGGCAGCCCCCTCCTCATTGCTGGTGGCAGCCGCGTGCTCCCCGTTCTCCGAAGGGCCATTGACAGCCTGGCTGCTGCTGGCCTCGCCGCCCTGGAAGAGAAGAGGCACGGGCGCCGCATGTATACAGCAGGGCTCCTGGGCACCTTTCCGGGCACCCTCCACGTGGGGCCAGGTGGCAGGCTGGTGCCCAGCAAAGGTTCCAACTGGCTGTGCAGATTTTTGAGAATGCTGCTGTGTCGGCAGCTGCCTCCCCAGTACAAGGAGCTTGACTGTGTCCACCATTTGGTGGTTGGCTCCGCCTCTTGCAGCGGCCATTTTGTGACCGCACCCACCCACCCACCCCCCGAAAAGTGCCCACCGGCTCAAAGAGGCTGAGGACCCCTGCAAGCTCTCACTTCTGTTCAGAGCCCTTCAGAGCCAAAGATGCGATGCTTTGCTGGGAAGTCTCGGACTGTGGAATTCACCTGGCTTTGCCAATGTGAAGGGTATAAATGATGTCTTCCCTATCCCTCCCAGCTCACCTTCTGCTTGGGTGTGGCTTCCTCTGCCGATTTCTCCCGGCTTTCTTTGCGTGGGGGCTGCTGACGGCTCTGAGACTCTGCTCGGGAAATGTAATCTGCTACTGTGACTGTTGGATGGGGCAGGATGGGGGGGGGGGGTCAAAGGGCAGGAGACAGAAAGAAAATGGACCAGGTCAAGAGCAAAGCCAAAGAGAACTACAGGGCAAAGTGCCACTGGCGGGAGACTGTCCATGGACTCCGAAAGAGAGGTGACCCCAATTCCCATATCAATTAGTTTTTAGAAAAGGCCCAACTTTAGATGGTACCAGGTTGGCGGTCCCGGCTGATGGAGCCATCCACACGATTGCCACGGTTACGCCGGCGCCTGCTTCGGTTACGTCTTTGAGGCTTAGATTCTTCTTCTGGCAAAGAAAACAAAGTAGGCAAATGCTCAGAGCAGAGAAGCTTGGCTAGTGGGCAAAAGCAAGGCAGACACCCCCCCCCCCAGGAGTAAAGGGCAGCCAGGAAGCAGCAGAGCCCTGCCAGGGCCTCCAGAGCGGAAGGCAACAGCCCTCCCCTCTGGCATTCAGAGATACACTGCCTCCAAACATGGAGGTTCAGGACCCCTCCTCTGCAAAATAGCAAAGTCCCCCCTCCAAAGGGTTCTAAGCCACCGCCTGTCCACAGATCCCAGGGTTGCAAATGCCACGAACTACGGAGCGCCCTAAATCTGTCGTCTCCGAAGAAGGGAGCTTCGACTCTTAAAAGCTCCCCCCCTCCCCCCCCAGGTGGTTGATCTCTCGGGCATGGGTGTTCTCAGAAACTACCCAAGTGTGTTGGGTGACCGCCAAACTAGTTTCGGGGGGGGGAGGGGGTGCTCAATCCCACCCTCCTCATCCCATCCATAATTTTATAAACCCTTATCAAGTGTGCGCCCCCTCCCCGCCCGGAGTTCTCTACACTAAAGAATCTCCTCCCGGGGGAAGTTCTTTCAACCCCTGAACTCATTTGAGTTGTCATTTTCTGGCCTTCCGGAGATATGACAGCCAGAAATGTACAGATTCTAAATGCACACATGTGCGCACACACAGAGGCCTACATAATTCCCGTCCTAGTATAATCCCCAGCCAAGGAAGGTGCCTTTCTTGCCCCTCTGAAACGGCATCATGTTGATAAAGCTACCTAGATCACCGGTGGGGTCAGAGCCCACCCCTGCTGCCCCCTGCTGGCTGCCCAGGTACCACAGGCCCGCCATGCCCCCCACTCCTAGCAGCTGCACTGCCTTGCGTCCGGCCACCCTCTTCCTCCGGGAAGCCCAATGAAGCCTGGGGGCAGGTGAAGGCCACCGGGGGCAGGTGAAGGCCACCGGGGGCAGGTGAAGGCCACCGGGGGCAGGGCCTGCCCCGGCCAATCTCTTGCCGACCCCCTTCTCTGCCAGAGCTTCCCCTCTTAGATCCATCCTGCCTGCTCCCACGTACCCATGCCGTTTTCACTGACAGACACGCTGTCCGATTCAAGGCCTCCATCCATCACCGTGGCATCTTCATCGGTACGGCGCCGGCGGGACCGGCGCCGGCGGTTGCTGACGGGCTGTGACTCGCTGGCATCAGTGTCCGCTGTCTGGTCTGTTTCAGTGTTGTCCAGCAGGCTGTATGGGTTGCTGTCAGGATCTTTCAAGACTGTGTTGGGAGAGGCCTGGCATCAGCCAGCGAGCCACACGGAAGGGGGCAGGAAGGCGGCTTCTTGCCCCCCCCCCAAGCCAGATGCCCAAGCAGGCTGCTGAGTGGTGGTTTTAACTGAACCTGCCTCCATCTTAGCATATTTTATCCCCCCCCAGAATCTGTCTCTCTTAGCGGGCCTCTTTACTGTTGCCATGGAAAATTTGTGTCACTCTGGCTCGCTGGATTTTTTTAAAAAATTACTGACTGCCAGTTTTACAGTGAGTCTTTTCTGCTGCTTATCAGACTTGACACCACAGCTACAACTGATGTTTCCTCCTAAGAGGAGGAGGAGATTGGATTTAAACCCCGCCCTTACTCGGAGTCTCAAAGCAGCTTACCATCACCTTCCCTTCCTCTTCCCACAACAGACACCCTGTGAGGTAGGTGGGACTGAGAGAGCTCTGAGAGAACTGACTGACCCAAGGTCATCCAGTGGCTGCATGTGGAGGAGGAATGGTGACTCAACCCTGGTTTTCCAGATTACAGTCTGCCTCTCTTAACCACGACACCAACCTGGCTACACTACATCAAAGATTTGTCCTTGCTCTTTTTAATGTTTTGTTGTTTGTTTGGACAGGAATCACAAACCTCCAATAACATAACTGCAACATGCCTTTTCCTATCCCATCAGGCACTGCTGAAATTTCATCTCAGCTGTGCATTTACTGTGCAATAGCCTGTCTGCCAATTATTTAAAAGCTAAGACTGTGTGTGTTCTTTGATATATTAGAAAAACGTAAGTGTCTGACAGTATGCTATGCAGTGTGGGACATGGCAGTCTCTGTGCTGCGCGGTGTCTTAGGTGTCCAAGGCGCCTGTTATTTCTAGGCACGCCCACTAGGGAGAAGTGGCAGCAATTCTAGAGGACTCTGGGAAGTAGCTGAGCCCTGAACCATGATAGCTCATGATAAAGAAATTTTAAAAAAGGCATGTCCGGAAGGAATAAATAGGGATGCTGCTTTCCTGTGGACAGGCAGCATGGAGTAGGGGCTCTCCCTGATAATTAGGGGTCGTTGGAAGGCTTGAGGCAACTGAAGACACAACAGAACGCGAATACATCATCACAAGCAAAACTTAACAAACTGGGGGGGGGGGGGGGGGGACACACAAAACATTTCTGTATTGAGATTTTTTACCACAGGGAAGTGAAGGACCAGAAGAATGGTAATAAAAAAATGTTTTGAAGCTACATTATAACGCTATTCTTATTCAATACATTTGACACAAGTTGTACTGTCTAATGCTGTATTTACTCACACCCACCCCACCTCCAGAGATAACCCATAACCGCAACTCCCAATGAGAGCTACTGGTTGGCAATGTAAGATATCACTGTTTTTAGCACAACAAAATAAAAAAGCCAAGAGTCTGTTTGCTGTAAGCTTGGGAAAAGAACCCCACAACGGCCTCGGGGGGGGGGGGGGGGGAGGATCCCATGGGCTAAGAGCCGCAGAAGTGCCCTGCTGGAGCAGACCAGTGAGGGTCCACCTGGTCCAGCATCTTGTCTCGCACAGGGGCCAAATTAGTTCCGCTGGAGGAACAACAGCAGGGCGTAGAGGCCGAGGCCTTCCCCTGATGCTGCCTCCTGGCACTGGGACTCAGAGGCCGACTGCCTCTGAAGGTGGAGGTTGTGGCGGTTCCCTTCAGTCACCATGGCTGACAGCCAGGAGGTCAGGACGGAGAGGAGACTCAAGGGCACTCGGCAAACCATGCCCCAGTTGACCCCATCTTAGAGAGAGCGAATCTGGGGGAGGGTTTTGTGGGTGGGTGTCAAAGTAAGGAGGAATGGAGGAGCTCCTCCCTGCCTTAACACCACGGCTTCAGAGAAGCGAGGACTAGCTGCTCTCCAGCTGCCAGCAATGAAGCAGCACCCAAACCCCAGCTCAGGGCCTCCCTGCCTAGCTCCAGGTTGGCCTGAAACTGCCACGCCTCCCCTATCGCTCCAACCCCTCAGCGGGCCAGCAGGGCTCCCTACCTGAACTGATGGAGGAGTTGGTGTACTTGCTGCTGCTTCCTCGGGGGACTGGAGCAGGGCCCCGCCCCCGCCCCACCCCTGCCCGCCTGCGGCTGTCCTCTGGACGAGGGTCACGGTCACCGGGCTGCGGACACTCATACTCCTCTCTCTTCTCGGACTCCGTCTCGGAAGCGTTGGACACGTCTGAGTTTGTAGCTGGGGGGGGGAGGGGGGAACACAAGAATGATGTCATGGGGGGGGAGTTAGGAGAGACCCTGGCTGGGCGTGGCCCTTCCCTCCAACAAGAGTCACTTGCTCTGTGGGTCCCCTTGGGGAGAACCCCACTTCCTGCCAAGACTCCTTTCTCAGCAGCCTGCCACTACTCTCTTCCGCACCGTAGCCAGAGTTGGGTCCCCGGCGCCCTCGGCCTCGCCCGCCATAGCTGCCCCCGTAGGTCCGCGTGCCGTGCAGCGAGGAGGAGGTGCTCTCGTCGGTTGTGTAGCCGCCCCGCTCCTTGTCGGACCGGCTGGAGAGGGGCCGGAAGCCCAGGCCGATCTGGCGCAGCTGCTCGTCGATCTGCAGGCGCTCCAGGCGCAGCTGCTCCACCTCCTGGCAAGTGGGGAGGAAGGGGGGGGGTCAGGGTTGAGAACAGAGCCCCAGTAGGCCTTTCCATAGGGCGCACGGCCAAACATTCCCCCACCGAAGGTAGGGGCAGCTGCTGCCCCCTGTCCTGAATCAGCCCCAGCACTGCAAAGGAGACCAGCTTCTCAGAAGAAGAAGAAGAAAAGATGGGATTCAGACTCCGCCTTTCACTACCCAAGGGAGTCTCAGAGCAGCTTACAAACTCCTTTCCCTTCCCCTCCCCACAACAGACACCCTGGGAGGCAGGTGGGGCTGAGAGAGCTCGGAGACAACTGTCCTTGAGAGAATAGCTGGTACAGAGCTATGGCTTGCCCAAGGTCATCCAGCAGGTGCAAATGGAGGAGGGGGGAATCAAACCCGGTTCTCCCAGATTAGAGTCTGCGCAGTTAACCACGACACCAAACTGGCTTTCTTAGGAAACATCTGAGCAGCAGCAGTGGCAAAACCACCGAAGACTCAAGCAGGCCTCACCTGGAGGTAGGAGAGGTGGTACTCCAAGAGCGCCTGTGCGTTGCTGATGTTCTCCCGTGTCCCCACAAAGATGAAAGGAACCATTCCCTGGGGGAGAAGCAGAGAGACTGGCAAGGGGGACCCCAACGCACCGGGCGAAGCTCTGCAGCAATCCAGCAGCTGACTCACAAGGTTCTCAAGCACACACATTCGCCAGGCAAATGGCTGACCTTACGTGTTCCAGAAGGGCCTCTGCTGGCACGCAGGAATGGGGGACTCAGATTCTCAGATGCAGAGGGAACACGCACACGCACACACACAAGCACACTGGCACAAGGAAAGGGAGGAGCTGTTCCTGCAACGTGGGTTGCAGCAGACCACATCAGCCCTTGAGAGTGGCTCCAATCCCTACTCCTCTCTGAAGCTCCATGGGAGCCCCTGGCCCGGTCCCTCTGTGCCTTGGGGGGGCTGGGGGAGGAGAGACGGCTCATGGCTCTGAGCTCCTCAGACAGGAGAGGCGTGGAAGGCAAAATGCAAGCAAATGTTTTGGTTAACAACTGAGCAAGCAAGCTTTCCCCCCCTTTCCCATAATACTAGAACTTGCAGGCACCAAAAGAAATTGCTGGGGAATAAGTCCAGGATGGACAAAAATAAATACTTATTTTCTCAGTGCGTAACTACAGGCTTTAAAAGGGGGATTAAAACAGATTCATGGAGGAGAGGTCTATCATTGGCTAAAGGGAGCTGCCATATCCCCACTGCTGGACCTCCTGGGGGCACCTGGTGTTTTCTGGACAGGATGGGCCACTGGCCTGATCCAACATTGGCTTCTCTGATGATCTCATGTTCTTTTCCAGAAGAAGCAAACCACTAGATCCCAGAGCTAGGAAGCAACAGTGGGGAAGGCCTTGGCTGGACTTCCAAAGGAACTGGTTGGCTGCTGGGTGAGATGGGATGCTGGGCCAGATGGACCACCGGTCTGATTCAACAGGGATCTTCTGATGTTCTTAGGTACTCTTGGGACTCTTTCGGACCAGAAGAAAAGTATCCTGTGAGTGTGGTTAACTGACTGTAGCCCCTGGGCAAGGGGGCATTCCTGGGAAGAGGACTCCCTGAGCACCAGAGTCTTGCTCAGCATCTCTGTCACACTGCTTTACCGGGGGAGCAGAACACATCAGCCAGCTTAGCAAGGACCGAAGGGGGCAAGAAGGCAGAGGGCCGAGGATCCAGGATCTGGGCCAGGGGCAGAGGACAGCCAGAGACCCCTGGGCTCCCCTGCCCCACTTACCTCCTCCCGGGGGTTCTTCTTGTCGTTGTCGCCTTCCACCCGCACCCGGACAACACCCGACTTGTCCACAATCTCCTGGATGACCTTGCCGTTCTTGCCGATCACCTTCCCTGCAGCAAAATGAAAGCAAAAGGTGGAGGACATGTGAAAAAAGGGTCCCCTGCACCATCGCAACAGATCCGTCGAGGTCAAGCTCCGACCACTGCTTGTCTGGGGGTTCACACCGGCTACTGGCAGAGTTGCATGGTTCACCACAGTTAACTGGAGGGCCCGCCTAGCTTGCTCAGAGGGAAGGGGCATGCCAGGCAAGAGAACCTGAAAGGCTGGGAGACTCCAGGACGAGGATGGGGCACAATGAAGCTTGAGGGACAGTTTCACATCGCAGGACAATCAGTGGCCTTTGTGCCAACTGGTCCCTCACCATCTGGGTTTCACACACTTCTGTCGCGCCCTTCAGCCTAACACCACTCTAAACACAGCTGGAAGTTGCCTTGAAGATCTGCTCTGCATCCCCCACCCCACCCTCGCTGGCCAGCCCACCTCCAGCCCCACTGTGTCCTCAGTCTAGCATCTTCCCTGCTGCACACACAGGCCAGAACGAGCTTCCCACTTCTACTAGGGAGCCGAGACGCTTGAGCACGTCTGTCCCAGGGGCGGGGCTGGGAGACTTCTCGTCACTCACCCACAAGGTTCCGAGGGACTTGGACAGAGTCTTCGGAGAACTCCAGGAAGCTTCTGGCCTGCTTGCAGGCTTCTGGGGTCTAGGGAGGAACAGAAGAGCGGGGTGGGGGGGGAAACGCCTTCATGTTCGGCTGCTGGCTTCGGAGGTTCCAAATAGTCAAGACTGCTCAGAGGTCCTTCTGGGGCACAGCAGGCCTGTCTCCCTGCAGGGAGCCACAGCCCTCTTTTCATTCCTGCTCCCTTCCAAGGGGTCTCTCACCTCTGGATCTTTTCAGGGCCCAGAGATCTGCATCCTTCTGCTCCAGCTGTCCAGTCCAGTCCGATGCTCACAAGGCCCGACTTCACCTCCCTTAGAGCCCAGGCTTCACACACAAACACAATGAGATTGCCCCCAAGTCCCTCACCTCCCCATAGATGCGGAAGGTGCAGGTCTCCTCGTCCAACTCAATGGCGGTGACCCCCAGCACTTTGCGGGCCTGCTGGATGTTGGCCCCGTGGGTGCCGATGGCCAGGCCCATCAGATCCTCGCGCACTGTGAACTCCTCCTGGAACGCGGACGCCAGCTGCTTGCTTGTCTGTGGGAAGAGGCAGACGCACAACGTGAATGGGGCGCCCTCAAACAAACCACCAAACCCCATCTGTTGAGAAAATTGACTGGAAGAGCCACGAGCCTTTCGTCACACTCCCCACCCCCAGGTGGCCAGCAGGAGGTGAGCTGTCCTTGCTGGAAGGCAAAGGCCCCTGCAGTCTGGTGAGAAATGAAGTGCTGCACTGGCTGTCTGAGCCAGGATTCCAGGGACAGAGGCACTGCCCTCCGGGTCTAGCCTGGCGCCCAGGAGACCTGCAGCTCTGCTCTTCAAAGTGCGCCAGCCCTCTCCCGCGCCCCACCTGACTGCTGCACTGTGAGGGGGGGCTCTCTTGTACCTCCAAATGCTTGTTGGCTTCCTCGTTCCGCGACATCAGCATCAGCTTGGTCCGGATGCTGCGGAGATGCATGTCCCCCAGCAGAGACGCCCTTTTGACAGTGGATTCGTTTGTGGACTGTGATAAAAGGACAGGCATCGGGGAACTGGCCAGCAGAAAGAATGCAGACTCCCCACACCCACCCCGCCAGCCCTCAGCAGTTCGTGACTCTTTGGCAGGAACACTAAAAAACAGGGGAGGGGAGGAGGCCCTGCTCTTACCTCTGCATGATGTGAGAAATACCACGACACAGTCTGTTGCTCAATAATGCTACATGTTTATGTATTGGGGGGGGGAGGGAACTTATTCAGGGTAACATGGCATCCCTACATTTTTCTTGGGAAGGGGGAAGTAGCATGGAGTTACTCTGAAAGCAGGCCCTGGACAGTACGGAAGTGTGAGACCCACCGCCATCCTCCACGGCCTGGCAACTAAGCCTGGCGGGGTCAATCCAGAGGGACCAGGCCCAAGGGGAGGGTGGGGGAGAACCAACAAGGCCCGAACTCAAAGCACAAGGGGAAGTGAGATCATAGAGCCAGGGCAGGAGATCATAGAGCTAAAGGAGCAGTCATGCAAATGGACAGACTGAAGATGCCCTGTGTCAGGTTTTTGCCTGGTTTAAACAGGCTGTTCATTTAAATCAGAATGAAAGAGAACAATCAGTGAGGATCCAGGAGGGAACAGCCGCTCTCAACTGTGAGTGTGTGTCTAGGAAGCAATGACTGCTACCCTTAGCACTGAGGAAAGGACAGCAGAAAATGAGAAACTTGATATATCCAAAACCCCTCCCAAGAAATCTGGAGATTTCAAAAAAAGGTGCATTAAAAGTTGGATTGCTAATATACAGCCTGGACACTAGAGGACAGTGGAGGGCTAGATTTCCCAGGCACAAGTTACAACCAGGGAGGGAACCGCCCACCACCAACTTGCAGAATTATTCCGCCAAAACTACAGCTGAGACTCTTCAGCCAGAATTGCCTTCTCTCCCGCCTCCCTCCCCAGAAGAGAAAATGGTTCTTACGAGGATGACTAGTTCACTGCTGGTGGAGCTCAGGAAGATGCAGTTTGCACCCACAGCCTTCTTGAATTCTTTATGTACATTTTCATTCGAGCAGCTGTTGGGAGGCAACAGAGTCAGACCATTTTGGGTTGCCCCAAACAATAGCAGTATCTGCCAAAGGCTTGGAAGCCAGTTTGGGAAGGGGCTGATGCCATCCAGGGAAACTGTGTTTCCTCCCACAAAGCACAGGAGCTTCCCTCCCCCCGCCCTCAGTCAATAGCCCTTATTTCCATGCTGCCTCTGCCAAGGAACTCCTGCTTCAGGAGAGGGGCACACAGGGCAAGCAAAATTCAGCTCACACAGATGTGACACACCCGGCCACCTCCCGCACACGAGCCTGAGGCAGCATGATCTCGTCTCCATGATAGAACAAATACACGTTGTCAGTAAACAGTCAAATCAGCAGAGACAAGAAAAAGAAGAAGAGATTGGATTTATACCCTGCCTTTCACTCCCCAAGGGAGTCTCAGAGCGGCTTACAAACTCCTTTCCCTCCCCCTCCCAACAGACACCCTGGGAGGTAGGTGGGGCTGAGAGAGCTCTGACAGAAACTGCTCTTTTTCAAGGACAGCTCTTATCAGAATTATGGCTTGCCCAAGGTCATCCAGCAGGTGCGAGTGGAGGAGTGGGGAATCAAACCCGGTTCTCCCAGATTAGAGTCCGCGCACTTAACCACTAGACCAAACCTTAATGGTGGTGGAAAGCGCCATCAAGCTGCAGCTCATTTATGGCTCCTCCACAGAATTTTCCACGCAAGAGACATACAGAGGCAGTCTGCCATCGCTGGCCTCTGTGTCGTGCCCCTGGGCTTCCTTGGCCGCCTCCCATCTAGTTACTGACCAGGGCCGACCCTGCTTGGCTTCCAGGATCTGACGAGACTGGGCTGGCCGGGGCCATCCAGGTCAGGGCAAAAGTCACACAGAGGTGGTTTGCCTTTGCCTGCCTCTGCGTAACAACTCTGAACTTCCTGGGTGGTCTCCCATCCAAGTACTGACCAGGGCTGACCCTGCTGAGCTTCTGAGATCTGACGAGATCGGACCAGCCTGGGCCACCCTGGTCAGGACAGCAGGCTTAACATCTCTTAAATATTCTTTGCAATAGTATCAGTAAAAACCACCATTTTCTTTAGGCTAAGCAGACACATTCCCCACCCCCCAAAAAGAGTTTCCAGCAGAGTCCTCCAGAAAAGCCAACTGGGCACCAGGCAAAGGGCAGTGAGTTGAAGGGCCACAGTAGAGAAGGGCTCTGGAGCAGGGAGGGGACCCCCAACACCTTTTCCAGTCTGGGGGCACCTCTGGAATTCTGACACAAGGCGGCAGCCACGACCACCAAATGGCTGCCAGAAGAGGCAGAGCCAGGGTTGGGGGTTATGCAGAAGTCTAACCGTAACTCTTCCAACATTTCAGGCGGAAGGACTGTTTAACAGGAGGCCTTTGAAAACGAGCATATTGTGTGAAGCTATTTTCTTGCATTCACACATCTTGTCTTCGACCACACAGTGAAGACCCTTGTGCTGCGGCAGCAGCTGCTGCTAAAGCAATTTTCAAAAACCTGCACAGCCAATCAGATCTCTCAAATGGCCAGTACCACACGGCCCCGCTCACTTTCTAAAAACATTCAGTGGGCGTCAAGAGAGGTGTGTCCACGGGCAACACGTCGGGAACCCTGTTCTAGAGAGCAGCTTAACTGATGGGTGGGCTCACTGGGGAGCAAGCCCCGGCCTCAATCCCAACGGTAAACCAGGCGGAATTTGCAGGCAATGCACACACCACACACACGAAACTAGAACTGTAATGTCAGACGATGCTCACGCTTCCTTGAGATCCTCCGGTACTGCGATGGTAACTTTGAAAAAGCTGCCTTTAGTGGCCACTTGGCTGGGGTTGACGGGCCGCAGTCTCTCCAGGGTGACGATTTCGTTGTAGATGGCGTCGCAAGCAGCATATTCAATGACGTAGAACTACGAGAGAAAGCCGGATGAAGGAAACAGTGGCGGGAAGCCGGCGGTGGAAAAGCCAAGGGGAGGGAGGAGAAGACCAAGAGCGTCTACAGGAAGCCAATTCTGCTACCCACACGGCATTCATGGAGGCAAAATCTATGCCGAACTGTACTGGGGCCAGAGACCAATCGCCTCAAATGCCGGATTCTCCTCTTGCTCCAACCAGTGCACTGGGGAGTGCAGAATTCTGCCTGAGAGGGGTCTGGTCCTGCTAAGTAAACCACACTGCTTGCATCAAGGGGAACCGTCGGAGTAGTCTGTCCCCTTACAGTGGGCGGCTGGGCTTTCTTGAGCCACCTGGAACTGTCTGCGTGTAGCTGCTGCAGGGTCCCACCTGTTACCACTCCTTGCCTGCCACGCCCCAGACTAGATTTTGTATCCTGATCTGCAAGCACCACAGCCCTAAGTGGATGGTGGCCAGAGAGGCCCGGGTGTCACACTCTGGTCTAGAGAGGAGGAATGCCAGTTTGCTTCCTACTGCGTGAGCCAGGGAAGATCCGGGGGGGGGGGGTCATGCCATAAGACTCACATCTCCTTTCATCATGCGGACCCTGGCCAGCCACCAGCCGCACGGCTCGTGCTCATTGGCTCGGGAATAAACCTGCAAAGAGAGAGAAAGAGAGCAGTCAGTTAGGGCCAGCCCGATGGCTCCCTCTCCCCACCTCCCGAGGCAGGCCTTGCTTACCTCCACCTCGTCCCCTTCAGAAATCTCTTTGCTGTACTCCAGGGGCGGGGGCAGCCGCACATCACCGAAGGGGATTTGCCTTTCGGGCTGCCAGCTGGGAGGAGGCACAGAGAGTTACTCCGGGTTAACAAGGGGACCAAGTGAGCACACAGAGGGAACTGCTTAATAGGTAATATACCCAAGAAGCCAGCAGGTAGGGACAGCTGCTTTGCGGGAACAATGTATCTGCCCTACCCCAACAGCTCGGAAGATCTTCACCTCCTCTCGTGACTCAGCGGCATTCAGCCAGCTGGAGAGTCCATCTGAACTCACCGTGACAGGCATGACTCAGGCCTCTCAGAGTTCAAGACGTGGGTCATGCAGGGATCTAGTATGGATGTGCACCAATTGCCTTGGAGCCTGCATTTTTGTTTCCAGACCTACAGGGAACTGGAAGCAAAAATAAGAACCTGGAGAGAACCTGGTCTTGTAAGTCTGGAAGCAAACATAAGAATCTGCCCAAGACCCTGGACAGCCGCAGCCAGTCTGAGTGGGCAATACTGATGCTGGTGGACCAGGAGTCTGATTCAGCAGAAGGCAGTGTCACACATGTGGGCTCAAGAGGTGGGCCAGGAACCATTTTTACGCTGGCTTCCTGGAACCTAGACTATTTGGCCATGCCATTATGAGAAGTAAAGGCCCCCTAAGATTGCATTTTCAGCTACTTTAGAATACTCTGTGTTACAGAAAACCACAGGAGAGGGGAAAGTCTTTAACACAACCCCTTCTTGCATGTGCCAGCACAGATCCTTAGCTGCCCACTGTCACATGAAGCTATCTACTGAGTCAGGCAGTTTGTCTGTTTAGCTCAATCTTGCCTGCTCGGACTGGCAGCAACTCTGCTGGGACTCAAGGCGGAGAACGGCCCTCCCAACAACTGATGCTTTTTCTCTGAAATTCTGAGAATTCACACTGGGACCTTCGGCACAGGCAGAGCAGGGGCTCCTGCGTGCAGTCAGGGCTCCGTCCTCTCCCAGCTTCACTTGCTAGAGGGGAAGCGGTCACAGTGATCCCTTTCAGAGGTAAAAAAACTATTTACCAACTCTGAATACAAACTGAAAAGCAACACCCTCCCCAGACACTTGGGACAGGGAAGTGGAAGACAGTTTAATGGCCTGCAAGTGAGGATAAAAATGGTCATTTGTGCTTCAAGTTTTAGTTGACCAAGAATACCGTTCAGGGGGTGACCATCTCACCTTCAAGAACTGCAGGGCCCGGAAGGCGCCTACAGTTACAGAGAGGCAGTACGTGTGCCGTGCAGGGAAACTGATGCCAGCCATCTTTCTCAAAGAGAGACAGGAAGGACGGCTTGGAGATCTGAAGAAGGAATGGAGACAGATCTCCAGAGCTCAACAGAACCTTGTGGGTGTTTACAGCGTGCCGTGGGCCATCTGGCTGGAGTCCTGGCTCCCGCTGACCAGAGGACGGCTCAGGGAACTGACCAGGGTGCTGCACGACAGCCTCAAGGGCAGCCAGCATGCTGGCAAGAGAGCAGGCAGGCGGGCATAGCTGCAGGAGGGTTTCCAGAGCACAGGCTCCAGCTGCTGCTGCTGCTGCTGGGGGCAGGGAGGGAGAATGCCAGCACAGCCAGCACCTGCTCACACCAGGGAGGGGGCCGATGCACAAACCGGCGACAGGCTCGTCCCCAAAGTTCTGGGGCCACAGAGCGGTGGTCCGGCTGCACGGGCAGGAGGCCAGGACAGCCTCACTCCCACAGCTGCTGCCCCCGGCTTCCTTGGTGCTTCAGCTGCGGAGGAAGGACCTTTTCAAGCAGCTCGTTTAAATAAATTTTACAAAATTCCCCATTTTTGACTTGTCCGTTCAGGATTTTGAGCCAGGTCATTCCCCCCGACCCTTGCCCCCATAAGCAACATTTTAAAAATGCTACTCACAAGTTCCAAGATATTTGCCATGAGGGAAGACCCATAACTACTGGGGTTGAGGGTATTCTATTCCCCCCCCCCCCGGTGTTGTATGGTTCCTACAGGAAGAGGGGGAGAGTTGTGGCTAGCGAAGCCGTTAGACACAGCCCCTGCTAAGACCCCTGACCGCAGCTTCTTTCCCCCCCATGCCCCCACCCCAAGGCCTGTCTAATAAAAGGAAGCACAAGGAAAAGCCGTTTAGCCAGGACAGAAAGAGCCATTCTAGTTTGGCTCCCAGCAGCCAGACCGAGAAGAAGGAATCTGCAGGTACACGTGGAAGTTATTCTGGCTACAAGAACATTCCAACAGGCGGCAGGAAGTTCACACTGAGACAACACAGACCCATCTTCAGCTGGCCAGGATAACAGGTGGGGCTCAGCTGCCTGGTTTGGATCAGCACCACCTGCTGGTGAATCAAGCCCAGCCCTGCAGCTGCAGACATGAAGGGGGAGGAGGCCGAAGGTGGTGGGCAGGCACCTGCGGGCTTCCCTCAAGCTGGAGGAACAGCTGGAGCTGGCTTGTTCAAGCAGCCGGGGAGCAGCCAGCATTCTGCAGGAGGGGAAAAGGATCTGGCAAGGAGCAGGAGATGCTGGGAGGCGCAACTCCCCCGAAAGAAGAACAGAGGCCCCCGACCCGGAGTCCCTTCTTGCCCAGCTCCTGCACCAGTCAGGCAGAAGTGAGGAATATAAACTAGAAGGGGAAATGGAGGCCAGGGAACTGGCACACCGCTAACTCCCCCCCTTGAGGTTCAAAACGTTCCAAACTGACAGGTGCCAGCCTGTTTCTAGAGAGCCAGCCTCAAACTGAAGAGGCTGCAAACTTTCTAGATACCACACAACTTACGAGATATTCCCCGTCACACTCTGGGAACCTTGTGGGGGTTTAAGTGGGGTGGAGTGCTGCGCCAGGACATCTCGGTTCTACCAGGACTGCCACAGCAACTGAGCACCTGAACCTGAACAATTTCTTTTAAGAGCCCAGGAACAGCACCCATTCCTATTTGTTCCAGAGGCTCTGTGGTTTGGGTGGTTGTTTTTATACCCCGCCCTTCACTACCCAAAGGAATCTCAGAGCGGCTTACAATCTCCTTCCCTTCCTCTCCCCACGACAGACACCCTGGGAGGTAGGTGGGGCTGAGAGAGCTCTGAGAGAACTGTGACTGACCCAAGGTCACCCAGCTGACTACGTGGTGGAGGAGTGGGGAATCAACCCCAGCTATCCAGATTAGAGTCTGCTGCTCTCAACCACTACACCAAAATGGCAAGGGGCATGCACTCGCCCTTCATCTCCAAGCACTCACTGGCAGGGGGTGGGGTGTGGACTGGCAGGCCATCCCCCCGGCGGGTACTCACTTGTTCTCGAAGGATATCGTGACTGAATCCTCATGAACATCTTTAACAAAACCCTGCAAGGGAAGGAACAGGCAAGAGCTGTCACCACATTAACACCACAGACAGGAACTGGCCAAAGCACCACCTAAGGCCAACAGCAACATAAAGCTCTGGCACCCTGGGAACACGAGGTGCCCGGCACCCGGGGTCAAACAGCACTGCGGAGGACAGACCCGGAGCAAAACACAGAACAATGGACACCTCAGTGGGTGAGAGTAACAGCACAGGTGCAACCGGACCGGAACGCCTAGAAGCATTCTATAGACACTGGTCCTTAGGACCAGTTCCTCAAGGCGTGAGACATCCTCTGCCACAGCAGAGGGTGACTGCTGAGAATACAATGCAGATTCAAAACGGGGTCCTTCCTGCCTCAGGTGAAGGTTTTCCAGGAAGCCCACGCCCTGTGTCTTATTGGCCATTTAAAATGTATTCCCTTCCGGACCAACCAACCAGAGTACTCCAGTCATCCTTCAATGAGCTCACTCAGGGCACCTTACAGGTGCGTTCCAAGTGTAGTTTTGCTCCTGTTACTGAAGAGCATCGGCCACCTCTTCCTGTCCAGGGAAGAAAGCCAGCACCACCCTGCCCAGTGCATTTCCAAATTAAAGCAAGGCAGGGCTCCTTGCACAGACTGAAGGGTCAGGAGTGGGCAGAGAAGAAGAGAAGAGATTGGATTTATACCCCACCCTTCACTCAGAGTCTCAGAGCAGCTTACAAACTCCTTTCCCTTTCCCTCCCCACAACAGACACCCTTGGGGCTGAGAGAGCTCTTTCCCAAGCTGCCCTTGAGAGAACAGCTGGTACAGAGCTATGGCTTGCCCAAGGTCATCCAGCAGGTGCAAGTGGAGGAGTGGGGAATCAAACCCGGTTCTCCCAGATTAGAGTCCACGCATTTAACCACTACACCAAACTGGCTCTCTCTAGCTCTGGCTAGTTCGCAGTGCAGCACTGGAGATAAATGCAAGCAGCACACACACCTCACCAGGGACAACTTTTGGGAGTGCTTGGAAATAGAGATTTGGGAATAACCTGTTGGAAACTGCAGCGAGGAACGGCTTGGTGAATCAACACTCATAACTGCAAGGATCAGTAACATATTGTGACCCCCACCACCCTGCCCAAGGGATGAAGGGCTGCACAGCCCAGGTCTCTATGGTATGGTCATTTCTGGACACATTCTTGGCCGGAAAGAGCTACCCCTTCCCCCTTCAGAGATAGATGCCAGGACTGGACTTCAGTCTGCGGCACTGTCAGGGGAAGAGGGGCAGCTGCAGGGTGACCCGCTGCAGAGCGAGGGGGGAGGAAAAGACTGGAAGACATGTGTCTTCCAGAGTTCAGAACTTGATGAGTCCAGGGCAGAATGTCCCGCATGTCCAGAAGGGGTGCCAAGAGGAACAGCTGAAGAAGCCTCCCCAGGCAGCTGCCCACCCCAAGGGAACAGCAAGGGCTTCCCTCTTGGGCCCTGCCCCTTCCACCATGAGCAGCCTCTCGGTTGGGTCTGCTGCACAAGCAGGGCAATGCCACCACTCAGCTCAAGAGCTCTCTGCGGCTGGAGGAAAGTGGCTGGCCACCCCCCTTTTTACAACAACTGACCACATGGAAGTGATGGGGTTTTCACCGCCTGAGCGCTCTCTGCCACAGTCCAAATTTTGCCTCCAGCCCACCAACCAAAGTAGAGCACACAAACTTCAATACCCTCCCCATCTCTTATCTTCTACAAAGGTTACAGACCAGGCTGGGCAATGCAAAAGGCCAGACTCTGCCCCATACACCCCCCCCCCACACACACACACTCAGAAACAGATCATGCAGTAAGTTAATATTTCAGCAGTGCAGAGGGGGCCAGAGAAGCGCCACCCAGCCAGGCCCCCGCAACTGTGTCAAAACGAATGGTATCAGAGGCCCTGGGGAGTTCTGCCAACAATTTCTCCCCGCCAGCCCTCTCAAGGAGCCCGCGGGGCTGAGAGCTTCCCCCTTTCAAGTACTGCTGCGCCCGAGGCTATATGTGTCTCTGGGCCAGGCAGCAGAGAGCGTCTCATTTATCATTCATTCAGCACGGACCAGATCAGCCCCTTCTTCGTTCCACTCGGCCAGCACACAGGGACATTTATATCTCTCGACTCCCCACCTCAAAGCTGCCCCATCTGCCCCCTGGCTTCTAGTGCCAGTGCTAAAATAAAACTGCTGTGTGTGATCTTTGCTGTGTTAAAGAGTTTCCAGCCAAGCTCTGGTTCACTTGCAGCCCCACAGGTGCGGGACCCAGGGATCCACGGCTGATCATTTACTTCACGGTACAAAACAGCTCCCATTAGCTCTTACATAATATATAAAGTTTTAAAAAACACACATACACGCGCGCACACAATAGTGTTACAACACCACCAGTCGGGAATGTACATTCACAGCTCTGCCTAAGTGCATGGAAAGAAAAACATTTCTAGCCCCTGAGTATTTTAAACCCCGTTCCTCTCGGTCACCGCTTGAGATGCGCTCCAGAATGAGTAAAGTGGTTGCCACTCTCAGCTCGCATGATCCAGCAATTTGACTCTCTGACTGGGACCCGGGTTCTAATCCTCACTTGGCTTGTGAAGCTGACAGACCTGAAGCCAGGCACTTTCTCACACTATCCTCCTTCACAAGGCTGTGAAAAACAAGAACAGGAGGAAGGGGAGAACCAAACATCCCCCCCCAAGCTCCTTGTGGGAAAACTGGGATAAAAATGTCAAGGGTGATAATAACCAGAAATACCCACTCACCCGCCACTGATGCGACAAACTGCTGCAAGGAGACCAAACCTGCTGCCTTTACACCACACAGAGTCAACATTCCTCTTATTTACTTCCTGGGAAACACAAGTGCAACCAACTCAAGGGGGGAAATCCACCCTGGAACTATCGCCGGCCATTCCACAAGAGACTGCTCGTGGACCTCAGCAGCCTGGAACTAGCAAGAGTAAACTGTGACTTTGGAACTGTATTATCGTTCTCAGTTAAAGACATTTTTTTAAATTTCAAGAAAATCTCTTTGAGAGGGCTCAAGAAAACACAGAATCAGTAGCTTGAGTGTTGATACAGGGGAAGCCAGAGATGGTATTGCAGTGGGCAAGGAACAGCGCAGGCTCTGCAGAGGCAGAGTCGATCTGGGCAAAGTAAAGTGGATAGTTCCACCTGGAAGTCAGCATATTCCTCCTCTGCAACGGAGCTACAGGCCACCACCTCTCCCTTATACCCAGGCCAACTCACGGCTGAGTGAGAACAGCACTCCTATCAGCCCAACCTATTTCCTTGCAAGTTCTCTGGAGCAGGCACACCAAGAACAGCAGCCTGTTAAGCAGCTGCACCCCAGGGTAGATGAAGTGAAGGAGCGGAGCCAGAGGGGAGGGTTTCAGGAGCATGAAATCCTCAGCAGGGCAGACCAGAAAGAGAGACTGCTACATGGATACGGGCTACATATACCTTAACAAGTTAACAGACCTGGGGAAATCCACAGACCCATCCCTGCTGCTTACAGAGCTGGCTTGTGTTTCTTCCCCCCAGTACAAGACCAGCACCGGCAAACGATTGTTCTTCCCTGCATTCATTACTTAGGCTTATTTGTTGCAGGGCACGCAATGCTGGTCTTTGCTGGTGATACTTTTGTTTGACAGGATGCGTTATAAGTCCAAGTGTAGTTTCACCGGGTAGCCGTGCTGGTTTGCCGTAGAACAGCTAGATTTGAGTGCAGTCGCACCTGAGAGACCAGCAAGATTTTCAGGGTCTACAAGCTTCTGAGAGTCAAAGCGTCGTTATCTGATGAAGGGAGCTTCGACTCTCAAAAGCTTATGGACCCTGAAGATGTTGTTAGTCTCCAAGGCGCTTCTGGGCTAGAAGTTTTAAGCATAAATTATTTTATAAGACGCCTCTGAAGACGCCACGGCACAAAGCATGCAAAGAGGCCGAAAATAACTTGCTCCGTGTGAGGAGCCAAGATTAGCCTTTGGAGGCTCCAGTCCCTTTGATTCATGGCCATCTTCATGGAAGGTGACGGCTGGTATGATTCCAGGCTGAGGTCGGAGGTCTAAAATTAGCCATCAAAAACAATACCCTGCACCCCCACCTCGAGGCCTGGGTCAGGTTACCAAATTCCCCCAAGCTTACCCAGGGAGCCATCTCTTCTCACTGACGCACACTTGTCTGCTACAGCACCACAGAAGAAGTTTATGAACACAGCCTCTCCACGTACAGCCCACCCAAGTTTTACAGAATTCAGAATCGCACGTGTCCTCGGCAGTGTTCCCTCTAAGATGAGTTAGTGTGGTTCACAGTTTCTTAGCCTCTGGCTCACATATTCTTGTCTTAGCTCAGGAAGGACAGCTCCAAAGCAAACTAGTGTATGCAGTAGCCAAATCGCTGGCTCACAGCTTTAATGCCAGTAGCTCACAAAGTAGAATTTTTGCTCACAAGGAGACTCCACAGCTTAGAGGGAGCATTGGTCCTCAGTACCCTTTCTGGAATGTTCACTGCCCCCCACCCAAGGTATCTGAGGAAGCCACTTTTCCACTGTTCTCTTAATAACAACCATGAACAAAGCATGATCGTTCCCTGCTATGCTGAGGGGCATTCCTGACAGGTGACGGGCAACTCAGAAGGAAGTCCTCCAGTCCTGACCTCCTGCCAGAATGCCAAGGGTGAGGGGAGAATCCGCAGTCTCCAAAGCTGTACAGTAGAAGCTGCCTAGTCAATCAGGAACAGTTTTAGAGATCTTTGTTGTCAGGAGAGTTGACAGAGGTTCCAAAATTATCTGTGAAAACCAGGTCTTCCCACAACTAAGAATGGTGGTGGAAAGATTCAAGTGCCATTAAGTCACAGCTGACTGAACAGCAATCGCTCACGGGGTTTTCAAGGCAGGAGAATAACAGAGGTGATTCACTGTTGCCTTCCCCTACGTAGCAACCCTGGACTTCCTTGGTGGTCTCCCAGCCAAATACTGACCTGTTCAGCTTCCCAGATCAGACTAGCCAGGGCCACAACTAAAAATAAGCTCTCTGAAGGGGACATCAATTGATAAGAGACTGAGTGTTCAGAAGAGCAGGAAGTAACAACCCATGGAGCTGGATTTAAATCTCAGCTCAGCGCAAGACTCACTGGATAGGTCTGTGTAATCTAAGTGGTTCTGAGCCAGTCATTCACCCTCAGCCTAACTTACCTCACAGGGTTGCGCTGTGGAATGAAGGGGAACCCCACATCCATGTACCGTTTACTGAAGCACATCAGAGAAAGAGTGGAATGTACAAGTGAAGGCACAACCTAACACCACCTGTCACTTGAAGATTCCAGCACAGCTTTTTGCTATTCGGCAGAAACGGCAACATTTCTGCCTTCATGCCTCAGAAGGACAACTCGGACGGAAGCCTTTTAAGAATGAGTTAGCCAGCACCACTCCCTCTGGAACACACAGACCTCCTCAGGAGGGTTAAAGCTGCACTAGGGAGCAAGAGCCAGGACGCAGAAGGAGCATGTGCCCGTGCCAATCAAGGAGCAGACAGATACGGTTACAAGGCCTTGCATCCTTAACTCACTTCCTTACACAATAAAGGAACACTGAAGGCGATTGTGCCGTGATATATTTATCTCCACCTGCTGGGTGGCCACTGAGTAATGGAGCTCATCGCATTCTGAGGTACTTCATTTTAGGGAGAATGCCTTACCAGGAACGACAGGTTTCAGAATGCAAGGATGGGAGGGAGGAAGGGGAGACGAGAAAGGCTTCAGATTAAAAGCAATACAGTTATCTACACATCAGGGAAGAAGGACCTTAATTCAAATGATGAGCTTCCACGTCCTCACGCAGCATCGCTACCCTGCCAATTAAGCTCTAAGAAGGGGCTACAGGCCTTGCCCTTACAAAGGCATAGCATGACCAACACCCTGCCCCATAGAAACTCATTCAGAGACCGGGGTGGAGAAGTAGTGTGCTCTACTTCCCCCCCACCCCCACCCCCGCCCATGCAAGGCATCTCAACCCACCACCAAGACCTAGCCCCCACGGGAGAAGAGCCACTAAACCAGACCCCACCCCACCTCTCACACACATGGCTTAGTCTTCCTGCTAACCCAGCTTCCTTCCTCTCCCGGCACCTTCGCCACCTGCTTAGAGATTTAAAAGATATTTCATCATTCATCAATGCTGGGACTGGGCATACCAGATCAGACTCAGGAGTCAGGTCCCCCCCCCCCCACCAGGTCAGGCCTAGACAATCCCTTCCCTCTCCTCACCCCCCTGTTCCACCAGCTTCCTCAGGTTACCCTTCCATCAACCCCCTCCCCACACAGCCCACAAACGACACCTGAGGATCAGTGCCACACCCAGGAACCGCCCCCCCCCCCGCCGCCGCCCACGAACAGCACCGAAGTGGCCCACGAACAGCCCCTCCTGGGGGGGGGGCTCACTTCGAACCTGTCAGGTCACCCCCCCCCCGCCCGGCTCTCCCCCGCGCATGCAAACCCTCCCCACCGCCCGACCACCCCACTTAGTCAGCGGCCCGATCGGCCTCGCGCCCCCCCACCCCCGCCATCTCCTCCAGCGGCCTCCTCCGACCCTCCCCCCCTCCCCGGGCCCTCCGCCGGGCGGCCTCGGAACACTCGGCGCTCCCCCCCCCCCGCCTCGCCGCCCAGCCTCCAGTGGGGCGGCTGGACCCCCGCCCGAGCCCGGGCCTGCAGGCCGCCCCCTCCCCCCTCCCCGCGGTCCCCACGGCAACCCGCCGGCCCCGCCCACCCCGTCGCCATGGCAACCCCCGTTCACCTTGTAGAAGGCCCCGTTGGAGCCCCGCACTTCCACCGGCAGCCCCTCCATGGGCCCCGCCGCAGACGGCGAGGCGGCGGCGGCGGCAGGGGGGACGGGGGGGGAGGGGGACGGGGGGGACGAGGCGGCCGCCGCCACCGCGGGCGGGGAAGAGCCGCCACCGCTCCGCGCTTGTGTCGCCGCCGCCGCCGCCGCCGGTGGGGGGATGGGGGCGGGGCGGGGCCCGGCCTCCTCCGGCTCCGCCACCGTGACCAGCCCAGCCGCGGCCTGGCGCGGCCCGGCCCACTCCGCTCGCCTGGCGCGCTCCTCCCGGCTTCCCCCACCCGCGGCCGGCGCCAGGAGACCTCCCCTCACAGAGCGCGCACACCCCCCCCCCACTGCTGTGCGTGCCTTGCGTGCGTGCGCGCTGCGCCGGCGGAGGGGCGGGGACTCAGGCTAGCGCGCGCGGGGCCACGCCCGCCGCCCGCACCGCCCCCTCCGATTCTCCCCGGCCAATGGGCGGGCGGGCTCGCGCCCAGGACTCAAAGCGATTGGAGGGAGAGAAAACACTGCCCTCCTCCCCAACCCCCCCTTTCGTTTCTCGCGCTTTCGCTTCTCTCCTCCCCTCCCGACGACCAATGGGGAGGAAAAATAGAGCTCGCCCCTCTAGCCAATCGCATTTTGACTTTCTCGACCAACCCGAAGCCGAGATCCCAAAGCACTCCGCCCCATGTCTCTTCTTGTCCAACCATGGCGGCGTTCTGGCTTCTTGCAACCAATCCTGAGGCGGATTTGCCGGGCTCCCCCCCCCCCACATCACACAGACCCTTCCCCCTAACGTCTTTGAAAGAGGGATGGAACCGGAAGCCCCTTTCATTCCCGTCTTGTGGGAAAGTATTTCAGAACTGAACGTGGAACAAAGTTTTATATTTATACACCTGTCACGTGATAGTATTATAATATAGTTTATAGTATTGTAGACAGTACAACTTCGACATATAACCATTGGGATTTTCATGTGGCTTGGATTCTTTTTTTTCCTATGCAAGAATTTTGAAATACAATTTGTAGAACATGGGTTTTTTAAACAACTATTTAAAAATTTCTTAAGAAAATATTTTTGTTAACATCTCTGCAGCGTCTCAGGACGCTTCTCAGTCTCCTCGGATGCTAAAGGTCGGGCGGGGACGCTTCGCTAACCTGCGCGAGGGCGCCACGCCCACCCCGCCCTCATAGGGCTAGTCGCAACTATGAAGACCCGCCCCCTCACTCTTGTTTGGCTAAGCTTTCACGTCAATCGACAGGGCCGTTACGGACGGAGGGGACCAGGTCTGCTCGGAACTGCTTTCCCTTTGGTTCCGCCCACATTCTTCAGTGGACAAGTCAGAAACCCGCCTTCTTCGATTCGCTATTCTCAAATGCCTGTCACGAGGACTCAGCGAGCAAGCCCCGCCCCTTTCCCTCCGCTTCAGTTTAGGGGGGGAGCTGGAGGGTCCGTGGCGCTCCTCGATCGCTTTGGCTGCGGGGGGTTCATAAAGTTAATACAACTATTAATCCTGACTGCCCTTGCACCAAACAAACCAGTAAACATTTCCTTGAGTGAAGTAGACACATTCCAGAGATGAGCCTGGTTAATCCTAAACGACTAATTCCGGCGGCTGTTATTATAATACCAAATAAATCTGTCCATTTCCCTCCGCTCCCTTTTCCTTGACCGAAGGAGGCAGATTCCGGGTTACGAGCCTAGCTCTTTTGCCTGTAGGAATTTGCCTTCAGATACTGGCCGGGACTGTCCCGGGAACCTCGTAACAAAAATTGCCATGTGGTCAAAGGCGCCGAGGTCGGCTTCCAGATGGGCTGCGTCTGGCTGGCATGATGGCTGCTGGAGGGCAATTCCCGATTCCCCGCCGAGTGCTTTCCCCAAGCGACAGGTGTTTGAAGCCAAGCACCGTTTCATCCTCCTCTGGACTTTCTCCTCGAGAAAGGCCTGCTATGTATGCATGCTCTAAATAGAAGTAAATAATATATTTTTAAGAAAAGCTGCCGCAGCGATGACATTCCAGATCACCTGCCGCCAGTTGGCAGGTGTGAGCTGCTTTGGCACACCCATTCGCACCAAATGCCTCCCTTCCCACCTTAATGGTGCCCCACAGTGCAGTAGGCAGACATGATGTGAACACCTGACCTCGCGGTCTGCAGAGTTCCTAGCCTGACTCCCCGTTGTCCATGGAACAGGTCCAGCAGCAGACCATAGCTAGGGCACCGGGGGTGTTTCCTCAGCAGTTGGCCCAGACTAGCTGCAGTCACTGCATGATCTTGACAGACACTGGCTAAGTCACTCTTGGCATCGGATCCCATGTTGTTGGAGTTTAGAAGTTGCTTACATTTCAGCCATTATAGAGTTAACTGATCCTGTTAGATGTCATTGTTAAACAGGACATTACTACATAGTGGAATCTGTAACCACTTAGGATAGAAATGAGTTTGTACAGGGAAACTTTATGGCAATTGTAACCTTTCTATTGGGCAGTCAACATCTTGTCTGTAGGAAATGCTCTGATCTTATATGCATGTATTCACAAGTTTTATTGCAAATCTTCTGCTCTTTGTCCTGAGCAAGGAGAAGGAGAAGAAGTAGCCATTATTATATTTTTAGCACTTAATATTTTAGCATTTTGTAACACTTAGGATAAAGGGGTTCAGTGCTCGAGTGGTTAAGATGCTGAACTGCAGTCCAGAAGGTCAGTAGTTCAGCAGTTCGAGTGCCGCGTGACGGAGTGAGCTCCCGTCTCTGGTCCCAGCTCCTGCCAACCTAGCACTTCGAAAGCAAGAAATTGCAACTAGATAGATAGGGTACGGCTGCGGTGGGAAGGTAGCATTGTTCCATGCACCTCGGCATCTAGTCATGCCAGCTACAAGACCACGGAAACGTCTTTGGACAGCGCTGGCTCTTCGACTTGGAAACAGAGATGAGCACCGCATCCCTAGAGTCGGATTTGACTGGCTTTTGAGCAAGGGGAACCTTTACCTAACAGTTAGGATGGAAGTTTAGAGGCTAGGATGTATTCTGTATTCCTTTTATCCAAAGTTCTCTTCCCTTTTGGTTTTCAGTAAACTTAGAATTCTTTTCTTTATAAAATCAAGCACAGTGCCTGGCTCTTGTCTTTGCACGCAGCCTTTACTCAAAGGCAAGAATCCCAACACCTATGAGCAGTGGGACAGAGTAGCCAAGGAAGCCGAGGGAATGCTCCATTTGGGCCGGGCACAGCTGGTCCCTGATGCTTTTTCATCAGTTATAGAATACAGTCACCCATTTTGACACCCAGCCTAGGCCTTGAGCTGGTAAACTCATACACCAGCTAAGTGCTGCCTATTTCTAGTTAGCCTTCAGCCTTACAAAAGGATCGTGGCAATGTGCCCGGAAGACCACAAGCCACTACTCCAGCCCAGTCGCAGCCAGGCATCTTTTCCATGTTGAAACAGTCTTGCACACCCTCAACCAGACTGATTTTAGAGCTGACCCAACAAAGAGTCACATCGTCCTCAGGGAGTATAATACCTGGGATTAGTTGTAGCCAATGGTCGTCTGAAGCCCATACCCATGAAGGAGGAGGAGGAGGAGGAAGAGACTGGGTTTATACTCTGCCCTTCACTCAGAGTCTCAGAGCGGCTTACAAACTCCTCTCCCTTCCCCTCCCCACAACAGACACCTGGTGAGGTAGGCGGGGCAGAGAGAGCTCTTTCCAGAACTGTCTTTGAGAGAACAACTCTGAGAGAACTATGGCTTGCCCAAGGTCATCCAGCAGCTGCAAGTGGCGGAATGGGGAATCAAAACTGGTTCTCCCAGATTAGAGTCCGCACACTTAACCGCTACACCAAACTGGCTCTCAAAGGTAGCCTCAACAGAGGTGTGCATACACCCCAACGAAGAAATGCAATGGGTGCTTCGCTGGATCGCCTATTACTGCAGATCTATTTCTCTTGTTGCCTCCCAAGCTGTGCCCTTCTCACGTGAATGTGAGTCAGGCCCTTGGTGCATCAAGGTCAGTCCTGTCTGCTCTGACCGGCAGCAGCTCTCCAAGACCGCAAGCAGGGGTCTTTGACATCAGGTCCTACTTGATCCTTTTAACTGGATGTGCTGCCAGGGATTGGACCTGGGACCTTTGCATGCAAAGCAGATGTTCTACCACTGAGCCATGGCCCCTCCCCAATTGTCTCGGGATAGGGCAACCCGACCAAGTGTTGCATGGAACCCCCCACTCCCCTCAAGCTATCTCACTGCCTTCCAGGCTTTGCACTCATCAGTGCCTTGGCCTACTGTTGCACTATGAGTCCCTGGTTTTAATAGGCATTTCCTCTTGTGTACTGATGCTTCAGATCCAGGGTGGGTATCCCTGGGCCTCTGTGGCTTTAGCACCTCCTTTAGAAGGAGGCCTTGGCTCATGCCAGGAGGACATTGCCCGGGCTGCCTCTTACAGGCTGGGGGGGGGGGGCGATAAGGAGACAGAGGGCACAGGGTGAATGTCATCCCCTCTTGGCCAAATACTGAGGCTCCTGGGACCTCCTGCAAAGGAGACTGGAAGGTGTCCAGGCCCAGGGCTCCACATCTGACATCCCCATTCTGCCATGGAAACTGCTGGGTGACCTGGGTCCCACCCACTTTCTAAAGACCCCTGGTGGGCACCAGGAAAAGTATTGGCAGGCACCATCAGTACCACACTGGGGGTCTCTGCATTAGAAGCAAGAGGAATGGCTGTCGGAAGTTCACGTTGTGGCGTCAGTGAACTACTGCAGAAGAGAAAGAAGGGATGGGATTTAGAAGTCAGGGCCAAGCTTCAAAGGAAAGTGTAGATTTTGGGGAGAGGGGGTTGAGAGTCAGGGTCCTTCCAGAGCAGGACGGTATGTGGAAAGGTTGATAGGAGCTGAGCATCCGGGTTATCTGTCTTTGGCCTGCCCCAAAGGCAGGTCTTCTGCCCAGATCACTGGGCACTCCGGCTGACTACGGCACAAGGCAGTGTCTGGCTGCGAGACTTCCTCCCTTCCAAAGCTGGGCCTCTGGGGCTGGTTGGCAGAGAGGGTCACGCCGACTGGCACGTGAGCACGTGTACCTCCCCCTGACCTTCTCGTTGGCTGACAGCTCACGCCTACATTGTTCCTCTTACTGTAAAAACTCTTTATGGCCTTCCCCTAAACACCAGCCGTAAATCAGAGGGCGTTTTAGGTAATGGGGCACGGTGCCAACCGGCAAGAATGTGGCATCTTCCATGCTGTCCTCCCCACCCACCCGCATGCCGAGATTGCTGATTTTCAGGCAACCTTTACCGAAGGCCACTGCATTCATTCAGCGCTCACTGCAGATCAAATGGGCATTTGGGATAAGGCGGGGACGGAGGAGAGATGGGAACCAAACACACGTTCAAGATGAACCAGCACCCAGCACAAGCTGTGTTTGTGCCCCCCCCCTCCAGGCAGCCCCCAGGGTTACCACCCCCATGCTGGGAAATTCCTGGACATTTTGGGCTAGATACCCAGATGAAGGAAGGTTTGGGGAAGGGAGATACCTCAGTGTGTACAATGACATAAAGTCAACCCCCCAAAGCAGCCATTTTCTCCAGGGGAACTGATCTCTTCTTGGAGATCCAGTGTAATTCCAGGAGATCTCCAGGGCCCACCTGGAGGCTGGCAACCCTGCTTGCAGTGCTGCCCTTGACAGGCCCACATATGTGGCACTGAGCACCCCGGCAAAGCTCGAGTGAGCCATGAACTCAATGAACCTGGGGGGTCATCTTGACCAAGCACTCAGTGCTGTTCCTTCCACCAAAACCCAAGACCACCTGCATTTAGGACCAGCTTCCCAGGGGTTGCAGTGGGCAACCCAAGAAGAATCTCCCAGAATCCTCTGTGACATGACAAAGGATCCTGGGATTCTGCACTGGGAGAGCACATGGCCGCTTTGTTGGCCAGCCTAAAAGATGTGCCAAGTGACCACTTAGGTTGTTTCTGATGATGGAGTGGGCGGGTGCATCAGACCGAAAGTATGTCTGGGAGACCACATGGGTGAGGGCGGTTGGCAAGGCGACAGTGGAGCCAACTCTGCACGGCCTCCGTGTGACTTTTGGATTAAGAACTCCTCATTTGGGACCCAAACTGTTCGCCATCACAGCCAACAGCAGGGCTGTGGAAGGGAGGCAGCATCCCAGGAGAAAAATTAAAAAGAGAAATAAGGCCTCAGCAGCTACTTATAGGAAGTTCTGACTATAGAGTTCCTGGCGATTGCTAGAGCTACCCGGAAGTGACAAGGGTAGTTCTAACAATTGCCAGAAACTCTACAGTAAGATTCTGGTTAGATTACCATAGAGTTTCTAGTGATTGCTGGAGCTACCCTTGTAGCTTTCTCCCCAGGGCCATGGCGCCCACTTCCTTTGGCCACAGTTTCTGCCTACCACTCAGCTGAGCATTGGTGGGCAAGGTCTGTAATTCTCTGGAGGTTTCCTGCCTTAAGTGGGCAAATGGGACCCCTAGGTCTGTACAGGCTTTCAGGGCAGGAAACAGGGAGACGTGCTGGAGCAGAGGCTCCTCCTGTGATCCTAGGTTGGGGGAGAAGACACCCAGAGAAGTCCCACGTCATCTCACGCTTGCATCCCTGACTGTTTTCAGCGCATAAACATATGATGCAACTGAATGGGCCTTTTAAAAAGTACATTTCCAAATTAGTCAAAAGATTGTAATGGAATGGTTTGTTGGTTACAGGCAGCCTGGACCCCTCCTCAGTTTCTCAAGCATGTCCCTTCCAAGTCTCTGGGTTTTGGTTTTGTTTCTCCATGCTTGGTTTCCCCATGTTTTGGCTGAGCTCACCCCTCTGCTGCCTCTTCCCCCCTCGATTTTGCTCCATAATCAGAAAACGGTGTTCTTGTGCCAGCCCGAGCCAATGGCGGTGGCCCCTGACGCTTTGTGTGGTCACCGTAGGGCTGCCAGCCTCCAGGTGGTGGCTGGAGATCTCCTGGGATTACAACTGGCTCCATCCCCCAAATCTCCAGGTATTTCCCAACCCAGAGTTGGCAACCCTAGGTCACCGGGGAATAATTTCCACTCGCAAAAAGGCGTCAGGTGCCTGCCTTCCGGATAAATGGCACAAGCCAAGCCAAACTACAGAAGCCTTTTCTGTGCATATTCTTCGCTTTTGGGGTCCCCAAGAATCCCGATGTCTGGGGAGGGGGCGGGGGAGGGGGAACTGTGGAAGATAAAAAGCCCTCCCCCCCCCGACTCCCATGCAAGCCTGAGCCCCCAGTGACATCATCTCCGTGAGACCTGAGTGCCAGAGTTGGCAGGGGAGTCTCCCAGGCCCCTGCCAGGAATGCACCCTGCTTTTGTGCCTTCAGGGCCTGTTTTGGGAGGATCCCCGTTCACCGCTGGCTGCTGCCGTCACCCCATTCCCAGAGGAGAGGTGGTGAATGCCCAGGGTCAAAATATTTATTTTTAGCCATGGGGGGGCATGGGGTGGGGGGATGCGGGGAGAAAGAGATTTGTATCCCCGAGACACCCTTTTGTGGCGCCCACGTCATCCTCAGCCCTTCTTTGTCTGGCCAGCTGGCTTGGAAAGAGCTTGGAATTCTAACGAACTCGGGGGTCCTGCTTCCTATGCAGTTCCCCCCTCCCCCCCAACCTGCCACCATTTGCCTCCCAGGACTCCAGGAACCTTGACTGGAAAGGATCAGGATACGGGGCTCTTCCACATCTGGGATTTTAAAAAAGGAAAGTGTCATCCCCCCCCCCTTCCCAAGCCCAGAATTCCTGAGCTCTTCGGGAGGCGGGTGATAGCTGGCGCCTGGCGGCACCCAGGATTCTTGTGACTTGTGGTTGCCATCCTCCAGATGGAGCCTGGAGCCCTCCTGTAATTACAGCTGGTCTCCAGACAACAGAAGTCAGGTCCTCTGGAGGAAATGGCTCCATGGCATTATACTCCTCAAACCCCACCCAACCCCAAGCTCCACTTCCAATCCTCCAGGAATCTCCCTGTCCAGAGCTGGCAACCATCCTGTTCCATGGACAGTCACAGCAGTAGATGATAAAGTTGCCTTCTGCTGAATCGGACCATCGGTCCATTAAGGTCAGTATTGTCTACTCAGACGGAGAGCAGCTCTCTGGGCCTTTCGCATCCCCCACTGCCTGGTCCTTTTGACTGCAGATGTTGCCAGGGGTTGAACCTGGGACCTTCTGCATGCCAAGCAGAGGCTCTGCCACTGGGCCATGACACCCCCCCCCCCACTATGGAAGTCATCCCACCCCCTCTCCCTACCCCTGTGTGGGAGGCAGGCCATTCCCAAGTTAGACCTGCACACTACAAACCAGTGCCTTGTGGAAAGGGTGCCGGGAACCAGGAGTGGCTCTGGCACTGGTGTCTGCAACCTTTCTGAGTTCCAACACAAGATGGTGGGCACAGACACACAGTGGCTGCCACAGGGGGCAGAGCCAGCCACAAAACAGCTGCTGCAGCTGACCTTCAGTCCCACAGTGAAGATCCTCCAGCTCTGCTGGCAGCCGCTGCCAAAGCAATGTTTAAAAAGACCTGCACAGCCCATCAAATCTCCGATGGCCAATCAGAAGCTTTGCTGGACAAAAGCCCCGCCTGGCCCCTTCTACTTTATAAAGACCCTGGGCAGGTGCCACAAATTGGTGCTGGCCGGTGCCGGGTTGGGGACCCCTTGCTCTAGCATCACAAAGTCTGGGCTCCACAAAAGGTGGAAGAAATAGAGGCCTCTGGACAAACCCTCGTGGATGAGTGGGATCCTCGGAGGGGCACGGCCTGCCTCCCTGAGGGTGGCCAGCTCCAGGCTGGGAAATACCAGGAGACGTGGGGGGTGGAGCCTGGGGAGGACGGGGTTTAGGGAGGGGTGGGGGTCTCAGCAGGGTCTAACGCCACAGAGTCCACCCTCCGAAGCTGCCATTTTCTCCGGGGGAACTGATTTGTGTAACCTGGAGACCAATTGTAATTCCGGGAGATATCCAGGTGCCACCTGGATGTTGGCAGCCCCAGCCTCCCTGCAGCTAGTGGGAGGGGACGGCTAAGAAAAAGTGACCTCAGCTGAAGGCCATGGCTCTCCCTCCACCTGAAAGCACCAGCAGCTTGAAATTGGTTTCCAGGGCTTCTGCAGTACCAGGAGGCAGGAATGCCGATTTGCTCAGCTAATCCCCCAAATGAAGGAAGCAATGCCCTGGGGGTGGGGGTGGGGGTGGGGGTGGGGGTGGGGAGGTGGATGGACAAAGACCACCAGCAGGTTGAGCCTTCCATGCACCTTAAGGGGCACTGGGCGCTCTCATTTAATTAGCTTTCCGGTCTCTTGAATCCTAAACAGATTTGGTGCCATTAATTAAGGGTTCTTTGGAGAGGTCCACCCTCCCATCTCACTTTGGTATGGAGGTGCCACGGGGCCTGCTCTTGAGTTGACCTCCAGGCCAGGGTCTTCGGACTTCTGGGTAGGATGGAGGCTCCTCGCCTCTAATCTTAGAAGCCATGGTTCTGGTCTTCTGTAAACTCCTGTTTCGTTTTGAAGGGGCTCGTGTGCAAGAGAACTTCCCAGTGGGTTTTATTGGGCAGTCCACCTGCCTCTTTGACTTCCACATGGTTCTAGTCTTGAGGCCATGTGAATGCCAACAATTCCAAACTTCGATGAAAGATCTCTAAGATGTCTCCCCACAACAGCATCGGCATGGGGTTCCCAGCTTCCACTTTGGAAATGCCTGGAGATTTGGGGGGCAGAGCCTGAAGGGGTGGAGCTTGACATGGTTGTGATTCCACAGAGCCCACCCTCCCTAAGGTGCCATTTCCTCCAGCGGAAGGGATCTTCGTGGCGTGGAGATCAATTGTAATCCAGAAGAACTCCACCCCACCCCATCCTGAGGATGGGAACCCTAGCACGGGCGGTACATACGAGCATCCTGCATCTTGGGTCCTGCAGGGCCATATGGACAGTAATTATCACATTTATTTTTAAAATTTTGTTGTTGTTGTTTGGTCGCACAGTCGAGTCCAACTCTTCACGACCCCACAGACCACATCACACCAGGCCCTCCTGTCCTCCATTGTCCTCCATAGTCTGCTTAATTTCATATTTGTTGCATCAATAACACTGTCCAGCCATCTCATCCTTTGCCGTCCCCTTCTTCTTCGACCTCCAGTCTTTCCCAGCATCGGGGTCTTCTCCAGTGAGTGCTCCGTTCTCATTGGGTGGCCAAAGTAATTGAGCTTCAGCTTCACGATCTGGCCTTCCAGGGAACAGTCAGGGTTGATTTCTTTCAGGATTGACTGATCTGATCTCCTTGCAGTCCAAGGGACTCTCAGGAGTCTTCTCCAGCACCATAATTTGAAAGCATCTATTCTTTGGCGCTTGGCCTTCCTTATGGTCCAACTTTCGCAGCCATACATCACTACTGGGAATACCATGGCTTTGACCCTACGGACTTTCGTTGGCAGGGTGATGTCTCTACTTTTTGTTATGCTGTCTAGGTTCGCCATCGCTTTCCTCCGCAAGGAGCGGGCGTCTTTTAATTTCATGCCTGCGGTCACCATCTGCAGTGATCTTGGATCCCAGGAAGGTGAAGTCTGTCACTGCTTTTTAAATTTTTAATTTAATATTTTTTTAATACAGAAGAATTAATACATTGCATGGATTTACTGTCAAAATGTGGCAATCACACAGGAGGACAGGACAAATAGATTGAAGTGTCAGGAAATACACAATGGCCATTGGTGTGCGGCTGACTTCTGAGAAGACGGGACCGCTCCGTGGATCTTGGATGGACCCTAGATGTGGTGCCTCAGAAGTGATGGGTCTGCAAGTATGAGGCCTCCAGACTCTTGCGTTTTTTTCTTGTTGAGCAGAATTTAGAGGCCTTTAAATTACATCTCAGATGATCATCCTCTGTCACCTAAAAGTTCAAGTCCCAGCGGATCGTTTCCCAGAAGCAATTTTGTTTGGTGAACCGAGAGGGTGTCCTTCAGCACAGTCCTTTCAGCGTTTTGGGTTGAACTGGCACCTTTTTAACTCCCCCCTCCCCCGGCC
Organism: Lepidodactylus listeri; assembly: GCA_029233225.1. Taxonomy (NCBI): domain Eukaryota; kingdom Metazoa; phylum Chordata; class Lepidosauria; order Squamata; family Gekkonidae; genus Lepidodactylus; species Lepidodactylus listeri. Next base: position 55,395,273 of record JARCFY010000018.1, read on the forward strand.
ACTACCATGCAAGACAGCCCAGTTTGTCTTTTAAGCCCGACATTGTCTGGTGTTTGGAGAAAAAAAAACCCCCAGGTTCTGCACCCCTTCCCCATTCAGCCCCTGGAGTTTGGCGCCCCCTACGGGGAAAGGCCCCCCAGACCCACGCCCCCCCCTTCCCCACCCCACCCCCCTTCCTGAATCAAGTATGACGGAGGAGAATAGAGAGGCTGCCATCCCCGGGGTGACTTTTGACCGTCTCTGGGGAAACCTCCCTGGAGAACAGAAAGAATCGGCTGGTCTTTTTCTTTGCCTGGGATGTTTCGGTGGCCCCTCCGGGTTTCCCCTTGTGATGGGGTTAGGGAAGGGGGCTCGCACCGGGGGGAAGGGGAGGAGAGGGCCTGGGAGGGCCGTGGGGAGAAAAGGTCATTGGGGTGGGGTGGGGGGATTGGGTGCTCTTCGATTAGAAGGGAAGAGGCGCATATGGCACCTGGAAGTGGGGTGCAGAGGGGGTGCCAGGTGGAATGGGCAAGAATGAAGACTGGAGCTTGAGGCAGCCAGGCAAGCGAGGGGGGGGGGTCAGAGACCCATACCCTGGGGGGCCACCAGAGCCAGGACAGCCCCCCCCCCCGTGGAAGCCTCAGAGCTGCAGGGCGTTTCCCCTCTCCTCGGCTTCTCCCCCGTGTCTCTCCACCACGCTGCCCTCTCCCTACAGCCTGCTGTTCTTTCTCTCTCAGCCCCCCCCCCGCAGCCTTCCTTTGTCCCCCCCTTCCCCCCTTCCCGTAAGTCATCCCCCAGGCAACGCTCCCCTCCAGTCTGCCTTTCGTTGGGGGACAAAAGCCCCCCCCCCCCGGACACCCTGGCCCTCTGCTCTGCCAGCAGGGGTGACTCCTGTTGCCCAGGGAGATGGCTGCGGGGGGGGGGGGGGTGTGAGAGAGAGAGAGAGAGAGAGAGAGAGAGCCAAGCACCCTTATAAAAGTCCCGGCTGGGGCCAAGGGAGGCCAGTCGCAACCTGCCCAGCCCCTCAGGCACCCACCCCCAACTGGAACCCCCAGCTGGAACTTCCCTGGACAAGGATGAAGGCCTTCCTCCTCCTCCTCCTCCCTCTCCTTTGCTTGGCCCTCCTGCCTCGGGCTTCCCAGAGTCCTGTTCACTCCCCCCAGGTAGGTCGGGGACCCAGGAGTCCGGGGCCCCCACCAGCTCCCCAGCTCCTCCCGAGACCTCCCTTCCCTTCGGGGTCCCTCCCAGGCCACAGCCCCTTCCCTTCTCCGTGGACCAGGGGCCCTTCTGTCTTCCCCAGAGGGTGCCGGGATGCCGGAGAATTTGGGCAGTCCGATTCTGCTGCAGAGGATCCGGCCAGACAAGGCAGTGATTAGGGCTGCCAACTTCCCGGTGGGACCTGGAAACCCCCCCGGAATTGCAACTGATCCCCCGACGAGAAGGATCTGGAGAAAACAGCGGCTTTGGCTGGATGGCATCCTGCCTGCCTGAAGTTCCTCCCCTCAGCTAGGGGTGCCAGCCTCCAGGTGGGGTTTGGGGATCCCCTGGAATTACAGCTCATCCCCAGACTAGAGAGATCAGTTTCCCTGGAGTTACAATGGATGCTTTGGAGGATGGACTCTAGTAGGACATGGTGCCCCACTGAGGTCCCTATCCTCCCCAGGCCCCAACCCCAAACCTCCCGGAGTTTCCCAACCAGGATCTGGCCCCCCTACTTCTCCATCCCTGCTGGAAGCTGGAGGGAAAATCTGGCAACTCTATGTGGGGCAGATGCTGGTGTGCTGGGATGGGCGGGAGGGCTCGGTTTACCCCAGCAAGCTCTTAAGTGCCCCTCCCACTTCTTTCCCCCCTTTCAGGCCTTGCTGCAGCTCCTGGGGGAGGACCTGGCTGCTCTGCTGTCCAGCCGTGAGCGGGACGCCCCCTTGGCCCCCCAGGGCTCCCTCTCCCAGCTCCTGAGCAGGCAGCGGCCCCCCCGGGAGCCCTCCAGCCCCCCCTCGGAACACGCCTGGCTCCACCTCTTCAAAGACTTTGTGAACACCCAAAAGAAGTTTCGAGGACACTCCAAGAAAATGGCCCAGCAAGGGTGCTTTGGGATCAAGCTCGACCGGATTGGGACCTTCAGCGGCCTCGGGTGCTAATGGTGAGTGCAGCTGTAGGATCATGGAGTCCAGCCCCTAAGGAGCTCAGAGGGGCAGTGCCTAGTTTCCCCCATGTTCCTGCCCCCCCCCCAGCAGCAACCCTGCAAGGCAGGTCAGGCTGACAGACCGGAGCAAGATCTGAACAGGAGCAAGATCTGAACCCGGGTCTTGTTCCAGGACACTGACCACTGCACCCTGACACCCCGATGGAGCAAAGGCAGTCATCCTTTCTCTCAGCCTGCAGGAATAAACATTCAAAACTGGGGTGGGGAGAGATGCCAAATCTTCCATTGGCACTTGGGTTGCCAGCCCCCAGCTGGGAAATTCCTGGAGATTTGGGGACCAGAGCCAATGCTCCCTCTAAGCAATGGAGTCTTGTGAGCAAAAATTCTGCTTTGTGAGCTCCTGGCATTAAAGTTGTGAGCGAGTGATTTGGCTGCTTCATAAATTACTTTGCTCTGGAGCCATCCTTCCTGAGCTAAGACAGAAATGTGTGAGCCAGAGGCTAAAAAACCCCAGAGCGTCCACCCTCCAAAGCAGCCATTTCCTCCTCTGTCCTTTGCAGATCAATGGAATACAAGGAGACCCCCACCCTCTCTTCAAAGGGTGCAGAGGCAAAGCCAAGAAAGACAAGGGAGGGGGCACACTATTGGGGGGAGGGTCTCGGGGCCGTGGGACCAAGGGCTGCCCTTCAAATATCTGCCTATGGAGCTGCTGTCCTGAGTGAACAAAGCATTAGCCTCCAGGGCCAACGTGAATCCGAGTGGAGTCCTTGTCACACTAGTGTCTGGGAGGACCCAGGTTCAAATCCCCACTCTGCTTAGGAAGCCAGCTGGGTGACCTTGGGCTAGTCACATGCTCTCAGCCTACCCTACCCTACCCCACAGGGTTGTTGTGGGGATAAAGCGGAGGAGAGGAGAAGGATGTCAGCCAACTTGGACTGCCAGTGGGGAGAAAGGCAAGGTGTAAATGAAATAAACAAATAAATGGGGAGAGACACTGAGCAGTACAGGGCAGCTGAGGGAATAAGGACGGGTCGGGGGGGGGGCAGTGCTTCACCAGTCTGGAATCGTGGTTAAGTACGCGGACTCTAATCTGGGAGAACTGGGTTTGATTCCCCACTCCTCCACCTGCAGCTGCTGGATGACCTTGGGCAAGCCATAGTTCTGGCACAGCTGTCCTTGAAAGGGCAGTTCTCTCAGAGCTCTCTCCGCCTGTCTGTTGTGGGGAGGGGAAAAGAGCCATCTCTGTCAGAGCTCTCTCAGCCCCACCTACTTCACAGGATGTCTGTTGTGGGGAGGGGAAGGGAAAGGAGTCTGTAAGCCGCTCTGAGACTTCAAGTGAAGGGGGGGTATAAATCCAATCTCTTCTTCTTCTTCTTCTCACTGGAACTTCCCAGCTAGGATTGCCAACCTCCAGGTAGGACCTGGATACTTCCTGGCGTGATAATTGCTCTCTGGACAACAGCGATTGGTTCCCCTGGGTGGGGTGGGGGGACTCTTGTGGCCTCACCCCCTCCTGACATCCCTCCCCTACACAAACTCTGCCCTCTGCAGGCTCAGTCCTCCCATCTCCAGGAACTTCCCAGTCTGGAGTTGGCAACCCTCTCCCAGCTTTCAGCCCCAGCACTTTTCTTGAAGCCTGGGACCCAGCACTGCGCCACTAAAACGTGCCCCTGAGCATGTGCAGAGAGAAGACCTAGGTGAGGTCCACTGCCTCTGTTTTAGATCTTAGCTACTGGTTAGGGGAGGTGTGTGTGTTGCAGAGTTCCCAGGGAATTTAGGAATCGGGCCAGGACGGAGACGGAGAGCGTGATAGGAGCTTTCCCCTCTTTGTGGCCAAGTCAGGGCGGAGAGGTCCAAAGGGCCTGGGCCAGCCTGTGGAAAGCAGGGAGGGGGCCTTTTCCTGAGTGACCACACAGGGCCTCCGGCCGGCCTTTGCTCCTCCTCCAAGTGCCAAGGTCCAGTTCGTTCATTTGCAACCTTTCTGTGGTGCCCCCAAGGCAGCTCGAGATTAATTAATAAGCTTCCCATTCCCCAACATTCCAACCCGCCTAACCTCCAGCGCTGGTTTTTAGTGCCAGGCAGGCTAGCAGAAAAGTCTCACAAATGAGACCTCAGACTGACTTATTCCAAAGCAAAAAGGCTGGTTGGGAGTCGGGGAGAGATACTCTTGAGCTGGGTCCTCATGGCCAACTCATTTCCTGGAGAGGAGATGACTGAGGGGGATAGGATAACCATCTTCAAGTACTTGAAGGGCTGTCCTATAGAGGATGGGGCAGAATTGTTTTCTGTTGCCCCAGAAGGTTGGACCAGAACCAGCAGGTTGAAATTAAACCGGAAGAGTTTTTGGCTAAACATTAGGAAGAACTTCCTGACAGAGCGGTTCCTCAGTGGAACAGGCTTCCTCAGGAGGTGGTGGGGCTCTCCTTCTCTGGAGGTTTTCAAGCAGAGGCTAGATGGCCATCTGACAGCAGTGCAGATTCTGTGAACGCAGGCAGATCGCGAGAAGAGAGGGCAGGAAGGGTTGCCTCAGTGCTTAGTTCTTGTGCCCCTTCCTTACACGCCCAGGGAAATGCCGATCACCACTTTGGGGCCAGGAAGCCATTTTTCTCCAGGCCAGTTTGGGCAGGGATCCTGGAGGTTTCTTGTCATCTTCTGGGCGTGGAACAGCGGTCACTGGGTGTGTGTGTGTGTGGGGGGGGAGGTAGTTGTGAATTTCCTGCACTGTGCAGGGGGTCGGACTAGATGACCCTGGAGGTTCCTTCCAACTCTGCTATTCTAAGTCTGTGGGAGGCAAGCGTGTGCAGGGTTGCAGCCAGAGATCCTGCACACGCCAGCCCTGGCAGCAAATGAGCCATAGGCTTCGCAGCTCCGGGTTGGAAGATTCCTGGAGATTCGGGGTGGAGCCTGGGGAAGGTAGGATTTAAGTGGAGGAGGACCCCGGCAGGGCATAATGTCACAGAGTCCACCCTCCAAAGCAGCCATTTTCTCCAGGTGAACTGATCTCGGTCGTCTGGAAGTCGGTTGTAATACTGGGAGTTCTGCACACGCCACCTGGAAGTTGGCAACCCATCCACAGAGAAGGGGGGGCAGTAGGGTCTTACATCCATGGAAACACATTTGGGATTGGGGGCTGACCGCCCTGCTTCCTTTGTTGTTCTTTCTGCAGGTTTCATGCCCCTGACGAAGCCCAGACAGGGCCGAACGACCCCCACCTGGACAAAAGCACCCCTGTGCTCGCGAACTGCTGCTCTGCCCGCCTCCCAGGGGGGCCCGTCTCAGCTCTCTGGCCCGGCCCCTCCCCCCACCAAGCTCCACTACCAGCAGCCATCCAGTTCCTTGGAACCAATTGGAACAGGTTTCGATGTGTAAAGAAATAAAGATTTCTTGCCCCCGCCATCTCAACTTGCTGCTGCACCCCACTGGCCACAAGAGAGTTCTGGTTTGGGAGCCACCTGCAAGAGGCGACACACGAGCACACACGAAGCTGCCTTATACGGAATCAAACCAGGGGTCATCACTTTGAGGGGGAACGAGCAGGAATGGTGTTCCGGGAGTAACAAGCCCAGGAGCAGGGGAAGGGAAGGACAGGCATGGAAGAATGCCTCCTCCTCCTCACTTCCCTTCCCTATCTGAGCTTCTCTGCTACTGCGGAGAAACTTGGAGAGGGGAGGAAAAGTGGGGAGGGGATGTTTCAGTGCCTTTCTTTCCCTCCCTGGGACACCTGGAGAAGATCAGGCAGGGAACCCAGGCATGCTTGCTGCTCTGTCATTTTCAAGACATTTTCCAGACTAGAGTGTAGTCCACTTGCATGCCTGCCCTTTGTCGGGGGTGTGGGATATGCAAATAAGTTATACTAACGAGCTCCTGCACTTCTATTTCTACAAAGTGACCTCTGATCAGCTAACCATCAGTCCCTTGAGGTCAGTTAGGTCTACTCAGACGGGCAGCCGCTCTCCAGGGTATCAGGTCAAGGTCTTTCACATCACCTGATACCATATCCTTTTAACTGGAGCTGCTGGGGATTGGACCAGGGACCTCCTGCATGCCAAGCAAATGCTCTACCCCAAGTTCCTCCCTAAAGGAAGCTCTGACTCAGGCCATTTGTCCATCAAGGTCCGTCTTGTCCACTCAGTCTGGCAGTGGCTCTCCAGGGTCTGAGATGGAGGCCTTTCCCAGCACCTCCTGCCTGGTCCTTTTTAACTGGAGATGCCGGGGATGGAACCTGGGACCTTCTGCCTGCCACGCAGAGGCTCCGCCCCTGAGCCATTGGGCCCCTCCCCCTATGGCCCCTTTCCACCTGTCAAGCAAGTCCTGGCCCAAATCTGCCCCCTCTCCAAGAACACGTTTTCAAGACTAGAGTGTAGTCCACTTACAAGAACACTTCTCTGCATATGGAGTGTCTTCCCTTTCCTCTTGAGTCATCTCAGATCCTTTAGCCCGAGCCTGGATCAGGGGGACGGAGCCCACCCCCAAAGCCTCTCAGGCAGGTCTGTGCCCTGGCGGCATTTTTTGCAAACCAGCTGCTGCTCAGGAAAGACATTCTGCACGTGCCCAAAGGCACTGTTATTGGCTCTCCTTGTCCAGAGCTCCATTCTAGTATCTAAAACAGACATTTTATAAGGTTGCCAGCTCTGGGCTGGGAAATACCTGGAGATTTTGGGGGTGGGGGGGCAGAGCCTGGGAAGGCTGGGGTCTGGGGAAGAGAGGGACCTCCACAGGGTACAGTGCCAGAGTCCACCCTCCAAAGCAGCTGTTTCCTGCAGAGGAACTGATCTCTGTCATCTGGAGACTAGCTTCAAGGGGGGAGCCACGTTGATCTAAAGCAACAGAACAAAGTTTTGAGTCCAGTGGCTCCTTTAAGACCAACAGAGTTTAATTCTGGGTATTATAAGCTTCCACGTGCGTGCATGCACACAAAAACTTATACCCAGAATTAAACTCCGGTCGCGATCACACGCACAATTCGCCCTGACATAGGCATGAATGCCGGGAGGATTAAAGGAGTGCGATCAGACACCAACATCTGGGAAGTGCCCTGCAACTGTCAGCAACCCATTTTGCTCCACCACACAAGCGGATTTAAAACACACCTGGGAAAGTCCTGTAGCAAACGGGTCGCGATGGGCCACAGATGGACTTTCCTGCTTCTGATCACCCCAGTGCGCTCCCATGGCATTGGGATCGTCTGATCAGGCCATCCCGACTCTGTGCCGGGGTTTTTTTTACCCCGTTGCAGTATGCACATCAGCGCACACTGCCGCACTTTCCATAGGGAGGCCTTGGAGGAGGTGCACTTCGATTCCTCATGTAAGTGCACTGGGAACAAACGGTAACCCCCCCCCCGACTCACTTGCAGTTGCGTCTGATCACGCAGTGGCGGGCTGTGCCTGCATCAACAAAAGTCTGTGCAATCGCACAACTGTGGGTCATCTTACGCTGGAGGAAATAGCCTCGCTCCCCCCTGCTTTACCTTGCGCGTGTGACCACCACCTCAGTTGGTCTTAAAAGGTGCCACTGGACTCAGGCTTTCTTCTGGAGATTAGCTGTAACTCTGGGAGGCGGAATCATAAGAGTTGGAAGGGACCTCCAGGCCCCACCTAGAGGTTGGTAACCCTAAGCAGTGGAGCTGAAGCCTTCTGAGCCCTGGCTTAAATCACCGCTTGGCCACGTGGTCTCCAAAGAGCAATGTGCATGCAGTTTCCCACATGAGATTTTTTTGGGTCCAGCCACAGGGTGTCACTGCATGCCTGGGGATTCCTGGAAGACGTGGGCCAGCCCTCTTTCTCTCCCGCAGGCCCAGCTTTCTTGGCAGACGGCTTTCCACCTCTCACTTTCCTCTGCTTGTCTTAAAACTCTGTGTAGGAATGCCTCACGTGTCCCTCCCCCGGCACAGTAGTGATTTGCAGGGCAAAACGGACCACGTGCCCGGCCTTTTCAAAGCAGAGACAGGTGGCACGGCTCCCACGGCAGGACTTGCCTCGATTGGTGGAGAAGTCCATCTGGTTTTGCAAGGGACATCACACTAAAAACACGGGAGAAAAATGACAGCTGCTTCTGGATCCAGGCTGGGGAAATGGGAGGATTCCAGGCAACTCCCAAAAGGCCTGCCCCCCACTCGAGGATTGGAAAACTCCACAAATCAGCCTTAGGGCAAAACCAGTGACTATTCCGTGAATCTGTGTAGTTGCAGAAATCAAGGGCAGCTGGGGAAGAGGGCAGCCCCAGCACACAGCGGAGGAGTGACCCCCTGGGCCAGGGGCAGGAACAGGAAGGGAAGGGTGGGATGGGCCAAACCGGGGAACACACTGGAGGAAAGGAGCGGAGGGAGAAATGTAGCCCCCCTCCATGGGGCCAGCGCAAAGAGACTTGGCATCTTAGAAGGACTTTGACACCCATGCCAGTCCCAATGGGCCCAGGGCAGTGGCATAAGGTGATGCCATGCCTCCCGACAGGAAAATAGAGCAGAGCTGTGCATGACTGATGCCATATTTCGTATTTGTGATGACATCTTGTTATATCATCGACACTGCGTGTTATTGTGCTTTGGCGTCTTATTATACAGCTCTGCTCCATTTTGCTATTGTATTTCCTGTGTAATCCAGTTGCATGCCTCCCAATGGGCAGATGGGGAGGCAAAAATGGCCCTGGAAAAGGATCCCCCTCTGCTCCCCATGACACGCCCTTGCCAAAGGAAAGGAGGAGGGTTTAGGGTAAGCCCAGGTGCCGTGTGTGTCCCTCAACGGACTCCAAAGTCACAGGAAAGCAGGGGAGCAAGGAGACTGCTTTGGGTGCCCCTCCCCCCCCGGCCGTTGCTCCAGGGTGCCTAAAGACCGTGCCTCTAGGAAGGTTCCACAGTGCAGAGCTAGACCCAGTCCCCCACTCCATGCCAGTGTTTACGTGGGATGCTCAAGAGGGGCAGGCAGACAGGTGTAGTGGAGCAATGGTGTCCCTAGAACACAAGCAACTTCTTGGGCAGCACAAGAGGGCTGCCAGGGCACCACGAGGGCTCAGCGCTCTGCCAGCCACCTGCAGCATCCCTGCTGCTGCACTTCCAGCCAGGTCTGTAGCTGCAGCAGGGTTTTGGGGGGCTCTGCCCCCTTTCTTAAGGTCACAGCCCCACAAGAATTTCTCCTGTAAATGCTTCTTTCAATCATTTTTAAACGTTTTTTAAAGGCATGCACGCCTTTAAGCAGAGCAGGGTGCTGTAGTTGCCTAATTCCTGCACTGAGCAAGGGGGTTGGAGTAGGTGACCTCTAGGATCCCTTCTAACTCTGTGTAAAAAACCTAGCCTCCTTTAAGAGTTTTTTCTGCCTAAGTGTTAGCTTTCTTGACTATAAAGTCATCACCACCCACCTGCTGGCTTGTTCTCAGAATTTTTGCTTAGGCTGGCAGAAGTGATTAACTTGCAGCAGCTGAGAACAGTCATCTAAAGTGGTTGACAGCTTGCAATTTAGAGATCTATCCTAGTCATAGCTGTCTATAGGCTAAATGGCTTTTCTTTCTGCACTGAGAAGTTTGGCCCCACCAGAAAAAAATTTGCCCTGCAAGCAATGCTCCCTCTAAGCTGTGGAGTCCGATGAGCAAAAATTCTATTTGGTGAGCTACTGGCATTAAAGTTGTGAGCAAGTGATTTGGCTACTGCATAAATTAGTTTGCTCTGGAGCCCTCCTTCCTGAGCTAAGACAAAAATATGTGAGCCGGAGGCTAAAAAACTGTGAGCTAGCTCACACTAACTCAGCTTAGAGGGAACACTGCCCGCAAGCCACAAAATTCTGGTCACAGGCCTGCTTCCAGCCAGGTCCAAGCCATGCCCTGCGGCACTGCCCAGCCCAGGAAGTGAGCGCCAGCCCTTGGCGAGGGTGACAAAATACCCAGAACTGTCTGTAGTCGAGATGGAGCTGCAGCCCCGCCCTCCAGAAGCAGGAGTCACGAACAACAGAGGCCTTTCGAGCAGAGTTGTTCTCTGTCCTGCCAGCCATGAGATGCTTTAAACATTCCGGCGCGGGGCAAAAATACTAAATATTACTTGGTTTGGTTTCCATCCCGCCCCTCCAAAGAGACTGCGGTGTAGTTTTGTGAGGCCACTGAGATGATATGCCACACACTGGAGCTAGGGGGGAACAGGGTGGGGCGGGAGGAAATGCTTTGGAGAAATAACGACAGAAACCCAAACTGCTCAGTTCCTCCTTTGAGCAAAGATCCCGGCAAAAATCAGGGAATCGGCTGGGGCACCCTGCTGCAGCATACCGTAACCATAAAATTCATTAAGGAGGGCTTGAGAATACCTTTAAAAAGAAAAAAGCAAACATCAAAAAAAAAATTAAATTAAAAGCATGGAATTCTGGATTTACAGTTTTTTTTTAAAAAAAACCACCCAAAGGACTGGGACTCGAATCCGTGCCCAGGTCTACAGAACTGGAGGGGCTGGGAGCTGAAAGGCCGGACAGTTTTTCCATGCAGGAAGAAGCTGTTTACTACATGCTGGCTGGAAAGAAGGAACATCAGCCACGGACTGCGGAGGGAGGGGAGCCAAGCGGGTGGGCCCATTTTTCAGAGGAAGGGGTCATTAACCCCATCCTCTCCCCCATTGTGTCTGGACGAGGAATCTGACCTCCAGCTTCCCCTTCCCCGCAAAGGACTCTTCTCCCTAATGAGTTTGAGCTCAGCCAGTTTCCCTTCCAGCTTCCTGCCCTGGGTGGGGACGGACACTCCCCTCCCTTCCTTCTCTCTACCCCACAGTTGTGCAGATAGCCCAGGAATCCCGACTCGAGGGGTCTCATCAACTTCTTCCCATCCAGGGACTGCCCTTGGGAAGCCCACAAATGAGGGCACCTCCCCTCCCCAGCTGCTTAACCTGACACCAGCTATTTCAAGGTACACTGCCTCTGACCACGGAGGCTCCACTTAGCTACTGGTTAACAACAATCAACAGCCTTCTCTTCTCCACAGATCTGTCTAGTACTTTTTAAAAACCATCTAAACTGGGTAAGAGTAAAGGTTTCCCTTACTCGAAAGCCAGTCGAATCTGAATCTAGGGGGTGGTGCTCATCTCGATTTCCAAGCCGAAGAGCCAGCGCTCTCCGAAGAAAAGTCTTCGGAGAGCGCTGGTCATGTGGCCGTGGTCATGTGGCCGGCATGACTAGATGCCGAGGTGCACGGAACGCTGTTACCTTCCCACCGAAGTGGTACCTTTATCTCCTTGCAATTTCTTGCTTTCCAGCTGCTAGGCTGGCAGGAGCTGGGGCCAGAGACGGGAGCTCACTCTGTCGCGCGGCACTCAGGTCTCGAACTGCCGACCGTCCGGTCAGCAGTTCAGCGTCTCAACCACTGAGCCACTGCGGCCCCTTGGCTAAACTGGGTAGTCCCTTTTAAAAACCATCTAAACTCCAGCAGCAATGGACTAGCCATGCCATCTCCATGTGAACCCCCCCCCACCAAAGATCAGACACCGTGCCTATGCAGTGATTTGAAATTCTGCACCAATCCCCTAAACACACATCCCTAGATTATTCTGTGCAACCCCAACATGCGCCCCCAGACCGCCCCCCCCAAACCCTGTCCAGTCCTCCTGCACCAACGTGAGTTTCTACCACTCACAATGGGGTCTGCGCATGCGGCTAAAAACCGTCTCTAGTGCTGAATGGCAGTCCCTCAGGGTGGAAGGAAAGGTAGGGCCGGAAAATGGTCGTTGTCATGTGGACGAGCTGCTTGGCTTCAGGTGCAGAGATGGCCTGGCTGCCAAATTCTGTTCCCACACAGCACCAACTGTGCCCCAGCCACAGGTTGTACCTGGGTGGACGGACCCCCTTTCTCACTGGTACACTGAGAGCTACTGAGGCAGAGTCCTACCCTGGGCCACCTGCTTTCTATGCCTCCGATTAGGTAGCCCCTTTCTCTTCTTTGATGTAGTGGTGAAGTGGGCGGACTCTGATCTGGGAGAACCGGGTTTGATTCCCCACTCTTCTACTTGCGCCTGCTAGATGACCTTGGGCAAGCCATAGTTCTGTCAGAGCTGTTCATGAAAAAGAGCAGTTTCAGTCAGAGCTCTCTCAGCCCCATCTACCTCCCAGGGTGTCTGTTGTGGGGAGGGGAAGGGAAAGGAGTGTGTAAGCCGCTCTGAGACTCCGAGTGAAGGGCAGGGTATAAATCCAATCTCTTCTTCTTCTTGTGGACTGCAAAGAGCAGACTTGCAGGTAACTGCACAAGATCACAGCCGAAATCATCTGAGCCTATTTGCTTGGGGGGGGGGGGGTCCCATTTTTTGCTCCAGACACAGGGCAACTGGGGCAGGGGTGAGAATGGCTGGAGGGGGTGGGTCCTTTTGCCTTTACTTGGCTGAGATGGCCCAGGAGTCTCACCCCCGCCCCGCCCCACTGGCCCCGCCCAGCCCAGGGCTGCTAGTCCAGTCCACTTTGCTTCTCCTTCAGGGAGCGCAAGACTGACCCGGGGGCGTGGGGGGTGGGGCTTCCTGCCACCCTGTCTCTTTCAGCCCACACACTGATCCCCACCCTCTTTGTGTCCAGCTCAAATCTCTCCTGTCCATTTTTTTAAAAAGACCACCTTTTATTAAACAAACAAAAAGAATAATTACATTTTTAAATTAGCGATTTGTAGAGGAGGGGCCGGCCGTTCAGGTGTTCCTCCCTTCTGAGACTCCCCCCCCCCCCAGACAGGAGGCAAAAAGGGGAGCGGCAGGTCAATTATTAGGGCAGGGGGACATGCAGAAATCTCCATCAAATCCCCCTCCCCCATTCAGTTTTAGATACGGAGCAAAGAGTCTCAGGAAGAGGAACAAGTTTTCCAGGCGCTGGACCCCAAAGGCACCTACTGGAGGAGACTGTCTTCCACCCCAGATCAATCCTGTCTGGGTCCAACCGGCATTCCTTCTAAGAAGCAAAAAAGATTTACAGTCCCAGGAAGAAAGCGGATCCCCTCTGGGACCGGGTGGAGGAACCCTGACACTTATGCGCCTGCTCAGGCGAGGAAGGCCATGACGGCCATTTCAGCATCAAAATCTCCCTCCCACCGCCCAGCAGATCTTCCCCCTTCCTCCTGCTCCCCCCCCCACCTCAAGCCTTTCCCCTTGATTTTGGTTTACAAGATACAATTTTTTAATAAAAATCAACATCACCACCTTCAATATGAAGGTTTTAAAAACGGATACAAAAGAAGCAGTGCTTGATTATGCTCTCGCAGGCTGGCACTTGTGACATCATCCGCCAGCGCCCCAGCTGGGCCCAGAGCCATGGGCAAGCCCTTCTCCAGCTTCAACCTCTCCGTGGTAGCCTCCCTGAATGCCACTGCCACCACAGGGGCCTGCGTCTCCACCATACGGATATCACAGTCTAGTGAGCGTGTTCTTGGGATTCTCCAAGCTCCTCTTGGTCTCCAACTGTGATGACCAACACTAGATCCCCCAGAATCCCCCAGAATCCAAAGTATCGCTCTTGTTCTCCTGTGACGTCATCACAGCGACATCGTTGGACAGTGCAGAGTTTTCTGATTGTCAAATGGTTACATCACTCCATCTCAGGGATGAGTTTCCTCAGGCAAGTCTCTCGTTTCCGCATCACGGTGCGGAGGGTGACCGCGTCACTCCTGCCCTTGATGATGTCATCACGCAGCTCAGCGCAGATACCACGTCACGGAAAGTCCCACTTCCATCCAGGCAACACTGCCAAGGGCCACGACCCGCCATTCTTTGGCTTTCAGACCACGGAGGGGTCTTTGTGTGTGTGTCACTGCATTCCACACTTCCCCCCACAATTCCTTTCTCAGGCTGACCAAGGAGCCGATTTGGTTTCAAGTAAGAGACTCCCCATTTGGGGAAGTCTGCAGATCACGGGCCGTGGTGCTCCCGTGACCCACAAAGGAGGGAAGACAGGTCCTGAAGGCCTCTGGTGATTTACCCCAAACGAATCCTCCAGGCAGGGAACCCGGAGGGCAAGGCAAGAGGGAGTTAAAAGTCATTTTAAAACGGAGCCGCAAGTCAAGAACCTCCATTTTGGAAATCTCACAGCTAGATAGAGCAGCCACCCTGAAAAAAAATTGTCTGCCCTTAAAAACAGCAAAAGAATTTCACCCCTCATGCACATTTCAGTGCAGGCATCATCTCCGGAGACGATCCTTGAAGCAGCCATCCTGGCAAGTCCACAGATGGGGCCACAGCCCCTGAAGACGAGAGAAGGGCACCCATTTTTCACACAAGTGCATTCTGGGAAACTGGGTAAATGTGAGGGCACCTTCGGAATTCCCACCTAACTCATCTGAAGAGTCAGAGCATGGGAAAATTCTGCCAAGGCACTGAGGGATGGGCGGTTCATGGGCCGCAAAGGGAGACTCAGCCGGAGGGCCAGAGGCGGGAGAGACAGAGGGAGCCAGCCGCCACCTCTGCCAACGCGGCAGAACTGAGGGGCAGCCAGCAGCATCTGTGGATCTCACCCAGAAGCGGCCATTTCATTAAACTGACTGGGGGAGGAAAAAGGTGTCCTCCATCTTCACTGCCCCAGAGCACAAGTCTTTTTAAAAAGGGGGGAAAGGAGAATCTGTTGGGGAGGCAGACGCTAATTCCCCAATGACGATCCTGTTCCAGAGAAGAAAAGAAAACCAGGAACAGGAGTGGGGTCTGAGGTAACGAGCTCCCCAAATCACAGGACCCCCCTCCCATGCCCTCGCTTCCCCACCAGAATCCTATGTGTTGGAGGGGCTCAGAGAGGCTGACCAGCCTCAAGGCACAACCCGGGTCAGTAATGTCCCGCTTTGGTCCCAACGGATGGACCGGGCTTGCTCTGGACACGCATGTTCTGGATGCTGGACAAAATCTTCTTCTGGTGGCCAGCCAGCGTCACCCCGACTCGGAGCAGATCTCTGGGGAGGAGAAGCCGGGACAGAGCGGAAGTCAGTGGCGGCGGCAGCAACAGCTCCCCTCCCCGCTCAACCCCCCGGCCTCCCCACCAGCCCCCACAGCTCCCCAGGACGTCGTCCACGCATGCTCACTCACTCGGTCGAGAGCTGGCTGACCAGTTCGAAGGAGCTGAAGCCGGCCGTCGCAAAGTTCTCTTCATAGCGGCCCATTTTGATGGCCCGGAGCCATTCGCCCACTGAGCCAAAGGAGGAGTAGTGCGGCAGGCGCTGGTCCAGAAGCGGGTGGGATGGCCTGAGGGCCAAGAGAGAGAGACGGAGAGCACATGCAAAGGAGTCAGAGATGGTAGCAAGGAGTCTAGAGTACCTGGGGGTGGGGCCACAGGACTGGCTCATGTAGGAGCAAGGGGGCTTCGCATCCACCCAAGACAAGAGAGACCCCGGATCCAGTGGGGGCGAGAGTCAGGAAGGGTCTCTGAGGCAGGCCGAGAGTCCAAGCGGAGACACAGCCACCCTGACTCCAGGAAGCTTCGGTCTGGGAGCCAGAAGTCCTCAGAGATTAGCATGGGCCAAGGGAGCACCGAAAAGGAGGGAAAGGCCCAACGGAGGGGCTCTGGACACAAGAAGCTGCTGGTGGATACGGAGCTTCAGCTTTCTCCTCCATGCTGTTTTTGCACCCCAAAATTGCTGGAGAGGGCCATATCTGCCCCATGAGGGGGCTGCACATGTGCTGAATGTGACCTCCCCAAGCCTGTTTTTGGCCAGAAAAGCAATGCGGGGGGAGGGAGCTGAAGCCATTTCCCCACTAGTGTCATGGTCCCAATTCAAATCAGGCCCCGGTGGTAACTGGCAGCTGTCCTCCCCACAGTGATCATATGTTACATGTAATGTCTTGTTTGGTGTCATGGTTAGGAGCACGGACCCTAATCTGGGAGAACCGGGTTTGATTCTCCACTCCTCCACTTCACTTGCACCTGCTGGATGACCTTGGGCAAGCCATAGCTCTGTACCAGCTGTTCTCTCAAGGACAGCTCGGGAAAGAGCTCTCTCAGCCCCACCTGCCTCCCAGGGTGTCTGTTGTGGGGAGGGGAAGAAGAAGAAGAAGAAGAAGAAGAAGAGAAGAGATTGGATTTATACCCCGCCTTTCACTCACTTGGACTCTCAGAGCAGCTTACACACTCCTTTCCCTTCCCTTCCCCTCCCCACAAAAGACACCCTGTGAGGTAGGTGGGGCTGAGAGAGCCCTTTCCCAAGCTGTCCCTGAGAGAACAGCCAGGTGCAAGTGGAGGAGTGGGGAATCAAACCCGGTTCTCCCAGATTAGAGTCTGCGCACTTAACCACTACACCAAACGAAGGGAAAGGAGTTCGTCAGCCGCTCTGAGACTCCTTCGGGTAGTGAAGGGCGGGGTCTAGATCCAGTCTCTTCTTCTTTTTTGCTTGGGCCAAAGAGAAACCTCCTTCAGCTACAAGGCCTTTCTGGCACAGTCCCCATTTCACCTCCGAAGGCGCCATGTGGCTCAACTATCAGAAGCCCGGGAAACCCCCCGGAACCGTGCAGTGGAGGTGGTCCTGCTACCGTTGCTTAGGCCAGCTCAACAGGCGGCTTTGGGAGGCTGGGTCTGACCCCGGGGTGTGTGTGTGTGTGTGTGTGTGTGTGTGTGTGTGTGTGCGCACCGTGCCCTGACTCACCCTCCGTTGCCCCGCGAGATGATCTTGAGGCTGGCCGGGTTCCGGATCAGCTTGTCCAAGGAGTTGACGATCTGGGCGAAGCGGGGCCGGGAATTTCGGTCCTTCTGCCAGCAGTCCAGCATCAGCTGGTGCAGCGAGGTGGGGCAGTCAGTGGGGGGAGGCAGCCGATAGTCCTGCTCAATGGCATTGATCACCTGCGGCCGGGGGGGGGGGGGGAAGGTTCAGCGGCTGGTGGGGGAGGCAGAAGGAAACTCCCCTCCCCTTTCCCTGCCTGGGGCGTGGCCCTCTCCGAAGATGGACAGGGGAAAGTGGGGAACAAGAACCTGATCTGGGGGTGGGTACGTCCCCCAGGACTGCTTCCGGAAAGAAAGACAAGAGGAGTCCCCTGCCGAGTGGCGTAGGCCACCATGGGGCACGGGGGTGGGGGGGGAGAGTCTTGTGGGTGGGTGAGAAAAACAGACAGAGTTCCCCCTCAGATAGATTTTGGTGGGCCACCCACAGTGGAGGACCCCGTTAAAGGATCTGCAGGCATCACTCACATCCTGATTGGACATGTCCCAGTACGGCCGCTCTCCAAACGACATCACCTCCCACATCACGATGCCGTAGCTCCAGACGTCGCTGGCTGAGGTGAACTTGCGGAAGGCGATGGCTTCGGGGGCTGTCCATCGGATCGGGATCTTCCCACCCTGAGGGAGAGATCGGGGGGGGGGGGAGGGGGTAAATCGGTCAGGGAGGCAGCCAGACTACAACACCAGGCCCTCCTTGCCTCCTGCCCTGAGACAACAGAGAAGTCCTTGTTTCTGCCTGACGTTATTTCATTTATTTATATCCTGCCTTTCTCCCCCAATGGAGACCCAAAACAGCTCCCATTGTTCTCCTCTCCTCCTATTTAACCTCACAATGACCCTGTGAAGTAGGCTAGGGCAAGAGTGTGTGACCTCTCCTCCTATTTAACCTCACAATGACCCTGTGAGGTAGGCTAGGGCAAGAGTGTGTGACCGGCCCAAGGCCCAAGTGAGTTTCCATGGCAGAGAGTGGAATCGAACCTGGGGTTCCCAGATCCTAGTCCAGCCTACTACACCACACTGGGCTGATCCACACTAACTCATTCAGGGTGATATATCCAGCCTCCTCTCTCCACAGAGCTGGGAGTCCTGCTCCAGGTTCCTTCCAATATAATGCCCGCCTCCGTGGTCACCTGAATTGTGGCTTATGCCCGAATCCCCATCTTCCAGTCCCCGAGTCCCAATTTAATCATGAGAGCCATCCTCCACCCAGAGAACCCGGTGGTCCTCTCTTTGAACTCTCCACCCTCAGGCCAACTGCTCCGTCTTTTGATTGCCTAAACCGTGGGTCCCCCCCTTTTTGAGCCCATGGGCACCCCTGGAATTCTGACATGGCACGGTGGGCCCAGACACAGAACGGCTGCTACAGCTTACTTCCAGTCACACAGTGAAGACCCTTCTGTGGTGCTGGCAGCCGCCGCCAAGGCAATGGTTTTTAAAAAACAAAAAGTCTGCACAGCCAGCCAGACCTCCAGTGGCCAATCAGGAGCTTTGCTGGGCAACCCCCCCCCCCCCGGCCGCACCTGCTTCCTAAAATTACCTCCTGGGCACCAGGTACGGGGCTGGCAGGTGGCACAGGCCTCAACTCACTGCTGAGCCGGGCCCTTCAAAAGCTGGCAGAGCCCCCGGCCTGTCGGGAGGGGAGCGAACGGGAGGCCGAGGTTTCCACCACGGGGGAGGCAGCGGGGTCTGCCTACCAGGGTGCTGGTGTAGGTGGGGTCCGAGGAGTTCTCTTCCAGGAAGCGGGAGAGGCCGAAGTCCGACACTTTGCAGACCAGGTTGCTGTTGACCAGGATGTTCCGGGCGGCCAAGTCCCGGTGCACGTAGCTCATGTCGGAGAGGTACCGCATCCCCGAGGCGATCCCCCGCAACATTCCCACCAGCTGGATGGGCGTGAACTGGCCATCGTTGGACTGCGGGCGGGTGAGAGAGAAGCCGGTCAGGCAAGGCTCAAAGGAACAGGGAGCTGGCCCAGTTGGTGGCAAAGGGGCTCTGAAAGAGTTGGCTGGTCATTCTGAAGCAGCTGGTCATCATGCCCCTCCCTCCCTCCCTCCCAAAGCACAAGCCTCCTACAAGCGAATGCATTCCGTGCGGAAGAGAGCGCTCCACCCTGGTAGAGAAAGATGGGATGGGGGGCAGAGGGGGGATTTCAATCCCCAGCACCTCCAGGATCAGGTCACAGGTCATGTGAGAGACCTCCGCCTGGGACTCTGGGGAACCGCTGCCAGTCCGAGTAGACTAGACAGACCTCGGTATAGGGCGGCTCCACGCGTGCCCATGTCTGATGCAACGACGTGCACGGGAATTCCTCAGGATGGGGAAATGGAAGGGGAACCAAAGGGAACATGACAAGGGGGAGGGGAAGGGGCTGCGGAACAGGGTTTTCCCCATGACCTGAGTGCAGCTTTCACAGCTTCCTGGACGTTTCCGCGGCCCACAGAGGTTAAGCGGCCCGCTCGCTCAGACCCGCCTCTGCCACCAGGGGAGTCCCCTACCCGGAGGAAAGAGTCCAAGGCCCCGTTCTCCATGAACTCCGTGATGATCATGACGGGGACGCTGTTGGTGATGACGCCGTCCAGGCGGATGATGTTGGGGTGATCGAACTGGCCCATGATGCTGGCCTCGCTGAGGAACTCCCGGCGCTGCTTCTCTGTGTACCCCCCTTTGAGCGTCTTGATGGCCACATAGATCTCTTTCTTCCCCGGCACTTTCAGGAGGCCGCGGCAGACCTCTCCAAACTCCCCTGCAAGAGACCCCGCCCCAGGGACAGGAGAAGGAGCCAGGTGGGTATCACAAGGAACCAAGCGGCACCTCAGAGACCGAGCGGCTCACACACCTCCCAAAATCTTGTTGGTCCCAAAGGAGCCAGTGGACTCCTGTTCTACGGCAGACGAACTCAGCTCCCCTCTGAAATGAAGAGCGAAGGCATTTGAGGCTGGCTCGCATTCGCCAGCCCTGCAGTGCACCCGGGGCTCTTAAAACAGGCTTGAGGCACAGCCAAGCTCCAGCGCAGGATCCCTGTCTCTGAGGGAATCAATCGTCTCTGCTGAGAGCTTAATGACTTTTAACTGACAAAACCTTCTTCCAAAGAGCTCTGGGAACCGCGGCTCTGGGGCAAGCAACTTCCGAGAAACTCAGCCCCAGGAGGGAAGAGCTCCCCGGAATCCGTCAGGACAGCTAAACCAGTTTGGAGATTTGCTGATAAGTCTCTGGCTTGGATTCTGCCCCACAGGGATGGGACAGCTCTTCCCAAGGGAAGAATCCTCCCTGTGCCAAATGAGATACCCGTTCCTCTCATTTCGAAGGGGAATGGACTGGCAACTTCACTTCTCCCTATGGCAGTTGTTTCCTGTGCTGTCCACAGAAAGCCACTGAAAATGGCTTGCAAGGAATTATGGGGACCCAGAACCAATGCTCCCTCTAAGCTGTGGAGTCTTGTGAGCAAAAATTCTACTTTGTGAGCTACTGGCATTAAAGTTGTGAGCGAACGATTTGGCTACTGCATAAAGGAAGCCATCCTTCCCGAGCTAAGACGAAAATGTGTGAGCTGAAGGCTAAAAAACTGCGAGCTAGCTCACACCAGCTCAGCTTAGACGGAACACTGCACCACAAGAGGTGAGTTCAGCAAGAGGCGCACATGATGTGACTCTCCAGAGAAAAAGGACAGGAAAAGGCGAACAGGCCGAGACACACGCACCCACACGCACCCACTCCTGAATTCCAGGTTTTGAATATTTAAACTCTGCTCTCTCCATGGGATGGGATTCTGCAGTGACTCTAAACGCTTTCTGCAGAGCCATTTGTACAAACAGAACCCAGATCCCACTCTAGGCAACAACCGGAACTTTGCCTTGTCTACGTCAGCTGTTGACATGCGGTGCCAGGAACGAGTCCTCCTGGAGGCTTCCCCACTGGGCCTGCTGAACCAGCTGCCTACCAAATGCACGAGTGAGGACTGGGTTCAATTCAAGGTACTGGCCTTCACAAATAAAAGCCCTTCATGGCTTGGGACCCTTGTATCTGTGAGACCGCCTCTCCCCTATGCTCCGCCACAGCAGCTGCGCTCATCTCAGTTGGGCCTCCTGCAGGTGCTACTCTGCCAGTGGGCAAAACCAACCACTGCCAACCTGCATGCCCTTCTCGGTGGTGGCCCCACCCTGGGAACAGCCTGCCTGAGGAGGTCAGGAAGGCTCCCAGGCGTCTGTCACTCCACAAACGACACGAAACACAACAGTTCAAGAGCGCATTTTAATAAAGGAATGAATTATAACCAAATTGTTCAGGAAGAGAGAGAGAGAAAGAGAGAGAGAGAGAGATTGGATTTATACGCCGCCCTTCACTCGTAGTCTCAGAGCGGCTTCCAAACTCCTTTCTCTTCCCCTCCCCACAACAGATGCTCTGTGAGGTAGGTGGGGCTGAGAGAGCTCTCTCAAGAACTGCCCTTGAGAGAGCAGCTCTGAAAGAACTTGTAACTGACCCAAGGTCACACCAACAGCTGCATGTGGAGGAGTGAGGAATCAAACCCGGTTCTCCCAGATTAGAGTCTGTGCACTTAACCACTACACCAAACTGACATTTCAGTAGGGGGTACAGGACTGCAGACTGTAATACCTATATGTAAGATCTGTTTCTGTATTTATTATGCATATTTTATTAATTAGATTTCTAGGCTGCCCTCCCCCGCGGGCAGGGTTCAGGACAGCTTACAACAGGGATATGCCATAAATATAGAAGGTTTTTTTAAAAAATTGAACCAACAAGAAAAATTATAGTCCTGAATAAAAAAAAAAATTAGCAATTCCAAGATGGCTGCTATGGCAAATTGCAGACCTCCCAGAAGAGACTTGTAAAAGATGGGAGGGGGAAACATGGGGGGGGGGGGGGTCAAGAGGGGTAGTGGGATGCCAGATCACAGAAGTGCGCCATCGCTGTCCGACTCCTCAACCGAACGCCTGGCGGAACATCACTGCCTTACAAGCCCTGTGGAAAGGTAACAAATCCTGCAGGGCTTGGAAGTTCTCTGGCAGAGAGTTCCCCCCCAGGTAGGGGCCAGGGCAGAAAAGGCCCTGGTTGAGGACAGATGGGTCTTTCTCAGCCTGGGGACCACCTTCCTGAGCGTAATGCTCTTCTCGGGGCATATTGAGAGAAGTGGTCCCAAAGGTATGAGGGTATGTATGTTTTGATCCTGGGGTAAGAATGGACTGTAAACTAAATATGAGTGGTCGGTGTGATGCGGTGGCAAAAAAGGCATATTCAGTCTTGGGTTGTATTAAAAGAGCCATAGCATCGAAATCGCAGGAGGTCGTAGAGCCCCTCTGTGTGTTGCCTTGGTCCGGCCACACCTGGAGTACTGTATGCAGTTCTGGAGGCCTCACTCCAAAAAAGGATGTGGACTAAATCGAGAGGGTGCAGAGGAGAGCGAGAAGGATGATCGGGGGTCTGGAGATTGAGCCCTACGAGGAAAGGCTGAGGGCCTTGGGAATGAGGAAGAGGAGATTGAGGGGGGACCTGATTGCTCTCTTGAAATACTTGAAAGGCTGTCATTTGGAAGAGGGCAGGGAGCTGTTCCAGTGGGCAGTAGAGGAGAGGGCCCGAAGCAACGGGTTTAAATTACATGCAGAAAGGGATTGGCTGGCTATTAGGGAAAACTATTTCACGGTCAGGGTGGTTCAAAGGTGGAACTCCCCTTCACTGGCCGCTTTCAAGCAGAGGCTGGACGAGTATTGGTCAGAGACACTCTAGGCTGGTCCTGCATTGGGCGGGGAGTTGGACTAGATGGTCTGTATGGCCCCTTCCAACTCTATGATTCTACAGTCTCTCTGCATTATATTTCTCCTTATGCGATACCATTTCTTGCTCTGTTTAACATGTCACATTCCACACTTATGCCTCATTTCATATTTCTGCAATCCTAGTCTTATTACATTGCTTATTAGATGTCTCCTCGTCCTATTGATTGTGGTGACTTCCATCACGTGACCTGCCCTGAGTCTCAGTGAGGAAGGCAGGCAATCAATAACATCTACAAACGAACAAGTCAACGCCCCTCCCCAATTTCTCATAAGTTGCAACAGCATTTGGTGCAGACAGGCTGGCCAGGATCCGCTCTTACCTGCACCGATGACCTCCTCAATTTTGACATACGAGACATCGATTTCTTTGGCGAATTCACGCACGGCTTCATTGGGGTCCTCATAGGTGAAAGGGTCAATGTAGACTTTGGTGCCTACAGAGGGGAAGAGTGGAGACACCATCAAAGACGGGAGAAGAAGAGGGATCATTCTAGCCCATCCGCTGCCCTGAGGGACCCTCCGGCCACATCAACAAGGACTGCCCCCTTGCTGCCCCCACGTATTTCCCTTACTAGCACCCCACATTCCCCGAAGGCGCTTACATCACCGTCTCATCCAACCCCACACGCTCACCGTGGCCAATCAGGTACTGCCCAGGCTTATCTGAGTATTCAGGCTCTCGTGACGCAGAAGAACTTTGGCGCCTGCAAAAAAGGAAGGAAGAGGATGACACCAAAACGGGTGGGCCTCTTTCTAGCTCCTTCCACTTGCCCTCGGTAGCCATGCCCATGCTTTGGCCACACCCACACAGATTCCCAACCTCCTTAGCCCCTCCCCTCCTCCCGCGGCCGCCTTTCTATCCTCACTGCGGTCTTCCTTACACACTTCCCTCCTCTCCTCTGCTCCTCTCTTGCTGCTGTGGTTTACACCCACCCGGGAGGTCCCCTGCCCTTGCAGCTCCTCCCATTCTTCCCACCTCCGGCCCGGAGCTCAGCCACCCCCACGGGCTAAACTTCTCCTCGACCCTCCCTCCGCTCAGGAGGCAGCCTCTCACCGGAGGCAGACGACGGCCACGATGACCACCGCGAGGACCAGGAGGACCCCCAAGGCCACGGTGCCGACAATGAGGGCCAGCTGTTCCATGGGGCTTTCCGACTCTGCAGGGGGTGGGAGAGAAAGCACACAGGATGACGGGTGGGGACCCTGGTGAGGACTGACGCCAAGGGCCAGAAATGGGGGAGGAAACAGAAAACTGGGGCCAGGGAAACCAACCATTCCCTGCCTTTCCCCCCACCAGAGAACTGTCTTCCAAATGAAGAGAGTTTCACAGGGCAGCCATCTTGGCCTGCAGGACGGTCAGATTCGCATCGAGGGGAACCTCAGAGAAGAGCTGGATTTTCCGGGTTTCCGCTGTTGAGAGTCAAAGCTCCCTTCGTCCAGCAGGAGGGGAGTGGGCTTTCGAGAGATGTCCAGGATAGAAGGAGAAGAAGAGGAGACTGGGTTTATACCCCGCCCTTCACTACCCGGAGGAGTCTCAGAGCAGCTTACAGTCTCCTTCCCCTTCCCCTCCCCACAACAGGCACCCTGTGAGCAGTGTTCCCTCCAAGCTGAGTTAGTGTGTTTTTTCACAGTTTTTTAGCCTCTGGCACAAACATTTTTGTCTTAGCTCAGGAAGGATGGTTCCAGAAGAGCAAACTAATTTATGCAGCAGCCAAATCGCTCACTCACAGCTTTAATGCCAGTAGCTCACAAAGCAGGATTTTTGCTCATAAGACTCCACAGCTTAGTCGGAGCATTGCCTGTGAGGTAGGTGGGGCTGAGAGAGCTCTGAGAGAACTGCCCTTGAGAGAACAGCTCTGAGAGAACTTATGACTGACCCAAGGTCACACCAGCAGCTGTATGTGGAGAAGGGGGGTTCAAACTCGGTTCTCCCTGATTAGAGTCCGTAGTACTAACCACTACACCAAACTGGCTCTGAGAGTCAAAGATCCCTTTATCAGATTCAAGGAGAACCCCCCTTGTAACTGCCGAAGGGAGGTTTGACTCTCAAAAGTTCATCCCATGAAAATCTAATTGGTTTCTATGGAGCTGCTGGACTCGAATCCACCTCTCTTCCAAATGGCTCTCTTTTACAATTCGGTGAGCAGAGAAGTGTCTGCCCTTCTTGGCATAGTGGTTAAGTGCGCGGACTCTAATCTGGGAGAACTGGGTTTGATTCCTCACTCCTCCACTTGCACCTGCTGGATGACCTTGGGCAAGCCATAGTTCTGTCAGAACTGCTCTTGAAAGAGCAGTCTCTGTCAGAGCTCTCTCAGCCCCACCTACCTCACAGGGTGCTTGTTGTGGGGAGGGGAAGGGAAAGGAGATTGTGAGCCGCTCTGAGACTCCTTCGGGTAGTGAAGGGCCAGGGGTATGAATCCAATCTCTCCTTCTTCTTCTTCTTCTCCAAAATCTTTTCCTCTCCTTTAATCTGCCTGTTCCTGCCCAGGACAGGTCTATTTTGCATATTCCTTTTAAGCTCAAAAGAGATCAACCAGCAGCTAAAAAAACGGGGCCATCAAATCAAGTCAATACAGAGACCATGGACCTTTCTCACAAAACTCCCTTCTCCCTGTCAGCAAGGGGGAAAAAATGGGGTGGTGGCAGGAAGATTACTTTTCCCCTCCTGCATCTTCAAACATTTTTGGTGCATGCATTATTTAGCTAGAAACATTTCTTAAAAAACACTTTTTTTAGAATCCTGTCTCACGTTATCTGTTTATGAGCCTGAAATCTTGCCACACTTGGAAGAAAACTGCTCCTCCCTCCTTACGAATGGCCCAATTTGCCTTGGGGTTGATTGGAGCTTTCACCACTCACAACCAATGGGCCTAAATCAGGGGAAGGCGGCTGGTTTGGCCCAAGTGCCAAGCCAACGGACAAGAAAGGCTGTCTGTGAAGGCCTCGACTGCCAGCAAAACAGGGGGGGGGGGGAGAAGAGAGGGGTGAACTGGATGCAGGCCCAGCCCCCCCCCCCCGACCCTGCTGCAGCACCTGGCCTCAATGCTGGGAACGTGCTAGAATCCAGGAGTACGGGATGGGAAGCAGCCACACCAGAGAACAGCTGCAGCTGTGGCCAAGGCCACGTGTGCAGGGCTTCTGTCACTCCCACCCTCCCTTAGGGCTGGTGAAAAGGGAACATTCTCCACGGCCTGCCCAAAGGACTCCCTACTCACCGGCCCCTTGCGTCTGGAAGGCCCTCTCCGGCCCAAAACCGCCATAGCCGGCCTCCGAGCGGGCACGGACTTGAACGCCATACACGGCCCCCCGGTGCAAGCCAGTCAAAGTCACTTCATTCTCGGAGGTCTTCAGAAACATGGGGCCCCCGACACCCTGAAGGAGGAGGAGGAGAGGAAGGGTGACATCCTGCTTCCATTCGCCGCACCAAGAAAAAAAAGCCAAGGATCACACACACATCCCCACTCCCTTTTCTACAGGGACCCCAAGGAGCCCTTCCACACATCTGCAAAACTGGCCTCGAACGGCAACGGCTCAGCTCAGACCACCACTGCTCGGAATGTCAGCCTTCCTGTGTACACTGGGCGGTCTGTGGG
Organism: Lepidodactylus listeri; assembly: GCA_029233225.1. NCBI lineage: Eukaryota > Metazoa > Chordata > Lepidosauria > Squamata > Gekkonidae > Lepidodactylus > Lepidodactylus listeri. The sequence goes on from JARCFY010000018.1 coordinate 55,421,398, forward strand.
GCACTGGGGGGGTGGGCGGCTGTTCACAGAAGTCCCCCACTGCGCACGGGTAGCTTTGCGCTCTGCCTCTTCTTCTCTGGGTTGAGAGGCTAGCTGCACCAACAGCCACCCCAGGGAGCACATCTGTTGCTGGACTGTGCTGCTCTCGCTTGCTAGCAGGAGACGGACCAGTGGGAATTGCCCAAATGGGTTTCTTCTAGTTCTGAGTTTTCCATTCTTTTAGACTTCTAATAAAGGTAAAGGTTTCCCTTGCTTGACAGCCAGTCGAATCCAACTCTAGGGATGCGGTGCTCATCTCCGTTTCCAAGCTGAAGAGCCAGCGCTGTCCGAATACGTTTCCGTGGTCATGTGGCCAGCATGACTAAATGCCAAGGCGCACAGAATGCTGCTTCCTTCCCACCAAAGTGGTACCTATTTATCTACTTGCAATTTCTTGCTTTCGAACTGCTAGGTTGGCAGGAGCTGGGGCCAGAGACAGGAGCTCACTCCATCACACAGCACTCGGGTCTCAAACTGCTGAGCTACTGACCTTCCGGTCTGCAGCTCAGTGTCTTAACCACTGAGTCACCGCAGCCCCTTTAGAATTCTAGAATAAGATAAATAACCCCACATCAACATCTCCCCTTACCACCCAGCTCAGACTTCCATGCAAGATCATTCTCTGCTAACTGATTAATTAATTAATCTCTGTTGTGCATGTAAAGCCCCTTCAAGACACAGCCAATTTATTGTGGCCCTGCAGGGTTTTGGGGGCAAGAGATGTTCAGAGGAGGTTGGCCATTGCCTGCCTCTGCGTGGCAACCCTAGACTTCTTTGGTGGTCTCCAATCCAAGGTCCAACCAGGGCCTAGACCTGATGAGATCGGGCTACCAAGGACCATCCAAGTCAGGGTAAATTTGTTAGTTAATCCCAATTAATTAGTCCAGAATAATTGCCGTCATCATGCCTGGTTCCAATCTGAAAGCTAAAACTTGATGTTCATGCTGTGTTGGCCAAGGCAAGAGCACCCTGCTGGGGGACTTTGCGCTCACATGGCGTCTGGGTTGCTGCCTGTGCAAAAGAGCCACCGTGTGCCTGCAGAATCCCACAGGAAAGCTCTGCCTCAGCCAGCATCACATTTCAATCAGATCTATGAGAGCAGACTGGAACTGAGAATCCATGGAAGGCAAAACCAAGGGCCTCTTTTGGCCAAATGGAAGCAGTACCCTGGATTGCACGGTAGAGCAAGGCAGGTTTACTGTGGCAGAGGGTTCCATGGTCCAAAGCCCACTCAGCCAGGTCCACAAGATGACTGTGTGCCTTTATTTGCATCTCCTGCTTTTACCAGTGTTTAAATGGTTGTACGTTGAGTTGTTGGGTTTTTGATGAATGTAAGAACATAACAGCCCTGCTGGACCAGACCAGGAGTCCACCTAGTCCAGGGTGGCCAATAAGAACACTTTACATAAATAAAAAACACACACGGTGGTTGACTTCTGACCCCACTGCTGTATCCTCCCTGCCCCCCGCCACATATTATATCGGCTAATGGAGAGTAACGTGAAGGCAGCTCGAGCCCACAACACTTCTGCCGCAGCAAACGGCTCCATCTTCACGGTGCCCCCAGATGCCATCTTGTTTCCATGAGGACTGGAAACCACATCCTCCAGCCATTTACCAGTCCGCCTACCAGGACAAAGGGGAGACGGAGAGATGCTGCAGAGTTAACGGGAGGCCCTCGCCCCTTTTCGCTCACCTTCTCGTAATACTTGACCTCGTAATCCAAGATGTTCCCGGTTGGCGGCTGGACGGAGGGCCAAGCCAAGGTCATCCCGGTTGGCGTAACGGCCTTTGTCTCAATCTCGGAAACAGGCTGGGGCACTGGGGGAGAGGAGGAGGGACGTATGTGAACCCCGGCTCGGGTGACGGGGCTGATGGGAGGCTGCGCAAAGAGCACCCCCCAAAAAGACCGTGTTCCGTTCCCGTGACTGAGAAGAGCCGCAGGTGCCTCGGTTTCTCTGGAGCGGCTGCAACTCCTGCTCCTGGATCCTTCAGCCAGAAGGCCCTCGTGATTTATTTATCTACTGAAAATGTTTGTGCCCTGCCTTTCCTCGTGGTTCATGGCGGCTTACAGCATGTCCCGATTTCCAGAGAATGATCTCTTGAGGATGGAGCCAGACATGCAAATCTACCTCAGACCGAGTCTCCTCTGCCTGACTGCCATGCTCCGAGCTCTCTGGGCCTCTCCTGGCATCTGCAACCAGGACTCCTTTCATGGGGGGGGGGGGGATCGGGAAGGGAAGCTGGGCCCTTCGGCAGGCAACATGGGGGCTCTGCTGTGAAGCCACAGTGCCACCGCTAGGCCAAGACGGCTCACGGAATCTAACCACGTATATGGAAGCCGCCTTCTCCCGAATCAGACCGTCCAAGTCAGTCTTTGTCGACTCAGACTGGCAGCTGCTCTCCACAGCCTAAGCTGGAGGTCCTTCCTGTCCCCTGCTGCTACCTGGTCCTTTTAGCTGGAGAAGGCAGGGGCTGAGCCTGGGCCCCTCTGCATGTCAAGTGGAGGCTCTCCCACCAAACCACGGCCCCTCCCCAACAGGCAGCGCTTCCAGCTGCTCCAGAGGAGCCAGGGTGCCGGGCCAATTTGAGCTCTTCTCAGTCAGGAAAATGGAAAATAATATGTCTTCTGCATTAGATTTCACTGGACATTTATTATCTCACTGCTCCTCAGAAAGTGAACAGAAGAAAAGAAGAGCAGAAGAGAAGCCAGTGTTGGATCAGGCCAGTGGCCCCTCCAGTCCAACACTCTGTGTCACACAGTTTCTCCCTGACAAAAACACCAGGTGCCACCAGGAGGTCCACCAGTGGGACCTGGACACTAGAAGCCCTCCCACTGTTGCCCTCCCCCAGCACCAAGAATATAGAGCATCACCTGCCCCAGACCGAGAGCTCCTGTCTATACCTCCTGTCTATACCAGTGGCTCATAGCCACTGATGGACCTCTGTTCCAGATGTCTATCCAATTCCCTCTTGAAGCCGTCCATGATTGTAACCACCACCACCTCCTGTGGCAGTGAATTCCATGTTGTGTTAATCACTCTTTGGGTGAAGAAGTACTTCCTTTTATCTGTCCTAACACGACTGCTCAGCAATTTCATAGAGCGCCCACGAGTTTTTGTAGTGTGAGAAAGGGAGAGAAGTCCTTCTTTCTCTACCTGCTCTATCCCATGCATCATCTTGTAAACCTCAATCATGTCACCCCTCAGCCATCGTTATGCAAGTGCCTTGTTTGTGCTCTCTCTTTTTTTTGAGAGAGAGAGACTCGATTTTTTTATTCTAAAGAAGAGCAGCCCCAAGGAAGGAAAAGTCACAGCCACCTGAGCAGGCAGACAAAGGTACTTAGCACATGTCCTGGGCACTGTTCCCTCTAAGCTGAGTTAGTGTGAGCTAGCTCACAGTTTCTTAGCCTCCAGCTCACACATTTTTGTTTTAGCTCAGGAAGGAGGACTCCAGAGCAAACAAATTTATGCAGTATCCAAATTGCTCGCTCACAACCTCAATACCAGTAGCTCACAAAGAAGAATTTTTGCTCACAACACTCCACAGCTTAGAGGGAACATTGGCCTGGGGCATACTCTCCCTCTTGCCTGAAATTCCAGGATTGACTGCTGGCATTGAAAACAAGACCACTTTGGGGGGGGGGGCTGAGTTCCATCCTTCTCTCATGTCGACCCCTGGCGAGCACACTTTGTCCAGGTTTGCCACCCTCTTTTACTTTGCTTAAACCAAGCTGCTAGAACACATGGACGTGGCCAGATTTTCTGGTGCAGACAGCCAGACCTCCAAAAGGCTACTGGCTGAGCAACAATTTGGCCCAGGTATTATTTTAATCCATTCTATATTTGTCCACCCCTTTCCTCACGACAGTCTGACAAGGTAGGACACTGGGTGAGAGTGCCTGGCCAAAGTTTACCCAGTGATCTGCGTGGCAGAATATGGATCTGAACCCAACACCCTACTAGGCCCTAGCCCTGGGGTGGCCAAACTGTGGCTCAGGAGCTGCATGCGGCTCTTTCACACATATTGTGTGGCTCCCAGCAAGGCGGCTGGGGAAGCTAAGTATCATTAGCAAAGAAATATCATTGGACAAATAAATATAATCATCGATATCTGCTCTTACCGCTTTTGTTATTATTTTTGGCAGCTTCATTTAATGTTAATAAAAAGCAAATTTGCATATTTACCAATAAAAACGTGTGTAGTATTTGCTCATGCCTTGCGGCTCTCAAACATCTGACATTTATTCTGTGTGGCTCTTATGTCAAGCAGGTTTGGCCACCCCTGCCCTAGCCCAATGCTAACTGTCCGTCTATTTTAAGGCCCAACCTACCGTCCTTATTGGTGGTGATATTGATGGACTCAACTTGGGGTGGGTTGTGGCTCATGTCAGAGACCCCGTTGACGGCCTGGATCTGGAAGGAGTAGGTCACGTACGGCTGAAGTCCTTCTATGGTGACGGTGCGGTCCACTAGCCCCCTGGCCCTGGGGGCGTACGCCAGACGGGCGCAGAGGCGGCAGGACTGCCTTTCCAGGCACTCCGAGCAGAGGATGTTGTAAGCCACGTCGTCGCGGCCGCCGTTTTCCAGGGGCTCGCTCCACTCCAGCACTGCCACCGAGCCGTTGATCCTGGCCTCAATGCTGCGGGGTGCAGACGGTGTGGCTGCGCGGAGGAAAAGAAGAAGAAGAAGAGAGAAGAGACTGGATTTAGACCCCACCCTTCACTACCCAAGGGAGTCTCAGAGTGGCTTACAATCACCTTCCCTTTCCCTCCCCACAACAGACAGGCGAAGAGAGCTCTGGGAGAACTGCCCTTTCAAGGACAGCTATGCCAGAACTACGGCTTGTCCAAGGTCATCCAGCAGCTGCAAGTGGAAGAGTGGGGAATCAAACCTGGCTCTCCCAGATTAGAGTCTGTGCACTTAACCACGACACCAAACTGGTTACGTTTTTTTGGGGGGGCTGCCCGTGATCACCCCCAGACCACCACATTCCCTGGGACCCTTGCCGCAAAGGACAGACTTACTCGTGCAGGGCTTCATTGGGGGGTCGTCCGGCGGCCGGAAGAACCCGACGCGGCAGGAACACTCGCTCGAGCCAGGCAGGTGGGAGTTGCTGTAGGAGGGGCACGGCAAGCAAGACCCCTCGCCTTGCGAGGCCTTGAAGGAGCCAGGGGCGCAGGCTGTGGGGGGGGGGGAACAGTTTATGTCTTGAGCAGCTGGTGTGAATGCCCCTCTTTCTATGGCCAGCCTTCCCTGACAGACGCAGGAGGCAGCAGGCAGCGTCCTCGAGGCAAAAACCAGCCCTTGAAGGACACATCTAGAAGGCTGTGGCTTCCAGGGGCAACAGACAGTGAGCCAGGAACAAGAGGAGGGACTCCACTTCCCAGGGGAGCATATACACCCCTTCCCAAGGAAAGCACCCGTGATCTTCTCCCCCAAGACTTCCCCAGGTTCCACTGCCTGGGTCTGTCAGAGATGCTCCCTGCCTCCCCCCCCCTCCCCAGGATCTGGACTTGAAGAGGGCCTTCCCATGGCACCTCTGGGCTTGGTGCTCCTCATAAGGGGGGTGGGAGAGAAATGAAGGACACATTTCTCTGTAGAAAGAACACGTGGGGCAGAGAAGCTGCAACACCCCACACCCAACCATCACCCCCAGAGGACGACCTTCTGTTTGCCCGGTTTCCAAGGGTGGCCATGTCAGTCGGAAGTAGAAGAGCTCACTTCGAGTCCAGTAGCCCCTTAGAGACCCTTGGCTCTCAACGGCTGCTACCCCGAAAATCTGGCCAGTCTCAAAGGTGCTCCTGGAATCGAATCTCGCTGCTCTGCTTGTCCTGCGTTCCTCCAGACACAGACAACCACTTTGCTCATTGCTTGAGGGGGATTGGGGGGTGGTTTCCAAATGCTTTCAGAAAGGCATGCCACGAGCAAGGAAGGGGTGCGTGTCCACCACAGACACGCCAGACACGGCCTCCTCCTGCCCCACTGTTGGTCAGCAAAGACCGACACCCCCCCCCCAAGCTCGCCTCCCGTGCCAGCAGGCCTGTTTAGAGATGCCCCCCCCCCAATGCTCTCCTCTCCAACTGCTCTTGACCCCCAAATATCTGGCATTCCTCTGGCTTCCAAGCCGGGAACAGCCAGAGTTCAAAGCCCCCTGCTTCCAGCCACTGCCCGTCTGGGGAAGAGACGAGGGCCGAGACAGAGAGCAGCTGCAGGCCTCCCCCCTTCTCCTGGGAGATGTAGCCCCAGCCTTTCCTGTGGCGTGGGGGCCTGGGGGAGGGACTTGGTGGGCCAGCCAGCAGGCAGGCCTCATCTCCACAAAAGGTTAACCCACTTCCTGCCCTTTTCTTCCGCTCCGTCCATCCCTTAGGTGCAGGATTCTTGGCTCCCGACAGCTTTGCTCTCTCACCCCCCCCCCAGGCATCCCATCCCCCCAAGCACAGGGGCTCCCCCAGCCTTGGAAGGCAAGCCCCAGGGTTCGGTTGCTAGATAGTTGTCTCTCTAACTGCATGTTAACCCAGGAGTTCCTGCCTGTTCTACAGCAGACCAGCACCGCTTCCTTCTGAAACCACCTTCCGGTTTCTCGGCTCTCCAGCACCCAGTTTCAGCTATCAGATAGATCACAACCCTTCCAAGAACTCCACCGCGCCTGCCTGCCAGCTGAGACTTGAACCATTCCCCAAGAATCCTGGAATCCGAACCTCCAGTCGCCCCGGAGGACCCTCTTTGCCCAGGCCCAGAAAACTCAGTAGTTCTGCCCCCACCCCCACCCCCCCACAGCCCACTCCTCCCCAGGTCCGCTCCCTTCTCACCCCGACACTTCGTGTTCTCCTCAGAGGGCTCGTGGCCTGCAGCACAAGCGCAGTCGGTGACTGTCTGCTCGGCCCACTGCCCGTCCTCCCGGCAGTACATGCTGAGGGGCCGGGAGCTGGTCTTGACGGCGTTGGCCACACACTGACCAGTGACAGGCATGACCAGCTCCTTGGGCACCGTCTCTTGGAAGACGGTGAAGTTGACAGTGACGGAGGGGCACTTCTTGTAGAAGAGGCGGACTGAGAGGAGAGCCATGCAGGCCCCTTGGTCTTGGAAAGCCAAGTAGAACCCCGCCCTGGAGAGAGGCCCGATTTTGAGGGTCTTCACGTTCACTTTCCCGGAGGCCTCCATTCCGGCCCGCTTCCTGGTGAGGTGCTCCGCCGCCACCGTGTCCACCTTGACATACGGGTTCTCCATCCACGCGGGGAAAGTGTCCGTGGCCACGTCGGCATCGGCTTCGTAAAAGAAGACGTTGAACGTCTCTTTGCAAGAGCGAGTGACCCGTGGGATGGAGAAGCACTCCACCACCGTGAAACGGAGCTCCGCGTAGACGTGGGTGGCGCCCGAACGGGGGACGAAGGTGGTCCGGAGCCAGTTGTTCTGGTTGGGGCGGTGGACGGCACACACCTCAAAGGTCCGGACGCTGTTCTGCTCCTCGTCCATCCCACTCAGCTCTTCCCACTGCCAAGGACAAGAGGGAGAGTAATTGTCGCTAGATGCAGAAGGCACAGAAAGAGAGCACCACTCATCCCCTCCCCCCCCAGGCCCCAACGGACGAAAGAGGAGGACTACCGGCTGGATCAGGTCAGCATTCTAGCAAAACGATTGCTCCAAGGTCTTGCAAGTTGGGCGTGAGGTCAAAAGCCTGTCGCTGCTGTGCCCCCCACCAAAACTGACACTCCAAGGTATACTGCCCCTTAACATGGAAGTTCTATATAGCTATCATGGCTGCCAGCCAATGCTACACCTATCTCCTACTTCTGCAAACTGCAGTTTTTCCTCCCCAAAAAAGGATTTGTGAACCACATCTAGAAGACTAATCGGGAGCCCGGAAGTTCTGTTCTACCCTTTGTGCTCCACAGAATCTGGTCTGAATTTCTTCCTACATAAGTTACACCCATTGGCTAATTTCTGAAACGGAGGCTAGGGTGATGGAAGTCTGCCAGCAAGCAATGCCTCACTTCCCTGGAAAACATGCCCTGAAATGCAAGCCACTCTGTATGGCAGGACAGCATTCTGTACATGCCCAGAGGCATTCTTGCCTTCATTGCAAATTTTATCATCTACTGCATTTTTTTTACAAAACTGGTATTTGGAAGGCCTTCCTTTCCTTTTCTCTCCCACAAAATGAGACTCACTAGCCTTCCTTGGTTTCTCATCTTTTTCTTTCTATATATAGTTATACACCTTTTTTCTCCTATTGTAATAAAACCGTTCTGTTTCTCCCTGCTTAAAAGATCCAGGAAATATTGGTGTGCAGCCTTCCAGGTGCACCAAATGGAGGTGGCCATCAAAGCCCCCATCCCCCACAAAGAAGGCAGGGTCCCCCAAGGGACGGATGGACGGACCCCTCACCTGGCCGTCCACGGGTGGGTACGTCGTCCACTGCAGATCCGCTGTCTCTAGCTTGGTGTTCATGAGGCTCTCTGAAAGACAGGCGGGAAGGCTGGGCCGGTCAAGAGGTCAGGGCAAGAAAGCAAGGCCGGGGTCCCTTCGGACAGCCCAAGATGGCCACAGAGCCTGTTTGGTGTAGTGGTTAAGTGTGCGGCCTCTAAACTGGGAGAACGGGCCTCGATTCCCCACTCCTCCACTTGCAGCTGCTGGTGTGACCTTGGGTCAGTCACAAGTTCTCTCACAGCTGTTCTCTTAAGGGCAGTTCTTGGGAGAGCTCTCTCTGCCTCACCTCCCTCCCAGGGTGTCTGTTGTGGGAAGGGAAGGGAAAGGAGATTGTAAGCTGCTCTGAGACTCTGAGTGAAGGGTGGGGTATAGATCCAATATCCTCCTGAGGGGAAAAATGATGGGTGAGTCATGGAGGGGGGGCAAGATTCTGGGAGGGAGGTCCGGGGCAGGATGGACTAACACCAAACAAATAATCTCCCCCCCCCCGAAAAAAAGCTTTTGGGAGGGATTTTAAGCGCTGCTCAGTATAGCTTAATATAAATTTCTATCCTGCCTTTCACCCTAAAGGGAATCCAAAGTGGCGTACCCCATTCTCCTCACAACAACCCTGTGAAGCGGACTGGGTCAGTCACATGATCACATGGCATGCCGGGGGGGGGGGATTCAATCCTACTTGAACCATAACACCGCTGGCCTTAAAGCAAAGGGAGAAGAAAGTGGGGGATTTGCGGGCCCTGCAGCCTTGTGTGCCCTGGGAGCTCCTCAGGGGGTCCAACCAATTCCCTCCCCCAAACACAAACCCCGAGATCTGCCTATGAAGCACTGACTTTGCCACAAAGCTCCTTTAGGAATTATAAATGCTACCCGTGCAGAGAAAAGTCCCCGACATCTCTCATTGTGTAGGTGGAGTGATTCCTTCCAATGTATGCAAACCGACCGGACTTCAGGTGACGTCCAGGTGGGCCCCGCAACAGTCCCTTCACCCCACTGCCCAACCCACCCCCATCTACTCTGTTTAAACTCCTGGGGGCTGGCCACCTCTACAGCGTGCAACTCTGGGATCCGAATGGCTCCCGGAGGGTCAAAGGTGGGAGGCTGGTGGCGAAATATTTATAAAAGCCGGACTCGCGTCATTTCCCCAAACAGCGGACACCACCCTGGCCAGGAAACCAACTCCCGCAATCTCACTGATACTGCTCAGTCCAGGCACGGCACACCGGTCACATCCCTGCTCCAGACTGTTCCCCCGCCCAGCACCCCTTTTCGAAAGCCGCCCCCCCCCCTTCCTGGTACACGGTGGCATGAGTGATACATGAAACCACCCTCCTCTGGCGGGCGAGGTCACCGCAAAACAAAAGGACCCTTGTTTTAACCCATCCCTTCATCCCAGGTTGGAGTACAGCAGGGAGTCTAGTGGGTTTCAGCAAAGGGTCCTGGGAGCCAGGACTCCGGGATTCCCCCAAAAGGCGACCCTCCAGAGACTCAGGCACCATGAAGGGGCTGTCACGTCATGGGGGGGCGGGGGGGGGTGCCACAAAAGGCCTGCCCAGTTGCTCTGTGAGTCTCGTCGAGCCATGCAATTGGGACAAAGAGAGGCCTACTCAGCAGCGGTTACTGTATTGGAAGGGGGGGGGAACTCCGTGGGGGTGTAATGCCCTAGATCCCACCCTCCAAAACAACCATTTGCTCCAGGGGAACCGATCTCTGCAGTATGGAGATCAGTTGTAATTCTGGGAGCTCACTAGCCGCTGGTTGTGTGCCACACACCCCGTCTAGGGTGGCGGGGGGAACAGGCGCCACAGACAGCCCAGGAGGGTCTTCTTGGTGCTTGGGGGGGGGGCAACAGTGGGAGGGCTTCTAGAGTTCTGGCCCCACTGCTGGACCCCCTGAGGTCACCTGCTATTTCTGGCCACTGTGTGACACAGAGTGTTGGACTGGAGGGGCCACTGGCCTGATCCAACATTGGCTCTTATGTAGGGTTTTAATGAGCAAGCCAGTGCTTCCTCTAAGCTGTGGAGTCTTGTGAGCAAAAATTCTACCTTCTGAGCTACTGGCATTAAAGTTGTGAGCGAGCGCTTTGGCTGCTGCATAAATCAGTTTGCTCTGGAGCCATCCTTCGTGAGCGAAAGAGGCTAAAAACTGTGAGCTAGCTCATGCTAATTCAGCTTAGAGGGAACACTGCGTCCTTTCCCCAAACTACGGCACCTCAAGTCTCCACCTCCCGAAACTCCAGGAATTTCCCAACCTGGAGCTGGCAACCCTACTAGCAGGCCCAACTCCCCAATCCTGTGCTTCCCCCCCCCCCCCCAAACTCCCGGCAGTTTCTCTCTCCAAGCGATCAATCACTCTCAACCCAGACAAGATAAAGCCGAAAGGAAAGGAAAGCACAAAAAAGAACTTTCCGTCGGGAGCAGTGGATGTTGGGATGGGGGGGGGGGCCGGGTAATGAGGGTGGATGGGCTGCTGGCTGGAGAACCAGAGGGAGGAAAGATGATCGGCCGAGGGCCAAGCCCGGAAAGTCATTAGAGGAAGTTTGGGAGAGGCGGCTTTGCCCCAGCGGCAGTTTCCATCCTGGGACGCAGCTTCTGGGGGGCACAGGACCCCGCTGCCTGCCTGGCCGGGTCTATTTCAGTCCCCCCCACCCGCCATCACACACTCCAAGGCCTCCCGCTTCCCCCCACCCATCGACTCTCTCTCATTCCTGTCTAAATCCATCCCAGATGTGGGAGGCTTGGACTACGGAGGAGCTGGGAGTCAGAAAGGGGGTTGGATGGGGGGCTGAGGGCCCCAAGGAAGGAGCGGGGGGGGGAAGGCAGGAGTTCTTGGGGCTCTGGGGTTCTTGGGGAACACTGGGGGGAGGGGAACACATCCTAGGGAGGCTAGCAGACGCCAGGGCTCCTGGGTTCCAACTCGGCCTGCCCTAACAGACACAGCCTTCCACCACACCCCTGCCCTAGAAAAAAGGGCCACACCCTGTACCTGGTGAAGCCTTTTTAATTAAACTCAGGGCACGGTTCCCAGTGCAGCGCGTTGCTTCCGACCTCACTGCAGGCAGCCACATCTTGCCCCTGCGTGCAGAGATGGACTGGATGTCTGCAGGGGCCCTGAACACTCCCTTCACAGCACACCCCCCCCAGAAGAAGCAAGCTCACACCAGTCAGACCCCAGGGTGGACCAGGGGGCAGCCAACCCCCAACATCCCCCCCCCAGGAGGGCTCTTTGTTACTTGCAGGCCAAGAGTCAGGCACCCCATGTGTCCTCTCCCCTGCCTCTGTCGCCGCTCAAGGTTTCATGGGAGCCCGTGCCATCCTAACGCCCCCCCTCCCACCAATGCATCTTACAACATCTCCTTGATAGGACCCTCAGAGCCCCAGACACCTGCCGTCTCTGTTGTGGCCCCCCCCCCAACCCAACACGAGGAACGGGGGATGCCCGAGAAGCTCAGGAAGGCCCCCGAACTCCCGGCATCCTGAAAACAATCTACCTGATGTAGGTGGGCATTTTTATACAGGCAACAAGGCTGCCCTATTACAAAATGGATTCAAGGCAGGCAGCCGTGTGGGTCTGAAGCAACAGAACCAAGTCGGGGTCCAGGGGCACCGTGAAGACCAACCAAGTTTTGTTCTGGGTGTCAGCTTTTGTGCGCAGGTACACTTCTTCAGATCCATCTGTGTATCTGAAGAAGTGTGCGTGCACACGAAAGCTCGTCCTAAAGGTGTCCCTGGACTCAAACTTTGCTCTAGTACAAAATGGTTCAGAAACATGCTTTAGCGAAAGGGGAAGTGACCGTGGCCTGTACCACTGGGTACACTATGTGCCATCTGCAGCTGTATGTATTACCCTGCTAGGTAATTTCTGCATCATTTAATATTTTGCATTCATATTTGGGTTTTGTTTCAGAGTTCTACAATTCCTAGTCCTGTTAACATTGCTTGCCCTGAGCTGGATGCCCCCGGCTAGCCTGATTTCATCCGCTCTGGGGGGCTCAGCAGGGTCGGGGCCCAGGTTGGGACTTGGATGGGAGACCACCAAGGAAGTCCAGGGTCGCTGCGCAGAGGCAGGCAAGGGCAAACCAACTTTGAACATCCCTTGCCTTGAAAACCCCTTGGGGGGCCATCATAAGTCAGCTGCAACATTTAACATTGTTTAACTGGATGTCCCCTGCTGTTGACTGCACTGAGTCGTGCGGTGTAATCTGCCTTAACTCAGTGGGGAAACGTGGATTATATAAATAATGTGAGTAAATAAAATATATAAATAAAATAATGGCCTCCTGTGTGTAACATTTGTAAAGACAGAGGGTCTATTCTGGACCTTGGATCTCTTTTTACAGTCGGGGCACAAATGATCTGTCTTAATTGATTCCTTGCTCCAAATATTAAGTGCCTCACTGGATCAGACCCAAATCCACTCCCTTCACAGTGCTTTCTGCAAGAGACCACGCAACCAACAGGCGTTCTGTGGTCCAGAGCCCAAGCTAGAAATCCCAGCCCCAAACTCAAATTCTGGCTCTCCCAGGGTGAGCAGAGCCTCTGTCCTCCTCCACATGGGACAAATGATTTAAAGATGACTCCTGGCTGCCAATGGCAGAGAGCTCACTCTCCCTGGGGACACGGCTGAAAGTGGGCTTTGGACAGGCAGCGGCCAGCCCAAACAAGACGCCAGGCAAGGGCGAAGTTCCACAGGTGAGTTCTTTTGCCTCAGCCGATGTCATGCTTAAACCAGGCCAGTCACTGACCGACTTGCAGGGCTGTTGCAAGATTTGCAAGAGTTTGCAGAATTGCAAGCTAACACGGGTGCGCCGGAAACAGCGTGGGGCAAGGCTCGGAGGACATTCAAGGGGCTGGATGGTGCCCCTGAAAAAGAAAAGGCAAGAGCGGTCTGGACTCCTTTGGCAGGAGAGCAAGAGACAAAGGTGGGGGACCAGCAATAGAGGTTAATGATTAGAAACAGCCCAGAGAGAATAAACAGACACGGTTTGGTTTTCTCTCTCTTGAAACCCGGAGTTCAAGGCCAGCCACAGACACCAGGGGGTACTTCAGCACCCAACAGAAACTCAGCATGGAATTTGCAGCCAACACCAAACGGATGTCCAACAGCGCAGATGACTTTATAAAAAGAATCTGGTTCACATATGGAAACTGGACAAACCTAGGGCTATTAGCAAGGATTAACTAAACGTAGAACTGCCATGTTCAGAGGCAGTATATCGCCAGACCCCACACAAGACAGCCGGCCACAACCTTCATGTCCGGATGCGGAATGTCCCACTGACTTTGAGAATGCAAAGGATAAGATGCACTTCTGGCCTGATCCTGCAGAGCCATTTTGAATGTTCCTACAACCAGTGTTCCCTCTAAGTTGAGTTAGTGTGAGCTAGCTCATATTCTTTAGCCTCTGGCTCAGCTCAGGAAAGACGGCACCAGAGCAAACTAATCTATGCAGTAGCCAAATGGCTCGCTCACAACTTTAATGCCAGCAGCTCACAAGGTAGAATTTTTGCTCACAAGACTCCATCGCTTAGAGGGAGCATTGCCCACAACACCCCAAAGAGACTCCTGGGATGCTCAGCAGAAGGGCCGAAAGGAAGAAAGCACAGCGCCCCGCTGTTTGTTATTTATATCCCGACTTTTTTCCCAGCGGGGACCCGAAACAGCTCACACCCTCTCCTCTCCACCGCTTTATCCTCACAGCAACCCTGTGAGGCATGCTAGGCTGAGAGCATGGGACTATCCCAAGGTCACCCAGCGAGCTTCCCTGGCAAAGCGGGGATCTGAAGCTGGGTCTCCCAGATCCTAGTCACACACTGTAACCACTGCACTGGGCTGGTTCTCAGGATGTGGGAAGCTGGGGCTCTCAATGTCCTGGTCAGGAGACACATGCCATGCCCACAGGACACTGGAGCAAGCACACAAGCCCCTCCCTCTCACTTCCCCCGGATGATTTTGCTTTGCATCTCAAAGCGGAGTTCCCGCGAGGGCACCCATCCTGTGCTCAAAGCTTGCAAGTGAGTTCACTCTGGGAGGACAGGAACCTGGCCTGTGTGTCTGCAAAAGGGGAGGGGGGGTTGCGATTCCACCTCTGATAGAGGCACAGAAGCTTCCCGGAGGAGCAAAAGGACCCTTCGCAGATCCAGAGGAGGCAAAGAGGGAGCTCTGCCTTTGATAGCCCTGAAAGCTGTCTTGCCTCCCCCCCCCCACGGATCTCGGGATCCCAACCCGCCTCTTGGCACCCAGGCAGGACTGGAACTCAGAGCCTACCCTAAACTACCCACCACGATACACCACAAGGAGCCAAAGAAGGGGAGCGGTTAGAATATCGAACTCAGCTCTAGGTTCGACCCAGGTTCGAATCCCCACTCTGTCATGGGAAGAATGCTGGGTGACCTTGGGCCGGGCACACAAGCTCAGCCTAACCTACCTCACTGGATTGTTGTGAGGATAAAACGGAGGAGAACGATGTAAGCTGCTTTGGGTTCCCAACGAGAAGAAAAGCGGGGTACCGATGAAGTCAGTAAATACGCAGGGCTCCTGCAGCACAACAATTACGCTAGGGCATTTCATTCCCAACATGTGCCAACAAGCCCTGGGTTCAAATTCTGCCTCTGGCTCCCTACCAACAGACAGCATGCTTTGAAGGCAGAACACCCCCCCCCCAGGGCCCTAGAAAGTTGGTCTGAGTAGGGCCCCCCCCAAATCACTGGGACTGACCCTCTAGCTTGGAGCAAGGCAGCTTCAGCCGATCAGAGGCTGGTTGAGGGGATGGATGGCAGCGTGTTCTCTCCTCCCCAGGAAAGACGCTGCAGCCAGCCAAAGGAGGGGGGGGGGTGCTTCCTGGCCAATGTCCCTCTAAGCTGAGTTAGTGTGAGCTAGCTCATAGTTTTTTAGCCTCCAGCTCACACTTCTTTGTCTTCGCTCAGGAAGGATGGCTCCAAAGCAAACTAGTTTATGCAGCAGCCACAACTTTCATGCCAGTAACTCACTGACGTCCAATTTTTGCTCGCCAGACTCAGACACAGCTTAGGGGGAGCATTGTTCCTGACTTGTCTGCCCCGACAGCAAGGGCCGTGTGGCTCTGCTCTCTGGGGACAGAAAAGTGGGACAAGGGTCCCCTGGGGCCTGACTTTGCCACCCCCTCCCCTGCCCAGAGCCAGAACAACTGGAGGGGGGGTGCTGAGACCCAGAGTGCACCAAGAAGGCATGCAGCCAGGTGGAGGCTCCCAAGCAGAGACACTGGAGCGGTCTTAAAGAAGAGTCCATGGGGGGGGCGGGGGAGGCCCCCACCATCTACAGCTTTTGAGGCAGGCAGCAAAGCTCTCCTCTTATGGGGGGGGGTGTTTGAAGACTTTCAGAGCGACCCACGTGGGGCTGGACGGAGGGACCACAATAGAGGAATTCAATTAATGCATCACACGCTCCAGAGCGTCTTCACAGCCCTGGGACAGACCTGACCCGGGAAGAGGAGGAGGAGGAGGAGGAGGAGAGCACCGACTGGGGGTGTGTGTGTGGAAAGGAGCTGGAGATATCAAGAGAGAAAGTGAGGTGGGGGGGGCATGTAGGGCTTGACAGAAGGAGGAGTTCTTTGTGCCTTCTTGAAAGGAGCCTTTGCTCTCAGTTGGCCGGCTGAAGTTCAGCAGCCCCCAAATTCCTTGTTTTGCTTTAAAAACCTGCCATTTCTCTGGTCCCTCCATCCATTTAATCCCTTTTCAATGAGATTTCAGCTCCTGCGGAGGGATGAATGAACGAAGGGGGGGGGGGAGAAAAGAGGGAGGAAAGGGTGGGGGAGGAGAGGAGCAGGATTAAATGGGGGGGGGGGACAGTGCTCTGGGTGCGAGGACTGCTGGCTCCCCCAGGCCGGGAGAGTGTCTTCCAAAGAGCCAGAGGGGAGGCTGAGTGTGTGTGTGGGGGGGGGGGCCCTGCAGAGACAAGGGGGGGGCTTGGTGGGGGGGAGAGCCAGGCCTCTTAGGTTCTCTGGAATAGGAGTGGGGCTGGCGGGGGGGGGGGGGGCTGTTCAGAGGCCCAGATGAGGAACAAGCTTTGCCAGCACAAAAACAAAGTACTCCCACAGTCAGCAGAGCAGGGGACACTGTGCCTCTAACCACTCGACCCTACTACTCTTCTAGGGCCTAGAACAAGCCTGGTAGCAGCACATCAGCCCACCTGCAAGAACCCAGCTGCCCCCCCATCCCACCCACCCCCTTTTCCCAAGGCAGCCTCTCAAGCCTCACACCTGCCTCCTCCTCCCCTCCCCTCCCCTCCCCCAGGCTGAAGCCCCCCTTCCTTCTGCAGAGAAGAGTCCAGGGCTCCCGGCTGGCTCCCTGCTCCCCGCATACCGGACCCCCCCCTCTCCTCTCCCCCCCCCCCCCGCCTTCCTAAGACTTTGGCTGTGTGTCGCCCCTCCCGGCTCCACCCAGCCTCCCTCCCCCGAAATCCGGATTTGGAAACAAAACCTGTTTTTAAAGAGAAGCAGAAGAGTGACGGGGAGGGGGGGGAGGACAGGGGGGGAGGACGGGGGGGGGACTTCTTGGAGGAGGGAAGGTGGAGCTCAGAAGAGGCAGGCGGGAAAGTAGGCGGGGGGGGGGACGGAAGGCGAGGAGGAGGAGGAGAGCGGGGAGATGAAAGAGTATCGCAAATCGTTGCCTTGTTGCCAAGGGGGGGCGGACGGGGGGCGCAGAGGGATCGATGGCTTCGGAGGGCTTCATCGCCCCAATCGATGCGGACTTTAAAGGCTTGGAGGAGCGGCGTCTTAGAAGCAGAAGCACGGGGGGGGGGGGGGGAGAGGGGAGGCCCCTCAAACCCCCGTCGCGCCCCCCCCCCTGACATCTGCAAGCCAAATTCTGCTCCCCCCCCTCCCTGGGACAGGAGCGGGGCCCCGGACCCCGCTTTCTGGGCCGAGGACCGCGGAGTCCTCCTGACCACCCCCCCCCCCGCCCCTTCCCCTCCCTGTGTGTCCCCCGGGGGAAGGGGCGGGCGGTGGGGGTCTCACCTTCCACGGCTGCGGCTAGGGAAACCCAGAGGCAAAGAAGCCGCAGCTCCATAGCGCAAGGACCGCCAGAGTTCCTCGGCCGAGGACGCGCGACCGGCCGCCGCGACGTCACTCCCGGGCGGGAGCCAGAAAAGTAATCCGGAGCGCCTCTCCTGGGTCAGGGCGAAGGGGTCCCGCCAGCCGCCGTCGCGGGGCGATTAAAAACCGCGGCACAGTTACTCCAGAGGAAGTGCACGGAAAGGAAGGGGGCAGCAGGCGTTCATACGCGACGACACCAGGCATCCATCAGGTCCCCTCCCCGCCGACGCAGGGGGAAAGAACTTTCTTGCAGCACAGTTGCGGGTGGGGGGGGGGGGTGTCTTCCCCTTCCAAAAGGGGGCGGCCGTCGAGAGAACGAGATATCGCCTCTTGGGGGGGTGGGGGAGAGCTCTAAAAGGCCCTCCGCACCGAGGTGAAGCGGGCCTCCCCAAACTGCCGCCTCGGAGGGAGGGGGGGAAGCGGTCCCTGTCCGTCTTGGTGGGGGCTGGCTTTCGGGAAACTGCGGGCAGCGAGCGGCCCCCCCTCCGCCCCGCCCGGGCCGAGACAGGCAGCCGTCCCGGGAGCAGACAAAAGCGCCAATGTTCCTTCCCCAGCGCCGCTCGCAAACCAGAAAGTCCGGAATGGCAGAAGAATCACAGCAGAAGGCGTCGGACAAAGGAAGCCCCGGCAGCGAAGTGGAGCGGCCAAGTGGAGCAGAGCGGGGCTGGGTGGGAGCCAGCAGACGGGGCGGGCGGAGCGGGCGGCGGGGAGGGGGCGGGCGAAGTGGATCCGGGTTAGGAATTCGGGGGGAGCGGCCCGAGTGTCACTTCGGACGAGCCACAGCCGCGCGCACGGGCAGGATGGCTCCCGAGGTCTCCACACACACCCCTCCTCTGTGCGGGGGGAGGGGAAGAAGCTCTCAGCAGAAACTCTCCCTCCCGTCTGCTTTGCAAGGGCCAGCCCCCCCCCCCTCCACACACCGGAGGAACACCCCCCCCCCCCGCATGCACATGTGCAGAAACTGAACGACAAAGCCAGGCACGGAGGCGGAGGGCGGATGGAAATAGTGAGGGGGGGGGGGGAACCACACAAAAAGTGTCCCAAAAACTTTGGGGAAGGGGGGGGGGGAAACCTACCCGCTTTGCAAAAAGGCCCGCAGTGGGTTTGCAAAAGCACCCCTCCAAAAGAACGAGTTGCAAAGCGAGCGCAGCCTCCGCCCCCCTTAGTGAGCAAACGAGAGACTTCTCCCCCCCCCGGTTGCAAACTGCGCCCCCCCCCCATCGCCGCCCCCGCTCCAGAAGCAGAACGGGCAGCTGCCGGGGCAAGTGGGAGGCGCCGGGGGGCAAACGGCGGGGCTGCCGCCTGCCCTCCCCTCACGCCTCCCGTCCTCCGCGGCGGGTTGCGACCTGCCCTTCCCTTGGCGGCCCAGGCTCCGCGGGGCTTTCCCGGACGCCCTCCTCCTCCTAGGCAGGGAACCCGCGGGCCCAACCGCCGCTCGCTGGCAAAAGTAGCCAGGGGGTCGTTTCGGGCTTGCGGCGGGCGCGCGCGGCGCCGCACCCAGGGCCTCCGCTGGAGCGCCCCTCATCCCTCGAGCAGGCGCGGCAGGGCGAGAACGTGTGAACGCGCATCCCGAGTCTGGTCACGGGGCGGGGGGGACTTTTGGGGGTGGGCAAAGCACACGCTGCCTTTCTGAAGGCACGGGCACGAGCTGAATGGACGGGCCCACGAGGGCCCCAGCCGCCAAAGAGAGGCTGCGGCAGGCGAACAGGCGAGGGACGGGCGAGCCCCCTCCTGCGGGGAATGGGGGGGGGGGGGCTGACGCGCAGACGACTCCTAGAATCTGACTCTCACCCTCTTCTGCTTCTGCATTTGTCCCAAATCTGCCTCTGGTAGTCGGATGGTATACTGCTTCTGCACATGGAAGCTTTGGTTGAGGCCAGCAAGGGTTCCTTACTTCTGCCTGGCGCCTCTCCCCTCCCCCCGTGGCTGAATGCTGGCACTGCCCTCTTATCTTGAAATGTTCTTTCTCAATGTTTAAATGTCTCTGAGTCTTTTTTAATATTGGAATTTGTAATGGCTTTAATTTTTATAATTATAATGTATAATTAATTATAATGTATTGAATAGTGCGGTAAAGAAATCGAATTTCATAAATAAATGCTCTATTATAAGCTTTCCGTTGTGGATAGGCGTTCACCACCTCCTCCTCCAGGAATCTGTCCAGCCCTTTCCTAAATACCTCTGAGCCACCAGCAAGCACCACCTCTTGAGGCGGTGAGTTCCATAAGTCTAGCCAGGCATTGAGATTGCCTAGCCCCCAACCCCCCCACTGAAGGGGCGGAGCCCTCTTGGATGCTGCTTTTCCAGACCCAAAGCCATTCCACCCCCCCCAAACGGAGCCCCCCCTCCACAGTCCGCATCCACCAGCCAGTTGAGAAAGGTGCTCATGAAGACCCAGGGGGTGGGGGCGGGGGCTCAGCAGAAGTAGGCCGGTGACCCTGGAGAGGCCAGGCTTCATGGCTTTTCCTGCCTGGCTCCAGCCATCCGGAATGAAACAATTGCCTGCCCTTTCCGCTCTGGCAGGGCTGCCCCATCGGGCCAGGGAAGATGAGGCCGGAAAAGCTGTCCCAGCGAGAGCACAGGCAGAGTCTCTCTCTCTCTCTCTCCTGGCAGCAGGGTGGGGGCAGAGGGAGAGCCTTGTGTCACCTCCCCCCCCCCCCCTTCCCAAGAAGCCAGGAGTTCCGGGACCCAGCAGCACCCCTGATACTGGTCCCTGAAGCCTCTTTCCAGCCCCCCTCCCCCGCCAGGTCCCCTCCTCCCTTCCCTCCTCCGGTACCCCTGATTCCACTCACCATCCCAGAAGACACAGCGGGGAACGAGAAAAGCTTCACCTGCTGGATGTCTGCCTGCCATGGAACGCTGATAACGGCACAGGAGGTTGGTGTGAACCAACTGGGTTGCATTTTGGCACTCAGAACCAGGACTGGCCCAATGGAAGCAGTGCTTATGGTGAGAAATGAGAGCCAGTATTGGAGGGGGGCGAGACTGTTAAGAACCCAAGAGAAGCCACGTTGGATCAGGCCAATGGCCCTTCCAGTCCAATGCTCTGGGTCACACAGTGTCCAGAACCCAGGGGCCATCAGGAGGTCCACCAGCGGGACCAGGACTCCAGGAGCCCCCTCCCACTCTTGCCCCCCAAGCACCAAGAAGATAGAGTATTGGCCTGATCCTGCCCCAGACATAGGAACGTAAGAGAAGCCCTGCTGGGTCAGGCCAGTGGCCCACCCAGTCTATTCTCCACTCTGTGCAGGTGAGCAACCACTCCTCAGTACTGATCGGGCAGCACTCTGCACATGCTTGAAAGCACCCTTGCTTTCAGTATGACTCCACTGAGGCTACATGCAGAACCAGGAGCCAAGTCTGTCCTAATTATTTAAAACTGATTAATAACTATCTCTGCTCAGTTTTCCACCCCCAACCCCCATTCTGGGTGGAAAAAATTCCAACCACCAGGAGAGGTCAGCAGCCAGAAAGCCTGCCCCCCCTGCCCCCCCGGGGGTTATCTCCTCGGCCAGCTGTGATCACAGGGCACCTCACCCCTCTGCGGGTCAGGCATGGGGCAGGAAACAGACGGGGCAAAGCTCACATGCTTCGGTGGGGGGCAGAGAGGGGAAGAGCAGACCCACCGGTGCCTGGACTCTGTGCCAGCGGATCACATCTGGGGCCCTGCAACTCTCCCACACGTTTAGGGAGCGCTCGTCTCCTGCTTTAATCAAGGAGCATTCCTGCCGGGGTCCAGGGGACAGGGATGAGAAAGGAAACAGAGAGAGAAAGACCTCAGCTGAAGCCCCCCCCCCCCCAACGCGTCCCCAAAGCCAAGCTCTCCGGCTGTTTGACATGACCTGAAAGATGGAACTCCCCCCCCCCCCCGGACCTCTCCAGCCCGTGACCTGTGGTGTGTGCTGGCCCTAACGTATGCATTTTGAAGAAGAGGAGGAGGAGGTTGGATTTGTACCCTGCCCTTCAGAACACTATCCTAAGGAGTCTCAGAGCGGCTTACAAACTCCTTTCCCTTCCCCTCCCCACAACAGACACCCTGGGAGGTGGGTGGGGCTGAGAGAGCTCTCCCGAGAACTGCTCTTTTTCATGAACAGCTCTGACAGAACTATGGCTTGCCCAAGGTCATCCAACAGGTGCAAGTGAAGGAGTGGGGAATCAAATTCGGTTTTGCATTAATTCGTGTCCCGCTTTTTCTCTCTCCCTGATTGGGACTCAAAGCGGCTCACAATACCAGTTCTCCCTTCCTCTGTTCTCTCACAAGAACCCTGTGAGGTAGGCCAGGCTGAGAGTTTGTGGCAAGCTGCCATGGTAGAGGTGGGGATTTGAACCCAGGTTGCGCAGGGTCCTAGTTGGCCACTCTTCCCCCCCCCCCACCCCCACGGCTCTCATGGAGACACTCTGATCTTGGATTCTCCCAAGCTGGGCCTCAGCTACCCTCCTTGCCCTGCAAAATGCCAGCCGTGGCCAAGCCTGCCTGGAGGGACTTTGCCACCCCACTCACTCCTGGGCTCGCCATCAGCCAGGCCGGCCCCGCAAGCGATGCCCACGCCGCTGAGGTCTGTGGACCAGCTGAGCTCCTGTGGTGGATCAGTGCCACACCCCAAGCAGCTTGGCCAGAGAACCAGCCTGGATCTGGGACCTCCCTTCCAGCATCTCATCCCCCCTCCCAGGACCCCAGTATTCAGGGAGAGGACCAATGCTCCCTCTCAGCTGTGGAACCTTGTGAGCAAAAAATCTACTTTGCGAGCTACTGGCGTTAAAGTTGTGAGCAAGTGATCTGGCTCCCGCATAAATCAGTTGGCTCTGGAGCTATCCTTCCAGAGCTAAGACAAAAATATGTGAGCCAGAGGCTAAAAAACTGTGAGCTAGCTCACACTGACTCAGCTTAGAGGGAACACTGGCGAGGACCCCGGTTTCTTCGATGGAAAACCCCCCCCCCCGCCAGCACCAAGGAACAGCAGTGAAAGTGCAAAGCGGAGGCAGTGTGTGTGTGTGTGGGGGGGGTGTTGCATGTGGATTTCGTGCGCTCCCCCTCCCTTTTGCTCCCGCCCTCTTTCACTCCAGTAATACAGCAGGTCCCGGCAGCTCCAGATACAAATTGGTTCCAGACCGAGCCGGGCAGGGAACCCAGGTCTCCGGCTGGCTGGTCGGAGCGCTCTCGGGAAACCAACCTGTTTTGAATTACGCCGGCTCTGCTCCCCCTCCCGCCCAACGCCCCGATAAATTTCTAGTCTGTATCCGGGCGGGGGGGGGGGGGGCGGTGTTTAAAAAGAGAGGAAAGAAGGCCAGGGGAAACCCACAAGCAGATTCTCTTTGGATCAGTGAGGGCTTGGGGGACCCACGAGGCACCCGGATTGGCTTCCCCTCAGCGGGGTGAGCACAGGCCGCCTTTGGCCTCTGCTGAGGGTCTTCCCACTAGGCCCCCAAGAGAGTCAGAGCCGGGGGGTGGGGGTGGAGGGAGGAGAGACCAACACAGAATTGGCTGCCAGTCCTGGAGATGCCTCTGACAGGTCTGCCCAGATGTTCCTCATCTGTTGGCCGTCTCTGTGCGTTTCTAATGTCTCCATCCACCTTTTTTCCTCTGCACTGGTCTCTACAATCCCCGGGAGCTGGCAAATGGAGGGGGGGGCACCTCCCCACGCACACATGGTGTGTGGAATGCTGTCCGTTGGAGACAATGGGACCCCAGGTTTCCAGGCCCTTCCCCCTCCCCTCCACAACATGTTCCTCTGGAAGCGATATCCCTCCATTAGGCTCCGGAATCCGGCCCTTCCACCTCCACCCTTCCAAATCTGCAGGCCCCCTCCTGCCCCCCAGCCCGGGAGTCCTGGCTCCCAGCCTGTCCCTCCTCACTTCAACCTGCTAGAAACACCCACAGCTCTCTCTAAGAACCTCTGCCTGTAACCAGGCCCACAGCTGCCAACTTTTGTTTCTGCAAAGGGTTCATTCATCTCTTGCCGTGCTCCCTTATCCACGCTGCTGCATTTCTGTGCTGTTTTCCAAATTGGAAAAATTCTTTTGTTTGCTCCTTTCTCTTGGGAAGCCAAGGAAGGGAGGTGAGGAAATAGCACCCGCTTCCAATGCTCCCTCTAAGCTGTGGAGTCTTGTGAGCACAAATTCTACTTTGTGAGCTGCCAGCATTAAAGTTGTGAGCGAGCGGTTTGGCTACTGCATAAATCAGCTTGCTCTGCAGTCAGATCCTTCCTGAGCTGAGACAAAACTGTGTGAGCCAGAGGCTAAAAAACTGTGAGCTAGCTCGCACGAACTCAGCTTAGAGGGAAAACTTAGAGGGAAAACCTCCTCCCCGTGCCATCTTTGCCAGTCCAGCAACTGATTCCCCCCCCCCGGCCACCAACACAGCGCCCTTCCCAGACAGGGCTTTGCAGAAACACCGACTGTTCCCTGGGCACGTCACTCCCCTCACGCCGAACTGAATCGGCGTCCACTTGGCAGAGGCTCGCACGCCTGGCGTTGTTTGGCTTGGCAGGCTCTTGAAAGGGGCAATTCCCACTGAGCACAAACAGGGAGCTGGAAAGAGAGGGGCAAAGTCCTGGCTGCCAAAGTGCCCGGTTTGGGGACCAATTAAAAAGAAACAATGGCTCATTGCTGAAGAGAGACGCTCCCGGCCTTCAATGCTTTGGGACACTGACCATTTCTCCTGGGTGCAATTACGGAGACAAAGGAATTCAGCACACACACAGAGTCTCAGGAACACATGAAGCTGCCTTCTTCCGGATCAGACCCTCGGTCCACCAAGACCAGTATTGTCTGCTCAGACTGGCAGCAGCGCTCAGGCCGAGGTCTTTCCCATCACTGACCACCTGATCCTTTCAGCTGGAGATGCTGCCGGGGATTGAACCTGGGACCTCCTGCATGCCAAGCAGAGGCTCTGCCACTGAGCTGGCACGGCCCCTCCCACTCTCTCCTTTAGGCGTGCTTTGTGCATTCTGGAGGTTGAATTCTTATTTTTATTTAGTTAAAACATTTTTCTTATGCTGCTTTCCCCCCCCCCCCCCCAGAGTGGCAACCATAAAAAAAATTAGAACATTTGAGTAATTAAAAGTACATTTAGAATTATATTCAGTAAGAACGCATAAACACCAGAACCAGGGACGCGGACCAGTCACTGTTACTGGGGGGAGGCCAAACAAAACAAGGAAGTCTTCATCTGCTGGCGGAAGGCACCGATGGAGGGAGGCGGGTGAATCTCCCTGGGGAGGGAGTTCTAAAGTTTCGGTGCCACGATGGAGAAGGCCCTGTCCAGGACTGCTGCCTGTCTAGCCACAGATGGCCGGGGGCAGCCAAAGTGGGGCCTCCGAAGAGTGTTGCCTGGGTATTGGCTGGGTTCAGATTAAGCCTGGAAATAACAGCAGTGATAAGGAGAGATCTTTCTCCCCTGGGTGGAGGAGGCGGTCTTGGTGGGATGCAGTCAGGGCACTACCCCCAAGAAGAGGGAGCTCTGGGCTGGCATGTGGTTCCCAGGTTCGATCCCTCGTCTCTGCAGCATGAAGGATCTCCCCTGGCTCCGATCAAGGGACAGAAGTGCCTCGACCCGGGACCGGCTTAGCCTCCCTCTTCTGCCTCTCACCACCCACCCCAGAGCCAGCCGCCTTGATGTCACCAGAGCCACCCTCTGGCCTCCCCCCCCCCCCCACGGCAGCCGCACAGAACAATAGGCCAGGGCAGATGAATGCTTGGCAGCCGCTAGAGGAATTTCCTGAGCAGAAGCCGGGAAAAGCAGATCACCGGGCTGCAAAATAATAGATTGTGCTGACTGTCAGAAATTAGCGCCCTGTGCGGGGCTCCCCGTCAGTGGCCTGGCTTGCCTTATTTTGGCAGGTGAAGGGGGGGGGGAGACGGAGGAGGGCTGAGGCTGAGGACCCCTGGGTCCCCTGGGAGACAGATCTGGCGTCTGGACAGGGGCTCACTGAAGATCAGACCCACAGTGTGATCCTCACTGAGTTTATTTTGTTTACATCATTTATGCTCCACCTTTCTCCACAATGGGGACTCAAAGGGGCTTCCGTTACTCTCCTCTGTTTTATCCTCATAAGAACATAAGAGAAGCAGTCCTGACCCAGATAGCCCCGGCAAGCCCGGTCTTGTCAGATCTCGGAAGCTGAGCAGGGTCGACTCTGGCAAGGGCCTAGATGGGAGACCTCCTTGGAAGACCAGGAGGTGGGGGCAGGCTGTATTCAGCCACCTCTCAGAATATCCTCCAGGCCCCCAGTAGGGGGTCAGTCACCAGAGGTCGCCATGACTTCCAGGTGCACATGCATACACACACACACACATATGAAAAATTTAAAAAGAACATAAGAGAAGCCATATTAAATCAGGCCAACATCAGGAGGGCTAGAACTCCAGAAGCCCTCCCACTGTGCCCCCCCCCCCAAGCACCAAGAAGGAAGAACATCCCTGTCCCAGACAGAGTGTTCCCTCTGTGCCTTGTGGCTCATGGCCACTGACGGACCTCTGCTCCAGATGTTTCTCCAACCCGCGCTTGAAACTGTCTATGCTTGTAGCCGCTGCCACTTCCTGTGGCAGTGAATTCCACATGTTTATGAATTCAGGTTTTCAAGTAGAGTCATAACTCTTCAGGCTGTCTTGTGGGAAAATCCTCAAAGCCTGCATCTCCGGGGGGGGGGGGGGAACCAACCCTCCCCTTATCTTCGTTGATCTGCCATCTGGTTGCCATGCTGGGCTTCTGCTAGCGGGAGACATTTCCTTCACACTGATGGCACATGAAGGCCACATGCGAAGTCTTCGCTGGCCAAGGCCAAAACACTCCCCTGGGGAACTTCTCACTCACCCAGCACCTTGCAGAAACTGAGCTGCTACCCAAATACAGCAGTTGCATATCCTGCATCCCCTGTTGGTGCTTTGCGCAGGTGGAAGCCCAGTTCCAATTGGATGCCGGCTGAGGGTGTGTGGCAAGGCCC
The DNA here is from genome assembly GCA_029233225.1 of Lepidodactylus listeri. NCBI lineage: Eukaryota > Metazoa > Chordata > Lepidosauria > Squamata > Gekkonidae > Lepidodactylus > Lepidodactylus listeri. The sequence continues at coordinate 55,447,874 of JARCFY010000018.1, forward strand.
CCCCCCCCCGGGGGAGAGCGCTCTAACCTCAGCCAGCATCACAGTGAGGAGCCAAGCCTTAGCCCTTCACATTCGGTCCGAAACAGCTCTGGCTTGCCAGGCTTGGAGATTGGGGGGGGGGGGGGGGCGTGAAGCCTCAAATTCTCACTTAGGGCCCACACTTTTTACTAGTATTGTTACTTCTAGTCTGCCTTTCCCTCACTGAGACTTAAGGCAGATTACATAGCATAAGTCAAGTGCAATCAACACAATGGGATATCCAGTGAACAGTCCCACAGGGGGCGGGAAATCTGAACACAGAACACAGATCTAAAGCAGAGCTGAGACAAAGCATGAACTTTTAAACATGGTATGTTCCTGTGGTGGAGAGACTACCTTGTCTGGAGCATATGTACAGTGATAGGTAGCAATACAGTAGTAGAGGTCACAGTCCTTACCCTTTAACCAAGGCAACTTCTTGACTATTTCATCACAGCACAGTCCTATTTGCCTTGAATAATTCTGTTTTGCATAGATTCAGGTGGGCAGCTGTGTTGGTCTGAAGCAGCAAGGCAAAGTGTGAGTCCTTTAAGGCCAACAATATTTTATTCTGGGTATAAGGTTTTGTGTGTGTGCACACTTCTTCAGATACATTACAAGAAGACTTCCTCAGCCATCACATATTGGGGGGGGGGGGGGGTGTTAGTTGCCAGGAAGGGCTAATTAGAGTCAAGATGCAGAAGTAGCTGAGCCATAAGTACAGCTAAGATTGGACTGAAGCCGTTGGTAAGACCTGTGAATAGGAGCAAATCACCATGCAAATAAAAGAGTTATCAAACAGATGTGAGAACTCATTTTGAGTCCAGTGGCACCTTCAAGACAAAGTTCAATTCTGGGCATAAGCTTTTGTGTGCATACATGCAGATACATATGCACCATGCACAGGGAAGCTTGTGCCCAGAATGAAACTTTGCTGGTCTCAAAGTTGCCATTGGACTCCGAGCTTGTTCTGCTGCAGTCCAGACCAACACAGCGAGCCGCCAGAAACGGTCCTGTGAGTGACACCTGGGACTAACAACTACCTTTACGGCATCAGGCTCTTGTTATTTTGGCTCCAGCAGCTTCGGTTTGCCCGCATCACTAATCGGGGATTGTGCACCTTTTAATTACTGCTCTGATCACGACCTTTGAAACACTGGTGATCACAGCGGGATTCGAACCGACAACCGACGCGCCGTCGACCCAGCAGGGTTCTCTCTTGCGCATGCGTGCAGCTCCTTCCATTTACCGTCTCAGCGAGCTTTGCCACCAGCCATCCGCTCGGCTCTCTATTGGCCCTGGTTTCACAAGAGGCTGACGCAGAGAACGTTTCCAGCCCCCAGCTGCAACGTCATCGAAACGATGCGCCCCCATTGGCTTTCTGTCTCTGTGGGCGATAGTAAAAGTTTTAGACATGGAGATTCTTCTACGGACTAGAGCGGCGCGGATCAACTGTCATTAAAAAGGGAAGTCCGCCCGGCCGCTGAGCTCCACCCATGGTCGCTCTGGGCTCTGGCAGTCTATGGTGGGACCCCTCTCTGGGCGTCGAGATAGGGCACTTGCAGGCCGGCGCCATGTTGGATTGAAAACGAGGCTGGGGGCGGGGTCAGGCGGCGGTTTCCCTTCCCGCAACGGTTCTTCGGTTCAGCCGAGCTGCAGAGACGAGTTTAGCGGAGGTGCGAAGGGTGGCGCGCGCCTGGAGATCGGGGGGAAGGGGAAAAAAGAGCGTCTGCAGAAGTGGGGAGAAGCTGCAAACTGCCCCCCAAATTCGTGGGGAGCGGAGAGGGCGGGGAGGCAAGGGGGTGGGGAGGGTGGAGCTGGCGGCAGCGGAGACTGGAGGCTGTCTCCCACCTGAAGACTGTCTCGCCGCCCGCAAGAGGTGCGTGGTTGCTCGGGCGCCCTCTTTGTTTCATCGCTTGCAAAAATGGGACCCGGGGGGGGGGGGGGGGGCTGGAAACAGTTTTTGGCTCGCCGCCCGGGAAACTCAGGTTGGCCGTGGCAAGAGCCCCCCCTGGCGGCGGTGGAGCCGCAGCTGACCCTCCCCCCCCCCACGCGCCTCCCTTTTCTCTGGCAGGTGGCGCCGGACGGGCCTGCGGGAGAGATGGCCGGCCCCGGTGGCGGCGACGACGGAGACAGCCTGCCCTGCGCTGCGCCCGCCCCCCTTCCGGCCCCCCCGGTCCAGCGCCTGATCCCTGACCCCAGCGTGGTGCTCACCCCGGATCGGGAGGGCGCCGGCGGCGGGGGAATCCTTCGGCGCCGTGGCCCGGGCAAAATCCCCCGACGGCAAGTGAGTACAAGCGGGGACGGGGTGCCATGAAAACGTTCACGCCAGGCGGGGGGGGGGGGGGGGAACAGGGCATGGGGACGCGGGTGGCACACTGCTCCTCATGTCATGAGCCAGGACTGTCCTAGAATATGGAAAATACAGTGCCTCTCTGAGCATGTGCAGAGAGTCCCGCTGCAGTATTCAGCCAGGACTGAGACTCAAAAGCAACTCTTTTAGGAATGAAACTGTTCTCCCCCAGTCTTGAAATCTTCTCCACTGCTGACTTCTCTTCCCTCCTAGGTCCGTTTCCGGCTGGACTCTGGTTGTCCTGAGGTTGGAGGCGGCCACCTGGATCTGCCAGGGCGAGCGGAGGAGACCCAGGGTGCTTCCCCCAGCTCCCTTGCTGCCGGTCTGCTGATGAGAGACCCCTGTGACAGTTTGGCAGAGGACGGGAGCCTTGAGCCACCCCCTGGGCTGGGCACCCCCATTCTCCACAGCAGCAGTGCCTTGGGGGCGGAGGTGCAGGCGGCCCGGGAGCAGGCCTTTGACGCCCGGCGGGCAGCCAGGGAACTCCTCCAACATTCCTTTCCCACCCGCTGCGCCGTAGAAGCTCGAGTAGGAGAAAGTACGTTGGAGGGACGGGCAAGTGGCTCATGGAGCAGGGCCTTCTGGGTGGCAAAGCCAAAGCCAACCCCTCCAGCCCACCTCCCCACTTAAAGGGGGTCCGCTTCTTGGGCCAGGCAGATTCCCTTCCCAGCCTGAGACTCTGGGAAACGGCTGCCAGGCAGTGCGGTGCAGTGATCAGAGCAGGGTCTGGGAAACTGGGGTTTGGACCCCCACTGTGCCATGGAAGCTGGCAGGGGGACCTTGGGCCAGTCCCGCACTCTCTCAGCCCAACGTCAGCCACTTTAGGTCCCCGTTAGAGAGACAGGAAGGCTCTCCTGTAGGAGTGGATAAAATGGGTGGATTGCTTATCCAGTCTCGCTAGAAGGCAACTTCCAGAAGAACACGGGTTGATTGGGGCTGTGGTGGCTCAGCGGTTAAGACGCTGAACTGCAGAGCAGATCAGTAGCTCAGCAGTTTGAGACCCGAGTGCTGTATGATGGAGTGAGCTCCTGTCTCTGGCCCCAGCTCCTGCCAGCCTAGCAGTTTGAAAGCAAGGAACTGCAAGTAGATAAAGAGGTACTGCTTCCGTTTGAAGGTAACAGTGTTCTGTACGCCTTGGTGTTTAGTCGGGCCAGCCTCGTGACCACAGGAAAAGTCTTTGGACAATGCTGTCTCTTCGGCTTGGAAACGGAGATGAGCACCGCCCCCGAGAGTTGGATTCAACTGGCTTTCGCGCAAGGGAAACCTTTACTTTTTAGAACCTGGGTTAGGTGATGCATCAAGGACCACCACCACACAAGATTGCTGCCATCATGTTTCCTTTAAACAGCGACCTAACAAACACGGTTGCTGAGTGGTGAGAGAGCAGCATCGAGGAGACGGCTGGTTCTCAGTCCTCCCTTTGCCGCTGTTTCTTCTTCCACTGACCTGCCCTGTGTGAGCCAGTCTGGTGTCGTGGTTAAGTGCGCGGACTCTAATCTGGGAGAACCAGGTTTGATTCCGTACTCCTCCACCTGTAGGATGACCTTGGGCAAGCCATAGCTCTGGACCAGCTGTTCTTGAAAAAGAGCAGTTTCTGTCAGAGCTCTCTCAGCCCCACCCACCTCCCAGGATGTCTGTTGTGGGGTGGGGTATAAATCCAATCTCTTCTGCTGTGAGGAAGGTGAAGCCAGGCTGCTGTTTCCTGCCCAGGAAAACTCAGGAGGAAACTAAAGGCAGCCTTTTGTCCCTGAACTGTGCAGAAGATGAGAGCACCTCCCACCCTCATCATTGCCCTGGGATTGTCCTTCTCTGATTTTGGAGATGAGTTCTGATATGATACGAATTGTGCTGCTACTTCAGCCTGCTTGGTTCTTCTAGAGCAGGGGTCCCTTACCTTTTCTAGACTGTGGGCACCTTTGGAATTCTGACACGGGGTGATGGGCGGAACCAGAAGAAGTCAAGGAGTGCAGTTATGCATAACTCAGAACAAAGTCCAAGTCCAGGGGCACCTTTAAGACCAACATTTTATTCTGGGTATAAGCTTTAATGCGCATGCACACAAAAACTTAATACCCCAAATTAAACTTCGTCTTAAAGGTGCCCCTGGACTCAAACTTCGTCCTGTTGCTTCAGACATCATGGCAACCCACCTAAATCCACAACTCCAACAGAAACCCTTCAAATTTCAGGCAGAGCTCTGTTTGCCTTTTAAAACAAACATTTTCTTGCATACAGATCACTTACCTTCGACCATGCTGTAAAGATCTTGTATTCTGGGGTTTTTTTATGAATCTGCACAGCCTGCCAGAAGCCCTGTTGGGCAAAAGCTCCCGTCTAACCCCAGCCACTTTCTAGAAACACTTGGTGGGCACTCTGTTGGGGACCCCTGCTCTAGTGGGACACAGCGCCTGCCCTGGCTTACTCTCACCCCACAGGCATGAACATCCCTCGGGAACAGCAGCTCTACCGAGGACTGGTCAGCCTGCGGGTGCCTGAAGAGGAGCTGTTGAGCTCTGCCGTGCAGGAGAAACTGGCGCTTGCTGGGCCCCGGCCTGAAGCCAGAAAGGTGAGCAGAGGGGAGAGCTCCTTCCTGACTGTCCAGTGGGCCTAACCCTGCTTCTTCCCTGCATGGCCTATGTCTTGGGGAGCCGGTGAAAGCAACCCGGTCCTCTTCCTCCACAAGGCTCCAGAGGACATGCCTCCTGCTGCCAGGAACAGTGGGATCAATTCGATAAACCCCCCAGGCCTTCTCTGATCCCCCACAACACGGAGGCACAAAAATGTCCTGCGTAAAATACTAAGCCCCCTCTGCCCTTGCCTGCTAGGAGCCGGCCTCTGAGGGCCCAGACCTGATGGCCTTCTACGACTCCGAAGAGCTGTTCACAGAGACCGCTTTCCTGGAGGTGGAGGGGCTGCCCCCCCTGGAGCGGAAGCCGCGCACCCGAGATCCGGCCGCCACCTTTCTGATGTACCGGAAGCTGTGCCAGTGGGACAGCTGAGGGGGAAGGCAGGAGCACTGCCTGCTGGCCGCTTCCTTTACTGTCCGCTGGACCCAGAGACTGCCTTGCACAGAGGCCAGCAACAGGGCCGTTTCTTCGTAGAGGACTCCATCACGCTCTCCACACACACACCGTTTTTATGCATAAACACAACTGCTAGCAATCCTTTGAGTTGGCGCCTCTTTCTGACAACGCCATGGAGAGTGGAACCCAGAATCTGAAGGCAACGTGGGTGGCACCGGGGGCTCCTTTCTGCCCCTGTGGGGAAGGGGGCTCTGGCTCAGTGGCAAGGCCTGTGCTTAGCTTAGGTTCTGTCCCCACAGCACTTCCCATTAAAAGGGACCAGGCAGGAGTTGATGGGGAAGACTGGTCTCTGCCTGAGTAGCTGAGACTGACCTTAATGGACAGACTCAGGATAACAGGTACGTTCAAGTGCGTGTGTTCTTTGGGGAGGGGCCGTGGTGGCTCAGTGATAAGAGCATCAGCTGGACATGCAGAAAGTCCCAGGTTCAGTCTCCGGCAGCATATCCAGTTAAAAAGGACCAGACAGTGAGGCGAAAGACTGGTCTCTGCCTGAGACCTGGGAGAGCAAAGTGCCAGTAAACAAGACTGCCCTTGCTGGACCAAAGGTCCGATTCAGCAGGCAACCTCCCATGTCCACCTACCCCAGCACTGGAGGGGGCCAGCAGCCTGCCCACCTCCCACCGACACAAACTGGACTAACACTTGATAATCGGTAAGCTTTATTTATATATAGAATCAACATCTGTGTAAAGATCAAAGTCATGAGTGAAACCAGGCCTCCTGGCAGCAAGGGGAGAGGGCAAGGCAGATGGCTCCTGCGGGGGAGTGGGGGGGGGGGTGGATGGCCTGGCTGGCTGCAGAGCTCCTTGTCCCAGAAGGGATGGGAGGGGCAGGGCACAGGGGGCAGCCTCCCCCTATAGCAGCTGGGGCAAGGGCCCAGCCCTGTTCTGAGGGAGATTATGGGGCAGAGTTGCGCTGCACAAGAAGTGGGGGGGGGGGCAGACAAGCTTCAGTGTTTCAGGTGAGGGTTTCCGCCCTCTCCAAGGGAAAGTGGCTGCCCTCTCTCTTTCTGCCCCACTCCACAGCAGGGAGCCCCACAGCTCCTCTGGGCGTTGTTGTCTTCTGCTCCCAAACAGACTGAGAGAGCACAATGGCATGTGTGTGATTTGTTCTTATTCTGGGTTGTGCGCTCAGGATAATGGCTAGGAGGAAGCCAGCCAACCCGCCCCCCCTTTCCGAGGCACATCACCTGCCCACTCCCCTAGTTCCTCCCCACACACATCACAATCTCGGTAGCAGCTCCAGGCAGTCTTTGCTTGCTCTGTTCTTCGCTCTCTGCTAGCTGCCGGCAAACAGGCGGGAGCCCCACGCGGCAAGCAGCTCCAGCTGACTCCAGGGGTGGCGAACCGGCTTCCCCTGTTCTTTCCTGTCCCAAATGCCTCCAGCAAATGTCCCTGGTGGCCCGGAAAGGTGAGTGGGAGTCCAGCCACGGACTGGCTCTCAAGCCCAGGCAAAAGTTCCTCAGGGTGTTCTCAGGGGAGCCTTGTGGAAGAGATAGATGGGGCGCTGGAATCCTGTGGAGAGAGCCCGGACAAGCAGTCAGTCAGAAGGAAACCCCCCCCCCCCATTTCAGCCCCAGAGCACAGCGGTGGGCTGCCAAAGGACCCAGGGGGGTTCCCTCCCAGGCTTCAATCCACCACCGCCATTCTGAGGGAGCAGTTCTGCACTGCACGGGCCAACGGCCGATGCCTCAGAAGGCCCCTTGAGAGCTCTGATCAGCCAGAGCATTGCATCTTGGGAGCAGAACATCCCCCACCCCACCTCTGGTCTTGGCTACCCATAGGAGTGTGCTGCAGCATTGAGGGGAGAGCAGCCCTGCAGTGGTCCAAAACAGGCTCTAGGAGCAGGAGACAGGAGGGGGTCACCTCTTCCTCGGAACAGCCCAGCCAGGGTGTGGAGGACCTCAGGTGGGGTTAGACTTACGGTTCCATGGTGGAGTGGCCCTCTTTCCCCCTCTCTGACCCAGGGGGTGCCTCCTGCATGTGCTGAAGGGCTGCTTCTTCTCCAGCCACAGTTGGGAGGCCCCTTCTGGGGAGGCAAGTACCCTGGCCCCCATTTTAGCCCACCCCAACTCTGCTACGTTCTCTGGGTTAGTCGCAATGTTTACTAAACACTCAACCTGGTTGGCCCAGGTGAGAATGCGGATGGGAGACCACCAGCAAAGGCCAGGGTTGCTACGCAGAGGCAGGCCATGGCAAGCCACCACCAAACGTCTCTTGCCTTGAAAACCCTACAGGGTCGGCTGCAACTTGATGGCACTTTACACAACACACGTGGCCGGGCTAAAAATTCTGGGGCTCAGGTTTTATCACTCCATCTCCACAGACACCCCCCCCACAAGCCCATCCCGCAGACTGCATGCACAGGCAGCACACCTGGTCCTGCCCCACTCACCTTTTGAGGTATGCCTGGGCGTGGCCACCAATTCGTAGCTGGAGAAGCCCACTTCAGGTGAAGTCAGGTAGGAGGGGAACTGGTCAGGCTTCAGCTTGATGCGGTGGAAGTTCCTGCACGTTGTTTCCTGGGAGGGGGAGGGAAGAATGAAATGTCTGGCCAGCCACCCAACCACCCCTCCCCCCCCAAAAGGAGCATCAATAACTTGACATACTCAAGTGTGAGGGGGCTGGCAGGTGGAGGGCTGCAGCTGTGACCTTCACCAGGAGGGCCAAGGTCAAAGCCTCCAAGCACCCTATTCAGACACTCCAACCACTGGACCAAAACAAGACTGGTGAACAAGTTCCCTCTAAGCCAAGCTAGTGTGACCTAGCTTAGTTTTTTAGTCTACAGCTCCCGCATCTTTGCGTTCGCTCAGGGAGGATGGCTCCAGAGCAAACTAATTTATGAAGCAGCCGAATCACTCGCTCACAACTTTCATGCCAGTACCTCACAAAGTCAGATTTCTTGTCCACAAGCTCAGAGGGAGCACTGAGCATGAGAGCAGCCTCCGCCAGAGCATGCTTGGCACCACGCTTCTGGGACCAGCCATGAACAGTGCCGAGCACTCGGGCCTCCCTGCCTGGCTGCCCAGCCCAACAAGCCACTCCAGCCAGCTTTGCCTCCAAGGCCACTCTTCCTCTCAGGCCTGGAATCAGCCACGCAAAGCCAGTGGGTCCTCATTGGGCTGTGCAGCTGAAGAGGGAGGGGCCATCTGTCCCTGGTCTCTCATCCCCCGTCCCCCGTCCCCCCCCCCAGACAAGGCAGGGACTCCAGGCCGGCCAGCCAGCCTGCCACTCACCGTGAGGTTCTTCCTCTTGCCGTAGGAAGCCCAGGCTTGGGGCTCCAGCAGCAGGATGCCGCCGGGCCGCAAGTGACGGTACAGGCGTTTGAAGAGGCGCTTCAGCCCCTCGTCCCCCCAGTTGAGGTGCACCCACTTAGTGAGGCTGAGGCAGAGGATCACGTCGTACTCCGGCTTCTGGGCCTCCAGCAGCTCATCGCGCTCCAGAACGTAGTTGCCCTGCAGGGAGAGGGAAGCAGTGTTGGCCGGAAGGGCTGGGAAGGACCCCCAAACACCCACCAGGCTTTGCTCTCCCTTCCTCAAACTTTGGTGCGACATCGCCAGCGTTCCCGGAGCGATCCTGAAGCAGACACACCAACTCAGGCTGCGCAGCCGGATTCCACTACCGGCTGTTCTGGAACTAGACCAAAGCCCAGACTGACCCTTGCCTGGGAAGAAAGCACAACGGCTGGGAAGATTCTAGCATCCAAAGCCGGGGGGGGGGGGGGGGGGAGACAAAGATGGGGAGGGGATGCAGGGGGCTTCAAGGCCAGTGGAGAGTCAGGGGGAGGCCAGCTGGGAGGAGGAGCTGGGCCTGCACAACTGAACCCCTCCCCTTCCTGGCTTTCACACCAACTCAACCCCTCCCACCCTCCTGGTTGGTAGGTCTGGACCTTGCAGTGCCCCTAGAGCCAGCCTTTCCCAGGCAGGGAAGGGGGTAGATCCAGGAAATATCCTGGCATGATGCTGCTTTCTGTCCTTCCTGGGATATGGGGGGGGGGGAGAGAGACTGTGCTCCTTGGCAGCAGCTGCCCACAGGGCCTAAGGGCAGAGGTGTGTCTGGGGCTCAGGAATCCAAAGTATTCTGCAAAGCCCAAACACTCATTTTGGTTCCCTCTTTCTGTGCACAAGGAGAAGGACAGGTGGGGGCTCTTTCTGAGCTCACCCTCTCCAGCTGAGGTAGTGGCTGGGTGGGGGTTCTGCCAGGGGCTGCCAAGGGCAGAGGCAAAGAAAGGCCCAGCTCCTCCAGAGTGTACCACCAGGCTCCTCGACAAAGACTGAGTGGAGCTTCCAGGCATCCTCCACCCTGGCCTCCCTTGCTGGCTGGGGAGGGGGCTTCTGCCTGGAGCCGCACCTGGCCAGCACCAGACTCCCCCGCACAGCTGCACTGCCCGCCTCTGCCAAACCCCTCCTCCTCCGCCCCTCTGGCTCTAATCCAGCCTGGACTGCCCCTCCAGGAACACCCACCTCTCCCACCTTCTGCCCTCCCTGCCCCACAGCCAAAGAGCAGCAGGCCAGCACTCCTGGGCCGAGGTCACAGCTGTGGCGTGCCCTGGGAGGAACTGCCTGCCCCAGTCAGAGCACTGCACAGGCTCCCCCCTCCCCCCCCCCCCGCAACACCACCCAGAGGCTCAGATGACCACAGCTTATTCCCCAGCCCTCCATGGCTCTGCCCCACCCCCACTCACACACAGCAAGCCCAGGGCAGGGATGTGTGGGCCATCAGTGCTGTCAAGGAGACCCAATCAGCACGCTTTCCAGTCCAGGAGCCCCTCAGAGACCAAGAAAACCTTTTGGGAGGATGAGCTGCGGAGAGTCAACACTCTCTTGGCCAGGGAGGGACGTCACACTCTGAAAACCTTGTTGGGTCTCTAAGGTGCTCCTGGACTGGGAACCGAGTCAAGCAGAATGGATCTTCTACCACTCCCAGCTTGGATGTGCATTTAGTAGCAGATAACCTTGGCGAGACAAAGGAGGGTGTTAACTCTTCCCATCCGAGTCTCCCTCCCCACCCCCAGAAGGACATAGAAGGCAGCTGCTGAGCCCCCCCCCCCCGCATGCCATGCTTGAAAACCACTGTCACCCCCCCTGAACAAGAACACAGGGAAGTGTAGTTTTCTTCCCAAGAGACCAGGGCTCTAAAGGCAGGATGGGAAAAAAGGCATATGACCCTCAGTGGTACAAACCCACAACCAGTAGGAAACAAGCTTTGAGCTGGGCCGCCTGACAGGCATGAGAGAAACCCCTGCTTTAACTCCAGCTCTGCTTTGGCCTTACCTTGACAAAGATGACGTTGTTGGGGAAGACGGTGGCATCTGCCCCGTCCTGGGGCACCCTCGGTGCGGCAATGGGGCCTCGGCTGGCCATGAGGGACACGGGGAAGGTCTTCTTCGTCAGGCTGGCGCCCTCACCATTGCTGCCAGCCTGCTGCTGCAGCTCCTCAGAAAGGTAGTGCCGGATGTTCTGGCGCGCTGAGTGGATGAGGGCCCCGTCAATGTCCACGCCCACCATCCTGCGGGGACCCCATCTCTTGGCTACGCTCAAAGTGAGGTGCCCCACGTTGCAACCCACGTCCAGCACCTCCTTCCCCTCGAACCACTCCGGCCTCATGACCCGCAGCCGGGAGTCTTCACAGTCGGGATTGCGGTAGCCGTAGTACTTGCAGTAGTTGCCGTACTGAAACTTGCACTGGGACTGCCGCCGGGGCTGCTGAGCGGAAGGGGGTGGCTGGTGCCGGCACCTGGGCGCACCACGCCCCCTGTCTGGGCTGCTCCGGTAAGGCCCTTCGCTCACTGCCCCCTGGTGCCGGGCCCCCACGGCCCCCTCCGACTTGCTACAAGTCCTGCGCCTCTTGCGGTGGTGGTGGTGGCGGCTGCTGCTGCCACCGCCGCCCCCCCCCGCAGATGAGGCCACAGGGGCACAAGAGGGGATGAAGCCCCCAGAGGGCTGCTGCCCATCTCTGCTCCCCGGCAGCAAGGGGGAGACCACCTCGTCCCGGCAGTTGATGGCCGTGTTCAGTTCGTAAGGCTGCGGGGTGGCCCCGTTGCAGGCCTTCTGGCACGACTTGCAGGAGGGGGCCGCCTTGCCCGCCTCGGCGTTGCTGGCGGACCGCTGTGCCCCCCGGTGGCGGTGCCGCTTGCGCCCGGCCTTGAGGGGGGAGGCCAGGACCGGGGGGTCCTCCTGGGCGTTGTTGAGGCTCAAGGGGTCGGTGATGTCCTTGGGGATGAGGATCTCCACCGGGTCGCGGCCCTTGGCCGGCAGGGGCGACGACTTGGGGGTCTCGGCGTTGAGGGCCTGGTTGACCTCCTCGTCCAGGAGGCTGTTGAGGTTGAGCGGGTCGAAGATGTTGCCCCCCAGCAGGAACTCCGACGGGAGGACCGGGTCGCACTCCGAGTTGATCCGGCGGCGCCGCTTGAAGGCCGGGTGTTTGAAGCCGCCCACGTTGCAGCTGTTGCGCCGCTTGCTGCCGCCGCCGCCGGGGGGCCTCGGGTGGGGCTGGAAGCCATTGCGGGGCCGCTGCAGCAGCTCGGCCACGCTGTCCTCCGCCTCCTCCGGGGCGGCCCCCTGGGGCACCTGCGCGGCGGCGCCCTCCTCCCCGCGGCCTCCGTCCTCCGCCGAGTCCCCCTGCTGGAGCCGGCCCGGGGGGCCCTCCCCTCCTCCTCCTCCTCGGGGCGGGGGCTTGAGGGGCGGCGGTGGGGCCGGGACGAGGAAGGTCTCCTTGTCGGTGGCCATCTCCAGCATGCCTCGCGCGCCCCGGGGCTCCGCCGCTCGCCTCACCCCGAGCTCGCTCCTCTCTCCGCCCCTGCCCGGCCCCTTCCTACGCGTGCGCCGTCGGGCTCCTTCGTTCTGCGCAAGCCCGGCGCGCAGCCGCAGAGCCCTCCTCTCAGTCAGGTCCCGCCGCCCATGCGCAGAGCCGCTCCTCTACAACGGTCGACGGCACCTCCCCTCCCAGCGCATGCGCAAGCCCAACTGCCACTAGAGAGACAACGCTTCGCGCCTCCTGCCTTCCCGCGATGGCACGCTTCCCCCTCGACTGGGACTTATATATGCGGTGGGCGGGCTCGGAAAAGGACGCGCCTCCATTCCTCGGAGAAGGCCAATCGGAAATCAGCGTTATGGCCTCCCGCGTGGAATGGAAGCCAATCACGGTCTTTTCTACAGAGAGCTCTAGCAGCCCCCCTCCCTTCGCCTCCTCCCGCCTCCTCGTTTCCATTTTAGCCAATAGATGGACAGGTTTAGAGCGACTGGAGCCAATCCCATCTCACTCATTTTTCCCAAAGGGCGGGTGAGGGTCCTCGTCTTTTCAGGTCAGTCTTTGTCAAGCGCCCGCAGCAGTGTATTTCAGACATCGAAATAACAAGAATCAGACGAAATGGGTTCTATTTGCCTACCCAAATCCAGTAATAAAAAAGTTTGCTTAAAAAACCGGAAGCTGAAAGCCGTGGAAAGGTATGTTTCGAAAAGACAGTTACTGTTTTTTCCAGGCATTGATGTGGACTCCTCAAAGAACCCCTGAGGGGGAAAGAAACGTGCGTTTGCAAGGATAACAGAGACCTTTTCTTAAAGTGCATAGACTGACGGGAGAGATTATGAAGAACTGGTGCATCTCTCCTTTGGTAAATATGAAAACAAGCATATTTAATTTTTAAAAGCATTCCCAATTTGAGCAGTTGTCAGTGAGCACGTGACTTCAGATCTCTCCCGCAACTGGCCTGTGCAAAGGCTACTGGGATTCGTAGTTTCGAAGGGCGCAGTGCCTGAAGTTTGCGCTTGTGCTGCAGAATTTTAGCAGGTTAGGACCGAGAGGAGATCAGACGCGCATGCGTATTTTGTGTGTAAACAAAGCCTCGGCCCTCGGGGGAGGAAATTAAGCTACATCGGCCCAAAGTACATGGGATTTAGAGAACGTCTTGGCCTTAGTCCCAAAAAAGTGGTGAATTCACTAGACAAAATTACTCTGCGATTTGTTTTACAAACGTTTAACTACTTTTCAGTGGTTCTGATCACGTGCAAAGTGCTCTCCAAACTCTGATAGGATCCAGCAAAGAATGACATAGCTTCCCTTCAGGTTAGTAACAATATCTAGCATATTTCAAAGGGCTTCAAAAGGTTTCATGCACTTTATCTTGTAATCCTTACAACAGCCCTGTGAGGTGGGCCAAAGTTGTTCTATTCCAGATGGGAATCTGGGGCTGGGAGACAGAGAAAGGGGCTTTCCTAGGAATAGCTGGTATTGCCTAGCGGCCCAGAGAGAAAACAGCTCTCCATGGTTCAGATCTTTCCTCTGCCACAAACTCAGCTGCATTCTTCCGGCCTCTATCCGTGAGGTGCAGGCCAAAATCCTGGTTCCTATAAAGGAGATAATGCTCTTGAAGCCCTTTGAACACTGAACACACTTTGCATCAAGTCCTGTTTCATGGATGAAAACAGAGACACGCTTCCCATTCCCCTATCCAGGGCCACCACCTGAAGGTTCCCTTCTGGCTATCATACGTTGCTGTGCTTTGTCTTTTGCACACAGTGTGTGTTTACTTGCAATTTACAATCTACCCCTTAGCACCTGTAGTGAGCAAAACAGCAGGTCGTGCATTGCAAGGTGCCTAGGGCTTCATGCACAGGCATGAATGCCGGAGATTTCCAAAAAGCCCCCCACATCCGAGGTCCTTGAACTACAGGCAGATGGGTCAGTGCTGGTGCCCCACCAACAAAATTACTATACCAAGCTAAGTGGAATGTCAAAATAAGCTTAATGGGGAAGACTGACCTCAGATATGGAATTCACACAGTCTTAGATCAAAAGTATTTAGTATAAGATTTCAAGCCATTAAAATTTTATCTTCCTCCCACCAGATTACATTGTATGAACAAGTCCTTTTTTTCTTATGTACAAAAAATTGTGGGTCAGTTGCAGATTTCTTGCATTGTTAGTGGACTTGTCCACACATCCAACTGTTCTGGAAAATTTACAAGTAAAAATCAATACAGGATATGACTTACCTTTTATTCTGGAAGTTATGTTATTAAGATTACTGGAAAGATCCTTTAGATAAAAATAAATAAAAACCAGAACTAGTATCAACTTTATTGTCAATAGCTAGATTGCCAATTGCAACTAAACTAATTCCAATGCAATTCCTTTGTTGGCATGTAGCTAAACTAATTGACGGTGCCCCACTGCTGGACCTCCTGATGGCACCTGGTATTTTTGGTCACTGTGTGACAGAGTGTCGGGGTGGATGGGCCATTGGCCTGATCCAACATTGGTTTCTCTTATGTTCTTAAATGGAAAGAAAATTCCCCTCCTACTATTGAATCATGGCAAAACAGAATATGGCCAAAATAGAATAATGGCAAAAATATCAAATTCTTTATGTCATTTGGAGTCTAATATTTATATATCAAAATTTGTAGAAACTTGGTTTCTGATTGTTCATTATTTGGCAGAAAACAATATTATTCCAACAAAGGGTCAGGTATATTCAACTGTATTTTTTAAATTTGGTGTAGGCATATAATCTTTACTTACCTTGTTTAATTTTTTTAAGTAATCCTTTTTCCTTCTCTTATGCGTTTGTTTAAAAATTTGTTATACATAATTGCTTCAGAAGTGTATCATATTTTATTACTTCATATAGCTCAGTTGTAATTGTTATGTTATAGTGGACATTGTTTTGTTTGCTAAAAATCTGAACATAAATAAAGTTGTTTTTAAAAAGTGCAGGTGGCCTTCTGCTTGTCTGGCGCAGGCTGAGCCAAGCGGCCCCTGCAGAACTGATAGTCAGTCCTGCGTGGCAACTTGTGCAAGGCCCCAGAGGAATTGATTTATTTCCTTTGTTTATACCCTGCCTGTATTTATTTTTCTAATTTGTATACCACCCATCCCCTGAGGGGGCTCAGGGCGGGTCACATCATCAATCAAGAAAACAATAAGGTTTAAAAGCACAATGTAAACATTCTCCCCAGTGGAGACTCAACTCAAAGCAGTATATGTTGTTCTCCTCGCCTCCATTTTATCCTCACAACAACCCCATGCGGTAGGTTGGGCTAAGAGAATGTGACTGGCCCAGAGTCACCCAGCGAGCTTTCATGGGAGTGTGGGAATTTGAATCTGGGTCTCCCACATCCTCGTCCAACCCTACCCACTACACCACACTGGCTGTCGGAGACTGACCACCACAGTAGCCATGCATTCCAACAAAACTTTGTGGATACCCCAAAAGACGAAAAGAGGGCTGGGAATTTTTTTTACAAATATTAGATTTTGTCGGTTCCTATGTTTGCATTTTATGCATTATGCTTCATTCCTGGCCTGCAGCGCCATTTTCCTAAGGCAAGAGAGAAGTGCACGGAACGGTTTGCATAAGTAAATACTCCCATGCATACATTCCCAGGATAACAGTATTCCCCCCCCCCCCCCTTTCTATTACGGCCCAGGAAATCCCCGGCCCCAAGCCCAAATTGTACAAGTAAACAACGGGTGCTCGGTAGAAGGCACTTTGCGCATGCTCAGAGGCCCTGTCTCTGTTGCGCCTCTGGGAGGGTGGGGCTGAGGCCTGGTCAATGCAGCGCTCGAGTAAACACCACGGTAGGGCGGGAGCTTCGAACTGGCATCCGAGCGCGCATGTCTGTAGTACGGCTTCCTCCTTCGTCGGAGCCTGTGAGCATGCGCAATATGGACCTTTCTTGCCGTGACTCATCCGTTCCGCTCTGGGTAACAGGACTGGCAAGGGGAGAGGGGTGTGACGCATGCGCAGCTCGGCTTTCCTCCTCGAGCGGGCTGGGGAGGGGAGGAGGAGGGGAGGGGAAAAAGGCGCCAAGAGTCCAAGCTGGAAGTTGGCGCTTGTCTCTTTAATTGCCCTCTCCTTGTGAGGTAACCAAACAGAGCTCCACTTTGGGCTTGAACAGCCGGTGTGGAACGAATAGCCCTCCTTTCCCTTAACCTCCTAAAAGGCGGCTGAGGCAGCGTTGTGGGACAGCAGACGCCCTCCTCGGGCTGCCAGGCCTCACGGCTTGGCTTGGGCCCTGCCTGGCTTGGGCCCTGCCGCCTCATAAAGAGATAACTGCTCCCAGTTTGGGGCTTTGACAGATTTATTCCCCTCGCTCATTGTAGCCCTGCGTTTCTCCTCAGTGGCTCGCCCTGTTCTACTTCATTCTCCCCTCACAACAACCCTGCGAGGCGGGTGAGGCTGAGAGGGCGCAACAACTGGCCCAAGGCCTCCTTACCAAGCTTCCCTGGCGGAGGGCGGGGGAGAGTCGGGCCGGAGCTCATCTCCCCTTCTTTCCCCCTGCCTTGGCCCTAATCCACCTGACCAGGGCACCTGGAGAGACAAATCCGGCCTCCGTGTGCTTCGCTTGGGGTTGGCTTGTGGCCATATTTCAGCAAGAAAAGCGCAGTCAGACCCTGACATGAAACCAGCAAGGCTCCCTCTAAGCTGTGGAGTCTTCTTGTGAGAAGAAAATTCTACTTTGTGAGCCGCTGGCATCAAAGTTGTGAGCCAGCGCTTTGGAAGCTGCATAAATCAGTTTGCTCTGGAGCCAGATCCTTCCTGAGCTGGGACAAAAATGTGTGAGCCGGAGGCTAAAGAACTGTGAGCTAGCAAACGCTAACTCAGCTTAGAGGGAACACTGGAAACCAGCCCAAAGCCTTAATGGACATAGAAGAGAGTTCCAGAGGGCAGCCGTGTTCGTCTGTAGTAGAAGAGCTAGATTGGAGTCCAGCAGCATCTTGGAGACCAGCAAGGTTTTGGGGATATCTGCCGAAGGGAGCGTTGACTCTCAAAAGCTTATCCCCCACCCCAAAAAAATTTTTTTTGTTGGTCTCTAAGGTGCTACTGGACTTTTGCTAGCTGGATGTAAAAGGTAGATTTCCCCTGCTGCTTAAACATACGGAGGGAGGTGCCAGACTGTGGGGAGGGGGTTCCTGTGTGGATATGCCAATGGGGAAGAGCCCCTGTCTCGAGACCACCCACATCACTTCTAAAGTTGGGGGCACACTTGGCAGGGCCTCTGCAGAAGATCTTTGCTGGCAGCTGAGCACATTCATATGGGGTCCTTCTGTTAGGAAGAAATCAGTATGTGGCGGGGAATGCCCTTGCCTGTTGGCGTCTGCTTGATGTACAGGGGTTAAAAGCAGAAATCTTTTGTCCCAAAAGAAGACTCTGGAAGCACTTTTGACATCCGTTCACTTTGGTTTAATTGACTGTGATACTTGCTATTCCATACTTTTGTGACTATGCACTGCAGAGGGTCTCACAGACTTCTTTTGGTTAAATTATATCGTTGTGATAGATTAAATGTGAAGCAAGGGGAGAGGGAAAATACAGGGGACTCTCCCAGTCTTTAGCTTCAGGAGGAGCATTACCCTTCTGTTTTTACAAAAACCCTGTTAAATATGTGCCTTTATTGCTTGCTCTCTTTTCTCTCTCCTCTTCTTAATAAAAGAGTTGGACTGGAAACAAATACCTCCAAGACACACAGTTCTGTTATGGCAAGTCAGAACAATAACAATGGTAAGATCAGCTTGTACTCTGTTTACTTATTTTAAAGGATGCATGGGAGGGGCTGTTTCTCACTGGGGCTGCTTATCAATACAATCCTGCAATGCACAGACCAGCCATTTCCCCCCTTTAAGTACATTTCTCAAGGAAATAAAAACATTTTATTTAGTCCCCAAAGAGTCTTAATGGGCAATGAAGGAATAGCTGTGCCTATGTTCCCCTCTTTCTGTTTAAAAAGCAGGCTAGATATGTGATCACCAATGCTAGGGAGAGGCAGACCATGTTTTTCAGTCCAGTACAGTTCTTGCTCTCCGAAGGTTGTGACTGAAAATCCTTAATTTTACTTCTTTCAAAAACAGGAGTGTAAAATTGACAAGAATAATTCACAGTGCTGTTGTACAGAGACCACCCACATCATTCAAACAGAAAGCAATTCTTATATTTTTCCAACATTAATAGAATCACTTCAAAAGGTTTCTCTGCAGGATAACTTCATGATGAATTGTTACTTAATGTTGTCTTCTTAGCCACTTATACTTATGTTATTTGGACCAGTTTTGATGCTCCTGGTCCTCACACTTCCTCACAGCATCATGGTGCTTCCATGTATCACCTAATGTTGCCAGCCTCCAGGTGGGGCCTGGAGATCTTCCAGAATTATAGCTGATCTCCAGACTACATAGTTCGGTTCCCCTGGAAGAAATGGCTGCTTTAGAAAGCCAGCATGGTGTAAGGATTAAGAGGAGTGGAATCTAGTCTGGAGAACCGGGTGTGATTCCCCACTCCTTCACATGAGGCCTGCTGAGTGACCTTGGTTTAATTCCCTCAGAACTCTTAGCTCCACCTTAAGGTGCCTGTTGTGAGAAGAGGAAGGGGATGTGATTGTAAGCCACTTTGAGACACCTTAAGGTAGAGAAAAACAGGGTATAAAACCTACTGTTCTTCTTCAAAAGGTGGACTCTCTGAAATTATACTCTGCTGTAAGTCCCTCCTCTCCCCAAAACACACCCTTACTTATAGCGATTAAGAGCGGCAGACTCTAATCTGCAGAACCGGGTTCGATTCCACAGTCCTCCATGTGAAGCTAGCTGGATAACCCTGAGTCAGTCACAGTTCTCAGAGCTCTCTCAGCCCAAACAATATAAGTCTAGCTCACCTCTAAAAGAGTTAGAACTTAAGGCTGCCAGACAATCTTCGGATCTCCTGGCTGTACCACACACCATGCCATACAGTTATTGGCTTCACCCACAGATCTCCAGGAATTTCCCAACCTTTAGTTGGCAACCCTAGCCACCACCTGGATTTTTTTCAACCTTTGTGTGATTTCCCAAACCTGCTTTGTTGCGATGCTTAGAGAAAGATCTCAGCAACAATGGGTTGGATGCCATATGGGTGGGAAAGCAGCCATTTTCCCTGCTGAATTCCCCACAGTAGCCACTTACCCTCCCCATGCCACTGAAGTGTTGTCGTTGTTTTTAAATTAAATTGGTAGCTGACATCAATATAATGGTATATTGTTATATCTATTACTAGTTGGGAAGATCTCTCTGAAATAATTGCTTCTCCCACCTCCATAGGGCAGGGAGGAATGGCTGCCATGGGGACTGGAGCAGGGAAAGTGTGGGGAAAGCTGCCATCCAGAAGGCCCATTGCTTCTGCACTACATTGGCTGCTGCAGCAATAGTGGGGCTTTCGTAGGGAAGCAGTGCCATGTGGAACAGGTGTGGGTAGGATTTCCTGCCTCAAGCACTAAACATCAACCCTGTGCTAGAGGTGTATTACAAAATACTTACAGAGCACAGGTCCATCAGTGGCTATTAGCCACAGGGTATAGATGGAACACTCTTGTCTGGGCCAGTGATGTTCTGTATTCTTGGTGCTTGAGGGGGGGCATAGTGGGAGGGCTTCTGGAGTTATGGCTCCACTGGTGGACCTCCTGATGACACCTGGGTTTTTGCAACTGTGTAACACAGAGTATTGGACTGGATGGGCCGTTGGCTTAATTCAGCACGGCTTCTCTTATATTCTTAAATGTTACTCTATAGGGGGATAGCTGCCTAACTTCTGTGCTGAATAGCTGATAGCTGTGCTATTCTCAGCAAAGCTATATGCTTATAACTCCTTTAAAGTCAGTGGGCTTAGAAAGGTATATTCACTTGGTCTGAAGCAGCAGAACAAAGTTCTGAGTCTCCTGTCACCTTTAAGACCAATAGTGGCTGTGATCACATACACTAAATAATCCACTTTGTAAATGATGTTTTCCATGATTTCAGAACTCTGGAGGTTGTCAAAGAAGCCCTTTATCCCTCCATTAACCAAACCCAGCACTGCCTTTGCTAAAGGGGAGCCAGCACTTCACTGGAAAAGAGAAGATGGACAGGCAAATCCTGTTCCACCGAACTACCCTGCAGGCAATGGATCTGCAGCCAAACCCATTAAAGCACATTATCCAAAGGTCAACACGAAAGGTCAAGATACAAAGCAGAAGGGGAGCACTAAGGTAGAAAAGGGAGCAAAGGACAAGAAAGATCAAGACGTTGCCAAGAATGTAATTGGAAAGGTAGATTTGCCCCCCTGAGTTTGCAGTGGCCATTGCACAGGGACAGCATGGAGCCTCAGCAGGGGTGATTCCCTGTTCTTTCCCCTTCTGCCCTTAATCTCCCCTCCCCCCCATCTTGCCTCTGTCAGGCTTTCTGCATGGTTTTTTTAGATCAGCAGTTAGTGTGCTGCTATAGTGTTGTAACACTGTAGTGATATATATACTTCCTGTAATAAAAACCTGGGAGGGGGACAACTGAACTACAATATCATGTGGAAGTCCCCAGAAGAACCTCTGCAGTTTGGGAGGCAAGGTGGAGAAGGAAGTCCTCTTGCAAGCCCAGTTTATCTTGGAAGGCACCATCAAAGTGGGCAGGGAGGGAGCTGGTTGTAGTTTCTCACTGTGGAGGGAAATAGAAAGCAGCTTTAGATGTCAGAAGATTTATTATAGCATAAGCTTTTTTGTGTGTGTATTTTCTGTGCGTGTGTGTGCGCGCGCACCTGGAAGTCACATTGCCCTCTGGTGACTGACCTCTACTGAGGTCCTGGAGGATATTCAGAGAGATGGCTGAATAAAACCTGCCTCTGTCCTCCCAACTTGGTATTCCAAGGAAGTCTCCCATCCAGGTACTAACCACAGTCCACCCTACTTAGCTTCCAAGATCTGACGAGACCAGGCTTGTCTGGGCTATCCAGGTCAAGGCTATAGCATAAGCATTTGTGGGATAGAGACCACTTTGTCCATTGCTCAAAAGCTTATGCAAACTACATCTGTTAATTTATGAGGCATCACAACAGTCCTTTTTATTTTGCTGTGACAGACTAACATTGCTACCCTTCTGGAGCTAGTATGGAAAAGATACACAAAAACCCTGCTGTCTTTATGTCCTGGCATGTCCTGGTCATGACTCTTGGCACTGAAAACAAGCTCTGTGGTTGAGAGCTTCATTAGCCCTGATTCAAACTCATCCATGAAAGCTCAACTTCTGTTTCTATGGTTTTACAATACCACGTGATCATAGGGTATTCCACACAGCAGCAATGGGGAGAGCCATGGCTCAGCGCCAGAGCCTCTGCTCAGCATGCAGAAAGTCTCGGGTTCAGTCACTGGCATCTCCAGTTAAAAAGGACCAGGCAGTACGTGATATGAAAGACCTCCACCCAAGACCCTGGAGATGGCCACTGCCAGTCTGAGTAGACAACACTGACCTTGATGGACCCAGGGGCTGGTTCAGTGTAAGGCAGCTTCATCTGTTCCCTGTAGTTTTTCAGTTGCCACGGTGGCTGCCAATTCAGTGCAGCAGCAAGGTAGCTTCAGAATGCTGGATTTCCCTGTTCCTCCATGGCTGCTATTCCCCCTCCTCCAGGTACTAGAGGCCTTTTCTGTTATATTTTTAAATCAACAGTGGCCAGATAGCTATACCATTATAACATTACAACAATCTATCTATTGGGTTCTCTTGAATTCCCAGCTTTTAAAAAAAGTCTCTAGCCTCTTTTGTTCTGGAGAAAGAATGGAAAAGGTATATCTTGGTATCAAGAAGAGCTGGAGCAGGAGTCATCAGCCTGTTTGAACATGTGGGTACCTTTGGAATTCTGACATAGGGTGGGGGATGCAGTCATAAAATGGTGGCTACAAAAATGGCTACCACAGGAAATAGAGCCAGCCACAATGGCTGCCACAGCTTACCTTCAGTCTCACAGTGAAGATCCTTGTGCTATGGTGGCAGTTGCAGCCAAAGCAGAATTTTTAAAAATCTGCATAGCCAATCAAATTTCCAGTGGCCCGTTAGAAGCTTTGCTGCTCTAAACCGTCACCTGGCTCCACCCACTTTCTAAAAATCATTTAGTGGGCTCCAGGAAAGCTGTTGGTGCATGCCACAGTGCCCACGGGCACCACGTCAGGGACCTCTGAGCTAGAAGCTTTTCTAAAAAATGAAAGCTGGAATTTAGAGGACCTAATAGGTACATTGTTATAATGATATAGCGGGTGCGGAGGGGACACCCAAAAAACCTCCCTGGTGTCATGGGAGAGGAAATGGCCTTGCTTTCCTTGAGACACAGTCAAACTTAAAGCCCCCAGATGCAGACTTCTCATTTTCCTCCCTCCCTGAGATATTTTGCACAATGTCGCATGTTTCTTTAAAAGTTATTAAACATGGTTTGTACACATCTTACATCTGACGTTCAATACAGCCTCTCCAGAAGTTATTAAATTACAGTAATGAAAAACAAGAGCATCGCCCAGGCATGAATGAACTTAACTAATATGTGGAAATAATTGGGGGGGGGGGGGAGTATGAGCGTGTGGTGCCATGGGAAACAATTAGATAAGACTCCTACTGGAGGAGAGAATGAGCCTCTCTTACACTGGAAGAGCCCCATTATGCAGTCCTTATCTTGCAGCCATGTATTTGTGTGAGCAAGGGGTGCTGGCTTGGGGCCTGTATTTACTGTCCAGTCTAGTTGCTGCAGGCTTGTTGTAACTGCCCTATTTGCTCATCTTTTTGCAGGAAGATGATTGCCTCAGCGACTCAGTATTTGAAGAGATTGTTGAGAGTGTACTTAAGAAGTCTTTGGAGGAGTGCATGGGTACGCTGACAGAGATCTTGAGAGTACTTCTTGAGAAAAGAAGTTCCTCACTCACACAGTAATTCAGTTGTAGAATTCATTATCACAGGGATGGCCTCTAGTTTGGATGGCTTTGACAGGAGATTAGTCCTGGTGGCTAAATGGAATTGCCATGTTCATAGGCATAAGAACATAGGAGGAGCACTGCTGGATCAGACCAGTGGCTCATCTGGCCCAGCATCCTGTTTCACACAGTGGCCAGCCAGTTGCCCTGGCGGGCCAACCAACAGGGCACAAAGGCCAAGGCCTTCCCCTGATGCTGCCTTTGAATGTGAAGGTTCCCTTTAGTCACCATGGCTAGTAGCCACTGACAGAATACATGATAGTAAAATTCTGCTTTAAAAGTTTGTGGAAGTTCATGCCAGTAAACCCATCACAAACTCTGGTTTGCAAACTGCGAACAGGACAAAATTTGTGACACATTTTGCTTTGTGGTTCAGTTTATGCCCATCCCTAAATGTAGCAATGAGAACTACAGTCTGCAGTGTTGCAGGGAGCTGGTTCTAATTTTATCTGGTATTACTGTTTGTTTGTTTAGATAATGGGAGGGAGCAGTTCAAGTATTTTGTACTGCCTCCATTTTCCTTCTAAATGGCCCCATCATTCTAGCAGTAACATAATATTGTGCCCAGGGCTATTTTTGGGCAGAAACGCACAGGAACGGAGTTCCGGCTGGCTTCTGAGTTGGCTCTGATTGTGCCAACAGAAAGCAAGAGTGGGAGAGTTTAAAGGGAAGGGGTAAAGAGGCAGATGGGGCAGAACTGAACTGGCTGACCTCACTTGGCTTGTCAGGCCACTTTAGCTCTTGGGATGCAAGTGAAAAACCACAGTGAGTTTAGATACTTGATGGTCTCTTGGACAATCAGTTCCTCAAATTTTGAAGATAATATCTGGGCGTCAGCCATACTATCACACAAGACAACATCAAACTGCTTCCAGACTTTATGAACTCATAACCCTTTGAGGCTTAGACAGCAGAGCTGCTTAAAGACGTTTACTTTTTATTTTCAGAAGACTTTAAGAAGATAGCTCCTTCAGCTGAGGAACAAGGTCTGGAAAGGTAAGTTTCTCAAACCTGTTTGTATGTGGTGGCTCTTGTGATTCCATACTGAAGGCAGGAGCATTCTGCACATTCTCAGAGGCACTCTCCAGGCAGGGAAGTTACCCATTGCTCTGGTATATATACATTGTTGGTGCATGGAGATTTTCTACACAGGACCTGATTGTAAACCAGAGTGATACAAATAAACAAGCCTTAATATGAATCTGATCTTTAGTTATAGGTGGCATCTGTTTTGTTGATCTTTCGAGTTTGTTTTGCTTCCACCTTTCCTTGGGTGCAGTGAACAAAGGCTCGCTCTCTTACATGTTTTTATAACATGAAAATTGTTTATTAATTTCTACATACTGAGGGGATTTAGATAGTTTCTTGCAGTGTAAATTTTTCTTCGTTTGCTATCTTACTTGGCAGGGATGTTGTAAATAGAGATGTGATGGCCCAGGAAAAACTGGGGGGGGGGGAATTGAGGGGAAAGCATTTGATTCTGGGTTTTTTCCAAGGCCTTCCCCCCCAACTTTCTTGTGGAAAAATTGGCAATCTGGGGGAATACTGGAAAAAAACCCCTATGAAATATTTTAAAGTGAGTGAAATGCTTTTAAAGACAAGGGGTGCATGCGGTAGAGGTATGCAGCTCTTCAATCCAAGCATTTCTGATCCTAGAAGGATACCTAACCCTTCATGAGGGGAGTATGCAGGGAGTATTTCAGCTGTTACACGCCTCCTGTTCTCCTTTTGACCTGATTTGTGGTTGACCTTGTGCTTGACCTTTCACCTCCCCCACTAACCACTGTGAGACATACACCCACAGATCTGGTATCAAGTAGCTTCTTGTCCTGCTTTGCTGGAGGGAAAAAAGACCAGAAGGAGATAGGGCAGAAACTACCACCAAAGCCCTAGAGGAAAACTCTGTAAGTTGCATTGAGAACTGAGCTCTCTCTAACTAGAAAACAAAAATTAAGATACATGTGCCAAGATAACGCAAGGTACATTCACAAGTGTTGGGTATATTGGAAATTTTGCTTATAGAAAACGAAGGCATTGTAACTTTTAAATTCCATAAATGAGTCAAATATTGCAATTTTATATGCTTAGTAAGTTGTAAGTAATGCATGTTCTGTTGTTAAAGCAGTAAGAATTAGTTAGGTTTGACAGGACAGCAAGTAGTGCATATATTTTCCAAAACTGCCAAATTGGTAATTTGGGGGAATAGTGGGGAAAAAAACCCTTATGAAATATTTTCTTTTAAAGTGACTGAAATTGTCAGTATTTTTCTGGAGGGAAAAAAACACTGGGGGGGGGAACTTTTTTTTTTTGGTCTGTGACTTCAAAATTTTTGGAAATTTTACATCTCTATTTGTAAAGCAGATTTATCAGCTTCATTTCTGGCAAGGCTTCTGTGGTTTTAGCAGTGGCTTGACTCAGCAGATGAAGTTTCTGTCAGCATGCTGATGAAAGGAGCCTGCCATGCTATTGTAAATTTTTATTAATGTCTTTATTTATTCTATTTCTAAACTGCTTTGTTACTCAAAGATAATTACAATAAAATCAAACAGTTAAAGCCAACCAAAACCTAGATTTAGGTGGGTAGCCGTGTTGGTCTGAAGCAGCAGAATGAAGTTTGAGTCCAGGGACACCTTTAAGACCAACAAAGTTTTATTCTGGGTATAAGCTTTCGTGTGCATGTGCATGCACATGAAAACTTATACCCAAAATTAAACTTTGTTGGTCTTAAAGGTGTCCCTGGACTCAACCAGAACCTGATATGTTAAAAGAATAGTCCTGCTTTTGTAATTGTGCTGTAACACCCCAAAAACAAAAGAGCCCCCAGCTGGAAAATGCAATACTTTGTCTCCCTCTAAAAACTCCAAGGACTAATAATTAGCAATGGATTCAGGAATAAATGAAAAGGGAATAATTAGTCAAGCTGGAAGCAGAAGGAAAGGAAGACAATTCAATGGGACGTCAGCCACAAGAAGCCTCACCAGCCCTTTGACTGGACCGCCTGAGGCTGCCCTCACAAAAACCCTCTCGCTTCAGATCTGGAGAATGGCAGGGCGACATGGAAACACGCTAGGCTGCCACAGGATGGCATGATGCCCGTGCCCGGCCAAACCACTGGTGGGAAGTATCCTAAAACGCCCAGACCTTTGCATGGAGCACCAGGGGCACCAGATGATGGCTCTTTGTGGCACCCCATTCACTTACTTGTTTGTTTAGAATAGTTCTAGGCTGCCCCTCCAGTAAAGCTGCTGGTGCCGGTTTAGAAGTAAAACACAGCAAAAACACCAAACAGATTTAAAAAAATAGTTACAAATTAGCAAACTATTAATACGGCATTAAAAAACACAGCTTCATCAGGCCTTGTTCACAGGAGAACTTGCATGGCTCATTTTCACTCAAAACATTAACCAGCACCATGGATCCTTTGGACTTCATGTTATTAATGGAAAGGTGGGGGCGCGGGAGGGGGGGGACAAAATACAGGAAAAAGTCTGAATGTACTCTGTAATCAACATGGGATTTTTAATTTGCACCTCAGTTTAAGCCTTGGGTTGAGAAGAGCTCTTTTCTGGCCTTATGGAAGCAGCTTTGGTTGTGAAAGTGCCCAGAGACTCCCCAGCCCCATCATCAGAAAGGAATGCAGGAGGTTCCATGTGTGTGAAATCACATTTTTGGCCTCTGGGTGGTGCTGCAGCATAGGCTATGTAGACGCCCAGGCTGTAGCCTTGCAGGTTGCCAGCAGTTTCTGAGCACACCCCTGACTACACTTTACTCACAACCATGTGCGCGGTGTTGTTTGTGTGTTTTAAATCAAAGAAAAAACTGTTGAGTGGCAGAGTACAGAGTAGAGGAACTGTGAGTGAAGGGAGGTGTTTAATATTTCCCCATCCCCCATTTCCCTGCTCTGAACAGACCTCCCTAACCACTTCCCTGCTTGCAGGATTCAAAATGCAGGTAAAAACCCATTTTGATCCATCCTGGTCTCAGTGGGAAGAAAAGACATCCCAGGCAAGTAGTTGGGAAGAACTAACTACCCCCCTTGCTCCTTTTTTCCCAAAAATACCATTGGGGCTCTTGTGTGTGTGTGTTAGAGTGCCAGGGCTCTTTTTGTAGGAAAATCCCAGCAGGAACTCATTAGCATGGGCCACTCCCAACAGCAGAAACTCATTAGCATATTAGGCCACACCCCTTGACAGCACAGCTCATTAGCTTGCCTCTTTCCCCCACTGAGCTTCTCCGCCCCACTTCAGCATCGCCTTTCTAGTCTACCCCCCCTCCGAACTAGATGGCCAGGGAAAGGTGCTGCTGAAGTGCCTGGGATCGTCTGGTGGAGTGGGGCGGGGGGCGGGTAGGAGACTAAAAAGGTGATGCTGAAGTGTCTGGGATCTTTTTAGCCTCCTACGCCCCCAACCAGACGGCCAGGGAAAGATGCTGCTGAAGTGCCTGGGATCTGAAAGATCCCTGACACTTCAGCATTGCCTTTCTAGTCTCCTACACACACACACCCCCAAACCAGACAACCAGGGAAATGTGGTGCTGAAGTGCTTGGGATCTGAAAGATCCCAGGCACTTCAGCAATGCCTTTCTAGTCCCCCTTCCCGAACCAGACAACCGAGGAAAGGCACTTCAGCATCGCCTTTCTAGTCTCCTCCCCCCCCCCCCCCGAAAGACCAGGAAGGGAAGCAGGCTTGTTTGCCCAGCTGCCCTTGGTCTCCCCTGCCAGCCTGCCAAAGTGCGCAGGCTGGGGAGACTGAGGACAGCCAGACAAACATGCCCCATTCCTTCCCTGAGTTTCTCCGCTTTTGTGGAGAGACTCGGGGGAGTGGGGGGGGGCATGGGTAAATGCCGTTCTCTCCCTCTCCCTGATCGGGGAGAAAAAGAAAGGCATTTTCAACATGCCTGGGTTCCCCTCCTGATCTTCTCGCATCTGGAGAAGATGAGGAGGGGAACCCTGGCATGTCTGCATGCCTGCCCTCTTTTCCCAGCCTGCCCTCCTCAGTGGACAGGCTGGGGAAAGGAAGGCAGGCATGCACACATGCCCCTTTCTTCCTTGAGCCTCTCTGCTAGTGGAGAGACTTGGGGAAGTGCAGAGGGGGGCATGGTTATATGCCTCTCTCTCCCTCCCCCAGATCAGGGAGGGGAAAAAAGGCAATTTCAACATGCCTTGGTTCCCTGCTTGCTCTTTTCCAGCTGCCACATGTCAGCTAGAGAAGGGAAGGCAGAGAGAGGCTTTTCATTGTCAATTTCACTCTTAGCTGACTGGCTGGAAGTGAAATTGACAAGGAAATCCCCAGGGCTCCCCAGAGGGAAAGATGGCATTTTAACATGTCACCTTTCCCTCTTGTGTATAACGTGGGGAGGGCAGCGTGCTCTGTAGCCACACATGCCAGAGGTTTTGGTTGGAGGCGTGGCCAACTCAGGAGCCAGCCGGAACGTGCGTTCCTGCCCCAAAATAGCCCTGGTTAGTGCTGCACATAACAAACAGTTGGGCATCTCAGGCAGAGCGTGGGTGCCTGCTGCTTTTCTCTCCCAAATACTGGGAGGTCAGAGGAGTGCTTAGTAGGATCTCATTCCTTAGGGAGAAAAATTGTTGTCTTCTGGGTTTGTTTAGCTAGAAATGTAGGAGACTAAATGCAAAGCTTTTAGAAGTGAGAGCGGTGATTTACTAGTGCCACGGTATCTGCAGTGTTCTGTCAGTGGGACTCCAGCCATGTAGTTTGGCCCTAAAAGCTGGAGGGGGAGGGGCGAAAAGGTTAGGATTGGGCTTCTGCACTGTAGAATGGCAGGCTTAACTCCTTTGTTCCTGTCCTTTCCAAGATGTTCCCCCAAGTGGAAATTTGCACACACTTGTACATGCATGCACACACAGAGAGAGTAGATTCATGTTGTATGATAAGTATTGGAGTCGGGAGTCCATGGAGTAGTGAAACAGCTAGATCTTTATTGCTGGTCTGGATGAAGCATACAACCCAGGGCTCCAAGCCCTCCTTTTATGCTGGTCAGGGACAATCCCCTGACCTCACCCAACTGGCCTGATAGGCTATTAGAAGTCTATTTACATTTCATAGGTTCCCTGGGAGAAACCTAGGTACAGGATTGGTGGCCGGTTTGAATCCACCTGGCCTTTGTTCTACCTGGCTGAAGCTCAGGTAGTTTCTTGGCCATGTGCTCTGGCCATGCTCTGGCCATGTGCTCTGGCCATGCGGTCGCAATGAAGAGAGCACATGGCGACCGCATGGTCAATACATAACACCCCTCCCCCCATAGTCCAGAACCCCTCTGCACACATAGTCTTTGAGATAGTCCGGGCGTCTGCGCTCACGTCCAGAGCGCCGGGGGGTTGTAAGGCGGGGTGTGTTGCTAGTGTCGGCAGGTTGCGGTGTGGGTAGTTGTTCTGCTGGCGGGGCCTGCCTGCTCGGGGGTTGTTCAGGTGTGGATGGTGCGACTGCTTCGTCCGCGGGCAGGAGCGGCATCTCCGCAGTCTCCGGATCAGGGTCTGGCGCTGCTTCTGGAGTCGTGTCGATGTCACGGTCTGTTGGTGCAGGGAGTTCGGGGGCCTGGGTATCATCGTGGTTCTGGGTACGGCGTCGAATCTGGTCAATGTGCCGTTTCCAGACTACGCCATCTTCCGTAAGGACCTCATAGGAATAAGGCCCTGTGACTCGGACGATCCTCGCGGGGAGCCATGTTGGACCCCGCGCGAAGTTCTTTGCGTATACGGGGTCTTCGGGAGCAAATCCTCGGGCAGCTGGCCGGTCCTCCATTGTCGGGTTCCCCTCGATTGCTCGGTCGGGATGTAGGCGGTCCAAGACGGTTCCCAGTCGTCTTCCCATCAGAAGTTCGGCTGGCCGGCGCCCGGTCCCTGAGTGGGGTGTGTTCCGTTGGCAGAACAGGAACTTGTACAGCTGCTCTTCCCAGTCGCCATGCTCCATCTTCTTTAACGCGTCCTTCGTTGTCCTCACCATGCGCTCGGCCTGGCCATTGGTTGCGGGGTGGAACGGAGCGGAGCGGATGTGGCGCAGACCGCAGGCTTCCACAAACCGTTGAAACTCGCCGGAGGTGAAGGCGGTCCCGTTGTCGGTCACGAGAGTTTCTGGCATTCCGTGTGTCGCGAAGATCGGCCAGAGACTTCTTAAGGCAGCGTTGGTGGAGGTCGAAGCTACCGGCACTACCTCAAGCCACTTGCTGTAGCTGTCAACAACGATAAGAAACAACCGGCCCTGGACTGGTCCCGCGAAGTCTAGGTGCAGGCGGGACCAGGGCTTGTTAGTAGATTCCCAGGATCGGACAGGAGCGTGTGGCGGATCTGGCCGTGACTCCTGGCATTTGGTACACTTCTGGACCCGCCCCTCAATGTCTTTGTCCAGGCCTGGCCACCATACGTAACTCCGGGCCAGAGCTTTCATGCGCACAATTCCCGGGTGAGCCTCGTGGAGGGCCTCTAGCACTCGGGGCCGCAGGGGCCCGGGGATCACCACTCGAGATCCCCATAGCAGGCATCCCTTGTGGGCCGATAGTTCGTGCCTGCGTGCCGTGAAAGCGGCAAAATCTGGTCCCGGTTTTTCCGGCCACCCCCTTCCCACCCAGTCCGAGACACGGGAAAGGATGCGGTCCCGCCGCGTGCGACGGGCCACATCTGATACCTGTACGGGGCGCTCCGGTAGATCCTCTAGGAGCGCGACGTGGAAAGCGGGAGCCGGATCAGGGTCGCAGGACGGGAGGGGAAGACGGCTGAGGGCGTCTGCATGACCCATCGCCTTCCCCGGGCGATGTACCAATTCGTAGGAGTAGCCTGACAAAAAAATTGACCACCGCAGGACCCGCGGGGACAGCATGTGAGGGGTCTGCCTGTGGGGGGCAAGGAGACCCAGCAGCGGCTTGTGATCTGTGGCCACGGTGAACGACCGTCCGTAGAGATAGTCGTGAAATTTCCTGACGCCAGCTACGATTGCTAGGGCCTCCTTGTCGATCTGGGCGTAGTTCCGTTCTGCCGACGACAGGGTCCTGGAGTAGTAGGCAACCGGTACCTCCTTTCCGTTGGGTAGCCGGTGTCCCAAGACCGCCCCAACGCCGTAGGGGGATGCGTCGCAGGCCAGGATGACAGGGAGCCTCTCATCGAAATGCGCTAAGACCGCATTTGAAATTAATAAGTCTTTGACGGCCCGGAAGGCTGCATCATGCTTGGGACCCCAGGCCCAAGCCGCTCCCTTGTCCAGGAGACGATGCAGGGGTTCAGCGACCGCCGCCTTGTGCGGAAGGAAGGCGTGGTAGAAGTTCACAAGTCCCAAGAACGCCTGGAGTTCCGCCTTTGAGGACGGGCGGGGTGCACCTGTAATTGCCACTACCTTCTCCTTTGTAGGGTGAATGCCGTCTGCGGTGACTTGGAACCCCAAGAAGGTCACCGAGGAGACTCCCAGGGTGCACTTGTCTTTTCGAACCTTGAGACCCGCGTCCTGGAACCTTTGTAGCACCATCCGGAGGCGAGCTGCGAACGTGTCGGCGTCCGGGGCGGCGATGAGGACGTCGTCGAAGAACGGCTTCACTCCTGGAACATCTTTTAGGAGAGAATCCATTAGATTTTGAAAGATTCCGGGTGCTACGCTGACCCCAAATTGGAGGCGTTTTACCTTGAACGCTCCCTTGTGAGTCACAATCGTTTGTGCCTCGGCCGTTGCTTCGTCTACGGGAAGCTGCTGATAGGCTTGGGCCAAGTCTAATTTTCCAAATATTTTGGCACCCGCGAGGGAGGCCAGAACATGGCTGACCACCGGTACCGGGTACGCGTGGTCCTGTAATGCCTTATTAATTGTACATTTGTAATCCGCGCAGATGCGGACTTCCCCGTTAGCTTTGAGGGGGGTCACAATGGGAGTCTCCCACTTGGCGTGGGAGACCGGCTCGAGCACCCCTTGTGCCACGAGCTTTTCCAACTCTGCCTCCACTTTGGGCTGGAAGGCGAGTGGTGGCCGGCGGACGGCCACGCGGATGGGCCGGACTGCCGGGTCCAGGTCGAAGGAAACCGGGGGTCCTTTGTAGCAGCCCAATGAGCCATCGAAAACGGCGGGAAATTCCTCGCAGATGGATGAGAAGTCAGTAGAGCCCATGCGGTGTATTCCGGTCCACTGCACTCCGAGCGGCTTGAACCAGGCGCGACCTAGGAGACTGGTTAGATTGCGCTCCACCACGAGAAGGTCCAGCAGGCCATTAAAGGCATGGTACTGGACCCGGACCCTGGCTAGCCCCTTAATAGCCACTGGGTTTTTCTGGAAGTCCCGGAGGACCAACCCAGCCGGCAGCCGCAGCCAGCGTGCCCCCTTCGGGCAGAGGCGGCGGAACGTAGCTGCGGACACAATTGAATATGCTGACCCTGAGTCCAGTTCCATGGAGCAAGGAACTCCCTCTATTCGGAGAGACACGGAAATTGCGCCCGGGATGGGCTGAGGCAAGTTCATTACCGTGGCCGTGGGAACGACACTACCCACTTCTTCGAAGTTCACTGCTGGGGCACGGTGGCTGTTCCTCAGGCGGCAGGCCCGGGCGAGATGTCCTGCTTTCCCGCAGGCGCGGCAGATGGCATCACGGAAGCGGCATGTCCGTCTGTCGTGGGGGTCCCCACAGCTGGCGCACGTTGGGGCCTGCCTGTTGAGGGAAGCAGGAGAGGGAACAGAGACAGATGCTGGGCGCCGGCCCTTGGGCCTGGGGACGCCGGGCTCACCCTTCGAGCGTGGTTGCATCCGGTGGACGTCCTCTTCTTCGCTTGAGTCGGGTTCGGGAGGAGCCGCCTGGTGGACTTTGGTGGCTGCCTTGTCCTTTTGCGTTGTCTCGAAGGCTGCCGCAGTTTCGAGCATCTTCTCCAAGGTTGGCTCCGGCATTGCAATGAGGCGCCGGCGGAGCTTGGCTTCCCGGACCCCTCCCATGAAGGCGGTCTCCACGTGGTCATCCATGTGGCGGAATTCGCAGCCCACGGCTAGTCGACGGAGTTCAGCCAGGAAAGTGGCGGCTGACTCCCCCGGCTGCTGCTGGCGCTGTATGAACTCCCAGCGCCTGGCCAGTTTTGATGGCTTCGGGGCGAAGTAATCGCCGAGGGTCTTGGTGAGCACGTCGTAAGACACCTCGGTGGGGTCTTGCGGGGCTAGTAGGTTCTGGGCCACCCGCATGACCTCCACCCCTCCGGAACTCAAGAGCCAGGCACTCTTCAGGTCCGCATCTGTGATTCCGCGGACCTTAAAGGCACAACCCAGCGTCTTGAGCCAGGACTCCCACGTCTCGGGGCAAGACGTATTGAAAGGGGTAATTGGTCCCGGGGCGTTTGCCATATTTACCAGAGCAGGAGCGGCGGCGGCTGTTTGAGCGATGTCCTCGTGTCTTGCGGCGGTGCCGGGGAGCGCTGAGGCTTGGCGCTGGCTAGTGCCGGAGGATTGGGCTCAGAGCGGCTTGCGGCGAGGCGTTGGAGCGCTGGAGCTCGGAGATGCCTGCGGCCGGCGGGACGGAGCTCGCTGTGCTGCTGTGGTCTGCTGGAGAGTCGCTCATCGGGATCCCACCTTCGTCGCCACTGATAAGTATTGGAGTCGGGAGTCCATGGAGTAGTGAAACAGCTAGATCTTTATTGCTGGTCTGGATGAAGCATACAACCCAGGGCTCCAAGCCCTCCTTTTATGCTGGTCAGGGACAATCCCCTGACCTCACCCAACTGGCCTGATAGGCTATTAGAAGTCTATTTACATTTCATAGGTTCCCTGGGAGAAACCTAGGTACAGGATTGGTGGCCGGTTTGAATCCACCTGGCCTTTGTTCTACCTGGCTGAAGCTCAGGTAGTTTCTTGGCCATGTGCTCTGGCCATGCTCTGGCCATGTGCTCTGGCCATGCGGTCGCAATGAAGAGAGCACATGGCGACCGCATGGTCAATACATAACATTGTAGTAGGGGAAAAGATGAACACCTGTCTTGTGGCTTGTATTTGTTCCATCCTGGGATAAGGCCAGGTGGGGTATTTCTCACTTGTGCTCTTGGTGGGAAAGCCCTGATCTAGATAGGGCCTCCTGTGGCTATTTTTAGGGCCAAATGATACAGTTCATATTCTAATCACATTAGCACTACATGCCATTTGGCTCCCTAGCTCCTCTTTGAAAAGATCCCCCTGTGTTTCATTTTAATTGCTCTAAGAAGGCATGATTTTTCATGGTTTGGGGGTGGGTGGGGCTGAACTGTTCCTCAGGGCTGTGATTTCCCTGTTTGTCTCAGAGAGACTGTGGGCGCCTCTCCACCTGCAAAGGAATCTGTCTCTGGAAAAGCAAGTAGGGATGGAGGTGAGGTGATGCTTCTAGGAGCAGAACAGCAGGAACCTCGGCCTGAGAAGAGGAGACAGAACAAGCTTTCCGTGAAGGACAAAAGTGACAAAAGTAAGAACTCCCTGTGAGACACCCTCCTTTGGAAAGAATGGGAGCTGTGAAAGAGCTCAGCTGCAGGGGCTGTGCAGAGAATGCATCAAGATGGATAGGAATCGGGACAAGGGAAAGAGACGTTCCTGGTGAGAAAGGCCGTGGGGGAGGGCAGCTGCATGGGGCAGAGTGACATCCACATTCTTGAAAACAAGTTGCCTCTGTTGACTGCTAGACAGCTCCTGGTTTCCTCTTCCAGCCACCAGCTCCAGCCTCGCCACCCCGTCACTCATCGGGTGTTTTTCTAAAGAGGCAATAACACACACAGGGTTTGTTTTTCTTTGTCTCCTGGCAGATGAGAACCCAAAAGCAGACAATGGGGGGCGTAAAGAAAACCGGAAAGGAGCGCCCAAGAAAAAAGTTCAAGGCAACGCCCAGATCGTTCACCAAGAGGAAAAGCAAAAGGAGGGGGAGGAGGAGGAGGCAGCAGATGAAGGAAGTTGTAGTGAGCCTCCCCCTCCCTCTAAAGGGTCTCAGGAAGGGTAGACAGAATGGGTGGTGGTTAAAGACCTTGGATGTTAGATGTGAGCAGCAAAATGCTACGGAACTTTAGCTTTGCAAATAGTTCCTAGGCAGAAATCTTTGGACACTTGGTGAGATTTAAAAGTCTTAATTAACTACCAGAGAAAGTGAGAAAGGAAGCTGTTTGGCCCACTTAACTCCAAGAGGCGTGATATGAAACCTACCACAGTTCTTAGGTTCTTTCCTGAGACAGCTGAAAGGCCCACTTTTAGCCTATGGTGTGTTGCCAGCACAAGTAATGTAGGTCTCTGGCAGCCTGCTCAGGAGCAGAGATTTTAAAACAGATGTCTCTTAAGTAATGGAGAATCCCATGTTTCTAAATCCCTGAGTCCCTTGTGTACACTGAAGAGACATAGGTGCACCCACAACTGTACGGGGCACCTTCCTTTGAAAATCTTTCTAGCCCTGTGAAGTCTCCTAGGAGGATAGCCTTCTCTCTTCAGACCTTAAGGTTAGAACCACATCTTTGCGCAATGACCCTTATTATTGCTGAGGCCCTTCTGTGAACCCATGCATGCATTCGGCTCATCTGGTTGCTTCACTGTGTTCTCTGACAGATTGGCTTGTTCCTTCCATGCCCATTCTCAGGTGCTTTTGGCCATTTGTGGAACAGCTTACTGGAGAAGTTGGACAGGCATCCTCCCTCTGATTTGCAGGACTGTTTGCAAATCAGTACTGTTCTTGAGAGTCTTTACTAGGGACTGGCTAGATTCAAGTCCAATGGCACTTTAAAGACCAACAAGATTTTTGGGGTATCGGACCTGGATAGCCCAGGCAAGCCTGATCTCGTCAGATCTTGGAAGCTAAACAGGGTCGACTGGCAAGTACGTGGATGGGAGATCTCCTTGGAATACCAGAGGTAGGAGGTGTGTGGGCAGGCTTTATTCAGCCATCTCTCTGAATATCCTCTAGGCCTCCAGTAGGGGTCAGTCACTGGAGGTCACCAAAAAAGTATGTTCGGGTATAAACTTTTGAGAGTCAAAGCTTTTTTGTTAGACGTAAGATGTCTTGTATTTGACAAAGGGAGCTTTGAGTCTCGAAAGCTTATACCCCAAAAAGCTTGTTGGCCTCAAAGATGCTACTGAAATCAAATCTAGCAATTGTGCTTTTCTACTGCAGACCTACATGGCTATCCTCTGAAACTTTCCTGGGGATTGTTGACCAGGTGACTGGGTACAGCTGTGTCAGAGGGCTGAATAGGCTATTTTATACCATAGAATCATAGAGTTGGAAGGGACCTCCAGGGTCATCTAGTCCAAACCTCTGCACAATGCAGGAAATTCACAAATACCTTCCCCTCCACACCTGCAGTGATTGCTGTTCCATGCCCAGAAGATGACTAAAAAACCTCCAGGATTGCTTCCTGACCCCGAAGTGGTGACCAGCCTTTCCCTGGGTGTGTAAAAAAGGGCCACGAGAACGAAGCACTGAGGCAGCCCTTCCTGCCCTCCCTCTCGTGGTCTGCCTCAGTTCACAGAATCTGCTTTGCTCTATTGTTGTTATCTTGTTTGTTTTATTGTACTCTTGCCTATTGGCATTTTGTTAGCGCACACTGGAGAAAGGTGAGGATACAGATAATTTAATAAATGAACACATGGTGATGCACATCTTGATTCAGAAGGGTAGAATGGATTTAGTCCCCTGTGGCAGAAGACTGCACACACCAACCATCCACAATGAATGACGGAAAGGGACGTGGCTCAGTAGTCAGACATCTGCTTGGCATGCAGAATGTCCCAGGTTCAGTTCCTGGCATCTCCAGCTAGAAGGATCAGGTAGGATCAGGTACCTGATCCTCAGCCTCAGACCCTGGAGAGCCACTGCTAATCTTAGACAGTGCATACCTCAGAGTACCAAGGGCTTGATTCAGTATAGGGCAGCTTCATGTGATGCCTCTTCACACCACACCAAACACGTTCCATAAAGTTCATTGTGCTTTTTCCTGTTCTTGTCCCAGGTTGGTGTGTGGCGTGGGTCCAGTGCTCCTATCCAGCCTGTGGGAAGTGGAGGTGCCTTTGCAGTGACATGGACCCATCTGTTCTGCCTGAGAATTGGACCTGCAGTGAGAACCCAGGTAAGACAGAAGGCCTAGCCTTGCCAGGGGAGTGGCGAGGCACTTGGCAGCTCTTGCTTCCCATCAGCCCAACAACCAAGATGTGCCGGTGTTACTTCTGCCTGTTGCACGCCCTCAGGAACTGCTGCCTGCCTGGGCATAAAGGATGTGACTGGATGATAAAAGGTATGCCAGCTGAAGCGCCAGCTTGAATTCTGGTTAGCCTTCACCAGGGGTCTCCAGCCTTTTTGAGCCTGCAGGCATCTTTGGATTTCTGACACACAGGGTGGGTGGGCGCAACAACAAAACAGCTGGCGCAGGAGGTGGAGCCAGTCGCAGGAGGTGGGGTGAGGCTGTGCATAACTCTCTTCAGCACTGAAGGGCAGAAGATCCACTTACCACAGGATGCCATTTTAATCTGCACAGCCAATCAGAAGGCCTGTTGGGCACAAGCCCCAACTGGCCTTGTCCACTTTCTAAAAACATTTGGCGGGTGCCAGGAAGGGCGTTGGTGGGCACCATGGTGATCACAGGTACCGTGCTGGGGACTCCTGGGCTACCCACACCCTTGTGAATGTTAAAAGTAAGTCAGCCCACCTCCTCCAGATGTTTCAGCATTCCAGAGAGTGACAGATGTCTCTGGAATAGTGCCCTTTCTCCTCTCAGCCCTTCCCCCCACAATGTAGGAAAAGGGATTATAGCTTCACTCCTTCAAAACGAAGACGCCAAATACATTCTGGGTGCCCACTGCCTCTTACACACATACAGAAACAGGTAGCTAGTAAAATATGGTTGCCTTGTCACTTCTCTGTTGCAGACCTTCAGTACAACAGCTGCAGCATTCCTGAGGAAACGTGGTCGGGGTCTGAGAGTGAAGTGGTCTATGCGATTTACATTCCCGGGTCAATTGTGTGGGCCAAACAGTACGGATACCCGTGGTAGGGACCGCATCCCCAGTTAAAACTATGCATTTTAAAACAGTATGCCATTGCCTTGAGCTTGGTCTGGGATCCCAAGGACACTGGCGTGGTCATGAGCCCCACTGAAATGAATGAGACACATTCAAGTGCCAAAGGGAAAAACAGACCCCTGGTGTCAGATTGCAGGGGTGTTTTGTTTATTTTTATTTATATTATTTATGTTATTTACAATCTGCCTTTCGCACTTGGACTCAAGGTGGCTTACACAGAGTGAGTCAATAGGATCAGCGGTCAATAAACAGTACAAAGGGGTTAGAGTTGTAGAATGAATCAGAAATCTAAAAACAGAACGCAAGTATTTTTAAAAAAATATTTATTTTCATTTTTCAACTAATACAGTTATCAACTAGAAAAACATCCGTAGTCAGTTACAAGGATGAAAAACAATACCGCTACATCTATTCTATACCGTGCCTTTCAATACCTAGATTCTAATTCGACTGCTAACCATAAATATCTTCTTTTAGCAAAAGCATCCAAGGCAGGGCCCCTACAAGCCTCCGTCTCAAATACTGTGCATGTTTGAGTCTATGATTTCTTTTCTTAATCTACCCCAATATAGAATCCACACCTTAATAGACAACAGTCATTTACTTTCTTACATATTAAACAGAACGTAAGTATTAACGTGACACATTAAACGATGCAAAAATTGCATAGCAGGCTTCTAATTTCAGCAAGCTAAACACAGTAGTCTAGACCACAGTCGCTAGTGATGTATCCAAGTAACTTTGAATCATTTAGTACAGTGCAACTCTTTTGCCTGTGTAGAAAAGTCCTCTTGAATAATTCAGTTTGGAAGAGTTTGCAGAAAGCCTTTAGAGTGGGAGCCTTTCTGACCTCCTCAGGCAGGCCAGTCCATAAGGTGGGGGCCATAATGGCAGGGGGGGAAGGGACTGTAGATACAGTGCAGTCCTATGGAGAGTTACACCCTTGTAAACGCATTGAGTTCAGAAAGGTGCAGTTTTGTCAAGGATTTCTCTAATAGTGTTAGAAGAACATGGCTCTCTGCTAAACTGGCAGATTTTCTGTTTCAGCTGAGAGCACAAAACTTACCTCATCCTGTCCCCACCCCACACACACATGTACATTCATTATAGTGTAAATGCTTAACTGAGGTCCCCCGTAGTGATTTCATTTTCAAACCTCCCAGTTGCACTGTACTGTAATCAGATCTACAACTCCCAGTCAAATGGCTCCCTGCAGTCTGTTCCACCGCTTACTTAGCCAGAATAGCCAAGCTTTCTTAGCACCTTTGCCAGTGCAGCAGCTGCAGGCCTTTGATGGAAAACTGGCCAAGAATGGGGCCTCTTGTCTACAGAAAGGGAAATTCCCAAAGGCGATCCTTTTAATAAGTTATGTGCTTC
Source organism: Lepidodactylus listeri (assembly GCA_029233225.1). Taxonomy (NCBI): domain Eukaryota; kingdom Metazoa; phylum Chordata; class Lepidosauria; order Squamata; family Gekkonidae; genus Lepidodactylus; species Lepidodactylus listeri. The sequence goes on from JARCFY010000018.1 coordinate 55,487,411, forward strand.
TTTGATGCCTGCCGTGGATCTTATGTTCTTAAAAGAGTTATTTGAAGTAAGGCAATGACATTTTGTTTGTTTGCTTGGCACCTTCAATGTGGCTGGCAGGAACCGAATGCAGGGAGAAAAGGTAAAATCTAAAATTTGACACAAGGACGGAGTTCAGGGCAGGGAAAAGGAGGAGGAGTATGTACTTGTTCCCATCACGGATTTAGGCTTAGTACCAAACTGAAGCACCGCTGGAGGACATGGACCAGGGCCATGACACTCAACTCCCCCCAGTGCCATTTCCATTGTTAGAAATTCCTCCTTTCCGCCAGCTGCTTTAAGCTTTAGCAGGGAAAAGACCATCCATGTTGTGCTGCTCTTTTGATTATAAAAGGATCAAAAGAGGACGGGCTGTGGCTCAGTGGTAGAGAATCTGCTTGGCATGCAGAAGACCCCAGGTCCAATCCCTGGCATCTCCAGTTGAAAGAATCAGGCAGTATGTGGAGGAGGACGAGGAGGAGGAGATTGGATTTATATCCCGCCCTTCACTCACTTGGAGTCTCAGAGCAGCTTACAAACTCCTTTCCCTTCCCCTCCCCACAACAGACACCCTGTGAGGTAGGTGGGGCTGAGAGAGCTCTGAGACAACTGTCCTTGAGGGAACAGCTGGTACAGAGCTATGGTTTGCCCAAGGTCATCCAGCCAGGTGCAAATGGAGGAGGGGGGAATCAAACCCAGTTCTCCCAGATTAGAGTCCACGCACTTAACCACTACACCAAACTGGCTCTCATGTGATGTGAAAGACCTTTCTCTGCCCGAGACCCTGGAGAACTGCTGCTAGTCTGAGTAGATAGTACTGATCTTGATGGACCAAGAGTCTGATTCAGTATAAGGCAGCTTCGTGTGTTCGTGTACATTATTATATGTAATATTTTGCTTTAAATGCATTGCCTTGTGCCTTCAGGGGAGGGGCCATGGCTCAGCAGTAGAGTATCTCCTTGGCATGCAGATGGTCCCAGGTTCAATCCCTGGCGTCTTCTACTAACGAGGAAGAAGTATTAGGTGATATGAAAGACCTATACCTGAGAACTTGGAGAGTCACTGGCAGTCTGAGTAGACAGTAAGGGCCTTGTTGGACCAAGGGCCTGATTCAGTATTAGGCAGGTTCAGGTATTCACGTGACAGTTTTGATCAGGAAAATAACACAAGGAATTAAACAACTACTACTACAAAAACCTCTTCTGTTGTCTTGGGCCTGAGTCATGTTTGTCTCCCTATTCCACCACTTCACGTCTGCTTTCTGCAGCTCTGATCATGGATCCTGATACCATGGGCAGCTTGCCCTTCTCAATCCCTCAGTGAAAAAGGCAGTTTTGTGAATAGGTCATCCTCATTAGCTAAAAGGTCCTCAGTTTTACATTTGAGGTTTTCGAGTATTCACAGGTGAATGCCCTCTGGAAGAACCTTCCTTTACCAAAGAGGCCTTTCCTTTAAAATATATGTCAGATGTCTCAGGGGGAAAGCCCTTGTCAGAAACCAGTGCTGGCCTGGTGCAGTCACAACAGGGGCTTCTTCTCATCTGTGCTTTATAGGTGGCCTGGGATGATAGAAGCCGATCCTGACATTGGAGAATATTTCCTGTTTTCTTCTCATACAGATTCCCTTCCTGTAAGTATTATGAACATTTGTTGGTGTGCTAGTGGAGGATATGTATCAGCACTCTGCCTCCATCCCAGAGTAGTCATGTCTTGGCTTTAGTGAAGGGTTGCCACACATCATGGTGTTGGGTGCTTGAAAAGAATCCAGGCTGCTGCATGCTGGATTAAGGTCACCCACAGCAGCCAAATACAGTCTATTTTATTTCCCATTGCAGTCCAAATACCATGTGACATTTTTCGGTGACTCTGTATCCCGGGCTTGGATCTCTGCTTCTATGCTGAGGAACTTTGGTGAACCAAATGCAGAGGAAAATTGTCTGGTAAAGGAGGTTTTGTTTGTGGTTGCTAATTGCAACAGTAGATGACCTGATTGGTAACCAGGCAACAGGAGGTTGTGGGTACTGAAAGAAGCCCAACTGACAGGTGATACCATTTGACGGCAAACACAAACCAGCAGGTTACACAGAATAGGTGGGGATAGCGAAGGCATGGCCTCGTGGCAGAGCTGGGAAGTGTGTGTGTGTGTTTGTGTGCTGGGGGTAGAGAAGTTCTAGTGATTGAAGGAGGACTTTGTTTTGTTTATTTCCCTATCCCTTCCCCTCCTCCATGCCAACTCTCTTTGAGCTGCATTCAGGGCACTAAACTCTTCCTCCTCTTCTCATCTATTGTTCTACCAGTGTTGTGTTTTGTAATTAGGAAAGACTGCTGACATTACATTACAGCTACGTTTAGGGTTATCAGGTCTCTCCGGGCCATCAGCAGGGGATGGGTGCGTGTGTGAAGGGCGGCCAGATCCAGGTTGGGGAACCCCTGGAGGTTTGGGGGGGGGAGCCTGGGGAGGACAGGGACCCCCTCAGTGGGGTACAGTGCCATAGAGTCCACCCTCCATTTTTCTGCAGGGGAATTTATCCCTGTAGTCTGAAGATGAGCTGTAATCCCAGGGGATCCCCAGGTCCCACCTAGAGGCTGGTATCCCTGTATGATGCCGTTCAGCCCTACTGCCCCCCAGGTAGTACTCTGAGGAATCTAGTCCTGAGGGCCAGACTGGATGTGATGGTATCAGATCTGTGTGTTTAAACTCTGATTTTCCCATGTCACATGGGAAAGGGTCCCTCCGCCCCAAGTTCAACAACAAAAGGGGCACATAGATGAAGAGTGCAAATTCCTTCCAACATCTCCCCCTTTACCTCCTGCCCCCCGCACTTTTCTTCCAGCCTATTTTGATATCAGAGCACAGTGAACAGAAAAGAAGCTTCCTGGGGAGGGACTGCAGGGAGATAAGTGGTGTGGGGGGGGGCGGAGCTACCCTTTGCAGTTAAAAACAGTCACATACATACATTATTGCCCTTCTCTGTGATTATGGCAGAACTGGGTTTAAACACACATTGCACCTAGCTTGCTTCTGAGTGTGCAGAGATACCTTACATAATTCCCTATGTGCTTCACAGAACTGGAGTTCTTAGAGTTCTGTTGGGGAAGTTAAGGTGTTTAAACCTGTACCTGTTTGCAGTATGCACATACCTGGTGAAAAGCCACACACACAAAAAAGGCAGTGATTTTTGTTTGGGGGCAGGGAGGACTGAGAGGAACAGCAGGTCAGCCCTAGTTCCTGAATCAAAGAGTCCTTTCAGTATGTCTTACACTTTGTCTTTCAGGCCAAGCCCAAGATCAAAGGTGACAGGAAGAATCTGGAAAGGGCTCAAAAGATGGCAAAAGAAGCAGGGCAAATAAGCATCCCGGTAGGACAGTGGGCAGCCTTTACATTTGTAAATATTGTCCTTTGGCCTCTTTTTGGAGTTCTGTAATTGGGAAGCTTTTAGGATATGTGAAGTAATCCTCCCAGTGAAACTGCTGGCAAAATGCTGAACTGCTGTCCCAAGCTGCTTCATAAGAACATAAGATAAGAACCCTGCTGAATCAGACCTGTGAGGGTCCATCTAATTCAGCATCCTGTTCCACACAGCAGCCAACCAGTTCCTCTGGAGGGCCAACAACAGGGCACGGAGGCCGAGGCCTTCCCCTGATGTTGCCTCCTGGCACTAGTATCCTGAGGTTTACTGTCTAAATGTGGAGATTCCCTTTAGTCATCATGGTTAGTAGCCACTGGCCCTTTCTGCTCTCTCCTTTTAATCCATGTTCACCGCAGTGTCCTCCAAGCAATTCTGCACTAAAATTGAATTCAACCTTCTTTTTAATCCAGGTTCTTTTCTCCATTCTGTACTGAAATCAAGTCCAACCTTCTTTTTATTCCGGATTCCCCCCCACCCCACCCCATTTTGCATTACATTACCTCCCTTCAGTGATCAGCCTGGTTTCAGCCTGCTCTTGGTTATTTGGATGCTGTTTCGCTTTGGACTTAAATTGCCTTGACTCAAACACAGAAAATGGAGTGGCAGGCAGATACAGAAAGGACAACTGGTAGACCTGTCCTTCATGAATGTTTAATCCCCTTTTAAAGCTGTCTATACCTGTGGCCATCACTACATCTTAAAATCTGCCTCCATTCCTGAGGACTGGAAGGTAGCGAATGTCACTCCTATCTTTAAAAAGGGTTCCAGAGGAGATCCAGGAAATTACAGGCCCGTCAGTCTGACGTTGATACTGGGTAAGTTGGTGGAAACTGTTATTAAGGAAAAAATTAGTAGGCACATTGATGAACAAAATCTATTCAGGAAGACTCAGCATGGGTTCTGTAAGGGAAGATCTTGTCTCACTAACCTGTTAGTGTTCTTTGAGGGAGTAAACAAACATGTGAACAAGGGGGACCCAATAGATGTTGTTTACCTTCCAGAAAGCTTTTGATAAAGTTCCTCATCAAAGGCTCCTAAGTAAGCTCAATAGCCATGGGATAAAAGGACAAGTCCTTTTGTGGGTCAAAAACTGGCTAATTAAAAGGAAACAGAGTGAGTATTAATGGGCAATTTTCTCAGTGGAGGGAGGTAAGCAGTGGGGTACTGCAGGGATCAGTACTTGGTCCGATGCTTTTTAACTTGTTTATTAATGATTTGGAGTTGGGAGTAAGCAGTGAAGTGGCTAAATTTGCAGATGACACTAAGTTGTTCAGGGTGGTAAGAACCAGGGAGGATTGTGAGGCACTCCAAAGGGATCTGTCGAGGATGTGCGAGTGGGCATCAACGTGACAAATGGGGTTTAATGTGGCCAAGTGCAAAGTGATGCACATTGGAGCCAAAAATCCTAACTATAAATACACGTTGCTGGGGTCCGAACTGGCAGAGACTGACCAAGAGGGAGATCTTGGAGTTGTAGTAGATAACTCAATGAAAATGTCGAGACAGTGTGCGACTGCAATGAAAAAGGCCAATGCTATGCTGGGGGTTATTAGGAAGGGAATAGAAAACAAATCAGTATCATAATGCCCCTGTATAAATCGATGGTGCGACCTCATTTGGAGTACTGTGTACAGTTCTGGTCGCCACACCTAATAAAAGATATTATAGCATTGGGAAAAGTGCAGAAAAGGGCAACTAAAATGATAAAAGGGTTGGAACACTTTCCCTATGAAGAAAGGTTGAAGCTCTTGGGGCTCTTTAGCTTGGAGAAACGACGGCTGAGAGGTGACATGATCGAGGTTTATAAGATTATGCATGGGATAGAGCAGGAAGAGAAAGAAGTCCTTTTCTCCCTTTCTCACAATACAAGAACTCGTGGGCACTCCATGAAGTTGCTGAGCAGTCGGGTTAGAACGGATAAAAGGAAGTACTTCTTCACCCAAAGAGTGATTAACACGTGGAATTCACTGCCACAGGAGGTGGTGGCGGCTACAAGTATGGACGGCTTCAAGAGGGAATTAGATAAACATATGGAGCAGAGGTCCAGCAGTGGCTATTAGCCACAAGGTACAGATAGGAACTCTCAGTCTAGGGCAAGTGATGCTCTGTATTCTTGGTGCTTGAGGGGTGGGGGGCAACAGTGGGAGGGCTTCTAGTGTCCTGGCCCCACTGCTGGACCCCCTGAGGGCACCTGGTGTTTTTGGCCACTGTGTGACCCAGAGTGTTGGACTGGAGGGGCCACTGGCCTGATCCAACATTGGCTTCTCTTATGTTCTTATGTTCTTGATCCTATTTAAAATTGGTAAGAAGTCACGGGGGGAAGCAGATCTACGTGTGGTTTTGGTGAGCAGCAGCATCACATTATACTGTTAACACCCAGCTCTGCCTTTCTGTTTATAAACCCCCAGTCCCTGCCATCCCTGATCTGAGGCAACGTTTGGTGGCTGTAGCCGGATGGATGAGGCGGGCAGATTGAGTCTGAATCTAGACACTTCTTATTTTGGACTGCAACCGGTCCAGTTTTTTTTCTCCTTTTTTGTAGCAGTGTGTCAGTCCTTATCTTGCTCTTCCCCTTTACTGCACCAGGAGAGAATAAGAATGTTTGGATTCTGCAGCCGATTCAAAGAGAAAGACTTCAGAGGTATTTTGGCTTCGTTGCTTGGGGTGGTATGGACAACCCGAAGCATGAATGTTGTCAGAGAAACCAGGAGGCTCCCAGGATGTCCCTTACAGACTCCCTGTTCTTTTTGGCATTGAAGGTCTTGACAACTTTACCGGTCGTCCTCGTGCCAAGAAGATTCAAGATCCAGGTGGCAGGAATGCAAGCACTGTGACATCAACTAAAAGTCAAGACCAGGTTTGAGGATTTGGGGAAGGGCCATAGTTCAGTGGTAACAGAGCATCAGCTTTGCACACAGAAGCTCCAAAATTCAACCCCTGTCATTTCCAGTGATATTTTTTATTTTTAAAGGATCAGGTAGTTGGTGGTGTGTAAGACCGAAGAGCCATTGCTAGTCAGAGCAGAGAGTTCTGAACTTGATATTCTCAGCATCACAGTGCTCTTCATATGTTTGTGAGAGGAGCTTCTTGAGGTGACTGATTCTCTTTTCCATTAGACCATTGCAGAAGGCCCTCATGTGGTCATTAGGAAAGTGTTTCTGTGGAAGTTATCGGTGTGGTTGGGTGGTCACTTGTGCTACCTGATTAACCAATAGCATCTGTATTCTAGCTTCTTCTTGGGACTCCAGTGGTGAGACCTGATGGAAAGCTTAAGAAGAAAACCTGTGTGAAAAGTGAGTGTTTTGGCCCAGGAAGCTACCCTCTCTGTAATTTCCACCCCATTCTAGCCTGCAGTTTCCCATTTGCTCCACAACTCTGAGTGCTGTACAGAAATAAGACCAGTAGTTCCAACTTGTTCATGCAGGGGGCAAAAAAAGCATGCTGGAAGCTGAAAGCAGTTCCCGCTTATCAAAGAGGAGTCGAAGAAAGGCCGTGCCCCCCAAAGCTGTAGCTGAGTCCAAAGCAAGGGAGCATCATGATGATGTAAAAGGTAAGGACTTGTGTACATGAGAGGCTTGTTCTGTTTGGTGCCAAAGAGACACTGTTTCCAGCAGGGTAACTGTGTTAGTCTGTTGCAGTTAGTGAAACCAAGGCAGATTTATTGTGGCGGAAGCTTTCTGAAGCCCCAGGGCCTGCTGTGAGGTTTCTGCTCAAAGTAGTCAAGGATCAGATCTTTGTTGATGAGACACAGTTCTTTATTTCCAATTTCTACATTGCTACAGATCCTCGGATTATTGTCAGAGATAACATACACAATAGAAGCAGGTCTAATATACCCTCCCGTACAATTTGAATTGCCCATAAGTAACCAATCAACAAGGGGGGAAAACCGCGGGCAAAAGATCCTTTGGCCGTTTGCTTCCCACAGGAAAAAGGAGAGGTGTGAAGCAGTAAATTTCCCTTCTTAAACCAGACCCCTTAGATGTAACCATCTTTCACATAACAAATAACTTTCCCCAAGGCTTTCGCACGTTGATAAGAACTGGTCCCTGTCCTCCCAGCAGGGAGGAAAGGAATGCAGAGGCAGGAGGGTGAGAGGCCCATTGTTCTCATGCTTTGAAGTCGCCACTCTCCCGGGCAAACGGTTACATAGACCAGACCTGGTCAGAGCCATAAACCCAGGATCACTGAATATACAATCACAAGGGTCAAACTAATAAGCAATAGGAATGATCACATAGTTATTACAGGAACAGATTGCAAAGCATAGCATAGACAGGTTACGAAGCATAGCATGAATTCCCAAAAACCCTTGTTAGAATCTGCAGATTCTGACACCTGCTCAGTCAGTGCACAAAGGCAGACATACTCAAGTGGGCCCAGAAAGTACTTTCTAAGTCACAACTGGGGATGGAACTCCAAGTTCTGAAACATTTTTATGGTTCACATGATTATTTAAAGTTCATTTAGCATTGCCGAGAGAAGGCCATGGAAGGGACTGGGATTTTGCAGCAGGAGGGTTATTGCTTTGCCACACAGGATGACCGTGTGGTCTAAGGGGGAAAGTCATCATTGGTTTTTGTGTTCCTCTCAAGGTCCTAAGATGTCATTTGTTGTGCCAAGGTGTAAGGATGCTGAAGCCAAACAGCCCAGTTCCTGCACAGACAGCAGCAATGCGAATTTATTGCCATCTGGTCATCCCAGTGAGAAGGGTAGTTTGAACAAGGCTGAAACCTCTCAGGTGTTGAATAAGGTCACTGTGAGCCATGAGGAGCTGGATGAGTTGAGGGCGGTTGGAGATGAAGAAGAGGACATTTTTGGCAGCCAGGAAATGACTGCTGAAGAGAAAAATTACTCTCCTGAAGACTTCTCCATGGCCGTATTCGAGGAGTAGTGCTTTGAAGGGATATAGCCTTTTGAAAGGATGGATTATTTCTCCCTTGCAATCATTGAGAAGGGCAAACAAAAGTGGAAGACGTCAGTACAGATTTACTTGAGTTTACTTGAGTTTAATCTTAAAACTGACTTGTTCTAAACATGACAGCGGAACATGTCTCTCCCGTTTCTTGATTAAACAGGGAACTTGCAAGTCCAGCCATAAATATGACAGAGGGATTCTTGCTTCAGCCTCGGTGCAAATGAAAATCCAGGCAAAACAGGATTGCAATATGGGCATTTTCTGGAGGTGGTTTTGCAGTAATCTGTTAGTTCATGTTGGCAAATGTTCACATTCAAAATATGGCTTTTTGGCGAAATGAAATTGTTTAACTAGAGTTTGCTTTAACTTTTATTAAAGTCTACTTCTGGACTTAAGTGGGAGTTTCTGGATCATTTAGTTTGACTAAGCTCTGATAATGTGTGTATGCTGTCTCAGAGGGTACCCATGTTGATCTGCAGTAGAATAGGTAGATAAGAGTCCAGTAGTGCCTTAGAGACCAGCAAGATTTTGGGCGTAGGAGCTTACAAGCGTCAAAGCTCCCTTCATCAGTGTGTATGCACTGTCCCTGCAAATGGGCTGACTGCACATTTGTACACACGCACACACACACTGATCAAAAAGAAACCACTTGGGAATCAGCAGACATCCCTCCTTCATCCAGAAGAATTGGTCAGGGTCACTTGTACAAACATGTCTTGGATTTTTAGGCTACTGCCAGTAATGAAGACAGTTAACTTACTTGGAGTGAAAAATCTGTGGGGAAACTTTGAAGGCAACTAGTGAAAAGTTTTGCTTATCAGAAAGGCCAGATTAGAATTTTTTGGAGACTCTTGTTGTACTAATTTTGGCTTGCCGTGAACCTGGGCACCGTAGACCCTCAGTCCTGTTAAAGGAAGATGACTGTCTTTCAGGGGTCTGTCTTTCCTGGTGCCTGCCAGGTGGTTTTAGAAAGTTGGTGTGGCGGGGGGGGGGGGGGGGTGTTTGCCCAGCAAAGCTTCTGATTGGCTGCTGGGAATTTGATTGGCTGTGCAGATTTTAGAAAACCTTGTTTTGGCAGCAGCTGCTAGCACAGCACAAGGATCTTCACTGTGGGACTGAAGGTCAGCTGCAGCCGTTGTTTTGTTGCTGGCTCCACCTCCTGCTGTGGCCATTTTGTGGCAGCCATTTCATGGCCGCACCCACCATAATGTAGCAGAATTCCAGAGGTACCCACAGGCTCAAAATGCTGGGGATCCCTGCTCTGTTTCGTTTCACATCCTCTCCACAAAAATTCTCTAAAACAGGAACTCCTTAAAATAGTTGTGGCAGCCAGATATACCTCTTTCAGCTCAATTGACATCACTCAGAAGACTCCGTCCTTCATTCAAAGAGCACGAGGGTGAACTGAACAGTTCTGGATTTCAGTGAAGAGCATCTCCTCGCTGTTCCTCTAATAGTCAGCAGGGGGTGCAGTTGTGTGGTCAAGGTGGTGGAGGAAAGTGCCATCAAGTTCTAGCTGACTTATAGTGACGTAGGATTTTCAAGGTGCAAGAGAAGAATGGAGGTTATTTTTGTTTAAAGAACAGCCACCCTGAATTGCGGGAAAGGGGAATAGATGAAGAAAGCGCATTTCATCTGAGATACAGTTTCTCCCCTCCCCATTTGCATTGACCCCCACCAACCTCATCAAAACATTCCTATCAGTCTTTCCCATAACCCACGAGAAAGAGAGTTTGTCATGAACTGACTGTCCTAAGGAATATTCCCTATGACCTGGATGACCCAGGCTGCCCTGTTCTCATCAGATCTCAGAAGCTGAGCAGGGTGGATCCTGGCCAGTATTTGTGAGGGAGTCTGTCAAGGGATACTGGGTCACCATGGCAGAGGCAGGCAAGGGCAAGCCACCTCTGCATGTCTCTTGTTTTGAAAACCCGATGAGGGGTCACCATAGGTCAGCTGTGACTTGGCAACACTTTCCACCACCAAGGAACATTCAGCTAGAAGTTCCAGGAAAGCCTTTTGAGTCTTGGGTGAATTAAGAGGTCCGTACTTTTAATAGATGCTCATAACCTCTCTCTCTTATTGTTGACCCACGTCCAAGGTTCAGAACTTGCCTTCAACAGTCACTTAACAGCTGGTAGACAGTTCTAGAACCTACCTGTGGTTTAAAGGGTCCAGGTAGGTACTGAGCCTTATCTTATTGAACAATTGCTGTATATTAGTTTTCCTTATTTCCCCTTATACACCTAATTATGGGGTCCCTGAATCTAAGAGATTAAACTACTGGTACAGGTCTCCCTTCCTGCCCAAACAAACGAGGGTTCCTCATTCCTATTTCAAGGAAGGGATAAAAGGAAGAGTCTGAGAGGTGCCAACAAAGCAGTCGGCAGGGCTACAATCCTCAACCCGGTCTTAGAGGCTGAGGCTGTCTTGATTCTTTTCTTTTCTTCTTTCTTAACTCTCCCAGTCGTTTCATTGCTCGCTCGCTCTCTCTTTACACACACACACACACACACACACACACACACACACACACACACACATATACATATATATATATAAAATGTGTCAAAAGGCGAAATAATTTTTGCTTGTGATTTTTTAAAATGAGTAATTTATCTCTTAATATGCATACTTTATTCTAATCATGGGGTATGGCAGAATTTGAATTGTGTGAGTGCAGAGTACATACAGTTTGTAGGGAATTACGATTTGGTTTTAAGGTTCTCTAGGGAATTACGATTTGGTTTTAAGGTTCTCTAGGAATTAGTTTATCAGTCTCTTTCGGTTAAATTGGCTCTGGCCTAGGGAACGGCTTCTCACTCAGGGCGTGCCGGCATTATGGGGTGGAGTGACGGATGAATGAGAAGGTGGGCGGATCATTCCCGCTTCCTCTGGTGTGGCTTCCTCTGGACTTTGCCTCTAGCCGGCGACTGCCTTCTGGAAAAGACTGCCTGGATCTTGGTCTGAGGTATTAGCTCTTGCAGGCTTCACCATCCTTCTGTCTCATGTCCGGCTGCCTCATGCCCTTGGAAGGGTTTGTTTGAGAAGGGAGGAAGAAGACGCAAATCATGATGCTGGGGGAAGTGGCTTTTTGCCCAAGGTCATCCAAGACAGAGACAGGAATAGAAAAATCTCCATTTCCTGGCTTCCAGTCCTGTGAGCACCACAGCCTATCGATAGGAAATTGGCGTGCAGTTCATAGCAATTTAATACATGGCTGGACACAATCACGCAGAGTGCTAGAACTGAAGAGTAACTAACAGGATATGCCTTGTCCGCTATACTCATGTGTTGTTGTTTTTCATTTTTTACTATGCCAAATATCCCGGATAAATTTATGATGAGTAAACAGTGAACTGATACAGGAACTCATCTGGAATTGTTGAATAAATTAGTGAGACATGAAAGGACTATAGATTTGTAAAAACAAAAATCAGGCCAGGAATTTTTTTCACATTTCTTTCTTTCTTGCTTCTTTTTTAAAAGAAACATTCCAAATTGCTTGAGATTGAGGGAACATTTTTGGGGGTTGACTCAGCATCTGGCTTCCACAGGCTGAAAATAGCAGACGAATGGTCCGTTGCCCTGCTCTGGAGGTTGAGAAATGTTCATTTTTGTGGTCTGTAGCCTGAATGAGGTCAGTCTACCCAGAAAGCATTGTTCATCCAGCAATGAGTATTTGTTTGGGGGCTGAATGCTTTACAAGATCTGAGGGGGTCTTGGCTTTGATTATTGAGGCAGTCCATCTCATGTTGGGTCTTCCTGTTTAACTGCCGCTTTCATCTTTTCCAAGCATTGTTTATTTAAAACATTTATTAGCTGCCTTTCTACCTTGTTGTGGAATTCAAGGCAGCATGGGTAAAGGTAAAGGTTTCTCTCGCTCGAAAGCCAGTCGAATCGGACTCTAGGGATGCGGTGCTCATCTCCGTTTCCAAGCCAAAGAGCCAGCACTGTCTGAAGACATTTCCATGGTCATGTGGCCGGCATGAGTAGATCCTGAGGCGCACGGAATGCTGTTACCTTCCCACCAAAGTGGTACCTATTTACTTGCAATTTCTTGCTTTTGAACTGCTAGGTTGGCAGGAGCTGGGACCAGAGACAGGTGCTCATTCTGTCATGCTGCACTCGAGTCTCGAACTGCTGAAGTATAGACCGTCTGGTCTGCAGTTCAGCGTCTTAACCACTTGAGCCCCTGCAGCCCCTGCAATGTAGCTAATGTATGCGAGGCAGCATACAATGTAGCCAAAACAACAATAATAAAAAATGCATAAGACCACAGTTTAAAATCTCCAATTAGGACTGCCAATAAATAAAATACTAATTAAATTAGTCAGATAGAGTCCTAAATAGAACTGTCTTTGACTGTCTCCTAAAGACTAAAAGTGTCTTCTCCAGCGAGTCTTATGTTCTCCTGATGTGACCAAAGTACAGTTGCCTCAGTTCAGTCATTTTAGCTTCTAGGGAGAATTCAGGCTTGATTGGATTTGATCTAGAACCCACTGGTTTGTCTTTTTGGTGGTCCATCAGACTCTCCTCCAACACCACATTTCAAACAAACCAGTTTTCTTCCTGTCACCTTTCTTCGTTGTCCGACCTTCGCATCCATACACGGTGATGGAGAATACTATAGTATGAATGATTTTGATCTTTGTCTCCAGCGACATTCTTACACTTAAGTTCCTTTCAAGTCACAGTCTCCTGATTTCTTCGTTGCAGTCTCCTTTTTGTTTGGTGATTAAGCCAAGGAATAGAGAATCTTTACCAATTTTGGTTTCTTCGTTGTCACCCATTAAAGTTGTGTAATTCATTGGTAGTCATTGCAAAGGAGTCGGGGGGGGGGGGGAGGGGGGATGTCCAGTCAACCATCAGTTTCCATGAGCATGCACAGAAGTCATGCCCTGGGACAGCAAGTCCTTACCCCTGACTTCTGATGTGCATTCAGATAATTCACAGCCACACGAAGTGGTAACAGCCACTGGTCTAATGGTTCTCAGCCACCATGGCCAAATAGAACCTCCATGTGCAGAGGCAGTCTGCATCTACAGTTTACACCTGCTATGATGACAAAAGGTGTGGTAAGGCTGTTGCAAGCATGCCTTGCTGCTGGTTTTCCTCTAAAGATCTGGCTGTCCTCTGTTGGAAGCAGGATACAGGGCTAGAAGGATTTTGGGTCCAATCTAGCTGGGCTGGACATCAGCAGCAGCTACTAACCATCACAACTGAGGCACTGGGATAAAAAATTATAAAACATCATCCTGAAAGGGTCCAGCTTTATCTTTGCTCCCCTTGAAATGGCTTCTTCCTGAAGTTGCCCTTGTAATTTGGTGAGACTGAATCCTGTGACACCAGAAGGCGAAAATGAGGGCAAAAATCACCAGAAGTTGTGTGAGAAGGGTGAACTGGAATCCAGGGACTCTTGTAGACCCATTTTATTTCATACTTCCTCTTAAGAGCCTGGGGCAGCACACATTTCCTCTTTCCCTACAGGGCCAGTTCCTTGGCCAAGGCACCCCAGCGACCACTTGGAGTGATGCCAGCATATAGACGGGTCTGGGTGTGCTCTCCACCACTGGCATGATGGGAGAGGACCCACCTGGCCTGCAGAATTGCTGGCTGGGGCCCCAGGGAAACTGACTAAGGCTCCTCTCAGACCTGGCCAGGGCTACTAGCACCGTGCTTGTTGGGACAACAACAGACCTTGAACCTGTCCTGCCTCTCCCCCCATTTCATCCTCACAACCGACCCGCGAGACGGATTGTCTGAAGGACCATCATCTCCCATACATTCCTGCCCTAGAATTGAGGTCACAGGATGATTGTCACACCAATCAAAGCAGTAGAAAAGAGCAAGAGTCCAGTGGCACCTGAAAGACTAACAAAATTTGTGGCAGGGAAGGAGCTTTCATGAGTCACCCCTCACTTCTTCAGATACCTTTGGTGAGCAGTGACTCATGAAAGCTCCTCCCCTGCCACAAATTTTGTTAGTCTTCAAGGTGCTACTGGTATCTTGCTCTTTTCTACAGCTACAGACAGACCGATACGGCAGTCGGCAACCCATTTTGATCCAGCAGTCAAAGAAGCTTGTTTAGTGGGCACATGAGAGAGGGCCTTTTTGGTGGCGGCTCTGGATTATGGAACAACCTTCCCAGGTGCACCCTGGCCCCCTCACTTTCCTCCACTAGGAGGCAGCTGAAGACCGTGTTATTGTAAGCCGCCTTGAGCTCCATAAGGAAGACAGGTGGCTAACAAAAATTTAAAATAAAATTAGGATTAGAGCAGAGGACTGACCTGAGCTTCCCCCATGAGCTTTGTCGTCCTCAGTCCCTGCCTGATGCCCCGTCCTCCACCCCCAACTCCGAGCTAGATCCTCTGCCCCGGGATGCGTCTGCCAGCTAGAGCTGGATGCTCCACTTCCTAATTAGACTCTCCAAAGGCTCTACGGAGTCACACTCCCCCCCCCACCCCGCCCAATCTCTCCCTCCTCTTTTGCTTCAGTGTCTCTATCAATTTACCCAAAGAGCGATGAATCCATTTTCTCCGCCACTGCTCTTTTCTGTGGTGGGAGAGGAGGAGGAGGAACGCACACACTGCCACCGCGTTCTTTCTTCCCCCTTTTGCAACCCCCCCACCTCCTTTCCCAAGCCCCCATCTCCAAACAGTGCCCCTCCGGCTTGGCACTGGATGGTGCGGGGTGGGGGAAGTTATGCCTTCGCTGGTGCAGCCTGCTTGAATTCGAGTGTTGCAGGAAAAGACACTGTTCTTTTCTCCCTCCCCTCCCAGCTGTGAGAAACCGTGGATCCAACGGAAATCCGTGCTTTCCCATGCCGGATACACCGCTTGCAACAAGGGCACTCTATTGCTGCTGGGGGGTGGGGGGGTGGAATGGGCTCCGATGCTTGCAGCAGCAGCAGCAGCAGGGGTGGGAGAAGAATCCTTCGATGTGGGGAGGGGGAGGAGGAGGAGGAAGAGCTTTTGCATCCCGCAAACCGAGAAGGAGCCTTGTGACTCAAGGATCCAGCGGCACGTAAGTGGCTTTCTTTTGTTACCAAAAACCCTTTCCAAGCAGGGAGAAGACGGAAGCGTAACCAGGACAAGTTTCGGGGGAGGGGAGGGAAAGGCGATATGAGATATTGTCTGGGCTAGCAGCTATTGGGGTGTCTGTCCTCTGGGAACTCATTTGGCTGGCGAGGGAAGGGAGATTTTTGGGGGTTTAGTGGGGAAAAGGGACCACTGCAAAATTCACGAGCCATGCGTCAAACACATCGGTAGCTCCCCCCCTTTCCTTTATTGCATGCAGTGAACCGTTAGCCTGAGTTTAGAAGAGCCAGTCGCTGGAGGGTGGCATATTGTTACAGAGCGGAGCGTGTCTCAGAGACCTGTTTGGGCTTGAGTTCACATTTGGAACCTTTGTCGATTCATTTATTTTGCCACAGTTCTTGACTGCAGAGAGACAGAGAGGAAGATGGTCGGTTGGCACAGAAGGGGGACTGCTGAGAGGCAGAGAGCGGCAGACAGAAATCCTGCGACACCGCATTCCTGAGGAAGCCTGGCTGTGAAGCAAAGCCCCCCCCCCCTTCAGCCCCAGCCATTTGCTCATCCTTTGCTCTTGAGTAAGCTGCTTGGGAGGGAGAGGGTGGCAGCAGTGACGCATACATGGCTGGGATCCTTCACATCCTTTCGAGAAAAGATCCCAGTGGAGAGCTGGGGAAGGCTTTGGCTAGGAGGCTTGTCGGGTTAGCAGACGTAAAACTGAGCAACGTCAGAGTTTTTACATCATCAGTGTTGACAACCGACGTTACCTCTGTTTTATTGCAAAGCTGGGGTTGTTGTTGTTTTTTAAAGAGACGATGGGCATGCTTTGACAAGAAGTCCCCTTGCACCCAGCTAAATGGCATGAGCAGGATTCCCCAGTTTTCCCACTGGGGCTTGTGCAGGAGGGCTTCCCACTGAACTGTCCCCCCAAGCCCTTCTCAAAAAGCAGGTAATGACTACTTGGAAAGAGGAGCAGCACCTGGAGGCAGGGCTGTCCAGAGCCACCCAGGGCTCGCAGGCAAAGACCTGACCTGGGTTCTCGGAGGAAAGCAAGTCACATGACTTACCCAGCTTCATGGGACCCTCAGGATGACCACGGGCCCTGGAATCCCCCCCCCCCCATCTGCCCCTCTTGGTAGGCCTGCCAAGATGCCTGGGTTGCACAAATGCCACACAAGAGGCACATCAATACTGGGGGGGGGGCGGGGGGGGACCCGGTCTTTTCCCACTGTCCCCTTCCCCACAACTTCCTGTGTGTGTAAAAACCTGTCGGGTCACAGCAAACTTACGGCTACCCTGTCGGGTTTCGAAGGCAAGAGATGTCCAGAGGTGTGGTTTGCCATTGCCTGCCTCCCTGTTGCAATGCTGAGCTTTTTTGCTGGACTCCCTTCTAAGTCCTAATCAGGGCCAACCTTGCAGAGCTTCCCAAGTCTGACGAGGGGGGAAAAATCCTCTCTCTTTGGGTATGTTTGTGTGCTGAGTTCAAACAGGAAGGCAGAGGGGAGAGAGTCTGTTTTGGCTTCTTCAAGTCTCTCTGGCCCGTGGAAGTTCACCAGAGTCTCAGCCGCGAGTGCTTCCTGGAGGGGCCACACAGCTAGCTGCCTTTGAAACAATGAAAGTCCAGGGTCCTGGAGACACCGCTTTTAAGTTTCCCCAAATCTATGTAGCCTCGCTTGATTGAAAACGTCTCCCTCTTTCTCCTGTATGTCTTTTTAATGGTAATTGTGCTGCCAGCGTGCCTGCTCTGGTACGCCTGCAGAGCTCACGCATGGTGCCAAGACTGAATTCCAGTCTCCTAGCAGACCCTAAACCTCCCCCTCTTCCTTCTTCTCCCCTTCAGGTGGACAATGTGCTTTAGTTCTCTGCAGTGTCTCTAGCAGTGTGCCAGGTCTTCCTGTCCCGTTGCAGCCATGCCGCCACGGCCCTCATCCGGGGAGCTGTGGGGGCTCCACCTCATGCCCCCGCGGATCATGGTGGATTGCTGCCTACCCAATGGCATGATCGTCACTCTGGAATGTCTGCGGGAAGCTACTCTTCTGGGGATCAAACATGACCTTTTCAAGGAGGCCCGGAAATACCCTCTTTTCCACCTCCTGCAGGTCAGTCGGCCAAAGGAGGGCAAAGGACTCTGGTGGGTTAGGAGAAGAGGCAGGGCGGCGGAAAGTGCCGTCAAGTCCCAGCCGACTCAGGTCGTTTGCCATCGCTTGGCTCCGCATAGCGCCCCTGGGCTCCTTTGGAGGTCTTCCACC
The DNA here is from genome assembly GCA_029233225.1 of Lepidodactylus listeri. Lineage (NCBI taxonomy): Eukaryota > Metazoa > Chordata > Lepidosauria > Squamata > Gekkonidae > Lepidodactylus > Lepidodactylus listeri. The sequence goes on from JARCFY010000018.1 coordinate 55,505,039, forward strand.
CGAGTGCTAGCCCTGGCTGACCCTGCTTCACTTCCAAGATCTAACCAGACTGGGCCAGCCTGGGCCATCTGGGTCTGGGCAGAAAAAGAGCTAGTACAAAGTGTTTTGTCACCAATTGACTCCTCCTGTGCTGCTGTTGGCCACTTGATCTTGGCCCCAGGAGGGGATGGGCTCAGTCCCACGGACAGCGTAACGGGCCCTAGAGGCGGTGCCAGCTGCCTCTCCCACCACCAACGGCCGGGAGTCAGTTGAGTGCCTCCAGTGGACTGGCACTCTCCTCACGGCGCCAGCTCACACAATTATTTGGGTGGTTCTGCTGAAGGATTTGCCCTGGTTCAAAGATGGTTTGGAACCCGAATGCCCAGATTCTCTACACAGGAGCAGAATCCAGAGCAGAGTTCCTCAACAGGGTACCCATGGGCATCATAGTGCCTGCCAGCAGCTTTCTTGGCACTCGCTGAGTGTTTTTAGAGAGGGGTCAGATGAGACTCCTGCCGGGGGGGGCTTCTGATTGGCCACTGGTGATAGGATTTGCTGTACAGATTAAAATAACGCCGTTCTGGTGGCAGTAGCTGCCACAGTGTTGGCTTTCTACCATCTCTTCCCTCTTTTCCAGTGTTGTTTTTTTTTAATTACTCTTGTCTCCGGCCCCTGGGCTTCCTCTGTGTGGGGGAAGCTTTACCTCTCACGGAGGTCATCTGGGAGCTGCACTCCCCACCCTGTGCCAGAATTCCCGTAGGTTCCCGCAGGCTCAGGGAGGTCAGACCCCCCCCCCCCAATCTAGAGTGCCAGAGCAGGAGTTGAAAGTCACTGATAAGACGAGACAAGGTGAGGCTGTTGTGGGTTCGAGCAGGGAGCCTGGGCTCTGTGGGTGGGGAACGGAGGTCTCCTGAGGACTCTGCATCCCTCAACCACTTTCACTTTCACCCCCCAGGACGAATCCTCCTACATCTTCGTGGGGGTGACTCAGGAAGCAGAGAGGGAAGAATTCTACGATGAGTCACGGCGCCTCTGCGACCTGCGCCTCTTCCAACCCATCCTCAAGGTCATTGAGCCGGTGGGTAACCGAGAGGAGAAGATCTTGAACCGGGAGATTGGTGAGTCTTAGCCCCAAGGCCAGACTAGATCCGATCCGAACTGGTTGCAGGGAAGGGGAGGAGGCAGCGGCGCTGAGAAAGCTTGGTGACAGTCCTTCCGACAGTCCATCTTCTTTGGCACAGGGTTCGCCATTGGGATGCCCATCTGTGAATTCGAGCTCGTCAAGGACCCTGAGGTGCAAGAATTCCGGAGAAATATCCTCTCTGTTTGCCGTGAAGCCGTGGAGACACGGGGAGCAGTTGGGCCCCAGAGCCAGGCTTTATATGTCTATCCCCCCAACGTGGAGTCCAGTCCGGAGCTGCCCAAACATGTCTACAGCAAACTGGACAAAGGTGACTTGTAGGGATGCATGCTCTGGGTTGGGAAGGCCTGGAGATTTGCAGGGTGGAACCTGGGGAAAGCGGGGGTCTCGGGAGGAAAGGAGCCTCTGCAGGCTAGGATGCCAGAGAGCCCACCCTCTGAAGCAGCCGTTTTCTCAGGGGGAACTGATTTTTGTTGTTAGACCAGTTGTAATTCCAGGAGAACTCCTGGGCCCACCTGGAGGATGACAACCCCTAGTAATTGGAGAGACAGGGAGGCAGTGTCTCCTCCAAGCTGAGTTCATGAGAGCTAGCTCACAGTTTTTTAGCTTCCGGCTCACACATTTTTGTCTTCACTGAGGAAGGATCTGGCTCCAGAGCAGACTAATTTATGCAGCAGCCCAATCGCTCGCTCACAACTTTAATGCCTGTAGCTCACAAAGTAGAATTTTTGCTCACAAGACTCCACAGCTTAGAGGGAGCACTGGTTAGAGGCTCTTTCTTCCCCCTTAACTGAGTTTTAGCCTTTACTTTACTTTTCCAGAAGCCGTTTCCTGCAGCTCCTGTGGGGCTGTGGAGAACCCAAGCTGAGGTCAGGGAACCCAGATCCAATTGGTTAAAAACCCTAACATGTAGTTTGACCCTTAGAGAGCCAGAAAGGAAGCGCCAATACTTTCCTTATTTCATGGGTCTGATGGTAGTATCCTTCCCGGAGTTCCTTCCTCCTAAAAATCCTTGGGATTGTTCCAATTTATTTTTATGGCTGTTGGGTACATTTCTCAGGCACCTTGCACTGAAACCCTGAACTGGGTTGCAAATTAATAAAACAAAGCCAAGGGTACAGCCCTCATAAAATGTTACCAAAAAAACCCCTTTTTTAGAAAGCGATCAGGTCATACCCAATATCCCCTAAAGATGAAAGTTATCCAAAAGTTTCCTCAAAGGAGACCCTGAGGAAAGGCCAGTCAAAGCTCTGCCTCTCGTGTGGCTGCCAGCAGGCACTACGGGAGGCAAGCTGTGCACCCACCCCCCACCCCTGGGCAGCCTTTCTGAAGCCTGTCGCGCTCTCTGCCACACACGAGGGACTGGCTCACATGAGTGACTCTTCCTTGTCCTGCTTTCCCCCCTCCGTCTCCTGAAGGTCGGATCATAGTGACCATTTGGGTTATTGTGTCTCCAAACAACGACAAACAGAAATATACCCTCAAGACGCTGCACGATGCGCTGCCGGAGCAAGTGATCGCCGAGGCCATCCGAAAGAAGACCCGCAGCATGCACCTATCGCCAGAGCAGCTGCGCCTGTGCGTGCAGGAGTACCAGGGGAAGTACCTCCTGAAGGTGTGCGGCTGTGACGAGTATTTACTCGAGAAATATCCACTCAGCCAGTACAAGGTGAGGGGCCCTTTACACCCACAAGGAGTGACCCTCCCAGCAGGTCCTACTTTGCCGCGTGAGAAACACCCCCCCACAGACCCACACACTCACATCAGAACCGGCTGTGCAAGGGTGGCTGACTCACTGTCTCTTCACTAACCAGCCCAGAGACACTATTCCTGGTCGCAGAGCAGGACGTGAAAGGATCCGGTCACGGGACCCCCCCCCACCTTATGCAGTGGGAAGCCCTCTTGTCTGCCGCACCTCTGTCTAGTACAAAGTTATCCCACCCATTCTTCCAAAGATAGGAGGGTGCGGTGCATAGTTCTGTCTCCCCCCCTTTTTTTCTTTGCAACAGCCCTGTGAGGTAGGTTAGGCTGACTGGCCCAGTGCCTCCCAGTGAGCATCACAGCAGAACAGGCCTTCTTTCCAGGGCCTCCCAGATTCTTGTCTGACCCACAACCCCCTCTCCCACTGGCTTTCGGTGATCTCCTTCCCGAGGCCTTGTTGAAATGAATGAGAGCTTAATGAAGGCACTGGTGAGATATGGTAGCAGACCAAGCTACTTTGTTGACAGTGTGTTCTTTTCCGTGTCTCTGCCTCCAGTACATGAGGAACTGCATCGCCATTGGCCGCCTGCCCCACCTGATGCTAATGAGCAAGGAGAGCCTCTATGGCCAGCTGCCAGCCAATGTGTTTGTGCTGCCCTCCTACGCACGCCGCTCGGCCCCGTCCTCGCATGTCAACGGAGACGTCCCCACCAAGTCACTCTGGTCCATCAACAGCCTCTTGCGAATTAAGATCCTGTGTGCCACCTACGTTAACGTCAACATCCGTGATATTGATAAGGTTGGGCAGGAGAGAGGCCCAGCTGGGCACTGGGGCCGAGTGATGGATGGGCCTTGCACTGTGTGACACAGTCATACCTTTGGCAAGGCCAGCGCCTGCCCCTGATCTGCTGCTCCCCGGACCACCCCCTTTCCTTCATACATGCTACTCCCCTTGGACGCCAGTGGAACTTCTGAGAAGTCTGAACAGCCCAGAATGGTGGGGCGGGGGAAAGGGGGTGGCCAGTTTTGCTGAGCTTTCTCTGTGGGAAGCGTGGAACTTGCCAGGTCTTCTGGGAGAAGAAGGGGCTAGTGATGACAGAGCAGGGGGGACCCCCTGAGGTTTGTTCTCATCTTTTTCTCTCTCTTTGTAGATCTATGTCCGCACAGGAATTTTCCATGGTGGGGAGCCCCTTTGTGACAATGTGAACACCCAGCGCGTCCCCTGCTCCAACCCTCGGTAACTGAGATAGAGGAACATAAGAACATAAGAGAGAAGCCAATGTTGGATCAGGCCAGTGGCCCATCCAGTCCAACACTCTGGGTCACACAGTGGCCAAAAACACCAGGGGCCCTCAGGAGGTCCAGCAGTGGGGCCAGAGCTCCAGGAGCCCTCTCACTGTTACCTCTCCCCTCAAGCTCTAAGAATACAGAGCATCACTTGCCCCAGACTTTGTGGCTAAGAGCCACTGATGGACCTCTGCTCCAGATGTTTATCTAATTCCCTCTTGAAGCTGTCCATGCTTGTAGCTGCCCCCCCTCCTATGGCAATGAATTCCACGTGTTAATCACTCTCTAAAATATCCATTTTAAGGAAAGTGGTGGAGGGTGATGTTGCAGGGATGAGGAGACTCCGAGGGACAAACCAGATGTGTACTGGGACTTCTGTGCCCAGCTGTGTTACAAACACTATTCTCAGGAACTCTTTCCAAGGGCCACCGTGTTGGTTTGTGGTAGAACACCTCGACTGGAGTCCAGCAACACCTGAGAGGCCAACAAGATTTTTGGGATATCAACTTTCAAGAGTCAAAGCTCTAGAAAGTCAGGATTTGGGGGGGGGGGGGTCCTAAGCTTTTGAGAGTCAAGTCTCCCTTTGCTGATATCTGTTGAAGGGAGCTTTGACTCTTGAACGCTGAGACCCCCAAAAATCTTGTTGCTTTCCAAGGTGCTACTGAACTCGGATCTAGGTATTCTCAGGAATGAATGCCAAGTACCTGAGTATTTAGTTTAAACATGTCTGGAACTCTCCGTTCAAGTCTGGTTGGGTGGTACCTGGCAAGGAAGGCGAGGAGAGACCTCCCTGGCAGGCCTCCCCACCCCCCTGCCCAGCTGACTCCGGCATGACTCTTTATCGACAGGTGGAACGAGTGGCTTTCCTACGACATCTATCTCACCGACTTGCCACGCGCGGCCCGCCTCTGCGTGTCAATCTGCTCAGTGAAAGGCCGAAAGGGGGCCAAGGAGGTGAGCGCCCTCAGGGCATGGCGTGTGGGGGGGGACCACTTCTGGAGATGCTTCAGTGGAGCCCCAGCACGCCTTAAAGGATGAGTCTTGAAACCAGTGAATGAGCACAAAGATAATGGCCTTCTAGACCACAGTGGGGAACCTCTGCATGGGTTTAAGCTCCAGCCCCTCCTCCTCTTACAGACAAAGTGTGGCTTGGGAGCCAAGTCTCACACAGCCCCGCACGGCCTCTCTGGTCCCTGTGGAAGAGACTCTGCTGGGTATGCAGGAGGTCCCAGGTTCAATCCCCAGCATCTCCAGTTAAAAAGGACAAGGCAGGAGGTGGTGGGAAAGGCCTCTCCCCGGCTGAGACCCTGGAGAGCCGCTGCCAGAGTAGATGACGCTGGCCTTGACGGACTGATGGTCTGATTCCGCCTAAGGCAGCTTCCTGTGTTGTGCCCACTTGACAGGAGCACTGCCCCCTGGCCTGGGGCAACGTCAACCTCTTTGATTACAAAGACACCCTGGTGGCTGGGAAGATGGCGCTGAACCTGTGGCCTGTTCCCCACGGCCTGGAGGACCTGCTGAACCCCATTGGGGTGGGGGGCTCCAACCCCAACAAGGTGAGGCTGCTCGTCCACTGCATGACACAGCACTTCTGGTGTGCGGAACACTTCCCCCAACTCTGTTGTGTGGTGCTGGTCATTCCTTCCTTGTGGATGGGGAGGGCGGAGGCTGAATGGGGAATGCTTTGCCCAGGGCTAAGGGTGGGTTACTGGCCCAGCTGGGGCTTGAACCCAGAATCCCCAGGAGAAAATCCAGTTCTGGTGTTTGCTGGGAGCCAACATTTTTCTCCTCCTCATTGTTCTCTCTCTAGTGGGCCCCATCCCATGCAGCTCCCACCGCCAGACGGTGGCCTGTCGGTTCCACACCTCTCCACAGTGTTGCTGTGGAAAGACAGAATCTCGCTGTTCTCTAGTCTTGACTTGTCTCCATATTCTGGGAAGCCTGTGACTCTTGCTGGATCTTCTAGGATAATCCTCCAGATTATTCAATGAGTTTTCGATTCCTTCATCAGGGCTGCAAACAGGAACTCCCAAAGAGGCACAGCCACAGGAACTTCTCAGCCAATGATGCCTCCAAACTGTCTTACTGTAGAGCAGTGTCTCTAAAGTTTATATCCATTGTATACAATTTTACTTTAGAGACATTGCCTCTTTGGGAGTTCCCGTTTGCAGTCCTGATGAAGGAATCGAAAACTCACTGAATAATCTGGAGGATGAGTTGACTGCAGCCTGTTTCTTATTCTCTGTTTCAAGTCCTAAGGACGGGGTCTACCTGCTGAGTGCAACATACTTCATATTGTTTACCTTAAGTCTTAAGAAGTGGATGTATTTGCTTTGTTTTATGGACATTTGAAAATCGTGTTTTTCAGTCCATTGAAATTGTGAAAATTGCTTTTGGGAATGTTAAAGAGTAAATGTTAAATATTGCTTTAAATCTCTAGCCTATCTATTGTATTTCTGGTATTTCATGTATTGAATACTATTGTATGTTTGAGAAATATTTGGAGTTTTATGTGATGTTAAGTCATAGATGATTGATAATTACTCATCTATTTTCTTAATATCATTGTTACAGTGGGAATCATTGCAGGATAAGATTCAATCCAGGAATAAACAAGAGATTAGCTGCCGGGAGGGGGGGAGCACCGCCTGCCTGTCTGTAAAGTCCTGAGTTGCAACTTCTTGATTTGCTGCCCCACTTTCCCTTCCACAGGAAACCCCTTGCCTGGAGCTGGAGTTCACCTGGTACAGCCACACAGTCAAGTTTGCGGACGCCACCGAAATAGAGGAGCACGCCAACTGGGCCATGTCTCGGGAGCTGGGGCTCAACTACTGCATGGTGGGATTGGTAAGGGGGGGCCAGCTCTGAGCCTGAGGAGGGAACAGAGGCAAGGAGGTAAACTGGAGCCCACTGAGGAGGTAATTTTCTCTCTCCCTTCTTCCAGAGTAACCGTCTGGCCCGGGACAGCTCCCTTGATGAAAGCGAACTGGAGCAGCTCCGGAATATTTGCAACCGGGACCCCCTTTCAGAGATCACTGAGCAAGAGAAAGACTTCCTGTGGAGACACCGGTGGGTGGGCTGGAGCTCCAGGGTTCTCTTCTGACAGGGAGTAGCTCTGAGTTATTTTAGTAGACTGGTATCCCACCAGTCTTCCAAGCTGCTCAGCGTGAGAGCCATTATGCTCTGTTCATTTTAACCTTCACAGCAACTTTTTTGAAGGGGTACACGGGAAAGGGCCTTTTCCATGGCAGCCTCACAATTATGGAACAGCCTCCCCGTGGAGGTGTGCCTGGCCCCCGCATTTTGGATCTTTAGAAGGCAGCTGAAGATGGGGTTTTTTGGACCACATTTGGTTAAGTTCAATAGCAGTCCTGAATGGTGGTTTTAAATGTTAGCTTTATGTTTTTAGTGTATTTTATTATAAGTGTTTTGTCTACATTTGTAAGCTGCCTTGAGCGCCAATGCTCTCTCTTAAGCTGTGGAGTCCTGTGAGCAAAAATCCTATTTTGTGCACTACAGGCATTAAAGTTGTGAACCAGCAATTTGGCTACTGCATAGATTAGTTTGCTCTGGAGCTATCCTTCTTGAGCTAAGACAGAAATGTGTGAGCCGGAGGCTGAAAAACTGGGAGCTAGCTCACACTAACTCAGCTCAGAGTGCTATAAGGAAGACAGGTGGCTAATGCACATTTTAAATAAATACAAATAAAGAAGTGCAAAGGTGACTAGGTTGAGAGGAAACGACTGGCCCATGGACATTCAGCCAGCTTCCCGGGTCTCCCAGCTCCTAGTCCACCACTGTCACCGCTACACTCTGCTGGGGCAGATCCGTGGATGAGAGGAGTGAATGGGCTGGGAGGCAGGACTCTGTGGCTCAGGTGGGGGGAGAGGGGCGGGGGGGGTGCCTGGGTATTATTAGCAACCTGCTCTTTTCCTCCCAGGCACTTCTGTGTCAACATCCCGGAGACCCTCCCCAAACTGCTGCTGTCCGTCAAGTGGAATTCACGGGACGAGGTGGCTCAGGTGAGGTTAAGCGTGTCCTGTGTGTGGCAGGGCAGGGCGCCACTTCCCTCAACTTTGTGGCCGACGGCTGCCATTTCCCCGCACTGTCCATCAGTCGTCTCCTGCCTCCCTTCCTGTCCCACAGATGTATTGTCTCCTTCGGGAGTGGCCTCTTATCAAACCAGAGCTCTCCATGGAACTCCTGGACTGCAACTTCCCGGATCCAGTGGTGAGGGAGTTCGCCCTGAAATGCCTTGTGAAGGGCCTGACAGATGACAAGCTCTCTCAGTATCTCATCCAACTTGTGCAGGTAATGGCGAGGCAGAAGCCCCTCTTGGTGGCTGGGGTTTGGGGCGGGTCACATCAGGGTGACTTGTGGCTGTATGTCTGGTATCAATCCACAGTGCCAGGTGGCCAGTCTGGAGCAATCTGAATAGCATTTGTGGGGTAGGCATTGGGTGCAGATCAGGGGAGGTGCCCAATGGCTCAGTGGGAGAGCATCTGCTTGGCACGCACAAGGCCCCAGGTTCAATCCCCAGCACCTCCAGTTAAAAAGGCCCAGGCAGCTGGTGATGGGAAAGGACCTTTCTCTGCCTGAGACCCTGGAGAGCTTCTGCCAGTCATAAGTATATGTAACTTAACATCAAATAAAGCTCCAAAGTATTGCAGTTCTTAAGCAATTTTTGTTATTACAATGTTCTTATTTAAATATACTATTCAAAACAATTGGTACACAGACAAGTTAAGAACTTGAAGGAAACTTTACAATCCCAGAAAAAAAGTTCACTGTTCTGAAGTGGAGAAAAGGCTTCTCAATTCCAATCTGGAAAAACACAGATGTCCATAAAGCAAGTGAATCCAGTCCTTAAGACTTGAGGCAAACATTAAGTGATGAGCTGCAGTCGACCCATTCTCCAGATTGGGTTACCAATCCCTTCATCAGGGGATGCCAGAGAAACGATGCTCTGTGGAGAGGCGTACTAGGGAAGGCTGGGCCTGCTGAATGTCTGCCGGTTATTTGACTGACCACCCAGCCAGGGAAAGAAGCTGGGGGGATCTAGACGGAAGCCATCTGCCACTAGCTGCACTGTGCTCTCTGGCCAGCCCTCCCCTCTGACTGCCCCCATCTCCTCTCCAAAGGTTCTCAAATACGAGCAGTATTTGGACAACCCCCTGGCCCGGTTCCTTACCATGAAGGCCCTGACGAACCAGCGGATCGGACACTTCTACTTCTGGCATCTCAAGTAAGCTTGGCTCAGAGGGAAGCAATGGCCCCAGGGCAAGGGAGGGGAGCCCGTAGACAAGGTCCGTGTGGGTGAGGTCAGCAGACAGCCCCATGGCCCGGTCGGTCGCCTGGTCCCATCGATGGCATACCCAAGAGCAGGAACGCAGCTTCCGATACCGCCTAAGAAAGGGCATTTATAGGACTTGAAAAGGTGCAGAAAAGAGCAACCCAAATAATCAAGGGGCCAGAGCAGCTGCCCAGTGAGGATCAATTGAAATACTTTGGGGGAGGCATTTGTGAATTTCCTGCATTGTGTAGGGGGTTGGACTAGATGACCCTGGAGGTCCCTTCCAACTCTATGATTCTGTGATTCTTTACTGTAGGGAAAAGGCAAGTTAAGGATAGACATGATAGAACCTGCCTGTGCGGGCATGGCGGGATATAAATAGAAATAAATAAATAAAATTAAATAAATAATAAATTATGCATGGTGTGGAGAGAGAGAGAGAGAGAGGCTTTCCCCCCTGGCTCGTAGTATCAAGGCTCAGGGCCACCCACCAAAGCTTCAGGACAGGCCCACAGAAGTGCTTCTTCACACAGCACAGAGTTAAATGGTGGAACTCACTGCCACGGGATGTGTTGGAGGCCGCCAATGTGGGAGGCTGTAAAAGGGGAATGGACGAGTTAATGGAGGGCAAGGCTATCAGTGGCTAATAGTGGTGACGGACATAGAATCATAGAGTTAGAAGGGACCTCCGGGGTCATCTAGTCCAACCCCCTGCACAAGGCAGGAAATTCACAGATACCTCCCCCACACACACCCACAGTGACCCCTGCTCCACGCCCAGAAGACAACAAAAAACCCTCCAGGACATGTACTCCCTCCAGTGCCAGAGGCAGCAGAACGCCTCTCTGTATCAGTTTCTCTGGGGAGCAGAGGCGGCAGGGGGATGCCGTTGGAGTCTTCCCGCTGGTGGGCTTCCTAGAGGCAGCTTGCTGGCCGCTGTGTGGAAGGGGACATTCTGGACTGGGCCGGCCTGGGGTTTGATCCAGCAGGACTCTCCTTGCGTTCGTGTGTCCTTAGCAATGCAGTTACTTAAAAACGAGGGCCATGCATGACAATATCCTGGCAGCACACACCACAGTGCTGAAGAACCAGCACAGCCATGCTGAGGTACTCTGCAGCTGCTTCGTGATGGAGCACAAGAGCCTCAGCTTGTAGCTGGATGAGCTTCCATGGCATAGACCCCTCCCACAAAAAATGCCCCATTCCAGGCACTGCCAAAGCCCGTGAAAGGACCTCTTCATTTACCCAGAAGACTGTGGAAAAGGGTGCTGGGAAGAGCAAGCTGACTGACTGCCGTGTCTGGGCTCAGAGGAAGATTTCCTTATGATTTGATTAGAATCCTAAAGTTCGAAGGGACAAAAAGAGAGAAGCTGGTCCATCCCCCTCAAAGGCAGGGCTGGTCAGAACCCACCTCCCTCCTCCAGAAGTCCACCACAACTTGCCCTGGGCCAAAGAGGCGGCATGGCACAGAAAACTCCCTGTGGAGTAAATGGCTTCAGGGGCTCAGACTAGCCAGCCAGGGGAGGAGGAACTGTGGCTTCCAGGCAATCGTTTACGTGTTTGTCTTTTCAACTGGATTTTATATTTTTGACTGTATTTTAATGGTTTACTTTTTCCTCTACCCCCTTGTGGACCCTGACTGGATGGAAAGGTGGCATAAAAATGTTGAATCGGGGTCATGTAAAGATGCCTGGGACCTGGGGTCCTGGGGAGAGGCTTAACCGATAGAGCCCAAGAAATGCCTTGGTACTTTATGGTCCAGGTGGGCTGCAGGAAGTGCACCCTGAGACGGACCCTCTGTTCCCTGGACTGGGAGCAATTCGCCTAGTGAAAAAGCAAAGAGTCCGGCTGGGTGCTTCGAGACGGATCCTGTCTTGCCTCCCGCAGGTCGGAGATGCACAGCAAGCCCGTTTCCCAGCGCTTCGGGCTAATGCTGGAGGCCTTTTGCCGTGGCTGCGGGATGTACCTGAAGCACCTGAATCGGCAGGTGGAGGCCATGGAGAAACTCATCAATCTGACCGACATCCTGAAGCAAGAGAAAAAGGATGAGACCCAGAAGGTACTTGCCCTGGATCCTCCCTCCCTCCCTCCCTTTTGCTCTCTTCCTCATTACCCCTGCGGAAGGGCAGGTGAGCGCAGTCACAGGGATTCCGCAGTGACCCTCCTGCACCCTGAGGAGTCGGGCCCTCCTGTTTCCTAAGCAAGCCGAGGCAGAATCACCATGAGGAGAGGCTGGGGAAGTGCTGGGCAGGGGACACCCTCCCTCTTCCTCTGGCATCTTATGAGTGGCTGCGATTAATGAAGTGCTGACTAGAAAAACGCTTTGTATATGCTCAGAGACACTGTCTTCCCTCCTTGTCTTTTTTGGTCCCGTCTCCCTCCTCCCAAGATGCAGATGAAGTTTCTGGTGGAGCAGATGAGGAGGCCGGATTACATGGAGGCGCTTCAGGGCTTTATCTGTCCGCTCAACCCGGTACACCAGCTAGGCAATCTCCGGTGAGATCCAGTTTTCTCTGGGGCGAGAGGAAGGTCAGCCTAACTGTTTGGTGGGGAAACTGGCCAGAGCTGCTGGGCTCCTGGGAGGGAGGACTGGTGGACAGGTGTCGAAGAGTCCAAACCTGAACCCTGGGGGTCCCCAAGGTGGTTGCGCACAAGTAGCCAATCTGTGTATAACTTTTTTAAAAAGTTTTATAAATTTTATTTTATTTTTATTTTATTTGATAAAGTTTTTGTTTCTGTCAGTATAAGAATTCACTCTATAGCCAACACAGTACTCTAAAATAGGCAGCAAGAAAACAAACAAAACTAGTTTAGCTATCTAACAGTCTTAGGGCTTGCGTTAGACGGCACAGACCTCAAACCCCAAAGTCAAAGGCTCAGGTGTTGTCTACGCTGCTAGCAATTGCAGTTCAAGCCAGTTGTAATTGAGGCCTCTAGCCCCCAGGATCTCAGCTAGTCCCCTTCTTTGGGGTCTAGGTTCAGTTACAGTTTTTGGCCCAGCACCATCAGGTGAGGATGACATCCCAACAGAACACGTTCTTAGGAGAGGCCTCCAGAAAATCACCCCATTGGCCCTGGCTCTCCCTCCCTGCCTCCCTCCAGCAGGCTGCAGGTTCTCATGAGAAGCCCCTCCCGCCACCTTCCCAGCCTAGCCTTGGAGACAAGGAGGCCAAGAGACCCAGTTGGTAGCACCTGCAGGAGGGACCAGGCCCGTTACCATGGCTACATTAACCCTTGAGGGGGAGGCCAGGGGTGTGTTGCCTCACAGCAGGGAACTGTGAGATGCCACCCCCCCAAAGGTGACCAGTCTTCCCTTTTGCACCAGGCTGGACGAGTGCCGGATCATGTCTTCTGCCAAGAGGCCGTTGTGGCTGAACTGGGAGAATCCCGACATCATGTCCGAGCTGCTCTTCACAAACCATGAGATCATTTTCAAAAACGGAGATGGTGAGCACTGAAAGGCAGAGTAGGCGAGGGGGCTGGGCTGGAGGGGGCGGGGATGGAAACGGGACTGGCTGCTGGCTGGGGCAGGCTAAAGGATCGTCTCGTTCCAATCTTCTGTGGAGCAGGATGGGGACGCTTATCCCTGGTGTCGAGGCCGCTAGCTCACTCACACTTAAGAGGAGCCCTGCTGGATTGGACCAAAGTCCTACCTAGTCCAGAACCCTATTCCCTTCCCCTGCCAGCCAGATGCCCTCAAGGAAGCCCACGACCAGGGGAACAAAGACCGCAGCCTCCCCCTCGCTTGTGCCCCCCCCCTCGCTAGGGATTTTCGTCTGCATCCTGCCTCTGGTCATGGAGGTTCCAGTTATCAGTTCCAGCTAAGACCCCTCCTCCATGAACTTGGACCCTCTGTACAGCTGTCAGAGTTGCTGGGCATCACCAGCTCTTGCAGCAGCAGTGCTCCCTCTCAGCTGGGGAGTCTCCTTGTGAGCAAAAATTCTACTTTCTGAGCTACTGGCATGAAAGTTGTGAGCGAGCGACTTGGCTGCTGCATGAATGAGTTTGCTCTGGAGCTCTCCTTCCTGAGCTGAGACAAAAATGTTTGTGCCAGAGGCTAAAAAACAGTGAGCTAGCTCACACTAGTTCAGCTGAGAGGGAACACTGGCAGCCAGTCCCAGAAAGGATTTGTTTTCCTCCTTCTGAATCTTTCCTGCCATTTTCACGGGGCAACCGTAAGTTCCAGCGTCATAAGAGAATAGTTTTTCCTCTGCCCTGCCCTTGGATCTTGCCTCCACGGATTTATCTAACACTTTCCCAAAACCACGCTAATGGCCGTTCTAAGACCTCGTGCGCTGAGGGAGGCAAGGGGCCAAACCCAGCCTGGGAGACCACTGCCCACTAGCCCTGCCCCTGTACTGGCCCCAGGGGTCCCCCCTCACGCTCACACTGCAGCCCCTCCCCCAGCATTGTCCTCATGTTTTGTTGTTGCTCCGTTCACCTCTCCGTTGCTCCCAGACCTCCGGCAAGATATGCTCACCCTGCAGATCATCCGGATCATGGAGAGCATGTGGCAGAACCAGGGGCTGGACCTTCGGTAAGGAGATACGGGGTGTGGGGGGGTGAAGCGGCCTGTAGCTGACCCTAGCTGTCCACACCCCCTCCCCCTCCCGACCCTTCCTCGGCTTGGCTTTTTGTTCTGTGAGCAGAGGGCCCTCTCTTCTTCCAGAGGTTCTCCAGCGTCCCAAGTCTGAGTGCCTTCCAGAATTGTTGGGCGTGTCAGGATTTCCCGCCTGCCTGTGTTGTCCCTTGCAGGGCTGGCAACTCTTTCCAGGGGCCTTTCCTGGCTGCCCCCAACAACCCCAGCAAGGCAGGGGTCCTCAGCCACCTTTCCCCGCCTCTTCCTGCACTCCTTGAGGCAAGCCACAAAACCGCCACCAGGCCTCCACCCTTGTCCTCCCCGGGACTTTGCTTTGAGTCAGCATTTAAGAGTTGCCAGCTGCAGGTTGGGAAATCCCAGGAGATTTTGAGAGCGGAACCTGGGGAGAGGAGGGACTTTCAGTGGGGTAGAATTCCACAGAGGGCACCTTCCAAAGCAGCCTTTCTCTCCAGGGGGGGAGTTCATCTCTGTGGCCTAGAGATCAGCTGTAATCCCAGGAGATCTCCAGCCACCACCTGGAGGCTGGCAACCCAAAGTGCAGCTGCTGCAAGCCTGAGGTCTTCAGGGCCTTTCTCTAATTGTCTGGGGACCCTTTCCTGGGACCGTGTTGCAGCCCTTGGTGTGGCCGACATGGCTGCCTTCTCACAGGCGCCCGCTTGCGCTGCCAGCCCCATCGGAGCTTGCTGCTGTTTCCCAAATGTGAGCCCGGCTGTGACAGCAGGATCTTTTCTGGGCTCAGGATCCAGCTGGAGGCAATGGCGGGACAGCAAGATGGTTTTCAGAGAGCTCTGTAGAGGGGCTGTGGCTCAGCAGAAGGTCCCCTGCCTCATCTGCAGAAGGTCCCAGGTTCCATCCTAGCCATTTCCAGCTGAAAAGGACCAGGCAGCAGGTGATGGGAAAGACCTCTCTCTGCCTGAGACCCTGGAGAGGCGCTGCCGGTTTGAGCAGACAAGACTGACCATGGTGGGCCCAGGATCTGAGACTCAGTGCAAGGCAGCTTCCAGTGTGAATACTGGTTCCATGGCAGAGCCTCTCCTTGGCATGCAGAAGGTCCCAGGTTCAGATGTGGAAGACGGTTACCAGAGACCCTGGAGAGCGGCTGCCAATCTCAGTAGACAATATTGACCTTTATAGCTCAGTAGTCTGGGAAGGGGCTGGGGGAGTGGTAGAGGCCGTGCTTTGCATGCAGAAGGTCCCCGGTTCGATCCCTGACCTGTCCAGGTAAAAGGAGCAGGCAGGAGGTGATGGGAAAGACCTCTTTCTGCCTGAGACCCTGGAGAGAGAGCCGCTGCCAGTCTGAGTGGACAAGACAGACCTCGATGGGCTCGTGGTCTGATTCATTATAAGGCAGCTTCCTGTGTGGCTACCGCTGGCCAGTCTGGCCTTGTCCCAGAAACAGTGGGAGGGATTCCTGCGCCCCCTGTGGTCGTGGCCCAGGGCCTGGGGTGGGCCTGGGGCCAAGCAGCCCGGGTTTGCCCTTTAGAGTCGCCAGCCTCTCATGCAAACTGGGAGACCTTTCCATGTGCCACGGCAGCCTTTCTGTGTTGAGACAATTGCAGCACTAAGACTGCTCAACGCCAGCCGCTCAGCCCCATGTTCAGCAACCAAGAGTGGGCCCCACCCTTTGCTTAGGAGAGCACCTCTGTCTGACTTCCTGTTTCTCTTCTGGGCCCCTTGCAGGATGCTGCCCTACGGCTGCCTGTCCATTGGGGACTGCGTGGGCCTCATCGAGGTGGTGAAGAGCTCCCACACCATCATGCAGATCCAGTGCAAGGGGGGCCTAAAGGGGGCGCTGCAGTTCAACAGCAACGCCCTGCACCACTGGCTGAAGGACAAGAACAAGGGAGAGGGGTCAGTTCAAGGCACGGCCGGGCAGCCAACGCCAGGGGACCCAGCCGAAGTTAGGGGGCCTGTGATGTGGGTCTTTGTGACATGAGAATGTTAGATGGGACCCTGAAGGCCCTGACCTGGATAGTCCAGGCAAGCCCGATCTCGTCAGATCTTGGGACACCTGGTACTTGGAAGGGAGACCTCCAAGGAATACCAGGGCCGGGATGCAGAGGCAGGCAATAGCAAGCCACTTCTCTGAACATCCAAGCCCCCCAAGGGGTCGCCAGAAGTCAGCCATGACTTCCAGGAACACACACACACACACACAACACCAAAGAAAAAAAAGAAGGGACCCTGAGGGATCAGGCCAAAACTCCACCTGTGGCCCCAGCAGCTGCCTCTTCTGTGGAGGTTCTTTTTAGCTCTTGTAACGCAAGAACATCAGAAGCGCCCTGCTGGATCAGGCCAGTGAGGGTCCATCCAGTCCAGCCTCCTGTCTCACTCAGTGACCAGCCAGTTCTTCTGGAAGGGCCAGCAACAGGGCCTAGAGGCCGAGGCCTTCCCCTGATGTTGCCTCCTGGCACTGGGATCCAGAGACTAACTTCTGTGAAGGTTCTTTTTAGCTCTTGTAATGTAAGAAGGTAAGAAGAGCCCTGCTGGATCAGACCAGTGAGGGTGCATCCCGTTTCACACAGAGGCCAACCAGTTCCTCTGGAGGGCCAACAAGAGGACAGAGAGGCCGAGGCCTTCCCCTGGTGTTGCCTTCTGGCACTGGGATCCAGAGACTGAATGCCTCCGAATGTGAAGGTTCCTTTCAGTTGCCACAGCTAGTAACCACTGACAGATCTCTCCTCTGTGAACCTAGCAAATCCCACATTTAAATCCCACATTTAAATCCCTCTCTGTGTAAAGAAGTCTGTCCTTTTGTCCATCCCTGAATCGATTGCCCATCAGCTTCATTGGAATGCACCCCTGTTGTTAGACCCAGTGGCTGGGAATTTGCCAAGCATTTGAGTGAGTGGCCATCCCCACCCCGTGTCAGCAGATTCCATAAATGAGGTGGGGCCCATATCCCCTCTTGGGAAGAACCACTTTCTGTGGGGTGGAGCTGAAGGTGGGCAGGAAGCATGCTGGCACAGGAGGCAAACTGGAGTCCAGAGAACGGGATGATTTGGGGGCAGCAAGAGCACAGGGGTGGGTCAGAGGGCTCAGGGGACACAAAGCGGAGACTGGGTCAGCCAGGAAGAGAGCCGGGGGGGGGGGGGGCTTTTGTGCCATTAACCCTTTCTTGCCTGGTGCAGTTACGATGCGGCCATTGACCTCTTCACACGCTCCTGTGCCGGCTACTGCGTGGCCACGTTTATTCTGGGCATCGGGGACCGGCACAACAGCAACATCATGGTCAAGGATGATGGACAAGTGAGTGGTTTCCAGCTTTCACCCTCCCTGCCTTGACTTCTCTCCCACTGGGCAGGGGCGGGGGCCGGGTGATGGGGCATGTTCTTTGCCTGCAGAAGGTCCCGCGTTCGGTCCCCAGCAGCATCTCCCGTCAGAAGGACCAGGCAGGAGGGGGTGGGAAAGACGGCCAGCCTGAGACCCTGGAGAGCCGCTGCCAGCCTGAGTGGACAGGGCTGACCTGGATGGGCCCAGGGGGGTCTGACTCAGCAGAAGGCATGTGTTCAGGTGTTCCTATCCTGTGTTCTGTGTGCCTTTGTCCTTCTTGGCTCTGGTGCCCCATGGGAAAAACGAAGCTCCATGATTGGCGATGCTCTGCCCTCCATCTCTTCCCCTCCCCGTTTGCCCCTTCAGCTCTTCCACATAGATTTCGGGCACTTCCTGGACCACAAGAAGAAGAAGTTTGGCTACAAGCGGGAACGAGTCCCCTTTGTCCTCACCCAGGATTTCCTCATCGTCATCAGCAAGGGGGTGCAGGAGTGTACAAAGACCAAAGAGTTCGAGAGGTAACAGCCTAGGAATCTTGGTGCTCATCCTGGATGTGGTAAAGTTTTTGGTGTGGTCTTTCTCACTATTCGTGGCAACTTCTCACTGGCCTAAGCTAGTGGGCAAAGTGTTAGAAACAGTAAAACCAATCGGGCGGCTCCACACTGACAGGTGCCTCAGCAGAGGCCCTCAGGCACTCCTCCCGGAGCAGGGGTCCCCTACCTCTGTGAGCCTGAGGGCTCGTGTGGAAACCTGGCAGCAGGTGGGGGGAGCAACCACAAGGGAGGCAGAGCCAGCCGCAGAACGCCAGGAGAGAGCCTGTGCGGGACGCTTATGGAGGCTGTGCAACATTCCAGGAAGAAACTCTGTTTGACTGCGTGCCTGGCAAGATTAATATACTGTTTACAAATGGTTTCTTGCAGACTAACCGCTTCCCTTCAGCCACACGGTAAAGTTCCTTGTGCTGTGGTGGTAGTCACTGCCAAAGCAGTGTTTTGTTAATCTGCACAAGCCAATCAGAAGTCCTGCTGGGGAAAATCCCCACCTGGCTCACCTGCTTCCTAAAAACACTGCAAAACTACAGAGGGAAGATACACGGTAAGGGAACAAAACAAAAGATAAGCTGTGTATTGGGAATGCAAACAACAAATGCAAAATGAGCCAGCTTGCCCAGCAAGGCGGGATATAAATATGAAAAATAAATAAATAAATAAAATCACTCAAATAATCACAAAAGGCAGACAGCCAATATAGTACATCAGAGTGGTGTTCTGTTATGCACGTGTGAAATGCAGAAACATAAGACTTAATTGAAGTCCATAATGACAAGGAATTCAGGGGTAAAGAACCCTCAATGGCCACAACTTCATGTGCAGGTTCCAAACGACTGTTATCTACATGTTGGCCGGTTCCATGGTCGCGTTTCACCGTGAAGGCTTTGTCAAAGACGAAGAATCTGAAAGGAGCGCCAAAGCCTCCCAAGTAAACAAAAAGGATTGGAATGCAGCACTGCTGTTTACTTGGGAGACTTCGTTCCCCAATAAGGATACATTCCTTAGGACAGCGTGCCCTGGAGAGGCTTTGGCGCTCCTTTCAGATTCTTCGTCTTTGACAAAGCCTTCACAGCGAAACGCGACCATGGAACCGGCCAACATGTAGATAACAGTCGTTTGGAACCTGCACATGAAGTTGTGGCCATTGAGGGTTCTTTACCCCTGAATTCCTTGTTATTATGGACTTCAATTAAGTCTTATGTTTCTGCATTTCACACATTCATAACAGAACAACACTCTGATGTAATATATTGGCTATCTGCCTTTTGTAATTATATGAGTGATTTTGCATTTGTTGTTTGCATTCCCAGTACACAGTTTATCTTTTGATTTGTTCTAAAAACACTGGGCAGGCACCAAGAAAGGTGCTGGGATTCCCTGCACTAAGGGTATGGCCAAGACATCCATAAAGACAGCCGGCCGACTCCTTTGCTGTGCCTCTGCCCAGTAAGAATGCCTGCCTGCCTGCTTGCCCGCCTTGCCATGGCTCTCAAATGACACATTGCTAATACCTGACTGGATTGGCTGTGGGCCTTCTGCCTTTTTCTTGGGGCTGTTTAAGCTGAAGTTACATTTCAACAGTCAAAACAGTGCCTGATTTAAAGGAGGGAACAGTGATGTCATGGGCCTCACAGGCCATCTAGACCAACCTCTAGCTCCGGGCAGCAAGTGTTTAAGCTGGAAAGACTGCTCTGGAGAACAGGTGGTCCACCTCCAGAGAGCAGCTGCAGATCTCTTGGAATTACGACTGGTCTCCAGACAACAGATCAGCTGCACTGGAGGAAATGGCTACTTCGGAAGGTGGATGGGATGGCATTATACCCTGCTGAGGTTCCTTCCTTCCTTCCTTCCTTCCCCAAACCAGGTTCCACTCCCCAAACCTCCAGGTATTTCCCAACCCAGAGCTGGCAACCATATCTGGAGGGGAAGGGAAGGTATTTTGTAATGTGACAAGCACCCAAATATCCATTGTCTACACAGCCCCTTCTGCCTCAGACTAACAGCACTTTCTCTGCTGAGTTTGAGCCCCAAGAAAAACGTGTACATAACAATAGATTCAGGTGGGCACCCATGCTAGCCTGAAGCAACAGGACAAAGTTTGAGTCCAGTGGCACCTTTTAAGACCAGCAAAGTTTAATTCTGGGTACCAGCTCTCGTGCACATGAAAGCTCATACCCAGAATTAAGCTTTGGTGGTCTTTAAGGTGCCCCTGGACTCAGACTTTGTTCTTGTTCATAACAAGACCATTCCTGAGAGTAGCCATCTTGGTCTGCAGTGGAACAGTTGGATCTGAGTCCAGGAGCACCTTGGAAACCAACATGATTTGTGGGGTAGGAGCTTTCAAGAGTGAGACCTCCCTTTGCCAGCTACACAGGATTCTTATCTGACTACAGATGCTAATTTTCTGCCCCTGAATTTCTCCTGTGCCCCATCAAACTGAGCACCAACACGCACGGCACCTCTGCCCCCTGAGCCCCTTCTTTGCAACGGCCCCCCCGCCTTCTGACTGGGGGATAAGGACTTGGGAGTCTCCATTCCAGCTTGTATCTGATGAAGGCAACTTTGCCTCTCGAAAACTCGTGCCCTGAAAACCTTGCTGGTCTCTAAGGTGCTGCTGGACTGGGGCATAGCTCTTGTAGGTGTCACAGCAGCTTGCCAAGCGCTCGAGGACTTCAGAGTGCCTCAAAACGTCTGCTTATTTCCGCAGGGGGTAGGCTCTTGTTTAGTTCCTCCCGAGGCTCTCTTTGGGTTTCTATTCCCTTTCCTGGGAAATCCAGGAGCCTGAGCCCACAGGCCTTCCCTTCTTGCCTGAGCCAACAGCCCACTCTTCACCCCGACAGGTTCCAGGAGATGTGCTACAAGGCTTACCTGACCATCCGCCAGCACGCCAACCTGCTGATCAACCTCTTCTCCATGATGCTGGGCTCCGGGATGCCAGAGCTCCAGTCCTTCGATGACGTGGCCTACCTGCGCAAGACCCTGGCCCTGGACAAGTCCGAGCAGGAGGCCCTCGAGTACTTCACCAAACAGATGAACGAGGCCCACCATGGCGGGTGGACCACCAAGATGGACTGGATCTTCCACACCATCCGCCACATGCCCTTGAGCGAGGCCAGCCATGACTGACGGGCCCAGCCGGGGGAAAGACCAGGCAGGCCGGCCAGCCGGCCGGCCCTCGGAGAGGCCAGGGGCCAGGAGGACCCACGCCCTGCTTCACACCTCTTAGGGAACCGGGCTCCTGGCCCTCTCTCGGGACTGGCAGAGAGACGCTGGGGGGGCCTGCTTTGCCTAAGGGGAAGGGGAGAGGCAAGGCCCGGAGGTGAAGAATCCCGGCCACAAAGGAGGCAGAGATGGAAGCGGAAGCCCAGGTACCTGGGTGCCTCTCAGAGGCAGGAGAGAGGGCGGTGCTCCAAGGAGATCCTCTCCCCTCCCTATTTTTTCCTCCACAGAATTTAAATTCTCTCTACTCCTTTCATTTCTGGGCTAAACCGGAGTTCTCCTCCTCTCCCCTTTGGGCAGCTTTATACTTGAATCCTCCCCCACATCTTTCCTCTTCCTTCCCTTTCTTGGAATTCCTTGGGAAGAAGACGGGAAGAGTGAGAAGGGGAGCGGGGGGCGGCGGGGGGTGGGGGGGAGAGAAGAAGTGTGAAGACCCCTTTTCTGTTTCAGGGGGGACAGCGAGAGAAAGAAACAATACTTGAAAATGTCCAGAATTGGAGGGGGGGGGGGAGAATAATAATTTTCTTTTTTTTTCAAATAAAATTTTAAAAAGAAAGAATTTGGATTGGGAGGAAGAGGTATGGTTTTGCTTTGGATTGGAAAGGGGGAGAGGGCTTATGAGGGTCTTTCTGATGCTTCCTGAGATAGGTCACTCCCTGCCTCTTTGAGCTGTCCGGGAGTTTGCCCCTAGGGTGGGAGGCCATTTGCGCCATTCCAGAGGGGTCCCACTGTTAAGTCTGATGCAGGAAAAATGAACAGCAGTCTTGTACCACTCAGCTCCAGTCAAATGTTCCCCACGGCTCAGCAGTACCCTCTTCCAGCCAGAGGACCCTGAGTGGGCGAGTCTTGTGGCACTGCGAAGATGGACAACATTTACTGCAGCAGCCATTTTCATGGGCTGAAGCCACAACAAAGACATGAACACATGCCTTATTCTGAACCAGACCCTGGGTCCATCAAAGTCAGTGCTGTCTACTCAGGCTGGCAGCAGCTCTCCAAGGTCTTAGGCTGAGGTGTTTCACATAATCTACTGCCAGATCTTTCTTTTTAACTGGAGAAGCGGGGGATTGAACCTGGGACCTTCTGCATGCCAAGCAGAGGCTCTGCCACTGAGCCACAAGGCTTTAGTCTTTTAAGATTTTTTTTTTAATCCCACTTTTGTCTAACCGTGCTAGGCCAGCTTCTTGCCCAGGTCCCTTCCTTGCTACCGGCCCCCTCCACTTGGCTTTTGTCTACACAGGCTGAAGGATCACAAGCATTGCCTTTTGGATGGCCAAATGAGACCCTTCCTTCAGCAGAAGAGCTGACTGGATCCAACTCAGTATTTCAGACCTAAAGGAAAATGTATCCTGCATATTTATTCCAAGAGGCATCAGGTTGGGGCGGGGGGAGAAATAATGACACCATTGTAACAAGAAATAATTTATAGTGATCACTGCCACTGATAAATTAACAAGTTATTCAGTCATCATTAACAAGGTAGGGTGGCTTTTCATCCTATCACATAGCAATAAACGTTTATAGTGATCCCTGTCACCGGTAAATCATTGCGTGGGGGAGGTGGGGTTTCACAACGGTACAGTTCCCGTGTCAAAAGGGGAGGGGGAGCTGCAAAACAAAAAGGTGAGCACAGGATTTGGCCCTATTACATAGCAATAAATCAATCCAATTTATAGCAGACACTGCAGCTGATAAATTAAAGGAAGAGGAAGTTTACAAAGGGGGGAATTAAACTACAGCCACAGCCTCCTGTCCTATTGCATAGCAATACGCAAACAATTTATAGTGGCCACTGCCACTGATAAATTAAAAATGGGCAGGGCAGGGCAGTGAGGAAGAGGGAGGGATCAGTGCTGAAATGATGGGTGGGAGAGTGAGGAAGAAGCAGAATTCCGGAAATGCATCCCTTTCCCAAATGGAAGCGCAGCGTTACCCATCATGGCTGCTGTCAGGTTCCAGGATGTTCAGTCGGGATACCCCCAGGGTGTAAAGTACGAACTTGTTTTGAAACTTCAAGAAGCAGGTTTGAATTCTGAAAATCATTTCAGCTCTGATTGGGAGAGGGATCCCGGTCTGTCTCTGGCTGGCATCAGAAGTTCGTGTCGATGTCCCACACGTCCCCGCCCAGGGCATTGGCCGCCCCCTGGAGCGTCCAAGTGACGAGGGCCAGCTGACGGCGGAAGAGGACCTCATCAAAATGCTCTGGTGCCTCTCGCAAACGGCTGACGTGCTCTAGCAGGGCCGCCATGGTGTGGGGGCCGTGGCCGTGCAAAATGTGTCGAAATGGGGTCTCCGTGACTGCCACGTACTGAGAGAGGAAGTAGAACTCCACCTGGGGCAAAGAATGAGCAGAAACAGAGACCCACAAACCTTAACACTTTACAGGCTCCTGAGGGAGGGCCCGCAGGTAGCGTGTCACCTATGTCTGCGGGGAGGAAACCCTCACGCAGGGATAAGACTGCTCTTTTTTATTCCAGATTAATGCATCTGGAGTGATGCTCTGTATTCTTGGTGCTTTGGCAGGGGGCAACAGTGGGAGAAGGGCTTCTAGTGTCCTGGCCCCACTGCTGGACCTCCTGAGGGCACCTGGTGTTTTTGGCCACTGTGTGACACAGAGTGTTGGACTGGAGGGGCCACTGGCCTGATCCAACATTGGCTTCTCTTAGGTTCTTAATCTACCATTCTGTATTTGCAATCCATGCCGTAGATTCCAATATGAGGCCTGCGTTTGAAAGTGCAGAATACAAATTCCTTTTTTGCCTCTATTGAATTACCCTGTTTAAGGGTATTGGGAGGCACTTGCTCTGTGCTAAATGATCAGAAGCATGCACCCAAACAGTATCTACCAACACCATGGTCTTCTGATAAGAGCAGGGAACCCCAATACTGTGCCACCAACCCCTTTCCTGGCTCCTACCAAGAGTTTTTAAAAAGTGGACTGGGCCAGGTGGGGTCTTCGTCCAGCAAAAGTAGCCACTGGGGGTTTCATTGGCTTTGCAGATTTCTACCCTCCTTGCTTTGGCTGCAGCCGTCACCCAGCACAAGGATCTTCACAGTGTGAGCAGAGGTCAACTGTGGCAGCCATTGTGTGTCTCGTTCCACACCTCCAAAGGCAGTCATTTTGTGGCTGCACCCACCACACGGTCAGAATTCCAAATGTGCCCACAGAAGGCTGGGGACCCTTGCTACAGAGAAATGCAAGCACATGCTGATAATCCACACACACACACACACACCCCACCCAGTCCTTTATGTCTCACCCGCATAATTCGGACATTGTACATGCGCAAGAGCCTCTCATTATGTTCCTCGGAGCTGTAGATGTCCTTGCGTAGTTTCTCAGCTGCCCGCACATAGTCCCCTCGGGCTGAGTATATCCACTGCAGGGTCAGACCACGGCTCTGGAGAGGGGGCAGAAGATAACATGGAGAAAGTCGAGCGTTCTAGAGCAACCCCCCAGCATATCCAGTTAAAAACAGATCAGGGCATAGGTGAGGAGGAGGACCTCAGCCTGAGACCTTGGAAAGAGAGCGGCTGCTGGCCTGAGTGGACAATCCTGACTGATGGATCAGTGCTCTGACTCAGCATAAGGCAGCTGCCTGTGTTTGTGTGG
The DNA here is from genome assembly GCA_029233225.1 of Lepidodactylus listeri. Taxonomy (NCBI): domain Eukaryota; kingdom Metazoa; phylum Chordata; class Lepidosauria; order Squamata; family Gekkonidae; genus Lepidodactylus; species Lepidodactylus listeri. The sequence goes on from JARCFY010000018.1 coordinate 55,529,696, forward strand.
CAGGGCCTGAAGGATCCGGCACAGTGGTCTGTTTTGGGATGGGAGTGGAGGAGGGGCATCTCAGCGTGTTCGCACACACCCCTAACAGGGAAAGGGCAGTTTAAAAGCATGTGCTGTCACAGCTGAGAGCCATGGAACCCCAAAAAAACTTGTTGGGTCTCTAACAAGGTACTGCTGGATTTGAACCCAGCTGTTCTGAAGACCAGCAGGGCTATGTTCTGAAAGGACCTCCAAGTTCAGGGGCAGGAAGCCTTTGCATGAGGGCTACTAGGGCATAAACAAGGTGTGTGTGTGGGGGGGTCTTCCGTGCCTTGCTTGTGGGACTCCTGGGGAGACTGTGATCAACCGCTGTGTTGAAACTGGATGCAGGACCAGACCGGGCTCCAGCCTGAATGTCGACAGAGGGGGAGCTTTCAGGGCCGCGGCCGCACAGCTAGGTGGGGGTGGTGCAGTGCTGCTGGGGACACCCGAGAACTTGGTGCCGCCTGGCGGAAGGTGCTGGGGGAGTCCGCAGAGCTAGGCCACGCTGCAGCAGGACCCCCAGTTCGGTGTGATCAAAATTGGGGCCAAAAGCAGACACTCCCCCTGCTGCTCAGGCCCGTAGCTACAGAGGGGCATCCTGGGGGCGGGCCTCCCAACTTCCCACCCAGCTGGTTGGTTTTATTTTTCATGCGTGCCACAGCGTAGAAGCACTGAGCTGTCGCCCTGCCCTGCCTGCTGGCCCCCTCACCTTTCCCCTCCCTCTCTCTTTCTCGTTGCTTTTTAAAGACTTTTACTCTCTTGTCGCTCCTGAGCCTGGGCTTATTTGCGGGGGGGGGGGGGGGGTGACTTATTTAAATGCCCCTGAAGTTAAAAAAAAATCCTGGCTACGGCCCTGCTGAGGACTGAGCCCATAACGTTGCCCAGCTGTTAGTACAGCAGGTATTTGGGTGCATGAATCCGACCGGCTGATGATGGGTGGGAGGGCAGACCCTCAGAAGATGCAGTGGGGGGGGGGGGGATTTCAACTGGGAGAAATCTTGAGATTTCCCCTTAGCCCACTTCCTGTGTTTCTTGCATGCTTTTGGCCTCAGGAAGGAGTCCATAAAGAGACCATACGGAGAGGCCCTTGTTGAGTCTGTATGAATTCACCACTGGTCGTTTCCCCTAGAACCAGTTCCCCAACATGATGCCCATGAGACCTGTGGCACCCACCAGAACTTCCCAGGGCACCCACCAAGTTTTTCAGCAAGGCCCTTCTAAGACCAGGCTTGTTACTGGCTGTCCTCAGTCAAATGAAAGGGTTTTCTAGCAGGGGGATTGAAGAAGAAGAGATTGGATTTCCCTGCCCTTCACTCACTTGGGAGTCTCAGAGCGGCTTACAAACTCCTTTCCCTTCCCCTCCCCACAACAGACACTCTGGGAGGGAGGTGGGGCTGAGTGAGACAACTGTCCTAGAGAGAACACCTGGCACAGAGCTATGGCTTGCCCAAGGTCATCCAGCAGGTGCAAGCGGAGGAATGGAGAATCAAACCCGGTTCTCCCAGATTAGAGTCCGCACACTTAACCACGACACCAAACTGGCCATCTCTTGAGGGGATGGGTGAGCCCCTGGGCTTTTCCATTCCCCCTTCAGTTGTTCCGTCCTCCCAGGAAGAGGGAGGTGTTCTGTTTGGCTCCGCCTCCTGTGGCAGCCATTCTGGGTTGGTGCTCTCCACCGCTCTCAAAATTGCAATTTATTTATTCATTCTTTTGGCTTCTATCCCACCCTCACTGCCGAGGCAGGCTCAGGGCAGCTTACATCAGAAGATAAATACATTAAAACAGAATATTAATCAATAAAACTCATAACAGTAACAGCTCATGATCTTAAATCAAAAACTGATAAAGTGCTGATAAATTGCTGGCAACGGAAATATCTTGCTAGACCACAATGGTGTAATCACAAAGTGCGACCGCAGGTGATGTCCAACACATCACAGGCCTTAGTTGTTATTGAGTTACTGATGTTATTGGTGGCAGCTTCTAATCAAAGGCTTGGTGGAAGAGCTCCGTTTTACAGGCCCTGTGGAACTGTAACAGGTCCTGCAGTGCTCTGATGTCTTCCGGGAGTTCATTCCACCAGTGTGGAGCCACCACTGAAAAGGCCCTGGCCCTGATAGAAGCCAGTCGGGTGTCTCTCAGCCCAGGAAGGGCCAGATGATTCTGTGACCCCGACCTCAGCGCCTGCAGGCTCAAAAAGGCTGGGAATCCCTCGGGGGGGTCGGCCATTTCGCTAGGAGTGTCACGGCTGTTTGCATAAAAGCCTTTAATTAGACATTTGTCTTCTAAGAGGAGCTCTCCCCCGCTCCTCTAGCAGATTTCACCACTGCTCCCCCTCCCCAAAAGTAGGTCTCAGCTCCTCACCTTCAGCAGTGCCGTGTATTCATTGAAGCGGGTTACGTGTTGCAAGAGGACATCTCCGTAGCATCCGTAGTCGAGGGGCAGGAGGTGGTCGTGGGTCAGCTTCATCAGCAAGTGGCCCACAACCTCGGCCATGGTTTTGGCCACGGCAGGGAGGCGCCCATGGAGGGCGCGGTTGAGGTTCTCGTACGTGTCAGCCAGGGTGTTCAGGAAGGGGTACGGCCGGGACTCCTGCGGGCAGAGGACCGGGCAGAGGTGGGCGGGCGGAGGGCCGTGAGGCGGAGGGAAGGCTAAGACAGATTGCCCCCTTGCGCCATTTTGTGCAGATGTCCTGGGCCAGAGAGCCACAAGTGTGGAGCCAGGGAAGCTCCTTACATGCCCTTGCTTATTTTTGGCGCTGTCTGGAGATGCTGGCCTTTCTCTGTTGCCCTTGTCTTTATGCTGGCTTCAGATGTGCCAGCACTGGAAAGAGTTTGGGTTTGTCTTTTGGGAGAGGGGAAAGAGAAGAGCTGAAAACTGAATCACCGAGTTCAAACTAAATTTATGGGGCTTTAACAGTGGAGTTCATTGCAGGGGGCCTGAGAGGAGACTCTTTTCCCTGCATGGGAAATCTGTGGCAGTTCCGGGGACCCCCACTGCCTCCTCCTGTCTTACTGCCACCTTTTGGGTTGGAGCCAGCGGGAAGTGGGCAGTCGCCGTGGCTTAGAGACCCCCGACAGCTTCTCAGACTCCAAGGCGCTGCAGGGTTCCAACCAATGCTCCCTCTAAGCCGTGGAGTCTTGTGAGCAAAAATTCTACTTTGTGAGCAACTGGCATTGAAGTTGTGAGCGAGCGATTTGGCAACTGCATAAATTAGTTTGCTCTGGAGCCATCCTTCCTGAGCTAAGACAAAAAGGTGTGAACCAGAGGCTAAAAAACTATGAGCTAGCTCACACTAACTCAGCTTAGAGGGAACACTGGTTCCAACCTAGTTCCCAAATCCCCCACACGCAAGCCCCGTTTTCTTCCAGGAAGAACACAAAGTTGGGAAGGGGGGGGAGGGGGAGAACTTACCTCTGCAAAGGAGAATTCCACCGCCGGGACCCCCCCAAATGCGGTGAAGGCGAAGGCGCTGCTGTCCATGGGAAGAGGCCGGATTCTGGGGCAAAGGAGGTAGAAAAAGTCTTGTCAAAGGGAGACAGGGAGGGGGAAATACTACACAGGGCACAGAGGGGAGGGTCCCTCTTGCCAGTGGCGGTTGGCTCTGGGCGGTGAAGGGTGTAACACTCTGCATATGACCAGGGGCACTCTTCCCTTCAGCATTACTGCAGCATTCCGGGTTCTAGCCCCAGCATCAACCATGGGGTCACCCCACACTCAGATAAAGGAGAAGCGGGTGGTCAGCCATCGAAGGAGGGGCGAAGGGCCTGGGTTCTTACACCTCGCTCTGCCACTGCCGGTTGTGCTCTGTCACCTTGTCAAAGATACTTTGGTCGCTGCGGTTTGGACTGTCAACCTGCAGAAGAGAGGGTGGGAGGCATGGAAGGCAAGGGCGGCTGTTCTGCTCAAGCCGACCTTTGCCCTGAAAGCCAAAGCAGCTAAAGCTGACGGCAAGAATGGACAGCCACTTGCAGCTCTGCCCAAGTCAGAGCAGCAATGCCCAGCCCTCCCACCTCTGTTCAGAGGACCACCAAGGCCTCTTCCGGCCGCCCTGGCCACCTCCCCTGCCTGCTTCGGCATCACTGCCCCCTGCCTCTTGCCTGCAGCTGCCCGGGCCTTCCGTCTGCCCCCTTGACCTCGCCAACGGGCCCCTCCCCAGCGCCGGGAAGCCGCCTCACCTGCTTGATGATGCTCTCGATGAGGCTGATCAGAGCGGGGCTGGTCTTGGCAAAGAACTTGTCGTCTCCTGTAATGAGGTCCAGGGAAGCATTTGATACCTGCGTCAAGGCCCTAGTCCTCATTTCTGACCCCTTCACCCCTGAGCTAGGGTTGCCAGTCTCCAGGTGGTACCTAGAGATCTCCAGGTAAAAGAGATCAATTCTGCTGGAGAAGGTGGACTCTAGGCCACTAAGCCCCACTGAGGTCTCACCCCTCCCCAGGCTCCACCCCCCAAATCTCCAGGAATTTCACAGTCCAGAGCTGGCAACCTGACTGCCTCTTCCCACGCCTTCCTTCTCACCCCTGCTTGTTCCCTTCCTCAACAGCTTAAAGCTATGCAACCTTTTGGGGACGGGGGCGAGGGGGGGGATCCTAGACGGTATATTCTTTTGGGCCTCCCCACCGACCCCAAGCACTTTTTAAAGGATAACAAAAGGGGGGAGGGAGGACACAAGATGGCCCCACTCTAATCCCCTCTTTTGGACCTGCATCAAAACGTCTAATCCCCGAGAATAAAGCAGTTGATGAGGGCCAGATAAGTACGACATTGTTTCAAGCCCTTCCTCCCCCAGTTCCATTCAGAGGGTTTTCAAGACGAGAGGGGCTGGTCAGCCGTTGCCTGCCTCTGCGGGGGGACCCTGGGCTCCTTTGCTGGTCTCCTGTCCGAGGACTAGCCAGGGCCAGCTGCGCTTATTGTCCAAGATTGGGAAAGACTGGGTTAATGTCGGTCATCCAGGTCAGGGCCCCAAATCTATCAGGTGGAAGAAATTACCTCCATGTTTTCAACTCTTCCAGAAATGTTTATCCCTAACCTGGAATAATTGTGTATTGTCACAAGGCCGGCCCCCCCTCCCGCATGCAACATACAACAGAACCCCGCCCCCCCAGTTTAGCAGTGAAGGGTTCCAGGACTAGTGAAAGGGGCTGAAGAGCCCCCAGTGGAGCCCATTCGCACCCAGGCAAGCAGCTGCAAGCATGGACAGCTTCAAGAGGGAATTGGGTAAACACGTGGAGCAGAGGTCCATCCGTGGCTCTTAGCCACCAGGTATAGATAGGAACTCTCAGTCTGGGGCAAGTGATGCTCTGTATTCTTGGTGCTTGGGGGGGGGGCAACAGTGGGAGGGCTTCTAGTGTCCTGGCCCCACTGGTGGACCTCCTGAGGGCCCCTGGCGTTTTTGGCCACTGTGTGACTCAAGAGTGTTGGACTGGAGGGGCCACGGGCCTGGTTGGTCCAGCATTGGCTCCTCTGATGTTCTCATGTTCTTAGGCTTCTCGGCCCTCCTTTCCCACCCAGGGATGCTGCTCCCAGTCAGTGCGCCCCACTCACCCAGGGCTGCGTTGTCCACACTGATATAGGCGGCTGCTTTCAGGTGCAGCATGGTGAGATATCCCTGCAGAGGAGGAGGGGGGGGAGTGGGATTGAAGGGCAGGTTAGTAAGACCAGCAAACGGCAAGCGGAAGTTGCTGCTGAGAAGCTGGGCCACAGAATGGGACTCCCGTGGCTCAGGACTCCATCTGCCCCTTGGCCCAGTGGCCGAGCCCCTCCGCCCCCACTGAAAAAGGCCCGTTGACCCAGTCCCCTTCCTTCCCCCGTGCCAAGTCTACACAGCAGGGGTCCCCAACCTGGTGGCCGAGGGGACTGTGGCACCAACCATCCCCCAAAGTATTTTTAGAAAGTGGGGTCAGAGGGGGGGCTTCTGGCCAGCAAGGCCTCTGGCGGATCATTGGAGATTTGATTGGCTGTGCTGATCTTTTTAAAGCTGCCACCGCAGCCCACGGATCTCCGGGGTGCAAGTGAGGGCCAGCTGCAGTGGCCATTTTGTGGCTGCCTCCACCACGCTCTGTCTAAATTCCAAAGGTGACTGCGGGCTCCAAAAGTTTGGGGACCCCCTGCCGTAGACGACCTGTGGGGTTGTGCCACTTCCAGGTTGGGAAATACCTGGAGATTTTGGGGATGGAGCCTGGGGAGGGCGGGATTTGTGGAGGGGAAGAAGGGCTTCAATGGAGTCTAATGCTACAGAGTCCACCTTCCAAAGCAGCCATTTTCTCTGGGTGAACTGGTCTCCATTGCCTGGAGATCAGTTGTAAATGATCCCAGGAGATCTCCAGTCACCACCTGGGGGTTGGCAAGGCTAACTATCTGGGGCTTCTGCATTCCAGGGGGAGAAGCAGGCACTCTCCGAAGTCCACGGAGGGCCCAGGGACCCGGCTCACCTCCAGCCATTCAGTGGAGCCCACACTGCCAAAGTCGCCGGCATCCCAGCTCACGAAGAGCAAGCTCCTCCGTAGCTGGAACCCTGGAGGGGTTGGGAAAGCTCGGATGGGGACAGCGGCAGAGAGGCCCACATCCCCCATCCGGGGCAGAGCCATCTCCCCATGCCATCTCATTCCCTCCCCCCCATCTAATAGACTCTCATTCTGCAAACAGCAGATATGCTCCCATTAACGAACCTGCAGGAGTATACAGGAAGCTGTCTTCCACTGAGTCAGGCACTTGGTCCATCAAGGTCAGTATTGCCTGACTCAGACTGGCAGCGGCTCACTCTCCAGGGTCTCAGGCAGAGGGAGGTCTTGCCCATCCCCTGCCCCCTGGTCGCTTCAACTGGGGATGCTGGGGATTGAACCTGCGACCTTCTGCATGCCGACCAGAGGCTCTGCAGTCCTCTCTTTTGACAGCCACCCCAGCATTCCGGGAGCCCTTAGAGTAGCTATGAGCCCGCACAAAGGCTATACGCGGGCCTGAAATGTTCACCTTCCTCTGTGTTCTCCCATAAGCAAGTCCCCCTCCCCTGGCTTACCATTCCGTGCCATGGCAGCAAAGGTACGTGCCAGTTCCAAGACAATGGCAGTGCCCACCCCGGAACGAGCAGCTCCTGGTCCCAGGGAGTCTCTCTGGGCCCCCACAATGAGATAATGATCTACAGGAAGGAATTCCAAAAAGAAATACACTCAGCAGTAAGGAGGATCCCTCCCTCAGGGAGAGGGTGTTGAGGAATGACCTCCAGATGCAGAATGCAAGCACCTTCCCTCGCGCCTCTCCCCACAACAGACACCACAGGAGTTTGGGGGTCTTATCCCTCCCCTGGTGCCTTTTAGCCCCCCTCCCCCCACAAACTTATTTTTTATTTACTTTTTTTGGTGTAGTGGTTAAGTGCGCAGACTCTAATCTGGGAGAACCAGGTTTGATCCCCACTCCTCCACTTGAAGCTGCTGGATGACCTTGGGCAAACCACAGTTCTATTAGAGCTGTCCTTCAAAGAGCTCTCTCAGCCCCACCTCCCTTCCAGGATATCTGTTGTAGGGAAGGGAAGGGAAAGGAGTCTGTAAGCTGCTCTGAGACTCCCTTGGGGAGTGAAGGGCGGGGTAGAAATCCAACCTCTTCTTCTCTTCTTCTCTTTATCCCACCTTTTTTCCCAGTGGGGAACCCCAAGTGGCTTATGTTTTTCTCTTCTCCTGTGTTTTATCCTCCCAACAGCCCTGTAAGGTGGGTCAGGATGAGAGGGTGTGACTCAGTGTTCCCTCTAAGTTGAGTTGGTGTGGGCCAGCTCACAGTTTTTTAGCCTCCAGCTCACACATTTTTTTCTTCGCTCAGGAAGGATGGCTCCAGAGCAAACTAATTTATGCAGTAGCTAAAATCGCTGGGTCACAACTTTAATGCCACTAGCTCAGAAAGTAGAATTTTTGCTCACAAGACTCCACTGCTTAGAGGGACTGGCCCAAAGTCACCCAGCAAGCTTTCATGGTAGAGTGGAGATTCGAACCTGAGTCCCCCAGATCCTGATCTGATGCTCTAACCACTACCCCCGATGGGGTTTCCAGTCCCCATCCAAAGAACCTCAGCCACCCTCGGTCCCTTTTACCTGGTTCAATTCTGCCCTCGATGCACCCAAAAATGTTGCTGATCATGACAGACTGCTTCACATTGTGGACTCCCAGCTGCAACCGGAGAGCGGGTTCCCCTGGACCGAGCATGTAGGGGACATCAGGAAGGCGCCCCTGCCAGTCGCGGGGGGCAGCAGGGCCAGTCAGCTGCCTGCCAGGGAGTGAGGAGAGGGCTTGGGGAGGCTGCAGAAGAGGGAACTCACCCTCAAGCCGGCGCTATTCCATGGGACTGCAGTCTTCTCCTGGAGACCCTGGCACCGGGATCCCCCCTCCCCTAGCCCATTTCCCACCCCCAAAATGCCAACAAGGCTTTCAGTCTAACTCACCTCAGCAGGTGCGCAGCCACATTCGCGCTGACGGGGTGCACAGGGATTTTGGGGAGCCCTGAGGACTGCACGGGGGGGAACTGGGTGTGGTTGAAGGAAGGGAACCCAGGACTGTAGGGGTCTCCGGCACCCATGTGAACCTAGGCAGGTGGGGAAAATATGGGAGCTGAGCCACGAACAAGGGTTAGCCCCTGCCTCAGATTTCTGTTGACACCCCGGCCAGTGTGTGACTCACGTGCCCATAGATGGTTGTGTTCTGGGTCAGCTCCAGCCTGCGAGGGTCTTGGGGGATGTCAAAGGGGTCTGGATAAATGAGAACCCCAGCAGCCTGGGAGGCTTCCGCATTGGCCACCTGGGGCAAAGAGAACGCAGCGGTCCAGGAACAGAAGGCCCTTTCTGACTGCACTCCCAATACGCCTTTCCCCTACAGAAGGGCCAAGGGCCAGCGACAGAGCCCGTGCTTTGCAGGTAAAAGATCCCATATTCCAGTTAGAGGATCAGGTGGTAGGAGGACCTCTACCTGAGAAACGCTACCAGTCATGGAATCGTAGAACCATAGAGTTGGGAGGGACCTCCAGGGTCATCTAGTCCAACCCCCTGCACAAAGGCAGGCAACTCACAAATACCTCCCCCCACCCCCTGTGGCCCCCCCTGCTCCATGCCCAGGAGAGGGCAAAACACACTAAAAAAGACCCTCCTCCAGGATCCCCGGCCAAACTGACCTGGAGGAAAATGGGTTCCTGGCCCCAAAGTGGTGATCAGCATTTCCCCGGCCCTGCCAGAAAGGGCCACGAGCACTAAGCACTGAGGCGACCCTCCTGCTCGCAATCTTCCTGAGTTCACAGAACCAGCATTGCTGTCAGATGGCCATCTACTAGGGTTGCCAGCCTCCAGGTGGGGCCTGGGGATCTCCCACTTTTACAACTGATCCCCAGCTGACAGAGATCAGCTCCCCTGGAGAAAATGGCTGCTTTGAAGGGTGGACTCCGTGGCACTGTACCTTGCTGAGGCCCCTCCCCTCCCCAAACCCCGCTCTCTCCTGGCTCCACCCCCAAATTCTCCAGGTATTTTCCAACCTGGACCTGGCAACCCTACCATCTCCTCTAGCCTGAGCTGACAACACTGACTTTGATAGACCAGGGGTCTGACTCGGTACGATGCCGCTTCATGGGCACAACCCAGCCCTCGGGGGGGGGGGGGTTCAGTTTAGGCCCCGCCCCCAGTCCTCGCCTTCTTATCTTCTTCCCCTCTAATAGGGCAGCCAGCTTGTCCGACTGGCAGGCTAATATCCCAGCTCAGTCTTCTCGAGCACTTTCAGGTCCCCATCTAGTGGCCAGAGGCAGAACTACGACCTGTTGTCTTAATCATTCCTCATCCTGTCTTAATACATCCCCCTCACTTCCTAAAGGGATCCCGGCTCTTAGTTCATCACAAATTTCTGTAAAATCTAGAAGACATTTAACCTGTAAGCCTATGACTTCCCCAGCTATGCAGTAGTTGACCGATTTCCCCTTCACAGAAGGTGGCGGCGGAGGAAAGTCCCGTCAAGTCACAGATGACTTCTGGCCACCCTGTCGGGTTTTAAAGCCAAGAGATGTTCAGAGGTGGTTTGCCACTGCCTGCCCCCCCCCAGCAGCCCTGGACTTCCTTGGTGGTCTCCCATCCTGGTAGTAATCAGGGCTGAGCCTGCCTGACTTCCAAGGTCTGAAGAGACCGGGCTAGCTGGGACCCCCCCCCCCGCCCCCCGGCCAGACTCTCCTGGAACGCAGGCCCACCTTCTCAGCATAGCTGATTTGCCCCACACGAACAATGACCAGCTGACCCTGGGGGCCAACCCCGCGTTGCCGCAGAAGGTTAAAGTCCTCTCGGCGTCCATAGTTGGCAAAGACCAGGCCACCCTGTGCAAAGACGTGGAGGAAAGAAAGATGGAGAAAGGCCAAAGCACTTCTGAAAAAGTAAAGGCCAACTCTGCCCAGAAGCTATTGGGGCAGGGGTAATAGGCAAGGGTCCTTTCGTAGAAAAGGAGGTGCAGGCGCTCATTAGCATAACTCATTAGCATAACTCATTAGCCTATGCCACACCCCCTGACATCACCGGAAGTGTGTCAGAAGGCAACACCCACCGCTCAGGCTCCACCCCAAAAATCTCCAGGTATTTCCCAACTCAGAGCTGGTGGGCCAGCTTGGCACTTTGACTAAAGACACTTCAGGTTTCCTTTCCTCTTGCGACAACAAGCATGGAAACACAGATCAAGTTAGTCGGCTTTTGCTTTTTTCCACAGCGAGCCACCACTATATGTGCCCGCTCCTGGGCTTGTGACTCCCGAAACGGTGTTCCTGTGCGTTCCTGCTCAAAATGACCCCTGGTAACAGGCGACCGGAGTCCTCACCTAGGGGCCAGAGGCAGACTCATCAACCATACACGTTACCGTGACAACACCAGAGGCGCTGTAGGGACAGTACACCTGGGGGTCTCCCAGAGGGAATTCCTCCAGCACAGCTCCATCAGCATTCACACGGTGTAGGAAATTGGGCTGTTGCCTGTAAGGAGGAGGGCAGGAGATATCAGAGAGAGAGAGAGAGAGAGAGAGACACCCTGACACCAACCCTTCCCATCTGGACGTTCCACTGACCGGCTGGGCTTCTGGAGCCCCACGTAATGGCTGTCGGTCCAGCTGTGGTCCAGCCCGTAAGAGGTGAAGGCGTTGAGAACGTGGGTGGAGAGCACATCCAGGCGGGAGGAGCCAGGAGGGTGGGGGGCTTCGCTCATTGTTCTGTGAGGGAGGGGAAGGAGGGGCGTGGCATCAGCCACAGGGTGCCTGGTGGATTCAAAGTGGGCGTCCAGATAACAACATCTGGGATCCATGCCACTTCCGTGATCAGCCCGTTGATCCTAAATCCGTTATCTTAAAAGATAGTGGTGAAAGTGTGGTCCTAAGCTGGCCGATGAGCCAGTGACGGACTTTCCCCCATCGACTTGTTCCACCAGTGTGCAATCAGCCCGTGGGGATGGCCTCCAGACCATCCCGAATGGCCGCCATTTAAAAAAAGTCTTCGCGATGTGAGCATAACTGCTTAAACATGCAATGTCCGCAGAGCTCCGCTCAAACGATCCAAACAATTTAATGTTTCTGAAGGTCCTGTGATATTTATGCACTTTGTAAACTGAAATGGTACCTGGAGGAAGGTACCGCTGGCGGTGCTTTTACCATTTTAGTCCGCGCATGCGCAGGAAAACAAGTAGACAGTGAGGCACATATGTGCATGCGCAAACAGGATTTTTTTTTTTTAAGAAGCTGACCACACGGCTCCTTACGGTGGATGTCGTCTAGACAATCCACTGTGGAGTCACGCGCGGTAAAGCGATTCACATGGGAGCTGTCTGGTTGTGCAGTGCTGGATCAAAAAGATCTAGATCAGATTACAGCCGGGCCAATGGTGGGATTAGCTGCCCATCTGAATGCACCCAGAGACATCCAATGCACCCCCGACACGAAGCGTGCCTGCACACGGCCCCTCCTGCCCGGAATGAGACTTGGCTGGCCTTCAAAGTGCCCCCGGAGTCAAACGCTGTTCTCTTGCTTCGGACCAACGTGGCTGCCCACCGGAATCTATTTCCATATCTAAATTAGCCACAGGCCATATTTACCCAGTTAAATAGTTTATTTTCTATTAAATAAACCTCTGTTATTCATCTCCATCTGTGTCTTGTCTGGCAAGTCCAAAAGCTCAGGCGCAGTGGTCCCTATTCACCTCACAAATAAGGACAGCCTCAGTCTAGCGGGTTTGTAAATAAGAGACCTTCAGGGAGCACACAGCTTACATGCTACCAATCTTTAGTTTACAGCTTGTGTGCCCCCCCCTTTCTTATTTGATTGTGGGGGGCTGGGGGTATCCAGGATCTCCAGGAAAGGCCAGAGTCAGTGGGGCAGGGACTGGGTAGTCTTCAGTCCAGAAATCAGAGCCGCCACTGTTCTTTTTAAGCGGATCCTCCAAACACCTCCCCTTAGATTCTAAAATCCCGTTGCAGGAACCAGGGAGACAGACGTGGCCTGGCCCCGTGGAGGGGGGTGGGGTGGGCCTGCCCTCTTGTAGCATTTGAGCAGAGGAGAGACCATCGTGGGCCCAATCAGAGAGGCCCGTCTCCCTTTCACGTCCACAAGAGGAGGAGGGCCTCTCCTTGGATGGTGTCCCAAGTCAATTCGTGGGCTCCCAACCACTCCTCCCCTCCCGGCACTGCTTGTGTTTGGGAGGCTGCAGGAATCCTGCTTCCTTGTCCCCGCCCCCCCCCCCACCTCTCTGCAGAAACTGGGGGGGGGGGGTTGGGGTGCCCAGCAGGCGGTCCTCACCGGATAGTCGCTTCGATCTTCTCCTTGTTGAGGTGCTTCTGGAACATCTCCCGCAGGTCGGCCCAGTACAAGGGGGCTCCTCCTGGGTCTTCCCCCACCCCATACGGGCGCTCCTCACTCACCACCGTCAACAGGTCCCCACAGACGCCGCAGGATCCCCGGGAGGAGATGTACCCCAGGAGGAAGGCTGGCGGGAACACCACAGGAGGGGTGGCAGACAGCCCAGCAGGGAGCCACAGGGGCTGGTATTCATTTGTTTACTCTGCTTATTTCATTTAAAGCATCCCTTAGCCGCCTTTCTTCCATACAGAACCCAAGGCAGCTTACAATATTGATAAAAATACATGGAATAAAATTCAAAAAAATACCTACAAAACCCAAAACTTAAAATCACAGTTTAGGACTGCTGGCAAATAAATCAAATGTTGTCCTAATTATAGAACTGTCTTCAGCTGCCTCCGACAGAGCCAATGTGAGAGGCCCAGGCATACCCCCCTACACTACGCCAGTCTGGTGCAGTGGTTAAGTGTGCAGACTCTAATCTGGGAGAACCGGGTTTGATTCCCCACCCCTCCACTCACACCTGCTGGATGACCTTGGGCAAGCCATGGTTCTGTCAGAGCTGTTCTCTCAAGGACAGTTCTGGAAAGGGTTCTCTCAGCCCCACCTACCTCACAGGCAGTGTTCCCTCTAAGCTGAGTTAGTGTGAGCTAGCTCACAGATTTTTAGCCTCTGGCTCACACATTTTTCTTAGCTCAAAAAGGATGGCTCCAAAAAAACCTAATTGATGCAGCAGCCAAATTGCTCGCTCATAACTTTAATACCAGCAGCTCACAAAGTAGAATTTTTGCTCACAAGACTCCACAGCATAGAGGGAACATTGCTCACAGGGTGTCTGTTGTGCGGAGGGGGAGGGGGAGGAGTTTGTAAGCCGCTCTGAGACTCCCTTGGGTAGTGAAGGGCGGGGTATAAATCCAATCTCTCCTTCTTCTCTTCTTCTTCTTCTTCTTCTAGAGGGACTCTCACTGGTCTGATCCAGCAGGGTTCTTCTCAGGGAAAGGCCTCGACCTCTCTGCCCTGTTGTTGGCCCTCCAGAGGAACTGGCTGGCCACCATGGGAGACAGGATGCTGGACTAGATGGACCCTCACTGGGCTGATCCTGCAGGGCTGATTTTTTTATTGGGAAGCTGATGTAAGGTGGTGTTTGGTGGCCAGAGAGATGGAAACAACAAATGGGGTGCTTGCAGGATCAGGAGTCAAGGATTGGAAGGGGTGGCTTTGTAGCCAGGGGGGAGGGGGACTTGGGATGTGGCTACCAGAAGGGGCTTTTGGAGTTTTCGCTCCCAGGGCAGGCTGAGCAAAGCAAGGCTCCGTGTCCAAGGGAGGAATCATTGAGAAGCAGGCAGGACTGGTGCAGTGAAAGGAGCTAGGGTTGCCAGCCTCCAGGTGGGGGCCGGAGATCTCCCAGAATTGCAACTGATCTCCTGACAACAAAAATCACTTATTCGTTTAAAACATTTATTCCACTTCTCTTGGAGAAAACAGTTACTTTGCAAGGTGGACTGCATGGCTTTATACCCTGCCGAGATCCTTCCCCTCCCCCAAACCGCATTCTTCCCGGCTCCACCCTCAGGTCCCCAGGTGTTTCTGAATCTGGAACTGGCCACCCTACAAGGAGGCCACGAGGAAGGGGTCCGCTGGTGAAGGGGGCAGGTCCTCCACTGGCGCCTGGAAGAAAGGACACGTTTTGGAAGGGACCATTCAGCCATGGGGCCCAAGGTCTGTGACGAATGGAAGTGTTTACGGCCAGTCCCGTGGTTGCACATGGCCTGGGTGGACGTGGTTCAGCGCGGGGTGCTTACCGACAATGAAGATCAGGAGGCCCACAAGCACCACGTACAAGCCCGCCTTCCACCGGTCCTGCCACGGGCAACAGGCGGGCCTCTCCAGTTCCTTGCTGACACCGGCGGCCACGGCCCCCTCCGGCTCCTCGGCTTCCACCAGCTGCACCTGCAGCCCTTCCAGGCGGCAGGCCCCCTCCCCCTCCGGCGTGTTGCGGTAGATGGTGTAGGCCCGCCGAGCAGGCTTCTTGCTGTTCTGGGGGGTAGTCCGAGAAGGGAGGCTGAGTGTGGCCCAGGACTGGGGTGGGTGGGGGGTGGCCAACCCTTTTAACCCCTGCCTTACCACGCTCTGGAACAAGGATCTCCACCGGGCCATGCTGTCTCACGGGCAGATTCTGCCCTGCAGAGAAACACAAGTGACAAGCCCCAGAGAGTGTGGTGCAACGCCCAAATCTGTCTCTCCCCCCCCCCCCGCACTCCATTCTTATCCCTCCCACATGGATGGAGAAGCCATTTCTCCTACGTGACTTGGGGGGGGGGGGGTTCCAGATTATCAGCGACTTGCACCGGGCGCTGTTATCACACAATGCAGGCAGCTGCCCTGCCCAAAACATCACATGTAGGCAGCCCCACGGCTCCTCCCTCCCCCATGGATGCCAAACACTGGGGGGGGGGGCACGGGGGGCATCCTATTCTTTCTCTAGGGCATCTGGCTACCATCAACCCAGAAATTCCTTGGGGGAGATCGGGCAGGTGGCCGCTGCTCCTGCCCTGGCTCTGGTGGAGGAGGCGCCCTGCGAGGCCTTCAGAAGGACGTGGGAAGAGCCCTACTGGGTCACCCCCGGGAGGGTCCCTCTCATCCAGCATCCCGTCTCACGCCGTGGCCAGCCACTTACTATGGCCCACACGGAACGGCAGACAGGCGGTTGGGGGCGGCACGACCATTTTCTCCCGTGCTTCCAACATTTGCATGAAAAGCTTGCCCAGGGATGCCCAAAACCCCGGCTCAGACGAATCTCCTGCCCATCAAGCAGGCACAAGAGGCAGGTGTGGGGGGAAACTGCCGGCTTCTCCCACGTGATACGGTGGACTGGCCTAGTGGGGATCTGGGCCTCAGACCAGAGTGTGCAAATGTCCTTTCGCAGTTGGGGGGGGCGTGTTCCTGGGTGGGAGTTAATTGTCAGGCATTGACGCAGATCGCCAGCACTGGTGACCCCCCCCCAGGATGCCAAGAGGCAGCTTTGGAAGAGGCAGGGAGGCTGTTGGCTGAGAGTTGGCTGAAGGGTGGAGGGTCTCCCAGGGGCGAAGGGGGCTGGGGATGTCCTCCTTGCCCTCCTCTGTTCCCTACTGATGTAATGGTGAATCAGGCCAGTGTTGCAATGTGTTCCTACAGGTTGGCTCCCGGCAGCTCTACCCCAAGAACTTGTTATTGCTTGGAAAACAGTGGACAGGCAGCAAGAACGCAGCTGGGCTCACTTGCACGAATCCCCCGCAATGAATGTGCAACACTTGGGGAGAGCCGGCTCTCTTCCGGTGGCTCCTTCTGGTCCAAACTGTGTGGGCTGATCTGGTGGTTCTGTTCCATATACACATGAGCACACAGACACCCTTGCACCAGAAACTGAGGGCCAGTGTGGCTTAGTGGCTAGGCCTGGGTTCAAATCCTGACTGTGCCATCGGCCCAGTCACTCACACTCACTCTTTCTCTCAGCCTCACCAACCTTGCAGGGTTGTTGTGAGGAATAAAACAGAGGGAGGGGAAGCTCAGGGACATCACCCTGCGCTTTTTGAAGGGAGGCTGCGATCAAAACGTCATATAGCACCTAGAAACGTTTCCAAGTTCCCTGCCCACCATCCACCCCTTCCAGAGTTCTCTTCCTGCCGCTGGCCCTTTTGCCCTGGGACGACCGACCAGAAGCACAGCCATTTCTAAGGACAGAAGCTTTGGGGGAGCAAACCCCCCCCCATTAGCAGTCTCCTCCAGTTGATCCCCCCCAACTACCCTGTTAACTATTAACCCCTGAGTGGTCGGAATCGGGGGGGGGGGGGGGAGGGGTTGGTTCCTGAGGGAAGGCGCGCGAAGCTGCCCTGTGCCGTACTCTGCCCCCCCCCCAGAGCCAGGCGTCCCTGTCTGGCGGCCTCCGTCCCCCCCCCCCCCAATTAGCTGGCCCACCAGGAATCCTGACCTTTGGCCCTTTTGGGGAAGGATGCAGACAGCTTCCAACCAGGCAGCCTGGGATTGCAGACCTCCTCCCCCGCCCCACGCCACCCCTTTCCCAAAGCATCCAGGAGTCCTGGCATCCGGACCCTGTTCCTGAGAGGGGCCAGAAGTCTTGTCTTTGGGAACTGTCCCGCAATCTCCCAAACATTTCTGGGGCTCGGGAGGGAGGGAGTTTGTCATCCTTTCCTTGAGTGTCCGTTTATGGACCCCACTTAGGACCTGAATTTCGGAACAGAGACGGTTTAGGAGAAGGGGTGTGAAAGCCTCACACGGGGCCCCCAACTGCCCCCCCCTCAGTAGCAGAGATCCTCCCCCCCCCCCCCGCCACTCCCCCACTCACTGGCTCTGGGGAAGACCGAGGCGGCTGGGAGGCTGGTCGGGGCTTGGCTGGTCTTCTCCCTCCCTGCCTCCCTCCCTCGGGACTCTGGGCTGTGCCCTCCCCTGCCAACCTTCCGGGTCATTTACCCCTGTGCTGCCTCCACCTCTGCCAAGCCATGGGGCAGGAAGTGTGTGCGGGGGGGGGGGGGATCGGAAGGAAGTCCCTTGCTCTGCTTTCAGCTCTTTTCTGTTTGTCTTGAAATGGCTGCAGAAGTGACGGTGCTTCTGGGCATGTCCCAAGTGCCTTTTCCCTAGAAGGTGTACCTCTGCATGGGACCTTTCCAAAACAATGGAAGGGGGATGGAACAGGTTTTTTGCCTCGGTGGCACATCTCGGCAAGGGCTGCCAACTCCAAGCTGGGGAATTCCTGGTGATTTGGGGGTGGAAATTGGGGAGGTCAGGGCAATGTCCTCAGTAAGGTATAATGCTGTAGGGTCCATGTTCCAAAGTAGCCATTTTCTCCGGGGGAACTGATCTCTGTCATCTGGAGATCGGCTATTACTCTAGGAGCTCCCCAGGCCCTACCTGGGGACTGGCAACTGTGCTCAGGACAAACAGACGCATGCACTTCTACACATAAGATTGGGCATTGTTCTTATGGAACTTGCTGCCACCAGAGGTGTCTGTGACCACTAACGTAGGTGGGTTTAAAAGTGGATTGGACAGATACAGGGATGGGGGGCTGCTGGACCTCCTGAGGGCACCTGGTATTTTTGGCCACTGTGTGACTCAGGAGTGTTGGACTGGGTGGGCCACTGGCCTGAGACAACATTGGCTTCTCTTGTGTTCCTGTGTTAACTGGCCATGGGACCTGAATGGAACTGGCATGTTCAGAGGCAGTGTACCTGTACCTCTGAATACCAGCTGTTTGGGGTAAAGAATACTAAAGGGCTGATACCTTTATGCTCTGCTTTGTGGCTTCTGGGAGGTGACCAGCCCATGCTAGGCCCTGCGGGGAAACAGGATCCCACACTGAACGGATCTTCGACCTCATCCAGCAGAGCTTTTCTGACATTCTTGCTCTGGGATGTAAAGCTGTGAGTTGGGGTTGCCAGCCTCCAGGTGGGGCCTGGAGAGCGCCTGATATTGCAACTGATCTCCAGACTACAGAGATCAGTTCCCCTGGAGAAAATGGCGGCTTCAGAGGGTGGATTCTGTGGCATTCAACCCCCCTGCTGAGGTCCCTCCCCTTCTCAGCTCCCCGCCCCCCTCCCCCCCCCCGGCTCCATACCCAAAGTCTTCTGGAATTTCCCAGCCCAGAGTTCCAGCCCTATGTGGGAGTCTATGAGCCAGGACTCCTGGGTTCCTTCTTTGGAAGGGAACTGGGTCCCACCGGGATTAGGCGCCAGCTCCCCAAGTTCCCTTGGAAGAGATGAGGGGGGTCTAATCAGTTAAATCACAGGATTCTGTCCAATGCTCCCTCTAAGCTATAGAGTACCATGAGCAAAAATTCTGCTTTGTGAGCGATTGGGCATTGAAGCTGTGAGCAGGTGATTTGGCTACAGCATAAATTAGTTTTGCTCCGGAGCCATTCCTCCTGAGCGAAGGCAAAAATGTGTGAGCCTCGAGGCTAAAAAACTATGAGCTAGCTGACACTAACTCAGCTTAGAGGGAACACTGGTTCTGTCATTTTGTGGAGGGTTTTTTTTTTAACTCTGGGATTAAGGTGGGCAGGTAAGGGGGTAATGAACACATCATAGTATTGCCAGCTCCAGATGGGGAAGTATCTGGAGAACTGGGGGGTGGAGCCTGGGGAGGGTGAAGGAGGGGAGGGGCCTCAGTAGATTCCACCCTCCAAAGCAGCCATTTTCTTTGGGGGAAATGATCTCTGTCATCTGGAGATCAGTTGTAATTCTGGGAGGTCTCCAGGCCCCACCAGGAGGGTGGCAACGCTAAATGCATCTTCTTGACTACCCAGTGCCTAAGGCACTCCCAGAGGCCTGGGCCCCCCAACTGCTAGGAGCTCCTGCTCCTTCCCCCCAGGGAGCCCAGCCCTGTGGAGGGGGCGCACAGATACACTCCCTGGCCGTTCACATGAGACAGGGGATGTCACAGGGCGGCCAGATCCAGGTTGGGAAACCCCTGGAGATTTGGGGGTGGAGCCTGGGGAGGGGAGGGGCCCCCTCAGTGGGGTAGAGAGCTGTAGAGTCCCCCCACCAAAGCATCCATTTTCTCCAGGGGAGCTGACCTCTGCAGTCTGGAGATGAGCTGTGATTCTGGGGGATGCTGGTGTGAATCTGTTCACATAGCTGCCAACTTGCCAAGCTGCCTTTTGCAAGCCGTCTCTGGCTCATGGTGGTGGTTGAAAGCGGGCTGACATACGATACTCAGAAAGCCTTCTTCCCATCTGCTCTTTCTAGTAACCAGCACCCACTTATAGGGTTGCCAGCCTCCAGGGGGGCCTGGAGAGAGATCTCCCGCTTTTACAACCGATCTCCAGCTGACAAAGATGAGCTCCACAGGAGAACATGGCTGCTTTGAAGGGTGGACTCTGTGGCGTTTGTATCATGCTGAGGCCCCTCCCTCCCCAAACCCCGCCCTCTCCTGGCTCCACCCCCAAAGTCTCCAGGTATTTTTAGAGTTGTGAAGGCCTGGAAAAAAACTGGGGAAAATTGGGGGGGGAAACGTTTTTTCCCTATTTTTTTCCTGAAGCCATTTTAATTTTTTTCCAAAAATTTTTAAAAAATTAAAAAAGAAAAAAAAAGAAAGAAAAATTGATTATGGAACGTTTTATTTTAACGTAATGAATAAAATATTTTAAGACAAGGTGTTCAAATATTTTCCAAATCATTTCTAAAAAATATGTATGGTATCAGATTAATCTGATTTCTGTGAACTAAGGACAAGCAAGTCCTAGGTTACAAACCGAACTCTGCAATATGGAGGAAATGCGAATAATTGTTACTTCGGGAGTTTTAAAAATTGTTTTATGGAGGGTTTTTTCGTCTGTTCTACATAAACTAGTAAACAGTTCAGGAGATTGTTGCTCCATTTGTTACAATTACAAATGAATATTATTTAATAAGTAAGTTCTGTTTGTAATAATTGTTTGGATACACTATATTTTTAATATGCTAGTTGTGATAATTTCATGCCAAGTAAAATTGTCCATAGTCATATTTTATGTTCCCAGAGTAACAGAATGACTTTCAATCTGGAAAAAAAAACACAAGTGCTTATTTGCTTTTTTTTTTTCAATTTTTCCAAAAATTTCATTTTTTTTTCTGGAAAAAACTGGGTTTTTTTTCTGAGCTTCAAAATTTCTGGAATGTTTACATCTCTAGGTATTTTCCAACCCAGACCTGGCAACCTGACCCACTTAAGGGCAGGAGTGAGAAACATCTTCACCTCTGGGAGCCAAAGCTGAGTAGATGTTCGGGCAGCAGGGGAAAGCTGCGTGTCAGGCGTAGAAAGGACCACAGGTCTGTGCGATGGATACAGAAAGTGGGGGAGGCCAGAAACAGCAGCCAACAAACCAGCTTCCAAATCTCCCCCCCCACACACACACCAAGCATGTCTGGAGGCACCATAGTGGGCCCCCAGTGCGAAGGATGAGAGAGGCCCGCCTGGAGCCCAGCACCCGGAGGCTCCCAAGACCCAGGGTCAGACCAGCTGTTTGCTTTGTGCAAGCCGAGGGCAGAGATAAGGAGGACCCGGGCCAGACTGCCAGACAGAGTGGCACCAGGGAGGGAGGGGCTAAAGAGGAGGCCCACCCCCTTTCACCATGGTCCACGCCTTTTAACTCATTCTCCTTTCTCTGTCTCTCCCCCACCCCCTTTATAAAGCAACGGAAGTCCTGCTGTGCGCTCCTTATCTGTCCCAGCTCTGGGGCAAAACAGATGCAGGGAAAATGATGTATTCTGCCAAAGTCATTTCAATTGACAGGAAGACTCAGCGTGGATTCAGAAGAAGAAGAGACTGGATTTGTGCCCCGCCCTTCACTCCCCAAGGGAGTCTCAGAGCGGCTGACAAACTCCTTTCCCTTCCCTTCCCCACAACAGACACCCTGGGAGGTAGGTGGGGCTGAGAGAACTCTGACAGAAACGGCTCTTTTTCAAGGACAGCTGTGCCAGAACTATGGCTTGCCCAAGGTCATCCAGCAGCTGCAAGTGGAGGAGTGGGGAATCAAACCCGGTTCTCCCAGATTAGAGTCCGCTGCTCTTTAATCACTACACCAAACTGGCTCTACTACAACTGTGCCAATGGAAAGCTTGCCTGTTGATGCACCCCGTCCCCGGTGCAAACTGTATACCTAACAGGATTTTCCCATATGGTGATTCAGAAACCAAGACGTTGTGTGGCTCTGGGAAGCGAAAGGACCTTTAATGAAGACGCAAGAGATCAACCGAGTGCCTCCCCGGGGTGCCGAGGGACACCCTCCCAGCCCCAACCCAACTTCCCCCCCCCCCCGCAGCTATGACAAGATAAATACACAGAACATTTTATAGCTTTAACTTAATATCAAATATAAACTCTCCCAAAGTCCCTCAGAACAAAACTGTACACGTATATATAAAGGTGTCTCTGGCACAGGATGCTGGAGTCCCTCTCCCCCTTCTGCGAAAGAGCCGCAAAGCAGCCCTTGACTTGGCACAGAAATGGGGCGCAGCCGAACGGCAGCCATCCATCCGTCCTCTTGGCCCTCCGAAATGTCCCTTCCTGACATTTTGCACGGAACACCTTTCCAAACAAAGTCCTGTCTCCCACTCATGCCCCCTGCCCCCTTTTCCTGGTGGATGTCAGGGAACGGCCACTGCGGGGGGGGGGCGGGGGGAGCAGGGGGACGGGGGCCATTGCCCCCGGGGGGCTGCTGTTGGCCAGGAGCCAGCTGAGCTAAGAGACCCCCACCCCCACTCTCAAGGCCTGGGCCACAGCAGCAGTCGGTCCCAAGGAGGGGGGCAGGCCAGCTCAGGACTCGCCGGGGGGGGGGGCAGTGGGCTCCAGGGCTGTTTCCACAGATCCCGTCTGCCCCCCGCTGCCCATCCGCCCTGTGGCCTCGAGTGTCCTTGGTGACCGGGAATGTGTGGTGGGCTCAGCACCTCTTCCTCTCCCCTGGGAGCTGCAGGGCAGATGTGGGCACTGGGCCTCTGCCTGCTCCTGGCATAGATTGGGTTTCCACTTGCACAACCAGAATGGGAGAAGACGGTGTGTGGGATGGAGTGCCAGAACTCCCGAGCGGGTGTGGACATGCCAGAGCGCCTGGTTGCCACCATTCAGGCCCCACTTCTAGTGAGGGGGGGTCCCCAATGGACAGGGTGACACAGTCCTCAAGAAGCCTCCCCATGCGTGCCAGCCTGTGGGGTGGGGGGGGGGGGTGCGTAAGCACCGCCGACGTTTGCCAGTCACTCAAGCTGCCGGCGGTGATCCAGCGGGGCCCCTTCTGCAGTGGGGCGGCAGGCCGAGCGGTGAGAGGCACTGCCCTCCCGCCGTCACCTGGCGTAGCTCCGACACGCTTCAGTGATGTACAGGTTGGCTTTCCCACGGAGGAAGTTCAGGTAGATGCTGAGGAGCTTCTCTGTGGTCCGGATGGTCAGGGCCGGGGTCGGGTGCCCCTCCAGCAGCCGGGCCTCTGCCTGCAGGGGAGGAGCAAGGTCAGTTTCGATCAGGGTCCTCCCCAGCCCCTCGACCCTGCGGGCAGCTCCTGAGTTCTGGCCCAGGGGCTGGTGGGCGCCATCTCCCAAAGGGTTGCTGCAGGGGGGCACAGCTGGACATAGAGATGAGGCCTGTGGGTAGGGCGGAAGAGGGGAGACTTGCAAAAAATACTCCCAGAAACGCTGGGGAGTGAGAGAGGATGAAATTCAAATGTTATTTAACATAAGAACATAAGAGAAGCCAATGTTGGCTCAGGCCAATGGCCCATCCAGTCCATTACACAGTGGCCAAAAATACCAGGTGCCATCAGGAGGTCCAGCAGTGGGGCCAGGACATTAGAAGCCCTCTCACTGTTTCCTGCCCCCTTCTGAAGCACCAAGAATACAGAGCATCACTTGCCCCAGACTGAGAGTTCCTACCTATACTTTGTGGCTAATAACCACTGATGGACCTCTGCTCCGTATGTTTATCCAATTCCCTCTTGAAGCCGCTCATGCTTGTAGCTGCCACCACCTCCTGTGGCAGTGAATTCCACGTGTTAATCACTCTTTGGGTGAAGAAGGACTTCCTTTTATCTGTTCTAACTGATCTGCTCAGCAATTTCATGGAGTGTATTGTGAGAAAGGGAGAAAAGTTCCTCTTTCTCTACCTGCTCTATCCCATGCATAATCTTGTGAACCTCGATCATGTCACCCCTCAGCCATCGTTTCTCCAAGCTAAAAAGCCCTAAGTGCTTTAATCTTTGGATTTTGCCAGCCAGCCGATTTGACCTCCAGTGGCCAGAGGAAGTGTTGGCAGGCGCCACATTGGGGATCTGGAGATTAGCTGTCGTTCTTTGAGGTCTCCAGGTCTCACCTGGAGCTTGGCAACCCGAGCAGGAGGTAGGTAATCCACCAGCCCACTGTCCCACTCCTGTGACTCTTCTGGGGTCTGTCCTTGCTTCCGTGGGTGGGTTGGGGGAATACTGCTCTTCTCTTGATCGAAGGCCAAAGAGGGTTGTGGCCAACTCCGCCTGCGGGGTTGTGCAAACTCCAGGTTTGGTAATACCTGGAGATTTGCCGGTGGAGCCTGAGTGAATGGGGTTGAGGGACGGGAGAGATCTCGATAGGGTCTAATGCCAGGCAGTCCACTTTCCAAAGCAACCATTTTCTCCAGGAGAAGTGGAGTAAATGTTTTCAATAGACAAATAGCTGATTTGCATAGTGACGAGATCAGTTGTGATTCCAGGGGGCCTCCAGTCCCTACCTGGAGGTTGGCAACCTCCACATGGCCAGATTGCCTTTTGGCAGCCCAAGGAAAAGCCTTTGAGTCTCTCCAGCTGACGGGGATCGGGCAGGGCGAGGCCAGAACAGAAGACTTGGGAAAGGAACGTGTGGATCTGGCGGAGTTACTTGCCAGAAGCAAACCTCCAGGGGTCGAAGTCAAGCCTTTTGGCCCTCTGCCATTCTTCAGCAGAACCTCCTTCTCAGTGACATTTGCCAGACTCTGCTGGGGAGGGGGGGGAGGCAAGGACACCCCTCCAGTTCCTTCTCTTTCGGGAAATCGACCAAGTTTATACAAAAGCCATTCTGGATCTCCAGAGGCGCACGCACGCACACGCACGCACACCCCGGCACTGACCCAGCACTGGCTTTTTATTCGGTAGAATGAGGAATCTTCCATCTTCCCCCACCCAACTTCAGAAACCCTGGCTGGCGATGAGACTGTCTCTAAGCATGTGCAAAGTGCACAGATCTCTCACCTCAACCAAAACACCTGGCTCATTGCTTCCAAGCAGAGCATTAGCAGAGTGCCCCTGGGCACGGGCAGAGTGCTTTCATATTCCTCCCAAACGGTCGCAAGGCTTCCCAGCCGAAAGCCCAGGGCTCCTTGCCAGCGGCCAGCCCTCCTTCCCGTCGATCCTCACCTCCCCGTTGACGCTGCGCAGGATCTCCTTGACGCTGAGGAGGGTGCTGCTCATCCTGGCCAGCTGCTCCCGGAGAGAGGGCGGCGAGGTGGGCGGGCGCTCCTGGGCTTGGCTCAAGGCGGCCACCAGCAGGGCCAGCCCTCCCCAGACCTCCGAGGCCTGCCGGGCTCTCTGGGAGGGGGGAGAGAGGAAGCCCTCCGGTGAGACAGACAGGCCCAGCGGCCACGGGTCAGCCCCGCCCACCTGCTCCCCACCAGGCTCCAACTTACAGTCATCATTTTCCACTCTAGAAAATTCACCTTGGTGTCTGGCACCCGGACGGTTTCCAATAAGGCACAGGAGATGGTGCAAGCCCTCCTCTGTGAAGAAAGGGGAGCCTCGTTACGCCCATGCCTCCCGTTCCAGTGGGCTTCGGTGCCGGGGGGGGGGGGGGTCTGCCATTTTCCAAGGGGCTGGCACACTTCCCGAGGAATGCAACTGCATATGTTTATTTCCATCCCGTGGTTCCTCCCCAGCTGGGACTCAAAGCAGCTTTCAGAGCATCCCTTTCCCCTCCTCCATTTTCTCACAACCACCCCCCTGCGAGGTAGGCCAAGCTGAAGAGTTTGTGACAGGCCCAAAGCCACCCATGACAGAAGTCAGCATTTGAATCCAGGACACCAAGTCCCCTACGCCACGTTGGCTGGGGCCACGGCAGTCCGAGAAACACGAGGTTGCCTCGGAAGACAGTGTGCTGTTAAGAGACTGCTTGGGGTTGCGGGTTCGGGGGGGAGGGAGTGAAATCATGTCAGGGGTACATACGATGTCTTGGTCTGACTGCTGGGCTTCCAGGATGTATTTGTCCATGACTCGGGGGTCGCAGATAGGTTGCAAGGGGGTCAGAAGAGCTGGCAGGGCCAGAAATCCCAACGTTAACAGGAAAGGAATCAGACCTGGGCGGGGGGAGAAACGAAGGTCAGCTCCTCCTTGGGACTCATCCTAGTTCATTTCCCCCCCTCCCTAAATCCCCCTCCCCCCAAGCGCTCGGGCCATGAGCCTCATGCAGGCTTGTGAGTGCCAGCCTCAGTTTGTCTGTCCCTCTTTCGCAAGCAACAAAACCGAATTTTGCCTCTCCCTGAAATCCCCCCCAAATAGACTGAAGGACATATATGTCCGCTGTGCAGTTTTGAAACTCAAGCATCCAGTTTTAGATTCTTGAACAACATTTTGGGGTGAGGGAGTCCTGAAGCTGCCAACTTCACCTCCAACAGTAAACCAGCATAGGAAGGATTAACATGTGTAAGGGATTCAAAGGAACAACAGAAGCACTGTAATGAGACGCTAAATGAAATAAAATTCTAATTAAACTAATTTATATCATGTGCAATTATTTTTATGTATGCGAAAGTATACGAAAATATACAAATAATTTTTCAACAAATAATTACAAGGAACGAAGAATACTTTGAAAGAAGACTCATGCAAGGATCCCGGGTATAAATTCACTTATTTCATTAAACTTCTTTAGTGAACCAGTTTCAATAATGATACAAATATATTTCTCTCCAAGGTGTGTGAATGCCAGAGAGGTCCAAAGTATTCCAAAGTAGTTCACTAGTTGTTTGCAAAATCTTATTCATGGGGCACCGGTTCAAGGCAACAGAATTGCTGGAAATTAGCCCAACACTTCTAATGCTGGTAGAGCCTCCTAAGGAGAACTATGGGACGACTTTGGAATGGTTGTACCTCTCCGGCATTCACACACCTTGGAGAGAGAAACATATATTCGTATCATTATTGATACTTTAAGGAAACAAGTGAATTTATACCCGGGATACTCATGTCCTTCTTCTTTCAAAGGATTCTTCTTTCCTTGTAATTATTTGTTGAAAAGTATGTGTATATTTTTGTACAAGTTAGCATACATAAAAATAATTGCACATAACATAAATTAGTGTAATTAGAGTTTTACTTTATTTCGTGTCTCCTTACAGTGCTTTTATTTTAGCATACATAAACGTTAGCATACATAAAAATAATTGCACATAACATAAATTAGTGTAATTAGAGTTTTACTTTATTTCGTGTCTCCTTACAGTGCTTTTATTTTTCCTTGGTATTGCCAGCTTCACCTCTGGCAGGGCCACGGCCAGGCTGGGAAAACCCACCCCCCAGTATGTCCCTCCAGGCTGCTGTGCGGGATTTGAGGGTTCCAGGACTCCGGCTTGGCCCAGTTTGCTACTGTGGCTGACGGGCAGGCTGGCTGGATGGCAGTGCTGCCATTTCCAGACTGTGCCGGCTGCATCAAGGCTGTGACGCACGTGGTCAGATGGAGCTGCCTCAGCCTGAGTCAGACTCTCAGTCCACCAAGGTCAGTAACTAGGGATGCCAGCCTCCAGGTGGGGCCTGGGGAACCCCCAGAATCACAGCTCATCTCCAGACTACAGAGATCAGTTCCCCTGGAGAAAAGGGATGCTTTGGAGGGGGGGCTCTGTGGCATTGAACCCCACTGAGGTCCCCTGTCCTCCCCTGGCTCCACCCCCCAGTCCCCAGGAGCTTCCTTACCTGGATCCAGCAACCCTACCCGTCCCCATCCCCTGCCAGTGGCGGGGGGGGGGGGGACGACACAACAACGACCTGGCAACCCCAAAAGGCAGATATGGTTCTGCAGCCCCGGGTGCTGGCCGGCCCCCTCCTCTCCTCTCCTCTCCTCTCCACCTCCTGCAACCTGCTCCTTCCTGAGCCTGTGCCGAGAATCCCGACTAAGGAGATTCACAAGGTGTCCCCCCCCCCACGGTGTTGCTTTCCTCGCCAGCAGGACGCCAGGAAAGGTGCAGCAGGCCTCAGCCCCCCAGCAGGGAAGCCCCTAGGGCAGTGCAAGTATCTCCCCTCTGCTCTGGCTCACTTGGTACCCTCAGCCAGGCCTGGGCCAGAAGCGAGGAGCCGTCAGGGGGCCTAATTTCCCAGGACCAGCCCCTTGGCCACAGGAGGGAGACTGAGACGGGACTCCTTTGCAGGGCTGTTGTGAGGGGGTCTGAGACGTTGTCCGGGAAGGCCGGTGAACGTTCCACATGCTGTGTATCGTAGTTCGCCCTCTGAACGTGGTCTCTGAGCCTGTCGTTCACGTATTCGCTTAGGTAGTGACACCCTGCTTTTCTCTCCCAGACACCTGAAGCACCCCTCCTTTGTTTCATCCTGACAAAAACCATCCGGTGAGGTAGGTCAAGCTGAAGAAAGAGGGTCCAAAGTCACCCGTAGCAGAGCGGGGATTCATACCTGGCTCTCCCAGATCCTAGTGGGAGGCTCAAAAACAGCCGGCTGCCTGAAGACTGGTCTTCCCGGGCACGTCTCCGGGCCACAGCCCCAGGGGCAGGGCCTCAGTCCCCGGCATCTCTAGTGAAAAGGGTCTCAAGAAGCTCCAAACGCTGCAGAGCAGCTGCCAGTCAGATGGGCAAGGCAGCATAAGCACAGGAGGCTCGACCCGGGAGGCTCCGTCTCACCAACAGCCTAAAATGCTGACTCAGGAGCCCTGGCTGGAAACCTGCCTGTCTCTGGCTTCCCCGAAGAAGCTGGGGGCATCGCCTATTGGCTGTGCCTCCTGTAGCCGCCAGGACTCCCTCTGCAGGGGTCCCGGACACCTCTCTGGCCTCAGGGCGCCAGCTCCCACTTCCCTGCCCCCCCAAACCCCACCCAGAGCCCACGTGCCACGCCTGCCCACCAGTGCCCCAGCAACCTGTGAAGGGCCAGACCTCGGCAGCCTCCCCGGCCCATTCCCTTTGGCCCGTGCCCAACCCGAATCGATCGCGGTAGCTGGCACCCTCCAGCCGACCTCCCCTTTGGCAGCAGCAGGAGAGAGCGCTACTCACCAGATATCCCCATAGCCACAGCTTCATGGTCCTAGCAAGTAGTGGGCCCCGCGTGCTCCATCGCTGGCCATTGGCGGTGGCTTTGGTGCAGCCAGCCGGATGGGCCCTCAGTCCCACAGAGGGGTGGCGGGGATCTCCCTCGCTCTCTCCCCCCTCTCCGCAGTCGGCAGGGAGTTCAGCCGGCCTGTCTGGCAAAGACTTTGGGGGTGACCAGCGGCGATTTGCAGAGCCAGCCAAGCGTGCCCGGGAAGGTGGTCCAGTTGCCCTCCCTCGGCATGTGCGCTGAGCGAAGAGCCTCTTTGCAGACGCCCAGCCTCTCGGGAGACCCGGGCATCACCCTCTCAAGAGCACCACAGGTGGATCGCCTTCTGCTGGCCCCTCTTCAGACCACAGTGAATGCCGATGCCGTTCCCTCCCGCTGGTGGGTCCCAGCACAGGAAGACTTCCACAACGGCCGGCCTGCCTGCCTGTCTTGGGACGTCGCAAACTTTCTGCGTTTGCCTGCAGCGTGGTGTCCTGCTAGCCGTGCTTGCTTGTGGAAAGAGGGACCCCCCTCTTTTCCCGCTGCAGACCCCAGAGATTTCCAGCTGCGCCACCAGAGGTTCACGAGTCACGGTTAATGTTTCATCCGCCTGCTCTCTGAGCTCCCAGTGTCCGAGGTCGCGCTCACACTCTCTCCCACCCGCCCCCCCCTCTGCCGCACACCCTCGCCTCGCTGACAGCAAGAATGCCACTGGACAAGCCCTGGGAGAGATGGAGAATTTTCCTCGGCAGGCCGGAAGGCCGGGAGTTTCCTCCCGCTCGCACAGCTGAGCGTGGCAGAAGAGGCCCATGCTAGGCCAAGCACGTCGCCCCTGGCCACGGGCCAGCCACAGGTTGAGGTGTGAAGGGAGCAGAGGCCGTGTGGCTGGTGCCAAAAAGGAAGTGAGGATGGCCACATCCCAAAGAGAGCCCGTCGCCAGGCCAATGACTCTGCCGCATGTCTGGCCTCTGGGAAAGAAGAACCAGGGTGCACCTGAGTCCGGTGACAGCAGCCAGCCACGGAAGAGCCCCCTCCTCTTTCCCGGCCCCCGTGGCTGCCTGGCTCCCTGCGTGCCCCACTTCTGTGCCCCAGCCCCTGGCCAAAGTTCAGGCTGCTCCTCTGGCCCGGAGAGGCAAAGGGCCCCCGACCCTGCCCCCGACCTCCCAGGCAAAACAGGGGCTGCTGCGGGCACCCCGGCTCCTCGTCTCTCTCTGCTTCGGGCTGCCTGACTCTGCCCCGCCTGGCGAGACCCCTGCATCCCGCCTGGCCCTGTGCTGAGACTCCTGGGCGGCTTTGACCCACCTTCGGCAAGATCAGCCCGTCTTTTCTTTGCACCCTTTTCTAGAAGTCAGAGTGGAATACGCATGCCCATTCCCTCCCCCACCCAGACTTTCAGACCCCCACTTCTTCATCTGGCAATGAAGGCTGCCGCCCTTTCTTAAGTGCTTTTGACTCCTGTGTGGCAGACAGACATCCAACAGGTAAAGCTTTCCAGGTAATTGCGTCTTTGCTTTTTAAAAAAATATAGAATGTTTAAGAGTGCAAAGTTGCAACACTGCCAGTTTAAGGGTTTCATGTACCGCTCTGGGTCCCACTTGCGGGAAATGGCTTGATGAAAGGGGCAACGGAACCTGTGGCATTGGCAGAAAAAGGCAAGCGCCCCGCTGTGGATGGTCAGAAGGCCGACTGGAGCCGAATAATCTTCTGTAGACCTCTGACCAGGCTTGTTGGGAGTACAGGGTGCATCTTCCCAGCAAGGAAAAGCGGAAGAATTTGGCGCTTCTGATAGAAGTTTACATGGTGAGGAAAAGGGGGGGGGAGGGTGATGGGAGAGAGAGAGAGAGAGAGAGAGAGTGTGTGTGTGTGTGTGTGTGTGTGTGTGTGTGTGTGTTTGTGTGTGTGTGGACTTGGGGTCATCCGATAAGACTGACTTGCAGGAATTTCAGAGCAGAGGAAAGGAAATGCCTCCCACCATGCGGGATTTGTGGAATTCACATGCAGAAGATGCAGTCTCACCCAGTTGACAGTTGGGTGTAGGGGTTAGGAGTGCAGACTGTAATCTGGGAGAGCCGGGTTTGATTCCCCATTACTCCTCCACATGAAGCCCGCTGGGTGACCTTGGGTCAGTCACAGTTCTCTCAGAGCACTCTCAGCCCCACCTACCTCACAGGGTGCCTGTTGTGGGGAGAGGAAGGGAAGGAGATTGTAAGCCACTCTGAGACTCCGAGGGTAGGGTGGGGGGTAAATCCAGTCTCCTCCTCCTCCTCCTCATCTTCTCTTCTCTTCTGACTGTTGAAAGGGGGTTAGGCAAGACAGGTCGATCAATGGCCATTAGCCACGAGAGTTAAATGGAACGTCCATGCTCAGGAGCAGTGTACCTCTGAATACTAGATGCTGGAGGGCAAGACTGTGTGGGAAGAATGCTGCCTTCCCGTCTTTCCTGTGGGCTTCTGGGTGTGTGTGTGTGTGGGGGAAATCTCTGGGCAGATGCCTAGGAAACAGGATGCTGGCCTAGACCCTCCCCCTCCCCCCTCCATTCTTGTGTCTAGTTATCCAAGGGAGGACTCTGGCTTCCTTGCCGTTGTTAGAAAGCAGAGGAGCTGCTGTCCAGGAAGGTGTTGGCACTCCTGTCTCAAGAGGGCTCCCTATTCTAGGAGTTGGGATGGGGCCACGGTGGCTCAGGGGCAGAGCCTCTGCTTGGCATGCAGATTTCCCCAGGCTCAGTCCCCAGCAGCAGCATCTCCAGTTAAAAAGGGCCAGGGGGGAGGTGATGGCAAAGATGCCTAACCTGCAACCCCGAGAGAGAGAGCCGCTGCCAGTCTGAGTAGACCAGACTGACCTTGACGGACCGGGGGGGGGGGGGTCTGATTCAGTAGAGAAGGCAGCTGCAGGCGTGCCTGATCCCTTGGCTTCTAAGGGTCCCAGAGCTGCATCCGCCCCTCTCTGGGAAGCCTGGACCCCTCCCTTCTTTGGTCAGAGCAGGCTTTGGCTCACTGCCCCCCCCCCCCCCCCCCGCGCTATCTGAATCAAAATGCCAGCCAAGGCAAGGGCTCCCGTCCCGGGGTTTGGTCGGGCTCTATGTCCCCGGCTATCGCCGTGTCCTGCGCAAACCCTGGCCCTGCCAAGACCTTCCTGGCTCAGAACCCGCCAGGGCTTTGCCAGCTGCCTCCATCGAGACCCCAATCTAGGACAGAACACAAGCCAGTGGGGGCCTAGTGCCCCTGAGGGGCTGTCACTTCCCGGCGGGGGGGGGGGGGAGAGACCACCACAGCCACCACAGGCACACCGTCAGGCATCACCCTCTTGGGTGGTCCTTGAGTCCCCAGCACAGATCAAGTTAAACTTTCTTTATTTTTATTTCCATCCTGCCTTTCTTCCCCAGGGGGGCCAAACGCGGCTGGCATCCTTCTCTCCTCCCTTTTATCCTCACAGCAACCCTATTAGGTAGGCGAGGCTGAGAGTATGTGACTGGCCCAGGGTCACCCAGCTTACTTCCATGGCAGAGCAGAGATTCGAACCTGGATCTCACTGATCCTAGCCCAACACTCTAAGGACTCCTTCACACTGTAGCCAGTTTGGTGTAGTGGTTGAGTGTGTACTCTAATCTGGGAGAAGTGGTTTTGATTCCCCACTCCTCCACATGCAGCTGTTGGTGTGACCTTGAGCAAGCCAGAGTTCTCTCAGAGCTGTTATCTCAAGGGCAGTTCTCAAAAGAGCTCTCTCAGCCCCACCTGCCTCCCAGGGTGTCTGTTGTGGGAGGGGAAGGGAAAGGAGATTGTGAGCTGCTCTGAGACTACTTTGGGTATAAATCCAATCGCCCCCTCCTCCTCTCAGGCTGTGGTCACACGGCAAGGTTTTCGAAATTTGTTCCCGCAATAAATTTGATTGGAAATATTTTTTCCCGGGTTGGGATGATCACACATCCCTCCCTGAACCGCAAGCATTGCGTGACGAGGCTCTGGGCACTGTCTAGATAGTTGCGCCGCTGCTTGGTCAGTGTGGCGTGAGGTTTTTTAAATTATTATTGCTTTGCGTACACGCATATGCACCCGGCCGAATCACCGCCCCCCCCTGGACTTGCCAGACTCCCTTATTTTTACAGGCCCCCCCTCCCCCCCAAACAGCAAACAAAATAACCGGTGATGTACTACCAACCGCTGGAGTCTAAATGTGAGCTTGAACATTTAAACACTGGGTTTATTATTTATTTATTTATGTTTCATTTTTATATCCCACCCTACCCCGCAAGTGGGCTCAGGGTGGCTCACAAGGGCACACGATGCCAACTCAGTACATCATAAAACATTTAAAATAGAACAACAATAATAAAACAGCTAGAAATAAATTACAATAAAATGCTTCCAGACATAATAATCATCGATGTTCAGATGGTTCCCAGTCAGGGTTGGGGTTCGGCCCCCCCATGACTGTCAGGCCTGGGCTGCGTTTTGGGCCAGCCCTCATCGCTGGTGTTACTCGCGATGGAGAAGGTACTAGCGGTGGCAGCTCCTAGTCAAAGGCCTGCCGGAAGAGCTCCATCTTGCAGGCCCTGCGGAACTGCATAAGACCCCGCAGGGCCTTGATATCCTCTGGGGAGCCACCACCGAAAAGGCCCTGGCCCTAGTTCCAGCGAGCCTGGCCTCCCTGGGGCCCGGCACACAAAATCGGTGTTGCAACCCCGACCGAAGTGCCCGCTGGGGTATATATGGGGCAAGGCGGTCCCTCAGAGATGTTGGACCCGGGCCACATAGGGCTTATTCAGCGCAGGATTGCTCATGGGCCCAAAGGCGGAAGCTGGGGGGAGGGGGGGGACCTCATTGCGCGAAGAACGGTCAGACGGCCCTAATCGCCATCCATGTGAGAAGAGGCTGTCCAGCTCAGCGAAACTGTGGATTTAAAGCACAAACACCTGGGAAGTGCTTGATTTCCCCAGTGTTGGAAGAAGAGAAGAAGAGATTGGATTTATACCCCGCCCTTCACTCACTTGGAGTCTCAGAGCGGCTTACAAACTCCTTTCCCTTCCCCTCCCCACAACAGACACCATGTGAGGTAGGTGGGGCTGAGAGAGCTCTTTCCCAAGCTGTCCTTGGGAGAACAGCTGGTACAGAGCTATGGCTTGCCCAAGGTCATCCAGCCAGGTGCAAGTGGAGGAGTGGGGAATCAAACCGGGTTCTCCCAGATTAGAGTCCGCGCACTTAACCACGACACCGGACTGGCTCTCTTGGAGAACTCGCTTGGGAACCGGGAGGACCTGTTTCATTTTCTACGCTGCATTCTGCAGCCGAATGTTACAGTCTGCCTATGTGATGAAAACGGAGACAATTTGCATATATTCACACAATGTATTCTGCAGCCATGAGCAAACTGACCCCACCAGAGCTGTATTTTGTCCTTAGCAATCTTGGCAGCTCTCACGTGTTTTCAAGTCTGCCTGATCACCAGGGACTAGAAACTCGCATTAGGAGACAGAATCCAGAGAAGGGGCTTGACCTTGCAACCTGTTCTGACTTGTGCTCCTAGGGATTCTGTTCACAGCCACAGCCTTCATCTCTGAACACGGAGGCTGCGCTTCTCGCAGCTGTCACTGCCCCAGTTGCAACCACTTCTGCATGTGTCTACTCAGGGCCTTTTTCTTCGAGTTCTGCTGTGGAGCATCATGCAGCAATGAGTTCCATGGCCGCAGACGCACAGCAGGAAGCTAAGAACTTCCTTGTCTTTGTGTGGAGGCTGCATCGTGCAGAAGGGGTCCTGGACAGAACTGTCTGGGGAGATCCACTCCTCCCCCCACCCGGGGATCCCCCCTCCCCCCCAATACCCCGGGAGCGCAGTGGCCCTGTTGCTGGGGGGGTTCCTACGTGCTCCGTGCCTCGACCCCCGCGCCCCGTGCAGCCAGGGTGTCTGATCCAGCCGCAGCCTATTGTTCCGGTGTTTCCTCCAGCCAAGAGGCGATGGAAAGTCCCCCTTTCACGTCCCCGGCAAGGAGAGGAGACCAGCTGGCGCTGAGCTGACCCTACCTCAAAACCCTCGACCCCCCCCCCGCCCCCAGCAGGCCTTACGGCACCCCTGAGGATGCTCCTCCCCCCTGAAGCACTGCATGCCTCCACACGCCCCAACCCCCCCCCCCCCCCCGATTCAGGAGACACTGCCCAGCGGAGCTCCTGGGAAGCCCGTCTCAGCACTGTCTTCTTCACACCCACTGGCCAGGTGGGGTTGCCATCTCCAGGGGGGGAATGGCTGGCGATTTGGGGGTGGAGCCTGGAGAGGGGAGGGGCCTCAGTGGGGTAGTGCCAGAGACTCCCTCCTCTGAAGCCCCCCCCCCGTCTTCTCCAGGGGGACTGGTCTCTATGGGGGGAAAACTGCAATCCCAGGAGAAGTCCAGGCCACCCCTCCCCCAGGAGTGGGTCACTCTCGACCTAGAGGAGGGGGGGGGCAAGGCCGGGGCAAGGCTGGGGTGTGCTTGGACTGAGAAGGTCCCAGAGCCGAGGCCAACAGGTGGCCCAAGCGGCTAGTCCTCGTTCCTTCCCCGGCAAGTCCAGAGGTCTAGTTTTCCAAACGCCTCTGCCTGCCTCTGAGACAACGGGAGCTGATGTAAATGTTTACATCCGGTATTTCATAGACTCAGACAGAGTCAGAAGGGGGCCCTACAGGCCATCTAGTCCAACCCCCCTGCTCAAGGCAGGATCAGCCAAGAGCAGGGGTGGCCAAACTTGCTCAACATAAGAGCCACATAGAATAAACATCAGATGTTTGAGAGCTGCAAGACACGAACAAACATTGCACACACGTTTTTTATTGAAAATTATGCAAATGTGCCTTTTATTAGCATTAAAGGAGACTGCCAAAAATAAAAACAAAAGGGGTGAAAACAGATACTGATACTGATATTTATTTGTCTAATGATATTTGTTTGTTTGCTAATGATATTTGTCTAAGAGAGAGAAATAGAGAGAGAGGTAGAAAAAAAGAAGGAAAGAGAAGGAAAAAGAGAGAAACAAAGAAAGTAAGTCGATGTGGGGGAGGGGGGAGGGAAGGAAAGAAGGAGGAAGGGAGGAAGAGAGAAGAAGCCTGCCTCCCCTTCGCTTCCCCGGCTGCCCTGCTGGGAGCCACACAATATGTGTGAAAGAGCCACGTGTGGCTCCTGAGCCTCAGTCTAGCCATCCGTGGCCTAGAGTATCCCTGATTGGGGTTTTCTTTCTTCCCAATGGGGAGCCAAAGTGGTTGGCAGCACTGTTCTCCTCTCCCAACAACAACCCTGCGAGGTTGGCTGGGCTGTGTGTGGCCAGCCCAAGGCCACCCAACTCAGCTTCTGTGGCAGAGCAGGGATTCGAACCCACCTCCCCTAGGTCCTCGTATGACACTCCAGCCACCGGATCCCCCCTCTTGGCTCTGAGCTGGAACTTGCTCCTCTGCCAGGAATCCCAGCAGGACTGACTCACACCCTTCCAGGGCAGCCTCGTGCACGGAGGTATCAGGCTAGGACTGGGAAGACCTGGGTTCAAATCCCCACCCACCATGGATCTTTCTAGATGTCCTTGGACCAGTTACCCTGCTCAGCCTAACCTCCCTCACAGGACTGTTGTGAAGATGAAACAGGGAAGGGGAGCGTTCTGAGCACTGTCTGGAACTCTGCTGGGAGGGGGGGCGGAAAACACAACAGGAGAACACCCGTTGCTTCTTTCTTTCGGGGGCCCTCCTCAGAATTACGTAACAGGCAGGAGTTGAGGGAGCACTGCTTTCCCCATCACACTGCGGCAGGAAATGGCGCAGCGGCTGGACTTCTGCCTGCCCGGTTACAAACAAAAGGTGTCCACTCTTCTCCCAGACACCCCCCCCCCCCCCCCGTCTCTCCCCAAAGAACTCATGAGGAGTCCTGGATTTGTCATGCTCTTTCCTGACGCACGAAAGCCGAGGCCTCTCCCGGAGAACCCAGGAGTCCGGGCGCCCCTCCCCACCCTGCTCCAACCTGCCAGGTGCCCAGAGATCTCTCCAGGTCCAGACTGGGACTTGGGAGTCCTCCTGACCCCGCCCAGGTCTTTTTCCACCCAGCTTCTGGGCCCAGGCCAAGGATCTCGGTGGCTCCTTCCCGTCATACGTGCCGGGCAGCACACACAGAAGCCTTGATCTGCCGACCTGGCGGCTGGCTCCATCGATCCTGTCCCTGTCCCCAAACAGGACCTGGGCCACCCGGCGCCAGGGACAGTGACAGATCAACCAGGTTAGGCGGGAAGGGTGACCTCCGACCCTTGGCCAGCAGTCTCCCGGGGCCTCCTCCAGCTCTCCAGAAGGGAAGTGGGGTCTAGCGGCTACAGCTGGCTCTGGCGGCTAAACCGCTGCCCTCTCGCCTCCTACAACTTCCTCTTGCTTCCTGCCACCCTTAAGCCTGCTTTTAATTTCTTGATGCAGTTCTGGAAGGCGACTGGGAGAGCTCGCTCTCTCCTCTCAAGGGTCCCCCTGAAGGACGACACCCTTATGCCCATTTTACAGACCAGGAACTGAGCGTGGGTGTGACTCCAGAGAGGGGAGGGGCTGGGCTCCAGCCTGCCTTACCTATACAGAACTTCGCTGCTTCAATTCCCCATCTCCCCCTCCCATTGCAGAGTCCCATCACTCGGGTTTATGCATTAAGTTAATTCTTTAATTCATTTGTTCCCTGCCTTTTCCCCCAGAGGGGACCCAAAGCAGCTGACGTTCTTCTCCTCTCCTCCATTTCATCCTCACAACACCCCTGTGAGGTAGGTTAGGCTGAGAAAGTGTGACTGGCCCAGCAAACTTCCATCACACAATTGAGAATTCAAAGATCATCAGGATTCGATGGGACACTCTGTCTGGGGCAGGGATGTTCTGTCTTCTTGGTGCTTGTGGGGGCACAGTGGGAGGGTTTCTGGAGTTCTGGCCCCACTGCTGGACCTCCTGAGGGCACCTGGTGTTTTTGGCCACTGTGTGACACAGAGTATTGGACTGGATGGGCCATTGGGCTGATCCAACATTGGCTTCTCTTATGTTCTTAGGATTCAAAGACAGAATTGTTAAACAAATGGAAGGACAAAGCCAGCTGAGGGAAAATCAGCTTGGCTTCTGCAAAGGGAAGTCCTGCCTCACCAACCATTCGGAGTTCTTTGAGAAAGTGAACAAACATGTAGACAATGGTGACCTGGCAGACATTCTAAACCTGGGCTTTCAAAGGGCTTTTGGCAAGGCACCTCGCTCAAGACTCCTGAGCAAACTTAGCAGTCGAGGCATGAGAGATCAGGTTCTCTTATGGATTAAAAACTGGCTAAATGACAGGAAGCAAAGAGTAGGCATCAATGGACATTTCTCACAATGGAGGGAAGTCAGCAGTGGGGTCCCACAAGGAGTGGTACTATTTAATTTCTTCATCAGTGATCTGGAACTGGGGGTGAGCCGCAGCGTAGTGACCGAGTTTGCAGATGACACAAAACTATTCAGGGGGGTGAAAACCAAGGCTGACTAGGAAGAGCTCCAAGAGGACCTCCGCAAACTGGTTGAGTGGGCGACAGTGGGGCAAATGAAGTTCAGTGCTGGTAAGTATCAGGTGTTGCAGCCTGGGATGAAAACAATCCCAGTTTCAAGTCTAGGCTAATGGGGTCTGAACTTGCTGAGACTGAGAGGGGAAAAGATCGCGGGGTAACAGCAGATAGCTCAATGGACGTGTCAACCCCGTGTGCTGCAGTGGTGAAAAAGGCAAATTCTGTGTGAGGGATTATGAGGAGAGGGACTGAGAATAAAACGGCCGATATTGTAATGCCCCCTGTATAGATCTATGGGGCAGACTCACTTGAAACACCATGAACAGTTCTGGTCACCGTATCTCCGAAAGGACACGGCAGACCTGGAAAAGGTACAGAAAAGTGCAGCTGAGATGACTGGGGGGGTTGGAGCCCCTTCCCTAGGAAAAAAGGCTGAAGAGTCTGTAACTTTTCAGCTTAGAAAAGAGACAGCTAAGGGGGGACATGATAGAGGTGTATAAAACTATGCATGGGGTGGAGAGCTGACAACGAGAAATTTTTCTTTCTCCCAAAATACTGGAACTCAGGGGCATCCAATGAAGCTGATGGGCAGGAGGTTCAGGAAGGGCAAAGGAAATACTGCTTTATACAGAGAGTGATTAAAATGTGGAATTCCCTGCCAGAAGAAGTAGTGATGGCCACAGGAATAAACAACTTTAAAGGGGGATTGAATAGATTAATGGACGACAAGTCTAACTATTGCTACTCCCTATGGAGGTTGAGGGGAGCCTCCACCTTCAGAGGCACTAATCCTCTGAACCCCAGAGCCACGAGGCAATGTCAGGAGAAGGCCTTGGCCTCTGTGCCCTGTGGCTGGTCCTCCAGAGGAACTGGCTGGCCCCTGTGTGGGACAGGATGCTGGATTAAATGGACTCTCACTGGCCTGATGCAGCAGGACTCTTCTGATGTTCTTATGAAGGTCTCAGCCTCTCTGCCCTGTTGTTGGCTCTCCAGGGAAACTGGCTGGCCACAGTGAGAGATGGGAGGCTGGACTAGATAGACCCTCACTGGTCTGACCCAGGAGGGCTCTCCTGGAGTTCTTATCAGGGGAAGGCCTCGGCCTCTCTGCCCTGCTGTTGGCCCTCCAGAGGAACTGGTTGGCCTCTGTGTGAGGCAGGATGCTGGACTAGATGGACCCTCACTGGTCTGATCCAGCAGGGCTCTTCTGAGGTTCTTATGAAACCAGGTCCTCCCACATACTAGTCCAACACTCTTAGCCCCTCTAGTCCTCATCTTTTTTACAGACCCTTCCCCACCACTTCCCTCTCTCCCTTCCACTTCCTCCAGCACAGCTCCCCCGCCCTGAATCCACCTTCCTCCTTGCTAACCCACCTAAGAGGAAAGCAGTAGTTGAGGCTTGGAGGCATGAAGCAGCCCGGAGAACTTCCACTCTTTCTCAAAAGCCAAAGATGCCAAATCGGCGGTCGCACAGAAGGGAACCTTCTTCCAGGGATGCCTTATTGACCTGTGGAACTCTCGGCCACAGGATACTGCATTGGCTAATAGCAGAAGTGGCCTCAGAAAAGGACCGAGCATGTGGCCTGTGGCCTTATGAGCTGGCCGCTACCCACCGGCACAGACAAGGCATCACCCATGGGCTGATGCTCCCAAAGGATATTCCCATCAGGCTTTGCACGTGGCCTTCCTAGAGTATCTTTTTGGCCACTGGCAGGAGGCCAGACGTCTGGGGGATCACAAGAGCTGGTGAAGCACTCCAAGGTCTAAATCAGGGTGTCCCTGGTTCGAATCTCATCTCTGCCATCAACTCACAAAGACAGGCCCAAGCAAGCCATGCCATCGGCAAAACTGGGGCGGTCCTGTGGACCTTGCAGGGGTGCTCTGAGGACTACCAGACGGCACGTACCAGGGATCCGAATACTCCGGAGCACTAAAGAGATGCCACCGATGATGACTGTGGATCAGTTTACTCCGATCCTACCTGTTTTGTTGTGAATCGAACCAATGTGGTGTAAGAGTTAAAAGAGTGTTGAACTAGGATCTGGGAAACCCAAGTTCGAATTCCACGCCCTGCCCTGGAAGCTCACTGGGTGATCTTGGGCCAGTCACACGCTCTCAGCCTGACCCACCTGACAAGGTGGTTGTGAGTATACAGTGGAAGAAAGGAGGAGGTGAGCCATTTTAGGTTCCCAGTGGGGAGAAAGGAGGGCTACGGATGTATTCAATAAATTACATAAAGAAAAGCCGTTTAAGCCTCAGGCTGGAACCTGAAACAGATTTAGATACCGTCTCCTGCATGCGTCCCCTTGCTGGGAATTCTTCGCCCTCACACCTGGCGGCTCCACGGCCACAGCGACTCTAGCCACCTGCAGAGGGCTTTTGCTCAGAGCGGATCCTTTGGGAAGCCCCCGAGGAACGCTTCGCTTGGATGCCGGGATTCCGTGGCCGCCTCTGGCGTGGAGAGGGTGCAGCCAGCCCTCTGCTGACCTGGCACGCTTTTCTCGCCAGTCCTGGGGAAATGGGTTACTCAGTGTCATGGAGAATCCTGTGGGCTCTGAGATCACAAGGAAATTAATCTGGGAAGGAAGCCCACAGAATTCCGGAACAGCAGGGCCAGTGGCAGTAAAGGGACACCTCCCCGTGAGCCAGGGAACCCCCCCCCCCTTCAGTTCCCGTCCAGTGACATAACATGGCAGTGTGGGGAAAACTGCAGTCAAGAGTTAAGAGTTCATATGCATGCACAAAGTGCTTTCCACTCACCACTATGCTCCGCCTATTCCCCCACATTCAGGAATGCAGGAAAGGGGGCCTCCCTCTTTACAAATGCACATCTCCTGTGGCAAGCACATTTGCATCGTGCTCCCCCCCCAGCCCCAATCGCCCAGGGTATGTAGGAGCCATTCCTTGTGCCACTGGGAACATTTTGGGATCTCCTATCTTATCAGGACGCACATTTGAAGGCACATTTCTCGGAGTGGCAGGGCAGGAATGCTAGTCCGGTGGAAAAAGTTATTTCCGACCCCATGTGATAGAGCTGTCTTGTGACACCTTAACTGCGAAGACAAGATGGAAACGGTGCTCTCGGGAGCAGTGGCCCAGATCCAGAAAAGCGGCAAAGACAGCTTTGCCCGAGGCTGGACTTTCCCCGCCCCTCCAGTGCAATGAGCTCAGCCGAAGGGGCTGTGTGAGTCGAAGGGGTGGGGGACAAGGGCAGCTGCAGGCCCCTCCAGCACCAGCATGTCATAACCTGTGCTGTCTACGGGCATGGAAAAAGCTGGGCCCTCCAGACAGTCCGCTTTCTGGGTCTGAAACAGGGCAGGAAGGCCTGCTTTGGCCAAAACCAGCGGGAAGGCGGGGAGACTAGCCCTGAGGCAGATGTTGGCCCCTGGCCACAGCCAGACTTAACTGGGTGGTTCTAGCTCAGGGTGTCACTTCTTGAATGACCCCCATCGCAGAACACTCTCGGAACTCAAGTCTTGCCAGCAGAACCTGCCGTAGTACCGGGGAAAAGTCCATTTTGCCAGACCACTTTCTTTGCAAAGGAAAGGTCAAGGGGATTTATTTGCTTCATTTCATTTAGTGTAGTGGTCAAGAGCGGCGGACTCGAATCTGGAGAACCGGGTTTGATTCCCCACTCCTCCTCCACATGCAGCCAGCTGGGTGACCTTTGGTCAGTCACAGCTCTCTCAGCCCCACCTGCCTCCCAGGGTGTCTGTCTGTTGTGGGGAGGGGAAGGAAAGGTGATTGTAAGATGCTCTGAGATTCCTTTGGGTAGTGAAGGGCGGGGTATAAATCCAATTCTTCTTCTCCTTCCCTAGTGAGGACACAAGGAGGCTTCCATAATTCTCCGCCCCTGCATTTTATCCTCACACCAGCCCTGTGAGGTAGGTTATGCAGTGTGTGTGACTGGCCCGAGGTCACCCAGCTAACCTCCACAGCAGAGCAGGAAATTGAACCCGACCCTCCCAGGCCTTAGTCTGACCCGCTGACACCCTACTCCTTGCCAGCCCGTGTTCACCCCAGGTGGATTGCTCCGGATTGTGCGTAGAGTGTGGAGGGCTGTCCATTCCCGGAAATGGAACAGCTGCCAGCTTTTGCGGGAGGCACCGTTTGAACTGCCCACTTCTCCTCACCGACTAGTCAGAGTCCAAACATTGTTTTAAACCCCCTGGCTTCCCTG
The DNA here is from genome assembly GCA_029233225.1 of Lepidodactylus listeri. Lineage (NCBI taxonomy): Eukaryota > Metazoa > Chordata > Lepidosauria > Squamata > Gekkonidae > Lepidodactylus > Lepidodactylus listeri. The sequence goes on from JARCFY010000018.1 coordinate 55,571,961, forward strand.
GAAGTTGAACAATCAGGATTTCCCCACACTGGAACTGACTGTTTGCTGTCAGTAGCGTGAGCCCCAACAAACTGCAGAATACCCGACATCCCATGACTTCTAACCAAGCAGTTCCCAGCCCAAGGAGAAATCCCTGGAGCAGGGCAGTTCTGCCCCCCACCTGTGGGGCAAGACACCAAGTCATATTGTATAAACCAGCCACAGAGGGTCGGAGAGGAAAGCTGGAGAAGAAGGGCTTCTAGCAGTGGCAAAGTCCAGGAACCCCTTTATGCAAAATCCCCCCTGCGGGCAGGCTCACAGAGCCCTGTGGAAAAGGGTCCCCTGGCCCCAGCAATGCCCCAAAGACACAACTTCATCTCCCCATAAAACACTGCAAAACTGTTTATTTACAGGATCTGAAAGAGAGCGACAACCTCAATCCAAACTGCTACAAAAGCAGACACACAAGAGTCTGGGATGTGCACCCTGTTAAGACACAGCCCCCCACCCCAGTTTGGCCCCCAGAAGACACAGAGCCCCCACTCCAGCTCCCAAAGCCAGGTCTCCCCACACGCTCTTTGTGGATGAAAACAAAATGGCCGTCCTTTAGTCAGAAGTTCACTTTGATGCCAGGAAAACCAGTCTGATGTCTGAATCTTCTTCCTGGTCTCAATTCACTTTTGGGGAGCAGAAGACAGATAATCGGGGGTGGGGTGGGGGGGTGGGCTGTTCTGACCACAATGTCCAGCACAGTCCCAGAGAAGAGGGAAACGGCCCAACAGAGCCAGATGAGGGGTCTGGTGCCTCAGGTGGGCATGGGGGTGTTCATTATGAGCCCCCGAGAATGGATACAAAGACCCCAAAGACTCGGGGAAGGAGGGCCCAAGCCACGGCCCATGTGCGTGGCCAGCAGTGCCTCTGGAATGGTGGGGAGGCCCCCGGTTCCTCCGGCATCACAGCAGATATGGAGGGCGCAAGTCGGAAGCTGGGGTGCACCCAGGTCACTCTGGCGTGATGCGGCACACCCGGATGTGAATGGCGGAGTTGTTGCGGGTCCTCGCCAGCGGCTCGTCACCATCCCCCTCCGGTTCGGCGACGTCGGCCAGCTCAACGGTGGAGGTGTTGGCCGCCAAGCGCAGGGACCCGCCGCCCGTGGCCTCCAGCTGCAGGGCGATGTTGATGGCGCGGTTGATGGCCAGGCCCAGGCCATGGATGCAGATCTCGCTGCAGCCTCCGCCGGGGCCCAGGAGCTTCTGGCAGCGGCTCAGCTGGGCCTTGAAGTCTGTCTTCATGTTGACGTAGATGTCGCCACGGCGGCGGGGCAGGCGGCGGGGCAGGCAGCGGCGCAAGGCACACTCTGTCTCGGTGGGGCGGCCGGACTCAGCCATGGCAGCTCTGGGGGGGGGGGGGAGAAGGGGTTACAGGTGCCAACCTCCAGGCAGGGCCTGGAGATCCCCGGCTATGTACAACTGATCTCCAGGGGACAGACAGGTCTCAAGGGGAGACAAGGGCCCATTGGGGAGGGGGACGCTTTGGCCTGGCGCCCCACGGAAGGCCCCCCTCCCCTCCCCAAACCCCACGGTGAGCACCCCCCCCCCCCGCAGACGGGCTCCCTGCTTCGGCCCCCACCCCCACCCCTCTGCAGCTCCGACCGGGCGGGGGTCCCTGGGGGTCCCTCCCCCCTCCCGATCCCGGTGGGCTCCCTCCCCCCCCCCCCCGGTCCCTCACCAGGCCGACTCGAGCTCCGCGCACGCGCTCGGGCGCGCCCCCGCCTCTTCCGCTTCCTCGCGCAACCGGGTGGGGGGGGGGGGGCCTGGAGAGGCGCCGCGCACGCGCCGCTGGGATTCTCGCGTTTAGGGCCAGGCGCGCGCGCGCGGCACCGTCCTGCGTTGGGGCGCGCCGCAGGAACGCGCGTGGCGACTCCCGAGGACCCCCCCCCCCCCACGAGTCCGGCTCGGCCGGCGGGAAGACCTGGGGGGGGGGCGGGGTCCTTTCCCTTGCATCCGGCCAGACTCCCCCTCCCCTCCCCCCTCCCTTTCCCGCGGGTGGGGGGGGGAGTTCTTCCGAGCCTCCGACTCGTGCACGTGGCGACCCGGGGCATGGCTGCCCTCCAAGACGGCGTGGCCTTCACAGCCCTTCCGGCCCAACGCCCTGGGTCACACAGGGGCCAGAACCCAGGGGCCATCAAATGGGTCCACCAGCGGGGCCAGGACTCCAGGAGCCCCCTCCCACCCTTGGCCCCCAAGCACCAAGGAGACAGAGCACCCTGCCCCAGACATAGGAACGTCAGAGAAGCCCTGCTGGGTCAGGCCAGTGGCCCATCCAGCACAGCCCTCTGGGTCACACAAGGGCCAGAACCCAGGGGCCCTCAGGAGGTCCACCAGGGGGGCCAGGACTCCAGGAGCCCCCTCCCGCTGTTGCTTCCCCCTCCCCAGCACCAAGAAGACAGAGCACCACTTGCCCCAGACAGAGGGTTCTATCTATACCTTGTGGCTAAGAGCCACAGATGGACCTCTGCTCCAGATGTTGATCCAATCCCTTCTTGAAGCCATCTGGGCTTCTAGCCGCCACCACCTCCTGTGGCAGTGAATTCCACGTGGGTGAAGAAGTGCTTCCTTTTTCTGCTGCCTTCAGCTTTTCCTACCATGATTTGTCTCCTCCAATGGCTCTTCATTTTAGCTTCCAGGGAGAGGTCAGGCTTGATTTCTTCAAGAACCCACAGATTTGCCTTTTGGGCCGGCTGCAGGGTCCGTGAAACTCTCCACACTTCCTTCTTGCTGGCTTTCTTCACTCTCAGACTTTCACACCTGTACATAGTAACATGGAATACTGTGGATTTGAATTATCTCGATCTTGGTCTGCCAGGACACATCCTGACACTTAAGAATCTTTTCTAGCTCCTTCCAAGGTGCCTTCTGGTTTTTTGGTTGCAGTTTCCTTTTGCAACCAGTTCGGTGTAGTGGTTAGGATCACGGACTCTAATCTGGGAGAACCGGGTTTGATTCCCCACTCCTCTTCCACATGCTGCTGCTGGTGTGACCTTGGCTTAGTCACAAGTTTTCTTAGAGCTGTTCTCTCAGGAGCAGTTCTGTCAAAGCTCTCTCAGCCCCACCTACCTCAAACAGTTTCTGTTGTGGGAAGGGGAAGGGAAAGGAGATTGTAAACCATTCTGAGACTCCTTCCGGTAGTGAAGGGTGGGGTATAAATCCAGTCTCCTTCTCCTCCTCCTCCTGTTGAATGAAGTGTGAGTCCAGTGGTACCTTTGAGACCGACAAAGTTTTATTCCTCAGTCTTAAAGGTGCCTCTGGAGTCACACTTCAAACTGCTTCAAACCAACACGGCGGCCCCACCTGAATCCCTTTTGGTTGATGATTGAGCCAAGGAATAGGAAACCATCTCCGTTGCATCATCGTCATCCTTAAAGTTGTGTAACTCCTCAGGTGCAGGAGACAGTGCAAAAGAGAAGGTCCAGGACCTTGGCCAATGCCCAGAGGCATCAGGCCAGACCCCATTGGAGGTCAAGCACTGCCTGGAGGGCGCCTGAGGGTGTCCGACTGCTGCATTGACCCCCCCCCCCAGGCAAGCGCTGCATGAAGCGAGGGTCCTGTCCTTTGCCTGACTCCACCCACCCACTCCCATTTTGTTCCCTTCCCCCCCCCCTTCCCTTCTGCCCTTTGGGATGGAAAATCCCAAGCCGGAGAGGGCATTCCTTCCACTAGGTGGGTGGGTGTCTTTGTAGGGTCTCTGTGTGTGTGTGATAATTTCCATGGAAACTCTTAGGGGGCAGGTGCTGACTTTTCTGTCCAGGGAGCTAATCCTTTGGCACTTTGCAGGTCAAAGGTTTCTGGAAAGGGAAGCCGGAGACGCCAACCCAGGAGTCCCGCCCATCTGCGCAGGCAGGGCTGTGCTCAGAGGCAGAGTGCCCAGGGTTGCCAGCTGCCTGGAGAACCAGAGGCCCTGTCCCTCTAATAGTGGTATCATGGGCTGTTAATTTTCTCTCCACACTGTGAGAGACTTCAGTTGCTTTTTCCAAATTGTTCAGCTTCTGTTAAACATATATTTTTAAAATTTTTACTTTGCTTGTTTCCCGCCACTTTCCCCAAAGTGGCTTACATTGTTCTCCTCAGTTTTATCCTCACAGCAACCCTGCGAGGTAGGGGAGGCAGAGAGGGTGTGGCTGGCCCAGGGTCACCCAGCGGCCTCCGTGGCATGAATGGGGATTCAGAACTCAGACGCTTTAACCCCTTCACCTCCCTGGCTCTTACAGGAGCGGAATGTTTCCCTCCAGGCTTGTGGGCAAGCCAAGGGCTCCTGCAGAGTGAGCACTGGCGGCAGCAGCAGCAGCAGCGCCACATGTGTCAGGGGTGTGTGTGTATGACTAGCGTGCCCCGCAGGGGCTGTGGGGCTCACCTCCCGCCAGGCTGGCTGCCCTGGAGCCGCAAGGAGAAGGTCCGTTTTTGCCCCGAGGAGCTGGGCTTAGCCCCACCCTTTGGCTTTGTTTTGGAGAAGGGAGGGCTGTCCTTCCTCTCTTGGTGTGTGTGTGTGTGGGGGGGCTGCCCGCCTGTCTTCTCCCCTGGGCTCCTCCAGGGCCCCCTCCCCTGCCTCAGCCTGCCCTGCTCCGGGCCCTTCCTGCCTCCGTCCAGCTGAGACCGGCCCCTCTGGCCTCCCTTCGGGTGGCTTCAAGCCGGCCTGCCCTCCCCTGGGGAGATATAAGTGCAGCCTCCACAGATCGTCCTCCTTTGGAGCCATGGCCTGGTGCAGCAGGCGGAGAGCCCGGGAGGGGGACCCCCCCAGCATGACCGTGGCCCCCGGGAGCCAGGCCGAGAAGAGGCTCCTGGAGGAATCCTTTGGCAAGATCTTCACGGAGCCCGAGCCCCAGGGGTGGCACTGTGCCAAGAGGCTGCTGAGGAACTTGAAGCGTAAGTGGGGGTGCCGACTCCCGGTTGGGGAAATCCTGGGGGGGGGGAGTTTGGGGTTGTCGCCCAGGGAGGACAGGGACATCAGCTGAGTATAATACCCTTGAGTCCACCCTCCAAAGCAGCCATTCTCTCCCCGGGGAACTGGAGACCAGTTTCAATTCAGTTGTAAATGGAAAGAAAGGCATGGGGGTCTCCAGGCCCCACCTGGAGATTGGCAACCCTAGCTGGAGGACAGCCTTGGGGGAAGATGGGTTCCTTGGCTGAGCCAGGAAAGCAGAGGGAGGAAACCCGCAGGGTCGGTGTGCCCCCGTTTGGGGCTGAACAGGGAAGAGGGATGGCGGTGGGGAGGGCTGCAGTTCCGGACAGCGGATGGTATGGGGTGTGAGAGGGGGACCCTTGGCTGGAGGTCTTCAGGGGCCTGTCTCTTTGCAGCCCTGGGCCTCTACGTCCGCTCCCAGAGCCTCAGGTTTGGCGAAGACTGGATCTTCCTCTTCCTCCTTGGCATCTCCATGGCGACCATCAGCTTCGGCCTGGATGTGGTCACCTCCAAGTGTCAGCGAGGTGAGCTGTGAGCTTTCTCCTGTCCCCACAGGTGGGCCAGATGTCCGGGGAATGCTTCTGTGGTACTCAAAACGCTTGCGCGATCCCTCCTGCCCCCGGCCTGAGTGGGGATTGGAACCTGGCGCTTTCACACACATCAAACTATGCACTTTCGATGCACTTTGCAACTGGATTTTACTGTGTGAAGTGGCAAAGTGCACTTGCAAACAGTTGCTGGAGTGGACTGAAACTGCGTTATTTAACACGTGTGGAAGTGCCCCCAGATCCTGGTCTGACACTCTTAACCGCTCGTCTCTGGCTCTCCTTCAAAGGGGCACGGTGCTTTTTCTCCAGCCTTGTTGGCAACTCCGGCTGAAACGGAGCACTTTCCTATCAAGGGGCACCCCCATTCTTGTGTTACCTCCTCTGGCTCCCCCCTCCCTCCAGGACCATGGCACGACCTCAGAGCTGGTGAACAGATTATCTCTCTATCTCTCTATCATCTATCTATCTATCTATCTATCTATCTATCTATCTATCATCTATCATCTATCTATCATCTATCTAATTTATACCCCACCCTCACTGCAAAGCAGGCTCAGGGTGGGTTACATTCATGGATACATTCATGGTACCAGGGGTCATTTTGTAGAAAAAGAGGTACAGGAGCTCATTAGCATAACTCTATTAGCACAACTTATTTGCATATGCCACACCCTCTGACATCACCAGAAGTCTGTCAGAAGGCAAGAAATAAAGAAGAAGGAAGAGAGAGAGAGAAAGAGAGAGAGAGAGCTGGCAGAGAGGGGATAGCTACTAATCCAAGCCTCAGAAATACCACTATTCTGGGAGGATAGCTTCAGTGGTGGCTTCAGAAGGCTGGTCAGAGGAACAAGGATCTTTCTAGGGGTCATTTTGCTGCAGCCATGACACAAGCAGGCATTCCCGGGGGGGGGTGGTGGTATTTGCACCAACTCCCGGAGCTGCACTCCCACAAGCTCCTGCTCGAAATGACCCCTGCATAGTACATAATACATGATAACAACTAAAATCCAGAATAAATCATTTAAAAACAATTCAATTACAACAATGCTAACGAAGTGCTGCTTTGACTCTCGAAAGCTCGTGCCCCGAAAATCCTCTCTCAGCTGCTGCTGGACTTGAGGCTAGCCGGGCGATTTAGTGGTGGGCCCTTCTGGACACAGTCGCAGAGGTGGTGCTGAAGTGGTGCTACACAGATATAATCTGCCTGTAAGCAAAGGGATGCATCGGCCTTGTGGTGATCTGTTTTTCTTGCCTCTCGCCTGACCCCGGTGGCCCCCGTAGCCAACCTGTGGGCTTACGACGAGCTGGAGGGCCATCGCCACCTGCAGTACTTCTCCTGGACTTTCTACCATGTGACTGTGATGGTGGGGTCAGCTGCCGCCGCCAAATACATCTCGGCCCAGGCTGCAGGTCAGTCCCCCTTTTGGCCTGAGGTGGGGTGTGGAGGGTGGAGGCCGTGGGACAGCCGCCTCGGGGGAATGGGGTCCCACCATCTCTCTGGCCAGCCCTGCCCTCCGAGGCCAGTTGGTGCTGCCCGAGATGCGCCACTGGCGGTCGGATGGGAGCTCCCGTGCCAAAGAAAGTCCCTGGGCGGGTGGCCCAGCCAGACCGGCTGCCTCCCTTGTTCTCCTTCCTGCAGGCTCTGGGATCCCGGAGCTGAAGGTGGCCCTGCGAGGGGTCGTGCTCCACGAGTTCTTCACCTTGCGGACCTTTTTGGCCAAGCTGTTGGGGGTCATTTGCACCTTAGCAGGCGGAAGCACCATCTTCCTTGGGAAAGTGGTGAGTGGGACACCAGGTCTGAAGTCTGGCAGGGGGAAGCGGCTGGGGGTGAGTCTGTGTGAGAGAGGTTGGGGCCTGGGGGACAGGTTGGGGCCTGCGCATGCATGCCTGAGGCTCGGCAGTTGTCTGTTGAATGCTGAGCCGACACTCAGTTATAAGAGCCTCTGAGAAATGGCTGTCTCCAGTGCTCCCTCTAAGCTGTGGAGTCTTGTGAGCAAGCATTCTACTCTGTGAGCTCCTGGCATTAAAGCTGTGAGCGAGTGATTTGGCTACTGCGTAAATCAGTTTGTTCTGGAGCCATCCTTCCTGAGCTGAGACAAACGTGTGAGCCAGAGGCTGAAAAACTGTGAGCTGGCTCACACTGAGGGCTGGTTACATTCTGGGAATCCTGGTCATGGACGCCAACTTTTTTGTTTACCTGACTGTGGGGGAACCGTGGTTGGGGAGGGAAGAGCGTGCATTTCCCGTGACACTTTCTCTGTACTGGTGTCTACACATATGAGTGGGTGGGCCTTTATAGACCAGTGTTCCCCCTAAGCTGAGTGAGTGTGAGCTAGCTCACAGTTTTTTAGCCTCCAGCTCACACTTTTGTGTCTTAGCTCAGGAAGGAAGGATGGCTCCAAAGCAAACTGATTTACGCAGTAGCCAAATAGCTCGCTCACGGCTTCAATGCCAGCAGCTCTCAAAGTGGAATTTTTGCTCACAAGACTCCACATCTTAGAGGGAGCATTGGTCTAGACCACAGTTTCCAACTTGTCTATCTTCCCAAGAAACCCCAAGAGGGGGTCCCCGATGTGGTGCCTGGGAGCACCATGGGGTCTGCCAACACCTTTCTTGGTGCTCTTAGAAAGTGGGGCTTTTACCCAGCAAGGCTTTTGATTGGCTGTTAGAGATTTGATTGACTGGGCAGATTTTTTAGAAAAATGTTGCTTTGGCAGCAGCTGCCCCCACAACATGAGGACTGTGTGGCTGAAGGTCAGCTGCAGCAGCCGTTTTGTGGCTGCACCCCCACGTGGTCCGAATTCCGAAGGTGCTTTCAGGCTCAAAAAGGTTGGGGACCCCAGCCTGAGAATTGTAACTTGGGGAGGTGAGGGGGAGCAGTGGGGGCATTTTCAGCATCTCCCCAAACTGAAAATCAGTGTGTTTTGGGGGGGAACCATGACAAAACCAGTCTGGGTTATAAAACCAGTGCTGGTGCAGATATGCTGGGGGAGAGCGATGGGGAATGGTACAAAACCGGAACAGCACTCTCTCTGATCACAGAAGGAAAGAGTCAGATGCTTCTGGAGTGGAGAAGGTACATTTCTGTGCATGGGATGTGCAAACATGTGGACCACCAGGCGTCGCTTTGTGTCAATCACACATGTAGTTTTGGCTGTTGTGAGCAGGGCTGACCGGGGGGGGGGGGGGGCAGGGAAGAGGGGTGCAGAATTGGGTGGGTGGGTGGGAGTTACCTGACAAGAGACACTACAGTGGGAATTGTGGCCCAGGGACTGTTGTCCGATGCGTGAAGTGTTGTGGGTAGGTATGTGTGTGTTTACACACAACGGGATGTGTAAAGGGAAAAGGGATTACAAAGGGAGGCCCTGCAATCCGAGATGTCTTGCATGACTATGCAGAAGCACAAAGGAAAACAGGATCCCGTTAAGAGATCCCATCCAAGCTGGTGTGAGCCTTTTCTGGCTGGTGAGGGATTGCCTGAACTAGTTGGACGGGGCGAACCTCTAAAGAGGGCCAGCTGGCTACTCCCAGTCTCTGCTGAGCCCAAGCAAGTGGCATGACGTATTCCGCACCTGCATTCCTAGTGTGTTGTGCTGGGAGGTTATCTATGGTTATGTTGTAGCGTTGCCACTTCCAGGTGGGGAAATTCCAGGGGATTTTGGGAGTGGAGCCTGGGGAGGGGCGGGGGTCAGGGACCTCTGTAATGCCATAGAGTTCATTCTGCAAAGCAGCCGGTCTCTCCAGGGAAACCGAGTGTTCCATAGTCCGGAGATCAGCTGTCATTCCAGGAAATCTCCAGGCCCTCCCTGGCAGTTGGCAGCTCGAGTTCAGGCCCTGGGAAGCAGGTGTGTGGGCTGGCTGCACTTCATTGTGCTTTGTGGTGTTTCTGTCACCTTCACCCGTCTCTCCTCCCCGCAGGGACCCTTTGTGCACATGGCCACGATCTTGGCCACGCTATTGGGCAAAGTCATGGTCTGGTATACCGGTGCCACTGAGGTGAGTGTGGCTGTCCACAAAAGCCGTGCAGCCCAGAAGCTGCCAGCGGCACCCTTCACTGCTTGTTGCCCTCGTGCGCAGCCGTGCATCTCGCTCACGCCCTCTCTGCTCCTTTGCAGAATCCCTCACGCAAGTACGAGCTGCTGATTGCAGGGGCTGCTGTGGGTGTGGCTTGCTGTTTCGTAGCTCCCGTCGGAGGTAAGAGGGCTCCCGTTTAAAAGCCAGGTTTGGGGGTGAGACAGGGCGGAAGGGGGTCTGCCTCCCCTACCCCCTGTGGTTCCGCCGTGAACACTGGATTCGTGTCCTGCAGGGGTGCTCTTTGGGGTGGAGGTCACAGGCAGCCACTTTGCCGTGCGCGACTACTGGCGTGGGTTCTTTGCCGCGACATGTGCAGCCCTTACCTTTCGCCTGCTGGCAGTGCTCAACAACACCAGAGGTGAGCGTGGGGCATGGGGTGTGTTGGGTGTGTGTGTGTGTGTGTCTCTTTGTTTCTGGCCTGGATCCCGGGACATTCAGTTGCAGGACATTCGGCGTTCCTCCTCCCCCTCCTCCTCCTTCTCCTCTTCTCCCTTTTCTGACAAAGGAGTGGGTGAAGGAGACCTGGCCATTGCTAGCACACCAGGAAGAGCTTGGGGCGGGTGGGCCTTTTTTGCACAACCCCCTTTTGCCCCCTCCCAGGTCTCCAGTTCTTCTGGAAGACACATCTAAGGGCCCTTTCCCACACGCTGAATAATAATGCGCTTCCAGTCCACTTTCAGTTCACATCACAGTTGGTTTTTACTGTGTGCAACGCCAAAATCCACTTGCAAATGCTCACTGGAGTGGATTGAAAGTGCATTGTTCAGTATGTGCAGCAGCCCCCCCAGACCCCATTTCTTGGCCTTTCCCCAGCTGCGTTGCTGGCCTGGAATGGGGCCCTGGTGAGCAAGCCCCCCCCCCCAGACCCCTGCTGACTTGCCCTGCGCCCCCTTCTCCAGAGACAGTGGCAGTCCTCTTCCGGACCAGTTGGCGCGTGGAGTTCCCCTACGACCTGCCGGAGCTCCTGTCCTACGCCATCCTGGGGTGAGTCTTGATTCTGGCTGTGGGCCACCCCGCCTGAGCTTGGGACGGCAGAAGGGCCCATCTGGGAAAGAGAGAGCCATCTTTCCCCCCTCCTACTGTGGGAGGCCCTTGGAAGCGGCACAAAGGGGCGGCCTAAAATCCCAGATGCCCCCTGATGGGAGGAGCTGTGGCTCAGGGGCGGAGCCTTTGCTCGGCATGCGGAACGTCCCAGGTTCAATCCCCAGCAGCAGCAGCAGCAGCAGCTGAAAGGACCCTGCAGGAGGGGATGGGGAAGACCCTTCTGTGCCTGCGACCTTGGAGAGAGAGCTGCTGCCGGCCTGAGCAGACAGGAGTAGACCTTTTTTGTTTTGTTTGTTTTAAAGAATTTATTGGAATTAAATAATAACAGCATACAAAATTCCTGAAAATCCAAAGAGAGTAGTAGACCTTGATGGACCAAAAGTCTGATTCAGTATTTATTTCTTTATTTTATTTCTTTATTTGCTTAGACTTTTATCCCGCCCTCCCAGCACCTCCATGTATTCGCAGAAAACCAGAGTCTGGGGACACCGTAAAGAGGACCAAACTTGATTTTGGCAGAAGCTTTGATGAGTCCCAGCTGGCTTCGGGGAGTGTGAAGCCATCTCAGGCCTAACAGATAGCCCTCCACAGAAAGGGGGTGGAGGTCAGGGGGACTGTGGCAAAGAGAGGCAGGCTCAAAGCAAGGTTCTGTCCAAGGAGTGAGGGACTGCCAAGCGGAGCTAGCCAGGCAGCTGCGTCCCGGCCCGGCCCGGCCCGGGGGAACGTGGGAGGAGCAGATACAGGAGGAAGGTATGGAGGTGCAGCTGAAGTCATCCCCCTCGGCCTGTCTCTCAGCCACGCTGGTGAACCTGTTGGATTGGATCAGGGGTTAGATCCAGCCACCTTCTCTGCAGGTACAAAGGGACAAAGGGTGGTCCCTTTTGACCACCCACTAAGCCAGTGCTGTGGGACCTCTGTGGACAGGGAGGTGGGGGGGGGGGGTTTGACCAAGATGGGATGAAGAAGCTGACCCTGCCTCTCTTTGTCACATTCCCTCTGAGCCACCCTCTGTCTGTGGGGTGTATCAATCAGGCCTAATGATGTCACACTCCTTTCCATCTGAAGATGTGAGCTGAGCTCTGACTCACCAAAGCTTCTGCCAGAACCAAGTTGATTTGTTCTTCTGGTGCCGCTGGACTCCTGATTGATTTTCCTGCTCAGTCACGTCCGCCCCTTTTTGGGGGACCTCACGGGGGCGGGGTGGGTTGCAGCTTCTTCATTCCTCAGCCTGGACCTCCAGCACTGCAAGGTCCTACTTGAGATGGGCGACCAGGATTGATTGATTGATTGTTCCTTTGCTCCTGTTCTCTCTCTCTCTCTCTCTCTCTCTCTCTCTCTCTGAGAAAGAGAATTTCCCTTTTTTTCTAAGAACATCTCCCTCCCCCAGTTTTTCTGTTGGAAGATCTGGGAAATATGGGGAGCGTATATGGGGAGAGGGAAAAACCCTTTGAACTATTTTTCTTTTGCAATGACTGAAATGCTTTTACAAGGTTTTACTTGCTCAAAACAGAGAACATAAAAATTGTATGTAAGACAGTTTGCAGCATCAGGTAACAATATTTCCTTCCTGTGTATACTGCAGTACAACATTCTCAAGGGTATGTTTCCTGTTTAAATAAATTTGGTTGCAGTTAATATGGTACAAGAGTTTGGTGTTTTCAGGCCTGTTCATACAGTAAAATCCATTTGGAAAGTGCACTGAAAGGGGATTATTTAGTGTGTGTGACAGCAGCCTCAGTGTTATAAAATTTCACTTGATATCTAAATATGCTGGTAGGCCTACTATGAGAACGTTTCTGTCCAAATTATACAGTTCCTTTTGTTCAAGATGAGTAGCCATGTTTGTCTGTAGCAGAAGCAGAAAAGAGCCGGAGTCCAGGAGCACCTTAAAGACTCACAGAACTGGTGGCAGGGGAGGAGCTTTTGGGAGTCACCGCTCACTTCTTCAGATATGAAGAAGTGAGCGGTGACTCACAAAAGCTCATACCCTACCACAAATTTTGTTAGTTCGTTTTGTTGACAACAAAGTTTGTTTCCTCCCAGATGAAGGGGATGGGCCAGGTTGCACTCGGCAGCTCTCTCTCAAGTATCTTTGCAATTTATGCTAATGAAAAATTAAGGCATCTTTATTTCTAAATTCCATAAATATGCCAAGTAGTGCAATTCCTGTGTGCTAGCTGTGCACACATTTTATGCTGCAAGAACAGCAAAATAAGTTTCAGCGCGCTGGGGAAGTACATGCTGCTTGTGTTTCAGTTTTCCCAACATTTCTGGCTTTTTTTCTTCCATGGCTTCAATCTTTCTGGAAATGCCACATCCTGCAGAAGCGTCTGCGGAGGCCTCTGTTGCATCTTCCTCTTCTGTCACCGAAACATCCTGCTGATTTTCCAGAACAAGCCGAAAATCAACGAGTTTATGAAGAACAAGTAAGCTCCCCTCCCCCGTCTCGTTTGTGCTGTTGTGTGTGTGTGGGGGGGTGGTCTGATCCTCAGCCAGAGGTCCCCAACTTTTTGGAGCCTGCAGTCATTCCGACACAGAGTCGGGGGCACAGCCACAAAATGGCTGCTACCAAAGAAACATCTTTAAAAATCTGCACTGCTCATCAAACCTCCAGGGACCAGTCAGAAGCCTTCCTGGGCAGAAGCCCGGCCCACTGTCTAAAAACACCTGGCAGGGGCCAGGGAAGGTTCCAGGGCCTGTGTAATGGGCCCTTGTCGTAAACGGAGGGCATGAAATGCAGCAGCTAGGGATTAACGGGGACAAGAAGACTTCTCCACCCCCCAATCCAAAGGGCTGTTGTCAGTTCTTTTGCAGTGAGGGTGAGCGAGACAACTGCGGATGGCGGGGGGGGGGGGGCTTGTAAGGCTCCAGCGCTGATACCCCCCTCCCTCCCCACTGTCTGTTCTCTCCACAGCAGGATCTTGTATGCTGGAGTTGTGTCGCTGGCTCTGGCGAGCCTCACGTTCCCCCATGCAGTCGGACAGTATATTGGTGCCAGGGTGAGAGAGAGAGGGGGAGAGAAAGCCCCCCTTTGGGCAGGAAGGTCCCCCCATCCCCCCCCCCCCCACAATCCTTCTTGCCTCCCATCATGAAAACGTGTAGAAAAGGCAGCAGGAGTTGGAGCGCCATTCTCCCTGAAGGCTCCTTTCCTGTATGTGTCTAATCTCAGACTTTTGGGGGGGGGGGGGGGGGCGGGCCATTGTCACGCAGCTGGGTGGCTGGGGGAGGCGCTGTTCTCTTCCTCCTCCTCTCCAGGTGCCGGGCCACTGGATTCCAAAGAGATCCCCTACAGGGGAAGAGGTGTGAAAAGCAAGGACCCCGAAGCATGTGCAGAGTGCACAGGGGAGCAACCCCAGTCGCTCCGGGGCCTTCTGGGGGAATGTTTCCAGGGCGGGAGGGGAGGGGAGGGGAGGGGAGGCCTCCCGGTGGTTTTCACCCTGGCCCGGCTTGGCCAAGTATCTGCTAGACCTGCTTGCCTCTCCCCCTCTCCCAGCTTTCCATGAAGGAGCTCTTGGAGACCTTTTTCAACAACATGACCTGGGGGCGGGAAGAGGCCACCCTGGGCAGCACTGCCCCCCAGCCCCTCAACCTGACCCATGAGGCCCACTGGCTTCGCTGGACGCACTCGGACCTGTCCCTGCTGGAGATGCTAGTCCTCTTCCTCGTCACCAAGGTGGGTCCCCCTGTGCCGTTGGGGGGGTGGGGGCCGGGCCGGGCACACTTAGCCCCGCCCCTCTGGCCCGGGTGGCGTCCTTTGCCAGTCTCACGCTCCCTGCCCATCCTCCCAAGCTTCCCCACCTTCTTTTCTCTCTTCTGCTGTGGTCGCTGATTGGCGGCTCTCCCTGGCGAGGGTGGACGTTATGGTTTTATTGTTTTAATTGTTGTTTTCATGATATTGTACTGAGATTGTTGTGAACCGCCCTGAGCCCATGTTTGGGGAAAGCGGTATAAAAATCAAATAAATAAATAAGTTTGGGAATTCCTGGAGCTTGGCAACCCTCTCTGCCCCACTCATTTGCTGTTCTGCCCCACTGTCTCCGCGTAGCTGAGGTCAGCGTCTGGCAAGAGGTGGGCCTTGCCCCATTGGCCTGGAAGGGGGTTGGGGCTCCTTCCTTTGTGCCGAACAGAAATCAGTGCTGCTGCTGCTTCCCCTGCGTCCCTCCCCTTGCTGCCCCCCTCCCTCCAGTTTCGTTTGTGAGCTCCTCCAGGCAGAGACCTTGTGGCCACCTTGAACCTCGGGGCAGCTGAGCACAGACACAGGGCTACGGAAGTTGCCATCCACAAGCACCACCGGCCTTTCTTGCCACCCGCTCTCCCTTTCTCCCTTCTCCATCTCTCCCCTGAAGTTTATTCCCCCCCCCCCGCACCGATTCTGCCTGGGGCTCAGACGACCTCCCCTGTGGCTTACCCGGTTCTCTCTCTCTTTCCCGACAGTTCTTCATGCTCCTCGCTGCGACCACCATGTCCGTGCCTGCTGGGTATTTCCTCCCTGTCTTTGTTTATGGTGAGGAATGTCGCTGCCGCCGCTGCCCCCGCCTTGCTAGGGAGCCCCCTGGGTCTGCAGTTGGCACCTTGCTTCTCTTCCAGGACATGCGCAGGTCTGACTTCCTGCCTGGCAGCGCTCAGCAGCTGTGTGTCTGGCCCTGACCAGGAGACTCTGCGCAAGCGCTAACCGGGGGTCCCTGACCTCTGTGAGCCCACGGGCACCTCTGGCATTCTGACCCAACCTGGTGGGCACAAACACAGAATGGCTGCCACAGAAGATGGAGCCAGCCTAGGGATGCCAGCCTCCAGGTGGGACCTGGGGATCCCCCTGAATTACAGCTCACTTCCAAACTGTGATGTAAGGCAGAGATCAGCCCCCCTGCAGAAAAGGGATGCTTTGGAGGGTGGACTCAGTGGCATTGCACCCCACTGAGGTGCTAGAGCCGCAGATTGCAGCTCCTCAGAGAAAAGGGAAACACGGTCAGGGCTGTTAGGGGATGCCAGCCCTTCCAAACCTTCATTACAGAACTTGGACAAGGAGGCCAGAGGGCCTGGTTTCGTTATTTGCTCTAGCACAGTCAATCAGACCTCCGGCAGCCAATCAGGAGCTTTGCTGGGCAGAAGCTCCACCTGGCCCCGCCCACTTTCCAAAAACACTTGCTGGGGGCCAGGAAAGGAGCCAGGAGGAGGCATCCCATGGGGGATCCCAGCTCTTAAACTGTTGCCCTCCCCAGGAGCCCTGCCTCCCTGAGCCACGAGCCCCATGCCCCCCTCCCCTTATTGGGGCACCCTCAGGCTCCCTTCTGGTCTGTCCATCAGCTCCCTGTGTCTCTCACTGCGGCCCCCCTTCCCCCTGCTGCCCTCCCCTCAGGAGCTGCTTTGGGCCGCCTGTACGGGGAGCTGATGGCCAAAATCTTCCCCAACGGCATCATCACTGACGGAATCCACATGCAAGTGACGCCCGCCGGCTATGCCCTGGCAGGTAAGGCCCCCCCCCCCCCGGGCCACCCAGGAGGGACTGTGCCTTCGGGGCAGTTCCAGAGAGTGCCAGCAGGGGCCACCATGTCACAGGCACTGTCTCTCCCTCCGCAGGTGCGGCGGCCTACTCCGGAGCCGTCACCCAGACCATCTCTACGGCCCTGTTGACCTTTGAGCTGACCGGGCAGATGTCCCACATCCTGCCCGTGCTGGTGGCCGTGCTCATCGCCAACGCCATCAGCCAGCGCCTGCAGCCGTCCTTCTTCGACGGCATCATCCTTGTGAAGAAGCTCCCCTTCCTGCCCAAGCTCTCTGTGACCAAGAGCGGGTGGGTCTCCAAGCAAGGGATGCTGCTGAGAAGCGGAATGTCCAGGGTCCTCTAGGGAAGAAAGATGGGTGTCCAGGGCCGTGGGTTTCCCAGGAAGGGGGAGTCTTGTAGGGGGAAGCTGGAGAGAGACTTGGAGGCCCTGGTTATGTCAAGGTTAGATTGCTGCAATGCACTCTGCGTGGGGCTGCCCTTAAGAGGTGTTCAGAAACCTCACTTGGTGCAGAATGCTGTGGTCAGGATGTTGACCGAAGCAGGTAGGTTGTAGGGACCACAGCACTCCAGCCTTGGCCCGTCTGCGCTGGCTCCCAGTTGGTTTCCAGGCACCAGTGAAGGTGCTGGTCTTGACCTCCAAAGCCCGATATGATTGGAGACCAGCATGCCTGAAGGACCACTGACTCCCTCGGGAACCTTCCCGACCACTGCAGCCATGCAGGCTGCATGTATTTTAGCTCATCGTATGTTTTGTTTTTAACCCTGTTTTTTAATGGTCTTAATGATCTGTGTTTGGGAGGAGGGTATTTTTTTGGGGGGGGGGGGATTTGTATTTTTCATGTGCACGCACACACCTGGAAGTCATGGCCACCTCTGGTGACTGGCCCCTACTGGGGGCCTGGAGGGTATTCAGAGAGGTGGCTGAGTAAAGCCTGCCCCCACCTCCTGACTGCTGCTATTCCAAGGAGGTCTCCCATCCAAGTACCCACCAGGGTTGGCCCTGCTTTGCTTCCGAGATCGGACTTGCTGGGGCTATCCAGGTTAGGGGGGCGGCATTTTAATGGTTTTAAAATGTGATTTTTATCCTGTATGTTTTACATTGGTTGCCACCTTGGTGGGCCTGGTCAAGGCAGAAAGGCGGAGTACAAATTTTGTAAAACAAACGAACGTTTACTGGTAGGGAGGAGGATCTAGTCTAGCGGGTTCAGTCGGTTGTAGCTCAGAGGTGAGACTCCGGGGCTCTCCCGGCCCGTTCCATGCCTCTCTTTTCCGCTCCCAGAGGCCACAACATTTATGCCGAGGACTTCATGGTGATGGATCTCAAATATTTGACCCGAGAAAGCAAATTCAAGGACCTCCGGGCTTTGCTCAGCGGCTCCACCCTCAAACAGTTCCCCCTGGTGGACTCTGAAGGTAACACTCAGCCCAGACAAGACGGGAGACCCTGAACTCCAGAGGATACCCCAACCCCACCGCTGGGCTGGCTCAGAACCTCTCTCCCGCTCCCCCTCCCACCCCTCCACTTCCCCCCAGAATCACGTGTCCTGCTGGGGTCCATTAAGAGGAAATATCTCTCCGAGCTGCTGTCAGACCAGCTTAGCGCCGAGAGGAGACTTCAGTACCTGCTCAGCCAATCGGATGGGGCTGCCAGACCTCAGGAGCTGGTGAGTGTGGGGGGGGGGGGGGACACATCAGCCTCGCCTTAGGAACAGACAGAGCCCCAAACCTGATGGGAAGGGGAATTTATTGGAATTTGACCTTCACTTTGAAAAGAGCCGGAGTCCAGCAGCACCTTAAAGACTAACCAAATCTATGGCAGGGGAGTTTTTGTGAGTCACTGCTCACTTCTTCAGTTACTGAAGATGCCTGAAGAAGTGAGCCAGTGACTCACAACAGCTCTTGCCCTGCCACCTGCCACAGGTTTTGTTAGTCCTGGAGGTGCTCTTTTCTGCTGCTACAAACAGATTAACACAGCTACCCGTCTGGATCTGTTTTCACTTTGAACTTAACTTGAACCATCCTCCCTGCTGTTCCGCCCTGGTGTGCCATGTATAGCTCACTGGCCCCTGGCTCTAACGTTAGGGATTTCTATGTAAATGCAGAGTTAATAAATGCAGCAGAACACTTGCATTCGCTTTTAAAAAGACACTTGACTAATGAGGGAGGGTAAACTGGGCGTTGAAATTATCAAAATGATACAGGAATGTCATCCTGTCTAGCTGCTCTGTTCTGCATCTTTACTTCAGAGACATCTAAAACTTGCATGAGGGGGAACTAGAGGTGAAGGGGGGAAAGCAGTAAAAACTGAAACCCAATGCTTACTCTCTACTCCACCCCCAAAGTACTGATTACCCAACTGGAGAATCCCAGTGCTGCTAACTAATTGTGCATTCTGGCCCTTTGCTCTGGCAGCAAATGCAGACTTGGCCATTGGATCTCTAGAGTTAAACTAGCTGGGACATCAGCATGCATAGGCAAATGGTGAATTCTTTCATGACCTATCAGAGAGAACTTGTACATCCCAACATCTAACCCCTCTGAGCCTGGGGTCTCCAGCGTGGTGCCTAGGAGCAGCACAGGGCCCGCTGGCCTTTTTCCTGGTGCCCAAGTGCTTCTAGGAAGTGGGCGGTTACCAGTGGGGCTTTTGCCCAGCAAAGCTTCCGATTGGCCATTGGACATCTGATTGGCTGTGCAGATTTTTAAAAGCATTTCTTTAGCAGCAGCTGCTGCCACAGCACACAGGTCCTCACTGTGTGATTGAAGGTAAGTTGCGGCAGCTGTTTTGGGGCTGGTTCCGCCCTCAAGAGTGAGCGGTGACTGCGATGCGGCCGTCAGGTGGGAAAATTTGCTTAGCCTGGCTTTAGCCACTCTCCTTGGTGTTTGGGGAGGATGGGTTGTCCCATCAAAGGCCAGGTCCCTATAAACCAGACAGGTCCCTGATCTGGGATCCCTCCTGCAGCCAGCCCTTCACGAAACGTTGCTCTTTGCCTTCTGCCCCTTGCACTTGAATTCAGTGTATCTCGTTCTCAGTGTGGCCCCCTCTGTGGATACTTAAAACCAGAGATCTGAGCCATGAACAGACAAGAAAGATGTTTCTACACATCTGAGAAAAGCCCTAGGTTTGTGGCAAAATCTGAAATCTTAAAAAAACAAAACAAATTGGGGGTTTAAAATCCCCCCAGATAATAGAAGCAGAGCCTGTACTTTTAAAAAATGAATGCCCTGTGAGATCTCAGTGGCCACCATGGGAATTGCTAGACAACCGCAACAATATTGCCAGCTTTCAAACCTTAGTTTCTGTAAGTAAATGGCAGGGCTGTTTACTGGGCTATTTTGGCCTCCTAGTAAGCAGGAAAAGGGGAGAGGCTATGGGGGCTGCCTGGAGGAAAGAAAGAGGAAGTCGTGAGGGGAAGGGATTGGGGGAAATGAAGTACCTGCAGGTTCCCCACTGGTTTTGAATGTTTTTAAAACTTTCCCTGGCTGCATTTTCTGAATCTACATGAATGGTGTTTCCAATACTCTGATTCGTAGGAGCTGGATGGGTGTGCAGAGAAAGGCAAGAAATCAGGTAAGAGCGCTGGCGTTGTCCCTGGGATGGGTTATGTGGGGGGGGGGTTGTTCTAGGGCAGACAGAAGTTGGGCTTCATTGGCCCAGTGGCAGGGCTTTGTTGTTCTGAGAAGGGCGCAGTGCTTGGGTTGTCTGCTTGGGAGGATGGGGGCTGTTGCTCCCTCTGCCAGCACCAGCTGCTTTTAGGGCCAGACACAATACATGACTTGTGGCCAAATGTATCAGATCACAGATTTAACAAATCTTTGGATCTGTGGCAGCGGAGGGGCTGATGACCCATCCTGGATAAACAGGTTGACCATGTCCAGGCCTCCAAGATGGAGCCTCTCCTCTGATCCCACAGCTGAGGTCGTCTCTTAATCTGCAACAATATTTTACAAGAATTTAATTTAGTATAAGAGCATCAGAAGAGCCTTGCTGGATCAGACCAGAGAGGGTCCCTCTAGTTCAGCATCCTGTCTCACACAGTGGCCAGCCAGTTCCCCTGGAGGGCCAACAACAGGGCAGAGAGGCTGAGGCCTTCCCCTGAGAAGAACATCAGAAGAGCCCTGCTGGGTCAGACCAGTGAGGGTCCCTCTAGTCCAGCATCCTGTCTCACACACTGGCCTCAACCAGTTCCTCTGCAGGGCCAACAACAGGGCAGAGAGGCTGAGGCCTTCCCCTGAGAAGAACATCAGAAGAGCCCTGCTGGGTCAGACCAGTGAGGGTCCCTCTAGTCCAGCCTCCTGTCTCACACAGTGGCCAGCCAGTTCCTCTGGAGGGCCAGCAACAGGGGAGAGAGGCCGAGGCCTTCCCCTGAGAAGAACCTCAGAAGAGCCCTGCTGGGTCAGACCAGGGAGGGTCCCTCTAGTCCAGCATCCCGTCTCACACAGGGGCCAGCCAGTTCCTCTGGAGGGCCAGCAACAGGGCAGTGAGGCCGAGGCCTTCCCCTGACAAGAACATCAGAAGAGCCCTGCTGGATCAGACCAGTGAGGGTCCCTCTAGTCCAGCCTCCTGTCTCACACAGGGGCCAGCCAGTTCCTCTGGAGGGCCATCTGTCCTCACCACAGAGAGTGATTCAAATGGGGAATTCACTGCCAGAGGATGTCATGATGGGCACAGGAATAAACAGCTTTAAAAGGGGATTAAATAGATTCATGGAGGATAAGTTTCTCAATGGCTACTAGCCATGGTAGCCAAGGGGAATCTCCACATTCAGAGGCACGAAGCCGCTGAAGCCCAGAGCCAGGAGGCAACATCAGGGGAAGGCCTTGGCCTCTCTGCCCTGTCGCTGGCCCTCCAGAGGAACTGGTTGGCCACTGTGTGAGACAGGATGCTGGACTAGAGGGACCCTCACTGGTCTGATCCAGCAGGGCTCTTCTGAGGTACTTATTCAGGATGCTGCTGTCATTACTAATGTCCCTTCGGCTTTGATATTTTGGCCATAGTCACAAAACAAGGTGGGTAGGAAGGGAGGGGAGAGGGAGGGCCACAATGCTGCCTCAAATCCAGTGATACCAACCCCCCACTCCAGGCTTGTTTCTTGTGCAGAAACAGCCAGAGAAAAAGAGGGATCTTCTCTCGATGCCACTGAGACCTCACGGACAGAAGGAGCTGAGGAGGAGGAGGTAAGGGGCGCCAGTCCTTCCAGGGCCGATAGCTTGCCATGGCCTGTCCTGAATCGTTGATTCTTGACTTCACTGGTGTACTTTCTTTTTTTTTTGTAAAGAAATTTTTATTTTTCAAAAAAAACACATCGAAAATAATACATTTAACCTTATACAAATCCCTTTTTCCATATTAAATAACATTTTATTCTATTTGTACATTCTATTTTTATCTTGTTTTGGTGGTTTCCCACCACATCTGAAGCATAACACATTTTCCATTTTATTCAAAATAGTAATACTTATATCTATGTTTCGTTTCTGGTAACGGTTATATAGCTTTAAAATACTTATACTTATACACCAATTCTTATTTTCTATACTCTTATGTATTTCTAAATAAAAACAGTTTCATTGTCTAATTTTAACTAAAACATTCATATAATATATTTCTATTCCTTTATGCTATTATAACCATGTATAGATATAGTTTTTCATATCCCAATACTTTTCAACATATTCTTTCAAATCTTTCCAGTCTTCCAGAAAGGTCTCTGAGTAAAGGTTATTCAATTTTCTAGTCCACTTATCCATTTCAGCCATATATAACAGTTTTTTCTACCATTCCCACACCTCTGGTATTTTTTCATTTTTCCAGTTTTGTGCATACACCATTCTTGCTGTTGTAATCATATACCATATTATTGTCCTTTTCTTTACATTTATCTCTTCTAGTTTAAGTCCTAGCAATAACATTTCAGGCAACTTCTTAAATGTACATTTCAAGATTTTTTCCATTTCTACATGTATTTTTGACCAATAAGTCTTTGCTTTATCACAAGTCCACCACATATGATAAAAAGACCCTTCTTTCTTTTTACACTTCCAACATTTGTTAGACATATTTTGACCAATATTTGCAATTTTTTTTGGTGTCATATACCATCTATACATCATTTTAAAACAATTTTCTTTTAAGTTATAACACGTAGATATACTCATAGCATTTTTCCATAAAAATTCCCAAGATTCCATTTCAATGTCTTTGTTAAAGTTTATCGCCCATTTTACCATTTGTTCTTTTACCATTTCATCAGCATTAAACCATTTTAGCAAGACTTTATACATTTTAGAAATCATTTTTTTCCCACCTTCCTCCCAAACTTGTTCTATTTCATTATTTTTTCCCCTGAAACCGTGTTTTTTATCACTTCTATACAAGTCATATATTTGTCTATATCTTAACCAACCATAATCAAAGTCAATCTGATGCTGCTCCTTCAGTTTGAAATCCTTGCCATGTCTTATTAATAAGTCTCTATACTTCAGCCAATCTTGTCCTTTATATCTTGATGTTGGATGTAAGACTTCTGCGGGTACAATCCACATGGGTATCTCTTCTGAAAATAAGTTTTTATATCTTGTCCACGTATCCATTAATGTTCTTCTCAAATAATGATGTTTAAACATATTGTCCATTCACTGGTGTACTTTCTGATTCCAGCCTTTGAGAAGTGTGGCAGGGGGTGGAGATCGTCTGTCCGAAAGAGAGAAGCATGTGCGCTACCACAGCATGGTATGTGAAGACACAGGGTTCCTCCCCGGACCATACCTGATGGGGCGGGCAGGGAGTTCTCTGAAGCCTTTGCAAATTCTCCTTTCACTTCTTTGGGTGAGGTCAAGAGATTATGCTAGTAAAGGATCCAGGACTTGGGGATCTGGATTTCTTGGGGGAGGGGTTGTGAGGTCACACACGAGACTGCTTGCTACAAAACCAGGCCTTTGGGCCATCGAGGTCAGCCGCTCTCCGGGGTCTCAGGCAGAGACCTTTCCCATCACCTCCTGCCTGGTCCTTTTTAACTGGAGGTGCCACCGGGTATTGAACCTGGGGCCTCCTGCATGCCAAGGAGAGGCTCTTCCACTGAGCCAGAGCCCCTTGCCCATCTTATGAACCCCCGTGAAGCTGCCTTATACGGAGTCAGATCTGTAGTCCATCGAGCTCAGCATGGTCTGTCGGTGGCTCTCAGGCAGAGGGCTTTCACATCACCTACGGCCACCTGGCCCTTTAATAGAGCCTGGGGCCTCCTGCCTGCCAAGCAGAGGCTCTTCCACTGAGCCACAGCCCCTCTGTCTGGGGTGAGAGCTGGAGTCGTAGACCATGAGGTCAGTATCCTGGGCCGCCTTCCCCGGTGGTGGGTGGGGTTGGTACCTGCCAGCCAACTAAATTGCAGCTGTCCTAGATGTGTTCAGTGCCCCAGGGGTTTGAGAGGGGAGGCTGGGAGGCTGGCCCAGACTAACCGCCCTCACCCCACCCGTCTCCCCCCACACAGGTGGAAGAGTGGGAATGCCGGCAGCTGCAGGAAACCCTCCGCCTGGATGAACTGCCTGTGGACCCGGCTCCTTACCGCCTGCTGGAGAAGGAGACGCTTTACGAGGTGGGGGAAAGAGGTTCCTGCAGGTGGGGAGGGAGCCCTTCTGGCCCACAAGCTCCCAGGGTCTCTCCTGGCGTGGTCCAATCATCAGCCGCCACTATTGCTCCTTCTGGGAGTGATTAATCTGGGGGGAACAAGTGGGGAGTGCTCGTGACATGAGGCAATGCCAAGGTCCCCCAGTCCCTTTCTCACCTGCCCCCTGCAGTGCCACGATCTCTTCAGCCTCCTGGGTCTCCACATCGCTTACGTGACAGACATGGGCCGCTTGGTTGGGGTGGTCAGCCTCAAGGAGGTGAGTGCCGTGGGAGGGGGGAGCCCGTGGGACCGGTGGTCTCCATGAGGAGTCTCAGCAGCTTCCCCACCCCTGTGGGCCTGCCAGGGGGAGTGCTCTCCGGAGGAGGGAGAGAGTTTGATCCACACAGGGACACAGGAAGCCCCCCCCCAGTTGCCTACTCAGACCCCTGGTGGCTCTCTCTCCAGGGTCCCCGGCAGAGGGAGGTCCTTCCCCGCCCCTGACTCTTTTTACTGGAGATGCTGCCAGGGGGGTTGAGCTGGGTCCTCCTGCGTGCAAAGCAGAGGCACTTCCACTCAGCCACGGCCCCTCCTCTGTGCAGGGCTGAGTTCAGGTCCTCCCCACCCTGAGCCTCAATCCCTCTCTCTCTCTCTCTCCTCCTGTCAGCTGAAAAGTGCGGTGGAGGGGTGTGTCAAGGGCACCTTTGCGAGCCGTGCCCCACAGCGGTCGTCTGGGCCGGAGGACGAGCAGGAAATGAAAGTGCTGGTGGAGAACAGGCTCAATGGCTCCCTGGTGTAGGGTGGGGAGGCCACGTGGATGGCGTGGCAGTGCTCTGCAATCGTACACGCCCCCGTGTCACCCGGCTCGCTTGGTTCTCTCCGCTCCCTCACTGGATCGTGGATGAAGCCTGGAGAACAGGAGGGTCTTGGGAAGGCCTTATTCTTCTGAACTCGGGGGTGGGGATTAAAAAGCCAGTGTGGCATAGTGGTCGGAGCTACGATCTGCAACATCCGGGTTCAAATCCCCGCTCTGCCAAGGGAAGCCGGCTGGGGGACCTCTGGCCAGTCACCCGCTGTCTCTCAGGCCAGCCTCTCTTGCTGGGGCAGAGGCGAGGACAGAAGGGAGGGGGGAGAACAGTGCCGGGGTCCCCATCCGGGGGGGAGGGGAGAAGCGGAGTATAAATGAAGAGAATGAAAATACTGTAAGTGACTTTTGAGTGGCCGGTGGAGAGAGAAGTGGGCTATAAATATCTAAATTAATAAAAAATGTGTGGCAGAAAATCTGAGACACAATTCCAGCTTGAGGGTGGACTGAGCAAACCAAAGGTTAGGAGCCGTAACCGGGGGCGGGGCGGGAGGGGGGGATTTTAAAGGGATCAGCTCCCCCGCCGACCAGATGGACTGGGCTAGGCAAGAGGGCAGCTGAGGACACCTGGAGCTGAGGCCACCAATGCAGCAACGCCTTGACTACCAGGAGTTTCCTCCCAGGACACTCTGGGGATTACAGCTGGTAGCAGGAGAGTGCCCCACAGGACTCCTTATTTCCAGCAGGAGCCGGAACTGGTTCAGGCAGGCTGGCACGGCCAGCCAGGGAGAGTTTCTTCCCAGGACGGCCTTTAGGCTCCATGTTGTGAGTTTGAACTGTTGTCAGTGGGAGCCAGAGGGCCAAAGAGGAGAGTTTGACAGCTGCTCCATCGACAACGACGGCTGCGTCTGAGGCTGGCCATGCCCATCTGCTGTGTTGTTTTTTTGAGGTTGCCTAAGATTGGTAGGCTTGCTTTCCAACCTCCAGATGGGGCCTGGAGTTTTCCTGGAGTTGCAGCTAAGCTGCAAACTACAGAGATCAGTTCTCCTGGGGGGGAAATGGCCGCTTTTGGGGGCAAACGCTGTGGCATTCGGCGCCGCTAAGGTCCCACCCCTCTCCGAACTCTGCCCCCTGCAGGCTTCACCCACCAAGTCTCCAGGAATTTCCCGGCTTGGAGTTGGCAAGCCTGTTTGCAGGACTGGCTGAACTTGGGAAATGTCAGTCTAGGAGGGCCCTGCGTCGCTTTGTTACGTACCTGTCGAATCTTCTGTACTTAATGGAACAAGAGAGGTGGGACAGCTGCTGAGTCCAAGACCCTCGCCTGCTTCCCGGGTTTACACCCATTTTGCTTGGCTGTGGGGGCTCCCAGGGATTGCCATGCAGGGAGGTGTGTGTGTGTGTGTGGGGGGAGATATTCTGTTGCAAATCCCTTGCCAGCACCACCCAGAACTTTCTAGGGAACAGGTGCGGCCAGTCCATTTGAGGCTGTCATTCAGCATCTGGAATCTGTGACGGATGGACGGCAGAAACCCCCAAGGGGCCAACTGGGAGCCAAGATGCTGCCCCCCCCCATTTAATAGATGCCAGGACAGGCACATGGGGGGGGAAGCTCTATATATGTCTATACAAATATATATATATATATATATATATTAAAAAACATTTATTGTTTTGCCAACACAAAAACTGTAAACCATAAATCCAGCAATCCAGGAAACACAACCGTACAGCTGACGTATAAAATGTCCGGGGGGGTTGTGGGGGGGTTGTAGAGATGATGAGAGGGAAGAAGAGCAGCTGGTCCTCCAGGCAAGAGGTAGCCCCCCCCCAGTCACTTTCCCTGGCTGCTGAGTTCAGAACATGGCCCCCTCCCATCTCTTGCCCAAGGCTCTGCATTTTAGACTCCCCCCCCTTCCATCAGGAAGCTGTGAAGCGGGAAGGGATATGGGGGGAGTTGATGGGGGGGTCAGCGCACCCAAACTTTTGGGAAGTAGACTGGGGCCAAAAGATTCAGAGCCTAGGCTGGGGGGGGGGCATTGCCAGGTCCATGTTTTTTTTGGGGGGGGGCAGCATCCTCTTCAAGTTCCAGGGCATCACTGGCCAAGGGTATCGCGGGGGGGTGGGGTGGCAGCAGCATCCGTATAAGGGTGCAGGGTGGGGGGGAGATGGGAGGTTGATGAGTCTGTTCAGGGGCATTTCCGCTCCACGCACTGCTTCCCCCCTTCTTCGTACTCCTGTTTGGAAATCCACATTTGCTGGAAGGTGCCCTGGAGAGAGGAGAAGGAGAGGAGAGAAGAGAAGACGGGGTGCCCTGCCCCCCCCCAACTTCCCCCCCAGGGTGCCCTGCTCCTTAGGCTCCACTGCCTCCCCTCTCCCCTCCAGCCCCCCGAAGAGCCCCCCCAGGGTCCGTGTTCCCACCAGCTCTCTCCTCTCAAGGAGCCCCCCACTCACTAGAGAAGCCAAGATGGACCCCCCAATCCAAGGGCTGAACCTCCTTTCCATGGTACTGTTGCTGGCGATGAGCTTCAGTCGCATGCTCTGGTTGGGATGGGGGGGAAGAATGGTGGGTGTTAAAGTACCGTCGTGCCCTCTGGAGGCCCCCGGAGAATTTACGCAGGCCCCCCAAGAAGAGAGCTCACGGCTGCTTCCGCCCCTGGATGCTTTAGTGCTGCTTAGTTGTTCCTTGAGATGACCCGCTTGGAGAAAGTTGGACCCAAGCAGGATAAACAAAAGCCCCCCCCCCCCCGGGGGGGGCGATCTACATGACACTTAATGTAAAAATCTCCCATGACGATCCAGCATTGTGTGTGTGTCTCTGATCAAGATTCCCCCAGGTGGCTCTGGGAATGCACTAATTATGGACTTTCTCTTTCCAGGCCAAATGGTGTCTTATGAATGTGTTGTTTTATCACTGTAATTGGAATAATTATGCAATTATTATTGTGGAAATGAATGACCAAATGTTTTGGCTACAAAGACGAAAAGCAGACATTAAAGCTGCTTGCTGTGCGTGAACAGGAACAAATAAGTTAAGCTGAGAAAGTGAAGCCCAAATGTATGGAGGCAAACATATGGAGCTGAGGTCCATCAGTGGTCATTAGCCGCAAGGTATAGGTAGGAACTCTCAGTCTGGGGCAGGTGATGCTCTGTATTCTTGGTGCTTGGGGGGAAGGAGGGCAAACAGTGGGAGGGCTTCTGGTGTCCTGGCCCCGCTGCTGGACCTCCTGACAGCCCCTGAGTTCTGACCACTGTGTGCCACAGAGTGTTGGACTGGATGGGCCATTGGCCTGACCCAACACTGGCTTCTCTTATGTTCTTAAGCCACCGAGAGGGAAGGAGCAACATTTAAAGGGGACAGTAGCCACGGGAAGCCAACCACAGCTGAGAGAGAGAGAGAGAGATGGGACCCCTCTTCTAACAGAGCACACCCCTGAGCCCTCGATCACACTGTCCAATTTGGTTCTGGGTGACAAGTGTACCCGTGGGCTCAGCCACCAAGCCACGCGTGGGGAATGTCACTGGAGGGAGGGTCTCATCTCCAACCGAGACACACGATGCTGCCTTGATACTGAATGAGAGCACCCGTCCACCGAGGTCAGCCTTGTCTACTCTGGCTGGCTGTGGTTCTCCAGGGCCCGAGGCAGAGAAAGGCGTTTCCCATCCCCTCCTGCCTGATCATTTCTCCCCCCTCACCTGGAGAAGCCGAGGCCCTTCTGCAGGCCAAGCAGAGGCCCTTCCACTGAGCCACAGCCCCCTCCCGGGGGACAGCAAAGGCCCTCCATGCAGCCGGCAGTCTTCCTAGCATAGCTGCCCGTACGTCACCTAATCCAGTGCCTGCTTCAGGCTGAGGCCTTCTTTTGAAAGGTGCCTTCACCACCCGCCCTCCACCTTGCCACCAGGAAGGCAAATCTGAAACAGCTGAGGAAACCTAGAGTGCTGCGTATCCTCTTGACCTGGTACAATCCAGCTTGAAGAACAGTTCTGTGTGATCCAACAGCCTCCTTCCTACATTTAAATGCTTCCTGGCTCCAGCAAAGGTGGTCTTCCCCTAAATCTCTGCTGTGTGTTACAGACCCCACCCCACCCCACGCTCACCGGTGGTGTTTTCTGTGACAGTTCTCGGTTGAGGCGATCTGTAAAGCCTTGCAGCAAAGTGGTTCCGCCGGTGACAATGACGCTGCCGTAGAGACCCTGCAGAGGAGAGAGATTGGAGGAGCTGGGGGGGTCACTCCTGGCCCCCCGCCCTCAGGCCTTCACTGTGGCGTCTCTCCTCTCTGCTTTTCAGCAAGAAAAAGTCGTTGACGGAGCCCTTCTTTCTTGTCCTTTCCCTGCCCACTGGGACGCGTCTCGGCACACATCGGGGAAGCTGGATTTCCCCACTCCAAAGAGAGAACAGGGTTTAAAAAAAAAAAAATCTTGGTGTGGAAGTGCTATTGTCATTAACTGTTATTAGCCTTCCTCCCTTGTTTTGGTGTTGTACGTTTAGGTATGTTTTTAATGATATATTTTATAATTTGAAATGGTTAGGGACCCAACTTGGATGGAAAGGGGGCATAAAATGGTTTGATATCAATACAAGCATGGGAGCTCTCAGGAAGCACAGAACTGCTCAGCTGGATCGAAGATGAACATGGCAGAATTAATCGTGGCCTGGTTATTGGTGGGTTTCAGTGGCGGCAACTCCCACGTGCCACCTGTTGAACTTCTTCTGCCTGCTGTTCTCTTGTCAAAGAGCGCAGCATTTGTGTGCTGGTGACACCCCTCTCCCTCCCTCCAGCCAGCCACCTGTGGGCCCAGGCAGGAATCCGACCGGAGGGCAGAGTGAGAGGAGAAGGAAGGGAGCGACTCACAGGGCGGATGTCGATGTCACACATCCCGATGCTGGTCGTGACCACGTGGCCGACCCCTAACATCGTGTTCCCAGACAGGCCCTAGAGACGGAGACACAAGCAAACTCACAGACGCGCAAGCAAATGCATAGGCTTGCCCTGCCTTTGGCACACAACGAAGGAACGAAGGAACGAGAACGCAATGCCCAGTCATCCCCCCCCCCCGGGGGCTCCCTTCTCTGCCCTTCTCTCCCTTCCCCCAGCCCCCCCTCACCTTCACGTTGGAGGGGTCAAAGAGCCCTTCTGGGATTCGGAGCCGTTCGGCCCCGTAGTCGGTATTGTAACCGTTCGGCATTTCATAGTGGACGGTGGGCATCTGGGCAGCCACCCTGCTCCGAAAAAGGAAGGGAAGGAGAGGAAAGCAAGGTACGGTGCCTGGGCACCCAATGGGTGGTGCTACAGGCCTCCCCCCTCCCAGGAAATGAGGCTTCTGTGGGGATTCTGATGCTGAGAGGTGGTGCTCCAGAGGCCCCCAGTTGCTCCGTCCTCCCGCCACCCCTGCTCAGGCATCACAGCCACTGCTGGCCGACTCCCCCCAAACACTCCCCGGGCCAGCTCTGGAGGGGGACATTGCCACCACAACTTCCTCTCTCTCCAAGCTCTCTCCGCCCTCCATTTCCAAGGCCCCGGAAGGCCCCAGAGTGTGAAAGGGTGGGAGGGTGGCTGAAAGGTGCCTCGTTTCTCTCTGCGGGCGCTTCACTGGCCGGGGTTCCAGAACCTGCAGGATGGTGCCCTGTAGATCAGTTCTGCCTCTCGCTCACTTTGTCGCTGTACGAGCCGCCGGCCTCTGCACTATCAGACACCAGGGGTGGGTGGGGGGTAACCTGCCAGGAGGACCTTCTGTACTAGACGCACTGGGTTTGCCCAGGAGACCTTCCCCGGGGACCAGACCCATCCCCCTCCAGCTCTGCCATCCAACATCTCCCCCCACCCAATGTCCTCCGCCTACAACTTTTCAGGCCTTGGTTCTGTAGCCCTAGACCCACCTCTATCCTGAGAGGGCTGAGAGAACCAGTGGGGACCTAGAAGACTTGAATGGACCACGGCATCATTTCCACACTGGGGTAGGAAAAGCCAACGGAGGCCTTCCACCCTTTTGTGGCTCACCTGCGGGGGGGGCCCCTCATCCCACCCTGTCCCCCGGGCAGCCCCCCAGACTCACTGCTCATCGTAGGGGGAATCAGAGACTTGCAGGACGGAGGCTTGGAAATCTTGGATGACCTCCTGTTTGGGGACCGGGAGAGAAGGAGGGAGGTCAGCAGAACCTGGCCCTCCCCACAGCTGCCGATCCAGCCTCATCCCAATTCACCCTTCTCTCCTATTGCCACCTGCCCCCCCCAGTTCTTTCTACTTCCCAACCCACTCCTTAAACTGTGTCTCCAGGCCTGTTTCCTCCACCTCCTCTAGGACTGCCAACCTCCACGTGGGGCCCGGAAATCTGGAATGAGAATTGATCTCCAGACGGCAGAGAGGAACTGGCAGCTTTGGAGGGTGGACTCCATGGCATCGTGTCCTGCTGAGGTCCCTCCCAAACCTCCCCCCCCAGCAGCTCCACCCCCCAAATCTCCCAGGGTCTCCTGCTCCAGAGCCGGCCTCCCTGGGGCCCCATGCCCGACTCCGGCGCCCTGCTTCTCTCACATTACACATATAATTGTGCCAGGACTTGCTGACGGGGGGCAACTTCTCTTTCTTCTTCCAGTTGGGTGGGGCCCCTTCACGCACAGCCTCCTGGGGAAGGCAAAGAGGAAGAGGAGAGTTGGCACCCACAGACGCACCCACACACTCCCCTTCCTCCTCCTCCCCCATGCCCCGCGGCACGAAGGGCGCCTAGCCAGTGTCCCCGCTAAGCTGAGTTAGTGTGAGCTAGCTTACAGTTTTGCAGCTTCCAGCTCACGCATCTTTGTCCCTTCAAGGATCATTTTTCTTAATTCATAAGTTGGCCCACTGACGTTAATAGCAGCTGTGCTAGAATACAGCTTGTGGCCCCACTCAGACATACCTGAAGGCCAGTCCCCCCCCACATACAAACTTTATCTTGGTCCCCAGCCCCATTGCTCCACCTTGCCCTGCAACGCCCCCCCCCCCTGGTGACTCTCCAGGTTTTTGGACTTCCAGGTCTTGGGTCAAGAGGCCTTTCCCAGCCCCCATGACCCTAGATGTTTTTTCACTGGAGATGCTGGGGGTTGAGCTATGGGCCCTTCTGCAGGCTAAGGGCCAGGGGTGCGCCCCAATTCTGGGCAGCGGTGGAATGGGAAGGGGGCAATACCACCTTGGCTGCTATCATATATGGTGGGATTATCTCAATGTTCATCTCCTGGAAAAGTTCTCGACACTGCATGGAGATGAAGTCACCAGCCAGAGGGGATTTCACAATTCCTGCAAACCACACAGAAGCAAAGAACTGAGAGTTCTCCCCACCCCCACCTCCTCACCCACAGAGGCCACAGACACACACACCCAGTCCAGGCTCCTGGCACCTCGGATCCTTTGCTCTGCGACACCTGATTCTGCTAAACACCCTGAATGCCTCCAGTGATATGCTGACTCTGTGTGTGTGTGTGTGGGGGGGGGCAATGGTCAAACTGCAGGTCCCCAATTTTAAAGCCCACATTTGATCCTGGCTCCCTGGTTCTCAAGGGGTTAGTCTCTTGAAGCAAAAACAAACGGGAGAGTCCTGTGGCACCTGGAAGATGAACAACTTTTTATTCCAGCACCAGCTTCCATGGGCATGGTTTTGCCTCTGGGGCAACAGCAACTGGGATCCTCACCCGGGGGACCTTTTGCCCAAGAGGGTCTTTAAAAAAACAGCAGCCCAAGAAGCAGAGTCCAGCAGCCATGAAATCCAGGAAATAGAGGAGATGTGGTTAGGCACAACTTCAATCCCCCCCGGGGGGGGGGGGGGGGAGAGCACGGAAAGTGATCACTTGTTGCTGGGCTAAGCTAGATAACCCCTGGGGGTGGGGGGGAGATTAAAGGCAATAATGCAAAATGCAGACCTTGGAAAGCTAGGGCCTAGCCGTTCACTCACTGGTTCTTAAGGTTTATTTACAGCCTGCTTCTTTCCCAGTCCAAGACCCAAAGGGGACAGGCTAACATTGCTGTTCTTCCAGGCCTGTGCCCTCCCAAGTGGAAGATTAATTCCCCCCTACACACACACACACACACACCCGGGGCTGAGCCCAACCTTGCTGGAGGATATAGCCATCGTGCACTGGGATGGCTGTGGTGTGTGTTGCTCCACTGTCCAAGACAAGGCCAGTGCTACGACCGTTGGCAAAACTGAAGCTCCCAAGTCAAGGCCTCAGTAAGGAGAGCAATGTGGGGACAGTTGGGGGGGGGGGAGGTTGACCCCTCCCAGCCCTTTGGGTAGCTCCTCCTTCTCTAAAAATAGCCATATCCTTCCCACTAAAGGACAGAAAGGGGACTAAGGACAGGTAACCTCTGGGACGCCCTGCCACTGGTTGGCTGAGTCCGTTTGGGAGGGTAAGTGGGTGGCTGTCGTCTTTCTGAGGCACAGCCCCCCACCCAGCAGAAGGATACGCAGTCAGCACCGCTGTCTTGCAGAGGAAGAAGGCCGGGATGCTGTAATGCTCAAACATCAACTCCGTCAGCTTCTCTCGTTTGGCCCGCGTGTTCCACTGCAGGAGGGCAAAGACGGAAGTGTAGGGAGACACGGGGGTGGTGGTGGTGGTACACATCACTGGAGGGGAGAAGTGGGGAAGGAGCTGGCAGGATACCTACCGGGGCCTCAGACATGAGCACGGGGTGCAGGTTGGGCTCCGATTTGATATGCTTGTTGTAGGTGTGATCCAGGATGGCTTGGAAGCAATCCCAGTCTTCAACTGGGGAGAAGGACAAAGAAGGAGGAGGACACTGTGAGGCTGCTAGCCAGACCCCCACCCAAAGCATTCCCCTCTCCCTTGGGCAGGGAGGACAGTCCTGTGAGCAAAGGGGGTCTTTCATAGTGACATTGAGTAGGGTTATACTGACATCTTCTGGAGTTTAAGAAATAACCACATAATGCTCTTCAGCACACCCAAGAGCTGTCCAGCACCAATGTTGCTGCAGACACAGATGCCGAGGACTGCCTGGGGGTGGGGGTGGGATGGCCCAGGAAGGGCTAAGGACTGGGGTTAGTGTTTAGGGATCACTACAGCAGAGGATCTGCCTCACTTACAGAGCTAATCCAGTTTAGAATCTGTTTAACCCACATGGCTCCCAACGCAAGAGGATCTGGGAATCACGGGATATACTGTCCAAGGTTGCCTTCTAGCAGGACTCCTAAATCCAGGAAGCTTTCTCCATCACAGCACCGCTAAGCTGGGAGTGGGCCAATGTGCCAAGCAATGCCAGAGTGAAAAGTGCCCAGTGGAACAAGTCCATCTCTCTCCCCCCCCTCGGGCTCCATACTCATCCCATTCTTGAGAGGCGAGACGACCTCCGTGTTCTCCCGTGGCACGTGCAGGGAATTGGTGTCAATGTAGTAGACCTTCCCAGCCTTCTTCTCCTTGTCCCCATCCAGCTCCATAGCCGATTCGTCATGGGACAAAAAACCCACCGTGGTGGGGAAATCTGCCTGCAAAGAGACCAGCTGCTCTGTGTGTGTGGGAGACTGGGAACAGCCCCCCTCCCGAAGCAATGCTCACTCTGGCACACCAGGGGGAGGGCACAGGGGGTGAGGCTGTGCAGAAAAGTAGGTGCGCACACAAAGACAGAACACTGGTGAATTCTGGAAGGACTCATACCTTAGGGCAGTCTTCTCCCGCGTAGCCAGCCCGCACCGAGAAGGAGCCGATGTCAAAAACCAGTGCCCCAACCTCATCTGAGAAGAAACCAAAGAGATGGTCAGTGGGCAGGTGTTGACCTTTGGGACAGAGGATGGGAAGCATCGCTTCAAAACAGAGCTGGCCAGTTAAGGACCCAGTGCTGAAACGCAGATGGCTCTGGGGAGAAGGCAGCTGTCTACACAGGGGCACACCGGACTGCAGGACTGCTCACTAACCAAGATTGGGGGGTGGGGGCTGTGGCTCAGTCACGGAGCCTCTCCTTGGCACGCAGGGAGCCCCAGGTTCAAGCCCTGGAATCTCCGGTTAAAGGACCAGGCAGGAGGTGATGTGGAAGACCTCTGCCTGAGGTCCTGGACAGCAGCTGCCAGTCCGAATAGACGATACTGACTTTGATGGACCAAAAGTCTTCTTTAGTATATAAAGTATAAGGGAGGGCCTGACATGATGTGGTCCATGGGGTCGCGAAGAGGCGGACTCGACTGTGCGACTGAACAACAACAACAAAAGCTTCATCTGTGTGCATAAGATTGGGGAGGGACCATGGCTCAATGACAGAGCCTCTGCTCGGCACACAGAAGGTCCCAGGTTCAATCCTTGGCCCCTGTGGTTCAAAGGACCAGGCAAGAGCTGGTGTGAAAGACTTCCTCTGCCCGAGATCCTGAAAAGCCGATGCCAGTCCAAATAGACAATATTGACTTTGACAGACCAAGGGTCCGATCCAGTATAAGCCAGCTTGGGGCGTCCGTGTATTATCTTAATCACACACATATACTTTCTCTCGATCAGCACGCTTCTTGAACCGGCCCACAACCTCACTATACACAATTCTCTATAATGATGCCAAACGTCATTCAGACAACAAAGTGGACCTCTGGAGCACCTGAAAGACTTAACCGATTTATTGTAGTTTTCATGGGCTTGGTCAGAAAGAAAGGGGTGAACACGTTAGCCCATTTTTAAAAAGAGCAGTCATGCATCCGTCTGAAGCCAGAAAATTTAGCCTTGAAATGACAGAAAATGCATCCAAAGAATTCTTAGGTAAACAGATCAGAGGTAGGCCCGGTGCAAGACATTTAAAAACCCAAACCCACCCCTCTCCCTGGTCACAGGGCACAATCCATCAGGAAGCGCCCTGGCAGGGAGCATGGAATGCAGCTGCCACTGGGACAGGGATGCCCAGCTCGCTCGCGCTGCCACTGCTGCAGAGTCCCCCAAGTGCCATGGCATGCCAGCAGCAGCAGAGCCTGGCAGGCAGGCAGGCAGGCAGGCACCCAGGGAGGGCCTATCTGGAAGCCCGGCAGATCTCCCCACGACAGCAAGGCAAAGCACATGCCGACACAAGCTCTACCTCCACCGTAGACCCCTCCGCTCATCCCGGCTGTGTGGCAGCTCCAGCTCCCCCGTGGAATGCTCTCGAGGGTATGTATCCCAGTTCTTGCAAGGGGCAGGGCTGGGTGGATTCAGCACCGGGGCCGTGGACAGCAACCGGAGGGGGGGGGTGCAGAAGGCGAGTGAGATAAGAGTGGAATGGGGGGGGAGCCATGCGTCATAGCCAATCAGGGCTCTGCACCCCCATCCTCAGTACAGTCCCTGATTGGCGGCCTTTGGAGACAATGAGACTACAGCTGCATTCTTAAAGGAGCCAAGACTGTGGGGGCTGGACGGGGTAGGAGGAGGGGGGAGGTGAGAGGCAGGAGGCCGACTCCCCCTTCGAAGAGCAATTCCGTTATAAAGGGCCTGTCCCAGAATGTGCTGTGGAAGGATGTGGGTACTCTCAGACCCCCTAAGGGGAAGAACTTCCTGGCAGTCAGAGCGGCTCCTCAGTGGAACAGGCTTCCTCTTGGGAGGGGGTGGGCTCTCCTCCTTGGGAGGTTTCCAGACAGAGGCTGGACGGCCATCTGACAGCAATGCTGGTTCTGCGAACGTGGGCAGATCGTGAGAGGGAGGGCAGGAGGGGTTGCTTCAGTGCTTAGTTCTCGTGGCCCTTTTGTACACGCCCAGGGAAATGCTGGTTGCCACTTTGGGGCCAGGAAGCCATTTTTCTCCAGGCCGGTTTGGGCAGGGATCCTGGAGGTTTTTGGTCATCTTCTGGCTGTGGACCAGTGGTCACTGTGGGTGTGGAGGGGGAGATATTTGTGAATTTCCTGCATTGTGCAGGGGTTTGGACTAGATGACCCTTGGAGGTACCTTCCAACTCTACGATTCTGAGGGTTGGAGGGTGGGGTAAGAGCGAGGAAAGACGGCCAGGAATAAGGCCCAAGGGATGGCTAACCTTAAGGTCTGAAAGGTGCAAAACAACCTTTAAAAAAAAAAAAGCGGATGCCTTTGGGCGTGAGCAGAGTGCCTCTCCTTCACTGCTCAGTGAACACAGCCGGCCTCAGAGCAAAGCAGAGCTTCAGCCTGAACACAGGGAAATCAGCAAGGGATGCCTCCTTGGATCTGACGGGGAGCCTGCCTGGCCATCCTCCCCCCCCCCCCGGGGGTGGGCCAGTGCTCTAAGCGGTGGAGTCTTGTGAGCAAAAATTCTACTTTGTGAGCTACTGGTGTTAAAGTTGTGAGCGAGCAATTTGGCCACTGCATAAATTAGTTTGCTCTGGAGCCCTCCTTCCTAAGCTAAGACAAAAAGGTGTGAGCCGGAGGCTAAAAAACTCTGAGCTAGCTCACACTAACTTGGCTTAGAGGGAACACTACTCCCCATTAAAACAAAACAAAAAGCCCAGTACGGCATATTTAAGGGGGCCACTCCCCCCCAATTCCTTTCTGGGATGAGGCAAAACGGCCTTTTGGCCCTGGTCTTCCCCCTTTTCTGCTTTGTGGTTCTACAGTCTTGCAAAAAGAATCCTGCCCCCTACTTCCTAGATGTGGCTTGTGGCTGCCAGGGTGCATTTCGCAAGGGCCTCTCCTAGGCTTGAACATTTTGCTGCAGACCAGGAAGCTATGGCATTAGGCGGGGGAGGGGGGCGCTGAAGGCCACAGCTACAGGGGCTTCTCCGGGGTGGCCCCGATAGCATTCCTGTGAGCTGAAGCTGGGATGCTGCATTCCTGAGGGAAGCAGGGTTGCCAGCTCTTGCTTGGGGAGACTCCTGGGGGTGAAGGAGGGCGGGGTTTCACAGCAGCCATTTTCCCCAGGGGAACCGACCCCTGCAGTCTGGAGCTCTGGAGCCTCATCTTTGTCATCAGTTGTAATTCCTGGAGATCTCTCCAGGTGCCACCAGGGGGTTGGTGACCCTAGGAACTGGTATCTTGTAACCTGGAGAGCAGTTGTAATCCTGGGAGCTCTCCAGGCCCCACCTGGAGGTTAGCCAGCCCGGTGGGGGGAGTTGTGGGGCACCTTCCCCCTCATCCTTCTGGGCCTTGAGCCCTCCTCATGTGGCCCTGCCCACCCAAGAAGAGCAGCTTCCCCCCCCCCTTCGGAGGCAATCGTGTCCCACCCCAAGGCCAGTTTGTTGTCTGTCATGTCTTTTCTATGAACACCAATTGCCCCCCCCCCCCGCAACAGGAGGTGGCGGCAGCTACAAGCACGGAGGGCTTCGAGAGGGAATTGGATAAACATCTGGAGCAGAAGTCCATCAGTGGCTATGAGCCACCAGGCATAGATAGGAGCTCTCGGTCTGGGGCAAGTGATGCTCTGTATCCTTGGTGCTTGGGGGGGGGCAACAGTGGGAGGTCTTCTAGTGTCCTGGCCCCACTGCTGGACCTCCTGAGGGCACCTGGTGTTTCTGGCCACTGTGTGACTCAAGGGTGTTGGACTGGGTGGGCCACTGGCCTGATTCAACATTGGCTTCTCTTAGGTTCTCTTATGTTTGGCAGGAAGCGGCGTGTCCCGGCGGCTGGGCAACTGGGCTCCAGTGAGGAAGAGGCCACTGGTAACACCCTGCAGCTGGCGACACTTCCGGGGAACCAGTGAGGCCCAGTTCTGAGCCACTTGTTCTGCCCCAGGGTGGGGGCACAGAGTGGGCCAAAAGCTTTTAGTCC
This sequence comes from Lepidodactylus listeri, assembly GCA_029233225.1. NCBI lineage: Eukaryota > Metazoa > Chordata > Lepidosauria > Squamata > Gekkonidae > Lepidodactylus > Lepidodactylus listeri. The sequence continues at coordinate 55,610,119 of JARCFY010000018.1, forward strand.
AGATTAAAGTGTTCCTGCCCTGCTTCAGCATCACCATAACACAGATTTGGGGGGGGGGTATGCAGATAATTAACCACAAAGAAAAATAGGGGGGGGGGCAGATAAGCAGCCTGCCCATATTTATTTTCGGATTAACCCCCCGCCCCCCCCCCCATATACACAGACATGCAGTCCAAACCCGTGGGTGGGGGAGGGGGAGACATCTTCTCAACCCCCCCCCCCCGGTCTCGATTCTGAACTCCGTCCCCTCTGGTCACACTGAAGGAGCGGAGAAGGGCTCGGTCGGAGGAGACCCGCGCGGCCCGTCATCCCGTCCAGCAGCCCGCGAAGGGGACAGAGAGAAGCCGAGGCCAGCCACCCCCTGGTGCGGGGACTCAGGTCGACTGCCTCTGAGAAGGGAGGCTCCCTTTAGTTGCCCTGGCCGGGAGCCGCCCACCGACCGACCGACCTCCCAGCCATGGATTTGCGTCTCCCCCGCTTCCCAGACCACCGACCGGGGCTCGCGGCCATCCCCCTCCGCCCGCGGGCAGCGACTTCTGCAGGGCCACTACGCCGGGAGGAAAGCGGCGGGCCCTCCAACTTCGGCGGGGCGGGGGGTTGGCAGGCCAGGGGGCAAGCTCCCCCCTCCCCGGTCTTCCTCCCCCGCCCCCTCCGCCCAGCGCCGCCCCGCCGGGGTCCCGGCAGCGCCAGGCCGGCCGCGGGCAAGAGGCTCCCTCTCAGCTGCGGAGTCTTGTGGCCGGCAGAGATCCTCCTTGGCGAGCTGCGGGCGTTCGCGGGGGGGGGGGGGGGGGAGGCGAGCACTGGGGCGGCTGCATCAAGGCCGGGGGCTCGGGAGCCTCCCCCCCCCCGGTCCACTGAGCAGGCGAGTCCCCGCCCCTTCCCGGGAAAAGGGCTCCGCCCCGGCCTGCCGCTCCACGGCCTCTCCTGCCGCCACCCTGTGCCCGAGGGAGGGGGGCGCCAGTCCAGCGTCCGCGAAGGTTTCCCGAGGGCGGGGATCCTGACGCCCCCCCCCCCGCCCCCTCCGGCCCGCCCTTCCCTTCCCTTCCCTCCAGCAGCTCACCCCCCCCCCCCGCGGCGTGGCCCCTCCCGCCCTGCCTCCCCCCCTCCCCTCCCCTCTCCCCTCCCCGCGCGGAGTAGTCTCGCCCGCGTCCGGCTCGGGGCTCTGGACTGGGCGCGGCCGGGCTGCCGGGGCCGAGGCGGGGCCGCATCACCGAGGCCGGGTGGGGCGGGATCGCTCCGCGCTGGGGAGAGTGAAGTCCCGGCCGCCGCCGCCGCTGCTGCCGCCGCCCGCTCGGAGCCGCCCGCAGCAGGAAGAGGCGCTGGGGAGGGAGCCGGATCCTTCCGCCCCTGGAGCAGCAGCAGCAGAAGCAGCAGCCGCCGCCGCGGAAACGAGTCCCCCCGCCCCCACCCTCTCCAGGCGGCGGCGGCGGCGGCGGCAGCGGGGCTGCAGCAGCAGCAGCAGCAGGTAGTTGGGTGGGTGGAAGGGAGGTCTGGGAAGCCCCCTCCCCCCCGGGTGCAGGCCGGACGAGGAGGCCGTGGGGCTTCGCCTCCCCGCCCCCCTTTGCACTCAGACCCTACAAGCTGCGCCCGGGCCATTGCACCGCGCCCCCCAGGAAGGAGCCCGCCCTGGCCTCCCTAGCAACCGCCTCCCCCAGGAATGCCCTCCTAGCAACGGGCCGGGGTGCCCTCGCCCCGCCCCGGGCAACCCCGCCCCGCCCCGCCCGGCAGGAAAAGGGCCGCCGGACGCCCAGCCGGCTCCCGGCCCCGCAGCGCCTCGTCCTCCCTCCCCGCGTGGCCAGGCTGCCGCCGCCCGCCGCGCTCTTCCCCGGCCTGGGCTGCGATGGCCCAGTCTCGCAGACGCGGAAGGGGGCACGGCCTCTGAATGTCCGCTTGGGAGCCCCACCCCCCCGCTCCGCCTGGCAGAGCCGACCTTGGGGAGAACTCCGCGGGTGCGCCCCCCCCCCCCCCCGGCATCCTGGTGCCTCCCGTACGAGAGAAGAGGCCCTGGCCGGCCGGCCTGGAGCTTCCTGGGCATGGGGCAGCCAGCCTCGCCTGCTCCCTCCCTCTCCCTCTCCACGCGCCCCAGAGACCTTGCCCTCCCTCCAGGCAGGCCGGCCAGACAGAACAAGACCCCTGTTGGGCCGCACCATCGGCCTCCCACTCCTGTGCTCTTGCACCCTCTTCCAGGCGCTCCCAGAAAGCCCACGGGCAAGACAGTGGGGCTCATCTGCTTCCCCTGTAGCTGGAATGCAGAGGTACACTGCTGCTGACGTTGGAGGTTCCATCTCGCCCTGGCTGGCTCTCTCCTCTTGGGCTTTGCACAGCCGTCATTAGTTGGGTTCCTTCTCCTCGGGGACGGGGTGGTGATGGACCCCGGATTCCTGGCCTTTCTGTTTGGCCCTGGAAGGAGGGGGGGGAGGCATCTCTTCATGGGTTCCCATCCAGATGAAAGAGAAGTTGGCTTTGTTCCTCTTGTCAGCAGCTGGCGAAGGGGGGCGGCCGGAAGTCTGGGCCTCCGAGGAGGCTGTTGTGGTCTGGTCTGACCCGGCAAGTTGGGGTTTGCAGAGGGACCCTGTGGCTGTGCGGCCTTGTCGGAGTTTGGAGGCGGGGATACTGGAAGGGCTGGGTGGGGTTGTGGGTCCCTCTTCTGTGCCTTGTGGAGGCGGTTCCTCCGTGGGGCAGTGTCCTGGTGATGCCCTGCGCACGCCCACCTCCTCCTAGGAGGGTGGCCTGAGGCGGCACATTGATGGCCTGGGGCAAATTGGTGGAGCAGGAGGTTGGCCAGGAGGTTGCCCTTGCCAGTCGGAAGAGCTGTATAGAACGTGCCTGGGGGAAGTGTTTGTGGGGTGTGGCAATTATTGGTGGCACTAAGAGGATTGGGGGAGGGGGGGACCCTGCTGGGAAAAGGAGCAAATCCCCCGTCCTCAGCATGGAGGGAGAGGGGGACCTGGGGTCTGGTGGGGCTGCTTTTAGATTCAGATGGGATTTTGGAGTTGCTCAAGTGCCCAGAGGTCCTGCCTGGAAATCCCTGGCCATGCCCTTCTGGCTCTGTTTCCACCCATGGAGGACATCTGCAAACAAAGAGCAGAGGTCTCCTCTATTGCTGGTCTTGAGGGGGGGACTCTGTACCTATTCAGCATGCACTTGCCCTTGTGAGTGAGCAGGGAGCTCTGGGAGGGGGCTGACAGCTGTGGGTGGGGGGGTGGCTGCTCAAGGTTGTTGAATGTGGAGTTAGTTGTGTGTATCCCCCCCCCCCCGCCACCCATAACACTCCTGGCACCTAACGGATGGAGCAAGAGCCCTGGTGGGCAGAGTGGGCTGAGCTTGGCTCCGCTTGCTCCAGGGCTGATTGGACTTCCCACTCGGCTCCTGGTTCCTCCGGGGCTGGGGGGGGGGGGCCTGTCTGTCTCCTGGCTTCCAGGGCAGGCCTGTGAGAAGAGGGAGGGGTGGCATGGAGCTGTGTTCCTCCTGCAAGCAGCGGCCGCACGGTCCTCCAGGCCTGAAACCTGGCTTGAGGCTCTGCCTCTGGCTGCCCTGCTGGCTTCAGTCATGTCCGGGGAGGGGGGGGGGCTCTGATAAAACAGGGCCTCAGAACAGGAAGCAGGCCTGGCCACAGCAGGCCTGCGGAGCAGTGCAAGAGGAGCTGGGGAGGCTGGATTTGTTCCTGGGGAGGCTGCCTGCCTGTCTTCCAGCTTTGTCGCTGGAGCCGGGACTGGACTGTTCGGGCGCCTCCTGCGTTAACCCCTGCTGTGCTCTGCCAGCCCCAGCACCCTGGGGTCCAGTGCCGTCGCTTCTGCCCTGCGTCTCCCCCCCCCTAATTGCCTTGTTTACATGGGAGGAGATTTGTCTTTGCTTAATGCACTTTCTCTTGGGAAGCAAATGGGATTAGGGATTATGACTTGTGGGGGGGGGGAGGGGGTTGGGCTCGCTGAGCCGGGGCTGGGAAATAAGCTGCTCTGACACACTCAACCCAGGGTCGCCGCCCCCCCCCCCCCCCCCCCGCAGGCAGAGAGGCGGTGCATGCCAGTGGCTTTTCCTCCCCTTGGTCCCAAATCCATTTCGGGTTTGGATTTTTCCCCATCCTGTTGTCAAGGCAACCGCTGCTGGTGGTGTGTAGATGGCGGGTGGGAGGGAGGGAGGGAGCGTGTGGGGCCTGGTTGCCCTAGCAACACATTAAAAAAAAAGCCTTTCTGACTTTTCCTCTTGGTGAGGAAGGGTGCCCTCTCCACTCCGAGGAGATGGGCTCAGAGAGGCTTCTTCGGCTGCTGGTTTGAGCCTCACCTCTGCCATAAACTCGCCCATTGGCAAGACACTGGCCTTGCTGCCAACTCATGTGGACAAATGCTTTGAATGTTTTAAAGCAATAAAAACAAGAAATAGTGTTCTCTCCCCCCCCCCTTCCAGGTTCTCATCATATTCATGTCCGTACAGGTGGGAGCTTGTAGGTTTCGTAGGCAACGGCTGTCCTAGCACCTCTTGGTTTGCCCATTTCCCACTCTTGCAGTCAGAGGGTGGTCAAGGGGGTCTCCCCGCACGATTGGAGCACTGCTGCTTCACGTCAGTGAGTGGAGTGGTGGTTAAGTGGGCTGGGCTCAGATCTGGGTAAACCAGGTTCCAGACCAGTCCCCCCTCCTGCCACGAATTGGGCCAGCCACACCCCCGCAGCCTCACCCCCCCTCACAGGGTTGTTGTGAGGATAAAACAGAGGAGAGGCGAACGATGTAAGCTGCTTTGGGTTCCCATTGGGGAGAAAAGCGAAGTATAAAGTAAATGAAAATGTAAAGTAAAAAATATAAAGTTGAGGGTAGAGCAGGAGCTGGTGGTCGAGAGGTGAGGGGGCCAATATGTAGTCTAGGGTGGGGGTGGATTTTGGGTGCTTATCTCCAGTGTTCCCTCTAAGCTGAGTTAGAGTGAGCTAACTCACAGTTTTTTAGCCTCTGGCTCACACATTGTTGTCTCAGCTCCAGAAGGAGGGCTCCAGAGCAAACTAATGTATGCAGCAGCCAAATTGCTGGCTCACAACTTTAATGCCAGGAGCTCACATAGCAGAAGTTTTGCTCACCAGACTCCACAGCGTAGCGGGAGCATTGCTTAGCTCCCCCCTCCAGGTTCTTCTTCCAAGATCGCCTTCATTCTCCACCCAGGAAGGCGGAAGAAGAATTGTGACCTTTATCCGTTTCCCCCCCTTCCTCTGTGTGGATATTCTGCATGATTCTACCAAACGCATGGAAAGGAGGGGGCCATGTGGAAATGGCCAAACTGAGCACGGAAGCCCCGCCCCGGACTACCTATTGGCCCCCTCACCTCTCGACCACCAGCTCCTGCTCTACCCTCAACTTTATATTTTTTTAATATAAAGATTAAGCCAGGCGTTCCACTTGGAGCCTGTCCTGGAAGGTTAGGGCCTGGAAGCTTGCGCTGGTCTACAGGGCAGGCGTGGCGATTGGCCTCTGCCCACCGAGGCTGCCCAGGTTGGGGCCTCTGAGCTTTCCACGGTAGCTGACTCTGAGAACCTTTGCTTTGGCCTCAGAAGACTCCGAACCTCTTTGGGTTTTGGACTTTCTGGAAGAACCCCCAGTGCTTGGACTCAGTCCCCACCCCGCCAGCTCTGTAAAATGGGATTGTGCCTTGGAATGGAAGAAAGCAGTTGGGTGCTGGTTACAGTGGGGGCCTGGGGGACTCTGTGAATGGCGGCAGGATGGGAATTCTGCTCTGAACGGCCAACAGCCAGTGCCGGACCTGTGGCCGCTGTCCTTTCTGGACAAAGGAGCTAGGGCCATCCTTTCTCTCTCCCACCCCCAACAGGATTGTGGCCAGCTGAGTGGGGCTGCAGGCCAAGCCCCCGGCGCTGACATCCGCCATGAGCGAGCTGGAGCAGTTGAGACAGGAGGTGGAACAGCTCCGGAACCAGATTAGGGTGAGCAGAACGGCACGGGGCATCCCAACCAATGGAACCACAGCTTTATTCCAGTGTATCTTTTTTTGGCTGTTTGAATGAGCATCTTGCTAGGCCTCATTACTGCAAAAGAGAACGAATTTCTACTTTAAACACTTTGAAGGGTGGGGGGCACCCCATTAGACCTTCTTCTCCTGCCGTCCCCCTTCCCAGGCTCTTTATGAGTCGAGGATTCTGGCTTCTCCCAGACTGGGGTGGGGGGCAGGCCCGTAGCCACAGGGGGCATTCTGGGGGCAATGCCCCCACAAATGAGTTCCACCCCCTGCAGACAAATATATATATATATATATATTAAATGTAAGATGCACATGGGGTTTCCAAAATGACCCTGGGCACAGTCAGGAAAGCTTCAGTCTTTTTTTTTCCGGGCCAAAAAAAAAAGGTTTTTAAAAATACAAAAAAATAAAGTAAAATTTCAAAAAGTAAACTAAAATTGCAAAACGCAAAAGAGAGAGAGCCAGAGATCCCCCCCCCCCCCCGGCTCACACAGAAGTGCAGCCTGGAATTGAGTCCCTCCAGTCGAAAGGACTAGAGGCTGCAGTGGAGCCGGAGCTGCTGGGGTTTCCAACCAAAATTTCCTGTCTGTGCCCCTGGTTTGGAGGGTGCCAGGCTAGGTTGTTGACGAAGGGCTTACTTATTTAAACCATTTATTTATTGCTTTCCTTCCTTCCGGAGCTCAAGGTAGCCGACAGCATAAATAAAATAGAATGCCTAAAAAACCCCCACAATTAAAACCACAATCTAGGCCTCCTAGTAAACTTGGCCAAATGTGATCCTACATAAAACTGTCTTTGACTGCCTTCGGAAGTGGAGGGGGCCAGTGGGGCTGCCACTGAAAAGGCCCCGTCCTGTGTGCCTGCCAGACGATTGGTGGGACAGGCAGGAGGGCCTCGCCCTGTGGTCTTAATCCCCGGGCAAGATTGTCTGGGAACAGAAGCAGCCTGAAGCCCAAGTTGTCAGTCGGTTGCAGGATAATAAGGGCTGGCAATCATCCTCTTCTCCTTCTGCAGGACGCAAGGAAAGCATGCGGCGATTCCACGTTGACCCAGGTGAGCCAAGGGGGAAGGGAAGGAAGGGGCTTTGGAATGCATCTCTCCCCGCCCTAGAGGGCTCCTCTGTCCCACCCTGCAGAGACCGATAATCCTTTCTCCCCTCCTTTCCCTGCCAAGATCACAGCTGGCCTTGACCCAGTGGGCCGGATCCAGATGCGGACGAGGCGCACGTTACGGGGCCACCTGGCGAAAATCTACGCCATGCACTGGGGGACAGACTCCAGGTGCGGAGGGGGGGTAGAGGGGGCTGTCTGGCCTGGGAGGCAGAAGAACGGATAGCTGAGCTCGGGGGTGGGGGTGGACGAGCTAAACTGGAGGGCGTTGGAGGTCACGGGGATGTCAGGAACTGCCTTACGCAGAGTCAGGCCAGACCTGAGGGACACCTCTGCCGGGCCAAGGAAGCTTTCCCCCCCCCCCCCCCCAACACCTGTTCCCAGAGATGCTTTCATTGGGAGTGATCTCGGGACACCCCCTCGCCCCGTGCAGCGTGTGAGCAGGGGTCTCCTTCCCTACGGAGCTGCCCCACATCTCCATGGACTGTCAGGGGCTCTCTGGGGTCAGGGAGAGCAAGGAGCCTCTTCTGCCCCGAGTCGGTGCCCCCAGGCGTGAACTGGGAACGTCCGGCGTGCAAAGCGGGGGGGGGGGGGGGAGCCTTCTCCGGGGAGCAGGCTCTGAGGTGCCCTATGGTCTCTCCCCCCGCAGGCTGCTTGTGAGTGCCTCCCAAGATGGCAAGTTGATTATTTGGGACAGCTACACCACAAACAAGGTAGGGAGGGATGGGCCGGGCCAGGCCGGTGGATCTGGGGGAAGGGGGGGCAGCGGAGTTGGTTTTTCATTCCCTTCCTTGATTCCCCACCCTCCTCTCCAGCGGAGATCCAAAGCGGCTGACATTGTCCTCCTCGCCTCCATTGTATCCTCACAACAACCCTGTTGGGGGAGGCTCGGCTGAGGGCCCGTGACTGGCCCAAGGTCACCCAGCGAGCTTCCAAGGCAGAACTGCTGGGGATTTGAACCTGGGTCCCCCTGATCCGAGTCTGCCACTCTAACCGCTGCACTGTTTTGTCTCTCCTTAGGTCCACGCCATCCCTCTGAGGTCGTCCTGGGTGATGACCTGTGCCTATGCTCCGTCCGGAAATTACGTGGCCTGCGGGGGCCTTGACAACATCTGCTCCATCTACAGCCTCAAAACCCGGGAGGGGAACGTCCGCGTCACTCGGGAACTCCCAGGACACACGGGTGAGGGACCATCCCCCCTCCCCCCCCAAAAAACAGCCCTTTTGGGGGTGGGGAGTGGGAGGCCAGTCCATTTTCTCCTGAACAGCAATTCCTTTTCCTCCCCAGGGTATCTTTCCTGCTGCCGGTTCCTTAATGATACCCAGATCGTCACAAGCTCTGGGGACACCACCTGGTGAGTGGCGGCTGTCTCAGCGGGTGGAGGGGGACACCAGGTGGGCCGAGACTGGGGAAGGGGGCGCCTTGTGTGGACTGATGGAGCCGAGGCCCATCTTAGCCCCACAAGGCATAGAGAGGAGCTCTCAGTCTGGGGCAGGTGATGCTCTGTATTCTTGGTGCTTGATGGGGGGGGGGGCAACAGTGGGAGGGCTTCTAGTGTCCTGGACCCACTGCTGGACCTCCTGATATTTTTGGCCACTGTGTGACAGAGACTGTTGGACTGGAGGGGCCACTGGCCTAACCCAACACTGGCTTCTCTTATGCTCTTATGACTTTTGGTGACGGCTCCCTCCCCCCCCTCCCCAGTGCTCTGTGGGACATTGAAACAGGCCAACAGACCACAGCGTTCACGGGCCACAGTGGAGATGTCATGTCCTTGTCCCTGTCCCCTGACCTGCGCACCTTTGTCTCGGGTGCTTGCGACGCCTCCATCAAGCTGTGGGACATCCGAGACAGCATGTGCCGGCAGACGTTCACGGGGCACGAGTCGGATATCAACGCCGTCTGTGTAAGTTGAGCGCCTGTCCTCTGGGTGGCACCGTGTGGGCTGGGCATGGCAGCTGACTGCCCGTCAGAGGGGGAGGGGGGGTGTGCCTGGCAGCTGAGCTGGGTGGGGGTGCTGTCGAGGGCGAGCTGGGGCCGGGGGAGGGGGGGGGTGGTGGGTAGGGAGAGGCAGGCCGGGTGCTCTGCCGCGCAGTCTTCCTCTCCAGGGTCAGTGAGGCTCCCCCCCCCCCCCCCCGTTCTCCCTCCCCAGTTTTTCCCCAACGGAAACGCGTTCACGACAGGCTCGGACGACGCCACCTGCCGCCTCTTTGACCTGCGCGCCGACCAGGAGCTCATGATGTACTCGCACGACAACATCATTTGTGGCATCACCTCGGTGGCCTTCTCCCGGAGCGGCCGCCTCCTCCTGGCTGGCTACGACGACTTCAACTGCAACCTCTGGGACTCCATGAAGGGCGATCGCGCAGGTGAGGCGCTCGGCCCTCCGGGCGGGGATTTTCTGAAGGCATCATCTTCTGTGGGTCTCCCCCATTTCTGCTGTGGACGGTGGCTGCAGGCGCCTTTGCTCTGTCCACTTGGGGTGAGTGCAGAAGCCAGGCAGCCTCCGCACCTGGAGACGCATAAAGCTGCCTGTGACTGAGTCAGACCCTGGGTCCCTCAAGGTCCACCTGGCAGTCGCTCTTCCTCCAGGGTCTCAGGTAGAGAAAGGGTCTCTCTGATCCTTCTGGCTGAGAAGCTGGGGACTGAGCTGGGGCCCTCTGCTGCTGAGCCACAGCCCCTCCCTGGAGGAAGCTGTGAGTTGGGTCCCCTGGTCTACCGGAGCTGGACTGGCAGCCGCTCTCCAGGGTCTCGGAGGCGGAGGTCTTTCCCATCACCTACGGCGGGTCCTTTAACGGGAGGGTGCTGCAGGGGACTGAGCCTGGGGGACTGCGCCTGGGACCTTCTGCCCACTACACCACAGCATGCACGCGGCAGCTCCGGCGGCTGAGGGGGCTTTCAAGCGGGGGGGGGGGGGGTGCCAGGCAGCTCCTCTGACCCTCACTTTGTCCCATGGCTGCTGTGGCCGGGCGCTCCTTTGGCTGCTGCGTTCCCCCCCCCCCCGGGGTCCTTCACCTTCTGCTTCCCTTCCTCTTAGGGGTCCTGGCCGGCCATGACAACCGGGTCAGCTGCCTGGGGGTGACAGACGACGGCATGGCTGTAGCGACCGGCTCCTGGGACAGCTTCCTGAAAGTGTGGAACTGACCCTCCTCACCTGGTCTGCCTTTGGGGGGAGTGGGAGGCCCCCCGGAAGGTCGCTTCGTGTTGTTCCCACAATGCAGCCTCTGCCCTCCCTGTGGGGGAGTGGGGGGGCCGTGGCCTTCACTCTTCTGCCACTCACGCTCCCACACACTTTTTTCTTCTTCTGATTAAAAAAAAAATTGCCCTGACCAAACCAGCTTCTCTCTAGAAGCAGAATTTGGGGGGGGGGGAGCTGGCTGCCTTCAGCACCCCCCCCCAGGAGGGGGGAGTAGAGCCTGGCCTCAGTTTCTCATCCCGAGGAAGAGGAAGGGGTGGGGGGGAATTTGACCTCTTTCCCCTCTGCACACACACCAGCCACCTCTTCCGTTAACCAGATGTTTCGACTCCCAGGGACGATGCTTCCCCCCCCCCCCTCCATCACTGGGCAGGGGGAGGAAACGGGGGATGTGCCAACCTTTCATGTGCCAACCTCTGTGTCTCCTTCCCCCACCATGGTGCTTCGGGACTTCGGGAGCAACTGTGGGAGGGGGGTTGTAGCCGCCGCCCCCAGCCCTGGCAGGTCTCTGTGTAACCTGTAAATTACAGAAAACCAAGAACCCGTTGTGTTGTTTTCTTTTCTGGCGGGGTGGGGTGGGAAAGAACAGCTGCACTTCTCGTGTGTCAGAAGGCAAAGACCTGTGTGTGATAGAGCCTTCTGTCCTCTCAGCAGCTGCAGGGGGAGAGGGGGTGGCCAGCTTTGCCTGCCCGGACCAGTGCAGTAGGCCCCTTCTTGGCCCTCAGCTACAGGCTTGTGCCCCCTCCCCTATTACTGGATCCTTTTCAAACACAGCTGTGGCTATACTAAGGCCTGAACTTCCATAGTTTGTTGGCCAGGCAGCACAAGGCCCTCCTCCTGAAATTGGGGGGTGGGGGGTGGGGGTGGGGGTGGGGAGAAGCAAGCCCTATTGACCAGGTCAGCTTCAAGATAGAGAGGGTCATTTTCCTGTTTGAAACATCAGCTGCCTTTAATCCTCACAGAGCTCAAGGGTTACTGTGGTTAAGGTTACTGTGTACAGTTCTGATCGCCACACCTCAAAAAAGATAGCATTGGAAAAAGTGCAGAAAAGGGCAACTAGAATGATAAAAGGGTTGGCACACTTTCCCTGTGAAGAAAGGTTGAAGCGCTTGGGGCTCTTTAGCTTGGAGAAACAATGGCTGAGGGGTGGCATGACTGAGGTTTACAAGACTGTGTCTGGGATAGAACAGGTAGAGAAAGAAGTGCTTTTCTCCCTTTCTCACAATACAAGAACTCGTGGGCACTCCATGAAATTGCTGAGCAGTCAGGTTAGAACAGATAAAAGGAAGTCCTTCTTCACCCAAAGAGTGATTTACACGTGGAATTCACTGCCCCAGGAGGTGGTGGCGGCTACAAGTAGGAATTAGAGAAGCACAAGTGGAGACCCACAAGAAACTTGTGGGATGGCTATCCCATTCCTTACACCTTTGCTTCCTCCCTTCTCCCCCTACCTCTCTCACACTCTTTCTCCCTTCTGCCCCCCTTTTCTTTCTCTCCTCCATGTATGTTACTTCCTCTTTCTGGCCCATCATCATTCTTTGTTTCCCCACCTCATCACTCTTTCGCTTTCTGCCCCCAACACTCTCCCAGCCTCCTGCCTGCTTCCTCTCCCCCCACAGCAGCAGTGGCAGTGCTCTGGAAATCACAATGGCTCTCCCAGCTGCAGAGATCAATTCACCTTAGGGCTGCCAGCTCCAGGTTGGGAAATTCCTGAAGATTTGGGGGTGGAGCCTTGGGACTGAGGCTTGGGGAGGCAAGCAGCCTCAGCAACAGTGCAGACATTTTATCCAGGGGAACTGATCTCTGTCACCTGGACAACAGTTGTAATTCTGGGTGCTCTCTGACCCTTGTCTGGAAGCTGGCAATCATAGTTTAAGTGAAGGAAATGGCTGGTTTGGAGGGTGGAGTCTATGGCATTATACTGGTCTGTACTCCCTCCTCAAATCCCACCCTCCCCAGGCTCCACCTCACAAATGTCCAGGAATTTCCCAACCTGGAGATGGCAACCGTTTCCTTCCCACCTAACAGCCAACCTACCTTTATCTGTCTTCAGCTTTCCATCTCCACCCTCCCCTCCCCTCCCCTCCCCAACAGCCTCTACCTAGGAAAATTACAGTCTGTCTCCACAGTGGGGACTAAAGCAGCTTACATTATTATTTCCTCGTTATCTGCACAACCACCCTGTGAGGTTTGTTAGGCTGAAAGTATGTGACTGGTCCAAAATCTCCCAGTCAGCTTCCACCGCAAGATGGGGATCTGAACCTGGGTCTCGCAGATCCTAGTCTGAAGCTCTGTTACATCACAATGGCTTTTATAGGGTGGCTGCTGATGAACAGTAGCAAAGCAGCTGGGCCTAATTAAGTCATGCAAATCAGATGGGATGAAGTCACACAGAGGGTGTGTGACCTAGGGCCTAGGAGTGCCAACCTCCAGGGGATCCCCAACTCCACCTGGGGATCCCCTGGAATTACTGCTCATCTCCAGACTACAGAGATAACTTCCCATGGAGAAAATGGATGCTTTGGAGGGTGGAGTTTATGGCATTGTACCTCACTGAGGTCCCTGTCCTCCCCAGGTTCCACCCCCAAATCTCCAGTTTCCCAGCCTGGATCTGCTGCCAGTGGCCAGGGGAAGTATTTTGCAACCCTAGACTGCTGCCAGTAAAAACCCTGCCTTTTAATGACAGAAACCATTAAAAGCCTCCCCCTCCCCCAAACATTCTACTCTCACACAGTTGATGCCTGGAGTTGATGCCATTTCAAAAGGTATTGGGGGAATTCAACGGTCCCTGAAGTTTTTTTTTTAAACTTTTTGGATTTTTCTGCACACCGAGAAAGGCTCCTGACTATGTAGGAAAAGCTGTTGGGGGAGAGTGAGCTCTCTTTTGGTCGATATAAGTATCTACACCGGAAAAAAACCTCTCAGAATTAGTATATAGATATGGAGCAGAGGTCCATCAGTGGCTATTAGCCACAAGGTATAGATAGGAACTCTTGGTCTGGGGCAGCTGATGCTCTGTATTCTTGGCAACAGTGGGAGGGCTTCTAGTGTCCTGGCCCCACTGCTGGATCTCCTGAGGGCACCTGGTAATTTTGGCCCCTGTGTGACACAGTGTGTTTGCCTGGATGGGCCATTGGCCTGATCCAACACTGGCTTCTCTCTTATGTTCTTATGTAAGGCAACTTACAATATGAATAAAATACAAAGGCCCAAAGTCTAAAACCACAGGCCAGGATTTGCTTTCGTCCAAGTCCGAAATAAAAGTTTCCCACTGCCTCCTAGAGAGTGAAAGCGGGAGGGGACAGTCCAGAAGGAACAGTCCGGAACACCTGGGAGAGAGCGGCCCTCCAGCCAAACCAGCCAGGGCTTCAAAGATCAAAACCAACACAACAGATCATTGAGGCCGTCTTCTCCAACCCCTCGCTCCATGCCGGGTCAACCGTTTGTCCAGGCAGAGCTTAAAGACTGCCAGTGAAGGGGAGTTCCCCTCCTTGAACAAGGGCCTAGGGTCGTCTAGCGGCAGCCTCTGAACACTCCTGGGGTAGCCCCAAGCAGAGAACAAGATGGTGGCTTAAGGGACGGGGTCACTGGGGCCGGTGCACCTGCTGAAGTCAAAGGCTTTTTACAGCTGGGGGGGGGGGGAGGCGCTGCTGTTGTCCCTTGCTGGCTGGAACATCTGTCCTTTAAGACTTTCTGCCTCTGAGGGGAGTTGGGGCTCTGAAAGGCAACATGGTTGAGTTGCAGCCGGTGAGGCAGGGAAGGGAAGGGGGGAGAGACAAGCCCCAAAAGGCTCCTGGAGTGAATGGCAGGGCCAGGCAGGTTGGGAAAATGGAACCCCTGAATCGGGACACTGACTGTCTGCAGCGGGAGCCTTCGGAACAGATGTCAGGCTGGGGCTCTGAGGCAAGGGCACCTTACAAGCATGCCTTCTTTAGGGAGGAGGGTGGAATAGACCACAGGGCACCCCTATCAAGGGAGAGATCAAACGACACCCTCCACTGGAAGGTTTGGGTGCCAGGATGACCCACAGCGGCCATCTGGACAGGCTGTGGTCTGTCTCCGACGCCCCTGGGAGTACAACCACAGAACGCTAGGGGGCCACTGAGGCCATCCAGTCCAACCCCCACTCAAAGCAGGACCAGCTCAGAGCACCCCTGACCAGCCTTCTTCCAGCCACAGCTTCCTCTCCACTGCCGTTTTCCTACGACTGCCCAGGGGAGATCAGGAACACACGGGGGGGCAGCAGCACCAAGTCCAAGGGGCACCAGAGAGATCAGGGCCCTTGGAAATCTACCCACACTCCCTGAAAAAGAGAGATTAAGATGGGTCACAGTGTTGGTCTGAAGCAGCAGAGCACAGTTTGAGTCCAGGGGCACCTTGAAGACTGACAAGACTTTATTTGGGGGATAAGCTTGTGTGTGTACGCACAAGCTCATACCCAGAATAACACTTGGTTGGACGGAAAGGCGCCCCTGGAAAAGAGTGACCCACAATTCGCAGCTCCTGGGGCGTTTTCCCAGACCCTCCCAATTCCACGAAAGAAAAATACAAGGCGGCTTCACAAACCATCTAAACTTTTATTTCCTTGCAAACTTGCAGGGTGAAAGCAGGAGGCTACTTACAGGATGCGTGTGAGAAATATATCGTACAGCTGGGGGAAAGGGCGGGGGAGAGATTTGGCATCTTACACCTAGGGCTATACACATACCATACTGACCGCCGAACGGTTCCTACATGTTCTGAAGGAGAGGCAAGCAAAGAGGGGTGCACTATATACAGCGGAGACAACCCTGCCCCTGAAGGGGCAGGAGCAGAGCCTCAACAGTCCCGCCCCCCCACTGGGGCCAGATGGCAGAAACAAACCACGGTCCGGTTTCCAAGATGGCTTGCCGCTCCGCCTTCCACACGCAAGCAAGAAGCGACTGCGGTGGCTCCAGCCAGCCCAACGCTGCCTCGCTCTTTCCAGGGAGTCCTGGAGGCAGCCTACCCCCCCATCCTGGAGAGGGGGGAGCTTGTGCCCCCTCTGCTGAAGTCCGTGGAGGGGCGGCAGATCCACCCGACACATTCTGCAGCCCGGAGGACAGGAGAACCGGCCGCTCTTCCGCCCAGGCCTCTTTGCACCAGAAAACGGTGAAGTCTGTAAACATGTTTCCACTCTCAGGAGGAGCCGGGAGTCCGAGTTCTCCACTGCTGCCGCCGCCGGGCCTCCCCATTCACAGTTTCTTGTAATACTCCAGGGAAGGGGCGTCTCGGCTCTGTGCAGACGCTGACAGCAGGGGGAGGTAGATGCGCTTCTAGCCCCTGCTTGGCAGAGGATGGCTAGAAGTTGGGAATCGAGCAGATGCCTCACCACGTCCGGGTGGGGAGGGGGCAGGCTCCCCTCCAAGGGTGAAGCAGGTGAGCCCTGTCGACTCCGGTGGCCCCTGCCACGCAGCAGTCTCGCACAGCCCAGCCGACAGCAGCGGTTCCAAAGGCCCCCCCCCACCGAAGTTTCCTTCCGCATCGACAGAGCTGTTGCAACTGAACACGCACCAGCAGACGACACCCCCCCCCCAAGATTCCCAAACACACAGTGTGCCCCACAGCAGAAGTTCTGCCCTCTGCCTATGAGAGACTTTCCCTCCCACACGGGACGTCGCCACACCCGCCTCGCTCCAACATCTCTCGCGTCATAATGATTATAAAGGATGTCCCCCACCCCACCCCACCCCACCCCGAAGCGACCTGTGTACAATTTAAGGCATCAGGAAAATCTAAGAACAAAACCCACAAAACGGTCACTAGTCTGGGAACATGCGCAAGGAAGAGAGTGTTGGAACGGATCCCGCCCGTCACCTGCGAGGGAGTTCGGCTTCTGTACAAGCCCACGGCAGGGAGGGTGTGAGGAAAGAGAAAATGGCCACCAAAGTGATCAGCGTCAAACCTCACACACACACACACACACACACACACACACAACTGGCTGCATAGCACTTAAATGCCCTCCTTCACTTTTCCAGCTGTTCCAAACTAAATTCCCTTTGAACACACAGAGAACCTCTGCCCCTCCTTCTGGCGACTGGAAAGCACAAGATTGGGGGGGGGGAGCTGCCCCCACCCTCGCGCCAAGAAAGATTGAGCCTGCCCCGTTTTACATTCATCGTCACATTCCAAATGGTTGCAACAAAGAAAAAAAAACCCCAAACATTCCTACAGAAAAACAAGAAACCCTCTCCAATGCAAAGTCGTCCTACTGAAGGAGACCCTGGCACCTGGGGGACAACACTCAAGGGGGGGGGGGGAAGGGTCTGCACCAACAGTCGAGAAGCCAGGGGAGTTCTGCCCCACCCCTTTTGCCACCATGGGGGGGGGATTCTGTCTGCATCTGCATAGAGATGCCACCCGCCCAGGGGTATTCGCCTCCGCACACCAGGGCAGCTGCAATCAGAAGTCTCTCCAGCCTCTTCATGTGCTACAACAAAGTCCCATCAAAACTTGGTTATTTTTTTCCTTATTGCTAGGCATTTAAAAATAATACTGGGAGGGAAGTACGATAAGGTCTCCTCCCCTGCCCAACGTCCCCCCCCGCGGAATTTCTTTTATAGAAAACTGATAAGGCAAACTTTGCACACACAAAAGCTTCCCCCCCCCTTAGCCTGGAGGTGAGAAAAATCACATCTCATTCATGAAGGTTAAGAGAACAAGGGGGGGGGGCACACGTCGCAAAACGAAGCTTTAGAATAGAACAAAAACCCAACGCCGCACACAGAAAGACCGAAAAATAGCCTCCTAGAGCCGACTGGGGTTTGCCTCCAGCCAGAGTAGAGGAGCTGCATCCCCCTGGCTCCCCCCATCCCACCCCACCCCACTCCACCCCAATTTGTAGGCTAAAAGGGTTGTGGAGTCACTTCGGAGGCAGCTCTTGTGTAAACTTTGCCCGTACCTTGATAAAGTCTTAGGATTATTTCAGTTCAAACCCCACCCCACCCCAATTTTGGTGCAAAGAAAATAAAACGGGGGGGGGGGGGATATGGCAGAAGGGTGGAGGGAGCAATGTCTCCCCCCCCCAGCCCTTTCCCCAACCAAAGTGAATGATCAGTAAAGAGGGTTCAATGTACAAAAATAAGAAAAAAATAAAAACACAGCCCTTGGACAGAAAGAGGCTGGGAAGCAGCTTTTCCAAATACATTCTGGAGGCAACGTCCAGGGGGTACAGAAAGCGGTTGGCGCCAGTTTCCCAGATGGCAGCCCCTCCATCTCCCAGAAACGCTGCTGTGCGGAAAAGAGGAGGGCCTCCGCACCAGTCGGAAGGTGTCAGCAGGAGACAGATGCCCAAAGAGCCCAGCCATCGCCAGAGACCCTGGTTGTCCGTGGCGCAAATACCGGGGGAGCCTCTCTCTGGCGCAGCATCTGCTGGGTCTTCTCTGTGGACCAATACTGACCAAAAGGAAAGGGGGGGGAGCAGAGAGCTGTAGATCTCCCCCCCAAAAGGTGTCAGGCAGCCAGTCTGCTGTCTTTGGGGCTGGGGGACCATACAGACACGCCAGGGGCAGATTCCCTCCCCCATTCCCTTCAAGGCCTCATCCTGCCTTGTAACACAGTAACCATTAAAACATCACAGTATCAATTACAAGGACTATCAAAACGATATAAAAAACAGCGTCACAGCTCCACAATCCTTCATGCAGAAGTCTGTGGTCTTCTGGAAGTGGACATTTAAAAAAAAACAAACCCAAAATCAACACACACATACCGGGCAGTCTTCACCAGTTTGGTCATTAACGTAAAAATGATTTTAAGGTTTTTTTGGGGGGGGGGGGAGTTGCTCAAAAGCTGCACTTGATCGAGGCTTCTTTTGTCGAGGGGGATGGGACAGGATGTGGCACCGGCTGCTTCCGAGTCCTTCCTGCCGTCGAGCGTTCCCAACGTGGCATTCACAGCAAATCAAAATGGCCGGCAAGGCGGAATCCGTGTCCCCCTCAGAGGCTTTGATTTGGAGAAGGCGGCGGCGGCGGAGGGGGGTGTTAGTCGTCACAGCCCTTCCTCCGCCACCTTCATGTGGGAAGGACGAGTGAGAGAGCACCCCCCCCACACCTGGATTGCTGCAGCCCACCTCTCACTTCTGGACAACTTCATACGGGGGGGGGGTGTGATTGACTTCCAATGCCATGCTCCCCCCCCCCAAATAACAGACTTAAAAGAGTACCCTGTGAGCGACTCTGCCTCCCCCCTCCCCTGGCCACATGGGACTCTGTATGGATTGTAAACAAAAAAGAAAGTTTCCAAAAACAAAAAAACCCCTAATTCAAGCAAAATCATCATAAGGTTATTCGTAAAGGTTTTCTATATACACTCCCACATATACACAAAAGCATACAGGGAACAACTCCCCCAAACGAAGGGGGAGGGGGTTATGATAAAAAAACCCCACCCCAGAGCCCCAATACAGACCAAAGACAATTAACGGCTTCCTTATTTAAAAAAAAGAGCCCCCCCATGTGCCCGCATGCATGCACATGACGCCAACCCAGCAGGGGGGCCACCTGCCCGGCAGCACCTGCCACCAGTCTTTGCCAGAGATACCACAGTGGGGGTCGCGAGGGGGGGGGAGAGAAAGGCGAGCGCAGGGCTCCACAGCTCAACCGCCGCCCAAGTCAGATACATTCAATTCTGCTCCGAGTGCGCAGCCAGGGCCCCGACTTGGCCAAGGGGCCTCTGGTCGGCTGGCTTCCCCCCTTAGGAACACTTTTCAGTACAATTTGATTCTCATCTGTATCCAGATAACAAACAACAACAACAACAACAACAAGAACGGAACGGGGAAGGAGAAAAAGAGGCAATAAAAAAGTCACAACGCTCAGGAGCTTGTAAAAAGTGCAACTCGTACCCACACACACAGAACGAGGAGATCTTTGCCAAGGACACAACCGCCAAAAAAAAGCTTCCGGTGTGCACGTCAGGTGGGGGTGGGGGGGTCACAAGCCTGGTAGCCAAATGAGGAGCTTGGTGGGAGTGGCTATAAAAAGGGGGCGGAGCCTTGCAAGATTCCGGGAAGAAGCTGCCAAGAGGAATCTGAGACCGGCCTGTGAGCAAACCCGCTTCGTCGTTAGTGTAAATTCATTATCTTTTTTTTTTTTGAGGATTTTTCTTTTTGTTAGACAAACTAAAACACACATCCAAGAGGGCAAAAAAAAAATCCCAACAAAACCCCCCCAACAAGAACAAAAAAAAAAAAAAAAAAGACACCAAAAACAGAGAAGAAAACGGGGGGGAGGCATTTTTGTGCAATTTTTTTTAAAAAAAAGAAAAAGTCTCATATAAAATGGCCTCTTTGTAAGAGAAAATATACTGTGCGGGGCTGGAGTCTCTGAACAGTATTTACACCAGGAAGGTACACAATTATCCAAAGGAGAAAAGAAAAAAAAGCTCTTTTTTTTCCTAAGTGCATTTCTTCAAGTTTTTTTTGTCTTATAAATCTTTTTTTTTTTATATCAAGCCTTTGTGAAATCGCCATTCACATTTTAAACTTATCCCCGTGTGAAAAATAAGTGTTTTCTTTTAAAGATAAACTTTTTTTTTGTAGGTTTTCATTTTTTTAAAAAAAAAATCTTTCAGAACCTCAAAAAAACTTGTATTTTTTTCCTTTTTTTGAATTTGTAACAAGTCACTGTAAAAAAAGTCTTTGATAAAGTGCATGGCAGAAAAGGTTTTTGTTTGTTTGTTCATTAAGGTGCTTTGTAAGGAAAGAAGAAGTGCTAACCATCCTCCTTGTCCAGCCAACTGACCCTCGTCGCCACAGACCACTCCACCTCCTGCCCCTATCTGGGGGGGGGGGGGGGGGGGCGCGGAGGGCACCAGACCAGCTCTCCTGCAGTGCACTTTCACCCCCAACCGAAATCGGTGAAATCAAGGCAGCAGTGGCAGAGAGGAGACACAGAGAGAGGGGTCCTATTGCTGAGGGGGGGGGGCGGGGGTCAGTAGTCCTCCACTGGTTCCAGTTCACTCGCGGAGCCATGAAGGGCATAGCCTGGGGGAGAAGACGGGGCACGTTAGTCAGGGGACCCTCCCTGGCCCTCAGGGGACCCCCTCCCCCCTCCCTGGGCCAAGAGCCATTCGCAGCCTCCTGCCCTCCCTGTCCCTCTAACCCAGGATGCTGGGGTCGGCCTGGAGCATCATTGGGCGCCTCTTGAGCTTTGCGGCTTGGCTGTTTTCGAACGATGGCTGCTTGGGATGGTGGTTGGACTGGAATATGGACTGCAGACTGCTGGAGCTCAGCCAGGGGGCTTCCTGTGGGGTGAGCAGAAAGCAGAACCGGCTGCGTCACAAACCAAGGAAACTGGCCCGGCAGCAGAGGCCCCTTGGCCCAGCTGGCGCCTACTGAGGGGGCTCTCCACAAAGCTGAATGTTTGCCTCTGGAGGGAGGAGGAGAGCAAGGCCGAGTGCTGAATTTATGCCCAGGAAAATGCCCAGAGGGCCCCTCTCGGGAGAAAGGCAAAAGGCAGACGGGTCTCCCTTACAAGCTGGGCTCAGCCAGACCAGCTCAAACCCCGCTCATTTCAAGGCGAAAAGCAGGGATTCTTGTGATGCCGAATACAGGACACCAAAGTATTGCTGGCATCCGTTGCATGGAGTGGACACAAGACCACAGGAGACCCCTCCCAGCCACGGGCGGCGCTGCCAAGAGGCCAGGAAAGACTTATCGCCCACAGAGTGCCGGACTGGCATCCTCAGCCCAGCGGAGGGAGAAGGAATGGGCCAAATGGGACGGGAAAGGAATCGGCCCCATCCAGGTCACATGCAGCCTGTCCAAGGGCCCCCCGCCCCACCCACCTGTTGCTGCTGGCGCTGCTGATTGGCTCTCTGCTTGGCACGGCGCTCTAGGAACTGCTTTGCAAACTCTTTGGCTTCCACAGTGTCCCCCAGGTAGGAGCGGATGCAGTCATGGACATCGTAGGGGGACTCCACCTCCTTCAGGAACGCCACCACGGTGGGCACTGAGGCAGAAGGACGAGGCACACCTGTCAGGCCACGCTTCCCACCCTCCCTGCAGCCCCTCAGGGGAACAGGGGCAGGGGGCAGGGGACAGGGGGCCCCCCCACCAAAAGCCCCCCCAGGGGGGCACCTCCCTTTGCAAGGCCACCATGCACAGTGTTCAACTGGCTGGCAGAAGGCGGCTTCTGATACTCGGATCCCTTCTCATTCCCCACACGTCCAGTTATGAGGCCCCATTCCCTCAAGCGGTCTGGCTCCCCTCCCGGGGGGGGGGGTGTCCCCCGCTCCTGGCCTGTGTACCATCAAGGCTGCTGGAGGTATTGAGGGCGTAGAGCATCTGTTCACACCACTGAGTGAAGCCGTCCTGGGGCTTGTGGATTCCCTGAAGCAGCTTCAAGAGCTTCTCCTCCTCCTCGGTCTTCTTCCTGCTCTGCCGACAAGAGGCGCTGTACGTGTCCCTGAGCCAGACGGAGAAGCGGGGCTGAGATGAAGCGGCCTCCAACTGACTCGGCCCCTCGGCCCAGAGAGGTCAGGTCAGGTCAGGACCCTCCACTCCAACCGGCAGCGGCTCCACGGGGCCCCGGGCAGAGGTCTTCCCCATCACCTCCTGCCTGGTCCTTTGAACTGGAGATGCGGCCGGGGCTTGAACCCGGGACCTCCTGCCTGCCAAGCAGAGGCTCTGCCACTCAGCCACCAGGCCCCCCCCCCGCAAGAGCCCTCCGCACTCACCCCAGAGAAGGGCTGCTGCGGCTGTTCTTCAAGCCCAGGTTCCGGGAGAGGGGGCCAGCATTCTTCATGCTTTCCTCCCAGAGGCTGATGGAGCTGCTCTTCTCGTGCCCACCCCACAGCGGACCTGATTCCACCCCCCACTGAGAGGGCAGGCTGTTCAGGCTGTGGCCCCCATGCTGCTGAGAGAGGGGGAGAGAGAGTCTGCAAGAGCTGCACGGTCTAGTCCAGGGAGCCCCAACGCGGGGCCCGTGGGCACCACAGCACCCGTCACGTGCTTCAAGGAGGCGGGTGGGGCCGGGGGAGGCTCCTGGCGGGCTGTGCCAAGTAAAGGAACATCCTTCCAGGAGCAGCAGCAACCACGGAGTCTGTTCTGTTCTCTCACCGCTCTGTCCCAAGGCATCTCTTTGTGTTACCCCCTTCCTCCCCCTGGCACCTGGGCTCCTGCCGAGCGTGCGTGCCAGTGGCTCCACCACCTGTGACAACCGCCCTGAGCCAGAATGCCAAAGGTGCCCACAGGCTCAGAAGGGCCGGGGATCCCTGGTCTAGTCCGAGGCCCAGCTGCCAGAGGTACGAGGAGGGAGGGAGGGAACCTTTTGGGGGCACCACCTCTGCCTGAGGAAGGCTGCCTTGCTGCAGCTCCTCCTGTGGCCAGCTGGGAACTATAACAGAATAGAGAGGCCAAGATCTCTCCACCAGCCCCTTCCCATTCAGGGGGAGCAGCAGATGTGTAATTAAAGCCCAGGCATTACTACAGCGTCATCCAAGGCAGGATGCCTCTGAAGGTGACCTGAAAGGGTACCTGGTGCAGAATGCCCCAGGCAAACAGCTGGGCACGGCAGAACACCGGTCTTCAGCGCTGCTGGACATGGCACAGTGCTGGCTTAAAGCCTTGGCCTAGCTGAACCGGGCCCAGAATGCTCCGCAAGGGGCCGACGCCAGTCCCAGTATTCAGAGACCGAAGCCCTTCTCTGGGTGCCTCCCAGAAGCACGGAGGAGTCCCCCCCGCCCCAGAGAGAGGACCTCCAGGAGATCCAGAGGCAGCGATAGGCATGCCAGCAGCAGTGCTGGGGGCGAGGAACGAGCAATGTGAACGCCCTTTGTGGGGCCGGTCCAAGGCCCTCAGGAGAGACCGGGCCAGACCGGATGGGGGTTGCGGGGTCCACTCACAGCTCTCTGCTGGGCCCGCTGCTGTTTCTGCATGTGCCGCTCCGTCTCTTGCTGCAGTTCCAGCAAAGCCTTCATGGAGAGGTTCTGTTTGCCCAACCCTCCCCAGAGAGGGTGCGAATTCTGCTGCTGCTGCTGCAGCAGTTTCAGCAACAGCTCCTGCTGACGGCACTGGAGGGCAACAGTGAGGAGGGCTGTGAGGCCAGGGGGTCAAGCCCTTCCCCTCCTGGGGCAAACGCAGCTCTCTTCCCACCCCCCACCGCCGAGGGCCCCCACCCTCAACCCCCATGACCAGGCTCTCACCTCTTCCCGAAGCTCCCGGCATGCCCGGGCATCTCCCAACTTCTGAATATCAGCCATGCTGAAGCTATTCTGGGTGGAGGCGCTGTTGATGGACTGCTGGCCCCAGGATGAGGAAGATGGCAGCTGGGGGAGCAAGGGAGGAAGGGGAGATCAGAACAGAGGGCGGGAAGGAAGGGGCCGCACACAGCAGGAGTCCCCAACGTGGAGCCCCCGTGGGTGCCAGGACGCCCACCAACACCTTTCCCGGCTCCCGCCAAGGGCCCTCAGAAAGCAGGTGCCACCTGGTGGGGCTTCTGCCCAGCAAGTGTGCTGACTGTTGTTGGAGAATTGATTGGCGAGGCAGATTCTGAAAACCCTGTTTGGGGCAGCAGCATCCATCCCAGCACATGGATCTTCACTGTGCAGCTGAAGGGCAGCCATTTTGCGGCCGCACCCACCAGACGGTGTCAGGATTTCAAAGGGTGACCCCCCCCCCCTTGCCTGCTTGCGCCTGTACAGCTCCTCTTCCTCACGGCGCCGTTTGCGCTCATCCTCGTCCCGCTTTGCTCTGAGCTCTGCACCTCTCCGCTCTTGTAGCTGGGGGGAGGAAGAGCACACCCGGCTGGCTGAGCAGACAGGGCAGGGGCCTGCCCCCTCCCCTCCCCTCCCGCCCTCTCGGGCCCCGCTGCTCACTTTATGCTGCAGTTGAAGTTGTTCTAAGATTGGACCCTGAGTTGAAGAACTAATGGGAATATCCCATAAACTGGCTTCACCACCTGCAAAGCACAACAGGGGACGTTTCAACACCTCTCCAGGGGAGCTGGGCACCCAAAGAGAAAAATCATGCCTGGACCCCGCCAGGGAGGAGGAGGAAGAAATGCCGTGCTTGCAAAGGGAGAGGAAAAGTCCCGCTCGTGCCTCGGGCCAGGGCCCCAGAGAGACCTCAGCTGAAAGCCACCGCAACCCACAGGGAGAGGCAGGGGACCTTTCAGTCACCAAGGAAAGCAGCTGCCTGCAAGTGGCTCTCTGCTGGGAAACACCCCGGGGAAGATGCCGCCGAGCAGAGGCCAGCCAGAGACCCGAGACCCTGGCATCAGCCCCCCCCCCCCGACACAAGGGGCTTGTTGCTTGGCATGACCCCAAAACTGCTTCTAGCTTCGACACGAAAGGCCAAGGGACCCCACAACAGGGACCCCACAACAGGGACCCACTTGCGTGCTTTATCTGCAATGTATGTCTTCACAACAGCCCTGCAAGGTGAGCGGTTATGGTTTCCATCCCAAACAGGGCTGAACTGTGACCGGAAACCACACGGGGGTCCAGAAATGCAGTCCAGGGACCCTCCTGCTAAGGGCCAGGCCCCGCTCCCCGGAAGTGCCTGGGAACCGCCCCCTCCCCGCCGCCCAACGTGACCTGTGTGTGATGAGGCTGAGGTATGTGCGTCCCACAGGGACCCGGCGTCTGGCACAGATATCGATCGGTTCATAGAGGGAATCATCCCCTGCTCCCCGGCCCTGCAAGAGGAGGACAACACGATCCTGTCACTCACCCCCCCCCCCACACACACACACTCTGCCGCTCCCGGAAGCCTGGCTCCTGTAGCGAGCCCCCTGGCTCCCAGACAAGTTCACTTCAGCTTCCAGCCCTGTGGGGGAGCCCAGGCTCCTAGGAATCCCCTCCCACACACACACACCCCTGGGCCCAGAGAAGGCTGGCTTGACAAGGGTGAAGCGGCAGCGCGATTCCAGGGCTTGTCTGGGGCCGGTTCCCATCTGCTGTCAGGAGAGCCAGCCAGAGACGCCCATTCCTCCCCCCCCCCCCCGAAGCCCACAACCTGCAGTGCTGGCAGAAAGACAGCCTTGGTGGGGGTCTCGTCCACTGTTTCAGCCTCACCTTGGTTTGAGAGCCTGCAGCTGCTGCAGGAAGGTGGCCAGCTGCTGCTGCGTCAGGTCTCCCGTTGCCACCTTCTGCTGGAGGGCACACTGGGCATACTGCTGCCTGCTGGGAGAGGGGGAGAGCCCGGGGGTGGGAACCCAGCGGAGGAGGAGGGGCCCGCCGAGATCACATCTGTCCGTCTGTCCACCCAGTGGGATGCCCCCATCTTCCTCCCCACTCGCTTTGGAGCAGGCACGCTGACAGAGCCTCTGGCCACCCCGGCTGAGGAAGCGACCCGGCCCCTCCTTTGCCGCTCCCCCCCGCCCCCAGTCCACAGCCGCAGACGTGTACCTGTTGGCCAGCTGGAGCAGCTGCTGGTGCTGGAGCTGCTGGTAGAGGGTGGCGGCTGCCAGCTCCTGCTGCTTCTTCAGGCGCTCCTGGTCCATGTTTCCCTGGGCAAGCAGGAGAGAAAGGAGCACACACGATCCCGATGACAAGCCCAGCGCTGGGGGTGCGACAGAGAGTCCTGCAGGGCAGGTGCCTCCCGGGGGACCAGCGGGGGACCCCAGCCAGACAGCACACAGAGCAGCAGGAAGCCCCCAGGCCACAAGGATCTGAAGCAGAGCGACGGGGGGGATGGGGGACGGGACGGGGGACGGGACGGGGGGGACAACTTCCCAAGGACCAGTAGAACTGGGCTAGCAGGCATTCCCCCTCTCCTCCGCCAAGAACAGGGGCTGGAGCAGCATCAAGAAGCGATCCCCGTCAAGGGACACCATGCCATCAAAAGGGGGGGGGGGAAGAGATGGACACCCCTGGCCTCTTGGAGAGGGAACCCATCCCTCAAATGCCCCAAAGAGCCTCCCTGGGGAGGGGAAAGAAGGGAGGGGAGCAGACTCCTCCTGCTGGACACACAGCCAAGCCCCTGCCCTCCCCAGCCCCAACATGGCGACAGACGCAGTGGCGCACCTCACGTGTCACATCCTGCTTCAGCGCTGCTCCAAACGGGCGCTTGTGGTGCGGGCGCAGGTGGGCCAGCCCCGGCTTTGCCTGCTCTGGTGCCCGTCCCTCTCCAAGCACCTTCAGCACCCCCGCGGCCCTCTCCCTCCTCACCAGTAATGGGGGCGGCGACGGGCCTGGAGCGAAAGGCACTCTTCCCCACATCTTTATGACTTCACCTAGTGGCTGGAAGCCCTCGTCACAGCCTCGCTTCACCAGAAGGGACATGGTGAAGTAGCCAGCCTGGAACCACTCAGCCATCTCTTGGGTGGTGAAGGGGCCTGGCGAGGAGGACAGAAGAGAAGAGAAGAGAAGGGAAGGGAAGAGAGAAGAGAAGAGAAGGGAAGAGGGAAGGGAAGGGAAGGGAAGAGGGAAGGGAAGGGAAGGGAAGGGAAGAGAGAAGGGAAGAGAGAAGGGAAGAGAGAAGGGAAGGGAAGGGAAGGGAAGAGAAGGGAAGAGAAGGGAAGAGAAGGGAAGAGAAGGGAAGGGAAGGGAAGGGAAGGGAAGAGAAGGGTCACTTCAGGGGAGGGCCTGCTCACCACCACCACCACCCTCTGGGGGTTGGGCAAGGCAAAGCTCACCTTGGATCTCCCCTTGGGGATCCTTGTAGAACCACTTCATGGCAGCTTCGTGAGAGAGGGGCAGGGCCGCGGCAGTGTTGCGATGGTCCCCGATGGCCTGGGTGAAGTGGTCCTCCTCCAGGGAGCTGTCCTGCAGGGAGGCCACCATCTTCTCTGCTTCCTGAAGGCAACAAGGAAGGGGATCAGGGAAGTGTCTGTCGCAGCTTCGCCAAACTGGCACCAAAGATTCAAGTTTCTGGACAGGAACTGACTGAGAGACGGGAGGCAGAGGCACAGATTTTCACTAGCAAAGCCAGACACAGCTGGGACTGCCTGGGACAATTTAGGAGAGCCGAGCCTTTTCCAGAAGTAGCCACAAAGCTCCTCCAGAGAGGTGGACAGCCCAGAAGGAAAACAAACAATCCTCCCTCAACCACTTTTCCCAATTTTTTCCAGAAGAAGAGATCGGATTTCTACCCCGCCCTTCACTACCCAAGGGAGTCTCAGAGCTCCTTTCCCTCCCCCTCCCCACAGCAGACACCCTGGGAAGTTGGTGGGGCTTTGAGAGCTCTGACAGAAACTGCTCTTCAAGAACAGCTGTGCCAGAACTATGGCTTGCCCGAGGTAATCCAGCAGGTGCAAGTGGAGGAGTGGGGAATCAAACCCGGTTCTCCCAGATTGGAGTCTGCGCACTTAACCACTACACCAAACTGGCTCCTTTCCAGCATAAACATTGGGAAATCTAGAGCGTGAAATGCTTTCTAAGACAAGATTTTATTAACATAACATGGATAGCAGGAAAATTTTATGTAAAGCTCTACAGTGGCAGCAGCAGCAGCAGTTTCTTGTTCATGTGTGAAAATTTTTGCCAGTCATTCTATAATATGATTAATGATAACAATGTACATTATTAAGAAAATCCTTGTTTCCAATCTGAAACTTTGGTTTGATATCTGGATATGCAGAATGACCTCTTCCTGACTTGTTTCTACCAAAGTAACACAGACGTTTTCTTTCGCTGGGGACAAAATTTGTTTTGTAAATTCAACTCCCCCCCGCCCCCCCAGGTGGCAACAACTGAAAGGCACAGGGGCCAGGGCTTGGTAGCTTCCTCTGCTAAGTAAAGAGTAAATCTGCAATGTATGCCACTGAGAATTAAGACATCTTTGTTTCTAAACTCCATAAATATGCAAATAATGCAATTTTATATATTAAAAGACTAAGCATTTATACTTTTAAAAACAGGCAGTGCAGGAGAGTTAATATTAGGTATATGCCAATATTTCCTGAATCCGGAAAAAAATGGCACGGCTTCAACATCTTTACAAGTTTCACATCTCTCCTTTGCTTCCCAGTAAGTCACACGGAAGGACAGCAGGACAGGAAGCTGGGAAGAGCCAGAGAGCGCCCCAGAAGGCTCACAGGAAGGGCCCCCTCCCGCCAACCCAGCTCAGCTGCACCCCTCCCCACCTGCTGCAGATGCTTCATCCCGTCCTCATCCTCGTTGTCCCCAACTGTGAATTCAGTAGCAGCAGCAGCAGTTGCAGACGAGGAAACGGCCGAGACCGCAGCAGGGTTGATCCGAGTCGGGTGGCTCAGGATGCCCGGAGCCCCTGGGTGAGAGAGGAAGACAGCAGGGTCACTTCCACCGCACAGACCCCACCAGGGGGTGGCCAGAGCCAGCAGCCGCCCAGAGGCCATGAAGGCGATGCTCTTGCCTTTGCAACAACGAGGAGGCGACGCCTGCATAAGCCTGATGAGTCCCTCCCCTGCCACTGTACCAGGGTGTCCCCCCACAAGTCAGTGGAGACCAAAAGGCCCCCCTTCCTACCCTGCAGCCTTAACATGAACAGTAAAGGGGGAGCTCAGATGCCCCACACGGCACGTACCATTTGCAGTTTCCATGTCTTTGATGCCCCCGGCAGCCAGCCCCGACCCCTCTGCTTTGGAAGTGGCCCCTGGCACGGCACTCTCACATTCACCAATGGTGGCAGCATCAGCAGCTGTGGAGAAAGGGGGGCCGGAGCGCCACGGAGCCCCAGGGGGGGCTGCCATCTTCTCCTCAGGCACCTGCTGGAGTTCCATCCGCTCTGAGAGAGAGGCGGAGCGCAGATTAGCCAACCAACCCACCAGATTGCCTCCCCCCCCCCATCCTCCCAGTTTCTCCCCCCCCATACCTCTCTCTGCCCCTTCCTTGACAGTGGGGGCAACAGAGGCCTTGCCACTCTCCCCCCTCTCGCCATCCTTTGCTTCCGTCTGGTCCTCCTCCTCCTCCTCTTCCTCCTCCTCTTGCAAGGGAAGGAAACTCAGCTCCTGGTCCTCCGGAACGGGCTCTTTGGGGCTCTTCTGCAGAAGCAGCAGGCGGGGGGGTGGGGAGAGATGGACAGGAGGACAACGTGAGCTTTGCCAGGCAAGCTAAGTGCCTCCCTCCGAGCATGGTCCTGCTCAGGGCTGCCGGCTGAGGGGTCCTGACTGCCCCAGATCTCTGCAGACAAGGACAGATGGGAGAGGCCAGCCCCCAGGAAGAAGAGAAGCAGCTTCCTGCCAAGCCCGGGTGCCGTCAGTCTCCGCTGGGGGCTCTGAGGGGTTCCTGCTGTGGGTGCCGGGAGCCTGCCAGGGCGTGAGAAAGGAGGGCAGCTCCCCTGCCACGTACCTTGAGGGGCATGAAGGCCCCAGAGGAGTCGAAAGTCCCCATCTCCTCCTCCTCGTCTTCCAGGCACCACTCGGGCAGGCCGTCCTTATCCTCCTCGAAGCTGTCGCTGTTGTGCCGGTGCCGGCGCCCACCCCGGGGCTCATCCTCGCGATCCCGGAAGTCGAAGTCAAACTTCCGCCGACGCCCTTCTCCGCCATGCTCACGCCACCCGGCCGACCGAGGCCCTCCGTCTGCAGAGCGGTGGGGAAGTCAGCACAGCCCTGTCCGGCCCTTGCGAGGCAGAGGATCTGCTCCCTCCCCCAGGCTGGGCAGGCCCAGCCTCGTCCACCAGGGCCCCTCACCTGGACTGGCTGACCGCCAGCGCTCACTCTCCCGCCGGGCCCCTCCACTCTGCCGCCAGCTGCCCCCTGAGCCCGGGGCAGCCGCGGCGCTTTCCTCTTCGCCCTCGTGCTCCTCCCGCAGCGTGCGCCAGTTGTCACTGTCCGAGCGGGCAAAGTCTTTGCGGCCTGGGGGAGCCCCCTCTTCAAACGGGGCCCGAGCTGAGAGCGAGCAATCAGAGGGGAAGACCCATTAGGATCCTCAGGGGAAGGCGGCAACTTGTCCTCCCAACTCCCCCTCCCCGCAGGAGATGGCTCAAAAGCGGCACAGGCACGCTTGCCTATGGAGATGCCTCACAAAAAGCCACGCCCCCCCCCCCCGAGTGGCAGCCTCCAACCTCTCTCTCCCCGCACTTCTTCAACAGTACCTCCTTCCCGGCGGATGGGCTTCTCAAACCGCCGCTCTCCTCTGCAGAAAAAAAGAAAATGAGGAGCAGGGTTCAGAGCAGAGAAAGCCGGCAGCACACGCTTCCCCCCCCGCAGCACCCACCTCCCACACTCACCGGTCGTCCCAACTCTGGCTGCGGTGTATCTCCCGACCACTGCCACGGCCAAACGCTCCTTCCACCTCTTCCATGCTTCTTTGGTAAAAGCTGCTTTCGCCCCGGCCTCGGCCTGTGGAGTGGCGGAGGGAAGTGTCACGACACAAAAGGCTCCATGCTGCCCCAGGTGGGGAGGGGGTGGGGTGGGGGCCCATGGACGCAGGCTTCCCTGGGGGCAAGCGGCCACCACATCTCCGTACCTCGGCTCCGTGTGCTGCCTCTCCCTCGGGAAGCGCCGGCTGGGGTAGCCGCGCCCCCCTTTCCCATCAGCCTCAGCACTGCAACACTGTTCACAGACATGGAGAAATTCCTCTGGAAAGGCGGGGAAAGAGAAAAGCCGGATAAAGTGGGGAGAAGCCCCCGCGGGCTGTCCCTCGCCCACCCCCGGCACGTCATGCCCCACGCCCACCTGCTCTTCCTCGGTCAGTGGGACCAAGGCCAGCGGCTGGAGAGGCTCATCTTGAAGAACAGCAGAGAACTCTTTATCTTGGATTTCCTCTGGGACCTGCCCGGGCGGGGTGAGAAAGCGGCAGTCAGTGGCCTGGAGACAGAACCCCCTTGCCCCCCCCTCACGTGTGTCAGAATCGGGGGGGGGGGAGGGGGAGGAGGTCTCAAGCAAGCAGGCAGGCAAAGTGCCCAGGGAGCTTCTCTTCCCTTCTGCACAGCCCTCAAGGTGCGATCCGGGCACTCCCAGTCGAGGCAAATCCCTTTCGGGCACAAGACATGGCAAGTGCAGAAAGGGGGGGGGGGGGGGGTTTCCCCGATGCCAGACCCGAGCGCCTCCTCGTGGGGCTGAGCACACCCAGGGCAGGCGGGCAGGCAGGCAGGCGCACAGCACTTGCCTTGTTGTCCTTGACGTAAAGTGCTAACATCTCTTCCCGCCCGTATCGGTACTCGGCTAGTTTGTACTTTGGCATGGCAGGTGAAGGTGGCGGTGAAGTGACGCTCCCACCACCAGAGAGCGCACGAAGCCTAGGGAAGGGAAGGGGGACACGGATCAGGTCGCTGGGATGGACATGGGAGCCTCAGACCCCCAGTCCACAGCCAAAAGGAGGAAAGCGCTCTTCCGTGGCAGACGGCGGACCACACCAGCCCCGGGCCCAGCCTGCCTCTCCCATCCCTAAGAACACCAGAAGAGCCCTGCTGGGTCAGACCAATGAGGGAGAGCAGAAACTCAGGGGCACCCAATGAAGGTGATGGGCCCACAACTTTACTCAACCAGTGACTGAAGTGAGGAATTCACAGCCGGAGGATGCAGCCAAGGTCGCAAGCACAAATGGCCTCAAGAGGGGACTGGACAGAACCAGGGAGCAGTTCATCAGCAGCTGCTTAGCCACGGTGACGAAAGGGAACCTCCAAAACCCAGTCCCAGGAGGCAACGTCAGGGAAGGCCTTGGCCTCTGTGCCGCTTGCTTAGCCCTCTGAGCCCCTACGTTTCAGATCTAAGAGGCAATGACCACTGAAGTCCCGGAAGCCAAGGAGAGGACAGCTAACCAATCAGAGAGACTGCTCTGCAAAGTCTTTCCCAAAGGACAATGGATCCAGTTCAACAAGGAGACCCTGTTCACCTATTCAGGCTGCAGAAGCCCACCTCTCACCCCACCACTGGTCGTCTGAAGCCCTCAGGCCAACCCCCCTCTCCACAGCCGCCCAGGGCCTGACAGGCAAATGCCCATACGCACCACTCCGGCCCAAAATTCAGTGTCTCGGCTGCCATCCTGCTTCTCCTTGGTGGCGCTCCCACAAGTTACCTTTCCTTTTTTGCTCCTCTTCTGCAATGACCTTGGAGAAAGAGGAGATTCAAAGCCAGCCACAGCAAGCCATTGCCAACCAAACCAAAGCCCCTCGGAAAAAGGGAGGAAGGAGGAAGCCAGCCTCCCGGGCCCCAGAGAACGCACAGCCAGGAGGATCTAGCAACCCGGCCACCAGAGCTGGAAGGGCAGGGCCAGGCCAAAGAGACGGAAGGCCCAAAGGGCTAGGAGCAAAGGACATTTCTAAGACCTGCCACCTACCTGTTTTGTATCCTAAAGGATCTGCACCCAGGAGCGCTCTTCCTAGTTGGGGGCCAGTGTCAATGGCAGGGAACCTGCAAGAAGGTGATGGGAGGTGACACACCAACGCGACAGGCACCACAAGGCCCGCCTCCAGTGGAAGGAAAGGGCAAGAGGAGGGCTCCCAAGAAGTGGCACCTGCCAGGTGACTGCCCAGAAGCTTTCTGGGAGGCTGCTCATCTTCTCAAGCATGACCCGGGCTAGCCTGGGCACAGGAAGACTCAGAAACCCCCATCCCTGAGAGGGATGCGCATGGCCCCAAATGATGTGAACCCCCCCCCCCCTCCGGTTACAGTCATGTGGCGTCCCCGGCTTCAGCTCGGCATGCAACCAGCCAGCACCTCAAGAACAAAGATTTCCCCACCAGGAACAAAGCCAAGAGCCAAGTGGAGCCGGGGTTTGTGCCCGCCACGCCTGGCCTTGCCCTCCCCAGCTACCCCCGGCAGCCGTTCACCCCCGGCAGCCCTTCACCCCCCATCTCACTTCAAGAGGACCAGCCCCTGGCGCCACCAAAGCCAGCCCCACCTGCTCAGACTGGCAGCGGCTCTCTCTCCAGGGTCTCAGGCAAAGAGGTCTTTTGCATTCACCTCCTGCCTGACCCTTTCAGCTGGAGATGCCGCCAGGGGTTGAATGTGGGAACTTCTGCCCGCTAGGCGGAGGCTCTGCCACTGAGCCACGGCCCCCACCAGCTCTTCCCACTGTCCTGCTGTCCAGAAAGTCTGGACTCCTGGGCACATCTGTGAGGGGGCCTTGCTGGCAGACTTGTTCCCTCCAAAGCCAGTCCCCCAGGAATAAAATGGGAAGAAACGAGCTACCAAACAGGGCCACAGAGCTAAGACAAGATGCCGGCCCCCTCGCCCCCAGGAGGGAGGGAGGGAGGGAGAGTCACTCACCTCGAAGGCTGCCCCTCACAACGATGTCCTGCTCCCTCCCGAGCCGCCAAGGAGGACGATGGCAGGGGGTGGGGTGAGGGGGAAGAAAACGGCAGGCGGCAAAGAGAGGACAAGCCAGCCTCCAACACGTGTGCTTGGGGCGGGGGGGGGGGGAGGCTGCTCCTGGAGCCCGCTGTGTCCCAAGGCAACAGGCAGCTTCCCAGAAGGACCCCACAACAGAGTCAGGGGCTCAATTCCAGCGGAGAAACTCTGGAAGAGACAAGACAGGCGTTCAAGTCACAGGACCCCAGTGGGGAGTTTGCACCCAGCACGCATGGTTCCTGCCCAGAGGGGCCACTCCCCTCCCACAATAGCCAGCTCCGGCCTTGCTTCACTCCGCTCCTCTCTCCCCCAGATGTGCCAGGGACAAGACGCAACTCGTCAGCGAGGAATGCCCCAGAACACGGGGAAGGAGTGTTTCTGAACATACGCAGAATGCTCTCCCCTCCATCCTCACCTCCCCCCCCCCCCGCAGCTAAGGGAAACAGCAACAAATGCAACTCTGAGACTCAGGCTTTTGAGCGAGAAGACGCAGAAGACTTCCAAGGAAGCGGCACTGTCCTGCGACTGGAGTCCAGAGAATGCCAGGGCAGTCCTAGCACCCCCCACCGAAGCAACCCCCCCCCCAGCTTCTGTTCTGGGTTGGCCACACCCACAGCCCTGGGCTACTGCTAGGCTGCTGGCTCCCAGGAGGAGGCAAAGGCCTAAAGCATGGCCCACCAGAGCCCACGAACCCATCCCAAAGGGTTCTCCCTTCCCTGTCCGTGACCCTACACTCTTGTCCTGGGTCACACTCTTGCCATGGCCAACCAACGCAACCGATGAAGAATAACAGATTCAGTGCCAAGAGAAAAGTTCCCCACCCCCAAGATCCATGGGACCTTATGACACCAGATGCAGCAAAGACCCGCAGTTCAGAGGGCTTTAAAAGGGCTCTGAGAAAGAAATTCACCAAGTCAGAAAGGTCTACCAGGGGCTGTCCGTTGTGACGGAGCCTCCACACTGAGATGCGGCTCACCTCCTAAGGACAAGTGGCCACGGACCAAACCTGGAGGGTGGCAACTGACTGTGGGCTTCCGGCAGCCCTTGACCAGCCAGTGTGGTGTGGTACAGTGCTCAGATGGGGAGACTAAGAGTGGGGTCCAAATGGCCCTCAGCTACGAAATGAACTGGCCACTCAAGGGCAAGTCACTGCTTGGCAGTCTAACCTGCCACAGAGTCAGCTGTCTTAGCTGATACCCTGCCTCTAGCCCCAGCGGGAAGCCAAAGCAACTCACACCAGCCTCCTCTTCTTGGTTTGCCTTCCCAACAGGCCTGTGAGGCTGTGCGTGCGTGCGTGCGTGTGAGTGTGTGAGAGAGAGGGAGAGAGATCCCGGCCCACCATCCCCGGGGAAGCTTCTATGGCACAGTGAGGGTTCTCTGAGCCTGGGTCTCCACTCTGATCACTCCACCACACTATTTGGTTGGAGGAAGGAACCCCCAAACTCTTTGGGAAAAGAACAGATGCTCAAGCGTGATTCAGTGGCTGGAGTGTCAGACTGGGATCTGCGAAGACCCAGGTTCAGATCCCCAGTCCTGTCATGGAAGCCTGCTGGGTGACCTTGGGCCAGTCACACTCTCTCAGCCACACCTACCTCACAGGGTTGTTGTGAGCATTAAACGGAGGAGAGGAGAACAATGCAGACTGCTTTGGGTCTCCACTGGCGAGGAAGGCAGGCAGGCAGGCAGGCGGGGGTATAACTGAAGTACATGAATTGGAAACAGTCAAGTTGGCCAGATCCAACTGGGCTGGCTGGAGAGCGACCTTCTGTAGCCAAGCCGGAGACTGATGCAGCCCTTGTGGGCTGTCCAGGCCTGATGCAGGGGCACACAGCCACCCAGCTCCCTAGCACATCCGGCAGCTGAGCTCCCCTCCTGGGCCTGGACACAGCCTCTCACTCCTGCTCGGTGCTTTCACGGGGGGGGGGGGGGGGAGAGCACTGAGGGGCCCCCAGAAGACATTCTGGATGCAGGAGCAGAAGGCCTCCCTCCGTCAGCCAGCTGAGCTCTCTCAGGGACCACTGAACAACTGAGTGCCGCCTTCTCTGCTTGGGGCACAAATGCCGGCAGAGGATGGGGGACAAGCCCCACGGGGTCTCTCCAGCAAACACCACTTTTCAAGCCACCCACAAAGGAACCTTCTGCCCCATATATGAAGCTCCTGCCTTCAGTCAAGCAGCCTCTGGCTGCAGGGAACCGGGCCCAGCCCAGGGAAGCCACAGATGAGCCTGGGGACAGCAAGGGCAGGCAAGGCACTGAGGCGCTGGTTCCCTATGTCAGCCTTGGAGGGTTTCCTACATACAATCATGGAGCTGGAAGGGACCTCCAGGGTCATCTAGTCCAACCCCTCACACAATGCAAGAAATTCACAACTACCTCCCCCCACACAGGCCCAGTGACTTCCACAAGACTCGTCTCCTGTCTGGAGATCAGCAATGGCTCCTGGCTCCCAGCTGCCCAGGCATCCTGCAGGGTAACTGGCCAACTGGGGGCAGCATGAGGAAGGCCACTGAAAAGGCCGGGGGGGGGGGGGGAGGCCACTGAGCACAGCCTGGTCTCCTGGGGGTAACTTGGAACTCTTGGGAGGTAACCAAGCTTGACAGAAGCCCGGCTCTCCTGTTTACAATGGGATGTAATCAAAAAGTAGCCCTTTTTGGTCTTACTGGATATTCATAATTCCAATGACATGCCAAATTCTGATCTGAGACCACCCACTGCCACACAAGGCAGCCTCCCCCCCACTGCTATGTCCAGAGGGCAGCGCAGGAGTCAGGACATTCCAGTGTGGAAAACTGGCAAATCAGAGGAAGGAGAGAGATCCTCATCTTCCCGGGCAGCCATAGCCACCAGGGACTCCCAGCCTCCCCAGCAGAGAGTCCAGGGGCCCTGTGCAGACGCTGTAGGTAGGAGCCTCTGTCTTCAGATCCCCAAACTGAGATAGGACCAGGAAACGTCCATCTCAGGTCAGTCCTCCTTTGCTGAAACACCAAAGACAAGAAACCGTGCAGCAGCAGCAACAAAGCAAAGGCCAGGAATTGCCAAAGGACAGCCGGATCAGTCCACTGCAGGCAGGACAACGGACTAAGGAGAGCCCCGCAGGACCTTCAAGACCAACTAACTTCCTCACATCTTGAGCTTCTCTGGGCAAGAGAGAGGCGAAGGGTTCAGGGAGGGCACTGGGGAACCTGGACTGCAGGGCAGTGGGGGGCAGGCCACGCAGGGTTGGGCTGGTCACAGCTTCCCACTTCAAAAGCCGCCTGGATGCCAAGTGCAACAGAAACATGCCGCCACGCTGCAACCTCTCTCCTCAGTTCACCCCGAGTGCCTGCAGTTCAGCAAAGGGATCTTGCCTCCTTCTCACAAAAAGCACCCTTCTGCCTATCAATGCCTCGTTTTAAAAATATTTAGTTCAATAAAAACACCAATGATTTCAAAAACTAGCAACACTTAAGAACATCAGTCAACAGTAAACCTAAGAGACACATACAGCTAATCCAATAAATGCTCTCTGATTACCTATTGTCCTTGTCAACTACATAATTTCTCCAAATGCACAGCACTCAACTAACCACAGCCACACTATCACTTCAAACCAGCAAGATTTCTACCAGTTATACAAATACCAGCAAGTCAGTTCTCTAGGTTGGCAAACGCTGGAAGGAGCTGGGAAAACGACGGCCTCCTAAGCAAACAGAAGTTTAATGCTGGCAGATAACTTCAAGCTTGGCTCAAAAAAGGAATTGTATGAAAAAAGGGCTCAGGATCGCTCCACAGATGGAAACTCCAGTTCCAAACAACATTTGGGGGTATCCATGACAGTCAACCTACATTAAACCCGGATCAGGCTAGTGGGGATAGGAGCAGAAAAGAGCAAGAGTCCCAGCAGCACCTTAAAGACTAACAAAATCTGTGGCAGGGTGAGAACTTTCTTGAGTTACTGCTCCCTTCTTCAGGTACCTAGGTCAAAATGGACAAGGGAAAAGCAAGTCCTATCTGGCAGGCCCCAAGAGCCCGGTGCCCTCTGCTGTCAGAAGGGCTGGGCGGAATACCTCAGCCCATGAAGATGCCTCTTCCTGAATCAGGCCACTGGTCCACCAAAGTCAGCAGTATCTACCCAGACTGGCAACAGCTCTCCAGAGTCTCAGGCACAGAGCTTTTTCACATCACCTCCTGCCTGGTCCTTTTCAACTGGAGATGCCGACAGGGACTGAGCCTGGGATCTCCTGTATGCCAAACACAGGTTCTACCATTGAGCCACAACCTCTCCCCTAACTTTTGGCTGCCTGAGTCAACTATATTGAACTAGACAAGTAAAAGCCCAGACAGGTTCACAGAGGCAAGTTGGTAAAAGAAGAATCTTATATCCTACAGCACTCTGGCGTACATCGATTTGCAGTTTTGAAAGACAGCAGATGACGGTCACCTCTGCTTTCTCACTGCCAAGTTGTTGTTTTTTGCAAGTGTGCCTCCCTACACAATTGTCTGTGCTGGGGCGCAATCAAGGACTGGAAAAAGAAGTGGACCCTGTTAGCACCTGCGGGCCCTAAGAACTTCAAGGGGGGGAGGGGACTAAAAGTGTCATCAAGTTGCAGCCAGTCATTGCCAGCCACTGCGTAGCACCCCTGGACTTTCTCTGTGGCCCCCCCACCCAAGCACTGACCTTCCCCAGCATCTGAGATCTAAGGAGACTAGGATAGCCTGGGCCGTAACTTACATGCACTGTATAAAATCTGTGCGCACACAGAACTCCATGCTGTGCTCCCGCAGTGAGAGCCAGACAGCAGCCCCTCTGCAAGCACCTAAGAGCCAAGCTCACACTTGCTAAGGGCATAATCCATGAAAACATTTGCCCCGCTCATACTGCTGCTGAAAGAAACAAGACAGAAGACGCCACCTCCAGGAGGGAAATGTCCCGGGAGTCTGGCAACAGCAAGCACCTACACAGGGATGCAGGAACCACTGGCTAATTTTACTGGCTGCTATTAAATATTTTTATTGGGGGGGGGGTGGACACAGACCAAAGGCAACTAATAAAGAAGTCAACTGAAGGATGTTCGCCTTCCCCCATTTCTCTCTGAAGGCAAAAGCCTCCAACTTCTACACCTTGGTCTACAGAATCAGAGGGACAATTTCCAGCCCTCCCAACTTTTCAGACCATTCCAAAACCAGCAGAGCTCCACAACTCCAAGCAACGGATCAAGCCATTTTTTTAAAAAGGGGCAATCAAAACCCATCCCACGATACCAAAGGAGACATATGGCACTTGCTGTGGAATGGGGAAGGTAGACCTTTGCAGAAATTCTCTGCTTCAGTGAGCGAAATGAGACCATCACATGTCTACGTCAACCAACCGAGGAGAATCCCAGGACTGTTCTGCTAGGGCACAAGACAGTCCGCTTGTGTTTGAGTCTCAAATGCTGCTGGGCAAATGGGCACAGTTCACACATATCAACAGACCAGGGTTCGTCATTATGACAAAGAACCTGAGGAATCCCAGGTCTCAAGTACCCTTTCTTCTTTCCCACACAGATCAGTAAGGAGAGACTCACATTTGCAAGCAAAAGTGTCATCTGGGGTTAAGTGGCAACCATAAACCAAGCTTGCTCTCTTCTCTATAGACCAGACCTGAAATCCTGAGAAAAAGATGCTGCCTTATACTCAACCAGAGCATTGGTCCAGCACAGCCATTACTGCCAACTCAGACTGGCCAGGTGGCTCTCCAGGGTCTAAGGCAGAGGCCTCTTCCATCACCTTCTGCCTGGCCCCTCTACATGGAGAGGTTGCCGGGGGTTGAACCTGGGACTTCTTGCATGCCAAGCAGAGGCTCTTCTACTGTGCCACTTGCAGGAAAGACTGCAAACCAGGCTGTGGTTCCAAAACATCCACTGGCTATGGATTCTTGTGAAAATTTGGCATTACAAATAAAAGATGCACAAGACCAAGGAACCCGGCTGTCAAGCTCTCTTCCATTACGACAAATCACATTATGCCGGAGCCATGCCAATTTTGGGTGACGGAATGCTTCCATGTGCAGCGACAGGGGCAACAGCCACTGACCGAACATTCAGGAATCCGCCTATACTAATAGGCTATCTTGCAGCAATGAATTCCACAGATCAACTACACATTTCATGAAATGTGCCCATACCACAGTAAATACCCGGCACTGAAGCAGCCTCTCTCCAGAGACCGCTAAGACTGACTACCAGGCAGGCAAATGCTTCCTTAAATCCCCCCCTCCAGAAAAAAAAACTACAAATGAACTACTGAAGGCACCCAAGCTCAAAAAGGAAAGTGGGCAGGCAACTCTTCCGGGAATTGTTTGTAAGGCACTTTGAGAGTGGTTTCCTATAGGAGAAAAATGTACAGAGTGCTTTTCAGTTTGGAGGGAAGACGACTTAGCGGGGAATGCGATACCCATTTCT
This sequence comes from Lepidodactylus listeri, assembly GCA_029233225.1. Lineage (NCBI taxonomy): Eukaryota > Metazoa > Chordata > Lepidosauria > Squamata > Gekkonidae > Lepidodactylus > Lepidodactylus listeri. The sequence goes on from JARCFY010000018.1 coordinate 55,649,976, forward strand.
CAAACTTCACTTGGGACAAGGAAAGTGGACGGAGGGCCTTTTCTCCGGGTTGTAGCCACAGTGGGGCATCTTAGCCCCCGGCCCCCTGACTTTCTGCCAAGCCCCCCCCCCCGACTTCCAATTATTTATTTCTTTTGTGGCGTTCTCTTGGGGGGGGGGTGCAGGGCTGTGTCTGGGGTGCCCCTCGGCTTATTTAAAGCCCCCCAAATTAAAAAAAAAAAGAATCCCAGCTCCGGGCCTGCCTCCCTCTCTGCCGGGCGTTCCCAGCACTGCCCCCCTCCCCCAATGAAGTCGGGGGGGGGGGAACAGACCCCGCGCGCCGGGCGGGGGGCGCCGCTTTCTGGTCCGCCTGCAGCCGCACCGAGCCCCGTTGGCGCCCCGCCAGTGGCCGTCAGGGCTGGTGGGCCCTCCGTGGCTGGCTGCCTCGGCCGAGCCTCTCTCTGGGAGCGGGGAGGGCCCGCCTGAAGGGCGGCGGAGCAGGCAGCGAGCCACGCTCCCAAAGAGAGGCCCGCCCGGCGGCCGATGGCTTTTCCTGGGCTGCCGCGGCGGCCGGGCCGAGGGGAGGCTGGCTCCAGAGGTCGCCCGCCCGCGCGCTAGGAAGCCGCCGCCGCCCTCCGTCCCGGGGAGAAGTGGCCGCGCCGCCGCAGGCTCCGGGCCCCGCGAGGCCGGCTGCGAGCGGGGCGCCCCTCGGGGAGGGGGAGGGGATGGCCCCCCCCGTCCGGTGCGGGGAGGCCCCCGGGGGCCCGGTTTCCTTGGCGACGGAGGGGGGCGGGGCCTTCCCGCGGGAAGGGGCGGGGCCTCCCCGGTTCCCATGGCGACTGCGAAGGGGGTGGGCCGCCCTCCCCCCCGCGCGCGCCTCTTACCGGCTGCTCCGGGCGGGGGGGAGGAGGAGGAGAGGGGGCCGGGAGGGGGGAAGGAAGCCGCAGCGGCGTCTACGGCTCCGCGTCTCTCGCTCCTTCCTCCTCTCGCCGCTTGTTTGTGTTTGTAACCAAGATGGCCGCCCTCCTCCCGGTCACGTGACGCGGGCGATAAGGACTGGGGAGCGAGGGGAGATCACGTGTCGGGGAGAGGAGGCGCGCTTGCGCCGCGCGCGGAAAGGGCGTCTGTGCACTGCGACTGCCGTCCTGCGGCCGCGTCGGCCTTCCGCGCACGCGCGAGACTGCCACGTGACTTTTCTCCCTGCGAACTGAAGGGGGGGAGACTTAAGGGGAAGGAAGCGTCTGGCGGCACGTCACGTGATTCCTGGGCCTCTCCGTCACGTGACACGTCACGCTCCTCCCCCAGCTTGTTTGGGCCTCGTGACGTCAGGGTTTAAAGGCATGACGTGACCTTTTTACAAAATTTCGCAATCAGTCAAAATGACAAGACTTGGGGGTTGGATCATGCTGTTGTTGCCAACTCTGGGTTGGGAAATGCCTGGAGATTTCGGGGTTGAGCCTGGAAAGGGTGGTGATTGGGGAGGGTAGAAACCTCAGCAGGCTGTAATGTCATAGAGCCCGCCCTACAAAGCAGCCGTTTTCTCCAGGGGGAGGAGGACTGGTCTCTGTAGGCTGGAGATTAGTCGAGATTCTGGGAGATCTCCAAGTCCCACCAGGAGGATGGCAACCCTAAGAGTTGCTCTCATGTGCTGATATGACCTTGACTTGGCCCACCCCATGATGTCATCGCTGAATGAAGTAGCTCCTCTGAGTATGCACCCAAAATGCTGCCAGACAGTGTTCCCTCTAAGCTGAGTTAGTGTGAGCTAGCTCACAGCTTTTTAGCCTCCGGCTCACACATTCTTGTCTGAGCTCAGGAAGGAGGGCTCCAGAGCAAACTAATTTATGCGGCAGCCAAATCACTCGCACACAGCTTTAATGCTAGTAGAATTTTTGCTCACAACTTTCATGCCGGTAGCTCACAAAGTAGGATTTTTGCTCACAAGACTCCACAGCACTGGGGTGATAGGCTGGTGAGTTTCTGGGCCTCTTGCTCTGTGGGAGACGAGGGTGCTGCCCCACAGGAATGCCGGTTTAGCAGGATGGTGCAAGTATTGAGAAGCAATTTCTTTATGGCCTGAGCGGAGCTGCCAAGATGGCATGGAACGTCTTGCCATGCTCACCCTTATCTGCCTTCCCCTGGGTTCCTCCCCTGGGCAGATGGTATGCACCTTTAGCAAGACAGGCATTGATTTGTACCCATGTGCTTGCTGGGCTGCCTTTGCCATTTCCCCCAGCTTCTCACCTCAGAGCATCTGGGCACTGATAAATGCCGTGGGGTGGGGTGGCAGCGTACAAGGTCCACACATTGGAGGAAAGGCACAAAGTAGTGATTGCGTTGCTCTCTGACCTCTGAGGTGGTGCAAGAGCCGAAGAATATCTGCTGGACACTGCGATATACTCAGCCTCTTTGCTCAGGTGTCCGTTATGCCAGGAGCTAGCATGGCGCACCTGCTGGTATTGCTCTTGGAACTAGGGGCTGCGGTTGTGGCGCACCATGCCAGAAACAGATCCATTGGGTAAGCAACTGAAGGGAAAGGGATGGAGATTTTTTTGCAGAAATCCTCATCTCTGTCCAACAGCTAGGGTGGTGTAGGTGGGAGACCAGGACTCGAGAGCTTGTTATGCGGCGGAGCAAGTATCCTCCCTTTCAGCCCCACCGGTGTCCATGGGTTGTTGTGAGAATCAAATGGAGAGGAAAATCATGTACTTAGCCATGACTGGCTTGGAGGAAGGAGATGCGAAAACTGTGATAGACAGATAGATAGACAGATGGTAATTACGATGCCGGTAGAACCAAAAGTAAAATTTGCATGTGTGTGTGTGTGGGGGGGGGTATTTTTTGACAAGAAAGAAAGGCACAGAGAAGAACAAGTCAGTGTTTTCTGAGGATTTTCCCTGACAACTGCGGGCTAGGAATTTTCTAGGACTGCAAATGGAAAATGAACTGTCTCCAGATCTGGACGGTGTAACCTCAAGGGCTCTTAAGGAACTCAAGACAGAAAGGGCTGGTCTGTGTACCTGTTGCATGTCTGTAAAACTGGCCGTTGTGCCAGATGACGAAAGGCGCAAGCATTACACCAATTTTTAAAAAGGATGAGATCCAGGAAATTACAGGCTAGTTGTCCTAGAGTCTGAGCCAGATCAGTTAGTAGGCGCTGTTATTGCAGAGAAAAATTACTATTATTATTAGAATCCTCCCCCCCCCAGATCTATGACGTGGTCCCCTTTGGAATGCCATGGGCAGGTCTGGCTGCTGGATCTCAGAATGGGAGATGCGGAGCAGGGCAAAGGTCTGGAAGAAGGCGACCAAGAGGATTAAGGGGTTGGAGCTCCTTCCCTGGGAGGAAAGGCCGGAGAGTCTGGGACTGGGGGGGGGGGGGTACATGATATGGGGGAGCCAGAGGGCAGCAGTCCCCTCCTTTCTGAGACACCAAAGTTGCTACTTCTGCCCCAGGCAAAGACCCTCCCCTTCCTTCTTTCCCTTCCAGGTCCAGTCACCTCCCCGGCTGAAAAGTTGAAAAAAGAAAAGAAAAAAAATTGATTATGGAACATTTTATTGTAACATGATGAATAAAATATTTTAAGACAATCAGCTTAATCTGATTTCTGTGCACTGAGGACAAGCAAGTCCTAGGTTACAAACTGAAATCTCCAATGCAAGAACAAGATGCATTTCTTCCTTTAGGAGGTGCTATTGTCACAAGAAAAGAAAAAGGGTTTAGTTTTGTTTTTGCATGTGGGTGAATATACTGGCACTCAGGCTTCACGAGGCCTCAAAACATTGGAAGAAAATACACAGCAACAAAAAGGACCTGAAAGTATAGTTTTTAGAGGTCTATAATAACTGTGATAATGACAGACACAACAGAGTAGCTGCAGAAGCAGAGACTGATACTGATAATTACAGCTCAGAAAATGATTCTGATTAAATTTCATGCCCATTCACTGAAACTTGGTCCCACACTCCCTTCTATACACTCCTCCCCTCTTCAGTTCTTTTCATGAGAATGGGTTTTTTATTTTTATTTAATACTGTGGAGAGGAAATATGAAAAATTGTTACTTCTGGATTTTTAAAAATTGTTTTGTGGAGGTATTTTTGTCTGTTCCACATAAACTAGTAAACAGTTCAGGAGATTGTTGCTCCATTTGTTACAATTACAAATAAATATTATTTAAAAAGTAAATTCTGTTTGTAATAATTATTTGGATATACTATATTTTAATATGCTAGTTGTGATAATTTCATGCCAAGTAAAATTGGTATTGTTGCCAAGTCACTGACCTGTTTCGGGAGCCTCGCAGCGTGATGATGTCACCCAGAAGTGACGTCATCATGCTGGGCACGTTGCCGGGGCAACGCTCTGGCAATCGCCCTAAAACTCTATGGTACCATAGAGTTTCTAGGGCGATTGCTAGAGCATCGCCCCGGCAATGTGCCCAGTGTGATGACGTCACCTCCGGGTGACGTCATCACGCTGGGCAGTTGGCCGGATCAGGCCGCTCCGGGGGTGGGGTTCCCCCCGCCAGCCAAATCTGGACCGGCAGATTGGGGACCCCTATAGCGGGAGATTCCCCGCCCCCAAGGGGGACTTGGCAGCCCTAAAAATTGTCCATAGTCATATTTTATGTCCCTAAAGTAACAGAATGACTTTCAATCTGGAAAAGAAAAAAGAAATGCTAATGTAGCATTTTTTCAATTTTTCCGAAAATTCCTGTTTCCCCCTGAAAAAAACCTGGGTTTTTTTCTGAGCTTCAAAATATCTGGAAATTTTACATCTCTAGCCGCAACACAGCTTCAGACTCCTGGGCAAACGTGCTCTTAACAACACTCTCTTTGGTGTAGTGATATGTTTATTGAGGCATGGTTAAGTTCCAGTCAGGACACTTCCCATGTCAGAACTAAAAATTAAGGTGTGAACTCCATACATAGTTCAAGCAAGCCCCCTTAAAGGTCCCACCGAATCAGCCCTGCATCCAGCCCGCCAGAATGTAACATTCCCACCTTGCCCCCACCTATAATTATTTTTATTTATTTTATTTATTTAGTTCAACTTGTATCCCGCCCTCCCTGCCGAGGCAGGCTCAGGGCAGCTAACATCGAAGGTTAAAATATTAGAACACCAATGCATTGGCACAGTGCAACACCATAAAATTGTAAAAGGTCCCGCAGGGGCCTGATGTCTTCTGGGAGCTCATTCCACCAGTGTGGAGCCACCACTGAGAAGGCCCCGGCCCTGGTAGAGGCCAATCTGGCATCTTGGTCCAGGGAGAGTCAGGCGGTTTTGAGACCCTGACCACAGTGCTCTCTGGGGGATATGTGGGGAAAGGCAGTCCCTCAGGTAGACAGGCCCCAGACCATATAGGCCTTTAAAGGTCAAAACCAGCATCTTGAAGCGAATCCAGTATGTTATTGGCAGCCAGTGCAGTCTTCAGCACAGGCTGGATGTGCTCCCGCATAGGGAGACCCATCAATAGCCTGGCTGCCGCATTTTGCACCAGCTGCAGCTTCTGGAGTTGTGCCAAGGGCAGCCCCATGTAGAGAGCATTGCAGTAGTCCAAACTTGAGGTGACCATTACGTGGATCGCTGTTGCCAGGTCATTGCATTCGAGGAAGGGAAGCAGCTGCCTAATCAGCCGAAGATGATAAAAGGCTGCCTTGGCAGTGGCTGCTACCTGGGCCTCCACTGTTAAGGAGGCATCCAGGAGCACTCCCAAACTCCTGACCCTCGGCGCTGGCACCAACGGCGCCCCATCGAAGGCCAGTAGTGAGATCCCTATCCCCAGTCCACTCCGACTCAGGCACAGGACCTCTGTCTTCATCGGATTCCATTTCAATCGGCTGCAATTAATTCACCCCTGCGGTTATCTATCACAGGTAGGCATGGCGGAGACGGCATCCAAGTAGCACGTCCCTGGTGAGTGCAGCATCTCAAGCCAGTGCAGCAGCATCCAGACGACCAGCCGTGCCAGCCCCCGTTGGCAGTGTCGCTGCAGGCCATACCGACCCATCACGCCAGCCACGCCAACGGTACAGGCCACCGCTGTGCTACCAGTCCTGGTTCTCCCCCATGAAGGTAGGTGCAGGTGGTCAGCTGTGTTCATCTGGAGCAAGGGACGCCAGGGATATTAGGATGTCTGCTGACATAGCAGCATTCTTTGGGGGGGGGGGTGTAGTGTTCAGCACCCTCCCCGCCTGACAGGAGAGAATGAAGATTCCCAGCCACTTCCCGCAATCAGAAAAGACACCTTTAGACAATTCTCTACTAGTCTAACGTATTTATTGCTTTACAGCTGTTGACCTTATTTATTTATTCTTCACATTTATATCCCGCCCTCCCTGCGAACTTGTAGCCTTAACTTGTTGTTTAGTGTCACTCTGCATATCTTGTTCATCATCATGATGCATGTTAATTTGCTGTTCATTGCTATAAGTTTGGAGCTTTTTTTGCCATTCTAAGTGTATTTGATAAAGTGTGCGTGCATCCAAAAGCTCACACCTTGAATAAACCTTTGTTAGTCTTAAAAGTGCCACTGGACTCTATTATTTGTGGTTCTCCCCTGGCCGTGCCAGTTCCATTGGTGTGCTCCGCTCACCCTTGTGGCGGCCAGCCCAGCCCAGCCCCAGCTATGCAAGTCCGCCCCCTCGCCCAAGCTGCTGCCAGCCCAACTCCACCCCTCACCCAGCCCGCCATACCCCACCAACACAGTCACCCCCCCCCCCACACACACACGAAGGTTCTGCTGGGACTAACCCCAGAGCTCCCAGCCATGTCTGTTGAACCACCCAGCAGCCACCGTTCCCTCCTGAGCTGCACAGGACTGAACCCCCCCCCCCCCCCAAGGACACAGGAGTGCAACCAAGATGATCAAGGGGTTGGGAGCACCTTCCCTACAAGAAAAGGCTGGAGAGAGCCTGGGACTTTTCATTCTAGAAAAGAGACAATCGGAGGAGTGAGGGACGATACAGGTTTATAAAATTCTGCACAGGGTGCAGGAAGAGAACCTTTCCTCCCACTTCCAAAATATTAGAAGTCGAGGGCATCCAATGAAGCTGATGGGCAGCTGAGTCAGGAGAGGACCAGATGAAGTTCTTCACTCAACGAGGAGTTAAGTTGTGGGATTTGCTGCCACTGCTAGTCATGACCGTGAGCATAGCTGGCTTTAAAGATCCATCGTTGCCTACTAGCCACGGTGAGTAAAGGGAACTTCCATGTTCAGAGGCAGTCAGCCTCTGAGTCCCAGGAGGCAGCGTCAGGGGAAGGCCTCGGCCTCTCTGCCTTCTTGCTGGACCTCCAGAGGAACTGGCTGAGGCCCCTGTGTGAGGCAGGCTGCTAAGACTAGATGGGCCCTCACTGGTCTGACCCAGCAGGGCTCTTCCGAGGTTCTCACCTGACTCCATAGCAGAGGCCTGTGTTGGTCCGACAGTTAAGAGGGAGGTTCTGGTGCTTCCTCCAGGGGAGCAGTTTCTGATGTCTCATCAGACCCGGAGAAGGGAGAGTGGAGAGTAAGGCGGAGGGAGGTGCCAAGACTCCTGGGCTTGCCAGGCGGGAAAGGGAGGCCAGGCTTCTGTGGGGGGAGGACTCTGGAAAAGGAGACAGGCAGAAGGGCAAAGAGCCAGGTTTTCTTCAGGGTAGCATCAGAGAAAAGAGTGCCTCTGAGCTTATGCAGAGTGCCTGTCTCTGCTGCAGGAGGCTGACCGCCAGGCCCCCCCCCCCAAGAGTGGTCAGAGGGAAAGAACGGGAGCTGAAGGGAAGGGCTCAGCCTCAAAACTGGCTGTGCTGCGGGACAGTTACTCTGCCCATGGTCCAAGGCGCTCTCTCCTTCGGTCCTTTGTCTGCTCGAGGGCTGGGGTATGTGAGCCCATCCTGGTCACATTTGACCCGGGGAGGAGCAGCTGCTCGCAAAGGCATCCCTCCCTGTCGGGTGAGCTGGAAGTGCCCCTTCATCCTCCTCATCTCTCGCTCTTGAGAGCCAGTCTGGTGTAGTGGATAAGTGCGCGGACTCTAATCTGGGAGAACCGGGTTTGATTCCCCACTTCTCCACATGCAGCTGCTGGATGACCTCGGGCAAGCCATAGCTCTGTACCAGCTGTTCTCTCAAGGACAGTTGTCTCCGAGCTCTCTCAGCCCCACCTACCTCACAGGGTGTCTGTTGTGGGGAGGGGAAGGGAAAGGAGTTTGTAAGCCGCTCTGAGACTCCAAGTGAGTGAAGGGCGGGATATAAATCCAATCTCTTCTTTTTTTTCTCTTCTTCCTTTTCTCTCCTCCCCCACCCCGTAGTCCGGGAGAGCTGTGTTGTCTCCGGAGACCCCCACTACAAGACCTACGGCGGCTAGCTTTTCAGCTTCATGGGCAACTGCACCTACCTGCTGTCCGAGGTCTGCCACCCTCTGCCAGGCCTGCCCACTTTCAGGGTGGAGGAGACCAGTGCGTGCCGAGCAGGCTACGAGCAGGTGTCCCACATCAAGTCTGTCACCATGGAGGTCAATGGTACACAAATCGTGCTGCTGAAGGGCCGGACAGTCACCGTGAGTCCCCTCCGCCGGTCGTCCCCCCCCCCCCCGCGCAAGCACAGTCCCAAACCCTGGGGCCCTGCGCCACTGCCCGTCCCACGTGAGCGCTCTCCCTCTCCTGAGCCCAGAGTTCATAGTCTGTCTCTGATGAAGGGGGACGGGCAGCGGGTCCATTTGCCAGTGGCGGTGGCCAGTGGTCGGTTGGTGGTGCATCTGAGCAGCGTCTACGTTTTGGTTCAAACAAATTTTGGTCTCTGGGTATGGTTTGACGGGAACCACTATGCAGAAGTGTCTGTCCCATACATTTACATGTGGGGCCCTTGTGGCCTCTGTGGTGAGTGGGGGTCTGGGGTACCAGGGCTGGCGGAAGGGGAGGCAGCGGGTGTTTCTGGCCTACCCTCGAAAATGAGCAGGGTCTAGCAGCCCAAAACGGATGCCCTTGTGAGATGTGGGAGTGGGAAGTTGGTGTTAGGCAGTGGCTGAGCTAGGCAATCGTAGGGCATAACTACAAGATGTGCCCAACTGGTGTCAGGTCCCAGGTGTGCGACAGGATTTGCAGTCAGACATACCTTGGGGGAGCTCACCTTAAGAAATGATTGGAGCTGCGGGGGGGGGGGGGGGGTCACGCTTCGGTGGCAACATGCCCTTCAAATGTGAAAACACGGCTCACTTTGTGGGGATGGGGGCGGACAGTCAGGGGTGTCAAACTCATTTGTTACGAGGGCCGGATCTGACGTAAATGAGACCTTGTTGGGCCGGGCCAGGTGTGTCACAAAATGTAATGCCAGGTAGTCGAGATACAAACTTTGTAAAGGACACGGACAAACACGGTTAAAGATTTTAAAAACTTTAAATAAAACATACAAAATGTAATGCCAGTGCTTTACCAGACTCTCTCAATCGTACAGGAGAGGCTTGCCTATCTACCTCTCTTGTGCGATTGAGAGAGTCTGGTAAAGTAAGCTGTGATGTAGCAGCAGCAGAACTGGAAAAGGAAGCAGGAAACAGCCAGGGCCTTGCAGGCCAGATTGCAGCCCTTGGAGGGGGTAGAACTTGGGTGAAGTCCAGCTCCCCACCCCCCACTTCAAGTCCAAGACTTTGAGACTTTGGGGTTTTCTAATGGTGTGCAGTTGAGTGATCTGCAGGGAGAGAACCTTTAGTTGCCCTACAGATTGGGTGTCCTTGCCTTCACTTGCTGGAGTCTGATTGGCTGGGAGGAAGAAGTGGGAGGAACTTGGAGACATGCACACGAACACCCACTGTCCATTTGGCTCACCTGGCACCATTTTGCTTGAGATCTGCTCACTGTGGCAGGTTCTTGGGCCCCACGCAGGGAACTGACCTGGGCGTTTGACTCCCGCCCCCCCCCCCAGCCAACCACGGCGAGTTCTAGATGCCACCATCTCTGTCTTCCCCCTCCCCAAACCCATGCCTGTGTGTCTAATGTGGCGAAAGAATTAAGACGAAGGAATAAATTAATTCATGTCATGACCATATCTTAAATTATTTTAAACTGTTTTAACTGTTTTATTATGACCTGGCACTGAGTGCCACATTGTAAACCACCCTGAGCCTGTTCGCGGGGGGGGGGGGGGCGGATAAATGTGAAATAATAAATAAATAAGTAAATTCATCAGGACTCTAAAAGCCAAAATGCTCTACATCTTACAACAGCACTACAGAAAAGATTAGAATTTCAACAGCCAATCCTTGCAAAGGTGCCTCGCAAAAGAACCTCCTCAGGAAAGCTCCTCCATTAGTATGTCACAGCCTGGAAAATTCCTACAAGATAATGACTCAGCCCTACCCCACCTCCCTGAGTAGGTATAAATTACCTGCCTACCATTTTTCTTCACACATTGACACAGAGTACTCCATCCTTCTGTGTTATACACCCTCTGAGGATGGCAGTCACAGCTGCTGGCGAAATGTCAGGTACTACAATGTCAAGACCACAGCCATACAGCTTGGAAAAAGCAACAACTAATGAACTCTGGCCGTGAAAGCCTTTGACAACATATTAAGACATTCATGCTAATAAAGTGGGGCTTACCTTACCAGCAGAGAATCTGTCTGAGCTATGAAACTGGCTGCAAACCTCTGAAGCACAAACCTTCCTGTTTAGTAAACAGTATTGAACTCCCACAACATCCCGGTGCTGCCCAGGATGCGGAAGCTGGCACAGCCCCCCCCCCCGCCCCCCCACCAGAGAGGCAAGCCATGCCCTCCTTTAGTTCTCTGGCAGTTTTCTGTGCAAGACCAACAAAACACTCTCTTTTGCTGCCTGAAGTAAACCCTCCCAGGAAGTCCCTCCTCAAATGCTAATTAATATGGGGTCCACCCCAGTGGGCTCTTCTTCTATCCAAGCCCCACAGAAATGGTGTGTGGGAGCACACGGGGGGGGGGGGGAGAGAAGGTTTTGTGCACCTCTGCTCCAGTGGGGCTTACGTGTGGATTGGACCCAGGGGGTCATTTGTGCCTAGAGTCGGCCTCTGCCTGCCTCACCTCCTTGCACCCCCAAAGCTGTGATCTTCTATGTACCGGAAAGGCTCCTTTGAGAGGAGGCGTCTTCTGCAGTTAGTCCCATGGGCTTCCCCCCCCCCCCCCCCCGGCAGTTTCGAGCTGAGTGAGGCTCCGCTTTGGAACATGGCAAGGAAGAGAAGAGGGCGCATGAGCAGAGCAGGAAAGGCCTCTTCCTCATGCTCATAATGGAACCCCTTGTCTCTTCCACTGAAGTCCTTTTGGTGCCTCGCAAGAGAGACGTGGAAATCAGTCCCAGGTGAAAGTCAGACAAATTATACCATTTGCCATTTGAACAAACGTTAGAACACCCAGTATAAAAAGCAGCTGCTGCCCTGCAAGGCTGTCCCTGGGGTGGGCGGGCTTTCAGGGCTGGCAGAGGTGCCAGGGGAAGCGCCTTGTGGGGAGGGAGTTCCCGAGGGTAGGGGCGATGCCCAAGACTGCCCACACTCTGATCCTTGCCGGCTGCGCCTTGGCAGGTGTTGGCGGCTACCTGGGCACCATGCCAGGGCCTGAAAGGTGGAAGCTGTCCATCGGGGATTTCGGCTTTCTCAGCTAACGCCATCCCTCTGCACTGGACCTGGAAGCTTGCGTAGGTCAGAGATTAGAGAGGAATAAAGACAAGGAGGTGGCCGGTCCCGATTTCTAAGGCGTAAAGTACACATATGGCCAAGCAGGCCATCAAGGAGATAAGATAAATTCTGGGACTTGCTGCCCCCTGAGTCTCAGCCCACTCCCACAAGGGTGTCAAGAAGACTGGTGTGAAACCAGAGGCCAAGGTCTGGGGTCTCAGCTAGGGTTCCTCGGGTGGGGTGAGATCCGCCACATGGGGGGGGGGGGGAGAAGATCAGCAGAGTCCACGTACATCTTTATCCGATGCTGTGGGGCTATCCAGAGGGGCATTATCTGGCCACAGGGTTATCTGGGTATCTTATCTGTGGGCCTCTGGGGCATGTGTGGTTGGTTGTTATCGCTGACTTTCTTACACAGAGGCAGCAGCATTGTGAGAAGTGGCCTTGTGTGTGCGTGTGTGTGTGTGTGTGGGGGTGTTGCATCCTGGAGAGGAGGGGGAATCTCTGCCTCATGCCTTCTGACCCTGGAACTGCTCTTGGGGAAGGGCTTAAGAGCACACCCTGGATTTTTCCACCTCCCTGGCCGGCTGGGTGTCCGTAGACTCAGGTGGGGCAGCCGTGTTGGTCTGAAGCAGGAGAAGGCAGCTGAAGAAGGCAGCCGGGCACCTTGGAGGCCACCCAAGGTCGCTTCCCGGTGTGAGCTTCGGGGGGGGGGGGCACCCTTCCTCAGATGCAGCGGAACAGAGACCCCCCCCCCCCCAGCCATCCCTTAGTGGGGGTGGTCCTTGCGCATCTTGCCCCTCAATGGCCCTCCCGAACAACCCCCCCCCCCCCACCCCACCTCCCTCGAAGGAACGGCTGAGCCCGTCAGAAGGCGTCTGTGTTCCCCTGTGGGAGTGTGCCGGCACCAACCGGGACTCACACCTTGGCCCCGAAGCCAGCCTGCGGGAAGGGAAGGGAAGGGAAGGGAAGCCGAGGGGCCAGGCGCCGCGTGCCCTCCAAGGCCGGCCCGGGCCCTTTGTCTGCGTCCACGCCGGCGGGCGGGCGGGCGGAGGGTCGCGTGTGCGCCTGGCTGGCTGCTCCTCCTCGCCCGGCAGCGCCTCCCCTCCCCCGGCCCCGGGCCGCCCCCGGCTGCTCCGCCCCGGCAGGATCTGAGCTCACGACTGGCGGCGGCCGCCGCAGCTGAAGTCACGTCCCGCCTGCTGCTGCTGCTGCTGCTGCTGCTCCTGCCGCCGCCGCCGCCGCCGCCGAGGGGCCGGTCACATGAAGAGCCCGTGACCCAGCGCCGGTTCCGGGGCGCCGCAGCCCTGCCCATGACGCGCCCGCCGCTCCGCCAGGTCGGTCAGTCGGGGCGGGCCGGGCACCTGGGTTCCCGCGGGCGGGCGGGCCCACCACCGGAGAAGGATGCGCTGAGAAGGAGGATCGGGTCCTTCTCTTCCCTTTAGGGGAGCCCTCTGGCTCTTAATGCGCCCCCCCCCCCGCTTAACCAGAGGCTCTTCCCTTCCCCCCCCCCGCCGCCGTGGCAACTTAAATGTGGCGTTTACGCGTGGAGGGGGGGGGAGTGCTCATTTCTGCATGACCCCTAGTCCTGGAGCATGCTCAACCCCCCCCCCCCCCCCCGCCGCCCCTTGCAAGGCTCGGGTGATGTTAGAAAAGGGGATTTCTCCTCCTCCCCCCCCCCCCCCCGCGGCCGGTCCCCAGGCGCCAGGAAACTTCCTGGGTGTCTCCAGATGTGCGCATGGATGAATTTGTGGCCTAAGAGGCAGGGAACTTAAAGATCTCCCACCCGGTATTTTTCCTTTGCATCCCACCTAACGTCTCATTGCTTAGTAATTCTGCCCCCCCCCCCCCAATCCTCCCTTCAGGTTTGCCCCACCACAGCTTCCTGAATGTCCTTTTCTCAGTCTTGGTACTTTTGGGTAAAGACAGGGATGCCTCTGAGCATGCACAGACAGCTGCCCCCCTTTCCTGGCTCATTGCTGAAGTTGTGCAGGGGGATGCGGTGTCTTCTGCCCAGTGGATGTGGTCGCTTCCAGGAAGTGGGTCTGAGCCCCAGCACCTCTCTGACCGGGGCCACCAGAGTCAGCACTGCTGGCTCAGACTGGGAGGGGCTCTCCAGGGTCTCCTGGCCACTCCCCCAGGTCACAGGCAGTGTAGTGCGAGGGGACAGAGTGGGCCGACATGCACCAGACCCACCGACCTCTATGGGATGCGCATGCAGATGGGACGGCAGAGATGGGGGAGGGTAGAGCCAGGGTTCTAACAGCTGCAGCAAGTGGGGCTGACAGCAGATCTGTTCTCTCCCCCTCCTCCTCCTTCTGGCCCCACAGGTGAGCCGGAGACCTTCCTGCCTCCCCGGGCCATGTCTACAGAGAGCTCCCCCTTGCTCAGTTACCGGCTGTTCCGCGTAGCAGGGGAGGCAGAGATGCCGGGGGCCACCCAGGAAGAGGCCCCCCTGGTCGTGGGGGTTGGGGGACTGGCCTCAGGGGGCCCTCACCATGATCCAGCCCGGCAGCTGTCCACCTTCTTCGGGGTCGTCGTTCCAACAGTGCTATCCATGTTCAGTATCGTTGTCTTCATGCGCATCGGTGAGTGGCGTGTGGGAAGTCAACGGAGAGCCGATGGCCTCTCTTTGCAGCTCGCTCTGGGGGTGTCCCTGACCCGGCCCAACTTCGTGTCTCTAGTTGGCCACTTCCCTGGCGTTTCCTTCTTCCTGGGATCTGCCTGCGACGGGCATCAGGCACCATGAGGGGAGACCAGTGTCCCCTCTAAGCTGAGTTCATGTGAGCTAGCTCACAGCTTTTTAGTCTCCGGCTCACATTTTTGTCTCAGCTCAGGAAGGATGGCTCCAGAGCGAACTAATTTATGCAGCAGCCAAATTGCTCACTCACAACTTTAATGCCGGTAGCTCACAAAGTAGAATTTTTGCTCACAAGACTCCACAGCTTGGAGGGAGCATTGGTGGAGACCCAGCACGTGGGGACCCAAAGGCTGAGAGCGCAGCCAGGTCACTTCCCGGTGTGGCTTTGAAACACGGGGGGGGGGGGGAGTACCTCCCAAGATGACTGGGGGTGTTGGCGCCATCTGCCCCCACTCACAACCCCACTGAAAAGCCCCCCAAAATACCCATGACTGTCACAGCCTCCGATGTTCAGTCGAGGGTCCGCTCCAGTCAAATGTAAAGCGGGTGTCTGCGGGTGTGTCTGATTTATGAGCCAGAGGTTTGTGGCTGGGGAACACAGCCCCCACTCCACGTGCTGACGGGGGCAGATCCACGTGTCCAGCCGTGGATCTTCTGCTCTCAGAGTGGACAGAATTCTTCTTCCCCTCGTGTGCCAATTCCAGTGCACGTCTTTCTCCCTTAAAGCCTGCAAAGGAGTGAAGCGTTGCTTGCGAGACCCCCAGCCTGAGCGGCTTCTCCTTGGCAAGCTTCACCTTAAACATGCAGAAGAGCCTCAGTCCTGCTTGGCTCTGGCGACTCAGTTGTGCAAAGGGCAGCCTATAGAAGCGCTTAGCTGTTTTGCAGAGCTTTCCTTAATGGGCAGCAAAAGAATGGGGAGACTGGCCAGATGAAAGCCAGTTCAGATTTCAGAGCTCTTCCTCCTTTCCTCGCTCCGGGCTTGCAGGCCCCCAGCAGCTGACCCACCCTTTTCTGTGTCCTCTCCTCCCCCACCCCCCGCAGGGTTCGTGGTGGGCCACGCTGGCTTCTTGCAGTCCCTCCTCATGCTGGTGGTTGCCTACCTGATCATCTCCCTGACTGTGCTGTCCGTCTGCGCCATCTCTACCAATGGAGCGGTCCAAGCAGGCGGAGCTTACTGTATCCTTTTTAGCCAATGGCGGCCTTTGGTTCCAATCCCTGCTCAGCCATGAAACTCACTGGGTGACCTTTGGCCAGTCTCACACATGCTCTTCCCCCACCTGACCTACCTTACAGGGTTGTTGTGAAGGGAGAAGAGGGAGAACCACATAACACTAGCCGGAGTTCCTTGGAAAAGAGAGTGGGATAAAGAGGTCATTAGTGGGGATGATTCAAGACAACCGAAAGGAGCAGAGAGAGATAAAATGGGGGTTTGGGGGAATGGGGTGAGGAGCAGTGTTCCCTCTAAGCTGAGTCAGTGTGAGCTAGCTCACAATTTTTTAGCCCCCGGCTCACACATTTTTGTCTTAGCCGAAGAAGAATGGCTCCAGAGCAAACTCATTGATGCAGCAGCCCAATCGCTGGCTCACAGCTTTAATAGCAGTAGCTCACAAAGTAGAATTTCTGCTCACAAGAAGACTCCACAGCTTAGAGGGAGCCTTGGCGGGGAGGCCCAGGACAGAAGTCCCGTGTTCCCTGGGAAGGGGTTAAGGGGGGGGTGCAGGACTGCTGGGAAGAGTGGGTCTCCCGGGTCAGCGGAAGAAGCTGAAGGCCTCTCCTGGAGCAGAGAGAAGGGCTTCCAGTGCCACAGAAGAAGGGAACAGGGTGCCCCTGAGCTGGAGCAGAGTGGGCGGCTGGGGAGCTCAGAGACTAGTCCAGGCCAGGCGGTACAAGTCAGAGGCAGATGATGGGGGGGGGGCAAGGATGGGGAGCAAGGTCTCTCTGGCTGTGACATTCCAGGTGGAGCTCTTGGTGGAGCTCACGCCCGAGGAGAGAGAGAGAGAGAGAGAGAGAGAGAGAGAGAGAGAGAGACACACACACACACACACACACACACACACACACAGAGCTGCCTTCTACTAAACCGGACCTTTGGTCCATCCAGGTCACTGGTGTCTACTCAGACTGGTGGCAGCGGCTCCACAGGGTCTCAGGTGGGGGTCCTTCGCGTCACCTGTGGCGAGAGACTCATTCAACAGGAGATGCTGCCGCGGATTGACCTTAAGGCCTTTTACACGCTGAGCAGATGCTCTGCCACTGAGCCACAGCCCCTCCCACCCACGGAGCTGGTAGCTGCAGGCCTCCCTGCTTGGGAGGTAGGCCTCCCTTCCCTGCTCTCTCTCTCCCTTGCGTGCCACCTTAACTGCCCCCTCCTCCCTGCTTCAGTCATGATCAGCCGGACTCTGGGCCCTGAATTTGGCGGGAGCATCGGCCTCATGTTCTTCTTGGCCAACGTCTGCGCTTGCGGCGTCTACGTTCTTGGCCTAGTGGAAGCCATCTTGGATGTCTTTGGAGCGAGTGAGTGCTGCCAGCCCGGTGGAGGGAGGCTGGGGATTTGCGCAAGAGGGGGCAGTGTGGCACCCTGGCTTCTTCGGGCCCTGCTGCCTGACCTCCCGGTTCTCCTCCTGCCCCTCCAGATGGGGCAGAGTCTCCTGGCGCGAAGGCCCTCCCCCAGGGCTACCTGTACAGCTTCCTCTACGGCTCCCTCATCCTCCTGCTGTGCCTCGTGGTGTGCCTGGTGGGGGCGCAGATCTACTCCAAAGCCGCCTTCTTCATCTTCCTGGTGGTCAACATTGTCCTCGTCACCATCTTTGCCAGCTTTTTCGCTGTCTCCCCCCGGGAGGTGGTTGTTTCCCGGAACGGCAACCAGAGCTTGGATGCGTCCTTCACAGGGTTCAACATCTCCACCCTCCGGGACAACATGTATGGTAGGGAGGGGCCAGAATTGCCAGAGGGGAAGGGCAGGTGGCCTGGAGAGACCCCCGAACATGGAAGGACACAGCCTACTTCGTGCTCCCCCCCCCCCAAGTGTAGAAACAGAAATGGGATCTGGAGCTTCGGTTTCGGTGTAGTCCCTTGGCATCGCAGACACCTGGGCAGGTGCGCAAAAGCCACTGTTTTCCGAACCAACCGCCCTGCCCTCCCACAGCTGTGTTCCAGAAGAGCTGACGTTAGCTGAACGGCTCCTGAGTGGGCCGAAGCGCGTTGTGCCCTCTTGCGCTGGTCCTTCAGCTGTCGGCCAGGGTCAGCTGGTCAGGCACCGTCTAGCATAAGGAGTGCTTTGGTTAAAGACCTGGCAGTCTTGATTTGGGGAAGGACCAAAATGGTGGGGAAATAGGGGGGGGGGGGCTCCTTTAGGTGTCACCTCCATGGTTAGTAGCCTCGTGGTACCTTCCGTCCCCACGTCAGTTGGTGAGGGAAGTGGGGTGTGACTGCAAACAACCGCGTTCAGCTGGGGAGAAAACAGCACAAGTTCTTCCTT
Source organism: Lepidodactylus listeri (assembly GCA_029233225.1). Taxonomy (NCBI): domain Eukaryota; kingdom Metazoa; phylum Chordata; class Lepidosauria; order Squamata; family Gekkonidae; genus Lepidodactylus; species Lepidodactylus listeri. The sequence goes on from JARCFY010000018.1 coordinate 55,667,682, forward strand.
GCGAGAAAGGGAGAGAAGGGCTGGGGGGGATGCTGATGGGCCTGGGGGCTTGCGTGCAAGAAGCAAGACCCTCCCCCGCCTGACCCGGCCCCCTCCTCTCCTCTCCTCCCCTCTGCCTTCCCAGCCGAGTACTCTCGTGACTACACCACCAACAACATGATGTCCTTCGCCACGGTCTTTGCGGTGATGTTCAACGGCTGCACGGGCATCATGGCGGGCTCCAACATGTCAGGTGAGGCGCAGGGAGGGGGCTGGGGGGGGCCGGGCCCCTTGCGGAAGAACCGGGGGGGGGGGAGCGGGACTGGCCAAGCCTAACGGCTGCCCTCCTCCTCTTCCCTTCCCCCTGCAAAGGGGAGCTCAAGAACGCCAGCAGCTCCATCCCAAGGGGGACCATCATCGCCCTGGCCTACACCTTCGTGATCTACTTTCTCCTCTTCTTCATGACCAGCTTCACCTGTGAGCGGTGAGTGGGGGGCGGGGGGGGGGGCTAGGCCAGGGCAACACCACGGGGTGGGGGAGGGGGGAGAATGCTCATTGCCATGGTGGGCAGCCTGGGCCAGAGGGGGCAGTGGCTGGGTCCAGAGGCCGGGAGGGCACTTGAGCTGGCTTCTGGGCGATGGGCAGAGTGAAGGTTAGCTGAGCTGGGCCGCGGGGGGGGGGGCAGTCGAACAGGCGCCGTGGAAGAGGGTGCCATCACAGGGCACACACCTGGCTTCCCTGCAGGGAACTGCTGAAGGGCGACTACGGCTTCTTCCGCGCCATCAACGTCTGGCCCCCCTTTGTGCTGATCGGCATCTACGCAGCCTCGCTCTCGGCCTCCATGAGCAACCTCATTGGCGCCTCGCGGATCCTTCACGCCCTGGCCAAGGATGACCTGTTTGGTGAGGCCGAGTTGCCCCCCCCAGGCCGTCGCGAACCCCCCCTCCCCCTCGTGCTCAGAGTCCCCCGTGGTGGGCACCTGCCGCTGTCTCTCGCTTTCCCCCCACAGGGATCGTCCTGGCTCCAGCAAAGCGCGTCTCCAAAGGGGGCAACCCGTGGATGGCCGTTCTCTACACCTGGGCCCTGGTGCAGGTACCCCCCGCTCGCTCTCCCCTCCCCTCCCCTCCCCTCCCCAGAGGGGCACATCGGCTGCATGCACAAATGGAAAAGGAAAAAGAGCGTGGGGGGCTGGGGAGAGAACGGGACACACGCTGAGACTGTAACACACACTAAGCGGCCCCTCCAAGGCGCTCTTGCCTACTAAGTGGCTCTCCGGGGTCTCAGGCGGAGGCCTTTTCCATCACCTCCTGCCTGGTCCTTTCCCCTGGAGATGCCGCCTGGGATTGGACCTGGGACCTTCTGCCAGGCACACAGAGGCTCTCCCACTGGGCCACGCCCCCTCCTCGCTCAAGTTTATTTGGACCCTTGACCCAGCTGGGGCCGCTTCTGCATTCGGGCAGTTCCTCAAGTGACGGCCGCAGTTCCAAGGACCCCAGAAGCCAGCCTTCTTCTGAGGGTCTCGGGCAGGGAGAGGCCTTGGCTGGCACCTGCGTCCAGGCATCCCTGGCTGGTGGTGTGCAAAGCAGGCCCTCGGTCACTGGGCTATGGGGGAGCGGTAGGCCCTGCCGGCCCCTGACCCCTGACCCTCTCCGCCCCTTCAGCTGGTGCTCCTGGTGGGGAAGCTGAACACCATTGCTGGCATCGTCACCGTCTTCTACCTCGTGGCCTATGCTGCCGTGGACCTGGCCTGCCTGGCTCTTGAGTGGGCCTCTGCTCCCAATTTCCGGTGGGTGAACCATGGGTTGTGGGGGGGAGCCTCATGTCCTTAGGGAAGGGCTTGTGCGGTCAGAGTCCCTTTGTGGGCCCCAGGGCCCCACGTGACGCCCGCGTGCCCGTCTCTTCCCTGCCAGCCCCACCTTCCAGGTGTTTTCGTGGCACACCTGCCTCCTGGGGATCGTCTCGTGCCTGGTGATGATGTTCCTCATCAGTCCGGCGGGTGCCTCGGGGAGCCTGGGCCTCATGCTGCTGCTCCTGGGCTTCATCCACCTCCGGTCGGCCGCCTCCTCCTGGGGCTACATCAGCCAGGCCCTCATTTTCCACCAGGTACTTCGGGGGAGGTGGACCCAGGGGGCGCGTGGGACTTCCGTGGCCCGGCAGGGCAGGAGGGGCTGCTTGGCTCAGGGGGTGGGGCTGAGCGGAAGGACTTGGGGGTCTGCAGGGGGTCAGGTGTTTGATCGATTCATTTCTGCCCCGCCTTTCTCCCCCGTGGGGACTCAAAGCTGTTTACAGCCTTCTTCTCTCCTCCATTTTATCCTCACAACAACCCTGTGGGGTAGGTTAGGCTGAGAGGGGGTGGGACCAGCCCAAGGAGGTCTTCCCAGGTGCTCTTCCAGCCGCATGTCCAGGCCCCACTGAACACGGTGGGCTGGAGCTCGGGAGGACCGCCCGGGGCGAGGCCGTCCAGGCATCCTAGAGAAGGCAGAGTTTGGAGCAGGCAGTGCGGGGGAGGGCCTCGGGACGCCACAAGGGGCTTGGCTTGCACCAAACGGGCTTTTCAGCCGGGACAGACCCAGAACCCTTTTGCTCTCCCCGGGCCGCCTGGGCTGTCGTCCTCCTCCTCCCTCCCAATACAAAACAGGTCCGGAAGTATCTGCTCCTCCTCGACATCCGGAAGGATCACGTCAAGTTCTGGCGGCCCCAGATCCTCCTCATGGTGGCCAACCCCCGGGGCGGATCTCAGCTCATCAAGTTCATCAACCATCTCAAGAAAGGGGGTCTCTTTGTGCTGGGCCACGTGGAAATCGGAGATCTGGGTAAGGGGAGGCCCAGGCCAGCTGGGGCCACAGTGAGCCAGTCCTTCTCCCGGGCCCCCACCCCCACCCACCCCCACCTGCAGGGCAGACCTGAGCGGGGGAGGGAGCAGGGAGCGCAGGGAGGGAAGAGCCATGCTCCGCACGCCCCGGTGGGAGGAGAAATCTGCCAGCTCGTTCTCCAGCCCGGCCAGCGAGAGGGTTCTGCGTTCACCCCAAGGACGGCAGTTGGCCCCACCCTGCCAGCAACCAGGGATGCCTCTCGACCCCCGGGAGCCCTCTCCCCCCGGGGGGACCCGAGAGTCCCTGGCGGCCATCAGCCTCCTCCTCCTCCTCTTCTTCTTCTGCCCCAGGGGGACCGAGAGGATGTGGGAGGCGGGACAGGCTCTCCAGCTGTCCTGGAAGCTCCATCGGCTGATCCCAGAGGCTCTGTTTTCCGCTCTGGCTGTGGGAACAGCCCTCTGGGCATGCTTTGAGGCACTTTCTTCTTCCATAAAAATGCACACGGCCTCATACTGGAGAGCAGAAAGGGAGGACTCCCTGTTCACCATCTGAGCGCAGGACAGGTTCCGGACAGAGAGACAGCAGGGCGGGACGGTTCCAGGCTGAGCTGTGGCTGGGGCTGAGTTCTATGTAGCCCCCCCCCCCCCAAATAGGAGCAGACTCACAGCTTGGATCGTGGATGTCCTTTGAGCCCGGGGGCCTGCAGAGTCTGGCGTGGCCGGGCACTATTCCTTCCCAGCAGGAGGGTGTGTGCGTGCACCCTGAACCACGGGGACTGCTTCTGATCGACTGCTTTCCTCCCTGCCCTCCCCCTGCAGACACGATGCCCTCAGACCCCATCCAAGCCCACTACAACTTCTGGCTGAGCCTGGTGGATAAGCTGAACGTGAAAGCCTTTGTGGATCTGACGCTGTCTCCTTCAGTCCGTCAGGGAACACAGCATCTGCTACGCATCACGGGCTTAGGTGAGGGGTGGGGAGAGAAGGGGATGCGTGTGTGAGGAGCGTAGCTGCATTTTAGGTGGGGCGGGGGCTGGCAGGCAGTCCTCGAGTGAAGAAGGGGCCGGGTGGCCATCCGCACCAGTCATCTGCCCGAGTCAAACCCCAGAGCAGCAACAAGTGCTAGAGAAGGGAAACTCTGCTCCTGCTGAGCAAATTTAGCTCTATGTGACTAGGCCAAGTAAGCCAAAATCCTTGCAGAAATATTTGGGGAGGGGGCCCACCTTCTTGCCTCTATGGGGGGCAATTCCAGATGCCCCCAAAGGAGTTAAGGGGGGGGGGTCACACCACAATGCTGTATGAGAGATGGGGCCCCCCAGGCTGCAACCAGACGGCCAGAGAAGGTTCTTCCAGGTCTTTCCCAGCGTCATCTTTGCTCCTTTGGTTATGGTGGCTCCCGTCTCCTTTCCTGTCCAGGAGGGATGAAGCCCAACACGCTGGTCCTTGGTTTCTACGACAGCTGTGTCCCCGAGGATTACTTCCTGCAGGACCCGGCCTTCAGCCAGGCACGGGAGAATGATGAGTTTGGGGTGGACCTGACTGCCCTGCAAGCGCACTTCCCACCCGTGAGGGAGGGGGAGAGCCAGAGGGCCTTGAGTCCAGTGGAGTATGTGGCCATCATCTCGGATGCAGTCAAGATGCACAAGAACGTCTGCCTGGCCCGCTACTTCCACCTCCTGGAGAAGGAGCTCCCCTCCTCGTCTTCCAAGAGGCGCGTGGAAGGGTATTACATCGATGTCTGGCCTCTCAACCTCTTGCGCCCAGACACGCCGACCTATGTGGATATCTGCAGCCTCTTCCTCCTCCAGATGGCCTGCATCCTGACCATGGTCAGCTCCTGGAAAGCCGCCCGCCTCCGCATCTTCCTCTGCGTGGAGCCTGGGGACCTGGGCTGGGTCGGCAAGGAGGAGAAGCTGAAGGAGCTGCTGACCAAGCTGAGGATCAAAGCGACCATCAAGACCGTCACCTGGGACCAAGTGGTGGCCCTCCAGGGTCACCGGCAGGCAGACGGGGAGTCTCGGGGTAATGAGGGACCAGCTTCTGGGGCGGCTCCGCTGCCTCAGGTTCCACCTGGGAAAGAGGGGAGGGAGGCCTTCCTGAACGCGGCCACCTTCCACGTGACGGACGAGTACCTGGCCTCCGTCAACAACCTGCTGCTCAGGCAAGGGGGGCAGACGGCCGTGCGGTTCCTGTACCTCCCACGGCCTCCAGCGGATACCTCCCAGTACCGGCGCTACTTGGAACAGCTGGAGATCCTGACCACGGGCCTGGGGCCGACGTTGCTCATCCACGGTCTGACACCCGTCACGTGCACGGAGCTCTGAGGGACCCCAGGCGGGGGCTGGCGGGGGCAACAGAGAGGCCGAGAAAAGGTGCCTTCCCGTTCAGTGGCAAGCAGAGGTGCCTTTGGGGACACGGAGTGAATGAAGTTTGTGAGTCTGTTCAAGGTGAAGGCTTTGCCAGAGGTTTGGGGGTGGGAGGGGGGTGGGAGGTCAGAGCTGCCTCCTCCTCCTCAGCCATTTGCAAAGAGATGGCTCTTGCCCATCATCTGAGAAGGCTCTTTGTGGCTACCAGGTGTAGCAGAAGACCTGGGCCTTCCACACGGATTACGTCAAGGGGCTTCCCCTCACGTTCTGGTGTGGGTTGTGGCTTTGTGGTCTGGGGTCCCAGGTGCCATCGACACCCCCCCACACCTGCCTGAGGGCAAAAGGAGGGTGGATGTCGCCCCCCATGTGAGTCAGAGAGCTGGCCCCTGCTTGCTCCAGTGTCTCCACTTTTAAGGATCAAAAGGCTGACAGTTCCCATCTCTCCCCGTTTGGGGTGGGGAGTAGAGCCTTGCTAAAGGAGGTTCCTGCTGCCTTGGTTCTAAGACCTCCACACCAAAGCTGTGTCAATCAACCAACAAAATTATCCTTTATCTTCATGGGTTGAGGGGGTCACTAGGAAACACCTGCTGAGAGAGAGAGAGAGAGAGCGCCCAGCCGGCGGGGGTGGGGGGGGGGGCTTCCCTGCTTCTCCTCAGTGGGATCTGTGTCCCCCTAGGCTAAGCTTTCCTTCCGCAGCACTTCAAAGGACGTCTTCCCTGAATTTATCCTGCTGTTGCTAGACTAAGGGGGCCTCATTTCTTCTCCTGTCCCCCCTCCAGTTAGTTTTCTGCAAATACTTTCAGGATCTGTTGTTGAAGGCTTTCACGGCCGGAGTTCATTAGTTGTTGTAGATTTTCCAGGCTGATCTTGGCATTCCAGGCATGATCTTGGCATTGCAGGATGCCAGTCACAACTGCTGGCGAAACATCAGGTAATGCAGTGCCACACCACGGCCACACAGCCCGGAAAATCTCCAACTAACTTTTAGAACCCTTCCTTAGAAAAGTGTGTGTGTGTGTGTGAGAGAGAGAGAGAGAGAGAGTAGAGGGTGCCTTTACTACATTCCCCATGCTGCCTGGGGCTTCTTTGGTCCCCTCCAACGGGGCGTTGACTCTGCTAACCATTAAAGACAAGCAATTGGCGGGGTGGGTGGGTATTCCCTAACTCAGCAGGGGATTATTTCCCTCCCTGCCAAAAAAAATACTTCCTAACCCCCTTCCCAGGAGAAGGTGCTTCTACTAACCCAACGGTATGACTTACATTTTAGTTGATGTGCCTCTATAGTTGGGGGACCACTAAGGGGAGGGGGAGAGAAGGGCCAGCCACTATCTAACTGAAGCCCGGGGGGGGGGGGGCGTTAACCATGCGCTTTGAGAATAACGGCGGGTGGGGAGGGAGGCAGGAGAGGGAGGGATACTGGGTGGGGGGAAGGTGTTCTACTTTTATAACGACTGCGTGCAATAAAAAGGACGCTTGCGGGAAACAACGGAGCATCATATGTGGTTATTCAGGCAAGGGGGGGGGGGGAGAATCCCTGGGTGGCCTGGCAGGAGAGCTGCAGGTTCCCTGCGGCAGCGCAGACCCTCCAGAGAGACACATGGGCAGCTGCCGTGCTCCAGGGATGGGGGTTGCAGCGTGGAAGCTGCATTGGGGGGGGGGGGGCAGAGGGAGGTGAGGGAGGCCTTTGTGCAGCACAGTGCTCTGGCCACCCACTGTGGCAGCTGTGGAGTCTGGTAGCCAACCTTCAGGCGGTGGCTGGAGATCTCCTGTTATTACAGCTGATCACCAGATAGATCCAGGCGGGTCAGCCGTGTTGGTCTGAAGCAGTAGAACAAATTTAGAATTCTGGTGGCACCTTGAAGACCAACAAAGGTTTATTCAAGGTGCTGCACGCAGAGTTTATGAAACAGTTATAGGCTCTTGTCTTCTGCCACTGACTAGCAGGTTAACCTTAGTGGGCAAACTTGGCACCTCTCTGACATAGACAGACAGACATATATGCTAAGTGCCACTGATGAGTCTCATCCCAGAAACAGAAATCAATCACGAATACGTATCCAGAAGTTAACTTTGGTTCCTTGCTTAAAGGCATGCTGGGAGAATAAGAAAGGCTAACTTGATATTCTGCTAAGGTTTGCGGCCAAATCTCCAGGAATTTCGCAACCCGGAGCTGGCAACCCTCCTGTGGCAGCCGCAACACACGCCCACGGCTCTTGGGGGTTGCCAACGTCCAGGCCGGGCCTGGTTTCCCCCCGGAGGTGGGGGGTCACACCCTCTGGCCCGACGAACTCCCTCCCCTCCTCCCGTCTCCCAAGGACGTCTGGAGCCACTCGAGCAGCGGCCTCCCTGCAGGGCTGTCGTGCGAAGCTCCACCCGGCGGGCGCGGGTACCGCCAAGGCCGTCCCGTCGCCTAGCAACGGCACCTACTCTGCCCCCCCCGGAAGCGGCAAAGCGTGGCGCCCGGAAGAAGCCGAAAGTCCCTCCTCTGCCTTGTCACGCTGGCCGCGACGGAGTTGACCCGGGCCCTCCCACACGGGCACTTCCGGTCCGCTGCAGGGCGGGGTGGAGGCTGCGCGTCGCTCTAGTCTTGTCCGCCTCTATGGCCAATGGTCTTAGGGAAGAAGCGCCGATTCGGCTTCTCCGGAGAGAGGGGTCCGCGGGAGGGGGGTCGCCGGGAAAGAGCCCGGGTGGCCCTGGAAGACTCGCGAGATCTGTGCCGGGGGAGGAGCTTTCTTCTGAGCAGCCTCTTCAGAGAACCTGAGAGAGAGACCAGTGTCGGATCCAGTCCCGCCCTCTCGAGTCACACAGTGGCCAGAAACACCAGGTGCCATCAGAAGCCCCTCCCACTGTTGCCCCCCACCCCCCGGTCAAGCACCCAGAATACAGAGCATCCCTTGCCCCAGACCGAGAGCTCCTACCTGTACTTTGTGGCTAATAGCCACCGATGGACCTCAGCTCCAGATGTTTATCCAGTTCCCTCTTGAAGCCGTCCATGCTTGTAGCCGCCACCACCTCCTGTGGCAGTGAATTCCACGTGTTAATCCCTCTTTGGGTGAAGAAGGACTTCCTTTCCTTTTATCTGTCCTAACCCGACTGCTCAGCAATTTCATGGAGTGCCCACAAGGAGTTCTTGACTTGTGAGAAAGGGAGAAAAGGACCTCTTTCTCGACCTGCTCTATCCCAGGCATTATCTTGTAAACCTCGATCATGTCACCCCTCAGCCGTCGTTTCTCCAAGCACTTTCTCCAGTGCTATAATATCTTTTTTGAGGTGTGGCGACCAGAACTGTACACAGTACTCCAAATGAGGTCGCACCATCGATTTATACAGGGGCATTAGGAGACTGGCTGATTTGTTTTCAGTTCCCTTCCTAATAACCCCCAGCATAGCGCTGGCCTTTTTCATTGCGGTTGCCCACTGCCTCGACATTTTCATTGTGTTGTCTACTACGACTCCAAGATCTCTCTCGGTCAGTCTCCACCCGTTTGGACCCCATCAGCGTGTGTTTTACCGTGAGGGTTTTTGGCCCCCAACGTGCATCGCTTTGCACCGGACCGCACTGAGCCCCACTGGCCACGCAGGCCTCCTCAGCTATCTTCAGGCGACTCACGACAGCGCCTCCCCGGCCACGAGTTCCGCGAGCCTCTCAGGCGCCCCGGGAGGCCCCCCCCCCCCCCCGCTGCCTCTGGGGAGAAACCGTGACCGGCGGGGGGCGGGGCGGCCCATGTCAGGGGGAGGGGACCGGAAGTGTGCGTGCCCACACCTAAAATGGCCGACCTGCCTTTAGCGCCTCGGGCGTGCTGCTTTTCCGGCCTTTTCTCTCGCGACAGAGCTTGCCAGTACGGCGTGCGTAGAACGGGGGCGCTCTAGGAAGCAGGAAAAACGAGCGAGTCTCCCGGGTTGGCCGGCGTGACCTCCCTCCCTCCCTCGGGTACCTTCTACGTTGCCAACGCTGGGCGGGGAGATTCCTGGGGATTGGGGGGGCAGAGCCCGCGGGAGGGAGGCCGCTCAGGGGGGATTTGATGCCCCCCCCCAAAGCTGCCGTTTTCTGCAGAGTCTCGGCAGGGCCGGGGGGGGGGGGGCGGCCCCGCGCCCTCCTTCCCTCTGCCTTGCGGAGGCGGCTGTCCAACCGGTGAAGGCGGCCCCCCCAACCGGTGAAGGCGCTTGGTGCCTCGGCGGGAGCCGGAGGGGGGGGGGGGCTGCTGGTATCGCTCGAAGGGCGGGGGCTGAGGAGAGCCAGGCTCCGCAGGGGCCGGGGGAGGGGGTTGCCAACTGTCCAGACGGTGGCCTGCCTGCTGCCTACTGCTTGCCTTCCCCACATGGCCTCTCCCCAGTGTGAGATTGTCCCAAAAGATGCCGTCTGCAACAGGTCTCCTGAACCAGAAAGTCCTTTATTTGCAAAGAGGTTCTTATTGGAATGGTTACACTTTTCCTGCTAGTCATGACTTTATTGTAAACAAACAGTCTTATACTAAGTAACTGGAACCCCCCCCCCCCTCCCTGCAACTACACCAATCATAAAACGTAAAAGGTTCTTCCGGCCCCTGAATAGGTTTCACACAGAAATGGCAGCAAACAGGTTATTGTGCTTTTTGTTCCCAAGGAAGTTCTACTAAATATTTTTGAGAGCAGCTGCAAAAAGAATAGCATGGTAGGGGAGGATTTGTTCCAGACCTTGAGCAAGCTGGGAGCATAGCAGACCAAAGCGGGGTATGATAAGGAAGCCAGACAGCTAAACAGCACATGAGCACATTCCAACGGGTGGGGTTACTGGTCAAGTCCCAACCCCCAGGCGGGAGATGGCAGCATAGCTGACACCCAGTCATGCCGCTCTTCTATGTAGCCAGACTCTGTGTTTTCCTCTCAGTGAGCAAATTGTCTGGGTGGTTCGCCAACATTCCCCATCCAGAAAGATTCTGCCCATGCCAAGGAAGGCGCCCCAAAACGGCAGCCCATTCCAATAAGAACCTCTTTGCAAATAAAGGACTTTCTGGTTCTACTTCACTGTGATTTCTGTGGGGAAGTGTGGGACTGTGCAATCAAACCTATCATGTCTAACTTTCATAGGTTACCTGAGTTACTTCTTACTATTTGCCCAATGTCCTGGCGTTACAAGTTTTGTTGCAAGGTACCTTTTGGCTGCCAGTAACAACCAGGAAGCAATCTTCTATCTGATCCTTGAGTAATTTTATAGTTGAAGTTCTTTGTACTTTCTTCCTTTTCTTATGCCAATAAAAGTATTTGGGTTGGGTTGTGTTGCCAACAGCCTGCCCTGGCCAAGGTGTGGTTTGGGTGTCCAGGGACAGCTGCAGAAGACAAACGGAAGAGTCGCACGGCCTTCCTTCCTCTCAGCTGGAGGTGCAGCCTGAGCCCCAGGTGGCCCAATTCCCTCCACTCCACACGGGTGCTCAGCCTGTGGGTCAAGGAGGCCCCCTCCTCCACCTGGCCCAACTCGGCCTGGCTTTGATTTCCCACGGGGCTACAGGTCAGTGGGAGGGGTGTGTTTGCTGCAGTTCTGCCTCCTGCCCCGTGGCCAAATGGGCCTGCGCCGTGCAGAGACATAGCCCCAGAGACAGAGCTAGCCTGCGCATGCAGCAGAAGGTGTGCAAGTGGCCCAGATACACATGCACCTGCCCACCCAAGGGATCCTGGCACTCTGGGAAAGAGCCGGATTGGGCTGGAGAGGGCTGGGGCTCAGGATGCCCGCTTCCAGGGACCAGAGAGGAGGGTGTGGCCCATGGGTCCCCAGCATTTCTGAGCCTGTGGAATTTTGACACGGGGAGGTGGGTGCAACCGCAAAACGGCTCTCGCGGGAGTCAGAGCCACAGGTGCAGAAGAAGTCCGAGCGCAGGGGAGAAGAGGCGTAACTTAACAAAATACGTTGGGAAAGGGGTGAGAGAGGATAAAAGAAAGACGGTGGTTTCACCGAAACAATGTTATTTCAATGTGCATAGCCAATCGGATCCTTAGCAGCCAATCAGAAGCCCTGTTGGGCAAGAGCCCGGCTTTCACAAAACACTTTGGAGGTGCCAAGAGAGGGGCTGGCGGCTGCCATGGTGCCCAGAGGGGCCACGTTGGGGACCCTGTGTAGCCCGCGCCTCCCTGCAAGTCCCTTTCCTCCTATTTGTCCTTTCTCTGCAGGGCGGCCTCTCTGGGATGCAGTTGCTCTCTGACGTCCATTTGGGTCTCCCGGCGCCGGCCCCTCTGGATCAGCTGGCCCTCCTCTCTGGCTCGTACCACTATTACCACTATGGCTGCGATGGCGTGGACGATCGTGGCTGGGGCTGCGGCTACCGTACACTGCAGACAATATGCTCTTGGCTGGCGCAGGCTGGCCCAGAAGGGGTTGTGGCCCGGAGTGTCCCTTCCCTGAGGGAGATCCAGCAGGCCCTGGTGGAGATGGGGGACAAACCTCCTTCGTTTTCCAGATCCCGGGAGTGGATTGGCACCGTGGAAGCAGCCCTCTGCATGGACCGCTTGTATTCCGTGCCAGGCAGGCTGGTCCATGTTCACCGGGGCAGAGACTTGGAAAAGGAACTGGAGTCCTTGTCCGCTCACTTCCGGGGAGGTGGGGGCCCTGTTATGGTGGGAGGAGACAGAGACCACTCCGCCAAAGCCTTGTTAGGCGTCTGCTCTGGCCCCAAAGGGCCCCACCTCCTGGTTCTCGATCCTCACTATTACGGGACAGCAGGGTCCCTGACACGGGATAAGCTGCAAGGCGGGGGGTGGGTTGCTTGGAGGGAGCTGAGCTTCTTTGAAGGTGGCTCCTTCTACAACCTCTGCTTTCCCCAAGCCAGGGCAAGAGGGCACCCTGGGGGAAATGGATGATGTGTTGCCTTGCAAGCTGGCAGACACTGACCAAGAGAGAGATCTTGGAGTTGTAGTAGAGAATTCAATGAAAATGTTGAGACAGTGTATGACTGCAATGGAAAAGGCCAACGCTATGCTGGGGGTTATTAGGAAGGGAACTGAAAACAAATCAGCCAGTCTCCTAATGCCCCTGTATAAATCGATGGTGCAACCTCATTTGGAGTATTGTGTACAGTTCTGGTCGCCACACCTCAAAAAAGATATTACAGCACTGGAGAAAGTGCAGAAAAGGGCAACTAGAATGATAAAAGGGTTGGAACACTTTCCCTATGAAGAAAGGTTGAAGCGCTTGGGGCTCTTTAGCTTGGAGAAACGACGGCTGAGGGGTGACATGATTGAGGTTTATAAAATTATGCATGGGATAGAGCAGGTAGAGAAAGAAGTCCTTTTCTCCCTTTTTCACAATACAAGAACTCGTGGGCACTCCATGAAATTGCTGAGCAGTCGGGTTAGAATGAACAAAAGGAAGTACTTCTTCACCCAAAGAGTGATTCACACGTGGAATTCACTGCCCCAGGAGGTGGTGGTGGCTACAAGCATGGACGGCTTCAAGAGGGAATTGGATAAACATATGGAGCAGAAGTCCATCAGTGGCTATCAGCCACAAGGTATAGATAGGAACTCTCAGTCTGGGGCAAGTGATGCTCTGTATTCTTGGTGCTTTTGGGGGGGGGGCAACAGTGGGAGGGCTTCGAGTGTCCTGGTCTCACTGGTGGACTTCCTGAGGGCACCTGGTGTTTTTGGCCTCTGGGTGACACAGGGTGTTGGGCTGGATGGGCCACTGGCCTGATCCAACATTGGCTTCTATGTTCTTATAAAGTGTGGACTTGTAATATAACGCTATATCTGGACAGCGCAAAGAGTGTGCCAGGGAAAACAGACCCACTGGTCACTGTGAGACAGTGCCAACGTAGTGGACAAAGAGACATGTGCCCAGGTGAGGGAAACGTTAGACGGACACGTGTTGCACCAGATGTGGACCCGTGGAAGACCACCCGATGCCATCCACCCCTGCCTCCCTAAGATGACTGCAAGCCCAGGCAGAAGGCACGCCAGCCTCCCTGAGACCCGCAGCCGCCTGGAACCAGCACCCAGAGTAACAGAGAAGCCACGCTTTGTAGAGACAACAAGAACGTTCCTGTTCAAACACCACGACAAGCCTTGTCTTCAACATGCAGGCGTTTCCCCCCCACACACCATCCCAAACTGCATGTAGTCAGTTTCAGGTTAAAGAAAGGAACTTGGCCCTGACAGGATTAACTAGCTGACTCATGCATCCTGTGTCCCTCAAGATAACAATCCAATGCTTGGCAGCTGGGCTAACACTGGAGGCTGGCCAAGCAACGGAGAAGACTCTCTCTTCTTCTGCTTCGTCTTGAACCCTCCTCCTCTCTGAAAAGGGTCCCTGTAGATAAACATTAATTCAATTGCCCAACCATTAAATCCTTTCTTCTGGTCATCTCCCGACCATCAATCACTAGTTTTTGGTAGTCTTCCTGGGGGCTACGTGATTGACAAGGCATAAGCCCACCCAGTCACTTTTTAGGGTATAAAAGAAGCTCACACGCTCATTGCTCTCTCTCTCGCTTCGCCTACCTAACCCGACCCGACCCTGTGGACTCTTGACCTAGTAATGTCCAGAGTCTGCCACGTGCTCTGCTGGTCAGAACATGACCCCTTCCTTTATAGTCTCCCTTTCCTTTTTTGTTGCAGGATCCCTCGTCGGACTGGTACATCTCACCCCTCAACAAAATACCTGCTAATGCAAACATCTCTGTCCCTTTTGTTACCTATTGCCATTTAATATTCATACTCATATTTAATAACTGAATAAGGCAATCTGGCTAACATGGTGGGAGAATGCTGGGTGGACCGTTGCGGGTCGTTTGTGCACACAGATAATACCACTCCGCCGAACTTGCTGAACTCGCTGCCCTTGTTATAGCTGCACCCAGAGAGGCGTTGGCCTGCCCCTTCCCCTCCCACCTGCAGGTGCCGCATGCAGAGATGCCCCAGACCCGTAGGAGCTGGGAAAGGAGGAGGACTGCACGTGCTCCAGAAGTGGCCCCTCCAGGGCCAGGGGAGCCAGGGAGGCCCCAAGTGGTGCCGGAGGAGCGAGGCAGAGGGCTTCTGGGGAAGCAGGTGAGTGGGGACCAGATCAAGGGCTCCCCCCGAACCCTTGTTTGCCGAGAGACTTGGGGCCTCTTCACATGTCATGTGACTCCCCGTGCTCTGCTCCCGCTCTCTCTGGAATCCTAAGGCCCTGCTTCTTGAATGGGCTGTTTTGTGGATTGCATGGACTCGCTCCGTGTAAGCTGCCTGGATTCCTTGTGAGAAAGGCAGACTACAAATGGCACACATGAACAGAGCCTTGGAGGGAGGGAGGGAGGGAGGGAGCAGATTCCCCCCCCCCCATCACTGTCTCGTTCTGCTTGCCAGGATGCTGCCAAGAGTGCGACGGAGCCGGTGCCTTTGGGTGTTGCTGGTGGCGGGGGTGCCAGTCTCCTTCTTCCTGTACTCCTGCCACCTCACCCTGCAGACCCAGCACCTGCCACCCCTTCAGCCAACCCTCCCCCCATCCTGCCGCCAGTCCATCACCTTGAGTGACGGGGCCCTCACTTTCCACCTCAACCTGAGCCGCTATGAAGCCCAGTTCCCCCACCTGCAGCACCTCCCCTGCCGCACGGTGATTGCCGGAGCTGGCCTGTGCCAGCATGTGCGGGGGCCCCCCCTGCTCCTCTTGGCCATGAAATCCCATCCTGCCTCCAGCGGGAGAAGGGCTACCTTGCGACGCACTTGGGCCCAGCCGGGGGAGGCGGGGGGCTACCGGCTGCAGCCCCTCTTCCTGATGGCGATGACCCCCGATGCCAGACACCTCAGCCTGGTCCGGCAGGAGAGCAGCATCTTTGAGGACGTGGTGCTGTGGGACTTCCTCGAATCTCACCACAACCTGTCCCTCAAGGAGCGCTGCTTCCTCCAGTGGCTCCAGGGGCACTGCCAGCAAGCGGCATTCGTCTTCAAAGGTAAAAACCGCGGGGGGGGGGGAGCCAAAGCCCTGACTCTGGGGTGGGGGGTGGCGCACAGGTGCACATTTCTGCACCACTGCGGGACATCTCTCAGGAAAGCACAGCAGAGGGCGGAGGGCAGTCTGACAGACTGGGCAGAGGCTGCAACGGGATAACCAACAGCATCCAAACAGATCTCCCCAAAGCGCCTTTGGAACCTCCCCCCGCCTGCCCCAGCTGAATCTCACATTTCCAAGGTGCCCAGAGGCCTTGTCTGCGGCCCTCAAAGCAGACTGGCAGAGGGGAGCCGGCGTTCTCTTTGCGGGAGCCCAGAGGAGGTGGGTGGGAGCAGGGCCCTGGGCGGCCTGGCTCTCCCAGGGTGCTGCGGGTGGTGACAGCTGAGGCAAACCTGCTCTCCAAGCCGTGTTGCTGAAGAGGAAATCGAGGTGGGGGAGGGTCTGGTTCTAGCCCCCCCCCCCTTTGAAATCATGTCCAGGCTTCATCCTCTGACTGCACGGAGCCCTTTGGGTCACTGCTGTCCCCTCTGTACCTCTTCTATCCCTTTGGCACATTCCCCCCCCCCTCAAAGCCCGTCGTCTCAGACTGGCAGTGGCTCTCCAGGGCAGAGAGCCTTCCCATCCCCTCCTGCCTGGTCCCTTCAGCTGGGGATGGAACCTGGGGCTTTCCGCACACCAAGCAGAGGCTCTGCCCCTGAGCCGCCACAGCCCCTCCCCTGCATGCTTCCAAAAAGTAACTCCCTCATCTCAACCCTAGGATGCCTCTAAACAAAAAAAACCCTGTTGCCCTTTCCAGGGGACGACGATCTCTTTGTGAACCCTGAGTCCCTGGCTGGATACCTCCGGCACTCGCCCAACGCCTCCCTCTTCATACATGGCAACATCCAGCGCCATTCGGTTGTGATGAGGCATGGGAAGTACAGCGTCTCTCGCACCCTCTACCCTCTGGACCACTACCCCTACTTTGCTTCTGGTGGGGGGTTTGTCCTGCCCAGCTCCTCGATCCCGGCTCTCTACCAGGCGTCGCTGCAGCTGCCCGTCTTCCCCCTCGACGACGTGTACTTGGGGTTCCTGGTCCTGGCAGCCGGCCTGTCTTTCTCCCATGACGAGCGCTTCAGAGTGTGGGGGGCCCCCGAGAATGAGCCTGAGGTGTTCCGGGAGTCCTTCACTGTACATGGGATGACCCCGGAGAGGATAGAGGAAGTGTGGAAGGGGCTCCGGAGCCCTCCCCCAGGGAAGGTGGCCTGAGCAGAACAGAAGCACCCCATCAGGGAGGCCCCCCCCCCCCAAAGAGAGAACTCTCCTTCCCGGCTCTCCGTCCAGTTGGGCGGCTGGCCCGTACT